>CM062818.1:606858791-609659279 GCA_031772625.1 Pinus tabuliformis | reverse complement strand
AATGATCAACATCCTTCACATATATTTTAAGCAATGAAACACGGAAAACATCATGGAATTTCACTGTCAGAGGCAGTGAAATTCTGTAGACCACTGGTCCAATCCTCTCAAGGATCTCGAAAGGCCCACAATATTGAGGTGCCAACTTAGCACATGACCCAATCCTCAAGGAGATCTTATTGGGCTTGATGTGAAAGTACACATGATCCCCAACCTGAAACTCCTTAAACACCTTGCATTGATCTGCATAACTCTTCTACATGTCCTATGCTACATTTGGATTCTTCTTGATAACATAAATTTCCTATTACATCTATGCCAACATGTCTAGTCCTATCAGTATCTTGTTCACTCGATCACTCTATTTGATAGGAGTATTGCAACTCCACCCATAAAGTGCCTCAAACAAACTCATCTTCAAGGAATCTTGATACCATTATTGTAAGCAAACTCTACCAGTGGAAGATACTCCTCCCACCTCCTTTATTGGTGCATGACATACATTCTCAACATGTCCTCCAGAATCCTACTGACCCTCTATGTTTGTGCATTTTTCTGCATATGATAAGTTGTACTGAAGGCCAAATTTGTACCCAAACTTGCAAATAACTCCTTCCAAAACCTAGAAGTGAACTTGGCATATTTGTTTGACACAATCTACTTAGGAATACCATGCACCTCACTATCTCCCTGATGAATACCTGAGCTACCTCATTAGTTGAATTAGTAGACTTAATTGGAAGGAAGTGAGATACCTTGGTCAACCTGTCAACCGCAGCCATGATGGAATCATGTTGTCTAGGTGTCCTCGGAAAACCTATGATGAAATCCATTGAAACGATCTCCCATTTCTACTTTGGAATTAGAATCGGTTGCAATAAACCACTTGGATGCTTTCACTTTGCTTTTATCGTTGTAAATCCAAACACCTTGCGACAAACTCAACTACCTATTTCTTCAAATTCAACTAGTAGTATAACTTCTTCACAGCTGTTAGAGTCTTTTGATATCCCGAGTGACCTGAATATGGCTTAACATTAAATTCTGACAAGATAATCTTCTTGAGTTCATTGTTGTCCAACACATATATCTTGTCCCTAAATTTCACCAAACCATCCATCATGCAATGATAATCCACATCTTAATCACCTGTACCTTGTTGTTGTGACCTACGCTTAAGATGCTTGTACATGTCATCCTATTGTCCTGCCTATAAGATATAATCCTGTAAATATGTCCCATATGAACTTATAGTTGTTATGTGATTCACCTGCAATCTTCTGCTAAGAGCGTCTACAACCCTATTCTCCTTACCCTTAATGTACCTGACCTTGAATTCAAACTCACCGAGCATGGACAACCATCTAGCTTTCCTGGAATTCAAATTAGGTTGGTCAAATAAGTATCTCAGCCCACTGTGATCACTCATCAACATAAACCTCCTACTAAGAAGATATTGCCTCCACATCTTCAATGCATGAATGATTAGTGCCAACTCAAGATCATGTGTCACATAGTTATGCTCATGCTCATTCAGTTTCCTTGACTCATAGCACACCACCTGTCCTTCCTGCATCAAGAATCCACCAATTCCTCTCTTTCAAGCATTAGTCCACACCATGAACTCTTTATTTTTATCTACAATATATAGAACTGGGTCATTTGTAAGAAATTGCTTCAGCTCCTCAAAACTAGCTACTCATTCCTTTGTCCATTCAACTTTCTTTCCTCTCCTCTATAATGATGTAATAGGACAAGAAATCTATGAGAAGTTCCTTATAAACATCATGTAATAATCTGCTAACCCCATGAATGATATGACCTCATCCACATTACTAGAACCTTCCCATTTCGTGATAGCTCTGATCTTTTTCGGATCCACTGCTATGCCTTCCTTGGAAACAACATGTCCCAAGTAATATACCTTTGTCTAAAATAAACTGCATTTACTAAGCTTGGCATATACATGATGCACTCTCAACAGTCTTAACACTAATGATATGTGTTCGACATGCTATTCCTCATTCTTATAATATATAAATACTCCATCAATGAATACTATCACAAACTTGTCCATATAAGGATGCAACACAATATTCATCAAACACATGAAAGTAGCTATAGCATTAGCCAGACCAAAAGGAACCACAACAAACTCATAATGACCATACCTGGTCTGGAAAGAAGTCTTGTAGATGTCCTTTCTTTGATGTGTACTTGATGATATCATGATCTCAAATCAATCTTCGAGAACATTGCTGCTCCCTTCAACTGATCAAACAATTCATCAATCCTTGGTAAGGATACATGTTCTTGATCATCACCTTGTTCAGTTTTATGTAGTTAATGCACAACCTATGGGTACCATCATTATTATTCACAAACAACATTGGTGCACCCCAAGGTGACACACATGGTCTTATGTATCCCTTGTCAAGAATTTCCTTCAACTGAAACTTCAACTCCACTAACTCTGGAGTGCCCATCCTGTAAGGTTCCTTTGATGTCAGTGCTACTCCAAGTACCAACTCAATAGAGAAGTCAACTTTCCTTCCAAGAAACCATGCCTCTGCATCCTCTAGTTTCTTCAACTCTCCATCAAATGTAGGTTCCTTTTCTTTCTTAAACTCATCCAGAAAGTATCCCCTCTCACTCCTCCTGTAAGGGTGATAGCGATGATGACCATGATACCTGTCTGAACCAAAATTTGAGTAGAACCCATATCCATTGCCTCTCCTATCAGGTGTATCCAAGAACCTTCCATCTCATATTGTGTCATCCATGTCCAACTTACACCCACCATGTGACCTACTACCATATTCCCCATTAGTCTTGTCTTTTTGTCCATAATTGATCCATGGTTGTCCCTATCTCTGCAAGTATAACAAACTCTGAAGGATAACTGCATTGACCTCTGCCTTTTTTTCCTATGCCCTGGCAAGCACTTCCTTTGATTGAATGATCTTGTCATTATCTTCTTTGCAACTTCTTATTTGTTAATTTTAGGTACGTTCTATGCTAGAGCAGTTTATTTAAATTTTCACGGTTAGCAATCACATCAGCATTAAAGTAAACTGCAGATAAAACATAAATATAAATCACAGAAGACAAGCCAAGAAAAGAGGACACAAGATGTGGCGCGAGCCAGGGACAAACCCCACAATGTGTGGGAAACCTTTTGATCAGAGAAAGAGAGAGAGATATATAGTACATTTACAACAGAAGTCAACACTTTGACTTATCTCGATCTATCATAGATCATTTCGTATAACGATGAGATCAGTTGAAGACATTCTGCTTCAACTGATTCTCCAAGGTGATGGCTTCACCTATCGTAGTGTTGCATCTTGGTTCACCTGTTGCAACACTGCATATTGCACCATGCTGCACTAATCATGATTATCATCATGTTGCCCTTCATGTCCATGATCTCATTGATCATGCTGCTCATAATTGCTATGCTTCCCATACATCATGATGCCCATGATCTCTTGCATCATGCTACCCATACATCATGCTGCCCATGCTCATGATCTCATTTATCATGATGCTGCTCGTTGCATCAATCATCATAGTTGCACCATTGCTGCACCTTTACTGAGATCATGCTTGCAGTACCTTTTGAAGTTGTTACAGCAGCATCTTTCCTATGATGGGATCTATTGAGATATTCACTATGCTCTTCATTTAGGGCTACATTATTATAATGATAGTTTCATATAAATACTATATATATACTATAGTGATAACTGTGAGATGATAATGATTGAGAAGTTCATCCTTAAATTTATCTCGAGACATTACTGATGAGCTAGCAGGAGCACAGATCAAATCTCTGCCCTGCGTATAAAAGATGAGAGCATTACGTTGGCTACATTTGACTGCAAGTTAGGGTTTAGCATATGAGTGCTGCGTTCATCCCTTGACTGTGTTGCGTGATGAGGCTTCTGGATAGCGTATGATGCTGCGTTCTATTGACATCGTTCATCTCCTGACTGCGTTGCATATTGAGGCTTCTAGACAAATATGATGCTGCGTTCCCTTGACAACGTTCAGATTCCATGACTATCCTTGCTAAATAGATTCTATAACTGCGTATTGTTTCCATTGCTACGTATAGGGCATCACGTTGTCATGAATTGCGTGTAATTTCACTTCATTCATGACTGCGTATATCCATATTCCTTCATTCCCATATTGCGTGTTTCTGGATAGCGTATATATATGTGTGTGTGTGTGTGTGTGTGTCCACGCATCTTTGCCTGTGTCCTAAACAGCGTGTAGATACTGCATTGAAGGAGTATTGACTACGTTGAATTCGATCATGAACAACGTGTAGATTACCATGCGTTGAAGGAGTATTGACAACATTGAATCCGATCATGTACAGTGTGTAGATTACCATGCATTTAAGGAGTATTGACTGCCTTGAATCCGATCATGTACAGCGTGTAGATTACCATGCGTTGTACTACGGCACCTCTTCATCACTGCGGCTCATTTCCATGAACAACGTATTACATGTTTCCATAATCTGCGTGTGAATGACTCCATGAATAGCGTGTTACTGTTTCCTTAATCTGTGGCTGAGTGTCTCCATTTCCAGCATGTAAATTAGGGCATCATCTTAGGGCATCCTTCATTAGTGTCTCTCCTTCTCCAAAAACCCAAGACGTGGAGAGGAGAGCACATGAAGAATGTGTATGTCCAAATGACCTCAAGTCCTCTTCAATTTATACTAAAACGTAGGTGATGAATAGACACGACGTTTGGGCTTCTTGAGCCTACATAAGAGCTGGTCGGCTTGATAATAATTACATAAACAAAATAAATTCATATCTCCATAAATACTTATCGAAATCGGATGATCTTTGGATCAATCCTACACCTCTCGACGAGAGGGTTCCAATAAAAATATCAGCTACCATAAATAAGCTGACCCACATGGAGTTTGGCCCTAGTTGCCAATTTAACACTCCCTCTCAACTAGGGAGAACTCCATCCGCTGATCCATAAGTCCGACTGTACTGCCTTTGCCATCAGTGCCCTGCACTGCTCTGCCCAGCTCTACTTGCTCTTCTCTGCTCTGCTCAGCTTTGCTGGCTCTGCTGGCTCTGTCTTCTCTGCTCAGCTCTGCTGGCTCTGCTCTGCTCTGCTCAGCTTTGCTGGCTCTATTCTGCTCTGCTCAACTTAGCTCTGTTGAATTATGAAGAAGAAGAATTGATCGAGAATGAGTCATACCATTCTCCACTGACCCGAAGTCAATCTTAGAGTGCGTACCACTGGTTCCAAACCAGTCTCAACCGACCCGAAGTCAACTTCATAGTAAGTACCACTTCTACCACTGGTCCCAGACCAGTATCGCAGTCTCAGAGAGTGTACCACTAGTCCCAGACCAGTCTCAACTGACCCGAAGTCAGCGTCATAGTGTGTACCACTCTCATTGGTCCCAGACCAGTGCTGCACTGACACGAAGTCAGTCTCAGGGTATGTACCACTGGTCCTAGACCAGTATTGCAGGCTCAGAGAGTGTACTACTGGTCCCAGACCAGTCTCAACTGACCCGAAGTCAGTGTCATAGTATGTACCACTCTCACTGGTCCCAGACCAGTGCACTGCACTGACACAAGAGGAGTATGGAGTATACCACTAGTCCCAGACCAGTCTCAACCGACCCGAAGTCAGCATCATAGTAGGTACAACTCCTACCACTGGTCCTAGACCAGTATCGCAGGCTCAGAGAGTGTACTACTAGTCCCAGACTAGTCTCAACTGACCCGAAGTCAGCATCATAGTATGTACCACTCTCACTGGTCCCAGACTAGTCCTGCACTGACACGAAGTCAGTCTCGGAGTATGTACCACTGGTCCCAGACCAGTCTCAACCGACCTGAAGTCAGTGTCATAGTATGGTACAACTCCTACCACTGGTCCCAGACCAATATCATTGATCCCAGATCAATGGAGGTCATCCTAACGTAGGGAGTACGGTAGTTACAACGATGCATCCATCGGTACTACTATGGTCCCTAACTTCATTTCCCTACTCATTGATCAGATGAGAGGTACTTCCCATGAGTCCCAGACTACATGGGTAGGATGCCTCGACAGAAGAACTAATCAATCCTATCCTCATAGGACAACACATCAATCCTACTACAATCTCCATGGAGAACATATCAATCCAGGCCTCACAGGAGAACATAATGTTAATCCTGCTACAATTGCCATGGAGAACACATCAATCCAGGCCTCACAGGAGAACACATCAATCCTGCTACAATCTCCATGGAGAACACATCAATCCAGCCTCACAGGAGAACACATCAATCCTGCTACAATCGCCATGGAGAACACATCATCTAGGCCTCACAGGAGAACACATCAATCCTGCTACAATCGCCATGGAGAACACATCAATCCAGGCCTCACAGGAGAACTAATCATCCTGCTACACAGGAGTGCGAATCAACCTGTTCCACAAGAGAGCGAATCATCTTGTCCCAATGCGCACCACCAAGGGAGGGTGAGTCACCCTGTGGTCATACGTCGCTCCAATAAGAACTGCAAGCCCACAGAGCTCCCAGAGCTCAATGTATGCAACATGCAGGACCCTTGTACAAGGCTCTCTTGACGACTCCAAGTCGTTCGAGAAAATCACAGATTTGATCTTTCCCCCAAGGCTTTAGCGACCTGTACATCATCTCAGTGTAATGGAGCCTCCTTGCTCATTGACTTACCATATACTAGATAAGGTAGTATTTGATGTCTATCTACTGGAGCAATTGTCGAATATGGGATTCCTCAATAATTGAATCCCACCTCTGGTTGTTACAGAGAATCTCATTGGAATTCATCATGTGTACAAACAACTCACTGAAGAGCCTCCCTAACCAGGCAGCTTCATACGAGATCATACTTGTAGATATGTATTCGATCTCTTTGGTGCTTATAACAGCCGACTTCTGCTTCTTGCTTAGAAGCAGAATCCAGAGAGGAACAGCACTAAGAAGTGCTCCAGTGATCCTCCACATTGCTTGCCCAATCAGCATTCGAGTAATCATGCAGTTTCATATTTTCGGCAGTGTATCTCAATCCATGAGAGATTGTGCCCTGAAGACATCTCAGAAGATTCTTGGCATCAATCTAGTGAGGCTCAACCAAATATGAGCTCACCATGCTAACTGAAGCGCATATGTCCAGACGAAGGTTCTCTAAGAACATCAACGCGAAAGAGTTTATGAAACTCAAAGGCATTTCCCAAATCTGGTCTGACATTACTACCATATAACTTCTTGAAAGTTGAGATCCTTGAGGTAGTTACAGGCTTGTAGTTTATCTTTCCACATTCGGAATCCAACTCCCTCTGTCTTCTACAAATGAGAGGGTCTGCACCTGTCAGACATAGGTGCCGGTATGAGATGTCTATCATCCACAACCTTCAGATGGTTTGGATCGATTTCACTCCTAGTTAATCTCAGCTTCATTAGGCAACTGCTGATCCTCTCATACTATGCCCGGGGTGTCTTGCTTCAAGCCATAGAGGGCTTTCTATCGCCTGCATGCATGAGATTCCCAATCATGAATCAACTTCTTTAGGTTGTTCCAAACCTGTGGACCTGTGGCATGAGGGGGATGGTCCCCTTATAAGATTTTCCTTCGATACATCTCAGACATGTACCTTCATGCTCTTTTTGAATTCAGGCTTCCCTATCACCATCTAACTCATAGACCTACGGTGCTATGTGTCAATGGACATGGTCCCCAGTGAACTTCCTGTAACTTAATGCAACCTTGAACTCAAAAGCATTTTTGAAAATTCTATTTTCAAACACGTACCTTAAAAACTTTCGACTTCCATTCCTAGGGTTCCTTACTTCCTTGAAGAGTCGGCCGTGTCCTAGATGACTTGCATCTCTGCCATTCGGACACTCCTTCGCATAAGGGCCGAACTTATAACCAAGACATCTGCCTTTCCTTCCACCCTTAGATCCGAACTTCCCAATGAAGTGACCTTTAGATCGGCCATCAGAAACTTCCACTGTGCCATTCTCTGCTTCGACTTCACCCTGGGTGAATTATGAGGAACCCATTGATCCTTTTGTCTTGTCCCAACTGTATTTGGTGATTGCTCTTTCACTCTTGCTTGGGCATTGTCTTCACCTCAGCACTAATACAATGTTAATTTTAGGTATGTTCTATGCTAGAGCAGTTTATTTAAATTTTCACAGTTAGCAATCACATCAGCATTAAAGTAAACTGCAGATAAAACATAAATATAAATCATAGGAGACAAGCCAAGACAAGAGGACACGATATGTAGTGCGAGTCAGGGACAAACCCCACAATGTGTGGGGAAACCCTTTGATCAAATCTTCTTTTATCTTCAAAGTTCAGCAGAGAAAGAGAGAGAGAGATATAGTACATTTACAATAGAAGTCAACACTTTGACTTATCTCGATCTAGCATAGATCATTTCGTATAATGATGAGATCAGTTGAAGACATTCTGCTTCAACTGATTCTCCAAGGTGATGGCTTCACCTATAGTAGTGTTGCATCTTGGTCCACCTGCTGCACCACTGCATATTGAACCATGCTGCACTAATCATGATTATCATCATGTTGCCCTTCATGTCCATGATCTTGTTGATCATGCTGCTCATAATTGCTATGCTTCCCATACATCATGCTGCCCATGATCTCTTGCATCATGCTACCCATACATCATGCTACCCATGCTCATGATCTCATTTATCATGATGCTACACATTGCATCATTCATCATAGTTGCACCATTGCTGCACCTTTATTGAGATCATGCTTGCAGTACCTTTTGAAGTTGTTACAGCAACATCTTTCCTATGATGGGATCTATTGAGATCTTCACTATGCTCTTCATTTAGGGCTACATTATTATAATGATAGTTTCATATAAATACTATATATAAACTGTAGTGATAACTGTGAGATGACAACGATTGAGAAGCTCATCCTTAAATTTATCCCTAGACATTACTGATGAGCTAGTAGGAGCACAGATCAACTCTCTGCCCTACGTATAAAAGATGAGAGCATTACGTTGGCTAAATTTGACTGCGAGTTAGGGTTTAGCGTATGAGTGCTGCGTTCATCCCTTGACTGTGTTGCGTGATGAGGCTTCTTGATAGCGTATGATGTTGCGTTCCATTGACATCATTCATCTCTTGACTGCGTTGCATATTGAGGCTTCTAGACAGCGTATGATGCTACGTTCCCTTGACAACGTTCAGATTCCATGATTGTCCTTGCTGAATAGATTTTATAACTACGTATTGTTTCCAATGCTGCGTATAGGGTATCACGTTGTCATGAACTGCGTGTAATTTCACTTCATTCATGACTGCATATATCCATAGTCCTTCATTCCCATATTGCGTGTTTCTGGATAGCGTATATGTGTGTGTGTGTGTGCGTGTGTGTGTGTGTGTGTGTGTGTGTGTGTGTGTGTGTGTGTGTGTGTCCACGCATCTTTGCCTGCATCCTAAACAGCGTGTAGATATTGCGTTGAAGGAGTATTGACTGCGTTGAATTCGATCATGAACAGCGTGTAGATTACCATGCGTTGAAGGAGTATTGACTACGTTGAATCCGATCATGTACAGCGTGTAGATTAACATGCGTTGAAGGAGTATTGACTGCGTTGAATCTGATCATGTACAGCGTGTAGATTACCATGCGTTGTACTATGGCACCTCTTCATCACTGCGGCTCATTTCCATGAACAGCGTATTACTCCATGAACAACGTATTACATGTTTCCATAATCTGCATGTGAATGACTCCATGAACAGCGTGTTACTGTTTCCTTAATCTGTGGCTGAGTGTCTCCATTTCCAGTGTGTAAATTAGGGCATCCTTCATTAGTTTCTCTCCTTCTCCAAAAACCCAAGACGTGGAGAGGAGAGCACATGAAGAATGTGTATATCCAAATGACCTCGAGTCCTCTTCAATTTATACTAAAACGTAGGTGATGAATAGACACAACGTTTGGGCTTCTTGAGCCTACGTAAGAGTTGGTCGACTTGATAATAATTACATAAACAAAATAAATTCACATCTCCATAAATACTTATTGGAATCGGATGATCTTTGGATCAATCCTACACCTCTCGACGAGAGGGTTCCAATAAAAATATCAGCTGCCATAAATAAGCTAACCCACATGGAGTTTGGCCCTAGTTGCCAATTTAACATTATTTCTTCCTTTAGACTTCTCAAGGTATCTATTATGTCTAGAGAGTACTCATCTTTGTGTTTCTCATTTAACTTATAAGGAGAGTCCCGTGAATTGTAATCCACCATTTTTCTATTCATCTCTGATCTTCTTCTTCTTGCAAACATACCATGTTAGGTAAACCAAATATAAACATAATCAACATACCTCAGTGAAGTTCAGGGGAGGATATCTTGTCTACAAAATCAACCAGATTAGCACGATACATGTATATGCATAATCATATCAATGTATCAACATAGTGACCTAATTGTACATGTAAGATAACACTAACTGTACATAGTGACCTTATGCACAAAAGCTGTAACCACGAAAATTCATGCACAACAACATGCATCTAGCCCATGCACAACTGACCTTCCTCGAGAGCTACAAGACAGCCAGGAGCTAAAAAACCACTCCAAGTTCCCAAACCCTGAGCTAGGTTGCTTTTTTAGTGACCTAGGTCCCCAAAGGCATGCATGACAAGGTCTCCATGTGGTTATACGCCTCCAACTGCATGCATAATCCTATAAGGGTGTGGTTATAGCCCAAAACTTCAAGTTCAAAGGGTGCGGTCCTAGATTCTCATCCACCATTTCAGGCTAGCCTTCAAACCACTGCCTAGAACTCAATCAGACTTTTCAGAATGATAAATAACATCGGGATAAATCCACTCATACAAAACTTAATCAATAACTTTATCTAACCAAGCTTAACCATGACATTCATTTCATCAAATATATGATGAACGTGTAATGTATAGGTCATGAATGGATATCTAAACATAGGAGTCTAAAAATTATATGAGATTCACCAATAAGGTCTAATGCCATCTCTTAATAGCGGAAATAACATTTTTTAGCTCGTGCATTCATTAACCATTCATTAAATAATGAAAACATATCAAGAGCCATAGCTAAAATCTATTATGGAACCATGCTTATAACCAGCATATAACCAAAATAATAACCATGATAGAACAACCATCAAAGCCACATAATAACAAGTACAAGTACTCATAAATTGCAATAGTAAAAGAGCTCTTAATAACATATGAAAAATCCAACCAAGTCAGGGACTTCCATGTACCAGCTGACCATAAATTGGGCTAAACCAAATGTTTCTTTCAGCCAATCACCCCCATGCCATATTCCAAGCATGAATGTGGGACTCAAGACATGAACAACCAAGGTTTCCCGAAGATTAAACCACCTTAACCCTCATGATCTCATGATCTCGCCAAAATTGGTAAAGAGATAATATCAAAAAATTGATACATAAACAATCAAGGCTTCCCAGAGGTTAAACCACCTCCACCCTCAGGCTATCGTGATCCCACCAAAACCGGTCAAGAGATCACTAAGCCCAAAAAAATCTTGGATGCCTTAGAATTTCTTCACCATTACCTTGAGGAATTTTCCTGTCTCCACCCACCTATTGAGGGATTCCAAAATATTAAACCACCTCCACCCCAACCCTTGGGAATTTTCCTGAGACCACCTCACCCAATTCCAAAATCTTCTGGTGATCCAAAGCTGAACCAAATAACAGAACCCCATCAAACCATGGTTGTCTGGAAATGGAAATGCGAGCTTGAAACCACTGTCACACCCAAAAAAATCCATGCCAATGATAGAAAAAGAACCAAATACACAATTTCATGTACCATTCATTCACAAACTAGCTAGGAAATCACATATGTAACCTATTACCTACAATTATTTCTACTGAAGTTACATGATCCACCCATCCTTGCTTGTCATTTGCTTCCCTTGTCCTTTTTGTGCCTTCCTTTGCTTGCTTTCTTGCTTCCTCCTCTTGGTGCTCTTCTCTCTCTGAAACTAATTCCAAAGCCAAACTGGCAAAAAGCTGTGAAATGATCCTTAGAAGTTTTTTTTTATCATTGAGGCCTCTATTTTCTTCAATTTCCTCTATTTTTCCTTCAATTTTCCTCTCATACAAACCTATGATATTTCGTCTCCCATTTCTCACATTTTCCTTTATTTTCATAATTAAATGTCAATTAATGCCTCTTTGCCTTTGCCAATTTCCTTTGCCATAATAAACTGAAAGTGACACCCATTAGGATGCTTTTCCCAACCTTCAGCTTAAAACATGTGTCCCATGACCTCGGTCTTATTTTTCCTCTATTAATTTTATAACATTAACTTTTAACCTGGGGCTATTACAAAACCTAATACATGCAGAATAACCTTTCAAGCTACAATCTCAGTAGTCCCTCTTAGCGAGGAAGGTGTTCTACACAACACCCAACTTATCCCTGAATTATATAAATTTTTCTTTTATCAAGACCTTTGTCAAGATGTTTGTTACTTGCTTGTTTGTGGCAATGCACTATAGCTTCATTGTCCCCTTCTACAAACAATCTCTGATGAAGTTTTACCTGATCTCAATATCCTTCAACTTTCCATGGAATACTGGATTCTCAAAGAGTTTAATGCAACTTTGATTATCACATTGAATGAAAACATATCCAACTCCTAATCAAAATCCCAAAAAAGAGTTTTCAAATCCAAGTAGTCTCGAATGTTTCCATATCATAAGACATGTACTCAGCCTCTATAGAAATCAACATCACTGACCTTTGATTTTTGTTGTACCAAGAGACTGCTCTTGACCTTATGCTAAAATTTCACCTAGAAGTACTCTTCTTGTCAATTGTATTTCCTTCCCACTATAGAATGGTGTACCTCTCCAACTTCACTCCATCTTGTTGTGTGTACCTCATCCTATACTCAACTGCAACTTGTAGAATCTCAAAACATGCTTTGTAGCTCTACCCGATGAACTTGCTTTTACTCTACCATAAATTGACTGAGTATGTTCACTTAAATATATATATATATATATATATATATATATATATATATATATATATGGCCTATTTTTAACTAGATACATGAGAGATCCAATCAAATATCTATACAAGGTAGGTTTTTTTACCCACAAAAATGGGTCACCCCATAGGAGAAAAAAAATTCTCCTACATTTGGCATCCAGTTGATCAGCCTGACAGCTAACATCCCTACCATCCACTGTTAGCTGATGCTATGCTATATTCCTTTGTCCCTTTCATCAACCATGTGCTTCTTGCCCATCCAGAATAAACACTTAACTGAAGGTAGGATACCACACAAAAGGTGCTTTCATCATTTCTCAATTAGATTCTTATACTTGTTTGTCTTTTGGCATTAGTATGGATTATGGGGTGACCTAGAAGACTGATAGACCTCGACCACAATCTTGTTCTCGCACCTTACTTGGGGGGTTAATCGTTGATCCTAGTCTAGTGAGATCTCCCCTAAGGCAATTTAGGTATAGGAGGGGCACTATCTGGAAAGCCTTGATTGAGATACCATAGTTCCATGTTCCCATATGTAGTAATTAACTCCTTCCATCTTACATTATAAGCCCTATATCTCACCTCCATTCTTCAGGTATAACTTGTCACTAGTTCTTTGGGATTTGGCACTCATACATCCACATATCTCAGGTAGGGCCCAAAATTTTTTCCCTTGGAGTTTGATACAACTAAAGTAAATAAAAAGAGCAAACCAAAGCCACAATGAAATAAAATAAAAGTCAAAATGCAAAAAATGGCCAGGGACATAAAAATTAACATGTGGACAAAAGCATAACATGAGCTCTACCTCACTCATATAGGCATCACTCAATTCCTGAGCACATTTTGCTCCATTACATCAAAATAAGGAACCCTTGCATGTCCCAACCCCAACGAGTGATATACTGACTCATCTTAAAGGGGTAATAAAATTACTACATCACACAAAGTGAGTTCTAACCCTTGAGATATAAGCATTAATACAAGGAAAAATCAAGAAGTAAAAGGCGCACAAGACGGGTGGAAAAACAAAGGTCGATCTAGTAAATTATGCATCCATGAATGATCCCTCCTCACATATATATTCTCAGGATGTGTACAACCCCATCAGTTGGTCCCTTTAACCATGGCACTTGGCCATGCAACATTCTCCCCTCCATTACCATCATTATTATTGATTAATAGTTATCAATTGAAGTTTGGACCAGGGAATTGTTTCTTCCTTTTAGGGGTTGGAAGCACTTAATATGGTTGAACTTAGCCATCCCTACCTTGGGAGAAAAAAACTTTGCGAGATCATGATCCTAATTTTAGAAATGGATTTGTATTTGAAGCATTAAATTACTCTTAACGCTCAATTTTGGTTCACTTAGATGCATTATTGATCTTAGTCCTTAATGACTTATTACTTTCACTAGAATCCATGTTGTTCTTGTCAGATGGTTTAGCATCTCAAGTCTTAGGCATATAATCCAAAGGTACCCAAGCCATTCTGAGGTGTACATTGGCATCAATGGATGAAGCATTGGGAGTTTGGAGCTTCCTAGTAGCATCATAATTTGGCACATGTCCTAGAGCACCCCTAACACCCAGGATGTTGGTTTAATTTGACCCAGATTTGAGGATTATTTAGGATGACACAATTGAACCCAACATACCCCTAGGTTGGACTTGACACAACTTGATGGGAAATAGCTAATTCAAAGCCTGGATCAGGATGGTCTCACACTAAGAGACTAGAGAGGGGTTGTTTCACCAGAGGAATCCATAATTCTAGAGGAGAGGAGACCATGTATAATAGTTGGATACCACTTTGTAGTGCCCCAATTAGATCTTGGAACCCTATAGGAGGCAATGAGGCGAATTTGAGGGCCAACCCTCAAAACATAGACTTCAGATGCATATACACCATCTTGAACACCTCATCACCCTTGGACATGGCATTTGGAGCACTTGCTATTGATGATATCAGCATGAGAGAGATTATGACTCACATGTGTGGGATAATTAGAGAATATTTTCATAAAGCTAGTGAGCTGGCTTGTAACACGGGGAAATTTTAGCGTCAAACTTGTTTTAGGGGCTTTGTTAGGATAATTTTTAGTCATACTCCTCATATAAATAGATGGGAGACATTGTATTGGATCATCACCACTTGTGACTTATTTTAGCCCTCTTGGAGATTTTTTACCTTCTTCCATACTTGTGGAGATGTGACTCTGTGTGGTATTTTTTTATTTGGATTTATTCATTTGGTATTGGATATGTTACTTTGGAGCAATAAAGGATTTTTAATGCATTCTATCTTGTAAGTGCACCCTAGATTTGATAAATCTTCATTTTTATGTCTAATATATGGAATGGATTATTATCTAGATTTCTATTATGCTAATTATTGTTGAAAACCATTATATGGAATCTATATGATAGAGTTGTATGAATTAATCACTAGCAGAATGTGAATGGAAATCCCATTGGTGAATCTTTAGACTAGCTCTCCAAGTTGCCTTTTATCCCTCACAAAAGCAATAGTTAGGGTTTTGAAACCTAGGGCTTCATTATTCCATTACTCCTTATCAAGACTTAGAAATTTTTTTCACTCCCATAATCTCCATCATCCCAAGGACTAGGCACCAACCTTTTCACTTTGTTGAACATCTACAAAACTTACCTTAAATCTGATTTTCTCTTTCTTTAAGGATAAGCTTCTAGCTAGGCCTAGGGAACAAATTAGACTAGGTTTGAAATTGTTGGCTTGTGGAAGGGTTCAACATTGAGAGGAGTGTTGGTTGCCTCAAAATCAGCCCCATTATAGTGGCTAATCCATCAATTTCAAGGTTAAATTATTTTTCCCTAGGTTTATTTTTCCCTAGAAAAGCCCTAGTTTTCCCTAGGCTTCATTAGGGGATTTTTGAGGTCTAAAATGGGCCTCCTAAGAAAAATGTACAACCAAAATAAACTTTATAAGAACCAATAGGATTCAATATGATGATGTCAACCATGGGGAATGATTCACCATTTTTGGAGTAAAAAAGTACAAAGATTAAAAAATAATAAAATAATAAAACTACTTTTTCAACTCGTATTTTTAACATATCTCCCTAAATTTTTACACAAATTTCGAGTGGGAGTACTCATTGGATGAAAATTTTAATTCCTCATCCAAGGAGTACCCATGTTGCATACTTTCGATGGACCCTACTACACGAAAAATGAGAAATACATGAAAAAACGTGATTGCAATCACATTTTTCATGTATTTCTCATTTTTCTTGTAGCAGGGTCCATCGAAAGGATGAAACATGGGTACTTCTTGGATGAGGAATCAAATTATTCATCCAACTAGTGTTTCCACTTGAAATTTGAATAAACCCATATGAAGATAAATTGAAAATACGAGTTGAAAAAATAGTTTTGTCCTTTTTCCCTCTAAAATTTGATGATCTAATCTAATCTTATTTTATTATTTCTACTATTATTTTATAATTTCCTTAGGAGGCCCATTTTAGACCTCAAAAATACCCTAATGCAACTTGGGCCTTGTATAAGCCTTATTGTTCCATTAATTGTTGGTATTCATTTTTTTGGAAACTTTGTCTTGGCCTTGTGGTTCTAGGTGTCTCATTTAAGCTTGCTATTCTCAAGCCCTAGATAATTTGTGCCTTAAATAGGCCTCATTAGAGGATGTGAATTTCATTATCATGCTTGTTGAGTCTTGTTCTTAGGAAGAGTTATCCTCTAAAATCCTACCTAGTCACCTTGTTCCTTAATCATAGCATATCCTTTAGGAAACATAAACAAAGGGAAGCCTCCCTAGTGCTGAAATTCCACAAAAGAGCAAGACTTAGTGGTTGTGATGGTAGTGGACCACACCTTATTACTATGCTTTGGTATAGTTTTTTCCTTATGAGTTTCTCGTCACAAAACTTGATATATTTTGAGGTAGCATGGTCCACTTCCTTTGATTTGGAAGTATCAATTTTTTTCTAGTTTATCACAAGTGGCATGTCTATGGGTTTGCAATCCTCCATCTTGAAACACTTCAAGATATGCACTATGTATTTACCTTATCCAAGGAAAATATCTCGCTTTATCTGCCACACCTCCAACGCCATAAAGTAGTGCATATGTAGGTTTTAACCCTGTATAGAAATTACCTGCATACGAATTCAAAAAAACCGAAAATAAACAATGGTGAGAGCATAACACATAAAACAAATATACACAAAGATTTTCCCCTGGATCCAAAAACCGGGACTACCAGATTGATTTTTCATTATGTTCCTTTCAATGTTACAATACATCTATATACATGCTGAAGCATCCATAAACCCCAATCCATTAACCCTGGATTAGAACATAACCGTAGTTCCATTGACCGGATCTACAAAATAACATGGACCGAAAACCATCGTGTCCAAAACCATAGGTAGATCTGCCCACCTAATATAGGTTCCAAGAAAAAATTCCTCGAGGCACTGCCCCAAACCACGTAGAAGGGGGCTACCGCCCCCCTCAAACCCCCCACTGCACCTGAGCAATGAAGGGGGGGCTCTGCCCCCCCTCTAACCCCTCAGCTTAACTATTGGGCTGGTCGTGGAAAAAATATAACACAACCCAACATTCTCCCACTTTTTGTTTTCTTTCCATGGGAGAGCTTAGTCATTGATTCATCCCTGCAATGCCCATTGTTTCTATACACCAAGAGAACTTCTCAAAGCTCACAAAGTTTGTCAATGCATCTATAGTATTCTTCAAAGTGTCCACCTTTACCAGCAACACCTTTTTGACTTCTACCATATCCCTCACAAAGTGACACTGAACATCAATGTGCTTTGTCTTTGAATGATAAGCAAGGTTCTTTTCCAAGAAAATTGCACTTTGGCTATCACAGTCTATCCTTATAGCTCGTTGTACTAACCCCATACTTGAGCACAATCTCTGCAACCAAACTGCTTGCTTTCTTGCATGAGTGGATGCCACGTATTCTTCCTTTGTAGTTGATAGTGCTACTACATATTGTCTCTTACTCATCCAACTGATTGCACCTCCAAATAAGTTAAACACATACCTACTTGTAGATCTTCTCTAATCCAGATCTCCAGCCCAGTTTGCATCAACAAAGACACGGATGTCCAAAACTCTGTACAATCCCGGTCTTCCTTGATAGCACAAACCATAATCACTAGTGCCACGCAAATACCTAAAAACCCGCTTCACTGTTGTCCAATGCTCCTTCCCTGGTTTTGACATAAACCTGTTCAATACTCCCACTGCATGTGCAATGTCTTGTCTAGTATAGACCATTGCATGCATCATACTACTGGCTACACTTGCATATGGAACATGGGACATGTCCTCTTCCTCTTCTTGTGTCTTGGGACACTATTCAGCAGATAAATTTACACCTACAGGAATAGGAACCTTCTCTGGTTTACTATCCTACATATTAAACCTCTGCAATATTGTCTCGACATACTTCCTCTGGTTTAACCAGAGATTCCTCTTTGCCTGATCTCGCTTAATTTCCTTGCCCAAAATATAGTTTGCAGCACCAAGATCTTTCATGTCGAATTTGGAGGACAATTGGGCCTTCAAATCCTAGATAATTTCTTTGTCATTTCCAACCAACAACATATCATCCACATGCAAGACCAAATAAATAACATGGTCACCATTAATTTAAAATACACACAGTGATCTGCTTTGCTTCTGGTGAAGCCAAGTCCTTGTATAAATGTATCAAATTTCTGATGCCACATCCTTTGTGACTCTTTTAACCCATACAGAGACTTTTTTAACTTGCATACCAGTTATTTCTTACCCTTCACCACAAAGCCTTCAAGTTGCTTCATGTATATCTCTTCTTCTAGATCCCCATGAAGAAATGATGTTTTCACATCCATCTGTTCTACCTCAAAATCAAAAGTAGTAGCAACAGATAAAAGTAATCTAATAGAAGCTACCTTGGCAACAGGAGAAAAAATATCACCAAAATCAATTCCCGACACCTGGGAATAACCTTTTTTCTACCAACCAAGCTTTGTATTTCTCCACCTTTCCTTCTGCATTCATCTTCTTCTTGAACACCCATTTCCTGTTAATGGGTTTCCTTCCACCCGGTAACTCCACCAGATCCCAAGCCCCATTTTTGTGCAAATATGCCATTTCATTAACCATGGCCTCTTTCCAGAGTTTTCCATCCTCTGAATCTACTGCTTCCTTCACAGTTCTGGGATCATCATCAGTAATAGATAAAGAAAAATTTGAACTGAAATCATATGGACTATACCTTTCTAGTTGCCTTCTTTCTCGAACTGATCTTCTCACAACTGAAGTTTGTGGCTCTTCATCTTCTGATTCCTCTTCTGTTGTAGAGTCTAATTCTTCATCCTTTAGCTCAAACTCTATCTTCTCAGGTTCCTTTGGTATGACTTCATGTTTAATAACATCTTTCACCTCTCTAAACACCACATCTCGGTTGTACACAACCTTCCTTGTTACTAGGTTCCAAAGCTTATAACCTTTTAAACCATCCTTATACCCAATAAAGATGCACTTTTCATATTTACTATCCAACTTTGTTATTTTCTCCTTTGGAACATGTACATATGCATCACATCCAAATACCCTCAGATGTGAAAGAGAAGGTTTCTTACCAGTCCATACCTCTTGTGGAGTCTTATCCTCCAACGCTGATGAAGGTGATCTATTGACCAGGTAACATGTAGTCTCCACTGCCTCTGCCTAGAATTCATGTCCTAACCTGGCACCACTGAGCATGCTTCTTGCCCTTTCCATCAACGTCTTGTTCATTCTTTCTACAACTCCATTTTTCTCAGGTGTGTATGAAGTAGTCTTCTATTGTGCTATACCACACTTCTTACAAAACTCTGCAAATTTCTTCTTGCAAAACTCTCCACCGTTATCTGTCCTCAGCACCTTTATCTTCTTCTCAGTTTGGTTTTCCACCAAAGCCTTAAATTCTTTAAACCTATCAAAGACTTCATATTTCTTCTTGATGAAATATATCCATGTATTCCTTGAGAAGTCATCCATAAATGATACATAGTACATAGACTTATCTAGTGATGGAACCGACACGGGTCCAAACACATCACTGTGCACAAGCTCTAATATTTGTTTCACCCTCTTACCACCAAAGGGGAAACTCAACCGATTCTGCTTCCCATATGCACAATTTTCACAGAAATCAAAATCCATAGAGCTATTAGACATACCTTCTACCATACCTTTACCATGAAGTATTCGGAGGCCCTTCTCTCCAATATGTCCAAGCCTTTGATTCCATAGCATGGTCTTTTCTCCAGAGACCACTAAATTTTCTACTCCACTTTCAAGAACCACAGAATTGTTGCGCCCATCAATAATAGTGATACCTTGCAGCTTGTACAGAGTTCCAATCTGAACTCCCCACATCAATACCAGTGCTCCCCAAACCATCTTGCAAGTATCTTTCTCGAACACTGTTTTTACATCTGCATCATCCATATTTCTTACATAAATCAGATTTCTGGCTAATGCAGGAATATGTAGAACACCCGAAAGTGTTCTAATCCTTCCAGCTTGAAACTTCAACTTGACTTTTTTGTGACCAATTATTTTAGCCTTCCCTTCATCCCCCAAAAAGACATCACCACCATCATATTTCTCATAATCGCAGAACCACTCCCTATGGGGAGTGAAGTGAAAGGATGCACCTAAGTCAATCAACCATGCCTCATGATCTACATGTGTGCTTGAAGAAGAAGCCAAGTACACATCCCCACCTTCATTTGAGGTGGTTTTTGCCTCTACAAAAGGAGCATCATCAGATCCCTTTCCTTTCTTAGGAGCTTTAGATTTACAATCCCTTTTGTAGTTCCCTTCCTTTTCGCATTTCCAGCACACCTTTATAGGTTTTCTTCGATATTTAGATCTCCCTCTAGATTTAGATCTCCCACTCGAGGACTTATTTTTGTTTCTGTTGTGGGACCTTCCTCATACATGCAAGGCATCACCATTCTGGCTCTCCATATTTTTCTGTCTCATCTCCTCCATCAGCAAGGATGAGACTATTTCATCAAACTGCAAGGTAGTTGTATTGCTACATATTACAACAACCAGACTATCCCACAAATCTAGTAAAGAACACAACAAACTGATGCACTTATCTTCATCTAAATTTTTAATATCAACAGATAATAACTAGTTTACCACAGTATTAAATGTGTTCAGATGCTTTGTCACCGAGTCTCCATCTTTCATCCTCAGGTTATACAAATTTTTCCATAGGAACAATTTATTCATCGAAGACTTAGATTGGTACAAAGTCCCTAACTTGTCCCACAAAGCCTTCGTCATAGCTTCCCTTGATACATTCAGAAATACTGAATCTGAGACACACAATCGTATTATGCTTTTTTCCTTTCAATCCAACTTCTTCCAGTATTCATCGGACATTATCGTTGGTTTACTACCTGGATATACCGCGATCCACTGATCTTTATCCACCAGTAGATCCTCCATCTTGAGTTTCCACAACTCAAATCTCTGACCATTAAATTTCTCGATCTCTATCTTTCCATTGCTCTCCATCTTCTTTCACCAATCGATCCCGCAGATCTCCCACTCGATAGGGTCTACCATAGGCCTGAGCAAAACCCCTCAGCAGCAAAGGCGTCCCCTTGTATCCAAAACAACTTTGATACCAAATGTAGGTTTTAACCCTGTACAAAAATTACCTACACACGAATTCAAAAAAACAAAAAATAAACAATGGCAAGAGCATAACACATAATAAAAAAAATACACAGAGATTTTACCCTAGATCCCAAAACCGGGACTACCAAATTGATTTTTCATTATGTTCCTTTCAATGTTATAATACATATATATACATGTCGAAGCATCCATAAACCCTAATCCATTAACCCTAGATTAGAACATAACCATAGTTCCCTTGACCGGATCTACAAAATACCATGGACTAAAAACCATTGCGTCCAAAACCATGTGTGAAATCCATACACAAAACCATAGGTAGGTCCGCCCACCTAATATAGGGTCCAAAAAAAAATTCCCCAGGGCGTTGCTCTGGACCCCGTAGAGGGGGGCTGTCACCCCCACCCCCGCTGCATAGGGTGCAACGAAGGGGGGGCTCTACCCCCCCTCGAACCCCCTGCTTAGCTACTAGGGCTAGTTGTGGAAAGAATATAACACAACCCAACAGCATCATCCCCAAGTCCTTCATCTCGAACTCTTATGTAGGATCCTCCTTGTAGTGCACTGTGAGCTCCTTAGATCCTGTGAGAAATAGATCATCAACATACAAAACCAATATGACGGGCTCACCCCTCACATGAATATAGTACAATTTTGGGTTTGCCTCACTCTTGATGAAGCCCACACTCTATAAATAACTATCAATCCCCAAATACCATGCCCTGCGATCCTTCTTGAGCCCATACAATGCTCTCCTCAATCTGCACACGTGGGAATCCCTCTCATGCACTTTGAAACCCTCCCAATGTTCTATGTAGCTCTCTTCCTCAATAATATTATTGAGGAAGGTCTTATTCACATCCATTTATCGAATCCTCCAACCCATGTGTGTTTTTATCAAGATGATCGTCCTAATGGATGAGTATTCAGCTATCAAAGTGAAGGCCTCATCATAATCGATCTTTTCCTTCTGTGAAAATCCCTTAGTGACAAAATGGGATTTGAACTTGTGCATGCTCCCATCCGTAACATGCATGATCTTGTACAACCATCTAAATCCAACCATTTACTTTCCCTCTAGCCATGGAACAACATCCCAAATGTTTTTCTTCATGATGGAATAATATTATTCCACCATGGCATCTATCCACACTTGATGCTTGGACGCCTCCTAAGAGCTAGTAGGTTTAGCCGCAATAAACTCAATCATCAATGCCATATACCCAAAATAGTGTTGAGGAGCCTTTCTTTGTCCAACTAAATATCTCTTAGTACCAACATACCCTTGGGTTCCTCTTAGTGTCTTCTTTTCCCACTTGGTTGTCTTCCTCCCTATGCTTGGAGTCTAAGGTTGGGTGTGAGGAATCCCTTATTCCTAGCTTCGATCTCACTACTCAGTTTGATCGCTTTACTCACTAACCTGTGTGACTATAGTCTGAAGAATTTTCATTGAATCAACCTTTTCTGTATGCTCCTCCTTAACCACAAACATGCTACTAGACTTTTGAAGAGCCCTCTCTTCTTCAAACTTCACATCCCTATGCACTACTATCTTCCTAAGAGAGGGAATGTAAACACAATAAGTTTTTGAAGTCTCGTTGTACCCAACAAGGATACATTTCTTTGTAGTAGGTTCCAACTTGGTCTTTCTCTCCTTGGAAACATGGCAATACACAAAGCACCCAAAGATGTGAATGTGCCCCAAATCTAGTTTCTTCCCTGTAACACCTCCTCTAGTGTCACTCTAACCTACACCTTGTGTCAGATTTTTTTTCTTAAATATATAGCAGTGTTGAAAGCCTCTTTCCATATAAACCATGGTATATACCAGTCATGGATAATGACCTTGGCTACTCCAACAATAGCCTTGTTCTTCCACTCTTAAACCCCATTATGCTAAGGGTCGTATCGAACTGTTAACTCAATTCCTTCATGTGCATAGAATTCCTTGAAGGAACTAGATGTGTACTCACCTCCATTTTCTAATCTCAATGTCTTGATCTTTCTCCCTATGTGATTCTCAAATAGAGCCTTGAACTCCTTGAACTTGTTGAATACCTCATGCTTATTTTTCAAGAAATAGATCCAAGCCTTCTTGGAGAAGTCATCAATGAACATCACATAATATTTGCACCCACTCAAGGATATTATTGACATGAGCCCACACACATTGAAGTGTATTAGATCCAAAATACATTTGGACCTAATGTCGTTGCTCAGAAAATTGGTGTTGCCTTATTTACCCTGTGTGCGACACTTGCACACTTCATGTTGATTATCCTTTAGTTCTAGAAACCCCGTCTCTATCTCCTTGAGCACATTAAGTGCTCCATGATGAAGATAAGCCATCCTCTTGTGCCAAAACTCTCCCAAACCTTTGCTACATCTTACCAATGCATGTGTTGGCTCAAACTAGAATCCAAACAATTTTGCCTTCTTGACCCCTATCACTTTCTTTGTCTTGGAGTTCTTAGGAAAAATATATAATTTACCCTCCTCAAAGGTCATTATGTAACCCTTTTCCTCCAAGGTAACTATTATAGCTCCTAGAGACAACCCCTGGGTTAAGGAAAGGCCAGTTCCTAGGACATCTTAGTCTCTCTTGAAGATAATTTGGTGCAGCTCAAGAGATGAATGTAAAATGGATTAGATTTTGGTTCAATTTCCTTTCTCAGAGGTAGATCCAGGAAGCACATAAACAACGTATCATTCCAAGAATAAATGTTTTAGGTCTGGTGACTGAAACACAAAGAATGCATCTTAAATTTGTCATTGCAGTAAAGATGGAAAAGAGAAATGTAAGGGAGAAACCTAGTGTAGAGGGTTGGATAAACACATAAACCTATGCAAAAAATCCCTGTAAAATCATGAAAGGATAAAAGGAATGAAGTGCAGAAATTATGGAGCACATTTTAAGGCTTCCAACTCAATGTCTCCCAGGTACTATCTATTATTACATAACATTAGTAAATATTTGATTTCACAGGTACCATCTGCTATCATATAACATAGGTAAATCTGTAATTTCACAAGTACCATATGCTATCACACAATATAGTTAAATATGTAATTTCACAAGTACTATCTACTACAACATAACATAAGTAAATATGGGATTTAAGAGTGAATCTGGCAACTACAATTACATAATTTTTGAAGAAGAAAAATGCACATGAAGTGAAATATAGAGAAAGAACACATACTGCATATCCCAAATGCTTGGAATCGCTAGAACTTCTTCATTTATCTTTGAGAATGAAATACATATCACATGGCCCAAACTTGTGAAATATGCAAAAATAGTTACGACCTCAGGGACAAGAATATAGAACCCTTGGAACCGGAAAATCAAGAACCTCTGGAACTATAAAATCCAGAACCCTTCTAATGATCTTTTCCTCCCTCTTTATAGGGAGAGACCAAACAAACATTACAAAATATCTTGAAAGTGGTACATCTATCTGAACTACCAGTTCTTTGAGCATGCAGATGTTCTAGTTGTCCTAATGATTACATAATAGATTTGATTATGCAACATTAACTGAAACATGAGAAACAACAGGTGTCATGATTGACACAGGAAAATATCCCTTTTACCAATTCCTTTGATTACCTCTGATATGGCCACAACTCTACCATAATATTCCTCCATGGTTACCTGCCAATATGCTCGTCGCATTCTCCCTTTATCTACTTGAATTTCCTCTTTCTAGAGCAGGACGTGGACGAGAGTGGTGGCATTAGAGGTGCTCCATAACTGATTTGTCTACCCATTCATCCTTTTGTAACCTTTCTGTTGCGGTATCGGGCCTCAAGGTATCGTAACTCTTATTTAAAGAATGTTATGAAATCACAACATTTTGATGCCCCTAGCTCCTTTTTTCTTAGCCCCCTTTTGTTTATCCTCCATAGTACCACTACTTGTGACCACCGGTTTAGTACTTAGGGGTTGCAGTTTCAAATTAATTAATCTATCATAACTCTATTTAAAATAATGTTATGAAATTGTAACCTTCTGATTCTCTTAGCACTCTTATAGTGATTCCACCATAGAACCGAGTGTCATGACCAGCGGCTTAGCGCTTGGGTGTTAAAGCCTTCAGCCTCCTGTCGGAGTCCTATTTCCATTTGTATTTTCTCTTATACCCTTGGTTCCTTTAAGTCTCCCATAACAATGATCCTTCAATGCATCAGAGCTCTCTTCATCATAAGTTCTTCGAATTTGAAATTAAAACAATGTTACGATGTATCCCCCTCCTGATGATCTTTATAGCACTTAGCTTATTGACCCTCTATGCGCCCTTGGTTCTTTTGGGTCTTCATGACCATATGTTGATCATATATCGAAAGCCCCTTCATCGGATCAAAAATTTTTCAAATTGGCATTTACACTGGAGTTCTGATAACTCCCACATTCGAAAAACTAACCTCCGAGGTGGCGTCGCAATGACATCAACATTTCCACATGGCACCCCCTGGGTGGTGAAACGTGTCACCCATATTTTCCACATAAGGCCACCTAAAAATGTTAAAATTGACTGCCACGTGTCCTATACTACCACATCATGCTGACATCATCTTCCACATTAGCTTCTCAAGGCCAATCACTAGTTTCCATGTGTCTTCTGAAAGAGAGAGAAAGGATCCTTGGGTCCTTTGGTTTTGCATCGATTTTCTTTTTATTTCCCCTTCTCAATAACCTTGGTCCTTTTCAAATAATTTCAATTATTGAGTTACAAAACTCTAAGGTTCTGATATCACTTTTCTCTAAGGTCCAACCTCTCAATATCGAGTTTTGATATTCCTAGTCGTCTCTGACATCCATCGTTCTGAAAACCTACTATGATATTCCATTTTGGGTCCGCTTTTAAATAGACTGCCAAGGTCTCTTATGTTCTGATCTCTGAAATATCAAAGTCTTGATATGCCTTTCTTTCAATCCTTTCGATATCAGCCCCTGATATTCTGAGTCTATCTTTGATATCCATCGTTCCAAAAATCGGCTCCCTATATTTCGACTCTCCTTTTGATTTTAGCCTCCGATTTTCGTCTTTCCCTATTTGGCTCCCTTCTAAATTTCAACTCCTGAAATTTCAATTCTCCCATTGATTTCGGCCTTCGATTTTCATCTCTCCTTTTTGGCTTTCAACCTCCGAATTTTGGCACTTCCTCTTGTTAGTCAACCAAGATTGCACCAATCTTCCTTTGTACCAAGGATGAAATATAGGACCATTTGACCCAAATTCAAGATGGTATGACAGGTGACAATAATAACAATTGATATCAGGTTCTTCATCATACCAAAAACATACAACATGTCCCCCACCAATAAGGGTTTGTTAGATTCCCTTTGAAACTCTACCATGCCAATACCATTTGGATGGTACTTGGCATTGTCTCCAAGTTATATGTAGAAATCCAACTCCTCCTCCTTCAGACTAGTGAAATACTCTTTGACTCTCATCGTGTGGCAAGAAGCCCCACTACCAATGTACCACACACTAGTGGAAACAAATCTCAAGAGTCATGTAATAAGAAAAAACGCATTTCGGAACCGTGTTGAAAACATGTCCACATCTACATTAGTGTGGCAACCTTCTTATTTTGATTTCCCTTCTTCTTATAGGGCATTCGCTGACATAGTGGCCTATCTTGATTTTTCGTAGGTACTCTAAACTGATAATTACTTCTTATTTATTTTCTTAATTTAATATTTATTACATTCACATTCATCATAAAGTAATTACACATAAGACATCAACAGGAGAAAATGCTAGTAAGATCATGAAGAGACAGATAAACAAGAACACAAAATTTTTACTGTGGGAAAACCCACATGGGGAAAAATCCCAACAACCTTTTTCTTAGAGGAATTATTAAATTCAATAGAGATACATCTAAACATAAATTCAAACTAACAACCCTGGACACACCTAATCAAACTGCGCATAAGACAAGTCAATATGTTTCTTATCAACTTTGGCCTTATTCTTCTTTAAGAAAGAATTGATTTTGTTCATTAGCTAAAATAAAAAAACTCTATCATAGATTTGGATTTTTTTTGCTTCGGATATATATTTTTTGCTAGCCCCATATATTCTTCTTCGTTGGACTCAAACAAATCTCTTTGTTGGCCTCAAGATTTTCTTTTCACTGGCCTTAGACATGCCTCTTCCCTAGCCTTAGAATTGCCTCTTTTTTGGCCTTATACTTGCTGAATTGCTTGGTTGATGGGGAGGTAGAATTGGAACATATTTATAGTGGTCATGCTAGCTGAATGGATGCCTCTTCATGACAAGGCTGCTTGACTTTTAGGAGGGCCAACCAGGTCATCTTTGGAGCCAAAATTCGAATTTAAAATTCACATTTTTTCTCTTTTAAATCCAACATGGAGAACATGTCATTATTTTATCTTTTGACAATATCATGAAGAACATTATTTGTATTTATCATTATTTATACATCAAGGTCTAAAATATTGATTATGAAGATCGGGCATAGCTACAAAATTCAACACTTCCTCTTAGCTGGGGATGTATTCATAATGACTATCTAAATGATATCGTATTGAAAAAAATCTATAAGAAAAGGTTATAAAAAATCCAATTATCATAATTAGGTCAACAATTGTGACATGGTAAAACAAGTTTCCATGATATGTTCAACAACCATGACACATGGTAAATCAATAGCATCAACTAGTTACCATAATCATGTCAACAATTGTGACACATCGAAAACCAACAATATCAACAAGTTATTATAATTTGAGTCGATGGCTTAGACCTATGTTATATCCTTACCATAATCCTGGTTGATACTTTAGACACATGGTAGATCATTTAGCATCAAAAAATCACCATAATTTCAGTTTATCAGTCTATCTGACACATGGTGTAGACACTAGTCTTAGTTCACCATCATTCGTGTCAATATCTTTGTTGGGTCCCTATAATGCTAGTGATTACCCCATTACTATTGTATTTGCATCCCTTATTAATATTGTTTTGCCCCTATTATCCCCATATTGTTATTATTGTGCCCCATAGAATCCCTCTATTGTTATTTTTGTGGCTTTATATTATTATTGTTAGGTCGGCTGGGTTATATTGTGACTCCTTAGACTCCTATATATAGAAAGGAGGTTTTGTCATTTGAATCATCCAAGAATTGTTCATTTATGAAATGTAAAGGAGGTTGGCCCCTAGAAGAGGCCGAATTCTAAGGCGTTGATCTATCTTTTCTTGAGCTGGTTTCATAACATTTGGTATCGGAGCTTTGGATTCTAGGGTTTCGCTGCTCCAAATAGGTCATCATGGAATTTTCGCTATAACCTTTTTTCTGCAACGTTTCAGAAGCTAAAAAAAAAACCCATTTGAGAAGAAATCGCGCTGAACCTCGGATCCAAATTTTAGAGCTTTCTACGCCATATTTGCTGAGATATGATCTGAGGAAGATGGTCTTTTTGCAGACTCCTGAATTACATTCCAAATAGGTGACCTAGGGAAAATCATCATAAATTTCTCTCTGAGCATCGGATTGAAATTTCGTAAGAAGGCACAGAAAGAGGACGGACTTTAGTTTCTTGTATATAGTTTTCAAAGCCAAAGGTCGAAACAGTGACTCATGGCACATTGTACAAGTTCGATCTACTGAACTAGTCTATAATCAGGTCACTGTGGGAGATTTTGCTTAACTCTTCCTTGGAGAATCCAATTTGGATCAGACTAGTGGCATTGGAAAGAGGACACAGAGGCTACTACAGGTCGCAATTTTAGAACTGGATGATCTAAAAGTACAGAGATACATCAGAGGCAATATCGAGCTCCTACAAAGTGAAAAAAGATGTGTAGATTCTTTTAAATTTTTGCTTAAGATTGGTTTGAAAATTTATTTTGAAGGAATTCAAAGGGCATAGTAGAGCATTATTATCGGTAACTGATGTCCCGAGGAAAGAAAATGCAAACACCTAGTAAGCAACCTGAAAGCTCTAGCATGACTCATGAAGAAGAGGAAGAAATGCTACATGATATATCAAAATTACAAGAACAAGTGCAACAAATGTCACTCTCACAAAAGCTAACAGAAGCTAAGATAAATGGTGTGGAATCTAAGATAAAGGGTGTGGAAGCTAAGATGGACAATTTGAAGATAGACTTGAAGACAGATTTGAAGAGAGACTTGGCAAATTTGAAGACAGATTTGAAGACAGACATGCCAGATTTGAAGACAGATTTGACAAATTTTCTACAAGAAATACTTACTAATGGTGAAAAGGTAGTAAAGGAAACTCATGATGCAAACAAAAGAAATGTTAATCATGATTTCATAGACTCTAATGTGGGATTGAAGACCCACCATATTCCAAAAATCGATATGAGGAAGTTTGATGGCAAGAATCCCGCAACATGGATATTACAGATGGAGCAATTTTTCGATCTCAATAATGTGAAAAACACACAAAAGGTACGTATTGCAACTTTATATTTGGAACCAAATCAGTTTGTATGGTATCAATGGCTTTGCTCTCGTAAACAAATTATCACTTGGGCAATTTTTACGGAAGAATTGACAGCACATTATGAGGATACAAAAAGCAACACTTTTTTTAGCCAATTGTAAGTCTCAAACAAAAGGGTTCAATAATGGAGCACATTGAGGAGTTCCAAAAATTGAACATAAGGGTAAAAAATATTCTAGAGGAGTATAGGATTGATGTGTTCATAGGGACTTTAAAGGATAATATCCAACATGATGTTTGCCTTTGGGAACCTGATTCATTAGAGAAGGCATTCAGGTTAGCAAGAAAAATGGAAAGCAAAATTATGGCAACCAGGAAGCATACCACTCACAACTATAAAGATGGAAGTGTTGTTGCCCTTAGTCTTCCATAACCTATAAGATTGACACCACAACAATTGGAAGAAAAAAGAGAAAAAGGGCTTTGTTACAGTTGTGATAGCAAATACACTAAAGGTCATAAGTGTGTTGAGAAGAAATTATTCTACATAGATTGCGAAGAGGAAGAAGAAAAGGAGCAAGAAAGGTCAAAAGAAGAGGATATACTCCAGGAAAAAATCCTAGATAAAGAAGAAATGAATCCGACCATATCTTGTAATGCATTGGCGGGAATTACCACTCCTCAAACCATCAAGATAGAAGGACAAATCAAGAAGAAAAAGGTAATAGTGTTGATTGATTCAGGAAGTACCCACAATTTTATTCATTGTAAGGTAGCAAAATAATTGAATTGCTTCTTATATCCAACACCAGAGTGTCAAGTCATGGTTGCAAATGGAGGAATAATAAATTGCTCTAGAAAGTGCCATAATATCAAGCTATCAATGGGAGAATATGTATTGACTAGCCCAATGCTTTCCATTCCAATGGGAGGTGCTGATGTTGTACTAGGAGTCCAATGGCTACAATCCTTGGGTACAATAGCTTTTAATTTTCAAGAACTTTTCATGAAATTTTCTGTGGAAGGAAAGGAAGTTGAATTAAGGGGTATTGCAGGGAAACCGGGAAATATAATCAGCTCTAACAGTATGACAAAGCTTCTAAAAAAGGAACAAAGGGGTGTAATTGCACAATTATGTTCGCTAGATGTTTCCACATTGGAATCATCTATTTCTCCAGATCTCCAAAAAGTCTTGGACAATCATTCCAAGGTATTTGAGACTCCCAAAGGTCTCCCACCTATTCGTGATCATGATCATGCTATTCATCTGATTCCAGGAAGTGTTCCTCCAAACATCAGGCTGTACAGATATCCCTATGCCCAAAAGAGTGAAATTGAACGTATGGTTGCAGAAATGCTAGAGGCTGGTATAATTCAACCGAGTCAAAGTTCCTTCTCTGCTCCAGTAGTATTAGTGCACAAGAAGGATGGATCATGGCGCATGTGTCCGAATTATAGGGAGCTCAACAAGCTCACTATTAAAGATAAGTTTCCCATTCTTGTCATTGATGAATTACTAGATGAATTGCATGGATCAATTTACTTCACCAAGTTGGATCTTCGTTCAAGATATCATCAAATCAGAATGAAGACTTAAGACATTCTAAAAACAGCATTTAGAACTCATGAGGGTCATTATGAATTTTTGGTCATGCCTTTTGGCCTTACCAATGCACCTTCAACATTTCAAGGTTTGATGAATTCCATTTTCAAACCATTCCTTAGAAAATTTGTGTTAGTATTTTTTGATGATATACTAATCTACAGCAAGTCTTGGAAGGATCATGTTGAACATGTTGACAGGGTGCTACAACTATTGGAGGAGAAACAATTATATGCAAAAAGATCCAAATGTTTCTTTGGAGTACAAGAGGTGGAATATCTAGGTCATATTGTATCTCATGAAGGAGTTAAGGTAGACCCTAGCAAAATTAAAGCCATTAAGGAATGGAAAATCCCCACATCCATAAAGCATCTGCGAGGATTTCTCAGGTTGACAGGGTATTATCGCAAGTTTGTTAAGAATTATGGGAGAATAGCAGCACCTCTAACAACATTATTGAAGAAAGATGCATTTTCATGGACTCCAGAAGCAACAAAGGCCTTCGAACATCTTAAAGAGGCAATGTGCCAAGCACCGGTCTTAGCTACACCGGACTTCACAAAAACCTTTATTGTGGAATGTGATGCTTCAGGAAATGGAATTGGTGTTGTTTTAATGCAAGATGAAAGACCCATTGCTTTTGAAAGTCGTCCAATCAAGGGAAAGTTTTTACACAAAGCTATTTATGAGAAGGAAATGTTGGCAATACTCCATGCACTTAAGAAATGGCGACCCTACCTAATGGGAAGACACTTCAAGGTAAAAACAGATCATGATAGCCTTAAATACTTTTTAGAACAAAGATTATCCTCTGAAGAGCAACAAAAGTGGGTCACAAAGATGTTGGGTTATGACTTTGAAATCATCTACAAAAAAGGGAAGCAAAATGTGGTGGCAGATGCACTCTCAAGAAAGGATGAGGATGTGGAAGCATTATTGTGCGCCATTTCTATTATCCAACCAGATTAGATAAACGAAGCAAGGGAGGAATGGAAGAATGACGAAGAAGTGTGGGCACTTATTCGAAAGTTACAACAAGATTCAAGTACGTCTGATACATTTAGCTGGCAAAATGATTCTTTATGGTACAAAGATCACTTATACCTCTGTAAGAATTCCCAACTAAAACAAAAGATTCTTATGGAATTGCACACTTCTCCCTTAGGAGGGCACTCAGGATTTTTAAAAACTTACCACAGGGTTAAGAAGGATTTTTTTTGCGATGGCCTTAAATTGGATATTCAAAAATTTGTGGCGGAATGTTTGGTTTGCCAACAAAATAAAGTTGAAACAATTAAGACACTGGGTCTATTACAACCTTTATCCATTCCAAGCCAACGTTGGGAGGAAGTTTCAATGGATTTTATCACAGGTTTACACAAGTCTGGGGAAAGACTGTCATCATGGTGGTAGTTGACAGATTTACCAAGTATGCACACTTTTGTGCATTATCACATCCATTTAAAGCCAATACAGCTTCTACTGCATTTATGGAAACAATTCAAAAGCTACATGGAAACCCAAAGATTATTGTAAGTGACAGAGATCCCATTTTCACTGGCAATTTTTGGAAAAAATTATTTTCTTGTCTTGGTACTCAGTTAGCTCACAGCTCATCTTATCATCCTCAATCTGATGGGCAAACTGAGATAGTAAACAAATGTTTGGAAGGATATCTTCGTTGCTTTGTATCTGATAAACAGACAAAATGGGTAAAATGGTTTCCTCTGGCTGAATGGTGGTATAACACTTCCTTCCATACAACAACAAAAATGACCCCATTTATGGCACTTTATAGATATCAGCCACCATCCATCACATCATATTTAAGAGAAAATTCTAAGGTTCAAGCAGTGGAACATCACATCGAACATCAACAACAAGTCCTCCAACTCTTAAAGGATAACCTCGTGTTGGCACAGAATAGAATGAAACAATAGGTAGATCAACATCGCAGCGAAAGAAGTTTTGATGTAGATGATTGGGTATTCCTACGGCTACAACCATATAAGCAAATGTCCCTCAAGCAAGCTAAGAAGGATAATAAATTATCACCAAAGTATTATGGTCCGTACAAGGTGTTGCAAAAGATTGGTACTATGGCATACAAATTGGAGCTTCCTACAGCTTCTTGATTGCACCCAGTTTTCCATGTTTCATGTTTAAAGAAGGTTATAGGCAACAAGCTCCCAGTTCAAACAATATTGCCAGAACTTGACGAGGAAGGAAAAATTATATTGGAACCAGAAGCAGTCACAGAAACAAGAACTTGACAGCTACGAAATCGATCAATTTCGGAGTATCTTGTCAAGTGGAAGAACTTATCCACTGAAGATTCCACATGGGAGGATGAGAATTTTATATAGAAGCATCTAGAACTACTCAAGCGTTGAGGACAACACTTTTTTGAAGGAGAGGGGCATGTTGGGTCCCTATAATACTAGTGATTACCCCATTACTATTGTAGTTTCATCCCTTATTAATATTGTTGTGCCCCTATTATCCCCATATTGTTATTACTGTGCCCCATAGAATCCCTCTATTGTTATTTTTGTGGCTTTATATTATTATTGTTAGCTCGACTAGGTTATATTGTGACTCCTTAGACTCCTATATATAGAAAGGAGGTTTTGTCATTTGAATCATCCAAGAATTGTTCATTTATGTAATGTAAAGGAGGTTGCCCCCTCAAAGAGGCTGAATTCTAAGGTGTTGATCTATCTTTTCTATCTTTTCTTGAGCTGGTTTCATAACAATCTTTTACACATGGTGAATCGCCAAAGGCCACACTCTACCTGAGTAATTTGGGTCTCACTGCTAAATGAGATTGATTTTCTAGGACCATTCTCCCTCATTCAAGTCAAAATACTAGACACCGAAAGAATGATTTTCCTATGTCGAACCATTCTCCTTAATTTTGTTCAACATACTTATGATTGTCCTCTATCAAAACATTCTCCCTAATTTGGGTCAACATACTTGACACAAGGATAATCTCATTCCATGATGTTATCTCATCAACACTCCCTCTCACTGAGAGAGGCATTCAATCTTGTCCCTGAAGTATAGGCATACTTCATCTTGGGAAAGAGGCTTTTCCAAAAAATTGTTATACTTTAAAATAATACTAGAACCATACCACTTTCTTTTGTTCCATGTCTTGATATTGGATCTCACTTTTCTTCGACCTATCATCATGGTTGTTTCCTACACCTAATCAAGACAATACCGTAAGTAGCATCTAAATCCATACTACTTCTCAACTTGTCAATCCAAGTGCAATATACTCGGCCTCTACAATACTGAGTGCAACATATGTATGCTTCATGTTCATCCAAGGAATTATAACGGAGCCCAAACTAAAGCAACATCTTGATGAACTCTTTCTATCTTCAGAAATCTCTACCCAATTAAAATATGTAATTGTACTTCATTGTTTGAGACATGTCTAGAACCATAACTATATCATGTCGGTACTTCAACACATATACATGACTTGGCTCAACCCTAAACTGAACAATTTCCTTTTCTTGGAACTAACACTAAGGCAACTTCTTGACTACGCTAACTGGGTGTTTTTTTCTAAAACAACTTTTGCTTTGGAAATATTGGTTTCTCCCTCTACCACTATTGTCTTTCCAGCATATTAATTAATTGGCCTAATAATGTCAATGAAATATCCATCATCTCGAACTCAAATTTCAACTCCCTCTGAAGCCAAAGCAAGGCTTTCTAACTACTCCCTTTATTACAGAAGTAATTCTTTTTTCCATAGTTGTTCCCTCTAACACATAAGTCCTTCTACTTTTGTCAAACACAAATCATAATATCAACCAAGACTCATCAGATATTCATCCATTCAAGAATATCAATCCCAACATGTCTTCTTGTCATTGTGAAAAGCCTTCTTCAATCATGAGACTTCTTCTCATGTACCTCAAAGCCTTGAGGTAGCTCTACACACACTTATTCCTCTTCAATTATTTCATTTAGAAAAATGATATCTGCATCCTCCTAGTGCAATTTCAAAGAAATGATAATAGTTCTAACAGAAGTGTACCTTGTTTGGTCAATTTAATGTTCTTAAATTGCAAGCATAAATTATCGACCGGAGTTGGTAAACTTATGAAGTGCAGGTGCACTATATATGCTAGAAGCCTTTCCTTTAGTTTGTAAGATGATGGTTATGTTTGTTTTGGGATTTTCGTTGTTATCTAGATTCTTATTAGATTAGAGTTAGATTTCTACAAATTAATAAGTGGAAGTTAAGCTATTGTTAGATTAATCTACCAAGTCATATCTATATTGAGTATCATCCTAAAATATCTTATGTTAATCATCCTAAAATTATGAACCTATCTAAACACCTTGCTTCTATAAAACAGAGTATTGAAATTCAAATTATTCTAACAATCCTTCAAAAGCTTGTCTACAAAATATATACAAATTCTAATTCTAAAGAGCATGAAAGTAATCTTCTAATTGCTAACTACAAAATAGATACTAGTTATAATTATAAAAGCATAAAAATACTGACTGTAATTAAGCGAAAAAATGTTTGAAGAACTAAACCATTAAATGAATGTGAATAAATGTAAGTGCAAATGAAATAACGAAATGATAAATGAAATAATTGAGTTATAACAAAATGATGAAAACAATGAAGTAAGGAAACTAAACTAGAATGCAGTGATAATGCGATAACAAAAAGCGATTAAATAAAAACAACAGAAAGTGATTAAATGAAATAAACTAAAACCTTAGATGTCTACAAGGGCACTTTGCATCCAGTAGGTGTAAATTACACTCACATACGCATCGAATCACAGAAAGGTAACTTTAATTCAATATGAGAACAAAGGTTTGTTTCACAATTCTTCATAAATTAACTATTACTTCCTTCCTATCCTTTACAGAGGATACATACTTATATATAAAATGTGTGCTCAACAGTTTGAGACTTCTACGCCTATAGGTCTGTTAATCAATCCTTATTCAAATTTGAAACTAAATAGAAAAATAATCATCTCGTTGATTGCTATTTGGAAAGAAAATCGAAGAAACGTGATGCATTCAGACTTCTATTGCTACATGTTTGACCCGTACCTTTGATCATGCCATTGTGTGATTCCTTCAGTGAATTGGCTTGAGCGAATGGGACGAGATCCATGAGGGGATCGATCCTCAACTACCCATGTGATTCTTTGCTTCATTGGCACACCTAAACCCTGCACACCATGGAGGTAGCTGCAGATTTGTAAAATAGTTGCAGAATCATGTTAATTCTGTAGCTAATGCAATATTTAACATAACAATAAGGAACATTAACAAATATGAAAAATAAGACATATAATATTTTTTACCTTATCAAAATCTATGATTTACTACTTTTATTGATTTGATAACAATGATGAAAAAGAGGAAAATGGAGGAAAAAGGGTGTCAAAACAAAACAGTTATGGAACTCTACATTCCCCCACATTGAAGATTTTGTATTTCCTCGTACAAAATGAAAATTGTATATCTTTATTGAACTACTATATTTGCTTGGACACTTCTTCCAGTACATCTAACATCATCCTTTTCACTTTCTTTCCAGTCATTGTCATCCTTGGTTTCCTCATGAGGATCTTGTATTTCAAGTTTATAACATGTCTTTGTAAAGCCCTGTTTTTCTTCTTCAGTTTCTTGTTCTTATTAAACCACAGACTTAGATGTAAAAGGAGGTTGTCACTCTTAGCTATTTGGATTTCATTATGTGCTTTCAAGGCTTGATTTTCATTTTTAATGTACCTATTTAATGTCTCCAGTTCAAATATTTCTTGTTTTAATATATTGATTACTGGAGGTTCTTGTGGTTCATTAAACTGGACTTCTTCTTCCTCTTGAATTGGAATTGATGTTCTTGTTGCATCCCTTTTCTCCATGGATTCAATATAATCATAGATCTCTTGCTACACTGGATCAATTTCTGGTGTTCTTCATCTTGGACTCTGAGGAGGCGAGGTGATAGTTGGTGATGAAACCCTTGGTGATGTTCTTGGAAAAATTATTGAATCTTCCTCTGCCTCTGAGCTTTCTTCTATTTCTACATTAACATGCTCTATGTTCTTTGAGGGTAATTCTTTTGCTGAGTTGAGTCTGGTACTCCTTCTTAGACCTATGATAGGGGTCTTTTGAGTTTTCTTCCTTTTTGTTTTAGGCTTCTCTGTTTGTGGTGAAATCTCTGTCTCTTTACTAGATTTATTTCTTCTAACATTTCTTTTGTTTATTTTCTCTAAAAATTCTCTAAGAGGGATGTCATCCTCTGACAGTTCCTGTGGCTGTTGTGTTTCTTGTTCCTATGTCCTATCAATTTTTCTTTTCCTTCACCTCTTAGGTCTGCTACTATTTGGCTGCCCATGAGTTTCTTCCTAAAAGCGATTTCTTACTAAAAAGCTTTCCCAATTATCACCTATGTTTTGGAGATGAGATTCAACAAGTATTTTAACTAGACCTTGGTGATACATTGTATTATATATGAACTGAATTCTCCTATGAACATTCTCTGACATCTTTCTAATACTATTCAGCAATAAATATGGAAGATTTATCTCATTTTCTTCAAGAAAATTCATTAGCAGCCAAATATGATAGAAAAACATACATCCAAACCTTCCTTCACTGGTAACAAATTTTTGGATTATTAGAAGTAGGTTCCTCCACTTACTTTTTAAAGTTGTGCTTGGGATTCCCTTCTTGAAAATGGTGGTGTCCACGCTTGGTTTCTTCAGGAAAACATTCTATTCTTGTTTTTTAATACCTCTATTCTTGAATCATTTCTCTTCAATCTGCGATAGTCCAGTGGCTTCAACTAATAATGACTTCGTCACTATGAATTTTATGTCTCCTATCTCCACTTTGAATCCATCAAAATCCTTGGCGAAGGATTTGGTCACTTCTTTATGGAAGCCATCGAATTTCTCTACAAATTCTAGCCATTGCACTTTCTGCAACAATTCTTTTGTCTATGGATACCCCTCCAAAAATTTCTTCCCTGTTGGCTCTATTCTGACTATCACTCCCATGGCCGAGAAGCTTCATTTCAAAAATTGTTTTGTTTGACAAGGTAGGATGGCTTAGTAGGGTTTTTAGAGCGGAAAGGCCAAGAGTGTGAGTGATGGAATAATGAGAGTGTAGGTAGTGAGGGTATAAGGGAATGAGGCATAATCTAACCATTAAGATCATTCATGTTTATGATTTGGGCGGTCAGTTCAATGGATCGAAATATGAGTTATGATGATTGGGAGTGAATGGCGGATTATGCACGATTTGACATGACACGATCAACTCTTTGTAATAATGATTTTGATTTTTTTGGTAGTACTATGTCTTATAATTCATATATGTAATGTTTTGATCCCTATTATTAAATTAAAGAAGTGCATACCTTTGAATTATTTTCTTTCTAACCTTTGGTTGCCTTTTATGTTGCCTTCGAGTACTTTGCAATGGAGGGAGTTAATCATTCCTTTAATTGTATCATCAGAAATTTTTGTCAAATTGGCTGCAGAAAGTCATTAAAGCTACAGAAAATCAATAATTTTGTAGCTATTTATTATTTTTGAAAAGAAAGGGATAGAAGAATATGGAATTCTAGAAAATGGGATACAATGAAAAATTAAGATGCCAAGAGTTCTTGGTTTTCACCTTGAAATTTCTGCATAAACATGCCAACAATTTTTGGTTTTCATGTTTATAAACTTATATATATATATTAAAGAAAATTTTAAGGTGGAGAAGAAGAAGAACAATTCTTGACCAACTTAAAATCAGAGTTGTCCTGGAAAATCTTTACAAATTCCTCCTTTGCCATTGGCTTATGATAGATCCTGAGTCAATGTCCATTCACTAAGAGAGGAAATTTTTCTTCATCAATAATCCTAATTCTGACTACTCCATTATCAAAAACATTTTCAATCTCATAAGGCCCAATCCAGTAAGTTTGAAACTTTCCTGGGAAATTTTTGAACTTTGAATCAAAGAGTAATGCCCAGTCTCCTAGCTAAAATTTTATTTCTTTAATGTATTTATCATGTCATCTAGATCTCTGTTGTTGGGCTAAACTAGAATTCTAGATAGCATCTTGCCTTATTTCATCAAGCTCATTGAGTTGTCCCATTCTTTGCTTTTGTGCTTTTGATAAGTCAAGTCCCAACTTGACTGTTGTCTTGTAGGTATGAATTTGGAACTCAATTGGAAATAGGACTTGTTTCCCATAAACAAGTTCATAGGGAGTATGTCCTGTAGTGCTTCTCCATGTGGTACGGTAGGCCCATAAAGCTTCTAGAAGCTTTTCTATTGAGTCCCTTTTGTGCAAGTGAACTATATTGGTGAGGATTTCTTCAATCACTTTGTTGGTAGACTCTACTTGTCCATTTGCTTGTGGATGGTATGGAGTAGATTTCTGATGCTTGATTTTATATTCTTCCACTATCTTTTGCACTACTCTGGATGTAAATTTCTTTTGTTGATCTGTTACAATTTCTCTTGGGACACCCAAACAAGTAAAAATATCCTCAAAAATAAATGAAACTATAGCATTTTCAGTAGCAAAAGAAAGTGCTTTAGCTTCTGCCCATTTAATAACATAATCAGTGAATACAAGAATATATATATATATATATATATATATATATATATATATATAAGATGGATTAATTGGTCCAACAAAATCCAAAGCCTGTTCTTTGAAGGGTTCAATGAGTACCTGAGGTTGTAGTGGCATTTCATCTGAAGGAACAGGTTTCCCCATTCTTTGACATCTATCACACCTCTTAACATATTCGTTGGCATCCTTAAAAAGGGAAGGCCAATAATATCCTAAGTGAAGGACTTTATAAGCAGTACTTTTGTCAGCAAAATGACCCCCCACATGGTTCATCATGGCATGCTTTAAGTATCTCAAGTATTTCATCTTCTCTTACACACCTTCAGATGATGAGATCTGGTCTTGTCTTGCATAATTCTTCATTTATCTATGAATAAGATGCACTTGTTTGCATTATTCTTCTCTTTTCTCTAGGAAACAAATAGGAGGGTAACTTCCCTGTAACTAAATAATTGGCAATATCTTCAAACCAAGGTGATTTAGTAGATACTACAAAAAGATATTCATCAAGAAACTTATCCCTTACAGGTGTATCATTGCTATCATTTTTAATTCTAGATAAAAAGTCATCAATTGCGTTTTGTTTTCCCAGTCGGTCCAGAATGGTGATATTGAATTCTTGTAATAGTAATAGTCGTCTTGTTACTCTACCATTAGTAACTGGTTTATTCATTAAATATCTGGTGGAAGAATGGTCTGTGTGAACGAAAGTTTCATAGCCAGCAATGTAATGTTTAAATTTATTAATGGCATGAATGATAGCTAAAAACTCCTTTTCAGTTATAGTATAATTTAGCTTTGCAGGAGTTAAATTTTTACTGGTATAATAAATGGCATAAGGAGTGAGGTCTTTTTGTCCTAACACAACTCCTAGAGTTGTGTTTGAAGCATCAGTTGATATATGAAAAGGCAATTTCCAATTAGGTCCTTTTAAGATGGGTGCTTCAGAGATCTTCTTTTTCAAAGTTTCAAAAGCCTTTTGACAATCAGAGTTCCAACTAAATTCACAGTCTTTGGTGAGTAATTTGAAGAGTGGAGATGCAATCTTTGTGAATTTTTCTATGAATCTTCTATAATATCCGGTAAAACCAAGAAAACTCCTAACATCTTGTTGACAACTTGGGATTGATAATTTGGAAATAATTTCTACCTTAGATGAGTCTACCTTAATTCCATTTCCTGAAATATGGTGACCTAAAACAATTCCTTCATTAAACATCATAAAACATTTTCATGACTTAATGAAAGATTTTCTTCTTTGCATCTTATGAGAACTTTTTCTAAATTTTCAAGTGCTTCTTCAAAAGAATTTCCATAAACTATAAAATCATCCATATACACTTCCACACAATCATGAATAAGGTCAGAGAAAATTCCTAGTACTTCTCTTTGGAATGTTGTTGGGGCATTGCATAATCCAAAAGGAAGTACTCGGTAAGCATAAGTCCCCCATGGACAGGTGAATGTGGTTTTGTCTTGATCTTCAGGTGCTACTTAAATTTGATTATACCCACTAAAACCATCCAAAAATGAGAAATATTTTTTTCCTGCTAATGTATCTAAAACTTGATCTATGAAAGGAAGTGGAAAGTGATATTTCAAAGTTTCTTTATTCAATTCCCTGTAATCAATGCATACTCTCCATTTTCCATTTTTCTTAGGAACGATTACTAGGGGTGAAACCCATTGACTGTCTGATATTGGATAAATGAAATTTACATTTAATAGTTTCTGCAATTCCTCTTTAACAATTTCTTTTAAGTTTGGATTCATTCTTCTTTGTGGTTGTCTAATTGTTCTAGCATTTTCTTCAATATAATTATGATACATGCATGTTTTAGGATCAAATCCATTCATATCAGTGTATTCCCATGCATATGCAAAAGACTATTTTTGCAATATTTCAACTAGTTTCCTTTTCTGTAATTCTTACAGGTTTTCATTGATGTTCAAGATTTTTCTTGTAAAAAATTCTATTGAACAGTTTCCAAATTTTTCCATAGAATGTAAATACATTTGTCTAGATGATATATATTCAATATTACATTGTTCTTGAAAATTTTGACTATTGTCACAATATAAAGAGGGTTCATTATTTTCTATTGAATTTAAAATATGGTTCCCTTCATTTATTTGTGCAATAGTGAAAACTGGTTGTGTATCATTATCATCATCTATCCATTCTTCATTTTCTACTTCTATCATTGTTTTTGCAAGTGGGTACAATGTAAATTTATTTGTCGAGCTTCCATCTTAGATAAACATGTCTCCTAATCTACAACTGATAAAAGCATCGATTGTAGTTAACCATGGCCTTTCTAAAATTAATGGATGTCCTCCTAAATTATTCTTGGGTGTTAGAATCATGAAATCAATAGGATATTCCCAAGAATCTAAGGATACATATATATATATATATATATATATATATATATATATATATATATATATATATATATATATATTATAACACACCATCAGGTTTAATTACAGACTTGTCTGCTAATTGTAACAATGTTGGTGTGTATTGAAGATTAGGAAGCTTTAATTTATCCATAGTTTGTTTGCTCATTATGTTTATGGCCGCTCCTAGATCAATCAGTGTGTTTGGTATTTCAGTTCCATTGATGTGTGTTTTCACAATGGGGCTTCCTGGATCTAAATATTTTTTAATTGTTGTCTTCCCTGTCATGATATCTGCAATTCTCCCGACAAGTTGAATTCTTTTTATTTCTTTTCTTTCCTTCCTAGTCCTTGAGTACTCAATCCTTAATTTCTTTTGCAAAAATCGGTATTTCTTTTATTTCTTGTAATAAAGGAATTTTTATACAGACATTTTTCAATTCATCTAATATAGCATAATCAGGCAGTATAATTTGTTTTTCTACTCCTTTATCGATTTTCAGCCTTTCAGGAAAAGGTGGTCTTGAGATAGATACTGAAGGTTGTTCTATAATAGGAGTATTATTAGAATGTGTAGGACTTTTTTTTTTGTTTCAATATTTTCTTTCCGAGGAAGGGAAATCTCTTCTTCAGAGTTATTATTATCTTTTTGAGAATTCTTTTCTATTTCTTGAATAACAATAGATGGTTTCTTCCTTTCTAATACTCTACCAGACCTTAATTGAACATTATTCAAATCTAATGGATTTATCATGTAAGTTTGAGGATTTTGTCCTTCTAAGTTGTAAATAGATTGTGAATTTTTATTGTTTGGATTTGGGAGTGGTTGAATGGGTAATTGATTTGTTCTTTGTGGAAATGGCAAATAAAATTGTGGATTTTCATTTTGAGCTTGAGCTTGAGGTAACTTGTTGGTTTGAGGGAAGTATTGTGGTGGAAATTTGGATAAGGTGGCGGATATTGTTGATATTGAGAATATCTTCCATAACGATTTTTCCATCCTTGATTCCAAGATTTTGGTTGAGCCCAAGGCTGCCATGACATAGGTGGATTCCAATTATTTTGTGAAGATTGTGCAAATTGTTGAGGATTAAAACCTTGAGTTTGATTTGTTTGAGGATTTTGCCATGGTATTTTGGCAATAAAGTAAAGAGGGTCTACCTGATTTGGCATTCCTTCTTCACTAAACATAGCCTTAAGACCTGGTATAGAGGGACATTATTTTGTATCGTGATTTTCCGCACATATAACATAGGTTTCTATGCTTTTTAAATCTAAAGGACATTCTCTCAGAGCATGTTTCTTTCTACACCTAGGACAAAAGATGGATAATGCAGCATTTTCGACTTTCTGCTTGTTTTGTATTTTAAGGGTGTCAATTTGCTCACTGAGACTCCCTAAAATATATGTTTTAAAGTTATCAAGCAAACTACCTATTTCTTCCCTACTTATTGTCTCGGCTGCATATTTGTTTACTCTTGATAAAAGAGGATCCCTTGAACTTTTCCTTATTCTTGCTTTACCTCTTGAAATATGTACACATAGATCACAAATATCTGCAAATGGTAACTGAGAAATATCTCCTTTTCCCATTAGATTGAGAAGATCAATCCACTCATCTTTAATGGATTTGAGTAAGAGAGCTTTCAAAGTTTCCTCATCCAGATTATTCATTTTTTCCCTTTTGATATTATAAACAAATCTTTCGACAAAATCTTCAAGATTCTCATCTTCTTTTTGTACCATTTTGAAGACTACATCTTTAATGTTATGAGGCATACAATAATCCTTATATTTATCTAAGAATTCATCTTTCATTTGTGCCCATGTCCTTATAGAATTCGTTTCTAAACTCATAAACCATTTTAATATTGAATCCTTTAAGGTGGCAAGGAGAAATTTAGTTTTTGAGCATCATGCAAATAATCATATGATCTACATAATACTTCAAACTCAAAGGGAAATGCCTCTGGGTCTTCACTTCTTACTCCATGAAAATTGGGGAGGATAGAAGGTGAGATGTTTTTCATTGTTAATGTTGTATCCTCATCAAGGATAGGGAACCCAAAAGGTTTTGGATTTCCTTTTCTTCTACCTCTACCACCTCCTCTATTTCCTCATCCTCCTCCTCCAATCCTATGTTGTTCACCATTGACATTGTGTACTTATATTTCTCCTTCTTCAGCCATGATTAATTCCTCAAAATAGATATCTAGTTCTACAATAGGATTATCTAGTTTTTCTTCTAGTTCTTATGGTTCCTCTATCAATGGTTTGAAGTAAGTTTCTTCCTCTTTTTCTTTAGTAGGAACTTCCAACTCTTGAGCTAGAAGTTGTTCTCCAGTTGAAGATAGGAAAATTATTCCAGTTGTTGGAGATGTAGGATCTACTTCTATTACATCTTTTGTTGATGAAGTTGGTGAACCTTTAGATTGGATTTCGGATCTTAAGACTTCAAGAAGTCTATATTGCCCTGCTATGGATGGAACTCGAGTTTGTGTGGGTGGTGTGGCACTATGAGATCATGGTGGAGTGATTGATGATGTAGGAATTAAACTTCTTCATCAACCTACAAACCTACCTCTAGAGTCTCTTTCCCTATGCATATCATGTTTTTATTTGATTTTTTTAAGGCTTCTATTTACACTTCCCTAGCAACGGTGCCAAAATGTTTGGTCAATTTAATGTTCTTAAATTGCAAGCATAAATTATTGATCGGAGTTGGTAAACTTATGAAGTGCAGGTGCACTATATATGCTAGAAGCCTTTCCTTTAGTTTGTAAGATGATGGTTATGTTTGTTTTTGGATTTTCATTGTTATCTAGATTCCTATTATATTAGAGTTAGATTTCTACAAATTAATAAGTGGAAGTTAAGTTATTGTTAGATTAATCTACCAAGTCATATCTATATTGAGTATCATCCTAAAATATCTTATGTTAATCATCCTAAAATTATGAACCTATCTAAACACCTTGCTGCTATAAAATAGAGTATTGAAATTCAAATTATTCTAACGATCCTTCAAAAGCTTGTCTACAAAATATATACAAATTATGATTCTAAAGAGCATGAAAGTAATCTTCTAATTATTGACTACATAGTAGATACAAGTTCTAATTCTAAAAGCATAAAAACACTGACTGTAATTAAGCGAAAAATGTTTGAAGAACTAAACCATTAAACGACTATGAAGAAATGTAAGTGCAAACGAAATAACGAAATGATAAATGAAATAACTGAGTTATAATGAAATGATGAAAACAACGAAGTAAGGAAACTAAACTAGAATGTAGTGATAATGCGATAACAGAAAGATATTAAATGAAAACAACAGAAAGAGATGAAATGAAATAAACTAAAACCTCAACTGTCTGCAGGGGGCCTCCATGTCCAGTAGGTGTAAATTATGCTCACATACACATCGAATCACAGAAAGGTAACTTTAATTCAATATGAGAACAAAGGTCTATTTCACAATTCTTCAAAAATTTACTATTACTTCCTTCCTATCCTTTACAAAGGACACATACTTATATATAAAATGCGTGCTCAACATTTTGATACTTCTACGCCTACATGTATGTTAATCAATCCTTATTCAAATTTGAAACTAAACAGAAAAAGCATTATCTCATAGATTTTCTATTTGGAAAAAAAATTGGAGAAACGTGATGCATTCGAACTTCTACTGCTACGTGTTTGACCCGTACCTTTGACCATGCCACTATGTGATTCCTTCAGTGAATTGGCTAAAGTGAATAGGAGGATATCCATAAGGGGATCAATCCTCAACTACCCATGTGCTTCTTTGATTCATTGACGCACCAGAACCCCGCAAACCATGGAGGCAGCTGTAGATTTGTAAAATAGTTGTAGAATCATGTTAATTATTTAGCTAATGCAATCTTTAACATAATAATAAGGCATATTAATGAATCTGAAAATAAGACATATAAGAGTTTTTACCTTATCAAAATCTATGATTTACTGCTTTTATTGAGTTGATAGCGATGATGAAAAAGAGGAAAATGGAGGAAAAAGGGTGTCAAAACAAAATAGTTATGGAACTCTACATACCTCACAGCTAGAGAAAACGTTTTGTCATGATCTTTTACCTCCATTTGGGGTAACCTTCTATTCTCAATTCTCACTTTGTACTTGTCTATACTGTCAATTGTTTCATACTAGACCATTGATTTCTCTTCAGCACAATCAAGGTATAATTCAAACTTGTTGATATGCCTACTCCCTCTAGGCTCGGATCTCTTCTAGTACAACACAAATCATGATTTTTCAAAAGTCTTCTTACTTTGCTTCATTCTTCCACTTCTTCCATCTACTTTCCAGAGCCTTGGTACCTTTTACTGTGTACATACAATTCTCACCAGGATTACATGGAAGAGAAATTACAACCAAGAAACAATACAAAGACAAGAGAATAGCTAATAACAACAATAGTAATAATAAAAGAAGAGTGATATAAAATACTTATGTTTTGAGGGTTATAGAGAATGTCAGCGCCCTCTTGATCTTAGCTTTCTTGCATCCATATTGTGACTTTATTATCCTTGTCCTTATTATCAACATGATGTCATTCCTTCCTTGCATAGGCTAGGGTTTCTTCTTTCAATGAAAATGTTAATTTAGTTCTATGGTCTTGTTCATAAACCCTGAAGCTTTCTTGTTCAAGCTGTTTTATCTAGCTAGGGTTTTCAAACTCTAGATTTCCAATTCTCATATCCAAATGTCAAAACCTTAGAATCAACTTGCTCTTTACATATGAGATGAGATTCATCATCAATCATCAGGGATATTTTGTCCACTAATTACCCTTGATTTCTCCAAACCAATGAATTCAACTTCCTCAAATCATTGTAGCAGTAGTAATATTTTTTCCTTGGAGACTTGGTCTTCATTTTAATATGCAAAGAGTATTTTTCATCATTTTAGGCTAAGTTAATAAAAAAAAATACATCTCATCACTCCAATAGTAGTACAACAGTAAGACCTTTAATCCAACATGTCTCCAATCATTTATGTGATATGATAGTGCTAGATCCTATCAGCATATAGAATACATCGTTCAGGACTTTTAAAAAGGCTTGAGCTTAAATATCTTGTTTCTCATCATAATGAAACATATTTCAAGGAAACACATAGGTCAATTATTCATTACTACCCTTATCTTTCTCAGAGTATGATGTTTTCATTAGGAATATTTATGTATGAATAAAGACTATAAATGAGTGAAATAACTTCTTCAACCATAATTGTCCTAAAAGGTTTCTTCAAAGATCCTTATTTCAATCTTTCAATCTTCAAGGTATACAAATATTTAGCCTTTCTTTTATTAGAAATTAATAACTCCAAAGAAATCATTTTGATACATGTCATACTTTTAGCTAGACCTATACTTTGTCCTTAGATATGATGACAGGCATAATCTTCAAGAATGTTGCCAAAGGAACTTGATCTCAAACAAAAATCATTGTTAGAAAATTGAATGATGGTTCATACCTTTTATTCCATGTATTAACCATAGACTTGGTATCTTGTAGATATGAATTTGTCATAGAATATCCTATTACTTTTGATGCTTGCTTAGATCTTCAACACTTCAATGTTTCCACTTGCCAACAATCCAATAGAATAGTTACTTCCATAGTTCAAGGATTACAATTTATATCTCATGCACAAGTAAATGACATTGTTTTCATATCTTTAGATAGAGATGTTTTTAAAAACTTCTTTGGGTTGCTTCCTCTAAGATGACATTAGCTTGGATCTTCAAGAAATCAATGTACTAACAATTTATTCTTCTTCAGAATCCCACACCACAGAAGTGTAATCTTTGAGGCTTCTCAGATATTATGTGTTATACGAAGGCCTTTCGGCCTACTTGAAGTTTCTTTGCCTTAGTCATTGAAGTTTAGATTTCTTCCATAACATATTAGTTTTTAAATTTATATTGAATTATCAAGACAATTTATTTTTGCATGGATATTTGTAATGATGACCTTGAGAAATTATGTTTAGTCCTTATTCTAGTGGTCCTTTCTAACCTTGGTCTGGACAACTTATTTAACGATCCATAATATCGTTGTGCATTGCAATACTTATGAGATTCTTCAACCTATTGTATTAGACCCTGAGGTCCTTTTCAGCCTCTTGCAATATTTTTCTAATGTTTCTCAGACTTCTATTGTAGAATATGAGTCTCTATTCATCCTTATTGAAAATGGATTGAGACCCTTCAACTTAATTCTAACCAAACTAAGAAATATTTAGTATTGGCCCTTGTCAATTTAAGGAGTTTGATCTTTTGCAACTGGATATGAGGGTTATTTTAAAGGTTATTTCGATTGAGACCTTTTCCAAGCATCCTTCAGCCTTAAGAATGAATATCATTCCTTGATCAATTTCTCTGATGCAAACTTGAGATTTTTCGACCTTCTATCATTTGGATTTTGAGGTCATTTTCTTTCTCAGACTTCCTGAAATTTAGCCCTAAGGCTTTTAGATTTTCAAACTGAAGTATCCATATAACTTGAAGAATGAATCTTGTTCTTATCTTTCAACAATTATTTTGACCTTAAACTAGGGTTTTGATCCTTACAGAGATTTGTATCTTGACATAAAACATGTTAACTAGTGAAGGTTTCTTTGTCCATTTCCTAAGGCTTTCAGTCTTAGACTAAGATCTATATAATTTTGGCCTCTCCAAGATATGAGGTATCATGGTCTAGACTAACCCATTTTAAGGTATGTAACATGTCTCATCTTCTAGTTTCTTGTGCTAACTCGACTTCTCTTTGTATTTACACCTTTGAAGTTGATCTTCAACCATAGCTCTGATACCATGTTGATTTTTTCTAGGTACTCTAAACTAATAATTACTTCTTATGATTTTCTTAATTTAATATTTCTTACATTCGCATTCATCATAAATTAATTACACAGAAGGCATCAATAGTAGAAAATGCAAGTAAGATCATGAATATACAGCTATACAAGAACAAAAAAAAATTACCCTAGGAAAACCCACATGGGGGGAAATCCCAACAACCTTTTCAAGTCAACAAATATACATATAAACATAAATTCAAACTAATAGCATTGGCCACACCTGGTCAAAATTCCCACAAGACGAGACAATTTATTTCTTATCAACTTTAACCTTCTTCTTCTTCATGAAAGACTTGATTTTGTTCCTTAAAAAAATTAAAAAACTTGTCATAGATTTGGTGTTTGCTTGCTTTAGATATATCTTCTTTTCTTGTCTCAGATATGCTTCTCCATTGGCATCATACAAATATATTTTTTGGCCTCAGACTTGCCTCTTCACTAACCTCATACTTCCCTCTTCATTGGCCTCAGACTTGCCTCTTTGTTGGCTTTACACTTGTCGAATTGCTTGGTTAATAAGAAGGTCAAATTGACACATATATATAGTTGGCATGCTAGTTGAATGGGTGCCTCTTAATGATAGGGCCAACTTGACTTGTAGGACGGCTGGCCAAGTCATCTTTGGAGCCAAAATTCATAATTTTTCTCTTTTAAATACAACATGAAGACCATGTCATTATTTTATATTTTGAAAATAACATGCAGAACATCCCTTGTTTTTATCATTATAAGTACATAAAGGGATAAATTATTGATTATGAAGAACGACCATAGCTACAAAATTCAACAACCTAGCTGATGGCATGCAAATCATTGAACCTTGCTTGGATCCCTCTTCTTCTCACCCTTAGAAGTAGATCCATTACTCAACCCTTTCTTCGCCTTAGATTTACCCTTGCTTGCTAGGGAAAATTTTTCCTCTCCTTTTGATCTCCTCACTAACCACTTTCCTGGATCTCCTCCTAGACGAAATCATCCCAAAGCCTCGCCTAGTTAGGTAGGTGATATTCACCCATAATACAGTTAACAAATACCACCCAGTGCTTCAAAAAACCATTAAAGGCTATATGCACTAGCTCCTCCTTAGTAATCATCTCTCTAATAGTAGCAAACTCATCCCTGGCCCATGTTAGCCTAGACAAGTAAGATGTAACATTCTCGCCCTTGGAAATTCTTATGTCATGAAACTTTTCCTTGAGCGTCATCTTTTGACTTTGATAGTCACTTTGAAATAGTTTCATGAGCACATCCCACATCTTTTTTGTAGTATCATTCTCTGACAGAGGGGGTATGAGATGGTCTTTGATCCCATAGAGAATAATCACTTGTGCTTTGGCCTCCTTGAGATCATGAAGATCAAGAGAAATTGGATCTGAACTTGGCAGCACCATTCTTGCATCAAGAAAGGTCCACATGTTGTTATCCTTGAGAATAGTTGAGATTCGAACCTTCCATTATAAATGGTTGGAAGAACCTTCAAACCTATCCTCATATCAAACAATGGTTTCCATTGTAGAATAAAACCCTTGAAGAGATTGAAAACTGAAATCTGATTTTTTTTTGTCTTGAAATTTGTGTCAAATATCCTTGGCTTTGTAATCACATTTTAGTGCTCTGATACCATGTTAATTTCTTAAACCTAGTTACAAATTTATCGTCTCAACAAATAATCACAAATTTGAAATATATAATGTTTTCTAATATGGTTTGTAACAATAAAAATTTATTGGTTTTTAAACAAATAACCAGCAGAAGAAAAAATCCATGAAACCAATCACATGCAATAGAGAATAACATAGATATACCTTGAAAATGCCAGTGTGGGGAAAACAATAAAACCTTTTGATTCTTATTTAGCTTCAATACAAATATTTTTTTACAGCAAACATGTAAGAATTTGCTTTAGAAAATACACAACAAAAGATCTTGGCCCTCTCTCTTACTTGGCCCTTTTACGTCCCACACATGTGGCCCAATAAAGGATGTTCTCCATACAAGTAAATATCGACCTCATGGGCTAAGAGAAAACTTGGCCTACTTTCTATGAGAAGCTCAACCTAGTCAGTTTGAGAAAACTCGCCCTCTATTGTGATCTCACTTTCCCTAATAATTTTCTAGCTTGCTCGATCTATCCTCTTCTCACTCTCGTTGCCAAATTTTTTGCTCCATTGAATCCCAACTTATGCCAAATTGAATGTATCTATCCAAGTTTGGATCGAACCGCCTCTTAAAATATCAACTTTATTTCCCTTTCTTCAAGCCAATGTTCTCCAAGTATTTTTCTTGTACACAATATTTTTCCACCGATCTTAGGTTGCACAACATCACTTTCTTTCACAAAATGGTTGTTTAGACCCCATAGATACTTTAGGAGTACATATGGGTTATTTGGGGAGATACCCAACATTATGGCCATCTTTCTAAAAAAAATTGTGTACTTACACTCTGCCCCTGATTCTACCTAAAGTAGTGGCTTTATGAGGGTTTTCAAGTCCTCCCTCTTAGTCATTGGAGTATTTCCCTCCAACCTCAAGGTCTTTGTGTGGTTTTCCCACCAGTTTAAGGCATTCCCCTCTAATTTCAATTGTGCAATGAAATCTTATATTCTTCCCCTATATGATGAACACTGAAATAAACTTCTAATTGATACAACTAGTGATTTAGATTTAGAGAATTGATCTCATCTTGATATAGTTTGATATCGACCTTCTCTTCCATTTTGAACATGGACTACAAATGGTTCATGACACTCAAATTGGGTTTATCTTTTTCAAGTTCTTTCCTCATCTCCTTGATTTCTTCCCATTCTCTTGATCTCCCCTCTAATTAGACCTCTGCTTTACAACCCCCCATCTTCTCTGAATGGCCCGAGCTTATTGGTCAAGGCCACCATGAGGATATTCAAATTATGGTTTATATCTCTGACTTGTGTTTTCAGCCATGAAAACCTCTCCTCTGAAGGATCACGAGGGTTATTCATAGATTCATCAACCACGAATAGGATTTTATGACTTTTGGATTCACCAATATAGATCCCCTGCAAATATCCAAAATATACACAAATAAACCTTCTCCGTTACCAATATAATTTGTAAATTGTTGTAGATATTCCACTGCACAATTTGTCACAATAGATCTAATAAATTATACTTAAAAATCCAAAATCTACACTATGAGGGTTTATTTCTCTTTAGATTTCTATATTTGTAAATTGTTTTTTATTGCATATAAATGCAAATTATAATTATGCATAAAATATAGAACGATGAAATAAAACTCACAAACCACAAAAGAGACAAGTATATCCTAGGAAACCCTTTCAAGCTAAAACCCAACAGGAAGGTGAAGCATCTCTCCTCTATTCTCTACATAGAAAATGGTTGCAAGTACAAAGAAGTAAGGCTATGCACTGTGGGCTACTACAGTGCACAAATCCTTTCTTTTACTCTCTTCCTATCCCTCCCAGCTACTCTACTCATTTGTGGAATAAAATTCTGTCAAAAAGAATGGAACACCTTTTCCTCTTAGTGTCCCGGTTATAACACAACTTGATAGCCTACTATTGGTCAAGCTTGACTCCTTTAGCTCTTAAATAGAGTTCTTTCTATGTTGGAAAGGCCTCTATGTGTAGAATAGGAAAGAAAGGTCTTGTGTTAGAGAAAAAAAAAAAATTACCCTAAAAAAATGCCATTTGATGCCTGAAAATGCTCCTATAAGGTTTCAAAACCCAATTTTCCTAACTGGGTCTCACAAGTAAAACGGGTACTATGAGTTGATTCCCCCACTTTTTTACTCTAAAAGCATCAAGATGGATGAAAAAAATATAATGATCCAATCTATATCATTTCTATGAACATGGGAAGGTACCATGACCAGAACTTGTCTAAGTAGAGAACATATGTGTTCAAAAACACTTTCTAGCCTCCATCTTTTTTTCTACTTTTGTGGGCATTGAACCATATTGAAGCTTCCTAAACATATTAATGATGAGCTAGGAATCAACTTCTAGAATAAGATCATTATAAATTCTTTGATTGCCACCTTGAGACAGTATTTTGGGGCGTAAATTTATATTGCATTGTTAGCGTCATGTCCTAGGCACCAACAAAGATGTGGAGAGCATTTCCATTAGAATATCTAACAATTACACCAAAGCTAGTTTGTCCTGGATTTATTTTTGAGGAACCATCAAAGTTGAACTTAACCATACCTTAAGGAGGAGGTTCCCATTTGATAGGGTTGGAAGTCCTTGGTCTAGGATGGATAATGGGAGTCTCCTTATGCAAATATGATATGTTCAAAGATTTCAAAATTCTAGCTTCTTTTGCATTACACTCCTAGTCTTATGTTGTCTAATAATCAGTAAGAATAGTTTCTCCTATATTTTTATGATTCTTCTTTGAACTTCCTCTTCTAATGACTCTCTATCCTTAAATATTATCCTATTCTTCTCTTTCTATTTTTCCCACATTAAAAATCCTAGCATGAGATTCCAAATCATGTTCACAATCCCATGCTTAAAGGGTTATCCCTCCACCCTATTATTGTTTTTGTGATCCATGGGATCAATTTAGTTCTCAAAATTCAAAGTGTGCAATAGAGCTCGAAAGTTAAACAACTAGATAGATCTCGGTGATCTGAATCCAATGCAACTTGAATCATTCAAAACTGATATCGTATGCTCCCAATATTGAGTTTTGAACGAATGCCCAAACAGGTCAATTTTGGCAAAAAGGACAGGTGACTCGACAATTTGGGCCAGTGGCAGGATGCCACATGGCCTTGCCAAATTGGTCAAAATTTCAAATTTCTAATGTTCAGAAATTTTTCTAATTTCTCCCAGGATCCAAATTTTTATTATTTAAGGTTGATGATTGTGTAATTGGGTCCAATAATGGAGGGCCACATGGGCCAACCAGGGGTTTCCATGTGGCCTCTGAAGTTTGGTTCAAAAATTTGGTATGAGGCCAAACTGCCTCCACATGATTCGAAACCGTGACCAACAGTCTGTCAGCAAAGCCCTCCACCAGCCCGCCTATCGTGTTCCTTGTTAACCTATGGTTCTAAACCGCTATATTAAGTTTGCATAGTACACATATAGGCGAGGGGGTCTGGCTAAGCCCTATTCCCTAGCCACCTAAGTGCCCATGGGACCACAGGACAAGGAACCAAGGGTTAGGCCTTAGCCCAACCCACAGCCACAGCACTAGCATTAACAATCCTCTTTATTTGTCCAACATTCACCCTATGCAATGAGTGCTAAGTGTTGGCATTATGATTCAGGTGTTGTCCTTGATGGCAAACCCATTCAGGTGATAAATCAAGAAGGACGCAGGAAATATGTTCAGCAAGTGCGTCCCCGCAGGTATACCATACAGAACCCGCGTCCAGGGACGCAGGCCAGCCATTCAGGAGGTGCGTCCGCCCAGTGCACACATTTCAAGGCAAGAGAAAAGCACGTGGGGGTTTCTTGTGTGGTATCTAGCCGACGGTTTTGTGTTTCTGTGGTGTCGGCTCGTGGTATTGTTCCATGTTTTGGGGAGAAGCTTGCCTATATAAAGCAGAGGAATTCATTTGGATTGGGCATCATCTTGGTTGAAGATCTTTTGGTGAGATCTAGTCCAGATCTATGAAGGCGAATCTTCTAATGGACTGTGATCTCTATGGCGCATGATCAGATCTGTGGATCTGAGTGTTTGGGTTGGTTCTGAAGTCCTCATATCTTTTATATCTGAAGGGACGCAGGTTCAGTGAAGGGAAAGTGCGCCGGGACGCAGTACAGTAAAGGCTCAGGTGCGTCTCTGAGGCAAAGGACGCGGCGCGACTGTGATATTGGGTGCGTCTTTGAGGCAAAGGACGCGGCGCGACTGTGTTATTGGGTGCGTCTCTGAAGAAAAAGACGCGGCGCGATAGTGTTTCTGGGTGCGCCGGTCGCAGCAAAGCATAGAGGAACAGTGCGTCGGCACGCAGAACAGTGGAAGGTAGACTGCGTCCAGTCTCAGGTCACAGAAAGAAAATATGCGTCCCTGTCTTAAGATGATCTGTTGACTGTATATTTCTGTTCATAAGGTGTTCTGGGTTATTTCTGTAATTACTGATCTGATATCTGTAGTGGAGTGTATCTGTTGTATACTTGTTGATCATTTGATTCTTCATGAAAAGAAGTAGGGGGTTGTAGCTCCCTTCCAGGAGAGACTGGAAAACGAGAGAGAGTTGTAGCTCTCTGCAGGTTGCAGCCTACGTGCTGGTAAAGGACTGCACCAGTACAAAATCATTGTAAAAAGAATTTCTTGAAAGAAGATAGAGACATATTGCAGCAGGTGGTTTTCTCCCGCATTGGGTTTCCACCTTACATCTTGTGTTCTTTGGTGTGACTGTCTATTTTCTTTATTCATGCTCATTATTTATGGCACTGATATGCAAGAATAGTTCAAAAGATCAAATAAGGAAGATTTGGTAAATTGCTTGATAATACTGATTCACCCCCCCTCTCAGTATTATTTCCAACAATTGGTATCAAAAAGGTCCTTCAGAAAAGCTTGATCGCTTGAAGGTAGATCGTTCATCATGAGCAACTACGAGAGAGAAGCATCAATCAGGCCACCAGTTTTTGATGGGACAAACTTCAATTATTGGAAGGTAAGAGTTACTGCATATCTTCAATCCCTTGGTACTGAAGTTTGGAACATTGTAGAAACAGGCTATGCTTTTCCTTCAGCTACTCCTACAGATCCAGCTGAGAAAAAGACATATGAAACAAATGCAAAAGCAGTCAGTACTCTATTAGGAAGTATATCCCAAACAGAATTCATGAAGGTCATGCACTTCAAATCAGCAAAAGAGATATGGGACAAAATGATCACTAGCTATGAAGGAGATGAACAGGTAAAGGAAGCTAAACTTCAAACTCTCAGGATTCAATATGAGACTCTCAAGATGTATAATGATGAAAGTGTGGCTAATTATTTTCTTCGGGTAGATGAGATTGTTAATTGTATGAAAAATTTGGGTGAAGAAATAAAAGAGACTATAGTAGTTCAAAAGATTCTAAGATCATTATCCCCCAAGTTTGAATCTAAAGTATCTGCAATAGAAGAAAAGGAAAATCTCAAAGTTCTCACTATGTCTCAGCTACATGGAATTCTAACTGCTTATGAAATGAGAAAGGGAGGACCATCAGACAGAAGGGAGGCTGCTTTTAAAGCATCAGGCAAAGAAGATTACTATGAAGCAAGCCATGATCCAGAAGAAGAGGAAGAAGAATCAAATTTTGTCAGAAATCTTCAAAGGGGTTCTGGAAGGTTCAGAGGTAAGCTACCCTTCAAATGCTTTGCTTGTGGAAGAGTAGGTCATTATGCTGCAAAATGCTCTTATAAGGATAAAGGAAAGGAACCAGTTAGATGGAATAAGAAACAAAGCACAAATAAGAAAAGCTACTACACCCATGAAGATAGTGATGGCCTATCAAACAGTGATGAAGATGAACAAGGTAATAAATATAGGTTGTTAATGGCATTTGAAGATGATGATTATGAGGATGTTGTAGATGTGGATAACCTTTATGATGAAATTACTAGACTCAAGAGATGCATAGAAGAAAAGAACATGATTATTGATACTCTACAATTCCAAATTGATGAAAAGGAAAAACATCTTGAAAAATTAGAAGGTGAAATTGTTGGTCTTAGAAAAGAAATTGAGAAAACAAAAACTATTAATCTCAAGTTTGTCAAAGGATCTGAAACTTTGGATGAGATTATCAGTGTGCAGCGGTCTCCACTAAATAAGACAGGTTTGGGCTATAATGGAGAAACTTCTCAAGCATCCACTTCAAAAAGTTATCTTGATGCAGCAAGAAGAAATGAGCAAGAACACAAGGAAGATCATCAGGTAAAGCAGGGACAAATGTCAAACAGAAACTATCAGGGGCAATCCAGCTTAAGGGTGAACAAAAGCCACAACCAGCCACAGGTAAAATCTTCTCAATTTGGTTCAAGAATAGATGAAAATCGAAATTACAATCAGTTGGCTGGTAGATCCAATAATCACAGAAGCTTCTTCAATGGACAATGCTTTTCTTGCCATAACTTTGGTCACAAAGCAGCTCAATGTGTTGCGTATAAAACAATCATGACCAGGGAAGCTCAAAAACAAAGAAGTATGACAGGGATTACAAAAAGGACCTATAACAACTTTTCAGCTCTTGAAAATGAAGTTTAATGTTCTATTTGCAATAATTTTGGACATAAAGACTTTGAATGCAGAAGCAGGTTTCCGGAAAGAAAGGTACAAGAGCAGAAAAAGGAACAAGCCTCAGGCGCCAAAACATGGAGAATAAAGGAACCTCAAACAGAAAGATGTGGGATAGCATTTTATGCAGAAGGACAAGAAAATCTATGGTACATTGACAGTGGATGTTCGAAGCATATGACAGGTGATAAAGAAAAACTTGAGTCTTATTCTAATTTAGAAAAGGGAAAGAAAGTCTCTTTTGGAAATGATACTCCTGCAACTATAAAAGGAAAAGGTATTGCTCCTTTAAAAGAAGATGTTAAGGCTGGAAATGTTTTGTTTGTTGATGGATTGAAGCATAATCTACTAAGTGTCAGCCAGATGTGTGATCAAAGAACCGAGGTTATATTCAGATCAAATGGATGCCTTGTTCGTGATCTTGATACAGGTAAAACAGTTCTCAAAGGAAAGAGAACTCCAAATAATCTATACATATTTGATGAAGGACAACAACAATGCTATCTAAGCAAGAATGAAGAGCACTGGTTATGGCATCGAAGGTTGGGACATCTAAGCTTCTCACAAATAAGGAAAGCTTGCAAATATCAGGCAGTTCGCGATCTTCCAGACATCAAAATTCCTGACAACACCATATGCAGATCATGTCAGTTTGGAAAACAAACCAGAACTAACTTTCCAGAGAAAGAAGGATCAGCCAGCATGCCTCTTGAGCTAGTACATACAGATGTATGTGGACCATTCAGAAAAAGAACACCTAGAGGAGAGGAATACTTGATATTATTTATTGACGATTTCTCCAGGTTTGTTTGGTTAGGACTTATGAAGCACAAAGATGAAGCATTCGAAAAATTCAAAACCTTCAAAGCCTTGGCTGAAAATGAATCAGGTCACAAAATTAAGTGCCTCAGATCTGACAGAGGTGGGGAATTTACTTCAAATGAATTTTTCGATTTCTGTGATGAACATGGGATAAGGAGAGAATTCTCTACAGCTAGAACGCCTCAGCAAAATGGAGTTGTTGAAAGAATGAACAGAACAATCCAACAAATGGCTCGTGCTATGCTTGATGAATCAGGAACCCCCGCAACCTTCTGGGGTGAGGCTGCACATACTGCGGTTATTATTCTCAACAAGACAAATGTCCGGGTGAACAGCACTCAAACCCCTCATGAGCTCTGGAGTGGTAAAACTCCTTCGGTAAAGCACTTCAAAATCTTTGGGAGCAAATGCTATATCAAGAATACTGAGGAGCAGCTTGGCAAACTTGATCCTAGAGCAGATGAAGGCATTCTTCTTGGCTATTCTCCACATAGCAAAGCATACAAATGCTACAATAAAAGACTTGGCAGAATTGTTGACAGCATTGATGTAGTGGTTGATGAAAAGGGATATATTCCTAGGCAAATACATCGTGAAGACATCGAAGAAGATGAGAGCTACCCTCAAAGACAGAATGATGAAGAAGAAGAACCTCAAGAAGAATCTCAAGAAGAATCTCACGAAGAAGCAGAAGAACGGACAAGAATAGAAGAAAAGACTCCATCCAGATATGTTCAAAAGAACCATCCAGAATCTCAGATCATGGGACAAAAAGAAGCAGGTATACAAACTAGAAGAACAGTTGCAGAAGCTTCAAGCTATTTGGCATTACTTTCCTCCACCGAACCACAAAATTTGAAAGAGGCATGCAAAGATGAATGTTGGGTGAAAGCAATGGATGAAGAACTTGAGCAAATCGAAAAGAACAACACTTGGGAGCTGGTTCCTAGACCAAAAGATAAGAATGTTATTGGAACAAAATGGGTCTTCAAAAATAAATTGAATGAAAATGGAGAAGTAATTAGAAACAAAGCTAGACTCGTTTGTAAAGGGTATGCGCAGCAAGAAGGAATAGACTTTGAAGAAACTTTTGCTCCTGTTGCAAGACTTGAGGCCATCCGAATGTTCCTTGCTCTCTCAAGTTTTCAGAACTTCAAAGTATTTCAAATGGATGTGAAATCAGCCTTTTTGAATGGAGACTTGGAAGAAGAAGTGTACATTGAACAGCCAGATGGGTTCATTCTTGGAAATGATCCAAATCCTGTATGCCGATTGAAAAAGGCTCTCTATGGTCTCAAACAAGCTCCAAGGGCTTGGTACTACCGGTTGGACAAATATCTTCATCAACAAGGTTTCTTAAAAGGTTCAGCAGATAGCAATCTGTATATAAAAGTTGAAAATGACAAATTGCTAATACTTGTTGTGTATGTAGATGACATTATTTTTGGCAGCAATGAAGAAGCTATGAGTCAAAGCTTTGCCTCAGTCATGCAGAAAGAATTTGAAATGTCCTTGCTAGGAGAACTGACATATTTCCTTGGTTTGCAAATCCAACAGAAGGAAGGAGGAATTTTTTTATCTCAAACCAAGTATCTTAGGCAGATTTTGAAGAAATATGGCATGGAAGATGCAAAACCAGTATGTACACCCATGGTCACAGGATGTAGTCTCAGTGCAAATGATGAATCTGCAGCAGTACATCAACCAACCTACAGATCTATGATTGGAAGTTTACTATATTTGACAGGTACCCGACCAGACATCATGCATGCAGTTGGAATAGTTGGAAGATTTCAGGCAAATCCAAAGGAGACTCATCTTCAAGCAGTGAAGAGAATTTTCAAATATCTTCAAGGGACTCAAAATTATGGCTTATGGTATCCTAGAGATACAGATCTCACTCTTCATGCTTACACAGATGCAGATTGGGCCGGAAGCGTGGATGACAGGAAAAGCACAAGTGGCGGTGCATTCTTTATGGGCTCCAGACTGGTATCTTGGTTCAGCAAGAAACAGAGTTCAATTGCCTTGTCTACAGCTGAAGCGGAATATGTTGCTGCTGCATCTTGTTGCACCCAACTTCTTTGGATGATGCAGACTTTGCAGGATTATCACATCACTTGTACACCTCCTATTCCTATCTTATGTGACAACACAAGTGCAATCAGCATCTCAAAGAATCCGGTTATGCATTCAAAAACCAAGCACATACCAATCAAGTACCATTTTCTCCAGGAACAAGTACTTGAACAGAAGGTCAAGTTGGAGTATGTTCCTTCTAAGGAACAAGTTGCTGATATTTTCACCAAACCGTTGCCCAGGGACACTTTTGAATACCTCAGGCAAAAGCTGGGGGTTGTTGATGCATCATCTTACTGTTGATCATCTTCCTATTGGTGGTATAGGCTCAGGGGGAGCACATAATGCATTGTTGGCATTATGGAGAAGGAGATCTTGGAAATAGCTGCAATATGTCTCTATCTCCTTCATGATGGATTTCTGGTTACAGATCTGGAGATGCATGAGCATAGGGGGAGCATACCCTTTGCCCTTGATGTCAAAGGGGGAGAATGAAGCTGAAGATTATGTGGTTGCCATCAAGTCCAAAGGGGGAGATTGTTGGCATTATGATTCAGGTGTTGTCCTTGATGGCAAACCCATTCAGGTGATAAATCAAGAAGGACGCAGGAAATATGTTCAGCAAGTGCGTCCCCGCAGGTATACCATACAGAACCTGCGTCCAGGGACGCAGGCCAGCCGTTCAGGAGGTGCGTCCGCCCAGTGCACACATTTCAAGGCAAGAGAAAAGCACGTGGGGGTTTCTTGTGTGGTATCTAGCCGACGGTTTTGTGTTTCTATGGTGTCGGCTCGTGGTATTGTTCCATGTTTTGGGGAGAAGCTTGCCTATATAAAGCAGAGGAATTCATTTGGATTGGGCATCATCTTGGTTGAAGATCTTTTGGTGAGATCTAGTCCAGATCTATGAAGGCGAATCTTCTAATGGACTGTGATCTCTATGGCGCATGATCAGATCTGTGGATCTGAGTGTTTGGGTTGGTTCTGAAGTCCTCATATCTTTTATATCTGAAGGGACGCAGGTTCAGTGAAGGGAAAGTGCGCCGGGACGCAGTACAGTAAAGGCTCAGGTGCGTCTCTGAGGCAAAGGACGTGGCGCGACTGTGATATTGGGTGCGTCTCTGAGGCAAAGGACGCGGCGCGACTGTGTTATTGGGTGCGTCTCTGAAGAAAAAGACGCGGCGCGATAGTGTTTCTGGGTGCGCCGGTCGCAGCAAAGCATAGAGGAACAGTGCGTCGGCACGCAGAACAGTGGAAGGTAGACTGCGTCCAGTCTCAGGTCACAGAAAGAAAATATGCGTCCCTGTCTTAAGATGATCTGTTGACTGTATATTTCTGTTCATAAGGTGTTCTGGGTTATTTCTGTAATTACTGATCTGATATCTGTAGTGGAGTGTATCTGTTGTATACTTGTTGATCATTTGATTCTTCATGAAAAGAAGTAGGGGGTTGTAGCTCCCTTCCAGGAGAGACTGGAAAACGAGAGAGAGTTGTAGCTCTCTGCAGGTTGCAGCCTGCGTGCTGGTAAAGGACTGCACCAGTACAAAATCATTGTAAAAAGAATTTCTTGAAAGAAGATAGAGACATATTGCAGCAGGTGGTTTTCTCCCGCATTGGGTTTCCACCTTACATCTTGTGTTCTTTGGTGTGACTGTCTATTTTCTTTATTCATGCTCATTATTTATGGCACTGATATGCAAGAATAGTTCAAAAGATCAAATAAGGAAGATTTGGTAAATTGCTTGATAATACTGATTCACCCCCCCTCTCAGTATTATTTCCAACACTAAGTGGACTATTCAAAAATCATGAGAAATTAATCAGTTACAACTACCTCTCATGAACATGTTCATAGATGAATGACTTACTTAACACAGTTGAATCCCAAAAAATGATATCTAACATAATGCACTGCGGAAACCCCTAATACTTAATTCAAAAAGAGTGAAGGGAACTCTACTTGAATGGTTCATGAGGCACAGTACTTGCTAAGGTTTTGCAAATGGGGTAGCAAGCTAAGTGGGCTTGATTGTGGGGAAAAAACTCCACAGTTAAGCACGCTTGATCCAGAGGCGATTTGGGATGGGTGACCTCCCGGGAAGTCCTGGTTACCGGGTGCAAGCCCCAAAAGTGATGATTGACACTATGTGATTTATTTCACTAGTTTCAATCCCACTTCTTCACCCCTGTGAGAATCACCCGATGCAATGAGTGCTAAGTGGACTATTCAAAAATCATGAGAAATTAATCAGTTACGACTACCTCTCATGAAAATGGTCATAGATGAATGACTTACATAACACAGTTAAATCCCCAAAAATGATATCTAATTTTGAAATATGTTTTCATTAAGTTTTATAATTCATGTGATCAGATCTTTCAGGAGTCTAACAAGTTGCCTCCTAAATTGACGCTATGTGATTTATTTCACTAGTTTCAATCCCACTTCTTCACCCCTGTGAGAATCAACCGATACAATGAGTGCTAAGTGGACTATTCAAAAATCATGAGAAATTAATCAGTTACAACTACCTCTCATGAAAATGGTCATAGATGAATGACTTATTTAACGCAGTTGAATCCTGAAAAATGATATCTAATTTTGAAATATGTTTTCATTGAGTTTTATAATTCATGTGATCAGATGTTTCAGGAGTCTAACAAGTTGCCTCCTAAATGAGCTAAACAAAATGAAGTGCAATTGCAGTAGGATGCTTCATTGTTGAACATTGGTGTGAAAAAGTTGCCAGTGTTAAAGCATGCAAAGGTCAAAAAGAAAATGAAAAGGCTATTAGAAAAGGAGAACATTTGTCTCAAAACATCTTCTTGTGGTTTCATAATGTTTTTTCTTTGAAGAAGGATGGTGCATGGCGATGGCGATCACATTTGGTAAAGAGTCGATCCAAGTGCAAGGCTAGACATGCTAAGAATCATTATGGAAATAGTGTTCAAGGTGAAGTGAATTTGAAATTGAATAATTTTCCTTTGATTTAAGGTCAAGGAGGTAATGTTCAGATTTATTTAGCATAATTTTTCTCATCTAAACATCTTGAATAATTGCAGCAAGGTCCTATCTTTGGCAGAAAAACAAAGACTTCAAAAGTGAAGTACTTTCATGAGAATCTTAAAGCGACAAAAACAAACAAAGAAAAATGGATTGAGGTTGGAAGGGTGAGGGAATTGTACCCTCATCTAATTGTTGATTGAAAATGAGCTTTCGGAGGTCCAAAAGCTTCCAATGGAGAGGAGTGATAGGGGATCAATTTAGTGATCAAGATTTGAAGTGTGTGACAGAGCTCAAAAAATGAACGAATGGATAGATCTCGGTGATTTGAATCCCACACAACTTGAATCATTCAAAACCGATACCGTATGCTCCCGATATCGAATTTTGAATGAATTACCAAACAGGTAGATTTTGGCAAAAAGGACAGGTGATTGGATAATTTAGGCCAGTGGCAGGGTGCCACATGGCCTTGCTAGATTGGTCAAAAAATCAAATTTCTAATGTTTATAATTTTAATTTCTCCAAGGATCCGAATGTTTTATTATTTAAGGTTGTTGACTATGTAATTGGGTCCAATAATGGAGGGTCACATGTGCCAACTAGGGGTTACCACGTGGCCTCCGAAGGTTGGTTCAAAAATTTTCTATGAGGTCGAACTACCTCCACAGGATTTGAAATCACGACCAATAGTCTATCAGCAAAGCCCTCCACCGGCCCTCCTATTGTCTTCCTTGTTATCCTATGGTTCTAAACCGCTATATTAAGTTTGCATAGTGCACATATGGGGGAGGGGGTCGGGCTAAGCACCCCACATACAACCTGTCAGAGCCAAGCCCATGACTGAAGGTGGAAAAGTAAAGGGACCAGCCCTAGGGAACTGGCCCCAGAGTCACATGGCACCCGATAGCACCAAACGCGCGGAAATGCGGAGGGGGCCAACCCAAGGGAGCCAGCCCTAAGGCCACATGACGGACCATAGAACCAAGAGCGCACAGATATAAGGGGCCAACCCCAGGTCACCAAGACCCAGTATGACCAAGGGAGCGGGAAACCAAAGGGGTGTGGAGTTAGGCCCTGGAATCTCAACCCCCACTACAGTCGCATGTGCCAACGTGACTGAAATTTTCGAAACTGGGGGCATAATGGGAAAATTAATGGTCTTACAATTTCACCCGCTGAGTAGGATTGTAGGCCAGATTTGTGCACCGATTCCGGGTTTGGGATGCACAAGCCATATTTGGGTCGAATTGTAGAATGACTAGCCATAGAATTTGGGAAAAAATTGTAACATGGATAACTTTCTCAATTTTTTGCCAAATGAGGTGCAGAAAGAACCCAGATGGGGGTTTTTGATAGTGTTGAATCCATTGGAGACATCAGTTTTTCTGTTTGAGCAATGTAAAAGCATGCAAACACACTTTTGAGAACTTAATGAAAGAGGTCATATGTTGGAAGCTGGACCAGGAGATGTAGCTCAAGAGAGGGGTGAACTCCTTTATCATGTTTTGTGTTATGTGTTTTAGATATGCTTATTTTGTCTCTATTTGGCTTTAGATTATGCTTAAATTCACTTGTTTTATGTGTTTAGTAAATTGATCCTCTACCCAAAACATATATATTTTTCACTTGCAAATTGTTAAATCTTCAAGTTTGCAATTACAGATCATTTTGCAATGTTGCTTCTAATTCAGTCTGATTATCTAAAAGTAGTTTCACCTTTATCCCATACATCGATGCAAAAGAACATGATTTTAGTAGGTGCTTGGTTGATTCCTCATTTACTTTACATAGATGAAATTATGAGGACCACGTGAACCCTTTCTTTTGCAAATTGTCCCAGGTGAGTATCTTTATATGACCAATTTTCCATAAAATGTAGCTACCATTTGCCATAATTTGGAGGACCAACTTTTTCTCCAAATTTGATCTTCCGATAACTTGGGATTAAGTTAATGATGACATTGTAAGATTATTTAAGGTTGAATTTCCCTTTTGGCATCTTCCCCCATCTTAGCTTGTTTGGGATGTCTTGAAATATAATGGTTCTTTGTTGAATCTTGGTGTAAAATTCCTCTACCATTTCTTTATCCCCCATTGATTTTCACCATTATTTAGGTCCCCATTCTATCTAACCTTATTAATTTTTGGTATGCATCTAATAAATATTCTACCTTGATATTGCTTCTTTTAGATAGCCACTCCTTAAGGGGGGAAGTTATACTTCTTATTATATCTTAAGTAGATGTTTCCAAGAGTATTCCCATAAGAAAGCATTTTTAGCCTCTTTGATTTCCCAGAAGCGGTTATATTGTATTAATTATTGATTTTTATATGAATTATTCCATATTTTTGGACCTTTAATGTCCCCATCTAGTCTTATCAACTCCTATTCTTCCACTCTAGGGTGTATTTTTCCCTCCTAAACTGACTCCATGGAGTTTGAGGATATGTGATCCACTTCCACCAAGTTTTGGAAACAAGTGTTTTTGCTAGGTTTTCAAGGTATCTAATCCCTAGACCTCCTTTGATTTTAGGTTTACAAATATTTTACCAGGAAACCTAAGTCCATTTCCTTTCCAAATTTTCCCCTCCCCATAGGAAGTGTCATTGGATGTTTCTTATTTTATTGATCATAGTCATGGGTGTTGCTAATGTTGAAAAAAGGTATAAAAGAATAGCTTGTAGAATAAATTTCACAAAGGTTAGTTTCCCCACAAAGTTGAGTGGAAGGTTTGACACGAGAGATTATTCGCACACTTGAGTAACAGTTCCTCCCGAGGGGTTATCCTTAAGGGGTTTTTCTAAAGTGGTGCTCCCAAGTATTTAGAAGAAAAAGTACTTCTTCAGAAGCCAAGAATTCTAGAAATATACAATTGAATGGAGAGAGCAATGTTAAGAAAAAAAAAATTGATATTTGACATAATTAATTTCCATACCTAAGGCTACCTGAAAATTATCTATAATGCTTTGAATGTATGAGCTTATTTTGCATAGAGGTGTCCCATCATTAACGTATCATCCAAGAATTGTTGATGGGATGTTGTTGACTCTTCAATGTGTCGATTTAGGCCTCTTATATTATGTGCATTCCTGACAACATTTATAGATCGACATAATCCTTCTTCCAATAGAAGAAATAGAAAAGGAGAGAGGTGTACCCTTATTGAATTCCCCTTGAAGGTGAAGAGGTTGATGTGGGGTTTCTATTTGAAAGTATGGCTAAAAAGGCTTGACCCAAAAAATCCATTTATTAGCAAACCAAAAGGATTTTAACAGGAGAAACATGTAGTGCCAACTAATGCAATCAAGATCCTTTGAAATATCCAACTTAATAAACAATCTACACTTCTTCCTGGATTTTATGGAGTGTATCATTTTATTTGCTAAGATAATGTTATCCAATATTTGTATTCTTTCTACATACCATGTTTTCTCTAGAGAGATTATGGTATGGAGGAGAGGACTTAACCTGTTGGCTACCACTTTATAAATTATAGTGTAAATGACATTACATAAAGAAATGGTTCTATAGGAGGATGGATTCTCCCCTTGTTTTCTTTGGGCACAAGAGTTATAAAAGTTACGTCTAGTGTTAAAACAATAAATGCAATTCTTCTTGAAAGTTCCACTAATTCATAAATATATTTTCTCAGTGTTGACAAACATGCCTAGAAAAATTATATTGTAAATCCATCCAATCTTGGGTCCTTACCTCTTTACATTTCCATTATAGTCTGCTCAACTTGTGTGGTGATGATTACGCTAAGAAGAAAAGCATTTTGTTCGGGAATGACTCAGGGAAGGAATATGTCTTGTAATCCTCTACATAGCTTACAATCTATGTGGAATGGATTTTGTCCAAAGATATTGAAAATAATTCCTTAGCACACCTTCTCTATGTCTTGATGATTTTTCACCCTCATTCCCTATGAATTTTTTTATACTAGTTATTCTATTATGATGAAAATGTTGAATCATAGATTATGAAAGAAATTTGAATTATGTCATCCTCCTTGAACCATTTAACTTTGAGTTTTTACTTCTAAACTACTTCTTCCTGGATTTTTTGCTCTTCTCGTAGTGCAATGACGAAGCAGAGGCAGTGGTTTCATCTATTTTTTTCATGCCCAACTTGAATAAAATAAATGAACCCCAACCAAATACTAATTCCACACTCGCAATAACAACCAAAAACCCTTTTTGTTGTCAGGAACCAATATCTCCACAAAGATCGCTATATCTCCAGATTTAATGCACCCTCGTTCCCTCTTGGTCAGGAGTGGTTGGTGTCAAGTCCTGTTCCAAACTCCACTCATCCATGACAGTCGACTTCTAACTTGTCCTAACCAAACTGTTAGGTCCCTATACTACTAGTGTAACCCCTTATTGTTATTAGTACAACCCCCTTATTATATTGTTGTGCCCATGTAGTCCCCATATTGTTATAGACATATTTGGGCACTACGACCCCAATCATATATGTCCATAAACCAAGGGCTTCTAAGTCCCTAAAAGTGTTGTTTCATACCCTAAAGGATCAAGGTCAATTGATTACATCATTTCCCAGAAGTTCTCCCTAAAAAACTGCTCAAAACTGGTCAAAACTGGATCATCTCACTTGCTCCATGGCCAGGGTGCGATGCATCTCACCTTGTACACACGGGAGGTGCAATGCATACTGAAAAGGCCTTCTGTAGGCTGCGATGAATGAGAATAGACAAATGGCAGAGACAGTTTGCTAAGTGGATGATCAAGGAATCTTCTAGAAACTTCTCATATGACACTTGCCTCTCAGAATTCGCCCAAGGATGAGTAAGAGATCAATGAAATCTCCAAGTGGAACCAAGAACTATCAATGGAATGACACTAATCAAAAATCCAGAGCTGAATCACACCTATGCAAATATCTATATATGGATCCCTCATCTTAGAGATCCAGAGGCTGGAGGCTAGAATTTTGTAATTTGCAAGGAAGTGTTGTTGGTTTCTCTTTGAAAACATTATTGGGTGATCTTGCTTTGTATGAGGCGAAGAGGGCTTTCATGCTGGGAGGATGGCGCCGGGTCAGACCAAGTGGTTGTAATTCTCTCTTCTACTACTTATATCAATAAAGCTATTTGATTTTTCCTCCATATTCTTGTATATCTCTGAATATTGTGTTGTTATATGCATTTGTATGGTCAATATATATCTGATCCTATGTTGTTTACAGTGATAGATCTCTATGCTTTGATGGTATTATGCTGCTTTGACTCTATAGGTTCTCTTTGAAGCGGGGCAAGTAAGGAAGGAGTGGCGAGATTCCGTCAAAGGGGAAAGGAAACAAGCAAGGAGCCAAGCGAAAGACTGAGGTTAGTACTCTTTGCTTCTTTCTCATCTATCTCTCGTAAGGGAAAACACAAGTAACTTTAGTTTGTTTGTTTCTAAGATAGCTACCCGTCTTAGTGGGACTAGCAGTTCTAAATAGACACTAGTTTTCCCGATAATAAAATGGCGACTCCGCTGGGGAACGATTAGTTTGATTTCTTGTCTCTATTTGTTTGATTCGTAAACCACAGATGGAGCCTGAAGTCAAACCAGCTAGCCTTCGAACTGCATTTGCTATGCAAGTGCAAAGTAGATCAACGCTGCTTCAGTCAATCTCTGGGTTTGTTTATGAACTGAACAACTAACTTGCAAACATCCTAAGTGCCCTAGAGGTAGCTCAAGTAACCTCATTAGATCAGCCCTATACTTTGTATCTACTGACTATCGTTAGCTCGGCGTAAATCCCTGAACTAAACTGCAAACTGTGACCAAAAACGAAGTTAAAGTATCATTCCTTGTCCATCGCACCCTCTCCCTTAGGCAGATTGGATGCATCGCACCTCTCGTGTGCAGTAGGTGAGATGCATCCCTATTTCCCTGTGTTACAGGTGCGATGATCAAGTAAGACTGCTTCTGCCTCCAGATTTTAGTTTTTCTTCATTGTCTTCAGTTTTATTCAGGAGTTTTGCTGTCTATGATCAGTAGACCATTGTTGAAACCCCCTTCCTTTGCATCATTCAGCCTCCATTGTACAAATATTTTTGAATGTTTTTATGTATTTTTCGCCATTCACAGTTCTCATTTACAAAATAGTAGCTTAATTGAACTGTCGTCTTTTGATTTGAAAGTGTCACAAGTTTCGTTTTCAGTCAAAGAAAAGAATCCTACTATTCTTGATAGTTGATTACACTGTTACTCTTGTATTTGATCTGAATTTATAGTATTTCAAGTGTCGAAAGCAGTTTTCAATCCAAAATCGCGAAGTGTCGTCTTGCCTTCCTGTCGTTTTTTGAAAAGAAAATCGTTAGTGCTGTCGCTTTGAAAGAAGAGATAATTCAGATTTGTATTTAGCATTCTTTTTGTCATTCACACATTAAGAAAGCGGAAAACAAATACATGCACATGCATTTGCATTTAGACTGCTTGTTGATTTAGGACAGTGCATCTAGTGTGTGCTCTCTACTCTATGTTGAAAGGATTTCATTTCTTTTTCCTTAGTAGCTAGGATTTTCATTGCAAAAAGAAAAGTAAACGACTGTTTATGATCTTAGATTGCATATATAGGAGTTGCATATATACATCACGCGGTGAAACTTAAAGGCAAACTTCTTAAGAAAGATCAACTATAAAATAAATTCAATGAACATAAAAACGCTTTGGAACCTAATGCACAACATCTAGAAGTCTAGGCTAGAGACCTATTCCGGCATCGTAAAGCCTGGTAACTATCACTTTCATCGTAGGTTGGGTGATTCCTCCTCTTTGAGATGACAAGTGCCAATACGGACTTGTGCTCCCACGTACTGTTGAGTATATATTGGGAGACCACAATAGGCTATATCCTTTATCCTTAGGAAGCCGTGTCTATCGCCCTATCGATCACAATGCACTGAACACAGCATTAAGGAAGATTGACTGTCGTACTGTAAAAAGTATTTTGTAGTTTTGCGATTGGTTTGGTAATCCCTCTATCTAGATTTCCAGAGTAGTCTATTTCGTTCCTTTTCAGACTCCTTAAAGGAAAAGGTCCATCTGAGCACTTGTCACTTCAGGCTCATTAAAAATCGAAGGTGACTAGAGTCATCTTTAGCTTTTTCTCGACTCTTAAAAAGTGAAAAAGCAAGTTGTGTCAAAGCATCTAAAATTTATTTTAAACAGAATAATGTCACTGTTCCCTCATTGATCTTGGGTTGAGAAAATGGAGTCCACCAATCAAGGATTTCCCCTTGGGGGAAATCCTAGTCCTTTCTCCTCTTGGGGAGATGTTGGTGCACCTCATATGGCCACATTGTCCCTCCCAGGATTGACAATTGGCCTGCCAGTATGGCTTTTCTCGACCTCTGTCATTCAAAGCACCGTGATTCCTGAGCAATCAAATCAACAACTAGATGATACTAGAGTTACCCCCCAACCTTCTACTTCGTTTGTTTCTCCCTCCCCTTCTTCCTCTTCGCTTGGTGAAGCTAGTAAAACTAAAAACCAAGTAACTGAGAAGAAGAAGAAAGGGAAGGAGAAGAAGAAGAAGGAGCCAACGACGAAAAGGGGCAACCGTGCATCATCTAGCGAAAATCCACACACTGCACCATCCAAACCTAAATCTCCATGTGTCATCTGCAAAGGAGACCATTATCATCGAGATTTTCCTTGCATCCCACGGATCTTAAGGGACTGGTCTCCCCGCTTGTACAATCTGGTGTCGTCAACCTCTAACGATCATGTTGAGAGTACACCGTCAACTAGTGAAAACGAAGTCACCGAGAAGAAAGGAAAATCTAAATTTCCTTGTAGACTGTGTGAAGGCAATCATGCCCTCCACTGTTGTCCCTTCCTGGACAAAGCTAAAAGAATCTTGGATAATCATCCTGCGTCACCGCAGCGACTTCCTCCTGGATACAAGAAACTCTTGCCAAGTCCATTGCTAGTTGAAAATCCGATTGACACACCTTTGTTGTCAGTCGAAGCGCCTATCATTGAAGATGAACCCTCTGAGTCCACATCGGACCAAAGTCAACAGGTCGAGATGGCAGTCGACCCCATCTTATCTTCAGAGGATTTACCTTCAGATGATACAATCACCAAAGAGAATGAGAACGACATTGTTCAAATTCTTTTCGTAACCACAGACTCCGATGAACATGGGGGCAATCTACCCATTCCTTTACCGCAGGAAGGAAGTTCGTCAAAGATGTATCTGGCCGTTTATTCGGTCCCACCTCCAAGCAACCTAGTTGTCTCCTTCGATTGAAATCTACTAGGCAGACCCCGTTTACCATCTAATGTACCATTCTGAATCATAGTGCAAACTTACAGAATGGTCATGGTTGGTACCATCATAGATGAAGGAGCTTATGTGAGTATCCTTTCCTCAACTGCTTGGAAAGCGCTTGGTTCGCCATCACTTCTGCCTGAGATGTGACATATGACAGGCTTCGACAAAGGAACCAGTCGACCATTGGGGATCCTTCCAGATTTGCCTATAAATTTGAGAAGGAAAACCATTTATCTGAACGTAATGGTAGTCCAAGGACCTTTAGATTACATTCTACTCCTTGCACGTGACTACATTTATAGCATGGGAGCTATTGTTTCCTCACTCTTTCGAGTGATGTGTTTCCGCATGAAGGAAGAGTGGTCCAGCTCGTAGACTAGCTTTCATTCCCTAGTTCGCACATAGCTAATAGTCAAATGCCATCCCTGACAGGTCTTTTTGCGCAAGGAATGTCTCATCAATCTCTAGTCCTTCCACCTGATGAGCGCGAGTGATTCGGTGGTTGTGACTGAAACCCAAGGGGCATGCACCCTGGCCTACTTCGGCAAGAAAACTTCAGGTATAGGGTAGGTTTCCGCAAAGGATATATGACTAGTCTGACACACCCATCCGTTTAGGAAAATGGGATTAGACCGAAATAAGATACCTCTGTCAGGAGGTAGGCCTTTCCCGATAGAACAAATGTTTTGTCTGTAAATTGAAGGGTAACCTGGAAAAGGTAGGCCTTTCCCGATAGAACAAATGTTTTGTCTGCAAATTAAAGGGTAACCTAGGAAACTCTACTTCGCTATACCTGAGGGCATGCAAACCTTTTTGCGTGAAAGTGAAAAGTGACCATTTTTTTTCTTAGTTTGTAGGTTCTTAACCCTTTAAACTCGTAGGATTGGTTGTTCCTAGCTTACATAATAAAAGGAGTTGGAGCAAAATTTCAAATGGTGCAAGCTCCCTAAAAAATGAACCTATCGATGAGACATCCTTATTATACAACTGGCACGAACATTTTTACGCGAAGTTCAAGCTCGTTAAAAAACCAACCTAGCAATGAGAATATGTTCCACCAGAGTTTAAGCTCATTAAAAAATGAACCCACCTCTGGTAAATAACCATTGAGATTGAATTATTATCAGCTTTTGAGCCTTGGTCGTGTTCTTACCATCACCTCCACTCTTTTTTAGCCGATCATACGCCTCCATTTGATTGTTTACCCCTTTTGAGGAACAACTGCGACGAGTGATCCTATTAGCCACCTTATTTACACTGCCGTGATTGAAAAGTTCCAAACATTACCTGGAACCAGCTACTATCCGAAAACATCACTCGTTCCTCAAAAAACGAGTCTCCTTTAAGCTCTTTTCATCTGACTCGTAAAATATGAAAATATTGTCGAGCAATTGGCCTCTCCAACTCGTTAAAGTGATTGGAAGTGCCATCCCTCCTCTAGATTTTAATCTTTTTGGACCTGAGGGATTATTACACAAAAAGATCGAGCGCTTGTCTTGTTCAGCTCGTTAAAACTATCAAAAAGTCATCCCTTTCGCATTGTTTTATACTTTTTCGAAATTAAGGGATTATATTACGAAAAAGGAATATTGGAGTCTCCTTTCCGTCCCTTTTCAGACTTTCTAAAATTGAAAATAACCGAGTTATCCTTGTCGTTAAAATTGTTAAAACAATAGTGACAAAACTTGTCCATTCAGACAAGAGCGAGTTTCACTGTCACTAAGCTCGTTAAAACATAGCGACGGGTTTGCCCGAAGGGAAAATTATAGAACAAGCATATGTTATCCTCCTCAAGCTTGACAAAAATAAAGAGGTACTGGTCAGAAATGACTGGGGAAAATTGGGAAGAAAACTTGAAGAAACTTTATTGGTAGCAGGTCACTCTTGAACATGACACTTTCACTCCATCACCATGATTGAGTCGGCAATCACATCACCATTGGTCCACCATACCATCCACTTTTGGGGTTAATGCTACCAATCCATTTCAGTGTCACCGATATGTTCAAGAGAAGTCACTCAGAGAATTCACCTACCCAACTTGTGTCTCATCCACTGCAATAGCTTCACGCTTCATTCTTTCATGACCGCCACCCTAAACCTTGTATCATTATATCGTTTTCACCTCTGCAAAATCATTTGCTCCATTTCGTGTCGTAGATGTGGGATCCATCAATGCCCTCCTACGACAGGTCACTTCTTGTTGACATCAGCTCATTATCCAAGAAGCCGACCTAGGAACAACCCTTTCAATACTTTGAAGCTTGCATGCCTCAATGGCAAGTTTCTCACTTCCGGCGACAGGTTTACACTAATGGCCTTCGACCGAAAGATTTTGCGTGGTGTTCGACGCCGACTCATGTATTCACACCACGTAAATTGTACTGTAGTACCTTGAGGGTCATCATCATCATCGGTGATTCCTCTTGCGCCTGTTAACAGCTTACATCATTGGCTGGTAATCAGGCGATGTCCTTCCATGTTCGACATCAAAACATCTTTTCACATGGATCGACTTGTACTTTCAGGCGAAGATTGAACGAGTTTTGAAGACCCCGGATCTAGTTTCATCCATCCAGGCTGCGATATATTCAGGAAAATAAAGACATCAAATGTACATCATTGCTGCACAGATAATCATCCAAACCAAAGGATGATGGCTCTACCAGAATCATCAATTTGCCACACAGACGATTGTCTGTCCTATGTACATGAAAATGAATTTATAAAGCTGAGCATGGGAATGCCCGCCTCAGCTAGATCATGAAAATATTATGAAGATAATGTATTGTATTGTATCTTATTACAGGTCACCTTCCAGTTCGAAAAACCTCGGATCCTCATTATAAAGCATTTCACCCAACCTCAAAAGATTTACGACCTCATGCTTTAGGGGGCAACTGTTATAGACATATTTGGGAATTGCAACCCCAATCAGATATGCCATAAACCAAGGGATTCTAAGTCCCTAAAAGTGTTGTTTCATACCCTAAAGGATCAAGGTCAACTGATTACATCATTTCCCAGAAGTTCTCCCTGAAAAACTGCTCAGAACTAGTCAAAATTGGATCATCTCACTTGCTCCATGGCCAGGGTGCGATGCATCTCACCTTGTACACACGAGAGGTGCGATGCATACTAAAAAGGCCTTCTATAGGGTGCGATGAACGAGAATAGACAAATGGCAGAGACAGTTTGCTAAGTGGATGATCAAGGAATCTTCTAGAAACTTCTCATATGACACTTGCCTCTCAGAATTCGCCCAAGGATGAGTAAGAGATCAATGAAATCTCCAAGTGGAACCAAGAACTATCAGTGGAATGACACTAATCAAAAACCCAGAGCTGACTCACACCTCTGCAAATATCTATATATGGATCCCTCATCTTAGAGATCCAGAGGCTGGAGGCTGGAATTTTGTAATTTGCAAGGAAGTGCTGTTGGTTTCTCTTTGAAGACATTGTTGGGTGATCTTGCTTTGTATGAGGTGAAGAGGGATTTCATGCTGGGAGGATGGCGCTGGGTCAGACCAAGTGGTTGTAATTCTCTCTTCTACTACTTATATCAATAAAGCTATTTGAGTTTTCCTCCATATTCTTGTATATCTCTGAATATTGTGTTGTTATATGCATTTGTATGGTCAATATATATCTGATCCTATGTTGTTTACAGTGATAGATCTCTATGCTTTGATGGTATTATGCTGCTTTGACTCTACAGGTTCTCTTTGAAGCGGGACAAGTAAGGAAGGAGTGGCGAGATTCCGTCAAAGGGGAAAGGAAATAAGCAAGGATCCAAGCGAAAGACTGAGGTTGGTACTCTCTGCTTCTTTCTCATCTATCTCTCGTAAGGGAAAACACAAGTAACTTTAGTTTGTTTGTTTCTAAGATAGCTACCTGTCTTAGTGGGACTAGCAGTTCTAAATAGACACTAGTTTTCCCGATAACACATATTGTTATTATTGTGCCCCATAGAAGCCCACTATTGTTATTATTGTTCCCTTACATTATTATTGTTATGTCGGCTCTGATTATATTATGACCCCTTAGACTCCTATATATAGAAAGGAGGTCTTGTCATTTGTATAATCCAAGAATTATTCATTTGTGTAATGTAAAGGAGGTTGACCCCTCGAAGAGGTTGAATTCTAAGGCATTGATCTTTCTTTTCTATCTTTTTGTGAGTTGGTTTCATAACATTTGGTATCAGAGCTTTGGATTCTAGGGTTTCGCTACTCCAAACATGTCATCGTGGAATTTTCGCTATAACTTTTTCACTGCAAAGTTTCAAAAGCTAAACAAAAAACCCATTTGATAAGAAATCGGTCTCAACCACAGGTCTAAATTTCAGATCTTGTCTCGCTATATTTTCAGAGATATGATCTGTGGAAGTTAGGGTTTTTGCAAGCTCTAGAATTTCATCTCAAATAGGTCATCGTGGAATTTTCGCTATAATATTTTTTTTGCGAAGGTTCAAACTCTGAAATTAAAACCCATTTGAACCGAAAGCTTGGTGACGCTCAGGTCCAAATTTCAAATCTTGTCTCACTATATTTTCAAGGATATAATCTGAGGAAGTTAGGGTTTTTGCAGACTCCCAAATTACATTCTAAACAGACAACCTTGGGATAATTGTCATAACTTTCTCTCTCAGCATCAGATTGAAATTTCATAAGAAGTTAATGAAAGAGGATGGACTTTAGTTTTCTGTGTATATTTTTCAGATCCTAAGGTTGAAACAGTGACATGTGGCACTTCGTACAAGTGCGCTCTACTGAACCAATCTATAATCAGGTCATCGTGGGAGATTTGACATAACTCTTCCTTGCAGAATCCAATCTTGATCAAACTTGTGGGGTTAGAAAGAGAATGCAGAGGGCTATTGCAAAATTCAATTTTAGAACTTGGAGATCTAAAATTACAGAGTTACAGGTGTTTCAAGATCAAGCTCCTAAAATCAAGAAAAGGCAATATGAGGAAGTTTGATGGAAAGGATCCGGTAAATTGGATACTACAAATGGAGCAATATTTTGATCTACATGAGGTGAAACTATTACAAAATGTATGTATTGCATCTTCATATTTAGAACCATATCAATCTTTATGGTATAAAGGGATTTTTTCTCATAAACCACTTGTTACATGGTCAATTTTCACAGAGGAAATGATAGCACATTATGAGGATACAAAGAGAAACACCTTCTTTAGCCAATTGATAAATCTCAAACAAAAGTGTTCAATGGCAGAGCACATTCAGGACTTTCAAAAATTGAATATAAGGGAAAATAATATTCCGGAGAAGCAAAGGATTGATGTCTCCATAGGGACTTTAAAGGATAACATTCAACATGAGGTTCATCTTTGGGAACCTGATTCATTGGAGAGGCATTCAGGTTGGCAAGAAAAGTGAAAATAAAAATTATGGCAACAAGGAATTTTACCCCTCACAACTATAAAGATGGAAGTGTTGTTTCTCCTACCCTTCCACAACCTACAAGGTTGACACCACAACAATTGGAAGAAAAAAGAGCAAAAGGGCTTTGTTACAATTGTGATAATAAATACATTAAAGGTCATAAGTGTGCTGAGAAGAAATTATTTTACATAGATTGTGAAGAGGAGGAAGAAAAGGATCAAGAAACATCAAAAGAAGAGGATATACACCAGGAACCAACCCCGGAGAAAGAAGAAATGAATCTGACCATATCTTGTAAAGCATTGGAAAGAATTACCACTCCTCAAACTCTCAAGATAGAAGGACATATCAAGAAGAAAAAGGTTCAAGAAGTGAAAGATCACATCGAGAAAGAAGAAATGAATCTGACCATATCTTGTAATGCATTGGCAAGAATTACCACTCCTCAAACTATCAAGATAGAAGGACATATCAAGAAGAAAAATGTTCAAGAAGTGAAACATCACATCGAGCATCAAGAAATGAATCCGACCATATCTTGTAATGCATTAGAAGAAATTACCACTCCTCAAACTCTCAAGATAGAAGGACATATCAAGAAGAAAAAGATTCAAGCAGTGAAATATCACATCGAGCATCAACAACAAGTTCTCCAACTTTTAAAGGATAACGCCACTTTGGTGCAGAATCGAATGAAACAACAGGCAGATCAACATCACAGTGAAAGAAGTTTTGATGTAGGCGATTGGATATTTTTACGGCTACATCTCAAGCAAGCTATTTATGAGAAGGAAATGTTGGCAATACTACATGCACTTAAGAAATGGCGACCTTACCTAATGGGAAGACACTTCAAGGTAAAAATGGATCATGATAGCCTTAAATACTTTTTATGCTATTTCTATTATCCAACTAGATTGGATAAATGAAGCAAGGGATGAATAGAAGAAGGACAAAGAAGTGTGGCCACTCATTCAAAAGTTGCAAAAGATCCCAGTTCAAACAATATTGCCAAAACTTGACAAGGAAGGAAAAATCATATTGGAACCTGGAGCAGTCACAGAAACAAGAACCCGAAAGCTATGAAATCGATCAATTTCAGAGTATCTCATCAAGTGGAAGAACTTACCCGCTGAAGATTCCACATGGGAGGACAAGAATTTTATACAGAAGCATCAAGAACTACACAAGTGTTGCAGACAACACTTTTTGAAGGAGAGGGGCATGTTAGGTCCCTATACTACTAGTGTAACCCCTTATTGTTATTAGTACAACCCCCTTATTATATTGTTGTGCCCATGTAGTCCCCATATTGTTATTATTGTGTCCCATAGAAACCAACTATTGTTATTATTGTTCCCTTACATTATTATTGTTATGTCGGCTCTAATTATATTATGACCCCTTAGACTCCTATATATAGAAAGGAGGTCTTATCATTTGTATAATCTAAGAATTATTCATTTGTGTAATGTAAAGGAGGTTGCCCCCTCAAAGAGGCTGAATTCTAAGGTGTTGATCTTTCTTTTCTATCTTTTTGTGAGCTGGTTTCATAACACAAACATTGTCCTGACCTTTGTCATTGCAGGGTCCACTCTAGGTCGAGGTCAGTATACTCAAGGGATTTGATCAAACTTCTGACCCCAAAATTCAAATCTCCTCCTCTAGCCCAAATACAATTTGTGGTTCATTAATAAAATAGCTTCGTAGTAGTTGAACGCCTGCAACCCCATGACCAAAACCTCTAGAAAAGGATGAAAATTCTCCTACTCCACGGGGTGTCTCCTGGCAGATTTTTGTCTCTCCTTTGAAGGAACTTTAAGTCCCTGTTGGGTGTGGAGCATGATTATTTAGAGGTCTTTGTTTCAGCCAGATGTATACCCCAGGAAGTTTGTACACCCCTCCACGTGGGGGGGTATGGGGGGGACTTGTCCCCCCCTGCGGGGGTTTAGGGAGGGCCGATCCCCCCAGCTAGGGAGTCCGAGGGCCAGATGTAAAATTACCTTGTAAAAGTATAGTAATTTCTAGTCAATCTGGGCCGTTCATTAGGCGGATGATCTGACGGTATAACTTATGTTTAGTATAGGGTTTTTTGCCCTAGAAGGCAAACCCCTCTCTTTGTATGAGGGCATTGTATTGAGGCTGTGTAATAGATGTGTATTCTCCGAGCGAGAAACAGAGAGGTGAGACTATGAGAGAAAACAGAGGACATTACAGCGGATCTACTGTAGGTTGTGTCTCTTCATTTTGCTGGATAATAAAAAGGAAGGATTGGCTGTTCGTGGTGGACATAGCCCAAACTGGGTGAACCACATATATTTGTGTCTTTCTGGTTTTATGCATTTTCTGTGTTTATATTTATGCAATATTCTATGTGTTCCATTGCTTTGTAATATATAATTTTCTAACAATTGGTATCAGAGCCGAAGGTCTATTTGGCTGACAAACTCACAGGAGAGAAGGGTTCCTGGTTCGAGTGGGAGCAATGGCGGAAGATGGTAAGTTTAGGGTCGAGAAATTTAACAGCCAAAACTTCTCGCTGTGGAAGATGCAGATGGAAGATTATCTGTATCAGAAAGATCTGTACCTACCATTGGGCAGAAAAACAAAGATGCCGACAGGTATGACAGATGAAGAATGGAACCTTCTCGATAGAAAGGCACTCAGAACAGTACGGTTGTGCCTCGCAGCGTCGGTCGCCTTCAACATTTCGAAGGAAACAACGACAGAGGGTTTGATTAAGGCGTTGGCGAAACTATATGAAAAACCCTCAGCCTCAAACAAGGTATTTCTTATGAAATGGTTATTTAATATGAAGATGTCGGAAGGTGGATCTGTTGCAGACCATTTAAATGATTTTAATACTGTTACAAGTCAGTTAAGTTCTGTAGGGGTAAACTTTGATGATGAAGTTAGAGCTCTTTTATTCTTGTGCTCATTGCGAGAAAGTTGGAATGGTTTAGTAATGGCCATTAGTAACTCTGTTTCTGGATCTAGTACTTTAAAGTTTGATGATGTTGTCGGTGCTATCCTTAGCGAGGAAATGCAATGGAAAAGCTCCAGTGAGACATCGGGTAATGCTTTGAGTGCAGAGTCTAGGAGAAGAAAAATTGAAAGAGGAAAGAGCTCAGGATATCGCAGTAAATCAAGGAAAGGAAAATCCAAGTCCAGATCAGGGATAGTGTGTTGGAAATGCAGAAAGAAAGGACACCTAAAGAAAGACTGTAGATCTCGGAAGGGAAAAGAAGGAGATGCACAACAAGAAAACAATCATGAAGAAAATGTGACAGGTGAGGTGTTACAAGATGCTTGATTCTTTCTTTCGAAAATATTACTGATTCCTGGGTGGTAGATTCAGGGGCCTCATTCCATGCCACACCTGATAATAAATATTTTCATGACTATGTTCAAGGAGATTTTGGACAAGTCCGTTTGGGTGATGATAAACCCTGTAAAATTGTTGGAATGGGTAAGGTTCTTGTAAAACATCAAAATGGAAACCAATGGCTACTAAAGGAGATAAGGCATGTTCCAGATCTGAAGAAAAATCTAATTTCAACAAGGCAGTTAGGCAGTGAAGGTTGTGTGACAACTTTCATAGATAAAGCTTGGAAGGTCACCAAAGGAGCCCTGGTAACAACAAAAGGCGAAAAGGTCGGTACATTGTATTTATGCAATGGTATTTCTAACTCTGTTAATGCTTTAACTTCCAAAGGAGTAGATGCAGCATTACTGCATCATAGGCTCAGACACATGAGTGAGAAGGGGATGAAGATTCTTCACTCAAGGAATTTGTTTTCGGGTTTGAAGAATGTTGATTTGGACTTCTCTGAGAATTGCATTTATGGAAAACAGAAGAGAGTCAGATTTCTTAGAGTTGGGAAAGAAAAGAAGAGTGAAAAATTAGAGCTTGTGCATACAGATGTATGGGGACCTACTCAGGTATCATCTCTCGGTGGCTCTCGTTATTATGTTACTTTTATTGATGATGCAACTAGAAAAACTTGGATTTATTATATTAAGAATAAATCTGATGTATTTGATACTTTCAAGAAATGGAAAGCTTTGGTTGAGATTGAGACAGGAAAGAAATTGAAGTGTCTCAGATCAGACAATGGAGGTGAATATTGCAGCAAAGAGTTTGATAGGTACTGTTCAGAGCATGGAATTCGCAAAGAGAAGACAGTTCCAAGAACACCACAAGAAAATGGTGTGTTAGAAAGGATGAATAGAACAATCATGGAGCGTACAAGGTGCATGAGATTGCATGCAAGATTTCCTTTACAATTTTGGGCAAATGTTGTAGATACTGTTGTTTATCTAATAAACAAAGGGCCTTCAAGTTCCTTGGATGGTGGTGTTCCAGAGGAAGCATGGACAAGTAAAAAGGTAAACTACTCTTTTTTAAAGCCTTTTGGTTGTGAAGCCTTTTTCCATATTAATAAAGAAAATAGAACAAAGCTTGAGGAAAAATCAAAGAAATGTACCTTTGTTGGATATGGTGTTAATGATTTTGGTTATCGCTTATATGATTATGAAAATTACAAAATCATTAGGAGCAGAGATGTAATATTCAATGAAAAGGTCTTGTATAAGAATCAGTTGCAGGAAAAGAAATAGGAAAAAGAAAACAAGGAATACACAGTTATTGATGAGATCACTGAAAAAGTAAAGGTGCCTGAAACTAATAATAATCAACAACCACAACAACAGCAACCACCATAGCAGCAACAGGCACCCCAAACACCTGAAAGTGGTGTTAGAAGATCTACCAGGATAAGTATACCCCCTGAACGATACTCTCCTTCATTATATTATTTATTGTTGACTGATTCTGGTGAACCCGAATGTTATGAAGAAGCAATGCAGGTTGAAAGTAGGAAGAAGTGGGAGCTAGCCATGGAAGAAGAGATGGACTCCTTAATGCATAACCAGACTTGGGACTTAGTCAGGTTGCCTACAGGAAAAACTACTTTGAAGAATAAATGGGTTTACAGGCTGAAGGAAGAAGATGGAGGAAAACAAAGGTACAAAGCTAGACTTGTGGTGAAGGGGTTTTCACAAAAGAAAGGTATTGATTTTGATGAAATATTTTTTCTTGTTGTTAAAATGACTTCAATTAGAACTATTTTAAGTCTAGTAGTAGTTGAATATTTGCATCTTGAGCAGTTAATGTAAAGACAACCTTTCTCCACGGGGATTTGGAAGAAGAGATATATATGCAGCAACCACAATGATATGAGGTGAAAGGGAAGGAGAAACTAGTGTTCAAGTTGAAGAAGAGCTTGTATGGCTTAAAACAGGCTCCAAGGCAGTGGTATCTAAAATTTGACAAGTTTATGTTTGAACAAGGTTATACTAGATGTCACTGTGATCATTGTGTTTATCTGAAAAAGTAAAATGATGGTAGCTATATTATATTGTTATTGTATGTGAATGATATGCTTGTTGCAAGGTCTAACACACAGGAAATAAATGTGCTCAAAAGAAAATTGGCAAATTCATTTGCAATGAAGGATTTGGGAGCTACAAAACAAATCCTTGGTATGAAAATAACTAGAGACAGGAAAAATCACAAATTAACATTGTCTCAAAATGAGTACATACAAAAGGTGTTGAAAAGATTTAATGTGCACAATGCAAAACCAGTTAGTACACCTTTTGCTAGCCATTTCAAACTTAGTAAGGAAATGTGCCCAAAGACCCAAGAAGACATGGATTATATGTCTAAAGTTCCATATGCATCAGCAGTTGGAAGCTTAATGTATGCAATGGTTTTCACAAGGCCTAATATTGCACATGCAGTGGGAGTTGTAAGCAGGTACATGAACAATCCAGGAAAGGAACATTGGATGGCAGTGAAATGGATTCTCAGATATCTGAAAGGTACCACAAATCAAGCATTATGCTTTGGTGGTTCAAACATTTCAAACAGGGATATGTTGATGCAGATATGGCAAGTGACAGAGATAACAGGAGGAGCACTAAAGGATATGTATTTACTGTAGGTGGAACAGCTTTCAGTTGGGTTTCAAAAATCCAAAGTGTTGTTGCACTTTCAACAACAGAAGCAGAGTATGTTTCTGCTATAGAGGCTAGTAAAGAAATGATTTGGTTACAAAGGTTTATGGGTGAATTGGGTAAGAAGCATGATATGGGCACGTTATACAGCGATAGCCAAAGTGCCATTCATCTTGCAAAGAACTCGGCATTTCATTCCAGGACTAAACACATACATCTCAAGTACCATTTCATACGATCAGTGTTGGAAGATGGAGAGTTGAAGCTAGAAAAGATACACACTAGCCAAAATCCTGCAGATATGCTAACAAAAGTTGTACCCAGAGAGAAACTGAGAATATGCTCAGTTTCAATTGGTCTTCAAGGATGACGACGAAGATGAGAAATAGCCAGGTCCAAAGAGGAGTCATTTTCCAGCAAATGAAGCAGCGGTGGAGTTGCTACAATCATTCTCCAAGTGGGAGATTGTTGGGTGTGGAGCATGATTATTTATAGGTCTTTGTTTCAGCCAGATGTATACCCTAGGAAGTTTGTACACCCCTCCACGCGGGGGGTGTGGTGGGGACTTGTCCCCCCTCCCCCGGTGGGGGTTCGGGGGGGGAAAATCCCCCTCGGCTGGGGGGTCTGGGGGCTATTGGTCCCCCAGTGGGGGTTTCGGGGGCAGCGCCCCCGAAGCTAAAAACAGATGTAAAATTGCCTTGTAAAAGTATAGTAATTTCTAGTCAATCTGGGCCGTTCATTAGGCGGATGATCTAACGGTAGAACTTATGTTTAGTTTAGGGTTTTTTTCCTTAGAAGGAAAACCCCTCTCTTTGTATGAGGGCATTGTATTGAGGCTGTGTAATAGATGTGTATTCTCCGAGAAAGAAATAGAGAGGTGAGACTGTGAGAGAAAACAGAGGATATTACAGCGGATCTACTATAGGTTGTGTCTCTTCATTTTGCTGGATAATAAAAAGGAAGGACTGGTTGTTCGGGGTGGACGTAGCCCAAACTGGGTGAACCACGTATATCTGTGTCTCTCTGGTTTTATGCATTTTCTGTGTTTATATTTATGCAATATTCTATGTGTTCCATTGCTCTGTAATATATAATTTTCTAACAGTCCCTGATCTCCTCTCTAATCCTCTCAATTCTTGTTGATCATTGGGAATCAAAGGAACTCAGAAGTGTCTCTAGCATGACTTTTCTTGAATCCTAAGTTTCTACAAGATTTTCCATTTTCGATTTACATTCACTCACCCTTCTTCTCACTCACTTTTTTCCTCTAGACTCCAAACTCGACACAAAGCCAAAAGCCAATCTCGGGGTATTTCTCTCATACCATCGATCAAGGATCTTACCATATCAGGGCCAACATAACAGGAGCAGACCAATCTAATGAATTGGGTACATATGGGCATCGACTTAGCTACTCAGGAAGGACACTGACCATATTCGCTCCTCCAAACAAGGCCTCTTTTCATGCTCTATTTGATAAAACACATAGGTATACATTCATTCCACGTAGAACATTAATGCATATATACAGGCAACGGAATAAAACACATGAAAACACTAAAAAGCTTCAGATTCATTAAGCTCAAGGAAGGGAAAACTTACAATGGGCTCATTGCCCGAGTCCTATAGACTCCATTCAAGATCTACCTCTTGTTTTCCTCAAATTCATGAGCTCCTCCATTGGACTCCCACCTGTCCTTCCTAGCTATGTACAGACATACATAAATGGTCATAGAACATCAAATGAAATGAGATATTTCCTTCTAGACACCTATCCCCACTCTAAAACTATTTAACACCTCGTCAGATATTAGTTATAATTGCAAAGGCCCAATTGGACCCAAACACCAACTCATCCAACAAGCTAACAACCTATCGATCCCTAATTCTTTTGGGATCAAGACACTGGGCTCTACACTAAAACACTTCTAATTCTAATTTAACACTAACTCATCCAACAAGCTAATAGACCTTTCGGTCCCTAATTCTTCCAGGATCAAGACACTGGGCTCTACACTAAAATACTTCTAATTCTAATTTATACAAATTACAATGAGGAAAATAAAATCCCTTTTTTACAATTTACATGACCCCCTAAAAATAAGATTCATGGAGATTGAAAAGCTTCCCAAGTGGAAACATTTTTACCTCCTAGTCAAATGTATATCTGCAAATCCTTCAGGGTCCCAAAATTTGTATTGTTTCTACCCCTTGTTGTATTGAAGAAAGCTTCCACACCTAACCCCATATTTTTTCTCACTGCCTTCTTCATTTGGTGGTTGCAAGGTGTCATAATGTGCCTCTTGCTCACCATTATCCCAATATCCATGTGGAAATCAACTATCGATCTTTTCTCTTCCATATGTTGCTCAAAATTTTGGTCAATCATAAATTCAACATTAAAATTTAGGGTACTTTGGAAAAACATTTGTTCTAACAAAATTTCACTGTAGTTGTGCACTCTTGATTTGGTGCTCCCTCACTGTCATCTCATTGAATTATTCTTTCTTCTTTTCTTTAAGGAAGAGTTGCACATCCTCTTTTGGAACTCCACATGCTTTGTTTATTTTGGAGCTCCACATGATTTGTTTCTTTTGGATCTCCACATGCTTTGTTAATTACAGCACTTGTAACCTAATTCATGATACTTTCAGATTGTTGTCCCATTTCTTCTAGGGTGTATCTTGGCCACATACATGTTTCCTCAATTAATCTGGAATTGCATGGTTTCCATACTTCTCCTTTCTTCTCATCTTCCTTTGACTGCACTTATTGTCCCTTTACTTTGACTACACTTGTTGTCCCTTTACTCCAGAGTCAACTATACTCTTAGCGGCCTTTTCATTATGTATTTTACCAAAAGAGTAAGATTCTTTGACTAACTCAGCCTCTTCCAGTTCCTTGGCCGCATTCTTCATGCAGTCTTCCTCAATCTTGGGATTGTCCAACCAATCCTCTAGGAATTGCAAGTCCCTTTCATATTGTGATAGTAAAATATCTGAATGTTGTCATTTCTCCTCATTGGGAGTGTCTTCACAAATCAGCTTTTTAACTCTTCTTCTGTTTATAACATCTTTAGAGAGTTGTCCCTCATCCTTCACATGGACATTTTCATAATTCAATTTCATTTTGGTTGCAACACGATTTCCTCTACTCTATGGCAGGAGTCGCATTGACAGCTTTTGAGAGATAAATTTACTTCATCATGCCCTCACTTCTATAAAGCCATCTCTAAACTTTCCTCCTCCTTTGGGACAACCTATCCAAATTCTCCACCTACCAATGCACCTTTGTAGTCATTCAACAAAATTTTATTTTCTAAAGGTAAATGAATTACCTTAACATATGTAGTTCCCTTCTTTAAAGGTTCACTAGGAATGGCATTCTCCTTCACCATCACAAGCTCATTGTCCTTCATTTCATTGGCTAAATCCTCCTTGTCTCTATTCCTTAGGGATAAATTCATGATAGCTTTCAATTGTTTCCCACCTTCATTTCTTGTAAAGCATTCATCCACAGACAATTCCTAAGTCTCAAAAATACAAGGCCCTCTAGCCGCATTCTCCATCATAAGGTTTTCCTACTATTTTGGAATTTTTACATAGTCCATGAGACTTTCCACCAGTCTCCTCTCATCATCATCATCTTCACCAAGGATTTGTCCTTGTTCTGGTCTATAGAGGAAAACATCCTCTCCCTCGAACTCAATTCACCCAAGTTCTTTCCTCTTCAGTTAAGCATTCAAATTATGCTTCAGCCTATTTTGCAGTAGATGTCACTTCAATATTCTCTTCCTCAACACTCAACCATACCTCTGGTCTTCTTCCCTCTCTTGTAGTAGTTGTAGCATCTCGTTGACCCTTTCCTTTAATTTAACCATTTCTCGATCAAATTCCTCTTAACTCATTCTCCTTTTTATGCCCTCTGCCTAGGAATATTTTTCTCTCCTACTATGGTTGATACTTGAACTTTTTTCATAACCCGTAATGGTCATCTCATTCCCTTTCTCCATGAGCTTCTCCATGTGCATTGTGAGTTGCAACCTAACCCTGTAACAAGTCCTACCTCACTTGCTACCTAAACATCTCATCTCAACTTGGCTATTGGTGTTCCTCTAGTTCCCTAACAATGTAAACTTTGAAATGGGAACTATAAACTCAAAACAGGAACTCTGGCCAAAAAGAACCCCAAAAAAACATCAAAAACAGTGCTAAAAATGAAAAGTGTGTATACTGGAACGATGATTTTATTTTTTAGGGGTCAATTTTGAACATGTTTTAAAAATGGCAGTGACTACGAAATTTACTACGAAATTTTTGTGCAAAATATGGCTTCAAAATGAAAAAGTGATGATACTGGAACGATGATTTTTTTTAAGGGTCAATTTTCAAACTTTTTAAAAAATGCTAGTAAAACCAAATTTTTATGTGCCAAACAAAGTTGTTTATGAGGAAAAAAACACATTAATGTTTTTGGTAGAATATCATTTTTCTCTCCTAAGTATAAATTCAACATGTTTTCAACCATTACATGCCATGGTTATTACACCTAAACATAGATGGACAAATTTACCATATCACATCAAGCACATTTTCCTGATTATCCTTATTTTAATTTTGAGCATGAAAATTCATAGGAGGCCAGGATTTCACTAAAAAGAGGAACTGGAGTCGGATTACAGTGAATCTCCTCTAATGACCCTCACTAAACTGATCACCCTCTCCATAAAATATGTTCACAAAAAGTTCACAAGGAATCCCAGAAGCAAGTTTCATTTGTTCTAAAGCAACTCATTTACACCTCAAGAACCTTGTTACTCCCTCATAAATGTGTTCCCGAGAAATGACGGTAGCATAACTTAATTTTCTATCAATAAATCCCAAACCTAGATGCCAAAGGATTTTCTCTCAAGAATGAAATAATTGGAAAAAACAAGCAAGTTCCTAGAAGATAACTCTAGTGTCAATCACAATCCTAAAAATGCATCATCAGTGAAATCATACCCCACATGTGGGGAGAATACGATGAGCTACCTACGACCACTCGATTTACTTTGATTAGAGTATCTAAGGCCATAATAATAATCTATTTTAATTTCTTTCCAAACCTTTAAAGGAAGGTCACTGTCACTGTCATCTTATGAACCACTATAATAACTTTGATGGCGTTTTAAATATAGTTACATGGTATTTTGTGTTTGTCTTATTTTGTTGCAGGTGACTCATGAGGAGCACATGGATGCTAATACCACAATGGGAAACATAACCAAAATGAGAAAACTAATTTTGGACCTCCATTAACATCAATTATCAATGAGAAAGGATTACATTTATCAAATTCACTGCGAATATCTTAACAACAACATAAAAACATCTCCCTTGGCAACAATTCTAAAAAGTCAATTAGGTCAAGAATTTACACCCAATATAAGGAGACACCCCTATTAATATGGTTATTCAGTGCGTTGCTTCCCCCACTATTATCAATTAGATGTTGCCCATCCTCATATCTAAATAAAAGAAAAGGGAGAAATAAAATAAATGAAAAGCACCCCAATGGGGGAAGTAACGAGGGAGATAAAAACCTTTTATGGGGCTATGAACATCTAGTTGATAGTAAATGCTTATTGTTTCATTGTGGTGATTACATTGTAGACATAGAAACTCATTAATATTGGAAGAATACTTTTAGAAATCCTTGAGTCATATTTAAGGAGTCTATTACCTCGAGATCTATACAAACCCATTGGATCAAAAACCAAACCTAAAGTGAAAGTAACAAAATTTATTTTTTTAAAAGTAAATGACCTTTATGGATAAATTAATATAATAAAGAAGTATTTCTTAATCCTCGAAATAAAAAGCTTTCAATGTTAAACGAATATATCTAATCTCTTGTGAATTCCTAATAAAATTAACTAAAAATATATTATTGTACCATAACTATAACCTTATTGTTAAAGCATTTCAAATATTTTAGACTCATCTATTGTCTTTCCATGAATTCACTAGTAAGCACACTTGGATTTTTCTTTTAAAAACTACTCCTATTTCCATTCCTTTATGCTTAACATGGTCATTTTAAAAGTCTTCTTAATCAAGGTGAAAACCATAATCTCAATCAATTTTCATGTAAATATCTTAGATAAAGATGAATTGACTAGAAAACACACTTGGATTTTGCTTTTAAAAACTACTCCTATTTCCATTCCCTTATACTTAATCATTTTAAAAATCTTCTTAATCAAGGTAAAAACCTAATCTTGATCAATTTTCATCTAAATATCTTAGACACGGATAACACCAAACTTAACGGCCCCTTGTTTGAATGATAATGAACTAAAATAACACTGTTGATAGACCATATGAAAGCCCAAACTTTCTATATTATCTTCACCATAGTAACTTAAATCTTGAGCTCATAATTTTATCAATGTTACCTCCAACTAATGTCTAATGTCTAATATTATTAGACAGGGACAGTGAATTTTAGTTACAACTTACATTGAAAGTCCATGTAACCCCATGGGGACACTTAATATATTTTAAGACAAAAAAAATCACCGAGAATATGTGTCAGCTTATATATTGGTCTTGAAAATGCCTGAGGGATATAAAACACGTACCTCATTGATAAATTAGAGAAGATCAACTCGGGACATTCTTCAAAAAAAAAAAAAATCACCACCTGAGACACGTTATACATCTAGAAACAGAAATCAAGTAATTATGGACGCGCAGTGGCAGGTATTAGTTAGCTCTTCGACAATTGCGGCAGTACTCTTCGCAATAGCATTACTCATCTACTTAATCAAAGAAGTTTGTCATGATCTTTTTTTGTCGCCTTGGAGGATCGTCTTCATCCATGAATTGAACGATGATGACTGGCGATGTCTCGGCCTCTCTGATGAACAAATAGCCGCACTGCAATCTTTCAAGTACTCAACAGAAGGGAGATCGGAAGAGGCGGAGGAGGAGTGTTGCAGCATTTGTTTATGTAGAATGCAGGAAAATGAAGAAGCAAGATTTCTCCCTCAGTGCACCCACTGCTTAATATCATATTGGATGCCCAATAAGCATTGTTTGGGGCGATTCATAGCAGATGGGGCGATTCTGAAAATCACCAGGTGGCGGGGCGATTCTCAGAATCGCCCCACCACCCGGCGATTCTCAAAATCGCCCCATCTGCTACAAATCGCCCAAAACAATGCTTACTAGGCATCCAATACGATATTAAGCAGATTTTAGAGGGAATTTTGATGTTAATTAATTTTGGCAGGAACAAAGTAACTTAAATCTTGAGCTCATAATTTTATCAATGTTACCTCCAACTAATGTCTAATGTCTAATATTATTAGACAGGGACAGTGAATTTTAGTTACAACTTACATTGAAAGTCCATGTAACCCCATGGGGACACTTAATATATTTTAAGACAAAAAAAAATCATCGAGAATATGTGTCGGCTTATATATTGGTATTGAAAATGCCTAAGGGATCTAAAACACGTACCTCATTGATAAATTAGAGAAGATCAACTCGGGACATTCTTCCAAAAAAAATAAATCACCACCTGAGACACGTTATACATCTAGAAATAGAAATCAATTATGGACACGCAGTGGCAGGTATTAGTTAGCTCTTCGACAATTGCGGCAATACTCTTCGCAATAGCGTTACTCATCTACTTAATCAAAGAAGTTTGCCGTGATATTTTTTCACCACCTTGGAGGATCGTCTTCATCCATGAATTGAACGATGATGATCGGCGAAGTCTCAGCCTCTCTGATGAACAAATAGCCACACTGCAATCTTTCAAGTACTCAGCAGAAGGGAGATCGGAAGAGGCGGAGGAGGAGTGTTGCAGCATTTGTTTGTGTAGAATGCAGGAAAATGAAGAAGCAAGATTTCTCCCTCGGTGCACCCACTGCTTAATATCGTATTGGATGCCCAGTTAGCATTGTTTGGGGCATTTCATAGCAGATGGGGCGATTCTGAGAATCGCCGGGTGCTAGGGCGATTCTCAGAATCGCCCCGCCACCGGTGGCGGTGGCGGGGCAGTGGCGGGGCGATTCTGAGAATCGCCCCACCACCCGATGATTCTCAGAATCACCCCATCTGCTACGAATCGCCCCAAACAATGCTTACTGGGCATCCAATATGATATTAAGCGGATTTCAGAGGGAATTTTGATGTTAATTAATTTTGGCAAGAACAAACAAAATAGTTTTTCAGTAAAATTTCAGTTTTGATCTATTTTAATGAACTGAACATTTTAAAGAGTAGTACATAACATGTGCATATGTCTACACCAAACAGCTATCAGTACTCATATTGTCAAAATCATGATTTCATAGTTCTAATGTAGGTAAAAATAAAATAACAAAAGACGGAAATATTCTAGGAAAAAAAAGGTAAATTTGCATCACATCTTCCTGTGAAGGAAAAATGTTCTCATAAATCAATGACTTCATCAACAATAGGCCTCTCATATCAAAACAAAACTAAAATATGAAACATCCGAGAGTTTGTAGGCCAAGTAGTGACAGCAACCTCATATGTTGCTGGGGTACATAAATACTCTCACTCTCCCTCCCATGGACTTTGGTGGCAAATTTGTTCTAAATTTTGCCCTAACAACACCACTGTTACCATGCGGCCTTGTTACTTTGCCCCAAATACACCTGTAATTAGTTCCCCCCTCTTGGTTTTCGCCTTGTAAATATAGGCCATCCTTTTTCCCAGATACCAATCCACTTCCTCTGGTGTATTGACTCCTTCAATTTGAATCAAAGTATTTGGGTATTGCACCCATGGATCTGCCACATCTATTTGTTTTCTTCCCATCCTTTTATTCATTGGGTATGACACAATATTTTCCAATCATTGTGTATGACACAATATTTGCCAATCTTCCATTGTCAGATTTTTTTGATGCTAAAAAATCTTGGCAAGCGAAAAAGAGTGGTTATTGGTGTGTATTGTGAAAGGAAAAGAGACAATCTAACACAATTTACCTCTTCTCCATGTTTTAGATTAACACATAGGTTTCTTTCTTTTTTCCAAAATAATGAACTCCGAATAAGATAGAAATGTAGGTGTCTTTTTCTTTTGCTAAAATAATTAACGTATGATGAGATAGAAATAAATGAAGAATTATGAATTGGGATCACAAATTTCAAGATTTGAGTATACTCAAATGTTCATTTTTACATTCTCTTGTATGTTTGTTTTGATTAGGTCTATTGAATCAAATTGGTTTTCAATAGGTTTGTTTTGAGTATGTGAGGTTTCTAGTGTCTTATTAATTCAAGTGGAAGAGATCTTTCTTACATATCATTAGATTATGAAGTGACATTGGACATAATTAAGCTTTGGGCCATACCCTTTTAGAAACAACAACCCAAACTAAATGATTAGTTATTAGACCTTTTTATTTAGTCGATCTAAACTAGAAGATTATAAAAAAAATTCCTTTCATTGCTCCTCATAAACCAAGATAGATTGATTCATCCCTCCTTTTTAGTGTACAAATAGGAGTGCTTGATTTTTACTCAAAAATATGGGGTGTTGATGTATCTATATATGGATGCTCAGGTTTTTATATTAAAAATTTTCTCAAGTGCTTTTGTAGTCAAAGAGATGCGGTGATAATGTATCTAGATATCGGTGTTGAGTTTTTTATATTGAAATTTTCTCTTTGTTTCAATTAGAATTAGAAGGGTTTGTTCTTTTTGTTTTCCTTATAATAAACTATTGTTCTCAATTGAAATTGGATCATTTGTATTAATGTTTATTTTCAATGTAAGTTTGAGGTGCAAGTTACTTATTTTATTTTTAGACTATGATATTTAACACATGGTGACCTATGCTTAATAAACTAAAATTAGGAAGGTTTAATAACTTAGTTTTTTTATGGTTTTGGTGTAGCTTGTTTGTAGAGAGACTAGAGATTTGTCCCCTAGGCAATAACATTCTCTTGCATCTTTGAAATCTTATTTATTGGTTCTATGTGCTTGCATTACCATCTTTTCTTAAATGGTATTTGAAATAGTTATTCAAGAAAATTTCTAAACATTTCAGCCTTTCATGATAAAATGTTCATTTTTACATTCTCTTGTATGTTTGTTTTGATTAGGTCTATTGAATCAAATTCGTTTTCAATAGGTTTGTTTTGAGTATGTGAGGTTTCTATTGTCTTATTAATTCAAGTGGAAGAGATCTTTCTTACATATCATTAGATTATGAAGTGACATTGGACATAATTAAGCTTTGGGCCATACCCTTTTAGAAACAACAACCCAAACTAAATGATTAGTTATAAAGAATTAGAAATTTCACAAATATAGTAAACCAATATTAAGTGTGATTTATGGCCTTAAATGAGTTTTGGAGGGTAAACTTTGAAATGCCACAGAACTAAAATTAGAGGTCAATAGAGTGTGTGAGGTCCAATTATTGGATAGAGTTCTTGAGAAAATGCTCCTATAACATTAGAGTTAAACATGAGGCATCTCAGGTCAAGTGCCTAATGGTTAAGAGCATGTGTTTCCTCCTAAGAGGTCATAGGTTCAAAAACCAGAAGGGGTTAGAGTAGGTATGCCTTCGTAGACAATAATCAAATCGTTGCGTGGAGGTGGGTCTCTTGTCCCACAAACAAGGGGGTTTCATACACCAATTTGGTGTCTGGCTTGGCTATGACCTTAAAATTGGATAATAATAATAATTAGGATATAGATTGTTAGAAATTCATAATCTATAAGGGTGAAAGCATGGAGCTGGGTTACACTTTTTGGCAAGAGATGGCACGTTTGGGTGGAAAAAATGATTGCTCAATTGAGCCCTTTTTAAGCACTCGATCGAGCCGTTTGAGCACTTAAACAATGTAACCCAATGTTATTTAGGAGCTCGATTTAGCCATGTCTTTGCGGTAGTCAAATGAAGGAGATTGGGTTTTGGATTTATTTTCTGGCTCAGGTAAGTTTTATTATATGGAATTGAATTTCAATATGTTATTTATTAATTTATATGTCATTGTATTAATTTATTTCATTATTTCTTTTGTGCTTGATAATTAGGTACAATACTAGCATGTTGCCTTCAAAAAGGAAGAAATTGCATTGCAATTCAAAAAGATCCAATACAGTGCAATTTCATTCAACAAAGAATTAATGCTCTTCAATTTCTTCCAGATGCAATGCAAGAAATTGGGTTGAAGAAAGGGGACTTTAGTGAATCACGTGTGGCAAAAAAGGCAAAGGAACCCCAACCACCATTACATGGAATGTTTGGAAAGACATACATTGGGAGATTCGCAAACATCAAAGATTCATTAGAAGAGGAAAATGAGCAAAAGGAAGCAGAAAATGTTGTGGAAGAAGACAATGATGAAACCCTAGAGGACAAAGAGTTCGGATTACGTGACATTGTTGATTAAATTTAAGTTATGCTTGGAAATCAAGCTTTGCAATGTTTTGACTTTGACATTTTATGAGAAGAATAAACACTCAATTAAGGTTGTTATGCGTTCAATATTTCTAAGATGTGATTTTCGCATTAATTTTTAAGTTAATCATTATTTTTTGAAAAAAAATGATTATTATTATTATTTTGACATGAAATTCATAAAAAAAAACTATTATTTAACCATTTTTAGTTAAAATTTTCGTATAAAAATTGTGATTTTGACATGTCAATTCTAGCAAAAAATTATCAAAACGTGTAGTTTTTTAGTTATATTTATGTTAAAAATGGTTATTTTTATGTCCATTGTTAAAAAATATTGTTTTTTAGAAACAATTATTTCATGTGGATTGAAAAATTAATTAAGGATGTATAAATATTTAGAATATCGAAAATTCAAAATATCGACCTTCTAATTTAAAAATGCAAAACAATAAAAAACTCACTACAAAAAAATTAAAATTAAAATAAAAAACAAGAAAATATGAAGAAAATGACCACTTCAAAAATTATTAAATTTACAAAATAATTATTTACATTTCATACATTAGAAAATTTAAAGTCAAAAAATAGGTCTTTTAAAAAAAGGGTCTGATGCAGAATACCCACTTTTTTAAATCAGTATGAAAATCACTACCATTCTAAAACATAATGTACATAAAAAAAAATAAAGTGCCAAAAACTATGCTCTAAAAAAAACATGTGTGTTCTGCATCACCCCTTTTCAAAATCAGGTCACTTTTTTGCTATCTCTACGAAACGGGTAACAGTGTCAGTTCCTGTTTCAAAGTTTACATTCCCTCCTCCAGAACCTCTTGAGCACTTTTTGCTCCTCTCTATTTGATGCACCCTGCTAACTTCTTGAGAACTCCTTTGGTTCTCTTCTCCTCAAAGAATTATGTTTTCCCCTTATTCTTTCCAACTTCAACTGGAATTCTTCAGATGCAGCCTCTCTACTACAAGGTCCTTCTGCCACAGTCCTAGAGAACACTATTGGTTCTCTCATCAAAAATTATCACAACTTATTCTGCTGTGAGGGTTTTTTTTCCACCAGCTTCTCTTTTTCTCTAAGATGTCCCCACACTCTTCCCCTTCTATCACAATTTTTATAATTGTAATGGCGACTACCAACTTCTTATAAAATATTAAAGACCATATTTACCACCTTAACATTGCAGTCTTATCCTCTGCTCAAATGTACTATACTCTGTTGGGTGTGGAGCATGATTATTTAGAGGTCTTTGTTTCAGCCGGATGTATACCCCAGGAAGTTTGTACACCCCTCCACGCGGGGGGGGTGTAGGGGGGACTTGTCCCCCTCGCGGGGGTTCGGGGGGCCGATCCCCCCTAGCTGGGGGGTCTGGGGGCCAGTGGTCCCCCAGCGGGGGTTTGGAGGGCAGCGCCCCCAAAGCTAAAAACATATGCAAAATTGCCTTGTAAAAGTATAGTAATTTCTAGTCAATCTGGGCCATTCATTAGGCGGATGATCTGACGGTAGAACTTATGTTTAGTTTAGGGTTTTTTGCCCTAGAAGGCAACCCCTCTCTTTGTATGAGGGCATTGTATTGAGGCTGTGTAATAGATGTGTATTCTCCAAGCGAGAAATAGAGAGGTGAGACTGTGAGAGAAAACAGAGGATATTATAGTGGATCTGTTGTAGGTTGTGTCTCTTCATTTTGCTGGATAATAGAAAGGAAGGACTAGATGTTCGGGGTGGACATAGCCCAAACTGGGTGAACTACATATATCTGTGTCTCTCTGGTTTTATGAGTTTTCTGTGTTTATGTTTATGCAATATTCTATGTGTTCCATTGCTCTGTAATATATAATTTTCTAACATACTCCCAAATCCATAATGTTCTATTTTATTAATTCTCTATGTTCCTTTCCCTCTTTCAAGTGTAATCTCCTCAATCTTCTCTGCCACTGTAGTCTTCACTATCTCAACCCATTCCTTCTCCTTGGGCATTTTTTTTCGATTTCTTGGGACTGTTCTATCCCACCTCTAATCCTCGATATCTCATTTTCCTTTCGATCCCACTTTTATAAAATGAACACACTATCAGTTATAAACCAAAAAAAAAATTACCCTTCTCTCAACTCCAACAGAGTAACTAATCTTTGGTTCCTCCAAAGAGTGATCTCTCTATGATACCAATTGACACAATGGAGGCAGAGGTTTCATCTCTTTTTTTCATACCCAGCTCAGATAAAATAAATAAACCCCAACCAAATACTAATTCCATGCTCGTAGGAAAAGAAAAGAAAAAACCCTTCCTGCGGTTTGGAAGCATTATCTCCACGTAGGTCGTTATATCTCTAGATATCGTTATATATTGATAAATTGGAAGAGTGACTAAATCTACAAGGTGGGGATGGTGTTTGGTTGGGGGAGTTTGTGATAAAGCTTCTTTTATATGATGACGCCATTGTATTGATTTCTAAATTAGCCCAGGGATTGTAGATGCACCTATATGCCCTTCAGCATTTTTGTAAAGAAGTGGGGATGCAAGTCAATTTCAGCAAGACCAAAATAATGGTTTTTTCAAATAAAAAGAAGCAGAGCCAGCATATGTTCTTCTTTGAAGGCAACATTCCTGAAGAAGTAAATGAATACAAGTACCTCGGGATTAATTTCAACAACAATATTAATTGGGAGCATTGCAAATAGAAGAGAATTTTAGGAGGGTGGAAAGCACTTTATGATCTTCAAAACAGATGTAGAGAGGCAGAGTTATGGGATTGGAAAACAATTAAAGTGATTTTTGGGCTCCTAGTTTGTCCAGTGATATTATATGGGTGTGAAGTGTGGGCTAGCAACATCCCTGCCTCAAAAGGGAAGCAAGTTGAGAAAATCCAAAAATGCTTGATCATGAGCAATTTTAAAATAAAAAGTTCAGTTTCTTATGAGGTAATGCTGAGTGAAATAGGAACAACTTTCATCAAAGCAATTGTTATGGTGCATCTCATAAGGTATATACAAAGAATTGAGCAAATGGGAGAAGGTATATGGCCTAAAGTTATCTTCAATGAAGGAATTAGTGAAAGAAAGAAATCATGGATGAGACAAAACAACAAATGGATGCAAAACTGGAATATTTACCTCAATTCATGTCCCAAAAATAGCAAGGATTTAAAGACTTTTATTATGGAGAAGTTTCGTAAGCGTATATGGGGAAAAGATTTGAGTAGAAAGAAGAAGTACTATGTTCAAGAATTCAACCCCACTTGTGATCTCCAACAAAAAGTGTTCATTGGAGTGAGCATTCCATGGAGAGAAAAGATTCGTATTGCTCAATTAAGAACTAACTCGCATTAACTATAGTGCGAAATAGGTCGGTGGAAAAGACCTAAAGAAGCTTGGGAAGAATGGGTGTGTACTTTTTGCACCTATGGGGCAGTGGAATCGAAAAAACATTTCATTTTAGAATGTGATGCTTTCAAAGACATCAAAGACAGTTACAACAGTATGTTAACATCAGTTCCTTGGCATTGTATTTTCAGTGAGGGGACTGTTAGAAGGTTGGGTCAGCTCATCATTAATTTGAATAATAAGAGGATTGAATTTCAAAAGGAAAAAAACAGGGAAGCTAGTGGTCCCATAGACTATATCTAGTCTAGTGGATGTTAAAAATTCATTTCATTTTCCCACTTTGTGAGCGGTGCTCAGGGTTGGGTCCTGTTCCAAATTCCAGTCATCCATGACTTTCGACTTCTAACTTATCCCAACCAAAATTTGTACTGACCTCCATCACTGCAAGGTACACTTTAGGTTAGGGTTGGTATACTCAGATGATTCGACCAAAATTTGGGCCTAAGATCTCCTCCTCTGGTTCTTACTAAAATTTGTGGTTTGTTAATAAACAGGCTTCATGGAATTCGAACTACCTCAACCCCATGACCACAACCTCTAGCAAAGGATGAAAATTCTCCTGTTCCATAGGGTGTCTCTTGGTGAATTTTTATCTCTCCTTTGAAGAAACATTAAGTCCTCGATATCCTCTCTAATGCTCTCGATTATGGTTGATCATTGAGGATCAAAGGAACCTGGAAATCACCCTGGTGTGACTCTACTTGAATCCTAATTTTCAGCAGGTATTTTCCACTTTCAATTTACATTCACTTGCCCTTCTTCCTGACCTCGAATTCCTCTGCTCCACCTCAAACCTCTCAAGCTTCGATACCACCCAGATCTTTTGCTAAATTCTTCTAAGGCTTTCTTTCGCCTTCTTCTCACTCCTTTTTTTCCTCCAACTCCAAACACGATGTAGAGCCAAGAGTCAATCTCACGGTATTTCTCTCATACCATCAATCAAATATCTTACGATTATCAGGCCAACATAACAAGAAAAGGACCAATCTAAAGAATTGGGTACATATGCACATCGACTCAGCCACTCAAGCAAAACTAAGTGACTGTGTTCGCTACTCCTAACCATGCCTCTTTTCAGGCTATATTTGACACAACACGAAGGTGTACATTCATTCCACGCAAACCATTAATACATCTATACAAGTGGAGGAATAAAACACATGAAATGACTGAAAAGCTTCAGATTCGTTAAACTCAAGGGAGGGAAAATTTACAATGGGCTTACTACCTCAGTCCCTAGAATCCATTGAAGCTCTACCTTGTATCCTCCACAAATTCATGAGCTCCTCCCCTGGACTCCAGCTTGTCCTTCTCATGGACACCTATCCTAGCTCTAAAACTGTTTAACACCTCAATCGATATTGGTTATAATTGCAAAGGCCCAATTCACCCCAAACACCAGCTCATCCAACAAGCTAAAAACCTAGTAGTCCAAATTCTTATGACACTTGTCTCTACACTGAAATCCTTCTAATTCTAATTTATACAAATTCACAATGCGGAAAATGAAATCTTTTTTATACAATCTACGTGACCCCCCTCAAGTATGGATGAAATGAGCTTTTCTGGAGGTTGATTTGTGTTTCCTTCCTTTCTAATTCCTATGTTTCCCTTCTATCATAATGTGTTGAATTTCTTCCATTTCTTTGTTGAGCTATCTTTGAGCTTCTTGTGTACTTCTAAGTTTTTTTTTATAATTCCACTCCTTTAGACACTCACTCGATATGTTTTAGCCTTTGGTGGAAGTTCTACATGATGTTTCTGACTTTGATTGGAACTTATGTCCACCATTTTTCATTTTTTCTCATGAATGATTGATGTCTTATTCATAAGGGTTCAAATTTGAATGGTCTTCTGAGGGGACTCTCCTTCTCGTTTAATTTTACATTCATTGGACAATGGCTTGAGCTATAGCTAGGGAGAATGATAGCTTCTAATGGTGTTCTTGCAATCATTGATGATTTAGAGACTAAGTATCTATCAAGTGTAGAGGCCGCTGCTACCAATCCTCCTTGTCGGTTTTTCCAAGTGTAAAATCCACTATTTGTTTCTATGTCCACCTAATGGAAGTCATCTATTAAAACCTTGAAAGCCACTACTTCTTCCTATAGTGTTATTATACCTCCTTTTTTCTCCTTGAGGGAGGTTATTAGATTGAAGCCTCCTTCCATGATCTAGTGCTCATCACCCATCATATCTCTTATTCTTTGAATGCTTCTCAGAAATTCTTGTTTATCTTCAAGAGAGTGAGGTCCATACACATCAACAATGAAACCTACTTTGTTCGAGCCTATTCTCTGAAATTTTGTTGTGATTGTTTTTCATGTTGCTAATAATTGTAAGATAGTGAGTGTAGTTGGGTCCTATAACAATTGAAGACCTCCTTAGGCCTCTCTCGCATCTATTGTTGTATGTTGACATTTTATCCATGTTAATTGAGGAATTTTATGAACCTAATTTCCAAGGAATTTGGTTTCCTACAACATAACTATATTAGGTTTCTCCATTTTTTCTCTTTCAGGAGTTTGTGTTTTTGTTTTCCATTTAGTTCCATAATAATCCATGTTATTATCTTCATTGACTAGTTTAGGGAATATGATGGTAGGATTTTGTCAGAATTTATACTACCTAAATTTGTTAACTTTTCCCCCATTTCCTAAATAAATTGTCTATTGTATTTTCTACCTCTTTTTTCCTCTTCCCTACCTTATTTAGTGATTTCTTTAATGAAAGGTTTTTTTATCCCCTAAATTAGAAGGCTTAAGGAGATTGTTACCTTTTGATTTCTAGTGTGATTTTTCTTAGATTTTATATATGCTTTTGATATGAATTCTACCACAGTCTGTAATTTTAGTTAGGACTTGATTTTCCCATGTTTTGACCACTCCCTAGATGTCCATTTTCTCCCATTCCATCTCGTCCATATCTTACGATTCAATGTTGTTCTCGTGTACCAAAGTCATGTCCACATCTACTTCGCAGATTTGGGTTTCCTAGATTCTCATTATTTCCTTCTGCCCTATGTCTCCATTTGAGGGCTCCTATGGATGTGCCTTCTTCCCTATGCTCATATGGCTATGTATTCTCTTCTTCCTGTGTAGTTTCCCAATTTTCCTTAATATCTCATATTTCTTACCTCATTTTTTCTTGGTTCTAAACATTTTTGGGTGTCCTTATGTTGGGTATTTTCCTGCTTGTAACCTCTTGAAATTCATCTTCATCTTTTTTAGTTTGTGGCTTTATGTTTTCCTATATTATTTTTCAAGGGGCAGTGTTCGAATAAGTGGCCATGTTCATGGTATTTCCAACAACATAATGTTATGTGTTCATATTCAATTGATTTCTCCCAAGTGTTATCCTAGTAATGAAGGCATATACATTAGGGGAATTTTGAGGTAAAAAATGGACCTCAAAACAAAAAATGTACTAAGAAATTAACTTTAAAAGAACCAATAGGATTCAAGATGATGGTGTCATCCCTAGGGGTAAATATTTTGGAGGGAAAAGCATAAAACTAATTTTTTTAATTGTATTCTAAGCTTATATACTTATAGGTTTACTCAAATTTCAAGTGTACACACCCTTTAGATGCAAATTAATTTCCACGTCTAAGGAGTACCCTCTCTACATACTTTTGAGTAGATCCACATCGGAAAAAGTTGAAAATACATGAAAAAAACCATGTTTAGCATGATTTTTTCATGTATTTTCAATTTTTTTTAAGTCTACTCAGAAGTATGCAAAGTGGGTACTCATTCGATGTGGAATTTAATTCCACATCCAACAGGTGTCTACACTTGAAATTTAAGTAAAACTATAAGGATATAAGCCAAAAGTACAATAAATAAAAAAAGTAGTTTCCTTTATTTTTCTTTAAAAATTCATAACTCTTATCTTATTATTTAAACTATTATTTTATTATATTCCTTAGGAGGCCCATCTTAAACCTCAAAATTCCCTTAATGTTCCCTGGCAATGGTTGAGATATATCCATGTATACACATATTCTTGGATGGTAGCATATCAGCCCTTTTTCATGGATTCCTAGCACATTACAAAGGATCCTAGAGAATTTTTTATTCCTTCTAGCATTTATGGCTCCCAGAAATATTGATGGAGGAAATATCTAAGTTCGCAAATGCAACCCTGTGGAATTGAAGAAATAAGGACCATCTTGAAAGATATTGTCTCTATCTTCAATGTTGTAGAATGTATATAAAGAAACCTTTTGAGCCTAATTTTAGCTCCACATATCCTTTGGGTTGCCAATTCCCCTTGATCCTCCATATTACAGCTCTTTATGTTGGCCATAACCCCAAAACTTTCCTATTAGTGCATGATCATGTATGTACTATATTTTTCATCCAATTTTGGTAGAATTTATCTCAAATTTTGCAACATTTTTTACTTGATCAATACACGAGTTTTTATTTGTTGATAGATCCTCCATTCTTATATCCATGCCTATGTTCCTTGAGTTATCTCTTGTAACAATATTTTCTTGTGATCGAGACCCTTTTCCTCTTTTGATCTACTATCCTTGGCTGGTTTTACTAGATCTCTTTGATATATTTTTGGCCCCTTTGCATGTGATTGCATTACGGTAGTATGGGGTCAATTCCCCTCCCCTAGGAAGTTCCATTCAGAATCAAACCCCAATTTTTTTAAACCATAGCTTGTCTCTAAACCGTCAAACCTCTCTTAGGATGTAGCTGGACTAAGACATATGCATGAAAACCTTATTACTCTTATTATTATTGTTATTTGACAACTATTTTAATATAATGAAATTGTGTGTTATAACATTAGATAGATGAATATTTTCATCCATTTATCAAATGTATATGTGTGTGTAGAGATGGTAGTGTTACAATGAATGGTAGGATATGTATCATTGTTAAATTTTAACAAACTCCAATAAATGGAGCTCTAAACAATTGGTTGTTTGTATTATTTTCATACACTTATATCAATAAGTAAATGGAACTATAAAATGTTGGGTATTCACAATTAATTTGTGATAGATGATGTTATTAATAAAAAAAAAATCAATATTTTGTAGCTTCTAAATCTCAATAAATGACTTAGGGGAATTAAATTACATATAGTAATGGATGACAAAAATTGCATAATTTTCCAATTAACACTCTCCGCTCCTCAAGCAACCAAAACATTGTGGAAATTAAGTGGCATAGATTTCCACTTCTTTTGTAGACAAATTTTGCATTATTTTAATCATGGGCACAATATCTAGACGTGATAAAATGCTAAATTAGCTACTTGCAATACAAAAGAGAAGAGAGTGAAAAACTGCTAGAAAATTCACTAAGTAACCAAAGAAAAATATTGAATTAATCAAAGCACAGGAGTTGAATGATTGATTATATATTATTTTTGAACATGAATAAAATATATAGACTTTTCAAGAGGCCAACCAACTCGATCTAGGTTGGGATTATATGTGCATGCTCTCAGTTTCACTTAAAATCACTTTCCCTAATTGGAAAATAAGTTAGAATTATACTAGGAGATGTAAAATTAGGAAAATAACCTAAATTGGAGTGAAATGTAAGTTAGAATTGATTAATAATTCTCACATACAAAAAATAAATGGTTAAACTTAGTTAAACTCCAAAAATGGGACTAAAAGTCAATTTAACAAGAGGAGAGAAATGAGTGACAATTAATTGTTATAAAGTAGGGAGGAAGTGTGTATTCACTCTAGGAAGGCATATGCATGAATTAGTGTGAATTTATGGAACATAAATAGCCATGTCATCCTCCAAATAGTGTCTAATCAATGCCATCCCTCAATAAATATATACCTACTAAAAATAGAAACCCCTAAAAATAGAAAAATTTTCAAATGATAGGGAATGACTAGTATTGAATAAAAAGTGGTCATATGTGACTCTAATAATGTATGGGAGAAGGTGTAATGATGTCTAGTTTAGGTATTTATGAACTACTAAGTGCAATGTACCCTAACATCCCCATGAAGCTCAATAGTGGAGTATGCTAGTAAAATAGTCCTAGCAATTCTCGGTCATGTTTCGTGCTCATGTACAACATTACAAAAAGGAAAAGTGAAGAGAGAGGGAAAACCAAGTGGAAAGAAAACCCCCTTCAAAATAAGAGGTGTGATATCAAAAAATCCATTTGTTAAGCAATTGTCTCCTTCACCCCCAAGATCTCTCGTAAAGCTATGAATCTCTACTAAGTGAAAATGTTGGTGAAGATGTTTGCAATCTACTCTCAATAAGGACAAAATTTCATGTCTTTGAATCCTATATGAATTAGTTCTCTGATGTAGTTCATGTGAACGTCAATGTGTTTGGTTCTTTTTCTTTGAACTGGGTTTCTACAAAAATTGAGTGTCTTTTGGTTATCACATCGTATCATTGTAGGAAGTTGACCTTGTGCACCAAGCTTTACCAAAAAATGTTGCAACCAAACAGCATGAGTAACAATGTTCAATACACCCTATACTTTGCCTCTATTGATGAAAGAGAAATAAATGTTTTCTTCTTGCTCAACCAACATATGGGACCAAAACAAAGGTAGAGAAAAAATCTTGATGTGGACTTGCAATCTATACCATCACTAGCCTCATATGAGTCTATAAAACCAAAAATATCAAAAGAATATCCTACTGCAAAGTGTAAGCCACAAGTAATAGTGCCCCTAAGATATCTAAGAATCATCATAGCTCCTTTCTAGTGCATCTCATGTGGCTCTTGCATATACCTAGAAACTACTCCAACTGCATAGGAATTGTCTAGTCTAGAATGTCTAACGTATAAGAGACTCTCAACCATAATTTTGTATCTGGTACATCCCATCAATTCTATAGCATCATCATCCTCTAGCTTTACTCCAAAAAGGAAAGGAATAGGATATGTATTGCAACTTGTCATCTAAAATTTGTCAAGAATGTCATTTCCATATCTAGACTAAGTCAAATTGATCCCATTATCATCTTGGATGATATCAAGAATAAGGAAATATGACAACAATCCCATATCAATCATGGAGAACATATCATGTAGAGTAGATATTATTGTTGAAACAGAAGCCACTAAACTCCCTGTAATTAGAAAATCATCCACATATAGGACTATAAGAAAAAGAGAGTGAAAACATTTGGCTAGTGTTGGTATTATGAGCAGCAAAAACGAAACATTTACATACATAGGAACAATAACGTAAAAGAAGCGACGCATCGTCCTATAGGGGAGTGGATGATCGATGAATTTACTCCAACAGGGACATACCAGTACTTTCACAGGCCTTATATAGATGGAGATATACAGGTAGGCAACGGCCTCTAATTTCACAGCATATGTATATGAACATTCTTTGGCGCATAACTATGTTTATAACAGTAAATGCTTGTAAATATGGACATCTTCTTTGCATAGAAGATACTACTGAACTCTATTTTTATGGTCTCAGTACCATTACTGTATACCCTCCGGGTTTCTTTCTAGTTTTTGTTTTTTTTGACAATGGTACAATGCCACAGTATTAGCATATGCCTTCAAGCATCTACAGCATGTAATTTCACTATTGAAATTATGAATTTTCTTTTCCTGGAAAAAGGAACAATAACGTTCACAAAATTTCACAATCTTAATTTCCAATAATAAAACAACACACCCTCACACACATGAATACAATATGTGAGTCTTTGTATTATAGAGTTGAGGTGCCCATAACAAATTTTCAATATGGCTAATTTGTTCAACCATCTCCATGAATATCTCCAAAAGGCTCTCAGATGATTCTTTGTGTTATCCATCCCTTACTTATCTCATTGTAGACTTCTAGAATAAGTCTACTTTCATTATTAATAATTCCATTATATCATAAGTATGAATTATTCTTTCATACTCCCCCTTAATGAATATTCATGATTCAATCTAGATGTCTCAATTTGTCTTAATCTTTAGTATTTTTCACTTTACATCATCTTTAGTCTTCTCCATCTCCATTTGTATCTTCATTTATCATTGCCTTTCCATATCAATATGTGCTATATCTTTCTTTGATAATTCTAAATCTTGAGTCAATCATCTGGACTGCATCATATTCAAATCAAGGATTTCCTTAGCTTACCCTTGACCATCCCATGGGTTTTGCATGGATTACCCTTCAACCATTACATCATATTCAATATTTTATTGACTCACCATTAACCTCAAAGTGGTTCAACTTACCATGAATCAATAATTACATCAAGTGGTTTTAGCTGACCACAAACCTCCATTTGTCATTACAAAGTGGTTTTTTGTAACAACCCTAGTTAAAAAATCCATGTAAATATATAAGACCACGGTCATGGGACACGTATTCCAAGTGTAATGGTGGGAAAAAACAACCTAGTGAGTTTTCACTTTAGTTTATTATGGCCAAGGAAATTAGCAAAGGCAATGAGAAAAGCTTTGGAAAGGCATGAGGCATTTATTGGCATTTTATTTATGAAAATAAAGGAAATTAAGAGAAAAGTAAGGTGAAAGGTCACAGGTTCCATTTGAGGAGGAAAATAATGGAAATTGAAGAAAATAGAGACCTCATTTATAAAAAGGCTTATGAGGATCAGTTGGAAAAATTTTCCTTGACAGGTTTTGGTGGGGCTCTCTTATATTCTCTCTCTCTCTCATACTCTTGGATACTTAGATTTTTCTTGGGGCACTCTTGGGGGACTGTGGCATACTTGGAATTTGGAGAAAGAAGGCAAAGAAAAAGAAGAAGAGTGCAAGAGGATATCGGGATCAGCAGCTACAGTTGGTTTTCTTACAGGTATCGAGTTTCATGTATGATTTCCTTGCTAGCTTTGGCATACATGGCACATTCATTTGGTTTCTTGGTTATGATCTATCATTGGCATGGAGGATTGCTTAGATTGACAGTGGATTTTGCTAGCCTTGAAATTTCCTGGATAGCTATGGTGTTGTGAGTTCATTTCTTTGTTTTTCTGGTTGGTTCTCATGTTTTCTTTAGTCTGGGTTGAGTTACTAGTTCCTAGAAGCCTTGGTTGGAAAAATGCTCTAAAATCCCTGTAACAGCTTGGGTTGAGTTACTAGTCCTGGAAGCCTTATTTGGAGAAATGCTCTGGAAGCCCTTGGTGGGTTGAGTTACTAGTCCTGGAATCCCTAGTTGGACAAATGCTCTGGAAGCTCGAAGAAAGTTGTGGATTGAGTTACTAGTCCTGGAAGACTTGGTTGGAACAAATGCTCTGGAGCCCTGGAAGGCTTGGGTAGAGACCAATCTGGTGATGGTTTGTGATGTTTGACCTTGAGGTGGAATCACTATTTGATGGGTTGGGGCGGTTTGGCTTCTGGATGCCCTGGATGGTTTTGATTGATGTGTTTTATGAGATCCCACATTCATGCTTGAAATATGGCACGGGGGTGACTGGCTGAAGAGAGATTTGGCTCAGCCATGTCTACAGTTGGGTGGTTCGTGGAGGTCTCAAACCTGGTTGGCCATCATTAATATGAGGTTATTTCTCCTTTTTATTTTAGGAGTATTATTTTGGTTCATATGTGGATTATATAGTTGTTGTTTCCTTGGTATTTCCGTTGTTATTATGTTGGCTATTAGCATGTATTATGACAGTGGCTATGTATGGCTCTCACCATGTTTTTACTTGTAAATGAATGAACAGTGTATCTATGGCCTAATAGATGAAATGGAAGCTAATGTGTTGAGGCATTAATTCTTCTTAGTGATTCTTAGATAAGTATGAGACCCCTATGCTCAAATTTATTGTTTATACCTATAGATTACATATTTTTGCATGTTTGATGAAATGTTTGGGGTCCAGTATAGTCCTTGTTGATTTTTTTGCAAACGTATCATTGTTCTATAGTATAATTTCATTTTGGAACTTGCCATTGAGTTTTGGGCAGTGACCTGGGCTCTAGGCTTGAAAAAGTGGCACAAATTTCAGAGTCATAGGCACAGGTCTGAGGAGAAAAGTCCCCAGATGCATGCATACCCATGTTGTGGGAGAGTCTGGAGCCTCCTGGATGCATGCTTGTCCATATCAAGGGAGCATCTGGGGGTTTAATGGTCTAAAAACATGGTGGGACCCAGGGGCTAGTTACCTGATTGGTTTGGATGGCTCCTGGGAGTTCTGATGTTGATTTGGAAGCTCTGTATGGTGTGTTTTCGTCGGTTCCACTTCCTTATCTGACACATATGGAGTTGAATCATATCATAGTAACTTCTTGTCACATGTTTACTCTAGTTGGTTGGTTACTTGCATAGATATGGGAGGAGGGTGTTACAGAGTGGTATCAGAGAAGGTTGCATTCTCTTTGGGTCATATCAGAGCATGGTTACATTCCCTTTGGGTGGTTTTTGGTTTCTGTTCTCCTTGTGTGATATCTAACACTACAGAGTGGTATCAGAGCATGGTTCACCCCTTGGACTAGATGGGCGGTGTGTTGGCCATGTATTGATGTCAGTTGCATATGTGTTCCTTATGCTTGTAATCCATGTGCTTGTTGCATTTGCATGGTGTTGATCATGGTTGTAGTGATGTCTCCATGTGAAGATTGATGATGTTGTTGTTGGGATGCTTTAGTCATGAATGCATGTCAATTTTATATGCATTTGTTATGCATGTCATTGTATGTATGTTGTTATGCATGCATTGTCATGGTTATAGTTATGCGTGTATAGTAGGTCAAACATGCATTGTGAGGTCATTGTATGTAGCTTGTGTCATCATGATTTTGTTGTTATGTTATGATGTTGATGCATTGGCTGAGAAAGAGCAAGAGATGTAGATCATCAAAGCGATTTTGCAGCACTAGACTTTGAGGTAAGAGTAGATCATCATATAGATTTGTATGTTCGGCATGCAAGTATGTGGTTAATGGTTGTTATAATAATTACGGTTACTTATATACTTTAATTCTATTGTTGATTATGGTTACATGCATGGTAGATGTTAGTTGATCAGTGTAGTCATATGCACATGTGTTTCATAGTCATGCATGGTAGTAACTTGTAGTTGTTTTATGTTAGTTAACTTGATTATTATGTTATATGTTGTTGATGAGCATGCTATATGTTAAATTGTTATTGTTATATGTTAGTTAACTTGATGATTAGGATTATTTCATTTAAGATCTTGATGTTATATGTATTGTGGTAACGTATATTGGGCTATGCATATGGTTATGGTTACGATATTTAGGTATGAGCCGACATATTTGTGATATGGTGTTGTACTAATCTAGATTGAGTGTGCATATGTGATTGATATGCATGAATGACAATTGTTTATGAGATTATGATGTGAAAATGTTAGCTAGTTATTGTTACAAATATCATGACCTTATTTATATTTGATTTGATATGTTGTGAAGTTATATCATGCTAATCTAGATTGATTATGCAGACAAGATAGCCTCCCCTGAGATACATTAAGGTATGAGTTTTCTTATGTCATCTATTTGGTGTTTGAATGTTTAACTATGTCGTCTATTTGGTGTTTGAATGTTTAACTATGTCGTTTATTTGTTGTTTGAGTGTTTGGTGTCTATTATGTCATCTATCTATTCTTTGAATGTTTGATTACTTGAATGATATGAGTATGTGTCTATAAGATTTCTTACCGAAATGATATTGTTTTAAGATGGTTGTACTAATAAATATGTGTTGAGACAGTTGATGTGTACTTGAGTGTAAGTAGGTGATAGTTGTAGCATTATGTATTATGATTGATGAATGTGAGTTGATTGTTGAGTATGACATGGTTGTTAGACTTGGTAATGGTTGATTTCAAATTAATAAACATGATGTCTTGATCTTTTGAACGTGAGACTGACATGTGTGAGTAGTTGTATGGAAACATGCTTGGTATTAACTTGAAAAAGTAATAGTTTAAGTATTTATATAACTAACAGTTGAGTGATGTGACATTGCATAGTAACACTCAATTGTAGCAAGGTAAAAAGGTAAAGAAAGGAACTGGGTGAGATTCCTTTGGCTATGTTTGGAAACCGTAAATCCAAACGAATGAATGCTTGAATACAGGAAGTCTTCTTAACCTAGATTTTGTCTAATATTATGTGGATACATGTTATATTCCTAAACATGTATTTGACAGATATATTGTCTAGTTTCTAGCTATAGTTGGGTTCATCAAGACAATTGGAATCCCTTGAGGAATGATATGTGCAGGTGTACAATGTGGCAATGTGCTTGGCACAACAAGGTAAGGTAACTGGTATATTGTGATGTTACTTATGCACTGACATTTGTGTGTTTATGGCAGTATGATGCAGGGAATTGCATTGTAAAAGAAACTGCCATGAAATATTGAAGAAGGCTCAGGTTGAATTTCCCTTGAAGGCATTGGGAAACCATGGGGATTGAGTCATGGTGTATGTTGAGAGTCTTGTGATTTCAATTCTTTGTTCTTTGTTTGCACTTGATTTGCGGCTTTGTTTATGTCTAGTGTGTGGCCATACCACTTTGTTTTCGATGTCGTATTGTTATTGGTTTTCATGATTTTCTTATTGTTTGTTTCTTGTTCTTGCCTTTTATGTTTTAAGAGACTTAGGAATTGGTTGGTAAAGAGGAAAGTTAGTGGAGCTCGAGGAGAGCTTAATGAAATCCAGCAGGCAATGTAAGACTCAGATGAAGTCAGCGAATGTATAAGGGCAGTTGAAGGAAAGACTATGACAGCCAGTTGGATTGGTTGGTTCCATTGGTGTAAATGGATGATGACAAGACAGTCATGAGAAAATTAATCAAGAAAAGTAAAGTAAATGGACTTGAGGTGTAAAATATCTTGGCTATGTTGGGAACCGTTGTTCTCAATGTTGTGTTGCGTTGTGAATAGATAAAGGGAGTTCTCTTAACCTTGACCTTATGATATCTAGTAATTATGTTGTGGTCATCATTATTTTAATGTCTATATATGTATACATGTATGTATGTATGTCAAGTCCGAAAGGGTCATCATGGATCATGATTGTTTTTATGCTAATGTTTATATGTATATATGTATGTATGTATGTCATTGTCTAACAGGATCATGATTGTTTAATGCTAATATTTATATGTATATATGTATATATATATATATATATATATATATATATATGTATGTTACTGTCTGACAGGGTCGTTAGGAATCATTCTTGTGAAGGAATGATTGCTTACGCAGGTGAATGACATGAAGAGGTTCCTGGTTCATGAGGAATCAAGTGGGAAGAGTAGTCCTGACAAATCTATGAGGTCAATATCATGTGGATATGAATTGATATTATGTTATTATAGTATGTTTATGTTATGGATAGGTTAGGCCGAGGGATACATCAGTGAAATGAAAGCAGTGTGGTCTGCGACATGTTGGGACAAGCATGGATAAGACACTGGAAGCAAGGTTTATTGGTAGAGACAGTGTGGTTTTGGATGTGTGGTACTATTGTTGTTCATATGTTGTATATGTTGCATTTGTGATGTTGTGTGCATGCAGTGTTGTGTATATATAGTGTGTGTACATGTTGTTTATGCAATGTTATGTACATGGTGGTACAGATAGTGTTGTGTGAATGTTTCATATGTAGTGTTGGGTATAGATGGTGTTATGTACATGTTGGATATGCGGTGTTGTGTACATATCGTACTATGCGAATGATGGATATGCGGTGTTGTGTGGATATGGTGTTGTGCGCATGTTGGATATGCAGTCTTGTGTACATAGGGAGTTATGTACATGTTGTATATGCAGTGCTATGTACATATGGTGTTGTGTTCATGTTGTACATGTGTTGTTATGTACATATGGTGTTGTGTGCATGATTGTACAAGTGGTGTTGTCAACATGTGGTGTCGTGTACATGTTGTACATGTGGTGTTGTGTGCAAGTGGTGTTGTGTACATGTCGTGCATATGGTGTTGTGTACATGAGGTGTCGTGTACATGTGCATGTGGTGTTGTGTATGTTTGGCATAGTGTACACGTTGTACAAGCGGTATGATGTACATGTGGCATTGTGTACACATTGTGCAAGTGGTTTCATGTACATGTGATGTTTTGCACACGTTGTGTGCAGGTCGTGCTTTGTACAGGTGATATTATGTACATGTTGTACATATGGTACTAGTGTACATATGGTATTGTGTACATGACGTGCATGTTGTGTTGCGGGCATGTGGTACTATGTATGTGCATTGTGTAATTGTGGTATCGTGACATATGTATTCATTGTGTTGTACTCTGTGTGTGTATTTGTGTTGTATTGTACATTAGGTGTAGGTGTATGTATTCTGTTGTGGTGTGCACTACATGTAGGAGTATGTATTTTTTTGTGTTGTACACTAGGTGTAGGTGTATGTGTGGTATGTCAAGTGTAGGTGTGTGTATTGCATGGTATTGTATGCCGTGTGTGGTTGTATGTGTGTGTTGCACACTATGTGTATGTGCACATGGTTGAGGAGAAGGCACGAGGTGTTTGCCAGGTGTGGAAATCGATCTGGTGTGCATATGAAATAAGGACAAAGGTGGAAGTTAAGGATTGATTAAAGGATAAGTATCAGTATTTTATTTTTAGTTTTATTATGCATGTGATTTATGATTCTGGTCTATGATGATTACATGCAATCTATGATTCTAGTTTATGATGGTTACATGTGATTTATGATTTTGATCTATGATGGTTGTGTTTTGAGCTAACCTGATGTGATATGTTTATACATGATGATTTGATCAAACAACTAGTTTGACTTGTTGTGACAGGAAGTAAATAGGATTGCAAGTGTACCTTATTAATGAGCTACCAATGAGGTATGTTTTGGATTTATTTCAATTCGTTTTGAATCTATTGGCAGTTATGTGCTTGGTACAAGAAGCATGGAAATGCCCGGCTTGGGTGGTCGAAACTGATGACAAGCATTAGTAGCGTCAGCAAAAGGAATTGGAACATGAAGCGGTATAATGGTAAAGCACTTCAGGAGCAGGGCCATTGTGGGACAATGGTACCCAATAGTGTCCATTGATTTCCATGAGCATGCTATGATGTGTATGATGGTTTTAAGGCAAGGATATGCCGTGGTTTTTGGACCTTCTTATGCAAGGAAACCTTGTCGAGGGATGGACTTCCCTGGATGGGGGTGCAAGCAGAAATTGGAAGGTGTGTGACTGCACAGTAGGGGGTGACCAAATTTTCTGAGGGATTGTGTAGCAGAGAAGGGAAGGTCAGGGATGGATTTGTTTTGGTCATTAGCATTTCCAGATGGAATCATATGCACATTGGGACTATGCCCTAGAACAATCAGTCGGTAATTGTTCACTCAGAGGACAAGTGGAGTAGGATTATAGCGCTGGACATTGGATGCAGATTTGACCTTGCAGTGGATTCTCAACTTCCTGTGAAGGAGGTGAATCCTGGTATTACTTTGAGGGTGGAAGTGTGAGCCTCTTAATTCCCTTGTTGCGGACGCAGGCATCGTTTCCTTTTGTTTTTTGTTTGAGAAAATGTGCATATGTGTATATGTGTGTATTATTTTAAATATTGTATCGAGCTAGATTTATAAAGCTCCATAGGCAATATGATTATTTGTTGGGTGAAGCAAATGTGTAGTGTGCATTTGTGGTTACTCTTGTAAATATCATCATGAGCTGTAATATAAATTTCTAATAAAGGGTATGTTTGTCATGTTTTAGCAGATGGTCATTGTAAATACTGCAATGAGTTATGTTATAAAGCTCCATGGGAAGTATGTTTTGGTTTTTAGCAGTCTTGTTGGTTATAGGTGTCATTGAACACCGAGGATGGTGTTCCCCCAAGGGGGATGGTTCTGTAACAGCCCTGGTTAAAAATACATGTAAAAATATATAAGGCCATGGTCATGGGACACGTATTCCAAGATGAATGGTGCGAAAACACATCCTAACAAGTGTTCACTTCAGTTTATTATGGCTAAGGAAATTGACAAAGGCAGTGGCAAAGGATTTGGAAAGGAGTGAGGCATTTATTGGCATTTTATTTATGAAAGTAAAGGAAATTAAGACAAGATGAAGGTGAAAGGTCATAGGTTTCATTTGAGCAGGAAATTGAAGGAAAATAATGGAAACTGAAGAAAATAGAGGCCTCATTGATAAAAAGGCTTCTAAGGATCAGTTGGAAAGTTTTTCCTTGGAATTTTTTGGTGGAGCTCTCTTATATTCTCTCTCTCTCATACTCTTGGACACTTAGATTTTTCTTGGAGCACTCTTGGGGGAGTGTGGCATACTTGGAATTTGGAGCAAGAAGGCAAAGGAAAAGCAGGAGAGCGCAAGAGGACATCGAGATCAGTAGCTACAGTGGGTTTGCTTGTAGGCACCGAGTTGCATGTATGATTTCCTTGCTAACTTTGGCATGCATGGCACATGCATGTGGTTTCTTGGTTATGATATGTCATTAGCATGGAGGATTGCCTAGCTTGACAGTGGATTTTCCTAGCCTTGCCATTTTTTGGATAGTCATGGTGTTGTGGGTTCATTTCTTTTTTTTTTATGTTTGGTTCTCATGTTTCCTTTAGCTTGGGTTGAGTTACTAGTTCATGGAAGGCTTGGATGAACAAACGCTCTGGAATCCTTGTAACATCTTGGGTTGATTTACTAGTCCTGGAAGCCTTGGTTAGACAAATGCTCTGGAATCCCTTGGTGGGTTGAGTTACTAGTCCTAGAAGCCCTAGTTGGACAAACGCTCTAGAATCCTGGAGAAAGTTGTGGGTTGATTTACTAGTCCTAGAAGCCTTGGTTGGAACAAACGCTCTAGATCCCTGGAAGGCTTGGGTAGAGACCAATCTGGTGATGGTTTGTAATGTTTGACCATGAGGTAAAATCATTGTTTGATGGGTTGATTTGGTTTGGCTTCTGGAAGCCCTGGATGGTTTTGATTGATGTTTTTTATGAGATCCCACATTCATGCTTGGAATATGGCACGAGGGTGACTAGCTGAAGAGATATTTGACTCAGCCATGTCTATGGTCGGGTGGTTTGTGGAAGTCCCAAACCTGGTTGGTCTTTGCATCATTAATATGAGGTTATTTTTCCTTGTTAATTCATGAGTATTATACTAGTTCATATGTGGATTATATGGTTGTTGTTTCCTTGGTATTTCTATTGTTATTATGCTGGTTATGAACATGTATTATGGTAGTGGCTATGTATGGCTCTCACCATGTTTTTACTTGTAAATGAATGAACAAAGTATCTATGGCCTAATAGATAAAATGGAAGCTAGTGTCTTGAGGCGTCAATGTTTCTTAGCAATTCTCAGATAAGCATGAGACCCCTATGCTCAGATATGTTGTTTAAACCTATAGATTATATATTTTTGACATGTTTGACGAAATTCTTGTCATGGCTAGTAGGGGTCTAGTCTATTCCTTGTTGATGTTTTTGCAAATGTATCATTGTTATGTTGTATAAATTCATTTCTGAACCTGTCATTGATTTCTAGGCAATGATCTGGGCTCTGGGCCTAAAAAAGTGACACAAATCCCAGAGTTGCAGGCACAGGTCTGAGGAGAAAAGTCCCCAGATGCATGCATACCCATGTTGTGGTAGCGTTTGGAGATTCTTGGACCCATGTGTGTCCATATCAAGGGAGCTTCTGGGGGTTTAATGGTCTAAAAAAAACAGTGGGACCCAAGTGTTGGTTACCTGAGTGGTTGGGATGGCTCATGGGAGTTTTGTTGCTGATGTGGAAGGTCTTTTTGGTATGTTTACATCGGTTCCACTTCCTTAACTAACACATAAGGAGTTGATTCATATCATAGTAATTTCTCGTCACATGTTTACCCCAGTTGGTCGGTTACTTAGGTAGATGTGGGAGAAGGATGTTACATTTTTAGTTTATCATGAACCAAAACAAAAATACTCATGCTTCATTTGACTCAATAAACTAACAACTATTTCCTTAATGATAACTAACCTTAAGAAGAACAACTAACTCATGAACTTTATATGTAAGATATTGTTTTACATTTGAAGACTTGACCCTCTAAAATATTTTCAAAATAAAATTGACTTCCTATTATCTATTCACATATAGCCAACCACAATGTACTTGTATCTGAGGCTTTGATATTTCTTTGTTCCAACACTTGTTATGATGATGATATGTAAAACCACAAACAATGCAGGGATGTAGATTCCAACATTTAGCTCGTACATTTCCTTTCCTGCAACAATGATTACAAATTTGTTCTTGCTTTTGCAATTGATTTGTTGTATTGTTACTTGTAGATGGTTCATATGTTGTTAACATTTCTGCTTTCACAAATTTTATAGCTTCATTTATTGTTTGACCTTCATAACCAAGGCCTTAATTTTTCAGCCTCACACATATTTGTATATTCTTTTGAATACCTTGACCTCTTTTACTTAAACCATTTCCATCATAGCCATTTTATTCAAAAGTTTGGCACCAATTCCTTTTGTTTGCTTCTCAAAATTTCCCAATTCAACATCTTCATCTTTATTGGGATTATTATATGGAGCCACAAAATAAGAAAGAGGCATATGTGCATAAGCATTATTATCATCAATAAAATGGAAAGTATCAGTGGAACTATCAAAATTATAAATGAGGTCACTAGTATCACAGATTGCATCACATTTTGCTTTATCTTGATTTAGTTTTTTTACTTCATTTTCAAGTGCTAATGACGCCTTTTCTTTGCACACTAATTTGTGTTCTAATGATTCTATAAAATTATCATTTTGATCATGGATTTTGAAGAGATTGTCTACCAATTGATCTAATGATTTCAACTTTTCTTCCAATTTGTTGATGTGTTGTGTTGCAAATTCATGAAAAAATCATTATCTATTGACGTCAGTTCTACAACTTTATCTATCATGGAGTTATTTTACTTTTGTACTAAGTCTATTTCTTGTAAAACATCATGAATATCTTGGTGTGGTAGTTAAATTTCTTGATTAACACTTTCCTCCTTTTCCCATTTTTAAAATTGATAATAATTCATTATTACTTGCCAAAGAATGAGAGTAATAAACTAGGGTGTCGGATGCAACCAATTATGCACCTATATTTCAAATACATTGATGATAAATGTTTCGATTAGCATCGATCATGCATTTTCAATATTAAATTGGATACTTCAACCTTAACTTTATTTTTGACTTGACCTTTACTCAACTTGTCAAACTTTCAATTTTCACCTAAATCTCCTAACATCAAAAAAAAACTCTCTCAACTTTGACTTTGTTTAACATTTAATTTTGACTCACTCCATTTCAAATTATTGACTTTCACACATTCGATAATAAAATCGATACTTTATTACATTCATAAGGACTTGGAACTTAAATAATAACCTAGACATTTTACCAAGATATCATGACTTGATCACTAAGACTCCCCATCATATGCTTATAACATATCACATTTCTATACCTAAGGCTACTTGAAAATTATCTACGATGGATTTGAACGTGTGTTCTTATTTGGCAGAGGGGTGTCCCATCAGTCATGTATCTTCCATGAACCATTAATGGAATGTTGTTGATACATTGTTATTTAGATTTATGCCTCTTATATTCTATGCATTCATGAAAACCTTTATGACGGGTTTCCATTTGAGAGTATAGCTAAGAAAGCTTTGGAGACCAGTGCTAGGACTTAGAAAATCCATTCACTAGCAAACCCAAAGGCTTTTAACATGTGAAACATGTATTTTCAACAAATGTAGTCAAGATCCTTCGAAAGATCTAACTTAATAAACAATCTATGCTTCTTAGTGGATTCTGAGGGTATCATTTCATGCACTAAGAGAATTCCACCCAAAATTTTTCTTCCTTCTACATACCCTTCTTGTTCTTGAGATATTATGGTAGGGAGAAGAGGTTTTAACCTATTGGATGCCACTTTAAAAAACATATAATAAATGACATTACATGATTCAATGGTTCTATATTAGGATGGATTCTCCCCTTGTTGTATTTAGGAACAAGAGTTATAAAACTCGCATCTAGTGCTAATAAAAATAGATGTAGTTCTTCTTGAAAGTTCCACTAATTCACAAATATCTTCTCCCAGTATTGACCAACATGCCTAGAAAATTTATATTGTAAATCCATCTTGTCTTGGAGACTTACCTCTCTACATTTCCATTATATCTTTCTCAACTTATGTCGTGGTGATTTCACTAAGAAGGAAAGTTTTTTTTTTTGGAGTGATTAGGGAAGGAATATGTCTAGTACTCCTCTGCATATCTTGTTTTCTATCTGGAATGGGATTTGTCAGAAGATGTTGAAAATAATTCCTTTGCTCATCCTCTATGTCTTGATGATTTTTCACCCACATTTCGTGAGTTTTTTTATACCAATTATTCTATTATGACGACAATGTTGAATCACAGATTTATGAAAGAAATTTGAGTTTTTGTTGCCCTCTTTTAACCATTGAACTATGTATTTTTTCTTCTAAAGTATTTATTCTTGGATTTTCTGCTCTTCCCATAGTGTAGCAATTTATGTTCCCTTCCTTTCTAATTCCATTGTTTTTCTTTCTACCATAATGTGTTGTTGAATTTCTTCCATTTCTTTGTTGATCTACTATTGAGCTTCTTGTGTATTTCTAATATCTTTTTTATAACTCCACTCTTTTAGACAACAATTGATATGTTTTTCCTTTGGTGGAAGTTCTACATGATGGTTATGACTTTGATTGGAACTTCTTCCCACCATTTTTCAATGTTTCTCATGAACTATTGATGATTTATCCAAAAGGGTTCAAATTTGAATGTTCTTTTGAGAGGACTCCCCTTTTAGTTTAAGTTTACACTCATTGGTCAGTGGCTCAAGCCACAGCTAGGGATAATGGTAGGTTCTAATGGTGTTCCTACAACCACTGATGATTTAGATACTAAGTATATATCAAGGGTAGAGGCCACAACTTCCTATCCTCCTCATCAAATTTTCCAAGTGTAAAGTCTTATATCCTTCTTATACCTCCCTTTTTATCCCTAATGGAAGTTATTAGATTGAAGTCTCCTCCCATGAATTAGTACTCATCATCTATCATATCTCTTATTATTTGAATACTTCTCAGTCGAAAGTCTTACTTATCTTCCAGAGAGTGAGGTCCATACACATTGGTAATGAAATCGTCTTTGTTCAAGCCTATTCAATTTTTTTTGTGATTGTTTTACATGTTGCTAATGTTGGAAAATGGTTAATGGTAGATATTAATATTATTTTCCTTAACCTTGATATTTTCTTGTGAATCTTATTTATCTTCTTTATGTTCTTTAGTTAGATATTTTCATCAAATAGTATCAAGAACAGTAATAGCAACAATATAGGACACAAATATTAAGCTCTCAACCAGGGAAAAACCCCTCCAAGGGGAATGCCCAAAAACTCTTCTCTTCCTAGAACTTCAAATGAGATACAAAGATACAAACCCTAGACCAAGTCCTTCTCCTAGTACCAAGTTATCCCTTCATTAAGTCCTTCCTTGATTCTGCACTAACCGGCTTCAATATTGCAACTTCAATCTGCCAGCTTCAATACTACAACTTCAAACCTGCAATTTTGGCCTTGTAGCTTCTCTAGAAATCCCCTAACCCATCCTCCTCCTAATACCTTCCTATAGGAAGACAACTATCCCAGGGAAAATGAGTTCAATATAGGGTTTTCTCCCTTCCACCTACAATATTTTGCACTTCGTCCTACTGCAACTCAAACTTGCAATTTCGGCCTATTGCAGCGGCTACAACACCCTCCAAAATTTTGGCTTTCACTTAAATTGTGGAGCCTTCGTTGGTCTTTTCCTTTATGGTTGCAAACACTTGAGCTCATTCCATGAGCTCTCTTACAATATTTTCACCCCTTTTTCTCATTTGGTCAACTGTCATATTTTGGCATGTTTGATTGTTTTACCTTGTTTGCGGTCCTTTTCTGGCGATTTAGAAGGTTGGTATTTGTGTATTTGAGTTGTACCAGGTATGAAAACATCTATCGCAATCATACACAAATTTTTAAGCATTATCACACAAGTGTCGGCATGGTCGTCCTAAGTCCACCCTAAGTGTCGCACTTCTCGCGTTTGTCCCAGGACAATCTCACAGAGGGTAATGTTGTGTCATGTTGTTTTGATGGTCTATGTTTTCATGTCATCGAAGTATGATAAGTGTGTGATCACAATTTTAATCTCCTCATTGGTTCACCTCTCTCCCTCACTTAGCCATTTCTCTGAAAATCCTTCCAACCAGGCAACTCACCTTCACCGGACCCCGACTGAATTGTGAATTGTGTAGTCTCATCCCTTGGTGATGCAACCTTGCTACATGGAACTACATAGTGCATAGTCACTGTCCTAGAGGAAGTTTCACTACGTAATCCTAGAGTTGAGCAGCATGCCTTCATCCCCAGAAATGCGCAATAACTTCTCCCACCCTGACCTGAACTAATCATTTCGTAAGATCAGTCATCAAGCTTATTACATGCCTATTGGGACCTTGAAATGCGTAGAATACCAAGCCTACCTTGCCTGCCATAATTGCATAGAAGTGTCTCCTCGGTGCCCTCCCTCAACCGGGACTCACTGATCTCAAGAACTGTGTACACTATCCTCCCAGGCCCCTTTGCTGCCCAATCCTACCTTGCCTCTAAAAAACTATGTAGACCTGCCTCCCAGGGTCCCATCCTACATCAATCATTGGTTGTCTCAACTGCACAATCCTACCTCCCAGTGGCCTCTACACAATTTTCCCCAGCAATAAGGATTGTGCTCATGAGTTCCGCAATCAAGCCTGAGTTGTGTTCTATGCAATCTCAGTAACCAAGCTCCCAGCTTGTCACCTGGAACTATGCAATGAAAAGTTATCGGGCCCTCTTTCATAGCCTGTCACCTGTCCGAGGCCTAGTCCATGGATAAAAATGCTTCAACTTAGACTAGGAGGTTTTGGATTTGATGTCGTCCCATCATGAGTGAATTGCAGGATAGGTACATTGTTGGATCATGGCGAGACGATGAAGAAGGAAAATAAGGAGAGAACATCCTTGAAGACTCACATACAGCTGAATAGACAAAGAGGCTTATAAAGAACACGCAAAGGGAACACATGCATGCAACCACCTCTCAAGAGAGAAGATCATTGAAGACCCTGCATCATCAAGCTATGCAGAGGAGAAGAGAAAGCACATCCAAGAACACAGCTATCACTTAGCAGTAGCAACATCTTGACATTTCCACCTCAACAAGCTAGTCCATGTCAATAGTGTCATGTCAAGTCGTGTCATGATTTTTCAAAGGCCACATCACTATTATGAGCCATATGTATATTGTAAATCAAATGTAATGTGATGTGTAATTTCAATTGACACATAAGAATATGAAGAGTCGTGTCAATTGAAAATTCATAGGAAGTTGAACAGTCATGAGGGTAGTCAAAGAGTCACAAGGGGTCAAGCATCACCCCTTGGTTATATATACCCCCTCATTGTATGAGTAAAGGAATTTTCACCTTGGCTCCTCCCACAAAGCATAGAGAGTTTCAGTCAGTGCTTTGAGGAGCAAGGAGTGGCTCCAATGTTCCACTATTGGGGCTAGTGATGTATAATGTAAATATGTGTCTTGGAATTTTTTCTTAATACAGAAGCCTTCTCAGGCTAGAACTTTTCCATGGATGACTTATGAATGTTTGTAAGACTATTCTGTGAAAATTTATATTTCATGTTTGTTTCACATTTACTAAGATAGTTGAACTGTTTCGGTTGTTTTAGTGCTTACTTTATTTGGAATTTGTTGTTATGATTGTCATTGATGTCTCATCCCTCTGGACTACTCTGTAGGATACTAGATAGATCTTTCCCCCCGCTCATTAGCTACAATGACTGTCACATCCGTTGTGGACTATTCTACTAGATGGTAGATGAACCTTTCCCTATTCTTTGGTTTTAATGATTGCCACATCCACTGTGGACTATTCTACTGGATGTTGGGCAGACCTTCCTGGTTCACATGTGTCTCTTCCTGGGTGGTACTATTATCTCTCACTTAGAGGCTCACTTTTCCCCCCTTTTTGCAGTAACAGAACCTAGACACAGTTATGTTGCACACTCACTAGGGACACTCACATTGCTTTTCGAAGGTACCATTGCAACACTCTCATGTGGTGAAAGTTAGAGCCAAGGAAAATGTCTTAGTATATGGAAACCAGGCCATCATACCGGATGGGACTCCTACACCAAATGATGTGAGGTATAATTGCGACATCATATCGAGGAGATCCCCTTAATGTTGGCAGATTCAGCACCGTCAACATTTCTAGCACTAGAAGGAGGGTTGCCAGTAGTTTACGGTTGATTGTCCCATCGACCCCACTCATCCATTTTTTGTTCAAGGTAGTAACATTCACTCCCTCTCCCCTACCCAGAATTTTGAAGTTGGTAATTCCTCACCTCTCAGGCCTAAATGTGAAATCATGTACCATCAAATCAGGCTCTCAGTCCTATCCCCCATCAATTTGCAAAATTTGTTGGATTGATTATGGGATTGTACGCTCTTCCATACTCTCAAAATAAGAAAAAGACTACCCCCACAGGAGTAGTAGTTACATCTGTTGAAGAAGTGATCTTTTCCACTCTTGAGGAGATGGCAGAAGCCATGGAGAAAGAACAGGAACCTCCTCTCTTTTGAAAGGAAGAAGAAGACAACCTCTTACTCTCGAGTTCAGGTTTCGATGAAGGAGGCAAAGGGGAAAGAAACAAAGGAGGAGGAGAAGAAGAGGAGGAACCAATAGATTTGGAAGAGGAATCATCAGATTCAGAAGAGGAGGAGGAAGATAATGAAGAAGACAACATGGCAGACCAAAATCTGGATTGGATGACTCAAGGCCCACTAGCACTTCTAAGTGTCCTGCACAAAATGCCAAGACACGTAGAGAATCTCTTAACGAAATATGACCCTGACAAGACAGTGAAGACAGAAGATCACTTAGACACTTTCTACCTACATCTGCAGACACTCGAGGTATGTTACAATGACGTTGCATGTAAATTGTTTCCATGTACCTTGGATGGCATAGCAATTGTATGGTACCACAACCTTCCTCCAAACTCCATCTAGAATTGGAGGGTATTCAAAAGGATCTTTCTTGAGAGATTTTTTGAAGACAAGACCCCTGCCATGTTACTGAAGGAGTTGGGTAGTCTCAAGATGGAGCAGAAAGAAAAGGTAAAATATTTTAATCAGAGGTTCAACCATATTTTGAACAAGTTCTCGAACGACATCAAACCTCACGACTCCATCACTATCGACTACTACACTTTTTCCCTGCTGACCAGTATTGTGCAGTTCATCAAGCGAGCTGTTAAACCATCTTTTATAGAAAATTATGAAGAGGCTATTTTTGTAGAGAAAGACCTACACACTATTGGAGTCATTGCAGACGATGAACCCACTAAGGACTCCAAAGACACGGGTAAGAGGTCTCAAACCTCTGTGAGAAAGGCTAAGGAAAAGGAATAAAGTGATATTGAGAACCTTACTCATCTCATCAAGTCCCTGACTATTGAAGTGGTCAAACATAAACAAAGGATAAGCGAGACTACCATGAGAAGAAGGCCCCCTAGGTACTCGCAAAAGAAGAATGTGGCTTCCAGTAGCAGCAGCCATCTAGCCAAATATTCACAAAGCTCCAACATGGTTCTGAACATCGAGAAAATCACCACAGATTCATATTGCACGTTCCACCGCGAACATCATTCGAAAAATATGTGCCCAAAATGGAACCATGGAATGAGTTGTGTGGCTACACAGCTGATGGACACACTCATGGTTAATGAACAGGTTGAGCCTCACGATAATAAGAAGAATTTTCTATGTCGGATGAAGTTCCAAGCACTGGGCATGTAGTAAACAGGTATCAATACACTCTCGCAGCCAAAAATAACACCACCGATAAGGAGCCTCTGAGTGATGGTTTGGCCCCAAAGAAAAATAACTGATATAACTTGAGAAGTCAAGGGGCCACCACTGTGATTAAGATACCAAAGAAGAAAATAAGAAAATATTTTCTAAGGAAAGTGGGTCCGTCATTCAACTCAATGCAGAACACTCAGAGCAAGTCCGGGAAGACAAATTCAACGAAAAGTGTTCCCCCAAGCAGTAAAGACAAAACCATACAATTGGAAACCATGAACTAAGTTCCACCCCCAAACACCTCTGTGATTCTTCCTGCAATAGATTACAATATTATAGAAGACATGAAGAAGACTCGTGTAAATATCTCTCTATTTGAACTTACAAAATCATGAGTCAGTGGGACATTCTTCTATGAGCACTTAGTGAAACATCTACCGATGATGCCACCTCTTCAAGCAAGGGATCTAGTAAGTCTCCTGAGGCTATCGTATATGTGCTTAACATGCTCTGCATGGAGGAGGCAAACTCACTTTGCCCATAATTCTTGTTATCATTTGAAATATTTAACTTCAATGTTCACAACTGCTTGGTTGATTCTAGTGCATCGATTAATCGGATGCCACTCTCCATTGCCAAGAAGATCAATGCTCAATGGAGTAAGACAAGTGCACAAATCATCCAATTGGACAGAACTTATGTGCCATTAATTGGTGAACTTAGGGATCTGATCACCCAGCTATCATTTGATGGACGAGTTCATCAATGCATCAATATTGTAATTGTGGACATATTGGAAGCATATGGGGTATTTCTCAGCAGAGACTAGTCAAGAAAGTTGTAACGATACTTTACCACTAACTGGTCACACTTATGGCTTCTGTGTAAGGGTAGGAACAACCAAATTTGAGTGTTGCCAGAGAGATACATGAAGCACAATGTGACTCCCTTGGATGGACAAAACAAGCCATTGGATTTCGTGGAACTTGTTTTCAGAAATTGTTTTCTAGACACGTAGTTGGGGTGCTATATTACAGAGCCATCCCCTATCCCACTAGACATGCAGTTGGACCTCCTTCCATGTCCAACTGGCGGAAATGAATCTTGTACAATAATTAGTAGTAGTAGTAGTAGTAGAAGTAGTACTAGTACGGTAGGCGGTCCCTATACAGATGATATGTGGACCATGTCCTTTGACAGATCCAAAATGCAGGAGGGCGCTAGAGATGGTTGTGTTTTCATAAACCCGCTACAGAGGAAACATATAATCTCTAGTCGCTTAGAATTCAAGTGCATGAACAACACCACAGAGTATGAAGCACTCATCTTGGGCTTATAGAAATCCATTGACCTCAAAGTTGTTGTCCTGAAAGAGGTAGGTGACTCTGATCTTGGTGCGTCAGGTACGTAACACTATACATTATGTGTCACCTTGCCTTAAGAGTTATAAACAAGAGGTATGGTGACCCATTTCTTATTTCCAAGCTTTCACTATTATTTCATTGCCAAGAATGTGTAATGTAGTTGTGGATGCCTTGGAAAACGCAGCTGCTAGGATGTTACCGTTAAGGGACAGATTTTCTATTGAGATTTTGTATAAACCATTTGTCCCAGACAACATCACTAACTTACGCATTTTTTATGATGATCAATAGATACTTCATTTCATGGAAAATGTTGACATCTTCAAGGATGGAGCAATAGAGGAGGACAAGCACGAGTAGACTTTGTAGGACATAGCTAGTACAAGCAAAGGCAACCTCATCCCCAAGGGTGTGGTATCACTGGAGAAGTTATATGAGTTGTAGAACCGTTTTCAGGGACCTGTGTTATGAAACCAGCTCAAGAAAAGATAGAAAAGATAGATCAACGCCTTAGAATTCAGCCTCTTCGAGGGGGCAACCTCCTTTACATTACATAAATGAACAATTCTTGGATGATACAAATGACAAAACCTCCTTTCTATATATAGGAGTCTAAGGAGTCACAATATAATCTAGCCGACCTAACAATAATAATATAAAGCCACAAACATAACAATAGAGGGATTCTATGGGGCACAGAAATAACAATATGGGGGTAATAGGGGCACAACAATATAAATAAGGGGTATAACTACAATAGTAATGGGGTAATCACTAGTATTATAGGGACCCAACATGCCCCTCTCCTTCAAAAAAGTGTTGTCCTCAACGCTTGAGTAGTTCTGGATACTTCTGCATAAAATTCTCATCCTCCCATGTGGAATCTTCAGCGGATAAGTTCTTCCACTTGATAAGATACTCTGAAATTGATCGATTTCGTAGCTGTCGAGTTCTTGTTTCTGTGACTGCTTCCGGTTCCAATATAATTTTTCCTTCCTCGTCAAGTTCTGGCAATATTGTTTGAATTGGGAGCTTGTCACCTATAACCTTCTTTAAACATGAAACATGGAAAACTGGGTGCAATCGAGAAGCTGCAGGAAGCTCCAATTTGTATGCCATAGTACCAATCTTTTGCAACACCTTGTACGGACCATAATACTTTGGTGATAATTTATTATCCTTCTTAGCTTGCTTTAGGGACATTTGCTTATATGGTTGTAGCCGTAGGAATACCCAATCACCTACATCAAAACTTCTTTCACTGCGATGTTGATCTGCCTGTTGTTTCATTCTATTTTGTGCCAACACGAGGTTATCCTTTAAGAGTTGGAGGACTTGTTGTTGATGTTCGATGTGATGTTCCACTGCCTGAACCTTAGAATTTTCTCTTAAATATGATGTGATGGATGGTGGTTGATACCCATAAAGTGCCATAAATGGGGTCATTTTTGTTGCTGTATGGAAGGAAGTGTTATACCACCATTCAGCCAGAGGCAACCATTTGACCCATTGTGTCTGTTTATCAGATACAAAGCAACGAAGATATCCTTCCAAACATTTGTTTACTATCTCAGTTTGCCCATCAGATTGAGGATGATAAGATGAGCTATGAGCTAACTGAGTACCAAGACAAGAAAATAATTCTGTCCAAAAATTTCCAGTGAAAATGGGATCTCTGTCACTTACAATAATCTTTGGGTTTCCATGTAGCTTTTGAACTGTTTCCATAAATGCAGTAGAAACTGTACTGGCTTTAAATGGATGTGATAATGCACAAAAGTGTGCATACTTGGTAAGTCTGTCAACTACCACCATGATGACACTCTTTCCCTCAGACTTGGGTAAACCTGTGATAAAATCCATTGAAACCTCCTCCCAACGTTGGCTTGGAATGGATAAAGGTTGTAATAGACCCGGTGTCTTAATTGTTTCAACTTTATTTTGTTGGCAAACCAAACATTCCGCCACAAACTTTTGAATATCTGATTTAAGGCCATCCCAAAAAAATTCCTTCTTAACCCTGTGGTAAGTTTTTAAAAATCCTGAGTGCCCTCCTAAGGGAGAAGTGTGCAATTCCATAAGAATCTTTTGTTTTAGCTGGGAATTCTTACAGAGGTATAAGCGATCTTTGTACCATAACGAATCATTTTGCCAGCTAAATGTATCAGACGTACTGGAATCTTGTTGTAGCTTTCGAATAAGTGCCCACACTTCTTCGTCATTCTTCCATTCCTCCCTTGCTTCGTTTATCCAATCTGGTTGGATAATAGAAATGGCACACAACAATGCTTCCACATCCTCATCCTTTCTTGAGAGTGCATCTGCCACCACATTTTGCTTCCCTTTTTTGTAGATGATTTCAAAGTCATAACCCAACATCTTTGTGACCCACTTTTGTTGCTCTTCAGAGGATAATCTTTGTTCTAAAAAGTATTTAAGGCTATCATGATCCGTTTTTACCTTGAAGTGTCTTCCCATTAGGTAGGGTCGCCATTTCTTAAGTGCATGGAGTATTGCCAACATTTCCTTCTCATAAATAGCTTTGCTTAAAAACTTTCCCTTGATTGGACGACTTTCAAAAGCAATGGGTCTTTCATCTTGCATTAGAACAGCACCAATTCCATTTCCTGAAGCATCACATTCCACAATAAAGGTTTTTGTGAAGTCCGGTGTAGCTAAGACCGGTGCTTGGCACATTGCCTCTTTAAGATGTTCAAAGGCCTTTGTTGCTTCCGGAGTCCATGAAAATGCATCTTTCTTCAATAATGTTGTTAGAGGTGCTGCTATTCTCCCATAATTCTTAACAAACTTGCGATAATACCCTGTCAACCCAAGAAATCCTCGCAGATGCTTTATGGATGTGGGGATTTTCCATTCCTTAATGGCTTTAATTTTGCTAGGGTCTACCTTAACTCCTTCATGAGATACAATATGACCCAAATATTCCACCTCCTGGACTCCAAAGAAACATTTGGATCTTTTTGCATATAATTGTTTCTCCTCCAATAGTTGTAGCACCCTGTCAACATGTTCAACATGATCCTTCCAAGACTTGTTGTAGATTAGTATATCATCAAAAAATACTAACACAAATTTTCTAAGGAATGGTTTGAAAATTGAATTCATCAAACCTTGAAATGTTGAAGGTGCATTGGTAAGGCCAAAAGGCATGACCAAAAATTCATAATGACCCTCATGAGTTCTAAATGCCGTTTTCGGAATGTCTTCAATCTTCATTCTGATTTGATGATATCCCGAACGAAGATCCAACTTGGTGAAGTAAATTGATCCATGCAATTCATCCAGTAATTCATCAATGACAGGAATGGGGAACTTATCTTTAATAGTGAGCTTGTTGAGCTCCCTATAATCCGGACACATGCGCCATGATCCATCCTTCTTGTGCACCAATACTACTGGAGCAGAGAAAGAACTTTGACTCGGTTGAATTATACCAGCCTCTAGCATTTCTGCAACCATACGTTCAATTTCACTTTTTTGGACATAGGGATATCTGTACGGCCTGATGTTTGGAGGAACACTTCCTGGAATCAGATGAATAGCATGATCATGATCACGCATAGGTGGGAGACCTTTGGGAGTCTCAAATACCTTGGAATGATTGTCCAGGACTTTTTGGAGATCTGGAGAAATAGATGATTCCAATGTGGAAACATCTAGCGAACATAATTGTGCAATTACACCTCTTTGCTCCTTTTTTAGAAGCTTTGTCATACCATTAGAGCTGATTATCTTTCCTGGTTTCCCTGCAATACCCCTTAATTCAACTTCCTTTCCTTCCGTAGAAAATTTGATGAAAAGTTCTTGAAAATTAAAAGCTATTGTACCCAAGGATTGTAGCCATTGGACTCCTAGTACAACATCAGCACCTCCCATTGGAATGGAAAGCATTGGGCTAGTCAATACATATTCTCCCATGGATAGCTTGATATTATGGCACTTTCCAGAGCAATTTATTGTTCCTCCATTTGCAATCATCACTTGACACTCTGGTGCTGGATATAGGAAGCAATTCAATTCTTTTGCTACCCTACAATGAATAAAATTGTGGGTGCTTCCTGAATCAATCAACACTATTACCTTTTTCTTCTTGATTTGTCCTTCTATCTTGATGGTTTGAGGAGTGGTAATTCCCGCCAATGCATTACAAGATATGGTCGGATTTATTTGTTCTTCATCTAGGCTTTGTTCCTGGATATATCCTCTTCTTTTGACCTTTCTTGCTCCTTTTCTTCTTCCTCTTCACAATCTATGTAGAATAATTTCTTCTCAGCACACTTATGACCTTTAGTGTATTTGCTATCACAACTGTAACAAAGCCCTTTTGCTCTTTTTTCTTCCAATTGTTGTGGTGTCAACCTTATAGGTTGTGGAAGACTAGGGGCAACAACACTTCCGTCTTTATAGTTGTGAGTGGTATGCTTCCTAGTTGCCATAATTTTGCTTTCCATTTTTCTTGCTAACCTGAATGCCTTCTCTAATGAATCAGGTTCCCAAAGGCGAACATCATGTTGGATATTATCCTTTAAAGACCCTATGAACACATCAATCCTATGCTCCTCTGGAATATCTTTTACCCTTATGTTCAATTTTTGGAACTCCTCAATGTGCTCCATTATTGAACCCTTTTGTTTGAGACTTATCAATTGGCTAAAAAAAGTGTTGCTTTTTGTATCCTCATAATGTGCTATCAATTCTTCCGTAAAAATTGCCCAAGTGATAAATTGTTTACGAGAGCAAAGCCATTGATACCATACAAACTGATTTGGTTCCAAATATAAAGTTGCCATACGTACCTTTTGTGTGTTTTGCACATTATTGAGATCGAAGAATTGCTCCATCTGTAATATCCATGTGGCGGGATCCTTGCCATCAAACTTCCTCATATCGATTTTTGGAATATGGTGAGTCTTCGATCCAACATTAGCATCTATGGAATCATGATTAACATTTCTTTTGTTCTCATCATGAGTTTCCTTTACTACCTTTTCACCATTAGTAAGTATTTCTTGTAGAAAATTTGTCAAATTTGTCTTCAAATCTGCCATGCCTGTCTTCAAATTTGTGTTCAAATCTATCTTCAAATTGTCCATCTTAGCTTCCATTGCATTCATCTTAGCTTCCACGCCATTTATCTTAGCTTCTGTTAACTTTTGTGAGCGTGACATTTGTTGCACTTGTTCTTGTAATTTTGATATATCATGTAGCATTTCTTCCTCTTCTTCATGAGTCATGCTAGAGCTTTCAGGTTCCTTACTAGGTGTTTGCATTTTCTTTCCTCGGGGCATCAGTTACCGATAATAATTCTCTACTATGCCCTTTGAATTCTTTCAAAATAAATTTTGAAACCAAGCTTAAGCAAAAATTTAAAAAAATCTACACACCTTTTTTCACTTTGTAGGAGCTCGATATTGCCTCTGATGTATCTCTGTACTTTCCAGTCATCTAGTTCTGAAATTGCTACCTGTAGTAGCCCTCTATGTCCTCTTTCCAATGCCACAGGTCTGACCCAAATTGGATTCTCCAAGGAAGAGTTATGTGAAATCTCCCACAGTGACCTGATTATAGACTAGTTCAGTAGAGCGAACTTGTACGACGTGCCACGAGTCACTGTTTCAACCTTTGGATCTGAAAAACACTTATAAAAAACTACAGTCTGTCCTCTTTCTGTAACTTCTTACGAAATTTCAATCCGATCCCCAGAGAGAAAGTTATGACGATTTTTCCCAGGTCACCTGTTTGGAATGTAATTCAGGAGTCTGCAAAAAGACCAACTTCCTCAGATCATATCTCCGAAAATATAGCGCAAAAAGCTCTGAAATTCAGACCCAAGGTTCAGCGCAATTTCTTCTCAAATGGTTTTTTTTTCGACTTCTGAAACGTCACAGAAAAAAAGTTATAGCGAAAATGCCACGATGACCTGTTTGGAGCAGCGAAACCCTAGAATCCAAAGCTCTGATACCAAATGTTATGAAACCAGCTCAAGAAAAGATAGAAAAGATAGATCAACGCCTTAGAATTCAGCCTCTTCGAGGGGGCAACCTCCTTTACATTACATAAATGAACAATTCTTGGATGATACAAATGACAAAACCTCCTTTCTATATATAGGAGTCTAAGGAGTCACAATATAATCTAGCCGACCTAACAATAATAATATAAAGCCACAAAAATAACAATAGAGGGATTCTATGGGGCACAGAAATAACAATATTGGGGTAATAGGGGCACAACAATATAAATAAGGGGTATAACTACAATAGTAATGGGGTAATCGCTAGTATTATAGGGACCCAACAACCTGTGAATGCTAAGACCCATAGCTCTACATCATCGCATGAACAAATCAATTTGGTAACACAAAATATCTGAAGTATGTGAATCTCGGTACTTGTTGTACACCACAAGAATGGAAATATTTTATCTGCCTCTTCAAGAAGTATATTGATTTCTTCTTGTGGACGTACAATGATCTTAATACATATGAAAGGCGAATAATCTAGCATGTAATACCGATCAAAGAAGGGGCCAAGCCTTTTAAATAGAAACTTGAGCCCCTCATACAAAAAGAACTAACGAAGTTGTTGGATGCTCGGATCATCTATAAAGTGCGACATTCGACATGGGTGTCTAACTTAATCCCTGTCAAGAAGAAGTATGGGGAGATCCACCTCTGTGTAGATTTCTACAACCTCAATCGTGCCTCATACAAAGATAATTACCTAGTTCTGTCAATGGAGAACATATTGTAGATAATATATGGAGCAGAGATGTTTTCTTTGCTAGACGGTTTTTTTGGTTACAACCAGGTTCTGGTAGCAGAGCCTGATAGACTCAAAACTATATTCCATACCAAGTGGGGCACGTTTGTGTTTCGCAGAATGTCGTTTGGGTTGGTTAATGCAGGTGCAACATTTCAGCATGAAATGGACATCACTTTCTATGGTCTTATCAAACAGAGCGTAGTGGTCTACCTCGATGATGTAACAGTATTTTCAAGACAACGGTCAGACCACCTGCGCCACCTCAAGAAAAAATTTGATTGATGTCGTAAATACGGGATATCCTTGAATCCAAAGAAGAGCATCTTTATAGTGTTCGAGGGTAACCTACTTGGACACATTATTGCTAAAAGTGGGATCAAGGTAGATCTGGATAGAGTTTGGACAATCACGCAGATTCCCTACCTTGTAAATAAGAAAACCATGCAGTCTTTCTTAGGGAAGATCAACTTCCTTAGAAAGTTCATCTCTGACTATTCTCAGATCATCAAGCCTATACAGGAGATGATCAAGAAGAATGCAATCTATATTTGGGGCAAAAGGGAAAAGGATGCATTCGCCCATATAAAGCAAGCAATAGCAGAAGCACCAGTGTTATACAGCCCAAACTTCAACAAATATTTCTTGCTCTACACTTTCGCTTCCAACACTTCTCTCGTTGTTGTGATCACTTAGAAGGATGAGTTGAACAATGAGCGACATTTCTCCTTCATGACTGCAAGCTTGCAAGGACTAAAACTCAGCTATGCCGCCATGGAAAAACAAGCTTATGTAGTATACAAGACAGTGAAGCACTTCATACCCTATTTGTTGAAAAATCATTGTATTATCTTTGTTCCACAACCAATAGTCAGATCACTACCTGTTCAGAAAGAACTAGGTGAGAGAAGGGCAAACTAGATGACAGGACTACAAGAATACGATCTTTACATTAAACCAATTCACACCATCAAGGGTCATGGTCTTTATAAGTTAATGGTGGAAGCGATTCATGCACAAGAGGAAGAAGAAGAGCTCACAGGCTCGAAGCAAGAAATAGAAATGTATAACTTTGAGCGAGCCTCTCCCACTTCAGACGGAAACTCTTGGTACACCAATTTGCGTCAATACCTTGAGCATGGAACCGTTCCCACTCATTTCTCTTTGCGCAAAAAGAGGGCACTCTGACTCAAATCTCTATTGTACCAACTAGTGCATGGGGTGCTATACAAAAAGAACCATAATGGGATACTGCTCAAGTGCCTGGAGGCACAGGATTCAATTAAGGTTTTACGTTATCTCCATGATGGACCAACCGAGGTACACTTCGCGGGTAACACCACAGCACACAAAGTCATGCAGGACGGTTTCTACTAGCCTACATTATTCAAGGATGCTAATCCATATTCCTGCAAGTGTATGGTCTGTCAAATTTGTGCCGGCAGAAATCAGAACTTAGCAGCCCCGTTGCAGCCTGTTGTAGTGGAAGAATAATTCCAGCAATGGGGCATAGATATCATTGGGTAAATTTTCCCTCATTCATCGAAGCAAAACCACTATATCTTGACTGGTACAAATTACTTCACACGATGGGCAGAGGTAGTTCCACTAAAATAAGTGAACGATCAGGAAGTCATCAGCTTTCTACAACATAATATCATTTCCAGGTTCGACATTCCTACATCACTTTTTTTTTATAATGCAACATACTTTTCTTCGTTATAGCTTTATGATTTTGCATTGGAAAATGGTATTATCTTGAAGCGTTTTGCTAATTATTATCCACAGGGGAATGGTCTTGCCGAATCCATAAATAAGAACCTCATTCGCATCATCGAAAATACCATATTCTCTGAGTAATGAAACTGGCACTCCACTTTGATGAACGCCTTATGGGATGACCGAATTACACCTAAGCCTTCTCTGAATTCCTCCCCTTACTTCTTGGTGTACGGAAAGGAATCCATCCTTTCGCCAAACATATACTTTCTTGCTCCCCAATTTTCGCAAGAATCCTAGGGCAAGCCTTGTCTTTTAGTTTAGTGTAGGATGGACACTTCGCACAAGTTACAGGAAGAAAGGATGAAAGCAAAAGAAAAGTTTTCACTCCATCAAAATTGTATCAAGAGATGGTTTGACATAAAGTCTGCAGGGAAGACTAGGTTTAGTGTGGGTGACTTAGTCTTGAAGTGGGATAAAGCCCATTAAGACAAAGGCAAGCACACTAATTTTCCATCCCTGTGTATTGGTACATACGCTTTCCATGAATAGCTTGGCCAATACACCTATCATCTTCAATAACTTGATGGGAAGATTGACTCTCTCCCTGTCAATGGCCAAGACTTAAAATATTATTTTCAATGAAGATTTGGGGCTACGCCCCGCACTATGTACATAGTCTTTTGTTGTTTTTTGTTTATGTTTTATTTGGTTTTATGTTCTTTTACTCATGTGAATAAGTGTTATACCTTACTGAATTATGGATTACAAGTGTGTGTGTGGATGAATTTCAAATATTCTTCTGACACTCCAGCCCTTGGCCAATCCTATGTCCGCCTTCTTTATTTTGGTTGTAACATTTGGCCGATGAAGCTCTGATGGAAAATATGATCTATCTGTAAGGAGAGTTTTGGCCTAACCATGAACATGTGTCCAATCTAGGAAACTCATGCCTATACTCAGTTTTCTACTTTGGTGTTTTCAAGCTTATCCAACTAGTATAAATGGAGAAGGGGAAATTCTAAACGAGCAAACCTAAATCATAGGTATTTATATGCTTCTTTGAAGGAACAACCTCTCATGCTCTCAATAAGTCAGGATACCTCTCCTACCCCAAAATAAATAAGTAGTGATGCATTGTTCTCTTTAAATAAATAAATAAAGGAGAAAGAAGAGAAAGGATTCCTGTGCAGAGAGGTGAAGCAGGCAACTCCACTGGGGTACTGTCCAAGCTCATTGGCAGTGGATAAATTATTATGTTTCTATGTGACTCCACTGGGGTACTTTCCAGGCCTGCTGCAAGCGAAGCAACACCAGACATGAAAACTATACTCTAAAAATCATAATCTCGCGTGCCAAACTACCCTTCCCAATTCAAAACACTGTGATCTGGTTGAATCTTATGATGTGTTCAACTGAGAAAGTACAAAGGAAACCATGTATGCCCATGGGGTCAATATGGAAGCCAAGGTAATCTACACGATGAATCAATACTCCCTAAAGGACCAAGGCCCAGCACTAAAAAATGAACCAAGACAGGGAAGTTGGTATTTAATCAGTGTGTCACCAAGTGTTGTAGCAGCTGCAACGCCCTCCAAAATTTTGTTTTGCACTTAAATTTAATAGCATTCCTTGGTATTTTCCTTTATGGTTGCACACACTTGAGCTCATTCCATGGCTCTCTTAGAATATTTTCACCCTTTTTGTTCGTTTGGCCAACTGTCATCTTTTGGCATGTTTGATTATTTTACCTTGCTTGCGATCCTTTTCTGGTGATTTCAAAGGTTGGTCTTTGTGTATTCAATTTTTCCCATCTATGAAAACATTTATCGCACTCATACACAAAGTTTTAAGCATTTTCATACAAGTTTCGTCATGGTCGTCCTAAGTCCACCCTAATTGTCACACTTGTTGCTTTTATCCCTGAACAGTCTCACAAAGGGTAAGTTGTGTCTTATTGTTCCAGTGGTCTATGTTGTCGTGTCATCAAAATATGCTAAGTGTGTCATCATAATTTTAAGTTTCTCCTAGGTTCACCTCGCTCCCGTACTTAGCCATTTCTCCAAAAATCCTTCAAATCAGGCAACTCACCTTCACCGGACCCTAACGGAACTGCGCACTACATAGCCTCAGCCCTCATTGATGCAACCTTGGTGCCTAGAATTGTGCAATGCGCAGTCACTGTCCCAGGGGAAGTTTCACTGCGCAATCCTAGAGTTGAGTGACCTGACCTCATCCCTAAAATTTCACAGTAACTTCTCCCAACTTGAACTGCGCATTTTGTGAGATCAGTCATCAAGCTTCTTCCCTGCCAAATTGAACCCCACAATGCGCAGAAGACCAAGCCTACCTTGCCTCCCAGAACTTCACAGAAGTGTCTCCTCAATGTGCTCCCTCTGTCGGGACTCATTGATCTCAAGAACTACGTAGACTTGTCCTCCCAGGCCCCTCTATTGCCTAGTCCTACCTTGCCTCTGAAAAACTGTGTAGACCTGCCTTCCAAGGTCCCATCCTGCATCAATCACTAGCTATCTCAACTGCATAATCCTACCTCCCAATTCCTCTACGCAATTTTCCCTAGTAGTAAGGACTGTGCTCAGGAGTTCCTCAGCCAAAAGCCTGATTTTCTCTCTGTGCAGTATCAGTGACCAACCTCCAAGCCTGTCACCTGGAACTACACAATGCATAGTTACTGGGCCCTCTTTCCAAGCCTATCACCTGTCCCAGGGCCAGTCCATGGATAACAATGCTTCAACTTAGACTAGGAGTTTTTGGATTTGATGTCATCCTGTCATGAGTGAATTGCAGGAACATGTACACTATTGGATCATGGTGAAACAATGAAGAAGTAAAAGAAGAAGCGAACATGCTTGAATACTCACATACAGTTGGATAGACAAAGAGGCTTATCAAGAACAAGCAAAGGAAAAACATGCATGCAACCACCTCTTAAGACTGAAGATCATTGAAGATCCTGCATCATCAAGATATGTGGAGGAGAAGATAAAACACATCCAAGAACACATATATCACTCAATAGCAGTAGTAGCTTGACATTGCCACCTCAACGAGCTAGTCCATTTCAACAGTGTCATGTCAAGTCGTGTCATGAGTTTTCAAAGGCCATATCACTATTATGAGCCATACATATATTGTAAATCAAATTTAATATAAATTGGAATTCCAATGGACACACAAGAATATGAAGAGTCATGTTAGTTGAAAAGTCATAGGAAGTTGAATAGTCATGAGGGTAGTCAAACAATCACAAGGGGTCAAGCATCACCCCTTGGTTGTATATACCCCCTCATTGCATGAGAAAAGGAATTTGCACCTTGGCTCCTCCCGCAAAGAATAGAGTGTTTCAGTCAGTTCTTTGAGGAGCAAGGAGTGGCTCCATTGTCCCACTACTAGGGATAGTGATGTATAATGTAAATATGTGTCTTGGAACTATTGCTTAATACAGAAACCTTCTCGAGCCAACACTTTTCCATTCATGACTTATTGATGTTTGTAAACTATTCTGTGAGCATTCACATTTCATGTTTGTCTCACATGTACTAAGATAGTTGAACTATTTCATTTTTTTTAGTGCTTACCTTGTTGGGAATGTGTTTTTATGGTTATCATTGATGTCTCATCCTTGTGGACTACTCCGCATGATACTAGACATACCTTTTCCATTGTTCATTGGTTACAACGACCGTCACATCTGCTATGGAATATTCCGCTAGATGGTAGATGAACCTTTCCTTGTTCGTTGATTTTAATGATTGCCACATTCATTGTGGACTATTCCACTAGACGTTGGACAGACCTTGCTAGTTCACGTGTATCTCTTCTTGGGTGGTACTATTACCTCTCACTTAGAAGCTCACTTCCCCCCCTTTTGTAGCAAGAGAACCTAGACACAGTTACATTACACACTCACCAAGCACACTCATCTTACTTTTCAAAGGTACCATTGCAACACTCTTATATGCTAAAATTTAGAGCCAAGGAAAATCTCTAAGTATATGGAAACCAGGTCATAATACCGGATGGGACTCCTACACCAAACGGTGTGAGGTCTAATTGGGACCTCGTATCAGAGAGATCCCCTGAATGTTGGTGGATCCAACACCGTCAACACGGCCTCCTTCTGCAGCACCAGAAACCCTAGATCTTTGCACGTATGAGAGAGATAGAGCCCAGAAATGGTTTGTTTTTTCCTTCTTCCTTCTCCTGTAACTTTTCTCTTCTTCTTCTTGCTTCCCAGCTTCAGATCGAACTCTTTCTTGATAGATCTAACTTGTGAGTGAGTGTATCCCAAATGAGGTCGAACTAATTCTTTATATAGCCTTCTAAAGGAGTTGAATTCCCTCCTTTAGGCTAACTTGATGTTCCCAGGGCCGACTTGTACTTTGGAGCTTCCATAACTCTCTTAAAATTAATTATTTTTACAAATATATTTTTCCCGGAAGGGTCTTATAAACATGATGTTTACTCCTTTGACTCAAGACAATAAATACTAAGACCTAACAAACCCTAGAAGCATGAAAAAAATGATGTTACCTAGATGACCATCAATAATCATCATGAAACCCATGCTTTAATAATAATAACTTTCTTTTCTTTTATTTTCTTTGCTTGTTTGTTACATAGGATACATATTGAAATGAGTAGAACAATTATGAAAATTGAAATTAGTTACATTTATCAACACTCCCTCTTAACTAGGGAGGTATTCATACTTGTACAATTTGTACAACATCATGTCTCAAATTGAAAATTTTTCATAAGAAGAATTGGATTGATAATCCATATTGTAAGAATCGTCATCATGACTAGCATTGTCTTTGAGGCCTAACTAGACAAACTCTAATTTAATCTAGAGCATTATGTTGGGAGGCTTTACATGTGATATCGCACTACCTCTACAAGGTACATACCTCGTCTGGATGTCTACAAAGTATGTCCTTTTAGGACTATTCTTATCTTGGATCTCCAATCCTGAGTCCTCAAACAATATCGATCCTCTTCGACCACTCTTATTTTGGATACCTGTCACATCCTCAAAGAGTGTCGGTACCTATCCTTTCTTAGATGTTCTATCCTCAAGGAAACCACGGATTCTTATCCAATCCTCTATCATTTTCTTTTCATCACCTGAAGAGGAGAATGCACATGTGATTACCAACATCACTCCTTGTCAACCAGAGAGGACATCCCTATTCTCCTTTAATCATGAGAATAGAACCTTGATCCTATACAAGGAGACTCCTTTACTCATAAATCATAGGAGATCTAGACTTCCTTTCTATTTGGGAAGTCATCATCACAATCCTTACACCTTGTCTTCAAAAGAGTATCAACCACTACTTCTTCATAGTTTTCTGGCTCCCTCTTTCCTCTACATCATCGAGCTTTCTTTATTTCAAGGTATCATGGAGCCACCTCCTTTCTTGTGACAGGTTCTAGGCCAATATTCTTTCTCATAACTTTCTTCTTCGATATGAAGGCATGACATTGAGCATTTCCAAACTTCAAGTTGATCATAGCTTCTTCTTGAAAGTGATCTTACTTTTACCTCCAGGTTATCTTCTCACACTGCAACCTTTTGATCCCAAGATGTCCATATCTTGACTTTACAATTGTCAGGTATCAGATATCAAGTTTCCTTCAATATCCTTCATCCATAAAGTTGAACTTGCCTCAACTTTCATCATATATTCCTGCAACATTTTTCCAGGTAGAAAAATAATATGTTAACCAAATAACCAATAACAATGAAAAACATACTTACCTCATCATGATGGCCTTCTCATTCGATCAAAATCCTCATGGTCCATATCCATATGAATCTTACTTCATGCATCAAAGTTCCCAAGGATCAAACTTGATTAACAAGTTAAAACTTTTCTTTCAGATATTGTTCTGGATGTTAATCATATATATTCCAGAGAAAGTCTTAAATTCTTTATACATCCTTAGGTAAGTCAAATCATATTCTTTTCAAGCATCATATATCCATATACCTAAGCATATTTTATGACCAACTTTCTCTCCACAAGATTCTATACATATCAATATTATCCAAAGTTTTATATCCAGCATGCATTCTCATGCTTTCATTTGACCATCTAGCTATCCATACATCTCACAAAGAACCCGTATCCTGAACCATTGGATTATTTCATCCCTTCAACAATATTGATTCCACATGACATGGAATGTCTACTTTCCTTTGTCATAGTGCTTCTTCCAAGAACCTTTCATAATTATGGTTCTTCCAAGCTCATGATGATCCAATATGCAAAATGGTCTATATATCCATCTATCTAGATGATATCTAGAAATCAGCTTAATCATGTAAATTCTAGACATTCTACTATCATACGTTTCTTTATATGATGCAAAACATATTGTCTTAAAATAAATATTAATCCCTATAAATAACCTGACAGATAGTGAACCTTCTTCAGTAATAAAAATCCTTCACTTCTTCCTTCTTTTCCTTCTTCTCTGGTTCTCGCACTACTTCGGCTACATGAAATTCACCCCTTTCCTTTCTCTTGTTGTTTTTTTGTTTTCGAAATTCCCTTTTAAATTGTCCAAACTCATTGCACTTGAAGCATTAAACCTCGGACATGTCTTTCTTCTTGGAATGACTAAACTTTCCCTTCTTCAACTTCTTAACTCTGGCTATAAAGGATTGAGATTTCTCATTTGATCCAATATCATATTTTACTTTAATCATTGCTTCTTCCAATATGCATTGAGCCCAAAACTCATCAAAGGGGGTTGAATATTTCTTGGAGTAGATGCTTGTTGCAAAGCTACTCCATTTTGGTGGCAATGCATTTAGTACATAGATAGTTACTTCAAAATCAGTAATGTGTTCCCCAATTCCTTGAAGATGGTCTCTTAGTTGAGAGAATATCATGAGAAATGATGACACAACCTCATATTTTTATTTATTCATTCTACATAACTTGTTCTACAAAGACACGTTTTGTCTTGTTGTACTTATAGAGTACAAATCACTAATTTCTCATACATAGCCTTGGAATTTTTCTAGTTTGTAACAAATGGAACCAGAGAATATTTAATAGATTTGACTATGATCCTTTGAGTCCTTACTTCCCCTTTCTTGCACTTTTCTAGTTCTTGTGTCTTCTCCTTTCTTGGTTCAATGATTCCCCAATGACATATTCCATTACTTCTTATTTTGCAAGTATCAAGTGAATTATTTTCTTCCATGCTAGATAGTTTGATGCACCAACGAGCTTATTTCTCTCCTTGTAGAAGGAACCCATATGACATGAATATTCAAACACGGTGTAATAATATGATACTTACTTGAAACCAATATTCTTCTTGATGATGTCTTCAATCTTCTTGATTCCTTAAAGATCTTTGAAGTGTCCTCAATAACAATTTCTGAAGGCCCTTGATGCTTCCTTCAAAGATGCATTCCAAATAGATCTTCTTTAGAGAGAGATCTAACACTCTTTTTGAAGTATTCCTCTTAGATCTTCCTTTGACGTGATCTTGATGTAGACTTGATATCCTCTAATGGAGAAACCCTCCTTCCTTGATTCCTTTCTCAAATGATCTCTTTTGACACTCAATTTCTTCTTGAAGAGCTTCATTTTTTCCTTCCCCTTGACAAGTAACTAATGTCCTTTCAGTTGTCTTCCTTATTCACCTTAGCTTTGATACCATGCTGTAAAATGGATAGTGGAAACTGTTAATCTTATTTTCCTTAACCTTGATATTTTCTTGTGAATCTTATTTATTTTCTTTATGTTATTTAGTTAGATATTTTCATCAAAAAATATCAAGAACAGTAATAGCAACAATAGAGGGCATAGATATTAGGTTCTCATTCAGGGAAAAACCCATCCAAGGAAAAAACCTGCAAACTCTTCTCTTCTTAGAATCTACTTCAAATGAGATACAAAGATCCAAACCCTAGACCTAGTCCTTCTCCTAGAATCAAGTCCTTCCTTGATTCTGCACCAACCAACTTCAATACTGCAACTTTGACCTGCCAGCTTCAATCTTGTAACTTGTCCTGCAACTTCGACCTTGTAATTCTAGCCTTGCAACTTCTTATTAAACCCTAATCCAACCTCCTCCACCTTCCTAGAGAAAGATAGCTCTCCCACATTCAACGAGGTCAATATAGGGTTTTCTCCCTTCCAAATACAATATTATGCACTTTGTCCTACTGCAACTTGGACTTGCAATTTCATCCTCCTTCTACAGCACCAGAAACCCTAGATCTTCACACATGTGAGAGAGATAGATCCCAAAAATAGGATATTTCATCCTTCTTCCTTCTCCTAGACCTTTTCCCTTATTCTTCGTGCTTCCCAACTTCATATCGACCTCTTTCTTGATAGATCAAACTTGTGAGTGAGTGTGTCACAAATGAGGTCGAACTACTTCTTTATATAGCCTTCTCAAGGGGTCGAATTCCTTCCTTTAGGCCAACTTGATGTTCCCAGGGCTAACTTGTACTTTGGAGCTTCCATGACTTTCTAGACTCAAAAATAATTCTTTTGACAATTATATTTTTCCCAGATGGGTCTTATAAGCATGATGTTTACTTCTTTGAATCAAGACAATAAATCATAAGACCTAACAAACCCTAGAAGCACTAAGAACATGCTTTACCTAGAATACCATCAATAATGAGCATGAAACCCATGCTTTAACAATAATAACTTTTTTTTATTTTCTATTCTTGCTTGTTACATAGGATACATATTGAAATGAGTAGAAAAATTATGAAGATTGAAACTAGTTACATTTCTCAATAGTTAATAGTTCTAAGAGAGTGAGTGTTGCATCTTATAGAAATGGAAGTCCTCTTGAGGCCCCTCTCGCATCTATTGATATATGTTGACAGTTTCTCCATATTAAGTGAGGAATTTTAAGAACCTAATTTTCAAGGAATTTGGTTTCTTAAAACATAACTATATTAGGTTTATCCATTTTGTTTTTTTCTTTTCAGAGTTTGTGTTTTTTTTTTCCATTTAGATCCCTGATAATCCATGTTATTATATTCATTGACTAGAATGGGGGATATGATGGTAGGATTTTTTCATTGAATTTACCTTACCTGAATTTGTTAACATTTCCCCCATTTCCTAAATTAATTGTTTATTGTATTTTCTACCTCTTTTTTCTCCTCCCTGCCTTATTTAGGGATTTCTTTATGACGTGTTTTCAATAACCCCTAAACTATAAGGTTTAGGGATGTTATTACCTTTTGATTGCTAGTGTGATATTTCTAAGATTGTTTATAGGCTTTTGATATGAATTCTACCACATAGTATAGTATTTTAGTTAGGTCTTGATTTTCCCATGTTGTGATTGTTGCTTTGGATTTCCATTTTATCCCATTCCATCTTTGTCCATATATTTTGTTTCAATGTTGTCCTCATGTTCCAAAGCCATGTATGCATCTACTTTTTGGATTTGGGTTTCCTAGATACTCATTATTTTCTTTTGTCCTATGTCCCCCTTTGAGGCTCCTAGGGATGTGCCTCATCTTCCCTATGCTCCTATGGTTGTGCCTTTCCTTCTTCTTGTGTACTTTCCCCAATGATCCTTAATATATCATATTGGTTACCCCCTTTTTTTATTGGTTCTGAATATTTTCAGGTGTCCTTTTGTTGGGTATTTTCCTACTTGTAACCTTTTGAGATCCATCTTCATTTTTTTTTCGTTTGTCGCTTTCTGTTTTATAGATTTTTTTCAACGGGCAGTCTCTAAATAAGTGGACATGTTCATGGTATTTCCAACACCATAATGGTATGTAATGAATAAAGTTTGTATACATATAAAATTATTCTAAATATCTGAAATATGTAAATGTCCATTATAAGACAACAATATATTTATATACGAAATGTTGAGTGTACAGAAAATATGATATATGATTTGATTACAAAATGAGGGCCCACTTGTATACCTAGGTAGGTGCCCCTTCATGAATGGTCATGTCCCTTAGGAAATGCCTCTTCAATAATTAATTATTGTTATTTAATTAATCATTATTATGATTATTGTTATTTATATTATTTTTATATATTATATTCATAATATTACCTTCCTTGGATAATTGTGGATTCGGACATACTACCTAGTGGAGGGTCGGACCACTGGCCCATAATAATGAATGCGGCCATCCTGGGCACACCAAGGAATAAGCCCTTCAGATTTGAAAATTTTTGGCTCAGTCATCCAGAGTTTACATCGAAAATAAAACAATGGTGGAATGAACCGATAGGTATAAGAGGCACTAAAATGTACATGCTCCAAGCTAAACTTAAACATATCAAAACCAGGTTAAAATCCTGGAATCAAGAAGTCTTCGGCAACATATTTAAAGAAAAGAAGGTGCTGGAGGAGCAATTGGAACAGATTCACAAGGAATGGATCCAGGGGAATATTACTCAAGAAACAAGAAACACAGAACAAAAGCTCATGCAGGAGTGGCAGACCAGATGTCAACAGGAGGAAACTCTATGGAAGCAAAAATCTAGAATTCAGTGGCTTAAGGAAGGTGAAAAGAACACAAAATTCTTTCACAGATCTGCCATTGATCACAGGAGTGCTAATAAAATCTTAAGAATAAAGGATGATCAGGGGACCTCTGTGCAAACTCATCATGAAATATCAGCCCTTCTCATAAACCATTTCAGCCAAATAGCTTTGGAACCCAACATTGATAGAGAGGAAGCCATTAGGGATCTAATGACTTCTATTCCCAAGCTTATTACAGAGGATCAAAACAAGGCTTTAAATCGAGCAATCACCTTGGAAGAAGTGGAAGAAGCAGTGAAAGAAATGCCCAATGGTAAGGCGCCAGGACCGGATGGTTTCACCATCGACTTTTACAAAGCCTGTTGGGATATAATCAAAACAGAAGTTTGGGAAGTGGTGGAGGATTCCCGACGCTCTTCTTCCATCCTAAAATCCCTCAACTCTACGTTCATAACCCTTATACCAAAGGAGGAGGAAGCAAACACTCCGTCGAAATTTCGACCAATTGCTCTGTGCAATGTTCTGTACAAGATTATATCTAAAGTCATAGCTAACAGATTAAAGACAATTCTTCCAGGAATCATCTCGGAAGAACAATCTGGTTATGTAGAAGGGAGACAGATTATGGATAACATATTGCTAGCTCAAGAGATGATTCACACCCTCCAAACTCAGAAAAAAGCTGGCATGCTAATGCAGCTGGATCTTTCGAAGGCTTATGATAAAGTCAGCTGGCACTACTTGGAGGCTATTCTTACTGCCTTTGGCTTTGTGAAGAAGTGGATAATTTGGATCCTAGCCCTGATTAAGTCTACCAGATTATCAATTCTGGTTAACGGAGCTCCCACAGCCCAGTTCACACCTTCTCGTGGTATAAGGCAAGGGGATCCCCTGTCCCCCTTCTTGTTTGTAATACTAATGGAAGGTCTTAGCTGGCTTATCAGAAAAGCTAAAGAGGATGGCTTGATTCAGGGACTCCAACCCCTGCCCTCATGCCCTGCAACCACTCATCAGCAGTTTGTCGATGATACAATGCTGCATGGCACGCCCTCAGTCAAAGAAGCTCTTGGTTTCAAAAACATTCTCAATCGTTTCAGCCTTGCTTCAGGTATGGAACTCAATCTAGCTAAATCTTCCATATTCTTTTTTAACACGCACCTAGCAGTCCAGAAAAACCTATCTAATGTCCTCGGATTCAAGAGGTGTAACCTCCCGTCCAGATACCTAGGCATTCCACTGACAGACAAACCCTGGCAAAAAATGCATTGGGAAAAAATGATCGCCAATCTAGAGAAGCATTGTCAGCATTGGACTCATAGGACCCTTAACTTTGCAGGCCACCTTGTCCTCACCAAATCTATCCTCCAGGCTATTCCTCAATTCATGCTATCTATTCTCCCGGCACCTAAAGGTGTTCTTCAGAAAATTCGACTCATCCAGAAAGCTTTTCTTTGGTCGGGAAACTTAGTTAAACAGAAGTGGTCTTTAATGGCATGGGACAAGATCTACAAACCCAAACACCTGGGTGGGTTAAATCTTCAGGACCCTTATACTGTCAACCGAGCTTGTGGAGCTAAGTTATGGTGGAGATGGGTTAAAGAACTGAACATACCCTGGGCCAAACATTGGAAAGCTAAGTATGCAGTTAATTACAGCCCTCAAAATCTAATCAGGATGCAGGAACCACCAGACAGATCTCCAATCTGGAATCTTGCTAGAAATAATCGAGGCATAATTCAGGAACAGAGTTTTTGGGAAGTCCGTAATGGACAGACTGCTCTGTTCTGGGAGGATGCATGGCAGCAATTACCTAGGCTGGAAAGCCCAGATTTCCTCACCATTCAGAGAAGAAACCAGGAACTAGGGAAGATAATGTGAATCATTACTGGAAGCCTAACAACACTAATCAAGCTTGGAAACAGTGGATCTTCAACGATACATTGCAACCAGAAGAGGAGGACAACATTATGAGGGCGCTGCAAATAGAGCTGGCTAAAAGGAAAATAAGAAATGCTTATGATGCAGATCAACTGCGTTGGGGCAAGCTCGAGGGGGGTAATTTCTCCCTCAAAGAAGCAAGAGGATATATCGAAGGAAGAGACCAAGGGGAAAAAGTCAATTGGTATAACAGAGTATGGGATGTTGAACTATGGCCGAAGATTAAAACATTTCTTTGGCTCTTGATGCATAGAAGAACTCTTACATGGGAGAACCTTTGGAAAAAAGGGTTCATAGGCCCCTCATGCTGCCCCCTGTGTGAAAATGAGGAAGAATCCATGAATCATCTCCTCAATATTTGTAGCTGGACAAAAAGCCTATGGAACTGGATGGAAACCATATTCAAAAGCATGGACAGGGATAGAGACTCAATACAAGAAAGCATAGTGAATTGGCGAAGTAATTTTTCCAAATCCCAAACAGTCAATACATTATGGAAACTAATCCCTGGGTTCATAGTGTGGTCAGTTTGGAAAGAACGAAACAGACGAGTGTTTCAAAATGAAGCAAAAACCATAGAATTTATTAGAGCCACCATACTGCAAAACATGAGGGAAACGGCTCTTATCAGATGGAAAGCAGAACAGAACAAGGATCTCTCAGTGACTGACTTACAAATTCTGCAGACTTTTGGAATTGAGGCAGGCACCATCTCTAGTCCATCTAAACCGTGACAACAGCAAGGCCCCTCCTTGAATGTTTGGATACCACCACCAACAAGCTTTCACAAACTCAACTTCGACGGGGCTTCTCGAGGTAATCCTGGACCGACAGGTATAGGAGGTGTCATCCGAGATTACAAAGGGGAAATTCAACATATTTTCAGCCAATCTTTGGGAGAAGGAACCAACAATGAGATGGAATTCGCAGCGTTAGAACAAGGGCTCTGAATACTCATTCGCCTGGGAAAAGGAGCTACAATGGTGGAAGGGGATTCTCTTTTGGCTATCAATGCCGCAAGGAAAATGCAGATGGGATCGAAACTGGGTAAGGTAACGAAGCATTGGAGGTTGGCCAAGGTCACAGAGCTCATAGCAGAGCACCTCTCAAGCCTTGACGGAATCATTCTGCAAGCGGTAAGAAGAATGGAAAATGCAGTGGCCGATTGTCTGGCCAACTACGGGATTGATCACCTCATTACCTACCCGGACACCTGTTGGCATGATGTCACATGCACAGAACTTCGGGATCAGTGTTTACATATTTCGAGACAAGACATTCGTTATAGGGAGGAGGGGTGCAGTAGTACGATGGGACACGCCTTAATAGCGAATGAAGATAGCCTTTAAGGCTCACTTCCTGGATCATAATACCCTGAAATGGATTGGGGAGGGAAGACACCATCACCTGTAGTGGAAGATGAAGGAAATCCTGCAGAAGAATGATTGTCAGAAAACTCTAGGCTCAGCGGATGACACGTGGCCCATGACAAGAAACCTCAAGCATGACAAATCCGCTACCTCGGATCGCAGGCAGGGGCAGGCACGCTGGAAAAGAAAGAGAAGTAACTCGGCCAGATTCCGGAGATATATGCAAGCCTTACTCAACCTATGCACTCTTTCATCCACTATAACTATAGTGTCTCACCTAAAAGCTCCCACATCTTTTTCTCCTCGCCCGACTCTTTGTCCTGAGCGCTCTGCTTGTTTCTTTGTCTGGTTCTCTGAAGAGTCTCCATCAACCTCCTTCACCCACAACAGCACGATGTCAACTAGGGGTTGTCGCAATGAATCAGCCACCAGAGAGCTGAAAAGAGCAAGGGAGGCTTATGAAATGCAAGTCTCAGCCAGAGGGAAGAAGTTAATCGATGAGTTGGAAGCCGAAGTTAATGAGGAGCAAGAGAAACTAGAAATGCAATCAATTGAGGAGGAAATTGAGTGGATTGCAGATCCTGGAACCCAGGCCACTAGAGCCACGCAGTTTGTCAGGACACAGAGTGAGGCATGGCGCATGAAAACCATGCTAGCGAAAGCGCTGGTCAAGCAGGGGGAAGCCATGAAAGAAGCTTACTACACAACAATGCGGGCTTCAGCTAACAACTTGGCCAGACTTGACGCTCTGGAAATATGCATGAAGTCGCTCACAGAAGAAATCAAATTACTAGCAGAGGATCTGAGGGCCTTCACCAGGCTTTTTAAACTCTCTGTCCAACGAGGTATGAACATCGCTATTGATATTCCAGTGGAAGTTATCAAAGCCCCGGTGGAGCATTACCAGAAGGCCCAGAAAGCCCCGAATTCTGAACAGGTTAAGGCAGCAGCTGGCCCTAGTGCCACCTTCAAAGACTACGTGGAACTTGAGCTGTAGGTTTGTTTGAGTACTCTGCTCTACGCCAGCCAGCCTTTGAAGACTTCTTGTCTAAATTTTGATCCTATTTCTGGGTCTCAGGTCTTTATAGTCACTCTTTTGTTATGTCTTTGGATTCAGGCAGCCCTGCGTGGCTAGCCCCTTCTAGTCTATCACACTAAATGGAAAGTTTAGTTAGTCTGTTTTGTCTGTGTCTTGGTCAGGCCTGTCTTCCCAGTGTGCAGGCCAGGTTTCATATAGTTTTCAGTTCAACTTTTGATCGACCAAGTGGAAAGCGGAATGGTCTGTTGGGTCATTTCGACCTATGTATTTTATGTAATTTTGTGAATTAATATACTCTTACTGACTTACAAAAAAAAAATATTGCCTTCCTCTTCAGAAAAAAATTTCCTTAAAGCTTATTGTTGACAAGGTGTGTCATCTATTTTTTTGTCTTATAATCTATTCGTATCTTTCATAATTCTTTGAGTTTTCATCTTCGATGATACAAGATGATAAGATCCTTTGGGTGATAAGCAAAATTGTTAAATTGAGAAAGAATTTGACCATACTAAATCAATCCATTAGGGGAATTTTGAGGTCTAAAATGGGCCTCCTAAGAAAAATGTACAACCAAAATAAACTTTATAAGAACCAATAGGATTCAATATGATGATATCAACATTGGAGGATGATTCACCATTTTTAGAGCAAAAAAAGTAAAAATATTAAAATAATAAAACTACTTTTTCAACTTGTATTTTCAATTTATCTCCCTAATGTTTTACTCAAATTTCGAGCGAGAGTACTCGTTGGATGAAAAATTTAATTCCTCATCCAAGGAATACACATGTTGCATACTTTCAATGGACCCTACTACATGAAAAATAAGAAATATATGAAAAAACGTGATCGCAATAACATTTTTCATGTATTTGTCATTTTTCATGTAGTGGGGTCCATTGAAAGTGTGCAACATGGGTATTCCTTGTATGAGGAATAAAATTTTGCATCCAAGGAGTGTTTCCGCTTGAAATTTGAGTAAACACATAGGGAGATAAGTTGAAAAAATAGTTTTTTCTTTTTTTCCCTCTAAAATTTGATGATGCAATCTAATCTTATTTTATTATTTCCACTATTATCTTATAATTTCCTTCGGAGGCCCATTTTAGACCTCAAAATTCCCCTAATACTTTGTGAAGTTTTGGTTGGTCGACATTTTGGTGAGTTGGCTTGATTTCATTGGACAGAGGAGGAACAATGAGAAGGAGACATGTGGCAAGCCCGGAGGCGCCACGTGTCCCTCCCCAATGGCTTATAGGCATCAGCGCACAATGGAAAAATTTTATTGGCAGGTCAGCGGAGTCGAACCCGCAACCTCGCCTGCACAAGCCCAGAGTCTTACCACTATGCCACGCTGACGGTTATTAACATACAATAGTTGAAATACGTAAGGGCCAGCCCCGCGAGCCAGCCCCCTCCGCATGTGACCACTACCACAAAACCAGAGGCCAACATTAAACCATAACCGCGCGATTAAAACGCTAACTGCAGATTAACATTAATTAATACATGTTTATCCACTAATTAAAGCGCAGTTAACTTGGAAGATCTTTGGCGGGTCCGATAAATTCGGCCTTTCTCCAAATTTTGCAGGATTAACTGGAGTTCTCCAGTTTTGGTGGATTTTTCCTAAGGGAAACTGAAGAGGCCATAACTTTTGCAATTTTCGACCAATTTGGGCTTAGAAAAAGTCATTCCTAGATTATTTTGATGTTTTGAGCACATTGAAGCAAGTTTCAGGAGCAGTAGAGCATTGTAAACAACACTTTTTTCCATTTTGAGGTAATACATAGGCCCAAGCCATGGAAGCTAGACCAAGGAGATGTAGCCCAGGAGGGGTGAACTCCTTCATCAAAAAATTGTGTTAGGTGTTCATTTTGATGGTTTGTTGTATATTTGTTTTTTGTTGTTCAGCACTTTATTTACATGCTATTTTTCTCATGAATTTGACCTAAAACTTGATAAATTTACCTGTTACATTCACAATTACCATAAAGGAAACCTATGCACATAAAGCAAATGATGAGAAATTGTTTTTAATTCTGAAGTTGAAATTAGCACAGAAAAACTAACATTCAATAACAGATCATTCCTATTGTACCAAGAAATTGTTCTGGACCCAACACTAAAAATTGCACCTGATGTACTCTTTTGGTCGGATGGTCTCCTTGCCCAATTTGCATCTATGAATCCATGTAGCTTCATTCCCTCTATACGTCTGTACCATAATCCATATCGGGTAGTGTCTTTGAGGTACCGTAAAACATGCTTTGTTTCATTCCAATACAATTTGGTTGGGATAACCATAGCTTGGCTCAGTTGGTTGGATGCATAGAACATATATAGTTTTGTGTTCACAAGATACATCAGTGAACCCACTAGCTCTCGATAAATGGTAGCATCAACCTCTTCACCTGAAGTGGCATTCTCCTTCCTCCAGTTGGTCACTCGAGGTGTCTTCATGGGCTTACAACTCTCCATGTGAAATATCTACAGTATTTTGATGGCATACTTTCCTTGAGACACAAATAATTCCCCATCACCTTGCCGTACTTCCAGCCTGAGGAAGTAATGCATGAGACCCATGTCTTTCATCTTAAATTCCCTTGAAAGGTCCTCTTTGCAAGAGTTGATCAGCTGCTCAACACCTCTCAATATTAAATCATCAACATATAAAACAACGATAAGCATTTTACCTTCTACCAAAATATGATAGAGGTTCGCATCTCCTTCACATTTGGTGAAGCCCAATCCAGTGATATAACTATCAAACTGAGTGCACCAAGCTCAGGGTGCTTGTTTGAGCCTGCACAATGCTCACTTGAGTTTACAAACATGATACTCCTGATCAAATGTCTCAAAACCTTATGGTTTCTCTATGTACACTTCCTCCTCAATAACACCATTGAGAAGTGCTCTTTTTACATCCGTCTAGTGGATCTTCCACCCCATCAACACAGCCAGTGCAAGAATTTATCTAATGGATGAATACCTTGCTACAAGAATCCTCATGGTTTCCTCATAGTCAATTCCCTTAATTTGAGAGAATCCTTTGGCCACAAATCTGGTCGTATACTTCTCTATTTTTTCGTCTGTTGCATGCTTAACTTTGAAGATCCATTTCGAACCCAAAACTGAATTTTATGCTAGTCTTGAGACCACTTCCCAAACATTGTTGTTTATGATGGATTTGTATTCTTCCACCATTGCATCAACCCAAACAGGTTGCTCAATTTATTCCTTAAAATAGGATGGCTCGGTCTCTACAGGCTCATTCATTAGATCCATGTAGCCAATGTACCTCTCAGGTGACCTCCTTTGCCTATGTAATTTTGAAGGAGCTCCCACATTCTCCCTTGCATCATGCACCAGCTTGTCAACTTCCCTAGTTCTTTTTCTACCTTCTCTAGATGGTTCTGCTTGAGTGGATGTCTCCACTATGCCTCCTCTCTGCTCCTCCATTTGTGGCTATTCCAAAACTTCCTGAGGCTCCTCCTTTGGGGATAAAATCTCCTCTTCTGGTGGGATTTGAAGCTCCCACTCAAGATCAAAAATCCTGCCATCAGTGATCAAAAATCCTCTTTTCATTTTCATATTAGGGTCTCGCTCATAAATTTTTGTCATTCCACCTAGGTCTTCATCCAAAAATTTACTCACTGATGGTAGCCCTAGTCAAAAACCTCACTCTCCCTCAAAAATCTATACTTGTTGGCCCACCTTCATATCTTACTGAGCATACATCAATCATGAAATTTCACTTCATCATGTGTTTATGTCAGTCAAGTCACCATGAAGTCTGCTCGCTCAAGGTTTTCATTAGATCTTTAGGTTTCATTCTTTCAAGGTCCAATAAAACACCATTTCATTGCATAAGGCCAGCAAAAGTATGAGAGTAAACACCAATAATATCCCTTTTTCATTTAAGGAGGATTTGCAGACATGTAAAGATGCTTGCCAAAGTTGTAATTTTGGTTTCAAATAGGAGTCCCATTCCAGATTGTAATTTTATTCCAAAAAACAGAGATGTAATTTTATTTTTTATTTATGTAATTTTATGTCAATTATATGTAATAAATAACTTTTTCTCAAGCTGCCAACTCAGTTCCACATGCCAACTGAAATAATAAATGTCAAATCGAAGAGTGTCTACTCCAACGATTGATCAATCTGCAAAGCAAAAAAATACAAGGTAAAGGAGTATTAATGCATTGATTCAAAAGTGATTTGAAACATTAGCAAAATGAGTTTTAAATCAACAAAATCAAATTCCACCAAGTATTTAAACCCTCAAGACATCAATTCACACCTCATTTTCTCTTGTTATTGTTGAGCAACCTCAACAAAGGAGAAATTTTCAAGTTTGAAAGGTAAAATTGCCAAAACAAAGGCTACGTTGCGCGTTTGTGTTCTGGACCTTCTTCACCAACAAAACAGGTACACAAAGGGAAAGAAAAAATGGCAGAGGCAGACATTCAGGCAGAGATCAACCATGAGGAGGAGGACCTCCATGAGGCAGAACAGGATTTTGACCTTGTTGACCTAGATGAAAATAATGACAATGAGGACATTAGCATAGTCATCAAGGAAAAATATGCATACATCAGGGAGCTCCATACCAATTTAGAGAGGTTTAAATTTATTATTTCATATTATGAGCAAGAAAACCAGTAGCTTCAAGCCAAGCATGATATCATGGTGATTCAACTCCTCAAGGAAAAAAGAGAATAAATGAAAGCCAAGGCATTTCTTGATGAGGCCTATGGAAGGTATGGTGAACCTGAACAAGAACTAGAGAGTTGAAAAGAGCTCTAGAATAGAGAGACAAAAGGAGGCTGAGCTTGCAAATCAGCTCACATGGAATGAACATTTTTCCATCATGATTAATGAGAACCGGGAGAATTGGCTTGACAACGTAAACCATCATTTGGAGAAGCTCCTAGACAAGGACAACAAAGAAAATGGCATTCAAAGAAAGATGGCAAAACATTATGCCATGAGGAACAAAATTGCAAGGAAAAGCTTAGAAGAGCTAATGCAAAGATTGAAACCCTAAACAAGCAAGAAGAGGAAGGAAAACTTGACATCCTTGGTGAAGCCTCATTCCATGCATAAACCACATGATCAGCAATCATTTCACCAATTTTGAAAATTTTTGGGGTAATTTTGAAGTTTTTGTGTTTTTCAGCAATCATAGACAGTTTTGCAACAGCTAGAATCCTAGGGCGGTGTGCTTTTGTTTCAGGCACTTTTTGGCCAAATTAAGACCACCAGTGGATGCACAATGATGAAGACATGTAGGAAAAAAACTTTTCTAAGCTTGGTTTGCACAACTGGCAAGTGAAAAGGTGAAAAAAAACACAAAAAATCAATGTTCTGCCGCCTTTGTCACCTTGACGCTGCACGATGAGCAGTCTTGGGAGAATAAACATTTGGAGGGTCAAAACTTGACCATTTTGGAATCTGAAGATAGATATGGAAACTAGACAGGACAGGATTTCCAATGAGCTATACTGGGCTCAATTCGGACATAGGAAAGGCACTTAAAACTTGGCTGCAAGATGGATGTTGCATTTGACACAGAGATGGTGTGTTTGACACAAAGATGGCACGTTTGACAGTTTTCTGATTTTTCACTATTTTTCTGCAAATTTGATTTTCATCTTGGGAAATCAAGTTTTTACTTATGTAATTGATGATATAAATGTAGTTATGGTGTTTTTTTTGTTACCTAGGGTAAAGACATTAGGTAAATGGACTCAATGAGGTGTAATGAATCAGTTTCATTATAATTAGGGATGAGTCACTTTGACCACCCTATACTCTAGCTATTAGTTCAGATTTTGGTGGAACTGCTCCTCCTCTCATGGATTTGACCCTTGAGGTTAGGAGGAGTTTGTTTGAGGCCTATATATTGTATTTTTCAGTCTTTTCAAAGGTTGGACTCAGTTGAATGTTGTTGTATTGATCAGAGACACTAGTGTAATCAGTATTTGGCAAAAATTTAATGAATGAGTTGCAGCTATTTTGATGGAATACCTGTGGTATGGCATTTTGTCATAGTTTCTTCTGAAGCTGCATATGTTTGAATGTATTGTACTCTCATGTTTCATTTCACTTCTATGATATGTTGATTTTCAAGTTGATGAGCATAATACATCTTACATGCTCTGTTTTGGGAAAATCTTCATAATTTGTCCATTTTCTTCAGTTTAGAAAGAATACATGCTTGTCTTTCTCTTTCTAGCACCTCACCAGTCTGATCCATCTCACTCAAGAACCTTAAAGTGTTTGAGTTCCTACCTACCTTGCTCCATCAGATGTCTGCAATCATACCCTTATTTGCCTTGACCTAGTCTCTTTGACCTAATCCTCATCCAGCAACCAAATTTCAAACAATCAAACCCTTCTGCACATCATAACTAGCCTAAAACCCTAATTCATCTAGCCCTCTTGGCTATGATTTTGTGGAGAGAGCCCTCTCCGACTTGGTAGGGCTAGATACCAAGTCAAAAGGTTGGTCTGTGGTTACCTCAGCTAGACTCTTCCTCAGCCTTGGAGATCCAAAGGAGTGATAGCACCTCTCAAGTGACCTCCTTTTCCTAAGTAATTTTGAAGGAGCTCTCACATTCTCCCTTGCATCCTGCACCAGCTTTTCAGCTTCCCTAGTTATTTTTTTACCTTCTCTAGATGGTTCTGCTTGAGTGGATTTCTCCACTCTTCCTCCTCTCTAGTCCTCCATCTATGGCTATTCCACAACTTCCTGAGGCTCCTCCTTTGGAGCTAAAATCTCCTCTTCTAGTGGGATTTGAAGCTCCCACTCAAGATAGCATATCATTTCTTTCTCCTCGTAAAACTTTACATCCCTTTGCACAACTTTCATTCTAAGGGAAGGTAAGTACACCTGGTAATTATGTGGAGTTTTGGTGTAACCCACAAAAAATCCCAACTCTACTGTCGGCTCAAGTTTCTTCCTTGAATATTTGGAGACATGGAAGTAAATTGGGGCTCCAAAAATTTTGAAATGAGAGACATCCGACTTTCTCCCTGAGAAGGCCTCCTCCGTTGTAACCATACCAAGAATTTGATTAGGACTCTAGTTCTGCAAGTAGATTGTTGTGTTACATGCCTCTGCCCACACATGCAGTGGCATGCCTTGGTCATGTTGCATAGATCTCGCAGCTCCCACAATGCTCTAGTTCTTTCTCTCATGTACCCGATTCTATTGTGGGTTGTGGGGAGCTTTCAATTCTCTTAAAATTTCTTCTTTAGCACAAAATTTCTTGAAGTCATTCGAAACATACTCACCTCCATTGTCGCTCTTGATAGCCTCTTCTTGTTGGTCTCTTTCTCAACTAGTGCCTTGAATTCTACAATTTTTTGGAATGTCTCATCCTTCTTACGCATGAAGAAGATCTGACACTTTCTTGAGAAATCATCAATAAAAATAGCATAGTATTTATGTCTTGCAATGGAGGCTGTCGAGAAGGGTCCAAAAACATCAGTGGAATCTCTCCAAGACTACATTTTCTTTGTTGTCTCGATCATGGAATGTGGATTTTACATAATTCCTCAAGGTACAACCCTTGTAGACATCTTGTTGCTCAAGTGATCCTTTAGGGAGGCTAGTGGTTATTTGTTGCATAATTTTAAGGGTATTGTGGTGCAAATGACCAAGTATTTTGTGTCAGAGTTCACCAACATCTCGACTCTGCACTTTATCTACCTTACTCCTTAATGCAGCGCAATCTTCCACGTCAATTTTGTACATTTCTTAACACGAACACCGATCTGCTTCACCTTCCTAGTAGTTATGTGTCTTAGAAAGGATTTTTATTTAATGAAAATAACATCATAGACACGATATTCCAAAAATGATACAGAGATGAGGTTCTTATTCAGGCCTAGTACAAACATGACATCTTTGAGGTGAAGAGGGGATCCTGACTCCCTCTTAAAGGTTATTATACCAATCTCGATAACACTGTACCTTTCTTAGTCCCCAAGCTCAATATGCATCTAGAGATATTTCTCCTCCAAGTCAGTAAAAAACTCTCTACACCCTGTCATGTGGAATGAGGCACCTGAGTCTAAGTTGAACTATGAAGCCAATGCTTCAGCTTCTTCTCCTCCTGATTTCTTCTTGCTAGACTTTTTGTGTGGACACTTTGTAGCATAGTGCTCGAATTCATGACAATTGAAGCATTTTATTTTGGAAAAGTCTTTCTTCTTTCCCCCTTGGCTAGAATCTAGTTTGGTTTGAGATTTCTTCCCTTTTCCCTTCTTTCCCTTCCCAACCAATGCAAAATTATCTTCATCCTCTCCCTTGGATGAACCTCCATCTCTGGTATTTTTCTTGATTTCTTATTGTACCAAATCGTACCATAAGCATTCCCAATTTAGTAATTTTTCCCTTTTATTCATAGAGTCATGGTAGTTGTGCCAGGATTTTGGAAGGTCTAGAAGAGCTAGGATCACCAGGTCATATTCTGCAACATTCAAACCAACCCCTCCAAGCTCATCCTAACTTGTGTAAATCTGGTAGGATACTACGGAATAGTATCATTATTATGCATCTTAATGTTTCAAAGTTTGTCTTTCAGGGCCAATTTTCTATGGTCACTGTTATTTTCGAATAGCTCAGTTAGTGCCTTCCACATGGAAAATGGTGTCTCTTTTCCATGGATATTCGAGACTTCTCCTCACCTTGGCTACATATTTCTTCCATTGGGCTATGTCTTGAGCATCAGTTGATCCTAGTTTTGGAATGTTTGTCTTGACATAATCCAACAATCCATTGTCATCAAGCACTGCCTCCATGCAATCCTTCTAGGAAATAAAATTTTAGTTGCCTTCAAAGGCATACTCTAATCTCAAGCCATTGAAGGGAATTATCTAGAATCTAAGGAAATACTACTACACTAAAGCTGCAAATTGGAACCTCCTGAGGATAAAATTCAAAATTCTTGTTCTAATGTGAATCATGCTCTAATACCATGTAGAAATTTGATATAGTTTCAATTGCTCAAGAAAATTAATCTAAAATAAAGAGATACAATTCTACTCTACTGATCTGCGAAATGAAATTCACAATTTAGAACAACATGCATATATATGCAATAATAAAAACCACAAATACATAGGGATTTGTGGGGGAACCCAACTAGGAAAAACCCCTCAAGCTTTTTTGCATTAATCAATGAATTAAGAAACTATTACAATTGCTAGCTCTGGCTTTGAGCTCAACATGCAAAAGAATAATTGTTCTCATGCTTAATGAACAACCTCTAGACAACACTTAGCCAAATATTTTCTCACCAAGGCCCCTATTTCCTTCCATAAAACCTAAGGAAATTAGCCCCTATTATTTACGAATTTCCTCCAAAATGATTGAGAAATTCCCAAGGATTGATCACTGATTATATGTAACATTTGTACACTCAACACTAGTTTAATTTTGATGTTACCTTGCCTTGGAATCTCCACCACAGTTGAGCTATTCAAATTCCTTGCATCCATGAGTTATTTTTGGTTGATTTATCAATTAACTGGATTATCTATGAGTTATAAATTTGTCCCACAACACAACTGACCTCCAACTAGTTCTATTAACTGATATAACTAGTTTAATTGAGTACAACTATAAATAAATAATTGGATTGTTATAAATTAGCAATCACACATGCATAACTAAACTACAAGCCCTCTAACTCAAATTTACTGAGCTTACTAAGTGACAAGAGCCTTGTCACTTTGGTTAACTACCTCCAAGTTGTCTGCTGATATGGAAACTTCAAATTTTCTCAATTTCACCATGGCTAAGCCAAATTAAGCCTTTCTTGCTACACTTCTCAACAATATCGTAGGAATAGTTGAGGTTGTCAATTTATTGACAGATTTAGGACAAGCCCACATGGAGGAGTGTTGCCATTATGTTTTGATAGCATTGACTTGAAGAATGAGGAGTCAGTGAATCACGAAAATACCAAAATTTCTCCGCAAAGGGGGCACAAAGATAAAGGAAAAGAGTAATCTGAAACCAAACATGTTAGCATCAATTGTAGCATACAAGAGGTCCCAACAGCTTTGGTTGTGTCTTCTTGTTTACACTTTTTTCTTTTCTTGTGTCTCTTAGTATTTTAACATGCTTCCATGTGCACCTGTTCTCAACGACTGCCACAAGTTATCCTTCCATGCTAGGAGAAGAATACTAACCTAATCTTCATAATATCACACTAAACTTGATATCTTCACCATTTTGTGCCTACATTATGCATCCAATTTACATCCTTCTACAACTCTTGGCTCACATATATATGAATATTCCCAAAATAGCAATGTTCTCTTCATAACCTCCTTAAAAGTCCATTGACTTCTCCAACAACCCCATTCAATGCGTACAATAAAATAAAGAGCACATATATACTTAATGTGCCTATTTAGCCAATTGTATGTCTAGGTGGATGGGAGTGCTCCCCTCATGCATATGTCATTGCTTTTGGCTTATGCCATCAAAATCTACTTGTCTTTGACATCAAGGTTCTCTATTGAACCTATTCCATTTTCCAGCAGTGTGCAATGTTGCAAACATTGGCATGGGATAAAATGGCAAGGTACAAAAAACCAAAATATTGTAAAAATGACAAAATATCATAAAAATCGGCAAATATTGACAAAATTAAGATACCATAAAAATATTGATAAAAATTGGCAACATCAAAATTGTGAAAAAATTGGGATATTTGCAACTCCCCTATTGTGCGCTCATCCTTATTCCAATTAGATATCAACTAGCGAGTTTCTTCCAGTAAAATGACTATGAGATTGTATTTCACTTTTCTCCACCATGCATGTTGAAGACTCCTCTGCCCTTTATTAATGTTTGATTTGATGCGCCAACTTTCAATTTTCCTTGCAAGTAGTTACAATTGTATGACTTATACTTGTAATTGTGGCACTTCTCTGACTTCATCTCAATGGAATCTCTTTTTTGATGGTGTTTCTTTTGTATGGGTCAAGTTTATCTCCCCTAGTTGTATTGGCAATCTCACACTTAATGATTATATGTTCTCTCTTCAGGTCATGAACAATTCCCAATTTTGGCTACATAGGTTGCTTCTTTCAACATGACAATTGTTGGTATTATAAGAATAAAAAACAAAAATTTATACACATAGAAATAATAATATTCACAAAGTATCACATTGTATTAATTTATAATAATAATACAGCACACCCTCACACACATGAATATAATACGTGAGGCCTAGTGTTATAGAATTGAGGTGCCCATAACAAATTTTCAATATGGATAATTTGTTCAATCATATCTTAACAATCTCCATAATATTTCAATGAATATCTCCACAATATCTCAGTTGATTATTTTTTATATCCATCCCTAACTTCTCTTATTGTATACTTCTAGAATAAGTCTACTTTCATTATTAATAATTGCATTATATCATAAGTATGAATTATCCCTTCAGATAGAAGATATGAATCCATCTTGGCATACCATGTGTGAGGTGCCTACTTAGGACCATATAGTTATTTCTTCAATCTACAACTGAATAAATATCTTGCACAAACCCCTATGGCTACTCCATGTAGATCTCCTCGTCAAGTTCCCCATGTAAAAATGCATACTTTACATCCACATGATGCAATTCTCATTTTCTAGTAGTTACCATAGCTAGAGTCATTCTAATAATGTTCATCTTAGATACTAGTGCAAAGGTCTCCTCATAGCTATATCCTAAAATTGAGATAATCACTTAGCTACTAATCAATCCTTATACTTTGAAATAGTTCCATCATCTTCTCTTTTGGTTCTGTAAACCCAGTTACATCTAACAAGTTTCCTCTTGGGAGGAAGAGGTACCAATTTGCAAGTGTTGTTCTTTATTAGGGAATTGTACTCCTCCCTCGTAGTTGATTTCCAAGAAAGGTTCCCTTCATCCTATGCATAAGTTTGAGGGTCTGATTCAAGAGTCAAATATGCATGCTCTATGATAGCTAGAGCTTACAAAGGCTCCACAAAATGTGATTTGGTTCTCTATGAATTAGCAAGTTCGCTAGCTGCCTGAAGTGTTTGTTGTACCTATCAAGGCCTATTCTCTAGACCTACAAATTCTTCTTGTTGTTCTAATATATCAAAATTTGAAATATAATTAGAAAACTTATTTGAAGAAAAATTACTAAGATTTGGTACAAGTAGAGGCAGACAGGATGAATTAGGATGCTTCAAAATTTCCTATAAGGGACCCTATTCAAACATAACACTCCTTTGTATGAATAAAATATATACATATGTATCTATAAACTATATCCCTTAACTCCTATATATCCCAAAAATATGCACTCACTGCTCGAAGGCTCCATAGTCATCCTCTTATCAAAAGGAATCCCCGCCCATGCCTAGGAACCAAAAATTCTAAAATGAGTAACATTGTATTTCTTCTGTATTAAGATATCAAAAGAAGTGAACCCCTTTAAACTAATTTATGAGAAATCCTTTATGAATATAAGTAGCATATTTAATGGCTTCATCCCATAGCTTAGGAGTTATGGATCTAACATGAAGAATATAGTTCACCATCTCTTTTAACATTCTATTTTTCCTTTCTGCAACTTCATTGTGTTATGGAGTGTATGGAAATGTATTTTGAAACTCTGTGCCTAGTTATAAACAATTTTAAGCATCTGTAATTATGTATTCACCCCCATTATCAATCCCAAGGCATTTAATCCTCTTCCTTATCTGATTTTCTAAAAGTTGCTTGAAATGTTTGAGATGCTCAAAGACTTATGATTTCAACATAAGAAATTAAACCCATGTATATATTGATAAGTCATCAATGAATTTCAACACATTGAATTATTTATGGGTGAGAAAAAGGTCTTGAAATTTCATTCCATACTAGCTTAAGTAGTGAGATAGCTCTCCTATCTTTTCATGTCTCAGACTTCTCTTAAGGATGCTTTCCAAGTATGCATCCATGGAAAACTCCATCTACGTATCGGATGTTGGGAATCCCTTCAAACATTCTATGTTTGGATAATTGATCCTAATACTTATAATTAAGGTGACCAAATCTCTCATGCCATAACCTAATCTCTTCATTAGCATGTGTTACAAAAGAAAAACCATATTTAGGAATAAAATGAGAGAAAGTGTATAACCTGGAATGATCATTTGTCTCCAATAGCAACTCCAGAACCATATGACAAGTTGTAAATCACCATTGTATCTAAATTAAATTATGCTTTATTTCCTAACCTTGTATGAGTAATTTGATAAACAAAAAGCAACCTAACTAAAAGCTAAGGAATATACAATACCTAGTTAAAGTTTCTAGGCTCCAAGTCAATTTCCCCCCCTCCAAAAACCTCTGTAGGTGTATCATATCCAAAAATATGGGTGGTCTAGGACAAGTCTCCAAGTGAGAAAAAGAATATGTTGAAGAATTCACCTGGCATGTAGTTTTTGAATTAAGCACCCAAGAACTAGGAGATGAAGTAATAGCTTGCAATGCATGAACCGTAAGGCTTGCATTCTAGTTGTTGGTCCCTTTTCTTCTTCTTCGAATTATCTAGTATGAAATCATCCAAGTTATTTTCTTGGAGTACCTATTCCATTTGATCAATGGTTTCGTTCATGCACAAGCTCTCAGGATGGAACCCTCTATTGCAATATGCATACTTCTTCTCCTTCTTGCCTTTTTCTACCTTGAAATTGAAACTCTCCTTAGTATGATTTTTCCTAGCTTCCTTCGTGTTCTCTATTTTCTTCTTTGTGTTCTTATGCTTAGTCTTCTTTCTTATTTCTTGTGTTGCAAGTGCATGGGGCTTGCCAGACTTAAGAATCCCCAAGAGTATGAGCTTATTTTTCTCTTGTATTAGAGGCTCAATAAAATCATCTAATTACGGAATCTTCCAAGTTTTACCCATAGATAATTTTTTAGTATGAAAAGAAGAGAAAAAAAAAAATAGAGTACTTAGGTCCTAGCTTAAAAGGAACCAAAAGAATGAGTTGCTCTTATTTTTTATCTATGCCACAAGATTTTACCTGATCCATTAGTGTCTTAAATCTATAGAAGTAGTCTTGTAGGGTCTCAAACTTGGCTGAATTTATTTTTATCACCTCATTGTTAACCTGATGTCCCCTCAATCCATCTTGCTTTCCAAAAAATTCCTCTAATTAGGTCCACACTTCATGAAGAGTCTCGCACTCATTAATATGAAACAACAAATCAGGGGATATTTACAAACAGAGAATCCCATAGGTTTCAACCATCTTGTTAGAGTATTTTGTTTTCTCAATGGTTGAATTAAGCTTAATTTCAGTGTCCATAGTGGTCCTACACAACCCCTTGTCTCATAGCAACATGAGGATCTTAGGATTCAAATCAAAATAGTTGAAAGGAGTCCAATACAATTGAGATATAATCCATTCTCTTTGTAGATTGTTATAATTTTTTAATTATGCAATAAGAGATCAATAATATTCATAAAAAATTATGCTATGATACCATGTAGGATTTAATCATAAGCACAAAATCTAGATGTTAGAAATACTAAACCACCTATTTGGAAAACAAGATAGAAGAGAGAGAAATTGCTAGAAAAATCACTACTAAAGAGAAAAATTGAATTACTCAAAGAACATGAGCTAAATAATTAATGATATATTATTGTTGAACATGATTTCTCTTCAAGCGGCCAAATAATTCGAACTAGGTTGGGATTTCATGTGCATCCACTCAGTTTCATTCAAAAGCACTTTCCCTAGTTGGAAAATAAGTTAGAATTAGACTGGGAGACCTAAAATTAGAAAAATATATTAAAACATAGTGAATTGGAAGTAATTCGAGTTGGAAATCAGTTAGAACTAATTAATAACTCTCATGTGCAAAAAAAATACTCAGTTAAACTCCAAAAATACGACTAAAAGTCAACTTAACAAGAGGAGGAGAGAGAGAAGTGATGGTTAATTGCTACAAAGTAGGGATGAAGTGCATATCCAATATATGAAGGCTTATGGATGAGATAGTATGAATTTATGAAGTGAAAATGGTCATGTCATCTCTAACTAGTTTCCATTTAGCATCACATATCATCCTATATGGCACACCCGCTGAAAATAGACCTACTAAAAATAGAAAATTTCCAAATGATATGGAATGTCTAGTAATGAAAGAAAAATGGTCATATGTTCCCCTAATAATGTATTGAAGAGGATCTCATTATTTTCGGATTGTATGTCCTAATAATATACTGATTGCAATGTACCTCAACAACTTCTATGTCACATCCAGATAAGCATTTAATTTCACGTTAGATTGTAACCATTATATTTTACCCTAATTGTCATAAAACATGAACCTTGTGAACATGCATAAATCCTTGGGATGGTATATGCATATGAACAATTTCTAATGGTAAAAAAAAATCTTAGTCATAACCCTTGACTTTCCCTCTTTCCCCTTACCTAATGATAGGATATTCCTTTGTTAATGTGTTATTTACTGCTTAAGTAAAGCCACCTCAATTGAATGAGTAACCACTATGCAATGATAGCCTTGTTAAGAGTAGGGCCTTAGAATTAATGTCATAAAATTGATGATTAGGTAATGCTAATGATCATGCTCTTAATGGTTTTGATTATTTTTTATTTGATGATATTTGTGATATTGGTGTTATTGATTTGATGATGCTTGTGAATTCAATAATGTTAATTTGATGGCACTACCTATTTGAACAAAATTTGATGATGGTGGTGGTATTGGTTTAATGATGATTTTTTATGTTGATTTTAAAATCCTAATGAATTTGCTTATACTTATTTGGAGGTATTAAGGACCATGTAGTAATAATGATTAATCAATGATATCAAAAATGTTGGTGATATTGATTGATGTTGATCTTCTTGTTGATGAGTTTGATTGATGGTCTTGATGATGTTGTTGGTACTAACCTGATGATTTTTTATGTTAATGTTATTTTGATTATATTGATTTGAAGGTGTTGAGGCTCTTGATGAATGTTGATGCTCTTGATTATATTAATGATTTCATTGTTGATTCTATTAATGGTTTGATGATTAGTTATCCTCTCAATGATATTGATGTGTTTCGTGAAATTGATCATTGATATTCTTCATGATTTGATGTTATTAATGTTCTTGATAATATTAGTAATTGATGTTGATATTCTTAATGGACTATTGTTATCAATGCTATTACTTATTTAATATTGTTGATACTATAGATGATATTAATGATTTTGTGTTGATGTCATTAATTATGTTCATTATATTGATGATTTGATGTTGATTCTCTTAATGATTTGGTGATTAACTATGCTCTTTATGATATTGATGTGTTCAGTGATATCAATCACTTCTTCATGACTTGATGTTGTTGATACTCTTGATGATGTCAGTAATTTAATGTTGACGCTTTTGATGATGTCAGTAATTTAATGTTGATGCTTTTGATGATGTTCATGTGTCTAGTGATATTAGTGCTTTTGATGATATCAATGATATTAATGCATTTAATGATATTGATGCTTACAATGACATGTATTACCATGATTATATTAATAATTTGAAGATGTCGATGATATGGATGTTGTAAATTTTAGTTAAATGGGGATATTGATGACATGATGTTCTAATTTGGTGTTATCAATTTGTTTGATGATGATTTTGGTTGATCAATGATGAGCAATTGATGTTAGCACTCCAGGAAACTCTTCTAGGTTATAGCTTGAAGATGCCTGGTAACATATAAATATCCCTTAAATGTTCTCTCAATTATGGGAATGTGTTTGGATCAAGTCAGATGACTGAATCAAATCTTATTCACTCAAGGCATACATAAACACTCTTAGATTGACAAGGCTTTCAATTACTACTATTCAGAGGGTTTATAAATGAGTGGATGTATGAAGAATCCTTACTGTACCAGCAGAATCATACATTAACACATATAAATGGCCAATTACAAAAGGTAAATGAAACTTGCAATTCTAATTCATCAATGCAAAGATAAGGTGACAGTTATCTGGCATTAGACAAATAGGAATAACATGAATAACATATTCAGGTGCAAGCAGAGAACAGATAAGAAGATGTAAATCTGAACAGATAATAGCAAAAGAAGCTTGTATTACTAATATGAAAATGAGAAGCTTGAGATTACGAAGTATGAAAGTCTCCAAAGTCGAAACATTTCTCATCCCTAGAGTTCTAGGCTTTATAGCCATTACATCAAAGTTGAGATCCTATAAAAATGGATCTGAAACACCTAAAATAGAAAAGTTAAAACAGATAGGAATAGATCCTATTTAATTGGTCAATTCTTGTACAAATGGTCTTCATAATATTCAACAGCTGCAGATTTCTCAGGATCTGATGGATGAGGTCGAAATCTTCCCAAATCCCAAAGATAACAATCAGTTACAATCAATTTCTAAAACTGTCTGCCACAAAAATTGGGCCAGACTGTTGAAAAACTGGGGCTCAGAGATGGATTCGTTTTTCCACATCTATGACACCTGTGTATAAACCCAAAGAGGTTATTTTTCTTTGACATGTTAGGCACAAAAGTCTCTGACCGTTTCTCAAAATTATCCTCCAGTCGCTCAAAATCATCATTTGAAAATGATGACTCAGCACAGTAGAAACGCCACATTTCTGAAAACGCTGCCTCATCTTGAGGGGGACTTTTGACTGCCTTCCCAAGCTCTAAACATAGATCTAAAAGTACCATTGGAAATCTTAGGATGTCTAATTGTCAATCGACTATTTGAGCATGTAAAACGGCCTCTCCACGGCTGAGAAAATTGAGTTTTCCCAAAGCAGTTTATCATTTGAAAAACCTGCGATTTCAGTAGCTAAGAGGTCTACTGAGAATGTTGGTTAGCTATCGAAAGCTGATTTTTCAAAAATGAGCTGACTAGAAAGTTTATTAACATGATTATAAGCTTAAGACTCAATGAAATGAGTCTAAAAATTAAGTAAAACTCTTTCCTAAAAAGACTTTCCATCACCTAATGAAATAAAATTGACAATTTTATTTCAGGATATAAAAGTTGATATTGAAGTTGATGACGTTATTTATGAGGGTTTGGATTGCTAATTTGGCAGCTCAGTGACAAATTCCAACCATTGCATTAAATTCCTCTTTTCGCGAGGACCAAAATTGACTTTTGAACACTCAATTGGGATAAGTAAAAGTGGATTTTTTAAGTCAAGCCCACAATTACAAAATTGTCAAGGTCGACCTTGGGTCAAATGACACATTTCAAGGATAAGATGGAACCCCTCAAGTTGCATATAAATACAAGTTGATTCATCCTCATTTATCACCTCATCAACTCAACATATATTCTCTCTCCTCATTGTATTGGTTCGTACAACTCATAATTGTCAGGAATCTTTCACACATGCGAAGGGAAAGTGTCACTTTTAGGTTGGATGAATTTCAGGATTGTTTCAAAGCATTGACTAGCATTGACCAAGGGTGTTTTTACCATCTTTGACTGTGATTTCTCTTGGAGAATTTCTGTTTAGGCAGGATGGGTTTTTGGGCACACAAATCGAGGCAATATGAGCAGTTTGACTTGCATTGACTTCAGGATTGACAGTAGGTTTAACCATAGGGAAAAGTGCATAATTTGACCAAGTTTGAATGGTTGTTTTGAGACTTTTTTGGGCTAAATTTGACCATCATTCTAGGAAAGTTGACCTTTGTGGACTAGTTAGGGTTGACTTTGATTTTGTTGACTTCTGTTGACATGGATAGATCTGAGTTGACTTTTGTTAACTCTCTCTCTTGTCTATATTTTGGATAGATTCTTAGCATATTGGATATTGGATATTGGTTTTGGATTTTGGTTAGTCAAAGTTTTACTTTGACTTGGATGTTGTACTCTCTTTGTTGAACATTTGAAGACAATCTAATAAAAGAAGAATCACAAAGGGTTTTCCCCCTTATGGGGTTTTTCCCTGGTCATTGACCAAATATCGTGTCTCTTATCTCTTGGTTGGCTTTCATTGTGAATTTGAACAATTGTTATATCTACTATTTCTCTACTATCATTAGTTAAATTGAAGAAGTGGAAATTGTTAAATTGGACGTTATTGGATATTGTTGAAGTAATAGTTGCAGCATAGAGAAATTGATGAAAAATTAAAATGGTATCAAAGTTGGGTTGAAGACAAACCCAAGAGACATAAAGCAAGAGCATCCATCTTCTAAGCAGCTGATTGAAAAGGGAAAATATTTTGGTAAAATGTCTACCTCTTATTTCAAGGACAATGAAAAGTTAGCTGACTCATTTGGCTTTGCAACATGGAATACCAGGATCAATGTCACTTTAGATGAGTATTATGTCTTGGATTATGTGGAATTAAAGAACTAACCACCTCCTAAAAATGCTCCTCAAGCTGTGAAATCCAAGTATAAGAAAGGTGAGATTAAAGCTAAGAAGATTATTATTGATTTTTTAAAATATCATCTACTTGTTTATATTTCATCCTTGAAGACTTCCAAAGAGATGTACGATAAGATTTTTGGCATGTATGAAGTGAAAAATTTGAGCCACATAATGGAATTGAAAAATCAACTTAAGGAGTCTAAGTTACATAGGGGAGAAATTGTGCAATCATTCTTCATAAGAATCACTAAGATCAAAGACCAACTTTGGACTGCTCAAGAAATTATACCCAACAAGGAATTGGTGATGACTACACTTAGTGGCCTTCCTTCTTCATGGTACATGCTCATTACCTCTATCAACAATATGGAAAGGATTCCTTCTTTTGATGAGCTACTTTCTCTATGCAATAAAGAAGAAATATTGATGATATCTAGAGGAAGAATTCAAAGTCCAAATGAAAGAGATCCCACTACCTTTGTTACTCAAGGGAAGAAGAAGAATGTAAAGAAAGGAAAAAGAAATCCATCTAAATCAAGAATACCTCATCAATCCAATCAAGATTCCAAGGATTCAAGAAGGCGAGATAGAGATGATGAATGCTACAATTGTCATTGAAAGGGTCACTATGCTTGAGATTGTCCTAAAAAGAGAGATGCTCCAAGAAGAAACTCTTCAAGGTCCTACAACAATAAATGTGGCTTCAACAACAGGTCGTATGAAAGAAGAGATGATAGAAGAGATGGAAGGAGAAATGAAAGAAGGAGAAGAGACTCTCCCAATGATCGTGAAGATATTAATCATCCACCAAAGAGGTCAAGGAACTCTAGGTATGAAAGTAGTGCTACTAATCAATCTGAATATATTCTTATTTTCGCTTTATCTAGTTCATCTCCTCTGGATACTTGGGATAGTTGACTGGTTGATAATGGGGCCTCTCATCACTTCTCTGGATATAAGTATATTCTCTCTAATTTGGTAGAGAAGGATATTGATTTGAAGATTATTCTTAGTGATAACTCCACTCATCCCGTAAAGGGATTTGGTTCTGTCAAATTTCATTTGGACTCTGGGGAATCTGTTTTGCTTCATGATGTGATGTATGTGTCGGGATTGAAGAAGAACTTGGTATCAATAACTGCTTTGGAGGATAAAGGAATGATGGTTGAATTCAACAAAGGAAAAGTACTTAATTGGCCTGTTGGATCCTATATGAGAAATGCCTTCACATTGGGATCTAGATTTGAAAAACTCTATAGAGTCACTAGAAGACCCCTTCTAGCTATGGTCCATAATACAAATCATTAAAGCGAGTTATGGCACCGAAGGCTGGCCCATCTACATTATGATGCTCTTCTAAAATTGAAAAAGTTGGTCCCTGGGATTCTCGATGTTCAAGCTCAGCATGATAGAGTATGCCCTTGGTGTGCTAGTGGAAAGAAGACAAGGGAACCATTCCCCTTAAGTGAAAACAAGACAAAACACGTCCTTCATCTCATTCATTTAGATATATGTGGTCCAATGCTCGTGAATTCACTTGGGGGTCATCTCTATTACATCACCTTCATCAACAATTTCTCAAGGAAGGCATAGATATATTATGTGAAGCACGAGGATGAGGCATTTGAAATATTCAAGGAGGTCAAGGCTTTGGTTGAGAATCATACAGGGAAGAAAATAAATATCTTCAGGTCTGACAATGGCAGGGAATACATCTCAAATGAATTTATAAACTTTTTCAAGAAGGAAGGAATAAAGAAGGAGATTATTGTGCACTACACTCCCAAACAAAATGGATGGCTAAGAGAAAGAATATGTCCATTATGGAAGCTTTCTGAGCCAAGCTGCCAAAGTTCCTTTAGGCTGAAGCAACCAACCCAGTTGTATATGTTCAAAACAAATTATCTCATCAAGCTTTGGACAACAATACCCCTAAGGAAGTATTCACAGGTGTCAAGCCCAATATTGATCATCTCCGGATTTTTGGCCACCCTGTATACCTCCATGTGTCGAAGGACAAAATAAACAAGTTAGGATCCATAGGAAGAAAAGGTATGTCTTTTAGATATAGTGAAGATTCAAAAGCATTTATAATATATACTTCTAGTCAAAGGAAGATTGAAATTAGCAGGGATGTAACATTTGATGAAGACGTTTCCCTTAGAAAAGCAAGGGATATTCCTCCACCTCCTCCTCCTGAAGACAAGAGTGATGATATGGATATTTTTAGAATGTCTTTTTGTGCCTGAATTTGAGAAGGGCATCATTGATGATCCCATGGAGCCTATGGACCCCTTGGATCCTCCTCCATGTGATCCCCCGCATAGAAAAGACCACTTTGGCTCAAGGACACACTACAAGATGCTGAGAAACATGTTGTTGCTTGTGGAACGTTCAGGGAAAGAAAGAATCCATGCAGGTACTAAGCATATGTTGTTGCAATGAGTAATGTAACAACCTCGACTTAAAATATACAAATAATTACATCAATTTATATGATTAATAATCACCACCCAACTATTCAACTATTTAACATAAAATTTTCGAAAAACACGAGTAGAGACGACTTACATGTATCGACGATATTCCTTACTTGTGTTTTTGGAGTTGAATGTTCCTTGAATTCTGCTAACAGCAACAAATATTTTGGGGACGACTCTCCACTCAATCGTAGACTCAATTGCACATAATCTTTGTACAATTAGCCACCCCCGAGCTCTCAATTAACGTATTACTAGGGAATCCTTTGTCTCACAACATTTTTATCCGAAGAGAATAGATGAATCTCATACTCCTCATTGTCCATTAAATAGACCAAAAAATGGAAAGGGATTCGCATGCACACATTCCATGTGTCAACATGCCAACTTTTATTTCTTTATTTTAAGTTTCACTTAATTTAATATTTCTCTTAATTTAACTCTTTCTTATTTTATTCATTTTTACTTTTTGTTAACTTTGCTTATTCTTACTATTTTTATAGTTTAATTTTATATATATTTATTTAGAACTCCTAGTTTATTATTATTTTTTATATATTTATTTATTTATTTATGATTATTATATTCTCTTCATTATTTATTATTTATTTATTTATTCTTCATTATTTACTATTATTATCTCCTCTTTATTGTTTATTATTTATTTACTTATATTTTGTTGGGTGTGTGTTATATTCTTTCCACGGCCTACTAATGGTTTTGTGCATGGGTTTCACACATGGTTTTAGGCATGATGGTTTTCTACCCATGGTGTTTTATAGATCTAGTCAAGGGAACTATGGTTATGTTCTAATCCATGGTTAATGGATTGGGGTTTATGAATGCTTCGACATGTATATATATGTGTTGTAACAATGAAAGGAATATAATGAAAAATCAATCTGGTATTCCTAGTTTTGGGATCCAGGGGAAAATCTTTGTGTATTTGTTTTGTGTTTCTCACCATTGTATATTTTTTGTTTTTAAGAATTCGTTTACAGGTAACTTTTGTACATGGCTAAAAACATTTGGTATCAAAGTTGTTTCGGCTTCAAGGGGACGCCTTTGATACTTAGGGGTTTTACTCGGACATGTAGTAGACCATGCTCAGTGGGAGATCTGCGGGATCGATTCTTACGGTGAAAGAAGATGGCGAGTAGTGGAAAGATAGAGATCAAGAAATTTAATGGCCAGAGTTTTGAGTTGTGGAAACTCAAGATGAAGAATCTGTTAGTGGATAAAGATTAGTGGACCGCGGAAAATCTGGGTATTAAACCAACGGCAATGCCAACTGAAGACTGGGCGAAGTTGGATCGGAAAGCAAAGAGCACAATACGATTGTGTATCTCAGATTCAATATTATTGAATGTATCGGGGGAAGCTACGGCGAAGGCTTTATGGGATAAGTTAGGGACTTTGTACCAATCTAAGTCTCTGGTGAACAAACTGTTCCTACGGAAAAAGCTATATAACCTGAGGATGAATGATGGAGACTCAGTGATAGAGCATCTGAACGTATTTATTATTATTATTTTTATTATTATTAGGGGGTATTACATACTCCCCCTCTTTAAGGAACTTCCTCTTGAATTTAAGTTGAATCAGTTAACATTTTATTTTATTTTGTTATATATTACTTCGTGTTTGGCCCACACCTTATGTTGAACTAGTTTAACTAGCAAGCATCGAAAGTTTCCACAACACCGGGGAAATCCCAAGGAATCTATGTCCTTTTTCCCACTTTCGGAACTAGGCATAAGCCTCATCGATCTATACCATAGCCTATGGCTAGCCCCAAGGCTCACGCCAAGGCTTAGACCTCATCTTCCCCAAGGCAGGCATCTGGTCCCAATATTCAATGACTCTAGGCATCTCGCAAGGCTGGCCCACTCCCTCCACACTCACTAAGGTGCACAACCCCAGGCATCGAATTCCTTACACCCCCATTAGACTTCGGCATCCCAATCCAATATCAGGCACTTGGCCTCCTCAAGATGGTCTCATAGCCCCTCAAGAGCTATCCATCAAGATCTATACAAGACAAAGGAACCACTAGCATATGTAGTGTTGATTGAGATTGTACCTAGCCCATATGGTGTTACATATTCTCCCTCGCAGGTATGGGATCCCATGAGATCATCAAATAACTCAGCCCTCTCGGCCCATTTATGGATTTATTGTCAATCACAACATCTCAACATGCAACTAATGCATTATTTATAATCATAGTATCATAGAAAATAATCCACATCCCAATTCTTGCATGTTGTCATGATAACATAACATCATTGTTAATCAACACATTCTGAATAATAAAGAAATGCATGTTCATGCATGTCATAAAATATGCATGAAATTACCACATGCTTCACATCATAATATCCTGATAAGTTATAGCATCAACATATCAACATCAAATATATATCATCACATAATGAACCGCATGTCAATATACCACATATCATAATATCATAATCCCTATGCATATCATATTCATAATGAGCATCCAACATTGTTATCGTAACAACTAAATAAATAAGAACCACATGTGCATCATTATCCTCATACCATCATATCATGAAACATCATTAATATGAGAATCATCTCAATACTTATCAGATACAGAACAATAATACACTATAAGAATCCTTATCACGATTCATTAGAAAAAATCAATTTCATTTGCTTGTATAAAAAATGAATACCAACTATAAAGTAAGATTATTCAACATCCATCTAGGATCTAGGTTATCTCATGAATACTATTAGTAGTCATTATATTGGGTATATAATCATTCATTGTTATACCATATCTCTTGCAAAATGGGTAGTTTCCAGATCTAAGGTTTTGAGCTTGATTTGAGTCTTAGAAAATACTAATCTTCATATTTACCATTATGTCATGTTTTCATCAAGATACCAATTATTTTTCAATAATCATCCAATATTCCTTCAACTAGGAAGCTGACTATTTACACAATAGATATACTTATTTAAGCACATCATTAAAATTAAAATGGTCCTCATCATCTTGAGCCTTAGTCTATAGTCATGTATTATTCATTCCCCAAGGAAATTTAGTGAATTTCACCATTAAGGTATTACTGGTCGTGCAATCATTCCTTAAATTGTTAATATCAAATTTAATATCTGTTGGCTTAACATTAATGTACAACCTTGGATTACTCATTCCATGTGTGTTGTATTAAAATGCATATAAATACTATGTCATCATGGTTTAATTTTATATCATGCTTAATTCTCTTGCACAAATGGTTGATAAATCCTTAGTGATTTATCCATCGTTGGATAACTATCCTTGTTCATCCTCAAAATATTGTCTCAATAACACTTAATCTCATTACTTCGCATGGTTTATTTCTTCATTGTTATCATGATAACATAACCTGTAAACAATTTCCCTTGTCTTTCCTTAGCTAGTTGTGATGTTTTTAGTTCACCATTCCTTATCTTCAACCTTAAAATTAAAGGAACATTCATATGAACTTCAATGTTCATTCGTATTCATCATTCATGTTATCTAATTCATTCATCAATATCACTAAAGAAGCTTGTCACCCCTTCGCTTCCTCATACTAGAGAATAAAAATTTCTTTCTATAGTAGTTTCAACTTCTTAAAATTCCATATCTACTAACTTCATAGTTCGAACTTCCTCACTTTTTTATTTTAGTGTACTTATTATCATATTAGCTTTGAATTCTTACCCCTCATGAACGTGGTTTCTTTCTCTTCTCTCTTATTTGCACAAAGTTGTTGCAAATTGAGAATGTTGTTACTACATACCAGCGAAGAATGTTGTTTATATTCATCCCCATCCTATAGGAAATCATGGGTTAATTACCTCTTAATTCAACAACACCATACCTTTTCACAGTTCCTTGACATGATTTTTATCAATATCATGATCAATTAACTTCAGTCATTAATTAGCAGTGTTTTCTTCTTTATAGGCATCATTCTCATTTAGACTTCATAGTGATCCTTATCATGCTCTTCTATGAAATACTTATGTAACTCCATCACCATTTCTCATTCTACTCTAGGATAGGCGAGTGCCTCTGGTTGATTATTTACACTCAATTGTGAAACTTCACCCACTCATTTTTAAGTGTTTATCCATTACTCATTTCTATTCATCTCCTCATTCTACGTTGGTCACAATTTTGAGGGAAACTTTTGTTATCTTCATTAGAAGTTTGTAAATTCCTTATTTTCCCTTCCTCCCCAGACAACTTTATCCAATTATCACTGCTAACATTCTCCTAATTGAGTAAAAATGGAAAACTTACAAATAAGTTGAATTCTCCAATGCCATTAGCTTGGTTATGTTGTTCTTCCAAGATTTTCAATCCACTCTTCTTTATAATAAACTATAATCACATTTATGATTATCCTCAAACCCTTAATTAGGTATGTTGATAATAGTTGTCAATTACTATTCCAATTCTAAATATTAGTATTTCGTAAGTTATTGAAATAATTTACAGCCCTATTTCCCCTTAGTTCTTCTCACAACTTAGTAGTATAACATAACACATTGTCTTCTTACTTGATTATGATCACTAACATGCGATGAAGAGTATATCAAAGGATGTCACCACTTCAATTAGACTAATTATCTTTAAAGAGACCGCTTATTCACACTCCATTTGACATAACAATAGGGCATATTACTTACACTAGTTACAAAAAAATACCATATGTACAAATGAAAGAAAAATGACATTGTTGGTTTTGAGTTATTATATTACTACACCTCCTCCCCCTCTAAAGAGGATACATCATTGAAACAAGTTCACCTAGATAATGTTTTTAATATACCTATTCTCATCCAAATCCTATTGTTCTCATCTTATATAATTTGTTGAATTTGTAGCACAAAATCAGGATTGATACTAATTTATCCTTGTTTTCACTTCTTAAAATGCAACATCATAAATAATAATAATAATTTGTCAATCATTTCAAGTCATAATCAATTGAAAATATTTTATTAGACAATGTCAAGATTTATTTGAATCACAAAATATTAACTTGATTGATATCAATTACCTCTAACAACATCAAATAAAACAACTAACTCCACCCAAAAAAAAAAAAAAAAAAATTCTAAAATACACTTTATTTAAAACTATATTGCATATTATATTCTTTCCCTTCTTAAAATCTCTTATTTTAATAAATAAAATAATAATTTAAACTTATAAACTAAAATCCAAGTTAGAATTTAACATTGGTTAATTATTCCAAATTGATAATAAAGAAAATATTATAAATAATTAAAAATCAACCTAACCTATATATACATATATAATAATTCACTGGTATCTCACTTTTAATATTTTATCACTAAATTTGCATGAGATTCTCAAAAGCCACAAAGTATCTAGCTAATGTCTAAATATCATATATGTTGGTGGCATGCATATATATTAACACTTTCCAAATATAGCATGTGGAACTTCAGCATATCTCACAAACATTTATATCCTTGTATAATAAAACAATTCCAAAATATGTGAAACTTGTCTTTTAATATTTGTAATACTAAAGTGCTATTACAGAAGTCTATGGAAAGTATCTTATAATCACATCTCAAACGTTTAAATGATTTTGTAAATGGTTTACTATATTGCAAACCGAGAAACATAAATATCAACAAAGAGAATATCACTGAACATATAAAACTTTGTTGTTTAGCAAAACGATGCCACAAGAGTGTTCAACCGAAGGACTTGTTTGAATTGTTGAATTAGGCCCAACAATTGTTCATAAATAGCAAAAATTCCTATGATTCCCAAACATATAGGTTCACATCAAAATCTTTGACATGATCAACAGAAGATCTTTCCAAGAAGCATGCAACACATGGCTATGATAATTGATTATGCGACACATGGCTATGATAATGGTTTTGGGTCTGTGTTGTATTACTCTCAATTGATTAATTTATTCTTACCATGTAAATTCTCTCTTATTTCAAATTTATAGTTCATAGCATGCTTTCTCTTTATTTTGCATAGCGACGAAAAAGGCATATCTTGAACCAACTTGTACTGGTAACTGAGAGACACCCTCTCTGCAAGTTTTGGGACCAATAGACAACCAAGAATGCTCGCATCTTAAATCCAATAGAAGAGAACATAACATAATATTTTTATATGTACGACCTTCAAATGTCTGGTAGGATCTATGAGATACAACAGAAAATTGCAATAAAAATTGCAAAAACAAAATTTGCAGCTTAGTTGTTTTTGTTTTTTTTTTTTTTTACCTTAAGGTTGTCTCTGTGTGTCATACATATAGTGTCAATATTCATGTTTTAAAGTTCCAAAACATCTGAAAATTGTCAACTGGTTTGTGGCTAACTAGGCAAGTTGTAGGTTAAACTAGGCATGCTAAGCAAGCAAGGGAACCGTGGCTTTGAGGAAAAAAATACTAATAGTAGACGGAGAAAAAAAAATCAGTCGTTTTTGCATCTGCAACTTTGTCAATGAAACCTTTAAGTAATACATATTATTTTTCTAAAGCAAGAAAAGTCTAAACAAGAGCGTATCAGTGGAATCTTCCTGAGTTGAAGGTCTTGGTTCATGGTTAACTCTTGTTATTTGTATCTTTTGAAATATTCCGATTTCAAATATAATTTTTAGTTATAAATAACTAGTTTTCAGTTTGAAATGCTTTTAGTTATCAATAAATAATTTTAAGTTTGAAATATAACTTTTAGTTATCAATAACTAATTTTTAGTTTGAAATGTAGCTTTTAGTTATCATTAACTGATTTTCAATTTGAAATATAACTCTTTTCAGTTATTTTTACAATAGCATTTTACTTCACAAGAAAATCACAAAGTTTATAATAACAAGTATATAAACAATTAACTAAAATAATTTTTAATTTAAATAAATAAAAAAATAAAAATACAAATTTAGTTCAAAAGACAAGTAATTCACTTTTATATTTAATATGCAAAAATTATAATTTGAGATTAATAGCATATGCATACATATTATTGATTGTGTTTCTTTATTTTTTTAAATAAAAAGAATTATAATAATGTATTTAGAGTATCCATATTACTATATTATAGAGTATGTATATACGTTCAAAAACTCTTTTTAAAAAGAAAGTTTATCTATTTTCATAAAAGCAATGATATTGTCAGACCAGGCAGTAACTCCTCTAAAACAATTCATTGATATTCATTCAGGTTGGTCTTTATTATTTTAAAAAGGGGGTGGCTAGTCCCCTGAAAAATCATTATATTAGGCCAATCTGTACAAATTTTTACATATATATACATCACATCAATCAATCAAATCATCAAATACACATTATCGCTGCACAGCAACATCGCAAATTGGGGATCGAAACTGGGCGGGGAGCGTGTAAGCCGTCAGCCCCGCCATTGAACCATGCACTCGCGTGCACGGTTGATATTTATTATATACATGAGGGAGAGACTGTTCATTTCATCTCCCGGCGACTATTCATATTCTCTATTATTTATTTACATCAATTTCACTTATTCACCCAATCCTAATGATTAGGTGTCAACATTCCCCCCTTAATCTGAAGGGATGTTGGTAAGTCCAAGCATCGTTCTAAATCTTTCAAGCTTTTCTCTTCCCAACGCTTTGGTGAAGATGTCTGCAATTTGCTCATTTGTGGAACAATGGCGGAGATGGATTGTTTTGGCCTCAACATGATGTCGAATCAGATGATATTTAGTATTGATGTGCTTCGTTCGATCATGGAACTTTGGATTCTTGGCCAATTTTATTGCCGAGGTATTGTCAATCATGAGTGGAGTTGATTGTACTTGTTTTACCTGCAAATCTTCTAGAATTTTCTTGAGCCACACAATTTCTTTTGTTGCCTTAGCGGCTGCCACATATTCTTCTTCTGTTGTGGAATCTGTTGGAACTAATTTTTTGTGTGATCTCCAGGAGACAGCTCCTGATCCAAGACTCATAGCATAACCTGAAGTAGATACCCCAGTTTCTTTGTCTCCATCGAAGTCTGAATCAAAGTATCTAATCAAGCTGAAGTCATCTACCTGTGTATATTTGATTCCAAAGTCTTGAGTTCCCTTCAAGTACCTTAGAACTCTTTTTGCAGCAAACCAATGTCCCTCACAAGGCTTTTGCATAAACCTGAAGAGGATTCCAAAAGCAAACGAAATGTCTGGTCTGGTAGTAGTTAGGTAGTTGAGACTTCCTACAAGTTGTTTATACTTTGTTGCATCCTCAAATTCTTTTCCTTCAATGGATGTGAGTTTTAAGTTTTGTTCCATTGGAGTAGTAAGAGGATTGCATTCTATTATGCCAAACCTGTTCAATAGATCTCCAGTGTACTTCTTTTGAGAAAGAAATATGGACTTCGGATGTTGAGTTACTTCAATACCAAGATAGTAATGAACATAGCCCAAACCAGTCATTTCAAAACCTTTCCTCAATTCCTTTTTTATGGATGCAATGTAGTTTTCATTGTTCACTGTCATCAAAAGATCATCTACATATACCACAAGATATACAACTATTTTGCCAACTTTCTTGACAAATAAAGTTGCATCATCAAGATCATAATGTTTGAAATTGAGTTTCAAAAGATGCTCAGTTAGTTTTTCATACCAGGCTCGCGGTGCTTGTTTGAGGCCATACAAGGATTTCACAAGTTTGCATACTTTATGTTCATGTTCTTTCATAGCAAATCCTTTAGGCTGGGACATAAAAACATTCTCTTTTATATCTCCATTCGAGAAAGAAGTTTTTACATCCATTTGATGGACTTTCCAACCATTTTGAGCTGTTAGGGCAAAGAGTGTCCGGATAGTAGCCCATTTTGCTGTGGGGGCAAAAGTCTCTTCATAATCGACCCCTTCCTTCTGTGCAAAACCTTTTTCCACAAGCCTGGATTTGTGCTTGTCAAGTGAGCCATCTGCTTTATACTTGTTCTTGTAGACCCACTTGCAGCCAATTGGTTTGGTTCCTAATAGAGGATCAACCAGGTTCAAAGTGTCATTCTTTATCAGGGCATCATACTCCTTTTGCATCACTTATTTCCATTCATCATGAGAAGCAGCTTCTTTGAAGGAAGTTGGTTCGAAATCTATAGACAAATTCAATTCACAATCATATGAAACATCCATAACAACAGGTGAATCAGAGTCATCTACCTCACCTCCATTTTGCCGGTTTGAATTTCTAGTTCCTGTCTTTTCAACCTCATCAGGATGAACACTTTCAAGTGTCTTTATCAGCAACTTTGGGGGACCTTTCTAAGATGCTCCAGGCTGCTCCGTTGATTGAGTTGGGACTAAATCAAGATTGAGTCTCCCAATTCTATCAATCACATCACTTAAAGCATCATCCGTTGTTGGAGTTTCATGCGAGGGAGAGAGTTCTTCAGAAGAAGATTCCACATGTTGATCTAGTATAGGAATCCCCCCTTTAAGATGTGGAATCTGATTATCAAATTCTTGAAATGATTTTTCATTTGTGAATCTATCCAAGCAATCAATTTGTCACTCAACAACATTGTCAGTTTTGGATGATTCAAGAAAGATTACATCTCTAGATACAACAAACTTTTTATTGACTTCATCATAGAGATGGTATGCTTTGGAGGTGTTTGAATACCCTAGGAAGATACACTTACGACTTCTTGCACCAAGTTTGTTTCTATGTACCTTTGGTATCAAGGCATAACAAGTAGAACCAAAGACCCTGAGATGCTTTACCGAAGGAACGTGCCCATACCACATTTCATATGGAGTCTTGTTTCTAATAGCATTAGATGGACATCTATTCTTTATATATACAACACATAGAACTGCATTAGCCCAAAACATCAATTTTACATTTTTGAAAAACATCATGGAGCGTACCTATTTAAGATTGTCCTATTCATTCTTTCAACTACATCGTTCTGTTGGGGATTATAAGGCACGGTTGTTTGATGTTTGATCCCATGTTGGCAAAGATAGTTTTCAAATTTATTTGAAGTGTATTCTTTTCCATTATCAATGCGAATAGAGCCAATATGAGATTGTGCATCATTTTCAATCCATGTATGAAAGTTCTTGAATGTTTGAAAAGCATCAGATTTGTTCTTCAATAAATAAACCAAACACATTCTAGTGTAGTCATCAATAAATGTCATCATATATTTATTTCCATTTGCAGAAGGAACATGCATTGGACCACATAAATCTGAATGAATGAGTTCAAGTTTTCTATGTGCTCTTGAATGTGAATGATGAAAACACTGTTTGCTATGCTTTCCTAGAATGCAAGCATCACATTGCTTAAGTTTCCTAGGAATTGTAGGCAAACCAGCAACACCAATTTTCTTCAATAAGCAGACATTGTCATAGTTCAAATGTCCAAATCTAGCATGCCATAATAAACTTGATGGAAGTGTGCCTTCTTCATAATGAGAATTGTATGAGAAATGTTGTGCATGAGCAAAGGTATCTTGCAGTTTGAGAAGCCTTTCTTCTTCTATTCCCCTCATGACAAGTGAGTGGTCAGATGCTTTTCTCACCTCAAGCTTGCCATCAAACATATGAATGGAGTGACCTTGCTGGCGGATGTGGACCAAGGACAACAAGTTTCTCTTTAGTTGTGGGAGATATAGAACATGATGCAGAAGAAAGTCTGGAAGACCAGGGAATTTAAGCCTGATTGTGCCAAGCCCTGATGGCTTGATTTTTTATTGGTATGCAAAGTATACTGCTCCATCAACATTGTCAGTAAATTCTTCAAAAAAATCTTTTCTATGAGTCATGTGGCAAGTTGCCCCTAAATCAAACAACCAATCATTTTTCAAAGAAGCAAGTGAAGCATTAAATAAGTCTTCATTTACTCTGATATTACATTATGCCAGAACATAATGAGTGGATTCAGGTGCTTTACCTTTTTCTGTGTTATTAGTTTTACCTTTCTGTTGGTTTCTTTGCTGCTCAATTTTGTCCCAAGGTAACTTGCATGTAGAGGCATCATGTGATCCATTTCTTTTTCAGCATATGCAGTACAAATTTGACTTTTCTCCTTGAGAGTGTCTGCCCCCCCCTGCCTCTAAAATATCGTCCTCTTCCTCTTCGACCACCTCTTCCTCTAGAAGAATCTTGGGCAAGATTCTTTTCTTTATGAGCAAGGCACATAGCCTCTTCAGAAGATTCAGGGGTTGTCTTCTTTCCAAAAGCTTTCTCTCTTTCAGCAAATGTTTTCACAAGAGAGTCAAAGGTAATATCTTTGAGATTTCCATTTTCTTGCAATGACTCAAGATAATTGAAGTAAGTAGGATGAAGTGCTTTGAGAAAAGCAATAATAGGAATATCCAAATCAACCTTAGTGGCTTTGATATCATGCATTATAGATTTTACTCTCATTCATTTCATCTCCCGATGATTATTCATATTCTCTATTATTTATTTACATCAATTTCACTTATTCACCCAATCCTGATGATTAGGTGTCAACAGATATTTATTTAATAATTTTCATAATAATTATTGTAAAAATAATGATATTTATTTAATAGTTTATGTAATAATTATTGTGGAAAAAAGATAAAATTTGTATTTATTTCTAAAATCTATTTTCATTAAATTTCTCCCTGGCATCGAAATTATTGATGAATTTAATTAATTATTTTTCTCAAACTTTTCCCTAGAGGTCACATAGAGTCGAACCCACTCAGAGACTATATGTAACATCCTCGATTTAAAATATACAAATAATTACATCAATTTATATGATTAATAATCAACACGCAACTATTCAACTATTTAACATAGAATTTTTTAAAAACACGAGTAGAAACGACTTACCTGGGTCAACGATATTCCTTCCTCATGTTTTTGGAGTTGAATACTCCTTGAATTCTGCTAACCGCAATAAATATTTTGGGGATAACTCTCCACCCAACCGTAGGCTTAGCTGCACATAATCTTTGTACAGTGGGTCACAACCAAGCCCTCAATCAACGTACTATCAAGGAATTCTTTGTCCCACAACACTTCTCCCGAGAAAATGGATGGAGGAATGGATGACTCTCATCCTCTTCATCATCCATTAAATGGACCAAAAAATGGAAAAAAAAAAAATCTGCATGCACATATATATTTTCCTTCAAAAAAATAGTGGATTACTTATCTTAAACCGTAGTCGATTAGCCCATCCCAAAAATTATTCCATAAAAAAAAAAATTTGTGAATGGTCTTTTCCACTTTCCATGTATTCTATAAGCCTTTTGATGACCCACCATGGGAAAACCAATATCGTAACAAGGAATCTGATGAGAATAAAAAAAATTTCCAGTGGTGAAATGAACTTGTCGGCAAGCCCGATAAATGGCACCGGGAAATTCTTCGTAAAATGGAGACATGATGTAATTTTTGTGCCAAAGGTTAAATAGGAGACACTGGCATGATCGAAAGTGGATAGTGAAAACTCCAAGAAATTGACACTCTGTCAAACTGTTGGACTGGGAAAAGGTTCATGCGGGTTACAAAGCCTCTCTCGCAGAGACCGGGTTGCGAATGACTGAGCGAGAGGTAGAGTATCGAGAAAATTTTGTTTTCCTCCATGAAATAGATCTCTGATGTATATAACAAATGACAAGGTCATGATCAAGAACTGTTAAACCTAATTGTTTCTTGATTTAACCCTAACTTTTTCTTGATTTAACTATAACATTTCAACAAATAAATGAATCATTAATCAAGTTAGAATAAAAATATTCTAATAAATGGTAAATGTTATATTGATATTTTAGGGATGTTACATACTCCCCCCTTAAAGAGAACATCGTTCTCGTGTCTATTATTAACTTCTACTCATGAAATAATAATATAAGCAACCTAAAAGGATTCTCCTTCAAAACAACATGCCAACTTTTATTCCTTTATTTTAAGTTTTATTTAATTTAATATTTCTCTTAATTTAACTCTTTCTTATTTTATTCCTTCTTACTTTTTGTTAACTTCACTTATTCTTACTATTTTTATAATTTACTTTTATATTTATTTATTTAGAACTCCTAATTTATTTTCTTTTGTTTATTTATTTATTTATTTATTAATATTATTATATTCTCTTCATTATTTATTATTATTATTTTCTTTATTATTTACTATTTACCATTGTTATCTTATCTTTATTGTTTATTATTTATTTACTTATATTTTAATATTATATTTTTATTTATTTATTTATTTATTATGATTATTATTATTATTAGGAGGTATTACAAGCAATATGATTCAAGTTGAGCCTCATACCTTTGAAGAAGTTGTGAAAGAACAACTCTGGAAAGATGTTATGGCCGAAGAATACAAGTCAACTATAAAGAACGACGCATTGAATGTTGTGTTGAGACCAAAAGGGAAATCAGTGGTGACTTCAAAATGGCTCTACAAAATCAAACACGCGGCTTATGGAAACATCAAAAAATACAAGGCAAGGTTCGTAGTCCATGGATTCTCTCAAAAAGAGGGAGAAGATTACGTGATATATTTTCTCTTATGGCTTGATATACAACCATCCATTCGATAGTTTCCCTTGTTTCCAGTCAGGGATGGAATTTTCATCAAATGGATGTGAAGTTTGTGTTCTTACATGGTTTGCTTCAAGAAGAAGTGTACGTTGAATAGCCTCCAGGATTTGAATTTCATGACAAGAAGACCCATATATGTCGATTGAAGAAAGATCTCTATGGTTTGAAGCAAGATCCTCGCTCTTGGTATGCTCGCATCGACAGTTACTTGATGAAGTTGGGATTTACAAGAAGCAGTGTTGATCCAAACTTATATTTCAAAACGATCCAAGGTATGCCTCTCATTTTGGTATAATATGTTGATGACTTATTTTTGACAGGTGTAGACCCTCTCATTCTTGAATGTAAGAGGCAGTTTGCTTCCAAATTCAATATGAAAGACCTTGGTTTTATGCACTATTTCCTAGGACTAGAAGTATTGCAAAAGTCAGACAAGATTTTCCTCTCACGAGGAAAATATGTTGTAAAATTGTTGGAAAGATTTGGCATGGTTGAGTGCAAGTTCTTGCCTATACCTATGAAACCCTTTTGAGTATAGATAATTGGTTGGTGCTTTGGTGTTTCTTATGATCACTTGCCCCAATATATGCTTAACACTTTGAGCCAGTTTATGACCGAGCCTCACCATGTACATTGGGTCGCTGCCAAGCATGTATTGAGATATCTACATGGAGCTATTAACCTTAGATTGAGATATATCGTTGGCAATGTTAGACTACATGGATATACAGATGCAAACTGGGTTGGAAGTGTTTTCGATGGAAAGATTACTACTAGATGTTGTTTTAGTCTCAAATCCGCCATGATATCGTGGATGAGCGGGAAGCAGAAATTTGTAGCCCTTAGCATTGTTGAGGTTGAGTATATTGCAGCCAGCCTAGCAAGTTGTGAAGCAGTTTGGTTAAGGAAGCTCTTTGGAGAGCTATTTGAGCAAGTTCTAGACACTACAGTCATCTATTGCAACAAGAAGAGTGGGATTCGTTTGTTAGAGAATCATTTGTTCCACGGCAAGTCCAAGCATATAGAGATCAGATATCATTACATTCGAGACATGGTGCATGGAGGAGTTGCGAGACTCCACATTTCGACAGATGAGCAGATAATCGATATCCTCACCAAGGCTTTGCCGAAAGGGAAGTTCTTAGTCTTCAGAGAGCAGCTTGGACTGGTTGAGATGATCTTTCAAATAAGGGTTTGGGTTGATCAATAACATTGAGCAGTGTTCTTCCCTCCTAGTTGAGCTTCCAGAGTGAGGAATGGAGTTATAGGGCTCCCGGGGATGAGAGACCTCTAATCGATATGATGTTGATACATGGGATCTCCCCTAGTCAGAGTATGCCCCTGTTAGCGTTATGCTCACTCTGTGGGATAACATCTCCCATCTGGCCAATGGGTTGAGGGACTTGGGATAGAGTGTGATTGCTACCCCTTGCAATAGGTGGATCTCTCCCAAGTTGGTGGATGCAAGTGTTCTACCATCTAACTCTTTAGGGTTAAAATGGATGATCAAGGACAATAGGGTAGAGTGTGATCCTTACCTCCAGTAAGTTGATCTCACCTATTGTCAGGGACTTTGGGATAGAGTGTGATCCCTATGCATTGGGGTAGGTTGGTCTCACCCATTGTCTTTGGTTCTAGGTGGTAGCCATGGCTCCCCAACGATGATGATGATGATGATGATTCTGGGTGGTAGCAAAGTCTCAGTGATGGTGGTAGAGACACGATGGTAGTTGGAGCTCCCTTGTAGCAATGCTTCTTCTTTAGATTTGAGAATGTTCAACATGAGATGAGCAAAGATACGCAGAGATGAGAAGGGATGTACATGACATAATGACGAGAAACATATGATTATCGCATGATTCAGTTGGTATTTCTCCCAAGTTGAGAAGGAGTGTTAATTTGGTAGCTCAATGACAAATTCCAACCATTGCATTGAATTCCTCTTTTAGAGAGGACCAAAATTGACTTTTGAAGCACTCAATTCAGATAAGGAACAGTGGATTTTTTAGGTCAAGCCCACGAATACAAAATTGTCAAAGTCAGCCTTGGGTTAAATGACACATCTCAAGGATAAGATGGCACCCCTTAAGTTGCATATAAATACAAGTTGAGTCCTCCTCATCTGGCACCTCATCAACTCACAACATATCCTCTCTCTCCTCATTTTATTGGTTCGTATGACTCATAATTGTAGGGAATCTTTCACATGTGAAGGGCAAGTGTCACTTTCAAGTTAGCCGGATTTTAGGGTTGTTTCAAGGAATTGACCAGCATTAACCAAGGGTGTTTTGACCATTTTTAACTTCAATTTCTCTTGGAGAATTTCTATTTGGGCAAGACAAGTTTTTGGGCACACAAACAGAGGAAATCTGAGCAGTTTGACTAGTGTTGACTTCAAGGCTGACCACAGGGAAAAGTACAAACTTTGACTGAGTTTCACTGGTTGTTTTGAGATTGTTTTAGGCTGACTTAGACCAACATTCTAGGCCGCATTTATTGGTGCCTTGACTGAGCTCTTTTGGAACGCTGATAGTTGACTTTGTAGACTAGTTAGGGTTAACTTTGTTGTTGTTGACTTTGGTTGACATGGCTAGATCTAAGTTGACTTTTGTTAACTCTCTCTCATGTCTCTATTTTGTATAGATTCTTGGTATATTGGACACTGGATATTGGTTTTGGATTGACTCTTGGATGTTGTACTCTCTTTGTTGAACATTTGAAGACAATCTAATATAAGAAGAATTGCAAAGGGTTTTCCCCTTTGTGGGTTTTTTCCCCGGTCATTGACCAAATATTGTGTCTCTTGTCTCTTGGTTGTCGTTCATTGTACATTTGAATAATTGTTCTATCTACTATTGCTCTATTGTGATTGGTTAAATTGAAAAAGTGGAAATTGTTAAATTGAATGCCATTGGATATTGTTGAAATAATAATTGCAACATAGAACAATTGATGAAAAATTAACAGGGATTAAGTTGGTTATTTGTGTTGTTCTCCACTCCCCCCCTACCACTCCGCCCACCTCTCCCACTCCACCCACCTCCCCATCAACATGTTGGATCTCTCTCATGAATTTTCCGTCATATTCAAACTTACCAAACTTGTTAAATCCTCAAAGAATGAGAGCATCTCCACAATGCAAATTTAAGCCCAAATGCAGTGCCTTGATCATGCTTAGCAATTCAAAACTTTTTTATTAAAGAAGTTAGTATTGTAAATACTTCAACTAGTGCAATTCAAGTTTGAGATCCAACTAGACTAACAAACTTGTTCTAATATAATCAAGCATCTATAAACACATGCATTCCAATAACCCTCTAACCCTTTTAAAAAAGATCATCCAGATTCATTATATCTCAAGACTAATCCCCTCAAATTCTAAAGCCCACAAATTACAAACGCAGCTTACCAGAAATTAACATTTCGGTGACATTCACTTGTGTGTCGCCACCTTGCATGACCTACTTAATTTGCTAAATTGTACTCCATCCACGAGCATGGGTAATTGTAAGCTTAATTCCAGTTACTCATGTTGGATTGGTTAGTCCATTAGGTTTCCTTGATTTGAAAAAAGAGTCTTCCCCTTGGAGGCCAATGCAAAGACGAAAATGTGTTAAAATTGCAGTAATATATTCATCTGAATTGCATGCAAGTCTGAAGGACGTTGACATGATGAATGATGGAAACATGATTTCAGTGTCACGAAAAAAACAATAGACAATATATTAAAGCCACTAAGACAACTAAACAATACTCATGTATTAAAGCAACTCAAATATTGTTAGGCTAAGGCATTTGGGATCGGATCACTACAAGATCTAGTGCTTACTCTTTTTAAGATTGACAAGATGACTATCAGAGAAGACACCCGTATGTGAAACTGATGCAAATGCCTAAAATGTCCTAAGAATCAACAAAACTTCATCATGTTGTATGTTTAAGCAGTTGGTTTCTCAGTCACATTGTTTCCCATCAAAATTAGATTGTACATTGCTTTAATAGGTAGAAGTCCAAGTTGCTAAAAACTTTGTTTTGGCAGAAAAGTTGAAGTTGTTATGCAGATTGGTTTGTATGAACATATTTTTTTTATCAAGACCAAGGTCACTACCTGAATTTTGAATTCTTAAGATGTTTAATTGTCAAAATATTTTTTCAGTTGTTTAGAGTCTATATCTAAAAATAAGAACTATGATCACTATGTAGTTCGTGAAAATAATATTTATTGAAATTAAATATTTCCTATAAAATGGAGTTTAAGCAAACCTAACTATAAAAGATCCTCTTAAACACCCTAGAGTAAATATCAATCTTAAATCCTACTCAAATCAAACAAATCTTTATCCATATTTACACTCTAAATTTCTAGGATCTTTCCTTTTTTTCAAAAACACTTGCACCAAACTCTTTTTTTTTTTTTTCAGACAGAAAAAATCATCATAGATTTATATTAAGATAATATAAAGATCTGCATTACATTGTTTCGGGACAGTGAGAGCTGCCCATAACCAACACAACGTATGGAACGGATTTGACCGTTTCAGGGAAAACAGAGACAAAAAAGCTACACATGTATTCAAAAGTTTAGTTACTACACCTTCTGAGAACAGGAATTAAAACACAATAAGTCACATTTCTATGGTGCTGAAGATCAATGAACTGGCTTTCTAAGCAATAGAAAGGAGTCACATTCCCTTGATACTGAAATCCTGAATAAGAAAGGAAGATCCATCATGGATAACTGTCAATGACCACAATCCCGGCTTCATAACAAGACCCTCCTTGGAGAGAGAGTCAGCCTGGACATTCCTGGAACGAGGAATATGCTGGAAAGACATCTGGTTCATGGTGTTTCGAAAAAACATGATTCTGCTTAGCCAACCGAGGAGATGTGGACTGCTAATGTGGCCATTCCCATTAACATGATCAATCAACGATTTTGAGTCACCATAAATTGAAATTCCTTGGATGCCTAAAAAGTCAAAAAAAGCAAGCAGCCCAGAAAGGGCCCGGGCCTCAGCCATAGTGTTAGAACCATGCGCTCCATGCCAGGATAGAGAATATTGAAGGTTGTCGTCCATTACGATGTAAACTCCACAACCGCAGCTGTTGTATCGTTCAGCTCCATCAAAGAAAGCCGCAGGTACCTGGAAAGAAGAGGCTTCCGGCACTTTCTTACAGTCTTTTTTTGTCTGAATATCGTCCTGATTGAACGAGTAAATGGAGTAAACAAGACAATCACTACGAGACACCAATCATGTCAGAAAAAATGGTGCACTTATTCTAGTATTACTCCTATCAAACTTGGTACAACAATATTTTGATCCCTTCTAGCTTTGTTCCAACAAAAGCATTAGTCAAATCTATTTGGACGCAACAAATAAATTAGCAGAAACACAGTAAATTAGTGGAAACACGACTGTCATCCTATACAATAGAGATATAACCATTTTGTTAAATTCAATGATATTTTAAATCCAATAATAACAATGAAGAAGCTTGCATTACAGCGGTTTGATTATATTAGGAAGGCTCAAAATTCAAGCTGGGCATTTCATTTTTTTGGTGGATAAATATCCAGGTTTAAAAATATATACAAATAAAATCCATACTATTGTGTAGTTAATTTTTATCACTAAATTTTTTTACAAAATCAGCAGCTTTAGCTTTAACTTACCTTCAGGTTACAAATATCAAATTTATGTGAATAGACTTAATGGGTTAAAAATCCTTTTAAATTTATTGCTGTCTGCTAGGTTCATATTGACATCTCGAAATAACATTTTGTAGCTTAACCATGTACATAAACAAGCATGACATGTATTGGACAATGTCTTCTAAAAGCATGCATACTAATCATACTGTTTCTATTTAAGAATGATGAGTTAATGATGTCAGTGGAAATTCCTTGAATAAAGGTAAGGATAAAAGAGATGAGCATATTTATATGCATGTGATCGGTGAGGATAATCCACTTGAAACTCATAAAATGTGCGAGGTACAATGTCTCTGTAAGCCTACGAATCTTATGACCACAAGACTTGATGACTTCATAAGGAGAAATGACTCCACCTTTCAAGGCTGTAACATCCAAGTCCCTCATCTGTGCAGGCTTAAGTTTCTGCAAATGAGTTGACCATATATTTAATGTAGCCTTGTCCCAAGAAAACGGGTATGATACATTAATGAGATCACACAGCGAAAGAGATGGAACCAACTTCTAGCTTCCACTCTCGACTGTGTAAAGTAAAAGGCTGATCAGATTAAAACAGTATTCAATGATTTAAGTATACAAGCATGAAGAAATTAGCCTTCTAGCATTCTCTTGCGAGCCAGATAGCGTTCCTTTGCTGCAGCCAATGCTTCTTGGCTTCGTTTGTGGTCATGGAGAGTAACGTTGACAGACTCACTTGAAGTTTCAGTTTTAATCCCAATGTTCGCAGTGATTGCTCTCTTTTCACTTGGTAAACCACTATCAGGTGATCTAGGTTCTTGTACATTGTCCTTTTGCTGTAACAGACTGGATTTGTCAATATCATCCTCACTTATTTTTTGTTTGACTTGAGCTCTAGATTCCTCCATTATGCCCCTTGTAGACTCAGGTGACTTTTCCAAGTGAAGTTCTGAAGGCTGGGCCTTTATTTCTGATTCAACATGCTGCCGAGAAGGCATAACTGTAACTTCTGTTTTATGAGAATTTGCCCCAAATGCAACATTCTTTTTTAGCAGGTTACGGTAAAAATCACTCATATCACTTTTCTTGGTAACCTGCACACGGGATCATATAAGACAGTAAACTGATCAATGTTGAGATAATTCATCTTCACATTTAGATATAAAACTCAATGTGTTCTAAATTTTATTGAATTTGGAAAATATGATTTATGGTTGTAAGATTGGGCAAGCAGAACTTTCTGAACTTTTGGTACCAACCAGAAAAGAAAGGAAATACGAAACACAATTGTGTTCATTGACCTGAAAATGTATGTTTGGTTTAAAGAACTGTCATTTTCTATCTTTTTTCCCATGAAAGAACTCTATTTCACCAGAGCCATGACTACTTGTGATGTTTCATATATGCAACAAAAAGACAATTTTTGGTACACGCAAAAAAATGAACTAGCACTTTCATGATTCCCAGATTAACAATTGAGATTCAGACATGCAAAGGAAATATCACAGTGACTGCTATAAGAACTAAGAAGCAACCTTAAAAAACATGTAGGCACCATAAGCTGAGCAACTTGAACAAACCCAATATTTGCACAGATGAGAAACCAGAACAAGTGTCTATTATTCTTGTAGTTACTCATGGATGTAGTTACAAAGGTTACCTCAACCTACACTGTGGAGGAGTGCCACAACCCTGCAGGAGTTAGTTAATTGTTGTATGCAGCCATCCTCTTTGAACAAGGCCCATTGGATAGTAGTATATATATTTAATATAAAGATGTCCACCTCATAAGGTCCACTAGGTAGTTGGTACCCATTAGTGACACAACCACAAATAGTTAGGGTTTTTACTATTGAAAAAATAGGAAATTATGGAATGTGTCTTGTGTTATGTAGGTGGAGCTCTATTCGGTGAAAGGTCACCCCACTTTAAGAGGCAAGTGAACATTGTTTCCTTCTTCAGATGATCTTAATACATGGGTATCAAGACAAAATGGTGCAATTATGTTCTTTGCATAATTGGTTATGTTTCAATTAAAGGATTAAGGAACACTACAAGTAGTATCAAAGCTCTTGCCTAAGCAAACACACCTCCAAATTTTAGTAGAAATTTTTCTTAGGCAAGACACATGTTTTGATGTCTTTAAAATTTAAATAACACAATGACTTGTCATTTAATGGATAAAATTGTTGTTGGGAAATAACACACACAGGAAATACAAGTAGAATCACTCTGTTGGAAACCCTTGTCCTATTGGTACCCCTTAGATTAGTATCACATTAGACAACACCTGTATACAGAATCTCACTACTACATACCTTTGAGTATATTGAAAGTCCCCTAGGTAAACCTAAAACCAACTCTAGATCAACAAATTGGCCATCTTGTTGCTATAGTACACTAAGATAAGCACTCAGGGAGGTCACTCTCTAAAACATGGGTAGTCGGATCATATGGCTAAAGGCATGATTGAGCCTCTTTAATGCCCTGAGATATTAGACTGTAGAACATGGGTAGTCGGATCATATGGCTAAGGGCATGATTGAGCCTCTTTAATGCCCTGAGATATTGGACTGTGCACTATTGTTGACCCAAGTATATTAGAGCATTATAGCATCTAACACTCCTTTATCTCTAGGGCTCACAAAGCCCTAGCTTCTACAACAACAGCCAGAAAAATTCCATCATCTTTGCATCTAGGAAGTTATTTGGAAATTCTATCACGCAATAATAATCAGTTGGGAGTAATACTCCCATAGGAGCACTCAGATTTTAAAAAATTAAAATAAAATAGATGAGTTTTGCAGACATCATTGCAAGAGACCTATCTCAAAAGATTCCCGATGTCATGTTGATCACTTGGATCTCTGTATCAAGTAACCATTTTTTGTGTGGACCCAACAATATAGTGATTCAAAATAAGCTAAGCTGAATCCTTTCAAGCCATTGACAATGCTGCAGAGCAGTAACACCATCACACTGCATTGTCGTAGAACAGAAAATAGCATGGTCGTACATCTGCACAAATGCACACCAAACAGTCACACGGAAGGCCATACAGCAAGTTGCAAAAGGCAGATTTGCAGATCAGGGCTTTTCCAAGAAAACAGAGGGTTGTACAACAATATGGGTGCCCAATAACTTTTTCTATAATTGTTGTAGCTTATATTTTCCTCAGTGGGCCATTTTCCCAATAAAGGAGCCCTTGTACGTTGTGAAATTATTTGAATGAACAACAGATTTGAAGGGGGTAAATTCTATGGGCATATTTGTGGGGACTAGTTTAATCTTTGCTTCCGCTGAAATTTATTATTTGCCAATTAAATGCCCAGTAATACTTTTTTTTTTTTGTAAGCTAAGGCGGTATTCTATGTTTTCCATTACTGAAATCAAAAAACATTACAGATATAGACAGGTCTCAACCCGCCCATAAGGGAAACCGGGTTTCTTGACCATCTGAAGTTTTTAAAAGCCATCCAATAAAAGTATATTACCAGTCTATCTATCCATACTATAATCAAACTGTTTTTCCTCTGAGTCATTAACATCTAAGATTCCAAAAAACAAAATAGAAATATATAAAAACCTTCTTGTAACATCTCCATCTTCTACTGGTTCATTGCAGCTTCCTTTGGTTCTTTTTCCACCTTTACTCCTATACCGCTCGCTTGCATCAGCTTCAGAATCTCATCCATCTTTCTGTCTTGCATAAGTAGAGTGACCTGGATATTCTTCAATTCCTTTTTCAGGGTGGGAATTCCTTGGGCCAATTCAACCATTTCCATGGCCACCTGCTCCATTGCCTTGGCCAACAACTGCTTCATTCCCCAATAAACATGTAACGACTGTTTATACAGTGACATTCGTCCTCTCGTATGCCCCGGATCAGGGAGGAACTGCTCCCAATCTTCCATTTCAGGATCTGAAATCTCCTGCATAGCTTCTTCCTCTAAATGATCAATAATCCTTCTAATATTCGGATTTGTATCATGGTGGTAGGCTGCTTCTGCTTCCTGGAGTTTTTTCCTCATGTCTTTCTTGCCTCTCTTTCTGTCTCTGCCTTCACTAGCTGCTCCCTCCTCATATTCCAATCTCACATTCCTACTCCCCCGACCGCCTCGTCCTCCAATCCGCCCTCTCCCTCTCTGATTAACGCTCCCTTGCGTTCCTCTGTTCCTTCCTCGTCTACCGACCTTCTCTTCTTCGTCATCTTCCTGACTCTTGTCCTCTTCTTCGCGGTCTCCCTTTTCCGGCTCATGCCCCTTCCACTTATCTTCTTTTCTATACGCTGTTCGTTGGGGCTCCTCGTCTAAGATAAAATTCGGGATATCAAACTCTTCCTCCGACTCATCCGGGATAGTAAAATAAATCTTCTGCAAGGCCTCCTCCATCGTACTCTTTCCTTTCTCTGCTGGAGTTGCCGCCTTGCTCCTCGTCCACCTACCTGCTCCCCTGTCTTGGTTTTCCGCCATCTTACTTGCCTTCGTTAGTTTGAATTTCCTACTGCTCTCTGTCAATATGCTTTGGTTCTCTCCTGGTATCTCACTTTGCTTCGTTCGTCTGCATGCAAGCCCTATATGATTCCTGCTCTGCCACCTTTCCTTCTTGAAACTTCCTTGCTGCCTGTCTTCGTCATTAATACCCACTCCATATGCTCTATCATGATGGGAAACGATCACGGTCTCGCTGACGACTCCCCCTCTGCTCCTCGGTACCTTAGCCATTTTTCGCCTTGGGATGATCATCCTTCCCATGGGTTGATTGATCCATTCTGATCGAGCATTGATTATCCTGTCTTTTCCCCTCCTTCCCATAATCTGGAGGCGTCTAATTATACCTTTCCTATGCAGTCGCTTCATTATGATCCTGACTTAATACATTTTTTAATTCGCTCCACCTCGGATCATCCTGTAATAATGTCCAGCTACCATCCACTACCCTGTCCGGTCCTTCACTTCCCCAATTTGCCAATAGATCAGCTACGATATTTCCATTTCTCAATACGTGGTTTATTATCGTATATTCTATCCTACTCAGCAGTCCCTCAATATCCTGTAGGATCCCTGCTGTCCTCCAACTCTTCGTTACATGATCCCAGCTCTTCCCATCCCGTAATTTCTTTAACATATCAATCGTAATTTGGGAATCTCCTTCGATTTCAAGGTTCATATACCCATTCCTAACTGCTATCCGGAGACCATGGTGTACTGCCCACAATTCCGCTTCGTTGTTCGTCATCTCCCCTCCCCATTCAGCATACATCCACCGTGTATCACCTCTGCTATCCCTGAAAATGCCTCCCAAACCTGCTTGCCCCGGGTTACCCTTTGAGGCCCCGTCGAAGTTTAATTTGACCCGTCGATCACCAGGAAGCCTAAAATAGTTGGGGCTCTGTATGCCATTTCTGATCTTCCGCTCTGCATTAGGATAGATCATCTGAAATTCCATATTCAGTTTAGAGACGATTCTCTGCTCCTCCGGGTTCAACCTCCAATCTTCTTCCTCCCACACTTCCGACAAGACTGTTTCTTTAATCGACCTACATATTTCATCCCAAATTCTTGATTCTTGACAGCTTTTATCCCTAAAGATTCGTCGATTTCGCTCTTTCCAAATCGCCCATATTACAAAACCTATCACCAGGTTCCATATTCTCCTTACGACTTTGCTTTGGAAATTCCCCTTTCCCCATTGGAGCAGAGTGTTCCTGATACTGTCTGGATCCCTTTTTGTCATTCCGAAGAGCACCCTAATTTCTTCCCACAGGCTCTGAGTATATAAACATTTGTTTAACAAATGCTCCTGAGTTTCTATTTCCTTACTACAGAGATTACATCTTGATGGTCCATTCATTCCTCTTTTCTGAATATTGTCCCATGTCAGGATCCTCCCTCTGCACACCAGCCATACGAAAAATGTTACTTTTGGCCACCATTTTCCTTCCCAAATCTTTTTCCATTCCGTTGGTTCCTCCTCTCTTTCCTCTTGCGTTTCCCAGTAATATGCTTCTTTTACTGTGAACATGCCCTTCATCGCTTTACCCCAACGCAGAATATCCTTACCTTCTCTGATCTTGATTTTCCGCGATTCTATTTCTCTGTTATACGTTTGCCCAGCCTCCTGACTTATATTATCATCCCATTCCTCCGGTCTTTTCCAAACTCTCCATATGTCGTTTAATTCTTCTCTTTTCCAATAGTCCCTCACATGTTCCATGCCTGCTCTTTTCGCTTTCTCTTGGACTTCGTGAAGAGTTTGGATCCTATCCATATGACCACGCTGTTGCCAACCGTCCTCCCAAAATCTCGCTGAGCTTCCTTCACGGATTTCCCAAAAGGCAAGGTTCCTAACTATATCCCTGTTTCTACTTGCTAAATCCCAGATCTGTGATCCTCTTGGAGTTTCCTCTATTCTTAAACGCCCTTCAGTTGTATTAGGCATGCCATATTTTTGATTCCATATTCGTTTCCACACATCAGTTCCCCCCTGGACCCATCTCCACCATAGTTTCGCCCCTAGAACCTTGTTTACAATTTCAGGGTCTCTTACTCCCAGGCCTCCTTCTTCTTTCCTCTTAATTACATTCTTCCATGAAACGAGAGTCCATTTCTTCTGTTGCTTGGGACCCCCCCATAGAAATTTTCCGAATATTTCTCTCATTTTAGCAAAAACTCCTTTGGGAGCAGCCATAATGGACAGGTGATATATAGGGATAGATAATAGGACCGATTTTAAAAGGACGATTCTGCTTGCAATATTCAACAATCTGAACGACCAACTAGCTAATCTTTTCCTGATTTTTTCCAACAAATTCTGCCAATTTTTGATCCGGTTAGGGTTTATATCCAGTTGGATACCCAAATACTTCGTGGGTAACTCACCCTTTCTAAAACCTAGAACTCTGGTTAAATGATTTTTGATTGACTCAGGCGAATTAAATATGAAAGTACAAGATTTATCATTATTAATCTCCATACCTGATGCGTTCATGAAGGCTTCTAAGACCTGCTTGAAATTCCTCACCTCCTTCAGCGACGCTTCTCCAAATAACATCAAATCATCAACAAACTGTTGATGTGTGATGATCAGATTATTCCCCCACAACCTTATTCCTTTGATTCTCCGTTCGCTTACTTCCTTTTTGAGTTTTCTACTTAGTCCTTCCATAGCCAAGATAAATAAGAACGGAGAAATTGGGTCCCCCTGCCTAATTCCCCTGGTAGCATTAAATGTATTTGTAGGAATACCATTGACCAAAATTGAAAAATTCGGAGTAGAGATCATGCTGACTATCCATGCTATCCACCTGCTCTCAAAACCATAAGCTTCCAAAACTGCTCTGAGATAGTTCCAATTCAATCGATCATAGGCCTTGGATAAATCCAACTTCATTAGCATCCCTCTCTGTTTTTTCACCTTTAGGGAATTCAGTGGAACTGAAATTTAATTTATGATCAACAAGGAAAAAATTACTAGGAGGGCTTTTCCAAGAAAACAGAGGGTTGTACAACAATATGGGTGCCCAATAACTTTTTCTATAATTGTTGTAGCTTATATTTTCCTCAGTGGGCCATTTTCCCAATAAAGGAGCCCTTGTACGTTGTGAAATTATTTGAATGAACAACAGATTTGAAGGGGGTAAATTCTATGGGCATATTTGTGGGGACTAGTTTAATCTTTGCTTCCGCTGAAATTTATTATTTGCCAATTAAATGCCCAGTGATACTTTTTATTCAGTGGAACTGAAATTTAATTTATGATCAGCAAGGAAAAAATTACTAGGAAATAAATAGCCATTTATTGGGGTTAAAAAATACATGGTATCAAAGCATATCTAAAAAGGAGGAAGTCGATTTCCTAGTTTGCACAGCAGAAAACCAGCCATAAATTTTTGTGACTGCTAAAAGGAATTAGCATGTGACAAATTATTTGTTCAAATCTAGAAATGGCAGCAACCAGTAAAGTTTGAAGACAAGTAGGATAGTGTTAAGCCATATATAAGCCTCATTTTAACCCTAAAACCCCTTATTAAGTCCTATATATTGAGAGACTAAAATTCTATCATTATATTGTTATGTAGGCTAGAACCCCTCATGTTCCCATTTTATTATAATTGTACCCCCTCGAAGAGGACAACAATTTTTGGTTTCTTATCATTTTTAAGTCGCAAGGATCATAACAATTGGTATCAAAGCTCATGATCCTAGGGTTTTGTTGCTTCAAACAGGTGAACATGACATTCTCGCTATAACTTTTTTCTAGGAGGTTTCAAATGGTGAAACTTGGAGAAGAATGAGAAGACATCTCCTACAAACTCAGGTTCAATTTTCTGATCTTGGTTCATTGTATTTTCGAAGATATGTTCCAAGGAAGTTAAGGTTTCTGAATGCTCCTAAAATCTGTCTCAAACAGGTCAGTTCGCCATTTTCGCTATAACTTTTTTTCCTATGAGGCCTTAGGCCGTGAAACGTGGACTACGTTGAGGTAAAATCGTGGCGAACATCTAGCTCAATTTACAAATCTCGGTTCATTATATTTTCAGAGATATGATCCAAGTAAGTTATGGTTTCTATATGCTCCAAAATCAGTTTCAAATGGGTTAGTTTGGCATTTTTGCTAACTTTTTTGCTACAAGGCTTCAAAAAGTAAAACTTGGTCCATATTAAGGAGAAATCTTGGGGAATAACTAATTCAAGTTTCAAAATTTGGTTTGTTATACTTGGAGTTATACCCTATGGAAGCTAAGGTTTGTGAACAGTTGATGGTGGCTTCGACTTTCTTGTGCGTGATTGGATTCTCGTAGTTTAGAACCATGTAGATTGTTAGATCATGTTGTCGTCCTTTCCCTATCTTTGGGAGGGATTTGTCAATTGTATGCGCTTTTCTTTTTTCTCTCCAGCGTGAGTCACGCGATTTTTTGCAAGGCGGATTTCTCGGGGTTTTCCTCTGGGTATCAGGGTGTTGTTAGATGTTTTTTTCTGTGAGGGTTTCTCAGGTGGTTTTCTTCCCTTTTCCAGTCATTCAGTCTCGCCCTCGTTCCCATCTTCCCCGATGGCGGCCAGTGGTGCATCAGCTTTTTGTTTGGTTCCTTCTTGTCTTTTTTCTCTGTCAATGATTTCAAGCAACCCTAACTCTTTTGATTTCAGCGCTTGGGGGGAACCAGATGAGGCTCCGCCTACTTTTCGCACTTCCTCTGAGTTCTATTTGAAGCGAGCCTTTTTTCTTGTCGTTCACTCCCATTCAATAGTGCAGCCCTGCAAACCCTTTAGTCTTTCGGTCTTGCCCTCCCCCCTGGCCCTTTGGTGACATCCCAGTTTGTGTTAGAGGGTCTAGTGGTTGGGGATATTAACGCCCTTGTCTTAGATATGGTTTCCCAAGGTACTAAATCATTGTTGAAGGTTCCCGCTTCCCCTCAGGTTCGTGTGTCTTGCCGTAATGCTTTTCAGGGAGCTGGTCTAAGTTGTCTGAGTCTTGAGGAGGGTGTTACCCAGCTTGCAGGTCAGGTGTCTTTGGGTTGAAATGTATCTGCGGGAACAAAGGTTGAAGAAGGTGGTCAGGGATTTGAGGCATTAAATGCTCCAATTAATGAAAAGTTCTCAGACGAAACCATTCCCCCAACTCGAGCCTCACAAAGTTTTGTTTCCTTCGTCGGTTCACTCTGATTTGCGCCATAAGGTGGCAAGGAATCAGAGACCTTAGAAAGCTCTCAAAGCAAGTGAGAAAAAAACTTCATTGAGTCTCGGGGTGGATGTCAACCTGAATAGGGTATAGAATCTTCTGCAGCAGACGTTGTTAGGCAAGATGTTCTATATTTCTTTCTCCAAAGACAGTATCCAAAAATGGGTTGAGTCGACATGGAAACACATTCTTGGGTACTCGAAGATTAGCCTTCTAGCAAATGACTAGCTTGTGTTTCACTTCTTACAAAAGGAAGACTTGATCAAGGTTTCGAAAAATTCGTGGGTGAGCGGTAAAGGCTTTCTTTGAACCCAAAGATGGCACACCATATTTAACCACTCTAGTGAGAAACCTCGGCTCAAATACTTAAATACTTTTGGGTTAAATTGCAAAGTTTTCCGCTTGAACTTTTGTCAAGGAATATTTTCATCAATGTTGCAAACATTTTGAGGAAATTTTTCTTCGACAATAAATCTCAAATGGAGTTTGATAAAAGGATTGCATGGATCTTTTGGATATGGACACTGAGGAGTGGCTCCCTAATGAATTGGTTATCTCTTGCGGCAAACATTTTATGTCCAACGCTTGGACTATTGGAAAGTTCCCTTCTGGTGCCTTAGCTAACACCAGACTATTCATTTGAGGAAGGATTGTCGGAAGTCACGCAGGGTTCACGTTCCTAAATTTAAGGGCAAAAATTCCATGTAAATGGGGGACTTTTTATCCTCCTATGTTGGCCCGTCATCCTTGGAATTGGATGAAGGGGTCTCGTCTGGGACCTCAGAAAAAGCTACTTTGGCTTCTCATCATTTGAATCTGTCTAGGTCTGTTGGATTCAGTTCGGACTTTTCGTTTCCTTCCTCACAACAACTTGAGCCAGCAGAGGTGTTGTTGGACTCGAGAGCTCCTCCCAGCAGCTCTCAGCAAGAATTAATTTCTTTGGATACTTTCTCACTTCAGGTAGCCCCATTCCAAGACTCTTTAATTTTGGTTTTATCTCCAATACACATGGTTATGTTGGATGATCTTAAATATTCTTTTGTTTCATATGGTCGTTCTTCCTCTTCGAATGTTTGTTTGTTAAAAAATTATTTCTCTGTTTTAGGGCTTAATCTAGCCAATAATGGCTTCATAACTCCTTTTCATGATCAGGCTTTTCTCCCTCTAGCCCCTCTTCTGCCTCCCCTATCCCTTCAATCTTCTTCCTCCCTTATCCCATTGGTCCCCCCTCCCTCTCTCATCTCGTCCTATGGGAGCTAGTCACAGCCTATAGGCACTCTGGATATAAACTCCTTTCCTCCGCTAATCCACTCGACTGCTTTGATGTATTCTTGTGCCTCAAATCCCTCCTCTGGTATCCCTCTGTCTTTCATTATGTCATTCAGCGAAATTTTGAAGCCCCCCCCCTTTACAGATTCTCAACTCATTGACCTCATCCCTAGTGGACATCCCAGTCTTCTTTGACATAAACATTACTATCAAAAAATAAAAATAAAAATCCATGGTTAGGGATGGCTCCTCTTAGGATTCTTGCATTTCTTTGAATTCCCCCCCTGTTGCTTCCTCTTTTTGGGCCCTTAGAGTGCAGGGGCCCACATATGGGGGTTAGAAATGATTTTGCTCTCTCTAAACATAAGGGGGCTCAAAGGAAACTCCAAATTCCTTTCCCTCAAGAGATTAATAGAGCCTTATCGTCCCTCTGTGATGTTGTTTCAAGATTCTATGGTGTTCGGAGCTAAAGCCATGGATTTATTTTCGAAAATTTGTTTTGGGTGGTATATGTGCATCATATACAGATGGCCAATCTGGGGGTTTAGCGGCTATCTGGGATCCTTCACAAGCATCTTTCAATGCATTCCAGTCGAAGGTGGGCGTCATTATGGAAGGATATTCGAGGGGTTTCTTTGGTCTAGTGATTATTGCAAATGTTTATGGTCCATACGAAGATAAAATAGGTTTTTGGGACACCTTCCACCTTAGTGGCCTCCTCGGCTGCAACAAGTTGATCCTGGCCAGAGATATGAATCTAACTATGTCAGCCAATGAGGTTTGGGGCAGTAGGGCCAAGATGGACCCTTTGGCTTCTCATTTCACAAACTTGTTCCAAAGTGTGAATTTGATTGACATTTGTCCTTCTAATACCCCCACTTGGAGAAATGGTCGGGTAGGTAGTGAAGGGATTGCAAAAAGGTTGGATTGCTTCTTAATGGCTAAAATTTGGCTTCTTCCATAAGCAAATATAAATCTTGGACTATCTTTGATAGTATTTAGATCACATGCCCATTTTCCTTGAGCTTGACTTTTAGAATTCAAAATCCTTGTATCCCTTAAAATTTAATCATACATGGCTCAAGGATATGTCTTTTAATAATCTCGATAGAGGCTACTAGCCTAAGCTAGAAATGCCGAAATTTGCTTATGGTATGGACTCCCTCTCCTATAAGTTAAACATGTTGAAGAAAGTAGTGATTAGATGGGAGAAGGAAAGGAAGAAATCTCTGAATGTGACTTGCTTCTATCGAACAGGGATACAACTTTTTCAGTCGATCCTTCTTCATAGACTCGTTCCCATCATAAGTCATAAGTCACCTGTGCAATCTCCAGTGGAAGAAACTACAAATTTTAAAGCTTAATGAGTCCTAGAGAATCAAGAGTAGGGAAAACTGGGTTTCTCAGGGGGATGGCAACACAAAAAAATTCACAAGTATGCCACTCATAGGAAAGTGAATAATGACATATGGGTGTTAGAAAATGTAAAGCGTAATTATTATATCTTATTTTCCTTAACCTTGATAGTACTTGTGAGTCTTTAGTTATCTTCTTTATCTCCTTTAGTTAGATATTTCATCAAACAATATCGAGAACAATAAAAGTAACAAAAAGAGGACACAGATATAGGCTCTCAACCTGGGCAAAACCCCTCCAAGGGGAAAACCTGGAAACTCTTCTCTTCTTAGAATCTGCTTCAAATGAGATACAAAGACTCAATCCCTATACCAAGTCTTCCCATTACCAAGTCAACCCTTTCTCAAGTCCTTCCTTTATTCTGCACCAAACTGCTACACCCTACAACTTCAACCTGCCAGCAACAACACTGCTACTTGACCTGCAACTTCAACCTAGCAACTTCGTTATAGTAGTTTCTTGGAAACCCTAATATAGCCCCATCCTAAGACGTACTTAGAGCAAGACAGCTCTCCCAAGGTCAACGAGGTCAAGATAAAGGTTTTCCCTCTCCTAGCTACTAGATTATGCACTTCATCCTACTGCATCTTGAACCTGCAACTTTGGCTTGTTTCTACAACCCAAAAACCATAGAATTTTGCATGTGTGAGAGAGATAGAGCCCAAAACCAAGAAATTTTGTCCTTCCAGCTTCTTCTAGACCTTCGCTCTCCTTCTTCTTCCTTTCCCAGCTACAGATCGAACTCTTTCTTGTAGATCGAACTTGTAAGTGAGTGAGTCTCAAATGAAGTCGAATTGCTCCTTTATATAGCCTTCTCAAGGGGTTGAATTCCCTCCTTTAGGCCGACTTGATGATCCCATGGCCGACTTGTACTCTTGGAGTTTCCAGGACTTTCTACACTAACAAATAATTATTTTTACGATTAGAAATTATCTATAAAGGTCTTATAAACATGATGTTGACTTCATTTGCTCATGACAATAAATCCTAAGACCTAACAAACCCTAGAAGCATGAAAAAATGCATTTACCTAGAAGACCATCAATAATGAGCATGAAACCCTTGCTTTAATTTTAATAATAATAACTTTCTTTCTTCTTTTCTTGTTTGTTGCATATGATACATTGAAATTAATACAACAATTATGAAGATCGAAGTTAGTTCCATTTTCAACACTCGCTCTTAACTAGGGAGGTATTCATAATTGTACAACCATTACAACATCATACCTCAAACTAAAGAGTTCTCAAGAAGAGTCGGATTGATAAGCCATATTGTAAGCATCATCATCAAGACCAACGTCGTCCCTGAGGCCTAACTGGACAAGCTCTACTTTAATCAAGAGCATTATGCTGGGAGGCTTTACATGTGATATCGCATTATCTCTACAAGGTACATACCCCATCCGAATGTCTACAAGGTATGTCCTTTCAGGACTATTCTTATCTTGGATCTCCATTCTTGAGTCCTCAAACAATATCGGTCCTCTTCGACCACTCTTCTCTTGGATATCTGTCACATCCTCAAATAGTGTCGGTCCCTTTCCTTCCTTGGATGTTATATCCTCAAGGAAACCACAGATGCTTATCCAATCCTCCATTCTCTCTTCATTACCTGACGAAGAGAATGCACATGTGATGTCCAACATCACTCCCTCTCAAACTGAGAGGATGTCCCTATTCTCCTTTAATCTTGAGAATAGAACCTTGTTCCTATACATGGAGACTCCTTTACTCACTCTCAAAATCCGAGGAGATCTAGACTTCCTTTCTATTTGGGAAATCATCTTCACAAGCCTTACATCTTGTCTTCAAAAAGGTATCAACTACCAGTTCTTCGTAGTTGTCTGGCTCCCTCTTTCTTCTACATCATCAAACTTTCTTTCTTTCAAGGTATCATGGAGCCACCTTCTCTTTTCGATCTTGTGATAAGTTTCAAGTCAGTCTTCGTGCTTATCACTTTCTTCTTTGATATGAAGGCCTTACATTGAACCTTCCCAAACTTCAAGTTGATCATGGTTGCTTCTTGAAAGTGACCTTCCTTTACCTTCAAGTTATCTTCTTGTACCGCTACCTTTCAATCTCAATAACTTGACTTTACAATTTCCAGGTACAGGATATCAAGCTTCCCTCAATATCCTTCATCCATACAATTGAACTTGCCTCAACTGTCATCATATATCCTACAATGTTCTCTCAGGTAGAAAAAGTAATATGTTAACCAGATAACCAATAATAATGAAAATCATACTTACCTCATGATGATCTTCTCGGTCCATTAAGATCCTCATGGTCCTTCTCATGGTGCATCAGAGTGCCCATGTATCGAACTTGATTACCAAGTTACAACTTTTTTTTCCAGAGACTATAGTATATACTATATGTTAATCATTATTATATATATTCTAGAGAAAGTCTCATTCTTATTCTTTTCAAGCATCATATATTCATATGTTAAAGAATGTAACTAGGTTCGGTCTTCATAATTGTATTTAAGTCATAATGAAATGTATTTATCAAAAGAAAGAAAAAAGAATTATTATTATTATTATTATGACTTATTAAAGCATGGGTTTCATGCTTGGGTCATCATGTTTTAGGTCAAAGTCCCCATTGAGGACTTCTAGGTTTTGTCTTGAGTCATTAGAGTCATTGTCCATTTAAAGAGACCCTTCTTGGGCTTTTGAATCATGTAAAAAGAATTAATATTGAGTAAAATAAGTCATTTGTCACCTCCACACCAAGTCAGCCCTTACCTGATCAAGTCGGCCTACATGAGGGTAATTCGAACTCCAAAAAAGGGTATATATACAAGCAGTTTGATTCATTTGGACGACACTGTCTCACAAGTTCGATATAGGAGGAGCAGAAAAAAGTGAGAAATTGTAAGAGAAAGGAGAAGGATTGCTAGATCGAAGATTTTCTGGGTCATTTCTCTCACACATGTGAATTTATTGGGTTGTTGTTAGGATCAAAATTATAGATTTTGTTGGGTCGATGTTCTATTGGGTAGAAGTTCTACTGCTAGGTCGAAGTTTTGTTGTTGGGTCAAACTTCTGTTGCTAGGTTGAACTTCTGTTGTTGGGAAAGTCAAATTTCTACTGCTAAGTCGAAGTTTTGTTGTTGGGTCGAACTTCTGTTGCTGGGTTGAACTTCTGTTATTGGGAAAGTCGAAATTCTATTGCAACAAGATCAAAGTACTAGGTCGAAGTTGTTACTGGAAGGATATCATTTGCAGAAGAAGGGAAGGGCTGACTTGGTTGTTGGAGGAAGTTTGTGTCTAGGTCAAGGAGTCTTGGATCATCTCATGAAACTATTAAAGGAAGAGTTGTTGACTGGGTTTTCCCCTAGATAGGGGTTTTGCCCTAGTTGTCCACCTACATCTGGTGTCTGTGATCTTCATGTTATTGTTTTGGTAATTGCTTGATGAACTAAAAGTAAAAGAAGAACATAAGAAAGTTAATAAGAACATAAGAATATCACAAGTAATTATCAACATAAAGAAAATCTTTCTACCTTTCTGATTTTCCAACATGGTTTCAGAGCTAAGGTGAAGAAAGAAAAAGGCAGCCTGAAGCTCTATTAAAAGGAGAATAAGGAAATCTCAAGAAGTTGAATGAGGGTCATCAAAGGGGATCATATAAGCCTACTATCTTCAAGAACCATGTCTAACTCATTGAAGGGAGAAATCAAATTAGAAGGAGCCTCCTATTACAAGGCATGGAAAAGGAGGATAGGTCTCATCCTTGAAAAGAATAAAATCTTGAATCTAGTCAAAGGAAAAGTAAATAAGCCTACAGATGAATCAAGTGAAGCAGAGAAAGCAAAGTTTAGAGAAACAGAAATATTCACCATGAGCCTAATAGGGATCATCCCATATATATCCAACATAGATTCCGCTCAAGGGATTTAGAAGGATACTCCTACTTTCGAGAATGCATGCAGACAAGAAGAAGTCGAAATATATTTAGTAAGCAACAAGGAAAGTGAAGAAGAGAAAATCTTGAATGCCTATCACAAGAATAAAGGAACCTTCAAGAAGTCCAAAGGGCCAAGGAAGAAGATAGACCTATCTAAGATTGAATGCTACAATTGTCACAAGATGGGTCACTATAGAAGTAATTGTCCTAAGAATCCAAGGAATAAAAGAAGAGATAGGGATCAAGCAAACATTGCCAATGAAGGTTCACCAAAGAAGAACAAGATGGAAGGATCCAAAGTCAAAGACCTATTTGCTAGGGACTCTTAGGGACTCTATCCCTTACATATCCTTCTATTCTAAGTTTTGAATTGTTTTCCTTTATGCTTTGATTTCTAGTACTTGTAGGTTTAACATGCTTTGGAAAAAAATTGTTGAATTGTTTTGTTAAAGTTATAGGTGTCCCTCAAGATTGGATTAAGAGGGAGCCCTCACCATTTTTCCAAAGATAAGTATCTTACTCCTTGTATTATCTTTTATATTTGGTTTTCCTTTTCCTATCCAAATGTGTTTGTTTTAGATGCTAGTAACATTTATTTTTATATTTTCCCTATTTAGGAAAAGCTTGTTGATATGCTCAAGGGGTATGGGGAGGATCTATTGGAATTGATGTCATGTAAGGTTTGTCTAGAAAGTATCTCAAAGGTATGTCTTAAAACATAAGCTGTGTTCTATTCAATATAAAGGTACATTCATTCATTCTAAATGAATCTGCTTTATATTACTAACAAGTGCTATGTCTAGGACCTTTGAATCTTAAAGATTCTTGTCTAGGTGATTAATCAATAGATTGAATCTACCCTCATTAAAATCATCATGTTTTTGGAACCCTAATAGGTTCTCTGTAAAACCCTAATCTAAGGGTGTGTCGATATTGTTGATGAAACCCTAGTCTTCTTAGTGTTATTAACAAAATCTGAAAAATATTATTCTTTTGATGTTTGGGGTTTTGATGGTAATGTCATGTTTGGAGTATTATGGGAACCCTAGTCCTTTAGGGTTGGATGATAATGTCTATGTGTTGAAATCATAGACCTTAAGAGTTTTTGGAAAATTAGGGTTTGTTGTGTTATGTATTGAAACCCTAGATCTTAAGGGTTTGGTAGGGTTTATAAGCAAGACCCTTATTTTAGCTAAGATGATATCCTAGGAATGAAACCCTATGTGTATATTTGTCTGTCTGATCATATCCCTAGACCAATCAAGATCGTTATATGTATGACTTCAGATGTATTGATATTTGTGTCTTGGACTTACCTAATGGATTTTGATATGTTGATGCGTGATTATGAAATCCTAGATATGTATTTGTGCTAACCTATTTGTTGATAAGTTTTAGGGTTTGCAACCAAGCCCTAGTAGAAGTTTGATATTCTAGGATATGATGTGATGATATTTTTTGGCCTTGATGTTGAATCTACGGTTTACAACAAACCCTAGTAGAAGTTGATCATATTAGATTGTGTTGTGATTGGTTTTGATTGTTGAAGCTTAGTGTCTCATGTATGGAATTTAGGATTTGTATTAAATCCTAGTAGAAGTCTAACATATGAATTCTAAAGTTGTTGGATGCATTGTAGAACTATACTTGTTTGAATTGCTTCTAGGGTTCGCAATATATTATAGTAGAGTATGTGATATCTCTGGAATAAATATTGAGACCCTAGATATAATGAAGACTGTTATCTTGATTGAGTTGCTCAAAGTCTTGATGATGAAGTCTACGATTTATGACAAAACCCTAGCAAGTAGTTGAAGTTTAAAATTATGTCTCTTGTTGATTATGAGCCTAGCTAAGTTTAGGTATTTGATGTCTAAAGTCTAATGCTTCCATTATGATATAGTTAATTTCATGCTTCTATATATGTATTTGGTTGTACTTGTTATCTAAATTGTGCACGTACATAATCTTCAAGATGCTGAAGATATGCGTATGTAAAGTTGATTTGATTGATAAGCGTGAGGAAGGAAGTTATATGAAATGATGATGATCAAGATGACTCTGATAAGAAGAATGCAAGCCATGAAAGATTCTTCGATGTCATAGAAAGAAGTTGATTTCCCTAAGTTAAGAGGAAGCCTAGATAAAAGAAAGGGTATATCTTCCAAGTTGAGAGGGAGGGCATATTATAGTCATGATGAATACCTTGAAGAAGAAATTGGAGAATGTATATTGAGGTGTTGTTGAAAGAAGGAAAGCAGGATTTCGTTGTTGTTGCATGTGCAGTAGGAAAGGAAGCTATATGATTGAGGAAACTTCTGTCTAGACTTGTTGGGAAGCCTCTAAGTCCTACTATGATAAATTGTGAAGCAGTATCAAGATGTCTGAAGACCCCGAAGGTTTGTTTTACTCATGAGTATTGAAAGGTTGTTACTAATTAGGGTTGTGACTTATTCAGGTAAATCTCTTGAAGTTTTTGAAAAGCATGCTTGAGGTTATCGATCTGTTTGATCAAAACATATTTGATGTGTTGAGGCATTGTGTGTGTAAAATGCCTCGGAGGACATCTAGCCGGCATATGTGTTGATGTCTAGTTCCCGAAGTAGGGAGGGTGGCGTTGGTCATAGAGCTTTGACCTTGCATTACGCACCTAGTTCCTTGGGTTGATGGTTAGCAAGTAAGTCTAATGGTACCTAGAGAGGTTGAAAGATTTAGTCCATCTTAGTCCCACCCGAATAGATTGCCCTGGTCAGGAATCTAGTCCGTGGCACCGTAAGTGCCTAAACTCTTCATGGTTCATGTGTTTTGAGATCTTCCATGTACTTGTATATATATGTGTAAGTATGAATACCTCCCTAGTTAAGAGGGAGTGTTGAAGAATGTAACTAGGTTCGGTCTTCATAATTGTATTTGAGTCATAATGAAATGTATTTATCAAAAGAAAGAAAAAGGAATTATTATTATTATTATTATGACTTATTAAAGCATAGGTTTCATGCTTGGGTCACCATGTTTTAGGTCAGTTCCCATTGAGGACTTCTAGGTTTTGTCTTGAGTCAATAGTCATTGTCCATTTAAAGAGACCCCCTTCTTAGGCTTTTGAATCATGTAAAAAGAATTAATATTGAGTAAAATAAGTCATTTGTCACCTCCACACTAAGTCGGCCCTTACCTAATCAAATCGGCCTACATGAGGGTAATTAGAACTCCAGAAAAGGGTCTCTATACAAGCAGTTCAATTCATTTGGAAGATGAGCCCTCACAAGTTTGATATAGGAGGAGCATAAAATGTGTGAAATTGCAGGAGAAAGGAGAAGGATTGCTAGATTGAAGTTTTTCTGGGTCATCTCTCTCACACGTGTGAATTTATTGGGTTGTTGCTGGTATCAAAATTTTGGCTTTTGCTAGGTCAAAGTTCTGTTGTTGGGATAAAAATTCTGGATTTTGCTGGGTCGAAGTTTTGTTGTTGGGTCGAAGTTCTGCTGTGGGTCGAAGTTCTGTTGTGGGTCTAAGTTCTGCGATTGGGTTGAAGTTCAATTGTTGGTAAAGACGAAATTCTACTGCAGCAAGATCTAAGTACTAGGTCGAAGTTGTTACTAGAAGGATATCATTTGCAGAAGAAGGGAAGGGTTGACTTGGTGGTTGGAGGAAGTCTAAGTCTAGGTCAAGGAGTCTTGGATCTTCTTGTGAAACTATTAAAGGAAGAGTTGTTGACTGGGTTTTCCTCTAGATAGGGCATTTTCCCTGGTTGTCCGCCTACATCTAGTGTATGTGATCTTCGTGTTATTGTTTTGGTAATTTCTTGATGAAATGAAGTAAAAGAAGAACATAAGAAAGTTAATAAGAACATAAGAATATCACAAGTAATTATCAACATAAAGAAAATCTTTCTACCTTTCTGATTTTCCAACATATACCTAAAAATATTTTATGACCAACTTTTTCTCCACAAGATTCTATACACGAATTTTATCCAAAGTTTTATATCCAACATGTATTCCTATGCTTTTATCCGATCATCTAGCTATTTATATATCTCACAAAGAGCCTGTATCCTGACCCATTGCATTCCTTCATCCCTTTACCAGTATTGATTCCACATTACATGGAATGTCTACTAACCTTTGTCATAGTGCTTCTTCCAAGAACCTTTCATAATTATGGTTCTTCCAAGATCATGATGATCTGCCTAAGCATGATGAATTCCTCTAGCATAATGTTATATAATGCCTGAGTGATAAATATACGAAAATGGTCTATATATCCATCTATTTAGATGATCTCTACAAAGCAACTTAATTATGTAAATTCTAGACATGCTCCTATCATATGCTTCTTTCTATTATATTATGCAAAACATGTTATTCTAAAAGAAAAAATATTCTCAAAGAACATGACAGTGAGTGAACCTTCTTTAGTAGTAAAGACCCTTCACTTCTTCCTTCTTTGCTTTCTTCTCAAGTTCTCCCACTACCTCAACTACATAAGCTTCACTCCTTTCCTTTCTCTTGTTGTTCTGCTTGTTTGGACAGTCACTCTTAAAGTGTCCAAATTCATTACATCCAAAACATTGCACTTTGGACATGTCTTTCTTCTTGGACTTACCAAACTTTCCTTTCTTCAACTTCTTGACTCAAGCTAGAAAGGCTTGAGATTGCTCATCAAATCCAATATCATCCTTGACCATGTTCATTGATTCTTCTAATATGCATTGCACCCACAACTCATCAAAGGGAATTGAATCCTTCTTGGGGTAGATGCTTGTTGCAAAGTTGCTCCATTCTGGTGGCAATGCATTCAGTACACAAATGGTTACTTATGAATCAGTAATAGGTTCCCCAAGTCCTTGCAAGTGGTCTCTTAGTTGAGATACTCTCATGAGAAAGGATGCCACATCCTCATCCTTTGACTTCTTCATTCTCTACAGCTTGTTTCTCAACAACACCTTTTGTCCTGTTGTACTTACTGAATACAAATTCACTAGCTTGTCATACATGGCCTTGGAAGTCTTCAAATTTGAAACAAATGGAACAAGAGAATCTTTAATGGATTCCACTGTGATCCTTTGTGCCCTTACTTCCCCTTTCTTGTATTTTGCTAGTTCTTTTGTCTTATTTTTCTCAGATTCAGTTATTTCCCCAGTAACATATTCCATTACTTCTTGTTTAGTTAATATCAAGTCAATTATTTTATTCTATGCTAGATAGTTTGATGGCCCAATGAGCTTGTTTCTCTCTTTGTAGAAAGAACTCATATGACTTGAAGGTTCAAGCATGATGTGATAATATGTTACTTGATGACCAAAATTTTTCTTAATGATGTCTACAACCTTCTTGATTCTTTCAACACCTTTGGAGAGTTCTTGATGGTCTTTAAAAGATGTTCCCTAGGATTCCTCCACAAACAACTTTCAAGATTGATGCCTCAAAAATAGACTTCCTTTTTGAAAGAACAACACCCTCCTTGCGAGATTGATGTAGTCTTGATCTTTTTCAATGTAGAAACAGTGCATTAGAAGGGTCTTCTACCAACGAGCCTTTAACCAGATCCCTTCAAGAGACAATTTTGTAGTCTTCTTTCGGGCTTCGAGAGCTTCCTATATTTTGATCAACAATCCTTTCTAGTGTCCTTTCCAGCTACCTTCCTTGTTCACCTTAGCTCTAATACCACATTAGAAAATGCAAAGCAACAATTATTATATATTATTTTCCTTAACCTTTATAGTGCTTGTGAGTCTTTACTTAGATCTTTCATCAAACAATATGAAGAACAATAACAGTAACAAAAAGAGGACACAGATATAGACTCTCAGCCAGGGAAAACCCCTCCAAGGGGAAAACCTGAAAACTATTCCCTTCTTAGAATTTGCTTCAAATGAGATACAAAGACCCAATCCCTAGACCAAGTCCTCCTAGTACCAAATCGCCCCTTTCTCAAGTCCTTCCTTTATTCTGCACCAAACTACTACACCATGCAAGTTCGACCTACCAACTATAGCACTGCTACTCGACCTGCAACTTCAACCTAGCAACTTTGTTCTAGCGGCTTCTTGGAAACCCTAACATAACCTCTTCCTGAGACCTACTTAGAGAAAGACAACTCTCCCCAACGTCAACAATGTCAAGATAAGGGTTTTGCCTCTCCTAGCTACCAGATTCTGCACTTTGTCCTACTACAACTCAGACCTACAACTCTGTCCTATTTTTGTAACCCAGAAGTGTGAGAGAGATTGAGCCCAAAACCAAGAAATTTCATCCTTCCATCTTCTTCTAGACCTTCACTCTCCTTCTACCTTTCCTAGCTACAAATCGAACTCTTTCTTGTAGATCGAACTTGTGAGTGAGTGAGTCTCAAATGAAGTCGAACTGCTCCTTTATATAGCCTTCTCAAGGGGTCAAATTCCCTCCTTTAGGGCGACTTGATGATCCCAGGGCCAACTTGTACTCTTGGAGTTTCCAGGACTTTCTAGACTCAGCATTAATTCTTTTTACAATTACAAATTGCCTTGAAGGGTCTTATAAACATGATGTTGACTTCATTGACTCATGAAAATAAATCCTAAGACCTAACAGAACATAAAAGCACAAAGAACATGCTTTTACCTAGAAGACCATCAATAATGAGCATGAAACCCATGCTTTAATAATAATAACTTTCTTTCTTTTCTTGTTTGTTACATAGGATACATATTGAAATGAGTACAACAATTATGAAGACCGAAACTAGTTACATTTTCAAAAAATGGGAACTAAAGGAGACTGATGGAAATATTATCTCATCTCAAGAAGATCTAAAAAGGGCAACAGTTTCTCACTTTTCATCTCTTTTCAAGCAGCCTTTTGCCAATAATTGCAGGTCATTAATCAGTGCCCTCGATTTTTCTCTGAGGAGGCTACCCATATTGGTAGACAAGTCACTTTGGGGGAAGTTGAAAACCAGTTGCGAATCTCTTTCCAGGCCAAAAAGCATGGGGGGTTGGGGATTAAAAAACTTATCCTAGTTTGGGAAAGCTTTTACATTAAAAAACCTTTGGGGAGCTCTGTTCAAGAATGGGTTGTGGAGCCAGGTCATCAAGGATAAATATCTTAAAAGACTCTCCTTAATTTACTAAATCCGGAATGTTGCCTCTATTTTTGGTTCCTTTTCTAGCTTTCTAGTTTGGAGGGGCCTTATGTCTTCTTTCTCTTGGCTTTTTTAATGGTTGATCTGGAAGGTTATGAACAGTTGCCAAATTCGCCTAGGTAAAGACCCTTTCCTAGGTGGTTCTCCTTCTTGTTTGTTTTTTGAGCCTCTAATTAATATTCTCAATTCAAAAGGCCTATATATGCTTGCCCAAGCCTTCAATTCCTTTCCTTTTGACTACTCCGAGAGTCGATGGCTTACCTCTTCCAATCTTTATTTGGAAGGTAACCTCGTCGTAGGATGGGAAAGACTTATCAATACCTTGTCTCAAAATGGAGTTCATCTCTCAAACGAGGATGATAATTTAATCTGGGGTTGGAATAATGCGTCGGGTAGTGTGGAAGCCAAATCAGCTTACATGGCCATATCCCCTTTTTTATGGCCTACGGCATCACATTGGTGGTCGGCAAAAATTTGGAAATGAAATCTCCCCACTAAACTTAAAAAGATTTCATGGTTGGTTTTGAGAAATAAAAATTTTACATGGGACAATCTACAAAAAAAGGGTTTCCAGGGTCCCAATTCCTGTTGTTTATATCAGGCATACGAGGAGAGCATATCCCATCTGTTTCTCAATTGTGAGATTGCAAAGGAACTTTGGTCAAATGTTCTTTCAACAACAGGATTCATTGTTCCAGTTTCTTTTAGATCCTTTGAAGAGTGCCTTCTTTACTGGCATAGTAATATGAAAAGGGTACAGGCCCTTCCTATCTTCATTACATGGAGTCTGTGGGGCTTAAGAAACAAAAATATCTTTGAAAAAATCTCTCCAAATTTGATGCAGACTACTTCCAAAGTGGTGGCTTTCTTAAGATAATTTCCCCCTAAAGAAAAAGTGATTCAAAAAAGAATGTTTGTCTTTCCTTCTCTAGATATGGATCTTACCTCGGCATTTTTTGATGGTGCTTCTCAATGTGGTGTATGGGGGGGAGGCTTCATCATTTTTCTCTCCCAGAATCATTTTTTAAAAGCAAGTCTTGGCCTCGATCAAGGCACCAACACAAAAGTTGAACTCTTAGAGGTTCGAGCTCTCTTGTTTTTGGTAAAGGCACTAAACATTCCTAAGCTTATGATCGGGGGAGACTAAAGTTATTTTTAACTAGCTAAGCAATAAATCTGATTTACAAGTTTGAAACTTAAGTTACTGGAAGTCAAAGATTGAGAAATTATTGTTGGAGTTACAATACTTATGTTTTTTTCACATCTACAAAGATGTCAACAAGAAAGCTGATATTGTTTCAAAGAAAGGGCTCCAACTTCATAATGGAATAATCTCCCTTGAAGAATGGATCAAAGGAGAATGACACTTCTCTGGCCTTTATCAGCTTTCTTGAACGATTGGTCGGTTATGTTAAGTCACATTTTGAACAGTCTTTTGATCATTTGTTTCTATAGCTAGATATATGAATCTTCGAGCGACTCTTCTATGGTCAATGTGTTTCAAACAGATTTAGTTCCTTTGTTCTTCTATGTTGCACAATTCTTAGATTGGGCTAGAAGCTTATACAGATTGTATATGTATCAATGTCCTATTAGTCCCTTGAGATTTTTTGCAGTGGCTTTCTAAACAGTTTTGAGTCGTGTAATTTTGATGAACCCTCTGCGGTCTATTTCTTATGGTTGTGCCATGTTTATTGTAAGCATCTTAGACTCCTATGAACATCAAGATGTTGTTGTGGTTTGCATGAAAAAAAGGTTTGTGAGTGTTCAGGAAATAAATTTAAAACATGTCAGCTTGGTATTTTTGCTATATCTTTCTATTTGGGAATTCTCATACTGTGAAATCTTTAGGGATTTCAGGAGACATACAGAAGTAGCTCAAGTACAAGTTTTATAATTATATTTGAAGAATTGGACACATGCCACTCTCAACAAGTTTGATTGTGGGAATAGGCCATAAAATTAGCAAGTTTTGGGAAAGTTACCATAACATTCAGTTGGCACATCAAATTCAATTCACGCATATGGAATTGCAAGAAACAAATTTTCAAATTCAAAAGACCTCCAATCTTAGAGATATACCAATAAAGCTTCAGTCATTCTAATATTCTCCAAATTAAGATATGTAAATTACTAGTGACCTAACTATTGCTTAGTCGAAGATCCTTTTTTGGTGACTAAAAGTTGTGATAAAGAGTACTATTATTATTTTCCAGCATACCTCCGAAGAGAGCTACTACACCAAAGGTTCATCCTTGACTCATAATGAAAATGAAGAGTTAGAATTTAGGTTATCTTAATTAGAGAAGAAAGGTAATGAAATAGATGGTAGTATGTTGAAAACAATGGATTTATCAAGTTCTCAAGAGAACCTTAAAAGAGAAATGCAAAAGAAGATGAATGACAATAAGAAAGAAATGTAAAATACCAAGGAAGATATACAAAAATCCATCAGGGTAGAAATCAAAGAATTAAAAAGCAATCTATTAAAAGATCTCCCCAAAAGGGATGTAGAAATCCAAGGAAACCAGGAACATAAGGAGAAGCATGGTGTTGAGAATCAATCTCATATGGGGAGTATGCTATCACAATTGGAGAGCACAAATATTGAATTGCAGAACCATAATCATGAATTTTCAATCCAAGATCCACATCATCAGGGCTTCAAGTCAACACCAAGGAACTACTACATTCTGAAGATCGATATGAGAAAGTTTGATGGTAATGATCCTATAACATGGATATTTCAAATGGAGCAATACTTTGATCTACACCAAGTGACATCCTTACAAAAGGTAAATATTGCATCCATGTTTTTAGAACAAGACCAACATGTATGGTATCAATGGCTTTGTGAAAGAAAAAGGATTTTGTTATATCTTGGTCCATTTTTACAAAGGAATTGATAGCACATTATGGGGATATTAAGAGCAATACATTCTTTAGTCAATTGGTAAATCTTCGACAAAAAGGTCTAGTTACAAAGCACATTCAACAATTCCAAAAGTTGAGTCTCAAAGTAAAGAATATTTCAAAGGATAATTTGTTAGACCTATTTATGGAAACTTTAAAGGAAAGCATCCAACATGAGGTGTGTCTCTTTGAACCTAAATCTCTAGAGCATTCTTTCAGTATGGCAAGGAAAGTTGAAAATAAAAATATGGCCACTAGAAAATCGATCACTAATAACTATAGCGAAGATCATGCTCCCTCTCTTAAACCAACAAGGTTGACTCCTCAACAAATAGATGAAAGAAGAGCAAAGGGACTATGTTTCAACTGTGACAGCGAGTATCGTAGGGCACATAAACGCAGTGAGAAGAAATTATTCTACAATCTCTTGTCGTACATTGCCTCGCATCAATACTCCACAAACCCTCAAGATAGAAGGATACATCAAAAAGAAAAAGGTAACAGTGTTGATTGATTTGGGAAATCCCAATTACAAATTAGCAATACTTCTCAATTGTTTCATATATCTAGCACCAAAGTTTCAAGTAATGATTGCAGATGGAGGCACCATAAATTGTTCAGGGAAGTGCCATAGTATTAAGCTCAATATGGGGGAGTATTTTTTGGACAGTCCCATGATTGCAATACAAATGGGTGGTGTTGATGTTGTATTAGGGGTCCAATGGTTACAATAATTGGGAACAATGACCTTTAATTTTCAAGATCTCTTCATAAGATTTAGCTTAGAAGAAAGAAATTGAGCTTAGAGGTATTAAAGGGAAACCATCTAAAGTGTTAAGCTCTAATGGTTACTCAAAAAGAGCACTAGGGTGTAATGGCACAATTATGTTCACTATATGTTCAAACGTCAATATCATCTATGACATGGAATCTCTTATGGTGAGCTAAGGTAATTTTTCCTAGAGTTCCATGTTGTAAATATATATATATATATATATATATATATATATATATATATTTCCAATAATACAGTTTACAAATTTCTAATCAATAGTTTTAAGAATAACAATAACAATATCACAAAAATATAACGTTCAAGCAATACGCATAACCCCACAATGCACAATGGAGAGTATATCCAAATTTGACAAATATAATTCCACAGTAAATAGATGACAATATTTCATAGCATCAACTGGCAGCAAATAAAGCGGGACCACAAAGGGTGTGTTTATTCAGAGTTTCCCAATCAAATATAGGTATGGTCCCCGAGCTAGTGTCTGGTCAATGCATCACGTTTTTCTTTGCTATAAGATGACGCCAGACCTTTCGGGCCCGTTTAATTCAACGCTAGGTAATTATTCCTGCTACAACCTTCTGCTAAACCACAGAGCGAATCGCAAATGGCCCTTCTTTGCTCGCTGACCCCAAATACTTCACTTTGATATCTGAAAACCCCTTTCTCGCTGACAATAACAATCTAGCTTCAGTTAACTTGGGTATGGCTACCGCAAGTAGCTTTAGGAAGCCCACGCGCTATGGTTGACCACAGATCTGAACTACCTCAAGTGATTAACATGCTATATTCCACTTTGAATTAATGCCAAGAGCAGAAAATCTTATGCCCACGATCAAGACCCGAATAAGAACCTCACAGCCTCACTCCAGGCGGTTCTTTTGCATCAGACATACCACAAAGAATGCACTGTCTTTTCAAGCGGTTATCCTATGTTAGAGCCAAGAACAAGATAAGGTTTGAGTTGCCTCTTTCAACTTGATATTTCTATGTCGAAACAAAACTCTAGATCATAAGAGATTCAATGTTTTTTCCAGATATCCTTTTGTGCCAAAATAAAGTGAAACAATAGAAATGGTCAACTAGGGTGGAATCTTTCACCACCGTAATTGACAAAGAACAAAGGGATTTAAACCCTCATAGCTTATGCTCAAGAAACAAATAAGATGATGACACTTGATGCTCTCAAAATGAACACTTTCTTAATTGGTTGAGTGTGTCTTACTTAAAACCCCAAATTTGGGTTGTTTCGCCCAACTTACCCATTACTTGCCCAACAATGGGGGGTGTGGGGTTTTATCCCCTTTTTGAAGGACTATAGCCTACGGGGACAAATAGGCTACTAAGTCCATTGGTCCTCAATTCGTTGAGGACATCACAGTCCTCCCCGCTTGAAATTGCTTTCCCTCAAGCAATTGCAAATTTGGGTGCTGCAGAATTTGTTCTCCTTCCCATGTCGCATCCTCCTCTAGTAAATTCTTCCATCTGATGAGGTACTCCAGAATTACTCTTCCCCTTAACTTCTTTTCTCGAACGGCCATGATCATTTCTAGAATCAATTCCAACTGACCCTCTTCATCTAATGGTGGCATCTCAACAAAAGTGGTGACCAACTGGCCTACGACCTTCTTGAGGCACAATACATAGAATACATTGTGGATTCTGCTATCACTTGGTAGCTCCAACTCATATGCCACTTCACCCACTCTTCGGATAATTTTGTAAGGTCCATAAAACCTTGGCTTCAGCTTCTCTGCCCCGCTCTTCTTGAGTGTAGACAGTCAATAAGGCTGCAATCGCATGAAAACAAGATCCCCTATCTCAAAAATGCACTCTGTCTGGTGTTGATCTGCGTACAACTTCTGTTGATTCTGAGCAACCTAAATATTCTCCTTTAGCACCCTAAGAATATCTTGACTCTCCTATATCCAATCCTTGGAAAGAGGTGCCTTGTTGTCTCCAAATATTCTATCGATGAAGGAGGGTGCATCGTACCCATACAAAGCCTTGAAAGGTGTGATTCCAATAGATAGTTGGTAGGTGGTGTTGTAGCAATGCTCCCCAAGGTACAACCACTTAATCCATGCCTTCTGCTGACCTATCACACAGTTGCGCAAGTACCCTTCAATCCACTTATTCACAATTTTCGTCTGACCATCAGTGTATGGATGGTAGCTAGTGTTAGGGGTCAATTCAATTCCAACTAGTCTAAAAAGCTCCTACCAAAATGCGCCCATAAATCTACTATCACGATCATTGACTATGTTCTTTGGCAACCCATGTAGTCTGAAGACTTCTTTGAAGAAGAGTTATGCCACTTGTTTGGCTGAGTAATCTATTGAGATAGCAAAGAAATGTGTGAATTTAATCAATCTATCCACCACTGTGTATATGCAATCCTTTCCCTTTGCTTTGGGTAGTCTTGTAATAAAATCCATCAATATGCTTTCCCATTTCTATTCTGGAATGGGCAGAGGTTGGAGAAGACCTACGAGAGGTGTATGCTCAACCTTATTTTGTTGACATATCATGCATTCCCTGACATATTTCATCACATCTTCCTTGAGTCCTTTCCATGAGAATCGCTCTCAGATTTGTCAGTATGTCTTGAAGAACCCCTGGTGTTCGATTGAAGGAATATCATGTGTAACCTTCATAATTTTCTCCTTAAGAGTAGATTCAAGTACCAGATATATCCTGCCTTTACAGTAAATGATGTCATCAAATATTTTGTACATGTCAACGTGGATAATCCTGTCCAAAAGCGTGCAAGCAAACTGATTCTTAGCATATTCGACGAAGAAGTGTGCCTTCCAATCTTTTGTGAGCTCCATGAGGGTGCAAGATGTTGGTTTCCTAGAGAGTGCATCAGCCACCACATTTTTCTTTCCTTTCACATATTCAATGTCAAAATCGTAAGCTTGAATTTTGTTTACCCATTTATGTTGTCATTCATTCAGGTCCCTTTGTCACAAGAAATGTTGCAGGTTGTTGTGGTTTGTCCTGACTACGAACCTATTACCCACCAGATATTGTCTGAACCTTGCCAGTGCATGCACGATGGCCAACATTTCTTTGTCATATATGGAGTAAAGCCTTTCTGTATCTTCTAGCTTCCGACTTTCGAGTGCGATTGAATGACCTTTCTGCATTAGGACAGCTCCTATTCCTTCTCCGGACGCATCGCACTCTAATATAAATGGTTGGCCAAAGTCAAGAAGGGCTATTACCAAACACGAGCTCATTATTTATTTGAGCATGCTGAATGCCTTGTCAGTTGCTTTCTTCGACCTGAATGCCTCTTTTTTTGTCAAATCTATTAGGGACGCACTTAGCGGGGAGAACCCCTTAACGAACCATCAATAATAGCTACAAAGACCAAGAATCCTTCGTAACTCCATTAGTGTCTTAGGTGTAGGTCAATCCACTATTGCTAGGATCTTCTCATAGTGGACCTGTACCCCCTGTGCGTTGATCATATGCCCTAAAAAAAGAATTTTTGTCAACCCAAACTCGCATTTGGATGCTTTGGCATAAAGGGATTGTTCCTGCATGATGCTCAAATTATGATCTAGGTGTCTCAAATGATCGTCCCACATCTTACTGTAGATGAGTAGGTCATCAAAGGGTACCAAGAAAAACTTTCTTAGTTGTCTGTTGAAAATGTTATTCATGCATGATTGGAAGGTGGCGGGGGCCTTGGTTAATCCAAATGGCACATGCAGAAATTCAAAGTGTCATAGTGGCAACGGAATGTTGTTTTGGGCACGTCTTCCTCCCGAACTCAAATGTGGTGGTACCCGGACCGTAGGTCGATCTTTAAGAAATATGTTGCACCATGTAGCTCATCTAGTAATTCATCAATTCAAGGAATGGGGTACCTATTTTTTATGGTCTTCTTATTAGGTGCCCAGTAGTTAATGCACATTCTCCATGTGCCATCCTTCTTCTTTACCAAAACCACAGATGATATGAATAGGCTTGAGTTGGCTTGGATATGTCCCATAGCTAACAATTCTTGGATAGTTTTTTTTATCTCGTCCTTGAACTTCTACGGATGTCGGTATGATGTGGAGATCACAGGCTTAGCTCCTTCTAGCACCACAGTCTGCTCAAACCCTCTTTTAGGAGGTAATCCTAGACGAGTGTCACCAAACCCTGGAGCGTGCTTGTCTAGTACTTGCTGAATATCAACCCTGTATTGCAGTTTATCATTGTTGAGAGCCTTTTGGGTCATAACCTTAAATTTTGTTGTGTATGCTATATCCCCGTGCCTAAAAAGGGCTTCCATCCTTCTGGCTGAAATGACCTGTGGCCTGCCATTTGACATGCCTCTTAATACGACCTTACTACCATTTGGTGCTCTAAATTCCATTTCCAACGCTTGGTAATCCATTGTGTGTTTTCCCAATGAATATAACCATTGAACTCCCAGTACCATGTTGAGGTATGCAAGATCTATTACATAGAAATCACTAGTAAAAGTATAGTTACCAAGAGTTACACTCAAACCTAGGATCATTCATGCAATCCGAGTTGTACCCGTTTGTAACTATCACATCCAAGCCCTCGAACTCTTTGGTGGGAAGTCCCCTTTTTGCTACTAATGTTGCAGTAATGAAGTTGTGCGTGGCTCCTCCATCAATTAGTGTTGTGACAGATTGTCCCTTGATCACTTCCCTGACCCTGAAGGTGTAATACTTGGGTGTCCCTAAAAGAGTTGCAATCTTGACCTGTGGTTGTGTCTTCTTTTCTCCATTGAGGCTTTCTTCTTGTGGCAGTCCTTCTTTGGAGCTATCAAGCTTTTCTTCATCCTTTGCTTCCTTCTACAGTGGCCCTTCATCTGTACTTGGAGTGGCCTCTTCTTCTTCTCCTTTGTCAAAGAGTACTTCGATGTAGTGAATCTTCCCCTTTCCTAAACAACGATGACCAGGTTCCTTGCAAGTAAAACATAGCTTTTTCCTCCTCAATTCGCTTCAAGTTTCCTCATGTAGACTGTCTCTTTTCGGTCCATCACGTTGGAAGGGCTTCTTCTCCTTATGTCTTGGAGGGATGAAAGGCTTGGACTGAGCCTTAGCTTTAACAACTGCATTACCCAGATCTTGAGTCTTCTTGGTGGCTTCTTGAAGAGTGGTGGGATTGAAAGATTTGACCCATCCTTGTAGGGGCTTAACTAATGCTTCAATGAAAAGCATAACTAATCGCTCTTCAGATATATTTGTCACCATAACTACGATGCATTCAAATTCTGCAATAAAATCTTCATGTGATCTTGTTTGCTTAAGTACTGCTAGTTCTCTAAAGTAGATTCTTGGATCCTTTCGGTCGAATCTTTCCATCAATCTTTGAGTAAAATCTTCATAAGAAGTGATGTTAGCATGTCCGAAGGTTACTAGGCCATGATACAACCACTCATGTGCTTCCCCTTCTAAGCATAATGTGAAAAATTGAATTGCGTCTGCCTCAGCCATTGGATTGAGCCTAAAGTGGGTGTCCAATTTTTGCACCCGTGCTCTTCCTCTACTTTTAGATGATCCATCAAATGAGGGTAAAGGAAGTTTACTTAACTTACATGCTAATTCCCCATTAAGCTGTCCTCGGGGTCTATTCCAGTACCGGAAGTTACTGCACTGATTGAAAGACATAGTTTCTCAAGTATTTTCTTCTAATCGTGCATAGTCTTGAGCATAAGTGTTTAGGAGTTGATTTGGCTCAATTGCTTCCTGGCCTACTGACACCTGATTGTCTGTAAATTGAGGTAGAATTGGTCAATTATGCATCCTATTGTTGGCTTGGTTGATAGGTGGGACGGGATTATGATTCCCACTTCCTTCAGTTGTAGTCCTACTGGTGGCAGTGACATTCGGCTGGTCAATGAGGTGAGCAATTAGCACCCTAATCTATTGCTGCCCTTGGGTCAAGGCCTGAGCTATTTTATGTTGCCCTTGAATCATTTTTTGCCCTTATTGGTGCAACTATTGATTCATCTGTTGCTGCCCTTAGGTCAAGGCCTGAGCTATCTGTTGCTGCCCTTGAATCATTTTCTACCCTTGTTGGTGCAATTGTTGATTCATTTGTTGTTGCCCTTATAACAATTCTTGTAGTAAGATACCAGTGTCACATTCTACTCTATCCCCCATAGTGGAATGATGGTTATTCCTCCTTACAGTGACGTTGTTGGTGTCTTCAAGAAGCATAAACTACCATTCACCACAAGTTGGAAGGATACTTGTGCTCAAATACCACTGTAGTGAGCTAGGGTAATTTTTCCTCGAGTTTCCTGTTGTAAAATATATATATATATATATATATATAGTACAATGAACAAATTTCTAATCAACAGTTTCAAGAATAACAATAACAATATCACAAAAATATAACGTTCAGGCAATACGCATAACCCCACAATGCAGAATGGAGAGTATATCCAAATTTGAAAATATAATTCCACAGTAAATAGAGGACAATCTTTCATAGCGTCAACTAACGACAAATAAAGCGGGACCACAAAGGGTGTGTTTATTCAAAGTTTCCTAGACAAATATAGGTGTGGTCCCCGAGCGAGTGTCAGGTCAATGCATCACGTTTTTCTTTGTTGTAAGACAACTTCAGACCTTTCGAGCCCGTTCAATTCAACACTGGGTAATTTTTCCTACCACAGACTTCCGCTAAATCACAGAGCGAATCATAAATGGCCCTTCTTTGCTCGTTGACCCCAAATACTCAACTTTGATATTCAAAAACCCCTTTCTCACTGGCAATAACACTCTGGCTTCAGTTAATTTGGGTACAACTGCCGCGGGAAACTTCAGGAAGCCCACGCGCTATGGCTAACCACAAATTTGAACTACCTCAGGTGATTAACATGCTATACTCCACTTCGAATTAATGCCAACAGCCTCGCAGCCTCACTCCAGGCGGTTCTTCTGCATAAGACAAGACCACAAAGAATGTGTTGCCTTTTCAAATAGTTATCCTGTGTTAGAGCCAAGAACAAGATAAGGTTTCGCTGCCCTTTTCAACTTGATATTTCTGTGTCGAAACCAAACTCCAAATTATAAGAGATTCGTTGTTTTTTCCAGATATCCTTTTATGCCAAAACAAAGTGAAATAATAGAAATGGTCAACTAGGGTGGAATCTTTCACCACCAAAATTGACAAAGAACAAAGAGGTTTAAACCCTCAGAGCTAATGCTCAAGAAACAAATAAGATGATTACACTTGATGCCCTCCAAATGAAATCAAGCCTCCTTTATTTATAGACTTCCTTGAGGGGTTTCATTTTCTTAATTGGTTGAGTGTGTCTTACTCAAAACCCCAAATTTGGGTTGTTTCGCTCAACTTACCCAAAACTTGCCCAACATTGGGGGTTTTGGGGTTTTATCCCCTTTTTGAAGGACTATAGCCTACAGGGACAAATAGGCTACTAAGGCCATTGGTCCTCAATTCATTGAGGACATCACATCTCCATAAAGTTGTCAATAATCATCCCAAGGTATTTGGATTAATGCCTAAGGGTCTTCCACCTAATCAAGATCATGACCATGTTATTCATTTGCAGCCAAGAAGTGTACCAGAGATAAATGAAGGGAAAATCATACTAGAAGTAGAAACAATCCTTGAAACAAGGATTAAGCAGTTGAGTAACCCAGCAATTGTGGAGTACATCATCAAACAGAAGAACCTACTAGTGGAAGAGATGACATGGGAAGATGACTTATTCTTGCCAAATTATTGGCAATTAGTCAAGTGTTGAAGACAACACTTGTTTGAGGCAGATGGGTGTGTTAAGCCCTATATAAGCCCCATTTTAGCCCCAAAACCCCTTATTAAGCCCTAGATATTGAGTGATTACATTTATATTGTTATATTGTTATGTAGGCTAGAACCCCTCATGGTCCCATTTTATTATAATTGTATCCCTTGTCTCCTATATATATACTAAGGAGACATAGTCTTAGGATCATCAAATATTGTCTTGTACATTGTATTCATTGTAAATGGAGGTTTCCTCCTTGAAGAGGACTATAATTATTGGTTTCTTATCATTTTTACGTTGCAACGATCATAACCAATAGGTTTTTTGACAACCTACCCTAGAAGGCAAGGGTTACCTTGCTGCTGAAAGTGAATGACCTTTGGAAGATTGTTGATAAGGAGATTCAGCCACCAACAGGTCCAATACTGTTGGGAGCTCATGAAAAGGACGTTAAAGTTCATTGAGTCATTATGGATGTTGTGAAGGATCACTTAATGCCTCACCCTAATAGATTTATTCCAAAGAAATTAAGTGAACCAAAAGTAGATCTTAAAGAAGTTAAGATCCATACAAATTTCAATATCGAACAATGTGACTAGTTATCTCATGAAGATCACACACATCAGTTCGAAACCATTAGTGAGAAAATGGAGGATGCATAACTAGTTAATGTGGCAACGAATGCAATCACCAAGTTTTGGGAATCATTTGTTAAGGGGGACTACACCTAAGAGCACCTTCCCAACTGGGAGAAGATTTGGGATGATTGCATCCAAGAAGAGGCTCAATAGGAGTCTAAGGCTAGCACGCAAGGAGACAAATACGTGATCAGTTATGATCCATACAGATTTCAAGATCGAACAATGTGACTAGTTATCTCATGAAGATCACGCAAATACATGATCAATTTGCAACCATTGGTGAGAAAGTGGAGGATGCATAACTGGTTAATGTGGCAATGAATGGATTCACCAAGTTTTGGGAACCATTGATTCATTTGTTAAGGGGGACTACACCTAGGAGCACCTTCCCAAATGGCAGAAGATTTGGGATGATTGCATCCAAGAAGAGGCTCAAGAGGAGCCTAAGTCTAGGACGCAAGGAGGTAGGCAAAAAAATCTAGCCTCGGTCAGTCAGGCCAAGAAAGGAAAAGTAAAGGGTTCTGACAAGAAGGGTAAGGGTGAGGGGTCAATCTCACAGTTGGGCAAGAAGAAGGACTTGAGTAAAATCCATCGCTTCATTTGCCACAAAAATGGGCACTATGCATCAAAGTGTAAGGAGAAGAAAAATGGGAAGTTGCAACAAACAGCCACATCAATAGAGATACAACTTGATGAGTTTGCAGCGAAGTTCAAGGAGGAATTTTCATTGGTCTCCTCGTTATCTACTAGCACCATCGCCAGGAGCGCATGATACTTGGACAGTGATGCATCACACCACATAACAGTAGAATGAGAGCTAGTCAGTAGTTTGACGAAGGACTTAAATCTACACGTGGAGCTTGGCAATGATGCCAAGTGTGCAATGAGGGGTGTTGGAACTATCATGTTCCAACTCAAATATGGAGGGTCATTGGAGGCTAAGGAGGTGTAGAAGGATGGTAGAGAATTTGTTTTCTAATTTCTTAGTACCAGGTTCAGACTTTTGTTTCTTGCAACTATTTTATCCCAAGAATAAATTTTTACTCAGCAAGTTAATTTTCGGTTGTAAAAGAAATTCTGAAAACTATAAAACAAAAATACTCGGGTACTCCTAACTTAGAAATTTTGCAGCAAAATTATTCAGAAAATCAATTATAAAACAACCGCACAAAACACAATAAATTTTCCCCCCAAATTTCTCTTCATTAAATTCCTAGGGTACTGGTAATGTCATCCTGAACTACCAGAAACGTAGTTCCAAGTTTCCGAAATTGAAACGGGTACGATCCGCATAAGATCGTCCTTCGAAACGTTTCTGAGTCATTTCAAGAAATTGGAAACACCCAAATCTTGAAATGGAAACGTTTCAACTATTTTTAAATTTTTTTTGCATCTGTTTTCGGATCCAAAAAGACAGTGGAGTACCTAATTGTACACTAAGTCATTGGATTCACCGGATTTAAAGCACGAAATTTGAATTTTGGTGAATTGAAAAAAACGATATAAAGTTTTCGAACTTTAAGGTAAATTCGGCACCGTCTTACGCAACAACACCATGGAATTTTAGCAAAGTGTATTTAATGAACACTAAAAAGGTCTCGAATGTCCATTTATGAGTGATTATGATCAATCCGAAAAAACAAATATCCCAATAGTTGTGACCCTTTCGTTTTTTCAGAAAGAAAAAGCTTCAATATATTATATGAGAAATATAAGAGTCCAAAAATATCTGGATACATCCAAATTGTTCTAAAATAGTTCAGTATGCCACATTGTCTAATAAGCTCCTATATTCAAAGAAAAAAACCAAAATATCTATGTAGCTATATAACTATCAAGGCTCTGTGAACAGTACAGAGAATCATGATATAAGTGAAAATCATCAGCTGATGAGGCAAAATTATCAAATCTGAGCACTAAAAATCTGGCAAAGCAAAATCTTGGATCTGAAAAGTGGTTCCTTCCGAAAATATCTCGAGATGCCAAAGTCCAGGAGAGGAGATGAGACCCAATTTAGAAAGTGTATCGGCTGTAGAATTTTTGGCCCTGCTGATGTGCTCAATAGTGCTATCAACCATGCGGTTCCAGTAGTAGTTGATCCTGTCTCTCCAACCGGTCAGGTGCGGCGCCAAAATGTGATTTCTCCTATTTACCGAATCAACCAAAATCTTCGAATCTCCAAAGATAGCAACCTGCTGTATGTCAAGGAAAATACAAAATTTTAAAAGTCCAGTGAGTGCTATGGCTTCAGCCATATTATTGGAGCCATGACCGCCGTGCCAGAATGATGAAAAGTGTGTAGAATCATTTATCTTGATGTGGAAACCACAGCCACATTGACCCTTCTGTGCGGCCCCATCGAAGAATGCGGACGGCTGAGAAGACTGTTCTGATAATGGCCGAGCGGGAAATTTATTCTTGTGCTTGATTATCTTCTGAGGTAGAGATTCTAAATATACAGAGATCGAATCCAAGGTTTTAGCATATGAAATTCTTGAGTTATTGAAGACGCAATGGTTGCGCCATTTCCAAATAAACCACATGGATAGAATGCAAATTCTACGCCATTGAATATTCTGCTCGCTGCACCTTAAAATCCACTCTTGGATCGAGTCCTGCACACCAAGTATAAAACCAAAAACTCTTTCTAATTCCTGCCATATATGAAAAGACTTTTTACATTTTAGAAATATATGCAAATTTGAATCCTCGTCCGATCTGCATAACGAACAGACATTTGGTCCATTCCATCCCCGCTTCATTAAATTCTCCCAGGTTAGGTTTCTGTTGTGAAATGCAAGCCATGCAAATAGAATCATCTTCGTTGGGCAACCATCCTTCCAGAAGATCTGTGGGAATATAGAGGAACCAAGGGATTGCTGTCCAACCAACTGATGATAAATTCCTTTTACTGATACATCCTCCGCCTCATTCGGGATGTTCCAAGACAGGAAATCCGATTCCCTTGATCTGAAAATACCGCCATTCTGTAGCTTCAACCTGATGCCATTCCAATGCTGCGCGATCTCATGGGGCATGTTCAATTCATCAGCGTCTTTCCACCGCGGGATGGGGCCTAGCCATTCAGCAATCAAACTATCCCAGTAAAAGAAACCTCTTCTGTGAAAATGATAAAGTAGGGGATCAGGGATATCAATTTCTTCAGCTCCGCATTTGAAGCGGTCTATGCCAATAAGGATTTTATTCCCCGATTGTAGACGCCAGATTAAATTCTTCAAGCAGAGTGCTTCAATCCTCCGGAAACTAAGCCATATGGGGGATCCATATGCTGCACCGATAGAACCTTTCCGGTACCAGAAATGGAGGCTCTTCTTTGCTAAATACTTCGATCGAATCATGTGACTCCACGGTCCTTCACCCTGAATAGCTCTCCAAAAAGACTTGCACAAGAGAGCTCTTCCAAAAATTCTCAAATTGGATAAACCCCAACCCCCCATAGTCTTAGGAAGAGTAATACTAGAAAGCTTAATGAGATGAAATTTACTCCTATCAGCATGACCCCCCCATATGAAATTTGCAGAAAGCCTATTCATGTTGTTGATGATACTCACCGGAAAGTGGTATAGATGCGCCCAGTAAACAGAGAGTTGATTCAAAACGGATTGCACTAATATAATTCTCCCTGCCAAAGAAAGGCATCTAAACTCCCAAGCAGAGATTCTCCTATAGAATCTGTCCACAATCCAGTTCCAATCAGATCTCGAGTATCCATTTGCTTTTATCCGGAATCCCAAATACTTTATACCACTGCTGATATGTTGGGCTTTTATACCAAATAGCTCAGATAACCAAAGAACATCTTCCTGCTTGAGATCAGAATGGTATATTATAGATTTCTCCAAGTTAACCTGAAGACCCGTAGCCCTTTGAAATTTTTCCATAATATTATGAAAGCGCATCCAAGTGATCCTGCAAAACATGCCGAATAATATTATATCGTCAACAAAAAGATTATGAGTCAGTGAAATGTTCCTGCATATTTTGAGAGGCTGCCATGCTTGATCGATCACAGCCTTATGGATATGTAAGCTGAGAGAATCCATTGCCAGTATAAATAATAGTGGGGAGAGAGAGCATCCTTGACGCAGACCCCTCTCCGCACTGAAAAAAGGGGTTGGAATGCCGTTTATAATAATAGCGTATTCCACAGGATCGACACAAGCCATGATCCAGTTGATCATGTTGGTCCTCAATCCGATTCTTGCAAGTAAACACCTGATGTATCCCCAATCTATACAGTCATACGCCTTCCTGAGGTCTACTTTGATTAAAACCGCCTCTCTATTCTTTGAGTGGATGGAGAATAACGCCTCCTGTGTACCAGCGACAGCATCATGGATGTATCTCCCTTTAAGAAATCCATACTGTTCTTTTGATAATGATTCAGATAATACTCCTTTCAGTCTCTCTGCAATGATCTTTGATACAATTTTGAAAGAAATATTACATAATGAAATCGGCCGATAGTCCTGAAAAGTCTGAGCATCCCGCTTTTTGGGTATGAGTGCTATGTATGTGGAGCATAATTGTTTGCTGATATTCCCCTTTATCCTGATCTCTTCCACCATCTTTAACAGATCATCCTTTATATAATCATAGAAATGTATAAGAAATTCTATTGACCAGCCGTCTGGTCCAGGGCTTTTGTCCCGGCTGAAAGATTTCATGGTCGCCATCAATTCCTCCTCTGTAATAGGCTGGTATAGCTGATCATTTTTTTCATTATCAAACATCACTGGGTAAACTTCTATACCCCACAATATATCCTGAAAACTTCGATTTTCCATTCTTTGATATTGCTTTTTGAAATGTGCCACCGCTTCCTTTGATATATCTTGTTGAGAGTATAAATAGCCTCCATTACCATCACTAATTTTCCATATTGAATTTTTGACCCTTCTAGCATTGGCGAATCTATGGAAAAACTTCGAGTTTCGATCGCCTTCTTTCATCCATATTGCCCTGCTTTTCAGGCGCCAGAAAATTTCTTCATTCTTCAGGATTTGCAGTTTCTTTTTTTGGAGACTCTTGATGCGTTGTCTTTTTTCAAAAGTTAAAGAATCATAATCCGTAGAATTTGCAGCATTATCAAGTTCCTTTTGGATTTCTCGAAGCTCTTTTTTATTGTATTGTCTTTTCTGAAACTGCCATTCTTTAACAATTTTCCTGATTTTGTTCATCTTGTTCATGAAATTCATCTGATGTGAAGCAGATCCGCTTGCTGCAAACTCCCTCCACGCTTTTACAACAGTGTCATTAAAATCAGGCTCCTCTAGACATTGTCTATTGAATTTAAAGGGGATTCCTTTCCTGATTCCCATAGATTTCCATCCAAGAACTATCGGCCGGTGGTCCGATATGAAGCAATTTTCTACCAAAGAAAATGGCATGCCGAGGACATCTATCAGGCTGGCATGTAATAGGAATCTGTCTATTCGCTTTGCAATGAAAGCCTCTTCGCTCCTTCCATTGTCCCAAGTGGGCAGAATTTTGGGCGGAAGTATGTCAATGAAATTTTTCATAAGAAATTCATTCCTGATCATGGCAGCATTTGGATCCATCTTCTTACTTTTACCCCATAATTCATCCGTGTTGAAAGTAATATTAAGGTCACCTGCAATCAACAGTGAATCAATATCAAAAACTTCCGATGCAAATAGACCATCCCAAAATGCCGATCGGTTCCTGTATGGAGCATATATGTTCAGAATGTTTATAGGACATCTAAAACCTCTAATCTGAGCCGAAATAAGAATGCCAGCAATGCAACTGTATGCCTTCGCACATATCCATTGAGGATCCCACAAAACAGCTAGACCACCAGATAATCCTACGGCATCAATAGCAGAGATGTGCCATTGAGGAAGCATTTTCCGAAAATAGGATATAGTGACAGATACAGAATGCATAGTTTCTTGGATTAAAATGATTTTAGGACTCTTAGACAAAAAAAGGTTTTTTAAGGCCAAGAACTTCAGGTCTGCTCCCAGGCCTCGAATATTAACAGATAATATGAAATTCATTTGGAAGGTAGATCGGCCTTTCCAGCTCTAAGAGGCCTGTCAACAGAGATATCAGTAATGGGAATATCCACCAGCGATAGATTCCTGATACAGCAATCAGATACAACACCCCTCCCCCTGAAATGCCTACTGCCCCTGTTGTTCTTCCTTCTCACAGTGATATTCTTAGCAGATGTAGGGCTGATCCTAGGGGATTTAGGAGACTCAGGTTTATGGACAGTGAGAGGCAAAAGAGCAAGTGATTTCTTGGACAACAGATAGTCTAAATCGCTACCAATCGAATTGATAGGCGATTGAATCGGGGAGTTAGCAGGAGTGGGAGATATCAGGGATTCAATGCCTTTATCCCCAGGAGCAGACTCTTTATCAAGGGGCGATAGAGGATTCCGATGGAGTCGATGATCAGATTTAATTGAAGGAAGAGGAATAGGAGGCAAATTCGGGACATTTTGATCCCCGATTGGTTCCAGTGGATGATTCGGTGGAAGGGGAATCTCAAACTCAGAGGCAGTTTCCAATTCCGGCATAGACGGAGATATCCAGAGTAAAGGATCAGAGACAATCGGCCGAGTGGGAGTAATCTGATGTTCAGCGTTCGGAGAATCTGAACTGAGGGGTCGAGGAGAGATATTAGGAGAAACAGATTTTTCTGAATTCATAACTGGACCCTTTATGCTATAAGGAAATTCTGCAAACTTGGTGAGGCCATGATGCTTTCGACCAAAAGATCGCCGTCTCGGGCAATGCTTAATTAGGTGCCCAGTATGATGACACGCAGCGCACCTAAAAGGCACACCCCAGAAGTCCAATCTCTGTCTGATGGACAATTCTCTCCAGCTGATGTCGATATGCTCCGGAAACCCACCCCTGAAAGATCTATCAATCAAAATCCAAGCAATACGCTTGTCTTTCTCCCCCCGACACCAGGGGTCTACATAAACACATCTTCCAACTGCGTTACCAATCTCAGTTAGTGTCTCAGTAGACCAGAATTCCAGTGGCAGACCAGGTAGCTTCAACCAAATAAGATTATTAGAAGGAGTGTTTCTAAGGGGATTAAATCCCAGGTACCACCTGTGAAGAGAAAGAAAACTACGGCCATATACCCATTGATGGTTTAAAATGGATTCCAAATCCCCTGCATTAAGAAAATGAAAACAAAACCATTCTTTCAGTAACTTAGCAATAATCGGGATATACCCAATGATGGGTTTCCACTGAACTTCAAGCCAGTCTCTCATCTGATTGTCGTTCAACTCCGGGAAATGCCACCGGCCAATTAAGGCTTTATCATGAAGACTATCAATACACTCAGTCAACTGAATACTGTCAATTCTAATAGCACCTGGAGGTTGAGAAGTCTTAGCCGGTTTATGACATTTGCGGGAGCGATCCCCAGAAGAAACTTTGCCATGATGATATTTATCCACATCTGAAGCAGGTGGAGGGTTCGAAGGATGTACCAGCATTTCATCCAAGGTGGAGGGCCATTCAGTAGACAATCTGGCTTTGTGATGGAGAGATTCTGCCTGTATGGCCGCGTGGACCATAGCCTCCGTGGCAGATGAATCAGATTTAATTTCCATCATAAATATAGGTCAGAGACATGACCCCAAATAAACCAGAGAAATGACTAAAGAAGGATTTGGACGTACACCGCTATCAGCTATGGAATGTGGTGGACAGAGCAAAGGACAGGATAGAGATGGATCAATCTAAAAAATCTTCAGACGGTACAATCAAAGTACACCTCGGGATGGGCAGTGCACTAACTCGAAGAGGAAAGTCTAATAAAAAAAACAAGCCAGCCACCCACAAAGATATCATCCAGATAAAGATAGATTATGAAGATAGATCTTCAAATCTATCGACGGCGCTTATGACAAACCACATTTATATCCGTCCTACACAGGTCTGGAAAAAATTAAGGCCTTTAATACTGCTAGTCCCAAGGTGGTAAATTTTAAAATCTTTCCGGAAAAACCAAAAATATACCAGAGATCCAAAACCAGATACAGGTTCCAGAGAAAAAAGGCAAATTCCAGAGACAGAAACCAGTATGCATGTTAGACGATGGCCACAGATGTAACAAATTCATGAGAATTCATTCTGGCATGTAAAACAGCAACAGAAGCACATGTCACATACGCACCACCATGGTCCCAGTTTGCACCGGAAATCTGAACACGGTTTAGATATAAAACAGAAGCTCTGGAAACTAAAAAAATTGACCCATGACCAGCAAATACTGGCGAATTTATACATGAAATTAGTCCATAGACCACGATATAAAAAACTGTTACCCGCTATTATAGGAGTGTTAAGATAATTATCAAAATGGGAAGATATATATAAACTATGGAAGTCCCTGAAATTCAAATACCCAGATAACAGTAATTTCCATTTCAGAAGCCCGAAAAACAGTATATAAATGTTAGGAGTTTTCTTATAAACATACCTGGTAGTGCCGACAGGCCGAGATGGGGTGCTTTTGATGAAGAGTGAAGCCGGAGATTGTCCACCAACTGAAAGGTGCGAGCAGTTCGTCTCGGCGGAGAGAGATTGATGGGTTATGATTTACAGTCGGATGATAGAAAGTAGCAAAACAGAAGCTAATATATGGTCATGGGACGTCTCAGGAGGCTGGTATATGGAGCGACAAGAAAAATAACAGTCGAAATAGAAACAAAGTATATGGAAAATAGCTGCATGTAGGATGTAATGTGAGATCTCCAGGTGTCAATGTGCATGCAAATGTCAAACGCACCTGCGAGTGGTCGTTCTTACCACTTATCGTTCCTCGTATAGGCTGAAAGCTGTGACTTGGAAGGAAACATCAGAAGCACCCCATTCGGTCGTCGAGCACTGGCCAACAGACCACTCTTTTCAACCCAGTTGTGACCCTTTCGTTGTCCACGCGGCGTCTTAATGGTTGTTTCTCACAATTGAAGACATGTGAATACCAGCAATCTGCTCAACCATCGATGTGGCTTCCTGTAAATCACTCTCAAATTGGATGAGACCCCATTTGGTCAACATAACTTCTGCGGATACTTGTCTACATAATATGTAACTATTAAAAATAGGATAATTTTTCGATAATATACCAATATTTATTAATACCAGGTTTGGAAGTTATGATAATAACGATCTACTTAATACCTTTGCATATTGTTAATATAATAAGACAAGATGTTTATTATAAATTTTTAATAAATAATAAGCTTTATAAAATAAGTTAAAGTTTAATATAATAGTTGTATAATAAATTGTAATGACATATTTTATGCCAAACTTATAAAGTGAAAATAAAATTTAATCATTTATTATTTTGTATATATTACTTATATGGTTAAATTATGATATATTAATTAAATTTTAATAATATATATATATATATATATATATATATATATATATATATATATATATATATATATATATATATTCAAATTCATTTTTTGCCAAATTTCTTTGTTGTCGAATTCGAATACGAACTCGAACTAGGTGACTTAGACCGTACCCTACATCTCTCCACACTTTAAAGGTGGACAGTGGAGATGTAAAACTCCATCAACACCTGGTTGTGCTCCACATTCCACTCTAACTAGGCATCTACAAATTTAACACCATTAATTAGCAGTTTACAGGGCAAATTTTCTCCTTCAAAGGCTTATTGAACTTTTCTGCTCCGTACAATGTTGAAACCTACCCTGAATCGTTCTCTTTAATGTTGCTTATCCTTTCAAATCATTATGTCAGACGTTTCAATCATGTAGGAAAAAAAATGTAGAAAACATGTTTCTATATACTTCGATCATGTAGGAGCAAGGGCATAGCAAGTTCATAAATTTGATTTTGTAATGAATTGATAATTTTGAGTTGTATTGGGAATGGATGATAATGATAATTTTGAGTTGTATTGGGAATGGATGATAACCTTGAACTGAAACATCTCTCACAAATAAGGTTCTGCAATGTCAAGAAAATGTTTTATGTCCATTTACTATATCAATAAAAAGAAAAACAGTTTTGCAAGTGTCATGGTTGCAATGTGCAACTCTTACGTATATCATCAAATATAGAATTGTTGAAATGGAGTTTTATGAATGGTAATATGAAATTTTTAATGTCATATATATATGTGTGTGTGTGTGTGCGCACGTGTGTGTGTTGTTTCCTTGTCATATCGTATCCGTATACTTTGAAAATTTGTCGTATCTGTTTCAAACCCCATATCCATATCCGTTTCAGTGCAACTTAGTTAAATTCCTCTCAAAGAAATTAGGGGCTCCCTTACCAAGAAATTGGCCCTCATAAATATAGAAAATTATAGAAAAATAACCACAGGAAATTTTTTTGAAATTTCTTGGCAATAGCAGCCCCTCTCTCTCACGTGTCCCACACTCCAAAACCTTCTCGTCCCCTTCCCACGTGTAACAAACAACTACTCCTGCACCTTGGTAAATTTTTGCAGCAATTTTTCCTATTTATTTAGCCTGTCAAACCTACAATGAACTCATACAATTATGTTGGAATCTTTCCAAAAGATTGTATCTTCATCCTCTTCCTTAGGCTCCTTTTATAATTTCAAATTGAGCAAAATCTCTAACCCTCAATCTCTAAAGGGATAGACAACTAGGATTAAATCCTAACTCACTTAGATCAATTTTAGATTTAAGTCACTTAAACAATTAACTATTTATCCTTGGGAATTTGTTCAATTAGCCAACATTAATTAAACTAATTAATTAATTAATGTCCTTTTCCTAAGTTATACTTAGAAAGTAAATTATATTGGTTGCTCCTCTTGAACAACCACATAAAGTGGACTTCTTCTCCTGCATGATAGACACAAACTTAAGCAGAAGACCTTCTGAAGCTACAAAATCAACACTCCCTCCTAGCAAGTAAGGCATTCTCCACCACTCCCAGCCTGTCCCTATAGAACAAAAACTTCCCCTTCACTAGGGGCTTGGTGAGAATATCTTCCACCTACTCATCTGTGGATATCTGCCACAATCTCACAACACTTCTCTGGACCCTATCTCTAATGAAGCGGTACCTAATCTCTATGTATTTGGACCTGTGATGAAACACTATATTTTCTGAAAGTTTGATACAGCTTTGGTTATTGCAGTGAATCGCCGTAGGCCCCATCTCAAGACCAAATAAACCTAAGAGCATTTTTCAAAGCCATATAGCTTCACAGCTCACCAAACTCGCAACCATGTACTCAACCTCTACTGAGCTAAATGCCATTGAGTGTTACTTCCTACTAAACCATGAGATCATACTTGATCCGAAGCTAAAACAACAACCTGAACTACTCTTTCTTGTCACTGCACTCCTAGCCCAATTTGAATCTGTGTAACCCTGCAACTGCACTCCACCAACTCTGACATACCTCAATCCATAGTACATACTTCACTGTACCTCAAAGATACATGTGCACATGTTTTGTTGCCACAAAAGGAACCCTAGAATCCACCATGAACTGGCTAAGTGTGTTCTTCACAAAACAAATATTTGGTCTGGTATTAACTAGATACATAAAGGACCCTATCAGCTACCTATACAAGGTGGGACCTACCAACTCAGTCTGAGAAGCATTAAGCTTCCTCAAGATAGTAATTATAGGTGTCAACATTGGTCTGCAATCCTCCATCCCCAATATCTTCAAGATATCAATTGCATACTTGCCCTACTCAAGGAATATCTCTCTTGGTTGATGCCACACCTCTAATCCCAAAAAGTAGTGTGACACCTCTAATCCCAAAAAGTAGTGTGTCCTTCATCCCAAACATTGAAGCAAGTTCCTCCTTACACATCTCTATGAGCCTCTTAGATCCCATTCGAAAGAGATCATCCACATAGAGCAACAAGATGAGCAAATCACCATCAACAAGAAAATATTACAAGTTGGAATGTGCCTCACTCCTAGTGAAGCCCAAGCCAACCAAGTACCCATAAATCCTTGAGTACATTGCTCGAGGTGCCTACTTGAGTGAGAACAATCCCATCTTTAACCTACATACATGGAACTCCCCATGCACCTTAAATCTTTGAGTTTGCTCAATATACACCTCTTCTTCAATTACCCCATTAAGAAATGCAATCTTCACATCCATTTGATGTATCATCCACTCCATCTCTAAAGCAATGGAAATGACCACCCTGATCGATAGATGTCTAGCGACAGGAGCAAAAGTATCCTCATAATCTACTCCCTCCTTTTGGTAGAACCCTTTGACCACAAACCTCGCCTTATATTTCTTGACATTGCCATCTATTGCATGTTTGATCTTTGTAGATCCATCGAGAATTCACCACTGACTTCCCCTCCAGCCTCGATACAATTTGCCAAACATCATCCTTCGTGATGGAGTTGTACTCCTCCACCATGACATCCCTCAAAACTTGTTGGTCTGCTACCTCCTCAAAATTAGAAGGCTCGAACTCACTAATGATGTTCATCAAGGCCATGTAGATGGAAAATCTCCTTGGTGGTATCCTCTCCCTTAAAGTGGTGCTAGGAGCCTCCACCTGCTCCTCAACATCCCCGTCAAAATCTGCTCAACCCATCTCGGCCTCTACTTGATAAAGCTCAAAGGAATATCTCGATCCTCCTCCTGACTAGAACACTGTGTCTGGTGTCCTTGCTACAGTTGTTGTTGGTCCCCCCTTAGTCTCTGGAGCCTCTCGCTCTTGATACTCTACCACTGCTAGATCCAATTCACGTAACCTCCTAAAGGTCCTACCCTCATCAAATCAGGCATCCCTCTTGACCTTTCCTTCCTCTATGCCAAAATGTAGACCCTATAAGCCCTTTAAGTCTCGCTATATCCAACAAAGATGCCCTTTTCTACTGAGGGCTCCAACCTCGTTCTCTTCTCAAATGTATGTGGACATAAACTAGACCACCAAAGATGCGAAGGTGATGCACCTCTAGTTTCACTCCTGTGAAAACCTCCTCATGAGTCTTATCCTCCAAAACTATGTGAGGACTCTTGTTCTGCAAATACATAGTCATGTTCATGTCCTCCTTCGTGAAGGCCAAACGAAACTCATGTGGAGGAGCATCTTCAGACAAGAAGACTGACATGAACACGACTATGTATTTGCATAACAAGAAAACACAGTCTGTTGGAATCTCTCCAAAAGATTGTATCTTCATCATCTCCCTTTGGTTCCTTTTATAATTTCAAATTGAGCAAAAATCCTAACCCTCAATTTCCAAAATGATAGATGGCTAGGATTAAATCCTAACCCACTTATATTAATGATTGAGATTAGATCAAAGTCACTTAGATAATTAAATATTTATCCTTAGAAATTTGTTCAATTAGCCAACATGGATTAATTAAATTAGTTAATGTGTTTTTCCTAAGTTAGACTTAGGAAAGAAATCATATTAGATGCTCCTCCCAAACAACCACCTAAAGAGGACTTCTTATCCTGCATGCTAGACACAAGCCTCTGCAAAAGAGCTTCTAAAGCTACAAAATCAACATTGTTGTGATGTTTCAAAAGCGATGGATACTCATATGTCTAGGCCTTGGCAGAAAACATTGACAACTTGTGTGAGTTGTGGCATTGGAGGATGGTACACTTGCACTACAAGGCATTGCCAATTCTAAGGGAGATAGCCACTGGTTTCCCAAAGTTTAGTATTGAGCAAAACAGCATGTGAAGAGGATGTGCACTTGGCAAGAATGCCAAGGTTGCTTTTCCAAGCAACAGCAACAAGTCCAAAAGGATCTTGGATCTCATTCATTCAAATGTATGTGGACCAATGTCAGTAGCATCAATACAAGGGTCACTTTACTATGTCACATTCATAGATGACTATTCCAAGAAAACCTGGAGCTTCTTCATGAATACCAAGGATGAGGTTTTTAGTCAGTTCCAAGAGTTCAAGGCTCAGATGGAGAACTAGATAGAGAAGACGATCAAGATCTTGAGAATAGATAATGGGACACAATATACCTCCAACAACTTCAAGGATTTCTACAAGGAGGCAGGGATCAAGAGGAAAATGAAAATCTCATACAACCCTCAATAGAATTGGGACACATAGAGAGTACTTGGTACACCATTGGAGCTACCAAGGCAATTATTCAGGACTAGGATCTACCTATGTTTCTTTGGCCGGAGGCATGCAACACGACAATTTATTTTCAAAACGAGAGTTCTCATATGATCTTGGGGGACAAAAATCCTAAGGAAGCATTAACAAGGATGAAGCTAAAGATAGGGAACTTTCACATCTTTGGTTGTTCGATGTACATCCATGTTCCCGTGGAGAAAAGAACGAAGTTGCAATGCTCGAGATAGAAGGGCATATTTATTTGATACAATGAGACTTTGAAGGCACACAGGATCTTCATTCTGGTGAGGAGGAAGATAGTGATTAGTAGGGATGTGAAGTTTGAGGAGGACCTAACATCTAGAAAGTCTCATGAGACACTTCCAATGACAAAGGACAGGGAGCAAGAGGCTCGGAAGGATGAGCAGCATTCATCAGCTACTTCCAATTCCTGGAGTCAGACTTCAAGTGAGGAGGAGTCAGCAACACCTCCTATCATTTTTGTCAAGGGGGCTTGATGGTTTGAGCACGTGGAGGCTCCTAGGAGCACAATCAAGGTTAGTAGACCTCTGAATGAATTTCCAAAATACATGGCACTTGTGAGTAACATTATTGATTTCAAGCCCTCCAATTTTCAGGACATAGCGAACTAGCACATTTGGAGGGATGCAATGATGGAGGAGTATAACTCAATTACGAGGAATGATGTATGGGGTATTGAAGAGCAAGTCAGTGGTGAGTTCCAAATGGGTCTTCATGATCAAGCATGCTATAGATGGTAACATAAATGAGTACAAGGCAAGGTTTGTGGCGAGAGGGTTCTCCCATAAAAAGGGGGTGGACTATGAGGAGACATTTGCTCCAACTGCTAGATATACTTCCATTAGAGTTGTCCTATCTATTGCTTCAGACATAAGATGGAGGATACATTAGATGGATGTGAAGACAATGTTCCTCAATAGGATGATTGAGGAGGATGTGTATATACAACAACCTCATGGATTTGAGGTATATGGGAGGGAGTGCCATGTGTGCAAACTCAAGAAGGATTTATATCGACCCAAGCAGGCACCTAAGGGCATGGTACTCTAGGATTGATGGGTATTCATTAAGCATGGGATTCACCTAGGGTGAAGCAGATCCCATGTTCTACTTCATAATTGTTGGAGATGATCCACTCATCTTGGTGTTGTGAGTGGATGATTTGTTTCGCACAAGTGCAAAGAGGCTCATAGCAAGGTGCAAGGCTGACTTGGCTACAAAGTACAAAATGAAGGACATCAGGTTGATGCATTACTTCTTGAGGATAAAGGTATGGCAAAAATCAGGGGAGACCTTCCTTAGTCAAGGGAAGTATGGAGGAAAGATCCTGAGGAGAATTGGGAAGAGTGTAGACCTATGGCTACACCCATGATTGCCAATATGAAGATCTTGACTTCAGATTCGAAGTTGGTGCATCCAATGTTGTACAGATAGCTAATAGGGTTTATGATCTATTTGGTCAAAACTAGGCCAGATATCTATTTTGTTGTGAAACACCTTGAGCTTGCTCATGGTGGATCCAATCCAAGTAAATTGGGTAGCAATGAAGCATGTGTTGAGGTACCTAAGAGGTACAATTGAGTATGGTTTGAGCTATCTTGGAGAGGATGGAGTGAGGTTGTAGGGATATATAGACTAATATTTAGCGGGGGTGTAGCAGATAGGAAGAACACCTTAGGGTGTTGCTTCCCTCTTGGATCAGCATTGATTTCCTGATTCAATAGTAGACTTTTGTGGCGCTTAGTTTAGAAAAGTAAGAGTATATGGTAGCTAGTATGGCGAGTTGCGAGGCTATTTGGTATCACAAATCAATCACAGGATTATTTGGTCAAGAGTTGGAGCCTACAATGATACACTATGGTAATAAGAGTTGTGTCAAACTCTCTGACAGTTTAGCATTCCATGACAGGTCCAAGTTGTTGATTTTGTAGCTTTGAAAGGTCTTTTGCATAGGCTTGTGTCTTGCATGCAGGAGAAGAAGGCCTCTTTAGGTGTGATCTCCTTCCTAGATTTTAATTTAGGAAAAAGTACATTGATTAATTATTTAATTAGTTTAATTTTGTGCTAATGTTTTCTACAAATAAATAATTAATTATTTAAGTGACTTGGATATAATCTCCACCATTAATCAAAGAAAGCTAGGCTTTAATCTTAGCCCTCAATCACTTTGGTGTTGAAAATTGGCAGCTATGGGATGAATTTCCTTGAATAAAATTTAATTTTTGACCTTGACTTTCTAAAAATAGAAAGTCATGTTTATATTTGCAACCATGACTTTCCAAAAATAGTAAATCACCTTCCATCAATTCGTAATCATATATATATATGATGGAAAATCACTTAACTTGTCCTTAATCAATCTCAATTGTTTAATTTTTAAATTAATCATCAATATTACTATTATTACTATTACCCTCTTTATGATATTATTATATTATTATTAAAAAGAAATTCAAGTCTCTCAATCATGAGACTTAATCATGTCATATGTAACTCCCCTCAATTAATGCATATGTTACTCTCTCTCTCTCTCTTAATGGATTCATTCATCTCTGTCTTTAATGCTCTTACGCACCTCTTACACACTTTAATGACTCATCATAAAAATATTCCTCTTACACCTCTTTAATGCATAAGTTACACTTCTCTCATAAATGCATAAGTTACACTCCTCTCTTTTATGGCATAAGTTACACTCCTATTTTGGCATATGTAACTCCTCCTCAAGGCATAGGAGTTACTCCCTCATGAATTTGACCTCCTTGCTTTTCCTATATATTTGTGCCTCTCATCCTCACTTGATACACGTGTTTGTGAAAGGAGAATTTGAACTTGAGCATGTGTTATAGAGTCTAGAGGAAGATTGAGAGAGAGAGAGAGTCTTGAAGAGCAAGAGCAGATCTTGGAGAGCCAAAGTGATTCAGTGTTTGCATCAACTATTGTTATCAGAGATTTTTTCAGATTTAGGTGAACTTCTTCATTCTCTCATTGTACTTTGTATCGTTATTGAACAATTGATTTCTAATAGAAGAAGAAACTGGTTGGGTTTTCCCCTTGTGGGTTTTTCCCTGGTCATTTATCTTACTTCTTTGTGTACCATTGAGTTCTTGATTATCTTCCATTGTGCATATGGTTTATATGGTTTATGTTTTATCTACAATTACTCAACTTCTTTTTTATTATCTTCCATTGTGCATATGCTTTATGTTTTATCTACAATTACTCAACTTATTTTGCAGCATAAAGAAGTTCTAGATTTAAGTGATTTTAACAGCATAGAACATCAGAATTTCAACATGGTGTCAGATCTTTGGTGAAGACAAGCTCCATTTCCACCTCTCTTTCTGTTGGAATATCTTTTGTTGTCAGTGCCATTTCCAGCGCTCTTTCTGTTGACATATCTCTTGTTTTCAACTCCATTTCCAACTCTCTTTCTGCTGGAATATCTCTTGTTGTATGATCCATTTGGAGCTCTCTTTCTACTGAAATATAGTTTGTTTACCACTCCATTTTCAACTCTCTTTCTGCTGAAATATAGCTTGTTGTCCACTCCATTTGCACCTCTCTTTCTGCTGAAATATAGCTTGTTGTCCACTCTATTTGCAACTCTCTTTCTACTGAAATGTCTCATTTACAGCTAAAGTATCTCTTGTTGTCCCTTTCTATTTGCTATTGAAATTTTGAGAAAATCAAGTTGTCTTCCTCCTACTTTAAGAATGAAGAGAAGTTGGTTGATGCTTCAAACTTCTTCCCTTGGAAGGTCGGATTGGATATTACTCTTGAGGAACATGATGTTCTAGAGTATGTTGAAGAAGAGATAGCCGAACTAGTTGAAAACTCCAACACTACTATCAATGCCAGATACAAGAAAAGAAAAGTCAAGGCTAAAAAAATTATCCTTAACTCTCTTGGATACCACCTCATCACTTATGTCTCCAATTTGAAGAAAGCCAAAGAAATGTATGACAAGTTGATTGGAATGCATCAAGTGAATAACTTGAATCAAATTCTTTCTCTGAAGAATCAGCTCAAGGATGTTAAGATGAACAGAGGAGAAACCATTCATGCATACTTCATGAGGATATCAAAAATCAAAGATCAGTTGTCAACTTCTAGTGAAGTTGTTTCCGATAAATAACTGGCACTGATTACGCTTGGAGTTATTCTTTCTTCTTGGGAAACATTTATTACTATCATCAGTAATAATGACAAGTTTCCTACATTTGATGAGCTCTAGGGAAAGTGCATTCAAGAAGAACCTACTACCTTTGTTGTACAAGGAAAAAAGAAGAAAGGAAGAAGAGGAATGCACTATTCGAGAAATTCTACTCCCAACAGCTCCTCTCAATGGACCAGAGACTTATCAAAATTCCAATGCTACAATTGTCGCAAGCATGGTCACTATGCTCGTGATTACTCAGAAAACAAAAGAGCATCAAAATCCAGCTTCAACAATCGTTCCAACAAATCTGATTACAGAATAAGAAGAGAAGCTCCTTCTGCTCACAAAGGAAACTATCATTCCTCAAGGAACCAAAGCTATGATAATAATGTAGTTGAGACTCAATCAAAGTACTTTCTTGTTTTCGCTCTTTCTAGTTCATCTCCTGCAGATTCTTGTGATAGCTAGTTCGTTGATAGTGGTGCTTCAAAGCATTTTCCTGGTTACAAAGAAGTACTCTCTAATCTGGTTGAGAGGGAGACAAATTTGCAGTTCATTCTTGGAGATAACTCTACATATCACATAAAGGGATGTGGTTCCATTTCTTTCAATCTGGATCAAGGTAAAACTTTGACACTTCAATAAGTTTTATATGTACCTAGTTTAAAGAAGAATATTGTGTCCATATCAGCTTTAGAAGATAAAGGAATGAAAGTTGCTTTCATAAATGGTAAAGTTCTCACTTCGAAATTGAGATCCAACATGAGATATGTCCTCACTCTGGGATCTAGATGTGAAGGTCTATACGAAATCAATGTAAGACCTATTCATGCACTAATCCATGATATCAATCATCAAAGTGAACTTTGTGTTGAGAAATCTAGGGCATATGCTTTAGGTGATTTCTCTTCTAATGATAAATGCTTGTGAATGCTTTTTACTTCATTAAATTATTATCTTCTCTTTTGTTAGATTATTATAGTGTTCTTCATCAAATAGCTACCAAAGCATAAACAATAAGAAGACAAGAGACACATAATATAGGCGATCAACCAGGGCCAAAACCTCTCCCTTGAGTCAACTAAAGTCTAACTGTTGAATTGCTTTCTACTTCTTAGCTACACTTCAGATTTCGGTTTACTGCAATTTCTCACCCTAATTCAGAAGCCCTATTGCAATGCTTGGTAAGTGTCACTTTCTATGTAGTGTCTTTGACTCCTTCGTTTAGGATAGAGACTCCTTCTTACTTAATTTGGCTTCCCTTTGTATTGTCCTCCTCCCAATTCAATTACCTTAGATGATTGTAATCTCCTTGGCCTTTCCTGTAGCATATGATCCCTCTCTTCTTCGCACGTGTGACAGGAGAACAGCCCTAAAACAGACCCAAAACACCTTTGCTCTTCCTTCCTTCTTCTCACTGGCTATGAGGCTCCTTTTTGGGTGATTCTCGCACTTCCTGTTGCAGACTTCTTTCTTGACCGAAATTATGTCTCTGAAATGAGGTCGAGCTGCCTTATTTATAGTGGTTGGAGCATCCATAATAGGCCAACTTGAACTGTGGGTGAGTTGGCATGTCTTTTGGAGCAAATTCATTATTTCATTTAAGGCCAAATTGAAGGAGAAGCTTGAGCTTGGTCTTGGAGGGCTATTTTATCCTTTTAATGACTCATACAAATATGTAACATGCCCAAGAAGGGTCCTTCATACATGAAATGACTCAATTTGACTTTATGACCAATCCTAAGGGCTCACCATGGGAGCCTTACCTAAAAATAAAATTCCTTGCTCATGAAACCCATGAGACAAGCATTACAATAATAATTTTATTTTTCTTCTTTGCATCATTTACATAAAATCACAATTACACATGTCATTATGAAGACCGAACCTAGTTACAGTTTCAACACTTTGGCACCGAAGGTTCCAACTACAAAGCATTACCTCATGTGAGAAATATGGTTTCCAAAATGTCGGAAATAAAATCTGATCATGATGGTATTTGACAAGGATACGCAAGCGGAAAGCAAGTGAAGGTACCATTCCCTTCAAGCAAAAGTAACACCAATCAATTATTGCATCTTGTACATTCTAATTTATTTCGACCAATGCCTATAACTTCTCTTAGTGGTTACTTGTATTATATTATCTTTGTGGATGATTTTCTCGCAAAATATGGATTTATTTTTTGAAAAATAAAAGTCAATCTTTTAACATGTTCAAAGATTACAAAGCTCTAGTAGAAAAACAAACTGGAAAGCAGATCAAAATTTTCAAATCCGACAATGGAGGAGAGTTCACTTCCAATGATTTCATTGACTTATGCAAAGAAGCTGGAATCAGAAAAGAAACCATTGTACCATATAACAAAGAACAAAATGGTGTGGCCAAGAGAAAGAATAGAACTATCATGGAAGTGGTCAAAGATATGTTGCATGATCAGAAATTGGAAAAGTTTCTATGGGGAGAAGCTGCGAACACAGTTGTCTATGTCCAAAATAGATCTCCTCACCGTGCCCTAAACAATGAGACTCCTGAAGAAGTCTTCATTGGTGAGAAGCCTGAAATTGGGCACCTGAGGATCTTTGGTTGTCATGTCTACTTCCACGTCCCAAAAGAGAAAAGGAACAAGTTGAAAGCTTCAAGTAAGAAAGGCACGTTTGTTGACTATTGTGAGAATTCTAAAGCTTACAAAAATATATGTACTTGGTCGAAGAAATATAGAATTTAGCAGGGATGTAAAATTTGATGAAGATGCAACTCTTGGAAAAGCAAGAGACACTCCTCTTCCTCCTGCTAATGTTAATTGTCAAGATGATGTATTTGAAATACAAGAATATCTTGAGTTAAAATTGATCTTGTTGATGAACCGATGGAGCCCATGGATCCTTTATATCCTCCTCCATGTGATCCTCCTTCTAAAAGGAGACCTTTATGGCTTCGTGACACTCTTCAAGATGTTGGTAAACACGCTGCCCCCAAAGGTACTTTCAAAGAAAGCAAGAAACATTGCCAATTCCAAGGATATGTTGTACCCATGAGCAACATTATTCAAGTTGAACTGTGCACTTTTGAAGAAGTTGTAAAGGCCCAAGTGTGGAAAGATGCAATGGCTGAAGAATATGAATCCGTCATTCATAATGATGTATGGGAAGTGGTTCCAAGACCCCAAGGTAAATATGTTGTATCTACTAAATGGTTGTATAAAATTAAACACGGTGTTGATGGAAGTATTGAAAAATTTAAAGCTAGAATTGTGGCTAGAGGTTTCTCTCAGAAAGAGGGAATAGACTATGATGAAAAATTTTCACCTGTTGCCCATTACACCACCATTCGATTTACTGTAGCTCTAGTTACTAGCCAAGGATGGTCTCTTCACCAAATGAAAGTGAAGACTTTTTTTTTGCATGGCTTCTTAAAGAAGTATTTGTGGAGCAACCACAAGGCTTTGAAGTACATGATCCAAAAACTCATGTGTGTAGGCTGAAGAAATCCCTCTAAGGTTTGAAGCAAGCTCCAAGAGCTTGGTATGCTCACATAGATAGTTTATTGATGAAGCTTGGTTTTACTAGAAGAAATGCAAATGCAAATCTTTACTTTAAGACAATCTAGGGTATGCCTTTAATTTTGGTATTGTATGTTGATGATTTATTTCTTATTGGTAGTGAACCTCTTATTCTCTAGTGTAAGAGGGAGTTAGCTTCTGAATTTGAAATGAAAGATCTTGGTTTGATGCACTACCTTCTGGGCCTGGAGGTATGGCAGAAATCTAGTGAGATTTTCATTTCTCGAGGAAAATATGTTGTCAAACTACTACAAAGGTTTGACATGACTAAGTGTAAGTCCAAGAATACTCCAATGGAAATGAATTTCACGAAGCTTTGTGGTAAAGTTGCAAAACCTGATTTGGCTAATCCTTCTGAGTACCATCAACTGATTGGGGCACTAATATTCTTGGTAAACACTAGACCAGATATATGCTTTGCAGTCAATACTCTGAGTCAATACAAGATTAAACCTGCTCATGCACACTAAGTTGTTGCAAAGCATGTGTTGAGGTACCTGCATGGGAAAATCAATCTTGGATTGAGATATACTGTCGAAGATGTAAGGCTACATGGATACTCTGATGTTGACTGGGCTGGTAACTCTACTGACGGAAAGAGCACATCAAGGTGTTGCTTCAACTTGTAATCTACCATGATATCTTGGATAAGCAGAAAGAAAAATTTTGTTGCCCTTAGCATGGGTGAAGCAGAATACATTGCTACTAGCATGGCTATTTGTGAGGTAGTATGGCTAAGGAAGCTCTTTGGAGAGCTATTTGAGCAAGTATTAGATACTATAGTAATTTACTGTGACAATAAGAGTGGGATTCCACTTGCTGAAAATCTCGTGTTCCATGACAAGTCCAAACACCTTGAGATCAAATATCACTATATCTGGGATATGGTGCAAAGAGGAGCAATAAGACTTCATCATATAGCGACTTATGACCAGATCGTCGACATTCTTACCAAGCCTTTACCGAAAGGAAAGTTCTTGATTTTCACAGAGCAGCTTGGACTAATAGATGTGACCCTTCCTAGAGAGGTGGTCATGGATGATGAGCCTTGGATGAGCAAGATCCATGTCATGTGTTGAGAAATGGATCCCCCAAAGCAGTGATGAGCCTTAGATGAGTGAGATCCTTGTCACGTGTTGACAAGTGGATCCCCCCAAGCAATGATGAGCCTTGGATGTGCGAGATTCGTGTCATGTGTTGACAAGTGGATCCCCCCAAGTGTGTATACGGTGATGGATGTATCTTCTTATTATGATTCTTCTTCATTAGATTGTAACATCATTGTTCCAAAGCAGAGATAGCAAAAATCCTTGTATCAGAAACAAATTCTTCCCTTGCTAAGAAGGAGTGTTAAAAATTGCAGCTATGTGATGAATTTCCTTCAACAAAATTTCATTTCTAACCTTTCTAAAGTGCCTTTCTAAAAATACAAAGTCATGTCTATCTTTGCAACCATGAATTTCCAAAAATAGTAAATCACCTTCCATCAATTTGTAATCATATATCTATGATGGAAAATCACTTAACTTGTCCTTAATCAATCTCGATTGTTTAATTTTTAACTTAATCATCAATATTATCATTATTATTATTATTAAGATAATTACTATTATCCTCTTTATGATATTATTATATTATTATTAAAAAGAAATTGAAGTCTCTCAATCATGAGACTCACTCATGTCATATGTAACTCCCCTCAATTAATGCATATGTTACTCACTCTCTCTTAATAGATTCATGCTTCTCTCTCTTTAATGCAGTGCTCCATGGGGACGCGTCCCCTAGGGTCAGGTGCACGCACCCCTTGCACCCGGGACGAGGAATCTACTGGGGGTGTGTTCCCCACGCACTCTTTTTGGGGAGTCTTAGGGAGACGCGAGGGGGTGTGTTTCCCCAGTGTGGGAGACGAGACTCCCCAAAAGGGGTGTGTCTAGGCGTCCCCCCTCAAAACTTTAGTATCTAATACATAGTATATGGTAATATACTAGTATGTTTTTCTTTCAATTTAGATTCTAATGATGAATGATATGGATCAATGTATTTGAATAGTTCATTGTTGAATTTTTTTTTATTGAATCTCATGGTATGGATGAATAATGAGCATGTCATATGAATGATGTATGTATCAAAATGAATGATGAGGATGGATCAATGTATGTCATTATTTAATTCAATTATGAATTTAAATTTTATTTGTGGATCAAATTTCAATTTTTAATGTATTGGTATCCATAGTAAGTTTAATCTATTAATATGATACAAAAAAGGATTTACAGTGAGGCCCGGCCTCAGAGGAACTGAGCATCATTCATCACACAGTCAGAATAACTATCTTTGACTTCCCCAACAGAGGGGAAACCAGTCCAAAAAAAATATGAGTTCAAAAATAACCCACACAAGGGTAACCAGTTTGATCACAGCATAACAAAAACAGTTTAACCATATCATAATCCTAACCAGAAGACACAAAAAGACTGAACAGAAACTGAACCATCAGCAAGACAAAACGTCCACTTGGCAAACTCGACATCTGGCAATCAGTTGTCCGGGGCTGGTTCTTCCACAATCGGACACGCGTACTTGTCCAAATCGTCATCCTCGTCTGAAGCGCCATGTCCATGTGCTAGATGGTCTCCCTCAATGCTGCAAGCTCCTACACGTGTTCCTGACGTGTCTCCTCGGTGACTACCAGATGCCTGCGTGTAACTGAGCTTGCCCTCCTCAACATGCTGACTGCCAGCCACTGCTTTACCATGCAAGGTGGCTCGACCTTCATCAGCTTTCCGATCACCAGTGTTGCCCCGGCTCCTGCTGCTTGGTTCTGCTCTGTTCGCCTCCTCAGTGTGTTCAGCCAGAGGAGCTGGCGGCTCAATTTCTTTTGTGAAGGTAATTGAGACGATGGCGACGGTTATAGGGCGGTTCAGGGAGCTGCGAAATCGAAACTGTGTGGTATGAGGAGCAGGGTGCATAGGAAGGGGAAAGTTTGCAATGTGGACCACTGCATTTCCACGACCTGTGCCATGGAGCCAGGCTCTGCCTCTGCCGCTTCAGGTGTCTGGGTAACGCCCCGCAAAACTAAGCAGGTTGGGGTTATCGGCTGAGGAGGCAGGGGAAACCGAATCAGGGCTGGGCATTGCAGGTGAGCGAGAGCTTCCGCCTCTTGTGCCCCCTCTTCTACTTCGCATACAGTGGCGAACCATGACGGGAATGGAAACAGGGAAGAAGCAGCAGGGATGGTGGAGGAATTGACAAAGGAGCAGTGCGGGGAAATTACATAGGAGTTGTGGACATGAGCAAGATTGCAGAGGCGGGTGTGGGAGTGGTGGAATCCATTACCCAGATCAATGCAGCTTAACAACCAGCATCGACTACCTGTGACGGTGCGCTCATTTGGCTCTCCTGCCTGCAGAGGACAAGCACAGTGAATCAAGGGGGGAGGAATAACTGAGAAATTCGCAGGCTCCATTGTTATGTGTGAATTGGTTTTGCCTCGGCCTTTGCATTCATTAAATGGCTCCTACAAGGTGCCTTGAATGCAATTCAGAGTGGCATGGGGGAAGTTGCAGGGGGCCATGTGGCCAACCCATCCGCCGCCTTGCCGTCTTGTCATGTTAATGCCTGGGATGAACACCCGCATCCGGGTGTATTGGTATCCATATTACTATTAGTCTATTTAATATTTTCCTTTCATTATTGAACAATGAATATGAACTTGAACTATATATATATATATATATATATAGATATATCAACGTCTTCCAGCACCCCTGAAATTTCCCTAAAATTTGAGGGTACTCCCACACATCCTCCTTGTGCGCCTCCCCGCACCCGCGCCTCCCCGCACCAAAGTCTTGGGGGAACATTGCTTTAATGCTCTTATGCTCCTCTTACACTCTCTTACACACTTTAATGGCTCGTCTTAAAAAGACTCCTCTTACACCTCTTTAATGCATAAGTTACACTTCTCTCCTAAATGCATAAGTTACACTCTTCTCCTTTATGGCATAAGTTGCACTCCTATTTTGGCATATTCAACTCCTCAAGGCATAGGAGTAACTCCTTCGTGAATTCAACCTCCTTGCTCTTCCTATATATTTGTGCCTCTCATCCTCACTTGATACACTTACTTGTGCTTGTGAAAGGAGAATTCGAACTTGAGAAAGTGAGAGTTGGAGAGTCTAGAGGAAGATTGAGTGAGAGAGAGAGAGAGAGTCTTTAAGAGCAAGAGCAGATCTTAGAGAGCCAAAGTGATTCAATGTTTGCATCGGCTACTACTATCAGAGATCTTCTTCAAATTTGGGTGAACTTCTTCATTCTCTCATTGTACTTTGTATCTATATTGAACAATTGATTTCTAAAAGAAGAAGAATCTGGTCGGGTTTTCCCCTTGTGGGTATTAACCTGGTCATTGACCTAACTTCTCTATGTTTCATTGAGTTCTTGATTGTCTTCCATTGTGCATATGGTTTATGTTCAATGTACAAATACTTAACTTATTTTGCAGCATAAAGAAGTTCTGGATTTAAGTGATTGTAACAACATAGAACATTAGAATTTCAACATTTGGAGATTAGGGATTTGGCCCATGGAGAAATTATAAATAGAACCTACGTGAGAAGATGAAGACATAATTACAATGCTATTGTTAAGAGAGAAATTTTCTAAAGGAGTGAGACTCCAAGACTGAAGAGACGGGAAAAGGATTACATCAAGGAAATTTTAGGAGCAAATTTCTGGGAGGCTGAGTCTAGGAGAGAGAGGTCGAGTTAGCTAAAGAGAAAGATCAAGTTTTGGTAATGAGTCGACATATCTAGGGGGCGAATTTATCTAGTGCGCAAGGCTCGTATGAGAGAAAAATAAGGGTTGAATTGCTAGTGAGGGAGGATAAATTCTCTGAGGGCCGAATTCTTCTAGGAGTGTCGAATTCCTTGAGGGCAATTTTTTAGTGGGGTCAATTTTCAAGTTCCAGTAGTTGTAATTTTTATGTGTATTCCCTGTGGGTCTAGGCCCTAATTTTCTCAAGTAATTTAAAGGGAATGAAGATTGTCTTGGGCATAATTTTTATGTAGTAGTGCGATTGATTTCCCTATTTTATTTCTGCTGCATTTTAATTTTTGAAAGTTAAAATACTATTGGTTTTATTTTCCAACAGTTTTCGGATTTTATTGAGTAAATAATTTCTAGGTATAAAATATTGTTGAGGTATAAATAAATCAGATCTAGTATTAGGAAATTAAAGACAGGTTCCAGAAGGGGGCAATGAAACTTCAGTATATATCCACAAATGAGTAGAATGCAAAAATTCTCACCAAACTCTTAGTGAAAGGAAAGTTTGTGTTTTACAAAGACAAGCTAGGAGTGGTGCAGAATACGTTCCTTGCTAAGGTGTTGATGTATGTAGCTCAAATAGGTGTTTTTGTATGGATCTAAGTCTAAGTTTCACGAAGCGCTAAAATGTTTCAGAGTTTCTAAAATGGGTATGTTTAGAAACGTCACCTCCCATAAATGGAAAAGTCGGCCAAACTATCACACACACACACACACATATATATAAAGAAATTTATTAATAAGTGAATAACACATCTTGTAAGAAAAAAAGGAATAAGACCCATAGATGACAATTTAGAAGGAAACCCCATTCTATATTAACTCTCATATATGATTACATGATGATCGAGTTTCGATTGAGTTTCAGCCAAGTTATGGAGTTTCGGGTACAGGTACTACTAGAGGGCTGAAACGCCGGGTTTCTAGAAGTTTCGCTCAACATAGGTCTAAGTGTCTAAACATGTGGAAGTTGCCTAATTAACCTTTAATCTTAACAATTACTTTAATTATTATAGTAATTTCGTTTTATAAGAAAAAATGAGTTGAATCTAATGAAATGTAAAGGTTATTTGCATTAGTGAATTATATGAATCTCAATCGTTGATCTCAAGTGATGTGGAGATCTCATCTCAACCGTTAATCTCAAGTTATGTTGAGACCTAATCTCAACCATCAATTAATTTAGAAATTAGGGTTGTGGATTCGGTCAATAACATAATCTTATAAAAGGAAGGGTAGGCTAAGGGAGAAGACACATTTAGTGAGCACAAGACAGTGAAAACCAGGAGATCTCAGCAGGGGTGAGTGACTTTCATCCAGAGATCATGTCCAATGGAGGGGAATGCAAACAAGTAACAACAAAGGGAGGCCATTTATTGAATAATCAATTAATTATCTAACAGTACAGTTCTATCAATTCATATAGACCCGTACAGCATTGTCAATTTGTACAGTGGTTGCTCCTGCAACTTCTTAAAAATCCATATGGCATTTAATATATTGGCAGTGGTACGACGTACAAAGGGAAGAAAGGTTTCATGCTACTACTGACTAAATCAAACAGTGGCTTTAAATTCATACAATTCACACCATGTATCACAGATATAATCTTCAGCTCTCGCTTCGACTCTTGTTCATCATTTGGCTGCTCAATAGCAGCTCATTACCAATTGTAATGACTCACTGTCTCCAATATCACAATTTTTCACAGTAAATGAATTATTCTACATGGATCCACATTCTTACCCTTCATGTTTTTGGCTCACCCTGATGGCCACTTTCGGCACCTATTGGGCAAGATGGCAACTCAGACCCACAATGAAAGACATCTTACAATTGGCAGCCTCTTATCTCTAACTATGACCCTATTGTTTTCCCTTGCGCAATTGTGTATTGTTAGATGATGCAATGTCTAGTTACATAGTAGGAGAGGAGTACATTCCGTAACTCCAAAATACCTAACGAATAACCACTGCATTCATTACTATATTAAATGCCTCATTATTACGTCTTTAGTGAGACTTTATTATAGTGTCTAACTCCTAATATTTCTATGTTACAGAATATGACCAGTATCTCTAACACACTGTTTTAGCATCAAAATCAGCAAGATTACCTTGCTCATCTACATTAATTTAGACAGAAATACGAGGACATAATAGTCAATTTTCATATACCACAGTATATATTTGCATATATCATTTATATTTTATCTTTTAAAGGTGTTTTCTTGCAATTTTTACACATATTTTCTTGTTGTTCTGGTTTTTAAGTGCAGAACAACAGGAGATTATCACCTACATAAGTTCATGATTTTTGCATCTAGAGACACTTTTGGTCTGTGTGCTTGCTGCTTGCTTATTGTATGTGATAGTGTATCTGAATTTATTTCGGACAGCAACACGCTTGGTCAGTTTAAGCCTTAAGGTCATATTTACCCTCACGATTTCCAATGCATACCTTTGGGAAAACCACCCTCTAGTTGAAGAAGTGCCAACCCAAAGCAAGACATATTTGGTGGGTTAAGTTACTAATCTTGGAAGCCCTGGTTGGACAAATGCTCCGGAAGCTTGGAAAAAGTTGTGGGTTGAGTTACTAGTCCTGGAAGCCTTGGTTGGAACAAACGCTCTGGAGCCCTGGAAGGCTTGGGTAGAGACCAATTTGGTGATGGTTTGTGATGTTTGACCATGAGGTGGAATCACTATTTGATGGGTTGAGGGGGTTTGGCTTCTGGAAGCCCTGGATGGTTTTGATTGATGTGTTTTATGAGATACCACATTCATGGTTGGAATATGGCACGGGGGTGACTGGCTGAAGAGATATTTGGCTCAGCCATGTCTATAGTTCGGTGGTTCATGGAAGTCTCAAACCTGGTTGGCCTTTGCATCATTAAGATGAGGTTATTTCTCCTTGTTATTTCAGGAGTATTATATTGGTTCATATGTGGATTATATAGTTTTTGTTTCCTTGGTATTTATGTTGTTATTATGTTGGCCATGAACATGTATTATGGCAGTGGCTATTTATGGCTCTCACCATTTTTTAGTTGTAAATGAATGAACAATGTATCTATGGTCTAATAGATGAAATGGCAGCTAATGTGTTGAGGCTTCGATGCTTCTTAGCTATTCTCAGATAAGTATGAGACCCCCATGCTCAGATTTGTTGTTTATACATGTAGATTATGTATTTGTGACATGTTTGATGAAATGCCTGGGGTCCAGTCTAGTCCTTGTCGATGTTTTTGCAAATGTATCATTTTTCTATAGTATAAATTCATTTCGGAACTTGTCATTAAGTTTTTGGTAGTGACCTAGGCTCTAGGCTTGAAAAAGTGGCACAAATTTCGAAGTCACGGGCACAGGTCTGAGGATAAAAGTCCCCAAATGCATGCATACCCATGTAGTGGGAGCATCTGGAGCCTCCTGTATGCATGCTTGTCCATATCAAGGGAGAATCTGGGGGTTTAATGGTATAAAAGCATGGTGGGACCCAGGGGCTAGTTACCTGAGTGGTTTGGATGGCTCCTGGGAGTTATGTTGTTAATTTGGAAGGTCTGTATGGTGTGTTTTCATTGGTTCCACTTCCTTAACGGACAAAAATGGAGTCGAATCATATCATAGTAACTTCTTGTCGCATATTTACCCCAGTTGGCTGGTTACTTGGGTAGATATGGGAGGAGGGTGTTACAGAGTGGTATCAGAGAAGGTTGCACTCTCTTTGGCTCATATCCGATACCATTGAGTGGTATCAGAGTGGGTTACATTCTCTTTGGGTGGTTTTTGGTTTTCGTTGTCCTTGTGTGATATCTGACACTACAGAGTGGTATCAGAGCATAGTTCACCCCTTGGACTGGATGGACGATGTGTTGGTCATGTATTGATGTTGGTTGCATATGTATTCCTTATGCTTGTAATCCATGTGCTTGTTGCAATTGCATGGTGTTGATCATGGTTGTAGTGATGTTTCCATGTGAAGGTTGATGATGTTGTTGTTGGTATGCTTTATTCATGAATGCGTGTCAGTTTTATATGCATTTGTTATGTATGTGATTGTATGTATGTTGTTATGCATGCTGTCATGGTTATAGTTATGCATGTATAGTAGGTCAAACATGCATTGTGAGTTCATTGTATGTAGCTTGTGTCATCATGATGTTGTTGTTATGTTATGATTTTGATGCATTGGCTAAGAAAGAGTAAGAGATGTAGATCATCAAAGCAAGCTTGCAGCACTATACTTTGGGGTAAGAGAAGATCGTCATATATAATTGTATGTTGGGCATGCAGGTATGTGGTTAATGGTTGTTATAATAATTAGGGTTATTTATATACTTGTCATTCTATTGTTGATTATGGTCACATGCATGGTAGATCTTAGTTAGTGTAGTCATATGCACACGTGTTGCATAGTCATGCATGGTAGTAACATGTAGTTGTTTTATGTTAGTTAACTTGATGATTATGTTATATGTTTTTTATGAGCATGTTATATGTTAAATTGTTGTTTTTATATGTTAGTTAACTTGATGATTAGGGTTATTTCATTTAAGATCTTGATGTTATATGTATTGTGTTAACCTAGATTGGCCTATGTAGATGGTTATGGTTACGATATTTAGGTATGAGCTAACATATTTGTGATATGGTGTTGTACTAATCTAGATTGATTGTGCATATGTGATTGCTATGCATGAATGACAATTGTTTATGAGCTTATGATGTGAACATGTTAGCTAGTTATTGTTATGGATATCATGACCTTATTTATGTTTGAGTTGATATGTTGTGAATTTATATCATGCTAATCTAGATTGATTGTGCAGACAAGATAGCCTCCCCTGAGATACATTAAGGTATGAGTTTTCTTATGTCATCTATTTGGTGTTTGAATGTTTGACTATGTCATTTATTTGGTGTTTGAGTGTTTGGTGTCTATTATGTCGTCTATCTATTGTCTGAATGTTTGATTACTTGAATGATATGAGTATGTGTCTATAAGATATCTTAGCGAAATGATATTTTTTTAAGATGGTTGTACTATTACATATTTGTTGAGACATTTGATATGTACTTGAGTGTAAGTAGGTGATAGTTGTAGCATTATGTATTATGATTGATGAATGTGAGTTGATTGTTGAGTATGACATGGTTGTTAGACTTGGTAAAGGTTGATTTCAAATTAATATACATGATGTCTTGATATTTGGAATGTGAGACTGACATGTGTGAGTAGTTGCAGGGAAACATGCTTGATATTAACTTGACAAGGTAATAGTTTAAGTATTTATATAACTAATAGTTGGGTGATGTGACAGTGCATAGTAAGACTCAATTGCAGCAAGGTAAAAAGGTAAAGAAGGGAATTGGGTGAGGATTCCTTTGGCTATGTTTGGAAACCACAAATCCAAACGAATGAATGCTTTGAATATAGGAAGTCTTCTTAACCTAGATTTTGTTTAATATTATGTGGATATATGTTATATTCCTAAACATGTATTTGACAGATATATTATCTAGTTTCTAGCTATAGTTGGGTTCGTCGAGAGAATTGGAATCCCTTGAGGAATGATATGTGCAGGTGTACAATGTGGCAATGTGCTTGGCACAACAAGGTAAGGTAATTAGTATATTGCACTGCTACTTATGCACTGATAGTTGTGTGTTTATGGCAGTATGATACTGGGGATTGCATGGCAAAAGAAATTGATGAGCACCAGTATTACAGCAAGGATGCTACAACTCCTGGGCTACCAGCTTTACTTATCAACCCGGCGTTCGTACAAACTTGGAGGTAATAGTGCTATATGCACAAGTAGAAGTGAAGTTCTTTCATGTTGTCACTTGTTCATCTGGCAAGAGACCCCAGGGGTTCCAAGCCAGACTTCTATAGAGTCAAAAGAAGCTTGATTCTTTGATGGAAGAAGAGAAAATCTATTCTAAGAGAGCTACTCTACTGCAGTAATGAAGAAAACAACATGTAATGCTAAATCACACCATATCCTAATTAACCATTTAAATAGCTATGCTAAGCAGAATTGCTAAATCAACACTAACCTAATGCTGCTATCTAAGTTACAGAAGTAAAGAGCATCAAACTAAACTAATGAGTAAGCAAGGAAACTAAACTAAATCTGTTTTCACTTTCTTGGTTTTTTGATGATCGGATAGTGTTAGAGTCTGATTGAATAACCAAATCGAAGCTCAGAAGTGGCAGTGTTTAAATGATATGCAGAACAAAGTTTGGGAAGGAGTCGAGCAGAAAAGCAATCGAAGATCAAAATCAGTGAAGGGAGGACGTAATGAAGCAACAGTGCATAGGAACCATTGGATCAATCAGCAAACAGTAAAAATGGAAGATGAGTGGCGGAGATCTTATCGCAGGAGATTTACGTGAATAGATGGACGAATAGGACTAACGGAAGATGAATGGCGGAGATCTTATCGCGGGAGGATTAAGTGAATAGATGGATGAACAGGACTAACGAGAGCTGAATGGTGGAGATCTTATCGCAGGGGATTAAGTGAATAGAAGGACGAACAGGACTAACAGGAGATGAGTGGTAGAGATCTTATTGCGGCAATGAAGTGAATATATGGATGGATCACATCAAGTCGCGTGGCGACAAAAGGGTAAAAAAAACATGCGGAATGATGGAGCGGGTTTCGTAGGTGGTAAGCAGTTTCTCGCATGCCCTCAAAGTTGTAAGCTGTATTTCTAATTTTCACGCGATTAGCCTAAGTGAGTGACATGTAGCATGGGAAAACCACTTTTCTTGCGTGCTCTCAGGCAGATATTGGTTGTGCAAGAATTCGCGCGAGATTGCACGATAGCCATTGGATCATGCGGGATTGATCAACAGTGGAGATCGGCCAAGCTAGTTGGCGATCGGGTGACGCAATAGCCATTGGATCGAGGGCGCGACAAATCAATGATGGAGATTTGGAGCGCATAAAGTAGGTGGAAGAATTCACGATAGTCGTTGGATCAAGCTAGACAGATCGACGGTGGAGATCTAGAGCGCATAAAGTCAAGCATTGAAATGAATCGGATGGTGATTGGTCAAGTTTGTTGTGGATCGAACGGTAAGGAAATCTACGGGTATAATCTAATCAAGACATGTTTTATTAGCTTCCGCTTAAGCATTTCGTGCTGAAGGAAATGAGCATATGAGAAAAAAGTGATGGAAAAAGACGATAATGAAATGAACCTCGTACTGAATCAAGACAACAAACTTCATGCAAAAACTCCTAACTAACTTGCTAATTGAAAGAAGGAACAAATGGAAGCAAACTAAAACACAACTAATCTACACTACACTATTGTAATGGAAATGCAGCTACTTAAGCAAATGAACGATTAAACCATGAATCTACGCTAGCATACATGTACAATAAAGAGGAGCCTTAGCTACTAGGGTTGGGCCCTAACCCAAGAGCTTCAGCCCTCTGAGTTAACTCAGTGCTGGCTCAAAACAAAACTCATTCTTATTATCAAAACAATGGATTACATCAAAAATTGTCACAAGTCTTGCAACTCGAAAATAAAGTAGAGTTTTACAATCAAAAGTCTGAATCCTACTGAGGTCCTAGGCCTCTCTACTTATACATCTGAAGTCTCCAATGACTTCCTTAAAATTAGGGAGGCTCGACTCCCAAACTTGACATAAGCTGGTTCTTTGACTTCCACTTGCTCGGCTGCCTTCTAGTCCTCATGATTTGGTTGTTTGTACTTTGAGCTGATGGAGGAATATTCGAATGGAGGGGTAGTAAATGAGGAGGATTTCCCTCATATAATTCCTCTCCCTTGTCCCATTCGAGTTTTTACCAAGATATTTGCTAAAATTCCTTGCTTTTATCCTTTAATCCTGCATTAAATGCACATTAGACCACAAATAAAAATATCCAACTTCAACTCATCTCATAAACAAAATATGATCAAAAGTATGCAATAAGTTGTGAGAATAGTTGGTTTGACTAATCTAGGAGGTGAATTAAGGCCCATATAATTACCCAATGATGAGGGTCATGATAAACTACCATGAAATACTGAAGAAGGCCTATGTTGAATTTCCCTTGGAGGCATTGGGAAACCATGGGGATTGAGTCATGGTGTATGATGAGAGTCTTGTGATTTCAATTCTTTGTGCTTTGTTTACACTTGATTTGCAGCTTTGTTTGTGTCTAGTGTATGGCCATACCACTTTGTTTTCAGTGTCGTATTATTATTGGTTTTCATGATTTTCTTATTATTTGTTTCTTGTTCTTGCCTTTTATACTTTAAGAGTCTTGGGAATTGGTTGGTAAAGAGGAAAGTTAGTGGCGCTTGGGGAGAGATGAATGAAATCCAGTAGGCAATGTAAGACTTAGATAAAGTTGGTGCATGTATAAGGGCAGTTGAAGGCAAGAGTATGACAGCTAGTTGGATTGGTTGGTTCCATTGGTGTAAATGGATGATCACAGGACAGTCATGAGAAAATTAATCAGGAAAGGTAAATTACATGGACTTGATGTGTCAAATATCTTGTCTATGTTGGGAATCATTGTTCTCAATGTTGTGTCATGTTGTGAATAGATAAAGGGAATTCTCTTAACCTTGACCTTATGATATTTGGTAATTATGTTGTGGTCATGATTATTTTGATGTCTATATATGTATACATGTATGTATGTATGTATGTCAAGTATGACAGGGTCATCATGGATCATGATTGTTTTTATTCCAATGTTTAAATTTATATATGTATGTATGTATGTCGTTGTCTAACAGGATCATGATTGTTTAATGCTAATATTTAGATGCATATATATCTATGTATGTATGTTACTATCTGATAGGGTCGTTAGGAATCATTCTTGTGAAGGAATGATTGCTTATGCAGGTGAATGACATGAAGAGGTTCCTGGTTCATGAGGAATCAAGTGGGAAGAGTAGTCCTGAAAAATCTATGAGGTCAATATCATGTGCATATGAATTGATATTATGTTATTATAATATATTTATGTTGTGGATAGGCTAGGCCGAGGGATACATCAGTAAAATGAAAGCATTGTGGTTTGTGACATGTTGGGACAAGCATGGATAAGACACTGGAACAACATTGCTTGGTAGAGACAGTGTGGTTTTGGATGTGTGGTACAAATAGTGTTGTGTGAATGTTTCATATGCAATGATGGGTATAGATGGTGCTATGTACATGTTGGATATGCGGTGTTATGTACGTATCGTACTGTGCGGATGATGGATATGCGGTGTTGTGTGCATATGGTGTTGTGCGCATGTTGGATATGCAGTCTTGTGTACATAGGGAGTTATGTACTTGTTGTATATGCAGTGCTATGTACATATGGTGTTGTGTGCATGTTGTACATGTGGTGCTATGTACATATGGTGTTGTGTGCAAGTGGTGTTGTGTACATGTCATGCATGTGGTGTTGTGTAGATGAGGTTTTGTGTACATGTGCATGTGGTGTTGTGTATGTTTGGCGTAATGTAAATGTTGTAAAGGTGGTACGATGTACATGTATCATTGTGTACCCGTTGTTCAGGTGGTGTCTTGTACATGTGATGTTGTGCACACGTGTGCGGGTGGTGCTTTGTACAGGTGTTATTGTGTACATGTTGTACATATGGTACTAGTGTACATATGGCATTGTCCATGATGTACATGTTGTGTTGCGGGCATGAGGTACTATGTATGTGCATTGTGTAGTTGTGGTATTGTGACATATGTATTCATTATGTTGTACTATGTGTATGTATTTGTGTTGTATTTTACATTAGGTGTAGGTGTATGTATTGTGTTGTGGTGTGCACCAGATGTAGGAGTATGTATTTTGTTGTGTTGTACACTAGGTGTAGGTGTAGTTGTGGTATGTCAAGTGTAGGTGTGTGTATTGCATGGTGTTGTATGTCGTGTGTGGTTGCATGTGTGTGACTCACACTATGTGTATGTGCACATGGTTGAGGAGAAGGCACAAGGTGTTTGTAGGGTGTGGAAATTGATTCGGTGTGCATACGAAATAAGGAAAAAGGTAGAAGCTAAGGATTGATTAAAGGATAAGTATCAGTATTTTATTTCAGTTTTATTATGCATGTGATTTATAATTCTAGTCTATGATGATTACATGTGATCTATGATTCTGGTTTATGATGGTTACATGTGATTTATGATTTTGATCTATGATGGTTGTGTTTTGAGCTAAACTGATGCGATATGTTTATACATGATGATTTGATAAAACAACTAGTTTGGCTTGTTGTGATAGGAAGTAAACAGGATTGAAAGTGTACCTTATTGACGAGCTACCAATGAGGTATGTTTTGGATTTATTTCAATCCATTTTGAATCTAATGGCAATTATGTGCTTGGTATAGGAAGCATGGAAATGCCCAGTTTGGTTGGTCGAAACTGACGACAAGCATTAGTAGCATCAGCAAAAGGAATTAGAACAGTAAGTTGTATAATGGTAAAGCACTTCAGGAGAAGGGCCATTGTGGGACAATGGTACCCAATAGTGTCCATTGATTTCCATGAGCATGCTATGACCGGTATGATGGTTTTAACGCAGGGATATGCCTTGGTTTTTGGACCTTCCGATGCAAGGAAACCTTGTCGAGGGATGGACTGCCCTAGATGGGGGTGCAAGTGGAACTTGGAAGGTGTGTGATTGCATAGAAGGGGGTGACCAAATTTCCTGAGGGACTGTGTAGCAGAGAAGGGAAGGTTGGGGATGGATTTGTTTTGGTCATTAGCATTTCCAGATGGAATCAGATGCACATTGGGAGTGTTCCCTAGAACAATGAGTCGATAATTGTTCATTGAGAGGATAAGTGGTGCAGGATTATAGCGCTGGACATTAGATGTAGATTTGACCTTGCAGTGGATTTTGGACTTCCTGGGAAGGAGGTGAATCCTGGTATTACTTTGAGGGTGGAAGTGTGAGCCTCTGGATTCCCTTGTTGTGGATGCAGGCATCGTATCCTTTTATTTGTTGGTTGAGAAAATGTGCATATGTGTATATGTGTATATTATTTTAAATATTGTATCGAGTTGGATTTATAAAGCTCCATAGACAATATGATTATTTGTTGGGTGAAGAAAATGTGTATGTGTGTATTTGTCGTTACCCTTGTACATACCGTCATGATTTGTGTTATAAAGCTCTATTAAACAATATGTTTGTCATGTTTTAATAGATGGTCATTGTAAATACTGCAATGAGTTATGTTATAAATCTCCATGGGAAGTATGTTTTGGTTTTTAGCACACCGAGGATGGTGTTCCCCCAAGGGGGAGGGTTTTGTAACAGCCCTAGTTACAAAATACATGTAAAAATATATAAGACCATGGTCATGGGACACGAATTCCAAGATTAATGGTTGGAAAAAACATCCTAGCGGGTGTTCACTTCAATTTATTAGGGCTAAGGAAATTGGCAGAGGCAATGGAAAAGGATTTAGAAAGGCATGAGGCATTTATTAGCATTTTATTTATGAAAACAAAGGAAATTAAGAGAAAAGGAAGGTGAAATGTCACAGGTTTCATTTGCGGATGAAATTAAAGGAAAATAAAGGAAACTGAAGAAAATAGAGGCCTCATTGATAAAAAGGCTTCTAAGGATTAGTTGGCAAGTTTTTCCTTAGCAGGGTTTGGTGGATCTCTCTTCTATTCTCTCTCTCTCTCTCATACTCTTGGACACTTGGAGTTTTCTTGGATCACTCTTGGGGGAGTGTGGCATACTTGGAATTTAGAGCAAGAAGGAAAAGGAAAAGCATGAGAGTGCAAGAGGAAATTGGGATCAGCAACTACAGTGGGTTTTCTTGTAGGTACCAAGTTGCATGTATGATTTCCTTGCTAACTTTGGCATACATGGCACATGCATGTGGTTTCTGGGTTATGATATGTCATTATCATGGAGGATTCCCTAGATTGACAGTGGATTTGCCTAGCCTTGCCATTTTCTGGATAGTCATGATGTTGTGGGTTCATTTCTTTGTTTTTATGGTTGTTTCTCATGTTTCCTTTAGCTTGGGTTGAGTTACTAGTTCCTGGAAGCCTTGGTTGAACAAACGCTCTAGAATCCTTGTAACATCTTGGGTTGATTTACTAGTCCTAGAAGCCTTGGTTGGACAAACACTCTAGAAGCCCTTGGTTGGTTGAGTTACTAATCCTAGAAGCCTTGGTTGGACAAACGCTCTAAAAGCCCAGAGAAAGTTGTGGGTTGAGTTACTAGTCTTGGAAGCCTTGGTTGGAAAAAATGCTCTAGATCCCTAGAAGGCTTGGGTAGAGACCAATCTGGTGATGGTTTGTGATGTTTAACCATGAGGTAGAATCATTGTTTGATGGGTTGAGTTGGTTTGGCTTCTAGAAGCCCTAGATGGTTTTGATTAATGTATTTTATGAGATCCCACATTCATGCTTTGAATATCGCACGAGGGTGACTAGTTGAAGAGATAATCAACCATGTCTATGGTTGGGTGTTTCATGGAAGTTCCAAACCTGGTTGGCCTTTGCATCATTAATATGAGGTTAATTTTCCTTGTTATTTCATGAGTATTATATTGGTTCATATGTGGATTATATGGTTGTTGTTTCCTTGATATTTATGTTGTTATTGTGCAGGTTATGAACATGTATTATGGCAGTGGCTATGTATGGCTCTCACCATGTTTTTACTTGTAAATGAATGAACAATGTATCTATGGCCTAATAGATAAAATGGAAGCTAATGTGTTGAGATGTCAATGTTTCTTAGCGATTCTTAGATAAGTATGAGACCCCTATGCTCAAATATGTTGTTTAAACCTGTAGATTATATAATTTTGACATGTTTGACGAAATTATTGTCATGGATAGTAGGGGTCGAGTCTATTCCTTGTTGATGTTTTTGCAAAGGCATCATTGTTCTGTCGTATAAATTCATTTCTGACCCTGTCATTGATTTTTGGTCAATGAGCTCTGGGCCTAAAAAAGTGACACAAAACTCGGAGTTGCAGGCATAGGTCTGAGGAGAAAAGTCCCCAGACGCATGCATACCCATGTTGTGGGAGGGTTTGTAGCCTCTTGGACACGTGTGTGTCCATATCAAAGGAGATTATGGGGGTTTAATGGTATGAAAAATTAGTGGGACCCAGGGGCTAGTTACATGAGTGGTTAGGATGGCTCCTGGGAGTTCTGTTGCTCATGTGGAAGGTCTGTATGGTGTGTTTCCATTGGTTCCACTTCCTTAACTGACACATAGTGAGTCGAATCATATCATAGTAATTTCTCATCACATGTTTGCCCCGGTTGGCTAGTTACTTGGGTAGATGTGGGAGGAGGGTGTTACATTTTCAGTTTATCATGAACCAAAACAAAAATATTCATGCTTCATTTGACTCAATAAACTAACAATTATTTCCTTAATGATAACTAACCTTAAGAAAAAAAACTAACTCATGAACTTTATATGGAAGATATTATTGTAAATTTGAAGACTTGACCCTCTAAAATATTTTCAAAATAAAACTGACTTCCTACTATCTATTCACATCTAGCCAACCACAATGTACTTGTATCTGAAGCTTTGATATTTCTTTTTTCCAGCACTTGCTATGATCATGATATGTAAAACCACAAACATTGCAGGGATGTAGATTCCAACATTTAGCTCGTACATGTCCTTTCCCGCAACAATGATTACAAAGTTGTTCTTGCTTTTGCATATGATTTGTTGTATTGTTACTTGTATATGGTTCATATGTTGTTAATGTTTCTGCTTTCACAAATTTTATAGCTTCATTTATTGTTTTACCTTCATAACCAAGGCCTTCATTTTTCGGCCTCACACATATTTGTATATGTTTTTGAATACCTTGACCTCTTTTACTTAAACCCTTTCCATCATAACCATTTTATTCAAAAGTTTGGACCAATTCCTTTTGTTTGCTTCTCAAAATTTCCCAACTCAACATCTTCATCTTTATTGGGATTATTATATGGAGCCTAAAAATAAGAAAGAGGCATATGTGCATCAACATTATTATCATCAATAAAATTGAAAGTATCAGTATAACTATCAAACATATAAATGAGGTCACTAGTATCATAAATTGCATCACATTTTTCTTTATCTTGATTTAGTTATTTTACTTCATTTTCGAGTGCTAACGACACCTTTTATTTGCACACTAATTTGTGTTATAATGATTCTATAAAATTATCATTTTGATCTTGAATTATGAAGAGATTGTCTACAAAGTGATCTAATGATTTCAACTTTTCTTCTAATTTGTTGATGTGTTGTGTAGTGAATTCATGAAAAGATCATTATCTATTAACATCAGTTCTACAACTTTATCTATCATGGAATTATTTTGCTTTTGTACTAAGTCTATTTCTTGTAAAGCATCATCAATATCTTGGTGTGGTAGTTAAAATTCTTGATTAACACTTTCCTCCTTTTCCCGTTTTTAAAATTGATAATAATTCACTATTGCTTGCCAAATAATGAGAGTAATAAACTAGGGTGTCAGATGCAACCAATCATGCACCTATATTTCAAATACATTGATGATAAAGGTGTCGATTAGCATCGATCATGCACTTTCAATATTAAATTGGATACTTCAACCTTAACTTTATTTTTGACTTGACCTTCACTCAACTTGTCAAACTTTCAATTTTCACCTAAAACTCCTAACATAAAAAAAAAAAAATAAACAAAACAAAAAATTCTCTCAAATTTGACTTTGTTTAACATTCACTTTAACTTTGACTCACTCCATTTCAACTTTTGAATTTCACACATTCGAAAATAAAATTGATACTTTATTACATTCATAAGTACTTGGAACTTAAATAATAACTTATACTTTTTACCAAGATATCATGACTTGAACACTAAAACTCCCCATCATATGCTTAGAACATATCCAATTTTCATACCTAAGGCTACTTGAAAATTATCTAGGATGGATTTGAAGGTGTGAGCTTATTTGGCATAGGGGTGTCCCATCAGTAATGTATCATCCGCGAACTGTTGATGTAATGTTGTTGATACATTATTATTTAGATTTATGCATCTTGTATTCTACGCATTCATGAAAACCTTTATGAGGGGTTTCCATTTGAGAGTATGGCTAAGAAGGCTTTGGAGACCAGTGCTAGGACTTAGAAAATCCATTCACTAGCAAACCCGAAGGTTTTTAACATGTGAAACATGTACTTTCAACAAATGTAGTCAATATCCTTTGAAAGATCCAACTTAATAAACAATCTATGCTTCTTAGTGGACTATGAGGGTATCATTTCATGCACTGAGAGAATTCCATCCAATATTTTTCTTCCTTCTACATAACCTGCTTGTTCTTGAGATATTATGGTAGGGAGAAGAGGTTTTAACCTATTGGATGCCACTTTATAAAATATATAATAAAGACATTACATGATGCAATGGTTCTATATTAGGATGGATTATCCCCTTGTTGTCTTTGGGAACAAGAGTTATAAAACTCGCATCTAGTGCTAAAAAAATAGATGTAGTTCTTGAAAGTTCCAGTAATTCACAAATATCTTCTCCCATTATTGACCAACATGCCTAGAAAAATTCTATTGTAAATCCATCATGTCTTGGAGCCTTACCTCTCTACATTTCCGTTATATCTTGCTCAACTTATGTCATGGTGATTTCACTAAGAAGGAAAGCTTTTTTTCTGGAGTGATTAGGGAAGGAATATGTCTAGTACTCCTCTGCATATCTTCTTTTCTATCTGCAATGGGATTTGTCAGAAGATGTTGAAAATAATTCCTTAGCTCATCCTCTATGTGTTGATTATTTTTCAACCTCATTTTGTGAGTTTTTTTATACCAATTATTCTATTATGATGACAATGTTGAATCACAGATTTATGAAAGAAATTTGAGTTTTTGTTGCCCTCTTTGAACCATTGAACTATGTATTTTTTATTCTAAAGTATTTCTTCTTGGATTTTCTTCTCTTCCCATAGTGTAGAAATTTATGTTCCCTTCCTTTCTAATTCCATTGTTTTTCCTTCTATCATAATGTGTTGTTGAAATTCTTCCATTTCTTTGTTGATCTACTATTGAGCTTCCTATCTATTTCTAATATCTTTTTTATAACTCCACTCTTTTAGACAACAATTGATATGTTTTTCCTTTGGTGGAAGTTCTACATCATGGTTAGGACTTTGATATGAACTTCTTCCCACCATTTTTCAATGTTTCTCATGAACTAATGATGATTTATCCAAAAGGGTTCAAATTTGAATGTTCTTTTGAGAGGACTCCCCTTTTAGTTTAAGTTTACACTCAGTGCTAAGTGACTCAAACCATAGCTAGGGATAATGGTAGGTTCTAATGGTGTTCCTGAAACCATTATATCAAGGGTAGAGGCCACAACTGCTTATCCTCCTCATCAATTTTTCCAAGTGTAAAGTCATATATCATTCTTATACCTCCCTTTTTATCCCTAACGGAAGTTATTAGATTGAAGTCTCCTCCCATGAATTAGTACTCATCACCTATCATATCTCTTATTCTTTGAATACTTCTTAGTCGAAAGTCTTATTTATCTTCCAGAGCATGAGGTCCATACACATTGGTAATGAAACCAGCTTTGTTCAAGCCTATTCAATTTTTTTTGTGATTGTTTTGCATGTTGCTAATTTTGGAAAATGGATAATGGCAGATATTAATCTTATTCTCCTTAACCTTGATATTTTATTGTGAATCTTATTTATCTTCTTTATGTTCTTTAGTTAGATATTTTCATCAAACAATATCAAGAACAGTAATAACAACAATATAGGACACAAATATTAAGCTCTCAACTAGGGAAAAACCCCTCCAAGGGGAAAGCCCTTAAACTCTTGTCTTCTTAGAATCTACTTCAAATGAGATACAAAGATACAAACCCTAGACCAAGTCCTTCTCCTAGTACCAAGTCATCCCTTCCTCAATTGCTTCCTTGATTCTACACTAACCAGCTTCAATATTGCAACTTCAATCTTCCAGCTTCAATACTACAACTCGTCCTACAACTTCAAACCTGCAATTTTGGCCTTGTAGCTTCTCTAGAAATCCCCTAACCCAGCCTCCTCCTAATACCTTCCTATAGGAATAAAACTCTCTTAAGGACAAAAAGTTCAATATAGGTTTTTCTCCCTTCCACCTACAATATTCTGTACTTCGTCCTACTGCAACTCGAACTTGTAATTTTGGCCTATTGTAGCGGTTGCAACACCCTCCAAAATTTTGGCTTGCACTTAAATTTTGGAGCCTTCATTGGTCTTTTCCTTTATGGTTGCAAATATTTGAGCTCATTCCATGAGCTCCCTTACAATATTTTCACCCATTTTTCTCATTTGGTCAACTATCGTCTTTTGGCATGTTTGATTGTTTTACATTGTTTGCAGTGCTTTTCTGGTGATTTCGAATGTTGGTCTTGGTGTATTTGAGTTGTCCCAGCTAAGAAAACATCTATTGCACAAGTGATTTCGAAGGTTGGTCTTGGTGTATTTGAGTTGTCCCAGCTATGAAAACATCTGTCGCACTCATCCAGTTGAACAGACAAAAGGTCTTATCAAGAAAAAGCAAAGGGAACACATGCATGCAACCACCTCTCAAGACTGAAGATCATTGAAGACCCTGCATCATCAAGCTATGCAGAGGACAAGAGAAAGCACATCCAAGAACACATCTATCACTCAGCAGTAGCAGCAGCTTGACAATGCCACCTCAACAAGCTATTCCATGTCAGCAGTGTCTGTCAAGTTGTGTCATGATTTTTCAAAGGCCACATCACTATTATGAGTCATATGTATATTGTAAATCAAATGTAATGTAACATGGAAGTTCAATCGACACACAAGAATATGAAGATTCGTTTCAGTTGAAAATTCATAGGAAGTTTAACAGTCATGAGGGTAGTAAAAGAGTCACAAGAGGTCAAGCATCACCCCTTGGTTATATATACCCCCTCATTGTATGAGAAAAGGAATTTTCACGTTGGCTCCTCCCACAAAGAATAGAGAGTTTCAATCAGTTCTTTGAGGAGAAAGGAGTGGCTCCAGTGTTCCACTATTAGGGCTAGTGATGTATAATGTAAATATGTGTCTTGTAATTTTTGCGTAATACAGAAGCCTTCTCGGGCCAACACTTTTCCATGCATGACTTATGGATGTTTGTAAGACTATTCTATGAGCATTTATATTTCATGTTTGTTTCACATTTAATAAGATAGTTGAACTATTTTGGTTGTTTCAGTGCTTACCTTGTTGGTAATTTGTTATTATGATTGTCATTGATGTCTCATCCCTGTGGACTACTCTGCAAGATACTAGACAGATCTTTCCCCCCGCTCATTGGCTACAATGACTGTCACATCTGTTGTGGACTATTCTGTTGGATGGTAGACAAACATTTCCTTGTTCTTTGGTTTTAATGACTGCCACATCTGCTATGGACTATTCTACTGGAGGTTGGGAAGATCTTCCTAGTTCACGTGTGTCTCTTCCTGGGTGGTACTATTACCTCTCACTTAGAGGCTCACTTTTCCCCCCTTTTTGCAGTAACAGAACCTAGACACAGTTATGTTGCACACTCATCTTGTTTTTCGAAGGTACCATTGCAACACTCTCATGTGGTGAAAGTTAGAGCCGAGGCAAATCTCTAAGCATATGGAAACCAGACCATCATACTAGATGGGACTCCTACACCAAACGATGTGAGGTATAATTGGGACATCATATTAGAGAGATCCCCTAAATGTTGGTAGATCTAGCACCGTCAACATTTCTAGTGCTAGAAGGAGGGTCACCAGTAGTTTATGGTTGATTATCCCATCAACCCCACTCATCCATTTTCTGGTCAAGGCAATAACATTCACTCCCTCTCCCCTACCTAGTATTCTGAAGTTGGTAATTCCTCACCTTCCAAGCCTGAATGTGAAATCATGTACCATCAAATCCGGGCTCTCCATCCTATCACCTGTCAATTCACAAAATTTGTTGGACTGATTCTGGGATTGTACGCTCTTCCATACTCTAAAAATAAGAAAAACACTACCCCCATAAGAGTAGCAGTTACATCTGTTGAAGAAGTGATCTTTGCAACTCTTGAGGAGATGGCATAAGCCGTGGAGAAAGAACCGGAACCTCCTCTCTTTTGAAAGGAAGAAGAAGACAACTTCTTACTCTCGAGTTTAGGTTTTATCGAAGGAGGTAGAGGGGAAGGAAACAAAGGAGGAGGTGAAGAAGAGGAGGAACCAATAGATTCAGAAGAGGAATCATCAGATTCAGAAGAGGAGGAGGAAGACAACGAAGAAGAAAACATGGCAAACCAAAATCTGGATTGGATGACTCAGGGCCCACTGGCACTTCTGAGTGTCCTACACAAGATTCCAAGACATGCAGAGAAGCTCTTAATGAAATATGACCCTGACAAGACAGTGAAGGAAAAAGATCACTTAGATGCTTTCTACCTACATTTGCAAACACTCGAGGTATGTTACAATGACGTTGCATGTAAATTGTTTCCATGTACCTTGGATGGCAGAGAAATTGTATGGTATCACAGCCTTCCTCCAAACTCCATCTAGAATTGGAGGGTATTCAAAAGGATCTTTTTTGAGAAATTTGTTAAATACAAGACTCCTGCCATGTTACTGAAGGAGTTGGGTAGTCTCAAGATGGAGCAAAAAGAAAAGGTCAAAGATTTTATTCATAGGTTCAACCATATTTTGAACAAGTTCTCAGACGGCACCAAACCTCACGACTCCATCACTATTGACTACCACACTTTTTCCCTGCTAACCAGTGTTTTGCAGTTCGTCAAGCGAGCTGTGAAACCATCTTTTACATAAAATTATGAAGGGGATATTTCCATAGAGAAATACCTGCGTGCTATTGGATTCATTGTAGATGATAAACCCAAGACACGGGTAAGAGGTCTCAAACCTCTTTGAGCAAGGCTAAGGAAAAGGAATCAAGTGATATTGAGAACCTTACTCATCTCCTCAAGTCTCTGACTATCGAAGTGGTCAAACTTAAACAAAGGACAAGTGAGACTACCATAAGCAGCAGGCCCCCCAGGTGCCTGCAAAAGAAGAATGTGGCTTCCAATAGTAGCAAAAGTAGTAGCTAGCTAGCCAAATATTCACAAATCTCCAACATGGTTCTGAACATCGAGAAAATCTCCATAGATTCATACTACACGTTCCACCGCGAATATCATTCGAAAAAAATGTGCCTAGAATGGAACCATGGAATGAGTAGTATGGCTACACAGCTGATGGACACACTCATGGTTAATGAACAGGTTGAGCCTGACGATGAAGAAGAAGTTTCTACATCGGATGAAGCTCCAAGCACTGGGCATGTAGTAAACATGTATCAATACGCTCTCGCATCCCAGAAGACCACCACCGATAAGGACCCTCTAAGTGATGGTCTGGCCCTGAAGAAAAATAACAAATATAACTTGAGAAGTCAATGGGCCACCACTGTGATTGAGATACCAAAGAATAAAATAAGAAAATATTTTCTAAGGAAAGTGGGTCTGTTGGTAAACTCAACACAGAACACTCAGAGCAAGTCCGGGAAGACAACTTCAACGAAAAGTGTTTTCGCAAGCAGTAAAGACAGAACCATCCCATCAGAAACCATGAACTCAGTTCCACCCCCAGACACCTCGGTGAGTCTTCCCGCAATAGATTACAATATTATAGAAGACATGAAGAAGACTCGTGCAAATATCTCTCTATTTGAACTTACAAAAATCATGAGTCAGCGGGACATTCTTCTACGAGCACTTGGTGAAACCTCTACTGGTCATGCCACCTCTTCAAGCAAGGGATCTAGTAAGTCTCTTGACACTCTCACATATGTGCTTAACATGATCTGCATGGAGGAGGTGAACTCACTCTGCCCACCATTCTTGTTATCATTTGAAATATTTAAATTCAATTTTCACAACTTCTTGGTTGATTCTGGTGCATCGATTAATGTCATGCCACTCTCCATTGCCAAGAAGATCAACACTCAATGGAGTAAGAAAAGTGCACAAATCATCCAACTGGACAGAACTTTTGTGCCAACAATTGGTGAACTTAGGGATGTGATCATCCAGCTATCATCTGATGGACGAGTTCATCAATGCATCAATATTGTAATTGTGGACATCTCGAAAGCATACGGGGTATTGCTCAGCAGAGACTGGTCAAGAAAGTTGCAATGATACTTTGTCATTGATTGGTCACACTTATTGCTTTTTCATAAAGGTAGAAACAACCAAATATGAGTGTTTTCAGAGAGATACATGAAGCACAACATGACTCCCATGGATGGATAGAACGAGTTGTCGGATTTTGTGGAACTTGTTTTCGTAAATTGTTTTCTAGAGATGCAGTTGGGGTGCTATCTTGCAAAGCCATCCCCTGTCCCACTAGAAACGTAGTTGGACCTCCTTCCATGTCCAACTGGTGGAAATGAATCTTGTACAATAAGTAGTATTAGTAGTAGTAGAAGTAGTACTAGTGCAATAAGCGGTCCCTGTACAGACGATATTTGGACCATGTACTTTGACGGATCCAAAATGTAGGAGGGAACTGGAGCTGGTTGTGTTTTAATAGACATGCTACAGAGGAAACATCTAATCTCTAGTCACTTATAATTCAAGTTCATGAAAAACACCGTAGAGTATGAAGCACTCGTCTTGGGCTTACAGAAAGCCATTGACCTCAAGGTTGTTGTCCGGAAACTGGTAGTTGACTCTAATCATGGTGTGTCAGGCATGTAACACTATACATTGTGTGTCACCTCGTCTTAAGAGTTATAAACAAGAGGTATGGCGACTTATTTCTTATTTCCAAGCTTTCAATATTATGTCAATGCCAATAATGTGTAATCTAGTCGTGGATGCCTTGGAAAACGAAGCTGCTAGGATGTTACCATTACGGGACAGATTTTCTATTGAGATTTTGTATAAACCATCTGTCCCAGACAACATCACTAACTTATGCATTTTTTATGAGGATCAATAGATACTGCACTTCATGGACAATGCTGACGTCTTCAAGGACGAAGAAATAAAAGAGGACAACCACGAGTAGAATTTACAGGACACGACTAGTACAAGCAAAGGCAACCTCATCCCCAAGGGTGTGGTATCACTGGAGAATTTTTATGACATGTAGAACCATTTTCAGGGACCTGTGAATGCTAAGACCCATAGCTCTACATTTTCGCATGAACAAATCAATCTGGGAACATAAAAAGATCTAAAGTATGTGAATCTCAGTACTTGTTGTACACCACAAGGACGGAAATCTTTTATCTTCCTCTTCAAGAAGTACAATGATGTCTTCGTGTGGACGTACGATGATCTTAATACATATGACACATGAATAATCTAGCATGTAATACTGATCAAAGAAGGGGCCAAGCCTTTTCAATAGAAACTGAGAAAAGTTCATCCAACACTTGAGCCCCTCATACAGAAAGAATTGATGAAGTTGTTGGATGCTTAGATCATCTATAAAGTGTGACATTCGACATGGGTGTCTAACTTAGTCCCTGTCAAGAAGTCTGGGGAGATCCACCTGTGTGTAGATTTTCGCAACCTCAATCACGCCTCAGAAAAAGACAATTACCCATTTCTGTCCATGGAGCACATATTGCAGACAGTATATGGAGCAGAGATGTTTTCTTTTCTAGATGGTTTTTCTAGTTACAACTAGGTTCTGGTAGTAGAGCTTGACAGACTCAAAAATACATTCCATACCAAGTGGGGTATGTTCACATTTCACAAAATGTCGTTTGGGTTGGTTAATGCAGGTGCAACATTTCAGCGTGAAATGTACATCGCTTTCTATGGTCTTATCAAACAGAGCATAGTGGTCTACCTCAATGATGTAGCAGTATTCTCAATACAGTGGTAAGACCACCTGTGCCACCTCAAGAAAAAAATTGAGCGATGTTGGAAATACGGGATATCCTTGAATCCTAAGAAGATCATCTTTACAGTGTCTGAGGGTAACCTTCTTGGACACATTATTGCTAAAATTGGGATCAAGGTGGATCTGGATAGAGTTTGGACATTCACTCAGATTCTCCACCCTGTAAATAAGAAAACCATGCAGTCTTTCTTAGGGAATATCAACTTCCTCAAAAATTTCATCTCTGACTATGCTCAGATCATCAAGCCTATACAGGAGATGATCAAGAAGGATGCAGTCTATAGTTGGGGCAAAAGGGAAAATGATGCATTCGCCTGTATAAAGCAAGCAATAGTAGAAGCACCAGTGTTATACATCCAAGAATTCAACAAAGATTTCTTTCTCTACACTTTCGCTTCCAACACTTCTCTCGTTGTTGTGATCACTTAGAAGGATGAGTTGAACAATGAGAAATCTATCTCCTTCATGACCACAAGCCTGCAAGGACTAGAGCTCAACTATCCCACCATGGACAAACAAGCTTATGTAGTATACAAGATGGTGAAGCACTTCATACCCTGTTTATTGAAAAACCATTGTATTATCTTTGTTCCACACCCAACAGTCAAATCACTACTTATTTAGAAAGAACTAGGTGAGAGAAGGGTGAACTAGATGATAGGACTACAAGAATATGATCTTGACATTAAACCAATTCACACCATCAAGGGTCATGGTCTTTATAAGTTAACAATGGAATTGGTTCATGCACAAGAGGAATAAGAAGAGCTCGTAGGCTCAGAGAAAGAAATAGAAATGTACAACTTTGAGCGAGCCTCTCCCACTTCAGACAGAAACTCTTGGCACACTGATGTGCATTGGAACCTTGATCATGGCACAGTTCCTTCTCATTTCTCTTTATGGAAAAATAGGGCACTTTGACTCAAATCTCTATCATACCAATTAGTGCATGGGTGCTATATAGAAATCACCATAATAGGATACTACTCAGGTGCCTAGAGGCACAGGATTCAGTTAAGGTTTTACGTGATCTCCACGATGGACTAGCCGAGGTACACTTCGCTGGTAACACCACAGCACACGAAGTCATGCAACACAGTTTCTACTAGCCTACATTATTCAAGGATGATAATCCATATGCCAGCAAGTGTATGGTCTGTCAAAGGTGTGCCGGCAAAAATCAGAAGTCAGCAACCCCATTGCAGCCTGTTGTAGTGGAAGAACCATTCCAACAGTGGGGCTTAGATATCATTGGGGAAATTTTCCCTCATTCATCGAAGCAACACCACTATATATTAATTGGTAAAAATTACTTCACATTGTGGGCAGAGGAAGTTCCACTAAAACAAGTGAACGATCACGAAGTCATCAAATTTCTACAACATAATATCATTTCCAGGTTTGATGTTCCTACGTCACTTGTTTTTTACACTACAATGTACTTTTCTTTGTTATAGTTTTATGATTTTGCATTGGAAAATGGTATTATCTTGAAGTGTTTTGCTAATTATTATCCACAGGGGAATGGTCTTGCCAAATCCATAAATAAGAACCTCATTCAAATCATCAAAAAGACCATATTATCTTATTAATGAAACTGACACTCCACTTTGGTGAATGCTTTATGGGATGATCGAGTTACACATAAGCCTTCTCTGAAAACCTCCCCTTACTTCCTGGTGTATGGAAAGGAATCTATCCTTACACCAAACATATAGTTTCCTAATCTACAATTGTCCCAAGAATCCTAGGGCAAGCCTTGTCTTTTATTTTAGTGTAGGATGGACACTTTGCACAAGTTATAGGAAGAAAGGATGAAAGCAAAAGAAAAGTTTTCACTCCATCAAAATTGTATCAAGAGATGGTTTAACATAAAGTCTGCAGGGAAGACTAGATTTAGTGTGGGTGACTTAGTCTTGAAGTGGGATAAAGGCCATGAAGACAAAGGCAAGCACACTAATTTTCCACCCCTCTGTATTCGTACATACACTTTCCATGAAAAGCTTGGCCAATACACCTATCATATTCAATCACTTGACGGGAATATTGACTCTCTCCTTGTCAATGGCCAAGACTTAAAATATTGTTTTGGATGGAGATTTGGGGCTATGCCCTGCACTCTGTACATATTCTTTTGTTGTTTTTTGTTTATGTTTTCTTTGGTTTTATGTTGTTTTGCTCATGTGAATAAGTGTTATGCCTTAGTGCGTTCTATATTCCAAGTGTGTGTGTGGATGAAGTTCAAAGAGTCTTTTGACACTCCAGCCCTTGGCCAATCTTGTCTCCTCCTACTTTGTTTTGGTTGTAACCTTTGGTCGATGAAGTTCCGATGGAAAATATGATCTATCTGTGAGAAGAGTTTTGGCCCAACCATGAACATGTGTCCAATCTGGGAACCTCATGCCTATACTTAGTTTTTTGCTTTGGTGTTTCAAGCTTATCCAACTAGTAGAAATAGAGAAGGGGAAAATATAAACGAGCAAACCTAAATCGTAGTTCTTTATATACTTCTTTGAAGGAACAAACTCTCCTACTCTCAATAAGTCAAGATACCTCTCCTGCCCCAAAATAAATAAGTAGTGATGCATTGTTCTCTTTAAATAAATAAATAAAGGCGAAAGAAGAGAAAGGCTTCATGCACAGAGAAGTGAAGCAGGCAACTTCACCGGGGTACTGTCCAAGCTCATTGGCAGTGGAGAAATTCTTATGTTCCTATGTGACTCCATCGGGGTATTGTCCAGGCCTGCTGGCAACGGATCAACACCAGACATGAAAACTATACTCTAAAAATCATAAGCTCATGTGCCAAACTACCCTTCCCAATTCAAAGTGTTGTGATCTAGTTGAATCTTATGATGTGTTCAAGTAAGAAAGTACGAAGGAAACCATGTATGCCCATGGGGTCAGTGGGGAAGCCAAAGTAATCTGCACGATGAATCAATACTCCCTGAAGGACCAAGGCCCTACACTAAAAAATGAACCAAGACAGAGAAGTTGGTATTCAAGCAATGTGTCTCCAAGTATTGTAGCAACTACAACACCCTCCAATTTTTTCCTTGGTATTTTAATTTGTGGTTGCACACACTTGAGCTCTCTTACAATATTTTCACCCTTTTTGTTCGTTTGTTCAACTGTCGTCTTTTGGCATGTTTGATTATTTTACCTTGCTTGTGACCCTTTTTTTGGTGATTTCGAAGGTTGGTATTTGTGTATTCAAGTTGTCCTAGCTATGAAAACATTTATCACACTCATACACAAAGTTTTAAGCATTGTCATACAAGTGTCATCATTGTCATCCTAAGTCCACCCTAAGTGTCACACTTGTCGCTTTTGTCCCAAGACAGTTTTACAGAGGGTAATGTTGTGTCTTGTTGTTCTAGTGGTCTATGTTGTCATGTCGTCAAAGTATGCTAAGTGTGTCATCACAATTTTAAGTTTCTCATAGGTTCATATCGCTCTCGTACTTAGCCATTTCTCCGAAAATCCTTCCAATCAGGCAACTCACCTTCACCGGACTCCGACGGAACTGCACACTACACAGTCTTAACCCTCATTGATGCAACCTTGGTGCCTGGAACTGCGCAATGCACAGTCACTGTCCCAGGGGAAGTTTCACTGTGCAATCCCAGAGTTGAGCAGCCTGCCTTCATCCCCAAAATTGTGCAGTAACTTCTCCCAAACTAAACTGCGCATTTCGTGAGATCAATCATCATGCTTCTTCCCTGCCATATTGAACCCCATAATGTGCAGAAGACCAAGCCTTCCTTGCCTCCTAGAACTGCACAGAAGTGTCTCCTTAGTACACTCCCTCAGCCGAGACTCATTGATCTCAAGAACTACGTATACTTTTCCTCTCACTCCCCTCTATTTCCTAGTCCTACCTTGCCTCTGAAAAACTACGCAAACCTACCTCCCAGGGTCCCATCCTGCATCAGTGACTAGCTGTCTCAACTACACAATCCTACCTCCCAATGTCCTCTATGCAATTTTCCCTAGTAGTAAGGACTGTGCTCAGGATTTCCTCAACCGAGCCTGAGTTGTGCTCTATGTAGTATCAGTGACCAACCTCCAATCATGTCACCCAGAACTACACAATGAATAGTTACTGGGCCCTCTTTCCAAGCATATCACCTGTCCCAGGCCCATTCCATGGATTAAAATGCTTCAAATTAGACTAGGAGCTTTTGGATTTGATGTCATCCCATCATGAGTGAATTGCAAGAACAAGTACATTATTGGATCATGGTGAGACAATGAAGAAGTAAAAGAAGGAGTGAACATGCTTGAAGACTCACATAAAGTTGGACAGACAAAGAGGCTTATCAAGAACAAGCGAAGGGAAAACATGCATGCAACCACCTCTCAATACCGAAGATCATGAAGATCCTACATCATTAATATATGTGGAGGAAAAGAGAAAGCACATCCAAGAACACATCTTTCACTCAACAACAATAGCAGCTTGACATTGCCACCTCAGCGAGCTAGTCCATGTTAGCAGTGTCATGTCAAGTCGTGCCACGAGTTTTCAAAGGCCACATCACTATTATGAGCCATACATATATTGTAAATCAAATCTAATATAAAGTGGAAGTCCAATGGACACACAAGAAATTGAAGAGTCATGTTAGTTGAAAATTCATAGGAAGTTGAAGAGTCATGGGGGTAGTCAAACAGTCACAAGGGGTCAAGCATCACCCCTTGGTTATATATACCCCATCATTGTATGAGCAAAGGAATTTTCACCTTGGCTCCTCCCGCAGAGAATAGAGTGTTTTAGTCAGTTATTTGAGGAGAAAGGAGTGGCTCCATTGTCCCACTACTAGGGATAGTGATGTATAATGTAAATATGTGTCTTGGAACTATTGCTTAATACAAAATTCTTCTCGGGCCAACACTTTTCCATGCATGACTTATGGATGTTTGTAAAACTATTCTGTGAGCATTTATATTTTGTGTTTGTTTCACATGTACTAAGATAGTTGAACTATTTTGTTTGTTTTAGTGCTTACCTTGTTGGGAATGTGTTGTTATGGTTGTCATTGATGTATCATCCTTGTGGACTACTCCGCGTGATACTAGACGGACCTTTTCCACCTCTCATTGGTTTCAATGACCATCACATCCGCTATGGAATATTCTGCTAGACAGTAGACAGACCTTCCTTGTTCTTTGATTTTAATGACTGCCACATTCATTGTGGACTATTCCACTAGATGTTGGACAGACCTTCCTAGTTCACGTGTGTCTCTTCTTGGGTGGTACTATTACCTATCAATTAGAGGCTCACTTTCCCCCCTTTTTGTAGTAAGAGAACCTAGACATGGTTACGTTACACACTCACTAGGCACACTCATCTTACTTTTCAAAGGTACCATTGCAACACTCTCATATCTTGAAAGTTAGAGCCAAGGAAAATATCTAAGTATATGGAAATCGAGTCATAATACCAGATGGGACTCCTACACCAAATGGTGTGAGGTCTAATTGGGACCTCATATCGGGGAGATCCCTTGAATGTTGGTGGATCTAGCACCATCAAAATGCCCTCCTTCTATAGCACCAGAAACCCTAGATCTTTGCACGTATGAGAGAGATAGAGCCTAGAAACGATTTATTTTTTCCTTCTTACCTCTCCTATAACTTTTCTCTTCTTCTTCCTGCTTCCCAACTTCAAATCGAACTCTTTCTTGATAGATCAAACTTGTGAGTGAGTGTGTCCCAAATGAGGCCGAACTACTTATTTATATAGCCTTCTAAAGGAGTTGAATTCCCTTTTTTGGGTTGACTTGATGTTCCCAGGGCTCAATTGTACTTTGGAGCTTCCATAACTCTTTAGACTTAAAATTAATTATTTTTACAAATATATTTTTCATGAAAGGGTCTTATAAACATGATGTTTACTCCTTTAACTCAAGACAATAAATACTAAGACCTAACAAACCCTATAAGCGTGAAAAAACATGATTTTACCCAGATGACCATCAATAATCTTCATGAAACCCATGCTTTAATAATAATAACTTTTTTTTCATTTCTTGTCTTGTTTGTTACATAGGATACATATTGAAATGAGTAGAACAATTATGAAAATTGAAACTAGTTACATTTATCAACACTCCCTCTTAACTAGGGAGGTATTCATACTTGTACAATTAGTACAACATCATATCTCAAACTGAAAAGTTTTCATAAGAAGATTCAGATTGATAATCCATATTGTAAGAATTGTCATCATGACCAGCAATGTCTTTGAGGCCTAACTAGACAAGCTCTAATTTAACCTAGAGAATTATGTTGGGAGGATTTACATGTGATATCGCACTACCTCTACAAGGTACATACCTCTTCTAGATTTCTACAAAGTATGTCCTTTTAGGACTATTCTTATCTTGGATCTCCAATCCTGAGTCCTCAAACAATATCGGTCCTCTTCGACCACTCTTCTTTTGGATACCTATCACGTCCAAAAAGAGTTTCAGTACCTATCCTTTATTAGATGTTCTATCCTCAAGGAAACCACAAATTCTTATCCAATCCTCTGTCATTCTCTCTTCATCCCCTGTAGAGGAGAATGCACATGTGATTACCAACATCACTCCCTGTCAACTCGAGAGGACATCCCTATTCTCCTTTAATCTTGAGAATAGAACCTTGATCCTATACAAGGAAACTCCTTTACTCATAAATCATAGGAGGTCTAGACTTCCTTCCTATTTGGCAAGTCATCATCACAAGCCTTACACCTTGTCTTCAAAAGAGTATCAACAACTAGTTCTTCATATTTTTTTGGCTCCCTCTCTCCTCTACATCATCGAACTTTATTTATTTCAAGGTGTCATGGAGCCACCTTCTTTCGTGTGACAGGTTCTAGGCCAATATTCTTTCTCATCACTTTCTTCTTCGATATGAAGGCATTACATTGAGCATTTCCAAACTTCAAGTTGATCATAGCTTCTTCTTGAAAGTGATCTTACTTTTACCTCCAGGTTATCCTCTCACACTGCAACCTTTTAATACCAAGATGTCCATATCTTGACTTTATAGTTTTCAGGTATCAAATATCAAGTTTCCCTCAATATCCTTCATCCATACAGTTGAGCTTGCCTCAACTTCCATCATATATTCCTGCAACATTCTTCCAAGTAGAAAAATAATATGTTAACCAGATAACCAATAATAATGAAAATCATACTTACCTCGTCATGATGGCCTTCTCCTTTCATCAAAATCCTCATGGTCCATATCCATATGAATCTTACTTCATGCATCAGAGTGCCCAAGGATCAAACTTGATTAACAAGTTACAACTTTTCTTTTGGATATTGTTCTGGATGTTAATCATATATATTCCAGAGAAATACTTAAATTCTTTATACATCCTTAGGTAAGTAAAATCCTATTCTTTTCAAGTATCATATATCCATATACCTAAGCATATTTTATGACCAACTTTCTCTCCACAAGATTCTATACATATCAATATTATCCAAAGTTTTATATCCAGCATGCATTATTATGCTTTCATTCGATCATCTAGCTATCCATACATCTCACAAAGAACATGCATCCTGAACCATTGCATTATTTCATCCCTTCAACAATATTGATTCCACATTACATGGAATGTCTACTTTCCTTTGTCATAGTGCTTCTTCCAATAACCTTTCATAATTATGGTTCTTCCAAGCTCATGATGATACACCTAAGAAATATGACTTCCTCTAACATAATGTTAGATAATGTCTGGATGATCAATATGAAAAATGGTTTGTATATCCATCTATCTAGATGATATCTAGAAATCAGCTTAATCATGTAAATTCTATACATGCTACTATCATATGCTTCTTTATATGATGCAAAACATATTATCTTAAAAGAAATATTAATCCCTATAAATAACCTAACAAACAGTGAACCTTCTTCAGTAATAAAAATCCTTCACTTCTTCCTTCTTTTCCTTCTTCTCAGGTTCTCCCACTGCTTTGGCTACATGATATTCACCCCTGCCCTTTCTCTTGTTGTTTTTTTGGTTTCGAAATTCCCTTTTAAAGTGTCCAAACTCATTGCACTTGAAGCATTGAACCTCAGACATGTCTTTCTTCGTGGAATTACTAAACTTTCCCTTCTTCAACTTCTTGACTCTGGCTAGAAAGGATTGAGATTGCTCATCCGATCCAATATCATCTCTTACTTTGATCATTGATTCTTCCAATATGCATTGAGCCCAAAACTCATCAAAGGGTGTTGAATATTTCTTGGAGTATATGCATGTTGCAAAGCTACTCCATTCTGGTGGCAATGCATTTAGTACACAGATGATTACTTCAAAATCAGTAATTGGTTCCCCAAGTCTTGAAGATGGTCTCTTATTTGAGAGAATATCGTGAGAAAGGATGACACAACCTCAAATTTTGATTTATTCATTCTACATAACTTGTTCTTCAAAGACACCTTTTGTCCTATTTTACTTACAGGGTAAAAATTCACTAGCTTCTCATACATAGCCTTGGAATTTTTCTATGTTGTAACAAATGGAACCAAAGAATATTTAATAGATTCGACTATGATCCTTTGAGTCCTTACTTCCCCTTTCTTGTACTTTTCTAGTTCTTGTGTCTTGTCCTTGCTTGGTTCAATGATTTCCCCAATGAAATATTCCATTACTTCTTGTTCTATGAGTATCAAGTCAATTATTTTCTTCCATGCTAGATAATTTGATGCACCAATGAGCTTATTTCTCTCCTTGCAGAAAGAACCCATATTACTTGAAGTTTCAAACACGATGTAATAATATGATACTTACTTGAAACCAAGATTCTTCTTGATGATGTCTTCAATCTTCTTGATTCATTCAAGATCTTTGAAGTGTCCTCGATAAAAACTTCTGAATTCCCTTGATGCTTCCTTCAAATATGCATTCCAATATGATCTTTTTCAGAGAGATATCAACACTCTTCTTGAAGTCTTCCTCTTAGATATTCCTTTGATGTGATCTTGATGTAGAATTGATCTCCTCTAATGTAGAAACCCTCCTTCCTTGATTCCTTTCTCAAATGATCTCTTTTGACAATCAATTTCTTCTTGAAGAGCTTCATTTTTTCCTTCCCCTTGACAAGTAACTAATGTCCTTTCATTTGTCTTCATTATTCACCTTAGCTTTGATGCCATGTTGTAAAATGGACAGTGGAAACTATTAATTTTATTTTCCTTAACCTTGATATTTTCTTGTGAATCTTATTTATCTTATTTATGTTATTTAGTTAGATATTGTCAACAAAAAATATCAAGAATAGTAATAGAAACAATAGAGGACATAGATATTAGGTTCTCATTCAGAGAAAAACCCCTCCAAGGAGAAAACCTGGAAACTCTTATCTTCTTAGAATCTGCTTCAAATGAGATACAAATATCCAAACCATAGACCTAGTCCTTCTCCTAATACAAAGTCATCCCTTCAAGTCCTTCCTTGATTCTTCACTAACCAGCTTCAATACTGCAACTTTGACCTACCATCTTCAATCCTGCAACTTTGACCTTGTAATTTCAGCCTTGAAACTTCTTTGTAAACCCTAATCTAGCCTCCACCTGAGACCTTACTAGAGAAAGATTTCTCTCCCAAGGTCAATGAGGTCAATATAGGGTTTTATCCCTTCCAACCACAAGATTTTGCACTTCATCCTTTGCAACTCGGACCTGCAATTTCATCCTCCTTCTACAGCACCAGAAACAGGATATTTCATCCTTCTTCCTTCTCCTAGACCTTTTCTCTTATTCTTCTTGTTTCCCAGCTTCAGATCGAACTCTTTCTTGATAGATCAAACTTGTGAGTGAGTGTGTCCCAAATGAGGTAGAACTACTTCTTTATATAGCCTTCTCAAGGGGCGAATTCATTCCTTTAGGCCAACTTGATGTTCCCAGGGCTGACTTGTACTTTGTAGCTTCCAGGACTTTCTAGACTCAAAAATAATTCTTTTGAATATTATATTTTTCCCAAATGGGTCTTATAAACATGATGTTTACTTCTTTGAATCAAGATAATAAATCCTAAGACCTAACAAACCCTAGAAGCACTAAGAACATGCTTTACCTAGAAGACCATCAATAATGAGCATGAAACCCATGCTTTAACAATAATAACTTTTTTTTCTTTTCTTTTCTTGCTTGTTACATAGGATGCATATTGAAATGAGTACAACAGTTATGAAGACTGAAACTAGTTACATTTCTCAATAGTTAATAATTCTAAGAGAGTGAGTGTTGTTGGGTCTTATAGAAATGGAAGACATCTTGAGGCCCCTCTCGCATATATTGATATATGTTGACAGTTTCTCCATATTAAGTGAGGAATTTTAAGAACCTATTTTTCAAGGAATTTGGTTTCTTACAACATAACTATATTAGGTTTATCCATTTTGATTTTTTCTTTTAGGAGTTTGTGTTTTATTTTTTTCCATTTAGAGCCCTGATAATCCATGTTATTATCTTCATTGACTAGAATGGGGGATATGATGGTAGGATTTTTTCATTGAATTTACCTTACCTAAATTTGTAAACCTTTCCTGCATTTTCTAAATTAATTGTTTATTGTATTTTCTTCCTCTTTTTTCTCCTCCCTGCCTTATTTAGGGATTTCTTTATGACATGTTTTCAATAACCCTTAAACTAGAAGGTTTAGGGACGTTATTACCTTTTGATTGCTAGTGTGATATTTCTAAGATTATTTATAGGCTTGTTATATGAATTCTACCACATAGTATAGAATTTTTGTTAGGTCTTGATTTTCCATGTTGTGATTGTTGCCTGGATTTCCATTTTCTCCCATTCCATCTTTGTCCATATATTTTGTTTCAATGGTGTCCTCATGTTCCAAAGCCAGGTCTACATCTACTTTGCGGATTTGGGTTTCCTAGATACTCATTATTTTCTTTTGTCCTATGTCCCCCTTTGAGGCTCCTAAGGATGTGCCTCGTCTTCCCTCTACTCCTATGGTTGTGCCTTTCCTTCTTCTTGTGTACTTTCCCCAATATTCCTTAATATATCATATTGGTTACCCCCTTTTTTGATTGGTTCTGAATTTTTTTGGGTGTCCTTTTGTTGGGTATTTTCCTACTTGTAACCTTTTGAAATCCATCTTCATTTTTTTTTCCCGTTTGTGGCTTTGTGTTTTATAGATTTTGTTCAAGGGACAGTCTCTAAATAAGTTGCCATGTTCATGGTATTTCCAACACCATAATGGTATGTAATGAATAAAGTTTGAATGCATAGAAAATTATTCTGAATATCTGAAATATGTAAATATCCATTATAGGACAACAATATATTTATATACGAAATGTTGAGTGTACAGAAAATATGATATATGATTCGATTACAAAATGTATACTTGTATACCTAAGTAGGTGCCCCTTCATGAATGGTCATGTCTGTTGGGAAATACACCTTCAATAATTAATTATTATTATTTATATTGTTTTTATATATTATATTCATAATATTGCCTTCCTCTTCAAAAAAACTTTTTCCTCAAAGCTTATTGTTGACAAGGTGTGTCATCTGTTTTTTTGTCTTATAATCTATTCATATCTTTCATAATTCTTCAATGATACAAGATGATAGGATCCTCTAGGTGATAAGCAAAATTATTAAATTCGGAAAGAATCTGACCATACTAAATCAATCCATTAAGGGAATTTTGAGGTCTAAAATGGGCCTCCTAAGAAAAATGTACAACTAAAATAAACTTTATAAGAACCAATAGGATTCAAGATGATGATGTCAACAATGGGGGATGATTCACAATTTTTAGAGTAAAAAAGTAAAAATAATAAAATAATAAAACTATTTTTTCAACTTGTATTTTCAACTTATCTCCATAAGGTTTTACTCAAATTTCGAGCGAGAGTACTCGTTGGATGAAAAATTTAATTCCTCATCCAAAGAGTACACATGTTGCATACATTCAAAGGACCCTACTACACGAAAAATGAGAAATACATGAAAAACGTGATTGCAATAACGGTTTTCATGTATTTGTCATTTTTCATGTAGTGGGGTCCATCCAAGAAGTGTTTCCATTGGAAATTTGAGTAAACCCATAGGGAGATAAGTTGAAAATACGAGTTGGAAAAATAGTTTTTTATTTTTTTCCCTCTAAAATTTGATGCTGTAATCTAATCTTATTTCATTATTTCCACTATTATTTTATAATTTCCTTAGGAGGCACATTTTAGACCTCAAAATTCCCCTAATTCTTTGTGGAGTTTTTTGGTTACTGGATATTTCAGGTGAATTTTTATAATAAGGCTGAATTATGTTGACATCAGTATTCTTGGGAACTTATGTCATTATTTTTTGGTCTGATGGATATGCAAACTAGTTAAGATGTTTTCTTTTAAGATGCGGGTGTTGATAAGGAGTTCTTGTGATATAATTTCCCCTTAACCTATCCATGGTGATCTCTTGTTTTGCTTGAGGTATCTGATTTTCTTCAAATACAAAAGTTGCTTGGTTAATCGTTGGATTTTCACTTGATATTTTTGTTGTTTGAACTGTGCTCTCTGAGTACGCCTTCACTTCAACTAGATTGGAATCGTTCTGAATCGTAATATTATCTGGATCACTGTTTGTTCCATTTTCTTCAACTTGGATTGTTATATCTGAAGACCATGTTTTGTCATAAGTTCTTCTAATTTGTTCTCCAAACATTTCTTATCATTTTTAAGTTTCTTAATTTGAGTGAGTATATTTTTATTGTGATTCCTAAGATGTAAGAGTTCTTCATTTTCATAGTCAACTTTATTTTGACAATCAAGTTTCTCATCTTTTAAGTACTTTATTTGTTCTAATAACCTTTGATTAAGGTTTTTTAACTGCAAAATGTTTTCTTCCTCCTATGATAGATTCTCGTTGAATTTTTCCTCAATACATTCATTTTCTTGTTCTAATTTTTGCTTTGTAGTTTTGGCCATCTTGGCCTATGCAAATAATTTTGACAATGATATTTTAAGCGAGAAATTTCTTTGTTTTATCGATAGTAGCTTCAATAAATTCTTTTTGTGTCTTGAATAGTGGTTGTTGATTGTCCTAATTCATTATATTTGATATATCGTTAAGGTCCTTGAATGAACAAATTATTGAATTGGACTCTATTGTGATGTCCTGAAGTGTCACCTTCTTTTTTATTAGGAAAAGTTAAAATTTTATTTCTTGTGTTTAATATGAAAGTACTAAGTTCTTTGAACCAAGATAAACCAAAAATTATGTCAATTTCCTTTTCATACATAGTTACAACTCTGAATTGAGATATACATTCATAATGATCAATTGTCACTTGTAAATCATTAATTTCATACTCTTTCTTGCCAATAAATGTCTTCTCTTTCACCTATATTTGGATTTCTAATTATTAGTTGATTTTCCAAATTAATATTGATGTAATTTTCCTTATCGATTTATTTGATAGCAATATTAACCTCTTTTCCTGTCAGACCAGGCAATAACTCCTCAACGCAAATTGATTCGTATATCTTATTCCTTCAGGTAGGTCTTCATTATATACATGAGGGAGAGACTATTCACTTCATCTCCCGATGACTATTCATATTACTTATTTATTTATTTACATTATATTCACCCAATATTGATGATTAGGTGTCAACATTCCCCCCCCGCCCCCCCCTTAATCTGAAGGGATGTTGGTGAGTCCAAGCATCATTCTGAATCGTTCAAGCTTTTCTCTTCCAAGCGCTTTGGTGAAGATGTCTGCAATTTGTTCATTAGTGGAACAATGACGGAGATGGATTGTTTTGGCCTCAACATGATGTCAAATCAGATGATATTTAGTATTGATATGCTTCATTCGATCATGGAACTTTGGGTTCTTGGCCAACTTTATTGCAGAGGTATTGTCAATCATGAGTGGAGTTGATTGTACTTGTTTTATCTGCAAATCTTCAAGAATTTTCCTGAGTCATACAATTTCTTTTGTTGCTTTAGATGCTGCCACGTATTCTACTTCTGTTGTGGAATCTGCTGGAATTGATTGTTTGCGTGATCTCCAGGAGACAGCTCCTGATCCAAGACTCATAGCATATCTTGAAGTAGATACCCCAGTTTCTTTGTCTCCATCGAAGTCTGAATCAAAGTATCCAATCAAGCTGAAATTGTCCACCTGTGTATACTTGATTCCAAAGTCTTGAGTTCCCTTCAAGTACCTTAGAACTCTTTTTGCAGCAGACCAATGTCCCTCACAAGGCTTTTGCATAAACCTGGAGAGGATTCCAACAGCAAACGAAATGTCTGGTCTGGTAGTAGCTAGGTAGTTGAGACTTCCTACAAGCTGTCTATACTTTGTTGCATCCTCAAATTATTTTCCTTCAATAGATGTGAGCTTTAAGTTTTGTTCCATTGGAGTAGTAAGAGGATTGCATTCTATCATGCCAAACCTGTTCAATATATCTCCAATGTATTTCTTTTGAGAAAGAAATATGGACTTCGGATGTTGAGTTACTTCAATACCAAGATAGTAATGAACATAGCCCAAATTAGTCATCTCAAAACTTTTTCCCAATTCCTTCTTTATGGATGCAATGTAGCTTTCATTGTTCCCTGTCATTAAAAGATCATCTACATATACCACAAGATATACAATTGTTTTGCCAACTTTCTTGACAAATAAAGTTGCATCATCAAGATCATAATGTTTGAAATTGAGTTTCAGAAGATGCTCAGTTAGTTTTTCATACCAGGCTCGCGGTGCTTATTTGAGGCCATACAAGGACTTCACCAATTTGCATACTTTATGTTCATGTCCTTTCACAGCAAATCCTTCAGGCTAGGACATAAAAACATTCTCTTTTAGATCTCCATTCAAGAAAGCAGTTTTTACATCCATTTGATGGACTTTCCAACTGTTTTGAGCTGCTAGGGAAAAGAGTGTCTGGATGGTAGCCCATTTTGTTGTGGGGGCAAAAGTCTCCTCATAATTGACCCCTTCCTTCTGTGCAAAACCTTTTGCCACAAGCCTAGCCTTGTTCTTGTCAAGTGAGCCATCAGTTTTATACTTGTTCTTGTAGACCCACTTGTAGCCAATTGGTTTGGTTCCTAATGGAGGATCAACCAACTTCCAAGTGCCATTCTTTATGAGGGCATCATACTCCTTTTGCATCACTTCTTTCCATTCATCGTGAGAAGTAGCTTCTTTGAAGGAAGTTGGTTCAGTTCACAATCATAAGAAACATCCATATCAACAGGTGAATTAGAGTCATCTACATCACCTCCATTTTTCCGATTTGAATTTCTAGTTCCTGTCTTTCCAACCTCATCAAGATGAACACTTTCAAGTGCCTTTGTCAGCCACTTTGGGGGACCTTTTTCAGATGGTCCAGGCTACTCCACTGATTGAGTTGGGATTGAATCAAGATTGAGTCTCCCAATTCTGTCAATCACATCACTTAAAGCATCATCCGTTGTTGGAGCTTCATGCAGGGAAGAGTGTTCTTCAGAAGAAGATTCCACATGTTGATCTAGTATAGGAATCCCCCCTTCAAGATGTGGAATATGATTATCAAATTCTTGAAATGATTTTGCTTTTGCGAATCTATCCAAGCAATCAAGTTGTCGCTCAACAACATTGTCAGTTTTGGATGATTCAAGAAAAATTACATCTCTAGATACAACAAACTTTTTGTTTACTTCATCATAGAGACAGTATGCTTTGGAGGTGTTTGAATACCCCAGGAAGATACACTTACGAATTCTAGCACCAAGTTTGTTTCTATGTACCTTTGGTATCAAGGCATAACAGGTGGAACCAAAGACCTTGAGATTCTTTACCGAAGGAACATGTCCATACCACATTTCATATGGAGTCTTGTTTTTAATAGCATTAGATGGACATCTATTCTTTATATATGCAGCACATAGAACGGCATCAGCCCAAAACATTATCTTTACATTTTTGAAGAAGAGCATGGATCGTACCATATTTAAGATTGTCCTATTCATTCTTTCAGCTACACCATTTTGTTGGGGATTATAAGGCACATTTGTTTGATGTTTGATCCCATGTTGGCGAAGATAGTTTTCAAATTCATTTGATGTGTATTCTTTTCCATTATCAGTGCGAATAGACCCAATCTGAGATTGTGCATCATTTTCAATCCATTTATTAAAATTCTTGAATGTTTGAAAAGCATCAAATTTGTTCTTCAATAAATAAACCCAACACATTCTGGTGTAGTCATCAATAAATGTCATGATATATTTATTTCCATTTGCAGAAGGAATAGGCATTGGACCACATAAATTTGAATGAATGAGTTCAAGTTTTCTATGTGCTCTTGAATGTGAATCATGGAAAGACTATTTGTTATGCTTTCCTAGAATGCAAGCATCACATTGCTTAAGTTTCATAGGAATTGTAGGCAAACCAGCAACACCATTTTTCTTCAACAAGAGGAGGCTGTCATAGTTCAAATGTCCAAATCTAGCATACCATAATAAACTTGATGGAAGTGTACCTTCCTCATGATGAGAATTGTATGCGAAATGTTGTGCACGAGCAGAGGTTCCTTGCAGCTTGAGAAGCCTTTCTTCTTCTATTCCCCTCATGACAAGTGACTGGTTAGATGCTTTTCTCACCTCAAGCTTGCCATCAAACATATGAATGGAGTGACCTTGCTGGCGGATGTGAACCAAGGACGGTAAGTTTCTCTTTAGTTGTTGGAGATATAGAACATGGTGTAGAAGAAAGTCTAGAAGACCAGGCAATTTAAGCTTGATTGTGCCAAGCCCTGATGGCTTGATTTTTGATTGGTATGCAAAGTATACTGCTCCATCAACATTGTCAGTAAATTCTTCAAAAAAATCTTTTCTATGAGTCATGTGGCAAGTTACTCCTAATTCAAGCAACTAATCATTTTTCCAAGAAGCAAGTGAAGCATTAAATAAATCTTCATTTACTCCAATATTACATTGTGCCACAATAGTGAGCAGATTCAGGTGCTTTACCTTTGTCTGTATCATCAGTTTTACCTTTCTGTTGGTTTCTTTGCTGCTCAATTTTGTCCCATGGTAGCTTACATGTAGAGGCATCATGTGATCCATTTATTTTGCAGCATATGCAATGTAAATCTGCCTTTTCTCCTTGAGAGTGTCTGCCCCCCCTGCCTCTGAAATATCTTCCTCTTCCTTTTCGACCACCTCTTCCTCTGGAAGAATCTTTAGCGGGATTCTTTTCTTTATGAGCAAGGCACACATCCTTTTCAAAAGATTCAAGGGTTGTCTTCTTTCCAAAAGCTTTCTCTGTTCCAGCAAACTTTTTCACAAGAGAGTCAAAGGTGATATCTTTGAGATTTCCATTTGCTTGCAATGACTCAAGATAATTGAAGTAGGATAAAGTGCCTTGAGAAAAGTGATAAGAGGAATATCCAATTCAACCTTAGTGGATTTGATATCATGCATTATAGACTTTACTTCAGATGCAAGAGCAAGAGGATCATTATTTTGCAGTTCAAAATTGAAGAGTTTAATCATGAGTTGAACAACTTCAAGTGTAGAATGTGAGTCATAGAGTTCTTTCAGCTTTTGTAAGGCTTCAAAAGCAGTTGAAAATGGTGAAATATGGTGACTCACCTCTTCATTTACAGCTGCTGCGATTAATGCATAAGCTTTGTTGTTCTTGTTTTCCCAAATGATGAGCTCTTTGTCAGAGGTAGGTTGTTCTGGCTCTTTGTCTCCGTCTCCGACACACGCTCCTTTCCGCAACTCATTGAAAATGAGGGTGTGTTTTATCATCCAGGACCACTCAGGATAGTTCTCCTTGCCAGTGAAAACTATTCCCACAATAGATATGTTTGAATGCATACTGTAACAAAAACTTTTGCTGCAATTTTTTTTACTCCTAATGGGAAAAAATATATTTTTGATATGACTGGACAGAAAATTCAAATGTCAATACGCAAGACTGTAAATACACAAAACTACACAGCACTCTCAATTGGACAGTGTAAATACAAAAATTTATAGCGCATTCAACAGAGGTATATACAGCACTCCAACAGTGTCTCTTGGCTACCACTGTGGGCTCGAATCAGCGCAGCACTTTACCAATACACCACCGTGGGAAGACACGTAGTAAAAATACCATACCATAGACAGCTCACTAATGTCATAGACAACGTTAACTTATAGCTCAACTAATACCATAGACAGCGTACGCATCTGCCACTGCAAATGTGGAGGTCTTCATTGCCATTGTCGTTACAGGTTATGAATAGAAATTGGGATTTTGGGGCAAGAATGCGCCAAAATCTGAGATAAAACTGGCGAAACGCTTGCTCTCCAAAAGCAAAACCAACCAAACCAAGCAAAGCCACCCACTACTTCACGTCCTCCACGACTCCACAATGAAAAACCCCCCAAACTCTTCAGGATGAGACCACGTACGTGCCTCCTCAAATTCGAAACTAGAGAGAATCAATCAAAAGTTGAATCACGGCACTGAGCGAAGCAGCCAAATCCAAGCTGCTAATCTCCAATAACCTCTGGGACACAAATGCCTTAAACGGTGAAACTTCAGCTGAATCGTTCAAATAATGGCGTAGAGCTCCTAGCAAGGCGTGCCTGAGCCACAACTGGTTCGCCAGGAGACAACAGTCGAAGAGAGTGGGAAGATTCACCAGCGTTAACTAACAGAGAGCATCATTCGAGTAGCAAAGAGACGCTCTGACAGCGTTAAAACTTGGGACAGCGTATATGGGAGCAGCATTAAAACATACAAATTAAGAAATAAACTAGGACAACGTTAAAACTTGGGACATTGTATATGGGAGCAGCATTAAAACTTACGAATTAATAAATAAACTAGGATAGCGTATATGGGAGCAGCATTAAAACGTGAAGCATATGCTTACACCAACCTTTAATCTACGCAACACAAATTTCAAAAAAACTCAACTCTCATACCATGGATACTTGCTCGTTGCTCTGTGCAAACTGTGCGCTTACAGTGCTGGTTGCAGGCCACACAAGGAGCTAGGCATTCTTTGTCAGTCCAAGAGACGTTGCACTCAAAAAAAATGTGCAAACAATGATTAGAGAGCACAGGGAGGACAATTATGAACAGCCTGGGGAGCGCAATGGGCACAGGGAATGGTTATGGCAGAGAAAACTGATGCAAGGAGTTACAACTAATTTTATGGACTGAGGACCTATGCTCTGATACCATGTCAGACCAGGCAGTAACTCCTCAACACAAATTGATTCGTGTATCTTATTCCTTCAGGTAGTTCTTCATTATATACATGAGGGAGAGACTGTTCACTTCGTCTCCCGATAACTGTTCATATTACTTATTTATTTATTTACATTATATTCACCCAATCCTAATGATTAGGTGTCAACATTTCCTTGAATACTCCATTTTAATGTAAAGAATCTATAATCTGTGATTGGAATATCGTTATAGTAAAATCTATCTTCCTTCATTTTGGGATTCAAATCCATTCTTTCTTTTTAGAGATTGACTCCTTATTGTGGTCATCAAAATTCATAATATTTTACCTTAAACTAAGTACTTATTTATTGTTTATCCTCCAAACATAAAAACTCTTTCTATTAAAAAAAATAATCTTCTCTCAAAATTCTTCCTTCCCTTAATAGAGTTTGGGCAACTATGAATAACCCTTTATAAATTTATTATTTTATGAAAAACTCTTTTTTCCTTTGGATCTTCTTGATATATGCTGTAATTTTTCTTAGTAATATTCTATGTATATAAAGAATTTTAAATATATTATAATATCCCTTAATTAATTATATCTCTTTACTCTATTTTTAATGTCTTAATTTTAATTAGAAATTGTCTTATTTTTTCATAAAATCATGCTTATATGGTTTTACTGACCTCTTTTTTTCTGAATTACCATTTGGATTTTTTTAACTCCTTAAATTCACTTGTATATCTATATCTATATATATATATATAGATATATATAGATATATATATATATATATATATATATATATATATATATATATATATATATATATATATATTATCTAACCCTTAATTATTATAATATGTATTATAATAATAATTTAATAACTTCGGTCATGATTTTTACTTTATTTTTCTAATAATTTTTTGAATCAAACCTTGGAAAGTCATGGCTTTGGAATATGGGTGGCAACGGTTCTTCAATTAATTTTTTAATCAACACGATATGTTGTTGCCACTTATGTTGGCTCTGATACCAATGTAACAAACAGAATTTGTATATGCAACAGAATATTCAGAATATATGAAATATATCCATCTCCACTATAGGACAACAATATATTTATATAAGAAATGTTGAGCGTACAAAAGATATGATATATGATATAATTAGAAATGAGGGCCCACTTATATACCTAGGAAGGTGCCCCTTCATAAACGGTCATGTCCCTTGGGTCATGTCTCTTCAATAATTAATTATTTTTATTTAATTAATCATTATTATGATTATTACTATTTATATTATTTTTAATATTTTTATATATTATATTCATAACATGGTATGTGTTCATAATAAATTGAATTCTCCCAAGTTTATCCTAGTAACCAAGGCATATATGCCATGGAAATGGTTTAGAGATATCCATGTATACATAGATTCTTGCGAAGAAAGTGTGTTGACCCTATTTCGTGTCTTTCAAGCACATCAGAAAGGATCCTATTGCATTTCCTGTTCCTTCGAGTCTTTATGGCTCCCATAAATATTGATGGAGGGAATATCCAAGTGCATAGATACAACCCTATGGAATTAAAGAAATAAGGACAATTTTGAAAGATCTTGTCGTTGTCTTCAATGTTGTAGAATATTGATGTAAATAAATATTTGGAGCCTAATTTGAGATCCACATATCCTTTGGGTTGTCAATTCCTCTTGATCCTCCATATTAGAGCTCTCTTTATATTGGTCATAACGCCAAAACTTACCTATTAGTGCATGAACTTGTATGTACTATATTATTTCTCCAATTTTGGTAGTTGTCTAAACATTGTGACATTTTTTGCTTGAGCAATACAAGAGTTTGTCTTTACTGACAGATCCTTTGTTCTTGTATTGATGGATTCATTTGTTGAGTTAAATCCTACAACAATATTTTCTTGTGATCGAGACCCTTCCCATATTTTGATCAATTGTCCCTGGATGTTTTTACTAGATCTCCACAATATATTTGTGGCCCCTTTGCATGTGATTACATTACAATATTTGTGGCTCCATCCCCCTCCCCCGATCGGTTCCATTAGGAATCAAACCCTAAACCCCAACTTTTCTCTAAACCATCAACCATCTCTTAGGATGCAATCGAATTAAGTCATACGCATGAAAACCTTATTACTCTTATTATTATTGCTATTTGACTACTATTTCAATATAATGAAATTGTGTAGTATAGCATTAAATATATGAATATTTTCCTCCATTTATCAAATGTATATGTGTGTAGAATTGTTAGTGTTGCAATGATAGGTGGGCTAGGTAACATTGTTAAATTTTAAGTAAATTCAATAAGTATAGCTTTAAACAATAGGTTGTTTGTATTATTTTCATAGGATTATATCAATACGTAAATGGAATTGTAGAATATTGGGTATTCACAATTAGTTTGTAATAGATGATGTTATTAATAATAATAAAAAATAAATATTGTGTAGCTTGTAAATCTTGATACATGACTTAGGGGAATTAAATTAACTAATAGTAATGGATAACAAAAATTACATAATTTTCCAATCAACTCTCCCCCTCATCAAGCAACCAAACATTGTGGTAAAAAAATCCATATATATCCATTTTTTTGTAGACAAATTCTGCAGGATTGTAATCACGAGCACAATATATAAATGTGATAAAATGAAAAACTAACTACTTGAAAAACAACAAATAAGAGAGTGAAAAATGGACACTTAACGTGTATTTTATTTGGAGCTTGTCTCTACATTAGGATTTATGATTATTTTATTGAGTGTACCCTCATGATAAATTATGGCCCAAAAGCTCAGCCTGACCCCGTAAGTCCCTATATTTGGCCATCCAGGAAGATAAAATGTTGGATTGAAGGGTGTTTATAATGGGTTGGGTTTGGTTTTTCAAGTGGGAAGAGAGGAAAGAACAAGTTATAAAGCATCGTTGAAGAAATAGGTTGATCACTCTAAGGATCGGAAGAATCTCGAGGTGCTACCCAAACCCCCTTCATTGATGTATGTCTCGTCCACTACCCCTTATGGACCATCCACCCTTCCTAATGCTAAGCTAGGATCCAACCCCAATAGAAGGAAGCCCATTCTACCAAATGACCCATAACCAGTAGTGGAATCACTTGTATTACATTAGCTTACTACCATTGTAACTATGAGCCTAGAGATTATGTGAATACAATAGGTGGAATCATTGAACATAATAGAATGGTTTGCTAGAAAACTCACTAAGTAACCAAAGAGAAATTTTGAATTACTCAAAACACATGAGTTGAATAATTTATGGTATATTATTTTTTAACATGAATAAAATATATAGACTCTTCAAGGATCCAACCAATTTGAACTAGGTTGGGATTATATGTTCCTGCCCTCAATTTCACTCAAAAGAACTTTCCCTAATTGGAAAATAAGTTAGAATAAGACTAGGAGACCTAAAATTAGAAAAATATCCAAAAGTGGAGTGAAATAGAAGTTAGAACTAATAAATAATTATCACATGCAAAAATATAACTAATTAAACTTAGTTAAACTCCAAAAATATGACTAAAAGTCAACTTAACAAGAGGGGGAGAGATATAAGTGACAAATAATAGTTATAAAGTAGGGAGGAAGTGTATATTCACTTTATAAAGGGTTATGAATGAATCAGTACAAATTTATGAAATGGAAATAGTCATTTCATCCTCCAACCAGTATCCAATCAATGCCACATGTGATCCTATGTGGTACCCCTTAGTACATATATACATGCTAAAAATAGAAACCCCTAAAAATAGAAAATTTTCCAAATGATAGATAATTTCTAGTAATGAATGATAAGTGGTCATATGTGACCCTAATAATGTATGGGAGAAGGTGTAATGATGGCGACAGTGTAGGTCCTGATGAACTATTGAGTGCAATGTAAACCAACACCCCCAAGAAACACAATTGTGGAGAATGCTAGTGAATTAGTCTTAGAAATTCTCAGCCATGTTATGTACTCATGTATAACATAAATAAATAAATAAAGGTGAAGAAAGAGGGAAAACCAAGTAGGAAGAAAACCCCCTTTAAAATAAGATGTGTGATATCAAAAAGTATAGTTGCTAAGAAGTTGTCTCCTTCACACCCATGAGCTCTCATAAATCTATGAATCTTTGATAAGTCAAAATCTTGGTTAAAATGTTTGAAGTCTACTCATGAGAAGGAAAATAATGCATGTCTATAACTCATGTATGAATTATCTCTCTAATGTAATGCATGTGAACCTCAATGCGTTTGTTTTGTTGTCTCTGAACTGGGTTTCTACAAAACTTGAGTGTCTTCTAGTTATCACATCACATCATTGTAGGAAGTTGAACATGTACATCAAGCTCTATAAAAAATGTTGCAACCAAATGGCCTAAGAAACAATGTTCAGTACACCCCTATACTCTGCCTCTACTAATGAAATAACACTAAGTTGTTTTCTTCTTGCTCAACCAACATAAAGGTAGAGAAAAAACATTGATGTGGACTTGCAATCTATACCATCACCAACCCAATATGAGTCGATAAAACCGAAAATATCCACAGGAGATCATACTGCAAAGTGTAAGCCATAGTTATTATGCCCCTGACATATCTAATAATCCTCTTAGATTCTTTCTAGTGCAACTCATGTGGCTCCTGCATATACTTGGAAACTACTCCAATTGCATAGGAGATGTCTGGTCTAGAATGTGTAAGGTATGAGAGACTTCCAATCACATTTTTGTATCTGGTAGAGACCACCAATGTTATAGCATCACCATCCTATATCTTTACTCTAGAAAAGAAAGGAGTAGGATATACCTTGCAACTAGTCATCTAAAACTTGTCAAGTGTAGGTTTTAACCCTGTACAGAATTTACCTACAAATAGATTCTTAAAATGGAAAAATTGTTAGGTTGTGTTATATTCTTTCCACGACTAACCCCAGTAGTTAAATTAGGGGGTTAGAGGGGGCCAGAGCCCCCCCTTCATTGCGTTGATGTGCAGCAGGGGGGTCACAGGGGTACGGCAGCCCCCCCTGTACGGGGTTAAAACCTACATTTGGTATCAAAGTTATTTTGGCTTCAAGGGGACACCTTTTTTGCTGAGGGGTTTCGCTCGGGCCTGTGGTAGACCCTGTTCAGTGGGAGATTTAGGGGATCAATTCTTGTGGTGAAAGAAGATGGTGAGTTATGGAAGGATAGAGATCGAGAAATTTAATGGTCAGAGTTTTGAGTTGTGGAAACTCAAGATGGAGGATCTGTTGGTGGATAAAGATCAGTGGATCGCAGTAGACCCGGGTACTAAACCAAAAGGAGTGTCCGATAAAGAATGGAAGAATTTGGATCAGAAGGCAAAGAGCACAATACAATTATGTGTTTCAGATTCAGTATTGTTGCATGTATCAGGGGAAGCTACGGCGAAGGCTTTGTGCGACAAGTTAGGGAATTTGTACCAATCTATGTCTCTGGTGAATAAATTGTTCCTACGGAAAACGATGTATAACTTGAGGACGAAAGATGGAGACTCGGTGACAGATCATCTGAACACATTTAATACTGTGGTAAGTCAGTTATTATCTGTTGATATTAAAATTTCAGATGAAGATAAGTGCATCAATTTTTTTTGTTCTTTACCAGATTCATGGGATAGTCTGGTTATTGCAATAGGTAGTAATGAAATTGCCTTGCAGTTTGATGAAATAGTCTCATCATTGCTGACGGAGGAGATGAGATGGAAAAATATGGAGAGCCAGAATGGTGATTCCTTGTCTATACGAGGACAGTCCCAGAACAGAAACAAAAATAAATCATCGAGTGGGAGATCTAAATCTAGAGGGAGATCTAAATCTCCAGTAAAACCTGTAAAGGTGTGCTAGAAATGCAAAAAGGAAGGGCACTACAAAAGGGACTGTAAATCTAAAGCTCTTGACAAAGGAAAGGGATCTAATGATGCTCCTTATGCAGAGGTGAAAACCACCTCAGATGAAGGTGGGAATGTGTACTTGGCTTATTCAAGTACAAATGTAGATCATGAGGCATGGTTGATTGACTCATGTGCATCCTTTCACTTCACTCCCCATAGAGAGTGGTTCTGCGAGTGTGAGAAATATGATGGTGGTGATGTCTTCTTGGGGAATGACAGGAAGGCTAGAATCATTGGTTGCGGAAAAGTCAAGTTGAAGTTGCAAGGTGGAAGGATTAGAACACTTCCAAGTGTTTTGCATATTCCTGCATTAGCTAGAAATATGATTTTTGTAAGCAAGTTGGATGATGCAGGTGTAAAAATAGTGTTCGAGAAAGATACCTGTAAGATGGTTCCGAGAGCAGTGGTATTGATGTGGGGAGTTCGGATTGGAACTTTGTACAAGCTGCAAGGTAGCACTGTTGTTGATGGGTGCAACAGGTTTGTGGTTCCTAAAAGTGGAGCAGAAAATCTAGTGGTCTCTGGAGAAAAGACCATGCTATGGCATCAAAGGCGTGGACATATTGGAGAGAAGGGCCTTCGAATACTTCATGGTAAAGGTATGGTAGAAGGTATGACTAATAGCTCTCTGGATTTTGATTTCTGTGAAAACTGTGTATATGGGAAGCAAAATCGGGTGAGTTTCACCTTTAGTGGTAAGAGGGAGAAACAAATATTAGAGCTTGTGCACAGTGATGTGTTTAGACCTGTGAAGGTTCCATCACTAGGTAAATCTATATACTATGTATCATTTATAGATGACTTATCAAGGAATACATGGATATATTTCCTCAAGAATAAATCGAAAGTATTTGACAGGTTTAAAGAATTTAAGGTTCTCATGGAAAACCAGGCAGAAAAGAAGATAAAGGTGTTGAGGACAGATAACGGTGGAGAGTTTTTCAAGAGGGAATTTGAATAGTTCTGTAAGAAGTGTGGTATAGCATGGCAGAAGACTAATCCATACACACTTGAGAAAAATGGAGTTGCAGAAAGAATGAACAAGACATTGATGGAAAGGGAAAGAAGCATGCTCAGTGGTGTCGGGTTAGGACAGGAATTCTAGGCAAAGGCGGTGGAGACTGCATGTTACCTGATCAACAGATCACCCTCATCAGCATTGGAGGATAAGACTCCAGAGGTATGGACTGGTAAGAAACCCTCTCTTTCACATCTGAGGGTATTTGGATGTGATGCATATGTACATGTTCCAAAGGAGAAAAGAACAAAGTTGGATAGTAAATCTGAAAAGTGCATCTTTATTGGGTATAAGGATGGTTTAAAGGGCTATAAGCTTTGGAACCCAGTAACAAGGAAGGTTGTGTATAGCCTAGATGTGGTGTTTAGAGAGGTGAAATATGTTATTAAACATGAAGTCCCTTCAAAGGAATCTAAGAAGATAGAGTTTAAGCTAAAGGAGGAAGAATCAAACTCTACAGTAGAAGAGGAATCAGAAGATGAAGAGCCACAAACCCCGGTTGTGAGAAGATCAGTTCGAGAAAGAAGGCAGCCAGAGAGGTATAGTCTGTATGCTTTTTTTTCAAATTTTTCTTTATCTATTACTGATGATGATCCCAGAACTATGAAGAAAGTAGTAGATTTAGAGGATGGCAAACTCTGGAAAGAGGCCATGGTTGATGAAATGGCATCTTTGCACAAAAATGAGGCTTGGTATCTGGTGGAGTTTTCAACTGGAAGGAAAACCATTGGCAGCAAATGGGTGTTCAAGAAGAAGACATGCATAAGGAAAGGTGAGAAATACAAAGCTCAGTTGGTAGAAAAATGTTATTCCCAAGTGTCGGGAATTGATTTTGGTGATATTTTTTCTCCTGTTGCCAAGGTAGCTTCTATTAGATTAATTTTATCTGTTGTTGTTGCTTTTGACTTTGAGGTAGAACAGATGGATGTGAAGACAACATTTCTTCATGTGGATCTGGAAGAAGAGATCCACATGAAGCAACCTAAAGGCTTTTTTGCGGTGAAGGGTAAGAAAGAACTGGTATGCAAGTTAAAAAATTCTATGTATGGGTTAAAACATTCACCAAGGATGTGGTATCAGAAATTTGATACATTTATAGGGGGCTTGGCTTCACTAGAAGCAAAGCAGGTCACTATGTGTATTTTAAATTAATTGGTGACCGTGTTATTTATCTGGTCTTGTATGTGGATGATATGTTGCTGGTTGGAAATGACAAAGAAATTATCCAAGATTTGAAGACTCAATTGTCCTCCAAATTTGACATGAAAGATCTTGGTGTTGTAAACCTATATTTTGGGCATGGAAATTAAAAGAGATCGGTGCTGGATAATCAAGGTGATACTCAGTGTGGAGTATTACTAGAGCACAGTCCTCGCTAAGAGGGAGTGTTGATTTGAGGTAGAATCGGATGTCCTATAGCCATGAAAATTGGTGGAGAGGCTATATCACATGAGATCTCCAAGACCCAAAAATGGATTGGGCAGATTCTAACCGATTTGGGAGATATTAAAATAATTAATATTTTTAATGGAGTTCCTAAGTCTAAACTTGGGAAAAATAAAATATTAATGGGTATTAATATAAAATTGGGTTAGAATGTTCCAAAAGTCATGGATCAAGCCAATTCTAATCTTAGTTGTTGATTAGAGATTTAATCTTGGTCGTTGATGGACCAACGAGAAAATTATAAGATGAGGCTTGAGGGTCAGTTGGAAAATACACCAGAGTTGGAATTCGAACTTCCATCTTGACAAAGCCTTTGTTAAGATGTCAGCACCTTGTTCCTTAATCAGAATGTATTGTAGCAACATTATCATCCTCTGCACATAGTCACGTACATGATGATACCAGATATATATATATATATATATATATATATATATATATATATATATATATGCCTGGATCGATCGTGAAATATTGGATTCTCAGAGAGCTTAATGCAACTCTAATTATCACAATAGATCACAGTTGGATCCATCTCTTAACCAAACAGTCCCACAAGTATCTTTCTCATCCAGATCACCTCACATGTTGCTTGACTTGTAGCCATGTATTCAACTTCTATTGATTTGAGCACCACATACCTCTACTTCCTATTATACCAAGAAATTGTTGTGGACCCAACACTAAAAATTGCACCTAATGTACTCTTTCAGTCGGTTGGAATCCATGCCCAATTTGCATCTATGAATCCATGCAGCTTCATTCCCTCTATCTGTCTATACCATAATCCATATCAGGTAGTTCCTCTGAGGTACCGTAAAACATGCTTTGTTTCCTTCCAATACAATTTGGTTGGACTAACCATAGCTTGGCTCAGTTGGTTGGATGCATAGCACATATATAGTTGTGTGTTCACAAGATACATCAGTGAACCCACTAGCTCCCGGTAAATGGCATCATCAACCTCTTCACCTGAAGTGGAATTCTCCTTCCTCCAATCGGTTGCTTGAGGTGTCGTCACGGTCTTACAACTCTCCATGTGAAATATCTACAGTATCTTGATGGCATACTTTCCTTGAGACCCAAACAATTCCCCATCACCTTGCCATAATTCCAACCTTAGGAAGTAGTGCATGAGACCCATGTCTTTCATCTTAAATTCCCTTGAAAGGTCCTATTTGCAAGAGTCGATTAGCTGCTCAGCACTTATCAATATTAAATCATCGACATATAAAACAATGATAAGAATTTTACCTTCTACCAAAATATGATAGAGGTTCGCATCTCCTTCACATTTGGTGAAGCCCAATCCAGTGATATAACTATCAAATTGAGTGTACCAAGCTCGGGGTGCTTGTTTGAGACTATACAATGCTCGCTTGAGTTTGCAAACATGAGACTCCCAATCAAATGTCTCAAATCCTTATGGTTTCTCTGTGTACACTTCCTCCTCAATAACACTATTGAGAAATTCTCTTTTTACATCCATCTGGTGGATCTTCCACCCCATTTGCGCAGCTAGTGCAAGAATTGATCTAATGGATGAATGCCTTGCTACGAGAGCAATGGTTTGCTCATAGTCAATTCCCCTAACTTGAGAGAATCCTTTGGGCACAAATCTAGTCGTATACTTCTCTATGCTTTCGTATGTTGCATGCTTAACTTTGAAGATCCATTTTGAACCCAAAACAGATTTTTCTACTCGTCTTGGGACCACTTCCCAAACATTGTTGTTTATGATGGATTCGTATTCTTCCACCATTACATCAACCCAAACAGGTTGCTCAATTTGTTCCTTAAAATAGGATGGCTCGGTCTCTACAAGCTCATTCATTAGATCCATGTAGCCAATGAACCTCTCAGGTGACCTCCTTTGCTTATGTAATTTTGAAGGAGCTCCCACATTCTCCCTTGCATCCTGCACCATCTTGTCAGCTTCCTTGGTTCTTTTTCTAGCTTCTCGAGATGGTTCTGCTTGAGTAGATGTCTCCACTATGCCTCCTCTCTGCTCCTCCATTTGTAGTTATTCCACAACTTCCTGCGGCTCCTCCTTTGGAGCTAAAATCTCCTCTTCTAGTGGGATTTGAAGCTCCCACTCAAGAGAGCATAGCATTGCTTTCTCCTCATAAAAATTTACATCCCTTTGCATAACTTTCATTCTGAGGGAAGGTAATTACACCCGGTAATTGTGTGGAGTTTTGGTGTAACCCACAAAAACTCCCAACTCTACTATCGGCTCAAGTTTCTTCCTCGAATCTTTGAAGACATGGTAGTAAACTGAGGCTCCAAAAAAATTGAAATGAGACACATCCGGCTTTCTCCCAAGAAGGCCTCCTCCGGTATAACCATACTAAGAATTTGATGAGGACTCTGGTTCTGCAAGTAGATTTTTGTGTTACATGCCTCTTCCCACAAATGTAGTGGCATGCCTTGGTCATGTAGCATAGCTCTCACAACTCCCACAATTCTCTAGTTCTTTCTCTCAGCTACCCCATTCTATTGTGGGTTGTGGGGATCTTTCAGTTCTCTTTGAATTCCTTCTTTGGTACAAAATTCCTTGAAGTCATTCGAAACATACTCACCTCCATTGTCACTCTTGAGAGCCTTCACCTTCTTGTTGGTCTCTTTCTCAACTAGTGCCTTGAATTCTACAATTTTTTGGAATGTCTCATCCTTCTTATGCATGAATAAGATTCGGAACTTTCTTGAGAAATCATCAATAAAAATAACATAGTATTTATGTCTGGTAGTGGATGTTGTCGAGAATGTTCCAAAAACATCAGTGGATTCTCTCCAAGACTACATTTGCTTTGTTGTATCAATCATGGAATGTGGATTTTACATACTTCCTCAAGGTACAACCCTTGCAGACATCTTGTTTCTCAAGTGATCCTTTAGGGAGGCTAGTGGTTATTTGCTGCATAATTTTAAGGGTACCATGATGCAAAGGACCAAGTATTTTGTGCCAAAATTCACCAACATCTCGACTCGACACTTTCTCTACCTTACTGCTCAATGCAGCACAATCTTCCACATCAATTTTGTACATTTCTTCACATGAACCCTTATCTGCTTCACCTTCCCAGTAGCTATGTGTCTTAGAAAGGATTTCTCTTTAATGAAAATAACATCATAGACATGATCTTCCAAAAATGCTGTAGAGATGAGGTTCTTATTCAGGCCTAGTACAAACATGACATCTTTGAGGTGAAGAGGGGATCACGACTCCTCTTAAAGGTTACTATACCAATCCCAGTAACATTGTACCTTTCTTCGCCCCCAAGCTCAATATGCATCTAGAGATATTTCTCCTCCATTTCACTGAAAAACTCTCTACACCCTGTCATGTGGAATGAGGCACCTAAGTCTAAGTACCATACACTCTCGATCACAATGTTGTCCATGCATATGATCAGGGTGAAGTCTAACTTGAATTATGAATCCAATGCTTCAGCTGCTTCTCCTCCTGAGTTCTTCTTGCTATACTTTTAATGTGGACACTTTGTATCATAGTCTTCGTATTCATGACAATTGAAGCATTTTATTTTGGACAAGTCTTTCTTCTTTCCCCCTTGGCTAGAATCTGGTTTGGTTTGAGAGTTCTTCCCTTTTCCCTTCTTTCCCTTCCCAACCAATGCAAAATTATCTTCATCCTTTCCCTTGGATGAACCTCCATCTCTGGTATTTTGCTTGATTTCTTCTTGTACCAAATCGGACCATAAGCATTCCCAATTGAATATTTTTTCCCTTTTATTCACAGAGTCCTGGTAATTGTGTCGGGATTTTGGAAGGCCTAGAAGATCTAGGATCACCAGTTCATGTTCTACAACATTCACACCAACCCCTCCAAGATCATCCTGAACTTGTGTAAATCTGGTAGGATACTACAGAATAGTATCATTTTTCTACATATTAATGTTTCGAAGTTTTTCTTTTAGGGCCAATTTTCTATGGTCACTGCTATTTTCGAATAGCTCAATTCTAAGTGCCTTCCACGTGGAAAATGGTGTCTCTTTGCCATGGATATTTGAGACTTCTCCTTGCCTTGGCTACATATTTCTTCCATTGGGATATGTTTTGGGCATCAATTGATCCTAGTTTTGGAATGTTTGTCTTGACATAATCCAACAATCCATTGTCATCAAGCACTACCTCCATGCGATCCTTCCAGGAAATGAAATTTGGGTTTTCTTCAAAGGCATACTCTAATCTCAGCCCATTGAAGGGAATTCTCCCAACTCTAAGGAAATCCTACTACACTAAATCTAAAAATTTGAACCTCCTGAGGATCAAATTCAAAATTATTGTTCTAATATGAATCATGCTCTACTACCATGTAGAAATTTGATATAGTTGCAATTGCTCAAGAAATTTAATCTAAAGTCAAGAGACACAATTCTACTCTACTGATCTGCAGAATGAAATTCACTATTTAGAACAACATGCATATACATGCAATAAGAAAAACCACAAATACACAGGGATTTATGGGGGAACCCAACTGGGAAAAACCCCTCAATCTTGTTTGCATTAATCAATGAATTAAGAAACTATTACAATTGATAGCTCCGGCTTTGAGCTCAACATGCAAAAGAATAATTGTTCTCATGCTTAATAAACAACCTCAAGACAAGACTTAGCCAAATATTTTCTCACCAAGGCCCCTATTTCCTTCCAAAAAACCTAAGGAAATTATCCCCTATTATTTATGAATTTCCTCCAAAATGATTGAGAAATTCCCAAGGATTGATCACTGATTATATGTAACATTTGTACACTCAACACTAGTTTAATTTTGATGTTACATTGCCTTGGAATCTCCACCAAATTTGAGAAATTCGAATTCCTTACACAAATGAGTTATTTTTGGTTGATTTATCAGTTAACTGGATTATCTATGAGTTAGAAAGTTGTCCCCTAGCACAATTGACCTTCAACTAGTTCTATTAATTGATAAAACTAGTTTAACTGAGTACAACTAGAAATAAATGAACTGGATCGTTATAAATTAGCAATCGCACGTGCATAACTAAACTACAAGCCCTCTAACTCAAATTTACTGAGTTACAAGAGCCATGTCACTTCAGTTAACTACCTCCAAGTTGTCTGTTGATATAGAAATTTCAAATTTTCTCAATTTCACCATGGCTAAGCCAAATTGAGCCTTTCTTGCTACACTTCTCAACAAGAGCATAGGAATAGTTGAGGTTGTCAATTTATTGACGAATTTAGGACAATCCCACATGGAGGAGTGTTGCCAGTATGTTTTGATAGCATTGACTTGAAGAATGAGGAGTCAATGAATCACAAAAATACCAAAATTTCTCCATAGAGGGGGCACAAAGATAAAGGAAGAGAGTAATCTAAAACCAAACATGTTAGCATCAATTGTAGCATACAAGATGTCCCAACATATTTGGTTGTGTCTTCTTGTTTACAAATTTGTCTTTTTTTGTGTCTCTTAGTCTTTTAACATGATTCCATGTGCACCTGTTCTCAGCGATTGCCACGAGTTATCCTTCCATGCTAGGAGAAGAATACTAACCTAATCTTCATAATATCACACTAAACTTGATATCTTCACCATTTTGTGCCTACATTATGCATCCAATTTACATCCTTCTACAATTCTTGGCTCACATATATATGAATATTATCAAAATAGCAATGTTCTCTTCATAACCTCCTCAAAAGTCCATTGACTTCTCCAACAACCCCATTCAATGCGTAGAATAAAATAAAGAACACATATATACTTAATGTGCCTATTTAGCCAATTGAATGCCTAGGTGGATGGGAGTGCTCCCCTCATGCATATGCCATTGCTTTTGGCTTATGCCATCAAAATCTGCTCGTCTTTGACATTAAGGTTTTCCATTGAACCTATTCCATTTTCCAACAGTGTGCAATGTTGCAAACATTAGCATGGGATAAAATGGCAAGGTACAAAAAACCAAAATATTGTAAAAATGAGAAAATGTCATAAAATCGGCAAATATTGACAAAATTAAGATACCACCAAAATATTGATAAAAATTGGCAGCATCAACTAGGCCAAAAAATTGCGATAAAATTGGGATATTTGCAACTCCCCTATTGTGCATTCATCCTTATTCCAATTAGATATCAACTAGTGAGTTTCTTCTAGTAAAATTACTATGAGATTGTATTTCACTTTTCTCCACCATGCATGTTGAAGACAGTCCTCTGCCCTTTATTAATGCTTGATTTGATGTGCCAACTTTCAATTTTCCTTGCAACTAGTTACAATTGTATGCCTTATACTCGTAATTATGGCACTTCTCTGACTTCATCTCAACGGATTTTATTTTTTGAGGGTGTTTCTTTTGTATGGGTCAAGTTTATCTCCCCTAGTTGTATTGGCAAGCTCACACTTGATGATTATATGTTCTCTCTTCAGGTCATGAACAATTCCCAATTTTTGCTACACAGGTTGCTTCTTTCAACATGACAGCACTAAGACAATGATCTAAATTCAACTACCACAACTATGTTCTCTAATACCAATTTTTGGTATTATAAGAAGCAAAAACAAAAATTTATACACATAGAAATAATAATATTCACAAAGTATCACATTGTATTAATTTACAATAATAATACAACACACCCTCGCACACATGAATACAATACATGAGGCCTAGTATTATAAAATTGAGGTGCCCATAACAAATTTTCAATATGGCTAATTTTTTCAATCATCTCCTAACAATCTCCATAATATTTCCATGAATATATCCACAAATATCTATGTTGGTTCTTTTTTATCTCCATCCCTAACTTCTCTTATTGTATACTTCTAGAATAAGTCTACTTTCAATGTTAATAATTTCATTATATCATAAATATGAATGATCCCTTCAGATAGAAGATATGAATCCATCTTGGCATATCATGTGTGAGGTGCCTGCTTAGGACCATATAGTGATTTATTCAATGTACAACTGAATAAATATCTTGCACAAACCCCTAAGGCTACTCCATGTAGATCTCCTTGTCAAGTTCTCCAAGTAAAAATGTATGCTTTACATCCACGTGATGTACTTCTCATTTTCGGTAGTTACCATAGCTAGAGTCATTCTAATAATTTTCATATTAGATACTAGTGCAAAGGTCTCCTCATAGTCATATCCTAAACTTGAGAGAATCCCTTAGCTACTAAGAAATCCTTATACTTTGAAATAGTTCCATCATCTTCTCTTTTGGTTCTGAAAACCCAGTTACATCTAACAAGTTTCCTATTGGGAGGAAGAGGTACCAATTTTCAAGTGTTGTTCTTTATTAGGGAATTGTACTCCTCCCTCGTAGTTGATTTCCAAGAATGGTTCCCTTCATCCTATGCATAAGTTTGAGGTTCTGATCCAAGAGTCAAATATGCATGCTCTATGACAGCTAGAGCTTACAGAGGCTCCACAAAATGTGATTTGGTTCTCTATGAATTAGCAAGTTCGCTAGCTACCTTAAGTGTTTGTTGTACCTATCAAGGCCTATTCTCTAGACATAAAAATTCTTGTTGTTGTTCTAATATATCAAAATTTGAAATATAATTAGAAAACTGATTTGAAGAAAAATTATTGAGATTTGGTACAAGTAGAGGCGGAGAGGATGAATTGGGATGCTTCAAAATCGCCTATAAGGGACCCTATTCAAATATAACACTCCTTTGGATGAATAAAATATATAAATATGTATCTATAAACTATATCCCTTAATTCCTATATATCCCAAAAATATGCACTCCCTGCTCGAAGGCTCCATAGCCATCCTCTTATCAAAAAGATTCCTTGCCCATGCCTAGGAACCAAAAATTCTAAAATGTGTAACATCTTATTTCTTTTGTATTAAGACATCAAAAGAAGTGACCCCCTTTAAACTAATTTATGAGAAATCCCTTATGAATATAAGTAGCATATTAATGGCTTCATCCCGTTGCTTAGGATTTATGGATCTAACATGAAGCATACATTTCACCATCTCTTTTAACATTCTATTTTTCCGTTCTACAACTCCATTGTGTTATGGAGTGTATGGAAATGTATTTTGAAACTTTGTGCCTAGTTATAAACAATTTTAAGCATCTGTAATTATGTATTCACCCCTATTATCAGTCCCAAGGCATTTAATCCTCTTCCTTATATGCTTTTCTAAAAGTTGCTTGAGATTTTTGAGATGCTCAAAGACTTATGATTTCAACTTAAGAAATTAAACCCATGTATATATTGATAAGTCATTAATGAATGTCAACACATTTACTTATTGATGGGTGAGAAAAAGGTCTTGCAATGTCATTGCATGCTAGCTCAAGTAGTGAGATAGCTCTCCTAGCTTGTCATGTCTCATACTTCTCTTAAGGATGCTTTCCAAGTATGCATCCACAGAAAACCCCATTCGTGTATCGGATGTTGGGAATCCCTTTAACCATTCTATGTTTGGATAATTTATCCAAATATTTATAATTAATGTGACCAAACCTCTCATGCTATAACCTACTCTCTTCATTAGCATGTGTTAGAAAAGAAAATTCATATTTAGGAAAAATTGAGAGAAAGTGTATAACCTGGAATGATCGTTTGCCTCTCCAATAGCAACTCCAGAACCATATGACAGGATGTAAATCACCATTGTATATAAATTAAACCTAACCTTGCATGAGTAATTTGATAAACAAAAAGAAAACTAACTAAAAGCTAAGGAATATACAATACCTAGTTAAAGTTGCCATGCTCCAAGTCAATTTTCCCCCCTCCACAAACCTCTGTAGGTGTATCATATCCAAAAATATGGGTGGTTTAGCACAAGTCTCCAAGTGAGAAAAAGAATATGTTGAATAATTCACTTGGCATGTAGTTTTTGAATTAAGCACCCAAGGACTAGGAGATGAAGTAATAGCTTGCAATGCATGAACCATAAGGCTTGTATTCTAGTTGTTGGTCCCTTTTCTTCTTCTTGGAATTATCTAGTATGAAATCATCCAAGTTATTTTCTTGGAGTACCTATTCCATTTGATCAATGGTTTTGTTCATGCACAAGCTCTCTGGATGGAACCCTATATTGCAATATGCATACTTCTTCTCCTTCTTGCCTTTTTCTCCCTTGAAATTGAAACTCTCCTTAGTATGATTTTTCCTACCTTCCTTCTTGCTCTCTAGTTCCTTCTTTGTGTTCTTATTCTTAGTTTTCTTGCTTATTTCCTATGTTGCAAGTGCATGGATCTTGCTAGACTTAAGAATCCCCAAGAGTATGAGCTTGTTTTTCTCTTGTATTAGAGGCTCAATAAAATCATCTAATTATAGCATCTTCCAAGTTTTACCCATAGATAATTTTTCAGTATGGAAAGAAGAGACAAAAATAGATTACTTAGGTCCTAGCTTAAAAGGAACCAAAAGAATGAATCGCTCTTCTTTTCTATCTATGCCACAATATTTTACCTGAGCCATTAGTGTCTTAAATGTATAAAAGTAGTCTTGTAGGGTCTACAACTTGGCTGAATTTATTTTTATCATCTCATTTTTAACCTGATGTCCTCTCAATCCATCTTTCTTTCCAAAAAATTCCTCTAATTTGGTCCACACTTGATGAAAAGAGATCTTGGTTATAGGACAAAACCCCCTTTCTTAAATAAATCTCCAAACCTTGGACCTATGGGTTGTACCCACAAGGCCCTATCGGAAGCTGCTATAGGCTATAGGCCCTTCATAACCATGGTCTTACATTATCGGCGCTTTTAATACTATCGGAAGCCACCACCCATGAGCTTTAAAGCCCACAAGCATTACAATGTATGCTTTAAATATTTAAAACCCCCGCAGCCAACCATATATAAATACATGGGAAAACAACACAAACCCCGCGGCCACATATATATGTATATATGGGAAACATCAACATACGCGGATCTCAAATATTATGTCCCCGCCTTTATAAATATCGGCGGGTCCGGTTATCGGCGGTCGCAATAAACTCTTAACCCCAAATCTCCGATGCGGTGCGGACCCGACACACCTTATGCTCCCTTTTATATGGATTTCGGGTCCGATATATATCGGCGGTTCGATGTCGGCGAGTTATAACATAATGGGTCTGCGGACCCGACAACCCATTAAGCTGTTCTCTATATTATTTCGGATCCCACTGTTGGAACGTATAGTTCTAAAGCCTTGCAGACCCGACGCCCTTTAACGACCCGTTCTATAATGATTTTGGGTCCGGAAGATCGGCGGTTTCGTTAATCGCTGCTCCGAAGTGATACAAGGCCTCTGCGGACCCGATGGCCCTTATACTTGGTTTTATAACGGTTTCGGCTCCGAGAAGTCGGAACTCTCCCACTTAATAATATTAAAGACTCCTCCCCGATGCGATATTGGTTTCGGACCCGATATGGGTCTGGAACCAATTTAATAATGTTTCAATTCCGCCAATGTTCCGCCAAGGGAAAATATTAGGAATTCTCTGTGTAAACAGAGATATTCATAGAACTTGTAAAATGACTTAAAGAGTCTGCATATGCCGTGATAAAAAGGAAATAATCCCCAAAGCTTCAATCACATATCATGCAGGAAAATAAAGCGGCTCCAACACTTTCAATACACAGTAAAATAATCTGTCTAATACATGCATAGACATATTAACAGAACACCATTAATTCCGATACACAGATGGAAAAGCTTTCAAGAACAATGCTTCCGATCAGTCCTCCTCTCTATCTAATCACAGGCACGCATTACCCATGTTCTGACATAGTCAGGAAACTCTGCTTATATTAATATAAAGGTATGAATTTACATTGAGAGACTTCGGTCTCATGCACATACACTCCCAGGCCAAATTTTCCTCACCAATGGCCTTCTCTCTCACAAGCCTGATTATCCACTCTAGTGGCCTCTCTCCTTTCCCGTAGGCTTACATACATATATATAAAATTGGGATTGGATTACTAATCCCATCCTTTCCCTAAATCACTCCAATAAAAGCTCTAACTCCTACATGCAATGCATACAAAAAGTCTCTTGAGGATTTATTCCATATTTTCCTGTTTTAAACCAAGAAAAGCCTCCTTATCCCTTAATGGTCCACATTCATTGCTTTTATGCCTAAAAGCTCTCCCTATATTCTCATTTATTTATTTTGAGAATATCTAATTAATCACACTTAACAGCCTAAATATTAAACTGACTTGTAACTTAGGAAAATAATTCTAAAAATGCTTGACCCCCTATGTCTATATTTACAATGATTTTCCCTTGGGCTGAATGCTCCTGCATCAGACTCCCAAGGTAGAAAAATTTCATGATCTCCTGATCATGTGTTCATATCTATGTTTTCCTGGATCCCATATCTTGTGCTGTAACTTTTCATTTGTCGCTGCTTCTGCCTATTGTTCTTCTCCAGGTCTCCACACTTTATGCTGTCTTGCTCCACTTGCTGCACTTTTACAATCTGTCTTTGTCTTCTTTTTTCTGCTACTGCTTCTTCTCTTTCTTGTTGATGTCCTCCCCTGAGACACTTTCAACATGATTCTTCTGATTAATTCAATTTCTCTGTCCAATAAATCTTCAAGTTGCTGATTTCTTGTTGCCTCCTGAGCTAAGACGGCTTGCTAAGTTCTTACTCCTATGCTTGTTTCCATTCTTATCTTCTCATTTCTTACTGCCACCCAATCATCCATGTCCTCTTGTTTTCTACAACGAAAAACTTCTTCCTTGCCTTCTCCTATCAGCAACTTACTGGACTGGTACATTGTGCACTCCTTTCTGCTATCTTCAACTCTATGCATCTACAACTCCCAATTCTGAAATTGAGATTCTTTCTGTACCGAATTTTGAACATTTAGCATCCTTTCCAGCAACATAACATCCTCATCCCATGGATTAGAAATTCTCACAGAATTCTCATCTTCCTCCTTCATTTGACTGCTCAACTAAGTCAAATGTCCTTCAACTCCTGCGATAATACCTGCATTCACAAAACAATTGTTAGAATAAAAACCATAAGGCTTCAGTGCCTCTTCTGCTGCTATCAATGTTGTCTCAGCTGTCACCATAAATGTCATCCCATATGTTGCTCTAGCTGTCACTATGGATGTTGCTGCCATTGATGTTGCTACCTCCCAAACTTCCTTTCCCTCTGCAACATTCTTTGGCTCATCACCTGCAAATTCTTCCTCAGGTTCAAATGTCTTCAGCAAACATTTCAGCCATTTCTTTTCAAGAATTTCATCAACATGCTGTGAATTAATTTTAGCATAACCTTCATCTTCCTCTTTGACAATCTTCAGAAATTGTCCTTTATCATCTTGATTGATTCTGGCAATCAAATCAAGTTCTTTAAACATTGTAGCCTCATCTTCTAACATTGTAGCAGCTCCAAAATTTCGTACACCGGTCTGCTCTTGGCTATAAAAGCAAGCCAACTCTTTCTTGTCACCCATGGTAACAAGCCTCTGTTTGTGAGACATGACTGTCTCATCTTCTACCTGCAATAGTTCTTCTTCTCTCGAGACAATTCCAAGTGATGGATTGTCTTCTATATCACCTGTAAACACAGTCAAATTGTCAGCATTAAAATTACAAGATCCAATGATCTTACTTGTTGATTCAATCATCTACAATTCTAAGTCTTTTTCAAGACTCAGAAAGCCTTCACTGGCTTTCTCCTCAGATTTCTCTAGCAACACTTCAGTATGTTGCTCTGAGTTTCTTCCCAACTTCTCTGTCAACACATTAGTATGCTGATTCGCATTCACCATGAGACTGTCAGCTAGTCTCGCCTTCTTACCATCTATCTCCAAGATGTCTTTATGCTCTCGTTCACTGTACTGAACTCTTTCATTTGCAATCTCCCTGTCATACTCTAGATTCTCCAACAAGTATTCCAACAATGCAATTTCTCTGTGGCATTGTTGAAGCATACCATCATCACTTATAGTCCCTGCCTTCACACACAAACTTTCAGTTTGAAAATCACAAAGTTCAACAGTCTCAACTGTTGCTTCACTTATACGTGCTACAGACTAATCCACTTCTTCTGTGTCCATAAGAACTTCCTCTTGTGCTGTAACAGTTTCACAAGATTGCACATCCTCCTTAGTAAAACCTTTAATCACATCACAATTGTCAGCTACAAAAATACACGGTTTTTCATTATCCAGCTGATCTGGATTTACCCAATAACTCAAGAAATCATCAATGATCTTCTCCTCTGTTTCACCAATGGAAACCTCCACTTTCAACCCAGCTGCTCTGAGTTGCGTACACCCCAACTGTACATCCATCATCTGCTCGAGCTTCTTCAGCTCCTCTGTTAACTGCATGTTTATCTGTTGATCTCTTTTCTACTATAGCCTCTGCCACTTCACTCTCTTCCTCATGAGCCAACCCACTCTCTGGTCTTCCACATTTTCCTGTAACAACTCCATCAATATCTCAAGATGAACTACTATCTCAACTTTCTCTTTCTCATACTCTTCCTGAGTCAACTGCTGTCTTATGCCATTCGCCTTGGCATATTTCTTCTCTTTTCTACTGTGGCCTCTTTCTGAACCTCTACTTTCTCCTTTATGACTTTCAGTAGTCATCTCCTTCGCCATGAGTTTCTTACCCATGAGTTGCATCAAGCCTCTACAACAACAAACTCTCTTGTTGCCACTTACCTCACCAATCCTTCCCTCGGATCTGGTCTTTTGGTAATCACTAGTCCTCTGCTGGAACCTTTCGAGCATTCTCCACTGCTCCTTCAGGCTTCTCTCATCTGCAACTTCCAAGAACACACTTGTCCTTTTCATTCAACCTCTGTTGAATCTTTAGGTTCTGCCACATTCACCTAGAATCCCTTGCTGGACTCCTTTATCACTGCACTCTAGTTGTGATCTACTTCTTCTTGTTGAGATTTCTTCACTATGCCTGTAAATCAAATTATCCAAGCATAACCTTTAAACCAGAGATAAATAATACCTGTCAGCTCACCTTTCAAGATCCTGCATGATCTTGTTTCACTTCTCAACTGCACTGCATCTCTGTGCTGCAATATTCATTAGTTCCAAAATCTAACATTCATTCATCACATGCAATTAACTTAACTTAAAAACTTGAATCTTCAAACAGAGCTATTCCAACTCTAATACCAACTTCTGCTGCTTTGGAATCCTTCTCTCTGTAGGAAACTTTCCCTGCTCTGATACCACTTGATGAAAAGAGATCTTGGTTATAGGCCAAAACCCCCTTTCTTAAATAAATCTCCAAACCTTGGACCTATGGGTTGTACCCACAAGGCCCTATCGGAACCTGCTATAGGCTATAGGCCCTTCATAACCATGGTCTTACATTATCGGTGCTTTTAATACTATCGGAAGCCACCACCCATGAGCTTTAAAGCCCACAAGCATTACAATGTATGCTTTAAATATTTAAAACCCCCGCGGCCACATATATATGTATATACAGGAAACATCAACATACGCGGATCTCAAATATTATGTCCCCGCCTTTATAAATATCGGCGGGTCCGGTTATCGGCGGTCGCAATAAACTCTTAACCCCAAATCTCCGACGCGGTGCGGACCCGACACACCTTATGCTCCCTTTTATATGGATTTCGGGTCCAATATATATCGTCGGTTCGCTGTCGGTGAGTTATAACGTAATGGGTCTGCGGACCTGACGACCCATTAAGCTGTTCTTTATATTATTTCGGATCCCATTGTTGGAACGTACAGTTCTGAAGCCTTGCAGACCCGACGCCCTTTAATGACCCGTTCTATAATGATTTCGGGTCCGGAAGATCGGCGGTTTCGTTAATCGCTGCTCCGAAGTGATACAAGGCCTCTGCAGACTTGATGGCCCTTATACTCGGTTTTATAACGGTTTCGGCTCCGGGAAGTCGGAACTCTCCCACTTAATAATATTAAAGACTCCTCCCTGATGCGATATTGGTTTCAGACCCAATATGGGTCTAGAACCAATTTAATAATGTTTCAATTCCGCCAATGTTCCACCAAGGGAAATATTAGGAATTCTCTGTGTAAACAGAGATATTCATAGAACTTGTAAAATGACTTAAAGAGTCTGCATACGCCGTGATAAAAAGGAAATAATCCCCAAGCTTCAATCACATATCATGCAGGAAAATAAAGCGGCTCCAACACTTTCAATACACAGTAAAATAATATGTCTAATACATGCATAGACATATTAACAGAGCACCATTAATTCCGATACACAGATGGAAAAGCTTTCAAAACAATGCTTCTGATCAATCCTCCTCTCTATCTAATCATAGGCACACATTACCCATGTTCTGACATAGTCAGGAAACTCTGCTTATATTAATATAAAGGTATGAATTTACATTGAGAGACTTCGGTCTCATGCACATACACTCCCAGGCCAAATTTTCCTCACCAATGGCCTTCTCTCTCACAGGCCCGATTATCCACTCTAGTGGCCTCTCTCCTTGCCCGTAGGCTTACATACATATATATAAAATTGGGATTGGATTACTAATCCCATCCTTTCCCTAAAGCACTCCAATAAAAGCTCTAACTCCTACATGCAATGCATACAAAAAGTCTCTTGAAGCTTTATTCCATCTTTTCCTGTTTTAAACCAAGAAAAGCCTCCTTATCCCTTAATGGTCCACATTCATTGCTTTTATGCCTAAAAGCTCTCCCTATATTCTCATTTATTTATTTTGAGAATATCTAATTAATCACACTTAACAGCCTAAATATTAAATTGACTTGTAACTTAGGAAAATAGTTCTAAAAATGCTTGACCCCCTATGTCTATATTTACAATGATTTTCCCTTGGGCTTAATGCTCCTGCATCAACACTTCATGAAGATTCTTGCACTCATCAATATGAAACAACAAATCAGGGGATATTTACAAACAAAGAATCCCATAGGTTTCAACCATCTTGTTGGAGCATTTTTTTTTCTCAATGGTTGAATTAATCTCAATTTCAGTGTCCATAGTGATCCTCCACAACCCCTTTTCTCATAGCAACATGAGGATCTTAGGATTCCAATCAAAATAGTTGAAAGGAGTCCAATACAATTGAGATATAATCCATTCTCTTTGCAGATTGTTATAATTTGTTAAATCTGCAATAAGAGATCAATATTCTTCATAAAAAAATATGCTATGATACCATGTAGGATTTAATCATAAGCACAAAATCTAGATGTTAGAAATACTAAACCAACTATTTGGAAAACAAGATAGAAGAGAGAGAAATTGCTGGAAAAATCACTACTAAAGAGAAAATTTGAATTACTCAAAGAACATGAGCTGAATAATTAATGATATATTATTATTGAACATGATTTCTCTTCAAGCGGCCAAATAATTCGAACTAGGTTGGGATTTCATGTGCATACACTCAGTTTCACTCAAAAGCACTTTCCCTAGTTGGCAAATAAGTTAGAATTAGACTAGGAGACCTAAAATTAGAAAAATATCTTAAAACGGAGTGAATTGGAAGTAATTCGAGTTGGAAATCAGTTAGAGCTAATTAATAACTCTCACGTGCAAAAAAATTAACCAATTAAACTCATTTAAACTCCAAAAATAGGACTAAAAGTCAACTTAACAAGAGGAGAGAGAGAAGTGATGGTTATTGCTACAAAGTAGGGAGGAAGTTCATATCCAATATATGAAGGCTTATGGCTGATATAGTATGAATTTATGGAGTGGAAATATCCATGTCATCTCTAACCTGTTTCCATTCAGCATCACATGTCATCCTATATGGCACGCCCGCTAAAAACTAAAAATAGAAAATTTCCAAATGATATGGAATGTCTAGTAATGAAAGAAAAGTGGTCATATGTTCCCCTAATAATGTATTGAAGAGGATCTAATTATTGTTGGAGTGTATGTCCTAAAGAAATATTGATTGCAATGTACCTCAACAACTTCTATGTCACATCCAAATAAGCATTTAATTTCACGTTAGCTTGTAACCATTATATTTTACCCTAATTGTCATAAAACATGGATGTTGTGTGGATGCATGAATCCTTGGGATGGTATATGCATATGAAAAATTTCTAATGGTAAAAAAAAACCTTAGTCATAACCCGTGACTTTCCCTCTTTCCCCTTACCTAATGATAGGATATTCCTTTGTTAATGTGTTATTTACAGCTTAAGTAAAGCCACCTCAGTTGAATGAGTAACCACTATGCAATGATAGCCTTGTTAAGAGTAGGGCCTTAGAATTAATGTCATAAAATTGACTATTAGGTAATGCTAATGATCATGCTCTTAATGGTTTTGAATTTTTTTATTTGATGATATTTGTGATATTGGTGTTATTGATTTGATGATGCTTGTGAATTCAATAATGTTAATTCGATGGCACTACTTGTTTGAACAAAATTTGATGATGGTGGTGGTATTGGTTTAATGATGATTTTTTATGTTGATTTTAAAATCCTAATCAATTTTCTTATACTTATTTGGAGGTATTAAGGACCATGTAGTAATAATGATTAATCAATGATATCAACAATGTTGGTGATATTGACTGATGTTGATCTTCTTTTTGATGAGTTTGATTGATGATGTTGTTGGTACTAACTTGATGATTTTTTATGTTAATGTTATTTTGATGATATTGATTTGAAGGTGTTGAGGTTCTTGATGAATGTTGATGCTCTTAATTATATTAATGATTTCCTTGTTGATTCTATTAATGGTTTGATGATTAGTTATCCTCTCAATGATATTGATGTGTTTGGTGAAATTGATCATTGATATTCTTGATGATTTGATGTTATTAATTTTCTTGATAATATTAGTATTGATGTTGATATTCTTAATGGACTATTATTATCAATGTTATTACTTATTTAATATTGTTGATACTATAGATGATATTAATGATTTTGTGTTGATGTTATTAATTATGTTCATTATATTGATGATTTAATGTTGATGTTCTTAATGATTTGGTGATTAACTATGCTCTTTCTGATATTGATGTGTTCGATGATATCAATCACTTCTTCATGACTTGATGTTGTTGATACTCTTGATGATATCAGTAATTTAATGTTGATGATTTTGATGATGTTCACGTGTCTAGTGATATTAGTGCTTTTGATGATATCAATGATATTAATGCATTTAATGATATTGATGCTTATAATGACATGGATTACCATGATGATATTAATAATTTGAAGATGTCGATGATATGGATGTTGTGAGTTTTAGTGAAATGGGGATATTGATGACTTGATGTTTTAATTTGGTGTTATCAATTTGTTTGATGATGATTTTGGTTGATCAATGATGAGTAGTTGATATTTATGTTGATGAGGTTATTTATGAGGGTTTGGATTTCTAATTTGGCACCTCAATGACAAATTCCAACCATTGCATTAAATTCCTTTTTTCGAGAGGACCAAAATTGACTTTTGAAGCATTCAATTCGGATAAGTAAACGTAGAATTTTTAGGTCAAGCCCACAAATACAAAATTGTCAAGGTCAACCTTGGGTCAAATGACACATCTCAAGGATAAGATGGCACCCCTCAAGTTGCATATAAATACAAGTTGAGTCATCTTCATTTAGCACCTAATCAACTCACAACATATATTCTCTCTCCTCATTCTATTGGTTCGTACAACTCATAATTGTCAGGAATCTTTCACACATGCGAAGGGAAAGTGTCACTTTCAGGTTAGCTAAATTTCAGATTGTTTCAGGGCATTGACTAGCATTGACCAAGGGTGTTTTGATCATATTTGACTGTCATTTCTCTTGGAGAATTTCTGTTTGGGCAAGATGGGTTTTTGGGAACACAAATCGAGGCAATATGAGCAATTTGACTGGCATTGACTTCGGGGTTGACCGCAGGTTTAACCATAGGGAAAAGTGCATAATTTGACCAATTTTGAATGGTTGTTTACAACTTTTTTGGGCTAAATTTGACCATCATTTTAAGATGCATTTATTTTTGTCTTGGCCAATCTCTTTTGGAAAGTTGACCTTTTTGGAATGGTTAGGGTTGAATTTGCTTTTTTTTACTTATGTTGACATGGATAGATCTGAGTTGACTTTTGTTAACTCTCTCTCTTGTCTCTATTTTGGATAGATTCTTAGCATATTGGATATTGGATATTGGTTTTGGATTTTGGTTAGTCAAAGTTTTACTTTGACTTGGATGTTGTACTCTCTTTGTTGAACATTTGAAGACAATCTAATAGAAGAATAATCACAAAGGGTTTCCCCCCTTATGAAGTTTTTCCCTGGTCATTGACCAAATATTATGTCTCTTGTCTCTTGGTTGTCTTTCATTGTGCATTTGAATAATTGTTCTATCTACTATTTCTCTATTGTCATTGGTTAAATTGAAGAAGTGGAAATTGTTAAATTGGACGTTATTGGATATTGTTGAAGTAATAGTTGCAGCATAGAGAAGTTGATGAAAAATTAAAATGGTATCAAAGTTGGGGCGAAGACAAACCCAAAAGACATAAAGCAAGAGCATCCATCTTCTAAGTAGCTGATTGAAAAGGGAAAATATTTTGGTAAAAATGTCTACCTCTTATTTCAAGAACAATGAAAAGTTAGCTGACTCATTTGGCTTTGCGGCATGGAAGACTAGGATCAATGTCACTTTAGATGAGTATTATGTCTTGGATTATGTGGAATGAAATATCTCACCACCTCCTAAAGTTCTTCTCAAGCTTCCAAATCCAGGTATAAGAAAGGTGAGATTAAAGCTAAGAAGATTATTATTGATTTTTTAAAATATCATCTACTTGTTTATATTTCATCCTTGAAGACTTCCAAAGAGATGTACGATAAGATTGTTGGCATGCATGAAGTGAAAAATTTGAGCCACATAATGGAATTGAAAAATCAACTTAAGAAGTCTAAGTTACATAAGGGAGAAATTTTGCAATCATTTTCCATAAGAATCACTAAGATCAAAGGCCAACTTTGGAATGCTCAGGAAACTATACCTGACAGGGAATTGGTGATGACTGCACTTACTGGTCTTCCTTCTTCATGGTACATGTTCATTACCTCTATCAACAATAAGGAAATGATTCCTTCTTTTGATGGAGCTACTTTCTCTATGCAATAAAGAAGAAATATTGATGATATCTAGAGGAAGAATTCAAATTCCAAATGAAGGAGATCCCACTACCTTTGTTACTCAAGGGAAGAAGAAGAATGTGAAGAAAGGAAAGAGAAATCCATCTAAATGAAGAATACCTCCTCAATCCAATCAATATTCCAAGGATTCAAGAAGGCGAGGTAGAGATGATGAATGCTACAATTGTCATTGAAAGGGTCACTATGCTCGAGATTGTCCTGAAAGGAGAGATGCTCTAAGAAGAAACTCTTCAAGGTCCTACAACAATAAATGTGGCTTCAACAACAACTAGTTGTAAGAAAGAAGATACGATAGAAGATATGGAAGGAGAAATGAAAGAAGGAGAAGATACTCTCCCAATGATCATGAAGACATTAATCGCCCACCAAAGAGGTCAAGGAACTCTAGGTATGAAAGTAATGCTACTAATCAATATGAATATATTCTTATTTCCGCTTTATCTAGTTCATCTCCTGTAGATACTTGGGATACTTGACTGGTTGATATGGGGCCTCTCATCACTTCTTTGGATATAAGGATATTCTCTCTAATTTGGTAGAGAAGGATATTGATTTGAAGATTATTCTTAGTGATAACTGCACTCATCTCGTAAAGATATTTGGTTCTGTCAAATTTCATTTGGACTCTGGGGAATGTGTTTTGCTTCATGGTGTGATGGATGTGTCAGGATTGAAGAAGAAGTTGGGATCGATATCTGATTTGGAGGATAAAGGAATGATGGTTGAATTCATCAAAGGAAAAGTACTTACTTGGTCTGTTGGATCCTATATGAGAAATGCCTTTCACATTGGGATCTAGGTTTGAAGGACTCTATAGAGTCACTAGAAGACCCCTTCTAGCTATGGTCCATAATAAAAATCATTAACGCGAGCTATGGCACCAGAGGCTGGCCCATCTACATTATGATGCTCTTCTAAAATTGAAGAATTTGTTGTTTGGGATTCTCAATGTTCAAGATCAACATGATAGAGTATGCCCTGGGTGTGCCAGTGGAAAGAAGACAAAGGAACCATTCCCTTTAAGTGAAAACAAGACAAAATACATCATTCATCTCATTCATTTAGATATATGTGGTCCAATTCATATGCATTCACTTGGGGGTCATCTCTATTACATCACCTTCATCGACGATTTCTCAAGGAAGGCATAGATATATTATGTAAAGCACGAGGATGAGACATTAGAAATATTCAAGGAGGTCAAGGCTTTGGTTGAGAATCATACAGGGAAGAAAATAAAGATCTTCAAGTCTGACAACGGCAGGGAATACATCTAAAATGAATTTGTATACTTTTGCCAGAAGGAAGGAATAAAGAAGGAGATTATTGTGCACTACACTCCCGAACAAAATGGATGGCTGAGAGAAAGAACATGTCCATTATGGAAGCTTCTTGAGCCAAGATTCCAAAGTTCCTTTGGGTTGAAGCAACAAACCCAGTTGTATATGTTCAAAACAACTTGTCTCATCAAGCTTTGGACAACAATACCCTTGAGGAAGTATTCACAGGTGTCAAGCCCAATATTGGTCATCTCCGAATTTTTGGACGTCCAGTATAATTCCATGTGTCGAAGGACAAAAGAAACAAGTTAGGATCCACAAGAAGAAAAGGTATGTTTGTTGGATATAGTGAAAATTCGAAAGAATTTAGAATATATATTTATGTTCAAAGGAAGATTGAAATTAGCAGGTATGTAACATTTTATGAAGATGTTTCCCTTAGAAAAGCAAGGGACCTTCCTCCACCTCCTCCTCCTGAAGACAAGAGTGATGATATGGATATTTTAGAATGTCCTTTTGTGCCTGAATCTGAGAAAGGAATCATTGATGATCCCATGGAGCCTATGGACCCCTTGGATCCTCCTCCATATGATCCCCCTGTGTGGAAAAGACCACTTTGGCTCAAGGACACACTACAAGATGCTGAGAAACATGTTGCTCATGGAACTTTCAGGGAAAGAAAGAAGCCATGCAGGTACTAAGCATATGTTGCTGTAATGAGTAATGTAACAACCTCGATTTAAAATATACAAATAATTACATCAATTTATATGATTAATAATCAACACCCAACTATTCAACTATTTAACATAAAATTTTGAAAAACACGAGTAGAGACGACTACCTTTATCGACGCTATTCCTTACCTGTGTTTTTGGAGTTGAATGTTCCTTGAATTCTTCTAACCGCAACAAATATTTTGGGGACAACTCTCCATCCAACCGTAGACTCAATTTCACATAATCTTTGTACAGTTAGCCACCCCCGAGCTCTCAATTAAGGTATTACTAAGGAATCCTTTGTCTCACAACATTTTTCTCCCGAGAGAATGGATGAAGGAATGGATAAATCTCATATTCATCATTGTCCATTAAATAGACTGAAAAATGGAAGGGGACCCGCATGCACACATTTCATGTGTCAACATGCCAATTTTTATTTCTTTATTTTAAGTTTTACTTAATTTAATGTTTCCCTTAATTTAGCTCTTTTATTCTATTCATTTTTACTTTTTGTTAACTTTACTTATTCTTATTATTTTTATAGTTTACGTTTATATATATTTATTTAGAACTCCTAGTTTATTATTTTCTTTTATATATATATATATATATATATATATATATATAATTATTTATTTATTTATTTATTTATTTATTTATTTATTTATGATTATTATATTCTCTTCATTATTTATTATTATTTATTTATTCTTTATTATTTACTATTATTATCTTCTCTTTATTGTTTATTATTTATTTACTTATATTTTGTTGGGTGTGTGTTATATTCTTTCCACGACCTACCTATGTTTTTGTGCATGGGTTTCGCACATGGTTTTAGGCATGATGGTTTTCTGCCTATGGTATTTTGTAGATCTAATCAAGGAAACTACAGTTATGTTCTAATTCTTGGTTAATGGATTGGGTTTTATGAATTCTTCGACATGTATATATATATGTGTTGTAACATTGAAAGGAATACAATGAAAAACCAATCTGGTATTCCCGGTTTTGGGATCCAGGGGAAAATCTTTGTGTATTTGTTTTGCGTTTCTTTCCATTATATATTTTTTGTTTTTAAGAATTCGTTTACAGGTAATTTATGTACATGGTTAAAAACATTTGGTATCAGAGTTATTTCGGCTTCAAGGGAATGCCTTTGCTTCTCAGGGGTTTTACTCAGGCCTGTGGTAGACCCTGTTCAGTGGGAGATCTGTGGGATCGATTCTTGCAGTGAAAGAAGATGGCGAGCAGTGGAAAGACAGAGATCAAGAAATTCAATGGTCAGAGTTTTTGGTTATGGAAACTCAAGATGGAGGATCTGTTAGTGGATAAATATTAGTGGATCGTGGTAGATCCAGGTACTAAACCAACAGAAATGTCAACTGAAGACTGGGGGAAGTTGGATCGGAAAGCAAAGAGCACAATACAGTTGTGTATCTCAAATTCAATATTGTTGAATGTATCGGAGGAAGCTATGGCGAAGGATTTGTGGGACAAGTTAGGGACTTTGTACAAATCTAAGTCTCTGGTGAACAAATTGTTCCTACGGAAAAATTTGTATAACTTGAGGATGAAGGATGGAGACTCGATGATAGAGAATCTGAACATTTTTATTATTATTAGAAGGTATTACATACTCCCCCTCTTTAAAACTTCCTCTCAAAGTTAAGTTGAATCAGTTAAAATTTTATTTTATTTTTTTATATATTACTTCACGTTTGCCCCATATCTTCTACTGAACTAGTTTAACCAACAGGTATCGAAAGTTTCCACAACACTGTGGAAATCCCAAGGAGTCTTATGTCCTTTTTCCCACTTTCAGAACCAAGCATAATCCTCATCGGTCTATACCATAGCCTATGGCTGGCCCCAAGGCTCGCGCCAAGGCTTAGACATCATCTTCCTTAAGGCGGGCATCTGGTCCCAATATTCAAAGACTTTGGGCATCTCGCAAGGCTAGCCCACTCCCTCCACACTCACTAACGTGCACAACCCCAGGCATCAAATTCCTTACATCCCCCCAGACTTCAGCATCCCAATCCAATATCAGACACTTGGCCTCCTCAATATGGTCTCATAGCCCCTTAAGAGCTTTCCGTCAAGAGCTATATAAGACAAAGGAACCACTAGCATATGTAGTGTTGATTGACTTTGTACCTAGCCCATATGGTGTTACATATTCTCCCTCACAGGTATGGGATCCTATGAGATCATCAAATAACCCAGCCCTCTCAGCCCATTTGTGGATTTATTGTCAGTCACCACATCTCAACATGCAACTAATGCATTAGTTATAATCATAGTACCATAGAAAATAATCCACATGCCAACTCTTGCATGTCGTCATGATAACATAACATCATTATTAATCGACACATTCTGAATAGTAAAGAAATGCATGTTCATGCAAGTCATAAAATATGCATGCAATTACCACATGCTTCACATCATAATATCCTCATAAGTTATAAAATCAACATATCAACATCAAATACATATCATCATGTAATCAACCACATGTCAATAACCACATATCATAATATCATAATCCCTATGCATATCATATTCATCATGAGCATCCAACATTGTTATCGTAACAACTAAATAAATAAGAACCACGTGTGCATCATTATCCTCATACCATCATATCATGGAACATCATTAATATGAGAATCATCTCAATAGTTATCAGATACATAAAAATAAAACACTATAAGAATCATTATCATGATTCATTAGAAAAAATCAATTTCATTTGCTCGTATAAAAAATGAATACCAACGATAAAGTAATATTATTCAACATCCATCTAGGATCTCGGTTATCTCATGAATAATACTAGTAGTCATTATATTGGGTATATAATCATTCATTGTTATACCATATCTCTTGCAAAATGGGTAGTTTCCAGATCTAAGGTTTTGAGCTTGATTTGAGTCTTAGAAAATACTAATCTTCATATTTACCATTATGTCATGTTTTGTTCAAGATACCAATTATTTTTCAATAATCATCCAATATTCCTTCAACTAGGAAGCTGACTATTTACACAGAAGATATACTTATTTAAGCACATCATTAAAATTAAAATGGTCTTCATCATCTTGAGCCTTAGTCGATAGTCATGTATTCTTCCTTCCCCAAGGAAATTTAGTGCATTTCACCATTAAGGTATTATTGGTCGTACAATCATTCCATAAATTGTTAATATCAAATTTAATATCCTCTGGCTTAACATTAATGAACACCATTGGATTACTCATTCCATATATGTTGTATGCAAATGCATATAAACACTATGTCATCATGGTTTAATTTTCTATCATGCTTAATTATCTTGCACAAATGGTCGATCTATCCTTAGTGAATTATCCATCATTGGATAACTATCCTTGTTCATCCTCAAAAGATTGTCTCAATAACACTTAAGCTCATTACTTCACATGGTTTATTTCTTCATTGTTATCTTGATAACATAACCTATAAACAATTTCCCTTGTCTTTCCTTAGCTAGTTGTGATGTTTTCAATTCACCATTCCTTATCTTCAACCTTTAAATTAAAGGGAACATTCATATGAACTTCAATGTTAATTCTTATTCATCATTCATGTTATCTAATTCATTCATCAATATCACTAAAGAAGCTTGTCACCCCTTCGCTTCCTCATACTAGAGAATAAAAATTTCTTTCTATAGTAGTTTCAACTTCTTAAAATTCCATATCTACTAACTTCATAGTTCAAACTTCCTCACTTTTTTTATTTTAGTGTACTTATTATCATATTAGCTTTGAATTCTTACCCCTAGCAAACGTGGTTTCTTTCTCCTCTCTTATTTGCACAAAGTTGTTGAAAATTGGGAATGTTGTTACTACATCCCAGCTAAGAATGTTGTTTATATTCATCCCCATATTATAGGAAATCATGTGTTAATTACCTCTTAATCCAACATCACCATACTTTGTCATAGTTCCTTGACATGATTTTTATCAATATCATGATCAATTAACTTAAGCCATTTATAGGCGTCATTTTCATTTAGACTTCATAGTGATCCTTATCATGCTCTTATATGAAATACTTATGTAACTCCATGACCATTTTCCATTCTACTCTAGGATAGGCTAGTGCCACTTGTTGATTATTTACACTCAATTGTGAAACTTCACCCACTCATTTTTAAGTGTTTATCCATTACTCATTTCTATTCATCTCCTCATTCGATGTTGGTCACAATTTTGAGAGAAACTTTTGTTATCTTCATTAGAAGCTTGTAAAATCCTTCTTTTCCCTTCCTCCTCAAACAACTTTATCCAATTATCACTGCTAACATTCTCCTAATTGAGTAAAAATGAAAAACTTACAAATAAGTTGAATTCTCCAATGCCATTAGCTTGGTTATGTTGTTCTTCCAAGATTTTCAATCCACTCTTCTTTATAATAAAATGTAATAACATTTATGATTATCCTCGAACCCTTAATTAGGTATGTTGATAATAGTTGTCAGTTACTATTCCAATTCTAAATATTAGTATTTCCTAAGTTATTGAAATAATTTACAGCCCTATTTCCCCTTAGTTCTTCTCACAACTTAGTAGTATAACATAACACATTGTCTTCTTACTTGATTATGATCACTAACATGTTATGAAGAGCATATCAAAGGATATCACCACTTAAATTAGACTAATTATCTTTAAAGACAGCTTATTCACACTCCATTTGACATAACATTAGGGCATATTACTTACACTAGTTACAATAAAAATACCATATGTACAAATGAAAGAAAAATGACATTGTTGGTTTTGAGTTATTGTATTACTACACTTCCTTCCCCTCTAAAGAGGATACATCATTGAAACAAGTTCAACTAGATAGTGTTTTTAATATACCTATTCTCATCCAAATCCTATTGTTCTCATCTTATATAATTTGTTGAATTTGTAGCACAAAATCAGGATTGATACTAATTTATCCCTTTTTTCACTTCTTAAAATGCATCATTATAAATAATAATAATAATTTGTTAATCATTTCAAGTCATAATCAATTGAAAATATTTTATTAGACAATGTCAAGATTAATTTGAATCACAAAATATTAACTTGATTGATATCAATTACCTCTAATAACATCAAATAAAACAACTAACTCTAAATTTAAAATTTTCTTTTTCTAAAATACACTTTATTTAAAACTATATTGCATGTTATATTATTTCCCTTCTTAAAATCTCTTATTTTAATAAATAAAATAATAATTAAAACTTATAAACTATAATCCAAGTTAGAATTTAACATGGGTTAATTATTCCAAATTGATAATAAATAAAATATTATAAATAATTAAAAATCAACCTAACCTATATATACATATATAATAATTCACTTGTATCTCACTTCTAATATTTTATCACTAAATTTGCATGAGATTCTTAAAAGTCACAAAGTATTTAGCTAATGTCTAAATATCATATATGTTGGCGGCATGCATATATATTAACACTTTCCTGATATAGCATGTGGAACTTCAGTATATTATTAACACTTTGCCAATATTAACATTTATATCCTTGTATAATAAAACAATTCCAAAATATGTGAAACTTGTCTTTTAATATTTGTAATACTAAAGTGCTATTACAGAAGTCTACGGAAAGTATCTTATAATCACATCTCAAGTGTTTAAATGTTTTGTAAATGATTTACTATATTGCAAACCAAGAAACATAAAAATCAACAAAGAGAATATTACTGAACATATAAAACTTTGTTGTTTAACAAAACGATGCGACAAGAATGTTCAACCCAAGGACTTGTTTGAATCATTGAATTAGGCCCAACAATTGTTCATACATAGCAAAAATGACTATGATTCCCAAACATATAAGTTCACATCAAAATCTTTGACATGATCAACAGAAGATCTTTCTAAGAAGCATGCGACATATGGATACGATAATTTATTTTGGGTTTGTGTTGTATTACTCTCAATTGATTAAGTTATTCTTACCATGTAAATTCTCTCTTATTTCAAATTTATAGTTCATAGCATGCTTTCTCTTTATTTTTTATGGTGACAGAAAAGGCATATCTTGAACCAACTTGTATTGGTAACTGAGAGAGACCCTCTCTACAAGTTTTGAGACCCATAGACAACCGAGAATGCTCACATCTTAAATCCAATAGAAGAGAACATAACATAATATTTTTATATGTACGACCTTCAAATGTCCGGTAGGATCTACGAGATACAACAGAAAATTACAATAAAAATTACAAAAACAAAATCTACAACTTAGTTGTTTTTGTTTTTTTTTACCTCAAGGTTGTCTCTGCCTATCCTACATATAGTGTCAATATTCATGTTTTAAAGTTCCAAAACATATGAAAATTGCCAACTGGTTTATGGCTAACTAGGCAAGTTGTACAAGCTATGCAAACTATTCAAATCTAGGCTAAACTAGGCATGCTAAGCAAGCAAGGGAATCGTGGCTTCGAGGAAAAAAGTACTAATAGCACACAAAAGAAAACTAAAAACAAAAAACAAAACAAAACAAAAAAAAAACTAAAAATCTTTCAGCCCATCTGCAACTTCGTCAATAAAACCTTTAATTAATACATATTATTTTTCTAAAGCAAGAAAAGTATAAACAAGAGCTTATCAGTGGAATCTTCCTGAGTTGAAGGTCTCGGTTGATGTTTAGCCGTAGTTATTTGTATATTTTGAAATATTTTGGTTTCAAATATAGCTTTTAATTATCAATAACTAGTTTTCAGTTTGAAATACTTTTAGTTATCAATAAATAATTTTCAGTTTAAAATATAACTTCTAGTTATCAATCACTGATTTTCAATTTGAAATATAACTATTTTTAGTTATTTTTAAAATAACATTTTACTTCACAAATAAATCACAAAGTTTATAATAACAACTATATAAACAATTAAACAAAGTCTTTCGATAGAAATCATATGAGAGAATTTTTTGGCCAGTGCGTTTCGAACCAACAAGTGTGGTTCATCATCAGGACCAAATACCACACTTGTTGGTTCGGCCAAAAAATTCCCTCATGTGATTTCTACCGAAAGACTTTGTTTAATTCATTATGGATCATAGAAGCTTGAATACAAAAACTATATAAACAATTAACTAAAATAATCTTTAATTTAAATAAATTAATTAATTAAAATAAAATTTTAGTTCGAAAGACAAGTAATTTACTTTTATATTTAATATGCAAAATTATAATTTGAGATTAATAGCATATGCATATATATTATTGATTGTGTTTCTTTATTTATTTTTAAATAAAAAGAATTATAATAATGTATTTAGAGTATCCATATTAATATATTGTAGAGTATGTACATACTTCCAAAAACTATTTTTAAAAAGAAAGTTATTTATTTTCATAAAAGCAATTATATTTATTTAATAATTTTCATAATAATTATTGTAAAAATAATGATATTTTATTTAATAGTTTATATAATAATTATTGTGGAAAAAAAAGATAAAATTTGTATTTATTTCTAAAATCTATTTTAATTAAATTTCTCCCCGTCATTGAAATTATTGATGAATTTAATTAAGTATTTTTCTCAAACTTTCCCTAGAGGTCACATAGAGTCGAACCCATACCTTCTGTAACAACTTCAACTTAAAATATACAAATAATTACATCAATTTATATGATTAATAATCAACACCCAACTATTCAACTATTTAACATGGAATTTTCGAAAAACACGAGTAGAGACGACTTACTTGTGTCGACGATATTTCTTCCTTGTGTTTTTGGAGTTGAATGCTCCTTGAAATATGCTAACCGCAACAAAAATTTTGGGGATGACTCTCCATCCAACCATAGACTCAGCTGCACATAATCTTTGTACAGCGGGTCACAAGCAAAGCCCTCAATCAACATACTACCAGGGAATCCTTTGTCTCACAACACTTCTCCCGAGAGAATGGATGAATATCATCCTCCTCATCATCCATTAAATAGACCAAAAAATGGAAAAGAATCTACATGCACATATCCATGTGTCAACATGCCAACTTTTATTTCTTTATTTCAAGTTTTATTTAATTTAATATTTCTTTTAATTTAACTCTTTCTTATTTTATTCCTTTTTACTTTTTATTAACTTCACTTATTCTTACTAATTTTATATTTTACTTTTATATATATTTATTTAGAACTCCTAATTTATTATTTTCTTTTATTTATTTATTTATTTATTATTATTATTATTATTATACTCTTCATTATTATTATTTTCTTTATTATTTACTATTTACCATTATTATCTTATCTTTATTGTTTCTTATTTATTTACTTATATTTTAATATTATATTATATTATTTATTTATTTATTATGATTATTATTATTATTATGAGGTATTACAAGCAATATGATTCAAGTTGAGCCTCATATCTTTGAAGAAGTTGTGAAAGAACAAGTCTCAAAGGATGTTATGGCCGAAGAATACGAGTCAATTATAAAGAACGACGCATGGGATGTTGTGTTGAGACCAAAAGGGAAATCAGTGGTGACTTCAAAATGGCTCTACAAAATCAAACACGAGGCTTATGGAAACATCGAAAAATACAAGATAAGGTTCGTAGTCCGTGGATTCTCTCAAAAAGAGGGAGAAGATTACGTGATATATTTGTTGTTGTGGCTTGATATACAACCATCCATTCGATAGTTTCCCTTGTTGCCAGTCAAGGATGGACTCTTCATCAAATGGATGTGAAGATTGTGTTCTTACATGGTTTGCTTCAAGAAGAAGTGTACGTTGAACAACCTCCAAGATTTGAAGTTCATGACAGGAAGACCCATGTATGTCGATTGAAGCAAGATCTCTATGGTTTGAAGCAAGCTCCTCGCTTTTGGTATGCTCGCATCGATATTTACTTGATGAAGCTGGGATTTACAAGAAACAGTGTTGATCCAAACTTATATTTCAAAATGATCCAAGGTATGCCTCTCATTTTGGTATAATATGTTGATGACTTATTCTTGCCCTCTCATTCTATAATGTAAGAGGCAGTTGGCTTCTGAATTCGATATGAAAGACCTTGGCTTGATGCACTATTTCCTGGGACTAGAAGTATTGCAAAAGTCAGGCGAGATTTTCCTCTCACAAGGAAAATATGTTGTAAAATTGTTGGCAAGATTTGGCGTGGTTGAGTGCAAGTTCTTCCCTATACTTATGGAGATGAATTTCAAGAATCTAAGTGGAGAGGTTGTTGCATCACACCTAGCAAACCCTTATGAGTATAGATAACTGGTTGGTGCTCTGGTGTTTCTTATGAACACTTGCCCCGATATATGCTTTTCAACCAACACTTTGAGCCAGTTTATGACCGAGCCTCACCATGTACATTAGGTCACTGCCAAGCATGTATTGAGATATCTACATGGAACTATTAACCTTGGATTGAGATATGTCGTTGGCAATGTTAGACTACATGGATATACATATGCAGATTGGGCTGGAAGTGTTGTCGATGGGAAGATTACTACTGAATGTTGTTTTAGTTTCAGATTCACCATGATGTCGTGGATGAGCAGGAAGCAGAAATTCGTAGCCCTTAGCACTGTTGAGGCTAAGTATATTGCAGCCAGCCTGGCAAGTTGTGAAGCAGTTTGGTTGAAGAAGCTCTTTGGAGAGCTATTTGAGCAAGTTTTGGACACGACAATCACCTATTGCAACAAAAAGAGTTGGATTCATTTGTTAAAGAATCATTTGTTCCATGGCAAGTCCAAGCATATAGAGGTCAGATATCATTACATTCGAGACATGGTGTAGAGAGGAGTTGTGAGACTCCAGATTTCGACAGATGAGTAGATAGTCGATATCCTAACCAAGGCTTTGCCGAAAGGGAAGTTCTTAGTCTTCAGAGAGTAGCTTGGACTGGTTGAGATGACCTTTCAAATAAGGGTTTGGGTTGATCAAGAACACTGAGCAGTGTTCTTCCCCCCCTAGTTGAGCTTCCAGGGTGAGGAATGGAGTTATAGGGCTCCTGGGGATGAGAAACCTCTGACCAATATGATGTTGATACTTGGGATCTCCCCTAGTCAGAGTATGCCCCAACTAGCGTCATGCTCACTCTGTGGGATAACCTCTCCCATCTGGCCAATGGGTTGAGGGACTTGGGATAAAGTGCGATCGCTACCCCTTGCAATAGGTAGATATCGCCCAAGTTGGTGGAGGCAGGTGTTCTACCATCTAACTCTTTAGGGTTAAGATGGATGATCAAGGACAATAGGGTAGAGTGTGATCCTTACCTCTGGTAAGTTGATCTCACCTATTGTCAGGGACTTTGGGATAGAGTGTGATCCCTACGCTTTGGGGTAGGTTGGTCTCACCCATTGTCTTTAGTTCTGGGTGGTAGCCATGGCTCCCCAATGATGATGATGATGATGATGATTCCAGGTAGTAGCAAAGTCTTCGCGATGGTGGTAGAGACGTGGTGGTAGTTGGATCTCCCTTGTAGCAATTATTCTTCTTTAGATTTGAGAATGTTCAACATGAGATGAGCAAAGACAAGTAGAGATGAGCAGGGATGTACATGACATAATGACGAGAAACATATGATTATCGCATGATTCAATTGGTATTTCTCCCAAGTTGAGAGGGAGTGTTAATTTGGTAGCTCAATGACAAATTCCAACCATTGCATTGAATTCCTCTTTTAGAGAGGACCAAAATTGACTTTTGAAGCACTCAATTCGGATAAGGAACTGTGGATTTTTTAGGTTAAGCCCACAAATACAAAATTGTCAAGGTCGGCCTTGGGTCAAATTACACATCTGAAGGATAAGATGGCACCCCTCAAGTTTCATATAAATACAAGTTGAGTCCTCCTCATCTGGCACCTCATCAACTCACAACATATCCTCTCTCTCCTCATTTTATTGGTTCGAATAACTCATAATTGCAGGGAATCTTTCACATGTGAAGGGCAAGTGTCACTTTCAGGTTAGTCAAATTTTAGGGTTGTTTCAAGGCATTGACCAGCATTGACCAAGGGTGTTTTGACCATCTTTGACTGCAATTTCTCTTGGAGAATTTCTATTTGGGCAAGCCGAGTTTTTGGGCGCGGTTTGATTGGCGTTGACTTCAAGGTTGACCATAGGGAAAAGTGCAAACTGATGGGACCAGCCCAATACTTTACGAACTTTAGGCAATTTAATTTGATTATATGGTGATTGTATGATTGGTTAGATCTTCGATTGTGATTACATGTGTAAGGAGTACACCATCGGATATTGTGGTACCGCGTTAGGTGGCATTCAATTACACAGTTATGATTGAGTACTTGCCTCGGGCTATGTCTTTCCCTCTCCTTGCTACTCCAAAGCTCTTTTCTCGTTGTTCACTTGGTCATTTGTCATTGGCTTGCCAAGGGTTTGTTCTTCCGTGCTCTTCAAGTTTGAGGATGCAACTTTGCTGCGGGTCTGGGTGCGCCTCTTGGTGATTTTCTGTCCTGGTTCCTTGATGTGTGCGTGGTTGCTCTTAAACCTGGTTCATTGGGCAGGTGTGGTTTTCCCTGTCACCGTCTGGGTAAGTGATTCTTCTGTTATTGTTTGTTTTCCTTCTACTGTTGGTTCAACAGACCGCCGTGTTCCGGGCTATGTACTGGTATTTCTCATTCTTGTTGGCAACTTAATGATTTGCTTGTGTCCAGGCTCGAATCGATGGCATTCTTTCGTCCTCGGCTTCAAATGCAGGTAGTCCTCCTTCCTTGATTCAATTTGTGGTTCTCTTTCCTCAACTTCTAACCTGGTTCGCTCCTTCGTCTCCGCAGTTAGTCGAAAATCGTGGATGAAATGTGGGTTCTCGGATCTCACTGCAAATTCTCAGGTGAATTGAACTCAACTTTCATTATTTGCTTCTTTTCAGAACCTGTAGTTTCACTTCTATAACATCATATATTTCTAACGCCTAGGTGTTGTTTTCTGTGTAGGTGTTGAGGGTTTGCGGTTGGAGGTCTCGGCATTGTATACTTCGGTTTTGTCCGGTAGGCTCTGCTTCTTGAATTTCCTTCAGTCCTCGTTCTGGTTTTAATTTAGGCCTTCTAGTCATGTGGGTTTATCACCCTCGATGCTTGTCAATTGACTCACGCTGTGAGTGATGTTCTGTCACTTTGGAGGTCGGGCTTCCACTGTTTCTTTGACTGTAATCTCCTGTATATGAATGCAATTTTCTTCCGAAACCCTCACCTAGGGTTTGTCGTCCAAGGGTTTATGCGTCGATAGCTATGTATGAGTCGGTGTTTGAAACCCTCACCTAGGGTTTATCGTTCACGGCTTATGCGTCTATGGCTTTATTTTGCAGTGCTGCTATGTAATTGTTATACACTTGTCTTTGCAATTTTGAAAGAGAAATTCTTCAGGAAAATATAATAAAATTTGGTTTGGTTTACCTGAATGACATGGATGTAATCATGTCGTCATGCTTTTGGTTTCCTCCAAATTCCTAGCCTGAACTGCAATTATAATTCTTCAATTTTCTTGTGATGTGTTATACGAACAGGCGTGAACGTTGTAGATGCGTTGGTAATTTTATATGACTATCAATTTAAATGAATGATGGAAGGTTTCATCCGGCCTGTGGGTGCTTGGCCTGTACTGAATCTTTTTGTGTCTCTCTTTGTCTATCTTCGTTGTTTGCTTCAAATGAAATATAAACCCTCGTATGGTATCTGTTCCTCTGTCTTGTTGTTAGGACTGATTCTTTTTCTCAAGAAAACAAAAAGAATTAAATTCAATCATATGTGTACATTAGTTTGTCTGTTCAGATGTTCATAAATTAGAAAACACAATAAAAATATAGTAGGACATACAGATGGACAAAATTTGGTTTCTCTGTTATTGATATTATTCGAGTGCGAGAGATATTGAACCTTGTACATGACTTTTGTTGTTACATTTATATGTTTATGGTTCCAGTTAATGAAACTGTACAGTTGCTTTTCAATTATAGACTTTACAGTTACATGGTCGTAGGTCATTCAGTTCTGTCCTTAGGACAACATTTTCCTTTTAGACACATTTGTCTTTTCCTTTTAAAATAATAGGACAATTATTAATCCATGATTTACTAGTAACAGACAAGTAAATAACCCTAACCGATCAAACTACCTTTGACTAATTTAGAGATTAAGATAAAAATAAAAATCCTACCTCCTATTCTGTCAAACTAACATAAAAGACAAATAAAATGTTAACTCAACTTTTCGACCTGGCAGAGACCGACACCCGGTCATGGTGCCTGAGCTGGATGCTCCTGCATCAGGCTCCCGGGCAAAAGAAAATCATGACTCCGGTCCATGAGCTCCTCAACTGAAGAACCTGTCTGCTCAATCTGCCTGGCATCAAGCCACGAACTGTCCTCAATAGGACGATTCTTCCACTTGACCAGGTATTGCAGATACTCCTTCCGTCGAGTTTGTTTGGCCACTTGAGTGTCGAGAATATGCTCGATCTCGGGAAGCTGAACATAAGGCATCTGTCTCATCCAAGCTTCTCCTCCATCCTGGGTATTCCGTGTAGGCCGCGTGGTTCCATCTTCTTCCTTTTCTTCTGGGTCAGCCATGTAGGGGAACAGGTCTGCTACATTAAAGATAGGTGAAATGCCTATTCCAGGTGGCAACTGTATCTCATAGGCATTCGCCGAAAATTTCTGGAGGACTTTGCAAGGTCCTATCTTCTTATACTTTAATTTATTGTATGTACCCCTAGGGAAGCGTTCCTTGCACAAATGCGCGAGGACTTCATCTCCCACGTTAAACTGTACTTCCCTTCTCTTCAAATCTGCTTGTTGTTTATACTTTAGGCTGTTGTCCTGCAATTTAATTTTTACCTGCTCATGCAAATCTCTCATCGCGTTAGCGAAATCTTCTCCATCTGCACTTCGCCTTTCCTGCAGTCCAAGATCCTGCAACTCATGCACTCCGCGAGGATGCATGCCGTATAGGATCTGAAATGGGCTGAAGCCTGTGCTACAGTTAGGCGAGTCGTTATAAGCGAACTCTGCTTGTGCAAGCACTCGATCCCACATCCGCGAATTCTCTCCAACCAGGCTTCGTAGCAGGTTTCCCAAACTCTTGTTTACCACCTCTGTTTGTCCGTCGGTTTGCGGGTGATAAGAAGAACTGTAACTCAGTTGTGTATCCATTTTCTTCCATAGAGTTCACCAAAAGTGTCCTGTGAACTTCACATCCCTGTCCGAAAGGATAGACTTAGGCAACCCATGTAACCTGACAATCTCTGTGAAAAACAAGTGGGCCACGTGAGTGGCATCACTGGTTTTTCTACAAGGGATGAAATGCGCCATCTTCGAGAATCTGTCCACCACTACCATCACCGAATCATAACCTCGTTGTGTTTTAGGTAGACCCAAGACAAAGTCTAAGCTGACTGAGTCCCACGGTCTACCTAGAACAGGTAACGGTGTGTACAGTCCCATGTTTTGACTATGACCCTTCGCCAACTGGCACACTTTACATCTAGCCACAAATCGTTGTACATCCCTCCGCATCTTTGGCCAAAAGTAGAAATGACTGAGCTGCTCGAGTGTCTTGTCCATGCCGAAATGTCTGGCCAGACCTCCACTATGCTTCTCCCGAATAATATTCTCTCTCATCGAGCAGTCAGGTATACATAGTTGTCCTCCCTTAAACAGCAGTTTCTCTTGTAAGTTGTAGTCCAACCATGGATTGTTATCTCTCACCAAGGGATTCTAACATGCCTCATAGGCCTCCTTAAAATCTGTATCAGTCTGGTATAAATCTCTTAAGTGCTCAAAACCCAACACTTGCACAGTGCTTTCTTGCAGAAGTAAATCTCTCCTACTTAGTCCATTCGCCACCTTATTGGCCTGCCCGCTGATATGTTTCAACACGAAGTTGAAACTCTACAAATACTCCACCCATTTGGCGTGTTTGTGGTTCAACTTGTGCTGTTGCATTACATATTGTAGTGCAGAATTATCTGAAAACAACACAAATTCATTTCCCAGCAGATAATGCCTCCAGTGTTTTAATGCCTATATAACAACATAGAACTCCTTGTCATAAGACGAATATTTCTGTCTGCTTTCATTTAGCTTCTCGCTGAAGAACGCCACAGGCTTATCCTCCTGGCTGAGTACAGCTCCAATAGCCGTACCGCTAGCATCACAGTGAACCTGAAAAAGCTTCTTGAAATCTAGCAATCTCAGGATCGGCCTCTCAGTGATATTCCTCTTTAATAGCTGGAAACTTCTCTCCGCTGCCTCTGTCCATCGAAAAGGTTGACTGGCCTTTTTAATGGTGTCCAACATAGGTGCACAAATTTCACTAAAATTCCTTATGAATTTCCGGTAAAAACTCGCTAGTCCATGAAAGCTACGTACCTCGAAAAAAAATTTCGGAGATGGCCAATTAACTATCGCTGCAACCTTCTCCAGATCCATCTTCAGTTCGTTTTCTACTATTACAAAACCCAAATAAATCAATTCCTTCTGTAGAAAGGTACATTTCTTCAAATTTATTAGCAGTTTATTCTGTTGTAATTTTTCCAGCACTTTCTGTACGTGTTGAAGGTGCTCCTCCCTTGTCCTGCTGAAAATTAGTATGTCGTCCAGGTACACTATCACAAATTTCCCGATGTACTCCTTTAGCATCTCATTCATTAACCTCATAAATGTACTGGGCGCATTGCTCAGTCCAAATGGCATGACCAGCCATTCGTACAGTCCCTCATTCATTTTAAAGGTTGTCTTCCATTCGTCCCCCTCTCGTATCCGGATCTGATGATACCCGCTCTTCAAGTCTATCTTAGAGAAATATGCTGCCCCACTTAAACAATCCATCATGTCATCCATCCATGGCAGTGGAAACCTGTACCAGATGGTGATTTTGTTGATGGCCCTCGAGTTTGTGCACATCCGCCACTCTCCTCCCTTCTTGGGAGCAAGAACCGTTGGGACTGCGCAAGGGCTCAAACTTTCCCTTATCAATCCCTTGTCTAGCAGTTCTTGCACCTGCTTCCTAATCTCTTCATTGTCCTTGGGGCTCATTCGGTATGCCACTTTGTTCGGAAAACTGGCTCCGGGTATGAAGTCAATATGATGACTTATGCCTCTTTTAGGGGGTAATTTATCCAGCAACTCATCCACCACTATATCCGTAAATTCCTGCAACATTTGCTGGATTTCTGTAGGTAAATATGATACCTTTGTATGCAACAACACTGTCCTTGCTTTCTTTACAACTACATAACCCATCTCACTATCCTCAACTTGTTTCAGAAATTGTTTTCCGCTAACCAACAATGCTCTTGGTTCACTCATCCCTGTTGTCCCTTCCTCTTTGATGGGCACAAGCGTATGCTTGATTCCATCCTTGACAAACTTATAACAGTTCATCAATCCATCGTGTACCACCTTCCTGTCGTACTGCCAAGGCCTGCCTAGCAGTATGTGACATACATCCATCGGCATGATGTCACAAACGACTTTATCCTTATATCTGCCTATTTGAAACTCCACCTCGCACTGTTCATCCACCAGCAACTAATGGCCTTTTTGCAGCCATGAGACTTTGTAAGGGGTGGGATGTTTCAAGCGCTTCAATTCCAACTTTTCCACCATCTCTGTGGACACCAAGTTATCGGTACTACCGCTGTCAATAATTAACTTACAACACTTACCATGTGACTTACAAACTGTTCTAAACAAAGCCTTCCGCTATGTCTGTTCGATGACCTCTTTGACTGGTTTTAACAACACCTTGTGCAGCACCAGGGCTTCCCCTGTCTCTGGAGCATTTTTTGCTTCTTGGGGAGGTGTCGCTGCTTCCTTTGGTTGTGAAACATATGCACCCTGCTGTCCAGCTTGATCTGCCTCTGGACATTCAAATGATCTGTGTCCCCATTTATGACACCTGTAACATTGATAACCAACCCCTCTACCTCGGCCATTTCCCCTGCCTCGCTGGGATGACCTACCGCCTCTCGCATTATCACCTTTGTCTGCTGATCCGGAAGCTCTGGAACTGCTGCCTTCCTCATTACTACTAGCAGTCCACCCTCTGCCATATGACTGGCCTTTTCCCCTGCCGGCTCCTCGTCCTCTCCGGGCATTCTGCCTTCTAGTAATTTTCTCTTCAGCTTTCATCGCACTCTGATACGCTTCTTCAGTGTTCTTCGGAGATAAAATACTGATTTCATCTAAAATTTCTAGTCTTAAACCATTTACATACCTGGTTGTCCTTTCCGCGGTATCCTCTATATATCCGTCTCTTAAGTTCACTCGATAAAACTCCTCTGTGTACTCCCTTACCGTCATTCCTTTCTGTCTCAGATTCTGCACTTTCCTGTGTAGTGCAATCTGATAGTCTTTCGGCAGAAATCTGCCCTTCAACTTGGCCACCATCCTTGACCAGGTTTTGATCGGCAACTTGTTCAATCTCTTTCTCTCCGTCTGGACACTATCCCACCACAGGGCTGCGTGTCCCTTCAATTTCGTCGCAGCGAACCTAACTCTGCGGTCTTCGCTAACTTCCTCACACTCGAAATACTTATCCATCTCACTGATCCAATCCAATAGAACCTCGATAGATAGGTTGTTGTCATAGGTTGGGAGTTCTGGCTTGGGTTTACTGCTTGCCACTAAAACAGACCTCAACAATCTCACTTCTGGGGTCTCACCTTCCAGTCCATCTATTGTTGCTTCAACTTCCTCTTCGTTGTCATCGCCTACCTCTGGGTCTCTTCTTCTCCTTGCCTCTACTGCCTCCAAACGAGCAGTAAGAATTCTGATCACCTCTCTCAGCCCTTCTTCCGCTATCCTTTGAGCATCTCTGCCACGACCTCGCCTTCCTATCTCCATTTCTTCAATCAATTTCACCTGCTCTGATACCACTATGATGGGACCCGCCCAATACTTTACGGACTTTAGGAAAATTAATTTGATTATGTGGTGATTGTATGATTGGTTAGATCTTTGGTTGTGATTACATGTGTAAGGAGTACACCATTGGATATTGTGGTAGCGTGTTAGGTGGCATTCAATTACACAGTTATGATTGAGTACTTCCCTCGGGCTGTGTTTTTCCCGCTCCTTGTTATGCCAAATCTCTTTGCACGTTGTTCACTTGGTCATTTGTTGTTGGCTTGCCAAGGGTTCGTTCTGCCGTGCTCTGCAAGTTTGAGTATGCAACTTTGCTGTGGGTCTGGGCGCGCCTCCTGGTGATTTTCTATCCTGGTTCCTTGATGTGTGTGTGGTTTCTCTTAAACCTCGTTCGTTGGGCAGGTGTGGTTTGCCCTGTCATTGTTTGGGTAAGTGATTCTTCTGTTCTTGTTTGTTTTCCTTCTGCTGTTGGTTCAACAGACCGTCGTGTTCCGGGCTATGTACTGGTATTTCTCGTTCTTGTTGGCAACTTAGTGATTTTCTTGTGTCTAGGCTCGAATCAATGGCATTCTTTCATCCTCGGCTTCAAATGCAGGTAGTCCTCCCTCCTTGATTCAATTTGTGGTTCTCTTTCCTCAGCTTCTAACCTGGTTCGCTCCTTCGTCTCCGCAGTTAGTCGAAAATCGTGGATGAAATGTGGGTTCTCGGCTCTCACTGCAAATTCTCAAGTGAATTGAACTCAACTTTCATTATTTGCTTCTTTTCAGGCTCTATAGTTTCACTTCCGTAACATCGTATATTTCTAACGCCTAGGTGTTGTTTGTTGTGCAGAGGTTGAGGGTTTGCAGTTGGAGGTCTCGGCACTGTATACTTCGGTTTTGTCTGGTAGGCTCTGCTTCTTGAATTTCCTTCAGTCCTCGTTCTGGTTTTAGTTTAGGCCTTCTGGTCATGTGGGTTTATCACCCTCAATGCTTGTCGAATGACTCACATTGTAAGTGATGTTCTGTCACTTTGGAGGTCTGGGCTTCCAATGTTTCTTTGACTGTAATCTTCTGTATATGAACGCAATTTTCTTCTGAAACCCTCACCTAGGGTTTGTCGTCCAAGGGTTTATGCATCTATAGCTATGTATGAGTCATTGTTTGAAACCGTTACCTAGGGTCCGTCGTTCACGGCTTATGCGTCTATGGCTTTATTTTGCAGTGCTGCTATGTAACTGTTATACACTTGTCTTTGCAATTTCGAAAGAGAAATTCTTCAGGAAAATATAATAAAATTTGGTTGGGTTTAACTGAATGACATGGATGTAATCATGCCGTCGTGCTTTTAGTTTCCTCTAAATTCCTAGCCTGAACTGCAATTATAATTCTTCGTTTTGCTTGTGATGTGTTATACGAACATGCGTGAACGTTGTAGATTCGCTGGTAATTTTATATGACTGTCAATTTTAATGAATGATGGAAGGTTTCATCCGGCCTGTGGGTGCTTGGCCTGTACCGAATATGTTTGTCTCTCTTTGTCTATCTTCGATGTTTGCTTCAAATGAAATATAAACCCTCGTATGGTATCCGTTCCTCTGTCTTGCTGTCATGACTGATTCTTTTTCTCGGGAAAACAAAAAGAATTAAATTCAATCATCTGTGTACAGTAGGTTGTCTATTCAGATGTTCATAAATTAGAAAACACAATAAAAATACAGTAGGACATACAGATGGACAAAATTTGGTTTCTCTGCTATTGATATTATTCGAGTGCGAGAGATACTGAACCTTGTACATGACTTTTGTTGTTACATTTATATGTTTATGGTTCCAGTTAATGAAACTGTACAGTTGCTTTTCAATTATAGACATTACAGTTACATGGTCGTTAGTCATTCAGTTCTGTCCTTAAGACAAGATTTTCCTTTTAGACACATTTGTCTTTTCTTTTTAAAATAACAGGACAATTATTAATCCATGATTTGCTAGTAACAGACAAGTAAATAACCCTAATCGATCAAACTAGCTTTGACTAATTTAGAGATTAAGATAAAAATAAAAATCCTACCTCCTATTCTGTCAAACTAACATAAAAGACAAATAAAATGTTAACTCAACTTTTCGACCTGGCAGAGGCCAACACCCGGTCATGGAGCCTGAGCTGGATCCTCCTGCATCACAAACTTTGACTAAGTTTCACTGGTTGTTTTGAGATTGTTTTGGGCTGACTTAGACCAACATTCTAGGCCACATTTATTGTTGCCTTGAGCTCTTTTGGAAAAGTTGACAGTTGACTTTGTAGACTAGTTAGGGTTGACTTTGTTGTTGTTGACTATTGTTGACATGGATAAATCTAAGTTGACATTTGCTAACTCTCTCTCTTGCTCTATTTTGGATATATTCTTGGCATATTGGATACAGGATATTGGTTTTGAATTGACTCTTGGATGTTGTACTCTATTGAGCATTTGAAGGCAATCTAATATAATAAGAATTGCAAAGGGTTTTCCCCCTTGTGCAATTTTTCCCTGGTCATTGACCAAATATTGTGTCTCTTGTCTCTTGGTTTTCTTTCATTGTACATTTGAATAATTGTTCTATCTACTATTTGTTGGAAATAATACTGAGGGGGGGTTGAATCAGTATTATCAGATCAATAATTTAATTTTCAAAACTGATTTGTATACGCTACTTCAGCTTAGTGAACTAGTGTGTATACGCAACTATACTTAATGCAACCAGCGTATATGCAGATATCTTTTGATTTACCCAAATTATCATGCATTGATCTTTAACCAGTATATCAGGAATTCATTAGACAGTGCAGTAAAAGCAAAATAAAACATCACACACAAGTAACACACATGAACACCAAGATATAAGGTGGAAATCCAATGTGGGTGAAAACCACATGTTGTTGTCGTCTCTATCTTCTTTTAATAATAAGAAAAATTGTTTACAATTTTTGTACTGCTGCAGTCTTATTCCAGTATGCAGGCTTATACCTGCAAAAGGCTACAACCTTCTCTCGTTCTCCATCTTCTACAGGAAGGGAGCTACAACCCCCTAGCTCTTGTACTAGCTGATATGTTTACTAGTACGTAGGTGCTGGCCTACAGAAGGCTATAACCTTCTCTTTTCTTCCAGGGACCACGTTTCATAAATTTTCAGACTAGATCCATCAACAACATCATTCAATCATCAAATATATCTGCATCAACCTATCTCCTTTTGAACCAACCACAACTAAATCAATCAATCACTTTGACAACCCATCAATCTGATCTGTCATAATGTTGTCACCAAAATACGATAACCAGAACCCAGAACTCTGCAACAACAAACAGCAGCAACTAAAACATATTTTATAAGGTATACGCTACTTCCATGTGTCGAACCTGCATGTACACGCGCTTTTCTCAAAGCCAACCAGCGTATACATCTGCAAATATAAATTCAAAGTTTTGTTGCTATTCCAGACTTTAGTTATACCCAGATCAAATCATATACATAATAATATATGCGTCAATATTCAGATCTAGAGTATACATGAGCTTCAACACAAAAGATAGTTCATTTTACACCTTAAAATCCCGATTCATCATTAGATCTGATTCCTCATCATCAGCTAAGGTTTTTCCTTGGTTCAGATCCAACTATGCACCATAACCCAATAACCTGCATACTAGATCTCACACTTCATTAGATATTCGATACTTGCACACCCTAGCCTAATGATCTTCTCCTCTTTTTATAGTTTGTATGCTTTTCTCAATACCATGGACCAAAACCACTTAGTACCAATACCTTGGACCAAATACCTAGGGTCAATACCTTGGACCCGATACCTTGGACCAATACCATGGATCAAAATACCATGGACCAAATACTTCAAACCAAAACTTAGATTTCCAAGGTATACACACTTTTCCTTTTGTGAAACTGCGTGTGTACGTATACGCGACTTGTATACAGTGAACCCGGGTGTATACACGGCTTGACTAATGGTGAACCTCCGTATACTTCTCTTTCTTCATTCTGTGAAGTCTGATCTGTAACTCTATGTTGTTAACCTGCTGTACCGTAATCTATCATCTGAGTGAGTTGCCATGAAGGACAACCCCTGTGTCATGATGCCAAAACTCTCCCCCTTTGGACTTGATGGCAACACCAAGTCACTCTCCTCCTTTGTCATCAATGGCAAAGGGTCATGCTCCCCCTGAACACATGCTGAATTCTCTTATATGTTGAAGTGTGTTGATTGAGCTCCTGTGATCGAGTCCATGCTCCCCTTCAGCATAAGCAAGGTAAGCAAAAAGATAACATGACTCTATACATACATCACCAATGACCTTCCTATCACCAAAGACTCATACATACATCCATCTCCCAATGAAATGCGGATATACCAAATTTGACTCATCCACCCAACCAAGTGGGGATATACCAATTGTTTATACAAGAAACATTACATCATCCGTCCCATGCATAGTGGGGTTACAAATTAGGTCTTTTCATGACCTTTACATTAAATGAAATACATGACATATATAACAGAGACCAAATATCTTAAACAAGACCATGATAGTCATCAGCAACTATCATCAGCAGCATTTGTCAATCAGCATCCAGATCAACAACCATGTTCTCCCCCTAAACCTATTCCACCTGAATCAAAAACAACTATGTGAACCTGTACCAAGATATTATAAGATAATGCCAACAATGCATTATTAGAAGCATATGCTTCCCCTAAACTTGTGCCAGATGTTCACTGTCAGATCTGATCATTGCATATATCATAAGAGTTATTAAGGTATCGTTATCAATTAAATATACATCAAGTTATCAACAACTTATGAGAGCCAACATATTTCCACATGTCATCAACAGATTGTAACTATCATCAAGCAGAGCAGATATTTCATGGAACCATATCAGACCCCTTTCTCCTGAGTCTGGCCCACTGCTTTTCTTCAGACCAACATATATGCAATTGTACCCACAGAGACCAGCGTATGTACGCGACTACGCTTCATGAAACTTGCGTATACAAACCTTTCTTAAAAAATGGATTTTAATAGCAGGATGATGCAGCAACTACTCCCAGCTTCTGTCTAAGATATTCAAATGTCTCTCTGGGCAGTGGTTTAGTGAATATGTCAGCAACCTATTCTTTGGAAGGAACATACTCCAATTTGACCTTTTGTTCAAGCACTTGTTCACGTAGAAAATGATATTTGATGGGTATGTGCTTGGTCTTAGAGTGCATGACTGGATTCTTTGAAACACTGATGGCACTTGTATTATCACATAGAATGGAGATGGGTGGAGTACATTTGATTTGAATATCTTGCAATGTTTTCATCACCCAAAGTAGTTGTGTGCAACAAGATGCAGCAGCCACGTATTCTACTTCAGCTGTAGATAATGCAATCGAACTTTGTTTCTTGCTGAACCAAGACGCTAACGTGGAACCCATATAGAATGCACCACCACTAGTGCTTTTTCTGTCATCAACACTTCCTGCCCAATCTGCATCTATATATGCATGAACTGTAAGATCTGTATCTCTAGGATACCATAAACCAAAGTTTTGTGTTCCTTGAAGATATTTGAAAATCCTTTTGACTGCGTGAAGGTGTGATTCCTTTGGATTTGCTTGAAATCTTCCAACTATTCCCACTGCATGCATGATGTCAGGTCAGGCCCCTGTTAGATAAAGCAAACTGCCTATCATGGATTTGTAAGTTGGTTGATGTACTGTTGTTGATTCATCATTTTAGCTAACACTGCATCCTGTTAAAATTGGGGTATATACTGGTTTAGAATCTTCCATGCCGTACTTTTTCAGGATCTGTTTGAGATATTTGGTTTGTGAGAGAAAAATGCCATTTTTATTTTGTTGAACTTGTAGACCAAGAAAATAGGTGAGCTCACCAAGCAAGGAAATTTCAAATTCTTGCTGCATTACTGAAGAAAATCTCTGACTCATGAATTCTTCATTGCTACCAAAAATGATGTCATCAACATAAACAACAATTATTAGCAATTTACCAGTGTCAATCTTTGTATATAGATTGCTATCAGCTGACCCCTTTGAAAAACCCTGCTGGTGGAGATATTTGTCAAGACGGTAATACCAGGCTCTTAGAACCTGTTTTAGACCATAGAGAGCCTTTCTGAGTTTGCATACAATTTTTGCATCATTTCCAAGAATGAATCCTTCTGATTGTTCAATATAGACTTCTTCTTCCAAGTCTCCATTAAGAAAGGCAGATTTTACATCCATTTGATATACTTTGAACTTCTGAAAACTAGAAGGAGCAAGAAACATTCTTATGGCTTAAGTCTAGCAACAAGTGCAAAAGTTTCTTCAAAATCTATACCTTCTTGTTGAGCATATCCTTTACAAACAAGTCTGGCATTGTTTCTAATGACTTCTCCATTTTCGTTCAGCTTGTTTTTTAATATCCATTTAGTTCCTATGATGTTCTTATCATGAGGTCTAGGAACTAATTCCCAAGTATTATTCTTTTCAATTTGTTCAAGTTCTTCATTCATGGCCTTGACCCAACATTCATCTTTGCATGCTTCATTTATATTTTGAGGTTAGGTGGAAGATAGTAATGCTAGATAGCTCGAAGCTTCTATAATAGTTCTTCTTGTCTACACACCTGCCTCTTTCTGCCCTAAAATTTGAGTTTCTAGATGATTTTTATGGACATACCTAGACGGAGTCTTTTCTTCTATTGTTATCTCTTCTTCTGGTGCTTAATTGGTTTCTTCTTCAAAATTAGTGTGATTTGATGTGGGAAGATATCTTCTTCATAATCTTCGGTTTTTATCTGTTTTGGATTTTTGCATGCTTCATCAACCACAACATCAATATTTTCAATAATTTTCCCAAATCTTTTATTATAACATTTATATCCTTTGCTTCGAGAAGAGTAACCAAGAAGAATACCTTCATCTGCTCTAGGTTCAAAATTATCAAGTTTTTCATCAGACCTTTTGATGTAACATTTGCTTCCAAAAACTTTCAAGTATTTCACAGTGGGAGTCTTACCATACCAAAGTTCATGTGAAGTTTGAATGTTGTTTACCCGAATATTTGCTTGGTTGAGAATAGTGACGGTGGCGAATGCAGCTTCACCCCAGAATGTTGCAGGAGTTCCAGATTCATCTAGCATAGCTCTAGCCATTTGTTGAACAGTTTTGTTCATCCTTTCTACCACTCCATTTTGCTAAGGTTTCCTTGTGGTGGAGAATTGCCTTTTTATTCCATGTTGTTCACAAAAGTCAAAAAATTCATCCGAGGTAAATTCCCCTCCTCAATCAGATCTGAGGGATTTGATTTTGCGATCTGATTCATTTTCAACCAGAGCTTTGAAGGCTTTGAATTTTTCAAATGCTTCATCTTTATGCTTTAGAAGACCCATCCAACACATTCTGGAAAAATCATCAATGAACAATATAAAGTATTCTTCTCCACAAGGTGACTTTTTTCTTGATGGTCCACATAAATCAGTGTGAACAAGTTCAAGAAGCTTATTCACTGATCCTTCTTTTTTCGGGAAGTGCGTTCTGGTTTTCTTACCGAATTGACATAATTTGTGTATTGTATTTTCAAGAATGTTGATATTAGGGAGATCACGAACAGCCTGGAATCTGCATGCTTTTCTTATTTGAGAAAAGCTTAGATGCCCCAATCTTTTGTGCCATAGCCAGTGTTCATCATTTTTGCTTAGATAGCATTGTTGTTGTTCTCCCTTGAGTATGTATAAGTTGTTTGGAGTTCTTGTACCTTTGATCACGGTTTCTCTTATATTATGCTCACGAACAACACATCTGTTTAATCGAAATACTACTTTACTTCCTTGATCACACATTTGATTAACACTCAACAGGTTATGCTTTAGACCATTAACATACATAACATTCCCAGCATTAACCTTTTCTTTTAAGAAGATAGAGCCTTTACCTTTTATGACAGCAAGAGTGTCGTTTCCAAATGAGATTCTTTTCCTTTTCTAAAGTATTATATGAGTGAAGTTTTTCTTTGTCACCTATCATATGTTTTAAGCATCCACTATTGATGTACCACTGATTTTCTTGTCCTTCTGCATACAAGGCTATGCCACATTTTTCTGTTTGCGGTTCTTTCTTTCTCCATATTTTGGGTGTTAATGGAGTTTGCTCCTTTTGAAATATTTCCCGAAATTTACTCTTGCATTTAGATTCTTCATGGCCAAAGTTGTTACAGATTGAGTATTCTATTACATTTTCAAGAAGAAAAAAGTTATTATAGGAACTTTTCTTGATCCCTGTTACATTCCTTTGATTTCGTGCTTCTCTAGTCATGATGGTTTTGTAAGCAACACATTGAGCAGCTTTGTGTCCAAAATTATGACATGAGAAACATTGACCATTAAAGAAGTTTCTGCAGTTATCGAATCTACTGACCTGGTGATTGTAGTCTCTATTGATATTCATTTTTGAAGCAAATTGAGTACGATTTACCTGAAGTTGGTTGTGGCTTCTGTTCATCCTTGAAGTAAATTGAGCCTGATTTACCTGGTGATTTGCTTTATACCTTTGTTGACGATTGTCAAACTGTTCACTGCTCTTTGCTGCATCAAGATAGCTTTTAGTGGAGGTAGACGGCTTCTGTGCTTGAGATGCTTCTTCAGTATATCCAAGACCTGTCTTTATCAGAGGAGAAAGCTGCACTTTGATAATTTCATTTAAGGTTTCTAATCCTTTAGCAAATCTAAGATTGAGAGCTTTTGTTTTCTCAAGATCCTTTCTTAGACCCACAATTTCACACTCCAGTTTTTCATTGTGTTTTTCTCTTTCAGCAAGTTGGAATGTCAAGGTATCTATAATCATATTCTTTTCTTCTAAACAGATTTTGAGTTTTGAAATTTCTTCATAAAGGTCATCTTCATCTAAAGCATCCAAAAAATCATCATCTTCATAAGCCATCAGAAGTCTATAGTCATTACTATTTTCATCTTCATCACTAATTGATAGACCATCGATGTCTTCATGAGTATAGTAGCTCTTACTTACATTTTGTTTTCTATTCCATTTTGCAGATTCCTTCCCTTTATCGTATTTATCTTTCTAAAGACATTTGGCAGCATAATGACTGACTCTACCACAGCCAAAACATTTGAAAGGTAGTTTATCTTTGAATCTTCCGGAACACCATTGAAGCTTCTTAACAAAGTTTACTTCCTCTTCTTCTTCTGAAAGATGTCTTGATTCATTGAGTTTTTCTTTTCCTTTTGCTGAAGCTTTAAATGCAGCTTCTCTCATATCTGATGGACCTCATTTTCTCATCTCAAAAGCAGTTAAGATTCCGTGCAGCTGTCATAGTAATAGTCTGTAGATCCTGCTTTTCTTCTATGGCAGATACTTTTGATTCAAACTTAGCAGAGAAGGATCTTAAAACTTTTTCAACTAAGGTAACTTCCTTTATCTCTTCACCCAGATTCTTCATGCAATTAATAATCTCATCTATACGTAAAAGTAACTAGCTATACTTTCATCATTGTGCATCTTGACAGTTTCATATTGAATTCTGAGAGTTTGCAGTTTAGCACGTTTTACCTGAGAGTCTCCTTCGTAGCTTAGAACGATTTTGTCCCATATTTCTTTGGCGGATTTGAGTTGCATAACTTTGACAAACTCTAATTGTGACAGACTTCCCAATAATGTATTGACAGCCTTGGCATTGGTTTCATATTGCATTTTACCTATCGTATCTATAGGAATTGCTGCTGGAAATGTATATCCTCCTTCCACGATTTCCCAGACATCTGTTCCAAGTGATTGAAGATAGGTTGTGGTTCTTACCTTCTAATAAACAAAATTGCTCTCATCAAAGATTGGTGGTCTGATGGATCCCCCGCTTTCTTGATTACTCATGATGATGGATCTTCCTTCAAGCGATCAAGCTTCCTCTGAAGGACCTGGCTCTGATTCCAATTGTTGGAAATAACACTGAGAGGGGGGGTGAATCAGTATTATCAGATCAATAATTTAATTTTCAAAACTGATTTGTATACGCTACTTCAGCTTAAGGAACTAGCGTGTATACGCAACTATACTTAATGCAACCAACGTATATGCAAAAATCTTTTGATTTACCCAAATTATCATGCATTGATCTTTAACCAGTATATCAGGAATTCATTAGACAGTGCAATAAAGCAGAATAAAACATCACACACAAGCAACACACATGAACACCAAGATATAAGTTGGAAACCCAATGTGGGTGAAAATCACCTGCTGCTGTCGTCTCTGTCTTCTTTTAATAATAAGAAAAACTGTTTACAATTTTTATACTGGTGCAGTCTTATACCAGTACGCAAGCTTCTACCTGCAGAAGGCTATAATCTTCTCTTGTTCTCCAGCTTCTACTAGAAGGGAGCTACAACCCCCTAGCTCTTGTACTAGCTGATATGTTTACTAGTATGTAAGTGCCGACTTACAGAAGGCTACAACCTTCTCTTTTCTTTCAGGGACCACGTTTCATAAATTTTCAGACTAGATCCACAACAACATCATTCAATCATCAAATATATCTGCATCAACCTATCTCCTTTTGAACCAACCACAACTGAATCAATCAATCACTTTGACAGCCCATCAATCTGATCTGTCAGAACGTTGTCACCAGAATACAGTAACCAGAACCCAAGCCAAAACCCAGAACTCTGCAACAACAAACAGCAGCAACTAAAACATATTTTATAAGGTATACGCTACTTCCATGTGTTGAACCTGCGTGTACACGCGCTTTTCTCAAAGCCAACCAGCGTATACATCTGCAAATATAAATTCAGAGTTTTGCTGCTATTCCAGATTTTAGTTATACCTAGATCAAATCATATACAGAATAATATATGCGTCAATATTCAGATCTAGAGTATACATGAGCTTCAACACAAAAGATAGTTCATTTTACACCTTAAGATCCCGATTCATCATTAGATCTGATTCCTCATCATCAGCTAAGGTTTTTCCTTGGTTCAGATCCAGCTATGCACCATAACCCAATAACCTGCATACTAGATCTCACACTTCATCAGATATTCGATACTTGCACACCCTGGCCTAATGATCTTCTCCTCCTTTTATAGTTTGTAGGCCTTTCTCAATACCATGGACCAAAACCACTTAGGACCAATACTTTGGACCAAATACCTAAGGTCAATACCTTGGACCCGATACCTTGGACCAATACCATGGATCAAAATACCATGGACCAAATACTTCGAACCAAAACTTAGATTTCCAAGGTATACGTGCTTTTCCTTTTGTGAAAGTGTGTGTGTACGTATACGCAACTTGTATACAGTGAACCTGCGTGTATACGCAGCTTGGCTAATGGTGAACCTGCGTATACCTCTCTTTCTTCATTCTATGAAGTCTGATCTGTAACTCTGTGTTGTTAACATGCTGTACCGTGATCTGTCATCTGAGTGAGTTGCCGTCAAGGACAACCCCTGTCTCATAATGCCAACACTATTTCTCTATTGTGATTGGTTAAATTGAAGAAGTGGAAATTGTTAAATTGGATGCTATTCGATATTGTTGAAGTAATAGTTGTAACATAGAACAATTGATGAAAAATTAACAAGGATTAAGTTAGTTATTTGCGTTGATCTCCAACACTTCCCCCCTACTCCCCCTACCTCCCCATCAACATGTTGGATCCCTCTCATGAATTTTTCGTCATATTCAAACTTACCAAACTTGTTAAATTCTCAAAGAATGAGAGCATCTCCACAATGCAAATTTAAGCCCAAATGCAATGCTTTGATCATGCTTAGCAATTCAATTTGATCAAAGAAGTTAGTATTGTAAATACTTCAGCGCGTGCAAATCAAGTTTGGGATCCAACAAGACTAACAAACTTGTTCTAATATAAATCAAGCAACTATAAACACATGCATTCCAATAATCCTCTAACCCTTTTAAAAAAGATCATCCAGATTCATTATATCTCAAGACTAATCCCCGCAAATTCTAAAGCCCACAAATTACAAAACGCAATTTACCAGAAATTAACATTTCGGTGAGCTTCACTTGTGTGTGTCGCCACCTTGGATGACTTACTTAATTTGCTACATTGTACTCCATCCCTGGGCATGGGTAATTGTAAGCTTAATTCCAGTTACTCCTCGTGTTGAATTGGTCAGTCCATTAGGTTTCCTTGATTTGAAAAAAGAATCTTCCCCTTGGAGGCCAATGCAAAGATGAAAATGTGTTAAAATTGCAGTAATATATTCATCTGAATTGCATGCAAGTCTGAAGAACGTTGACCTGATGAATGATGGAAACATGATTTCAGTGTCACGAAAAAAATACGATAGACAATATATTAAAGCCACTAAGACAACTAAACAATACTCAATGTACTAAAGCAACTCAAATATTGTTAGGCTAAGGCATTTGGGATCGGATCGCTGCAAGGTCTAGTGCTTACTCTTTTTAAGATTGACAAGATGACTATCAGAGAAGACACCCCTATGTGAAACTGATGCAAATGCCTAAAATGTCCTAAGAATCAACAGAACTTCAATTATGTTGTATGTTTAAGCAGTTGGTTTCTCAGTCACATTGTTTCCCATCAAAATTAGATTGTACATTGCTTTAATAGGTAAAAGTCCAAGTTGCTAAAAACTTTGTTTTGGCAGAAAAGTTGAAGTTGTTATGCAGATTGGTTTGTATGAACATATTTTTTTTTTTATCACGACCAAGGTCATTACCTGAATTTTGAATTCTTAAGATGTTTTAGTTGTCAAAATATTTTTTCAGTTGTTTAGAGTCTATATCTAAAAATAAGAACCATGATCACTATGTAGTTGGTGAAAATAATATTTATTGAAATTAAATATTTCCTATAAAATGGAGTTTAAGCAAACCTACCTATAAAAGATCCTCTTAAACACCCTAGAGTAAAAATATCAATCTTAAATCCTACTCAAATCACACAAATCTTTATCCATATTTACACTCTAAATTTCTAGGATCTTTCCTTTTTTTCAAAAACACTTGCACCAAACTCTACCTCTACAAGGATAAATGGAGTAAATAAGACAATCACTAAGAGACACCAATCATGTCAGAAAAAATGGTGCACTTATTCTAGTATTACTCCTATCAAACTTGGTACAACAATATTTTGATCCCTTCTAGCTTTGTTCCAACAAAAGCATTAGTCAAATCTATTTGGACGCAACAAATAAATTACCAGAAACACAGTAAATTAGTGGAAACACGACTGTCATCCTATACAGTAGAGATATAACCATTTTGTTAAATTCGATGATATTTTAAATCCAATAATAACAATAAAGAAGCTTGCATTACAGCGGTTTGATTATATTAGGAAGGCCCAAAATTCAAGCTGGGCATTTCATTTTTTTGATGGACAAATATATAGGTTTAAAAATATATTCAAATAAAATCCTTTCTATTGTGTAGTTAAATTTTATCACTAAATTTTTTTTAAAAATCAGCAGCTTTAGCTTTAACTTATCTTCAGGTTACAAATATCAAATTTATGTGAATAGACTTAATTGGTTAAAAAAACTTTTAAATCTATTGCTGTCTGCTAGGTTCATACTGACATCTCGAAATAACATTTTGTAGATTAGACATGTACATAAACAAGCATGACATGTATTGGACAATGTCTTTAAAAGCATGCATACTAATCATACTGTTTCTATTTAAGAATGATGAGTTAATGATGTCAGTGGCAATTCCTTAAATAAAGACAAGGAAAAAAGAGATGAGCATATTTATATGCATGTGATCGGTGAGGATAATCCACTTGAAACTCATAAAATGTGCAAGGTACAATGTCTCTATAAGCCTACGAATCTTATGACCACAAGACTTGATGAATTCATAAGGAGAAATGACTCCACCTTTCAAGGCTGTAACATCAAAGTCTCTCATCTGTGCAGGCTTAAGTTTCTGGAAATGAGTTGACCATATATTTAATGTAGACTTGTCCCAAGAAAACGGGTATGATACATTAATGAGATCACACAGTGAAAGAGATGGAACCAGCTTCTAGCTTCCCCTCTCGTCTGTGTAAAGTAAAAGGCCGATCAGATTAAAACAGTATTCAATGATTTAAGTATACAAGCATAAAGAAATTAGCCTTCTCGCATTCTCTTGCGAGCCAGATAGCGTTCCTTTGCTGCAGCCAATGCTTCTTGGCTTCGTTTGCGATCATGGACAGTAACGTTGACAGACTCACTTGAAGTTTCAGTTTTAATCCCAATGTTTGCAGTGATTGCTCTCTTTTCACTTGGTAAACCACTATCAGGTGATCTGGGTTCTTGTACATTGTCCTTTTGCTGTGACAGACTGGATTTGTCAATATCATCCTCACTTGATTTTTGTTTGACTTGAGCTCTAGGTTCCTCCATTATGCTCCCTGTAGACTCAGGTGACTTTTCCAAGTGAAGTTCTGAAGGCTGAGCCTTTATTTCTGATTCAACATGCTGCCGAGAAGGCATAACTGTAACTTCTGTTTTATGAGAATTTGCCCCAAATGCAACATTCTTTTTGAGCAGGTTACGGTAAAAATCACTCATATCACTTTTCTTGGTAACCTGCACACAGGATCATATAAGACAGTAAACTGATCAATGTTGAGATAGTTCATCTTCACATTTAGATATAAAACTCAATGTGTTCTAAATGGCATTGAATTTTGAAAATATGATTTATGGTTGTAAGATTGGGCAAGCAGAACTTTCTGAACTTTTAGTACCAACCAGAAAAGGAAGGAAATACGAAACAAAATTGTGTTCATTGACCTGAAAATGTATGTTTTGTTTAAAGAACTGTCATTTTCTATCTTTTTTCCCATAAAAGAACTCTATTTCACCAGAGCCATGACTACTTGTGAATTGTGATGTTTCATATATGCAACAAAAAGACAATTTTTAGTACACTAGCACTAGCACTTTCATGATTCCCAGATTCACAATTGAGATTCAGACATGCAAAGGAAATATCACAGTGACTGCTATAAGAACTTGGAAGCAACCTTAAAAAACATGTAGGCACCATAAGCTGAGCAACTTGAACAAACCCAATATTTGCACAGATGAGAAACCAGAACAAGTGTCTATTATTCTTGTAGTCACTCGTGGATGTAGTTACACAGGTTACCTCAACCTACACTGTGGAGGAGTGCCACAACCCTGCAGGAGTTAGTTAATTGTTGTATGCAGCCATCCTCTTTGAACAAGGCCCATTGGATAGTAGTGTATTTATTTAATATAAAAAAGTCCATAAGGTCCACTAGGTAGTTGGTACCCATTAGTGACACAACCGCAAATAGTTAGGGTTTTTACTATTGAAAAGATAGGAAATTATGGAATGTGTCTTGTGTTATGTAGGTGTAGCTCTACTCGGTGAAAGGTCACCCCACCTTAAGAGGCAAGTGAACAATGTTTCCTTCTTCAGATGATCTTAATACATGGGTATCTCTTACATCAAGTTATTGCAATTATATTCTTTGTATACATGGTTATGTTTCAATTAAAGGGTTAAGGAACACTACAAGTAGTATCAAAGCTCTTGCCTAAGCCAACACAGCACCGAATTTTAGTAGAGATTTTTCTTAGGCAAGACACATGTTTTGATGTCTTTAGATAACACAATGACTTCTCATTCAACGGATAAAATTGTTGTTGGGAAGTAACACACACAGGAAATACAAGTGGAATCACTTTGTTGGAAACCCTTGTAACCCCAGTCCCCTATTGGTACCCCTTCGATTAGTATCACATTAAACAACACCTATATACAGAATCTCACTACTACATACCTTTGAGTATATTGAAAGTCCCCTAGGTAAACCTAAAACCAACTCTAGATCAACAAATTGGCCATCTTGTTGCTATAGTACACTAAGAACAGCCCTTAGGGAGTCGGATCATATGGCTAAGGGCATGGATGCCTTGAGATATTGGACTGCGCACTATTGTTGGACCCAAGTATATTAGAGCACTATAGCATCTAACACTCCTCTATCTCTAGGGCTCACAGAGCCCTAGCTTCTACAACAACCAGCCAGAAAAATTCCATCATCTTTGCATCTAGAAGTTACTTGGAAATTCTATCACTGCAATAATAATCAGTTGGGAGTAATACTCCAATAGGAGCACTCAGATCTTTAAAAATTAAAATAAAATAGATGAGTTTTGTAGACATCATTGCAAGAGACCTCTCTCAAAAGATTCCTGTAGCATAAAAACTATGGCTGAAGCAAAAAAACTGATAGCCTGTAGATTTAATTGTTAAAAATACACACAGGTATTTAATAATAATAATTTATTATATATAATTGTATAAGATGATATAAGATGATTTGAATGTTACAATGAGGCCTTGCTTTTATACCTCAATAGGTGACCTTTCGTGAATGGGCATGTCTTTTAGACATGCCTTTTCACTTAACTTAATGACTATTTAACCTAACTAATATTTGATTATTTAATATTTATATTTATTTTTATTTATTTAATTGTTATGAATTATATTCATAACATAGCCCCTTCCTTCAGAAGCTTTGTCCTCAAAGCTATATTGCTGGCAATTGTCTTTGCGGTGGTTGTCGTCTTGGCATATGTGAGGCGGAAGGTCTCTGGTGGCTCAGCGTCTATAATTCGCTAATAACTCTATTTTGAGTCCAAGGTTTTTTTTTTTACTCTAATTTTTTTTAAATAATAATTTAATTAATTAAAATATAATTATAATATATTAGTTATAAATATAACACTACATATATATATTATAAGGTTATAGTTTATATATACTATGCAGTTATATAAACTTTGTACATATATATATATATATATATATATATATATATATATATATATATATATATTTTAAAACCTTACATATTTTAAAAACCTTGCTAACAAACCGATCGGTGTATGACCAATAGTCGCGGCGTATTAGTGGGGAGTTTTTATGGAGTTTCCAAATAATAAACAATTTTTTCTCAAGGTTGACAGAGACCATTAAACGCTGAAATGCACATTTGTTCACATCGTACATAGCCACCATCCACACCCGTGGCTCTTGCTACATGCTAAAAACCAGTGTCATGGCTATCCCCATAGTAAAGCCGTGCTGTAGCAGCTAGTAGTTAACATGCCATTGCGTGTGACCTAAGAACTTACGGGCTGCATCTGGACCAACCTCCTCCCAGATCACATGAATCAGACTTCCAGAAGAGGTTCCAAGGGTTTTCTTGCAAAGTGTGCCCGACAAAAGTTCTCCCTTCTCAATCCGTACACATGTATCCCCAGGAGTGATAAATCCTTTTTCAGTGTCTGAGTCTAAATGCCAGGCGGAGTATCTTATCAAATTTATCTGCTTTGGAATTATGAGATTGAATATTTGCTTGCCCATCCAGATGGGCCTTGGTTTTATAATAGTTGGAGATATCACAGTCCCATCAAAATGTTCGCACCACATCAAGATATTCATAAAAACATCCTTTTCTATAAAAGTATCCCTCTGGGTCACCTTCCTGCAACCCAAGAGTGTGTCTTGGACAATACCCATAACAGGCCTATTGGACTGGGGAGAGACAACACACTTTGGTACCATCATTAACTCCATGATTTCTGCTCTCGTCTCCTGTGACTGAGGCACATGCATGTTCATCTCATCCCCATCGAAATCAGCGTTGTATGGCATTGTCACTGACAAATTCAATCGAAATGTTGAGTATGGCATGATTTTTATTCTGTGCCCCATGATGGACATCTTATGGAGACTGGGTTGCCGATTGAAAATAACAAAGTCCCCATCCATCAAGTGCCTCTCCACAACGAACCCATATTCTAAATGGTGGTCAGCAGAATTTTTCATAAATCTCAGATCGACTCTCTTCCCATCATCTCTAATAATGCATTTGGCCCCTGTTTTGCCCGGAGGTGGATGAAGTCCATGCGCAATAAGCTCCCTCATTTTCTCTATATTATGTGCAGTCACCACTTCTGGATATGTCATGTTAAGTGCAATACTCCGAGGCACCCCCAATTCATCAATGTTCAGACTTGGATCACAGGAAATAACAATACGCGCACTGAAGTCTACACGTTTTCCCATTAAATTTCCCCTGATACGACCCTCCTTGGCTTTCAGTCTGCTATATATGGATTTGATGGGCCGACCTGATTTCTGTGTTGCACTCGGAATACCAGGCAAGTCATTATTCATATAAGTAGCAACAGAAAACTGCAATATATTGATAAATTCAACAAGAACATGAGGCGCACTCCCATTCTTTTCTTGCAACTTTAGACTATCGTTGTATCGAATGATCGTGGCAAGCGCATGGGTGAGATCGTCCTCGCTCCGGAGCGTAGGGTCCATCTTGATAGAAGGCCGGACAGCAGGAGGAGGAACTGGGAGAACCTGCAGAATCATCCAGTCTGGACGAGCGTATCTAGGGTCGAAACCCAACATTTCACACTCTTCATCCGTTAATTTCTTTAGGAGATTCAGAATGGTATCTGCATTAACAACTGTCTTTTCCTTAAATTCTTGTTGCTGCTCTTGCTCATCTTTCTTCTTCTTGGAAGGTTTATACTCCACCTGTATTTTCAAGCCATCGATTGAAAGTGTGGGTTGTGTGGCACCGCAGCCACTGCGTTTCCTCACTTCATCTGTTGCAAATTCCAAATTAACTTCAGCAGTCTCCACAGTGGGGAGTTCTGAATCGAAACATTTTTCAGTGACTACTGCTTTAAGTTGACTTCTGGTATCTACATAAACTTCTTCTTCTGCTTCACCTTGTTTCGTTTCTTCACTGTCGCTATCATCTTCCTTATTATTGATTTCCTTTATACATACTTTAACTTCTGCACATGATTTTTCTAAATGTTGAAATGCTTCTTGAATACTAAACTGTTCAACGTAACCAAGATGTGAACGTAATGGCACATTGTGCGGAGAACTACGTTCAAAGGCCCGCATGATTATATCGTGTGTCATGGCTCTGATATCACTGAAGCATAAAAACTATGGCTGAAGCAAGAAAACTGATAGCTTGTAGATTTAATTGTTAAAAATACACACAACTATTTAATAATAATAATTTATTATATATAATTGTATAAGATGATATAAGATGATTTGAATGTTACAATGAGGCCCTGCTTTTATACCTCAACAGGTGACCTTTCGTGTGCCTTTTCACTTAATAACTATTTAACCTAACTAATATTTGATTATTTAATATTTATATTTATTTTATTTATTTAATTGTTATGAATTATATTCATAACAATTCCCGATGTCATGTTGATCACTTGGATCTCTGTATCAAGTAACCATTTTTTGTGGACCCAACAATATAGTGATTCAAAATAAGCTAAGCCGAATCCTTTCAAGCCATTGATTGCTGTGAGACACGTGGAAAATAGCATTTCCACAAAATATTGGTAGTCCCATGGTTTAAATTTTAGACTCACAACATGGCCAACTCAAAGAACCAAGAACAAATCCAACCCGCTTAGTGCCAAAAGTTGGAGAGCAAGTTCGTTGGCATTGATGCTACACTCAACATCATCAATGAAACAATGAAATCACATAGTGACTTCTTGAAAATGTAAGGTGACCACTTGAATCTCAAGGTAACAAATCCAACCATTGATCGAAACAAGGAGGAATTTCCTACCCATGAAGAGCAGGGCACACACATGTTTCAAAATAACCCCCACCCTCACTTTCATGGTCACAATTCATGGAAATGTTTTCCAAAGGTTGACATGAACAAATTTAATGGATTCGATCCCTCAAAGTGGGTTACCCAAAATGGAACACTATTTCTCTCTCCACGGCATTATTGGTGACCTACACAAACTAAAAGTGGGTGTCTTACATTTGAATGTCAAACCTTGGCAATGGTGTAAGAAAACTTATAAAGGCTATGTTGCCTAAACCAAATTTGCGCAAGTATTTTATGCCCGTTTTGAACATGGCACTCGCCTATTGAGATGCCTAACAATATTATATTAAATGTTGATGTTTGTATCTAAGACATGTGTGGAAGTTGCCTAATTACCCTTTAATCTTAACAATCACTTTAATTATTAAAATAATTTATTTTCATGAGAAAAAGTGAGCTTAATCTAATAAAATGCAAAGGTTATTTGCATTAGGCAATTACATTAATCGCAACCATTGATCTCAAGTGATGTTGAGATTTAATCTCAAACATCAATCACATTGGAGATTAGGATCATGGAATTGGTAAACAATTCAATCTTAAAATAAAGGCTAGGCTAAGGGAGAAAACACATTTAGTGAGCACAAACCCAGTGAAAACTAGGAGATCTCAGCAAGGGTGGAGAAGGACTTTCATCCAGAGATCAAGTCCAAGGGAGGAGATTGCAAGCAGGTAACAACAAAGGGGATGAAACCTAGCAGTTATAAATTTAAGGATCGATTTTATGGGCATTGGATCATGCAGGGCAGCAGGTGCAACAGCAACTACACAGTGGCATAGTAGACAGTGATGAATAGGGTGACAATGCTGCAGAGCAGTAACACCATCATACCACATTGTGGTACAACAGAAAATAGCATAGTCGTACACCTGCACAAATGCACACCAAACAGTCGCATGGAAGGCCATACAGCAAGTTGCAAAAGGCATATTTGCAGACTAGGGCTTTTCCAAGAAAACAGAGGGTTGTACAACAATATGGATGCCCAATAACTATTTCTATAATTGTTGTAGCTTATATTTTCCTCAGTGGACCATTTTCCCAATAAAGGAGCCCTTGTACATTGTGAAATTATTTGAATGAACAACAGATTTAAGGGGAGTAAATTCTATGGGCATATTTGTGGGGACTAATTTAATTTTTGCTTCCACCGAAATTTATTATTTGCCAATTAAATACCAGTGATACTTTTTATTCAGTGAAACTGAAATTTAATTTATGCTCAGCAAGGAAAAAATTACTAGGAAATAAATAGCCATTTATTGGGGTTAAAAAATACATGGTATCAAAGCATCTCTAAAAAGGAGGAAGTCGATTTCCTAGTTTGCACAGCAGAAAATCAGCAATAAATTTTTGTGACTGCTAAAAGGAATTAGCATACGACAATTTATTTGTTCAAATCTAGAAATGGCAGCAACCAGTCAACTTTGAAGACAGGTTGGATAGTGTTAAGCCATATATAAGCCTCATTTTAACCCTAAAACCCCTTATTAAGTCCTATATATTGAGAGACTACAATTCTATCATTACATTGTTATGTAGGCTACAACCCCCCATGGTCCCATTTTATTATGATTGTACCCCTTTCTTCCATATATATACTAGGGAGACTTGGTCTTAGGATCATCAAACATTGTCTTGTACATTGTATTCATTGTAAAAGGAGGGTTCCCCCTCGATGAGGACAACAATTTTTGGTTTCTTATCATTTTTAAGTCGCAAGGATCATAACAATTGGTATCAAAGCTCATGATCCTAGGGTTTTGTTGCTTCAAACAGGTCAACATGACGTTCTCACTATAACTTTTTTTCTAGGAGGTTTCAGATGGTGAAACTTGGAGAAGAATGAGAAGACATCTCCTGCAAACTCAGGTTCAATTTTATGATCTTGGTTCATTGTATTTTCGAAGATATGTTCCAAGGAAGTTAAGGTTTCTGAATGCTCCTAAAATCTGTCTCAAACAGGTCAGTTTGCCATTTTCGTTATAATTTTTTTCCTGTGAGGCCTTAGGCCATGAATCGTGGACTATGTTGAGGTAAAATCGTGGCAAACATCTGGCTCAATTTCCAAATCTCGGTTCGTTATATTTTCAGAGATATGCTCCAAGCAAGTTATGGTTTCTATATGCTCCAAAAATCAGTTTCAAATGGGGTTAGTTTGGCATTTTTGCTAAAATTTTTTCTACAAGGCTTTAGAAAGTGAAACTTGACCCATATTAAGGAGAAATCTTAGGGAATAACTAATTCAAGTTTCAAAATTGGGTTTGCTGTACTTTCAGAGTTATACCCTATGGAAACTAAGGTTTGTGAACAGTTGATGGCGGCTTTGGCTTTCTTGTGCGTGGTTGGATTCTCGTAGTTTGGAATCATGTAGATTGTTAGATCATGTTGTCTCTTGGCCGAGGACTCGTAGTGTTGTGTTGTTGTCCTTTCCCTATCTTCGAGAGGGATTTGTCAATTGTATGTGCTTTTCTTTTTTCTCTCCAACGTGAGTCACAAGATTTTTTGCAAGGCGGATTTCTCGGGGTTTTCCTCTGGCTATCAGGGTGTTGTTAGATGTTTTTTCTGTGAGGGTTTCTCAGGCAGTTTTCTTCCCTTTTCCAGACATTCAATCTCGCCCTCATTCTCGTCTTCCCCGGTGGCGGCCAGTGGTGCATCAGCTTTTTGTTTGGTTCCTTCTTGTCTTTTTTCTCTATCAATGATGTCAGGCAACCCTGACTCTTTTGATTTCAACGCTTGGGGGGAACCAGATGAGGCTCCGCCTATTTTTTGCACTTCCTCTGAGTTCTATTTGAAGCGAGCATTTTCTCTTGTAGTTCACTCCCAGTGGATAGTGCAACCCTGCAAACCCTTTAGTCTTTCAGTCCTGCCCTCCCCCCTGGCTCTTTGGTGACATCCCAGTTTGTGTTAGAGGGTCTAGTGGTTGAGGATATTAACGCCCCTGTCTTAGATATGGTTTCCCAAGGTTCTAAATCATTGTTGAAGGTTCCCGCTTCCCCTTAGATTCATGTGTCTTGCCGTAATGCTTTTCAAGGAGCTAGTCTCTATTGTCCGAGTCTTGAGGAGGGTGTTTCCTAGTTTGCAGGTCAGATGTCTTTGGGTTGAAATGTATTTGCGAGAACAGAGGTTGAAGCAGGTGGTCAAGGATTTGAGGCATTAAATGCTCCAATTAATGAAAAGTTCTCAGTCGGAGCCATCCCCCCAGCTCGAGCCTCACAAAGTTTTGTTTCTTTCGTCGGTTTGCTCTGATCTGCGCCATGAGGCCACAAGGAATCAGCGACGTTAGAAAGCTTTCAAAGCAGGTGAGAACAAACCTTCGTTGAGCCTCGGGGTGGATGTCAACCTTAATAGGGTATCGAGTCTTCTGCAGCGGACGTTGGTAGGCAAGATGTTCTATATTTCTTTCTCCAAAGAAAGTATCCAAAAATGGGTTGAGTCAACATGGAAACACATTCTTGGGTACTCGAAGATTAGCCTTCTAGCAAATGACTAGCTTGTGTTTCACTTCTTACGAGAGGAAGATTTGATCAAGGTTTCAAAATATTCGTGGGTTAATGGTAAAGGCTTTCTTTGAACACAAAGATGGCACACCATATTTAACCACTCTAGTGAGAAACCTCGGCTCAAATACTTAAGTACTTCTGGGTTAAACTGCCAAGTTTTCCGCATGAACTTTTGTCAACGAATATTTTCATCAGTGTTGCAAACACTTTGAGGAAATTTATCTTCTTCGACAATAAATCTCAAGTGGAGTTTGATAAAAGGATTGCATGGATCTTGTGGATATGGACACTGAGGAGTGGCTCCCTAATGAACTGGTTATCTCTTGCGGTGAAAATTTTTATGTCCAGTGCTTGGACTATTGGAAAGTTCCCTTCCGGTGCCTTAGCTGCCACCAGACAATTCATTTGAGGAAGGATTGTTGGAAGTCGCGCAGGGTTCGTGTTCCTCAATTTAAGGGCAAAAATTCCATGGAAATGGGGGACTTCTTATCCTCCTATGTTGGCCCATCGGCCTTGGAATTGCATGACAGAGTCTCGTCTGGGACCTCAGAAAAAGATACTTCGGCTTCTCATCATTTGAATCTGTCCAGGTCTATTGGATTCAGTTCGGACTTTTCGGTTCCTTCCTCACAGCTACTTGAGCCAACAAAGGTTTTGTTGGACTAGGGGGCTACTCCCAACAGCTCTCAACAATAATTAATTTCTCCAGATGCTTTCTCGCTTTAGGTAGCCCCATTCCAAGACTCTTTAATTTTGGTTTTATCTCCAATACACATGGTTATGTTGGATGATCTTAAATATTCTTTTGTTTCATCTGGTCGTTCTTCCTCTTCGAATGTTTGTTTGTTAAAGAATTATCTCTTTGTTTTAGGGCTTAATCTAGCCAATAATGGCTTCATAACTCCTTTTCATGATCAGGCTTTTCTCCCTCTAGCCCCCTAGCCCCCTCCTCTACCTCCCCTATCCCTTCAATCTTCTTCCTCCTTTGTCTCGTTGGTGCCCACTCCCTCTCTCATCTCATCCTCTGGGAGCTAGTCACAGCCTATAGGCACTCTGGATATAAACTCCTTTCCTCCCCTGATCCACTCGGCTTCTCTAATGTATTCTTGTGCCTCAAATCCCTCCTCTGGTATCCCTCTGTCTTTCGTTTTGTCATTCAGCAACATTTTGAAGCCCTCCCCTTTGTAGATTCTCAACTCCTAATTGACCTCATCCCTAGTGAACATCCCAGTCTTCTCTGACGTAAACATTACTATCAGAGAATAAAAAAAATAAAAAAATAAATAAATAATAATAAATAAATAAATTAAAATTAAAATTAAAAAATAAAAAATAAAAAATCCATGGCTAGGGATGGCTACTCTCGGGATTCCTGCATTTCTCAGAATTCCCCCTATGTTGCTTCCTCTTTTCGGGCCCTTAGAGTGCAGGAGCCCACATATGGGTGTTAGAAATGATTTTGCTCTCTCTGAACATAAGGGCGATCAGAGGAAACTCCAAATTCCTTTCCCTCGAGACATTAATAGAGCCTTATCATCCCTCCGTGATGTTGTTTCAAGATTCCATGGTGTTCAAAGCTAAAGCCATGGATTTCTTTTCGAAAATTTGTTTTGGGTGGTGTGTATGTGCATCAGATACAGATGGCCAATTTGGGGGTTTAGCGGCTATCTAGGATCCTTTACAAGCATCTTTCAATGCATTCCAGTCGAAGGTGGGGATTATTATGGAAGGATATTGGAGGGGTTTCTCTAGTCTAGTGATTATTGCAAATGTTTATGGCCCATACAAAAATAGGATAGGTTTCTAGGACACCTTCCACCTTAGTGGCCTCCTCGGTTGCAACAAGTTGATCCTGGCTAGAGATATTAATCTAACTATGTCGGCCAATGAGGTTTGGGGCAGTAGGGCCAAGATAGACCCTTTGGCCTCTCATTTCACAAACTTGTTCCAAAGTGTGAATTTGATTGACATTTGTCCTTCTATTACCCCCACATGGAGAAATGGTTAGATAGGTGGCAAAGGGATTGCAAAAAGGTTGGATCGCTTCTTAATGGCTAAAATTTGGCTTCTTCCATAAGCAATATAAATCTTGGACTGTCTTTGATAGTATTTAGATCACATTTTCTTGGAGCTTGACTTTCAGAGTTCAAAATCCTTCTATCCCTTCAAATTTAATCATGCATGGCTTAAGGATATGTATTTTAATAATCTTGATAGAGGCTACTAGCCTAAGCTAGAAATGCCAAATTTTGCTTATGATATGGACTCCCTCTCCTATAAGTTAAACATGTTGAAGAAAGTAGTGATTAGATGGGAGAAGGAAAGGAAGAAATCTCTGAATGTGAACTTGCTTCTATCGGGATAAAACTTTTTCAGTCAATCCTTCTTCATAGACTCATTCCCATCAGAAGTCAAAAGTCACCTGTGCAATCTCCAGTCGAAGAAACTACACATTTTAAAGCTTAATGAGGAGTCCTGGACAATCAAGAGTAGGGAAAATTGGATTTCTCAGGGGGATGGCAACAACAAAAAATATTCACGAGTATGCCACTCATAGGAAAGTGAATAATGAATATGGGTGTTAGAAAATGTAAAGCGGTAAATATTATATCTTATTTTCCTTAACCTTGATAGTATCTTATCTTCTTTGGTTAGATATTTCATCAAACAATATCGAGAACAATAACAGTAACAAAAAGAGGACACAGATATAGGCTCTCAGCCTGGGCAAAACCCCTCCAAGGGAAAAACCCGAAAACTCTTCTTTTCTTAGAATCTGCTTCAAATGAGATACAAACACCCAATCCCTAGACCAAGTCCTTCTCCTAGTACCAAGTCAGCCCTTTCTCAAGTCCTCCCTTTATTCTACACCAAACTGCTACACCCTGCAACTTCAATGAAGCGAACAAAGTTCCTTCTACAGATTAATTACTCCAAAAGACTTGGAATATAAAGATATCCATAAGGATACGAATATTATATAATAAAATGTTTGAATATGATGATACTGAAGTAAAAAACTTCTGATATGCAGAAATATATGTATAAATATTTTATTAAAATGATGAATTGACAGATGATGAATGATTATAATGGGGTTCCTGGCTTATATACCGCCATGGGCACCCTTTGGGAAAGGGCATGATCTTATGATCGTGCCCTTTCGTCTAACTAAGCCTAAAATTAAATAATAAACCTAAAATTAACTAATTTTTTACATAACATTGCCTTCCTCTCGAAAGAATGCTTTGTCCTCAAAGCATACGCAACGACGGATGTTGTTGACAAAATGCTTCATTCTCCCAAGAAGCGTCTTCTTTGGTAAGTCCTTCCACTTGATCAGATATTCCAAGATGATCAAGGTCCCACATTTTAAAAGGTCTTGGATTAATCTTGCAATTTCCGTTTTTTGGTGATGTGGATATCGGTATGGCTTGATGTTGACAGGGTCTGATCTTGCCTTGACTTCTATTGTATGCTCAATTTCCCTATTAGGCAGCATCTTCATAGGTAGGTCTTGAATTACTTTTTCATGATTCCGAATTAGATCTTGTATCTCTGGTGACTCTTCACTGGTCATATTTGCAGATAACATTTCTAACTGGTGACATTGTACTACATAAGCGGGTGCTCCTTTTCGACTCATCTTCATCATTTGAGATGATGATACAACTTGATTTTTTGGTGCTTGGAATCCGTGTAGTTTGTACTTCTGACCTCCCCATTTGAATTTTATAAATTGTACTTGATGGTTGGCGGCATAAGTACCTAAAGTTCGTAGCCATTGGATACCTAAGACTACATCTACTCCTAACGGTACCGTGAAGAACGGAAACTCTAGATTGAAGTCTTGAATCTGCGAATTGACCTTCAATCTTCTTACCGTTAGCTACCATCACTTTCATGTTTGGTAAGGGAAATGAAAAAATATTGAGTCTCTTTGCCACAGTTGTATCTAAAAAATTGTGTGTGCTACCAAAGTCGATGAGAACCACTACGTTGTTCTTCTTTATGTGTCCTTTTAACTTTAAGGTCTGAGGTTGTGATATACCTGTCATAGCTGATAATGACACTTGCGGAATACTTCCGTCATCTAATTCTGGTGAGAATTCTGGGGCATCTTCTGTTTCTTCTATGTCATAATCTTCACTGTTTGAATCATTGGTTGCTTCACAATTATATAGGTTCTTTGGTTCTTTTCCTTTAGCACATCTATGTTTGGGATCCCACTTCTCACCATAGCGTTTACATTTACTCTCTTTTATCCTTTGCATTTCCACATTAGATTTGTCATCTTCACGACGATGTGGTGGAACATATCTCGTATTGTTTGAGTCCACATACTGGGGTATCCTTCGTCTTGCATATGTTTTTTCCACTTTTGACCAAAATATTGGTTCGGATTTCTTTTCGGATGTTTTTGCTTTTCGTCTTGCTACTTCTATTTATGTAATGCCATGCATCTCAAGTTCTGCTTCTAAATGGGTTTTGAGTCCCGAGACGTATGATTGAATTAGACGAGATTCTGATAACCCAGGTACTCGTGTTACTAAGGTCTCCCATTCTTGAGTGTATTCGTCCACACCTCCTTTTTGTCGTAACTTGATGAGTTTTGAAAAGAACTCTTCTTCTCTTACACCTTGGAATCTTTTAAAGAATGCATCTTTAAATTTTCTCCAGCCAATGACGTGTTTGTCTTTTTCCACCACATATACCAGTTATATGCTTCTCCTTCCATTTTCATGGATGCATGCCTGAGCTTTTCGTCATCGTCAATGATGTCATATATCTCAAAGTATTCTTCTGCTTTATTTATCCATGCAACATTGTTTTTTTCGTTTCCATCGAATTTAAGCATCTCGACTTTTGCCCTTCGCTGGTATGTTGCTAATGGTTGAGCGAAAAAAGGGTGTTGATTGGTAAAGTTATCCCAGAGTTGTTTGTTTGTAAAGGCTGTGTTACTCACTTCTTGGTGGGGTGTCGCTGATTTTCTTGGGGATTCAACTTTTTCATGAGAGTTTGTTGACTTTGTTGAATCTGATGAGATGTGTTCTTGATTCTCTTCATTTTCTTTTAGTAGTTGTTCGGGTGTACAATTCATCTTTTTACACAGAAGTTTTAGCATTGTTAAGGTATCTCTGATGTTTACTTCTCTTTGGACAGTTGATTTTCCATCTTTATTTCTATTCGATTTGTCGTATTGTGAAGATTTTTGATTTCGTCAGCTTGCTTCCCAAGCTTGATCTGGAATTCATTTAATCTTTTACTAACCTCATCGTGGTTGCTATTTATCTTATGCTCCGCATCCAACAATTTTTTTTGGAAATCCACCATCGTCATTGTCGACATTGAGCGGGTTTGCGGGGGCGTGTATTTACTTGCCAGCTAAAATATTTTTCCCCTCTTTTTTTTAATTAGCTAAAATAAATTTTATACATATAACTTTTAATTAATTAAAATAAATTTAATTAATTAAATTAACTTATATATATATATATATATATATATATAACTTTTAATTAATTAAAATAAATTTAATTAATTAAATTAACTTTTATATATATATAACTTTTTAATTAATTAAAATCATTTTAATTCATTAAATTAACTTATATATATATATATATATATATATATATATATATATAAAACTTATAATTATATTATAGTATATATTATATAACTTATATATATCATACATATATATTGTATTTGTATGTTATACGGAGAGTCACGTACACCCAAAGGTCACGTCCGTTGCTCCTATCGTGACCCGTATCTGCACAGAAATACCGTGGCCCTTCCTGTCCGATTGTGGCCACGAGATTCTTGTTTACCAGCAAACAGCGATTGCAGTGTTTTCCACGGTGGCAGTTGTTAACTCGCAGACGTCCTTGTTGTTTTGTATGCTAATTCACTCACGCAGACGGAAGCAGACAGCGGATCCTTGGTGACCCGATGCCCCCACGCACAGGCTGCCTACGTCCAGAAAAAAGAACTGCTAGGAATCCGACCTTGTCTATATATATATATATATTTCCACTGCCGCTGGGGGAACGCACGTCTATTCAGTCAATACAGTTGTGCACAGCGAGATGCAGCTAGACTGAGTGGACCGCCTAAGAACCGAACCGCTCCGATACCAGATGAAGTAAAAAACTTCTGATACGCAGAAATATATGTATAAATATTTTATTAAAATGATGAATTGACAGATGATGAATGATTACAATGGGGTTCCTGGCTTATATACCGCCATGGGCACCCTTTGGGAAAGGGCATGATCTTATGATCGTGCCCTTTCGTCTAACTAAGCCTAAAATTAACTAATTTTTTACATAACAGATAGAATGAGAACGAGAGGCTTGCTTATATACCAAGCAAGTGTCTCTTCATGGAGAGTCATGTCTCATTTAGACATGCCTCTTCAGCGTAATTACTAGTTTAACTAAACATTATTTATGATTATTATCATTTACATTATTTTACATTATTTCCTATATATTTATTCATAACATTGCCTTCCTCCTCAAAAAGCTTTGTCCTCAAAGCTTGTCGATGAAAAAGGCTTGATCTCTTTTTCAGCTTCGAATGTCTTTCTGTTTCGGAATAGTCATCTTCGTCGATACAAGCTGATATGATCTTCTAAGTGACAAACAAAATTGTCGCACTAAGAAGGGATCAGACCATCCTAGATTAATTTTCTGTGGAATATTCTGATCACTGGAATTTTGTAACGACTTGTCAGCATAAGACGAGATTGATTTTACGTCATTATTCTCTGAAACATCAATTTGTTGTTTCTGGTCTGAATGGTCCTGATACGTAGCTTGGTTGAGTTGTCTACTCTCATGATTCGGATGTCGATATGGGACTTTACTTTCCCTTATTAGGTGTGTGGAAATTTTTTGATTTACTTCAGGGGATGATGTTGTTGAGTTCGTTACCAAACCTTCACTTGGGGTGTTTATCATCTGAACTGCAACATCCAAGCGCGTCTTTTCTTCAACTTGCTTGTCTTCTTCTTGAGTTGTGACATTCACTAGATCGGTATCTGTTGTTTTGTCATCAACTTGAATTCCTACATTTGATGCTTCCTTCTCGATAAGTTGTTGTACCTTGTTTTCTAATGACTTCTTATCCTTCTTAAGTTTCTTAATTTGCGTCAGTAATTTTTCACTATGGTTTTTAAGTCGAGAAACTTCTTCATTTTTGTCAACAATGATTTTGTCAATTTCATTTTGCATATTTTGTAATGCTTTTTTACCTTCTTGAGAAATTACTTTTGAAATATCTGATATATCTTTTGGCGTTACTGAATTTGGTTTCAGTGTAACATCTTGGAGTGTTATTTTCTTTTTCTTGCGGAAAAATGTAAAAAACTTCTTTTTTGTATTTAGAATAAAGGACCCTAGAGTTTCCATCCAGGGTGAGCCCAAAACAATGTAATCGTCAAAAAATAAGGTTTTCACGGTGAATTGCGAAGTAAAAATATAATCTCCAATACTTAGGTTTAGAGTGCTTATGTCGTATTGTTTGTCACGTGTCAACAAAAATTGTTTCAACTATATTTGATTCAGGAATCACCAATTGGTTAGCACATTTAGGACTAACATAATTACTTCTTTTAGTAGGACTGATAAAGATTATGATATCTCTTCCTGCGAGTGATCCTTTGATTTTGAATAGTGTGTCAACACATTTACTAAAGGTTTTAGGAAATCTTCCCTCACTAGTTTCCATTTTACGTTGATGTTTTTACGTAAACAATATGTCAACTTGAGCTTTTTTCTTATTATAAAATATCCCTTATTTCTATATATATTTTTCAAATATTCTCTTTTTTTTTAAATAACCTTGACTCGACTAATTTCCTCTTTATTTTTTTATTTTTTTTACTTTTTATTTATTTAATATATAGTTTATTTTCCTTTAATATTTCTCCTTAACACTTTTCAACTACTCTTTCTTTTTTTCTAAATCTTATAAAACTTCCAACCACTTTTTATTACCCTTATGGTATATATATTGCATTTAACTTTATATTTAACTAAATAACGGACCTTATATAACTTGGTACTCTTTTATAATTTTCTTTTTTTTATAACTTTAAGAATCTTTGCCTTTTTCCTTTTAATTATTTCTACGCCCTCTTTTAACTTTCTAACCTTCTTCTTGGTAATGAGTGATTCAACTCTAAATAAATTTTTTTTACGAACTTCAAAAATAAAATCGACTTATAAGGGAGATTTGGATAACAATTTTTAATTACATATATTTTTTTTTTGTTTTCGTTAAATCTTCACAGCGTCTTCCCTAACGTCCTCTTGTCAACTCAGTGAAATAATATATTGATAGACATTTATTTTGCTCTTTGTAATTTTAACGCTTCAAAATTAAACCAAAGTTTAGGAAGAACGTGACCGTACGGCGAGGGGTATGACTGATGGTTTATACGACAAAAATTATTTTATGCAGCAATATGATTTCTAATACAGTAATGGCTTGATTGTATTGGAGGGTGAATGGCATCGATCGGTGGGAGGGTACTGGCGTGCGGTGTTGAAGGGAGAGGCGGCAACACTTGTTGTGATGACCGACGGTGGTGCTGTCGAAGGAACGTGACGGCTGCAGACGGAGAAGGTTGTGCAGGGAGTTGCGAGCAGGCAGGAGAGGTGGTGTTGCATACGACCTACAATCAGCTATGTTGGTAAATCTCTTTTCATTGAGCAGTTCCAACTATGCGAGCGAGGCTATCTATTGGCATCGTCGGATTGTCAGTGCTCGAACGTTGCAGTGACTATGAATTTTCCTTGGTGGCTTCAGTGGGCGTGGTACAACTTTTCTTTATATATATATATATATTTTTATTTTTTAAAACCGGCTTTTTTTTTAATTTAGCTTTTGAGTTTTGTTTTTTTTTCTTATATATATAATTTTTATAATTTTTTTTCCATAATTTTTTTTTTCTCTTCCTTTCTTTCTCAAATAACTTTTTTTTATGTAATTTTTTTTTTAATAGCCAAGAGGCTGGCGAATCCGGTGGAATGGAGAATCTCCAAGCGTGTCAAAGGTTGACGATTTTCGATGGTCAAAGACCTGGATCGGAGAATGAGCTCTATGCAGCAGTTAAGCAGCCTAGAGGACCGAACTACTCTAATACCAAATGAAGCGAACAAAGTTCCTTCTACAGATTAATTACTCCCAAAGACTTGGAATATAAAGATATCCATGAGGATACGAATATTATATATTAAAATGTCTGAATAAGATGATACAATGAGAACGAGAGGCTTGCTTATATACCAAGCAAGTGTCTCTTCATGGAGAGTCATGTCTCATTTAGACATGCCTCTTCAGTCTAATTACTAGTTTAACTAAACATTATTTATGATTATTATCATTTACATTATTTTACATTATTTCCTATATATTTATTCATAACATTCAACCTCCCAGCTACAACACTGCTACTCAACCTGCAACTTCAACCTAGCAACTTCGTTATAGCAGCTTCTTGGAAACCCTAATATAGCCTCCTCCTAAGACCTACTTAGAGCAAGACAGCTCTCCCAAGGTCAACGAGGTCAAGATAAGGGTTTTCCCTCTCCGAGCTACTAGATTTTGCACTTCGTCCTACTCCATCTTGAACCTGCAAATTTGGCTTGTTTCTGCAGCCCAAAAACCCTAGAATTTCACACGTGTGAGAGAGATAGAGCCCAAAACCAAGAAATTTTGTCCTTCCAGCTTCTTCTAGACCTTCGCTCTCCTTCTTCCTTTCCCAGCTACAGATTGAACTCTTTCTTGTAGATCGAACTTGTAAGGAGTGAGTCTCAAATGAAGTCGAACTACTCCTTTATATAGCCTTCTCAAGGGGTTGAATTCCCTCCTTTAGGCCAACTTGTACTCCTGGAGTTTCCAAGACTTTCTCCACTCAAAAATAATTCTTTTTACAATTAAAAATTGTTTGTAAAGGTATTATAAACATGATGTTGACTTCATTCACTCATGACGATAAATCCTAAGACCTAGCAAACCCTAAAAGCATGAAGAAAATGCTTTTACCTAGAAGACCATCAATAATGAGCATGAAACCCATGGTTTAATAGTAATAACTTTCTTTCTTCTTTTCTTGCTTGTCACATATGATACATATTGAAATGAATACAACAATTATGAAGACCGAAACTAGTTACATTTTCAACACTTGCTCTTAACTAGGGAGGTATTCATAATTGTACAACCATTACAACATCATACCTCAAACTGAAGAGTTCTCAAGAAGAGTCAGATTGATAAGCCATATTATAAGCATCATCATCAAGACCAACGTTGTCCCTGACGCCTAACTGGACAAGCTCTACTTTAATCAAGAGCATTATGCTGGGAGGCTTTACATGTGATATCGCACTATCTCTACAAGGTACATACCCCATCCAGATGTCTACAAGGTATGTCCTTTCAGGACTATTCTTATCTTGGATCTCCATTCCTGAGTCCTCAAAGAATATCGGTCCTCTTCGACCACTCTTTTCTTGGATACCTGTCACATCCTCCAAGAGTGTCGGTCCCTTTCCTTCCCTGGATGTTATATCCTTAAGGAAACCACAGATGCTTATCCAATCCTCCTTCATTCTCTCTTTGTTACCTGAAGAGGAGAATGCACATGTGATATCCAACATCACTACCTCTCAAACAGCGAGGACATCCCTATACTCCTTTAATCTTGAGAATAAAACCTTGTTCCTGTACATGGAGACTCCTTTACTCACTCTCAAAATCCGAGGAGATCTAGACTTCCTTTCTATTTGGGAAATCATCTTCACAAGCCTTATAGCTTGTCTTCAAAAAGGTATCAACTACCAGTTCTTCATAGTTGTCTGGCTCCCTCTTTCTTCTACATCATCGAACTTTCTTTCTTTCAAGGTATCATGGAGCCACCTTCTCTTTTCGATCTTGTGATAGGTTTCAAGCCAATATTTGTGCTTATCACTTTCTTCTTTGATATGAAGGCATTACACTGAACCTTCCCAAACTTCACGTTGATCATGGCTGCTTCTTGAAAGTGACCTTCCTTTACCTTCAAGTTATCTTCTTGTACCGCTACCTTTCAATCTCAATAACTTGACTTTACGGTTGCCAGGTATAGGATATCAAGCTTCCCTCAATATCCTTCATCCATACAATTGAACTTGCCTCAACTGTCATCATATATCCTGCAATGTTCTCTCAGGTAGCAAAAATAATATGTTAACCAGATAACCAATAATAATGAAAATCATACTTACCTCATGATGACCTTCTCAGTCCATTAACATCCTCATGGTCCTTCTCCATATCAAACTTTCTTCATGCATCAGAGTGCCCATGGATCAAACTTGATTACCAAGTTACAACTTTTTCTTCCAGAGAGTATAGTATATACTATACGTTAATCATTATTATATATATTCTAGAGAAAGTCTTAAATTCTTATTGTTTTCAAGCATCATATATCCACACGTTGAAGAATGTAACTAGGTTGGGTCTTCATAATTGTATTTGAGTCATAATGAAATGTATTTATCAAAAGAAAGAAAAAGGAATTATTATTATTATTATGACTTATTAAAGCATGGGTTTCATGCTTGGATCATCATGTTTTAAGTCAAAGTCCCCATTGGGGACTTCTAAGTTTTGTCTTGAGTCATTAGAGTCATTATCCATTTAAAGAGACCCTTCTTGGGCTTTTGAATCATGTAAAAAGAATTATTATTGAGTAAAATAAGTTATTTGTCACCTCCACACCAAGTCGGCCCTTACCTGATCAAGTCAGCCTACATGAGGGTAATTCGAACTCCAAAAAAGAGTATATATACAAGCAGTTCGATTCATTTGGAAGACACTGTGTCACAAGTTCAATATAGAAGGAGGAGCAGAAAATGTGCAAAATTACAAGAGAAAGGAGAAGGATTGCTAGATCGAAGATTTTCTGGGTCATCTCTCTCACACATGTGAATTTACTGGGTTGATGCTAGGATCAAAATTATAGATTTTATTGGGTCAATGTTCTATTGGGCAGAAGTTCTACTACTAGGTCGAAGTTTTGTTGTCGGGTCGAACTTCTGTTGCTGGGTCAAAGTTCAATTGTTGGGAAAGTCGAAACTCTAGTACAGCAAGATCAAAGTACTTGGTCGAAGTTGTTACTAGAAGGATATCATCTGCAGAAGAAGGGAAGGGTTGACTTGGTGGTTGGAGGAAGTTCGTGTCTAGGTCAAGGAGTCTTGGATCATCTCATGAAACTATTAAAGGAAGAGTTGTTGACTGGTTTTCCCCTAGATAGGGGTTTTGCCCTGGTTGTCCACCTATATTTGGTGTCTGTGATCTTCGTGTTATTGTTTTGGTAATTGCTTGATGAACTAAAGTAAAAGAAGAATATAAGAATATCACGAGTAATTATCAACACAAAGAAAATCTTTCTACCTTTCTGATTTTCCAACATGGTTTCAGAGCTAAGGTGAAGAAAGAAAAAGGGAGCCTGAAGCTCTATTAAAAGGAGAATAAGGAAATCTCAAGAAGTTGAATAAGGGTGATCAAAGGGGATCATATAAGCCTGCTATCTTCATGAACCATGTCTAACTCATTGAAAGGAGAAATCAAATTAGAAGGAGCCTCCAATTACAGGGCATGGAAAAGGATGATAGATCTCATCCTCAAAAAGAATAAAAACTTGAATCTAGTCAAAGGAAAAGTAAAGAAGCCTACAGATGAATCAAGTGAAACAGAGAAAGCAAAGTTTAGAGAAACAGAAATATTCACCATGAGCCTAATAGTGGATCATCCCATATATATCCAACATAGATTCCACTCAAGGGATTTAGAAGGATACTCCTACATTCAAGAATGCATGTAGACAAGAAGAAGTCAGAATATCTTTAGTAAGCAACAAGGAAAGTGAAGAAGAGAAAATCTCGAATGCCTATCACAAGAATAAAGTGAACCTTCAAGAAGTCCAAAGGGCCAAGGAACAAGATAGACCTATCCAAGATTGAATGCTACAATTGTCACAAGAAGGGTCACTATAGAAGTAATTGTCCTAAGAATCCAAGGAATAAAAGAAGAGATAGGGATCGAGCAAACATTGCCAACGAAGGTTCACCAAAGAAGAACAATATGGAAGGATCCAAAGTGAAAGACATATTTGCCAGGGACTCTTAGGGACTCTATCCCTTACATATCCTTCTATTCTAAGTTTTGAATTGTTTTTCCTTTATGCTTTGATTTTTAGTACTTGTAGGTTTAACATGCTTTGGAAAAACATTGTTGAATTGTTTTGTTAAAGTTATAGGTATCCATCGAGATTGGATTAAGAGGGAGCCCTCACCATTTTCCCAAAGATAAGTATCTTACTCCTTGTATTATCTTTTATATTTGGTTTTCCTTTTCCTATCCAAATGTGTTTGTATTAGATGTTAATAATATTTATTTTATATTTTCATTGTTTAGGAAAAGCTTGCTGATATGCTCAAGGGATATGGAGAGGATCTATTGGAATTGATGTCCTGTAAGGTTTGTCTAGAAAGTATCTCAAAGGTATGTCTTAAAACTTAACATGTGTTCTATTCAAGATAAAGGTACATTCATTCATTCTAAATGAATCTGCTTTACATCACTAACAAGTGCTATGTCTAGGACCTTTGAATCTTAAAGATTCTTGTCTAGGTGATTAATCATTAGATTGAATCTACCCTCATTAAAATCATCATGTTTGTGGAACCCTAATAGGTTCTCTATAAAACCCTAACCTAAGGGTGTGTTGATATTGTTGATGAAACCCTAGTCTTCTTAGGGTTATTAATGAAATCTAAAAAATATTATTCTTTTGATGTTTGGGGTTTTGATGGTAATGTCATGTTTGGAGTAGTATGGGAACCCTAGTCCTTTAGGGTTGGATGATAATATCTGTGTTGAAATCATAGACCTTAAGAGTTTTTGGAAAATTAGGGTTTGTTGTGTTATGTATTGAAACCCTAGATCTTAAGGGTTTGGTAGGGTTTATAAGCAAGACCCGAATGGATTTTGATATGCTCATGCATGATTATGAAATCCTAGACATGTATTTGTGCTAACCTATTTGTTGATAAGTTCTGGAGTTTGCAACCAAGCCCTAGTAGAAGTTTGATATTCTAGGATATGATGTGATGTTATTGTTTGGCCTTGATGTTGAATCTAGAGTTTACAACAAACCCTAGTAGAATTTGATCATATTAGATTGTGTTGTGATTGGTTTTGATTGTTGAAGCTTAGTGTCTCACGTATGGAATCTAGGATTTGCACTAAATCCTAGTAGAAGTCTAACATATGAATTCTGAAGTTGTTGGATGCATTGTAGAACTATACTTGTTTGAATTGCTTCTAGGGTTTGCAATATATTATAGTAGAGTATGTCATATATTTGGAAGAAATATTGACACCCTAGATATAATGAAGATTGTTATCTTGATTGAGTTGTTCAAAGTCTTGATGATGAAGTCTAGGGTTTATGACAAAACCCTAGCAAGTAGTTGAAATTTAAAATTATGTCTCTTGTTGATTATGAGCCTAACTAAGTTTAGGTTGTTGATGTCTAAAGTCTAATGCTTCCATTATGATATAGTTAAGTTCATGCTTCTATATATGTATTTGGTTGTACTTGCTATCTAAGTTGTGCAGGTACATAATCTTCAAGATGCTGAAGATATTCGTAAGTAAAGTTGATTTGATTGATAAGCATGAGGAAGGAAGTTATATGAAATGATGATGATCAAGATGACTCTGATAAGAAGAATGGAAGCCATGAAAGATTCTTTGATGTCATAGAAAGAAGTTGATCTCCCTAAGTTAAGAGGGAGCCTGGATAAAAGAAAGGGTATATCTCCCAAGTTGAGAGGGAGGGCATATTATAGTCATGATGAATACCTTGAAGAAGAAATTGGAGAATGTATATTGAGGTGTTGTTGAAAGAAGGAAAGCAGGATTTCGTTGTTGTTGCATGTGAAGTAGGAAAGGAAGTTATATGATTGAAGAAACTTTTGTCTAGACTTGTTGGGAAGCCTCTAAGTCCTACTATGATAAATTGTGAAGCAGCATCAAGATGTCTGAAGACCCCGAAGGTTTGTGTTTACTCATGAGTATTTGAAAGGTTGTTACTAATTGGGGTTGTGACTATTCAGGTAAATCTCTTGAAGTTTTTGAAAAGCATGCTTGAGGTTATTGATCTGTTTGATCAAAAGAGATTTGATGAGTTGAGGCATTGTGTTTGTAAAATGCCTGGGAGGACATCTGGTCGGCACATGTGTTGATGTCTAGTTCCAGAAGTAGGGAGGGTGGTGTTGGTCATAGAGATCTTACCTTGCATTACGCACCTAGTTCCTTGGGTTGATGGTTAGCAAGTATGCCTAATTGTACCTAGAGAGGTTGAAAGATTTAGTCCATCTTAGTCCCACCCGAATAGATTGTACCTGGTCAAGAATCTAGTCCGTGGCACCGTAAGTGCCTAAACTCTTAATGGTTCATGTGTTTTGAGATCTTCCATGTACTTGTGTATATATGTGTAAGTATGAATACCTCCCTAGTTAAGAGCAAGTGTTGAAGAATGTAACTGGGTTTGGTCTTCATAATTGTATTGGAGTCATAATGAAATGTATTTATCAAAAGAAAGAAAAAGGAATTTTACTATTATTATTATTATGACTTATTAAAGCATAGGTTTCATGCTTGGTTCACCATGTTTTAGGTCAATCCCCATTGAGGACTTCTAGGTTTTGTCTTGAGTCATTACAATTAGTGTCCATTTAAAGGGACCCCCTTCTTGGGCTTTTGAATCATGTAAAAAGAATTAATATTGAGTAAAATAAGTCATTTGTCACCTCCACACCAAGTCGGCCTACATGAGGGTAATTAGAACTCCAGAAAAGGGTATATATACAAGCAATTCAATTCATTTGGAAGACACTCCCTCACAAGTTTGATATAGAAGGAGGAGGAGCAGAAAATGTACAAAATTGCAGGAGAAAGGAGAAGGATTGCTAGATTGAAGTTTTTCTGGGTCATCTCTCTCACACGTGTGAATTTGTTGGGTTGCTGCTGGGATCAAAATTCTGGATTTTGTTGGGTCGAAGTTCTGCTACTGGGATCAAAATTCTGGATTTTGCTGGGTCGAAGTTTTGTTGCTGGGTCGAAGTTCTGCTGTTGGGTCGAAGTTTTGTTGCTGGGTCGAAGTTCTGCTGCTGGGTCGAAGTTTTGTTGCTGGGTCGAAGTTCTGCTGCTGGGTCGAAGTTCTGCTGTTGGGAAGGACGAAATTCTACTGTAGCAAGATTGAAGTACTAGGTAGAAGTTGTTACTGGAGGATATCATCTACTGAAGAAGGGAAGCGCTGACTTGGTGGTTGGAGGAAGTCTACGTCTAGGTCAAGGAGTCTTGGATCATCTCGTGAAACTATTAAAGGAAGAGTTGTTGACTGGGTTTTCCTCTAGATAGGGCGTTTTCCTTGGTTGTCCGCCTACATCTGGTGTATGTGATCTTCGTGTTATTGTTTTGGTGATTGCTTGATGAACTGAAGTAAAAAAAGAACATAAGAAAGTTAATAAGAAAATAAGAATATCACAAGTAATTATCAACATAAAGAAAATCTTTCTGCCTTTGTGATTTTCCAACACCATATACCTAAGAATATTTTATGACCAACTTTTTCTCCACAAGATTCTATACATGAATCTTATCCAAAGTTTTATATCCAGCATGCATTCCTATGCTTTTATCCGATCATCTAGCTATTTATATATCGCGCAAAGAGCCTGTATCCTGACCCATTGCATTATTTCATCCCTTTACTGGTATTGATTCCACATTACATGGAATGTCTACTAGCCTTTGTCATAGTGCTTCTTCCAAGAACCTTTCATAATTATGGTTCTTCCAAGATCATGATGATCCGCCTAAGCATGATGACTTCCTCTAGCATAATGTTAGATAATGCCTGGATGATCAATATGCGAAAATGGTCTATCTATCCATCTATTTAGATGATCTCTACAAAGCAACTTAATTATGTAAATTCTAGACATGCTCCTATCATATGCTTCTTTCTATTATGTTATGCAAAACATGTTATTCTAAAAGAAAAAATATTCTCAGAGAACCTGGCAGTCAATGAACCTTATTTAGTAGTAAAGATCCTTCACTTCTTCCTTCTTTGCTTTCTTCTCAAGTTCTCCCACTACCTCAGCTACATGAGCTTCACTGCTTTCCTTTCTCTTGTTGTTCTGCTTGTTTGGACAGTCCCTCTTAAAGTGTCCAAATTCATTACATCCAAAACATTGTACTTTGGACATGTCTTTCTTCTTGGACTTACCAAACTTTCCTTTCTTCAACTTCTTGACTCAAGCTAGAAAGGCTTGAGATTGCTCATCAAATCCAATATCATCTTTGACCATGGTCATTGATTCTTCTAATATGCATTGCACCCACAACTCATCAAAGGAAATTGAATCCTTCTTGGGGTAGATGCTTGTTGCAAAGTTGCTCCATTCTAGCAGCAATGCATTCAATACACAAATGGTTACTTATGAATCAGTAATAGGTTCCCCAAGTCCTTGCAGGTGGTCTCTTAGTTGAGAGACTCTCATGAGAAAGGATGCCACGTCCTCATCCTTTGACTTCTTTATTCTGCATAGTTTGTTCCTCAACGACATCTTTTGTCCTGTTGTACTTACCGAATACAAATTCACTAGCTTGTCATAGATGGCCTTGGAAGTCTTCAAATTTGCAACAAATGAAACAAGAGAATCTTTAATGGATTCCACTGTGATCCTTTGTGCCCTTACTTCCCCTTTCTTGCATTTTGCTAGTTCTTTTGTCTTATCTTTCTCAGGTTCAGTAATTTCCCCAATAACATATTCCATTACTTCTTGTTTAGTTAATATCAAGTCAATTATTTTTTTCCATGCTAGATAGTTTGATGGCCCAATGAGCTTGTTTCCCTCTTTGTAGAAAGAACCCATGTGACTTGAAGGTTCAAGCATGATGTGATAATATATTACTTGATGACCAAAATTTTCCTTAATGATGTCTCCAACCTTCTTGATTCTTTCAAGACCTTTAAAGAGTTCTTGATGGTCTTTGAAAGATGTTCCCTAGGATTCCTCCACCAACAGCGTTTGAAGTGAACAAAGTTCCTTCTATAAATTAATTATTCCAAAAGACTTGGAATATCAAGATATCCATGAGCATACAAATATTATATTAAATATATGAATAAGAATAAGAATGAATGATTTACAAATGAGAATGAGAGGCTTGCTTATATACCAAGCAAGTGTCTCTTCATGAAGAGTCATGTCTCATTTAGACATGCCTCTTCAACCTAATTACTAGTTAACTAATCATTATTACAATTTATCTTTATTATTTATATATATTTTATTCGTTACATTGCCTCCTTCCTCAAAGCTTGTCGATGAAAAAAGGCTTGATCTCTTTTTCGGCTTCGAAAGTCTTTCTGTCTCGGAATAGTCATCCTCGTCGATACAGGTTGATATGATCTTCTTAGTGACAAACAAAATTGTCGCACCGAGAAGGGATCAGACCATCCCAGATTAATCTTTTGTATAGTACTCTGATCGCTGGAATTTTGTAACGACTTGTTAGCATAACACTAGATTGAGATTACATCACTATTATCCGGAACATCAATTTGTTGTTTCGGTTCTAACTAGTTCAAATATGTAGCATGGTTGATTCGTCTGTTCTCATGATTCGGATGCCGATATGGAATTTTTTTGGTTTGATTTCTCCTTACTAGGCATGTGCCAAGTTTTATATTTTATTCTGGCAAAAATGTTGTTGAGATGGTTACGGAACATTCACTTGGGATGTTCATTGTCTGAATTGCAACATCTACGTGTGTCGTTTCTTCAACTGACTTGTCTTCTTGAGTTGTCATATTCACTGGATCAGTATTTGTTGTTTTGTCATCAACTTGAATTCCTACATTTGATACTTCTTTCTTGATAAATTGTTGTACCTTGTTTTCTAATGACTTCTTATCCTTCTTAAGTTTCTTAATTTGCGTCAATAATTTTTCACTATGGTTTTTAAGTCGAGAAACTTCTTCATTTTTGTCAACAGTGATTTTGTCAATTTCATTTTGCATATTTTGTAATAATTTTTTACCTTCTTGAGAAATTACTTTTGAAATATCCGATATATCTTCTGGCTTTACTGAATTATGTTTCATTATAACATCTTGGAGTGTTATTTTCTTCTTCTTGTAAGAAAATGTTAAAAAAAAATTCTTAGTATTTAGAATAAAGGAACCTAGAGTTTTCATCCATGGTGATCCCAAAACAATGTCACTGTCGTTAAAACATAAGGTTTTCACGGTGAATTGTGAGGTAAAACTATAATCTCCAATATTTATCTGTAGATTACTTATATCGTATTGTTTGCCAAAAATATTTGTTTCAACTATATTTGATTCAGGATCACCAATTGATTAGCACATTTAGGACTAATATAATTACTTCTTTCAGTAGGACTGATAGAGATTATGATGTCTCTTCCTACTAGTGATCCTTTGATGTTAAATAGTGTGCAAACACATGTACTATGGGTTTCAGGAAACCTTTCATTACTAGTCTCCATTTTTGCCTTGATGTTTTTATGTAAACAATATGTCAACTACAGCTATTTTTATTATAAAATATCACTTATTTCTTCTATATATATTTTTCAAATATTCTCCCTTAATGTGGATTGTTAAAACTTGAATACCCTTTTATTAAAAAAATACTCCTTTATATTGTTTCCCTCTATATATGTATGTATTTCTTTATATTAAGACCCCTTTTCAAAATAACTTTATTATCTTATAATAATAATAGTTTCACTTCTTTTTTTAAAAATAAATTGGTCTCATTTTTTTATATACTTAATTACTCCCTTGATAACTTTTAATGTCATCCCACTTAATATAAAAGTCACACTTAATATAAACTTTTATGATGTCACCACACTTAATAAATATAAAGGTCACGTCTTTTCATATGACACGGTCACGATGTTCACAATACTTTTTAAGTAAAAAGTAATATTTATCTTTCACGTAAGAGCTTTTGTATCCCTGTTTTTTCTTTAACTTTTAAAATACCATGGGCTATTACCATGGGTTGTTTTTAAAACCTCCTGTAAAAAGTAATATTTACCTTTCACATAAGAGCTTTTGTATCCCTATTTTTTCTTTAACTTTTAAAATACCATGGGCTATTACCATGGGTTATTTTTAAAACCACGGGCTTCTCCACATAAAAAGTTTTAAATATACTCGGTATGAGATTTTGTATCTGTTTTGTTTTTTCTTTTACTTTTTTTTTCTTTTTATTTTTTTTATTTTTTTACTTTTTTTTTTTGGTTAATTTTTTTTTTATGGCCAAAGACCTAGAAAAATGGAGAAAATAAGAAACTCCCAAATTCTGAGCAAAATGGTTCAATTGTACGGCAGCAAGGTTCACGAATTTCGATAGCCAAGGACCTGGATCAGAGAACGATCTCTGTGCACCGGTTAAGCAACCTAGAGGACCGAACTCCTCTGATACCAAATGAAGCGAACAAAGTTCCTTCTATAGATTAATTATCACAGAAGACTTGGATTATCAAGATATCCATGAGGATACAAATATTATATTAAATATATGAATAAGAATAAGAATGAATGATTTACAAATGAAAATGAGAGGCTTGCTTATATACCAAGCAAGTGTCTTTTCATGAAGAGTCATGTCTCATTTAGACATGCCTCTTCAACCTAATTTCCAGTTTACTAATCATTATTATAATTTATCTTTATTATTTATATTTATATTATTTATATCTATTTATATTATTTATATATATTTTATTCGTTACAGCTTTCAAGATTGATGCCTCAAAAATAGACTTCCTTTTTGCGAGATCAACACCCTCCTTGCGAGACTGATGTAGTCTTGATCTTTTTCAATGTAGAAACAATACATTAGAAGGGTCTTCTACCAACAAGCCTTTAACCAGATCCCTTCAAGAGACAATTTTGTAGTCTTCTTTCAGGCTTCTAGAGCTTCCTATCTTTTCATCAACAATCCTTTCTAGTTTCCTTTCCAGCTGCCTTCCTTGTTCACCTTAGCTCTAATACCACATTAGAAAATGTAAAACGGAAATTATTATATATTATTTTCCTTAACCTTTGTAGTGCTTGTGAGTCTTTAGTTATCTTCTTTAGTTAGATCTTTCATCAAACTATATGAAGAATAACAAAAAGAGGACACAAATATAGACTCTTAGCCAGAGAAAAACCCCTCCAAGACGAAAACCTGGAAACTATTCTCTTCTTAGAATTTGCTTCAAATGAGATACAAAGACCCAATCCCTAGACCAAGTCCTTCTCCTAGTACCAAGTCGCCCCTTTCTCAACTCCTTCCTTTATTTTGCACCAAACTGCTACACAATGCAAGTTCGACCTACCTGCGATAGCACTGCTACTCGACCTGCAACTTCAACCTAGCAACTTTGTTCTAGCGTCTTGGAAACCCTGTTAGAACAATGTCAAGATAAGGGTTTTGCCTCTCCTAGCTACCAAATTCTGCACTTTGTCCTACTACAACTCGGACCTACAACTTCGTCCTATTTTTGTAACCCAGAAGTGAGAGAGATAGAGCCCAAAACCAAGAAATTTCATCCTTCCAGCTTCTTCTAGACATTCACTCTCCTTCTACCTTTCCCGGCGACAAATCAAATTCTTTCTTGTAGATCAAACTTGTGAGCGAGTGAGTCTCAAATGAAGTCGAACTACTCCTTTATATAGCCTTCTCAAGGGGTCAAATTCCCTCCTTTAGGCCAACTTGTACTCTTGGAGTTTCCAGGACTTTCTAGACTCAAAAATAATTCTTTTTACAATTACAAATTGCCTGGAAGGTTTTTATAAACATGGTGTTGACTTCATTGACTCGTGACAATAAATCCTAAGACCTAACAAAGCATAAAAGCACGAAGAACATGCTTTTACCTAGAAGACCATCAATAGTGAGCATGAAACCCATGCTTTAATAATACTTTCTTTCTTTTCTTGTTTGTTACACAGGATACATATTGAAATGAGTACAACAATTATGAAGACCGAAACTAGTTACATTTTCAACAATGGGAACTGAAGAAGACTGATGGAAATATGATCTCATCTCAAGAAGATCTAAAAAGGGCAGCAGTTTCTCACTTTTCGTCTCTTTTCAAGCAGCCTTCTGCCAATAATTTATTGGACCAATTGCAGGTCATTAATCAGCTCCCTCGATTTTTCTTTGAGGAGGCTACCCATATTGGTAGACAGGTCATTTTGGAGGAAGTTGAAAAACAGCTAGAAATCTCTTTCCAGGGCAAAAAGCATGGGGGGTTGAGGATTAAAAAACCTATCCTAGTTTGGGAAAGCTTTTACATTAAAAAACCTTTGGGGAGCTCTGTTCGGGAATGGGTTGTGGAGCCAAGTCATTAAGGATAAATATCTTAAAATATTCTCCTTAATCAACTAGATCGGGAATGTTGGCTCTATTTTTGGTTCCTTTTCTGGCTTTCTAGTTTGGAGGAGCCTTATGTCTTCTTTCTCTTGGATTTTTAAATGGTTGATCTAGAAGGTTGGGAACGGTTGCCAAATTCGCCTAGGTAAAGACCCTTTCCTAGGTGGTTCTCCTTGTTGTTTGTTTTTTGAGCCTCTAATTAATATTCTCAATTCAAAAGGCCTATATATGCTTGCCCAAGCCTTCAATTCCTTTCCTTTTGACTATTCCAAGGGTCAGTGGCTTACCTCTTCCGATCTTTATTTTGAAGGTAACCTTGTCGTAGGATGGGAAAGACTCATCAATACCTTGTCTCAAAATGGAGTTCATCTCTCAAACGAGGAGGATAATTTAATCTGGGCCTGGAATAATACATCGGGTAGTGTGGAAGCCAAATCGGCTTACATGGCCATATCCTCTTCTTATGGCCTGCGGCATCACATTGGTGGTCGAAAAAAAAATTGGAAACGAAATCTCCACACTAAACTTAAAACGCTCTCATGGTTTGTTCTGAGAAATAAAAATTTTACATGGGACAATCTGCGAAAAAAGGGTTTCCAGGGTCCCAATTCCCGTTGTTTATACCGAGCATACGAGGCGAGCATATCCTGTCTGTTTCTTAGTTGTGAGATTGCAAAGGAACTTTGGTCGAATGTTCTTTCAACAACAAGATTCATTGTTCCAGTTTCTTTTAGATCCTTTGAAGAGTGCCTTCTTTACTAGCACAGTAATATGAAAACGGTACAGGCCCTTCCTATCTTCATTGCATGGAATCTGTGGGGCTTATGAAACAAAAATATCTTTGAAAACATCTCTCCAAATTTGATGCAGGCTACTTCCAAAGCGGTGACTTTCTTAAGAGGATTTCCCCCTAAAGAAAAAGTGATTCAAAAAAGCATGTTTGCCTTTCCTTCTCTAGATACGGACCTTACCTCGACATTTTTTTATGGTGCTTCTCAATGTGGTGCATGGGGGGAGGCTTCATCATTTTGCTCTCCCAAATTCATTTTTAGAAGCAAGTCTTGGCCTCGATCAAGGCACCAACACAAAAGTTGAACTCTTAGCGGTTTGGGCTCTCTTGTTTTTGGCAAAGGCATTAAACATTCCTAAGCTTATGATCGGGAGAGACTAAAGTTATTGTTGACTGGTTATGCAAGAAATCTGATTTACAAGTTTGAAACTTAAGTTACTGGAAGTCAAAGATTGAGAAATTATTGTTGGAGTTACAATACTTGTGTTTTTTTCACATCTACAAATATTTCAACAAGAAGGTTGATATTCTTTCAAAGAAAGGGCTCCAACTTCAGAATGGAATAATCTCCCTTGAAGAATGGATCAAAGGAGAATGACACTTCTCTGGCCTTTATCAGCTTTCTTGAATGATTGGTCGGTTATGTTAAGTCACATTTTGAACAATCTTTTGATCATTTGTTTCTACAGCTAGATATATGCATCTTCGAGCGACTCTTCTATGGTCAATGTGTTTCAAACAGATTAAAATCATGTTAGTTCCTTTGTTCTTCTATGTTGCATAATTCTTAGATTGGGCTAGAAGCTTATACGGACTGTATATGTATTAATGTCCTATTAGTCCCTTGAGAGATTTTTCCAGTGGCTTTCTAAACAGTTTTGAGTCGTGTAATTTTGATGAACCCTCTGCGGTCTATTTCTTATGGTTGTGCCATGTTTATTGTAAGTATCTTAGACTCCTATGAATATCAAGATGTTGTTGTAGTTTGCATGAAAAAAAGATTTGTGAATGGTCAAGAAATAAATTTAAAACAGGTCAACTTGGTATTTTTGCTATATCTTTCTATTTGGGAATTCTCATACTGTGAAATCTTTAGGGATTTCAGGAGACATACAGAAGTAGCTCAGGTACAAGTTTTAGAATTATATTTGAAGAATTGGACACATGCCACTCTCAACAAGTTTGATTGTGGGAAGAAGCCATAAAATTAGCAAGTTTTGGGAAAGTTACCATAACATTCAGTTGGCACATCAAATTCAATTCATGCATACGGAATTGCAAAAAAGAAATCTTAGAGTGTTACAAAACAAATTTTCAAATTCAAAAGACCTCCAATCTCAGAGATATATCAATAAAGCTTCAGTCATTTTGATATTCTCCAAATTAAGATACGTAAATTACTAGTGACCTAACTGTTGATTAGTCAAAGATCCTTTTTTGCTGACTAAAAATTGTGATAAAGAGTACTATTATTATTTTCCAGCATGCCTCCAAAGAAAGCTACTACACCAAAGGTTCATCCTTGACTCATAAATTATAATGAAAAAGAAAAGTTAGAATTTAGGTTATCTCAATTAGAGAAGAAAGGTAATGAAATAGATGGTAGTATGTTGAAAACAATGGATTTATCAAGTTCTCAAGAGAAATGCAAAAGAAGATGAATGACAATAAGAAAGAAATGTAAAATGCCAAGGAAGATATACAAAAATCCATCAGAGTAGAAATCAAAGAATTAAAAAACAACCTATTAAAAGATCTCCCTAAAAGGGATGTAGAAATCCAATGAAACTAGGAACATAAGGAGAAGCATGGTGTTGAGAATCAATCTCATATGGGGAGTATGTTATCGCAATTGGAGAGCACAAATATTAAATTGCAGAACCATATCATGAATTTTCAATCCAAGATCCACATCATCAAGGCTTCAAGTCAGCACCAAGGAACTACTACATTCTGAAGATCGATATAAGGAAGTTTGATGGTAATGATCCTGTAACATGAATATTTCAAATGGAGCAATACTTTGATCTACACCAAGTGACATCCTTACAAAAGGTAAATATTGCATCCATGTTTTTAAAACAAGACCAACATGTATGGTATCAATGGCTTTGTGAAAGGAAAATGGATTTTGTTATATCTTGGTCCATTTTTACAAAGGAATTGATAGCACATTATGGGGATATTAAGAGCAATACATTCTTTAGTGAATTGGTAAGTCTTCGGCAAAAAGGTCTAGTTACAAAGCTCATTCGACATTTCCAAAAGTTGAGTCTCCAAGTAAAGAATAATTTGTTAGACCTATTTATGGAAACTTTAAAGGAAAGCATCCAACATGAAGTGTGTCTCTTTGAACCTAAATCTCTAGAGCATGCTTTCAGTCTGGCAAGGAAAGTTGAAAATAAAAATATGGCCACTAGAAAATTGGTCACTAATAACTATAGCGAAGATCATGCTCCCTCTCTTAAACAAACAAGGTTAACTCCTCAACAAATAGATGAAAGAAGAGCAAAGGGACTATGTTTCAACTGTGACAGCGAGTATCGTAGGGGGCATAAATGCAGTGAGAAGAAATTATTCTACATAGACTATGACGATGAAGAAGATCAAGCAGTTGAAACTTCACAAGATCTAGAGCTAGAAGAGAATACTCCAACAATCTCTTGCCGTGCATTGGCTCGCATGAATACTCCACAAACCCTCAAGATAGAAGCATACATCAAAAAGAAAAAGGTAACAGTGTTGATTGATTTGGGAAATCCCCATAACTTCATCAATTACAAATTAGCAACACTTCTCAATTGAGATACATTCTTTAGTGAATTGGTAAGTCTTCGGCAAAAAGGTCTAGTTACAAAGCTCATTCGACATTTCCAAAATTTGAGTCTCCAAGTAAAGAATAATTTGTTAGACCTATTTATGGAAACTTTAAAGGAAAGCATCCATCATGAAGTGTGTCTCTTAGAACCTAAATCTCTAGAGCATGCTTTCAGTATGGCAAGGAAAGTTGAAAATAAAAATATGGCCACTAGAAAATTGGTCACTTATAACTATAGCAAAGATCATGCTCCCTCTCTTAAACAAACAAGGATAACTCCTCAACAAATAGATGAAAGAAGAGCAAAGGGACTATGTTTCAACTGTGACAGCGAGTATCATAGGGGGCATAAATGCAGTGAGAAGAAATTATTCTACATAGACTATGACGATGAAGAAGATCAAGCAGTTGAAACTTCACAAGATCTAGAGCTAGAAGAGACTACTCCAACAATATCTTGCCATGCATTGGCTAGCATCAATACTCCACAAACCCTCAAGATAGAAGGATACATCAAAAAGAAAAAGGTAACAGTGTTGATTGATTTGGGAAATACCCATAACTTCATCAATTACAAATTAGCAAAACTTCTCAATTGTTTCATATATCTAGCACCAAAGTTTCAAGTAATGATTGCAGATGGAGGCACCATAAATTGTTCAAGGAAGTGCCATAGTATTAAGCTCAATATGGGGGAGTATTTGTTAGACAGTCCCATGATTGCAATACAAATGGGTGGTGTTGATGTTGTATTAGGGATCCAATGGTTACAATCATTGGGAACAATGACCTTTAATTTTCAAGATCTCTTCATAAGATTTACCTTAGAAGAAAGAAATTGAGCTTAGAGGTATCCAAGGGAAACCCTCTAAAGTGATAAGCTCTAATGGTTACTCAAAAAGAGCACTAGGGTGTAATGGCACAATTATGTTCACTAAATGTTCAAACGTCAATATCATCTATGACAGGGAATCTCTTGTAGTGAGCTAAGGTAATTTTTCCTAGAGTTCCCTGTTCTAAAACAAAAAAACAAAAAAACAAAAAAAATATATATATATATCCAAAAGTACAGTTCACAAATTTCTAATCAATAATTCCAAGAATAACAATAACAATATCACAAAAATATAGCGTTCAAGAAATACGCATAACCCCACAACGCAAAATGGAGAGTATATCCAAATTTGACATTTATAATTCCACTGTTAGGATATTTCGACACATAGGAAATAGTTAAGTATAACTTGGTCTAGTGTAGAGTTAGGTAAAGTGTGTTTCTTTACTATGTACTTTTGTAACTTACAATCCGACGGTCACGATATGTTCTAGACATGAAGTGATCCGACGGTTCATTCTCTCCTCGGTATTACCAACACTTGATCTGTGGCTTAACCCTCGATTGGTCCATGATCTCTATTTAAAGAGCATGGAGGGTCATTTCTAGGGTGACCATTCATGAGAGAAGCTTATGTAAATTTTCTTTATTTTATTAATAAATTGCTTGAAGTGGCCGCGTTGGCTCAGGCCGTGGATTGTTTCCCTCTTTGAGGGTTTTAACCACGTCAAGAATACTGGTCTATTGACCTGTGATCTGTTTGTGAGCGATGTCCTTTGGTGTTCTATCTGAGGTACTTACCCTGTAAATTCCTACATGGTATCGAAGCCAAGTTGAGGGCCGCATCTGTTGGTGATCCAAATCCGAAGCCGGTACAACTGCATCTGACTAGCGTTTCCTAGATCTATTGTTTCTGACTACTTTCAGGCCGAGAGGACTGCTCTATTGTGTTACAAGCATCTGTTCCAGTGAGGAACCCCTTTCGTTTCACGCGACAAGGTTTCCGGTAGCCCTAACTACATTATTTTTAAGATCTGGAGGTGTACAGTGTTTATTTGTAGTTTTAGTTATTCATCTCTCTGTTTATTTCGGTTTATTTAGCTCTTTGTCTTTTATTACCAAATCTATACCTTTCATTTCTGTGTATACTCTTTGCCCCGCGACTTTGTGCAATCTGGGCAAATCAGAAACAGAAAGGAAGGATTTTTCTCATGCGTATGCTCTTTTCCGCCGCGCCTTAGTGTGATCTCGGAAAATCAGAAACATTGAGGAAAATATTTAGTTTCCGGCGAAAACTAACTTCAAGCCATAAGGTTTGGTTTTTTTTTGCATGCTCGTATTGGGTTGTGTGGTTTTTCGTTTTGTAGGCAAAAAGAGTTTTTTCAAGTAAGCACGCACCCCAAAGATTCAGTGACTAAAAAAACCCTTCCTCTTTTCCAAAAATTACTAACCTTTTAAACTAGTTCACTTGATCCAAAGTTACTTTATGAGAATAGAGGTCTTGGGTTCAAGTCTTTCTTTCTGTTGAGTTACTTTTTCAAAAAGCACATGTAACTTATGTTTTAAAGTTACTTTATGTAAAAGTGTTCTCACCCATTATAAAAAGTGAGTCACTTATAATTCTAAAGTCTCTTTATCTTTTATTTAAGTTACAATTTAGTGAGTAACTCAAAGTGCCATTGTAAAAGTGACTTTCACTTATCTATAAAAATGGGTCACATAAAATCTTTTTTTAAAGTGAGCTAATTAGATTAAGTTTGGGAAGGGGGGATTTTTTTTAAATATAACATTATCATTCACTTCCGCACATTCACGCACTTCGTCAACATCTTCAACAACTTTTCTTCAAAAAGCCATAACTTCTTCATCCGGAAGCTGTTTTCAAAGCCGTTTTTTTTAATCGGCCTAATTTTTCAAGATCTTTCCATTGGAACACTTAGGTTCAGCATCTATAGCTTTAGTTTCTGTTAAAATGGAAAGTCCTTGCCAAGTTATTCTTGACAGCACCAACTACTTCCAATGGTGGTCCCACATTGTGGATTTACTTAGAAGTAAAGGTCTTTACAGAATAGCCTTAGGCCGAGAAACTAAACATAAAGATGAAGATAAGGCAGCCAAATGGGAAAATAGGCAAGATCAAGCACGTGGGTTAATAGGGATGTCTATTTCTCCAAACCTTAGATTCCATATCACGGAACTTGATACCCCTAATGAAGCAATGAAACAGCTCACTAAAGTTTTTGGAATTAAAAATGAAATTAGAGCCCATTAACTCGAAAATGAGTTGCTTATGTTGGACCCAATGTTTTTAAAACCGGAACCGGTGACCAGACCAGTCCACCTAATGAACCAATTTACCGACCGAAACTGGTCGAACTGGGACTGGTTAGGTCTAAACGAACCATTTTAGAAAAATACATTAAATAATTAATTTTTAATGAAACAAAACTATTTTTAAGATTTAAAACCATGATTCCAAGCCAATAGACACAAAATATGCAAAGTTTGCTCATTTATATACCATGTAAAGGTGAATATATCAAAATGGCACCGAGTGCAATATATATCATCGACAAAATAGTAAAATACATAAGCAATGACTCAAATAAACAATTTGTTTGGTTTGCAATTTTATTGCCATAAAAAAACCCTTTATCTTGCACTGAATCACCACGATGAAAAGATATGGTTGTTCATTAATAATGAAAAATGGTTCACCTGCCTCCACCATGTTTGGCTCTCTGAGATCATCAAAGATAGACCCTACAATGCTTTCTCTGTGCTTCATGAGATGGTCTTTGACGTTGATTGGAATTGGAGTAATTGAGTATGCCAATTAGACATTTCTCTATTAAACTCTCAATATCCATGTCAGAGATAGGATCTCCACAAACAAACCAGTAATACAAATGCCATCTATGCCTTACAATCAAAAAAGTGTCAAAATCCTCATCCTCTTGGCCGTCATGCTCTTCATTACATGAGGGAACGATAACACCTAAAAGGTTTTCATCTTCAGGGTTCTTCTACAAAATATACCCTCTCCAAATCATCAAAAGAATCATTACTAAATTTAGAAACTTGGAAGGGAATATGACTTACCAAACCCTTGCCTTCATGCAAGTGTATCTCATCATCACAATGTGCTTCATTTGAGACATGATGACATGCATACTATTTAATAGAAACATGGGGTGCTACAACAAGGCCTTCGTCACACTTTTCTTCTTTGGATCTAAAATCTCATGCATATATGGTTCAAGTGATGAGAGAGAATGCTGGTCATCCTCATACAATTCATTTCCAAGTTTCCTATCATGTCAGAGATAGGATCCCCACAAACAAACCAGCAATACAAATGGTGGAGTCTGGCATGGCAGGTAACCGGCCGGTTTAGGACTGAATTGGTCGGTTTGACTACAAACTGGTCGTTTCGTCCTAAACTGGCCGGTTAAGACCGGTTAGGGCCAAAATCGGCCACAGCACCTTCCTGACAGGGTTTTTCAGCCGGTTCCAGCCGGTGGCCTTGTTGACTGGCCAGTTTGACCGATTACCGATTAGGACCGACCGGGTTTAAAAACACTGGTTGGACCCCAATAATTTTTTTTCCATTAAAGATTTTTTGTCTAAGTTCAAGACCCTTGGACTTCTCTTGGAAGGTGTTAAGGTTAAGAAAGAAGATGGTAGCCTTATCTATTCCATTCTTACTATGTTGGAACTTGGGACCAACCTACTCTGTATTTGTTTCCACCTTCCATTCTACTAGAGAAGACTTCATTTCTCAAGGACAAGACTACAAGTCCCCCTCCTTTGATGCCTTTTGTGATTCTTTAATAAGAGAACAAGATAAACTCTTACATCTTGGTTTTCTTAATCTTGGAAACTCTTCTAAGAAAGCCTTAGCCGCCCAGCAACAACCAAATTCAAAGAATCCTAAGAAGCAGTGTCCTAAAAAGAATGGTCCTAAACCAAACTAGGGTCCTAAGCAATTTCAGTCTCAAAAAGAAAAATCAATTCAAAAAAATGATAAGGCAAATAAAAACAAAGGGAAGAAGACTGATAGACATTGCAACTTTTGTAATCGAGATGGCCACTTAGAATCCAAATGCTTTAAGAAGATTGAAGCCTTGGAAGCAGCAATCAAAAAGCATAACATCCATTTGGAGCACTCTTCAACTTCAACTTCATCTTCAGGAGTAGCACTTTCTGCATGTGGTTGTCAAGCATCTCGGTCTGGTTATGCACTAAATGTATCTTCTTCTTCTCATTCTCATGAGTGGCTCATTGATTCTGGAGCTTCTTATCACATGGCCAAAAACAAAGCCATGTTTTCTTCTTTAAATGATTGTAACACCAAAAATATATATGTTGGTGATGATAGATCTCTTAGTGTTGTAGGGACTGGAACTGTTCATCTAGACAATGGTCAATTTAATGATGTATTATGTGTTCCAACCTTATCCTGCAACCTTCTATCTATATATCAAATAACTCATTCAAGTGAAGGTAAAGCCGTTGAATTTTCACCTCACGATGTTGTAATTAAGGACCTAAGAGATCCTAAACATATTTTAGCTACTGGCATTGCTAATGATTCTACAAGGTTGTATAAGTTTAACAACTTTGAGTCATCAACTCTTCCCTCGGTATTTGTTGCTCGTAATGATGAAGTGAGCAAACTTTGGCATGAGCGATTTGGCCACTTAAACTATCACTCCCTTCAAAATCTATGTAAAGAAAATATGGTGACAGGTCTTCCTATGGTATCTTGCAGAGATGGTGTTTGTTCCGGATGTGTACTCGGAAAACATCATCGAGAAAGTTTTGAAAAGCGTGCCTCTTGGCACGCCTTAGCCTCTTGGCACGCCTTAGCCTCTTTATAGCTGGTGCATAGTGATTTATGTGGTCCACTTCCAGTTGTTTCATTCTCTGGCTACAACTATTTCTTAACTTTCATTGATGATTTCTCCAGACACACTTGGGTCTACTTCTTAAAACTCAAGAGTGCACTATTTAACATGTTCTTGGCCTTTAAGGCCTTTGTTGAGAAACAATTTGGACATCAAATTCTTAAGCTAAGATCTGATCATGGCGAAGAATATGTTAACAACAAATTCATCAACTTTTGCACTGAGCATGGAATTCAAATGCAACATATTGTTCCATATACTCCACAACAAAATGTTGTAGCTAAAAGGAAGAATCGCACCTTAAAGGAAATGGCTAATTATATGCTTCAATCTAATGGACTTAGTCTTAATTTTTGGGCAGAAACCATTAACTATGCAAATTACATAGTAAATCGCACTCCTACTAAGGTTTTAAAGAATATCACTCCAGAAGAAGCATGGAGCTCAATTAAACTAGATGTAAGTCACTTTCGTGTTTTTGGAAGTGAAGCATGGGCCCATATTCCCGATGAGAAACATAAAGCCTTAGAACCTAAGAGTGAAAAATGTATTTTTGTTGGATATTCTAAAGATATCAAAGGATATAGATTTATTCCACTTAAGTCCAAAAATGTTATCATTAGAAGAGATGTAAAGTTTGTTGAAAATATATCAGCCTACGAGCCTAGTTCGGCGGATGTGCCACCTCTCTATATCCCTTCTACTTCTGAAAATATTTCTCATTCAGATGATGACAATCCTCCCCCACTAAAGATATCAAAGGATATAGATTTATTCCACTTAAGTCCAAAAATGTTATCATTAGAAGAGATGTAAAGTTTGTTGAAAATATATCAGCCTATGAGCCTAGTTCGGCGAATGTGCCACCTCTCTCTATCCCTTCTACTTCTGAAAATATTTCTCATTCAGATGATGACAGCAAGGATGACAATCCTCCCCCACCTTCTGAGGATCCTCCCTCATCTCCTCAACTTCCAAAATGGGTCTGTGCTGCTTGGGATGCAGCAGGTGCTCTTGCAGGTGATCCTATAGATCAGCGACGTACATGTTCTCAGTTCGATATAGCCTCTTCTTTACTGGCTCAAGCCTCAGCGAATTATGATCCTGACACCTTTGCAGAAGCTTCAAGCCATCCAGATTGGGACGCAACTATGAATAAAGAATATCGCTCATTATTGGCAAATGATACATGGGATCTTGTTCCTCATCCAAAGGGGCGAAAACTTGTTAGATGCAAATGGGTTTACAGAACCAAGTATGGACCAGATGGAAAAGCTGATAAACATAAAGCTCATCTTGTTGCTAAGGGCTTTTCACAAGTTGAAGGCATTGACTATACTGAAACCTTCTCCCTTGTTGCCAAAATGAACTCTATCTGCCTTGTTCTTTCCCTTGTTGCCAAAATGAACTCTATCTGCCTTGTTATTTCCCTTGTTGCCTCTTTCAAATGGGAAGTCCATCATATGGATGTTAAATCTGTCTTTTTGCATGGGGACTTGCATGAAGAAATCTATATGGAACAACCTCCTGGCTTTATACAAACAGACTCTAGCCTTGTATGTCGGCTTAAGAAATCCCTTTATGGTCTCAAGCAAGCCCCTAGGGCTTGATATGCCAAAATGGATAGCTTTCTTTTAGATACTGGTTTTTCTAGGTGTCATTCTGACAATACTGTCTACACCAAGAAAGTGGGTAAGTCTCTTATCATTCTTGTTCTTTATGTTGATGATCTTATCCTTACTGATAGTGAACGCAACCTTATAAACCATGTGAAGTCCAGCCTTAAAAAGCAGTTTGAAATGACAGACTTAGGACACTTGCATTATTTTCTTGGTCTTCAAGTCTTGCAATCCAAGGAAGGTATTTCCCTTTCCCAGTCCAAGTATGTTTGTGATCTTCTACACCACTTTCACATGGAAGACTGTAAGCCAGCCCCTTCTCCCTTTCAGTCTGGAGCCAAACTTTCAGTCACTTGTACTTTCCCTGAAGTTGATGCTACCTTATACCGTCAACTTATAGGAAAAACTTGTATCTGACCCATACCCATCCCGACCTTTTCTTTGTTGTTGGCCTTATTGCTCGGTTTATGCAAAACCCACATGAAAGTCATTGGAGAGCAGCTAAAAGAATACTTCATTATCTTTGAGGTACAGTTCAGTTTGGGATTCATTACAGTGCAGAAGCATCTCCTCTATTGGTTGGTTTCACTGATTCTGATTGGGTTAGTGACCCTGATGATCGGAAGTCTATTGCAGTTTATGTCATCACTCTTGGTTCTGGACCTATTACATGGGCTTGCAAGAAACAAAGTGCCATTTCTCTTTCTTCAGCATAAGCAAAGTATCGTGGCGCTGTAGAAGCTAGTAAGGAAGCCCTGTGGCTTTGTCAAATCCTGTCAGAGTTTGGCTTTCAACAATAGCATCCGACTACACTTTGGTGTGATAATCAAAGTGCCATTCAACTATGCAAAGATCCAGTCCAACATCAGCGCAACAAACACATTGAACTACACATGCACTTCATCAGAAAGCTCATTCATGACCATGTTCTTGAAGTGCAATATTGTTCAACCGATGATCAAGTTGCAGACATCTTTACAAAGGCTCTCACAGAGGCGAAGTTTACTAAACTTCGATTTATGGTTGGAGTTCAGGAAGTTGTCACTAAGGGGGGATAGGTTCTAATGCCTCCTTCCTTCTCCTATTGTGTCATATTTGTACATCCTTCAATCCTATCCCAAGTTGTTCTTAAGGGGGGGATGTTAGGATATTCCGACACATAGGAAATAGTTAAGTATAACTTGGTCTAGTGTAGAATTAGGTAAAGTGTGTTTCTTTACTATGTACTTTTGTAACTTACAATCCGACGGTCATGATATATTCTAGACATGAAGTGATCCAACGGTTCATTCTCTCCTCGGTATTACCTATTAGAGTCAGTATTTGCATACTGCCATCAGTGATCAAAACCCCTCTTTTATTTCATATTAGGGTCCCATTATGAAATTTTTGTCATTCCACCTAGGTCCTCATTCAAAAATTTACTCATTGATGGTAGCCCTATGTCAAAAGCCCTACTCTCTCTCAAAAAACAATATTTGTTAGCCCACCTTCATGTGTCTTACTGAGCATACATTGACCATAAAGGCTCATTTCATCATGTTTTGTGTCAATCAAGTCCACATGGAGTCTGCTCATTCAAGGTCCCATTAGGTCACTAGGTTTCATTCTTTCAAGGTCCAATAATACTCCATTTCACTACATAAAGCCAGCAAAAAGTATGAGAGTGAGAAAAATAATATCCTTTGTCATTTAAAGAGGATTGGTAAACAAGTGACTATGTTTACCCAAGTTCTAATTTTTATTCCAAGTATCAGTGCTATTTCAGATTGTAATTTTATTTCAAAAAATAGAGATGTAATATTTTTTCCAATTCATGTAATTTTATGTTCATTATATGTAATAAGTTACTATTCCTGAGCTGTCAACTAAGAAAAATATGTGCCAACTCCATCCAAAGAAAATCAAATGTGAAGAGTGCCAACACTCTAGCATCATCCACCTGCAAAGAAGAAAGTCAGAAAGGAAATTAGCAACCATTTCAAAAAGGAGAAAAGAAACATTAGAAAGTGGGTTTTTAAAGCTAATGATCAATTTCACTCATGTATAAAGGCCTTCCTAGCATCTAACCCAACTCCATTTGCCTCCTATCATTGCTTGAGCAAACCCCAAAGCACCATTCCTCACGATTTTGGGCGAAATTAGCAAAACAGAGGCAGGCGTTGCGCACAGGGTGCAAGCGTTGTGCACGAGCTGAAGGCGTTGCGCATGGGCTTAAGGCGTTGCGCACGAGGTGAAGGCGGTGCACACGCACTAAGGGTGTTGTGCATCAGTCAAATTTTGCCCATAAGCTCTCAAACTGCAAATAAAGGTTCCTAACCTTTAGTACATGGTTTCTAGGGATATATCAAGTAATTACAACCTTGTTCATCCCTCCTTACACCTCTCAAAGTCATCATTCATGCTATGAAGTTTATTGCCTAAAATTGGGAATTCTAAAGCCTTGCAAACCCTAGATTTTTTCCTACACCCCTAAAAACTATTCCTAAGATCCTACTCCCCTTCCCACATCACAATAAACTCCATCCCTACCCCTGAGTTGCTAAATCCATATCCCAAGTGCATTCTCCCTTAAACCCTAAGTCCTAGGCAACAAAATCCCTAGGCAACCATACTACATACCTGTAATTAAATATCAAATCCTAAATCCCATACACATTTCACTCCCCTATCACTTCCCTAAATTCCCTAATCCCTTCCTCCACTCCCTAAATTTTTCCTACCCCATTCCCACTCCTATTTCCTAATCCCTAGGGTTTCAAGCAAGAGGAAAGAAAACACATAATGGAGGAAGAAAACAGAGATTTTTCAGAGGAAGAAGACCAAGAAGAAAGAAAACCACACAAAGGAGGAAGAATCTTGAGGTTTGAACCTACCAACACCAGAGAGTTAATGGCCTCACCTATGACAATCACTTCCTTCAAGCATTTGGGATGTTTTGATTTTTGTGTGATGGTACAAAGAGTCCAAAGCCATCCTGTTTTGACTAGAGTGTTCATTTCAAATCTTGAAGACAATCAAGTGACCCTTGCTGGGGTAACCTTCACCATATCCTCAGACATTATTGTTGCTGCTACTGGAATACCTAATGTGGGTGAAAGGTGGTTTAAAGCTCAAAACCTAGATCATCAATATTATGAGCCATATTTGAAGCCTCGATATAGAAATGAGAGAAAGAGATTCTTCCCTTTCAGCCACCTTCTTGGTACATATGCTCCCATGATGAAAATCATCATGAAGTACTTCACTTGTGAAGGCAGATTTTCCAGACTTTATTCATACCATATCAGATTGCTCATGCACTTCACAAGAGTCAGAATGCTCAATATCCCTTATTATTTGTTCAGGAGCATTGAGAAAATGGCATACACAGTTCAGGGAAAAAGGTATGAGCAGCAAATGAACAGTCTTTTCCATCACTCTCTGATCAAGATCATTGTCCTCCATCACCTTAACCAGCTAAACATTGCATGGGACACTTTCATTGCCAATCATATTTTCACTGCTCCAAAACCTCCACATGCTCAAGATATGCCATCTTCATCTCATCCCACTGATCATCATGATGAAGACATACCCCCTCCATCTCAGCCCACTACATCTATCCCTCCATCATCTCTGCTTATTTCACCACCATCATCACCATTTCATGATCATGTAGGGTTACCTGGCAGAGCTAAGGTCATCAAGCCTAAGAGGGCAGATTTGAGCACATTGGCACATACTTATCAGAGAGGCCATAGGCAGGTGTTTGCCCCACAAATTGTGGGAGGGGCCCTGCCTTCTTCATCAGCAAAGCAGGTACAGAAGAGCAAACAAAAGATGACAGAGGCAGAGGTTCAGGCAGAGACCAAACATGAGGATGAAGACTTCCATGAGAAAGAAACAGAGTTTGACCTTGTTGACTTGGATCAAGATGATGATCATGAGAGCACAAGTTGGATCATCAAAGAGAAAGAAGCCCAAATCAAACAATTGCAAAATCAATTGGAAAGAGCTAAATATGTCATTTCATTCCTTGAGCAAGAAAACCAACAATTGCAAACAAAACAGTTGATCATGGAGGTGGACCTTTTCAAAGCCAAAAGAGAAAAGAACAAGGCTAAGGCCTTACTTGATGAAGCATATGAAAAATATGGTGATCCTGATGAGCTGGAAGAACAAGTGCCAAGGAAAAGGCCAAGAACCAAAGGCCTAAAGAGAGCATTGGAATTAGAGAAACAAAAAGAAGCTGAACTAGCAAATGAGCTTACCCTAAATGAGAAAATGGCCATAATGATCAATGAAAACAGGGAGCATTGGCTTGAGAGGGTGAACAACCATCTTGAAAAGCTCCTAGACAAGGCTAAAAGGGACAATGACATACAAAGGAGGATGGAAAAGTACTATTGCCAAAGAAGCCAAATAGCAAGGTCCAAGCTCAAGAAAATGAAGTCAAAGCTTGAAACCCTAAAGGTGCAAGAGGAGAAAGGAAAGTTGGATATCCTTGTTGAGGCCTCTTTCCATGCCTAGCACACTTCATCAACAACTTATACACCAATTTTGACAAGATTTTGGGCACTTTTGACATTTTTGGGTTTTTTGTGCAACATTGGACAATTTTGGCACAGGTGAACTGTCCTATGCGCAGCGCCCTAGGCGTTGCGCATCTTCTTGAGGCCTCCAAATGGAAAACCAAGACTACCATTAGATTCAGAAGGCCAAGAACATACACTTTTGACTATTGGCACACCAAATTTGGACCATTGGATAGGGAGAAATGGCCAAAAACACCTCAAAATTCACCTTTCTGCCCTCTTTTTCAGCTAGGCACTGCGCACAGAAGCAGTCTTGGGAGATTGACCTTTTGGAGGGTCAAATCTTATCATTTTTGGGAACCAAGGGCATTTCTGGAAAGTAGACAAGATAAGCTTTCCAATGAGCTATCCTGAGCTCAATTTGGACATCAGCAACCCCTTCAAAAATCAGCTTGAAGTTGGCGTTGCGCATAGAGCACTGGCGATGCACATAGGGAAAAATTCCCTGATTTTTTCACTGTTTTGCTCCAATTTTGATTTTTACCTTTGGAAATCAATTTTCACTTATGTAAATGATGAAGTAAATGTAATTATCATGTTTTACTGTTACCTAGGGTAAATACATTAGGTAAATGAACTCAATGAGGTGTAATGAATCAGTTCACTTAAGTTAGGGATGAGTCACTTTGACCACCCTACACTCTAGCTATCAGTTCAGTTTTTGGTGGAACTGCTCCTCCTCTCATGGATTCGACCCCTGAGGCTGGGAGGAGTTTGTTTGAGGCCTATATCATGTACTTTTTTAGTCATTCTAGAGGTTGGACTCAGTTGGATGTTGTACTAGTGATCAGAGACATTCTTGTATTCAAACTTTGGCATGGAATATATTGGATGAGTTGCAGCTATTTTGGTGGGATTCCTGTGGCATGGTATTTTGACATTGTTTCTTCTTCAGTTACATGTGTGTGAATGTTTTGTATTTTCCATGATCCATTTCACTTCTAAATATGTTTGATTTTCAAGTGTGATAAGCAGAATTCATCTCCTATGCTCTGTTTTGGGAAAATCATCATAATTTGTTTCATTTCTTCAGTTTAAAAAGAATTCATGATTTCCATGCTCTTTTTAGCACCTCATCAGTCTAAACCATTCCATCAAGATACTACGAAGTGTTAAAGTACTTGCCTACCTTGCCCCATCAGATGTCTGCAATTCTGATTTCCTTTTGCCCTGACCTAATTCACTCTCTGACCTAATTCACTCATCCAGTGATTACCCCAATCAAATCAAATCAAAACCCTAAGCTACTATATCTAGCCTAAGACCCTAATCCATCCAGCCCTCTTGGCTGTGATCCTTTGGAGAGAGCCCTCTCTGACTTGGTAGGGCTAGCTACCAAGTCAAAAGATTGGTCTATGGTTACCTCAGCTGGACTCTTCCTCAACCTTGGAGATCCGGAGGAGTGATAACATATTGGCGTCGTTGTCGGGGAACGAAAGATTCATTTTCCCTGGGTGTACAACAAGTTTTCATTGGAATTTGGTCCTTTGGATGATGGGACTAAGTTTCAAAAAGGTTGATTCCATAATTGCAGTGTCAAGATTGTAGAGCTGGCTTCGAGGAGACAAATAAGATCAAATTCCGCATCCTGATCTAGCTGATTCAGTCGAAGATATTCAAAGCTTGTTCAAAAAGCGAAGAAGTTTACAAATCACAAGTTCAATCAAACCTCATTCCATTGGTAAGCTCTTGATCGTTACCTGTTAAAATTTTCTATTGAAAGAAATTCCTTGGTGATGAAGTTTGAAGCTTTCTTTGTTCCGCTCAAGTCTGAAATCTTTTACCTTACATAGTCTTTGACCCTGTTAAGAATAAGAGGGTTACCTTGCTGCTGAAAGCGGATGACCTTTGGCAGATTGTTGATAAGGAGATTCAGCGACCAACAGGTCTAATATTGTTGGGAGCTCATAAAAAGGACGTTAAAGTTCATTGAGTCATAATGGATGTTGTGAAGGATCACTTAATGCCTCACTTGGTGGAAAAGAAGATGGCCATGGGAATGTTCAAGGCCCTAATGGATTTATTCCAAAGAAATTAAGTGAACCAAAAGATGATCTTAAAGAAGTTATGATCTATACAAATTTCAATATCGAACAATGTGACTAGTTATCTCATGAAGATCACGCAGATACGTGATCAGTTTGCAACCATTGGTGAGAAAATGGAGGATGCATAATTCGTTAATGTGGCAATGAATGTATTCACCAAGTTTTGGGAATCATTTGTTAAGGGGGACTACACCTAAGAGCACCTTCCCAACTGGGAGAAGATTTGGGATGATTGCATCCAAGAAGAGGCTCAAGAGGATTCTAAGGCTAGCACGCAAGGAGACAGATACATGATCAGTTATGATCCATACAGATTTCAAGATCGAACAATGTGACTAGTTATCTCAAGAAGATCACACAGATACATGATCAATTGCAACCATTGGTGAGAAAGTGGAGGATGCATAACTGGTTAATGTGGCAATGAATGGATTCAGCAAGTTTTGGGAACCATTGATTCATTTGTTAAGGGGGACTACACCTAGGAGCACCTTCCCAAATGGCAGAAGATTTGAGATGATTGCATCCAAGAAGAGGCTCAAGAGGAGCCTAAGGCTAGGACGCAAGGAGGCAGGCAAGAAAATCTAGCCTAGTAAAATCAATTGCTTCATTTGCCACAAAAATGGGCACTATGCATCAAAGTGTAAGAAGAAGAAAAAGGGGAAGTTGCAACAAACAGCCACATCAATAGAGATACAACTTGATGAGTTTGCAGCAAAGTTCAAGGAGGAATTTTCATTGGTCTCCTCGTTATCTACTAGCACCATCTCCAGGAGCGCATGATACTTGGACAGTGATGCATCACACCACATAACAGTAGAATGAGAGCCAGTCAGTAGTTTGACGAAGGACTTAAATCTACATGTGGAGCTTGGCAATGATGCCAAGTATGCAATGAGGGGTGTTGGAACTATCATGTTCCAACTCAAATATGGAGGGTCATTGGAGGCTAAGGAGGTGTAGAAGGATGGTAGAGAATTTGCTTGCTAATTTCTTAGTGCCAGGTTCATACTTTTGTTTCTTACAACTATTTTATCCCAAGAATAAATTTTTACTCAGCAAATTAATTTTCCGTTGTAAAAGAAATTCTGAAAACTATAAAACAAAAATACTCAGGTACTCCTAACTTAGAAATTTTGCAGGAAAATTATTCAGAAAATCAGTTGCAAAACAGCTGCATAAAACACAATAAATTTTCCCCCCAAATTTCTCTTCATTAAATTCCTTGGATACCAGAAATGTCACCCCAAACTACCAGAAACGTAGTTCCAAGTTTCTGAAATGGAAACGGGTACGATCCGCATAAGATCATCCTTCAAAACGTTTTTGAGTCGTTTCAAGAAATTGGAAACACCCAGGTCTTCAAATGGAAACGTTTCAACTATTTTTAAATTTTTTTTGCATCTGTTTTCGGATCCAAAAAGACAGTGGGGTACCTAATTGTACCCTAAGTCATTGGATTCACCGGATTTGAAGCACGAAATTTGAATTTTGGTGAATTGAAAAAAAACGATATAAATTTATCGAACTTTAAGGTAAATTCGGCACCGTCTTACCCAACAGCACCATGGAATTTTAGCAAAGGGTATTTAATGAACACTAAAAAGGTCTCAAGTGTCAATTTATGAGTGATTATGATCAATCCTAAAAGCAAATATCTCAATAGTTGTGACCCCTTCGTTGTCCACATGGTGTCTTATAGGTTGTTGCTCACGATTGAAAACATGTGAATACCAGCAATCTGCTCAACCATCGATGTGGCTTCCTGTAAATCATTCTCAAATTGGATGAGACCCCAATTGGTCAACATAACTTCTGCGGATACTTGTCTACATAATGTGTAACTACTAAAAATAGGATAATTTTTCGATAATATACTAATATTTATTAATACCAGGTTTGGAAGTTATGATAATAACGATCTACTTAATACCTTTGCATATTGTTAATATAATAAGACAGGATGTTTATTATAACTTTTTAATAAATAATAAGCTTTATAAAATAAGGTAAAGTTTAATATAATAGTTGTATAATAAATTGTAATGACATATTTTATGCCAAACTTATAAAGTGAAAATAAAATTTAATCATTTATTATTTTGTATATATTACTTATATGGTTAAATTATTATATATTTATGCCGTAAGGCGTTCCCTCTGAGAAAGACATCCCTAAAATGTGACGTGTGCAATCCTGAGCCATTGATTTTGTGTGTTAGATGATTGGGGTGTTTTCTGCCGTTGGTTTAATCTGTTTTTTCATAGAAAAATAGTTTTTTTTCCATGATAATAGGCCATGAAAGGCCAGGCTGCTCTGCTGGCGATGAAACTCTTCGCAGAGACTGCCTGTTGGCGATGAGACTCTTGTGCTGGCGATGAGACTCTTCGCAGAGACTCTTCATGTCTTTTGCGACCAAGGATCCAAAGCTGTTCGATAGAGCGGATGAGTTTGTGCCCCGTCGATTCATGGGTTCGGAAGGGGAGAAGATGCTCAAGTACGTTCTCTGGTCCAACGGCCGCGAAACGGATGAAACGTCCGCCGATAACTAGTCCAATTTCCAAAATCTGTTTCGTTTCCCTTTACTACAGAGTGGTGATAGCAACAGTGACTTACAGAGGGGATCAGGGGGACTCATCATACTTTTATCGGGAGGATTGCGGGGACTGCCTCTCAGTAAATGATTCAGATTCATGAGCGCTTGACATGACATCCGGGTTACGGTGAAATAAAACACTAAGCACACATAGTGCCAACACGTATGGCACGCATGCACTGGTTAACGACTTGTCAATTGATTCTGGCTCTTCTGGTTTGGAGACCTTTTATTATAAAGATTTGTGCAACAATAATAGTAAGAGCATTTGGAGAGGATCGTCTCTTTGCATTTCATGGGGGAAAATTCCAATCCCAATGGCCTCTTTGCATTTCATAGGGGAAAATTCCAATCCCTGATACTGCAGGCAGGTAAGTATTTGCGATGTTTTACAATCTCCGCATTTTCTTTTTTTTAAGCAAACTGTGAATGCTAATTGATTTTTAGTGTTAATGTAAGGATTGCCCGTATTGTGCAACCCCGACATGTTTTTTTTTATTCTTTCTGTTCGTACAACGAAGTGTTAATGATGATTCTTTTTCAGTGTTAAACAGTGTGTTTGTGTGTTTAAATCGTGACAGTATATGTATAGAGTGTGATTGCCAGTCGCTATGATATGGAAATGCTACCCATCTTTTGCCTTCAACTGCCTGGGAAATGAATGACTTCCGGACAAACATTAGGCATTTCATTTTTCTTTAAATGTCCACAGGTAACTCAGAGAGGCTGAACATTAGTATTAGGAACAACCCAATTTGGAAGAGAGGTGAACATTAGTATTAGGAACAACCCAATTTGGGAGAGAGGTGCGGAACAATCCAATTTGGGAGTTGGAGGAAATGTACAAAAAGAAGCTAACTTATTTTTGATTTTGATTTATTTGAAAGTGTTTTCGCTCTTATGAGTATTAGATTATGGCAAAGCCTATTTCTAAATCTATAGATCCATTAATACTTTCCATTACAGTACCTGCCACAACTTCAGATTCACCAACATGTATCCGGGAAAGTGTTGGAACCTGGAAAAATGTTTGACTTGCCAGATGCTGTCAAATCTTCCTATGGTTGCCATCCATACCATGCATGCATGTTGGTGAATCTGGAGTTGGGGCAGATACTGTAAGGCAGAGCATTAATGGATCTATAGATTTGGAAATAGGCTTTGCCCTAGTTTTTTCTCATGTTCTAAAAAAGCAACTTAGCTTCAAGGTATTATTACTGTGTACTCTTAGAATTTTGATTAGTCTTGGTTTTTTCTCTTTTCAAAAAATTATATTCTGTAAAACATTCAATTTCTTTTGTCTTTTTTGATGCCGCCTTGTATTGGTTACAGGGCTTTGTTATTTCAGATTGGCAAGGTATTGACAGAATAACTACCCCATCGAATGCTAATTATTCTTTGTCAGTCCTTGAAAGTGTGGGTGCAGGGATTGACATGGTAGTGTATTTCTCTTGCATGCTAGATAACATTCCTCAATTTTCAGTATCCTCAATTAAATACTGCATATACTTATGACAGTCTATTAAGTTTGATATCTATGAGATTCATGCCTGACTTTTTCTATTGGAAATCTGCTTCACAGGTGATGGTTCCCTTCAATTTTGCTGACTTTATTAACGACCTGACTTCGCAAGTTAAGGGTGGTTTCATACCTATGAGTAGAATAAATGACGCAGTTCAAAGAATTTTGACAGTAAAATTCACCATGGGACTCTTTGAACATCCTATGGGTGATCCAAGCTTAGCCAACCAACTTGGCAGCAAAGTGAGTGTGCCATTTGTTATTCACGGACAGTTTCTTATGATCAATGGTTAATACCTATGCTGTTATGTATTTGACTATGTTCGTTTTCTCATAAATAGGCTTCGGTATTTTACTCTTCTTTAAAACCGTATCTTCCACAATATACCGTGTGTTCTCTCTTTTTCTGTTGGACTGGATATTAGTTTTTAATCGGATTTTTAACAAAAGCTCGTCTTTGATATTGATAATAGACCCTGCATAAAAAATTAATTACAATCGTCCATGGCTTTCGTGTGGACAACCTGGTGGGAGCTTGGAGCTTGCTTTGCAAGTTGCAATGCTTTGCTGTCATAACATATAACAGTTATTTTTGCAATAACAGGAGCACAGGGACTTGGCAAGAGAAGCTGTTAGGAAATCTTTGGTATTGTTGAAAAATGGAAAGTCTGCCAGCCAGCCTTTGCTTCCTTTGGATAAGAATGCTCCCAAGATTCTTGTTGCAGGGACTCATCCTGACAATCTAGGTTATCAATGTGGTGGATGGACGATAGAATGGCAAGGTTTAAGTGGAAACATAACCATAGGTGAGTTCCATTGCATTCATGTCAGGTCAGCTACCTTTTATCGTAGACTAGCACCATAAGAACCAGAGATTCAATTGACTCTTCCGATATTTTTTTTCTGCTATGCAGGAACAACAATTCTTTCAGCAATCCAATCTGCTGTTAGCTCCTCTACCGAGGTTGTTTATCAGCAAAATCCAGATGCAAACTATGTCAAAGAACAAGGGTTTTCATATGCTATTGTGGTTGTGGGTGAGCCACCTTATGCAGAAATGTTTGGGGATAATCTCAATTTGACCATTCCTTTAGGCGGAGGTGATACGATTAACAATGTCTGTGGCTCCCTGAAATGCCTTGTAATATTGATATCTGGAAGGCCACTTGTTATCGAACCTTACCTTCCACTGGTGGATGCTTTTGTTGCGGCATGGCTTCCTGGCACAGAGGGCCAAGGTGTGACGGATGTGATTTTTGGAGATTATAGTTTTCAAGGGAAGCTGTCAAGAACATGGTTTAAAAGTGCTGATCAACTGCCCATGAATGCTGGGGACCAGCAGTACGATCCTCAGTTTCCCTTGGGTTTTGGACTGACCACAACAGTAGCAGAAAATATAAGGTAGTAATTCAGACTTGTCCTTTTTTACTTAAAAGAAGTCATGCATTGTTTACCAAATTTTGTCGTTCAACGATAATTGGCAAAACCTTAAGAGGCTACTTTATTAAAAGGCTTACTTCAAGTAATTAGGGAAAGGAAGAGGGTGGGGGGGGCTGATTTTGTCGTGGTTGCAATTAGGGGAAGAAAGAAGGGGATGATTTTGTCCTTGTTTTTATTTGCAATCATGTTTCTTATCGTTTTGTGTTTTCTGTTGTAGGTCTTCATCATTTGGTGTTCTATCGAAGGAGGTCCCTAGCGTGCTTGCCATGATTATTATCCTGTGCTTGCACATGTATACTCTGTAAAACTCTCTAAAACAGATACAGCTCAAATTCATTATAGTTTTCAGTTTTACTTTAAGGCATTCCTTATTATCAGCATGAGATTCAAAAAGATATTGTATCTGATATACACAAGGTAAGAATGAAGGTCATAGAACCAAAAATTGTACTCTGAATTCACATCAGATAAGAATGAAAGTCATAGATGATAGAACCAATTGTTTGTAAAACAGTAGAATAATCTTGTACTTTATATCTGGAAAAACAGATATACATCTGTTTGCCTTGTCCTTGCATATTTCTTCTAATGCTGATGATGTCATTCATGTTAATTTTGCTAAAGGTGAAATGATAAATGTGGTACCTGAGGATACTGAGATTCAAATTGGACAGGGTTTATGCTTTTTTAGAATATCATTTTATTTTTAATATTGGTATGGATGGTGAATTATACATGAAGGCCACAATAGAAGAAATTATAGCAAAACAGGCCTGGTAACCATACACTGAGGTAAAGAAAGAAATGAAATAACATATACAGTACTGAAATAGCTTAATCAATTTTAAGCTTAAAAGAAGCCTGAAGTGTAAGGCACCTATTCTAAATAGGTTTTGAATATATCTACACTACTGTCATTCTAAATAAGTGCTCAATATAATTGTATTGTGCATCCTTTGTATCTCATCTTTTTAAAGTTAAAATAAACCTTCATACTTTACACTAAAATAAACCTTCATATTTTATATACATGGCTATTGTTAGTTAACTGGTTATATATAAATTTTTTTACATTTATTCACTTTCCTTGCTGCCCATTTTCTACTCTTTGACATCAATTCATTAAAAGTTAAGAGAGTCGCTGCCGTTATAAATTAAAGTTATTAACATATGGAGATGATACAGAGTAACAGAACAGATAAGTTTTTGCCATACATGCACTTAACTCTAATAAAACATGTGAGGTTGTTGTTGAAATGCAATGCTAGGTGAAAGGTTATGTCTTAATATGTTACAGTATGAAAGAATATAAAGCTACGTTGCAAGAACATATCTTGCATTCAAAATAGAAAGTAAGTAGAAACATAATGAACACCTCCTGGACCATCATTTCCTTTAAGAATGTTAACGATCACTTATGTTTCAACATCAACTGATTCACTCTGATGACAGGAAGATTTATGCATTGACTCAGTTCCCTTCCTAATAGCACCGATGAGTAAATACTATCCGTGCTTTTTGTTGTAGTGCTCAATTCTAAAAGTGATTTTTCTTGTAAAGATTCCCTAAAATTTGTAGCAGTTTCTGAGCCATTCAACTTTGAACCATACATGATTTTAGCAGTTTCAGGATCATCAAGTTCGGGAGAGAATATCTTCATTTTTCACTCTTCTTCTTGTATGTGTTCTGCTTTTTGTCTATAATCCTTAAGAAATTCTTTCAAGAGAATAAAGTCAAGAAATTCACACTCTTGGAAAATGATTGTATGGACTCCTACAGAGTGAACAATATGACTCTGTGATAGTTCATGGCACAGTGAACACACCAGAAGCAGAAGACATGATCGCAAGGTTGAACTCGATGATCATGACGAGGTGGAGGTGACCTGCTAATACTTCGTCCCCATATAGGTTTGAAACATCAACATCTTAGAGAACGACGACCATAACTTGAACTACACCTGTATCGAGGACTGAGACCCCGATGGCGACCACTTCCTAACCCTCCATTCTATAGTCTAACACTAACAACCAAAATTTTCTACATTGATTTTATCAATATGAGATTCTAAGAAGATAGGTGCAGGTGAAGCAATGGAGTTTTGAAATGGGTGGATTTTATAATCTAAAACTAACTCAAGCAAAATTTTGTACATTGTTTTTATGAATATGAGAGCCTGAGACTATAGGTGCAGGTGAAGTAATGGAGTTTTGAAATGGAAATCACAACAATAAAATTCTAAAATGAAACAACAAATGGATTTGGTACAAATTTGTTTTTGCTTGTTCCATTATTGTTGTATCTATGAATGGGTTTTTCTGCTTCTTGGCTTCGATCATGACCATTTGGGGTGGCCTTCTACACTGATTTCCATCTGCTTTCATCATCATGAGCTAGAGAGTCTATGATGTGTTTTGTCTTATAAGTCAGTTCTATACAATGTTCAGATTTCAAAAGATTTCATTCATGGCGTTTCTTCTCCTGTAATTTCAATCACGGTGGTCTCTGAATATTGCGTTTCCTTGTGCAGTAAATTCACTCTACATCATGGGGGAAGCTTACACACAGCTGGAGCTTAACATCATCTCAGCTCAAGATCTGAAGGAGATGCATCTTGTTGGCATGATGTAGACCTACTATGTTGTATGGATCAATTTCGAGAAAAAACTGACGACGCAATTGACAGAACAGGGGGCGCAAACCCTACTTGGAACGACAAGGCCATCTTCAGAGTGGAAGAGAGTTTGCTCCACTGTGAAACCTCTGCTGTGATGATGGAGATATACTGCGTGGGTTGCCTCAGGGATACCCTGCTAGGCACTATGAGGGTCTTGCTTTCCACTCTCCTCAAGGGCTACTGGAGCACAGATTTCAGTGGGATGAGTTTCTTGGCACTGCAGGTCCGTCGTCCTTCTGGTCACCCACAGGGCATTCTCAACCTTGGCACCATGATTCTTGATGGAGTAGATCTTCACAGAATGAACAGATTCATCCCTGCAACTAGGGGTTGTGGGTTTCAGAGATTTGATGGGGAATCCTGTCAAACCCAGGCCTTCATTTGTGAGAAAATTACTGTCCATTAAACCTAATAATGTTGTTGATGCCCAAGAACAACAATCCCGCTGTCAAGACTTCAACAGTAGTGCATGCAAGGAACAGGGAAAAGATCATTAAAAGCAGAAAGATGGTGGTGAGATGGTTGAGAAGGAGAAGAAGAAACTTGTTGGCTGCTATCAGATTCTCATGGCCCCAAAATTGAAAAGGAATAAAGTTGGATTGAAGAATGGGGCTGCAAAAATTCATCTCAGTCCATCTGATAGTAACATCTGTGCCAAGGAAGATCAAGATCCTGCTGTGGCTTACAACAAAGCGATAGCAATTTATGCATAGTGTTATCATCAATAATATTATTGTGCAAGAATGCGTTGGTTTTATGTTATTATATTCTTTGTGCAAGTGCCTTCAATTCCTAGTTGATTCGTGAAGTGCTTATTATGGCATACATAAAAATTTTGAAAATCACAAGCCACTGTGGATGAAAGACTGGTTTATGTAAAAGTTTGAATAGATATATGAATATGAAAAGGGCAAGTTCAGTGCCTTCAATCTGCTACTTCGATATATATTCTTATCCTATGTGGATGAACATTGGTTTGTGTAAAAGTTTGAAATTTGAATAGATATGAGTCTGAATTTTGCAATGGGCATGTTCAGTGCCTTCAGTCTGCTACTTTGATAGATACTCTTAGCCACTGTGGATCACACATTGGTTTGTTTAAAAATTTGAATAGATATATAAGTCTCAAATGGGCAAGTTCAGTGCCTTCAGTCTGCTACTTTGATTTATACTCTTAGCCACTGTGAATGAAATATTGGTTTGTGTAGAAATTTGAGTAGATATATGAGTGAATTGGGCAATTTCAGTGCCTTCAGTCTTTGATATATACTACTCTTAGCCACTGTGGATGAAATATTGGTTTATGTAAACATTTGAATAGATATATCATATATGAGTCTGAAATGGGCAAATTCAGTGCCTTCAGTCTGCTGCTTTAATATATATAGAGTATATATATTTGTTTACTGGATGATCACTGCATTTTTAACTTATGTCCATTAATCAAATCGATCTTTCAAAGACACAGTAGGCTTTCCTAATCTTGCAGAAAATGGTCCGTCCATATTAAGCCATAAGGATGAAAACCAAGCGAGATAATAATCATCTGATGCAAGTGACTATTGTTGAAAAATATTTCTAACTCTCGTTTTACTTTGACATTATTTTATAATCAAGAAAATGCGGGAAAGAAGGCTATATTACAAGCCCATTAGATGAAGTTGGGGTAGATTTTATGGTTTGAAACTAACTCAACCAAAATTTTCTACATTGTTTTTATCAATATGAAAGCCTGAGAAGATAGGTGCAAGTGAAGCAATGGAGTTTTGAAATCAATGAAGGAGATATTGCATTTTCTAGGAAAAATGCCATCATCCACAACCGATTAACCAATTCTTTCTTCCTATGTAGCATCCTTGCTTTGACATAAGTTGGACAGAGATGAGGACTTACACCGATATTCCATATTCAACAGCTCTACTTAGACATTGACATAACTCATATAGACATCTCTATGATTGGGACTCAGCAACAGACAAACTCTGCTGTCAAGTCAGCTGCTTATGAAATGGCCAGAGTCTTCTTAAAAATTTCAATATTTCTACAGTTGAGGATTGTAGCAAAGCTCAGGGATCAAACTTAACTCCATGCTTATGAGGCATCCGCGTTCTCACAGTTATTTGCAGCTCATTCTCAGTTTTAATGGGAAGGTGATATATGGTGTATTATTGTTGCAGTGGCAGGGGATGGATTTTAATTGCTGGTTGGACCAAATGAAATTGATGCAAATCAATATTAACTAGTTATTGATAATTTTGCCCACTGAGTTCCCTGAGGTCGAGTATAATGCTTTCCCTGCTTATCAAAGAGTATTGATTCCTTTTCAATAGGAGTAGCATGTGAGTGTCAGTTTTATAAAGAAGATTCTTTTTATTATTAATAAAAATATAGATAGTTAGTTTCATTTTAAAGGGTTATAAATATGAGTTATAAATACAAGACTTAAAAGGTTGTAAATATTTCAAGGGTTGTAAATATGAGTTATTAATTGTTTTTACACAAAACATGATAAATAGAAATTTAGCAATTTCTTTTTAGTTGACTGACTCAAATTCATGTTTCTTTAGGTTGACGGTAAACCCACTAAAGTGGAAAAAATTGTGATTCCAATAATTAGAGGGATTGTCATCATGGGGTGATAAGAAATTTAATATTCCAAGAAGAGGAGGTAGTAGTAGATTCTAAATAAATTAGCAATGCAATAACATAAATGTTTGCAACAAATTTAAAGAGATCCACCTTGTTGAATAATGCACACACTACATGGATAATGGATTTCCGCACTTTATGCCTTACGGTGTTTTCTTTGCAACATCTGGTGCAAATGCTAGTAATTATATTTTTAATTAAATTTTAATAATTTATATATATATATATATATATATATTCAAATTTATTTTTTGCCAAATTTCTTTGTTGTCGAATTCGAATACGAACTCGAACTAGGTGACTTAGACCGTACCCTACATCTCTCCACACTTTAAAGGTGGACAGTGGAGATGTAAAACTCCATCAACACCTGGTTGTGCTCCACATTCCACTCTAACTAAACATCTACAAATTTAACACCACTAATTAGCAGTTTACAGGGCAAATTTTCTCCTTCAAAGGCTTATTGAACTTTTCTGCCCCATACAATGTTGAAACTTACCCTGAATCATTCTCTTTAATGTTGCTTATCCTTTCAGATCATTATGTCAGATGTTTCAATCATGTAGGAAAAAAAATGTAGAAAACATGTTTCTATATACTTCGATCATGTAGGAGCAAGGGCATAGCAAGTTCATAAATTTGATTTTGTAATGAATTGATAATTTTGAGTTGTATTGGGAATGGATGATAATGATAATTTTGAGTTGTATTGGGAATGGATGATAACCTTGAACCGAAACATCTCTCACAAATAAGGTTCTGCAATGTCAAGATAATGTTTTATGTCCATTTACTATATCAATAAAAAGAAAAACAGTTTTGCAAGTGTCATGGTTGCAATGTGCAACTCTTACGTATATCATCAAATATAGAATTGTTGAAATGGAGTTTTATGAATGGTAATATGAAATTTTTAATGTCATATCTATATGTGTGTGTGTGTGTGCGCGCACGTGTGTGTGTTGTTTCCTTGTCATATCGTATCCGTATACTTTGAAAATTTGTCGTATCTGTTTCAAACCCCATATCCATATCCGTTTCAGTGCAACTTAGTTAAATTCCTCTCAAAGAAATTAGGGGCTCCCTTACCAAGAAATTGGCCCTCATAAATATAGAAAATTATAGCAAAATAACCACAGGAAATTCTTTTGAAATTTCTTGGCAATAGCAGCCCCTCTCTCCCACGTGTCCCACACTCCAAAACCTTCTCGTCCCCTTCCCACGTGTAACAAACAACTGCTCCTGCACCTTGGTAAATTTTTGCAGCAATTTTTCCTATTTATTTAGCCTGTCAAACCTACAATGAACTCATACAATTATGTTGGAATCTTTCCAAAAGATTGTATCTTCATCCTCTTCCTTAGGCTCCTTTCATAATTTCAAATTGAGCAAAATCTCTAACCCTCAATCTCTAAAGGGATAGACAACTAGGATTAAATCCTAACTCACTTAGATCAATTTTAGATTTAAATCACTTAAACAATTAACTATTTATCCTTGGGAATTTGTTCAATTAGCCAACATTAATTAAATTAATTAATTAATTAATGTCCTTTTCCTAAGTTATACTTAGAAAATAAATTATATTAGTTTCTCCTCTCGAACAACCACATAAAGTGGACTTCTTCTCCTGCATGATAGACACAAACTTATGCAGAAGACCTTCTGAAGCTACAAAATCAACACTCCCTCCTAGCAAGGCATTCTCCACCACTCCTAGCCTGTCCCTATAGAACAAAAACTTCCCCTTCACTAGGGGCTTGGTGAGAATATCTGCCACCTACTCATCCGTGGATATCTGCCACAATCTCACAACACTTCTCTGGACCCTATCTCTAATGAAGCGGTACCTAATCTCTATGTATTTGGACCTGTGATGAAACACTAGATTTTCTGAAAGTTTGATACAGCTTTGATTATTGCAGTGAATCACCGTAGGCCCCATCTCAAGACCAAATAAACCTAAGAGCATTTTGCAAAGCCATATAGCTTCACAGCTCACTAAACTCGCAACCATGTACTCAACCTCTACTGAGCTAAATGCCATTGAGTGTTACTTCCTACTAAACCATGAGATCATACTTGATCCGAAGCTAAAGCAACAACCTGAACTACTCTTTCTTGTCACTGCACTCCTAGCCCAATTTGAATCTGTGTAACCCTGCAATTGCACTCCACCAACTCTAACATACCTCAATCCATAGTACATACTTCACTGTACCTCAAAGATACATGTGCACATGTTTTGTTGCCACAAAAGGAACCCTCGAATCCACCATGAACTGTCTAAGTGTGTTCTTCGCAAAACAAATATTTGGTCTGGTATTAACTAGATACATAAAGGACCCTATCAGCTACCTATACAAGGTGGGACCTACCAACTCACTCTGAGAAGCATTAAGCTTCCTCAAGATAGTAATTATAGGTGTCAACATTGGTCTGCAATCCTCCATCCCCAATATCTTCAAGATATTAATTGCATACTTGCCCTACTCAAGGAATATCTCTCTTGGTTGATGCCACACCTCTAATCCCAAAAAATAGTGTGACACCTCTAATCCCAAAAAGTAGTGTGTCCTTCATCCCAAACATCGAAGCAAGGTCCTCCTTACACATCTCTATGAGCCTCTCAGATCCCATTCGAAAGAGATCATCCACATAGAGCAACAAGATGAGCGAATCACCATCAACAAGAAAATATTACAAGTTGGAATGTGCCTCACTCCTAGTGAAGCCCAAGCCAACCAAGTACCCATAAATCCTTGAGTACATTGCTCGAGGTGCCTACTTGAGTGAGAACAATCCCATCTTTAACCTACATACATGGAACTCCCCATGCACCTTAAATCTCTGAGTTTGCTCAATATACACCTCTTCTTCAATTACCCCATTAAGAAATGCAATCTTCACATCCATTTGATGTATCGTCCACTCCATCTCTAAAGCAATGGAAATGACCACCCTGATCGATAGATGTCTAGCGACAGGAGCAAAAGTATCCTCATAGTCTACTCCCTCCTTTTGGTAGAACCCTTTGACCACAAACCTCACCTTATATTTCTTGACATTGCCATCTATTGCATGTTTGATCTTTGTAGATCCATTGAGAATTCACCACTGACTTCCCCTCCAGCCTCGATACAATTTGCCAAACATCATCCTTCGTGATGGAGTTGTACTCCTCCACCATGACATCCCTCCAAACTTGTTGGTCTGCTACCTCCTCAAAATTAGAAGGCTCGAACTCACTAATGATGTTCATCAAGGCCATGTAGATGGAAAATCTCCTTGGTGGTATCCTCTCCCTTAAAGTGGTGCTAGGAGCCTCCACATGCTCCTCAACATCCCCGTCAAAATCTGCTCAACCCATCTCGGCCTCCACTTGATAAAGCTCAAAGGAATATCTCGATCCTCCTCCTGACTAGAACACTGTGTCTGGTGTCCTTGCTACAGTTGTTGTTGGTCCCCCCTTAGTCTCTGGAGCCTCTCGCTCTTGATACTCTACCACTGCTAGATCCAATTCACGTAACCTCCTAAAGGTCCTACCCTCATCAAATCAGGCATCCCTCCTGACCTTTCCTTCCTCTATGCCAAAATGTAGACCCTATAGGCCCTTTAAGTCTCGCTATATCCAACAAAGATGCCCTTTTCTACTGAGGGCTCCAACCTCGTTCTCTTCTCAAATGTATGTGGACATAAACTAGACCACCAAAGATGTGAAGGTGGTGCACCTCTAGTTTCACTGCTGTGAAAACCTCCTCATGAGTCTTATCCTCCAAAACTATGTGAGGACTCTTGTTCTGCAAATACATAGTCGTGTTCATGTCCTCCTTCGTGAAGGCCAAACAAAACTCATGTGGAGGAGCATCTTCAGACAAGAAGACGGACATGAACACGACTATGTATTTGCATAACAAGAAGAAGGACATGAACACAGTCTGTTGGAATCTCTCCAAAAGATTGTATCTTCATCATCTCCCTTTGGTTCCTTTTATAATTTCAAATTGAGCAAAAATCCTAACCCTCAATTTCCAAAATGATAGATGGCTAGGATTAAATCCTAACCCACTTATATTAATGATTGAGATTAGATCAAAGTCACTTAGATAATTAAATATTTATCCTTAGAAATTTGTTCAATTAGCCAACATGGATTAATTAAATTAATTAATGTGTTTTTCCTAAGTTACACTTAGGAAAGAAATCATATTAGATGCTCCTCCCAAACAACCACCTAAAGAGGACTTCTTATCCTGCATGCTAGACACAAGCCTCTGCAAAAGAGCTTCTAAAGCTACAAAATCAACAATGTTGTGATGTTTCAAAAGCGATGGATACTCATATGTCTAGGCCTTGGCAGACAACATTGACAACTTGTGTGAGTTGTGGCATTGGAGGATGGTACACTTGCACTACAAGGCATTGCCAATTCTAAGGGAGATAGCCACTGGTTTCCCAAAGTCTAGTATTGAGCAAAACAGCATGTGAAGAGGATGTGCACTTGGCAAGAATGCCAAGGTTGCTTTTCCAAGCAATAGCAACAAGTCCAAAAGGATCTCGGATCTCATTCATTCAAATGTATGTGGACCAATGTCAGTAGCATCAATACAAGGGTCACTTTACTATGTCACATTCATAGATGACTATTCCAAGAAAACCTGGAGCTTCTTCATGAATACCAAGGATGAGGTTTTTAGTCAGTTCCAAGAGTTCAAGGCTGAGATGGAGAACTAGATAGAGAAGACGATCAAGATCTTGAGAATAGATAATGGGACACAGTATACCTCCAACAACTTCAAGGATTTCTACAAGGAGGCAGGGATCAAGAGGAAAATGAAAATCTCGTACAACCCTCAATAGAATTGGGACACATAGAGAGTACTTGGTACACCATTGGAGCTACCAAGGCAATTATTCAGGACTAGGATCTACCTATGTTTCTTTGGGCGGAGGCATGCAACACGACAATTTATTTTCAAAACGGGAGTTCTCATATGATCTTGGGGGACAAAACTCCTAAGGAAGCATTCACAAGGATGAAGCTAAAGATAGGGAACTTTCACATCTTTGGTTGTCCGATGTACATCCATGTTCCCGTGGAGAAAAGAACGAAGTTGCAATGCTCAAGATATAAGGGCATATTTGTTTGATACAATGAGACTTCGAAGGCACACAGGATCTTCATTCTAGTGAGGAGGAAGATAGTGATTAGTAGGGATGTGAAGTTCGAGGAGGACCTAACATCTAGAAAGTCTCATGAGCCACTTCCAATGACAAAGGACAAGGAGCAAGAGGCTCGGAAGGATGAGCAACGTTCATCAGCTACTTCCAATTCCTAGAGTCAGACTTCAAGTGAGGAGGAGTCAACAACACCTCCTACCATTTTTGTAAAGGGGGCTTGATGGTTTGAGCATGTGGAGGCTCCTAGGAGCACAATCAAGGTGAGTAGACCTTCGAAGGAATTTCCAAAATACATGGCACTTGTGAGTAACATTATTAATTTCAAGCCCTCCAATTTTCAGGACATAGCGAACTAGCACGTTTGGAGGGATGCAATGATGGAGGAGTATAACTCAATTACGAGGAATGATGTATGGGGTATTGAAGAGCAAGTCAGTGGTGAGTTCCAAATGGGTCTTCATGATCAAGCATGCTACAGATGGTAACATAAATGAGTACAAGGCAAGGTTTGTGGCGAGAGGGTTCTCCCATAAAAAGGGGGTGGACTATGAGGAGACATTTGCTCCAACTGCTAGATATACTTCCATTAGAGTTGTTCTATCTATTGCTTCAGACATAAGATGGAGGATACATTAGATGGATGTGAAGACAATGTTCCTCAATAGGGTGATTGAGGAGGATGTGTATATACAACAACCTCATGGATTTGAGGTACATGGGATGGAGTGTCATGTGTGCAAACTCAAGAAGGATTTATATCGACCCAAGCAGGCACCTAAGGGCATGGTACTCTAGGATTGATGGGTATTCATTAAGCATGGGATTCACCTAGGGTGAAGCAGATCCCATGTTCTACTTCATAATTGTTTGAGATGATCCACTCATCTTGGTGTTGTGAGTGGATGATTTGTTTCGCACAAGTGCAAAGAGGCTCATAGCAAGGTGCAAGGCTGACTTGGCTACAAAGTACAAAATGAAGGACATCAGGTTGATGCATTACTTCTTGAGGATAAAGGTATGGCAAAACTCAGGGGAGACCTTCCTTAGTCAAGGGAAGTATGGAGGAAAGATCCTGAGGAGAATTGGGAAGAGTGTAGACCTATGGCTAGCCGCTACACCCATGATTGCCAATATGAAGATCTTGACTTCAGATTCGAAGTTGGTGCATCCAACGTTGTACAGATAGCTAATAGGGTTTATGATCTATTTGGTCAAAACTAGGCCAAATATCTATTTTGTTGTGAAACACCTTGAGCTTGTTCATGGTGGAGCCAATCCAAGTAAATTGGGTAGCAATGAAGCATGTGTTGAGGTACCTAAGAGGTACAATTGAGTATGGTTTGAGCTATCTTGGAGAGGATGGAGTGAGGTTGTAGGGATATACAGACTAATATTTAGCGGGGGTGTAGCAGATAAGAAGAACACCTTAGGGTGTTGCTTCCCTCTTGGATCAGCATTGATTTCCTGATTCAATAGTAGACTTTTGTGGCGCTTAGTTTAGAAAAGTAAGAGTATATGGTAGCTAGTATGGCCAATTGTGAGGCTATTTGGCATCGCAAATCGATCATAGGATTATTTGGTCAAGAGTTGGAGCCTACAATGATACACTATGGTAATAAGAGTTGTGTCAAACTCTCTGACAGTTTAGCATTCCATGACAGGTCCAAGTTGTTGATTTTGTAGCTTTGAAAGGTCTTTTGCATAGGCTTGTGTCTTGCATGCAGGAGAAGAAGGCCTCTTTAGGTGGTTGTTCAAGAGGAAATTAATATGATCTCCTTCCTAGATTTTAATTTAGGAAAAAGTAAATTGATTAATTATTTAATTAGTTTAATTTTGGACTAATGTTTTCTACAAATAAATAATTAATTATTTAAGTGACTTGGATATAATCTCCACCATTAATCAAAGAAAGCTAGGATTTAATCTTAGCCCTCAATCACTTTGGTGTTGAAAATTGGCAGCTATGGGATGAATTTCCTTGAATAAAATTTCATTTTTGACCTTGACTTTCTAAAAATAGAAAGTCATGTTTATATTTGCAACCATGACTTTCTAAAAATAGTAAATCACCTTCCATCAATTCGTAATCATATATACATATGATGGAAAATCACTTAACTTGTCCTTAATCAATCTCAATTGTTTAATTTTTAACTTAATCATCAATATTATTATTATTACTATTATCCTCTTTATGATATTATTATATTATTATTAAAAAGAAATTCAAGTCTCTCAATCATGTCATATGTAACTCCCCTCAATTAATGCATATGTTACTCTCTCTCTCTCTTAATGGATTCATTCATCTCTCTCTTTAATGCTCTTACGCACCTCTTACACTCTCTTACACACTTTAATGACTCATCATAAAAATATTCCTCTTACACCTCTTTAATGCATAAGTTACACTTCTCTCCTAAATGCATAAGTTACACTCCTATTTTGGCATATGTAACTCCTCCTCAAGGCATAGGAGTTACTCCCTCATGAATTTGACCTCCTTGCTCTTCCTATATATTTGTGCCTCTCATCCTCACTTGATACACTTGTGTTTGTGAAAGGAGAATTCGAACTTGAGCAGGTGTTGGAGAGTCTAGAGGAAGATTGAGAGAGAGAGAGTCTTGAAGAGCAAGAGCAGATCTTAGAGAGCCAAAGTGATTCAGTGTTTGCATCAACTATTGTTATCAGAGATCTTTTTCAGATTTAGGTGAACTTCTTCATTCTCTCATTGTACTTTGTATCTTTATTGAACAATTGATTTCTAATAGAAGAAGAAACTGGTTGGGTTTTCCCCTTGTGGGTTTTTCCCTGGTCATTTATCTTACTTCTTTGTGTACCATTGAGTTCTTGATTATCTTCCATTGTGCATATGGTTTCTATAGTTTATGTTTTATCTACAATTACTCAACTTATTTTTTATTATCTTCCATTGTGCATATGGTTTATGTTTTATCTACAATTACTCAACTTATTTTGCAGCATAAAGAAGTTCTAGATTTAAGTGATTTTAACAGCATAGAACATCAGAATTTCAACATGGTGTCAGAGCTTTGGTGAAGACAAGCTCCATTTCCACCTCTCTTTCTGTTGGAATATCTTTTGTTGTCAGTGCCATTTCCAGCTCTCTTTCTGTTGACATATCTCTTGTTTTCAGCTCCATTTCCAACTCTCTTTCTGCTGGAATATCTCTTGTTGTATGCTCCATTTGGAGCTCTCTTTCTACTGAAATATAGTTTGTTTACCACTCCATTTGCAACTCTCTTTCTGCTGAAATATAGCTTGTTGTCCACTCCATTTGCACCTCTCTTTCTGCTGAAATATAGCTTGTTGTCCACTCTATTTGCAACTCTCTTTCTACTGAAATGTCTCATTTACAGCTAAAGTATCTCTTGTTGTCCCTTTCTATTTGCTATTGAAATTTTGAGCAAATCAAGTTGTCTTCCTCCTACTATAAGAATGAAGAGAAGTTGGTTGATGCTTCAAACTTCTTCCCTTGGAAGGTCAGATTGGATATTACTCTTGAGGAACATGATGTTCTAGAGTATGTTGAAGAAGAGATAGCCGAACTAGTTGAAAACTCCAACACTGCTATCAATGCCAGATACAAGAAAAGAAAAGTCAAGGCTAAAAAAATTATCCTTAACTCTCTTGGATACCACCTCATCACTTATGTCTCCAATTTGAAGAAAGCCAAAGAAATGTATGACAAGTTGATTGGAATGCATCAAGTGAACAACTTGAATCAAATTCTTGCTCTGAAGAATCAGCTCAAGGATGTTAAGATGAACAGAGGAGAAACCATTCAAGCATACTTCATGAGGATATCAAAAATCAAAGGTCAGTTGTCAACTTCTAGTGAAGTTGTTTCCGATAAAGAACTGGCACTGATTACGCTTGGAGTTCTTCTTTCTTCTTGGGAAACATTTATTACTATCATCAGTAATAATGACAAGTTTCCTACATTTGATGAGCTCCAGGGAAAGTGCATTCAAGAAGAACCTACTACCTTTGTTGTACAAGGCAAAAAGAAGAAAGGAAGAAGAGGAATGCACTATTCGAGAAATTCTACTCCCAACAGCTCCTCTCAATGGACCAGAGACTTATCAAAAGTCCAATGCTACAATTGTCGCAAGCATGGCCACTATGCTCGTGATTATTCAGAAAACAAAAGAGCATCAAAATCCAACTTCAACAATCGTTCCAACAAATCTGATTATAGAAGAAGAAGAGAAGCTCCTTCTGCTCACAAAGGAAACTATCATTCCTCAAGGAACCAAAGGTATGATAATAATGTAGTTGAGACTCAATCAAAGTACTTTCTTGTTTCTGCTCTTTCTAGTTCATCTCCTGCAGATTCTTGTAATAGCTAGTTGGTTGATAGTGGTGCTTCAAAGCATTTTCCTGGTTACAAAGAAGTACTTTCTAATCTGGTTGAGAGGGAGACAAATTTGCAGTTCATTCTTGGAGATAACTCTACATATCACATAAAGGGATGTGGTTCCATTTCTTTCAATCTGGATCAAGGTAAAACTTTGACACTTCAAGAAGTTTTATATGTACCTGGTTTAAAGAAGAATATTGTGTCCATATCAGCGTTAGAAGATAAAGGAATGAAAGTTGATTTCATAAATGGTAAAGTTCTCACTTGGAAATTGAGATCCAACATGAGAGATGTCCTCACTCTGGGATCTAGATGTAAGGTCTATATGAAATCAATGTAAGACCTATTCATGCACTAATCCATGATATCAATCATCAAAGTGAACTTTGTGTTGAGAAATCTAGGGCATATGCTTTAGGTGATTTCTCTTCTAATGATAATTGCTTGTGAATGCTTTTTACTTCATTAAATTATTATCTTCTCTTTTGTTAGATTATTATAGTGTTCTTCATCAAACAGCTACCAAAGCATAAACAATAAGAAGACAAGAGACACATAATATAGGCGATCAGCCAGGGCCAAAACCTCTCCCTTGAGTCAACTAAAGTCTAACTGCTGAATTTCTTTCTACTTCTTAGCTACACTTCAGATTTCGGTTTACTGCAATTTCTCGACCTAATTCAGAAGCCCTATTGCAATGCTTGGTAAGTGTCACTTTCTATGTAGTGTTTTTGACTCCTTCGTTTAGGATAGAGACTCCTTCTTACTTAATTTGGCTTCCCTTTGTATTGTCCTCCTCCCAATTCAATTACCTTAGGTGATTGTAATCTCCTTGGCCTTTCCTGCAGCATATGATCCCTCTCTTCTTCGCACGTGTGACAGAAGAACAGCCCTAAAACAGACCCAAAATACCTTTGCTCTTGCTTCCTTCTTCTCGCTGGCTATGAGGCTCCTTTTTGGGTGATTCTCGCACTTCCTGTTGCAGACTTCTTTCTTGACCGAAATTATGTCTTTGAAATGAGGCCAAGCTGCCTTATTAATAGTGGTTGGAGCATCCATAATAGGCCAACTTGAACTGTGGGTGAGTTGGCATGTCTTTTGGAGCAAATTCATTATTTCATTTAAGGCCGAATTGAAGGAGAAGCTTGAGCTTGGTCTTGGAGGCCTATTTTATCCTTTTAATGACTCATACAAATATATAACATGCCCAAGAAGGGTCCTTCATACATGAAATGACTCAATTTGACTTTATGACCAATCCTAAGGGCTCACAATGGGAGCCTTACCTAAAAATAAAATTCCTTGCTCATGAAAACCATGAGACAAGCATTACAATAATAATTTTATTTTTCTTCTTTGCATCAATTACATAAAATCACAATTACACATGTCATTATGAAGACCGAACCTAGTTACAGTTTCAACACTTTGGCACCGAAGGTTCGCACTACAAAGCATTACCTCATGTGAGAAAGCTGGTTTCCAAAATGTCGGAAATCAAATCTGATCATGATGGTATTTGACAAGGATACGCAAGCGGAAAGCAAGCGAAGGGACCATTCCCTTCAAGCAAAAGTAACACCAATCAATTATTGCATCTTGTACATTCTAATTTATGTCGACTAATGCCTATACCTTCTCTTAGTGGTTACTTGTATTATATTATCTTTGTGGATGATTTTCTCGCAAAATATGGATTTATTTTTTGAAAAATAAAAGTCAAGCTTTTAACATGTTCAAAGATTACAAAGCTCTAGTAGAAAAACAAACTGGAAAGCAGATCAAAATTTTCAAATCCGACAATGGAGGAGAGTTCACTTCCAATGATTTCATTGACTTCTGTAAAGAAGCTGGAATCAGAAAAGAGACCATTGTACCATATAACAAAGAACAAAATGGCGTGGCCAAGAGAAAGAATAGAACTATCATGGAAGTGGTCAAAGCTATGTTGCATGATCAGAAATTGCCAAAGTTTCTATGGGGAGAAGCTGCGAACACAGTTGTCTATGTCCAAAATAGATCTCCTCACCGTGCCCTAAACAACAAGACTCCTGAAGAAGTCTTCACTGGCGAGAAGCCCAAAATTGGGCACCTGAGGATCTTTGGTTGTCATGTCTACTTCCATGTCCCAAAAGAGAAAAGTAACAAGTTGAAAGCTTCAAGTAAGAAAGGCACGTTTGTTGACTATTGTGAGAATTCTAAAGCTTACAAAATATATGTACTTGGTCAAAGAAATACAGAATTTAGCAGGGATGTAACATTTGATGAAGATGCAACTCTTGGAAAAGCAAGAGACACTCCTCTTCCTCCTGCTAATGTTAATTGTCAAGATGATGTATTTGAAATACAAGAATATCTTGAGTTAAAATTGATCTTGTTGATGAACCGATGGAGCCCATGGATCCTTTATATCCTCCTCCACGTGATCCTCCTTCTAAAAGGAGACCTTTATGGCTTCGTGACACTCTTCAAGATGTTGATAAACACGCTGCCCCCAAAGGTACTTTCAGAGAAAGCAAGAAACATTGCCAATTCCAAGGATATGTTGTACCCATGAGCAACATTATTCAAGTTGAACCGTGCACTTTCGAAGAAGTTGTAAAGGCCCAAGTGTGGAAAGATGAAATGGCTGAAGAATATGAATCCGTCATTCATAATGATGTATGGGAAGTGGTTCCAAGACCCCAAGGTAAATCTGTTGTATCTACTAAATGGTTGTAAAAAATTAAACATGGTGTTGATGGAAGTATTGAAAAATATAAAGCTAGAATTGTGGCTAGAGGTTTCTCTCAGAAAGAGGGAATAGACTATGATGAAAAATTTTCACCTGTTCCCTGTTACACCACCATTCGATTTACTGTAGCTCTAGTTACTAGCCAAGGATGGTCTCTTCACCAAATGAAAGTGAAGACTGTTTTTTTGCATGGCTTCTTAAAGAAGTATTTGTGGAGCAACCACAAGGCTTTGAAGTACATGATCCAAAAACTCATGTGTGTAGGCTGAAAATCCCTCTAAGGTTTGAAGCAAGCTCCAAGGGCTTGGTATGCTCGCATAGATAGTTTATTGATGAAGCTTGGTTTTACTAGAAGAAATGCAAATGCAAATCTTTACTTTAAGACAATCCAGGGTATGCCTTTGATTTTGGTATTGTATGTTGATGATTTATTTCTTATTGGTGGTGAACCTCTTATTCTCTAGTGTAAGATGGAGTTAGCTTCTGAATTTGAAATGAAAGATCTTGGTTTGATGCACTACCTTCTGGGCCTAGAGGTATGGCAGAAATCTGGTGAGATTTTCATTTCTCGAGGAAAATATGTTGTCAAACTACTAGAAAGGTTTGACATGACTAAGTGTAAGTCCAAGAATACTCCAATGGAAATGAATTTCACGAAGCTTTGTGGTAAAGTTGCAAAACCTGATTTGGCTAATCCTTCTGAGTACCATCAACTGATTGGGGCACTGATGTTCTTGGTAAACACTAGACCAGATATATGCTTTGCAGTCAATACCCTGGGTCAATACAAGATTAAACCTGCTCATGCACACTAAGTTGTTGCAAAGCATGTGTTGAGGTACCTGCATGGGAAAATCAATCTTGGATTGAGATATACTGTCGAAGATGTAAGGCTACATGGATACTCTGATGTTGATTGGGCTGGTAACTCTAATGACGGAAAGAGCACATCAAGGTGTTGCTTCAACTTGTAATCTGCCATGATATCTTGGATAAGCAGAAAGAAAAATTTTGTTGCCCTTAGCATGGGTGAAGTAGAATACATTGCTACTAGCATGGCCAGTTGTAAGGCAGTATGGCTAAGGAAGCTCTTTGGAGAGCTATTTGAGCAAGTATTAGATACTATAGTAATTTACTGTGACAATAAGAGTGGGATTCGACTTGCTGAAAATCTCGTGTTCCATGACAAGTCCAAACACATTGAGATCAAATATCACTATATCTGGGATATGGTGCAAAGAGGAGCAATAAGACTTCATCATATAGCGACTGATGACCAGATCGTCGACATTCTTACCAAGCCTTTACCGAAAGGAAAGTTCTTGGTTTTCAGAGAGCAGCTTGGACTGATAGATGTGACCCTTCCTAGAGAGGTGGTCATGGATGATGAGCCTTGGATGAGCAAGATCCTTGTCATGTGTTGACAAGTGGATCCTCCAAAGCAGTGATGAGCCTTAGATGAGTGAGATCCTTGTCACGTGTTGACAAGTGGATCCCCCCAAGCAATGATGAGCCTTGGATGTGCGAGATCCGTGTCATGTGTTGATAAGTGGATCCCCCCAAGTGTGTATACGGTGATGGATGTATCTCCCTTATGATGATTCTTCTTCATTAGATTGTAACATCATTGTTCCAAAGCAGAGATAGCAAAAATCCTTGTATCAGAAACAAATTCTTCCCTTGCTAAGAAGGAGTGTTAAAAATTGCAGCGATGTGATGAATTTCCTTCAACAAAATTTCATTTCTAACCTTTCTAAAGTGCCTTTCTAAAAATAGAAAGTCATGTCTGTCTTTGCAACCATGAATTTCCAAAAATAGTAAATCACCTTCCATCAATTTGTAATCATATATCTATGATGGAAAATCACTTAACTTGTCCTTAATCAATCTCGATTGTTTAATTTTTAACTTAATCATCAATATTATCATTATTATTATTATTATTATTAAGATAATTACTATTATCCTCTTCATGATATTATTATATTATTATTAAAAAGAAATTCAAGTCTCTCAATCATGAGACTCACTCATGTCATATGTAACTCCCCTCAAATAATGCATATGTTACTCACTCTCTCTTAATAGATTCATGCTTCTCTCTCTTTAATGCAGTGTTCCACGGGGACGCGTCCCCTAGGGTCAGGTGCACGCACCCCTTGCACCCCACGCACCCGGGACGAGGAATCTACTGGGGGTGCGTTCCCCACGCACTCTTTTTGGGGAGTCTTGGGGAGACGCGAGGGGGTGTGTTTCCCCAGTGTGGGAGACGAGACTCCCCAAAAGGGGTGCGTCTAGGTGTCCCCCCTCAAAACTTCAGCATCTAGTATATAGTATATGGTAATATACTAGTATGTTTTTCTTTCAATTTAGATTCTAGAATGATGAATGATATGGATCAATGTATTTGAATATTTCATTGTTGAATTTTTTATTGAATCTCATGGTATGGATGAATAATGAGCATGTCATATGAATGATGTATGTATCAAAATGAATGATGAGGATGGATCAATGTATGTCATTATTTAATTCAATTATGAATTTAAATTTTATGTGTGGATCAAATTTCAATTTTTAATGTATTGGTATCCATAGTAAGTTTAATCTATTAATATGATACAAAAAAGGATTTACAATGAGGCTCGGCCTCAGAGGAACTGAGCATCATTCATCACACAGTCAGAATAACTATCTTTGACTGCCCCAACAGAGGGGAAACCAGTCCAAAAAAAAATATGAGTTCAAAAATAACCCACACAAGGGTAACCAGTTTGATCACAACATAACAAAAACAGTTTAACCATATCATAATCCTTACCAGAAGACACAAAAAGACTGAACAGAAACTGAACCGTCAGCAAGAAAAAACGTCCACTTGGCAAACTCGACATCTGGCAATCAGTTGTCCGAGGCTGGTTCTTCCACAATCGGACACGTGTACTTGTCCAAATCGTCATCCTCGTCCGAAGTGCCACGTCCATGTGCTATATGGTCTCCCTCAATGCTGCAAGCTCCTACACGTGTTCCTGACGTGTCTCCTCAGTGACTACCAGATGCCTGCGTGTAACTGAGCTTGCCCTCCTCAACATGCTGACTGCCAGCCACTGCTTTACCATGCAAGGTGGCTCGACCTTCATCAGCGTTCCGATCACCAGTGTTGCCCCGGCTCCTGCTGCTTGGTTCTGCCCTGTTCGCCTCCTCAGTGTGTTTAGCCAGAGGAGTCGGTGGCTCAATTTCTTCTGTGAAGGTAATTGAGACGGTGGCGACGATTATAGCGCTGTTCAGGGAGCTGCGAAATCGAAACTGCGTGGTATGAGGAGCAGGGTGCATAGGAAGGGGAAAGTTTGCAATGTGGGTTGTTGCATTTCCACGACCTGTGCCAAGGAGCCAAGCTCTGCCTCTGCCGCTTCAAGTGTCTGGGTAACGCCCCGCAAAACTAAGCAGGTTGGGGTTATCGGCTAAGGAGGCAGGGGAAACCGAATCAGGGCTGGGCATTGCAGGTGAGCGAGAGCATCTGCCTCTTGTGCCCCCTCTTCTACTTCGCATACAGTGGCGGACCATGATGGGAATGGAAACAGGGAAGAAGCAGCGGGGATGGTGGAGGAATTGACAAAGGAGCGGTGCGGGGAAATTACATAGGAGTTGTGGACATGAGCAAGATTGCAGAGGCGGGTGTGGGAGTGGTGGAATCCATTACCCAGATCGATGCAGCTTAACAACCAGCATCGACTACCTGTGACGGTGCGCTCATTTGGCTCTCCCGCCTGCGGAGGACAAGCACAGTGAATCAGGGGGGGAGGAATAACTGAGAAATTCGCAGGCTCCATTGTTATGTGTGAATTGGTTCTGCCTCGGCCTTTGCATTCATTAAATGGCTCCTGCAAGGTGCCTTGAATGCAATTCAGAGTGGCATGGGGGAAGTTGCAGGGGGCCATGTGGCCAACCCGTCCGCCGCCTTGCCGTCTTGTCATGTTAATGCCTGGGATGAACACCCGCATCCGGGTGTATTGGTATCCATATTACTATTAGTCTATTTAATATTTTCCTTTCATTATTGAACAATGAATATGAACTTGAATTATATATATATATATCGATGTCTCCCTGCACCCCTGAAATTTCCCTAAAATTTGAGGGTACTCCCACACGTTCCCCTTGTGCGCCTCCCCGCACCCGCGCCTCCCCGCACCAGAGTCTTGGTGGAACATTTCTTTAATGCTCTTATGCTCCTCTTACACTCTCTTACACACTTTAATGGCTCGTCTTAAAAAGACTCCTCTTACACCTCTTTAATGCATAAGTTACACTTCTCTCCTAAATGCATAAGTTACACTCTTCTCCTTTATGGCATAAGTTGCACTCCTATTTTGGCATATGTAACTCCTCAAGGTATAGGAGTAACTCCTTCGTGAATTCGAACTCCTTGCTCTTCCTATATATTTGTGCCTCTCATCCTCACTTGACACACTTATTTGTGCTTGTGAAAGGAGAATTCGAACTTGAGAAAGTGAGAGTTGGAGAGTCTAGAGGAAGATTGAGTGAGAGAGAGAGAGAGAGAGTCTTTAAGAGCAAGAGCAGATCTTAGAGAGCCAAAGTGATTCAATGTTTGCATCGGCTACTACTATCAGAGATCTTCTTCAAATTTGGGTGAACTTCTTCATTCTCTCATTGTACTTTGTATCTCTATTGAACAATTGATTTCTAAAAGAAGAAGAATCTGGTCGGGTTTTCCCCTTGTGGGTATTAACCTAGTCATTAACCTAACTTCTCTATGTTTCATTGAGTTCTTGATTGTCTTCCATTGTGCATATGGTTTATGTTCAATCTACAAATACTTAACTTATTTTGCAGCATAAAGAAGTTCTGGATTTAAGTGATTGTAACAACATAGAACATTAGAATTTCAACATTTGGAGATTAGGGATTTGGCCCATGGAGAAATTATAAATAGAACCTACGCGAGAAGATGAAGACATAATTACAATGCTACTGTTAAGAGAGCAATTTTCTAAAGGAGTGAGACTCCAAGACTGAAGAGACGGGAAAAGGATTACATCAAGGAAATTTTAGGAGCAAATTTCTGGGAGGCTGAGTCTAGGAGAGAGAGGTCGAGTTAGCTAAAGAGAAAGACCGAGTTTTGGTAATGAGTCGACATATCCAGGGGGCGAATTTATCTACTGCGCAAGGGTCGTATGAGAGAAAAAGAAGGGTTGAATTGCTAGTGAGGGAGGATAAATTCTCTGAGGGCCGAATTCTTCTAGGAGTGTCGAATTCCTTGAGGGCAATGTTAAGTTATGGTATGTTCTATGCTTATAACAGTTTACTTCTTTTTCTTATTATATTCCACCGATTAGCAATCACATGTACATAAAGTAAAGTGCAGATAGAACATTAAACGATCGACAGAAAACAAGCCAAGACAAGAGACACAAGATGTGGCGGCTAGCCAGGGACAAACCCCACAATGTGTGGGGAAACCCTTTGATCAAATCTTCTTTTATCTTCAATAATTCAGCAGAGAGAAATAGTACAATAAATCTGATTCATATCAGCAGTAGCAAACCCTAGATCAGTAGCATCAGCATTAGCGGCTTCATTATCAAACTAGGGCAGACCATATCTCACAAACCGACAGTCGGATTGACTTCATTCCACCACCAAAAGTTTCGGCTTCCAGAGGAGGTTCAGATGAACCTACAGCGCAGTTCAGATGAGGAGATCTTCTAGGCCACGCAAGTCAATCTTTACTTCTGCAGTTGCAGCTTCAGTTTCAACAGTTTCCGGCTTCAAACTAGGGCAGTCGATATCTTGCAAACTGTTCGTCAGATTGACTTCATTCCACCACCAAAAGTTGCGGCTTTCAAAGGAGGTTCAAATGAACCTACATCGCAGTTCCAAAGAGGAGATCTTCTAGGCCACGCAAGTCAATCTTTACTTCTGCAGTTGCAGCTTCAGTTTCAGCAGTTTCCGGCTTCAAACTAGGGCAGTCGATATCTTGCAAACCATTCGTCGGATTGACTTCATTCCACCACCAAAAGTTGCGGCTTTCAAAGGAGGTTCAGATGAACCTACAGCGCAGTTCCAAAGAGGAGATATTCTAGGCCACGCAAGTCAATCTTTACTTCTGCAGTTGCAGCTTCAGTTTCAGCAGTTTCCGGCTTCAAACTAGGGCAGTCGATATCTTGCAAACCGTTCGTCGGATTGACTTCATTCCACCACCAAAAGTTGCGGCTTTCAAAGGAGGTTCAGATGAACCTACAGCGCAGTTCCAAAGAGGAGATCTTCTAGGCCAAGTCAATCTTTACTTCTGCAGATGCAGCTTCAAATTCAACAGCTTCCGGCTTCACATGTGTGAGAGAGAGAGACCCATTTCAGCGCAGTAGAGAAGAGACTCATATCTGCACAGTAGAGAGAGAGAGATGTGATGAGATGAGTGAGTCCAAATGAGGAAAAGTCCTCTTATATTTCTACACAACGTTGGTGGGTGAATAGATGCGACTGTTGGGCTTCTGAGCCTACATGAGTTGTAGGTCGGCTTGATAATAATTCCATAATCAAAATAAATTCATATCTCCATGAATACTTATCGGAATTGGATGATCTTTATATCAATCCTACACCTCTCGACGAGAGGAATCTAATAAAAATATTATTAGCGATGAATAAGATGACCCACATGAAGTTTTGCCCTGGTTGCCAATTTTAACACTCCCTCTCAACCATGGAGAACTTCATCTGCAATCTGTCTATCGGTCGTTACTATTCATCCATCAAATGCACTGCCTTGTACAGCCTGACCCTTGCCCTGCTCTGCTCTATATTGCCCGTTCTACTTTGTCTTGTTCTGCCTTGCACTGATCTGTACTATTTTGTTCTGTTCTGCTCTGCTCTTGCATTGTTCTGTTCTACTCTGCTTTTGTCCGAATTATGAAGAAGAAGAAATGATCGAGGATGTATCATACTGACTCAAATTCAGTCTCAGAGTATGTACCACTGGTCCGAGACCAGTCTCAACCAACCCAAAGTCAGCGTCATAGTGAGTACAACTCCAATGGTCCCAGACCAATATCATCCTCCACTGACTCAAAGTCAGTCTCAGAGTATGTACCACTGATCCCAGACCAGTCTCAACCGACCCGAAGTCAGCGTCATAGTATGGTACAACTCCTACCACTGGTCCCAGACCAGTATCATTGATCCCAGATCAATGGAGGTCATCCTAGCGTAGGGAGTACGGTAGTTACAACGATGCGTCCATCGGTACTACTATGGTCCCTAACTTCATTTCCCTGCTCATTGATCAGATGAGAGGTACTTCCCATGAGTCCCAGACTGCATGGGTAGGATGCCTCGACAAGAGAACTAATCAATCCTGTCCTCACAAGAGAACACATCAATCCTGCTACAATCGCCATGGAGAACACATCAATCCAGGCCGCCATGGAGAACACATCAATCCAGGCCTCACAGGAGAACACATCAATCCTGCTACAATCGCCATGGAGAACACATCAATCCAGGCCTCACAGGAGAACTAATCATCCTGCTACACAGGAGAGCGAATCATCCTGTTCCACAAGAGAGCGAATCATCTTGTTCCACAAGAGAGCGAATCATCTTGTTCCAGTGCGCACCACCAGGGGAGGGTGAGTCACCCTGTGGTCGTATGTTTCTCCAGTAAGAACCACAAGCCCTCAGAGCTCCCAGAGCTCAATGTATGCAACATGCAGGACCCTTGTACAAGGGCTTCTTGATGACTCCAAGTCGTCTGGGAAAATCACAAATTAGATCTTTCCTCGGGGCTTTGACAAGGTGTATCAACCTGTACATCATCTTAATGCGATGGAGCCTCCTTGCTCATCAACTTACCATATCCCAGATGATGTCTATCTGCTGGAGCAATCGACGAATATGGGATTCCTCAATAATCAAATCCCACCTCTGGTTGTAATAGAGAATCACAATGGTATCCAATGTAAATCCAAACAGCTCACTGAAGAGCTTTCGCAACCAGACTGCCTCACACGAGGTCATGCTAGCAACAGTATATCCTGCTTTAGCGGTGCTCAAATTCACCGACTTTTGCTTCCTGCTCATCCAAGATATCGAAGCAGATCCCAAGGTGAAACAGCACTCGGAAGTGCTCTTATGGTCCACCACACTGCCTGCCCAATCAGCATCAGTATATCCAAGTAGTCTCACATCTTCGACAATGTATCTTAACCCATTGTGCCACAAAGATATCTCAGAAGATTCTTGGCATCAATCCAGTGAGGCTCAACCAAATATGAGCTCACAATGCTAACTGCAAAACATATGTTCGGATGGAGGTTCACCAAGAACATCAATGCGAATGAGTTTATGAAACTCAGAGGCATTTCCCAAATCTGGTCCGACATCACTACCATATAACTTTTAAAAATTAAGATCCTCGAGGTAGTCACAGGCTTGCAGTCCATCATACCAAATCTTTCCAATATCTTTACCACATATTTTCCTTGAGATAGGAAAATTTCCCTTGGCTTCTGCCACACTTCAAGTCCTTGGTCCTTCATTTCAAATTCAGAAACCATCTCCCTCTTACATTTGTGAATGAGAGGGTTTGCACCTGTAGAAAGAGGTCATCCACATGCAACACCAGTATGATAGGCTTTTCATCTTCAACCTTAAAGTAAAGGTTAGGATTAGCTTCACTCCTAGTGAATCCCAACTTCATCAAGTAGCTATCGATCCTCTCATACCATGCTCGGGGTGCTTGCTTCAGCCCATAGAGAGCCTTTTCAACCTGCATACATGAGATTTTCGATCATAAATCTCAAATCCTTCGGGTTGCTCCACGTAGACCTCTTCTTTGATCGAGCCATGCAAGAACGCAGTCTTGACATCCATCTGATGAAGGTTCCATCCTTGTGAAGCGGCAAGGGCTATGATTGAGCGGATGGTCGTATATCTGGCAACAGGTGCAAATATCTCATCATAGTCTATACCTTCCTTTTGGGAGAAACCTCGAGCAACAAAACGAGCCTTATACTTTTCCGTGCTTCCATCTGCTGCATGCTTTATCTTGTAAAGCCATTTGGAAGTAACAACAGTCTTGTCCTAGGATCTGGGAACTACTTCCCAAACATCATTCTTTATGATAGACTCATATTCTTCGGTCATAACATCCTTCCATACTTGATGCTTGACGACATCTGAGAATGACGAAGGCTCATTTTGTATGATCGTGCTCATGATGGTCAGGTATCCTTGACACCTATTAGGTTTCTTACTTTCACGAAAGGTTCCTCGGGGTGCAGCATGTCCTTCAGCATCATCAAGTAACCCCTTAAGCCATGAAGGCCTCTTCCTAGAAGAGGAAGGCTCATATGGAGGAGGATCAATCGGATCCATGGGTTCTTCTACATCAGGCATTTATTCATCATCCTTTTCTTTCGGTTCCCTGGTGTCGGCTTCTTGAGAGCTCCTCAAAGTCGGAAGATTGATCACCTTGCTGAGAGCCATATCTTTGTCAAAGGTGACATCATGACTAATTATGACTTCCCTTTGACCAGCTACATAGATTCTATAACCTTTAGTATTTTCACCATAGCCCACGAAAATTCCCTTCTTTCCAGATGCTCCCAATTTATTTCTTTTCTCTTTCGGCACATGAAAGTATACAGGGCTTCCAAAAATTTTAAAATGAGAAACATCAGGTTTCTTACCGGTGAATTTTTCTTCAGGAGTCTTGGAACCCAATGCTTGATGAGGGCATCGATTTTGTACATATACGGCGGTGATTGTAGTTTCAGCCCATAGAAACTTCAGAAGTCTTTGATCATGTAGCATGGCCCGGACAGCTTCCATCATCGTGCAATTCTTCCTTCCCACCACACCATTCTGCTCAGGAGTATGTGGTGTAGTAGTCTCCCTCTTAATGCCAACCTCAGGTATGCCTGAGTGAACCAACTGTAATATATCGGAGGTCTTGCTTTGGCTTGAGGGGAATTGTCCCCTTTTGAGATTTCCTTTGGCACATCCCAGACATACACCTTCTTTCTCTACTTGGAATTCGGGCATCCCTATTACCATCTGTCTTACATCAGGTAGAGCTTTGTAATGAAGGTGGGAAAACCTCCGATGCCAAAGTTCGGACTAAAGAGTTGTGTCACAAGACATGACACCTAGCCGACTTCCATCAACCTGATATAATGAATCAACACTAAACCCAAGAGTAAAGGAATCTTTAACATTATTTTTCCATATACATACCTTGCCATTGTTGAAGGTTACCTTGTAGCCTCTGTCTTCCATTGCCAAGATGGACACTAGGTTCCTTTTGAGGTCAGGTGCATTCAGTACATCCTGGACTTTCTAGCCTTCTTGAATGGTTGTCCTCTTCCTCGATCTCCAGCTCTCCTCTTACCTTTGCTGTTGAATTTGTCATTCCTTTGATTTGCCATCAGAGGGATTTTGATCATCGTCCCGGTGTGAGTCCTTTCTTCTCTTTGCATGAGAAGAAAAGGCAGCAGGAGGACCTTTAGGCATGGGCATTTCTTGCACTTCTTCCCTTGTTTCTTCTTGAATGCATCTAGCCATTAATTCCTCAAAACCAGGAATTACATTATAGTTCAGAAGAGTAGTCTTGAGCACGTACCATTCGGATGGTAATCCTCCAAGAGTTGTGAGTGCCATTTCTCTGTCAGTAATGGTTTCCCCTATAGATAGGAGATCGTTCTTGATCTCGGTGATTCTTAAGAAGTATGCTTGCATACTTTCATCTTTACCCTTCTTGATTTCCCTCAACTTATTTCTAAGAAACAAAACTTGATTTGCATCATTAACTTTAAATAAACTCACCAGTGTGTCGTAGATTTCCTTGGAGGTGTCCAGATCAGAGATGTAGGCCACCAAGCGCTTGTCGATAGAGTCCCAGATGATCTTCTTTGTTTTGACTTCTCCATTTTTCCATTTGTTCCAGGCAGCAGCAGATGCATTTGACGAAGGCTCAACAATATTGCCTCTTACATGGTCCAGCACTCCTTGATCTTCAAGGGTTAGATCGATAGACATCTTCCATCCGTGATAGTCAGCTTTCTCACGGAGCTTGTCTTCGGCAGGAAAGAGTGTTGAGGACCCCACAGTTCTTTTAGGATAGCCTTCCCAATCTTCTCTTCAATGATTGCTCTTGCTCTTGCTCGGGCTTTGTCTTCACCTCAGCTCTGATACCATGTTAAGTTATGGTATGTTCTATGCTTATAACAGTTTACTTCTTTTTCTTATTATATTCCACCGATTAGCAATCACATGTACATAAAGTAAAGTGCAGATAGAACATTAAACGATCGACAGAAAACAAGCCAAGACAAGAGACACAAGTGTGGCGGCTAGCCAGGGACAAACCCCACAATGTGTGAGGAAACCCTTTGATCAAATCTTCTTTTATCTTCAATAATTCAGCAGAGAGAAATAGTACAATAAATCTGATTCATATCGGCAGTAGCAAACCCTAGATCAGTAGCATCAGCATTAGCGGCTTCATTATCAAACTAGGGCAGACCATATCTCACAAACCGACAGTCGGATTGACTTCATTCCACCACCAAAAGTTTCGGCTTCCAGAGGAGGTTCAGATGAACCTACAGCGCAGTTCAGATGAGGAGATCTTCTAGGCCACGCAAGTCAATCTTTACTTCTGCAGTTGCAGCTTCAGTTTCAGCAGTTTCCGGCTTCAAACTAGGGCAGTCGATATCTTGCAAACCGTTCGTCGGATTGACTTCATTCCACCACCAAAAGTTGCGGCTTTCAAAGGAGGTTCAGATGAACCTACAGCGCAGTTCCAAAGAGGAGATCTTCTAGGCCACGCAAGTCAATCTTTACTTCTGCAGTTGCAGCTTCAGTTTCAGCAGTTTCCGACTTCAAACTAGGGCAGTCGATATCTTGCAAACCATTCGTCGGATTGACTTCATTCCACCACCAAAAGTTGCGGCTTTCAAAGGAGGTTTAGATGAACCTACAGCGCAGTTCCAAAGAGGAGATATTCTAGGCCACGCAAGTCAATCTTTACTTCTGCAATTGCAGCTTCAGTTTCAGCAGTTTCCGGCTTCAAACTAGGGCAGTCGATATTTTGCAAACCGTTCATCGGATTGACTTCATTCCACCACCAAAAGTTGCGGCTTTCAAAGGAGGTTCAGATGAACCTACAGCGCAGTTCCAAAGAGGAGATCTTCTAGGCCACGCAAGTCAATCTTTACTTCTGCAGTTGCAGCTTCAAATTCAACAGCTTCCGGCTTCACATGTGTGAGAGAGAGAGACCCATTTCAGCGCAGTAGAGAAGAGACTCATATCTGCGCAGTAGAGAGAGAGAGATGTGATGAGATGAGTGAGTCCAAATGAGGAAAAGTCCTCTTATATTTATACACAACGTTGGTGGGTGAATAGATGCGACTGTTTGGGCTTCTGAGCCTACATGAGTTGTAGGTCGGCTTGATAATAATTCCATAATCAAAATAAATTCATATCTCCATGAATACTTATCGGAATTGGATGATCTTTATATCAATCCTACACCTCTCGATGAGAGGAATCTAATAAAAATATTATTAGCCATGAATAAGATGACCCACATGAAGTTTTGCCCTGGTTGCCAATTTTAACAGGCAATTTTTCAGTGGGGTCAATTTTCAAGTTCCAATAGTTGTAATTTTTATGTGTATTCCCTGTGGGTCTAGGCCCTAATTTTCTCAAGTGACTTAAAGGGAATGAAGATTGTGTTGGGCAGAATTTTTATGTAGTAGTGCGATTGATTTCCCTATTTTATTTCTGCTGCATTTTAATTTTTGAAAGTTAAAATACTATTGATTTTATTTTCCAACAGTTTTCAGATTTTATTGAGTAAATAATTTCTAGGTATAAAAAAATTGTTGAGGTATAAATAAATCAGATCTAGTATTAGGAAATTAAAGACAGGTTCCAGAAGGGGGCAGTGAAACTTCAGTAAATATCCACAAATGAGTAGAATGCAAACATTCTCACCAAACTCTTAGTGAAAGGAAAGTTTCTGTTTTACAAAGACAAGCTAGGAGTGGTGCAGAATACGTTCCTTGCTAAGGTGTTGATGTATGTAGCTCAGATAGGTGTTTTTGTATGGATCTATGTCTAAGTTGCACGAAGTGCTAAAACGTTTCAGAGTTTCTGAAACGGCTATGTTTAGAAACGTCACCTCCCATAAATGGAAAAGTCGGCCAAACTGTCTCACACACACACATATATATATATAAAGAAATTTATTAATAAGTGAATAACACATATTGTAAGAAAAAAGGGAATAAGACCCATAGATGACAATTTAGAAGGAAACCCCATTCTATATTAACTCGCATAGATGATTACATGATGATCGAGTTTCGATTGAGTTTCGGCCAAGTTATGGAGTTTCGGGTACAGGTACTGCTAGAGGGCTGAAACGCCGGGTTTCTAGAAGTTTTGCTCAACATAGGTCTAAGTGTCTAAACATGTGGAAGTTGCCTAATTACCCTTTAATCTTAGCAATTACTTTAATTATTATAGTAATTTCGTTTTATAAGAAAAAATGAGTTGAATCTAATGAATGTAAAGGTTATTTGCATTAGTGAATTATATGAATCTCAATCGTTGATCTCAAGTGATGTTGAGATCTCATCTCAACCGTTAATCTCAAGTTATGTTGCGACCTAATCTCAACCATCAATTACTTTAGAAATTAGGGTTGTGGATTCGGTCAATAACATAATCTTATAAAAGGAAGGGTAGGCTAAGGGAGAAGACACATTTAGTGAGCACAAGACAGTGAAAACCAGGAGATCTCAGCAGGGGTGAAGGGACTTTCATCCAGAGATCATGTCCAATGGAGGGGAATGCAAACAAGTAACAACAAAGGGAGGCCATTTATTGAATAATCAATTAATTATCTAACAGTACAGTTCTATCAATTCATACAGACCCGTACAGCATTGTCAATTTGTACAGTGGTTGCTCCTGCAACTTCTTAAAAATCCATATGGCATTTAATATATTGTCAGTGGTACAACGTACAAAGGGAAGAAAGGTTTCATGCTACTACTGACTAAATGAAACAGTGGCTTTAAATGCATACAATTCACACCATGTATCACAGATATAATCTTCAGCTCTGGCTTCGACTCTTGTTCATCATTTGGCTGCTCAATAGCAGCTCATTACCAATTGTAATGACTCACTGTCTCCAATATCACAATTTTTCACAGTAAATGAATTATTCTACATGGATCCACATTCTTACCCTTCACGTTTTTGGCTCACCCTGATGGCCACTTTCGGCACCTATTGGGCAAGATGGCAACTCAGACCCACAATGAAAGACATCTTACAATTGGCAGCCTCTTATCTCTAACTATGACCCTATTGTTTTCCCTTGCGCAATTGTGTATTGTTAGATGATGCAATGTCTAGTTACACAGTAGGAGAGGAGTACATTTCGTAACTCCAAAATACCTAACGAATAACCACTGCAATCATTACTATATTAAATGCCTCATTATTACGTCTTTAGTGAGACTTTATTATAGGGTCTAACTCCTAATATTTCTATAATATGACCAGTATCTCTAACACACTGTTTTAGCATCAAAATCAGCAAGATTACCTTGCTCGTCTGTTAGGATATTCCGACACATAGGATATAGTTAAGTTCAACTTGGTCTAGTATAGAGTTAGGTTAGAGTTAGGTAAAGTGTGTTTCTTTACCGTTGTACATTTTGTAACTTACAATCCGACGGTCACGATATGTAGTGATCCGACGGTTCACTCTCACCTCGGTATTACCGACACTTGATCCGTGGCTTGACACCCGATTGGTCCATGAGTTCTATTTAAAGCGCATGGAGGGTCATTGTTCGGGTAATCCGTGCATGAGAGAAGCTTATGTAAATTTTCATTCTTTGATTAATAAATTGCCTGTAGTACCCACGTTGGGACAGGCCGTGGACTGTTTCCCTCCTTGCACTCTGAGGGTTTTAACCACGTCAAAAATACTGGTGTATTGATTTGAGATCTGGTTGTGAGCGGTGTCCTTTTGGTATTCTTTCTGTGGAACTTACCCTGTAAATTCCTACATGGTATCAGAGCTATTTGAGGGCCGCGTCCGTTGGTGATCCAAATCTGAAGCCGGTAGAACTGCATGCGGCTGTCGTTTCCTAGATCTGCTGTTTCTGACTGCTTTCGGGCCGAGAGGACTGCTCTGTTGCGTTCGGAGCATCTGTTCCAGTGAGGAACCCCTTTCGTTTCACGCGAAAAGGTTTCCGGTAGCCCTAGCTGCGTCATTTTTCAGATCGGGAGGTATACAGTGTTTTTTTTGCAGTTTACTGTTATTTTCTCTCTGCTTATTTCGGTCTCAGTTTATTTAGCCTTTTTTTTAACCGGATCTATACCTTTCATTTCTGCGTATGCTCTTTGCCCTGCGACTCTGTGCGATCTGGGCAAATCAGAAACAGAAAGGAAGGATTTTTCTCATGCGTATGCTCTTTTCCCTGCACCTTAGTGTGATCTCGGAAAATCAGAAACATTGAGAAAAATATTTAGTTTTTCGGCTAAAGCTAACTTTGAGATTTTTTTTTTTTTAATTTCTAGTTTTTTGGCTAAAGCTAACTTCGAGCCGCAAGGTTCGTTTTTCTTTGCATATTCGTGTTGGGTTTTGTGTTTTGTGTTTTGTAGGGAAAAAGAGCTTTCTCAAGGCAAGCACGCAAACCAAGGCCCCCCCCCTCTCTCTCTCTCTCTCTCTCTCTCTCTCTCAAATTTTTTGTATAGATCAATTGGTTCAAAGCTATTTTAAGAGAGTAGAGGTCTTGGGTTCAAGTCTCCATTTTGTGGGGGCGGATTTTTTCATTCCCGCACATTCGCGCACTTTGCCGGCAACGTCAACAATTTTTTTTCAAAAAGCCATAACTTCTTCATCCGGAAGCCTTTTTCAGAGCCGTTTTTTTTAAAACCGCCTATTTTTTCGAGATCTATCCATTGGAACACTTACTTTCAGCATCTTCAGCTTCAGTTTTTTTTTAAAAATGGAAAGTCCATGCCAAGTCATTCTTGACAGCACTAACTACTTCCAATGGGTAGCCTACATGGAAGATTTACTTAGAAGTAAAGGTCTCTTCAGAATAGCCACAGACCAAGAGAAGAAACCAAAAGATGAAGACAAGGCGGCAAAATGGGAAAATAGACAAGATCAAGCACGTGGTTTGATAGGGATGTCTATTTCTCCTGATCTTAGATTCCACATTGCAGACCTTGAGACTCCTCATGAAGCATTAGAAAAACTTGCTAAAGTTTTTGGGATTAAAAATGAAATTAGAGCCCATCAACTTGAAAATGAGCTGCTTACTTTGGATCCTAATAATTTTTCTTGCATTGAAGATTTCTTGTCCAAATTCAAGACCCTTAGATATCTCTTGGAAGGTGTTAAAGTTAAGAAAGAAGATGGTAACCTTATTTATTCCATCCTTACTAAGTTGGGACCAGCCTACTCTGTATTTGTTTCCACTTTCCATTCTACAAGGGAAGCTTTCATTTGTCAAGGACAAGACTACAAGGCCCCTTCCTTTGACTCCTTTTGTGATTCCTTAATAAGAGAACAAGAAAAACTCTTACACCTTGGTCTTCTTAATCTTGGAAACTCTTCCACGAAAGCGTTAGCCGCCCAGCAGCAACCAAATTCAAAGAATCCTAAGAAGTCATATCCTCAAAAGAATGGTCCTAAACCATCTCAGCCTCAAAATGAAAGATCATTTCAGCAAAATGATAAGACCAATAAAAACAAATGGAAGAAGACTGATAGACATTGTAACTTTTGTAATCGAGATGGCCACTTAGAATCTAAATGCTTTAAGAAGATGGAAGCCTTGGAAGCCGCAATGAAGAAACATAACATCCATGTGGAGCCTACTTCAACTTCAACTTCCGGAATGGCACTTTCTGCATGTCATTGTCAATCATCTCAGTCTGGTTATGCATTAAATGTATCTTCTTCTTCTTCTCATTCTCATGAGTGGCTCATTGATTCTGGAGCCTCTTGTCACATGGCCAAAAACCAAGCCATGTTTTCTTCTTTAAATGATTGTAACACCAAAAATATATATATTGGTGATGATAGATCTCTTAATGTTGTAGGGACTGGAACTGTTCATCTAGACAATGGTCAGTTTAATGATGTATTATGTGTTCCAACCTTATCCTGCAACCTTCTATCTGTCTATCAGATAACTCATTCAGGTGAAGGTAAAATTGTTGAATTTTCACCTCATGATGTTGTAATCAAGGATCTAAAAGATCCTAAACAGATTCTAGCTACTGGTCTTGCTGATGATTCCAAAAGGTTGTATAAGTTTCACAACTTTGGGTCATCCAATCTTCCCTCAGTATTTGTTGCTCATAATGATGAAGTGAGCAAACTTTGGCATGAGCGATTTGGTCACTTAAACTATCGCTCCCTTCAGCATCTATGTAAAGAAAATATGGTGACAGGTCTTCCTATGGTATCTTGCAGAGATGGTGTTTGTTCCGGATGTGTACTCGGAAAACATCATCGGGACAGTTTTGACAAACGTGCCTCTTGGCACGCCTCAGCCCCTTTACAGCTTGTGCACAGTGATTTATGTGGTCCTCTTCCTGTTGCTTCATTCTCTGGCTGCAAGTACTTCTTAACTTTCATTGATGATTTCTCCAGACGCACTTGGGTATACTTCTTAAAACTCAAGAGCGAAGTATTTAACACTTTTTTGGCCTTCAAAGCCTTTGTTGAAAAACAATCTGGACATCAAATTCTTAAGCTAAGAACTGATAATGGTGGAGAATATGTTAAAAACACATTCATCAACTTTTGCACCGAAAATGGAATTCAAATGCAACATACTGTTCCATACACTCCACAACAAAATGGTGTAGCTGAAAGGAAAAATCGCACCTTAAAGGAAATGGCTAATTGTATGCTGCAATCTAAAGGACTCAGTCTTAGTTTTTGGGCCGAAGCAATTAATTGTGCAAATTATATAATCAATCGCACTCCTACTAAGGTTCTAGAGAATATCACTCCAGAAGAAGCTTGGAGTTCCATTAAACCAGATGTAAGTCACTTTCGTGTGTTTGGAAGTGAAGCATGGGCCCATATTCCAGATGAAAAGCATAAAGCTTTAGAACCTAAGAGTGAGAAATGTACTTTTGTTGGATATTCTGAAGATGTAAAAGGTTATAGACTTATTCCATTTAAGTCCAAAAATGTTATCATTAGAAGAGATGTAAAATTTGATGAAAATAAATCGGCCTGCGAGCCTAGTCCGGCGGATGTGCCACCTCTTCCTATCTCTTCTACTTTTGAAAACATTTCTTCTTCAGATGATGAAAGCGAGGATGATAATCCTCCCCCACCTTCTCAGGATCCTCAACTTCCAAGATGGGTCCGTGCTACTCGGGATGCAGCAGGTGATCTTGCCGGTGATCCTACAGATCAGCGACGTACACGTTCTCAGTTTGAAAGAGCCTCTTCTTTACTGGCTCAAGCTCCAGTAAATCATGATCCTGACACTTTTGCAGAAGCTTCAGGCCATCCACATTGGGAAGCAGCTATGAATGAAGAATATCATTCATTGATGACAAATGATACATGGGATCTTGTTCCTCTACCAAAGGGACGCAAACTTGTTAGATGTAAATGGGTTTACAGAACCAAGTATGGACCAGATGGGAAAGTTGATAAACATAAAGCTCGTCTCGTTGCTAAGGGCTTTTCACAGGTTGAAGGCATTGACTACACTGAAACCTTCTCCCCTGTTGCCAAAATGAACTCTATCCGCCTTGTTCTTTCCCTTGCTGCCTCTTTAAAATGGGAAGTCCATCAGATGGATGTTAAATCTGCCTTCTTGCATGGGGACTTGCAGGAAGAAATCTATATGGAACAACCCATTGGCTTCATACAAACAGACTCCAGCCTTGTTTGTCGACTTAAGAAATCCCTTTATGGCCTCAAGCAAGCTCCTCGGGCTTGGTATGCCAAAATGGATAGCTTTCTTTTAGAATCTGGCTTTTCTAGGTGTCATTCTGACAATACTGTCTACACCAAGAAAGTGGGCAACTCTCTTATCATCCTTGTTCTTTATGTTGATGATCTTATTCTTACTGGTAGTGATCCCAACCTTATAAACCATGTGAAGTCCAGCCTTAAAAAGAAATTTGAAATGACAGACTTAGGACACTTACACTATTTTCTCGGTCTTCAAGTCTTGCAATCCCAAGAGGGTATTTTCCTTTCCCAGTCCAAGTATGCTTGTGATATTCTTCGTCATTTTCACATGGAAGACTGTAAGCCAGCCCCTTCTCCCTTTCAGTCTGGAGTCAAACTTTCAGTCTCTTGTACTTCTCCTGAAGTTGATGCTACCTTATACCGTCAACTTGTCGGAAAACTCTTGTATTTAACCCATACTCGTCCTGATCTTTCCTTTGCTGTTGGCCTTGTTGCTCGTTTTATGCAAAACCCCCGTGAAAGTCATTGGAAAGCAGCTAAAAGAATACTTCGTTATGTTCGAGGTACAGTACAGTTTGGGATTCATTACAGTGCCAAAGCAGCTCCTCTGTTAGTTGGTTTCACTGATTCTGATTGGGCTGGTGACCCTGATGATCGGAAGTCTACTGCCGGTTATGTCTTCACTCTTGGTTCAGGACCTATTACATGGGCTTGTAAGAAACAGGCTGCCATTTCTCTTTCGTCAGCAGAAGCAGAGTATCGTGGTGCCGTGGAAGCTAGTAAGGAAGCCTTGTGGCTTCGTCAGATCCTATCAGAGTTTGGCTTTGAGCAGCAGCATCCAACCACACTTTGGTGTGATAATCAAAGTGCCATTCAGCTATGCAAAGATCCAGTCCAGCATCAGCGCAGCAAACACATTGAACTACACATGCACTTCATCAGAAAGCTCATTCATGACCATGTTCTTGAAGTGCAATATTGTCCAACAGATGATCAGGTTGCAGACATCTTCACAAAGGCTCTCACAGAGGCGAAGTTCACTAAACTTCGATATATGCTTGGAGTTCAGGAAGTTGTCACTAAGGGGGGATAGGCTCTAGTGCCTCCTTCCTTCTCCTATTGTGTCATATTTGTAAATCCTTCAATCCTATCCCAAGTTGTTCTTAAGGGGGGATGTTAGGATATTCCGACACATAGGATATAGTTAAGTTCAACTTGGTCTAGTATAGAGTTAGGTTAGAGTTAGGTAAAGTGTGTTTCTTTACCGTTGTACATTTTGTAACTTACAATCCGACGGTCACGATATGTAGTGATCCGACGGTTCACTCTCACCTCGGTATTACCGACACTTGATCCGTGGCTTGACACCCGATTGGTCCATGAGTTCTATTTAAAGCGCATGGAGGGTCATTGTTCGGGTAATCCGTGCATGAGAGAAGCTTATGTAAATTTTCATTCTTTGATTAATAAATTGCCTGTAGTACCCACGTTGGGACAGGCCGTGGACTGTTTCCCTCCTTGCACTCTGAGGGTTTTAACCACGTCAAAAATACTGGTGTATTGATTTGAGATCTAGTTGTGAGCGGTGTCCTTTTGGTATTCTTTCTGTGGAACTTACCCTGTAAATTCCTACATCGTCTGCATTAATTTAGACAGAAATACGAGGACATAATAGTCAATTTTCATATACCACAGTATATATTTGCATGTATCATTTAGATTTTATCTTTTAATGGTGTTTTCTTGCACTTTTTACACATATTTGCTTGCTGTTCTGGTTTTTAAGTGCAGAACAGCAGGAGATTATCACCTACATAAGTTCATGATTTTTGCATCTAGAGACACTTTTGGTCTCTGTGCTTGCTGCCTGCTTATTGTATGTGATAGTGTATCTGAATTTATTTTGGACAGCAACACGCTTGGTCAGTTTAAGCCTTAAGGTCATATTTACCCTCACGATTTCCAATGCATGCCTTTGGGAAAACCACCCTCTAGTTGAAGAAGTGCCAACCCAAAGCAAGACATATTTAGAGTGAGGTAACATAGGCTGTAGGTCTGGGAGTTATACCAACTCTTTCCATTCTGCAGGTAAAAATTTCTGGATGATAACGGAATGGATGAAAATGGTATTGGATGGGAACAACTTAAGTATCAAGAACTAGTGAGTCATATTAAAGAAAAGTTAGCTAGAACATAGTTAATGCCGAAAAATCACAAAATTAAAATGACATACAAATAATGGCCATCCTCATTGTTCAGATGAGGATAGGTATCATTCATACCATATCAAAAACAAATAAGCTTTTACTGAAATTTCCCATGCGATCAAATTACTAAGGAAAGTGAAGTGAATTCGAGAAATCAATGCTCATCCCTAGGAAAGGATGGGATTGTAAGGTTGCAGTTGTGATTTATAAATACTGCATGCAGTCAATTATAGCTCGAATGAGAGATTAAACGAAAAAAATAAGCAACTGCTAAAGAAGGAAAATTTGGAAAAAGGTTTAAATGAAAGACTAGAAATATTTTTTTGTTCAACAGATTAACTATAAAGGCTTTTGTTCTTCCATGTCAATGGTTGTTGTCAATTCAATTACAATAAATATTTCAGGGACTTTTCCCAATGTCTTAAGGCTCTTGAATAATGAGGATAATCCTGAGGAAATTATGACCAAATTAAACTGCTACAACATTCTTGGAAACCAAAATTCATACCTTAAAAATCAACGAGGCATGGCACAGTGGAAAGGTACATATTGAAAACCAATGATCTCCTAGCAAATGCTAAAGCCTAAAACTAACTAATGAATGATCTGTACGCTGTGTGCTTGGGGATTTCATGACATTTGTGTCAGCTATAAATAGCAGGAAATCGAGGAATAAAAGCAGAAGATTGTCAATCCACCACTGATTCACTCCCTGCCTAAAGCCTTAGTGGACTTCTAAATAGAAAATATAGCCCTAACTTCCACATACTTTCAAAGCATGCAAGACCGCTAGGGGAATCTAAAGGAATCATTTTCCTATTAAAAAAATTCTATGGTATAGGACCTTGGACCTGCAAGAATTCAATCTCAAATAGACCATAATCTTACTTCCTACCACCTGGTACAAATGGTGAAACCCTAAGGGACCATTGGATTTACCTCAGAGAAAAAAAGTGGTTATGCATTTCCTCCTATCTGCAACGAAAGCATGTGTTCCAGAAAAGTATCTGTGAACATCACACAATTACCTTGAACTTTCTCATGGCTTAACTCCAGCATCAAATTTATACATGTCCTCTACACGTTACTGCCAAGAGGCCCTTTCAGGTATACATTGCTTGAATACGGTATTAATTTTTCAAATTTTGTTATGGCGAACACTTCCATTTGTGATTACCATTTATGTGAAAACCTCTGTCAGTGAAAGGGTTGGGCAGAGCAGGGAAGAAGAAAAAAAATATTCCAAACAAATATCTTTTAAATACCACCTATCAGTCACTGCCACCAAACACAAGAGAAGCAGAAATATTGGAAATAACTTACATCATTTGCTTCTTCACGAAGCTCACGTAATCTTTCCTCCTCAAGCCACTTTGCCTGCTCTGCAAGCTTCTTTTTATAAGCACCCGTAACAAATTTATCCTTGTCTGCATACAAGTGATCTTCCTTGCTTCTTTCCTTGGCAAGTTGTCGTTCATAAACAATTTCTTGTTCTTGTTGACGAATCTTGGCCTTCTCTATCAGTTTTCCAATATATTTGGGCTACAGAAACCAAACCAAGTAAAGGTTTCAGTAATAGAACTGGATTTATGTTTATTTCAATAATATTAAAAGGGATAACATCCAAAGAAAACATATTACTACTATGTGGTATAAAATTATAAATACTATTTTATAACAAGCACAGTGCCCATATATACTCCATTTCTCGGAATAGAAATGAAGACTGCTGTCTAAGTGATCAACAGTGCTAGAAAGAAGAGAACAAAGTAATGACATTAGTTAGATTGAGAGCAATGGAAAAAAACATCATTCAGTTTGATCACAACAGGTTAGCCAATATTCATCTACTCAGAAACAAGCACAACTTTGAGTTATAGTACTTTTGGAGAAACAGACACCAAAGAGAATTAGACCATAATTGAGGTGGCCTGAAATGTGTTATGTCTGGGTTGTAGAGTAAAAGGTAACAAAAATATGACATATTAGGGTGTTAGTCTTTGGATAACTACATTATATGTCCAGGGTGCAGGGAAGAAAAAATATAGTCTCACAAGTTCTGTGTTAATTGAAGTTAGAGATGGAAGGGTTCTGCTAAATCTAGAAGTGCACCAAATTTGGCAGAAGAACCTGCATGTGAAACTAAGGCGCAGTCTTACTTTCTCTTAGTGTGGACTTAGGAAAATTCTCTAATTTTCCTTTAGTCTAAAATAGTAAATCGAACTGAGCATGCATGAAGATTTGCATGCTCAGTTCGACTTCAGTTTAGTGAGGCAGTTTGACTCAAGTTCAAAAGGCCAGTTCGCCTGAGTTCAACATGTCAGTTAGACTTGAGTTCAATGAGGCAGTTCGACTTGGGTTCTAGGAGCCAGTTCGCTTGAGTTGAAGAGCAGTTCGATCCTATATAGAGAAGAGCACAGTCTTGGTGAATCACATTATTATACACAAGTGAGAATTTGTGTTTTGAGCTCAAGAAAATAGTTCCAGATCAGCGCGTGAGGTCAGGGAGAGTGCATCACTTGAGGAGGCCGAGATAGCTTGCGCAAGGAGGCAGTTCAGCCTGTACAGTTGGTACAGCTACGCAAGAGAGAGGCCGAATTGGTCTAGGGTGTGCAGGATATTGTGTTGAGGAACAGAGAGTTGGAAGGGAATTTTTTCCCAGTGATTTGTAATTTACTACTGAGATTTTTCTGAGCAGATCAATAAAAAACACAAATTAGCAGGATTTCTCTAGTTGGGGTTTCCTAGGTATTTTTTGGTGTTTTGTTAATTGTGTGCTTGTGTCTTTATGAATTTATTTTTCCGCTGCAAATTCTTTAGAATACTCTGTATTTGATCAATGAATTTCGCAGTTCAGTTTCTAGTTCTTGCATCTCAGAATATTGTTCAAATTAGTTGTTGGGTATTAGAAAACTAACATGGTATCAGAGCTACAGATTGATTAAAGACCAGAAAGCAGTATATTTTCCTTATAAACAAGTGACATTTACAGTGCAGGGTACGTACTACGTAGTTTACACAAGGGCGCAGTATTTTCCTTTGAAATCAAGTGCGCAAGTGTTTTCTCTAGTAGGCTTGCGCAAGGGTGTTTCTGAGTAGTTCGAGTTAGAGCATGGCATACCTGGGTCTGAGATTTGAGGACCGCCTTGATGGGGCCTCGAATTTCTGTTCTTGGAAGGAGAGGATTGGTATAGTATTGCAGGAGCAGGGAATTTGGGAATTTGGGAATTTGTGGAGAGTCCACCAGCCGCTCCAGCAGATCCTCAGCAACTGGCCCAACATAATAATAAGGATGCAAAGGCCAGAAGAATAATCCTTGAAGGAGTCAAGGATCATATCATACCTCACCTTTCTGGTAAGAAGACAGCTCAGGCCATGTGGACAGCTATCTTAGGGTTGTACCAGGGTACGAGTGAGGCCAGGGAGTTGGTACCTCAAGATAAGCACAGAAATATCAAGATGACTAAGTCTGAGTCCATGATTTCTCACCTAACCAGATTCACCCAAGTGAAGGACGAATTTCTCAGGGTTGGGGAGACAGTCTCGGACAGAGACCTTGTCAGTTTTGCATTATTGGGCTTTCCCAAGTCACGGGAAAACTTCATTGATGCAGTGAGTGGTAGAGAAAAGCTTCCAAATTGGGAGTGGCTATAGAGTGATCACATGCAACAGGAGATTCGGAAGCAAGCAAAATCTAGGTCTCATACGAAGATTGACGAAGAAGAGAACTTTGCCCTAGATGGCAAAGGGGACAAAGCCAAGGGAAAGAAAAAGCTATGAGGGGCTGAGTCCAATTCAGGAGACAAGAAGAAAGATCTCAGTAAAGTGAAGTACTTCTCATGTCATCAATTTGGGCACTATTCCACCAAGTGTCCAAATAGGAAGAAGCAGTCCAAGAAGGATCACATGGTAGCATCAGCAGAGGTAGAAGAGTTCACTTCTCAGTTTGAGAAGGAGTTTTTGCTCATAGCTTGCACGGCAAGCTCAGTGGCCAGCGGCGTATGATATATTGATAGTGGAGCATCCTTTCATATGATCAAGAAAAACGGTTACTTCGGCCAATTAAAAGAGAAGGATATGCAAATTCATATAGAGATGGGAGATGATGGCAAGTACCTAGCACAGGCATGGATACAGTCAAATTTGAGAGGGAATCCAGAAAACCTCTCTGCCTTAGAGATGTCGTCTATGTCCCAAGGTTGAAGAAAAACACGGTTTCTCAACATTGGAGAGCAAAGGGTATGAGGTTATCTTCAGAAGGAGGAAGGCCTTCATCAAGCAACTCAACTCCGGAGTAGTTAAGCAGATTGGAGTTAGGGTGAAGAACCTCTACAGGCTACAGTTTGAGACAGAAGCAGCCTTGAACAGCAGAGAGATCAGTGTGCATAGATGTGACCTTGGGGAGCTTTGGCATAGGCATATGGGTCACATACACCATGCCAGGCTGAAGATTTTGAGTCAGATTGTCACAGGGTTACCGCAGTACCATATAGATCAACATGACATGTGCAAGGGTTGCACACTTGGAAAATATGCCAAGACATCCTTTTCTAGCAGAGACAACAGGGCCAAGAGTATCTTGCAACTGGTACATTTGGATTTATGTGAAAGTTTTTCCTCACCATCCCTAATGGCATACAAATATTATGTCACCTTTATTGATGACCACTCGAGAAAGACATGAATCTTTCCCATGAAGAAGAAAGATCAACTCTTCTCGAAGTTCATGGAATTCAAAGCCTTGATGGAGAACCAAACTGGTAGGAGGATCAAGGCGCTGAGGTCAAACAATGGTGGGGAGTACATCCCCAATGCTTTTAGAGACTTGTGTGACAAGGAGAGCATCAGGAAAGAGCTCACCACACCTCATAACCATCAGCACAATGGGATGGCTAAGTGCAAGAACCAGAGCATTGTTGAACTAGCCAGGGCTATGTTGCATGACCAAGGGTTACCTCTGTTTCTTTGGGCAAAGGCATGCAACACTCCAGTCTTTTTACAAAACAGGAGTCTACACAAGGTGCTAGGAAAAATCACACCCAAGGAGGCTTTCACAGGCAAGAAGCATGACGTGTCTCACGTCCAGATTTTTGGTAGTCTTGTTTACTGCCATGTGTCTTCAGATAGTCGGAAGAAGTTGGAGCCCACAGCAAGGAAGGGCATTTCCATGGGCTACAACGAGACATCTAAGGCATACAAGGTGTAAATTCCAACACTCAGGAAGACGGTGATCATACGTGATGTGAAGTTCAAGGAAGTGATCTCAGGAATTCCTTTGAGTGTGAGCAGGGTGCAGCACAGGAGGAGCAGGTGGCTCATCCAGCTCTTCAGACTTCATCACAGCCAGTTGTTGGGCAGGCAGACTAGCATATAGTTGAGGAGAAAGTGCAATTACAGGAGGATAGAGTAGTGCAACAACTTAGCCAGTGACTGCCAGTGCAAGGAGAGGTCGAGCCAAGTGGGAAGACCAGTTGCCTAAGGAGGTTCAAAAGAGAGTTAGGGCTCCCAGTAGCACATTCAGACAGAGTAAACAGCGACAGAGATATATAGGATACATGGCACTTATGACTGAGGTGACAGACTTGGAGCCTTCTTGTTACAAGGAGGCAACTTCTCAACAAGTTTGGTGTGATGCGATGGTGAAAGAGTACTCTTCTATCTTGCAAATTGATGTCTAGGAGATAGCACCAAGACCGGTTGGAAAATCAGTTGTGGGATCACATTGGGTGTACAAGATCAAACATGCAACTGATGGGAGAGTGGAGAAGTGTAAGGCTAGATTTGTGGCCAAAGGGTTCTCTCATGTCAAAGGGATTGACTATGATGAGACGTTTACATCGGTGGCTTGATATTCGTCCATTAAAACTATTCTAGCAATTTCTGGCAATTGCAGTACAGATGGGGTGGAGGATCCACCAAATGGACGTGAAGGCCACCTTCCTTAACGGAGTTGTTGAGATTTATGCTAAGCAACTTGAGGGATTTGTCACTTTCAGCAAATGCACGCATGTTTGTAGACTAAGGAGGGCTCTTTATGGCTAAGGAGAGCTCTTTCAGCAAGGGGCAGTTTTGTCTACTTGAGATGGGAGTGTTAATTGAAGTTAGAGATGGAAGGATTCTACCAAATTTAGAAGTACACTATATTTGGTAGAAGAACCCGCGTGTGAAGCTAAGGTGCAGTCTTACTTTCTCTTAGTGTTGACTTAGGAAAATTCTCTAAGTTTCCTATAGTCAAAAACAATAAATCGAACTAAGCATGCATGGAGATTTTATCTCAGTTCGACTTCAGTTCAATAAGGCAATTTGACTCGTGTTCAAAAGGCCAGTTCCATTGAGTTCAAGGTGTCAGTTAGACGTGAGTTCAGAGAAGCAATTCAACTTGGGTTCTAGGAGCCAGTTCGCTTGAGTTGAAGAGCAATTCAATCTTGTATAGAGAAGAGCGCAGACTTGGTGAATCACATGATTATGCACTAGCAAGAATTTCTATTTTGAGATTAGGAAAATAGTTCCAGATCAGCACATGAGGTCAGGGAGGGCCAAGAGTACAAGGAGGCAGTTAAGCCCGTACAGTTGGTACAGCTGCACAAGAGAGAGTCCGAATTGGTCTAGGGTGTGCAGGATATTGTGTTGAGGAACAAAGAGATGGAAGGGAATTTTTTCCCAGTGACAACTTGTTACTGAGATTTTCCTAAGCAGATCAATAAAAAACACAAATTAGCAGGTTTTCCCCAGTTGGGGTTTCCTGGGTATTTTTGGTGTTTTGTTAATTGTGTGCTTGTGTCTTTATGAATTTATTTTCCACTACAATTTCGTTAGAATACTTAGTATATTTGATCAATGAATTTCACAGTTCAGTTTCTAGTTCTTGCATCTCAGAATACTGTTCAAATTAGCTGCTGGGTATCAGAACACTAACATTCTGTATCTGCATGATTGGTCAATCTTGGTCTTCAGGAATGACCAGATCTCTGTGTATATGATTGCCGTAAACTTGGTCTTCGGAAATGACAATACAGAAGGATAATTTAGAAAACCCATTTGCAGCTTTCTTACAAATGTAATTTTCCTTTCCAGGAAATTGACCTTGCGGGTATTTTCAAGATATTTACTATATTTTCAAGGAAGAAACCGATCAAGCCACCATCAAATAGGAAATGACACCCAGATATATTCCTTGCATCTTTTGAAGAAGCCTACTCGTCTGTGCATCCATCAAGCTCTAAAAAATATAGGCAAGATTATTGTCACAACAGCCCATCAAAGATATACATCTTGTTCAAATATGATTTTGAACAAAATGACATCATAACCATGCCCAAAGATAAAGTATATATTGAATTCCATAAACCTAAGTGGCAATTAAATAAATTGGAATGGTTACATAAAGAAGCCAATAGCTAAATGAGAAGGAAGTGCAACAATAGGAATGATAAATCTGATCCCAAAAGAACAGAATAAGAAATTTGTGACCAAGAACGAATTCTTTACCAATGTTTCTTATCATTTTTAAGCCAAGCTACAGCAATTGTTGAATTAATGGTGTAATCTTAACATACAGTCATGGGAAAACTCACTTTGTAATCATTATTATTGTAATGGCCTTACTGATTTAAGAATGTGATAATATCATCTTTGACACTGTTAGCTCCCAAACCTGCACTTCAAAATGTTACAAAGTCCTATACAAAAGTGCAACCCTAGAGGCATTTAGCAAGATTGCCCAATGTCATCACAGCAATACTTCCTCTCACTTTAGGCCAGTTCCTTTCACACACAAGGGTGTTTCATGAGATTTTCCTTATGTTAAAGTCGGCAACTAGGGCAAAATTCCACCTTGGACAGCTCATTTGATGGAGATAATTATTGCAATAAATTCCTCTTTTCGAGAGGACCAAAATCGACCTAAAGATCACTAAATTTGAATAAGGAAAAATATATTTTTGAAGGCATGCCCACTCACATGTAATTTGTCAAGGTCGGCTTGGGGTTATTTGTTAAAATTGGCAACTACGGCCAAATTCCACTTTGAACAGCTCATTTGATGGAGATGGTGATTGCATTGAATTCCTCTTTTTGAGAGGACCAAAATTGATTTAAAGATCATCAAATTTGGCTAAGCAGAAATGTGTTTTTGAATTTATGCCCAGACATGTGTAAATTGTCAAGGTTGGCCACATCATCATGTAGGCTCATGAAGCCCAAGGGACATGTCACTTCGCCCTCAACGACTTGTATAAATATAAGTGACCTCTCACCTCATTTGGCATCCTCATCACTCACACATTCTTCTCTCTCCTCTCATTGGTTCGTACAGCTATTGGGCAGATCTTTTCTCTCACACGTGTGGCAAGGAGAACAAATTTTCTGGGCAGATTGCAGGGCCGAAATTTCAGAGCTGTTCCAGAATTTGACCACTGTTGACCAAGGACTGTTTGACCAAGTTTGACAGTGATTTTGGAGGATTTGACTATGTTTGACCAGACCGCATTGATTGGCACAGAAATAAAGATTTTTCTGGGTTGTTGGACCTGTGCTGACTGTAGGCATGTTTGACTGTAGGGTTGACTTCATGTTGACCAATTTTGACCGCAGTTTTTGTGATTGTTTTGGGCTGACTTTGACCACTGTTGGAGGCCAAGTTTAACTTCCTTTGACCGAGCTTCAAAGGGAAATTTTTGCTGCCACGTTGGTTAGAGCTGAATTTGATTGCAGTTGACTGCAGATTTGACAGGGTTGTTTTGACTTTCATTTGGCAAGTCAACTTTGATTTTTTGTACTCTCTTTGTTCATTTTAGGCAACAATGGTATGTTTTATGCTTTAGAGCAATTTTACTTCAATTTCTTAATTAGCCCAATATCAACATCAAGTTTAGCAATCACATCAACATGATAGAACATAAACATAAACAGTAGAAGACAAGCCAAGACAAGAGGACACAAGATGTGGCACCAGCCAGGGACAAACCCCAATGTTGGAAAACACTTGATCAATTCTTCTTATAGTCTTCAATAGTTCAGCAGAGAGAGATAGTACAATTTACAAATCTAATCATTTATGATAGTAGCAAAAGAGCCCTAACCAGAAAAGTCAACATTGGTCAACACGGCAGAGTTGACCCTCAGCAAATCAGTCAACTTCAGCCTCCAAATAGCAAGATAAAACATCCCTCAAAATAGTGAAATTCAGCCCAATCAAAGTCTGGTCAAACAGCCCACCTACGGTCAACCCTAGCTGCAGTCAACAGTGAACGTTTAGCTTCGATTTCTGTGCCCAGAAATGTGACCTGCCCAAACAAAGATAGCCCTCACAAAAACGCAGTCAAAGGAGGTCAACGCATGCTGGTCAACGCTTGGTCAAACTGCCTAGAAATTCGGTCTCCTAAAATTTCAGCCTCCCGAAATTTCGCTCTCCTAAAATTTCAGCTTCCCGAAATTTCGCTCTCCTAAAATTTCAGCCTCCCGAAATTTCGCTCTCCTAAAATTTCGGCCTCCCGAAATTTCGCTCTTGGAATTTCAAACATGTGGAGAGAGAGAAGCCCAAAAATCCATACCCAATCAATGAGGAGAGAGGGAGAGAAGTGTGAATATGAGTGTGTCCAAATGAGGCTAAGTCACCTTTTATTTATATGCAACATTGAGAATGAATAAACGTGACTATTGGGCTTCTGAGCCTAAATAAGTTTGTTGACCGACCTTAACAATTTGACCATAATAAAATTAAATTCATAACTTCATTTGTACATGTCAGAATCGGATGATCTTTAGATCAATCCTACACCTTTCGGACAGAGGAATCCAAGAAAAATATCAGTTGTCATCTAAGTCTCCTGACACGGGGATTCGAGTGTTGGATTCAGACACATTGACCCCTCATAAACCCTCCCAAACCTCATAAACCCTCACAAACCTCATAAACCCTCACATTTTTGGGATTCAAATCCCAAAATCGGGACACAACCGGGATTCGATGGTGTCCTGTTAGGACACATGGTGTCCCATTTTAGGATTCAAATTCCCATCAAATCGTGTCAGATTCGTGGGATTCGGACACATGGCCTGTTTTGGATGAATCTGGTTTCTTAGGTTGTCATAAATAAGATGACCCATGTGGATTTTGGCCCTAGTTGCCAATTTTAACACTCCCTCTCAACAAGGGAGAACTCCATCTGCTAATCCATTTGCCAATCTGTACTATCTCTTCCATCAATGCACTACTCCGCTCTGCTGAACTATGAAGAAGAAGAAGTGATCGCGAATGTATCATACCATTCTCTACTGACCCGAAGTCAGTACCAATCAAAGGAGAGTGTGTCATACCACTCTTACTAGCCCGAAGTCAGTTCCAATTGATACCAGATCAATATCGGTCATCCTAGCATAGGGAGTAGGTAGTACACGATGCATCCATCGGTAGTACTACGGTCCCTATCCTCATTTCCCTACTCATTGGCCAGATGAGAGGTACTTCCCATGAGTCCCAGACTGCATGGCTAGGATGTCTCAACAGGAGAAGGATGAACCACTCAACCTGCCTACATGTCGCCAAGGGGTATCGCAGGGGAAGGCTGAACCACTCACCCTATACACAGCGAACCACGAGAGGAAGGCTGAACCACTCACCCTATGGTTTCTCATCGCTCCAAGAAGTACCCCAAGCCCCCCGGAGCTCCCAGAGCTCAATGTCCATATCATACAGGACCCTCATAAGAGGGTCTCTCCACGACTCCAAGTCGTTCTCGGAAGGCCAAGAACTTGACCTTCCCCAGGGGCTTTGTCAAAATATCGGCGACCTGCTCATCAGTCCCAATGTGATGGAGCCTTATTGCTCCTCGTTGTACCATATCTCGGATAAAGTGGTACCTGATATCTATATGCTTGGAGCAATCATGAAACACAGGATTCTCTGATAATCGGATCCCACTCTGGTTGTCGCAGAGGATCACGGTGGTATCCAGCACATGTCCAAACAACTCACTGAAGAGCTTCCTCAACTAGACAGCTTCACAAGAGGCCATACTAGCAGCTATGTATTCAATCTCGACGGTGCTCAAGGATACAAATTTATGCTTCCTGCTCATCCAAGATATCGAAGCAGAACCCACCAATCAGCGTCAGAATAACCATGCAGCCTCACATCTCCAGCAGTGTATCTCAGTCCATGAGTGATTGTGCCCCGAAGATATCTCAAAAGATTCTTGGCACCAATCCAATGTATATGATGAGGCTCAACCATATATTGGCTCAATGTGTTAACTGCAAAACATATGTTCGGACAAGAGTTCACCAAGAACATCAGTGCTCCTATGAGTTGACGATACTTAGAAGCGTTTCCCAATTCAGGTCCAACAGCACTACCACATAACTTCTTAAAGTTAAGTTCCATCGGAGTAATCACAGGCTTGCAGTCCACCATCCCAAATCTTTCCAATATCTTCACAACATATTTTCCTTGAGAGAGGAAAATTTCACCTGGCTTTTGCCAGACCTCCAACCCTAGGAAATAGTGCATCGGTCCTAGGTCCTTCATCTCAAATTCAGAAGCCAACTCCCTCTTACATTTGTGAATGAGAGGGTCTGCACTTCCATCAGCTCCATGCTTGATTTTGTAAAGCCACTTAGAGGTGACAACCGATTTTTCCTGGGGTCTAGGGACCACATCCCAGACATCATTCTTCATTATTGACTCGTATTCTTCATTCATAGCATCCTTGCATACTTGATGCTTCACGGCGTCTTCAAATGATGAAAGCTCATTTTGAATGATAGTGCTCATGGCGGTCAAATATCCTTGATACATGTTCGACTTCTTGCTTTCACGGAAAGTCCCCCTTGGTGCAATGTGTCTCTTGGCATCTTCGAGAGTCTCCCTAAGCCATGAGGGTCTCCTTTTGGAGGAGGAAGGCTCATGAGGAGGAGGATCTATAGGATCCATAAGTTCATCAACATCAGGCATCGTTTCGTCTTCTTTTGCACCCTGATTTCCGGTGTCAACTTCTTTGTCCTTCCTTAGGATAGGAAGGTTGTTGACCTTCCTGAGGACCGTATCTTCGTCGAAGGTGACATCATGACTTATCTCAACTTCCTTTTGACCAGCCACATAAATTCTATATCCCTTGGAATTTTCACTATAGCCCACAAAGATTCCTTTCTTCCCAGATGTCCACCCAATTTGCTTATTTTCTCTTTTGGCACATGAAAGTATACAGGACTTCCAAAAATTCTAAAATGAGAGACATCGGGTTTCTTACCAGTGAACATTTCTTCGAGAGTCTTAGAGTCCAATGCTTGATGAGGACATTGGTTTTGAACATACACAGCAGTATTTGCAACTTCAACCCATAGAAACTTCGGAAGGCCTTGATCATGAATCATGGCACGAACAGCTTCTACAATAGAGTGATTCTTCCTTTCATCCACACCATTCTGCTCAGTTGTGTATGGTGTTGTAGTCTCCCTCTTAATGCCAGCTTCTCTGCAATAATCTTGGAATTCATTGGATTCGTACTCGATCCCATTATCAGTCCTAAATATCTTGATTTTCTTCTCGAATTGGTGTTGATCAAGGCTTTGAAGTGTCGGAACCATGTGACCACTTCATCCTTCTTCAAGAATTAGATCCAGGTCTTGCGAGAATAATCATCCGTAAAGGTGCGATAATATAAGTATCCTCCCAAAGAGTTTATGGGCATCATACCAAATATATCGGAGTGGATCAATTGACATTGCCAGCACTATTAACATTGCCATCACTTCAGAATTCGTTGGTAAGGATGTTGAAATTAAGGATACCAAGATCATTAACATGGATGATAAAAGAATCATGGATGATTATAATATATATAAGAACGGAAGCAACTTAGAAGGTAAAGATCTTGATGCTGGAACTAATACAAGCTATAAATTTATTAAGAATGATAATGCTACCAGTGATAATTCTGATAATGAGAGGTTTGCTATTGGGAACCCCATTGCTCCGAATAAGCATGATAAGAGAGTCGTGAATCTCTCATCCATAATGCTCAACTCTGAAGAAATCAAAATCCTGAGCAAAGGATTGGGATTTGCGGTCTCACCTAAGAACATTCCTTTTGAAAGCATCATTTGCAACATTGAGAATGGGACTCAAGGTCTTTCAGCAAACGACAGGGAGATGTTAAGACAAGAATGTTCCCTAGCTATGTTGAGGTCTAAACACCCAAAGAGTAACCTGAATAAAGAAGGGCGAGAGGCTCTTAGATCCCTTCGAAATAATGATAAGATAGTTGTTCTTAAAGCTGATAAAGGTGGAGCCACCGTTGTGTTAAATAAGGAGGATTACATTCATAAAATGAATGAGCATTTGAGTTGTGGAAGTTACAGAAGAGTCAACTCCAACCCTATTCCCAAGGTGATAAAGCAGGTCAAGAAAGCCATCATGGAAACCAACCTGGAGGATAAAATAAAAAAGAAGTTGATTCCCTCCTGTGAGGTTATTCCTAGAATCTATGGATTACCAAAAATCCATAAGGAAGGGGTCCCTCTTAGACCAATTGTTAATACCATTGGTTCCCCTACCTATGAATTAGCTAAGTATGTAGCTAAGATCCTAAAGCCTCTGGTTGGTAACACAGACTCTTTTATAAAAGACTCAAGTGATTTTGTAAAGCTTATTAAGAATAAAAGGGTCAATAAAGATGATATTCTAGTAAGCTTTGATGTCGTATCCTTGTTTACAAAGATTCCTCTTGATGAAGCTGTTCATGTTATAAAGATGGCCACCGACCCCGGAACAGCGAAGCTTGCAGAAATCTGTTTGCGGTCCACTTTTTTCAGTTTTCAAGATCACTATTATGAACAAATTTCTGGAGTCGCCATGGGTTCCCCGCTCTCACCTATTGTCGCCAACCTATACATGGAGCACTTTGAAAGAAAAGCCCTTGACTCATTCCACTTGAAGCCAGCATGGTGGAAAAGATTTGTCGATGACACCAACCTAAATTGGACTCATGGTAAGGCAGAGCTTAAGAAGTTCTTCAATCATCTTAACTCTATATCTTCCGAAATCAAATTTACTATGGAGCTTGAGGAGAATGGTAAGATCCCCTTTCTTGATGTTCTGATCAGTAGAAAAGAGGATGGCACTTTGGGACACCAGGTCTACAGGAAGAAAACTCATATTGATAGCTATCTTCATGCTGACTCGTATCATCATCCATCCCAAAAATTTGGCATCTTAAACACCCTAGCTGTGAGGGCTTTCAGGATTTCTGACCCTGATCACCTAAAGGATGAGATTGATCACTTAACCAATGTCTTCAAAAACATTGGATACAAGGAGTGGAGTATCAAGAGAGCTATAAGAAGGGCTCAGGATAGGGCCCTCTCTAAGCATCCCCCTAAAGACAAGAAAGAAAATCATGGGAAAGTTTACCTTCCATTCATCCAAGGGGTTACAGATAAGATTGCAAAAATTTTAAGGAAGAATAACATAGACACTCAGTTTACAACATGTGGAACGATAAGGGAAATGATGAGGTCGGTTAAGGATAACATTGATCGTCAACAACTCAAGGCGTGTACAAGATTGATTGCTCATGTGGCAAGAGTTATATTGGGGAAACAGGTCGGTCTCTAAAAATAAGACTTAAAGAGCACGCTGCTGACATAAAGAATGAAAGATCCCGTACATCAGCCCTTGCTGAGCACTCGTCCAAGACCAAACATCATGTGTGTTTGGAAGACACCAAGGTAATTGCTAGAGAGGACAACTATCATAAAAGAAAAATCAGAGAGGCCATTGAAATTATGAAATTCCCTCAGAACCTCAACAGGGACAATGGGAGTGAAATCAGTGGAAATTGGCTTCCTCTGATCAGACAAATAAACCCCTCCGGACCCTTTGAAGCATAAAGAGGGGAAAAAAGGGGTCTTTCATTTCGAAAGTTTAATTAATTAATTAAAACAAAGTAATTAATTTAATTTAATTAATTATATTAAGTTAATTAATTAATTAATTTAATTTAATTTAATTATATTAAATTAAATTAATGATTTAATCATATAATTAATTATATTAAATTAGAAACAAATTAATTAATTAATTTAATTTAAATTAATGATTTAATTATATAATTAATTATATTAAATTAATTAAATCTTAATTAATTGACTTAAACAAATTAATTGATTAGTTAATTTAATTTAATTATATTAAGTTAATTAATTAATTTAATTTAATTTAATTTAATTAATTATATTAATTTAACTTAATTATATTAAGTTATTTAATTTAATTTAATTTAATTAATTATATTAAATTAATTAAATCTTAATTAATTGACTTAAACAAATTAATTAATTAATTTAAATTAATTTAATTAATTATATTAAATTAAATTAATGATTTAATTATATAATTAATTAATTAATTTAATTATATTAAATCAAATTAATGATTTAATTGTATAATTAATTACGTTAAATTAAATTATTGATTTAATTTTATAATTTTATAAGATTGAATCAATTAAGGATTCATGATGAAAATAATTAATCCTGAACTAATAATGGATAATTAAATAATTAATTAAAAAGTTTTTATAAAAAAAAAATAAGGAAATTAATTAATAAATAAGAAATCATGTGTCGGCCCTTTCAAAATTAGGGTTCTTGGTTTATTTATATCCAGGTCGCAAGGCTCCCTTCTCTCAATAATCTTTCATTCATTTTCTATCTGATTTGTCCTGATGATGGACCCCCTTTGGGGTTTAAAACGTCGGCAGAATGAACTAGAAACTATGGGTAATCCGGATCATGACTCTACAATTGAAATATATCTATGGTCTTACTATTAATTGGGGGGAATGGTCCCCTTGTAAGTTTTCCTTTGGCATATCTCAAACATACACCTTCATGATCTACTTTGAACTCAGGCATACCTGTCAACATCTGTCTCACATCAAGTAGGGCCTTGTAATGAGGATGGGCAAACCTCCGGTGCCATAGTTCAAATTGTAGAGATGTGTCGCAATACATGGCTCCCAATGGACTTCATCCAACTTGATACAAAGTGTCGACCCTGAACCCAAGAGTAAAAGCATCTTTAAAATTTATTTTCCAAACACGTACCTTTCCATCAATGAATGCCACCTTGAATCCTTTGTCCTCCATGGCTGAAATGGAACCCAGGTTCTTCTTGAAATCAAGTACATATAGTACTTCTTGCAAATGAATAGTGTTACCTTGATTCAATTGAAGGGTAACATTCCCTACTCCCTTCAAGGGATAGGTGGCATCGTCTCCAAGGATGATCTCCAAGTTTGTATCATTTTCTATCAGATTAGAGAGGGCTTCTTTGTATCCGATGAAGTGCCTTGAGGCACCACTATCAATCAGCGAATTTCCCAAAGTGTCCGGAGTAGAGGTAGTGGAGAGGGTCGATATAAGATAGTAGTCTTTTTTCTTATTGTTAACAACATTTGATTCTTCATACCTCGAGTTCCTTGATTTCTTGGAGGGTCGACCATTTCCTTGATTTCCCACATTCCTTTTTCCTTTGCCATTCCTTTAATTGTTGTTGTTGAAGTTGCTCCTGGAATGATTGTGATCATCATCATGCGATGTGTCCCTTCTATTTGGACAATCCCTTGCATAGTGGCCAAACTTATTGCAAACAAAGCATCTTCCCTTCCTTCCAGTTTTGAATCTCGATCTTCCTTAACTTTGCTTCTTTGAACTTGCATTGTTCTTCCTTTGGCATGAGCAGAGAACGCAGTGGGGTTGTTTCTATTAGAAGGCATTTTTTGCTCCACCATTTTTGTTTCTTCTTGAATGCATCTTGACATCAATTCTTCAAATCCTGGAATTCGATCATCGTTGACTATAGTGGTTCTAAATACATACCACTCAGGTGGGAGTCCTCCAAGGGTGGTGAGAGTAAGTTCCCTGTCAAGAATGACTTCTCCAATTGAGAGTAGATCATTCTTGATCTCAGTAATCCTCAAGAAATAGGATTGAATGTCCTCGTCCTTGTCCTTCTTAATATCCTTCAACTTATTCTTGAGAAATAGAATTTGATTAGCATTACTAGGCTTGAACATGCCAACCAGCCTGTCGTAGATCTCCTTGGAGGTCTTCAATTCAGAGATATAGGCCACCAGATGCTTATCAATGGAATCCCTGATAATATTCTTTGCCTTGACTTCAGCCCTATTGTACTTGGTCTTCGCAGCAGTCGATGCATTTGAAGGAGGCTCAGGGATTTTACCCTGCACATAATCCATCACTTCTTTTTCTTCCAAGGTCAAATCAAGAGACATCTTCCATCCATGATTGCCAGATTTATCATGGAGCTTGTCTTCAGCCGGGAAGTAGGTTCCGACATCAATTCTTCAAATCCTGGAATTTGATCATCGTTGACTATAGTAGTTCTAAATACATACCACTCAGGTGGGAGTCCTCCAAGGGTGGTGAGAGTAAGTTCCCTATCAAGAATGACTTCTCCAATTGAGAGTAGATCATTCTTGATCTCAGTGATCCTCAAGAAATAGGATTGAATGTCCTCGTCCTTGTCCTTCTTAATATCCTTCAACTTATTCTTGAAAAATAGAATTTGATTAGCATTACTAGGCTTGAACATGCCGACCAACCTGTTGTAGATCTCCTTGAAGGTCTTCAATTCAGAGATATAGGCCACCAGATGCTTGTCAATGGAATCCCTGATAATATTCTTTGCTTTGACTTCAGCCCTATTGTACTTGGTCTTCGCAACAGTCGGTGCATTTGAAGGAGGCTCAGGGATTTTACCCTGCACATAATCCATCACTTCTTTTTCTTCCAAGGTCAAATCAAAAGACATCTTCCATCCATGATAGTCAGATTTATCATGGAGCTTGTCTTCAGCCGGGAAGTAGGATGAGGAACCCATTGAACCTTTTGTCCTTATCCAACTGTCTTTGGTGATTGCTCTTTCACTCTTGCTTGGGCTTTGTCTTCACCTCAACTCTGATACCATGTTAATTTTAGGTAACAATGGTATGTTCTATGCTTTAGAGCAATTTTGATTCAAGTTCTTAATTAGCCCAATATCAATATCCAGTTTAGCAATCAAATCAACATGATAGTAAAATGCAGATATAACATAAGCATAAATAGTGGAAGACAAGCCAAGACAAGAAGACACAAGATGTGGCACCAGCCAAGGACAAACCCCAATGTGGGGAAACCCTTGATCAATTCTTCTTATAGTCTTCAACAGTTCAACAGAGAGAGATAGTACAATTTACAAATCTGATAATTTATGACAGCAGCAAAAGAGCCTAACCAAAAAAGTCAATGTTGGTCAACAGGGCAGATTTGACCCTCAGCAAATCGGTCAACTTCAGTCAACTTTGGCCTCCAAACAGCAAGATAAAACAGCCCTCAAAACAGTCAAAATCAACCCAGCCAAAGTCTAGTCAAACAGCGCACCTGCGGTCAGCCCTAGCTGCAGTCAATGCTAGTCAACAGTCAACGTTTAGCCTCGATTTCTGTGCCCAGAAATGCGGCCTGCCCAAACAGAGATAGCCCTCACAAAAATGCAGTCAAAGGAGGTCAACGCATGCTGGTCAACGCTTGGTCAAACTGTCCAAAAATTCGGTCTCCTGAAATTTCGACCTCTTGAAATTTCGCTCTCCTGAAATTTCGACCTCCTGAAATTTCGGACGTGTGGGGAGAGAGAGGCCCAGAAATCTATACCCAATCAATGAGGAGAGAGAGAGAGAAGTGTGAAGATAAGTGTGTCCAAATGAGGCTAAGTCACCTTCTATTTATATGCAACGTTGAGGATGAATAGACGTGACGGTTCGCCTTCTGAGCCTACATAAGTTTGTTGGCCGCCCTTGACAATTTGATTATAATCAAAATAAATTCATAACTTCTTTTGTACATGTCAAAATCGGATTATCTTTAGATCAATCCTACACGTCTCTGAGAGAGGAATCCATGAAAAATATCAGTTTTCATAAATAAGATGACCCATGTGGAGTTTCGCCCTAGTTGCCACTTTTAACACTCTCTGTTGAACATTTGAAATAATAATAAGAAGAAGTGATCAAAGGGTTTCCCCACACTGGGGTTTTTCCCTGGCATCCACCAAATCTGGTGTCTTCTTGTCTTCTGCATTTTGTTATTTCATGTTCTATCTACAGTTACTGTCAATATGATTAATGGTTAATGTGATTGCTATTGAAAACTAAATTGGAAATTGCTATTGGGTTGCTAAAGAACATTGAAGTAATTGTGCTAAGCATAGAGCATACCATTGTTAACTAAAATTAACATGGTATCAGAGTACAGGTGAAGACAAAGCCCAAGCAAGAGAGAAAAGAGAAAAGCACTCACTAAGGGAGATCTATTAGACAAGATTATTGGACTAGCCTTAATGGCTACTACATCTTACTTCATATCTGAGGATAAGCTCAAGGACAAATCCGACTATCATGCATGGAAGATGACTTTGGACTTAATTTTGGAAGAGCATGATGCCATGGACTATGTGCAGGGGAGAGTGGTGGAGCCTCCTTCAAATGCATCGGCTACTGCAAAATCTAAGTATAACAAAGGTGAGGTCAAAGCTAACAAAATTATCATAGACTCCATTCAAAAGCATTAGGTTGCCTATATTTCTGATTTGGGAACATCTAAGAAGATGTATGATAAGCTAGTTGGGATGTTCAAAGTAAACAATGCAAATCAAATCCTCTTTCTCAAGAACAAGTTGAAGGACATCAAGATGGATAAAGGAGAGTCTATCCAATCCTACTTTATGAGAATAACACAAATCAAGAATGACCTACTATCTATTGGAGAAGTTATTGCTGACAGGGAGCTCACTCTCATTGCACTTGGAGGTCTTTCAAGAGCATGGGATGTGTTTAACACCACCATTCTCAACAATGACAGGATTCCTAGTTTCGATGAATTATTGGCTAGATGCACTCAAGAGGAGATGAGGATGATGGAGAGAGACAAGCCTTCAAATGGAAATGAACCTACTGCTTTCTCTGCTCATGCTAAGAGGAAAAATAATGCTGGTCCAAGGAGACAGGGTCAAGGATTCAAGCAGGATTTCAAAGAAGGAAGAAAAGGAAGGTGCTACAATTGTAACAGGTTTGGCCACTATGCGAGAGTGTCCTCACAAGTATAATTCTTCAAGGGATGACGACAACAACAACAACAATTTCAAAGGCGATGGCTATCAAAGGAACAATAAGTTCAACAATAAAGGAATGAGGAATGCTCTCGCTGCTCGATATGGAAATTGTCGACCTCACAAAATGACAAGAGGAAAGTAATGTTGTAGAAAAACAAAAAGAGTTTTATCTTATTTCCGCTCTATCTACTGCCTCTCCTCCGAATACTTTGGATCATTGGATGATTGATAATGGAGCCTCAAGGCACTTCACTGGGTACAAGGAGGCCTTATCAAATTTGATTGAAAAGATGACTAATTTGGAAATTATACTTAGAGATAATGCCACCTACCCCGTGAAAGGGATAGGTATTGTCGCTCTTCACTTGAATCAAGGTCAAACCATTCATCTACAAGAAGTGTTGTATGTGCCCAATTTGAAGGAGAACCTGATGTCTATTTTTGCAATGGAAGATAAAGGCTTCAAGGTAACATTCATGGGTACATATTTGGCAAAGAACTCTAAAGATGCATTCACACTTGGATTTAGGGTTGATGGTCTCTATCAAGTTGGAGGAAGTCCTTTGGGAGCCTTGGCTAGTGTTACTTCTCTTTAATCTAAATTATGGCACCAGAGATTCGCCACCTTCATTACAATAATACAAAGCCTTACCTGGGGTAAGGAAGATGGTCACAGGTATGCCCGAGTTCAACATGAATCATGAAGGAGTTTATCAGGGTTGTGCAGTTGGGAAACTTACAAGGGGACCATTCCCTTCTAGTGAAAGCCAAACTATCGATATTCTTTGATTGGTCCATTTTGACCTATCTGGTATGTTGCTTGTAACACCATTGGAGGATACTTATACTATGCAATCTTTGTGGATGACTTCTCACACAAAACATGGATCGATTTCTTGAAGAAGAAGGATGAAGTGTTCGAATGGTTCCATTCTTCCAAAGCATTGGTGGAAAATCAAACAGGGAAGAAAATCAAGATAGTGAGGACCAACAATGGAACCGAATATGAATCAAATGAATTCAATGAATTTTGCAGAGAGGCTGGCATTAAGTGGGAGACAATTGTTCCATACACTCTTGAGCAAAATGGAGTTGTTGAAAGGAAGAATCGAACAATTATGGAAGCCACTCATGCCATGCTCCATGATCAAGGTCTATTGAAGCTCTTATGGGGAGAAGTTGCCAACATTGTCGTGTATGTTCAGAATAGGCACCCACGTTAAGCATTGGATTTCAAGACACCCAAAGAAGTTTTCACTGGTAAGAAACCTGATGTTTCTCATTTTAGAATATTTGGTTGTCCCATGTATTTTCATGTGCCTAAAGAGAAAAGAAACAAGTTGGAAGCATATGGGAAGAAAGGTATATTTGTTGGATATAGTGAAAATTCAAAGGGATATAGAATCTATGTGCCTGGTCAAAGAGAAGTGGAAGTAAGCCATGATGTCACCTTCGATGAAGATATTGCCCTTGGGTAAGCCAGAGATCTCCCTATCCCAAGGAAGGACAATGATGATGATGCGGAAAAATAGGATGAACCTCCGACAGATGAGTCGATGCCCGATGTTGAAGGCCCGATGGATCCCATTGATGCACCTCCTCGTGATCCTTCTACCTCAAAGAAAAGACCATTATGACTCAAAGATACTCTCGAAGATGCTTAAAAACATACTGCTCCAAGAGGGACATTTCGCGAAAGTAAAAAGCCGAACAGGTATCAAGGGTACTTAGCTGCTATGAGTACTATTGTTCAAATTGAGTTATGTACGTTCGAAGAGGCCCTAAAGCACCAAGTCTGGAAGGATGCGATTCATGAGGAATGAATCTATCGTGAAGAATGATGTTTGGGAAGTGGTGCCTACACCCAAGGGCAAGTCCGTAGTCACCTCAAAATGGCTATACAAAATCAAACAAGGAGTTGATGGGAGTGTTGAGAAATATAAGGCTAGGTTCGTTGCCCGAGGCTTCTCTGAAAAAGGAGTGGACTATGATGAGATATTTGCATCAGTTGCCCCATATACCACTATTCGATCTATTATTGCTCTCGTTGCCTCTCAAGGATGGAGCCTACATCAAATGGACGTTAAAACTTAAGACTACTTTCTTGCATGACTCGCTTAAGGAGGAAGTCTACTTGGAACAACCTCAGGGGTTCAAAGTACAAGATCGAAGAACACATGTACGCAGGTTGAAGAAAGCCCTTTATGGGTTGAAGCAAGCCCCTAGCAATTGGTACGAGAGGATTGATAGCCATCTTATGAAGTTGGGATTTATGAGGAGCGATGTTGATCCTAACCTATACTTCAAGGTTGAAAAGGACATGCCTCTCATTTTGGTCCTTTATGTAGATGACCTCTTTCTGATAGGTACAGACCCTCTTATTTATCAATGCAACAGAGAGTTGGTTTCCGATTTTGAGATGAAGGACCTAGGATTGATGCACTACTTCTTAGACCTGGAGGTCTGGTAAAAGCCAGGTGAGATTTTCCTTTCTCAAGGAAAATACATTGTGAAGTTGCTCGTGATATTTGGGATGGTGGATTGCAAGTCTGTGTCTACTCCGATGGAACTCAACTTCAAGAAGCTATGTGGAAGTGTTGTTGGGCCCGAATTGGCAAACCCTTTTGAATATAGACAACTTGTGGGGGCCCTGGTGTTCTTGGTAAACTATCGTCCGGACATATGTTTCGTTGTGAATACATTGAGACAATTCACGGTCAAGCCTCATCACATGCATTGGATTGCTGCTAAGAATCTCTTGAGATATCTCCATGGCACAATCAACTATGGACTGAGATACACTGTCGAGAATTTGAGGCTACATGGATATATTGATGTTGACTGGGCTGGCAGTGTGGTGGATCGAAAGAGAACATCTGGATGTTGCTTTTCATTAGAGTCTGCTTCGATTTCTTGGAAGAGCATGAAGCAGAAATTGGTTGCTCTAAGCACCACCAAGGACAAATACATTGCAGCGAGTATGGCCTGTTGTGAGGTTGTTTGGTTAAGCAAGCTCTTTAATGAGCTATTTGAGCACATGTTGGATACCAACGTGATCTTTTGCAACAACCAGAGTGGGATTTGCCTTTCAAAGAATCCTGTGTTCCACGACCACTCCAAGCACATTGATATCAAGTACCACTTTATTCGGGATATGGTACAACGTGGAGCAATAAGGCTCCAACACATCAGGACCGATGAGCAAGTCACAAAGATCCTTACAAAGCCCTTGGGGATGGTCAAATTCTTAACCTTCTGAGAGAGACTTGGAGTCGTGGAAAGTCCCTCCCATGAGGGTCCCACTTGAGTTGGACATTGAGCTCTGAGGGCTCCTGGGTGCTTGGAGTACTTCTTGGAGCTATGAGCGACCATAGGATGAGTAATTCACCTTCCCCAATTGGTGTGCTCTGTACAAGGTGAATGGCTCACCTTCCCCCATGAAATCTCATGATGGTTGACATGTGTGAAGGGTGAGTGGTTCACCTTCCCCTGTTGATGCCGCAATATACATCCTACCCATGTAGTCCGGGACTCATGGGAAATACCTCTCATCTGGCCAGTGAGTTGGGAAAAGTGGATAGGGACCATAGCACTATAGATGGACGCATCGTGTACTGTCGTACTCCCTATGTCTCAGATGCATGGTGTTCAACAACTTGAATAAGATCAAGTCTGATTGGGGTTCTACCTTTGGACTAACTTTTGTCAGTGGAGAGTGGTAAGGTCTTGTGACTCACTCTCAATCGATTCTTCTTCATTATCTATATCAATGTTCAGCACAGATGAGATGAGATTCAGATATGGTACTTGACGATAGGTTGGCATGATGATCGATGATGATGGATGGATTGGCAGGTGGAATTCTCCCTAGTTGAGAGGGAGTGTTAAAATTCTCCCTAGTTGCCCATGTGCTAAATTTTATTGTCCTGGCCATCTTTTGCATTTTATGGTACATTCCCTGTTGTATGAGGCCATATTATGCTTTTATCTATTTTTTTAGCTACATCAACCTCCGAGCATCGTTCCAAGCCCGACCCAAGGTGTGGACAAGGGGAAGGGGAGGCTAACACCTTGTGGACCCAATGGACAGATGTGAACCCGGATAGGGAAAATGTGAAAAGGGCTTGTAATGAGCAGAAGGAAGTGAAATATATGATGTCGAGAAGCGGGACCACACAACCAAAATCATGGTTTCCCATGTAGTGCCACTCCTAAAGCTAACAGCCAATAAAGGAGATCCCGCAGGGCTAGGATTCAGGATTATCCCCCCCGATTGAGGTAAGGGAATAAGAGTACAGTCAGAGCCCCTCCTTCTTCCAAGTCTCCCAGTAATCCATGCCCAAGTGTACCCAAGAAAAACATGCATAAACACCCAATTACATAATGAAAAAGCATACCTTTGGGATTGGATGGCCCACCTTCAAAAATACGATCATGACAGATGAGAAAGGGTACAAAATGGCTGGCTCCAATGACGGGGAATAGTAGCACATCAAATCTATCAAGAGGTTGGCGAGGGGTTGCTAGCTGTTGGCTAAAGACAAGACTAGGAGAAAATTTATCCTTTGGGGTCACCCATTGGTTGTGGGTAACACGTACCACATGCTAATATGATACCACGTCAAGTTTATTATGTCCTTTTCATCGGAAGCCAGTTTCCTGAAGTGATATCAACATGTACATGACATCATGAACTGAAAATGGATATATATATGTATATAGAAGATTTGGGAAAGGCAAGTGAAGACAAAACTTGGTAAGGAAGAGCACTAACATTTGCACTTAAAGCGCAAGTTCTATACAAAGAACCAAGTTTTTTTATAATTCTTGGTAATAAAACCTTATATATATAAGCCAAGGGGTTAGCACCCTGAGAGTTAGCTCAAGTAGTCATGAGCCAGACATGAGACCTTATCTCTCCCCCAAAGTTTGGGAGGTTACAAGTTCGACTATCTTGATCCTCTTAGGGTCGAGCTCTGTAATCAAGGCTAACAATTTCACCCACTTACCATCCATGGATCATGGGGAATACTTGGAGGGTTTTCCGCAAGGGTTTGCTTGGGAAAAACGCCCACAGACTTAGCTCAACTAGTTGCGGCCAATATTGCTTGGCATTTGGTTAGTTCCATGCTAGCAGGTGCCTAGTTTGAACCCCTAGATGAGGTACACCAATCTACGCCTATATATATATAAATATATATATATAGAGAGAGAGACACACACACACACACACGCCGACTGGTTTACTAAAAGATGTCATCCATGAATGTGGGGAAGCAACCCTTGGGTTTCTCCACGAAGTTTTCCTTGGATTACAACCTTCCAAGCATTCCACAACATCCATTATTCTATCTCTTAGCAAATTAGATAGCAAAACAATAGTCAAGCATGATAGAAGCAAGTCCCAAACTGGGAACTTTGGTAAAATCCCCCACACAAATGTAAATGACTGAGAGACACTTTCAGAAAATCAAGATCGATTAAGCTTCTCTAAAATGAGGTTCGAGACCTTATGTGCACAAAAATGGAAGGTTAAGGTGTTTGATAGGTCGTGAATTGAACTTATGGAGATAATATTACAATTCATGAACCCCACAAGACATATGTCCAGTCACAATATGATACTCTCCTAAAACGTAAATAAGCAACAAGAAATGATTATTGAAAGAGCCCTATCTTATCCATTTATACTGAAAATAGCTATTTGAGACCCTACCGAGAACCTATTTAGTTGGTCTAGAGATGCAACTAAGTTGATTGCATTGATATAACAATAGTTTGAAATTTGATTGGGGTCTTCCTTGGCTAAGTAAAACCATTAACAAGATTGCATGCATTCAAAGGACTAAAATCAGTGCGTCCTGTGACCTATCAATAAAGATTCAACTCAAGCATCCAGATGATTATGTACTTGGTCCTAATTAGTTTAGTTGAAGCAATACTTTTATGAGATGTTATCATGTGACTTTGGAAGACTGGGACTATGGAGCTCTAAAGAGTCAAATGTGTTGACTTTTGTTTTCATGCACATCCTATGAAACATGAATCCTTTAGAATAGTTGAAGAGGATAAACCTACATAATTCATGTGGTGTGAACTTTAACACCAAGAATTGGCTAAGTGGCACATTTTCTCATTGCCACCTCTAATATTGTAGATACCTCATCTTCAAAACTTCATCTACATTATCTAGGTGTATATTATGCACATAACTCTCAAGAAAGCGAGGAAATCTTCTCAAAGCCCTACAGTAAGGTAAACCCTCCACAAAAGCAATTCATCATATTAATTTTCGTTAAACCTAGCACCTGATAAATTATTAACCTAGCAGATTGCAAAACTACTAAATAACTTACACAGCTAGGTTCTTAACATTCAGCGGAAGCAATAATAAAACAAACAATCTCATAAAAACAACACATAAATTCTGCCCATTTAAATTTTTCATTAATAATCCAAACTTACATGGACTCTCATCCTGGGATAATGGCCCAATTGAGAAACTACAAAGTACAAAATAATACAAAATAAACCTGGATCTGAACCAACGAACCTGCCCTAAAACGATGTTGATCTTCTCTACAAATCTAGATCTCCAACCTCCCTACACTCTCTCGGACCTAGCACACTGCTCACCAAGATGCCTCTCTTAATCTTGTGTTGTTGTAGTGTGTATTTCCCATATCCCTAGCCTTGATTTTATAACTTTACAGTTAGATAAATCCCTAACCCTAATCTCCAAAGTGATTGATGATCGAGATTAGATCTCGCCTCACTTGAGATCAACAATTGAGATTAGACTTAGGCTAAGTTACACTAGCAACTTGCTCATGCTAGAGCAAGTACCTAAGGAGGTAGTGGGTGGCTTCTGCATGCCTAGACACATAGGCCTATATAGAAGTACATGCCCAAGCTACAAGCATCAACACTCCCTCTTAGTGAGGGAGGTACTTCTGCCACTTGGAATTGGCTCTGATCCTGGACCTGCATCCACTGCCATGGATTCTTCCTTTGAATTGGAAGAATTCCTTTCCATTATCCTGAAAGACTCCACTCCCTATGAACTTGTTCCTAGAAGCATCTTGCTCCTGAACATCGTGTAAGGTCATCTCATACCAAGAGACCTTCTTAAAGGATTGGGAGGAATTTGTCAACTCCTCCACCCTTCCTGAACCTTAGAGTTGACTCCCTATGAGTAACTCAATCTTAGGAGCTACTTGCTCTTTGTTCTTTATCACTACTATGCTTCATGTCATTGTTCAAATAGGCTAGCCCTCTAGCCCATATGGGTTGCTCTCTCCAACTCCAAAGACGTGACCACTGTCTAAGCTAGATTCCTTGGGTATGATCAATGTATGTCCATCCTAGAATGCAACACCAAACCACTTCTTCTTGATCATCAAGACTGAGAGCAAACTCCACCCGAGTTTTGCCTCCCATAGCACGTCCTTCACTTCCATCCAACCTCCTGACTCAAGTTAGAATAACATTGTTCCAACCCCTCTAATTGCATGTTTCATATCAACACCTAACTTCACATCCAATTCTGAGTCCCACTCGATCAAGGTGGTAAACTTCTCTCGTGCTTCTGTCATATGTCTTGTGGCTCCATTATCTAGTAGCAAGGCACTCACTAGTAATGTGCTCGAGGTAAGGTATGAAACAAGTGAGAATTTCATCTCGAACTTCCTAGTAAAACCCTCCTGAGCTTTTGTCGATGCAGCTATAGCAGGTTGCATTCCCTTTCCCTCTTTCTTCCTCTCTAGACACTGTGAAGCATAGTTTCCAATCTTATGATAGGAGAAACGCTCGACCTTACTCAAGACCTTTTTCTTCGACTGTGAGGCTAACTACTCACTCTTGCACAGGCTCTTTCCTTTGCCTTCAGCAATCAAAGCCATGTTCTCATCATCTACCTACTTGTTGATCTTTCCCCTTGACTGTAACATGATTTCCTCTAGTATGCAGTCATCCCTAAGCCTAACAAATGTGGGTAGTTTATCTCTAGCACAAACTCCTCTAATGAACGGATCCCATGCGCCTGTGAAACCATTCAATGCCACATTTTCTAGTTCTGAGACTTCTAGCTTTTCTGGCACTACTACAAGTTGATCACAAGTCTTTGTGATCTTCATCAGATAACTCATCACTAAGTTAAATCTAGTCATCTACATAGTTTGGAGCATATCTTTCAATATCATCTTCTTGTTTATTGTCTTGCTCTAGTAAATCCTACCAATGCTTTGAACATCTCCTTGGATGTGTTCTTCTTGGTTATGTGAGGGATCAAATGATCCTTCATAGCATCCATAGCTCTTTGCACCTTTACCTCCTTTTTAATAGAAGGTACACCTCCTGAGGATCTAACGGCTCCGAAATATCAGTCTCAACAATCTCCCAGAGATCGTTTTCCTTGAGTACCAAGGTGATCCTAGCCTTCCAAGGTAGGAATTTGACTCTTCGCCTAATCTAAATTCATACCGAAGACCCAGTGCAGTCATTTTAAGAATATTTTGCCTAGACCTTTAAGCACCCACATATGACCACGTGAACCTGCGGCTCTAGTTGACTCTGCACCTAGCTCCACTATCCTTATTTGTCTACTACTCCAAACTCAGCCCCAACAGTCACATCCTCCTACCCCCATACGACAACGAACTGCTTAATCGTCTCAAGACATCGTTCACACCTCTATCGATTGTTTTTTGGATTTGCTTGGTTGCTCAACCTGACGGTTGTTCTTAACACGTCCACCCAACTAGTAGCGGCTCATCCACAGCCTAATCAGCACCCACGAATCTCGTCTCTCAACTAGCGGTTGGCATGTTTGTTGTGGCTCTATTGTACCTACTTCTCCTGAGGATCTAACGGCTCCGAAATATCAGTCTCAACAATCTCCCAGAGATCGTTTTCCTTGAGTACCAAGGTGATCCTAGCCTTCCAAGGTAGGAAATTTGACTCTTCGCTTAATCTGAATTCATACCGAAGACCCAATGCGGTCATTTTTAAGAATATTTTTCCTAGACCTTTAAGCACCCACATATGACCACGTGAACCTGCGGCTCTAGTTGACTCTGCACCTAGCTCCACTATCCTTATTTGTCTACTACTCCAAACTCAGCCCCAACAATCACGTCCTCCTACCCCCATACGACAACGAACTGCTTAATCGTCTCAAGTCATCGTTCACACCTCTATCGATTGTTTTTTGGATTTGCTTGGCTGCTCAACGTGATGGTTGTTCTTAACACGTCCACCCAACTAGTAGGGGCTCATCCACAGCCCAATCAGCACCCACGAATCTCGTCTCTCAACTAGTGGTTGGCATGTTTGTTTTGGCTCTATTGTACCTACGTCGACCTTTGCCTCTACCAACATGCGGCTTGTCCACCGCACATACTCGAGCAACTTCTCTCGACAATAGTGAGTTGCTCATTGGCCACCAATCAGTCTGTTGTGCACTCAAAGTTTATGCCCTGATACCATATTAATTTTCGTTAAACCTAGCACCCAATAAATGATTAACCTAGCGGATTGCAGATCCACTGAATAACTTACACAACTATGTTCTTAACATTCAGCGAAAGAAAAAATTAAATAACCAATCTCATAAAAATGACACACAAAGTCTGCCCAATCTAAGTTTTTCATTAATAATCCAAACTTACTTGGGCTCCTTTCCTGAGATAATGACCCAACTAAGAAAATACAAAATACGCAAGAATCTGATCCAGCAAATCTGCCATAGATCAATGTTTGGTCTTCTTTGCAAATTTGGATCTCCAGCCTCCCTACACTCCCCGGGACCCAGCGCAATACTCACTAAGATGCTTCTCTCAAACTTGTGTTGTTGTAATGTGTCCCATCTCCCGAGCCTTGATTTTATAACTTTACATTGAGCTAAATCCCTAATCCTAATCCAAAGTGATTGATAGTTGAGATTAGATCTCACCTCATTTGAGATCAACAATTGAGATTAAAACATATTCACTAAAGTAATTTACTTTACTCTTCCTAAGTTTTTTTAGCTCAATAAGAAAACATAATAATATGTGTTTTTTCCTAAGTTAGACTTAGGCTAAGTTACATTAGCAACTTGCTCACAATAGAGCAAGTACCTAACGAGATTGTGGGTGACTTCCGCACCCTAGACACAAGTCTATGCAGAAGTGCCTGCCCAAGCTACAAATATCAACACCAGTGATGAAATAATTCCTTTGGCAATATTGCATGATACTCTTCGATTCAATATTCTTGGATTGTAGATGACAAATAAAAAATATTGGTTGCAAGAGAACCCACAAGTGCATAGCTCGCAATAGTGTTAATTTATGGTATGTTCTATGCTTAGAGCAATTTACTTCAATTCTTCTTATTAGCCATTATTTAGCAATCACATAAACATAAAGTAAAGTGCAGATTGAACATTAATAGATCGACAGAAAACAAGCCAAGACAAGAGACACAAGATGTGGCAGCTAACCAGGGACAAACCCCAATGCGGGGAAACCCTTTGATCTCTTCTTTAATCTTCAATAGTTCAGTGGAGAGAAATAGTACAAATTCAGAAATCTGTAATTTTATGACAGCGGCAGTAAACCCTAACCAGCAAAGTCAAATTTGGTCAAACAAGGTGAAATTGACCTTCAATATATTTGGTCAATTTGCCAGTCATCTAGTCCTCCAACAACAACAACAAGCAGCCCTCAAACATCCCCAAAAACATAGTCAAACAGCAGTCAACTGTAATCAGCCTGCTGCCCCAAACTAGGGCAGTCAAACCGTAGGTCAGAATGCCTTGGTTTTGTGCCAAAATTTGTGGCCTGCCTAGGAGAGGTAGCCACACCAAAACCGCAACCTTGAATTGCCCACGCTGGTCAACGATGGTCAAAGATATGACTTGTTGCTTTTGCATCCTCCAAACTGCGTCTTCCTTGCCTCCTTGCTGCGTCCTTCTTCTTCCACGTTGGCTGCTCCTTGTTAACCCAATGCTGAGGAGAGAGAGAAAAGAATGAGTGAGATGAGATGGTGAAATAATGCCTCCACTTATCTTGTATTTATATGAGATGTTGAACATGTGTGCCACGCATTTAGCTGTTGGCCAACCTTGACAATTTGTCAAGTAATTACAAATAAATTCATATCTCCATAAATACTTGTCGGAATGAGATGATCATTACATCAATCCTACACCTCTCGACGAGAGGAATCAAGGAAAAATATCAGTTGCCATAAATAAGATGACCCACATGGAGTTTGGCCCTAGTTTCCAATTTTAACACTCCCTCTCAACTAGGGAGAACTCCATCTGCTAATCCGTCTGACCGTTGGTACTATCTCTGCCATCAAATGCACTGCTCGGCTCTGCTCTGCTCTACTCTGCTCAACTATGAAGAAGAAGAAATGATCGAAGATGTATCATACCATCCTCCACTGACCCGAAGTCATTCTCAGAGTGTGTCATACCACTCTCACTGATCCCAGATCAATGCAAGTCATCCTTGCATTGGGAGTATGGTAGATACAACGATGCGTCCATCGATAGTACTACTAATGGTCCCTAACCCCATTTCCCTACTCATTGATCAGATGAGAGGTACTTCCCATGAGTCCCAGACTGCATGGGTAGGATGCCTCGACAGGAGAACTAATCATCTTGTCCCAAAGTCGCCACAGGGTATCACAGGGGAAGGTTGAACCTTTCACCCTGTACATAGCGCACCACTAGGGGAGGGTGAGTTGCCCTGTGGTCGTATGTCGCTCCAAGAAGTACCTCGCACCCCCTGGAGCTCCCAGAGCTCAATGTATGCATCATACACGACCCTCATAAGAGGGTCTCTCAACGACACCAAGTCATTCTCGGAAAGTCAAGAATTTGACCTTTCCCAGGGGCTTCGTCAAAATGTCGGCGACTTGCTCATCTGTACCGATATGTTGGAGCCTTATTGCTCCCCGCTGCACCATATCCCGGATATAGTGGTACCTGATATCGATATGCTTGGAGCGATCATGAAATACAGGATTCTCTGATAAATGAATCCCGCTCTGGTTGTCACACAGGATCACGGTAGTATCCAATGTAAATCCAAATAGCTCACTGAAGAGCTTCCGCAACCAGACCGCCTCACAAGAGGCCATACTTGCAGCAATGTACTCTACCTCGGCACTGCTCAAAGCCACCGACTTCTGCTTCCTGCTCATCCAGGATATCGAGGCAGATCCCAAAGAGAAACAGCACCTAGAAGTGCTCTTTCGGTCCACCACACTGCCCGCCCAATCAGCATCGGTATATCCATGTAGTCTCACATCTCCGGTAGTGTATCTAAACCCATGGGTGATTGTGCCACGAAGGTATCTCAACAGATTCTTGGCACCAATCCAATGTGTGTGGTGAGGCTCAACCATATGTTGACTCAACGTGTTGACTGCAAAACATATATCCAGACGGGAGTTCACCAAGAACATCAATGCTCCGATGAGTTGACGATACTCGGTAACATTTTGTAAAATAGGTCCGGCAGCACTACCGCTTAACTTCTTGAAGTCAAGCTCCATCGGGGTAGTTACGGGCTTGCAGTCCACCATACCGAATCTCTCCAATATCTTCACCACATATTTTCCTTGAGATAGGAAAATCTCTCCTGGCTTCTGCCAGACTTCCAGTCCTAGGAAATAATGCATCAGTCCTAGGTCCTTCATCTCAAACTCAGAAGCCAACTCCCTCTTACATTTGTGAATGAGAGGGTCTGCACCTGTCAGAAAGAGGTCGTCAACGTACAGCACCAGTATGAGAGGTTTGTCATCTTCAACCTTAAAGTAAAGGTTAGGGTCGGCTTCACTCCTAGTGAATCCCAACTTCATCAAGTAGCTATCGATCCTCTCATACCACACTCGAGGTGCTTGCTTCAGCCCATAGAGGGCTTTCTTCAACCTACACACGTGAGATTCCCGATCATGAATCTCAAATCCTTCGGGTTGTTCCACATAGACTTCCTCTTTGATCGAACCATGCAAGAATGCGGTCTTGACATCCATCTAATGTAGGTTCCATCCTTGCAAAGCAGCAAGGGCTATGATCGAGCGGATGGTGGTGTATCGGGCTAAGTCACCTGACACGGGGATTCGGGACACGTAGGATTCGGGATTCGTGGTGTCGGATTCGGGACACGCTAACCCCCGGAACAGGACACGTTAGGACACGTTATATATTATTTTATTAAAAAAATATATATATATATATATAATATATATTTAAAAATATATATATATATATATATATATATATATATTAAAAATTAGATATTAGCATATTTCTTACACAAATTTTAATTAATGATACAAATTTATTGATTTCAAACATAGATCTTGATTCTTCATCTATAGCTATTACTATTAGCATGCATAGTACATACAAAATTCAAATAAATGTCAGTGGTACTGGTCACATAAACATAAATGATAAACACACTGACAACTGTAGTTTTCTCATTAAGTCATCAAATCAAAATCTGTTACATAGGTAGTGTTGGTGCAATGCCAATGGCAAATAGAAATAGAAAATATAAAACAACTATAGGTATACAAGCCTCAAGGCATCAATCAGCATCAGAATCAGCATCACTGTCCCCAGCATCATGGTCCCCACTGCTCTCCTCTGCATCCTCCTCCTCCCTTGTATCCATAGTCGCCTCTGCATCTACTGGTATGGAGGTTGACCCCTCTAAGTCATCAAATCTAACAGGCTCAAGTACTGGATCACTGAGATCCATGTTGGCCAATGCCAACTCAACAGTGGTGTCCAGACCCATATCATCAGGAAAGACATCCCACATCTTTGTCTTTCCCCTCAACCACTCTTCCCTCTGCCTGTAAATAAGACGAAGGTTAGGGTGCACATACACCATTGTCTCTGCCCTGGACTGCTCAAGCCTGCTCTTCTTCACAGTATGCAAATTCCCATATGTGCTCCAATTCCTCTCGCAACAAGAGGATGAAGTCACCTGAGAGAGGAGCCTCATGGCTAACTGCTGAAGAGGAGGGCTTGTTGCCCCATTATTTGCCCACCAAGAATAGGGCTTCTTAAGCCCCCTGTCTCTAATCACATCATAACCTCCAAATCGACCAGTGCCAGTGGAAAACTCTGCAAAGGCATCCTCCACCTCAGCAAGCAATGCACTATCCTGATAAATCCGCCTCAATGCCTCTTTCCTCCCCTGTGAGATTTCACTATCCATGTGAGGAGGGAATCTGCGGGAAGGTCCACCATTCAGCCACTCATGGCTGTAGTATTTGGGGTTCAATGAGTGAGCCAAACAATGTAAAGGTGTACAATTCTTGTCCCATCTGCGGACAAGAATATCATGTATGGTATCGCAGAAGGCCTCTGGTGATGTCTCATACTGGGGGCACTCACTCTGTAGAATAATGCTCCTCACAGACTCAATCATGGAATCCCATCCCTCATAAACCTCTCCTAGGATGGGTTTGTCTGTATCTACAACTCGAAGCAAAGAGATGATAGGGTCCATGATCCGAATAATTAGATCTACCCTCTCCCACCAAGCATCATCTAGTACCGTGTCCTTCACTCTTTTAGAGGCTGCCTGATCTGTCTTTCTCCAAAAAGACCAAAACTCAGAAATAACCATGGACCCAAGAGCAGTCTTGACCTCCCTAACCTCTTCAACATCATGAATGAAGATGCAAACCGTGTATCAGCAATCTTCAACAATGATAGATCGCTATACTCGTTGTAGATAGTGAGGGCATTTGTATGATTTTGCACAAAGTTACGGATATGTCTTGCATCCTCAATAATGCTTCCAATCCAAAGCACATCAGAAGCAATGGATTTCAGTGCTAAGTTCAATGAATGGACAATGCAAGGTGTCCAAAACACTTGTGGATATTTAGCTTCCACAATCATGCCAGCCGCCTTGCAAACAGGTGCATTATCTGTAATGATTTGCACACAAGATTCAACACCTACCTCTTCAACAACTCTAATAAATAACTCACCCATAAATTGTGCATCCTTGTATTCGCCAAGTGTATCCACTGCTTTCAGGAAAACTGGACCATTCAAGGAAGACACCATGAAGTTGATGATTGGGTGTCGTGCTGGATCTGTCCATCCATCAGAAACAATGCTAACCCCAGATGTTGGCCATGATGCCATAATAGGCTCAAGCATTTTTTTCACCTCTTGTTTTGCCTTCATCAACAATGTGGTTCTCAGCTTCTCTGACCCAGGAGGCACATACCCTGCTGGAGCCCCTTGAGTTAGAGCTCGGCACATCTCAACAAATAAAGGTGAACGTGCAACATTAAATGATATGAAGTTTTGATAGAAGAAGAAGGCAATGGTGAGATCAAGCTCTTCCCATCTCTCTTTTTGGAAAATCCTGTCCATTGGACCAAGTGATCTTCTTTTTAATGTTTGTCCCCCAGTAGAAGTAGAACTCTCAAATGGAAATTTGGTGGTGGCTTTCCTCAAAAATGGAAGGGGGTCTTCATTCTTGCCCTTCGATGCTTTTGATTTTGAAGCCAGTGCCACATGTTCCATACCAACATTGGCCTCCTTTTCCAATTCTTTTCTCTTTTGTGAAGTAATAGTTTTACAAGATCCAATCCCACAACCAGGTATAGCCAACAAATGTGATTTCACACGGTAATATGTGCTTTTGAAATAAATGTTACAAAAGTTGCATCTCCATTGCACATTGCCTCCTTTTCCCTTATTGTTTGGCCCATCCTCTCTTGTGACATATTTCCACAATGGATATTTATCATTGTCTTTAAGTCCTCTTCCCTCAACATTACTTGCAGCAGACTCTGATGATATTGGGGGAGGAAGGGCATCTCTACCCATGACATTCTTGCCCTTCCTTGCTGCCTTTGATTGAGCCATGTTACCTCAACCTGTAAAAAAAATGAACAAACTGCTGTAAAAATTTAAAAATGCAAAAGAAATGAACAAGAATCAACACTAATTTGAATTGTAATTTGTTACCATTACCAATTTATTGCATAGATGATGTGCAACTGAGGAAAGAGCACCTACAGGCTACAGCAGTGTGTTTATAAGTTATTTTAATAGATTTTATAATTTTCAAGCAGGTGAACTTATGGCTTGTACAAACATCTGTCATTCAATAAAATTGCAATCTCATTGGAATTTTGTAGTTGGTGCTGTTCCTTCTAGCTAGCAGGCTGCTCAGCATTTTTATTTTTGTGCAATGTGCAGTTATCAGTATCACTATAATGATACAGGCCCCAAGTAAACTCATAAACTTGCGATTTTGCTTCTCTAAGTAAACTCAGAGATGACCACGGCACTAATATATATATCACTTATTAAGTTATTAAGTTATTAATTACACACACATGTATATATACCGAGAGTCCGAGACCTGTTGTAACTTGTGATATCAGTGATACACTGACAGTGATATACATATTAAATTATCAATATAGCAAGGAGGTAGATCCATATACTGTGACAGTGTGAGATAAGCTCTATACACAGACAATGCTAAGATTGATATCACGGAAATAATGACTATGTCAAGAATCAATTTAACCCAGAATTCATATTAAAATTTAATACAGAAGTTATTATTAATGAGTGATAGCAAGTACGACAGATGTTTTTAGTAAAATTCTGGAGAATTAAATAGAGAGGGTTCTAAAGCTACATTACTGACAAGAGCCAACTATTTTTGCCAGCGTTTACGGTTTAGCATTTGTGAGGGGTTTGAGATATTTTTTTAACAGTAATGAGAATCTCTATTTCAGATTTCTCTATACTTGGCATAAGTTTCCTTTCACTTCTGGTACTCGGTCTCATAATGATGCCTGTGCTAAACAAGTTGTGGTATGCTTTTACTTCCACATATTCAATGACAATAACCTTTTGCTTCTCGGATGGACTTCATATGCTTTACGCTGGAGGAACTTCATATTTGGATTAACCGATTAAGATGAATCCCTTTATAAAACTTGGACTTTGGATTGTTAATTTGTTATCATAACCTTAGATCATAACCGGCACCGCTGATACAAAGAAATGCGTTATCTGGTGGACCGTGGACTACTTACCTCAGAACTTGAAGTTAAAACTGGTGGACTGTGGACGTTGGGTGGACTGTGGACGTTGGGCGGTCCTCTCCTCGCTGCAACAGAGCAATCCTTTGCCAACTGACTTGCAGAATGAGCCGTCAACTAAGCAGACACGCCCCCTTTAACCTAGCAGCAGTTCCGAGCCCTGGAAACGAGTCCGCAAACCAGGACACGTCATAAAAATCGCGACACGCTTGGAAATTCATGACATGTTACCAGACACGACGTGTCATAAAAGGACACGACGTGTCATGAAATCTGGACACAAATCCGCAGAGAATCGTGTCGGATTCGAGCGATTCGCAATTCGTCAAGGGTTTTGGACGAATCCGGTATCATAGGTATCGGGCAATAGGTGAAAATATCTCGTCATAGTCTATGCCTTCCTTCTGAGAGAAGCCAGGAGCGACAAAACAAGCCTTATACTTTTCAACACTTCTATCAGCTCCATGCTTTATCTTGTAAAGCCATTTCTAAGTGACAATTGCTTTCTCCTAGGGTCTGGGGACCACATCCCAGACATCATTTTTCATGATGGACTCATATTCCTCAGTCATAGCATCCTTCCATACTTGATGCTTGACAGCTTCTGCTAATGATGAAGGCTCATTTTGGATGATCGTGCTCATAATGGTCAAGTATCCCTGATACCTGGCCGGCTTCTTACTTTCCCGGAAAGTCCCTCTGGGTGCAATGTGTCCTTCGGCATCATCAAGTGTCCCCCTGAGCCATGAAGGCCTCTTCCTAGAAGAGGAAGGCTCTTGCGGAGGGGGATCAATAGGATCCATAGGTTCTTCCACATCGAGCATCATCTCATCTTCCTTTTCCTTCAGTTTCCCGAAGTCAACTTCTTTAGATTCCCTTAGAGGAGTAGGAAGATTGTCAATTTTGCTAAGAGTCGTATCTTCGTCAAAGGTGACATCATGGCTAATCTCAACTTCCCTTTGACCAGCCACATAGATTCTATAGCCCTTAGTATTTTTGCTATAGCCCACGAAGATTCCTTTCTTTCCAGATGCACCCAATTTATTCCTTTTCTCTTTTAACACAAGAAAATATACAGGACTCCCAAAAATTCGAAAATGAGATACATCAGGTTTCTTACCAGTAAACATTTCTTCGGGAGTCTTGGAACCCAATGCTTGATGAGTGCATCGATTTTGCACATATACAGCGGTATTCGCAGCTTCGGCCCATAGAAACTTTGAAAGCCTTTGATCATGGAGCATAGCACAAATAGCTTCCATAATCGTATGATTCTTCCTTTCTGCCACACCATTTTGTTCAATGTTGCACAAAGCGAGGACGAAACGGGGACGTTTTTTGGAAGCGGGGACGTTTTTGGAAGCGGGGACGCGGAAGCATCATTTTCCAAAAATCTAGGAAGCAAAGCGTCTGCTATATATATATATATATATTTGCATTTATACTCAAAACAAACATCCCAAATACCAAATTAGTTGTAAAAGACATGAAAACATGCATATTTTTGCATAAATCAAGATAGATATAGCATCCATTGTACATTAATGATTAACTATTCGAGCATCAAACATTTAGATGCATCAACCATCTAGAATCTAGATTCTTCTCCTCTTGTCTAGCCTTTGCCTCTACCTCGATTGTGTAGGGATATTAGTCAACATTGCCCAATTTTGATCAAACTACCTAATCCAAGACTTAAAATATGGTAGAAAAAGCTTAACATGCTTGATCGATGATTTTGACTTGATTGAAAGGTAATTTTTTGCTAAGGGTGTGACAAAGGAGTTCAACAATTAACACCACCAACACTAGGGTACATATAGGGCTTGGTGCTCTTGATTAAATGCTAATCGCATACCTTCATACTTGATATAATATAATGAAATGCCACAATCCCATTGATCCTGAATTCCTGAAAACTGTTAAGTCCGCTGAATTTTGAATAGGATATGAAATTCTATTTTCTCCATATGAAGTCCAATGAGGCTGGAACCACTCTCAAACATCCTGAGTCATTTCATGGTAATGTTAACAATTGAAGTAAAAGGATGAAAATGAAAAATAAAAGAGAATGTCACTTTTACTTTAAGAATTTAACATTACCATGAGGGATGAATGGGGGCTTTATTCCCTTCATTCCTCAACCCTAACCCAAGGTGGACCCACCCCCAACAAGCAAACTCACCAAAAAAAAAAAAAAAAAACTGATTTTTTTAGGCCGCGCGGCGCACTTTTCCGAAGCACGTACGGGAACCGTATGATTCGGCCGCGCGGCGCACTTTTCCGAAGCACGTACGGGAACCGTATGATTCGGCCGCACTTCGTACGATCGAAGCGTCGTACAAAACGTGTTTCGGAAGGACACTCACGGAATTTCCAGTAAGCGTCATTATCAGTCCGAAACGTGTTTCGGAAGGACACTCACGGAATTTCCAGTAAGCGTCATTATCAGTCCGAAACGCGTTTCGGAATTTTAGAACCACGTTTCAGGAGGCACTTCCTGGACGCATCCGTACGGACCGCATTTCGGGGTTTAGATCCAGGGGGGGCGTTCCCTGCAACATTGATTCTGTTCAAGAGTATATGGTGTTGTAGTCTCCCTCCTAATGCCAACCTCTTTGCAAAAGACATGGAACTCAATGGATTCATACTCAGTCCCATTATCAGTCCTTAAGATCTTGATCTTCTTTTCGGTTTGATTCTCGATCAAGGCTTTGAAGTGACGAAACCAGGAGAACACTTCATCCTTCTTTTTCAAGAAGTATATCCAAGCCTTGCGAGAATAATCATCTGTAAAAATGAGGTAATATAAATATCCTCCCAAGGAGTTCACAGGCATCATACCAGATATGTCTGAGTGAACCAACTGCAATATATCGAAGGTCTTGCTATGAAATGAGGAGAATGGTCCCCTTTTGAGCTTTCCTTCGGCACATCCCGAACATACACCTTCTTGCTCTACTTTGAACTCGAGCATCCCTGTCACCATTTGTCTCACATCAGATAGAGCTTTATAATGAAGGTGAGCAAACCTCCGATGCCATAGTTCGGACTGAAGAGATGTGTCACAAGACATGACACCCAGCGGACTTCCTCCAACCTGATATAATGAATCAACTCGAAACCCAAGAGTGAAAGCATCTTTAAAATTATTTTTCCATACACATACCTTGCCATCGATGAAGGCCACCTTGTAGCCTTTGTCTTCCATTGCCGAAATGGACACCAGGTTCTTTTTGAGATCAGGTACATATAGGACTTCTTGCAAATGAATTGTATTACCCTGATTCAATTGGAGAGTAACATTTCCTACGCCTTTCATTAGATATTTGGAGTTGTCCCCAAGAACAATTTCCAAGTTGGTCTCCTTCTCTATCAGATTAGAGAGAGCTTCTTTGTAACCAGTGAAGTGCCTTGAGGCACCACTATCAATAAGCCAATTTTCCAACGAGTCCGGGGGAGCAGTAGTAGAGATGGCTGTTGGTAGATAATATTCATCTTGCTTATGGTTAACAACGTTAGATTCATACCTGGAGTTTCTTGCCTTCTTGGAGGGTTGACCACTTCCTTGATTTCCGGCATTCCTCTTTCCTTTGCCATTGAACCTGCCATTCCTTTGATTGCCTCGGGAGTGATTTTGATCATCGTCATGATGTGAGTCCCTTTTATCAGGGCACTCCCTCGCATAGTGGCCCATTTTGTTGCAAGTGTAACATCGTCCTTTTCTTCCACCCTTCGATCCGGCCTTTCCTTTGGATTTAGCCCCGAAATTGTTTCTCCTTTTAGCATGAGAGGAGAATGCAACGAGATTGCCTCTAAGTGCAGGCATTTCCTGCTCTTCCATCTTAGTTTCTTCTTGAATGCATCTTGCCATTAGTTCCTCAAATCCTTGGATTATATGATTGTTGAGAAGAGTGGTCTTGAATATATACCATTCAGATGGGAGCCCTCCGAGAGTTGTGATGGTCATTTCCCTGTCAAGAACGACTTCCCCAATTGATAGGAGACATTCTTGATCTCGGTGATCCTTAAGAAATATGCTTACATACTCTCATCTTTGCCCTTCTTAATTTCCTTCAGCTTATTTCTAAGGACAAAACTTGATTTGCATCATTGACTTTAAGTAAGCTTACCAGTTTATCATAGGTTTCCTTGGAGGTCATTAGCTCAGAAACATAGGCCACCAGGCATTTGTCGATAGAGTCCTGGATGATCTTTGCTTTGACTTCTCCCCTGGTCCATTTGTTCCTAGCAGCAACAAATGCATTTGATGGAGGCTCAACGATTCTGCCTCTCACATGGTCCAACACTTCCTGCTCTTCTAATGTCAAATTGAGAGACATCTTCCATCTGTGATAGTCAAACTTCTCACGAAACTTGTCTTCAGCTAGGAAGTGTGATGAGGACCCCATGAAGTCTTTGAGATTGCTTCAACAGCCTTCGGTGATTGCTCTTGCTCTTGCTCTTGCTTGGGGTTTGTCTTCACCTCAGCTCTGATACCATGTTAATTTATGGAATGTTCTATGCTTAGAGCAGTTTACTTCAATTCTTTTTATTAGCCACTATTTAGCAATCACATAAACATAAAGTAAAGTGCAGATAGAACATTAATAGATTGACATAAAACAAGCCAAGACAAGAGACACAAGATGTGGCGGCTAGCCAGGGACAAACCCTCATGCGGGGAAACCCTTTGATGAATTCTTCTTTAATCTTCAATAGTTCAGCAAATAGAAATAGTACAAATTCAGAAATCTGTAATTTTATGACAGTAGCAGTAAAACCTAACCAGCAAAGTCAAACTGGTCAAACAAGGTGAAATTGACCTTCAATATATTTGGTCAATTTCCCGGTCATCTAGTCCTCCAACAGCAAGAAGAAGAAGCCCTCAAACATCCCCAAAAACACAGTCAAACAGCAATCAACTGTAATCAGCATGATGCCCGAACTAGGGCAGTCAACCCTGATCAAACTGTAGGTTAGAATGCCTCGGTTTTTGTGCCAGAATTTGCGGCCTGCCTAGGAGAGGGAGCCACACCAAAACCGCAGCCCTGAATTGCCCACGCTGGTCAACGTTGGTCAAAGATATGACCTGCTGCTTCTACATCCTCCAAACTGTATCTTCCTTGCCTCCTTGCTGCGCCCTTCTTCTCCCACGTTGGCTGCTCCTTGTTAACCCAATGCTAAGGAGAGAGAGAGAAGAATGATTGAGATGAAATGGTGAAATAATGCCTCCACCTATCTTGTATTTATATAAGATGTTGAACATGTGTGCCACACATTTAACTGCTGGCACAAGTTGTCAAGTAATTACAAATAAATTCATATCTCCATAAATACTTGTTGGAATGGAATGATCGTTAGAGAGAGGAATCAAGGAAAAATATAAGCTGCCGTAAATAAGATGACCCACATGGATTTTGGCCCTAGTTGCCAATTTTAACAAATAGCAATGCCATATGCAAGGCTATTTCATAATTCTGCTTGCCATCACCAACCTCCCCAAAGTTGTGTTAAATAAAGGTCCTTAGATGTGCAACCATAGCTTTATAGTTTGTATAACTGATTTGATGCTTTTCTATGAACTCCTCTACTATGTTTGTAGAGGCTTATATAGTTACTAGGCAAGTTGCTTTTGCATATCTTCCCAAGCACTTTACTCCTTGCCTAAATATGAAAGTATGGATCATTGTTGATCTGTCATTTATTGGCAGTCAAGCCGCCCTCTGGATTTATGTTACAGTTTTTAAAAGCTACTGTGAGTCATTTAAGTATTTGTGCAAGATTATCTGTAACCGGTAAACAGAATAATACAACAATTTTTGATTGACAAATGTATTCAACGTGATGAAGAGAGAAAACGTCAAAAGGTTGCAAGACAAATAGAAGAGAAATAAAAAGTAACAAATAAAAACATCTAAATACTGCAGAACTGGACTAAAATAACTACCTCCCTCTTTGTCCGCTCTTCCTGCAAAGGGCGAGCTGTCTTGCTCTTCATTTCATCATATACTCCATCATAATCAAAAACAGAAGGGTCCTGTTCTAGTGCTTCCTTATGCTGTTGCTCAACCTGCAATTACAACTTGACAAATATCAGATATAACTTTATAAGCCTCCTTATTTTCCAAAGATATTTCTCAAACATTCATTGGTCAGGCTTTGAAACTTCCACATCGAAATCAAATGCACTGAAGGAAATTTAAATTGCTCATATCAAGCAAAAAAATGCAAAACATAAAGTCGTTAATAACAATCTCTCTATAGAAAAGAAATAGAGAGTAACGAGCACGATAAATATCGGAAGAAAATTACTGTCGACAAAATTTTAATATATTTCAATCGGCCTTTTTTTCAAAAGCATCCAGATTAAAAACATAAACAATAAGCAAGGTATGATTACATTCATTTTCCTAGAAATAATAAGAAGCCAACACCCAATGTTATAAAGGCCTTTGACTCAAAGATCTAGCGTGTATCTTCAAGAAATATTTGCTACTGCCCTTAGGCATGTATACTATTAAATTTAGACATAATAAAATGATTGGCTAATTAACTATTTAGGACAACCAGGGTACAACCAGAGCAACCTCAATCCACCAGACCAGAACTATTTTCTGAGGAAACGGATCACTCAAGAACAGGGATCAAATATGAAGCTGTCAACGCTTCTCAAATGCAGTTGGCTTGCCCCCAAAGGACTGCAAATAATTTTCCATAGAAAGGAAGCCCAAGAATTTCAACTTATAAAGAATTGACAAAATTATTGAATTTAAGTTTAGTTCATCGACAGAATCTTAATACGAATTTGACATCTAAATTATTGATGGATCAGATCTTTTAATGTATTTAAGATCTTCATGGACACGTGGTTGTGTATGGACAAATATTTATTAGTTGAATTAGAAATTCTAGTTGTATAACAGACAAAAAGACAAATCTATTAAACAGCCTCAGAGGAATGCTGCAGTCTGCAGCCTGGGCCCTGAAAGTCCTTGGGTTTTGTTAATCATTCCGCACAATAGCCAATTGTTTGAATTCTGAACCCACAGATCTTCCCATATGTGATATTCCCACTTAGCAAGGTTGTTAATTGAAATATCAATTTTGACCAATTTTGTTAAGTTTTGGATAGCAACTTAGGCAAAGTGGGTTGAGGGGCCCCACTTGCAATTTTGAGGTGAAAGAAGGCTCCAACATAGGAAAAAAGGAAAAATCGGTTTGATAGTGGATGGTTGGGGGCACCCCAAAGAGGAATACGCTCTCATTGGCTAGTAGGCTTTCATGGAGGAAAGAGAGAGAGGGAAATCGAAGGATGGGACCCACATGGGGAAATTGGAGGCCCGGCGACTAAAATAGGAGCACCCATCATTTGGGGATCTTTTGATCATTTGACATCTTACTTGACTAGCACGCTTGAGTTGAGAGCCAAGTCTACATGTGTTGTTGAGCACACAATATTTTCAAGCGAGAATCTCACCCTCTCTTCGGTGGACTTCGAGCGCCAGCCCAAGGAGGTGACTTACATCACACTTGATTCGATCTGGGAGCTTGCTAAGCATATTTGTGGAGTTGGTTCAGCAGGTGGGACGCTGGAAGGGAAATACGCAACTTTTGGGGGAGCTAATTGTGGAGCTGGGGATTTGTTGGGCTTTCAAGGATAGCCTAGGGCCATCATTTGTTGAAGATTTGGAGTGTTTCCGGAGCTCCTTTTGGTGTCAGTCTGTTGTGCCAAACAACCATCACCTGCGCAGTGGCACCTTCGTACCACACATGGGTGCTTAGGAGAAGGTGGAATTGGGGGCTAAGGCTTGTGGGGTAATTCTGGGAGGGAATTTGCTAAGTATTGCAGCCATTTTGGGGTCCATCGGCAGTGATATTTCAGGTGGGTCGATATACCCAGCAGCTGGAGGAGTGGGCGGAAATTGGGCCAAATTTCGAAGGTCAGCATTTGGCCAAACCCCTTTCTGGGTTTTGGTGGGTTATTGGTGATTAGACTGGGGTTAATTTCTCGGAATTTTCTGAGCATTGGAGGAGGACCTAGCGGCCACTAGTGCAGTTTTCTAGGACCAGCATAGAGCTTTTGTGGGGTGTTGTAGCTCATTTTACTTTCCTTAATGTATTCAAAATACATATATATATACTCAATAAAAAAATCAAAGTCAAAGGTTTTGATTTACGATTTTGATTAATCTTTAATGGTGGATTAAGCAGCATTGGTTAAGTTGTAATGCAAACTTAATATTAAATGGGTTTCGATGGGTCCCCATTCACCAAAGTCGGCGTTGGTTAAATATCGTTTGGATTGTTGGTGCGATTGTTGTTAATTTCTCTGAATTTCTTGAGCACCGGAGAAGGACCTAGCAGCCATTTCTTGCAGCCATCAATGCAGTTTTCTAGGACCAGCGCAAAGCTTTTGTGGGGTGTTGTAGCTCGTTTTACTTTCCTTCATGTATTCAAAAAATATATATATGTACTCAATAAAAAAATAAAAAATAAAAATCAAAGTCAAAGGTTTTGATTTAGGATTTTGATTAATCTTTAATGGTGGATTAAGCAGCGCTGATTAAGTTGTAATGCAGACTTAATTAAATGGGTTTTGGTGGGTCCCCATTCACCAAAGTTGACGTTGGTTAAATATCGTTTGGATTGTCGACGTGATGGAGAGAACAGAAGGGGCATAGTGGATGGTGCAAACCCAACGCCACTATATACCCGACTGTTAGCCCATTTGGTGCCTCCGTAAAGACATTCAAAGATCTTTGTTGACCACAGATCAACGATGGAGAAGCGTTACGGGGGGACTCCGTCGGATTTCCTTAATATGTCGACAAGCGAGCGTTTAGCTATGATTTAGTTGCTCTGTCACCGCCTCGTCACCATCATTCCTCCACCACCTCACCAACCACGTCACCTGTCACCTCATCCATCTTGTTACCACGTCATTAATTCGTACACCCCATGTACGTATTTATTTCCATTTTCCCCCCGTTTTTCCATTTTTTTCAATAAATCCTGTTACCCTTGGTCATTTCATTTACCATTCTTCTTTGCTCTGCTTCTGTTGATTGGGATTGTACAACTCAGAGCTCTAGTCAGCATCAATCATCGGTAACTAGCTATTTACACATCATCTCACGCGTCTTAGCTGTCAAAATGTCCAAGAAAACCATTTTAACGGGGTCCTCTTCTCATTTTCCATTAATGGGCAGCGAAAGGAACGTCTTTGACCAAATTTTCTCTATAGACTTCATAGATTTCACCTGCATGTCATACTCAATCAAGCAGAGTCTCTTGTGTATGTTGTTGCTGTTAAGTCTGGTATTTTAGCTACAATGATTCCTCAACCATATGTTTTCCCAAAATTTGTCTATTGGCTAGTTTCCTCTAGTTTCCTCCCTATATCCACAAAAATGCTTTGTCATGAAAAATTAGGGGAGAATATCTTCCAAGTGTCTTCCCTTTTAATGCAGCAGGCATTGTGTTTTCCTGCTTCGAACTCCTATACCTCTTTCTCAGAAGAAATCCTATTGTTTGCCTTTCAAAACCTATCTGGATCAAATTATGCTCAATTAACTTTCTTTTTAATGCCCAATGGGAAGCATTTGCCTTTAGAACCTACTCATTTCCCTTTAGATACTTTTGCTGAGGAGGTCAGAACCATTCTTCAAATTATGGCTAAGATTTTGGGAAGAGAAGACACAACTGTCATTGACAGAGCTATCCTGGGAATGTTCAATTTGATGATGAATCCTGAGACAGTTTTTGACATACCTGCTTTCTGGTAAAAGATGGTCAACTCTCAATTAACAGATCTTTCCCTTACTGGATGTTTCAGATTTCCCTCTTTGGTGACTTATCTCTTTTTATATGCTCATGTTGAAAGATTTATGCACCTGGGATTAAATATTATGGATCCTCAAATATTATGGATCCTCACAAGAACAAACAGTGAGTGATGTTTACGACAGATGTTATAAGAAATGAAGCCAACAATGAGGGGTTGACGTATTTCACCACTTCCTTTTATCAGTTGCATATTCAATCATAAACAGTTCTCCTTCACCTTGTATACTAACAAAGGCCCAATCTTTTCTTTGGCACAGTAAAGATGTCAAGGTAGGTGATTAGTTTTTATTTGAAGATTATGTAGAAATCAGATTATATGGAGTAAAAATTGCCCCCTACAGACTCCCCACATTTGTGCCTGTGAGAATGTTTTCTTTAGAATTTATCAGGCATAGTTTAAATGTTGATCGAGTGCATTTTGTTCCAACAAAGAAAGGGCATTTATTTAAATTGCCAAGGACAGTTAAGCCTTTTATTGTAAATAATAGGCAAGCCATAGGAGAAGTAAAGAAACTTCTTAAAAGTATGAAGTTGCAACTGGGTGAGAAATGGGCATATGACCCTCACCATATTATTTCAAACAGAAGAGTGGAGAATGCCTATGCTCCTTATGTGCATGAGCCTCGACCAGATGTCGAGAAACTAGCAAATGGAGGACAAAACAGTGTGTCAAGAGGGATGGAGGTTGAAACTCCTCATCCAAGCGAAAAGAATTTGAAAAGAGACAGTGAGGATGTTATTCATTTGGAAGAAGCAGATAAAAGGTCTAAGAGGATTAAGTTGTTTAAAGGGGGCAGTTCTTCAACAGTAATGGGTTTTCAATTGTAGTTGGGGGAAGTCATTTGTACACCTTCTTCCTCTGTTCCAGAAGAGGTTGCTCAAAGTTCTGTTCCAATTATAAAACAATTATATTCTTAGATTGAAGAAAGGAACAGAAAAGTCAAAGAAAGCATGGAATCCCAATTAGAATCTCAGTCCATCTCAGATTACCAAACTAGATTGCTTTTTGCCATGGACCTGGAAAGAAATCAGCTAAAGCTATCTTTCTCTCACCCCTCTGCTTTGACCGACTCTTCTTCATCGGGTTTTAAGACTGTCAATTTGATAGTGGATGCTAGAGAGATCCCATTACCTGATAAAATTAATTTACATAGGCAGACTGGAGAGTTAATATATAGTGATTTGAACAAAACTTCCTTAGCTGCTAGCAAAGCTGAAGCTTTGTTAGAGAAAGTGGTCAATCAATTAAAACTAGAAAAAGCAAATTCCAGAGCTTTGACCACTTAAAGACATTGATTGTAAAGATTGGTGTGAACCTAGAAGATAGGAGTGTTGTTCAGAAATTGTTGCAGGGAGCTGAAACAAAGATTCCAGTGCTCAGAAAGAAAATGAAAATGCCCTTTGTGGAACATCCAATGGCCTCAGAAGTAGCACAGGTAGAAAAAGAAAATGAAACTTTGACTAATGAGCTCTTACAAAAAAATGATGAAATTGCCAAGCTGAAAGAGATGAATTATGTTTTACAACAGAAAATTGACTCTCATGTTTGTACTATCCTAGTACAACCAGATTCTAAAGACCCAGTTGACAAATTAACCATAGTAATGACTGAGCTGCAAATATCTAAAAATGAAATGAAGAAGGTTCAGAGAAATTATGATGATGCTCTGAAAGTTATAAAATCCACTGAAAGGGAGTTGGCTATGTCCCAGGAAAATACTTTTAAGTGTAGGAATGATTTTCAGATTGCTTCACAAGAAATCAAAGAGCTGAAGGAAAAAGTGAAGGGAAATATGCCCCTTATTCAAGCAAGAGAAATTATGTGGAATGTTATAATTCATACTGTGAGGAATATTTGGAAATCCTTGTCAATAGTTGCAAAGGAGAAAGTCGTTGTCAAAGACTTGGAGAATTTAATTACTGCCGGCAAACAAAAGTTACAACAGCGGGCTCAATTTGCTAGGAAAATGATTGATTTCCTTAACTCAAGGTCTTCACAACAGCTAAGGGAATTAGGAGTTGAAGACAAAACTGAGTATGTCTTGGAAATTAATAAAATGATTGTGAAAAACTTGTGCAGGAAGACAGCAGAGACAAAATTGTCAGAGGTTAAGGAAGTTGTAATGAAATTCAATACTGATTTTGATAAGAGGACTAGAGCAAGTTTGCCTTCATGTTGGGACCAGCAGGGGAATTTATTACCCTGGGAGACCTATGAGACTTTACTGGTGGAGGCCAAGAGCAAAATCAGTTCTACTCATGAGAGAACAACAGTGCTTAAGGGAGCAACAATTGTGAATTACTTGCATAGAGATTTTCAGCTATTGTGGTTAATGAGAACCCTCTTTGTTGACAAGCCAACATACAGCAGGATCACAAATTTCAAAATGGCACATACTAGGTTTGTCAAGAGTCCAAGTTCAGACACAAATGTTTGGAAAAAATGCAGAGAATGGATGTCACCAACAGCAGCAAGTGTAGAAGTTGGACCCTCAACTGCACCAGAGTCCCAGCTTACTCAGTGAACCGATGCCACCTGTCATGCAGCAGTCTTTTATGAATATTTATGAAATGATGTATTTATGTTTTCTTTTATTTAACAATGTAATGTTCGAAAGAACAAGCATTTCAAAGTACTGGGGGTTTTCGCAGTGCATTATATTAGATATCATTTTTGGGATTCAACTGCGTTAAGTAAGTCATCCATCTCTGACCATTTCCATGAGAGGTAGTCGTAACTGACTAATTTCTCATGATTTTTGAATAGTCCACTTAGCACTCATTGCATCGGGTGATGCTCAAAGGGGTGAAGAAGTGGGATTAAAACTAGTGAAATAAATCACATAGCATCAATCATCACTTCCGGGGCTTGCACCCAGTAACCAGGACTTCCCGGGAGGTCACCCATCCCATATCGCCTCTGGCCCAAGCGCGCTTAACTGTGGAGTTTTCCCCACAATCAAGCCCACTTAGCTTGCTACCCCATTTGCAAAACCTTAGCAAGTATTGTGTCTCATGAACCATTCAAGTAGAGTTCCCTTCACTCTTTTTGAATTAAGTATTGGGAGTTTTCGCAGTGCATTATATTAGATATCATTTTTAGGATTCAACTGCATTAAGTAAGTCATTCATCTATGACCATTTCCATGAGAGGTAGTCGTAACTGACTAATTTCTCGTGATTTTTGAATAGTCCACTTAGCACATTGCATCGAGTGATGCTCACAGGGGTGAAGAAGTCGGATTAAAACTAGTGAAATAAATCACATAGCGTCAATCATCACTTCCAGGGCTTGCACCCAGTAACCAGGACTTCTCGGGAGGTCACCCATCCCAGATCGCCTCTGGCTCAAGTGTGCTTAGTTGTGGAGTTTTCCCCACAATCAAACCCACTTGCTACCCCATTTGCAAAACAGTAGCAAGTATTGTGCCTCATGAAGCATTCAAGTAGAGTCCCCTTCACTCTTTTTGAATTAAGTATTGGGGGTTTTCGCAGTGCATTATATTATATATCATTTTTGGGATACAACTGTGTTAAGTAAGTCATTCATCTATGACCATTTTTCCATGAGAGGTAGTCGTAACTGACTAATTTCTCATGATTTTTTAATAGTCCACTTCGCACTCATTGCATCAGGTGATGCTCACAGGGGTGAAGAAGTGGGATTAAAACTAGTGAAATAAATCACATAGCGTCAATCATCACTTCCGGGGCTTGCACCCAGTAACCAGGACTTCCTGGGAGGTCACCCATCCCAGATCGCCTCTAGCTCAAGCACGCTTAACTGTGGAGTTTTCCCCACAATCAAGCCCACTTAGCTTGCTACCCCATTTGCAAAACCTTAGCAAGTATTGTGCCTCATGAACCATTCAAGTAGAGTTCCCTTCACTCTTTTTGAATTAAGTATTGGGGGTTTTCGTAGTGCATTATATTAGATATCATTTTTGGGATTCAACTGCGTTAAGTAAGTCATTCATCTATGACCATTTCCATGAGAGGTAGTGGTAACTGACTAATTTCTCATGATTTTTGAATAGTCCACTTAGCACTCATTGCATCACCCCTGTAAGCATCACCCGATGATTAACGCTATGTGATTTATTTCACTAGTTTTAATCCCACTTCTTCAGCCCTGTGAGCATCACCCAATGCAATGAGTGCTAAGTGGACTATTCAAAAATCATGAGAAATTAGTCAGTTACGACTACCTCTCATGGAAATGGTCATAGATGAATGACTTACTTAACACAATTGAATCCCAAAAATGATATCTAATATAATGCACTGCGAAAACCCCCAATACTTAATTCAAAAAGAGTGAAGGGAACTCTACTTGAATGCTTCATGAGGCACAATACTTGCTAAGGTTTTGCAAATGGGGTAGCAAGTGGGCTTGATTGTGGGGAAAACTCCACAGTTAAGCGCGCTTGAGCTAGAGGCGATTTGGGATGGGTGACCTCCCGGGAAGCCCTGGTTACTGCGTGCAAGCCCCAGAAGTGATGATTGACACTATGTGATTTATTTCACTAGTTTTAATCCCACTTCTTCACCCCTGTGAGCATCACCCGATGCAATGAGTGCTAAGTGGACTATTCAAAAATCATGAGAAATTAGTCAGTTACGACTACCTCTCATGGAAATGGTCATAGATGAATGACTTACTTAACGCAGTTGAATCCCAAAAATGGTATCTAATTTCAAAGTACTTTAGGAAGTTAGCAATTTTTGGCAGTTGACAGTTTCATAATTGTCACTTCTTGAAATTTTGTATAAAAATCAATTTAGAATTTGAAGGGAGGGTTCCGAGTTTTGGACCTCAGAAGCAAAAATTACTTGTATTCTCAATCTTCTTGGTGATTTGAATAAAGATTCCAAAGTGATTCCAGACACTTGTTGAGTATGATATGTGTTTCTTGTTATCTTTCATTTTAATGTTTTTCTTCTATAGAAGACAGTAATGAAGTTGTTGGCCTTTAGCTTTACAGTTCTTCAAAATTTGATTCTTGTGAGTTAAAGTTAAAAGAACCTTAATTATGCGCTCCTCCTTTCTATATTTCATTCCATGTTAACTACATATTTCTTATAGAGTTGACGACAAAAGATTTTGCACTAAGCAACCTATGGTTTAAAGCTTTCCATCATCTTTTCTCACAATACTACTATTAAGATCATATTCAACATCAGAAGGCCACTTTGAAAGATTGTTCTGCCCCATAGAAGACTAAGAAACACTGTCTAAATAGTTTAAATTTCTGGGGTTTTAAAAAATGGGACAACAGACTCAATTCCTCACAGTTCTTAACAAATGTCTTGAGCAATGACCTCAGCCAAAAGTTGTCTTCCAAGGTACAACATGGGGAACAGTTCCTAGTGGTTGAGCAGCTAATTTCATCACATGTGTCTTGTTAGCTTGCCTTGGGAAAGCCCAGGGGCATACATTCTGATCTCATATTGTACCCCTTGTTTTTCATAATAAAATGGCTCGGTTTTGTGTAGATTTTGGAGTTTTTCTGGGTGTCCAATAGGTGTGTGAATTTATGTGTGTTTTGCTATGCATGCTTTGTTTATCGTTGTTAATTTTCCTTAGGGATATTACAGTGGTATCAGAGCTCATAGTCTTGGCTCAGCTTGTGGGAGCAGTTATTAGTCTATGACACCAAAGGATAAGCAGAACGTCACTTACAGAAGGCAAAGGTATAGAACCAGAGAAAAGCAACAATAAATTACTCCTGATCCAGTAACAGTTGAACAGGAGGTTGAGAGGCCAGACATGGGGGATAATGAAGGAGATAAGATGAGCAAAGAAGAGGAGTTTGCTCAACATCTTTTGAAGGCCATCAACGATTTGTCTAAGGGCACTGATGAACTGAGGCAGCAAAACTACAACAACAACAGGGGCAAGGGGGTTCAAGGAGAAATTCATCTGGCTGAAGGTTCAGGTACTTCGCACCACCATGCAACAAATCCACCCAACCTCTTGTTTCTAGCACACCACCCAGGTTAACCATCCCCACATTTCTAGCTTCAGGTGTTGGAGGGCCGCAAGGGCAGGAGGAGATGCCCATGGGGGACTATTTTCTGGAGTGTTAGTCTTATGGGCCTCATTTCAAAGAGGCCATCACCTTTAGGGACTTCTGTCATCTTAAGGGCAACAATAGGAGCAAGGGGCAAAGTGTAGGAGGCTACTCACATGGCACAGATTTACAGCACTCGATGGGGAGGTTATTCCTCCCAACATTTGATGGATTGCCTAAGAGCTCAATTAGGGCATGGGTTGAGAAGTTAGATGTCTATTTCCAACTCAACCAAATGACAAAGGGGGAGGCAATCAAAATTGCCACACTGCACTTAGAGGGGGAAGCCCATGATTAGTGGTTCCATGGGTTGACCACTATGGGACATGCGGGAGTTACGGCCTATGAGGATTTCACTCGGAGGGTACTGAAGCATTTTGAGAGGAGAGACCCAGAGGAGCACTTTGGAGAGCTGACATGACTCAAGCAGACTGGGAGTGCTTAGGCCAATATCTAGGATTTTCTGAGATTGTCAGTGATGGTACCACACTGCACTTAGAGGGGGAAGCCCATGATTGGTGGTTCCATGGGTTGACCACTATGGGACATCTATGAGGATTTCACTTGGAGGGTACTGAAGCGTTTTGAGAGGAGAGGCCCAGAGGAGCACTTTGGAGAGCTGACACGGCTCAAGCAGACTGGGAGTTCTTAGGCCAATATATCGGAATTTTTGAGATTTTCAGTGATGGTACCAGACTTATCGAAGGCAGAGAGCATCTTCATGTTTTTGGAGGGGTTAGCAAAGCCATTGAGGGGCTTGGTGAGGTCCAACAGACCCACCACTTTGCAAGACGCAATTGGTAGAGCCCGGGACTTGCAGGATGCTCTGCCCAGGGCCAAAGCGCAGATGCCCACTAGGCATGTATTCCAGCAGAGGGGAAGAGACACCAGACCCCCACCACAGCAAGACATTCAAGGGCGTGGGCAGTTGGATGATGAGGCTAGGAGAGACCTCCGACGAAGTTGTGCTTCACTTGCCAAGAGCCGTGGGCACCGGGACATCAGTGTACCAAGGGCAAGGCCCACTTCATAGAGGTATTTTCTGATAGCGAGCCGAAGGATGATGTGAAGCAGGAGGTAGATGTTGGAGATGATGGTCCGCTTATGGCCGGAGGAGGAGGCAAAGGTCCATCACCCCCACCAAGGGGAACTCCTTTCTTGCTAGCAGCAGGGGTCATCACTTCACTTCAGGGGGGGCGAAGTACCTCATTCTGAGGATTGGGGGCAACATGTTTCAGTACTAGTGGACAATGGGGCTACCCACAATTTCGTAGATGCCTAGGTGGCGAAGAGGAGGACCATACACATAATCCTTTAAGGGATTCGTACCAGGAGATTGTACCATGCAGTGCACCAGATATGTCCCCGGGATGACAATAGTGATGGGGAACTACTCTATGACGAACCACTTATTTGTGGTCAATGTTCCCGACACCAACGTAGTGCTTGGTGTGCAGTGGTTGCACTCACTTGGACGCGTTACTACTAACTTGCAAAAGCTGGAGATGGAGTTCATGGGCCCTATCGGGAAGATGGTTTTATTAAGAATGCACTCATACCCTCCACAGATAGTGTCAGTGCACAAGATGGAGGTTGATTTGAGACATGTTGATATAGAGTGGAAAGTGGAGCTAAGGATATTTGATGTAGGGGGTAAACCCCAACCACCACACCCAGATGTGCAAGCCATTTTGGAAAGGTACCCAACAGTGTTTGGGGACATCTCGTCAAGACCACCACGTGACAGGGGGCTTGAGCACACAATTTTAGGATTGAGGGGATTTCAATGTTTCCATTGGATTTTGTCATGTATTAGCGTATGGAACTCATATTTAATCATGTTAAAATTGGCAACTAGGGCCAAACTCCATGTGGGTCACCTTATTTATGGCAGCTGATATTTTTTTGGATTCCTCTCATCAAGAGGTGTAGGATTGATCTAAATATCATCCGATTCCGACATGTATTCATGGAGATATGAATTTATTTGTGTTATGTGACAATTCGTCAAGGTCGGCCAGCAACCTAATTACCCCCACTCAACTTCAACGTTGCACTATAAATAGAGGTGGCTTGCAAGTCATTTTAGACACACCTCTTGTGATCTCTTCCTCTCCACTCATTTGGGTTTTGGTGGAAGGAGAAGTCACCAAGAGTATACGCTACCCTAGAGCAGATACCCTAGCTCCTTAACATTGTCATGGAGGACATCCCTTAACTCAATCATGAAGAAAACCTAACGCAACCATGGAAGAAGCCTTAACGTTGTCATGGAGATGACCTTAAATGTTGTCATGGAAAAGCCTTAACGCTGTCATGGAAAAGGCTTAACGCAATCATGGAGGAGAAGACCTAGACGTTGTCTAAAGAGACCTATTCACTGCCCTAAGACATCTAGATGCAGGCTCTATTGAAGAGAAGCACCTACGCTGCCCTAAAGGAGGCTCCTACGCAGTCCTAGGAGAGGCTTTAACGCAGGTAAGGAGATGCCCTAGGTGCAGTCATAAACTCGAATGTGTGGAGCAAAAATACCCTCGGATAAGGACACAGCAGGGAGTGAAGTCTGGGCTCAATACATTCTTGGAATGGATCTGACTTCTTGTTGACAACCTCAGCATCAATGATACGTTAACCTCGTATGACAAGGAGAAGTATCCTCTCTCGGCATACCTGTGATCTGAAGATGGTGTTCTTGGACGAATGGAGCAAAGAAGGCTAATGATAATCTCAGCATATGTCTAGGCAGCATACCTGTAGGTGTTGTCATGTCTCAACATCAAACGGATGGAGCAAAAAGGCCTTAAGACCTGTAACAGTAATCTCCTGAAGATGTTATTGCAGTCTTGGCATAGCTACAGACTTGGGTGTAGGATCTCGGTGACTAGGTGCAGTCATGGATGGAGCAGAGATCCGTATTATAGAGGACAGTTTAGGATGTCCTTCTCGGAGGTTGGAAATCTCAGATGAGGTACTATAAGGTACCTCTGTTACAGCATAGTGATGAAGTGCAGCATAGTGATGATGAGTGTAGCACAGTGATGAGCGCAGTATAGTGATGAGCGCAGCATAGTGATGATGAGTGCAGCATAGTGGTGATGAGTGCAACATAGTGATGATGTGCAGCATAGTGATGATGAGTGCAGAATAGTGATGAGTGCAGCGTAGTGATGAAGTGCAGCACAGTGATGAAGTACAGCAAAATGATGATGGATGCAGCATCGTGATGGAATCACCTTGGAGAATCCGTTGAAGAATGAGATCTGATAAGTGTGCCTTCACCTGAGTTCAGATCTGCAGTCCTAGTCATCAGAACTATTATGTCATCTTCATGGTGAAAATCTCAGATGTCTGATATTCTATCTTGTTAAGTCAAAGTGTTGACTTCTGTTAAAATTGGCAACTAGGGCCCATGTGGGTCATCTTATTTATGGCAGCTGATATTTTTCTTGGATTCCTCTCGTTGAGAGGTGTAGGATTGATCTAACGATCATCCGATTCTGACATGTATTCATGGAGATATGAATTTATTTGTATTTCTTGACAATTTGTCAAGGTTGGCCAACAAGTTAAACTGTGTGGCACACCCCCAACTTATCCTCCACGAATCATATAAAAGGAGGAGACCTTGTGGCATTATTCCACTCATCTCACGGTCACCACACATCTCTCTCTCCTACGCATTAGAAGAGTTTCTCTCTCTCACACGTGAGGCTGAAAGGAGGACGCAGATTTCTGGTTAGGGCAATGTTGACTTGGGTTGACCTAGTTGCAGGTGGGCAGATTGGATAGCGTTGAGCAACGTGGAGGCTTTCTTGATTGCAGTTTGGGTTGGGAAGCCTCTCCTAGGCTAGCCGCATTTCTGTTCAGCCTTTTTGACCAAGTTTGACCACTCTTTGACCTGCGTTGACTGTCAAAGAGTTGCCGCAGGTTTGACCAGACATTGACTGCAGTTTGACTGGGTATTGTGGACTGTTTTGGGCTGCCTATGCTTGTTGTTGAAGACCGAGTTCTTCAAGGTTGACTTGAGGTCAAATTGGGAGTTGTTTGACCAACTTTGTCCTTGCTAATTAGTGTTGTATTGGTGCTGATATAAAATCACAGATTTGTGATATTGTACTATCTCTCTCTCTCTACTAAATTATTGAAGAATATAGAAGAATTGATCAAAGGGTTTCCCCGCATTGGGGTTTGTCCCTGGCTAGCCGCCACATCTTGTGTCTCTTGTCCTAGCTTGTCTTCTGTCGATTTTATTTATTATCTATCATCATTTTACTTATATGTTAATGTGATTGCTATACTGAGAATTGACATTGGGCTAATAAGAAGAAATTGAAGTAAATTGATCTAAGCATAGAACATACCATAATTTAACATGGTATTAGAGCTGAGGTGAAGACAAAGCCCAAGAAAGAGCGACAGCAATCATTGAAGATAGTTGGAAAAGTCTGAAGGCTTCATGGGTTCCTCATCACACTTCCCCGCGAAGACAAGCTCCATGAGAAGTCTGACTATCACGGATGGAAGATGTCTCTTGATGTGACATTGGAAGAGCAAGAAGTGTTGGATTATGTGAGAGGCAGAATTATGGAGCCTCCATCAAATGCACCGGCTACTACAAGGAACAAGTACACTAAGGGTGAAGTCAAAGCGAAGAAGATCATCCGAGACTCTATTGACAAGCATCTGGTGGCCTACGTTTTCGAGCTGAATAGCTCCAAGGAGATCTAAAATAGACTGGTAAGCTTGTTTAAAGTTAGTGATGCAAATCAAGTTTTGTTCCTCAAAAATAAGCTGAAGGATATTAAGAAGGGCAAAGACGAGGATATTCAATCCTACTTCTTAAGGATCACTGAGATCGAGAATGGTCTCCTATCAATTGGAGAAGTCATTGCTGACAGGAAAATGACTATCACTACCCTTGGAGGGCTCCCATCCAAATGGTATGTATTTAGAGCCACTCTTCTCAACAATGATTGAATTCTTGAATTTGAGGAATTGATGACGAGATGCATTCAAGAAGAGACAAGGATGGTAGAGCATGAAATGCCTTCAAGCAAAGGCAACCCCACTTCTTTCTCCTCTCAAGCTAAAAGGAGAAATAATTCTGAGTCTACATTCAAAGGAAAGGTCGGATCGAAGGGTGGAAGAAAGGGAAGATGCTTCGCTTGCAATAAATTTGGCCACTATGCGAGGGAGTGTCCAAATAGGAAGGACACATCTCATGACAATGATCAAAACCACTCCCGGGGCAACTCCAACCACAATCAAAGGAATGGCAGGTTTAATAGCAAAGGAAAGAGTAATGCCAGAAATCAAGGAAGTGGTCAAACCTCCAAGAAAGCAAGGAACTCCAGGTATGAATCAAATGTTGTTAACAATAAGCAAGATGAATATTATCTGATATTGGCCCTCTCCACTACCTCTCCTCCGGACTCGTTGGGCAATTGGCTTATTAATAGTGGTGCCTCAAGGCACTTCACTAGTTACAAGGAAGCTCTTTCTAATCTGATAGAGAAGGAGACAAACTTGGAGATTATTCTTGGAGACAATTCCACTTATCCCGTAAAGGGTGTAGGGAATGTTACTCTTCAATTAAATCAGGGTAACACAATTCATTTGCAAGAAGTCCTATATGTACCTGATCTAAAGAAGAACCTGGTGTCCATTTCGACAATGGAAGACAAAGGCTACAAGGTGGTCTTCATCGATGGCAAGGTACGTGTATGGAAAAAGAGGTTTAAAGATGCTTTCACTCTTGGGTTTCGAGTTGACTCTTTATATCAAGTTGGAGGAAGTCCGTTGGGAGTCATGTCTTGCGACACATCTCTCCAGTCTGAACTATGGCACCGAAGGTTTGCCCACCTTCATTATAAGGCTCTACCCGATGTGAGACAAATGGTGACAAGGATGCCCGAGTTCAAAATAGAGCATGAAGGTGTATGTAGGGGATGTGCCAAAGGAAAGCTCAAAAGGGGACCATTCCCCTCAAGCCAAAGCAAGACCTCCGATATTTTGCAGTTGGTTCACTCCGACACATCTGATATGATGCTCGTGAACTCTTTGGGAGGATACATATATTATCTCACTTTTACAGATGACTATTCTCGCAAGACTTGGATATACTTCTTGAAAAAGAAGGATGAAGTGTTCTCCTAGTTCCGTCACTTCAAAGCCTTGATCAAGAATCAAATCAAGAAGAAGATCAAGATCTTAAGGACTGACAATGGGACCGAATATGAATCCAATGAGTTCCATGACTTTTGCAAAGAGGCTGGCATTAAGAGGGATACCACAACACCATACACTCATGAGCATAATGGTGTGGCGGAAAATAAGAATCGTACGATTGTGGAAGTTGTTCGTGCCATGCTCCATGATCACAGGCTTCCGAAGTTTCTATGGGCCGAAGCTACGAATACCGCCGTATATGTTCAAAACCGATGTCCTCATTAAGCATTGGATTCCAAGACTCCCAAAGAGATGTTCACTGGCAAGAAACCTGATGTCTCTCATTTTAGAATTTTTGGAAGTCCCATATATTTTCATGTGCCAAAAGAGAAAAGGAGCAAATTGGGTGCATCTGGAAAGAAGGGAATCTTCGTGGGCTATAGCGAAAATTCTAAGGGCTATAGAATCTATGTGGCTGGTCAAAGGGAAGTCGAGATTAGTCATGATGTCACCTTTGACGAAGATATGGCTCTTAGCAAGGTTGACAATCTTCCTATTCTAAGGAAAACTAAAGAAGCTGACACCAGGAAGCCAGATGAAAAGGAAGATGAGACAATGCCCGATGTGGAAGAACCTATGGATCCTATTGATCCCCCTCCACAAGAGCCTTCCTCTTCTAGGAAGAGGCCCTCATGGCTCAGGGGGACACTTGATGATGCCAAAGGACATATTGCACCCAGAGGGACTTTCCATGAAAGTAAGAAGCCGACTAAGTATCAAGGATACTTGACCATTATCCATTATGAGCACCATCATTCAAAATGAGCCTTCTTCGATTGAAGAAGCTGAGAAGCATCAAGTATGGAAGGATGCTATGAATGAGGAATACGGGTCCATCATGAAGAACGATGTCTAGGATGCGGTCCCCAAACCCCACAACAAAACAGTTGTCACCTCGAAGTGGCTTTACAAAATAAAGCATGGAGCTTATAGGAGTGCTGAAAAATATAAGGCTCGCTTTGTTGCTCGAGACTTCTCTCAAAAGAAAGGTGTAGATTATGATGAGATATTTGCACCTGTTGTCCGATACACACCATCCACTTGATCATAGCCCCTGCTACTTCGCAAGGATGGAACCTACATCAGATGGATGTCAAGTCTGCGTTCTTGCATGGTTCGATTAAAGAGGAAGTCTATGTGGAACAACCCGAGGGGTTTGAGATTCATAATCGGGAATCTCACATATGCAGGTTGAAGAAAGCTCTCTATGCACTGAAGCAAGCACCCCGAACTTGGTATGAGAGGATCGATAGCTACTTGATGAAGCTGGGATTCACTAGGAGTGAAGTCGATCCAAACCTTTACTTTAAGGTTGAGGATGATAAGCCTCTCATACTGGTGTTGTATGTTGATGACCTCTTCCTAACAGGTGCAGACCCTCTCATTCACAAATGTAAGAGGGAGTTGGCTTCCGAATTTGAGATGAAGGACCTAGGACTGATGCACTATTTCCTAGGGTTGGAGGTTTGGCAGAAGCCAGGAGAGATTTTCCTATCTCAAGGAAAATACGTGGTGAAGATATTGGAGAGATTCAGTATGGTGGACTGCAAGCCCGTGACTACCCCGATGGAGCTTAACTTCAAGAAGTTATGCGGTAGTGTTGCCGGACCTGCTTTGGGAAATGCTACTGAGTATCATCAACTCATAGGAGCATTAATGTTCTTGGTGAACTCTCGTCTGGATATATGTTTTGTAGTCAACACGTTGAGCCAATATATGGTTGAGCCTCATCACTCACATTGGATTGGTGCCAAGAATCTTTTGAGATATCTTCGAGGCACAATCACTCATGGGTTGAGATACACTGTCGGAGATGTGAGGCTACATGGATATTCCGATGCTGATTGGGCAGGCAATGTGGTGGACCGAAAGAGCACTTTCGGGTGCTATTTCTCTTTGGGTTCTGCCTCGATATCCTGGATGAGCAGGAAGCAGAAGTCGGTGGCTTTGAGCATCGTTGAGGCAGAGTACATTGTTGCGAGTATGGCCTCCTGTGAGGTTGTCTAGTTGAGGAAGCTCTTCAGTGAATTGTTTGGACATACATTGGATACTATTGTGATCCTCTGCGACAACCAGAGTGGGATTTATTTATCGAGAATCCCGTATTTCATGATCGCTCCAAGCACATCAATATCAGGTACCACTTTATCCGGGATATGGTACAGCGAGGAGCAATAAGGCTCCATCATATTGGGACAAATGAGCAGGTCACCGACATTCTGACAAAGCCCCTGGGAAAGGTCAAATTCTTGACTTTCCGAGAACGACTAGGAGTCGTTGAGAGACCCTCTTATGAGGGTCCTGTATGATGCATACATTGAGCTCTGGGAGCTCCGGGGGGCTTGGGGTACTTCTTGGAGCGACGAGCGACCATAGGGTGACTCACCCTCCCCTAGTGGTGCGTTGTGTACAGGGTGAATGGTTCAGCCTTCCCCTGTGATACCTCGTGGCGACATGTAGGCAGGATGAGTGGTTCATCCTTCTCCTGCCGAGACATCCTACCCATGCAATCTAGGACTCATGGGAAGTACCTCTCATCTGGCCAATGAGTAGGGAAATGAGGATAGGAACCATAGTAGCACTGAGGGACGCATCGTGTATCTACCGTACTCCTTATGCTAGGATGACATTGATCTGGGATACTGGAACTGACTTCGAGTCAGTAAGAATGATATAACTCACTCTCTTTTGGAACTGATCTGGGATCAGAAAGATTGGTATGACACTCTCTTCATTGGGACTGACTTCGGGTCAGTGGAGGATGGTATGAAACATACTCGATCATTTCTTCTTCTTCATAGTTCAGCAGAGCAGTGCAGGGTAGATTGGACAGCGTTGACCAACATGGCAGCTTTCTTGACTGCGATTTGGGTTGGGCAGCCTATCCTAGGCTAGCCGCATTTTTGTTCAGCCTTTTTGACCATGATTGACCACTCTTTAACCTGCGTTCACTGTCAAAGAGCTACCGCATGTTTGACCAAATGTTGACTGCAATTTGACTGGGTATTGTGGACTGTTTTGGGCTGCCTATGCTTGCTGTTGAAAACTGAGTTCTTCAAGGTTGACTTGAGGTCAAATTGAGAGTTGTTTGATTAGCTTTGACCTTGCTAATTAGTGTTGTATTGTTGCTGATATAAAATCACAAATTTGTGATATTGTACTATCTCTCTCTCTCTGTTGAATTATTGAAGAATATAGAAAATTTGATCAAAGGGTTTCCCCGCATTGGGGTTTGTCCCTAGCTAGCCGCCACATCTTGTGTCTCTTGTCTTGGCTTGTCTTCTGTTGATTTTAATTATGTTCTATCAGCATTTTACTTATATGTTAATGTGATTGCTATACTGAGAATTGACCTTGGGCTAATAAGAAGAAATTGAAGTAAATTTCTCTAAGCATAGAACATACCATAATTTAACAACTTCTTATATATATGTACTATCTCTCCATCTCTCTCTCTCTCTCTCTGTGCTGAACTATTGACAATATAAGAAAATTTGATCAAGGGTTTCCCCACATTGGGGTTTGTCCCTGGCTGGCGCCACATCTTGTGTCCTCTTGTCTTGGCTTGTTTTTTGATGTTTATGTTTATGTTCTATCTGCACTTTACTATCATGCTGATGTGATTGCTAATCTGGAATTGATATTGAGCTAAATGGAAAAATTGAAGTAAATTGCTCTAAGCATAGAACATACCTAAAATTAACAAATCAAGAGCACCAATCCCTTTGTGTACCTTGATGTTAGTGACATTGGTTGTCGAACTCCTCTATCATGACCCTCCTATAAATGTACGCATCACTCAAACAAAATCTTGACTTGACATGCTATGCTTTTTCTATCTTAGGTTGATGCTTAGAGGGTGATATTAATGACAAAAATCCCTATAAATATCCAGAGGTAATGACAAAGATACCTCTGGATATTAATGCTTAGAGGGTAATATTAATGACAAAGATCCTGATTTTCCAACAAGACTAAAAAATTAGACATTTCTAGTGGTGGCAAGAGGCCCAACCATTAGCAATAGGATAATAGATTTACTTGTCATTTCTAGTTTCTAGTAGTTTTTATAACTATTGACTCTTTCTTGTTTATTATGATATTTTTTGTAAACAATATATGACAATTTAAGTTTGAAGTTTGAAGTTGGCAATTATAACTCATTAGTAATGAATTATGAATATGATGCTTCATGAAAGTTGAAATTTGTTTCATTTCATTTAATTTTATAACATTTCATTTCATGTTAGATATTATTTGTTGTAATGGTTACACTTAGCTTACAAGTGCAACTTTGGTGATCAATGATGATAAATGTTATATATTGAATTTTGAAAGCTTGAAAGTTTAAGATTGATGAATCATGAGACTCAATATGTTGTATGTTACTATGTTACTAACTTGTGGATGTGGTTGATGAAGATTATAACTTCTAGATGATTGTTGTTATATGGTTCAATCTATGGTTTTTTATGTTTTTTATATCTAATTCATCATTATGCATGCTTTTGTTTACATATATGCATCAAAATACAAAAAATATAAATATATATATATATATATATAAATCGCTCCGGAATCGCTCCCAAACTGGAAGCTTTTGAAAATGTCGCTCCCACTCCCAAGTAACCTTGCTTAAAATTATAGATATATCAAAAATTCAAATAATCACAAAAAAATACATGAACATACACAACAAGCAATTTTCTTTTCCTTTTAAATCGATTCTTAGGTTCTCTTTTTGTGTGTTTTACAAAAAGTCTGGAGGATTGGTATAGACTGGTTCAGTCAGTCCAAAAGACTTATGGTTCGGCCAAGCCTGGTAACTATGGCTCTAAATTCTAATGATCCCTCTACTAATGTATGACCTCGTGGCCCAACTGAAAGGGTACATAATTTATCAATTCACTTCACTAACATAATGACAAAACATCCAAGAAAAGTGTTTCCTCCTATTGCAACATATGAGGTTCATACTTCATAGCACTTTCCTGTTTAATCTAGTTTATTGTAAATGAGCTTCTCCCATATCATATCTTCATAGTGCATGAATTATAACTCATTTGATACCTAGATTAGACCAGAGGAAATTTCATATATTATATTTGTTCAATCTAAGAAGGAAAATGATAAGCTTTATCTAGTGTCATCCATAACACTTCATTTCTTGACCAAAAAAATGAAAGGCGACTTACTTTCCTCATGACTTGCATTTCACTAAATTGTCAAATTATGAAAATTGTTGATAATATTTCTATATCCTTTATATCATTTCTATCTTAGCCATTGCCAACTAACGTCCAGGACATTTTTATGACCAGCTGCATAAAGAATTTTCTTCCAACCAAATTACATTCTTCTTAGTTTTTATGAAGAATAGACCTTCCCGGTGTTGCATGTAAATGAAACCCTGTGACTACATTGTACACATCTTTTGTCATTTTAACTTGCAAAGGTTGTTTTTCTGCATTTCATACTGTTCAGTGTTATTTACTAAAGGTGTGGAGATTTTGAAAATCTGCACTCTAAAATACTTCCAAAATTTCACTTCTTCTACTTGAGGTTCCCCAAATCTATCTCATTGAACTTTCATCCTTATGACTGTAGCTAAAATATTTATTATAGTTGAAAGACGTCAATTCTCTCCAATGTTTTCACTACGCAAGCTCAAGGAGATAAGACATCGAAAAATGTACTTATCACATTCTCAGCCCTTAGCACACAATCTCAACCAAATATAGATCTGAAAATTACTTTTATAACAACATATTTGTAACAGCATTACATCTGATTTCTAGTTCCATATAGGCATGCTAAAACATATAACATATCAGCCCAGCTGTCCCAATAAATCAACTTATTAGAACAGCCATGAAACTACTCATAACAATGAGAAACCAAACTCTTTTCAAATCAGCAACATAAAAATTTAGGACAACAATAGTACAATTCATATATTACACAAATAAAGATAAAGTACAATACCTCAGTTCATCCCAAGCAGGTACAACAATTCCCTTCAACTCATCCCAAGCAAGTCCTCTCCAAATGCTTCCCAAACTCCAGCTATGACATCCACCATCAACAGCAAACCATAACCAGCAATACAAAATCCTAGTAAGACATCCCACCAAGCTATCTATCCACATCAAAGGCTCCATAACAAGCTAGCATCAATTCCAACAAGTTGACCCTTGGATCTCCACTTGCATCCCACAATTTATCAAAGAGATTCACTAAGTATGGATCACATTAGACTCCACTTGCATCCAAATGCTACAAATCTTTCTCTAAGGTTTCATCCCAAAAACCCTAGATCTAGCTCACACCAAGTTTTAAGACAAACCCTAGCACTCCCAATCATCTCTACGGTTTACTTCACACAAACCTTAAGTGTTCAAACTCTTGTATCACACAAGCACATAGACTCCAAGACAAGTATATCAAGATTATGAGTACATACTTGAATAGTGAATTATAACAAAGGTATTATAGAGGATAAGGGAGGAAGGAAAACAACAGAAAAGTGGACTAGACCCACAAACAAGAAATTCAGAGTTACAGTGACTGGACCTTACATTCTATCCCACCAACCCTGTCTTGTGCTTCTCAAAAATCCATGTGAAAAAATAACTACCAGAAATTCTGAGCAACAGCTAATCTAGTTGGCCTGGTATCAAGAATAATTTCAAATTTTCTTTCTGATCTTGCACAATAATTTATCATTTTCACTGTGTGTATCTGGAGGCTGTAGTTATAGGTGGCCTTGTATCAGTAGTTGGAGATAATTTTACAAAATTAATGTAAAAACTTCCAGTGCTGCAAAACTCAACATCACCTAAAAATGTTTTCAAATTCTCCATAGAAGAAGCAAGCAATGGTGACATTTGAACCTGCCTCATTTTGTTTACAACATCTTCCTCAGAAGTCTCAATCTTTGTTGCAAATACTCTTTCCTACTCAGCATCTGTTGCTTTCTATATGCTAATCAAAAACCTCCTAGTTTCTCCAATAACAGTTCTATGTTACATTAAAGGGATTTAGCCTTTCATCTATTTCCATTGAAGAAATTTCACATTTCTCGTGCCCATCTTATCATATCATACGTGCCTTTCCTTCTAGTTGCAGATATTTCCTCAGTTTAAAAAAATTAATTATCGATTTTTATTTGAGCACAAAAGTCTGGCCCTTCAGAGCACTATATCACCCACTAATCTGATAAAAAAAATTTAAACTTCGCCCTCTGTTTCCACCACAAGCAATTTAAAACTTTTCCCTTTGAGGATATGGGGTACTTCTTCTATCTACCCAAATTCGCACCGCTTGATTAAGCAGACAAACTCATTACTCTATTATTAACTATTTACTTTAAGCATACATGACACTACAGATGTATGCAACCAAAATATAACCATTCAGTTATTCATGCAACTATGAATCATAAGTACAGGCTAGCACAAGCAGTTAGAAGAACGAACTGGAAATTAATTCACCCATGACATAACCATAACAATTCAGTATCAATTTGTCCTGGGGCAGCTCAATTGGTTAATCCGAAAAATGTGAAATCGTTGAAACTCGAAAGACCCGGTTCAAATCCCCTGTTGTGACCCACGCTACGCCGCTACGGAGAGGAGGAAATATCGTAGCCCCCAGAGGTTTACTGGTAGTTACATGTCAGGCAGGCTGCTGGGTTCCTCTGGGTTACAAAAAAAAACAATTCAGTATCAATTCAACAAAATTCACATATAGATTTAAAAATAATTATCTGTCTGGAGCAGTCGAACAACTAGCTGCAGAAGTGGGACACTACACACAACCACAGGTTCCCTGCTGCACCAGTTCTCTCTGCAACAGAGGGCATCCCCGTGCTGAGATTATGATTCCACAAGGGGCATAGGAAGTATACACTTCCTATGGATGACTAAATTTCTCTTCTAACAGCCCAAATTCCAGGCTCACAGTAATTAGTTACACCTACAACAATTCTGAATCCACAGCCCTCTTCCCCATGAGACTGCACAACCCAAGGAATTGAATTCCCTTCTCTGCTCAGCAGTCCCTCAAGCTATCCCACATCCCGCTAGGGCTCCAACACAGGCTGGCCGGCAAATTTCACTGCTGGGTTTCAAAGGAATTATCAGCGGTAGCTAATTCCCTTTGATGATGGCCATTATCATTCCATACAGCCATAATTCTCACTTAGTTTTTGGCTATAGCTTTCACAATTTGAATTCAATATGCACACAGCAGTTCGCTCAAGAAATATTTCCCTGATTCCAAACAAAGGACAGTTCACGGGGTGAATTCCCAATTTCTGATAAGTTCGTCTCTCTGATAATTAAATGGCAATCAATCTTTGAACTCTATCTCTCACAAACCTTCAAAACCAAAAAATAATTCGCTTACATGGCAAAGGTAAGGCTTCTAGTTGTGAAGAGGCCACATATTCTTTATGCATTAATCCCCACAAAGGCGCATTGATTACTTAATAATCAAGGTATATAGTTAAGTTTTACAAGACTTTGGGTTAACTCTCTTACTAAGTGGTAAGGTCTTTTCCTTAGCCTATGTAAGCCCCCTTGTCCTTCCCCTCTTGTGAGTCATAGCTCCCCCGTTGATATACTTTTTATTATAGATTCCCTGCTGTACCAGTTCTCTCTGCAGAGGGCATCCCCGTGCTGAGATTATAATTCCACAAAGACATACACTTCCTATGGATGACTCTAAATTTCTCTTGTCACAGCCCAATTCCCAGGCTCATAGTAATTAATTACACCTACAGCAATTCTGAATCCACAGCCCTCTTCCCCATGAGACTGCACAATCCAAGGAATTAAATTCCCTTCTCTGCTCAGCAGTTCCTCAAGCTATTCCACATCCCGCTAGGGCTCCAACACAGGCTGGCCGGAAAATTTCACTTCTGGGTTTCAAAGGAATTATCAGAGGTAGCTAATTCCCTTGATGATGGCCATTATCATTCCATACAGCCACAATTCTTACTTAGTTTTTGGCTATAGCTTCACAATTTAATTCGATATGCACACAGCAGTTCGCTCAAGAAACATTTCCCTGATTCCAAACAAAGGACAGTTCACGAGGTAAATTCCCAATTCCTGATAAGTTCGTCTCTCTGATAATTGGATGGCAATCAATCTTCGAACTCTCTCTCTCAAACCTTCAAAACCAAAAAATAATTTGCTTACATGGCAAAGGTAAGGCTTCTATAGTTGCATGAAATGAAGAGGCCACATATTCTTTTATGCATTAACACCCCCAATGGCTTAATTAAGCATTAATTACTTAATAATCAAGGTATATAGTTAAGTTTTACAAGACTTTGGGTTAACTCTCTTATTAAGTGGTAAGGAAAAGGGTTAACTCTCTTACTGAATGGTAAGGTCTTTTCCTTAGCCTATTTAAGCCCCTTGGTCTTTCCCCTCTTGTCTAAGTTGCACGAAACGCCAAAAGTTAAAACGTTTCAGAGTTTCCGAAACGGGTACGTTTAGAAACGTCACTTTCCAAAAATAGAAACGCTGGTCGAAACGTTTAAATGACAATTTAAGACCCATAAATGACAATTTAAAAGGAAAAACAAGTCTATATTAACTCTAATAGATGATTACATGATGGTCGAGTTTCGGCCAAGTTTCGGAGTTTCGAGTATGAGTACATCCCAAAATGCCGGGTTCTTTGAAGTTTCGTACAACATAGCCCCTTCTGAGTCATAGATCCCCTGTTGATATACTTTTTATTAATATTCAATGTCGATATACTTTTTATTAATATTCAATGTTCAGTTACAAATTACATTGTTCAGCTTATAGCCATTCATCGTATACATATACAATAGTGAACCCGGGATCAAAACTGGGGTATTACATTGTTTACCGTTTATGAATTTCTTTTGTAGGCTATTATGCCACCACCAGTCTTCAGCGTATGTGGTTAGAACTTCAAGCATGTATGATATGCTTTTGCAGACCTCTAGAAGAGACCAGCAAAGCCAGATAATCCTGAACATTAGTCTTTTATGAAAGAAAACCTTTCTGAGGATTATAAGCAGGAAAACTGCAGCAAGTGGGAAAGTCTAGGAAGAAGAAAGCTATATTGATTGTTACCAGAAGAAGATTATTTTTGGAAGAGACTTTCTAATGAAAATGATAAATTTGAAGTTAACAAAGAAATGGAAGATATCACAATTCCAAGCAGAATCCCTTGATCATTGATTTAATATTAGGTAATGGCCACCGATCTTCTCACCATGGCTTAGGAAGTCTGCAGCACATGCTTATATGTTCCGCAGTGGCCACTTACAAATGCTCTTTCATAATGCAATTAAATAACTTCTCCATCTTATCATGATTTTTTAATTTCTATTTCAAAATGAATGGCCGCTGCCCAATCCCATAAATGCAGTACCTTCCCTCCAAAATTTCTTGAAAAATGCTCACCAATATATAATTTTTGTGTAAATACTAAATATAACCTGGAATATGTCAAGTGGTGAAGCCATTATCCTCTTCGCCTGGGCTCAAATTGCACTTGTGACATGTTTGCTCTCCATGAGCTAATTGTTGATTGGGACTCTTCGTGAGCTAATTGTTAATTGGGGCTGGCAAGATACCAATAATCTTGTTCTTGCCTATAGGGAACTAATGTTGATTGCGGCTGGCAAGGTACCAACAATCTCATTCTCACCTACAGACTAGAGGGTAGGAAGAGCATGGCAACATGGTAAAAAAACAAATAATAAACTGAAACATATTAAACTTGCCATATAGATTAAATGAATTTTGGAGATGCATACCACAGCTCATATTGAATTTTTCTGGTAAAGGAACTAAGCAAGTAGACCTTCACATTATCGAAGATTCCATCTCTGTACCTTGATTCCTGGAGAACCCTATTTCTAGAACTCCATAAGCACAGGCAGCAAACAAAACGATTCAGAGTTCCTCAGCGTAGAAATCGCAAATAAGTGTTCTTCCAGTGAGATATTTTATAACTGGATTGTAAATGTTACAAGCACCATAAAACTGTGAATAAGTCCCTTAAAAAGGCCTGATACAACTCTTGATGCCTGCGTGGCATTGGTTCACTGGTGAGGTTGACAGAGAAACAAGCTCAGTCACCACATTTTAACAAAATCAGAAATTGCCGAAATTCAAGCACTGGTAATTAAATTTGCGAACTCAAAAAATTTAAATAGCCACAAATCTGACTGATATAGAAAAGAGTGATATAAGAGAATTTTCATCTAATATTTGAAATATATATATCTTATATTCAAAATAGAATTATCTTACAATAAAATTTTGGGATAAAGGAGTGATTAAAATTCTATTCTGCTCTTACTTTTGAATCAATAAAAAAAATTAATTACGCATGCTTAATAAATTAATTCACTCTGCCAAGGGCATGGGCAGTTTTTTTGTCCAATCAGAACTTGCACAGAAATCAGGTGACAAGCTGTCCACTAGGGTTCCTTTATAGCTGGGTACACGCCACCTGACTCCAAGAAAGGGATCAGGTCAGGTTCAAGTCATGGGCAATTTTTGAGGAATAGAGACCCCTAAAACCTGACTTCTATGCTGAAAGGAGTCCGTTCTTCACGGTGCAACACTTGACATGATTCTTGAAGCACTTCCAACAAAAAAATAAAACAGTGCTACACAGGCCTGGTAAACCAAAAGCATCCTTGATCTGCCTGATTAATGCCAAAGTGGCACTGGTTCACTGGTGAGATCAACAGAGCGCCGAGAGAAACAAGGTCATTCAAAATCCCGGGTAGGGGTGAAGTGATACATCAAATCCAGACGGTGCATTGCGTGCATCGAAGATGGACATTAATTTAAACCCGGGTATGATATGCAACTTGAGTTCCCGAATCTCGAGCATGCATAATTTAGCTTCATACAAATGGCCGAGGCATCAGATGTGGGAACTGGAGGTATGCAACTTCATGCTTACGAACCTCGAAGGTGCATATCAGGCCCCAGGATTAAATGAGACTGTGTTGATTTAAATTTCAATTGATGAAATTGGTTTAATTTTTCATTTCAAATACCTTGACGGACATCATTCAAATGTGCTGGAAATGGGTGAAATATGAGGGGAGAGTTGCAGAGAAATATATACTTACATCTCTGTGGGACTTCTTCTTCGAGGCCTGACGAGCGATTTCTCCTTCCACGTCATCTTCCTCGTCATCTTGGAAACCGGGAGGGGGTGGACGAGGCGGTCTCGTGGGCTTCTTGGGCTGAATAGGCGTTCTCAATTGCAGGCCATACTTTCCACTTGGAATCATCGTTTTCTCGCGCTGTGGAAATCAGTATTTTCAGAGCCAATACTCCAATTTGTTATTTGAATATTGACAGAACAAGCGGGGCGTTGGGCAAGGGGAGTCCTTAACCGAAGAAACCAAACAGTGCTTCAGTTGGTGACATTTTATAAGAAGCGATCCTCGGCAGCAAATTCTTTAGAACAAGATGTCTTATTGCACAATAATTGTGTTAATTTGTGATTCATTATATATATAATAATAAAATAATAAATCATATTTGCAAAAAGATTGATAGAATGGAGTTCCTCTTACGGAGGAATTCAGTTCGTAACGACTTGGCCCTTTTAAAATGGGCTACATTTTTTAAGATCCCATCACCTTGAAGTGAAAATGGAGAGTTTTAGGTTTAGTTTAGAAAATGTGCAACAAATAAAAAGGGAATAGTAAAGGACAAATAAACCTACTTAAAGTAAAAATAAAAACATTTATTTAGAGGGAGGATATTGGGTCATACAATATAAGGAGTACATTAAAATAAGTGTCAAACATTAATAAGTTGATTTCTTTTGACACCATTTTTTAAACATAAATACATGTGATAATTCTAAATCCATTTGTGAGAAAAAGGATTTTCTAGTAAAGTTCTGGAAAGAGCACTAATAATTAGTGACGGCTCAATTTATATATAGTAGATTTAATGGAGCAAGTGTAGTAGACTATGTAATTTGCTCATATAGTTTGTGCGAGAAAATGGAGGAAGTTTTGATCAGAGATCAGCTTTAGGACTTAAAATTAGATCACAAAGCAATTTAGTTAAGTTTCTCTTGGACCGAAAGAAGCAGTTAGGGTCAAAAACTCAGTGTGTTCAACAAAATCTCCCAAAGGGTATAATTCTTTTGACTCCAGAAAAATGTAATACCTTCAAAATAGCGTTAGAGAGGCTCTTCGAGAAGGAGAAAATCTCATTTCACGACCTTCATAGTCACGAATTAACACATTTAATTCAAAGCGCACTTGCAGAGTGCAAAAGAGCAAAAATTAAGAAGTCTAAAACAAATTGCTTTCCAGTTAATGCTTGGTTTGACGAAGAATGCAAAAAAGCAAAGAGAATGTGGAAAGAGTCAAACAAGGATAACATAAAGCTCAAAGCTTACAAGCAGATATTAAGAAAGAAAAAGGTTGATTTCATGGTTTCGAGGAGAGAAGAACTAATCTTCCTTGGGAAAAATAACCCCAAATTATTTTGGAAGGAGCTCCAACCGAGAAAGATGCAAACTGAAAACAGTATTACAGCTTCTAAATGGTTTGACTATGCAAGACAACTTTATGAGCAGGATCCCAAGGTTGACCCTCCTCCCTTGGTCAACACTAATACAAAACTCTTCACGGTGCAAGAGGTAGAGATGGGTATCAAGAAGTTGGGTGTTGGAAAAACAAAAGACTTAGCTAAACTCCAAGTAGAGTATCTAAAGTGGGGCTTAAAAATTCTTGCACCTCACATTACAAAAATTTTCAACAGCATCATACAACAGGGGTTCCCCACAGATTGGACAACTAGTCTGGCAATACCTCTTTTCAAGGGTGGTGACATCAATAATCCCTCCAACTATAGGACCATAATGATAAACCCCTTGTTTGCAAAGTTATTTGGAAGCATGTTGGAAAACAAAATCAGTAAGTGGGTAGAAGAAAGAGATAAACATGCTAAAGGGAAAACAGGTTTTAGACCTAAACAATTGATCATGGTATAACTTTAAGGCATGTCATTGAAAAAGTTTGGGAGAAAAAGGAAGAAGTCTTTTGTTGCTTTGTTGATTTTAGAAAAACCTTTAACATGGTTCCTAGGGATAAGCTTTGGCACAGAATGGAGAAACTTGAGGTTCTCAGGCATTTTAGAGCAGCTGTGCACAGGCTGTATGAAGAGGTGAAAGTCAAAATTAGAACTTCAGCAGGCATTTCTGAAAGTTTTAGAAGCGATACCGGGGTCAAACAAGGTTGCCCATTGTCTCCTACCCTCTTTGGTTTATAAATTGACAAGCTTTAAGAGTGGCTAAATTTGCAAGGGGGTGGCGGTATCCATTTAGGAAATTTTGTTATAAGGCTTCTTTTATACGCAGATGACCTTATTCGGATTGCTAAATTTGCTCTTGGTTTGCAAGAGCACTTATTTTCCTTTGAGCATTTTTGTAGAAGAGTGGGGATGCAAGTCAATATTAGCAAAATGAAAGTAATGGTTTTCTCTAACAAAAGAAAACATAACCAGGATAAGTTCTACTTTGAAGGCAACATTCTGGAAGAAGTTGCGGATTACAAATACCTTGGAATTGACTTCAACAAAAATCGAAGTTGGGATGGATGTAGAAAGAAAATAACTTTGGGAGGTTGGAAAGCATTTTATGATTTTCAAAATAAGTGTAGAGAGGCAAAGTTATGGGACTGAAAAACCACTCTTATTTTTTTTGGCCTTTTAGTGATTCTCGTGATTCTCTACGGTTGTGATCTATGGGCTAGCAGTACATCCAACATGTAGTGGAAACAAAGTGAGAAAATTCAGAAGCGTTTGATTACAAAGAAATTCAAAATTAAAAGTGCAGTTCCTTATGTTATCTTGTTAAGTGAAACAAGGGCTGCTCCTATTGAAGCAATCGCTATGGTGCGGGTCATAATGTATTTTAAAAAAATTGAGCAAATGGAAGAGGGCAGATGGCCTAAGGTTGTGTTTAATGACATATTGTGCAAAAGAAAGAAGACTTGGATGCGGCAAAATAATAAATGGTTTAGTAAATGAGATATTTGTTTGAGCATGTGTCCCACAAACAATAAAGAGATAAAAGCTTTTGTTATGGATAAGTTCCACAAACGTACTTGGGAGAAGGAGTTAGGGAGAAAATAAAATATTATATTGAAGAGTTTAATTCCACTCATAATCATCAACAAAAAGCGTACATAGGGGCCAATATTTCTTGGAGAGCCAAAATTCTTATTGCTCAATTAAGGACTAATTCTCATCAACTCCGTTGTGAAACAGGGCGCTGGAAAAGGCCAAAAGAAGTGTGGGAGGAAAGAGTATGTATTTTTTGCTCTTCCAGAAAAGTGGAAACAGAAAAGCATTGCATTTTAGAATGCAAGGCCTTCAAAGACAGCAGGGAAAGTTATGCAGATATTTTGGTAGCTAGTTCTTGGGATAATCTATTAAGCGAGGGGTTTGTCGAGAAGCTCAGAGAGTTTATCGTGAAACTTCACAAGAAAAGGGTCGAATATAATAGCCAGATAGAGAAGCAATTTGTCCCATAGTCTATCTTTAGCCTCGTGTATGTTAAAATAACTTCTTCTTCTTCTTCTTCTTCTATATTTCATGGTTATAGCATTTATATTTTATTGAGCAATAATGATAAGTGACGAATTAATTTATACATATATTTCATGGTTATAACATTTACATTTTACTTTTAATTAGTTATGATTTTAATAATTAGAATAAGTTTAGTTTAATTATGCAATATAATAAATGTTTTGTCAGTTGAGTTTAACTTAGGTTGTTGGGCAAAATCATTGTGATCTTGCCCACCCAGGTTCAAGTCTCGTAGTTTGTGATGCAGGATTACCCCTGCACATACCCACAGTATGCACAAATATGCATAAACACTATTGTCCCAAGTATTTGACTCCCAAAGGAGTCAAATCTTCACTATACTTGGTTAAGGTCCCTTTATTAATAGTTCCTTTTATATCGAACCAATCGCCCTGCCAAACTTCCCATCGGGACTCTTTTACTCTATCGAGACTCTATCACCCCTTAAACTTCACATAAGACTTTATTAAAGTCTTATCCTTTAATTCCTTCCTATCGGGATTTTCAAACCCTCATAACCCTTTATAAAACCCTTGCTTAACCTTTAAGCTTGCATACATAGGTAAATTCCATTTATAAGTGGATTTATACACAAAACCCCCTTATCGGCACTCAATTCTTTATAATCCGTTTACAAAGGAAATATGCGCTTAAACATACCCTTCCGCCTTTGGTACAACCTCTGCACGTTTCCCAATGTAGCACCTTTATCGCAATCGGCCATCGCAGTTACCATGGTTCACCACATACTTGCCTTTATCACCCCCTCCTACTCCAATTTCCGACTATCAGAATCATTTAACACTGTTTTTGCAAAAAAAGAGTTAGCAACACATATATCGGGAATAAGGGAAATACAAAGAAAAGACCCCCCCGAAACCCAAAGCTGGATTTCAAAATTTATAACCCCACTCCTATAAACATCGTCAGGTCCGGGTCCTTCGACCTTGCCGCTATAACTTTCAATCTCCGCTTTCCTCCGATCGCTGACCAACCTTTATCGTTATCGGTGCATCGCGTTTCATAGTCCTTCGACCTCTGTCTAGAGCGACTGCGATTAGATCGCAACCGTTGATCAAGTTCTCGATCCAACGGTCGATATCTCTTCCCGATGCAAAATCACCTTGCATCCCTCTACTGTTGATCTATGTTAGCAGATCCAACGGCCCACACTCATTTCGGGTTCACAACAAGCGCGATGCTTAATACTCCTTTCAGACCCGATGGAACTCAAAACTCCCAACATATAAAAGTTCGGGTCCGCATCGTTTGGTTGACATTTGATCAACTTCCGCCCAATGACCGTTGATGTTATACCATTGATGGCTGCAATGGTTACACTACATGGTTTAATCCTGACCGTAGATTTCAAAGATCTAACGGTTGTGATTCATCGATATGTCCATTCATAGTTCCTCTGCTCAACTTGGATTTTACACCATTTTCTCCAGTTTTTATGGTTTCCGGGTTTTCTAAGGTTTTCGCTATTCGCCCTTCTACTGCGCAATTAAGTCTTGGTTTAACTTAACTTCCTGATTTCTATACCATTGTCCTTTTGGGCCTCTAACTTGCCCTTCGAATGATTCAAAGATCCATACGATCCTCTGTATTGTTTTTTCCCTCTGTGTATTCGCCTGGTCTCTGCCTGCGTCCTCTATACACATAAATAACAAGTTTTTGCACACAGATTATATTTGAGTTACTCCACACACTCACGCAACTCATAATTGAACTATTTGTAATTAAGAAACCAATATTTACATCAGAGTCTCTCTTTGGCCTAATCTTCAATGTCAGTGGCCTCTGATTCATAGTCTGCCTGTAGGCTTACAGTCACACCAAATACCTATCTGGCCTCTCTAAAATATCTAACCCCTGTTTTTGCCTTTTTGGCTTACATTTATACAAAGGGATTCTAAAACCAATTTCTGGTTTAGATCCATCAACTCCTCAACCAAATTTCTAAAATCTCTTTCTCATCCCTAAGGATTCTCTTAAATCCACAAAATCATGAACTAATTCCTAATCTAAGATTTATAATCAATTCTCAATCCTCTCATCACTCAAATATCTTAAATCTCTCATGTTCTCCTATATTCAAGAACATTTACAATAAAGCCTCACAATATTCAATTAATTCCTATTCTCATTAAAATCACTCAAAACATTAAATAATTACATTAACGCAATGCTTAGGAAACCAACTTCCTTGAAACACAAGACCCCCTATGTCTACTAGAATACATTGATAATGTTGAGATGGATGCTCCTACATCAGACTCCCCATGTAAGAAAATTTATGACCACCTGGTCATAAGTCTGGATAATTGTTTTCTCTTGGATCCCAAACTTTATTTTGTAACCTGTCCTTGCTTGTCAACAGTTCTATTGCTGTTGTTGTCTACTGCGGTTCTCCAGGTCTCCATACTTTATGTTGTAATGCTCCACTTGCTCTGCTTTCATAATCTACTACTGTCTTCCTCTTGTTGTCACTCCTCTTCTTCCTTGTTGTTATCTTCTTCTGATACACCTTCATCATTAACCTTCTTATCAGTTCAATTTCCCTATCCAGTATATCCACTGGCTGCTGATTGTTTTCATCCCTTGATCGTCGAACTCTCATTCTTGCTTGTTCTTCACTTATTCTGATTGCTTCCTTTTCATCCTTACTTTCTTCTTTACTGTTGTTATGCACCTTTCCTGTTGTTGCTATATTGTCTTTCAGAACAATCTCCTGCTTTTGTTTTTTGTACCTGTCAACTTCTTCTCGATTATTATTTATGACAATTGTTTTGTCATCCTTCTTCAGCGATCTATCCTGAACATTCATCCTCTGCTCTTCCAAATTTCTCCTTTGAAAGTCTAATTCCCTATATATCTCAATGATTTTACTTGGATTGAACTTTGGAAATTTTACATAATCTCCCATTTCTTTATCTGTTATTGATCCATCATCACATGGTCCTTCTTCCTCTGCTAAATCTTTCTTGACATCCTTCAATAGATGTTCTTCCTCTTCTTCTTTCATTTGGCTGTCCACCTGTGCCAAATATGTTCCAGCTTCAAAAACAACATCTTCAATTATAAGACAATCATTATAATAAAAAATATAAGGCCTTTGTACCTCTTCTTCCTTTGGAAATACTTCAGTATGTTGCTCTGATCTTTCTTCTTCTGTCAGAGCATCAGTATGCTGATTCAAATTCAAAGAACTCTTGAGATTGTCAGCAAGTCTCTCCTTCTCATCATCTGTTTCAATGATGTCTTCCAGCACTTTTCCACTGTAGTGAACTGATTCTTTTCCAGTCTCCTTGTCATATTCTGCTTCAAAACTTGCATCTTCTGGAAGGTATTTTTTCACATCTTTGACAGCTTTAAAAGACTGCCTATCTTCTTCCAAACCTGCAATCACACACAAATCATTGATTTTAAAAATACAAGGCCTTCTGGTTTCACTTGATGCTTTAGTTATCAAGTCTTCTGACTACTTTGAATCATTCATATGATCCAACTCCTCTAGCTCTTCATCACTTTCAAAAAGTAATGGTCCACTTTCAGGTTCACATATCGAAACTTCAACATCTTCTTCAGCATCTCCCTTTTGTTGTAGCTTAACTCTTTCGAGTTTCTCTGTCTCTAATTTGACATCTAAAATATGTTCAAGTTCCCTTGGCTCCTTTATTAACTGCATATTCACTTGTTGATTCCTCTTCTCTTGTAGCCTCTGCCACTTCACTTTCTTTCTCATGACATAACCATGTTTTTGGTCCATCTCATTTCTTTGCAACATCTCCATTAACACTTCAAGTTGGATTGCTATCTTAGCCTTCTCCCTCTCATATTCCTCTTTGCTTAACTGTCTCTGTGTGCCATTTGCCTTGGCATCCTTATCCTTTTGTCCCCTGCTGTGATCTCTTCTAGAACCTCTGCTATGACTGTCACTAGTCATCATCCTCTCCATTTCTATGAGTTCCTCACTCACTTCACTATGAATTGCACTAAAATCTCTTCAACAGCAAGTCCTCCCTGCTGCCACTTACCTTACCAAGCTCTCCTTACTCAGTCTTTTGGCAAGTAGTTGGTTCTCTATCGTTGGAACCTCCTTTTGAGCAACACCTTTGCTCCTTCTAGGCCTCAACTCATCTGCACTCTCAAAGAACACAACTATCCTCTTTATCCAATACCTATTGGAATTCCTCAAGGTTCTGTCACATTTCTGCTTCCACTTAGAAACTCTTACCAACTTCCTTTATCTCTTAGCAATTCTACCCACATCCTTTGTGGAATTGCCTTTGGGAGTTGCAACAATACTTTTGCTTCAATGCAAAGACTACAACTTTTCAATCTTCAAATCCAATTAAAATAAAACCATATCATCTTACCTTCAAGATCTTTGTCTGATCTTATCCTCCCATCCACCTACACTTTTGAATGGACTGTCCTTTTCACTAGCTTTCAGCTGTATCTTCAAACTCTGCTGCTTCAAAAACTTACAATCATCCCTCTTACAGTTTAACTACTATAATTCTGCTCTAAAATTTCACTCATTCAATATCTGCTAATCATTAGACAAATTTGCATACCTTCACCTACCTTTAGGATCTCACCATTTCTGCAAATCTGTTCCAGCAGATATTTATGCTTCCACTGCACAAATCTTCGATATTCAACTTCTGTCAATCAGATTTAGAATCTGATTCTCTCTTCCAATCCTTCAGCTTTATCTTGGTGAAGCTTAACTATCAGCAACAATTCCTTCTTTGCTAAGTTTCCTTTCCACTCAGAAATCTTTAATAGTTTCCTTCATTACTGCCTCTTAAGGCTTGATCTCCTTCTGCTGAGATACTTCATTAGCTGCAACCATCAATCTTCAATCTATTTCTTTGTCAGCAAACTCAAATCAGAATTAAATAAAACAATACCTACATGATTTCACAAGCAGTCTCCATTCACGCTTCACATTTGAGTGAATCTCCATTCTTCAAAACATCGATGTGGATTCTTCCTGTTCCTGCAACCTCTGCTTAATTCTTCCTTTCCTGCCTCTAAGAACTTAACTGTGCTTCTCCATTCTCCCAGCTGTACTCTGGTTGCTTCACTGTCAGATTATAATCTGATCTCCCTTGCCTGCATACACATCTTTCCAGATATCTCTGTTCTAAATTCCTTCAAAGAAACTTTCAAACACAATTGCTTTGTTCTGCCTTATACCAAATGATTCATTTATAATTCTGCTCTGATACCAAAATGATGCAGGGTTACCCCTGCACATACCCATAGTATGCATAAATATGCATAAACATTATTGTCCCATGTATTTGACTCTCAAAGGAGTCAAATCTTCACTATACTTGGTTAAGGTCCCTTTATTAACAGTTCCTTTTATATCGAACCAATCACCCCGCCAAACTTCCTATTGGGACTCTTTTACTCTATCGGGACTCTATCACCCTTAAACTTCACATAAGACTTTATTAAAGTCTTATCCTTTAATTCCTTCCTATCGGGATTTTCAAACCCTCATAACCCTTTATAAAACCCTTGCTTAACCCTTAAGCCTGCATACATAGGTAAATTCCATTTATAAGTGGATTTACACACAAAACCCCCTTATCGGTGCTCAATTCTTTATAATCTGTTTACAAAGGAAATATGCGCTTAAACATACCCTTCCACCTTTAGTACAACCTCTGCACATTTCCCAATGTAGCAACTTTATCGCAATCGACCATCGCATTTACCATGGTTCACCACATACTTGCCCTTATCACCCCCTCCGACTCCGATTTCCGACTATTGGAATCATTTAACACTATTTTTGCACAAAAAGACTTGGCAACACATATATCAGGAATAAGGGAAATACAAAGAAAATACCCCGCTAAAACCCAAAGCCGGATTTCAAAATTTATAATCCCGCTCCTATAAACATCGTCGGGTTCGGGTCCTTCGGCCTTGCCGCTATAACTTTCGATCTTTGCTTTCCTCCGATCGTCGATTGACCCTTATCTCTATCGGTGCATCGCATTTCACAGTCCTTCAACCTCTGTCTAAAGCGACTACGATTAGATCGCAACCGTTGATCAAGTTCTCGATCCAACAGTCGATATCTCTTCTTGATGCAAAATCACCTTGCGTCCCTCTACCATTGATCTGCGCTTAGCAGATCCAACAACCCATACTCATTTTGGGTTCACAACAAGCGTGATGCTTAATACTCCTTTCAGACCCGATGGAACTCAAAACTCCCAACATATAAAAGTTCGAGTTCACGTCGTTTGGTTAACATTCGATCAACTTCCGCCCGATGACTGTTGATGTTACCATCGATGGCTGCGATGGTTACACTACTTGGTTTAATCCTGACCATAGATTTCAAAGATCTAACGGCTGCGATTCACCGATACATCCATTCATAGCTCCTCTGCTCAACTTGGATTTTACACCATTTTCTCCAGTTTTTATGGTTTCCGGGTTTTCTAAGGTTTTCGCTTTTCGCCCTTCTACTACGCAATTAAGTCCTGGTTTAACTTAACTTCGTGATTTCTATACCACTGTCCTTTTGGGCCTCTAACTTGTCCTTCGAATGGTTCAAAGATCCATACGATCCTCTGTATTGTTCTTTCCCTCTGTGTATTTGCTTGGTCTTTGCCTGCGTCCTCTATACACAGAAATAACAAGTTTTTGCACACAAATTATATTTGAGTTACTCCACAGACTCATGCAACTCAGAATTGAACTATTTGTAATTACAAACCAATATTTACATCAGAGTCTCTCTTTGGCCTGATCTTCAATGTCAGTGGACTCCGATTCATAGTCTTCCCGTAGGCTTACAATCACACCAAATATCTATCTAACCTCTCTAAAATATCTAACCCCTATTTCTGCCTTTTTGGCTTACATTTATACAAAGGGATTCTAAAACCAATTTCTGGTTTAGATCCATGAACTCCTCAACCAAATTCCTAAAATCTCTTTCTCATCCCTAAGGATTCTCTCAAATCCACAAAATCATGAACTAATTCTTAATCTGAGATTTACAATCAATTCTCAATCCTCTCATCACTCAAATATCCTAAATCTCTCATGTTCTCCTATATTCGAGAACATTTACAATAAAGCCTCACAATATTCAATTAATTCCTATTCTCATTAAAATCACTCAAAACATTAAAAATTTACATTAACTCAATGCTTAGGAAACCAACTTCCTTGAAACAAAAGACCCCCTATGTCTATTAGAATACATTGATAATGTTGAGATGGATGCTCCTGCATCAGTTTGACATGTTGTAGCTCGGGAATAGAGTAACTATATTGTGCTCTTAAGTGAGTCTACAATGTGGGTTGGCCATATACCAACAACCTCCCTCTACCTCTCTCTTGCCTTCAAATTGAGAGCGAGGTCAGTTTCTTTCCCCGGGCAATCCCTAATGCCCAAAATTTAAGTCAATTGAGTTTAGCTTGTGTGGTTGGGAAGAATAGTTGTTGTCCTCCCCACCAAGATTCAAATCTTGTAATTTTACATGTTTATGCTCTAGAATAGAATAATTATTTGGTGCTCTTAAGTGAGTTTACATTGAAAGTTGGCCTAGTGCCAACAACCTCTCTCTTGCCTTTGGACAGAGAGGGAGGTCAACTTTCTTTTGTGGGTGGTACCTGTTGTATCTCTAAGATGATAATGGTCAGCTATCATGCTAGAGCATCTAAGATAATTATTTTGGGGGTTTTGTTTTAATTTGGAGGACCAATGAATGAAACAGATGTAACATTGTAATGCCTAACCTTTTGAATAATACTAATATCAAAGCAGAGGGCTACTATAAAATCTCACACAGTGATATAGCTTGAATGGTGGTGAGCAGAAACAGAGAAATAACATGATTATCAGAGTTTTCAAATTGAAAATTAAATAATCATAAGTACGAAAACCTTTAAACTATGTTCAAAAGGTTTAAGAGAATATGCTTAAGCTTACAAAAGATGTTGATGATTTATTGATTCAGAGGGAATTAATTAAATAAACAGTCCGTTAATTCATTCTCTTTATAGATTATCACTTCATAAGCTTATAGGAATAGATTGAAACTCAATTATTCCTACCTACTTATCTCTGTAAGACATAAGAATATGAAGAAAAACATAATGAGTAATACTGGAAAAACTTGCAGGAAACACAAACTGTGTAAAACAGAATTCAAAATCCTTTGCTTTGTATTAATGATCCAGAAAAGTCAAGTACATCAAATGTTTAGAACTGCTTGTCCAAGGGTGCAACCATTAATAACTCGTGAAGAGAGTTATTTATACAATAGTAGAACTAAGAAAATATCCTAAACTGTTTTTACAAAAATAGATTATTATAAAATCAAAATAAAGACTGCTAGCAGATGTGGCACTATTTTGATGTTGTGTTGTTGGTGACTGTCGCTGAAAAAACTGAAAATTGTTGAAGTTGGCTGACTGTTCCTCCAAAAGCTGAATGTTGTTTGATTTTCATGTTGAATGTCATATTTACTTATGACCTTTCATCTAATACATTTCATCTATTTGTCTTTCATCTGTATTTCTTTATCTGCCCCCTCTGTTTTAGTCTTTTAACTATATGTTGTGTCACCTGTTTTTACTTTTACTAGTCACAGACTGTGTAAATTGTTTCTTTCTACTTTGTCTCTAGTTTAAACTTGATTTTCTATTTGTACACAAAACTTCTGCTAAACGAAGCCTTTGAATATATTTCCTTAATATCTTGGAGTAAACAGGTTTTGTGACTAGGATCAAAACTGTTTATCCAAGCTTTTGGCCTTCTAATCACCTGCAAAATAAAATAATCATTAATAAAAAACACAAGTTGACAGGGAGGTGATAATGGCTTCAGGGAACTAAGAAAGTCTGTGGATGGAGTCCTGGCAGTGTTTGGAAGGTAATCGGAGGTCAAATTGGGTTGCAGAGGTTCAGGGTGGCGCAGGAAGGGTTAGGCAGCCTTTAGTGAAAAAACGAGCGAAAAGAGTGAAAACGAGGGTCTTCGGCATTTTAACGGGTAATGTTTAAAATTTGGCACGGAAATCGATAAGTGAACAGTGGATGGTTTCGGCCTACATGGGGAGGCAGTATTAAGGTTCATCGCACTGCTTTTGGCACTTGGGCGGTTTTTTAATGAGAGCATGCGAGTTCACGTAAAGCTGCCACGTAACCAAAAGGGGCCCGAGCAAAACCATGAATCTGGCGTGCTCTCGGGCTTTTAACTATCAGACATCGGGAGCACATGATATGGATGTGGGTCGTTGGAAAAGGGTATTTTAACAAGAAATGATGGGATAATAGGAAATTAATAAGTATGTAGTGGGGGATGAAATTAAATGAGGGTAAGTTAATTAAATTAGCTTGTGAACATCCTTTCACTTTCATAACTGCTCCTGCAAACTGAAACATTGGATCAAGCATGATAAATGTGCTTATGCTTCACCATCCTTGTACTTCTGAAACCTTTCTTCTACCTACCCTTTACTTAACCTAACATTTTTTCTTCACTTAGTTGGGTGCATTTAAGCTAGCAACCCAATATTTATTTTCATGAATAATCTACCTCTATACCTTATTCTCTCCAATGGCTCAAATTAAACTGTTGAGCCAATTTTATTTTCTACCTGTGACAATCAATTTAAAACAAATCCAATTATTATTATAGTGTATAATTGGATTAAATAAACTAGTGTGGGATCTAAACAAACTGCACACAGCTATTATTTTCAAAAGTGAATTAGAGTAAAAGTAGTGGCATTTAGATTTGCAACACTTTGAGAGTTTATTGCTTTTTGCTTTTCTCTCTAACCTAACATTTTATTTTTGCCTTCATTTTTTAGGGCATCTATTCTAACATTTTCTTTGATATGGACATACTTATCAAAATATTTCCTAGCATTTTTATTCAGTATTTCTTTTTGTCCATATCCTAGCTTAACATTTTTTTGAAACATATTTTCATTTTTTGGACTAATTTATTTAACTTACCAAAACCAAAAGATGCTACAACATTGGCTCCATGTGGGGACTACTTTCTCCTGTAGAATGCATAGAACCTGCAGATCCATGTGCCTTCTCCTCGGGCTATGGAGTCTTTTGCTGTAAGAAATCACACTAACAGCTTGAAAAGTAAAAGAAATCAGAGTTTTACAATGGTAGTAATGAAATCTACTTCAACTTCTTAGTACTGAATGTAATGTTTGAGAAACCTTCCATTTACAGGATAAGTGGAATATATACCCTCAAGATTTTGTAGCACAAAAGTGTTGTTTCCCTTCACTTTAGCAATTGCTAAAGGTCTAAACCACAGGTTATCAAACTTGCCATTGTTTCCCTTTTCTTCTCACTTGGAATCCCATCTTAGAACTAGATCACCTTCCTTGAAGTCCCTTTCCCTTGCTCTTCATCTTATTTTGATAACTTTTTCAATTTGTATTGAACTTCATCTCTGTTTTCATTTAGTTCAATAATCTGATTTATTCTCCTTGAAAAGTCATCAGGTTCATCTGTTGAATCCTGCAGGAATTTTAAAACAGGGAAGGCCAAATTGGTAGGGAAGATTGCATCTTTCCCATAAACTAACTAGAAAGGAGATTTTCTAGTAGATCTCTTTAGAGTAATTCTGTTTGCCCATACTGCATAATTTAAATGAGAGTCTCAACTCTTTTTATGATCTGCTAGAGTCTTTTTGATTACCTTTACTAGACTTTTATTTGAGGATTATGCAAGGCCATTACCTTGTGGGTAATATGGAGTTGAATGATGTAACAAAATCTGATATTTCTGGCAAAACTCAATCATTTTAACACTAGAAAAAGTTGTTGCATTATCAGTGACAATTTGAGTTGGGCAACCAAATCTAGATAAGATGTTATCTTCAATAAATTTGATTACTATTGAATCAGTAGCATTTCTCACTAGAATTGCTTCCACCCATTTAGTGAAGTAGTCTGTTGCAGTGAGGATCCATCTATACTGATTACTTGAAGTGGGATGAATCTCTCCAACAAAATCTAATCCCCATTAGAGAAAAGGTTCTGAGACTATTGATGGAACCAGTGGAAGAGCTGCTAATTTTTGCTTACCAGCAAACATTTGACAAGGAACACAACCTCTAACCTTTGCTCCTACTTGTAAGAACAATGTTGGCCAATAAAATCCTCCCCTTAATATCTTATATGTTGTTGCTCTCCAAGCATAATGTCCTCCACAAAATCCTACATGAAACTGGTCAATGATTCCTTCAGTTTCTGATTTTGTTAAACATAATAACAAAATATTTAGTGGGTCTTTCCAGTATAAATTTGCATTTATGATACAATACTTGACTGCTTTCAGTTTGAGAGTTTTACACTGGCTTTTGGAGAATGATGTTGGACATTCAAAATGGATCAAGAAATTTACAATGTCTTGGCACCAATCTGACAATAGAAGTTTGTCATCAATGTATAAAGGGGGAATCTGATCTGAAGGTAAAGGTTCTTGTGGATTCTTTTCTTCGGGATGAAGGGAAGGTTCTTGTGGATTCTCCCCTTCTGCAAGGATAGAAGGTTCTTGTGTATTCTTCTTATCTGAAGTTTGAGAAGGTTCTTGTGGATTCTTCCCTTGTATCTCTAAAATAGAATTCATTCCGTGCACTTTACAGTTGGATTAACTAGAAGCTTAACTAATCCTTGGCCTTTTACTAGCTTTGTAGTTTTGATAGTTAGATCAAACTCCAATATTTGAGTGATCCATATACCTCTCTTTCCATCAGTGTCTAGTTGAGTTAAAATGATTTTCACAGCACTGTTAGGAACATAAGCAGTAATAGGTGAATGTAGGACATACATCCTGAATGATTTCAGGGCTTGAATAAGGGCATAGGCTTGCTTCTCAATTATGTCATACGTAAGCTCAACATCTCTCATAACCTTACTGGAAAAGGCTATGGGTTGGTCATGGGAATCTTCATTCTTTTGTAGTAGAACAGCAACAAGGGTTGTTTTTGAGGCAAAGGAAAAGATGCTGAATGGTTTAGTGTAATCAGGGTTGGCTAAGGTGGGAGCTTCAGAGATAGCTTTCTTGATATGATCAAATGCATGCCTGGAAGAGACAGTCCATTTAACTTCATGATCTTTTCGAAGCATGTCAATTATATCTTTTACAATCTCAGCATAATTTGGGATGAATCTCCTTAAAAAATTAATCTTGCCTAGAAAAGCTTGAATCTCCTTCTTGTTTCTAGGTAAGGTCAATGTTTTAATGGCAGACACACGCTTGGGATCAATCACTACTCCTTCTTTTGAAATTATATGGCCCAACAATTTTCCTTCTTTGATAGCAAACATAGACTTTTTTGGATTCAATGATATTCCGAATTTTCTACGCCTGTCAAAAACCTTCATCAAGTGCTTTAGATGTTTCTGATCAGATTAGAAAAAATAGTTATGTCATGAAGATAAATGACCACAAATTTATTTACCTAACCCACAAAAGCTATGTCCATAGCTCTCTGAAATGTTGCTCCAGCATTGGATAAGCCAAATGGCATTCTAGCATACATGAATGTACCCTAGGGTGTAGTAAAGGTTGTCTTCTCTCTGTCTGTTGAATCAACATTTACTTGATTATAGCCTGAAAAACCATCAAGCATAGAAAGTCTTTGGTCTCCTGAAACCATTTGAAGTAACTGATCCATTTTGGGCAAAGGATAGTTATCCTTTAATGATGCTTTGTTCAAATTTCTAAAGTCCACACAGAGTCTGATTTCTCCATTCTTCTTTCTAACAAGAACTAAATTTGCAACCCAATTAGAATATCTAAGAGGGAGAATGATCGGGCATCTAGCATTTTCTTAATTTCCTTTTCTACAGTTGGTAGAAGAGTTGGATTGATCCTCCTAAGTTTCTATTGATAAGGAACTGCTTCTGGCTTTAAAGGAATCTTATGTTGTATTAATGAAGTATCATAGGTTTTTAGATTAGCATAGGTCCATGCAAAAACATCCTTATAATTTTGAAGTAACTTAAGATATTGAGCTTTGATCTCAGGATCTAGAGATGCACAGATTTTGATGTTTTTAATATCATCATTTGTTCCAATATTAATTTCTTCTATGTCATCTTGTGAAGAAATGGATTGAGGGTTTCGGAGGACATCATTTTGATCAAACAATTTTTCTAAAGGAATGAGGCCTTTGGGAATAAAATTGTTAGACAATTGAATAATGTCATGATCAACAACTTTTGAATTGAAATTTAAAGTATCATTTCCATTTGTATTTTCATTTATTTCTGTTCTATCTTCATCAATTTGTAGAACTGAAAATTCATCTATAACTTGCAGAAAATATCTCAAATGTTCATCATCTTCAAATGTCTGCCAACGTTTTAGATTGGTTGGGATGGATGGTCTGTACTTGACTTGTATTTGATAGAGTACGTTGGTTTGATCAGGAATTTTAAATGAACTAGCAAAAACAGCTAAGGCATTTGCATGAATATTCTGATTTCTTGGAATATAAGTCAAATTAAAAGCATCGAAGAAGTTTTCGACTGAATCCCAAACTTCATTTCGATAAGACCTAAGTCTAGGATGCTTAGTCTGGCAAATATTTCTCACTTGTTTGACAATAGTTCTGAATCAGTAAAAAGCACTTAAGTTTTGAACCTTTAAGCTTTTGGCTAATTGCAGTCCCAAAAGGAAAGCTTCATATTCGGCCACATTATTTGTAACTTTGAAGTCGAGTTTGCATGATTGGGTGATATTTTATTTTTTTGGTGAAATTAAAACTACCCCAGCTCCTGGTCCATCTTTTGTACAAGAACCATCAAAAAATAGTTTCCATACATCAGTTTGATTTGGTACAAGACTTTAAATTACATCTTCTATTTTATTTTGAGTTTCATGTATTTGGTTTGAAGAGAGTTGAAAGCAACCAAAATCCTGATCAATTGCATAAATGGGATGGCTCCTTGGCTGGTATGGTTTGCAAACAGTGTGCACAAATCTTACCTCTCTATATAACCTTAGTTGTTCTCCCCCATAAACTGGAATAATGGCATAAGACATATCCATCAGAAGAGTTCCCCCTAATTTGGCACAACAAGACCTAGAAAGGAGCATTCCAAATTTGGGAGGAATATCTGTGACAACTATATCAAGCACTACACTTTTCACTGGAATTTGGGCAAGGGTGACTACTAAATCCTTAACCAATCCTAAGCAGGGCACCCTTTAAGAATCAAAGGTGTACAAGTCATGATAGGATCTAGTTATGTCAAGTTTCAAATGGTCCATGATAGTTTTTGGCATGAGGTTATGTGATGCTCCATAATCAAGCATACAATTATATAACATGGAATCATTTGTCTTAAGAGTTACATAGAAAGGAGGCACTATTTCATCTATCATATCTGAACTAGGACCAAAGACAATTGCTGGTTTTTCATCTTACAGACTAATGATATCACTTTCAGCATCAACCGAGGTGTTTTGTATCCATTTGGAGACTTGATTTTTATACCCAAGGTTTTTGAAAAGTTTTGAAAGTGGAATTGGGATTTTAACTTTTTTTCAACATTAAATGTAGTCAAAGCATTTTTATCATTTTGAGTAGTATCAGTTGACTGATTTAATGGTCGAATAACAGTTGTTTGAGTTTCAGCAACTTTGGTACGAGGTTCAATTATTGGAGTCTCCTTAGGAGGTCTTCCAAGGCCGGGTCTAGGCCTAAGATCATATCTCTTGTTCAACTCTGCAATTAAAAATTCAGAGAAGGCATGGTATTTAGAAACCTGTGAGGATTCTTGATCTTCTTGAACCTGATTTTGTTGTGAGAGAGGAATAATAACTGTTTGATTAGAAGAAGTATCCATGTTATTGATATCTTCAGTAATAGTCATAGTATTTTCATCAAGTTGCTGGTCATCTATCAGTAAAGGAGTGGGAACCTATTGATCATTACTAGGTCTCTGAAGAATTTGTAATTGTGGATTCCTTTTATACTGACCTTGATTTTTATTTTGGGGTCTAGTAACTGTTTGTTGAACTATCCTAGGTTGAGTCTCAATCTTGGAAATTCTATTAGATAGATTTCTAAGAAGAGAAGTTATTTCATCTATTTTAGAATCTTCTGTTTTAGTCTTAGAAGAACTAGAGGAACTAGAGGCCTCTTGAATAGATTTGAGTTTTCTTTGGGCCTTTTCCTCTTTAGCTTTCAAGGAAGTTGAAGTAGCCCTATTTGCTTCCACCTCTATAACATTTGTTTGCATATCTTCAAGAGTTCTTGAAGTTCTCTCTCTTAGCATTACAACAAAATCATCGTCAAAGGCTTTAGAAAACCTAGACTTAGCTGCTACTACAGGGGGTTTACAATTAGGGGGCATCTTATGATAAAGTTTATTGAACCTTTTGATAAAATCTGATACAGGTTCACCAAAGTTTCTTTTAAGTTCTTCAAACTCAGTCAGAAAGTAAAGAGGATCTTTCTTTACACCCCATTGATTTTTAAATATGTTTGTAAGCTCTTCCCAATTTCTAATGGAATTTACAGGTAACTGCCTAAACCAGATTCTTACATTTCCTTCAAGTGACTGTATAAACAATCTCATGTAAACATTTTCTTGTTCGATATTCATGTTGTCTGCAAAGTCTAGAAAAGCTTGAAGATGGTCCTCAGCTGAGGGACCAGTTTCTCCATTATACCTGGGAAGGTATTTCAAGTACCTAGCTGGGAATGCATCGAGGTTAGCAGGTAAGACTAAAGCTGCATATCTAGCCTGTAAAATAGGTCGGAATGCCATAGTAGAAGGTGGTGTATGAGCTGTTTTTGTGGATGAAGAAGAAGAAGATGAAGAAGAGGAAGAAGAAGGTGATTGAGGGGGTGTGTGACTATGTGGAGGTGAATAAGGAGGGGATCTCCTGAATAAATTTAAAGGAGTCTTAAGAACTAACTTTGGGACTTGTGAATGAATACCCTCTTTTGTTTCAAAGAGTGGATTTGAATATACAGAGAGGGTCTCTTCAAGTTGTTCAGAAGTAGAAGCTTCAAGTCGTTCAGAAGTGGAAGTAAATGAATAATGTACAAATTCTCACTGTAGATTAATCTGATTATGCAATGTACTAAAGCAAAATACTTAATCTACTTCTACAATCAAACTTGCGGAAGCTTAATCGATTTGAGCAAGATCAAACAGAACACATATAACAGAGAAGAAGAATCAATCACACATGAAACACATAAGAATACTCTGGGGAAAGCCTCAACTAAAAACCCCGCTATCTGTATTATCATACAAGGTGGAAATACATCAGAATTACACAAAGTCTTAGCTCTCACAGCTAACCAGCTCTCAGTACAATCCTCCTGGATGCTCACAGACAAACAAGGCTTCTCACAAACCTTCTCCTCTGCCCTCCAAGCCTCCTATTTCCTTGTGTAGTTTCTCTGGGTGATCCTCCTGTTACCAAGTGTAACATTGATCTCACACCCTGTAAAACTGCGCAATCCTCAAGGAACCTTATCCCTTTTGCATGGATGAGTTTCCTTTATAGGAAAATTCCTCCAAATGATAGTACAATGTCCCTGTCTTTAATCTCAACTGGGTCTTTCTCTGAATAGACATGCATGAGTTATTTATGAGAAAATCCTCAGTGATCTGGAGTACACTAGTTGTGTGCATGCATGCATTAACTGACTGAACTCACAATTAGTTCCTCAAACTGTTTGGAACTAATTTAACTTGACATAACTCAGTAAGCTAACTAATTACAACTCAAATACAACTCATCCTTATCTCCTTAATTAAGGGATAACTTCCTCAATCAAAGGGATAATTGTTGCATGACTTCACAAAGACTTCATGTTTGAATTTCTCCAACTAATTAACTCAAGATGAATTAATTAATTATTTTTCAAGCAGTTGGTGAGACTAAATTCGAATTTAATTCTCGATTTTAATTCATGGACAAAATAAAATTAGAATATTCTGAATGTTATTTTTAGCATTTTTTGTTGCTATTCTCAACAAATAAGTGGTAGGGGATATGAAATCCGTGGGTTTGTATTCAGGTAAATGAACACCCAAGTCAGACTCAATTTTAGGTGATCTTGGTGGTAGTGGGGGTTTTGGATGCATTTCAAAAGAATGAATGAGGAAAGTTGAATCTAAATCAACTCCCCTATATAATAGTTCAAAAACCCTAGGAGGTATTTGTGTCCAATCAGGATCAGATGGAATATTACTAAAAGGATCAAATGATACTAAATCTTCAGACTGTAAGGCTGAAGAGGAAGAAGAAGATGGTTGATGTCTCCTTTTAGAACTGGCTTTTCTCATAATTTTTTTAGGATCTGACAGAGGATTAACTAAGTCAGATTCCAAATGAGATCTGGTGTGCTTAAAAGGTGCCAGTTTGGGCTAGTGGAGTCGCCAGGTGAAGGATTTTAACCTTTCTAGACCTTTAATCACCTTAAAGGAATAGAATGAATATCGTTGCCCCAGGAAAACTTAATGAAATTCGAATCCCCAACAACGACGCCAAATTGATGTTGTATCTCTGAGATGATAATGGTCAGCTATCATGCCAGAACATCTAAGATAATTGTTTTGGTGGTTTTGTTTTAATTTGGAGGACCAATGAATGAAACAAATGTAACATTGTAATGCCTAACCTTTTGAATAATACTAATATCAAAGCAGAGGGCTGCTATAAAATCTCACATAGTGATATAGCTTGAATGGTGGTGAGTAGAAACAGAGAAATAATATGATTATCACGGTTTTCAAATTGAAAATTAAATAATCATAAGTATGAAAACCTTTAAACTATGTTCAAAAGGTTTAAGAGAATATGCTTAAGCTTACAAAAGATGCTAATGATTTATTGATTCAGGGGGAATTAATTAAACAAACAATCCATTAATTGATTCTTTTTATAGATTATCACTTCAGAAGCTTATAGGAATAGATTGAAACTCAATTATTCCTACCTAGTTATCTCTGTAAGACATAAGAATATGAAGATAAACATAATGAGTAATACTAGAAAAACTTACAGGAAACACAAACTGTGTCAAACAGAATTCAGAATCCTTTGCTTTGTATTATTGATCCAGAAAAGTCAAGTACATCAAATGTTTAGAACTGCTTCTCCAAGGGTGCAACCATTAATAACTTGTGAAGAGAGTTATTTATACAATAATAGAACTAAGAAAATATCCTAAACTGTTTTTACAAAAATAGATTATTATAAAATCAAAACAAGGATTGTTAGTTGATCTGGCACTATTTTGATGCTGTGTTGTTGGTGACTATCGCTAAAAAAACTGAAAATTTTTGAAGCTGGCTGACTATTCTTCTAAAAGCTAAATGTTGTTTGATTTTCACGTTGGATGTCATATTTACATATGACCTTTCATCTGTTTGTCTTTCATTTGTATTTCTTTATCTGCCTCCTCTGTTTTAGTCTTTTAACTTTATGTTTTGTCACCTGTGTTTACTTTTACCAGTCACAGACTGTGTAAATTGTTTCTTTCTACTCTGTCTCTGGTTTAAACTTGATTTTCTGTTTGTACACAAAACTTCTGCTAAACGAAGCCTTTGAATAGATTTCTTGAGTATCTTGGAGTAAACAGGTTTTGTGACTAGTATCAAAACTGTTTATCCAAGCTTATGGCCTTCTAATCACCTGCAAAATAAAACAATCATTAATAAAAAACACAGGTTGACAGGGAGGTGATAATGGCTTCAGGGAACTGGGAAAGTCTGTGGACGGAGTCCTAGTAGTGTTTGGAAAGTAATCGGAGGTCAAATTGGGTTGCAAAGGTTCAGGGTGGCACAGGAAGGGTTAGGCAACCTTTAGTGAAAAAACGAGTGAAAAGAGTGAAAACGAGGGTCTTCGGCGTTTTAACGGGTAACGTTTAAAATTGGCACAAAAATCGATAAGTGAACAGTGGATGGTTGCGGTCTACACGAGGAGGCGGTATTAAGGTTCACGCATCGCTTTTGGCACTCGGACGGTTTTTTCATGAGAGCACGCAAGTTCACGTAAAGCTGCCACGTAACCGAAAGGGGCCCGAGCAAAACCACGAATCTCGCATTCTCTCGGGCTTTTAACTGTTGGACATCGGGAGTGCGCGATATGGATGTGGGTTGTTGGATCTGGGGGTGCAAGATCTAACAGCTATCGCGCGACGGAGTTGCACGGAGGGCAATGAGGCGGAGATTAGCGGGGCCTGGGGGATAATTACAAATGATTTGTAATTATTTAATAATATCAAGCAGGGTTAAAAGTATAATGCACGGGTTTGATACGGTGGGACCAGGGTTAAAAATATAGTAAAGGCTTATTAATCGCACCAAGGGTGGTGGGTTAAAAGGATTTATATCAGGAAAAAGTGAATTTGCAGAGGTTTGTTAAGTAATGCGGGGGGAGACAAAACTTAGGCTAAAGGGTCTTTATGGGTTTTTTAGGCATATGGCGGAGCTAATAAAGTAATGCGGGGGGGGGGAGGGGAATTTAAACTTATGACAAGGGGGGTTTTATGGGTTTTTTAGGGAAATTACAAGGGGAAAGTGATTTTTTCGATGGGGAAGGGTTTTACACTAGGGAAAAGGGGTTTTGGGTAGGGAAATGACCTTTAGAGGGTAATTTGTTAGGAAAATGTGTGAAACCAAAGGGAAAGGGTGAAAATGAAGGGAAAAAGGGTATATTTTAACAAGAAAGGATGGGATAATGGAAAATTAATAAGTATGTAGTGGGGGATGAAATGAAATGAGGGGAAGTTAATTGAATCAGCTTGTGAACATCCTTTCGCTTTCATAACTTCTCCTGCACACTAAAACATTGGATCAAGCATGATAAATGTGCTTATGCTTCACCAACCTTGTACTTCTGCAACCTTTCTTCTACCTACCCTTTACTTACCCTAACAATTTTTCTTCACTTAGTTGGGTGCATTTAAGCTAGCAACCCAATATTTCTTTTCATGAATAATCTACCTCTATACCTTATTCTCTCCATTGGCTAAGATTAAACTGTTGGGCCAATTTTATTTTCTACATATGACAATCAATTTAAAACAAATCCAATTATGATTGTATTGTATAATTGGATTAAATAAGTTAGTGTGGCATCTAAACGAACTGCACACAATTATTATTTTCAAAAGTGAATTAGAGTAAAAGTAGTGGCTTTTAGATTTGCAACACTTCAGAGTTTATTACTTTTTGCTTTTCTCTCTAACCTAACATTTTATTTTTTTCTTCATTTTTTAGGGCATCTATTCTAACATTTTCTTTGATATGGACATACTTATCAAAATATTTCCTAACATTTTTATTCAGTATTTCTTTTTGTCCATATCCTAGCTTAACATTTTTTTGAAAAATATTTTCATTTTTTAGACTAATTTATTTTAACTTATCAAAACCCAAAAATGCTACAATAGTGCCCAATGCACAAATTTTTTCCTTGGAAAAAAAACATAATATATGTTCCAAAATAGATAGTGTGGCTTTATATCTATGGAAAGTTATGCTAAATGCCAAGAGTGAGAATTATTCTTTGCACACACTCTAAGGATGACCTTGCAACCTAAGAATTTGCATGGAGTTGATGGCCATTGGTTCAGGAGGGCTTGTACCTCCCCTTCCTCCCCCCGCGCCAAATATAAATATGTTCCAAGTGTTGGTATCTAGCAACCACAGTGCTCCCAAAAAAAACAACAATATTTTAAAAAATACTAGAGGAAATCCCAAAAATTTTGGTCCATGCATCCCAGTCTAAACTAGTGGCACTCTAATTGGAAAAAAGGGGTTTGGTGGGTTAGTTTACAGGCATCTAGACCTCACCCAAATTCTTAGATTCTTGGATAGACAAGAATTGGTAGCCTCTCATCTAGGGACAAATCTTTATCTCTTTTGTGGAAGAGGGTTCTTCACCTTTCTCTTTGAGAATAAATCTAATAGAAATATGATGTTCAAGAGTGGACCTTATTTCATGGGAGCCCAAGGACCATATTTAGATAGGTGGAATCCAGATTTCAACCTAGAAAATCGTGTGCCTTTTATTGTTCTAGTCCAGGTAAAACTCCCTTATTTAACCCTGCATTATTGGAATGATGAAACTTTTTTATCTATAAAAAATTTTCTATGTAAATATATAGATTTAGCATAACCATTAGAATGTATGGTTGCTTGTGTCAAGATCTATGTTGAAGTTGATTAAAACAAAGGTCTCCTTTAGCTATCACATTAACTCTATATAACTAATGCTTCTTACAAGAGGTAGACTATGATCAACTACCATTTAAGTGTAAACTTTGCCATGAATATGGGTATTTTGCTAGGAACTACAAGAAGCTAGAGGAGAACCAAAACCAAGCTAAAGAAGACCAACAATGGATTCAACAACCAAAGAGAAGAAGAGGCACAAGTTGTCAACAAGTTGTTGCTAAAGGCATAGAGAAAATAAATGGAGAAAAAGAATCCCAAAATTGTGGTCCCACCTGAAGAAACTCGGGCATCATCCTCCAACAAAAGTAATAGTCTCGCTTAGTTGGAGAACAGGTGTGAAGTCTTAAGCCACGAAGAAGAGGATGCATAACTCAAAGAAAAAGACAAACTGAAAGATAGATTTGAAGTTACATCCAAAAAAGACAAGGTGGTGTGGCAACAAAAGGTAAATCTCCCTAATTGGGAACAAGATGAATATGAATATGAATCCAAATCAAAAGAAGAGGAGAAATTTCTATCCAAAAAAAAAAACAAAAAAAAACAAAAAAACAAAACAAAACAAAACACTAATCAAGAAGAAATTTAAGCAAAATCAGTAGATGAGAGACCAAAAGGAGACCATGGGAAGGATTTGGGGCAGCCTAAAGTATTCAAAAGAGTAGGTTGAAAATCACATAACAACTTGATGAAAGAGCAAGCAGCGAAAGACAAAGAGTCAAGGACCTGACAAAGAATAGATGTTGCCTTCTCCAGAGGAGAAAGAACTACTGGAAAAGGAGGCCCCCCCATTATGCATGGGGGAGCAAAATCTCTTAGTAAATAATGAAAATAATCTCCTAGAATTGTAGGGGATTAGGCTCGCTAAAAAAAAAAGGCATAAGTTAAAAGGTTGATTAATCAAGAAAAGACTTCAATCCTTTTGCTCCAACAAACAAAAATAGGGGAACAAGAGGTCCTCCAGAAATGTAATTTTGTATTGGAAAAAATCACAAGTCAAGTAGTAAGTTCATGTGGGGCCTCTGGAGGTATTTGTACCATCTCATTTGACTCACTTCCAACACCTCTCGATGGATCACTCACTTCATTGGTTAGCAACTAGAATTTTTTTGTAAGATGATTTTTTTGGAAAAGAACTATGTTTGGAAATTTAGTTTGTCCAACACTTTGGGAGTGTCCACCCAAAAAATTGGACAAACTAAATTCAGAAACACATTTCTTTTTACAAAAATTCATCTTAAAATATGAATAACTATGAAAAACTACGGCCCAATCGGTCGGAATGGAGACTGTACAAGAGGGTTACAGTTAGGGTTTTCGAGTTTTCTGCGGCTAACCATGGACGGCTGCTGAACCTGCTCTGTCGCTATCGTTTGTATCTCTGTTACTACATACTACCTGCTGCGGTTTCTCTCCATCAGGGGTTTTTGACCTGTTCGTGTTACTCGGGGTTTTATTCACTGTTCCGTTACCAACCGTTTCTATCCGCGGTCTGCACCTGTATCCTGGCTGTCCGGTCCGAGGTTTTTGGTATCTTCTCTGTTTTCTCTTGCAGTTACGAGGTGCCCTCTGTTCCAAGGAGCAGCTATCGACATGGAGGATATTGATGCCGTGGACTATTCCGAAGACCCGCTGGAGGGGGTATCCATCTGGCATTCCTCATTTCCCACGTCGGCTGGACTGTTCAGCTCTGGCTACTCTTTGGCTGAACCCTCCCGGACTCATCTTGTGGTCCTGCTGGACGACCCTCCTACCTGGCCATCGTTATCTACCCCCCCGGCCTCCCCATCATCCCTCGGTTTCGTTTCCGCCTGCCTAAACCCTAACCCTGGTTTAGACCCTCTTACCACAGGCTCACAAACCTGGATTCCTCCACCGGTGACCGGGGGAACTGTCGGATTAAACCTACAGACCTCATTTGCTCCTCCTTCTGGCTGTTTTTCCGTCGTCCCGCCTCTTGCCGGTACTTTACCTTATTCGGCTGATGGTCTCCCCCCCTCCTCATCAAACCCTTGCCCTCCCCTTGTTTCTTCGGACCCTCCTCTGGGCCGGGTACAACATCCGCCTCCCCCTCAAGGGACCAAGAAGAAGTACAAGTGCTACAAATCTAAGGCAGACGACATTTTCCTGCGACTAGAAGAAGACATTCAGTGGGGAGAAACTATGGATTTCGCTGACAGAGTCTTGGTCGGTCGCATCAGGGGACGGAACTACACGGCCGCCCGTCTGAAGGCCTGGGCAGCAGAGGTTTGGGGTCACCATCTGGTTGACATCCCCTTCGTGCAGACTTTTGTGAGGGGATGGTTCGCTTTGAGATTCGCTCGTGCCGACCACACAAATTGGGTTTTATCCTCCTACTGGCACTTTGAGCATGCCCCGGTTCTGCTGAAACGTTGGACGCCACTCTTCGATCCGGAGACTGAACAGATTGGTATAGGACCAGTGTGGATTTGGCTCCCAGGTCTCCCATTACAATACTGGTCTGAAGACATATTCAGACGGATCGGCAACGCTATTGGCACCTACATGGAGTACGACAAGTCCTATCTTTTCACGGGTATGATGGCATATGCTCGCATCCTTATTAATCTTGACACAAGAGGAGGGCTTCAGGAATTCATCACTATACAGTGGAGGGACACATCCTGCAAGCAGCTTATCGACTACGAAGGCATTCCGTATCGCTGCCGCAGATGCCACAAAGTAGGGCACTTGTACAAGGACTGCCCACTCTTGCAAAAAAATAGGGGCATTGATCAGAGACCGGAGACTGAGCAGATGGGAGGAAGCCCTACTCAGCGCAAGGAAGACACTGTACCAAAAAATGCAGGGGAACCTCGGAGATCTCTTGACAAAGTAGCATCTGACAAGCAACCAGCGGACTCCATCCCTTCCTCGCCTCCTCCTCCAACAAGATCTGGTCCAGCAAAGGAGATCACCCCAATTGTGGGTATTTTATTCCCTGCGTCTCCTCCTGTATCTGGCTTACCTAAAGTTTTTGCATCTCATACTTGCATGGGTACTTCCCCCCCTTTCTTCCACCCTCGGACACTTCGGCTCTCCCGAGATCCCTGGGCTTTACCCCTCCCTCCTCCCTCCTTTTCTCCCTCCCCCTTCCCTCCCCCATCCCTTCCCCCAGCATCCCCTCCCTGATTTCAACCTCCATCCCTTCTATCCCCCCCCTCTCTCCCCCTATATCCCCCCAGTACCCTCTCCACTCCAGAACAAAGGATAAGGGTTTAGATGCGATTGGTCTGGACCCTGTGTTTCCCCCGGCCTCCCTTAAATCATCTAGGGGACGCCCCTCTCAGCTAACAAAATCCAGACACGCCGCGGGTGAAGAAGTTGCCCTCGGGCGACAGCAAACCATTGACAGGGCCCTTAGAGCAAGGAACGGCCCTCTGCCTCACCCTCCATGAAATTCTTATCATTCAATTGCCGAGGGGTTGCTAGCCCCCCCAAAAAACTAGCCCTCAGAAGACTGCTCACATCGACCGAGTTGGACGTCATTTTCTTACAAGAAACCCTTTGCTCGGCTGCTTCCCTCATTCCTACTCTTAACTCATGGCTGCCGAATTGGACCTTCCATGCTATGGATGCGTCCGGGAGATCGGGCGGTACTGCTATAGGTTTCTGTAACAAGTCTATGGAGCTCAGGAACTTATGGGGAGGTAGAGGTTTCATTGGTATAGACATATACGCCCACTCTCTTGGATCTGAAATCCGTATCTTGAATGTATATGGCCCTTGCGTGGATAGGGAAACATTTTGGAGGACCCTTCTCGACTCTGAACTGTTACAGGCAGATAACATCATCCTGGGAGGAGATTTGAACTTCTCGTTGGGATTCTGTGAATCCTGGGGCCACTCGGCCCAGGTTGACAGCCTCTCCGACACGATCTCTACCTTACTCGAAGAGCATCAGTGGGTAGACATTCCTTCAGTCAGAATCCAGTATACTTGGACTAACAACCGAAGTGGCGATCACAGTCTTGCAAGAAGGTTAGACAGATTTCTTATCAAAGAAGCCTTCTTAAACGTTCATCCTCGCATTAGGCAGTGGGTTGGTACTGGCGGCATATCTGACCATCGGCCTATATTTTTGGAACTGTCGGATAACATTCAGAGGATTAAAAGCCCCTTCAAATTCAATGCCTCCTGGCTCAAGGATCCCTCCTATTTGCAACTGGTATCTGAATATTGGAAAACCAATCCTATCTTGGAACGGGAGGATCATACTGCTGGTTTTATAAGGAAGTTGACAGAACTTAAGAGGATCACTAGAAATTGGGCACACCAGAAACGGATAAACGATGACAATATTTTGAAGGAAGCTAAACGAGCCATAGCCTTATATGAGGACTCATCCAATGGTACCTTCTTATCACAGGCAAACAAGGACCTAGTCTCAAAGCGTTTCCAAAACCTGAAGGAAAGAGAGGAGAGTTGGCGTCTCAGAAGCAGGGCAATCTGGCTCACTGAAGGTGACAACAACACTAAGTTCTATCATAAATTTTCCAATGGAAGGAAAGCCATTAATACTATCTGGGAACTTCAAAATGAACAGGGCCAAGTGGTATCAACTCAGCAGGATTTGGCTAGATTAGCCAATGAGCACTTCAAGACCATCTACAAGGTGCCTAGAGAAGTGAATATTTTGGAAATAATGCGGGTTGCAGAACTTTTCCCCAGGTTTGTGCAACAGGAGGACTCAGAGAACCTGATGATGGAAGTGACGAAGGAAGAACTTGAAGCTACCATAAAATGGTTCAAGAAAGATAAGAGCCCCGGACCTGACGGGTGGACCATCGAATTCTATATTGCATTCTTTGATATCCTGGGGGATGATTTACTCAAGATTGTGGAGGACTATAGAAGAAGTGGCAATATTCCCTCGGCCATCAAATCCACCTTCATTGCCCTCATTCCGAAATCTGATTCCCCTTCCTCCTTCAATGATTTCAGACCCATCTCCCTTTGTAACTGTCTGTATAAGATTATTGCTAAGATTATTGCAAATCGCCTGAAGCCCATTCTGTCTAGACATATATCTCCTGAGCAATTTGCTTTTCTACAGCATCGACAGATACATGAGGCGATTGCCACTGCTCAGGAACTTCTTCACACTTTGTAGACGAAGAAGCAGAAAGGCATGATCTTGAAAGTGGACCTCTCGAAGGCTTTTGATAGAGCAAATTGGCTCTATATCAGATTATTATTGACTCATCTAGGGTTTCCCTTTGCATACATCAAATGGATCATGAGCTGCATCAAGGATGTATCTTACAGTGTCTTACTAAATGGGGAAGCCACACCTTTCTTCCTATCCGAGAGAGGACTCAGGCAGGGATGCCCTCTCTCCCCTCTTCTTTTTTTACTTATAATGGAAGGTTTAAGTAGATCCATCATTGCTGCCCGCAACAGAAATCAGTTGGTTGGTATCAAGATTTCGGAGAACTTATATCTGACCCATCTATTGTTTGTTGATGACGTTCTTATTTTCTTAAATGGCAGCATTGGAGACTCCACGGTTTTACAAAATATATTCAAACTCTTTCAACAGGCAACTGGGATGATAGTTAATGAAGGAAAATCTACAATTACCATCTTTGGATGCTCTCAGCATGAGACCATCTACACTACCCAGCGTTTCCCCTTCTCCGCTCTCAATTTGGAAGACGGGCTTAAATACCTGGGCTTCCGGCTTAAGCCACTTGGATATAGGATAGCAGACTGGACGTGGCTTATTGTGAAAGTGGAAAAACGCTTACAGATCTGGTACCACAAATATCTTTCCCGTGCTGGTAGATTAGTACTCATAAAGGCGGTAATCGAGGCCACGCCTGTTTTCTGGATGACTCTAGCATGGATACCGAAAGGCATTCTGAACAGACTCCAAAGTATATGCTGCAGATTTTTATGGAAGGGTAACCAACTGGGGAAAATCTTTGCTTGGGTCAAATGGGACAGAATTGCAATACCAAAACGATGGGGAGGATGGGGCATCAAAAGGCTTGATCTGTTTTCGATAGCTCTGACAACAAAACTTGGCTGGCAACTCATCATCACCAACAGTCTCTGGTCTCGGGTTGCACAAGCAAAACACATCTGGCCCATGAACTTGATGGATTAGTTTAGACAGACACATCACACAAACAACAACATCTCCAACATTTGGAAGGCGATGATGAATGCACTACCTCTTCTGCGACAAGGCATCACATGGAGAATTAATGAAGGAAATGCAGTTCGTATAGGCACGGATCCATGGGTGGGTTGTGGTAATGCACACAAATTGCCAGCTGACTTGATCAGGTTCCTAAACAGCAGGGGCATCATCCACATTAAACACATAAGAGATCGAAATAATTCTACCTTTCTTCAGCAGGCTTGGAAATCGGCTCATGAATTGGACATCCCCGAGCAATGGCGACTTGACTGGCAGCAATACATTGAAGCTCTCACTCAGGCGCATATCCGCCTGACAGATGAACCGGACGAGGTTATATGGGCATTCGCGAAGAACGGAACATACTCCCCTAAAGAAGGATACATCAGACTCATGGATCCCTTTAAACCTCAGACCATCAACCCGAGCTGGAGATTACTTTGGAAACTCAAGGCTGCCCCTCGTACCCGCCTATTACTGTGGAACATACTTTTTGACAAGATCCCTACAGGTGCCAATCTGATGAAAAGATCCTTTCATGGCCCTTTTCGGTGTCATCTTTGTCGACTTGATGAAGAAAGTACCGAACACCTCTTCTTAAGTTGCCCATCCTCTAAAGAGTATTGGAACTGTATCACTGCACACTACCCATCCCTAAAATCCTGGCACGGTCACAACATTCAGGATGCTTGGAATTCTTGGTGCCATGTCCACAAGGGAAAAGCCAGGAACATGCCCCTCCTAGCCTGCTGGGCTATATGGATTGCTAGAAACCACTCCATATTCAACCTCAAAGACCCCCATTGGCCTTCTATACTGCTTCATACCATCGTTGATTATGATCTCCTTCCCGAGGACGATAACATAGCCCCTCCTCGCACCATCATACCTGAAATCATAGACAAATCTAAACCGTGGGCATATTTTGATGGTTCTGCACAGGAGGCAGGATGTGGTGGAGGAGCCATACTTTTCCTGAATGATACCCACAGATTCAAAATCCAAATTAACCTGGGCAGGGGTACTAACAATTTTGCTGAACTCAGTACAACAAAACATCTCATACATTTCACCTTAGAACAACATTGCAGTCATCTTCAGTTGTTTGGTGATTCCAAAATCGTGTGTAACTGGCTCAACAATGCATCTCATTGTAATGCATTTACTTTGCGGCATATTCTAGGAGAAGCTCAAAGATTGATATCCTCATTTGACTCCTTTGTCTGTCGACATATTTACAGGGAACAAAACACGGAGGCAGATCAACTTTCAAAAGAGGCAGCGCATTTACAGGACAATGACTGGCTGATACAGGAGGAAATCGATGGTTCCTACCATCAATACTACCACAGACCTTTTGTAGAACATGGACAAATTGGGCTATAAGCCCAATATTTTCTGATCTCATTGTATAAATTATGTTTTCTTATATCTACTTTAATGGTTTGTATATATGACTTTGCACACACAGTTTTGGTTTTGGTACATAGTATATCTCTCTCTGCGCAGAGACGATACAATTTTGGACTTTTTTCTCTCTACCTGTTGAGGGAAGCTTAGACACAATATAGTTGATATCAGACTCCCTGCGTGGAGTAATAGCGGTTAGCGGTTAAGCTTTCATATCTTTATCTGGACAGTTTCATGTATCTTGACAGGCAATCTTGCCTCCATATGCATATGCCTCGGCATCTACAAAATGTAATTTCTTAGATATTAATAGAAATTACGACTTTTTTCCATGGGAAAAAAAAACTATGAAAAACTACACAAAATTATAGTGACTAGACTTTTGCATATCCCTTCCCAACAAGTATACTCTATTGTTAATGTGTATGTGCTTATTCTTTATGAAGAAAATATTATATGTTGGAATGTGTTAAATAATCTAAAGAAGTCTAGGTATAATAATGGAATATATTTAGAGGAGATTTGAATCTCACCCTCCACTCGTGGGAAAAATGGGGGTTCCCTTGTAAGAGATCCCTTAAGAAAATTATGGAGGATCTTATCTCATCATTTGAGCTAGTGGATATTAAACCAACCTTCAAAAAATGCATGTGGAGTAATAAAAGAATTGGATTGGGACATATAGCTTCCCACCTTGACAGATTTTTAATTGATAGTGACCTTTTAAATTAGGAAAAATTGTTCTCCTCAAACATTCTCACTTGGGGAGTATCAAATCACAAGACAATATGCCTCTCAATGCGCTCAGAGATTGATTACAACCCTCTACCATTCAGATTTCAAGCGATCATGGATCTTATCACATCCACCTAAAGAAATGGATTATTGGCTCCCTTATTCAATATGGGAATGTAAAATTAAAAAAATCCTAAGCTTTTTCTCAGACAGTGGGCCAAGGAAAACAAAACAAAACAAATTGGGACAAGCAATAAAACTCCACAAACTAATTTGCAAAATATACAAAAGAAACTAGAAAATGAAAATATATCATATGAAATTCTACAAGAAGAGAGAAGAGCCTTAAAAAACGAGGAACAAATCTGGATAATCAAATAAACAAGCATATGGATAGTGGAAGGGATCATATCTCTAATTTTGGGAAAATCAAGGAGGTCACCTTTAACCACTTCAAAAATTTATACATGAAATTTGAAGACAACAATTCAGTTGAGGTTCCTTACATACTAGAGCATATCTCAAAATAGATCAAAGATGAAGAAAATGAAGCAATCCTCAAACCTACATCAGAAGAAGAAATATGGAAAGTGATGGCATTTTTTGGGCTAGAAAACTTTAATCCATATGGCTTCTAAGCACACTTCTACCAAAATTTTGGGGAAATTTGAAATAGATTTATGTCAAATGAATGACTATGCTTTGAAGCATGGATATGTTGTGGGAGCAACAAACTCCTCCTTCTTAGCTCTAATACCCAAAGAAGTGAATTCATCTTCTTTTGGTCATTTCCATCCTATTTCCTTATGCAATGTCTCATACAAGTTAATCCCAAAAATTATAAGAATAAAGTGTTACTTGTTCATGCTTATCTCTAAAAATCAAAGGTGGGGGGGGGGGTGTTTGTTGGTGAGAGAAAAATAATGGATAAAAATATTTTGACGCAAGAAGAAATACACTCAAGTAAGACAAGGGGGAAAAAGGAATGGTAATAAAATTGAATATGCACAATGCCTTTGATAAATTTGACCACAAATTTCTTCTCGAGACCCTAAAGAAGACAGGATTTGATGATTGTTTCCTCCAATGAATCTTAGCTTGTGTTACCAATCCATGGATAGCTCTGATGGTCAATGAGAGACCTATGAAGTTTTTTAAAGCTTTAAGAGGATTAAGACAAGGTTGCCCCTCTCTACCCAATGTTATATATTCTCATGATGAACACCCTCAGCAAAAGGCTTGAATATCAAAGAAGAATCGAAATGCTTTCAGGAATAAGATATGGACCAAATATCAAGAACATCAATCAATCACAATTTACAAATGACACTTTTATTATTGGGGGAGCATCAATCATAAATTTTTTTTGTTTGTCAAGTTGTCTGTGTCCTCTAGAGATGACTAAAGGTTTAACCTTTGGCTTGATAAATCACGACCCAAGAGAATCTAAACCATCAAAATCACCTGAGGATCACACTCATCTTATGCCACACTAGCCCTTAACATGACTGGATTTTTTCCCATGGAGTTTTGAACTAGGGACTTAATAGTACACCTCGTCATCGTCTATTATATGTCCCATGGGCAGGGGGTGCATCAATCATAATAGATGAAAGGTTCAAAACTATTTTAGACAAGTTTCTTAAGGCCTCGGGAGGATTAATCAATTCAAAATCAAAATCAAATTTATACCTGGAATACCAAGAAAAGGAAACAAATACAAATAAACATATTAATGGGCTTCAAAGTGGTGGGAATTTGGTCAACTCACTATTAAGCCATTTCCCCACCCATCTTAGACTCCAATGATCCTATCCAAATTTGGGGAAAAAGTTGGAACAATGGGGAGCCGTTTATTTAAACTTGGCAGGAAGAATAATTCTAATTAAATCGATTCTCTTAGCTCTTTCCCTATTCCAATTTTTTGCATTAGTAGTCCTAACAAGTGTCATCCTTAAAATCTCTCAAATCATAAGGAAATCTGTTTGGCAAGGGGGTAAATTGAAGACAACAACAAAATTAGGCAAATGGGCTACTATGCACATTCTCAAAAGTCATGGTCCTCTAGGAATAAAAGATCAATCTTTAATGAATCTTTCCATTGGTGCGAAATTATTGTGGGTATTCATCTCATCAAAAGAAGAATGGTGGAAATTTGTGATCATTCATAAATATTTAAATGGAAATAGGTTGACGTGTCTTTATTCTTTTCCTTCACATTGAGGAGGCTCCTAAATTTGGAAGATATTCACTTCAATAACTTCTTTGATCTCAAAACATTTAACTTGGGTTCCTGGGAATGGACAATTAATAGATATTTGGAATTGCGGCATTATGAGTTGGTCACCCCTAAGCGAATCAATGCCTTTTATTCCCCTTAGGGAATGACTAGTGCAACACAACAAGATGTCTCTAGTTGATAGATCATTATAGGATGAAGATGGGAAGTGGTCAGGTTGGGATTTGCATGGAGCCCCAGATTACCTCAATGAAGTGAAATGCCTTCTTGAAGGGAAGCTTTCGAGATGCATCCCAAATCATCTTGAGGAAGAAGACTCCAAGGGATGGAATGAGATGGAATACATAGTTAAAGTAGGATATCAGGTCTTGTTATTTATGCATGGTGAGCCTCCCAAATCAATATATGAAGGAATATTTGGCCTCCCAACAACATTACCAAAATTAATTTTTCCTACTAGCTCCTAGCTCATCGAAAGATTATTACGGTAGAGAATCTTGTCAAAAAGGGAATTCAAGACCCCTCCAAATTCCTTCTAATATTATCAGCTGAAGAAAACATTTCTTATCTTTTTCTGGAATGTGGTTCCACCAAAGAAGTCAAGAATATGATGCTACAACCTTAGTTAAATGTGTAAATTTCCCAAATACAATTAAAAAATTCTTTGGTGTATGGCATAAAAAATATACTAGATCATACCATAGAAATACCCTCCTTAAAAAAATCTAGGTGTCTCTCCCCAAGTTCATTTTCCAGAAGATATGGCTAACTAGGAATAGAAGTATCTTTTTGTAACGACCCCGGGTTAAAAGTTCATGTAATAAAGGTTAATAAAGGCAAAATAAGGCCAAGATCAAGGGACATGTATTCCAAGTTGAATGTTGGGCAAAACATTATAGTGGGAATCACTTTCGGTTTATTAATGGCTATGGAAATTAGCAAAGGCATTGGCGAAGGCAAAGAGGCATTAATTGGCATTTAATTATGAGAAATAAGGAAAATAGGAGAAAGGGAAGGTGAAGAGACATAAATTTGCGTGCTAAGGAAATTAGAGGAAAAATGAAGAAAAAGGAGACATTGTAATATCCCTACTGAAACTCAGTTACTTACATAATATTATTGTTTAACTTCTTGACATATGGAATCAATAAGTAGTTATAGAACGACTTGTAAGTACCATTGTTGGTTCCAAGAAAATGACTCGGCAGGAAGGAGGGATGAGAGTGGATTCAATGGTTTTATTCCCTTTGAGTGGATTGGATTTTTTTTTTTTTTGAAAAGATAGTCACTACACTAGAAGTTTGGTACTTGGGGGGGAATCGACTCATTTTATAAGCTCAACAGCAGGACCCACTTTTCTTTCTTCCCCCAAATTGCAGAATGCTGCCATTAAAATTTGACCTTTCTCCTTGGTAGTCACCACACGATGCTCGATACTAGTGTATTTTTCATTACTAATTACCTCCACAAATAAAAGATCGAGTGGAAAGAAAGTTGTTGTAAGCATAGTAGCTGGGTGATAGATACTCTTCGTTGGCCTCAGTCTCCTCTTAACAGTGGGTCAAGCAAGAGTTGCCAATCGTAATTAAAGCCAACGACATTCCAAATCATGGGCTACTGAAAGGCACGATGTTTTTCTCTTGGCTACATAAGAGATTATCCAAATACATTTTATTAAGAGATAAGTAACTGCATTCCTTGTTGAGAAGAATAGGTAGTTCTTGAGATCTTTGGAAAATGTCATGTTGTTGTGCTTAGTTATATATGTCATTCTTGCATGGAAATATTAAGCGATTATGATAGATTTTGGGAATATATATATATATATAAGAGTTGTATGCAGTAAAAAGAAAAAAATGAAAAAAAAATGCATGTGAACAGTAAATATAAACGATAAGGAAGCCATGGAATGTTTTTCATGAAGTAGAAGGCAAGTGAACCTTGCATAAAAAGATTAAGAAAACTATGTTATTTTAAAAGATTGTGTGAAGTAATGTGTAGGAAGTTAGACCAATTTTATTGGAAAATAACAAGGCCGCATAGCTAGCGTTTCCTGCCGCTTAGTTTAATAAAATAGTTTAATGTCATGATGTGTTGTACGTACTCCAAACAATAATAAAATTGTAAAATGAGTTATATGAATATTTGTTTAAATTCTTTTTTTTTAAATATAATTGAATTTTTTTTTTGTAGATAAAGGTTATGTTATATATATATATAATTGACATTGAAGAGAATGATAACAAGATAATAATTATTTATTTAATATTGAATGATGACAATTTTTTTATATAATGCTCATATTATAGTACACATGTCATGTCATTAGAGTATAGATTGATATAATGAGAATTGTACAAATTGTACACGTGTTATTTTTACATATTTTTTAAATTATTTTTTTGTAAATTAAAAAATAAAACCCATAAAAATGGTCTATTTAATACTTTACACCAATGAGAAAATGGAATTTTTGATTTTAATTACAAATCATTAGTGTTTATGATACATAATAATTAATATATATTGTTATTTTTCAAATTATTTATATTTATTGTACATAGTAATTAGTGATATAGTACATAGTAATTAATAATAGAGTACACAAAAGTCAATTCTTGTCATCATTACACAATAAGAGGGGAGACATTTTAGCCAATCATATTTGAGATAAATAGAAATAAATTTTATTTAAAAATAATAAATTTAATTTCATAATGTTAAACTTTGAATAGATTTTATTTATTTTTAGTCAAAGAAAAACTAATAGCAAGTCAACTCCGAGAGGTATAATAATATAATATTTACATTTTATTTTATTTTTTATTTTTTATTTTTTCCTAAATTTGTCTACTCTTATATTGATACAAAAATATTTTTACAAAGAGGTAGTGGCCTCGAGAAGTCTAGCCTAGAGATGCGGCATGCTCACATTACATAGCTGAACACTGACCAAAAAGACTTGTTGAAGACTGACCAGAAGAGCTTCTAGGACCATGAGCATGACTAGTTCATAGAAACAAAATACGCCAATATCGAAACTGAAGACTAACCAGAGGTAATTCAAAGACCAAAACAGGTTGACTAGGCCCATACGAATAAACAGGGAAGCGCTGCCCAATTCAAAACTGAAATCTGACCCATTAAACAACTGTAACCGTAACTGAGACCTAAACATACAGTCAGAAGAATGCCGCCCACGCAGGGGAAACCGAAAATTTAACTTTAGAAAAAAGGTCTGAGCATGAGAACTGTAGAGCATATAATGACTATAAAACAAGAGGGAATTGAGCACCTTCAAGCAACAGAGAATGAAAAACCATTGAACGCATACCTGATTAAGCTTCATGAGAGGTGGAAGGCGAGTATTTAACGATGCGACACCCATACTTGTAGGGATCTTCATCTTCGGAGGGATGGCCCTCTTTGCCTGAAGAACCGCCACCAGTAGGGACGCTCGGACCAGCTTGAATGTTCATGTCTTGGGTTGCAGTGCCACCAGGATCCTTACTCTGCTTGTTGTCAATCTGAGAAGTGCCATGCTTATCTTCCGCCCTCGTCTCCAGAGTCACCCCTGGTGTCACAACAACTAGACCAGAAGTATCCTCTCAAAGCTCAATGGTGATTGAAGCTATGAAGGAGAAATTACTGAGTGTACAGGGGAACTGAAAATGAGCGGTGTGAGATTGAGAATTATGAGAGCGCGCTGCTGAATTATGCTGCCCTCGACCCCGTCCACGACCACTCCTGGTAATGGGATAGTGGTCAGAGCAGAAGTCCAAGGAATAAGACGAGGAGTCCGAAGTAGAGGAGGAGGGTTAGAAGATAACTCGCCCACGAGAACTTCCCCTCCTGTAGCGCATTCTTTGGCGCAATCTAGGCATAACGAAAAGAGCAGGAGGTGCTGAAGAGGCAACAATACTGTGAAGGTAGGGGGGGACTGAGAGGGGCCTAGCTTCAGCTCGTAGAGGAGCACTAGGAAAGACTGAGGACGAGCGACAACTGAATTTGCAGAATGGGCTTTGTGAAACGTGAAACCCCGGTGATAAATCAACACAGCATTCCAGAGCACAACGTTTCCCTGGGCTGGTCTGAGAGCGAGGCTCTGCAGCAGCAAGGGAACAACACGAGCGTAGAGGAGGAGCATGAATGAATTCTTGGAGGGGTGCCATGACAGATGAACTTGCAGGCTGCTGTGGAGGGACGAGCTGCATTAACGCAGCATTGAAGATGTTAGCAGAAGACTTAAAGAATGGCATCACGCGAGGCCAGATGGCGGTGGTAATAAGCCACAGGCCAACCCCCCAAGCCGCCCACGTGCAAAACGCAATGTTACACACCTGCATCCGGGAAATATAATATTTACATTAAAAAATAGGTAACAACACAATTATATTGATTAAATTGAATTGTCTATAAACCATTTCAATATTTCATTTGAATGTTCTATATGTTATTTTGATATTGTGTAATAAACAAAATGTAAAAGAATATATGAAAATTTCAATGACATATTTCTAATAAGAAATTATAATAAATAAAATATGGTATTTAGTTTTATATTTTCCAAATAATTAGTATATTATGATTTAATGTTATTTGATAATTTTTATTTAGTTATATAAAACATAATTTTTTTAATAGAGTTTTATGTTTATGGTTTTTTTATTAGTCATTAAAATGACAAAATACATAACCTTAGTTGACACTATTTTTTTATCCATTACTCTATTATTTTTTTATTTAATAGTTATAATTGTACATTTGGTTAGAATTTCCGGATTAAATATTCTCCAATTTATTTGGATTTTGTTTGTAAATAAAATATTTATAATTATTTATTTATTTGAAATTGTTGTATCAAATACTCTTCAATTTATTACAATTTTTTAAAAATTGATCTAGAATATGTTTATATTAAATACTCTTTAATTTATTATATTATTTTTGAAAATTAATATGAAATATATATAAATAAATTATGAATATGTCTATAATGTGTGTGTTTTTTTTATATTATATTTGAATAAAGCTTTTATCAAAATTTAAAAAAAAGTCAGCTTTAAAAAAAACAGACAATATACTCGAATCCTGTCGACGAATGGCTATTGTAGTTGTCTTTAGTTGTGCCACCAGAGGATGAGAGGCTACACAAGTTCATGTCATTTACACTCGGATGCCATGGATACCTGTATCCATTCTACCAGTGTGGGAGCCAAGATACCAATAGCCATGCCCTGCAATTCCGCGTCAGAAAAGCGACAGAGATTGGTATTGAAACCATGGTGAGTTTCCAGATAGAGGAATTCAACAAGCAGAGCACAATTAAGCTCTCAATTGGTGAACCAACCCACTCCAAAGTAACCCCAGAGTAAAACTAAACGGTGCTTGCGATGCAACTAAAACTATCTGGATGAGCAGAACAGTCCCCTAGCTTGGTCTTACTACGGTCACATGAACGATAATTTCCCTTTTTCTAGCCTGCATTGACACTAGAATTTCTTGTGGGTGCTTGTTATTTGAATTGATAAGAGGATTCAACATGTGATCTGTTATCACTTAGATTTTCCTTGAAGTTGTTGGGAAGAGGAAAGGGGTCCGAGGTAACCACAAACCAACTTTTAAATATAGAATCTAGCCAATCTGTACTCAAAGAGGGCTCTCTCTTTATGATTTAGCTTGGTTTTGAAAGATATTAGGCTAGTTGTGAAGTTTAGGAATTTTGTTTGAGTTTGGGTGGTGAGATTCAATAGCAGAGGGGTAGGACCGAATAGTTTAGGCCATTGGGCTAATGGAGTCAAAGAAGATGGCTTAACTGGATTTGGTTTCTTAACAAAGGATGGTTTCACAGGGCAAGATGGTCAAACAGGGAACAAATAAAGACTTGGAATAGATGGAATGGACTCAAAATGGGTGAAGGGCAGTTAAGAATCCTTCAACCTATTTGAAAAGGGAACTTGAATGATTACTAATAAAGAGCAGTTGAGTATTCTTTACTAAATAATCAAAGTGAATAAACTATAAAACATGAGCAATTAAGATTTCACTGTTTATGCTAGTTCAGAAGAAAACATTGAGAATAATAACGATTGAAAACAGAGTGCAATCAAGCATTTTCCGAATTACTCTTTTTCGTTTATCATTCAGATGTGAAACATAGGTGATATAAGAAATAAGGAAAACTTTAAAACATAAGGTATAGAGGACTTATTGATCCGGTGTTTGATTCAAGAAATATGTGGAAAGTCCTTTGCATCAATTCTTTATCTAGCAAGCCATACAAAAGTTGGTCCAACAGCACTTTATTCCAAAATAATCAGTATTACAACAATGTCTAAGAATCCACACTCAATACTCCAATTGAGGGAGTATTTATACAAAAAATTTACAAAAAATATCTCATAACAGAGTGAGATATATTCTAGGATGACTATGAATAAGTTACAAGAAAATAGAGACAAATGGTCTCGAAGATAGGAGAAAAGGTAAACTGATGTTGTGTTGTTCCTATTCTCACTGAGTGTGCTGGAGGCAGGCCCTATGATTTGGCTTGCTACTGTCTTCTTTGGTAACTTTGTGCTGGCTGCCCTATTTTCACTGATACTCTTTACCTGTTCTGATACACTTTGACCTGTTTGATCTCTGTTCATCTTCTTTACCATTACTTACTACAGTAAATAACCAAAATTTACATTTTACCAAGGATAATTTTACAAAATTTCCAATATGTCTTCCCACCATTTTGGTTCTGGCAATCTGTTTTTCTGAAGTTTCCTCAGGGTCTCATCAGTTTCTGTGTACCTGAAAAAGGTAGGCTGAATTGGGAACAAGTGCTTTATCTCATGCTCGACATAGAACAAGTTCTCCAGATTGTCATAGAGAACTCTACCTGTAGGAAATGCTTTTGTTCCTGATGCACTTGTTGATGAACCTGCTTGGTTGCCTGCATACTGATCCAATTTCTCCACATAGTCTATATGCCTCATTAGTTTATCATTAATAACTAAAGGACTTGGCAACCCTTTACCCTGCAAAATGTTAAATCTCTTCATGAAGGCATTAATTTCTTCCTGCATGTCATGGCACCTTCTTTCTAAGTTCTGCATCAGAGTTCTTTTAGTAAAGACCCTTTTGATTTCCAAAATTGTACCTGTTCTATCTTGAATGCCCAGCTCTTCAAGCTGGTACTTATTCCTGGTATTCAAAAACTGTATGAGCCTGTTGGCATCCTCAGGCATATTACCTAATTCTGCCCTTGTCTTTTGAATTTCTTCTTGAGCTAGTTTCACTAAATCAATTTGCTAAAAAATTATTTAAATTGATGGCCAAGCATCATTTATTGATTGAGTTATGTTGGCCCAAAGAATTTTCTTGATTTCTGACAAAGGCTTGTCAAAAGTAAGATCTTTTTCCAATGATTTGACTTTGTTTTCTAAAACTTTAATCTCTCTTGTCTTTTCTGCAGCATTTATTTTTGAGAGATCATACCTTTGCTCTAAATTGGCATATTGATCTTTTACCTTATTTAGCTATGAAACTTGTAGTTTTAGTTCCTCCATTGATTTTATTAGTTCTTCTGTGCTCAAATTAGCAATGTTGCCCTGTGCTACTCCTGTTGTTCCTATTGTTGTTGTACATGTAACTGCCTCTGTTGTGACTACTGGAATATTTGGTGCTAATGCTACTCCAAGAGTTGATGGGACTGCAGTTGAGACTACTGGTATCACATTGGGAGGCTGAGAGGTCGACTCTCCCTGCTTGTCCTTAAATGCTTTTTCAAGTGCCTGTTTAGTATCATTCAGTCGTTCATTAAGCTTTAAGAGCAAATCCATCATTTCTTCTTCAAATTTTTGCTTTATAACCTCAGCAGTTTGTGGATGCCTGGAAGGTGGCAGTTTTAATTGTTTCCTTAGGGCTGCAATATCTTCATCTTTCTTTTTGATCAAGGCTTCTGTAGCCTTAACATCTTTGGGATCATGGCCCAATCCAATAATTATTTCTTCTAAGGATTTTATTCTGTTATCTTTGGCCTGAGAGGAGGCCTTCTCCAAGTGTAATTGAGCAGTAGTGTTGTCCAAAGAATTCTGCAATCTTTGGGCCATCATTGCCTTACCAGTCAAGGTTGAATAAATCATTTCTCTAGTTTGTTTATGCAACTCAATCTGATCCAAAGGATGAATATCCTTTGCCATGACTTCAAAATTTGTTCTGAGATAATCTGCTGCTGATTTAGGCTGCTGCACCTTTGGCTTGAAATAGCTCATTACCATTTTGCCTTCTTTGATGTCATAGGCTGAGATCAATCTCTGTTGATTTGTAGGAGCCATCTTCAAATATTGGTTATAAACCTGCAACCTCAATGGATCATTCCTGGCTTTTATTTCTGTAAATGTCTTCTTGATATCTGAGGCATTTGTCCCTGGTGGCCTGAAAGAAGATATCTCTGCACTTTACTGCCTGTCTAGCTCCTGCCTCTGTGAGCTAGTGGATGTTCCTCCTGCTGGAAAAGTTTGTTGGCTTTCCACTCTTTCTTCCCTCTGACTATCTGTAGTTTCCTCAGAAAATTCCTCCTCTGAAAGGGGATTTAGTCTTTGTCTTTTTGCTCCAGGCTGTCCTGAAGATTCACTGGCAGGGGTAGTTGTTTCCCTGTCTCTCTTTTTGTTTCTTTCCTCATTTAGAGGAGTTTGCAGAACTGGAGGCTCTCCCATATTGATATGAGTGGGAGAAGTATGTATTTGAGCATGTTCTTTGGAAGTCTCAGGCTGCTTAGACATTGTAGACTATTCTGTGGTTTGAAAGCTGGTCTCTAATTCTTTTCCCTTTAATGTTCCTGTGACTGGTGTGCTTGTTTCCTGTGAAGGTTGCTGAGAAGTTCCAGCACTGGAGGCACCAATTCCTGATATTTGAGATAACTCAAATGGTACCTGCCCAAAAGAATCTAGGTCAAGCGTTTTCTCAAGATCTCTCATAACATTCTCAATATTGACCTGTTCACTATCATGTTCTACTAGGGTACCTTCCCTCCATTCATCCATATTTACAAATTGTTCAATCTCTGGAATCCTATGGTGAATGTATGGTGATAACCTGTTTTTCATTCTCCTATCACAGATGAAACTATTATGGTCATATGGCCTCCAACCAAAACTTTTGCAACTTAAGATGATCTTCTAGAATTTTCTCTGCTTCTTTCCATGCTTCCCTATCATTGCAGACAAAAGGGCCTAACTGATTTTTTATTTTGAGTTGAGCTTTATTTTTGGCTTTGTAAAAATGAACCATGTCTGTATGTATCATTTGTCTGAAATATTCCAATGCAAACAGTCTCATTGGAACGTATTTGGGTAACTTGAAAGGGCATAACTCACATCCATATATTCAGATTTCTGTATGATTCTTGTATAGGTACCAATCACCTACTCTGTATTGCTTGGAGAGCTGTAGGATTTTCTTGATGTCACCACTGATTCTAGGAGGGGAAACCCTGTCAATAGAGTGGTTGCAGGATGAAAAAATTGGTCAATGAACTCACTGTATGAGTAAGGAGACTCATAGGATGCATGGAAGATGGGGCTCCAAAAGGTAACAGACCTTGGATTGCCTTTATTGTCAAGTTTCCTCATAGGGAAAGGGAAGTTCTCTGACTGATAATACAACATAAGATGATAAATGAAAGTGGTGTATTTAAAGACTCCTTCATTGTCCAGTCTTAGGAATTGGTCATGAATTTTATTGGCAATATAGGAGGCATAATCATATTTAACAGCAGGGGGCTGTCCAGGAGTAAAAATTGACAACAACACTAAGGTTACATCATCAACATACTCACCGGAGTTGAATCCCATGATTAAGGCTATCATATCAACAATGAGTTTTCCTATGTCTGTGAAGAAAGTCTGCAGATAGGGAGGTGGGCCTTTAGGATGATGTTTAGGGTCCATGAAAATTTGACAGATGCGAGTCAGTTCTGACTGAGACAATTGGGAAGATTTCTCAAGTAAGTATCCCATAGAAAGGGGAGTGAGAACTTGTTCAGGGGAAAATTGCAACATTTCATTAATGGATGCAGTTGTTATGGGGAAAAGGATTGTTTGACTTGGGGACATGACAACTCTGAGATTAGGGTCATAGTTTGCCTGGCATTGATGAATCAGATCAGGGAAAACATGGACTGAGGGGAGAAAATACCTGGGAAGGTTTGATTCCCACAGTCCCAGGATATCTGAGCCATTTAGGTATTGGTTTCTGACTTGGCAAAAAACTTTCAAGTGGTTCATGTCAGTGGACAAATCCCTTATCTGAAAGTCTTTATCTGCAAGAGGCAGATAGTCTAAGTCTTTATGAGGGGCATTCATGGGTGCAACAAACAGAGCCACAGGGGTTTCCATTTTTTGTTCTTGTCGATTCAGAAAGGAATTTTGGGTTTTTGGTGAAAAATGGGCAAATTAACTGATCTGGGAATTTATATTGGCAAAATAAAGACTAAATTTGCAAGGAATTTTGCCTTTTGTTGTGGATTTTATGCTGTAAAACTAAACTTGCAGGGTTTCGGTGGAAATTGGCTAAATACCTGTATTTGAGGAATGAACAGAGTAATGGCAGGTGCTAAGGGTGGCTAATAGGTTCTGGCTGCGTCGGCTGCAATTCTCTTGGTAGGGTGACGGTTTAAAGCTTGGCAGGTTGACTTGAACGTTGTTTGCATGGGAGCACAGTCGTAGTACAGAATAACAGAGAAAACGACACTTTGTTGGGGTTATTAACAAAGTCAAAAGGTGGCGGGAGTTTTTTATTCGGGCGGGTGACATAAGCGGGAAAGGACATTTTGTCGCATGCGGAGGGCGGTAAGTGGTACGTGATCGCACCGCTTTTGGAGACGGGCGGGTTTCGGCCGGGAGCCAACGATCCCATACATTGGGCGATGTGTGGCAAGGTAATGTTCAAAAACCACTTTGCGATCGCGCGCTAATGCGCGGTCACAAAGTGGTGCGCGATATCACTTATGGCCGTTGGATGATGGAGGCACGATCGGACGGCTGACGGGAGGCGTGATATGGCGGAGTTTAATGGATGTGGGCCTGACCCAATTAATTTTTTTTTTAATCATATCGGGAGTGATATAATTGGTTGGGGAGGGTTCTTAATTAACCATGAGGGTTAATTAATCCCTATTAATGGAGTGGGGGGGTTAGGCTCTTAATGAACTACAGATTAATTCATTAATCCCTTTTTAACTGTGTTTATGGTTATAACTAACCGGGGGTGGGGTATATAAAAATGTGGGGATTTTAATATAAAATAATACGGGAAAGGTAATATTTATGCGGGATTTATATAATACATGGGTTAATAGTTAATATGCCCATGTAAATGTAAAAAGCGCTAAGTAAAACATTAGAATGAGTATTTTCACTTAGGCTTAAGTGAAAAAGGGGTTTTTATGTGATATTGTGTATTTTTCTTAAGTAAAATAGGATTTTATTTAGGAAAAGACTTATGAGAGTGAATGAATGATGATTTTAAGTACTTAGGCTTTTAAATTATTGGGCCGAGGGTCTGGTCCCTCTAGAAGTCAGAGAAATGCTCTGAGCCCCTCTAATTTTCAAAGACCTTAATACTTAGGGGGAATTAGTGAATTCTTTAGGGAAAAATGAGAAGGGAAGTTAATTATTTTGACTTTGTCTTGCTTGAAATGCATCAAGTGTAATGTCTGCCTTGCACTTGTGATGAAAGTGGAAATTAACACATTTAGAAACATTATCCATCACATGTAATTCTGCAACATCATCTACCTACCCTACCTACTTTAACCTGACATTTTTCTCCTTTATTAGGGTGCACTTGGACTGGCAAACCCTTATCACATTTTTTTCTTTTACATGTTGAAATCTATCTAAGTCTAACCTTATTACATCCGAGGGTTCAGATTAAATTGTTGACCTCCTTTTATTCACTCTACCTATCTACTTATATGCCAAGATTAAATTGTTTGGTCATATTTTTATTCTCTATCTCTAAAACATTAAAATTGAAAATATGAACTAATCAAGTTTAAGCTGTTTGACCGTTCATCAGTTGTGGCATAAGTTACAAGTTGCACACAATTTGTTTATTACATAAGAGTAAAAAGTAGTGGCATTTAGAATTGCACACTTTCCTTGGTCTTTCTTTTGGTGGGGTTCATTTTCTTTCATTTTTTTGACCATTTTATTCTTTTCACCCTTTGATTTTTCTTTTAGGGTATACCCTCTTTACATTTTTTAATTTTAATTTTTATTTTTTGACAAAATGGAAAACCTTTGCAACAAGTAAAGGTATGAACATATTACATAGCCCATCAAGTCAATCATGAAAAATGACACCTATTGGTATAGGAGCATAACATGATTAGCCTTTATGTTGTTTTTTTCTTTCAAGAGATCACTATAAAGCAATCTATTTTGTGACATAATTATAAAGCTTACATAAATGATAGAATCAAAGATTATGTTTACTTGAAAACTGAAAACCCCAAAAATGCTCCAAGACAAATAAAAATGACAAGAACAACAAGTAAATAATATTTTAAATTAATCTCTTTGACGATATCAAGTCTAAGTGAAATTCTCCCTAGCAACTGACTCGCACATAAAAACATGTTAAAAAATTTATCGAGTTATATACAACATGTGACAGTAATGACAATTTCATCCATACACTGCCAATAATATAGTATGTTACTAATTTACTTCAGATTACTTACATTAAATTATCCAACAGAAAAAACAATTAGTCGATTCTAGTTTTACTTAGTTTATGAAACTGCAATGAGCCGACAAAAACAAAAAGAAAATAAATAAATTAAGGGATAATATTTGCCATTGGCTAACTGTCCATTTTTGTCCCAAAATATTTCACGATTGAAAGAAAGAATTTGCGTAGATTTCTATGGGATTAAATCGTGCTCTAGAGGTTGCCAAGGGTCATAACCTACCAGTCGAATTTTAAGAAACATATTTTCTTACATGTGATTTATCCATTATTCAGGTTAGTTTTTGAACAAGGATTCTTGAAGTTTGTTAGTTTTTTATCAGGGATTCTTGAAATTCGTTAGGTTTCGGCTATAAAATTGAGGAATACAATACACAACTGCTGCAAACAACGACCAATTAAAAAAACTCCAACATTTTCTCAAGTAATTGTCATTTTAGATGGGTCTACATATATTGTTATAATTTAATTGTGTAGTTGCGTCAACCTATATGGATTTTTTTTTCCTGAGGGAACCATTCTTATCTACAACCTACGTGTTTTTGAAAGTCTACTCCAATACCAACGTGATTCAATTTTTCCAAAACATCATGACAAATGTAATTGTCGTTAGCATGCCTTATGGAAACTAAATTGGTGGCCATGCAAAGCAGGTGTTATTGATTCATGGCAAGACACATCTCACATCATTCAAATTCGAACTAAATTGTACATTTGGTGGCCATGCAAAGCAGGTGCTATTGATTCATGGCAAGACACATCTCACATCATTCAAATTCAATGTAACTGCATCTTTTCAATGTCTGTCCTAAACCACCCCCAAACTCATGGCAATTGCTTTTGCCAGGAATGTAAACAATCAACAATTGTGGGAAACTCCAATGGTCAGGGTCGTGTGAACTGGGGTAGCCAGTTCTTTGCATTTTAGAGGTCACGAGGATGAAAAACCCAGAATTGACAACATGAATGAAACTTTATCCATACAGGCATTATCGGTGTTGTTAAACCAATACTCGTGTTAAACTCTAGTTCTGGGTCAAAATGCAATCCTAGGGTAACATAAGGTCACCTAAGCGCTGCTTCACTGGGGGATTTGGTATGTAACTTAAGGTTTTGCATTCTCTTTCTACAAAACCCCGTTGTATCTAATCACCGAAGAAATCTCACCAGAGGACGAGTTTCTCATCGGTTTGGAAGAACATAGATTTCATGCTCTCTGATCATTATTTTAAGGTGCACCATTACATTTTATTTGAAAAGCTTACAAATTTTGAAAGTTTTGTGTATTGGATGTGCTTTGTTCGATTTTTCTTACACATATTCACAAACATTGCCATACAAAGCAGTAGACACAAATGTAGCCACAACCACAGACAAATATAATAAACGAAGAAGCTAATTCTTTTGCAACTATTTTTAGGAGAAGCGAGGTACATACCTTCAGAAAAAAGACACCGATACGCAGAAAGCTGAGACACACAAAGTTGAGCAGCAACAACAAGACACAGAGCACAGAAAGTGGAGCAGCATCAAAAAGACACCAAGCACAATAGTCTGGACTGGAAAAACGATGCAGAAAAGGTTGAAAAATGATGCAGAAAAGGCACTAGTAAGAAATGCTTAATTCTTAACCTAGGCTACCTCTAAATGCCACATGCATCAATATTTTAAATGCCCAACCACTCCACTGAAACATAATTAAATGCGCAGACATAAATAAATAGAGTAATAGTGCCCAAAATGTCGTTGTCGTTGAAATGTCACTCATATGAAATCACTGCAAAAGATATGGATTGTGAGCTGGACTGAGGAGGACAACTGCTGGAAAGCTTGTTCATACAATTTTGTGATGATTTCTCAATAAGACCGAGAGCTTAATAGCCAATTAGATTAAGGAAAAATAAAATAATTTATTAAAAAAAATAGTTTCCAAATGTTAACTTTAATCAATATGATTTAATTTTTAGTCAAACTTAAACTAATTGGCAGTCAATTTTTTTTTTGAATGCGTAATACCCACCTTGCGATAGGGATAGTAATATAATAATAATAATAATATATATATATATAGATATATATATATATATATATATAGATATATATATATAGATATATATATATATATATATTATATATATATATATATATATATATATATATATATATATATATATATATATATATATATATATATATGAAAAATTAAATAACTTTTACTGAAATTAACATACATAATAATAATTGAGTTATTGTCACATCCCTAGTGAAACAACACACCACAAATAAATTTTTCTTTTTCTTTTTATTAATATTCATTCACTGTACATTCGTCTTAATACTAATGTCATTCATTGGTAATAAAAGCATCAATGATATTAAATGCATTTATAGATTTACGGTTGAAGTAATGTGGACTTGATGTTAAATGCCAGATAAGTTGTTGATTTAGAGTTGGATCACCAACCCTTACTATGGTTAAGACCCATATCATATCTATGACATAAGGTTTCCTATAGCCAACGTTAATAATTAATAAACTTAGGTTTTAAAACATTTTGGTTTTATTTTATTATGGAAGTCTCTGGACCACTGCGCTAATCCATCCACCTGTCCACCTTGGGAGTGGTGACCTCATCGATGGTCCAGGATGGAGATGGCCATCCAACGGTGAAGATTGCTTAGAGCCGGGTCTTAGCAACTACCGATTGAACCCTGTTGCTAGAGGCTCATTTGCGATGTTCGTACTAGGGTTTTGCGTTTCTCCTTTGCACATAGTCGAGAGTTCAGTCAAGTGCCTCAATCTTCTTCCATGGATGTCATCATCTTCCCAACGCAAGACTGCGAGGTTTTTTCAACTTCCTATGCATGTATGAAAAGAATGGATTTTATGATAGATCTCTTGAAACAGAAATAGATTGTTTTCTTAAAAGATGCATATGAATCTTGTTCATACAAGAACAAGAATGCATGCTTGTTTCTTGAAAAGATTATGTGCATTGAAGTAAAGGTCATTGTGTTAGGAAAAACACATGTTACATGCATAAAAGGGTAGCCATTGTGACATAGAAAATATTTTTTTGCTTATAGATAAAGAAAGTTATTATGTTCTTGAAAAGAATAATCTCTTGAAAATATTGTCTGGCTAGATGAATTGTGTCAATTTCTTGATTTCGGTGCATAAAAGGTTAAGTTAACCTTGTTATTGTTGCCTGGTTTTTATGCATAAAGATGGTTATCTATGGTAATTTCTTGAAAGGGAAGCATGAGAAACTTACATATAGGAAGATAGAGAAATGAGGTTATATTAACTTCCAAGTATGTAATTGTTTACATGAAAATAATACCTAATGATGGTAGAATTTTAGAGAAGGGAATATGTGTTGCATACATTAAAGAAGGGCTATTATGATAAGCTCTTGCATGCACAAAAAATAGTCATTGTGTTATAGAGATATGTTCTTTGTATGGATAGAAGAACTATTGAGCTATATTTCTTTAGAAAAATTATATGTGATTACTTTTATGCTATCATAACTATTATCTTAGTTTCTTGTGGAATAAGATGTATATGCATGCAAGATTTGTGTTAGCTTTCATTGGAAAGAATATACATTCACATGCGGGAAGTGACAACATGTTGTGTTAGATTTCTTTACGTATTTGCATGCATAAAAATTAATAGCTAAAGAGCCAGTTCTTTAGACAAGCTTATGTAATTCACATGTAAGAAGATTATAATTGATGTGTTAGTTCCTTTAAAGGAATGTCTGGAAAGTTGTAGTGATTTGTCTTGTAAGAATGTGTGCTTATGCGAGGGGAAATATTAGTTAATATGGTATTGTTTATAAACATTCATTGATGGTTATACACTTATAACTAATGCATATGCAGTGTTGTTAAAAGAAGCATGTTGCAATAGTTTATTGACATTTCATGTATGCCATGAATAGATGATATCAATGTTTGTTGATGACAACACTGGCAAGAAAAGATGGTGAATTGCGTAAAGGATAGATTATGTTTAAAATTGTGGCATGTAAAGAATTAATGGTCTATGTAGATGAGTGCGAGCTGCGGGATGGTCCATTCATGAAAACAACTTGGCCACAAAGATATGAATATTGAAGATTTGTGGGTAAATGATATCATGATGATTGTAATAGCTTTTAGCTAGACATGTTGTATTTTAAGTGATATTTTCTTGTAAGATTTTATGACAATGGTTAAGGGATGGATTCCCTTATAAGTCATTGAGTGAGGGGTGAACACCCTCACGAGCGTTTAATAATAAAATTAAACATTTGTTGGTTTTCACCCTACGGGGTTTCTAGGGTATATCCATGTTCAATGATGTGAAATGGTAAAAATGAGTTACCTTTTGCCTATTTTATGGTCATTTTCATCATTAATTTATTAGTGTCTTGACCTAAATATGGCCCAATTTTATCATGAAACAAGTATTTTTAATCCTTTGGTGGTGTTTTGAGTAGGATGACAATTATTTTAACAGATTTGATGATGTCTCGATTGAAACAGACCATTTTGACCAAGGAGCATACTTTTATCACCTTTTCAGGCTTCGTAAACCTACAAAAAAGGAACCCCCTGGAGTCCTCTTTCAGCTCTTTTCAGACTCCCTAAACATGAAAATATTGTCGAGCACTTGTCCTTTTGAACTCGTTAAAGGAAATGAAAAGACGTCTACTCATTAAAGTTAACTCTTTTCTAGACTGATAAACTAACTACGAAAAATGAATACCTTAGTTGAACAGGGCTAAGAGGTTCTACTGAGTATTGTTTTCTACCTTTTCAGATTCAAGAGACAATTTATGAAAAGGAACCTTTGGATCATTCTTTTTTGCCTCTTTTTAAAACTCTCCAAACATGAAAAATATGTTGAGTTAGACCTTCGCTGGACTCGTTAAAACATCAAACAATGATGGACTCGACAAACATGATGAGACTGAGCCACTCTTTCTTAGGGTTTGATGAATGTACTCAAAGGGATTCATCTGAAGGATGAACTTACAGATCAAGAATATGTTATCCTCCTTAAGCTTGTTAAAAAATAAAGAGGTATTGACCAACAATGGTTGAGGAAATTGGGAAAATGGGATATTCCACCTATTATGGTAGCGAGTCACTCTTGAACATGACTTTGTGGTTGTTGGGTTGGAGAATTTGCTTTTCTTTTGGTTCATTATACCATTTAAGAGCCTCCATTTTCAGTTTTGGGTCAATGTTTCCAACTCCATTTAGTGTCGTCGATGTGTTCAAGAGAAGTCATTTAGTTAATATATGCTACGATACTCTTAAGCCTTCATTCCATGTCTGTCATTCCTAAACCAGTTCCACATAAAAGTCTTTCTCTCTTGAATCATGATACCCATTTTGTGTCATTGATGGAGGATACATCAAGGCCCTCTTGCGACAGGTCGCTTCCTATCGACATCAACTCATTATCTAGGAATTTGACTTAGAAATTCATCCTTAAGTACCTTGGAACTTGCTTACATCAATGAAAAGTTTACTTGCTCTCGACGACAGGTTTAAATCACTGGCCTTTGACCGACAATTTATATGTGGGTTTGACTTCAACTCATTCATTGAAACCATATGGATTATATTGCAGTACCTTGAGAACCATTAACATCATTGGTGGTTTCTCTCATGTTTGTTAACGGCTTGAATCATTGGTCGGTAATCAGAGGGTGTCTACCATGTTCGACTCCAGCTCCTTTATTCACATGGTTAGACTCGTACGTTGGACAATCGAGTGAACAATATACAATACCCCAGATCTAGTTCCATCCATCTGAGCTATGATTTCAGGATTAATACGAGAGCACAATATGATGGCTATGATCATACAGACAATCATCCAACCATGGGTCCACCCTTTGTCATTAGTGGAAATGTCTTCTTGATCATTGTACATGTAATGTTAGCTTATGTGTTGAGCATGGTTATGCCTCCCTTAGAAAAGTTTTGATTGTGCTAGAACCGCCAACAAAGGGGATCTCCCCGGTATGAAGTCCCAACTAGACCTCACATCGTTTGGTGTAAGATTCCCATCTGGTATGATGGCTCGGTTGCCATTATCTTAGAGATTTTCCTTAGCTCTTGTTGTTCAACACATGAGAGTGTTATGCTTGTAACTTCAAGAAAGCAAGGTGAGTATGCCTGGTGAGTGCTTAATGTAACTTTTTGTCCAGGTTCTCTTACTGTTAAAAGGGGGAGGTAAAGTGAGCCTCTTGATGGGAGGGAATAGTCCCAACCCAGGAAGAAACACATGTGAATAACAACAAGGGTTTGTCCAGCATCTAGCGGAATAGTCCACAACGGATGCGGTAGTCATGAAAACCAAAGGTCAAGGGAGAACATGTACATCGTCCAGTGGAGTGGTGATCAGGTGCTTAGTATTTAGCTCAAAAATAAAAGTTCTCATAATCGCTCAAAACCTGAACTAACGCGTCCCTCTCAGTGATCGAATCCCAATGCAACTCGTTTCACTCAAAACGAAGCTTGTATGAGGAAGATATTGCGTTCTGTTTGCTTTGCCAAACAGAGGAATATTTGAAAAAAAAGTATAGTCATTGCACAATCAGCAGTTTGTATTCCTGACGTGGTAGGTGACTGGGCAGGTTAAAGGGTGGTCAACGACCAACTAGGTCTCGCCAAGTGGTGCGTTGTGATTGGTCTGCAGTATGGTGAGTTGGCTTCATTTTAGTGGTCAGAGGAAGTACCAATGAAAAGGGGACATGTGGCAAGCCTGGAGGTCACCACTTGTTCCTCCCCAAAGGTTGGGAATATCGATGCACAATGGAAAAACTATGGGCAAGTCGGCAGAGTCAAACCTGCGACCTCACTCGAATAAACTCCACGCCTTACCGTTCTACCACTGTGTTGGTTCTTAACCTTCAATGGTCGCATATCGTATTTAAAGTTTAACCATGACGGAGTTGGGGTAAAACCGTTGGCATTTATCGCCAACATGTGACCACACCAAACCATCTGGTAGCTAACGGTTAACCAAAACCCCTCACATTAAGCGCTAATCACAATTAATGTTAATTAAACATTTTTATCCACTGATTAAGTGCTCATGTTAACCACACAGATCAAGTGAAGTTTAGCATTAATTAACCACACTTGTCACTAATTAACCTGCAGTTTAGTTTGGCGACATTTTTGGCGGTCCTCCAAAATTGGTGCTAACTCCATATTTAATGGAGTTAACTGGAGTTCCTCCAGTTTTAGTGGAGTTTTACTAGCAGAAACTATTTTTGCCATAACTTTTGCAAAATTCGACCAAATTGGGAACAGAAAAAGGAATTCTTAGATGATTTTGATGTTCTGAGCACATTGAAGTAGGATTCAGGAGTAGTAGAGCATTGTAAACAACACTTTTTTCCATTTTGAGCTAATACAGAGGCACAAGCCATGGAAGTTGGACCAAGGAGATGTAGCCCAGGAGGGGTGAGATCCTTCATCAAAACACTATGTTAAGTGTTCATTTGATGGTTTGCTGTATATTTGTCTGTTGTTGTTCAACGTTTCATTTCCATGCTATTTTGCTCACGAATTTAACATAAAAACTTGACAAATTTACTTGTTCATTCAAAAACACCATAAAGGAAACCTATGCACATGAAGCAAATGATAAGCAATTGTTTTTAATTCTGAAGTTGAAATTAGCATAGAAAAACTAACATTCAACAACATATCAAGTTGATATCAGAGCAAAGGTTATTTTCTTGATTGCTTGAGTTTTGTGGAAGTAGGGTTTTAATGGTTGCAAATTTGTGATGCTTACAAGGTTAAAGTTGCATAGAGGAGAAGGGAAACTATTGGTTGCAACTCCTGAGGTAATGCCCAGAAGAAGGAGAGCCACAAGGCCACAATCTCCACCCAAAGTTCCAATCCCAACTGCACTTGAAACGCCTCAAGTTTTACCTTCAATTGAGATTGAGGAGGTACAAGCAGTACCAGAAGCTGAGCTTGAATCCAAAGCTGTCATGTCTGGAGCAGGAGAGATTGAAGGTATTTCAGAAGAGGAAGCATTCAAGAAAGCTTTCTATGACTTAACTAACATGGTTAGAGTCCTCTATGAAGAGAGGAATACTAGAATGGATGGAGAGAGTTCTAAGTCCCCACATGGAGAGGGATGCTCAAGAGATAAAAAATATTAGAAGAAGGATTCAAAGGGTAATGGAGGAATGCCTCCTCCATCTCAACCATCTTCATCATCTTCCTCATCATTTTCATCATCTGAATAATCTCAAACGGCATCATCTTCCACTTCCACCACAAAAACTATTCATACTCATTCAAAAATCCCAAAGGAAAAAACTCCCTTACCCAAATTGGACATTAAGTTTGAATTTCCCATGTACAATGGTGAGGTCAATACAGAAAAGTTAGGCAATTGGATTCGACAATCGGAGGTTTATTGCAGAGTTCAGAACCTTCCAGAAGATGACATAAAGATCCAGTTGGCTTCACTGACGCTAGAAGGAGCAACACCAATTTGGTGGGAAGAAAAGACTCAAGAGGAAAATGAATTCATGGTAAGATATCCATTTCTTGGGTTGAATTTGTTTATGCAATTAAAAGACAGTTTTATCCTTTAGCCTATACGCAAAAAGCCATCATGAGTTGGAAAAATTTTAGACAACTCAAAGGCCAAACCGTTCAAGACTATACCCAAGAGTTTAGGAAAAGGGCTTTGTTGTTAGGAGTAAACTTTAATTCCCAAGATACACTGTTGAAATATATTAGCGGTTTACATTCCTACTTAAAGCAAACTATCCTTATTTCCAATCCAAGCAAATTAGATGAGGTATGTGTGCAAGCCACACACCTTGAAGCAAGAGGAAAGAACATTCAGGAAGAGGGTAGTAAGAAGAAGCCATTCAAGGGTAAGGAGAAAGAGAAGGGTGGAAAAGGGAAAAGAAAGAAGAATTCAAGTGTGAAGAAAGAAGGGGAGAAAACTATAAGCCAACATTGTTCCAAAGTGGGGCGTGATGAAACCCACTGTTGGAAATTACATCCCGAACTAAGGCCTAAGAAACCAAACAATAAGGGGAAATAAAAGATGACTGCTACCACACAACATGATCTTGGATCCGATTCTGGTGATGAAACCAAGATTTTAGCCATGGTCACAAAAGGAAAAGAATCTATAGCAAGTATTAGTTCCTCACATAGTCACAACAACACTCCAAATGAAGAATCAAGGATAGAGTTGTTCCATGTAAGGGTAATTTCAAATCATACAAAGATTGATGCATTATTTGATAGTGGGTCACAATCAAACTTAATTTCATAAGACTTGGTCAAAAAGCTTAACCTTGAAACTATACCTCATCATAAGCCATATCCATTGGGTTGGAAAGTCAATAATGCAAATTTACAGGTTACAAGGAAATTCTTATTCAAGTTTTCCATTACTGAAAAATTCATTGATGAAGTTGAGTTAGATGTAGTTCCACTTGACATCTCAGGAATCATTATGGGGATCCCATATTTGTATGATAGGAAAGTGATATTTTATCTTTTTTTTTTTTTTTTTTTTTTTTTTTTTTTTTTTTTTTTTTTACAATGTCGGCTACTCATATATTAAAAAAACTTTCTGAAAGGAGAACTATTACATGATGGGGGAGAGTATGAGAGCTGAGGCACAAAATCGGGTACGCAGACCCGCAATCCTCGTAGCTTCTCTTAATTGAAAGCAAGACTGAAAATAAATGGCTATACTGCCTTACATAGGATCCTCCTAACCAAGCAAATTTGCAATGCATAAAATCACGGAAAGTGTGGAGAGGCCGAATCTTCCTTCTGGGCGCTGGCTCTAGTCGATGCTTCTGCCTGATTGTTTTCGGTGAGAGTGCGAATATGGTCTATTACCGCCTCCATGTGGATGCAGCGGTTCTTCAAGTCTTCAATCTCCTTTTTTCTTTTTCCCAGCTTCTTTCGTTTGGATTCTCTATCAGCATGGTAGTCCTCTGTTAACTCCTTCAGCTGTTTTTTCACACTGTTGATCATAATGGTATGTGCCATGCACATATTGCATTCTTTGCTGTTGAAGAGATTCCCCAAAGGGTCTCTGTTTGGGCCCTGGTTGGATGGCTGGCCTTGCTTGTCCTCCATCGAAGTGGCCTGAGGATTGGTGACAGAGAGCGCGCTGCTGTTTAGAGAGCCTGAAACCACTTTGAATGGAGCGAGATTGAAGAAGTGCTGGGGCTTTAAACGGTGGGAAGGAGCTCTCAGAATGAAACCAGAGAGCTTGCTGATGATGAGGGAGCCTAGGATCGATTTGGATGGATCGGGGTCTCTGAAGAGCTGTGTCTTTAGGAGAAAGCGGGCGGGCCTCACCAGCTTCGGGAGAGCGCTGTTAAATGAACAAGAGCCACTGTTAATTAGCAACAGAATCAAATGAAATAAAGAGAGCCTTACCCTGGGATCAGGACTGAAGAACAGAGACTTTGGAGGAGGAAGAGCATCCGAGTTGCGCCAAGAGTTTAAGAGAGCTCTTAAGGCTTGATCACTGTCTGGCGAGGAGATGGGGAGCTGTCCGCTATTTGTAGAGGGACGAAGGTCCATAGCGCAGATGGAGAGGGGCTGAGAATGCCCGAGGGTAAGGAGAACACGGTCAAGGGTGATGATTACCCTGATGTCCATACTCATGTGAGAAGTATGGGCTTTTCTGATAACGCAGAGAGTGTCTACCTCGGAGGGACGAGAGATCACACAATTTCTGAGAACGATGATTGCATTTGAAGCCCGAGGTTGAGAAGATCTGATTGGGAACCCGATTGTGCTGCTTTGTAATCTTGGGGAAGATACGGAAAGATATCCTGGCTGCCTGGAGTGACTTGGGACGGCGGGAGGCTTATACTTACGGAATATCCCTGACATAGATGGAGCTGTTCTCTCTAACCTGACCCAGTTCCCTTCTGACCGCTTGATTTGCTTGCTGGTCTGCATCTTTATTGAAGTTCCTGAGGATGTGTTTGAAGGTCACCTCGCCTAAAGCTCTGACATTCTCCATGATTCGGTTCTTGATGTTGTTGAGGGCCAGTTGATTAAAATCTCTCCCTGTGGACATGGCAGCGATTATTATGGCTGAATCTCCTAGGATGAGGGGGTTTTGAAGGCCGAGATTCTTTAAGATAATCGTGCCCAGGAGGAGGCCATAGGCCTCTGCTTTGTTATTAGACATTTGGCCTAATCCCCATTCGAATGAAACCATAGTATTCCCCTGCGAGTCCTTTATGATCCCACCGGCCCCTGCTTGTCCCGGGTTCTTTTTTGAGGCCCCATCGAAATACAGGATAGGCCTCTTTTGGCTTTTTAACCAGTTATTGATTTCCTCTTCGGTGCCACGAAGCTTCCAATTCTGGCTGCCATTCCTTTCTCTGATATAGACATATGGACTTGGTTTGATGTTGAATTTTCTCATCCATTCCTTGAGCCTCTCATCCACGACCTCCATGTCTTTCTGATTAACCCCTGTTGCTTCGAAAGACTCAGCAATGAAGGCAATTGTTTTAGCTACAATGCCTGTTATGCAAGGTTTTTCATTATTGAAAATGCACTTATTACGTGCAATCCAGATTTTCCAACTCAGATTAGCAGGGATGCTGTTCCAGATCCTGTGCACTATGAGATTTCCTTTTTTGGGTTGATGGAGTCTTTTGACCCAGTTTTTATGGAGGGTCGAAATCTGAGGGGAAGGATTTCTGAGGAGATTGTGCCTGAGAGGAGATGCCAACAGGTTTTAGAAATCGGGCACTCAATGAAAAGATGAGTAATGGTTTCTTCAGCTAGCCTGCATAAACAACACATGGAAGGTCCCTGGATACCTCGCTTTCTGAGGTTCTCTGCTGTTAAAATTTTGCCATGCATAAGAGTCCAATTGAATAATTTAACCTTGGGGAGGCATTCAGGGCGCCAAACAGCCTTGTACAAGGGCCAATTATTAACTTCTGAGATGTCCTGGAGGGCTTTGTAACCTTCTTTGACTGAGTAATTACCTCCATTAGGATCCCAAACGAACTTATCTTCCTTCCTTTTGTTGATGGGGGCTGAGCCACTGAGGGAGCTCTTGAGCTCGTTCCAAAGCTTGGCTAAGTCCATGGGGAGATTGAGAGGGATCCAGCCTGCCCAGCAGTCCTGGTCCCATGAAGAAATGTCGAAGAGAGAGTTGTAATTCGCTTCAGCCATCCACCGTTGGAGGGGATACAGGTGACGGATAGTGTCTCTGGCCTGAGACCCCATAATTCTATCTTTCCAGATATTTATCTCCCTACCATTCCCTGGAGCGCTCGAGATGAAGGGTTTGCAGAGGGGGAGCGATTTCTTAATCAGATTCCAGGTTGGGGTGCCTTGTCTTTCAATAATATTTTCTGTTAGGATATTACTGTTTGGGCCGTTCAGGTATTTCTTCTTTATTATGGTAGTCCACCATGCTTCTTTTTCGTTTAGAATCCGCCATATAAGCTTGAAGCCCAGTGCTAGATTTGCTAGCCTTGGAACCCTTATTCCAAGCCCTCCTTTTTCCACAGGGAGGATTACTTTATCCCACTTAACCAAACTGAACTTCTTGGTGTTCTGCTTGCCTCCTTGCCACAGGAAGCTCCAGATTATTAACTCCATGTGTTTGTGAATACTGGCAGGAGCTAGTGCAATAGCGAACTGATAGATGGGGAGAGAGGTGAGGATGGACTTGATTAGAATCGATCTACCTGCTAAGTTTAACCAGTGCACTCCCCACCTTTGCAATTTGCCTCTGAGTTTTTCAATGATCTTGACCCAAATCCCTGATTTGATTGTCTCTTTAGCCAAAGGAAGCCCCAGATACATGAAGTGGGACCAATTTGACTGAGCTGGAATTTCCATGATGAGAGATATACGCTGAATGATGTGGTTGGGGACGTTCCAAGCGTATAACATGCATTTATTATTGTTAAGCTTGCCACCAGAGGCAAGAAGGAAAAGATCCAAGACTTTTTTGAATCTCCTTGCCATTATGCAAGAGGCACCTCCTATGAGGAGGGTATCATCCGCGAACAGAGAGTGATTTATTCCTTTCGACCCTCTGACAATTTCAATCCCTGTTATTTCTTTTTTCCTTCTCAAGTTTTCCAACTTCGAGCTAAGAGCTTCCGCCATGAGTATGTAAAGGAAGGGAGAGAGCGGGCACCCTTGTCTCAGACCCCTTGAGCTTTTGAAGGCAATGCTGGGTCTTCCATTTATGAGGGGAGCAGTCCAATTGCCTGAGATGCACTCCCTCACCCTGCTTATGAAGAGCTCAGATATGCCAAGCTTTTTGAGGACGGCCTGAAGAAAGGAGTGGTTGACTCGATCGAAAGCATTGGCCATGTCCAACTTCATTATCATGCCCTTCTCTTTCCTGGAGATACTGCTTTGAATAGCCTCTTGGATGAGGATTACATTGTCGGCGATTTGCCTCCTTGGGACAAAACCACCTTGGTTCTCAGAGATGAGAGAGGGGAGAATAGATTTGAGTCTGTTGGCAAGGATCTTAGTTATGATTTTGTAGGAGACATTACAGAGGGAGATAGGGCGAAAGCGGTTGAAGGAGAGAGGGTTAGGCTCTTTGGGGATTAGGGCTAGGTAGGAGGATTTCATTCCGCCTCCCATCTTGCCTTTTTGGAAAAAGTTTCTAACAGCTCTGATATAATCCTTTTTGATGATGTCCCAATGATTCTTGTAGAAATCCACAGTGAAGCCATCGGGTCCCGGGGCCTTGTCTGAGGCCATGTTGCGGATTGTTTGCTCTATCTCTTCGACAGTGATCTCTTTGTCCAGCTCAGAATTTTGTTCCTCAGAGATTTTGGTTTCCATTGTGTTCAGGATTTCCATACCATCACTGCCTTGCTGGTCCGCGGTAAGGAGATCTTGGAAATGAGCGGACGCAGCCTCCATTATTTCCTTGTGCTCCTTTATTTCAACGCCCTCCACTGTTATTTTGTCAATATTATTGCCAGCTCTCCTCATTTTCAGATTGTTGTGGAAAAAGGAGGTATTCCTATCTCCCGACTTTAACCATAGACACCTTGACTTTTGCCTTTGTTCCTCTTCCTCTTTTCTGTTCAGCTTATACAGTTCCTTTTGGAGTTCCATCTCTTTGATTTGCTCCTCTTCCGTATCTTGTCTGCTGTCTTTCTCTTGGTCCCACTGCGTGAGCTTATCATGGAGAGCTGATTTAGCTCTATTCTCTTCTATTGATTTGATTTTGGCCCATTGTTTTATGGCTGAACGCAGAATTTTTATTTTGGATTCCCAAACGTAGTGCGGGGATCCTTTAATCTCTGTTGACCACTGTTCTTTTATCAGAGCTCGGAATTCCTCCTGGTTATCCCATGCTCTGTTATATCTGAATGGAAGCGGTCCCAAGTTTGCTCCTTTGTCCAATTTTAGTGCTACAGGCTTATGATCTGAAAAGCATCCTTGGATGATGAGGCTTTTAATGCATGCAAAATTGGCCACTATTCTGTCTTGGATCAAGATATGATCCAATCTTTCCTTTATATTGTTTCGACCTGCTCTCTTATTGGACCAGGTAAAGCGCCCATTCTGAGGAGGGAAATCCACCTGAGGCGCCAGATGCGCTGACTGCAATTCCTTCATAAGTTCTGCTATTTTTTAAGTAGTTCTTGAAATCCTGCTCACTTATTTTGGTCTCCTGGATGAGGAGGATGTCTAGGTGTTCTGATTTAAGGAGATCGCGGACTGCATTAACTTTGAGGGAGGAGCCCATCCCCCTACAGTTCCAAGAGACCAGATTCATCATTTAATTATCTTGACGTGGGAACCCCCTTTCTCTTTCCCTTTTTCTCCGTTTCCTTTCGTCTTGTCCAGATAGGTATCCATTGGTTGTTGAATCCCTGTGGTCATTTCTTTTGCTGCAGTCTCGTCCCTTAACTCCTTGTTTGATTTCCTTCCGACTTTTCTTGGGGGATCTGCGGATGTGTTGCTTTCCTTGGACTTGTTCCTGGTTAGAATTCTCTCTACTGTGTGGGGAGGGGAGGAAGGCGGGGGGGAGGCGGGGGTAACAGGGGGGGCTCTCGGGGAAGGAGGGGGGGAAGGAGGATCAACCTCAGATAGGGTTTCGAAAAGGTTGGAGGATGAAGGGATGGTTGGGCCTGACTGAGAAGGGGGGAGGGGGGCGACTGGAGGGTTCTTGTTATTTTCGTGTGGGGGGTTGGGCCTCTTTTTCTTAACCGTTTCCCAGACTTCCTCTGCTGTTTCAGTGTTAGATTCAGAAAGATTTGCCTTTGCTTTACTGCATCTATTAGCGAAATGGCCATACTCATGACATACCTTGCATTTGAAGGGAAGCTGTTCGTAGTCAACTTGCTGAAGGTGCGTCCATTGGTCGACTCTGATTTTGATGGCTTCTGGTAGTCCCTTTCCCGGGTCCACTTCGACACAAATTCTTGCGCATGCATGCATGTTCTCCTTAGGCTCCGATCTATCGATATACTTCCCTATTCCGTTTCCAATTGCTTTCACTGACTCATCTCCCCAGCAGTGAAGGGGCAGGTGCGGGAGCCGGACCCAAACAGGAACAGCATTGGGGACGTCCATCTCCGGGTCGAAGTCAGGGATCCATTTGTTCAGGTAGAGGCCTCTTGTGTCCATAAAGTATGGGCCATTCCTGAAAATTAAGTTTCGGTCTTCCACTGATTCGAAAAGGAAGGTGAAGAACCCTCTTCCACAAAAACGGATCGCAATCTTGCCTTGAACCATCGAATTCCAATTTCTTTCCACCCATCGCTGGACAGTGCGAGGGGAGGGCCATAAACCCGTGAATTGACCAACTAGGCCTCTATCTGCAAGAGCCACCGCCGCTCTCCTTGGAAGGGCAGGGGGGAGCGGGATTTCTGGGACCTCATCCATTTTTTTAACGAAGCGAGAAGTAACGGGCCTGATCCTTTCCGAAGAGTTCTCCTGGGTGAGGGAGGCAAAGGATTTCATGAGTTCATCCTGAGCCGGTCCAGAAGGGCCCATGGCCGCCATGATCGGGGATCTGAGAGAGCCTGAGCGACCTAGCAGCAGCGCTGCTAGGCGCAGAAACGAAGCGGGACAAGGGCTTGATCAGAAGAGGCAGAGGGAAGCGGGAGAGGGGCAGGGGATACGGGGAAGGGAAGAAAACAGGAGGGAGCGAGCACGAGGGCCAGGAAAGTGATATTTTATCACCATGAGAACAAATATATGTTGCTTAAGGATGGAGTGGAGTATATTGTGAGAGCCCATCGCAAAAAGTTGAACATTTCTTTGGTTAATGCAGGGCAGATGAAGAGACTAGTAAATGCAAGTAAAAATTTTGTGCTTCTCATGATCAAGAAAAAAATTGATATTGATTGTGAATATTTTGAAGGTTGTGATGACAAATTAAAATATGATTTGTTTGATGTGGTAAGCAAGCATGGCGATATGTTTTAGGAACCAAAGGGGTTACCTCCCAAGAGGGGAATTCAACATGAGATACAGCTGTAGCAGGATGTTCCACTTCCAAACATTGGCATGTATCACATGTCGATCATGGAGAGCATGGAAATCAAGAAGCTGTTGAACAAAGGTATCATGTGCCCATCTACTTCGCCAATGTGGTTCACCCATTGTCTTGGTGCCAAAGAAGGACAAGAATTGGCGCATGTGTGTGGATTTTCGTGCAATAACGGTAAAGAATTGTTATCCACTCCCAAGAATTGATGATTTGCTTGATCAGTTGAGGTATGCAAAGTATTTCACTAAGTTAGACTTACGAAGTGGTTATCATCAAGTTAGAATAGCTGAAGAGGACATTTGGAAAACCACATTTAAAAATAAACAAGGATTGTTTGAGTGGCTTATTATGCCTTTCGGTATTACAAATGCTCCAACTACTTTCATGAGAGTTATGAATGATGTATTGAGACCATTTCTAGATGACTTTGTCATTGTTTACTTAGATGATATTCTCATATTCAGCAAATCCAGAGATGAACATGTCATGCATGTGAACAAAGTACTTGATGTCTTGAGAAAAGAATAGTTGTTTTTAAATATGTCAAAGTGTGAATTTGACAAGACTTCTTTAGTGTATTTGGGACACATTGTTGGAGGAGGTGAGCTGAAGATATGCCCCTCTAAGGTTGAGGTCATTGTGAATTGGCCCAAGCCCAATACAGTTACAGAGGTAAGAAGCTTTCTAGGGGTAGCACAATATTGGAGGAAATTTATTGCTAATTTTTCTTCCATTGCAGCTCCACTACATGCATTGACTAGTGTCAAGAAAGTATTCCACTGGGGAGATGTACAACAGAAAGCATTTGATGCTTTAAAACAAAATATCATTTCAGCACCGACATTAGCTCTTCCAATCTTAGACAACCATTTAAGATTCAAACAGATGCTAGTGATTATGCCATGGGAGCAGTTCTTATGCATCATGGTAAGCCCATTTCATTTCATTCTGAAATTTTTAATGGTGTTGTGACTAACTATCCCACTTATGACAAAGAACTTTACGCATTGGTACAAAGTGTTAGAAAATGGAAACACTACTTGATGGGGTAGGATACCATTATCCATACCGACCATCAACCATTGCAGTAGTTACAGTCATAGTCAAAGTTGCAGTAATCACGACACTTCAGATGGATGGGTTTTCTACAATAGTTTCATTTGGTTATCAAGTACAAAAAGGGAATCTACAATAAGGTAGCTTATATGCTTTCTAGGCCTATTGTAAATTCATCTATTATACTCAAGCACAATTATGTTTTACATGAAAGTTACATTGAGCAATATGCATATGATAATGACTTTCAAGATGTGTATGCAAGCTTGAGGCAAGGAAACCAAATTGAAGAGTTATATTACCATGAACATAGCAGTTTGTTGTATCACTTGGGCAAGTTATGTATTCCACAAGGAGAAAGAAACAGTATCATAAGGGAGACGCACACTTCATGGATTACTGGACACTTTGGTGTAGGCAAGACAATAGTGAATCTCCAAAGGTATTGTTATTGGCCTTGCATGTTTGATAATGTATCTCGTTTTATTAGAGGATGTTCTTTGTGTGCAACATGTAAGCCTAGCAATAGGAAACTAGGATTGTACACTCCCCTTCCGATACCTTCACGTCCATGGGAGAGTAACTCAATGGATTTTGTAGGAGGTCTTCCATTGTCAAGGAAAGGTTATGATTACTTGTATGTAGTTGTAGACATGTTTAGCAAGATGTGTATTCTAACACCATATAAAAAGAAAATTACAGCTAAACAAACAACTCATCTTTTCTTTCAAGATGTTTGGATTCATTTTGGTCTTCCTACTTCCATTGTAAGTGATCGAGATTCTCGATTTGTTGGGAATTTTTGGTCAAGTTTGTGGGACATGATGGACACTAAGTTGAAGAAGAGTACAACCTTTCATCTGAAAATAGATGGACAACCGAGGAGGTCAATAGGACAGCCATTCATCTTCTTAAAGGATATTGCAGAAAACATCCAAGTTGTGGGATGAACAGTTGCATTACATACAACAGGGCAAAGCATTCTTCCACAAACACATCACCATTTGAGGCATGTTTTGGGTACTTGCCAAGATCGCCATTGGAATTCATCTTTGAGAAAGATGTCACCATCGATGGTCATAGCGATATCGATAAGGCAAGGAAGTTCATTGAGCAAATTCAATTGATACATCACACAGTGCAAGAACAGTTAGAAAAGAGTCAAAGCAGCTACAAGGCAAGGCATGACAAACACCATGTCGATCATAAATTTCAAGTTGGAGACGAAGTTTGGTTATATATTAGTAAAGGGAGACTTCAAGGGGAAGGTAAAATGTTGAAGCCAATCTGTTATGGTCCTTTTAAAATTATGGAAAAGATTAGTAACAATGCATTTAAGCTAGATTTTCCTCCTTATATGCAAATATACTCTATTGTTAATGTTGAGAATTTGAGATTGTTTGAGCCTCCTTTGATTGATGATCAAGGAGAGCATGTTCAGCTGCCATCAATAGATGATTTCTCGTCAGAATATCTTGATGAACTTCAGCAAGATCTCATAGTTGACAGAATAACTAGAACTTCAAAGAGAGGGAATGTCGAATACCTTCGAGTGGGATTGAACTTCAAATAGAGGGAATGTCGAATACCTTTGAGTGGGACTGAAGGGACAAAATATTTCTAAGGCCAAATGGTTGTAGATCGAGAAGGTGAGGGAAATGTACCCTCACCTGTTGAACAATTGATAGTATATTTTGGGTTCCAAAAGGCTTCCAGGGGGGAGGAATGATCAAGTGCTCAAAATCACTCAAAACCTAAACGACCGCGTCTGTCACAGAGATATGATCCCAACGCAACTCATTTCACTCAAAACGGAGCTCATATGAGGAAGATATTGCATTATGTCCGCTTTGCCAAACAAAGGAATTTTCAAAAAAAAATGTACAGGCACTGCACAGTCAGCAGTCCATACTGTTGACATGGCAGGTGGCTGGGCAGGTCAAAGGGTGGTCAATGGCTAGCCAGGTGTCGCCAAGTGGCCCATTGTGATTGGTCTGCAGTATGGTGTGTTGGCTTCATTTTAGTGGTCGAAGGAAGGACCAATGAGAAGGGGACATGTGGCAAGCCCAGAGGCCGCCACGTATCCCTCCCCAAAGATCGGGCATACTAGCACGCAATGGAAAAATTATGGGCAGGTCGGCAGAGTCGAACCCATGACCTCGGCCAAAGAAACTCCATTCCTTACCGTTCCACCATTGTGTTGGTTCTTAACATTCAATGGCCACATATCATATTTAAAGTTTAACTGTGGCGGAGTTGGAGTAAAACTGTTGGAATTTACTGCCAACATGTGACCACACCAAACCATCTGGCGGCTAACAGTTAACCAAAACCCCTCAGATTAAGCGCTAATCATGATTAATGTTAATTAAACATGTTTATCCACTAATTAAGTGCTCATGTTAACCGCGGGGATTAAGTGGAGTTTAGCATTAATTAACCACACTTATCACTAATTAACCTAAATTTTAGTTTGGGGACATTTTTGGTGGTCCTCCAAAATCGGCACTAACTCTAGATTTAGCGGAGTTAGCTGGAGTTCCTCCAATTTTAGTGGAGTTTTATTAGGAGAAACTGTTTTTTCCATAACTTTTGCAAGATTCAACAAAATTGGGATCAGGAAAAGGCATTCTTAGATGATTTTGATGTTATGAGCACATTGAAGCAGGATTTAGGAGCAGTAGAGCATTGTAAACAACACTTTTTTCCATGTTGAGCTAATACAAAGGCCCAAGCCATGGGAGCTGGACCAAGGAGATGTAGCCTAGGAGGGGTGAACTCCTTCATCAAAACACTGTGTTAAGTGTTCATTTGATGGTTTGCTGTATATTTGTCTGCTGATGTTCAACATTTCATTTACATGCTATTTTTCTCATGAATTTAACATAAAAACTTGACAAATTTACTTGTTCATTCACAAACACCATAAAGGAAACCTATGCACATGAAGCAAATAATAAGCAATTGTTTTTAATTCTGAAGTTGAAATTAGCACAACAAAACTAACATTCAACAACAGATCAAGTAGTCCACATGGGGGTGATGGTCGTTAAAAACGAGAAAACATAAAGACTGTTTGTGTAATTTCTAGCGAAGTAGTCCACATGGACGGGACAATAGTGATAAACAATACAACACATCTTCAACAATATGAGTACTAAAATAACTGAAGGAGTTCAACTATCTTAGTACATGTTAAGCAAACATGCATTACAAATGTTTAAAGAATAGTCTTATAAATAGATACAAAACATGCGTGAAAACGTGTTGGCTTGAGACAAGCTTCTGAATTAAGCAAAAGATCCAAGACACATCTGTACACCATAAATCACTAGCCCCAGTAGTGGGACATGGGAGCCACTTCTCACTCCTCAAAGAACATATTATAAACTCTCAATGCTATGTGGGAGGAGCCAAGGTGAAAAGTTCTTTGCTCATACAATGAGGGGGTATATATAGCCAAGGGGTTATAACTAACCCTTTTGACTCTTCAACTTCCCTCATGATTGTTTGACTTCTTATGAATTTTCGACTTTACATGACTCTTCAACTTCAAGTGTGGGTCTCTTGGACTTACACTTTACATTACATTGATTACAACAAGTATGGCCCATATTAGTGATGTGGCCGAGACAACTCATGACACAACTCAACATGACACTGCTGACATGTACTAGCTGATTGTGGTGTCCGTGTTGAGTTGTTGTGCTGCTGAGTGATGGTATTCTCTTGGTCTTTGCTTGATGGTGCATGTGAATGTGTCCCTTTCGCTCACTTGCTCGATGTGATTCATGTGTTCGTTCGATCACGAGCAAGTCTTCTAGAATGCACCTCTTCTCCATCTCGTTCTTCGTCACGCCATGTTTCATCGATGTACCTGTTCCTATAATCACTCATGACGAGACGACATCAAATCCAAAAATCTCCTAATCTATCATGATGCATTGTTTTCCATTTCGGTGCAGGTGACCGGGATAGGGACAAGGCACTGAAACTGCACAGAGCACAGCTTAGGCCGAGATGCGAGGCTCCAGATCACTATTGGGAAAAACTACGTAGATGTCACTGGGAGACAAATTTCTGCAATCCGAGACAATAGTAACAGTTGCGGGGCAAAAACCAGCTGGGAGGCAGGATTTCACAATTTTCGGGAGGAAGGGCAGGCGGGGTATTGGGGAGCTGCTGGGCCAATCTGTGCAATTTTCAAGGGGAACAATTGGCAGGTCATCTTGCTAGGATCTACACAGTTTCTCTAGGGAGACAGTGTAGGTAGCAGGAGGCACTCGCAGAAAAATTTGCGCAGTTTTTAGAGGAGGACAAGGTCGGGATGCAGGAGTTGCTGGTCAAAATTATACAATCCTGGGAGACAGTTCGTGCCTGGACAGTTCTTCGAAATTTATGCACTGATTGAAGAGCGAGGAAGAAGGGTTGGTGACAACCAGTTTTGCGCAGTTTTCTGAGTGAGCAAAGCAGGTAAGTAGGGAAGCCTCCTTGACACTTCTGCGCAGTTTCTAGGTTGTTTGCAAAGCAGGGAAGAAGGGTTGGTCAAGGACAACTCTGCGCAATTCTTGGGCTGGTTGAAGAGCAAGGAATAAGGGTTGGTTAAGGACAATTCTGTGCAATTCTTGGGTTGGTTACAAAGAGGGGAAGAAGGGCTGGTTAAGGACAACTCTATGCAATTCCTGGGCTGGTTGCAGAGCAGGGAAGAAGGGCAGGTGGAGAACATCTCTGCACAATTTTGGAGATCAGCACAACCGTGGGTCACAACTCAAGTAATTTCTCACAGTTGACGAGCGGGAGGCTAGATGGGAGGTATTGCGGGAAGCACAAACTAGATCGGTTTTTGGGACAACTTTTGCATGGTTTTCGGAGTCAGTCAGCTGGATCATTCCCATAATTGCGCAAAACAGGTTGCCCAGAGGACAACCTCAAGCTCTGTGTAGCAGTGCAAGGTCACTAAGATCGGATCCAGTTGATGGAGGGTTGTCTGGTTGACAGATTTTTGGGAAAATTGACTAAGTGTGGAAGCAAGTGTACTTATGCATACATGACAATGTGATCACACATGTAGCACGACTCGACAACAAGACACCTCAAGCCAACAAGACAACATGTGCTCAGTGAGACTGACTCAATGGTTAAGAGTGAAAAGTGCAACAGTTGAAATATGTCTTCGAACGACTGTGATGACACTTCCGCGACAATGTTTACAACTTGGTGTGTGAGTGCGACCGATGTTGACAGACTGAAAACAACTCATACACACCAAGACAACCTTCAAAATTCTAGAACAAACTTGCAAGCATGACATAATGATAAACATGCCAGAAGACAACCAGTGATCAATCAAGAAAAAAGGGTGTGAAAATTCAATAGGGGCTCATGGGATGAGCTCGAGTGTTTGCAACCATTAAGGGGAAAAACCAAGGAAGGCTCTGAAATTTGGATGCAAGCCAAAACTTTGGAGGGTGTTGCAGCCGCTACAACACAAAGATATCATGATGAAAATGTATTGTAATAAATGATGATCCGACCAGTTGTTCTTGATCTGGACTTGTCACAAGGTAAAGAACTTCATTCATCAACCACTACTTCTGACTTTGCGCTTTAGGGGGGAATCTATTATAGGCCATTTTGTCACATATGGTCAATAGGCCTACAAACTAGATCCATCAAAATCCATGAACACCTTGTCATCATTCCTACACAAATCCCTAAGCATGACTCTCTCAAATCCCCGAGTTTCTGGCCTTCATTGCTTCATTTTAGTGCTTTTAAGGACCAATGCACCTTCGCACTTTAGGGACCTACTTTGAGTGGTAGGTTGCTCACTTTTGCACCTCCTCTGATTAGAGTTGGTTTTCCCTTGTTGGGGGTGTGTTGATTCTAGAAATTTAGGAAAAATAAAAAGAATATCGAAGCTTCCTCTTCTATAAGCTTCTAGGAGTTGTTACAACCATTCAACTTGGATAAGAACTTTGAATCATATATTATCCCCTACCTTGGAGTTTTCACCTCTCATCCCTTGAGCTCATTCTCCCATCAAGAGTGGATCTCAAGCCTAGATTGGTAAATGGATAAGAATTCCTAAATTACCACGCTCTCCTATATATTTACTGCCATCCACAAGCTATAGGTTGATTTTTGGAGATTAATCATACTGTTATGCTGATGGTTTGATCATAAGAGGGACACCATTCCCATGCACTAGGGTGGATTTGAGGTGTACATTATGGCAAGGAAGGACAAGTCAACTTGGGAGGTTCTCTACAAAACCAGCTTCCACTTTTGGTTGTAAACTCTCCCCCTTCCATTTTAATAGAAAGAGTATATTGTTTTCCTACAGGTGTTATGTTATGTTTATGTACACGTATTTCAATGCTATGCTGATCCATTGAATAGAATGATTGGGTAATGCTACATAGATGTATAAGATATTTGGATTGGTTTGTTTGTTTATTCAGGTTCTAATTATAGCGTTTGGAGCTACGATTGGAGCTGATAATCCAAGAGGAGAGAAGAGCTTGCAACGGATCACAAGTAAGCATCTTTCCATTCACCAATTATTCTAAGGAAAACTTTATAGCCTTTGATTTCTATTGTTATAGACTAGGCCACTAGGTCTAGGAAAGATACTTCTTTCCACAGTCATAGATTCCATATAACACCCTCTTTCAACCTTGGTGAAATAAATTCCTATGAAATGCCAATAAGCATAAAGTAATAAAACAAACAAAGTGTGAAAGAAGAAAAAGGCTTCCTACATAGAGAGGTGAGGTAAGCAACTTTGTTTGGGTATTGAACAAGCTCACTAGTAGCAAACTAATGCTTGTGATTCCTTGAAGTGACTTCGTCGGGGTACTGAACATGCATGTTGGCAGTGGAACAACTCTAGAGATGATAATAAAACTCTGACATCTTAAACTCACAAAATCTACATACTCCAGCTCCCTAATCAAACAACTGAACTTTAACTAGTCTCGTGATTTATTTTGAACTGACAAGGTAAATATAGGATATTACATCTGTAACCGGGCTAAGTAAAGAAGTTAGAGTGATCAACAAGATGAGACAATACTTCCCGAAGGCTAGACCTCGTACTTAATGTTAAACCTAAAGAGAGAAGCTAGAGTTCTCCCAATGTGTCACAAAGTGTTGTTGTTGTGACAAACACCCTCCAAATTTTTCCTGCATTAAAATTTTGGAGCCTCCTTATGACTATGCCATCCTTTGTTTCAAGCCATAAATGTCACGCTTATTCATATTTCTCAAGTGTTCAAGTCTTCCTTCAATAATTCTAAGTGTCGAAGCGATCTACTCTTACATGTTGATCTTTCAATGCCTGCATAGCAAACCTCTTATAAGAAAACCTAGTAGTGAATGTGTATCTTTGGAAGATAGTCATTGTGTAGTTCCTAATCAAAGTGATTACGTAGTCCCTGTTAGCTCCGCTATAAACTTCAGTGCTTAAAGTTCAAATGCAGGTCTGATGGTTGGTTTGTGCCGAAAAGGTGCTTGGAGCAATCTTCTCCTCCTTCCTTCTTCCCCGTATTCTTCACACCCTCTTAACCTCCGCTGTCTCTGTTTCTTCTATAAAAATCTTCATTCCTCGCCTTTCCCTATTCCCCTGCTTAATTCCTTTTACCCCGTCATTTCTGTTTTCTTCATAAAACTCTTTCATTTCCGTTTAAAACTCCCTAATCCGACAAAGCCCTTCTAGGCCCCTTTTCCTTAAGCCCCGGGCACTAAACCCATGAGCCTGCGCCCACGTGACCCGCCCCTCCATAACCCTTTGCCGCCTTTTCATCGCGTGCTAAACCTCGTTCACCTCCCCACCGTCGATCGCATCCGTCGCACGATTGGGCGGTAGTCACAAGCCCCGATCGCGCGACCTGCTTGCCTGTTAACGCGTGATCGCGGTGGTTTCCCGCTGCCACGTGTTACGATTTTGTTGGATCGCGAGGGGTTATACAGAAACCGCCCGCATCCGATAGGCGGTGCGGGGAATACCGCCCGCTCGCAAAACCGCCTTTCCTCGCTCGATATCGTCCACGCATATTTCTCATGTGATGACCGTCGGATCCACCACGCCCTGATTTGATGGCCCTTGTTTGTCCGCTTCTGTTCACTCCTGCTTCTCTTCCACTGATGGATCTCTGCCGTCCGTGCACTCGATCCAACTGCTCACAGCGCTCTTCCGCCTTGCCTCCCGATACTCCTCATCTAGCGATCTCCATCGTTAATCTGTGCGATCCGACAACTGAGATTGGTTCTTTTGTTCGGCCTGCTCCCGCCATACTGCCTATATCACTGCCGACTGCTCTCTGCTGCCGGAGAAGGAAGGAGGCCAACTACTTGTACCCTGTGTAATAAAGCTTCAACAACCGCAATTAACCAACAGCATGGCCGAGAAGGAAACATGACAGCCTCGAGCAGTTAAAGCATTTATCAGCTATGGGTTTCTTTCAGTCAACGTTCCACTTGCTCAGGAAGGACAACAGAGTATCAGAAAAGATCAAACTTGTCCATTAAAACTAGCAGATTGTAGCAGAGCCCCATATCTGAGAATTAATGTGTTAGGTGGTACATTATGACCCCTTCTCGTGTAACTCAGCAGAGTGTTTTTGTAATCAACCTCTATATATATCCAGAAGACAGAAGGTTGATGGTTGATGAATGTTATTTTTGATGTAAGGTTCAACTTCTGGAGACTGTAACTACTGTGATACCTGCAGCGTCTGGTCTTCATTTTCAGCTAATACAGGCTTCTTTTGTTGTTCATTGCTCACTTTCCACTCTTCTTTGTTCCAGGCTATGCCTGTTATGCATTGTTCATGTGCTCTTGATGTTTAGCATTAGAGGGGCTGTCATCCCACCTCTGTGTTAGAATCTAGTTAGTATTATTGAATGTGTATGCAGGTTTCTGTTGTTTTAATGCCAGAGAGCTATCATCCTGTCTGTGTATTAGGAAACAGATTTACAGACCTTTTAATTGGTTGCAACTGGCCATCACAGGGTCCTGTGCATCTGCTGGTGTGATTAGTATTCTCCATCATCATATTCTCCTTAAACTGTGAGTAATTGGTGGTCTAAAGCCTTGTAGTCTCGGGGTGTTCACCCATGTCTGGGGTCAAGCATAGTAGAAGTGGTTATCTAGCTTGAATATGCAGCATTTCTTTCATTCATCCACCATTTTCCAACATTTTTGTTGAGTTTGTAATGTTCCCGAGCATCTCTGATATGCAACCTAGGAGAGTTTCTTGGGGTGATAACATTAATTGGCGCCGTTGCTGGGGAGAGGAGATTGAAGCTCAGCTTCCCTGGGAAAACGACACAGTTCCAAGCTTTGATGATAGATAAGGTTTGGACACATATGCTGGTTGTAATCATCTATCTGGCGACTCCACTGGAGGAAGACCAACCTTTGGCGACTCCACTTTGAAGTTTTGGCTCAGTTTGTTAAGCATGCTCGGAGAAATCTTCAAAAATCACCAGCTGAACCAATGCCTGACCCTGAAAAGATCGTTCAACAGAAGCAAACATTGCAGAAAGGAGAATTAGGACCAGGTAAGCCCTAGATATTCCATGTATCTTTGTTAGTGAAGTAGTCACCTTCGGAGATTCATTTAGCTCCTCAGTCATTCATTTCCCTTTCGGACCTCAGTTGAAAGAAGCATCCATGATGTCCATCATATTCCTCTGTCTCTGTCATTCTTTTCATTGATCCATTCCACTCAGTCCACCAGTATCCTTTCATATACCCAAGTCATGGCAAGCTAGCAAGCTCTAACGAAGATAGAAAGAATAGTTGCTACTAGGTATGGACCCTTAGTCTTGCCTACCCCTTTGAATGCCATGCCCGTAGGAGATTATCAAGAATACATGCCTAAGTTTACTGGTGCAGAAGGAGTAACAACTGAAGAGCACCTTGAATCCTTTTATAGCTATGCTGATAATCTGGATATCAATGAAGAGGATGTTTGGATGAGGGTTTTTGTCCAAAGCCTAGATGGGGAAGCTAGAAAATGGTTTAGAGAATTAGCCCCTAGGTCTATTGCAGACATTGAGGCTTTAGATGGTGTGTTCTTAAAGCACTGGGGGAATAATAAAGCTCTGCTCTATTATCATACTGAATTTGGGAACTTGCAGAGAGGAGATGGTGAGCTACTGTCTGATTTCAACATCAGATTTAATCATATGTACAGCAGAATGCCAGCTGAAGTAAGACCTACCCCTTCTTCTGCTATTATTACTTATGCCAATGCCTTTGATTCTCAATTCTACCTGCTGTTAAGAGAAAGAAGATGCACTTCTTTGGCTGGTATGCAAAATGCAGCTTTTGAAGTAGAATCGAACGTTCTGGCTGCAGAAAGACTCGAAGGTGATGCTGAAAGCAGAAGACAGGGAGGAGAGTCCTCATCATCCTCAGAGCCTGAAATCGATGAATTAGCTAGGATGATTGAGTTTTGGCCTCTGAAGTTTCCAAACTAAAGGCTGAGCAACATTTTGAAGAAGCAGGAGCTCATTGTTCCTTTTCTTTTCCAACTCCATATCCATGTAGAGGAACACAGGAGCAGATGCAGATTGTGCAAAGGAATAACATTACAAATGAAGACAAAGGGGTGAGGCCCCTTTTATAGAATATAGTCATGGAAGAAGTGCAGCATGAGGAGGAGGTCCATGGTTTGGAAGGTGCTCCTTTCCTAACAAGGGCTGCTTATGAGAAAGCAATATCCAAAGGCACTGCTCGTGAGCTTGTTGTAGCTGTAGAACGACAAGCTAATCAGCAGCAGCAATCAGCAGCTGGTCCCTCCATCCTCCAAGAACCTATGCTCAAAGCCAGCTCATCTTCGCATGGCTATGCAAATCTGCAAATTAGCCAGCCTGCTTTTGTACCCTACCTAGTGATCAGTAAGGGAGAAGAAAGCTCCCCATCATCTTTTGTCCCTCTCTCTGCTCAAGTGAAAATCCCTCAAAGTTGCCCCTTGAACACTGTGGCAGAACAAAATTCAATGCCCAAGGCTGATACTGATCATCTCAGTCTTGATATTCTAATGCCTGCTTAGATGACCTCCACACAGAATGAAAGGGCATATTTTCAGATGACAGAGGAAGAGGAGGCACAGTATTGGAATCTCTCCTTAGATAAGGACTGTTCTAAGAAAGATGCAGGAGCAGTTGGTGTCTCTGTGTCCCCTGCACATGAACACATTGGTACACCATTCGTATTACTTGTGCAGACCTCAAATGACATAGAGAAGTACACAACAAACATGGTTATTCAACAGGTGTACAAAGGCCCCCATGAAGAACGTCCAAGGACGAAAATACACAGAAGGAAGATGGAATTTGATCCACATCTACGTATTAAGCTCAAAAGCCCTAAACTCTTTGAGGTAAAGGATCAAATTAATCCAGTTTTGCTGATCTATGATGAACCGGCTGACAGGCAGCAATTTTGGTGGCTTAGCAGATGGGTAGTTTTTGAAGTTTTAAGTTTTCAAGCCTTATTGTTGTAATTGTGTTCTTTTTAGTAGAGACTTAGTTTGAATCCATGCCCAATGGATACTAGGCTATGTTTTTAAGCTGGTTTTGTATAAAGGCATTGGTTTGCAGGTTCTTGAGACCTCACAGGGAGGATCTCATCCCCAGAAGGAGCCAGTGTTAGCTCTACTATAAAATTCAGTGCTTAAAGGTCAAATGCAGGTTTGATGGTTGGTTTGTGCCGAAAAGGTGCTTGGAGCAATCTTCTCCTCCTTCCTTCTTCCCCGTATTCTACACACCCTCTTAACCTCCGCTGCCTCTGTTTCTTCTATAAAAATCTTCATTCCTCGCCTTTCCCTGCTTAATTCCTTTTACCTCATCATTTCTGTTTTCTTCATAAAACTCTTTCATTTCCGTTTAAAACCCCCTAATCTGACAAAGCCCTTCTAGGCCCCTTTTCCTTATGCCCCGAGCGCTAAACCCATGAGCCCGCACCCACGTGACCTGCCCCTCCATAACCCTTTGCCGCCTTTTCATCACGTGCTAAACTTCGTTCACCTCCCCGTTTTCGATCGTGTCCGTCGCACGATCGGGCGGTAGTCGCAAGCCCCGATCGCGTGACCTGCCTGCCCATTAACGCGCGATCATGGTGGTTTCCCGCTGCCACGTGTTACGATTCTATTGGATCGGGAGGGGTTATACGGAAACCGCCTGCATCCGATAGGCGGTGCGGGGAATACCGCCTGCCCGCGAAACTGCCTTTCCTCGCCCGATATTGTCCTCCCGTCTTTCTCATGCGATGAATGTCGGATCCACCGCACCCTGATCTGATGGCCCTCGTCTGTCCGCTTCCGTTCGTTCCCGCTTCTCTTCCGCTGATGGATCTCTGCCGTCCGTGCCCTCGATCTGACAGCTCACACCTCTCTTCCACCTTGCCTCCCGATACTCATCATCTAGCGATCTCCACCGTTAGTCTGTGCGATCCGACAGCTGAGATTGGTTCTTCTGTTCGGCCTGCTCCCGCCATACTGCCTGTATCACTCCCGACTGCTCTCTGCTGCCGGAGAAGGAAGGAGGCCAGCTACTTGTACCCTGCGTAATAAAGCTTCAACAATCGCAATTAACCAACAGCATGGCCGAGAAGGAAACAGGACAACCTCGAGCAATTAAAGCATTTATCAGTTATGGGTTACTTTTAGTCAACGATCCACTTGCTTAGGAAGGACAATAGAGTATCAGAAAAGATCAAACTTGTCCATTAAAACCAGCAGATTGTAGCAGAGCCCCATATCTGAGAATTAATGTGTTAGGTGGTCCATTATGACCCCTTCTCGTGTAACTCAGCAGAGTGTTTTTGTAATCAACCTCTATATATATCCAGAAGAGAGAAGGTTAATGGTTGATGAATGTTATTTTTGATGTAAGGTTCAACTTCTGGAGACTGTAACTACTGTGATACCTGCAGCATCTGGTCTTCATTTTTAGCTAATACAAGCTTCTTTTGTTGTTAATTGCTCACTTTCCACTTCTTCTTTGTTCCAGGCTGTGCCTGTTATGCATTGTTCATGTGCTCTTGATGTTTAGCATTAGAGGGGCTGTCATCCCACCTCTGTGTTAGAATCTAGTTAGTATTATTGAATGTGTATGCAGGTTTCTGTTGTTTTAATGCCAGAGAGATGTCATCTTGTTTGTGTATTAGGAAACAGATTTACAGACCTTTTAACTAGTTGCAACTAGCCATCACAGGGTCCTGTGCATCTGCTGGTGTGATCAGTATTCTCCATCATCATATTCTCCTTAAACTGTGAGTAATTGGTGGTCTAAAGCCTTGTAGTCTGGGGGTGTTCACCCATGTCTGGGGTCAAGCATAGTAGAAGTGGTTATCTGGCTTGAATATGCAGTATTTCTTTCATTCATCCACCATTTTCCAACATTTTTGTTGAGTTTGTAATGTTCCCAAGCATCTTTGGTATGCAACCTAGGAGAGTTTCTTGGGGTGATAACAGTCCCTAATGGTAGTGATTGCACAGTCCTTGAAGACAATGCTTGCATAGTCTCTGGTGATAGTGATTGTGCAGTTCCTAGAGACTAAGACTACATAATCCTAATATATAGTGATAGTGTGTGGGCATCTTCTGTAGAAAGTGACTATGCATCTTTTGTTGTCAGTGAGTGTTTCTCAAGTAAGTCAATCCGCTCTTGGCTCCTAGTATTTGGACTTTCATTAAGCAACCTCATCAACTATAAACCTCATGGCATGTATGTTCTTCCTATATAACGAGTCTATCCCATAGTTAATCCTTATCTTTCACTTTTGAGCTATGTAAATTGTTGGGGTATAAGGAGCATTCTCTCACATGTGGTTTTAAATGCTCTATCAACCTAATGAGTTTCTCGATTGCCTTTTTCTTTCGCAAGTGTTGCTTTTGCTTTATTTTATTCTTATACATGTTGATTTTGCTTGCTCTATTTTTACAAGTGTCCCTTTTGCCTACTTTCATTCTTTCATTTTTTTTCTTGTGTTTAATTTGTGTTTGCAAGTGTTGTTTTCACTCTTGCATGTGTTGCTTTCACTCTTGCATGTGTTGTTTTCACTTGTTTTCACACATCTTAAGAGCACTATGAGGCACCTTCTGGAGGTAGCTCGAGTGCATTATTTTGCACTAAATGATGGTATTCATCATTTGAATTTGTTTTGGTCACTTTCCCTTGGCATATAACACCTTTTGATTTCAATCAACACTTGTATTTTAAGTGTCACAAACTTACGTTTTAAATGCCACACTTAGAAACGGGTGTCGCTTTGATGTCGTTTCAATATATACATGTCAGTGTTTGCTACTGAACATTTTCTTACCTTGTAAACATTTGGGTGATCTCTACTTGGGACTTGTTTGGATTTCTTTCTCTCTCTCATTCCATTGATCCCACACTTAGCCATTTTGGAGCTTTTCATGTTCCTCCCATCAAGCGCAGGTTATAAAAGCATTAACCCTCCACTAGGCAATGAACACTACCCATTCATAAGCTTCATTGATGAAATCTATACCTATTGGACTTGTGCATTGAGCATCTCTTAGGGACAACTCCCATTATTGAATATTGAGCACCTTCATAGCATAGTTATTAAACCCTTGATGTTTGTACTGCCTCATTGCACTAATCTTTGACAAGTCCTTTCTTGTATTGTGCATTGAACACTTCTAGTTGAAAATGAGGGTTCCTCTATCTCCTTACAAAGACAAACTATGCTATATAAAGGCTCTTTTCCCTTCATGAGGTAGTGAGTATCCCCAAGGTATAGTGAACTAAATTTTTGTTGCTTACATAAACCAACTGCGCAATCCCTTCACCAAGTGAGCCTCTTAATATGCATTGCACAATTTTATTTCATAGTAGGTCCATCTCTATGCCATTGTGGCTCTCAATTATGCAATCTTAGATTCTTCTCATCAATCAATGTGCATTGTGCAGTTATAATGCTTAGTCTTGTCACTCTTTCTGATTGAACCTGCCTATTGTGAAATCCCTTGCCTTACCTTGCCCCCTACTATGCATTGTATAGTTATAGTGGATAATGGGGTCATCCCTCAGTCCCCGTGAAACCCAACTTTGCAATACTTGCCTCCTCTTCCTTGAGCATTGCACATTGTGTATCCTTAGTCAATAAGCTCATCACCCTTGTCTCCTGGACTTACTCACTACACAGAACCTTGAAGAAGCCTCCCATTACTATGAATTTCATAGTTCTAGTGGTCAACATGGCCATCCCTGGGTCCCCTACAATGTTTAAATGTACTATCCCTAAACCCTTTCTCTCAAACCCTTGCCCATTGTGCCATCACAATCAATATGTTGTAAGAGAAAATATAGATATAATCGATGATTCTGGGACTGATGTTGGCATGTCATGAGTGAATTCATTTGCAGGTGATATCATTGCACCATGACAAGATGATGTCAAAAGGGTCAACAGGGAGAGGTCACAAGGAGGACACTTGTCAAGATGAGACACAAAGATGCTATCATGTAGGAGTAGAGGAGTCTTGGACCACCACAAAGAGATTGAAACTCATGTTCATTGAGAAGGTTCCAACACTTATCCAAACCCTTTGAAGGGTGAAAAATTAAGTAAAATCAAAACCTATCATGAAGAAGTTGAAGAGATAGTAGCGGAGAAAGGAACCTCACATCAATACATTGCTATCAAATCTCATGTCACAGTCAACAAACTATGGTCATCCAAGGTGTCAACACAACATGGTTGTTTGGTCCCATGTATTTTTCCACATTATTCGTGTAATGAAATTATGTAATTTCAAAAATGGGAATATATAAAATGTGTGGAAGCCCAAGGGTCCCACATGGAATGTGAAAAGTCACTAGCAATATCTTAGTCTTGCAGAAGCTCAAAGGTCTCATAGGAATGCAAAAAGTCACATGGGAGCTCAAGAGTCACGAGTGAAGATCAAGAATCATAAGGGAGGTGGTCCTCATTTGTTATATATACACCCTCATAGCTCAAGGAAAAGGCACTTTTCAACTTGGCTTATCTAGATTGGCATAGGAGAGAAGATCATTCTTTGGAGGAGCAAGGGGTGAATTAATGTTTCACTATTGGTGATCTGAATATGTAAACTTGAAGGTTTTTAAACAATTTACAAGTGAAAATTTTTATGTGTTTTGGGTAGAGGATCAATTTACTAAACACATAAAACAAGTGAAGTTAACCACAATTTAGAGCCAAACAGAGACAAAATAAGCATATCTGAAACACATAACACAAAAAATGATAAAGGAGTTCACCCCTCTCCTAGGCTACATCTCCTGGTCCATATTCCAATGCACGGCCTCTTTCATTAAGTGCTCAAAAGTGTGCTTACATGCTTTTATATAGCTAAAACAGCAAAAATAATGTCTCCAATGGATCCAACACTGTCAAAAAAACCCCATTTTGGTTCTTTCTGCACCTCATTTGGCGAAAAATTGAGTAAGTTATGCATGTTTCAAGTTTTTCCAAAATTCTCCAGCTAATCATCCTCCAATTTGTCCTAAACTTGGCGTGAGCACCCCAAACCTGGAACCGATGCACAATTTTGGCCTACAATCTCGCTGATAAGTGAAATTGTAGGAGTGTTAGTCCACCCATTAAGCACCCGGTTCTGAAAATCTTGGTAACGTGGCGCGCATATGACCGGGTTTAGGGCCGAGATTCTAGGGCGTATGTATTAACAGTTTTAGCCCTTCACTTAGCGCGCGTGCTCGATCGTATGCATCTTGGTGATCTGGGGCTGGCTCCCTTTACCTGTGCGCTCCTAGTTTTGTGACCACCATATGGCCTTGGGGCTGGCCCCCTCCACAATACCGTTTGGTCTGAGCGCTGGGTTCCAACGGGTTAAGTGCTTGGGGTTGTGTTTGTGGGTCGGGCTCAAGCCTAAACCCTTGGCCCCTCTGCCTGTGGTCTTGTGGGCGCAGGGGTGGCTAGGGGCTAGGGCTTAGCCCGAACCCCTCCCCCAATTATGCACTAATGAAACTTTATAACCAACCTTTTTCCCATAGTTATTAAGTCATATATGTGGTGCATTGGTGAGGCCACTTGTGTTGCTTGGTGAGGTTGCGGGTTCGAACCCTGTGGCTTCTGTTCAACCCTTAACAAATTCTTAAGCCATCCTCTAGAGGCCACGTGGCAACCATTGGTTGTCCCATGTGGCTCTCCACGATTGGTTCTCAAATACCTAGTCAACAACCAAATTAATTAAAAATTTGAACCTTAGGAGACATTAGGAAATTTCTGAACCACGATTTTTCTTTTTTCTTTTTTCGACCAATCTGGTGAGGCCATGTGATAGCCTACCACTGGCCCAAAATGTCTAATCATCTGTCCTTTTGTCAAAATTTTCTGGTTTGAGAAATCGATTAGAACTCGATGTCAGGAGCATATGATATCGGTTTGAACAATTCAAGTTGCATTGGATTCAGATCATTGAGATCTATCTGGTCATTCAGGTTTCGAGCTCTGTCACACACTTTTAATTTGAGCACTAATTTGATCCCCTGGATCACTCCTCCCCATTGGAATATTTTAGACCTCCAAAATCTCTTTATCAATCAACAAATAGATGACGGTAAAACTCCCCCACCCTTCCATTCTCAATCCATTGAACTTTTCTTGAATTTGTCGCTTTGATATTTACATGAAATTACATCACTTTCCTTGATTTTGGAGTCCTGGACTTTCTGTCAATGATGACATCTTTTTGCAATTTTTCAAGATATGCAAAACATAAAACTGCCTTTGAAGGAATCTGAACATTCCCTCCTTGGTATTCAATCAATGGAAACTTAATTATTTCAAGTTCCTTTCACCTTGAACATTGTTGTCATGACAATGCTTAGCGTGTCTAGCCTTGCACTTGGCTCGACTCTTTACCAAATGTGTTCGCCATCGCCATGTACCATCCTTCTTCAAAGCCAAAACATTATGAAACCCACAAGAAACTATTTTTGGACTAATTTCCTCTTTGTCAAATAGCCTTTGCATTTTCTTTTTGACCTCTGCATGATTTAACACTGGCATCTTGTTCACACCAATGTTCAACAATGAAGAATCTTGTTGCAATTCCATTTCATTTTGTTTACCTCTTTTAGGAGGAAACTTGTTAGACTCCTGAAACATCTTATCACATGAATTAGAAATCTCAATGAACTAAGATTTCAAACTTGATTCATATCATTGAAAGGCTTTAGGTTCCTCAAAATTTTGACTAACATTAACAATTCTCTTCATTTTTCCAACATTCATAGGAGATTAACTCAATCTCTTGTTATGTGCTCTAACAATATACTCAATCCCAATTATTGAACAAATGTTATGTGTTCTCATGATGATGAAAAATATCTCTCCTATCATAAATATATGGACTTCCAAAAACAATACCACATATATCAAGAGAAACTACATCAAATTCAACCTCATCAACAAAATTTGCAGTGATTACAAATCTAAGTATGCATTTCTTTGGCACCTGCAATTTTGCATTCCCACATACCCAACCTAAAGGATAAGGTTTAGGACGAGGAGTTGTTTCTAAATTCAACTTCTTGACAATGTCTTCTGAGATATATTTGCTTGTGAACCACTATCAAACAATGTATCTATCTTGGTATGTTTTGAAATGACTATAATGTGGAAAATATCTATTATTGTTTTTTGATATTGAGTATCATTGAGACAATTTAAAGAACTAGTATTTGCAATGGCCTTACCTTTCAAACCCATAGTTGTGATCTTTGTTTCATCCACGGAATCAGAACCTAAATCATTTTGTGTAGTTGCAACTGCCTTTTCTTTCTCCTTATTTTTAAACTATTTGGGTCTCATCTCTCGATAAAGTTTCCAGTAATGATCTTCATCATGGCCCTCTTTGGAATAATGGTTGCATGTAAGTTTTTCTTTCTCCATATTGATGGCAACATTCTTCTTTCCTTTTCCTTTGAACTTACCCTTTCATTGTTCTCTAGACCCAAAGGAACTCTCACTAGTTTCTTTAGAAACATTTTTCCCTCTTGCCTCTAAATGAGTTGCCTGTACACAAACTTCATCTAGTTTTGTAGGGTTAAACACGAGAATGGTATGTCTCAAGTAACCATGCAATCCTCCAAAGTATTTGAGCAAAGTATCTTGAGAAGAAACATCTATACCCAAAATCAAAGCTCTTTTCCTAAATTCTTGAGTATAAGGTTGTACATTTTGTCCCTTACCTTGCCTCAAGTTTTTCCAATCCATAATAGCTTTCTGCATGTATGATAATGGATAAAACTGCCTTCTTATTGCAAAAACAAAATCATTCCAAGATGATAAAACCCTACCATGTTTCTTCATGCCCTCTTAAGTTTTGGCTTCCCACCAAATAAGTGTTGCACCTTCCAATCTAAGAGAAGCAAGCTAAATCTTGGTTTCATCATCTTTGATTCTTTCTATCCTACAATACACTTCAATATGATGAATCCAATTATCTAAATTCTCAGCATCTACCTCTCCATTGTACATAGGCAATTCAAACGTAATATCAAGCTTTAGCCAAGGAGTTTTACCATGTCCTTTTGGAGAATTCGGAGTTAATTGTGAAAGGGTAGAAGAAGTTGAACATGAGGATGAGGATGATAGAGGTGAAGGTGGTGGCTTGTCACCATTCCCTCCATTCCCTTTTGGAGGCTTGTCTCCTTTTCCTCCATCTCCGTTTGGAGGTTTTGAGCTCTCTCCATACAACCATGCATTTCTCTCTTCATTAAGAACCTTTACCATTTTAGAAATCTCAAAGAATGTTTTTTTCTGAAAGTTCTTTCATCTTCAAACATCCCTTTGGGACCTTCTTCATGTGCCATGACTATTAAAGCTTGAGGTGTGTTTGTTCTCCTTGAAACAATTTGAATCTTGATTTGAATCTTGGCTCCACAAGTTCTTCTTCTCCTCATTTGATATTCAACCTTGTCAGCATCAGGAAAACACTTGCAACAAATCAAACCTTCACAATAACTTGTTGCTCTGATACCAAAAAGATTTGAATATGTAAACTTGAAGGCTTTTAAACAATTTACAAGTGAAAATTTATATATGTTTTGGCTAGAGGATCAATTTACTAAAAACATAAAACAAGTGAATTTAACCACAATTTACAGCCAAATAGAGACAAAATTAGCATATCTTAAACACATAATACAAAACATGATAAAGGAGTTCACCCCTCTCTTGGGCTACATTTCCTGGTCTAGCTTCCAATGCAGGGCGTCTTTCGTTAAGTGTTAAAAAGTGTTTTTACAGGCCTTTAAATATATCAAACATAAAAAATGATGTCTCCAATGGATCCAATGCTATCAAAAACCCCCATTTTGGTTCTTTATGTACCTCATTTGGCCAAAAATTGAGTAAGTTGTACCCGTTTCAAGTTTTTCCAAAATTCTCCAGTTAATCATCCTCCAATTCGGCCTAAACCTGGCTTGAGCTCCCAAAACCCAAAACTGGCGCACAATTTTGGTCTACAATCCTGTCCGACGGGTGAAATTATAGGACAACTAGTCCGCCCATTAAGCCCCCAGTTCCGAAAATCTTGGTCACGTGGCGCGCATATGATCGGGTTTGGTGCTGAGATTCCAAGGCCTATGTGCCAACAGTTTTAGCCCTCCGCTTGGTGCACACACTTGGTCATATGCATCCTGTTGACCTAGGGGATGGCTCCCTTTACTTGTGCGCTCCTGATTCCGTGGTCGTCATATGGCCTTGGGGCTAGCCCCCTCCGCAATACCGCTCGGTCTAAGCATTAGGTTCCGATGGGTTAAGTGCTTGGGGCTATGGCTGTGGGTGGGGTAAGGCATAGCCCCTTGGCCCCTCTTCCTGTGGTCCCATGGGTGCAGGGGTGGCCAGGGGCTAGGGCTTAACCCGACCCCCTCCTCCAATTATCTGCCAATGAAAATTTATAACCAACCTTTTGCCCATAGTTATTAAGTCATATGTGTGGCTTGTTGGTGAGGTCGCTTTTGTTTCTTGGTGAGGTTGTAGGTTTGAACCTCGTGGCTTCTGTTCGACCCTTAACAAATTTTTAAGCCATCCTCTGGAGGCCACATGACAACCATTAGTTGGCCCACGTGGCTCTCCACAATTGGCTCTCAAATACCTAGTCAACAACCAAATTAATTAAAAATTCGAACCTTAGGTGACATTAGGAAATTTCCGAACCACAATTTTTATTTTTATTTTTTGACCAATCTAGTGAGGCCATGTGGTAGCCTGCCACTGGCCCAAAATGTTGAGTCATCTATCCTTTTGTCAAAATTTGGTTATTTGAGAATTTGATTAGAACTATATATCAGGAGCATACGATATCGGTTTTGAACGATTCAAGTTGCATTGGATTCAAATCATCGAGATCTATCGGTCATTCAAGTTTCGAGCTCTGTCGCAAAATTTCAATTTTGAGCACTAATTTGATCCCTTGGACCAATTGGGGCTAGTTTGGCATCGTTGTAATCATGTAGCTTGGTGCTTTCACTTAATATATGAAGCTCTCAAAGCCAACACATTTTCACGCATATGTCATGAATGATTGTAAGATTATTATTTCATTTTTGCAGTGTATTTTTATGTTTACACATACTAATGAAAATGAACTATTTCATTGGCTTTGGTATGCATCTTGTTGAATTTGTGTTGTTACTCACTTTTATGATCATTATTATCTTGTGAATTACTTTGCAGGTTAACTAACAATTCTTTCCATACTCTTGTGTGTCTCTTTTAGGATAATACTATTACTTTTCTCCTAGAGGCTCACTCTCTTTGTCCCTTTAGTGAAATTACCTTGTATACATTACAATTGAATGCCTCCCAGTGTCAACTTAGTTGCTTTTTTCAAAGGTTGTTTGCATAATATCTTATGTTGATAATTGCATCCAAGGAAAATCCCTAAAAATAATGGTGGTCGGACCTATTATCTGGATGGTCCTCCTACTCCAAACGGTGTGAGGTCTAGTTGGGACTTCATACCAAGGAGACCCCCTTTATTGGCGGATTTTCAGCACCGCTGTTAGGCCCCTATACTACTAGTATAACCCCTTATTGTTATTAGTACAACCCCCTTATTATATTTATGTACCCATGTAGTGCCCATATTGTTACTATTGTGCCCCATAGAAGCCCACTATTGTTATTATTGTGCCCTTACATTATTATTGTTATGTCGGCTCTGATTATATTATGACCCCTTAGACTCCTATATATAGAAAGGAGGTCTTTTCATTTGTATCATCCAAGAATGGTTCATTTGTGTAATGTAAAGGAGGTTGCCCCCTCGAAGAGGCTGAATTCTAAGGCGTTGATCTCTCTTTTCTATCTTTTTGTGAGCTGGTTTCATAACATTTGGTATCAGAGCTTTGGATTCTAGGGTTTTGCTGCTCCAAATAAGTCATTGTGGCATTTTTGCTATAAATTTTTTTCTGCGACATTTCAGAAGTGAAAAAAAAAACCCATTTGAGATGAAATCGTACTGAATCTCAGATCCAAATTTCAGAGATTTTCGCATTATATTTGTGGAGATATGATCTGAGGAAGTTGGTCTTTTTGCAGACTCCTGAATTACATTCCAAACAGGTGACCTTGGAAAAATTGTCATAACTTTTATTTTGAGCATCAGATTGAAATTTCGTAAGAAGTTACAGAAAGAGGACAGACTGTAGTTTCCTGTGTATATTTTTCAGATCCTAAGGTCGAAACAGTGACACGTGGCACTTCCTACAATTTCACTCTTCTGAAAAGGTATATAATCAGGTCATCTTGGGAGATTGTGCATAACTCTTTCTTGGAGAATCTAAATTCGATCAGACTGGTGGCATTGGAAAGAGGACATAGAGGGCTACTGCAGGTCGCAATTTCAGAATTGGAAGAGCCGAAATTACAGAGTTATAGTCATTTCAATATCAAGCTCCTAAAATCAAGAAAAGGCGATATGAGGAAGTTTGATGGCAAGGATCCGGTAAATTGGATACTTCAGATGGAGCAATATTTTGATCTACATGGTGTACCACTATTACAAAAGGTATGTATTGCATCTTCATATTTAGAACCGGATCAATTTTTATGGTATAAAGGGCTTTGTTCTCGTAAACAACTTGTTACATGGTCAATTTTCACGGAGGAAATGGTAGCACATTATGAGGATACAAAGAGAAACACCTTCTTTAGAGCAACACCACAACAATTGGAAAGAGTAAAAAGGCTTTGTTACATAGTGGAAAGTAAAATTATGGAAACAAGGAAGTCTACCCCTCACAACTATAAAGATGGAAGTGTTGTTTTTCCTAGCCTTCCACAACCTACAAGGGTTACACCACAACAATTGGAAGAAAAAAGAGGAAAAGGGCTTTGTTACAATTGTGATAGCAAATGCACTAAAGGTCATAAGTGTGCTGATAAGAAATTATTTTACATAGAGTATGAAGAGGAGGAAGAAAAGGATCAAGAAACATCAAAAGAAGAGGATATACGCCAAGAGCCAACCCTAGAGAAAGAAGAAATGAATCAGACCATATCTTGTAAAGCATTGGCAAGAATTACCACTCCTCAAACTCTCAAGATAGAAGGACATATCAAGAAGAAAAAGGTGCAAGAAGTGAAAGATCACATTGAGAAAGAAGAAATGAATCCAACCATATCTTGTAATTCATTGGTTGGAATTACCACTCCTCAAACTATCAAGATAGAAGGACATATCAAGAAGAAAAATGTTCAAGAAGTGAAAGATCACATCGAGCATCAAGAAATGAATCCGACCATATCTTGTAAAGGATTGGAAGAAATTACCGCTCCTCAAACTCTAAAGATAGAAGGACATATCAAGAAGAAAAAGGTTCAAGCAGTGAAAGATCACATCGAGCATTAACAACAAGTTCTCCAACTTTTAAAGGATAATGCCACTTTGGTGCAAAATCGAATGAAACAACAGGTAGATCAACATCGTAGTGAAAAATGTTTTGATGTAGGTGATTGGGTATTTTTACTGCTACATCTCAAGCAAGCTATTTATGAGAAGGAAATGTTGGCAATACTACATGCACTTAAGAAATGATGACCTTACCGAATGGGAAGACACTTCAAGGTAAAAATGGATCATGATAGTCTGAAATACTTTTTAGAACAACTATTATCTTTAGAAGAACAGAACAAATGTGTCACAAATATGTTGGGTTATGACTTTGACATCATCTATAGAAAATGGAAGCAAAATTTTATTGTAGATGCACTCTCAAGAAAAGATGAGGATGTGGAAGCATTGTTTTGTGCTATTTCTATTATCCAACCAAATTGGATAAACGAAGCAAGGGATGAATGGAAGAAGGACAAAGAAGTATGGCCACTTATTCAAGAGTTGCAAAAGATGCCAATTCAAACAATATTGCCAGAAATTGAAGCGGAAGGAAAATCATATTGGAACCTGGAGCAGTCACAGAAGCAAGAACCCTACAGCTACGAAATCGATCAATTTCAGAGTATCTCATCAAGTGGAAGAACTTACTCGTTGAAGATTCCACATGGGAGGACAAGAATTTTATACAAAAGCATCAATGACTACTCAAGCGTTGAGGACAACACTTTTTGAAGGAGAGGGGCATGTTAGGCCCCTATACTACTAGTATAACCCCTTATTGTTATTATCACAACCCCCTTATTATATTGATGTACCCATATTGTTTCTATTGTGCCTCATAGAAGCCCACTATTGTTATTATTGTGCCCTTACATTATTATTGTTATGTCGGCTCTGATTATATTATGACCCCTTAGACTCCTATATATAGAAAGGAGGTCTTTTCATTTGTATCATCCAAGAATTGTTCATTTGTGTAATGTAAAAGAGGTTGCCCCCTCGAAGAGGCTGAATTCTAAGGCGTTGATCTCTCTTTTTTTATCTTTTTGTGAGTTGGTTTCATAACAACCGCTAACTGTAAGGAAGTCTACCTCTTATAGTTATTGGAACATGGGTTGAGTATAATCATCATGGGGGGGAGTGTAAGATTATTTCATTTCCCCATTAGAAGGAAATTCAACCATCATTTCCTCAAATCTCTCATTGGCATTGATTTTAATATGATCTCACTCCCATACACTACATTTCTCAAGCTATGTTCTCCATTGCTGACCATGAACCAATATTGAAATTTTACCAAATCAACACTCTTAAAACAAGAACTATGGAAGGTGAGCATAGAGGATAAGAAAGTTAGGATTCCTTCACTCATTATATATTCACTACGTGTTGGATGCTTGAGAGCGAAATTTTAATCTCACAGGTCATTCCTAGAAAGAATTTGGTCAAATGGATTGTTTATGCCTATAGTGAAGAGCATAAGAAGGGAAAAATATCCTTAAAGGCCTATTTAACAAAGAAAGGAAAACTATTTCTTATGTTGTGTAGGGTAGTGGTAGATAATTCCATGGTTGTTTAATGGCTAGATGAGACACTTGGAGTGCTTTGTAACGAGTAGATTGGTTGAGAAATGAGAGACATGGGTTGGTTGAGTATGTTGGAAGCTCATAGCTTGGTTCCTTTGCCATAGTGGAATCTAAATTAGAAAATTTATGGTATGCAGTGAATTTATTAGACTATATTTGGTTAAAAGCTAAGTTCTTTTTCTATTTTTGTGAATATGAAGTTGAATGTTAATTATTGCAATGAAAATATACGCAATTTTATGTTATATGTGTGAATTTGATTATTTAGGGACAAGGGGAATTGCTGCATTTTACTATTTTTCATCATGCATGCATTTAATTCTTTCCATGACTCCTATGGGAGACCTTATCTATTAGATTATAATAAAATGGTCTCTTGAAATCTAAAATTATAATTCCATGTTTAGTGGCTACTTTTCCATTGTATGGGAGTGCATGAGATGGGATGCCACACTACCTAACAAATTTAACCCACATAAACCTCCAAACCTAATGTACTTAACCTATCCAAGTCACATTACCCACCTAACCTACCATGCCAAAAAATCTACTTGTCCTAACTTACACCTAACCCACTGGCTTACCTAAACTGCTCCATTGACCCATTTAACATACTCACCCACCAATATACCTAACCTACTGTTGGGACTCAGAAATGTCATATTTTCATCCACCTTTTTCTTCACTATTCCTTACATTTCATCATCCCATTAACCTTTTATCATATCATTTTCTTAAATACATTTGGGTTTCACCTTCTTATTTTCCATTTTATTCATTTTTGTATTACAAGTGAATTTATGATTAAATATTAGAAAATATACATATTTTTATATATATCTCAAGGATATGTGAGTTTTGTGATGTGTAGGAAATATGTGAAGAATTAATATCTCCTCCACCATACTAAGGAGATAATTATGCAAGCCTATTCCTAAGGAGAAAATCATGGAGAATTTGGTTGGCATATCTTATCCTATTCCTAAGGAGCAAATCATGGAGGACTTGGTTGGCATATCTTATCCTATTCCTAAGGAGAAAATCATGGAGGATTTGGTTGGCATATCTTATCCAATTCCTAAGGAGAAGATCATGGAAGATTTGGTTGGCATATCTTATCTAAGATATGTGAGAGATTTATGGAGGATTCAAAGGGATCATATTTTGTAATAATGGGAAAGTAGTTAAAAATGCTTGAGAGATTTGTGGGATCATATTTTGTAATAATGGGAAAGTAGATTAGTGGATGATCATTATGAGTTTGTTACTCATCCCATTGTATAAATAGGAGTACAATCTCCTCCATTTGTAATCTGGAAGTTTTTGTAATCTTAGAATTTTGGAGTATGTAATCTTAGAAGCTTAGAGTTGTAATCTTAGAGTTGGTTTGTAATGAAGATTTTGAAATAAAGGATCATACTTCAATTTTGCTTCTACATCTGAGTCTCCATTGAAGTGGTGTGCTGGTGGAGTTATGGAGGGCCCCCATGGCCTCACTTGCATGCTTATTTGTTTATAATTTACTTTATGTTTTTGTTTGATTTCAGCTTTCAAGTTTTATTAAATGTTCTAATATTGGAAGGATCTTATTTGAAAGTGTTTTTGTAAAAGAACCATAAGATCTCATACAATGATTAGATCTAGGTTTACTTCATTTCCGCTTTTAAGTTCCAATTAGATGATCTAATTTTGGAAGAGATCTTGTAGAATATGTTCTTGTAAGAGAATCATAGATCTCAAACAATTGTTAGATCTAGGCTTGATTAGTTATTGAAAGAGATCTTAATGAATATGTTCCTGTAAGGGGACTTTAAGATCTTGGACAAATTAGGAATCTTTCTAGATCTATATATTTTAGATAAGCACTTCTAAGTTTACCTTCCCGAGTTGACATTAAATTAAACTCTAATTTGCATCCGCATTTTAGACCACACACCTACCTATCTCATTAACCCACATAGCCCAAAAAGCTAACCCACTATCCTAACCAAACTAACTGAGTTCACTAACCTAACCCACTAACCAAATTGATCTAAACTAACCTACATACACACCCAACTTATCTAATCGATCAAACCCAAATACTAACACAAAAACAAACAATTAAGCATGCAAATAAAGCATGCCAAGGATGCAATAAATGTTGGTAAATGACACATTTATGTATGCTAAGATGGCATTACAAGGATGTTAAGAGGACACATGGAGATACAAATAAGATGCTAAAAGGGTGACGATAATACAATACATTGAATAAAATGATGAGAAGAAACACCAATTAAAGACGAAAAATACCATCACGCATCCATTTTTTCTAATTTGAGCATATAGAAAAATAAAAATGATCAATAGGAAACCCTATTATAATATAATTTAGAAACAAAATCTCTTGATATATTTAATATAAACAAATTAATATTACAAATTTTATGTTTTTAGTAATATAATTAATTATTTCGTTGGGCTTTAGAATTGTAGTTAAATAAGTGAGAGTTTATGGGAGAGTACTTGTGTCTTTTAATTACACTTTTATTGCTCTCATCCCAAAAGTTTATTGTCTCGAGAGCACTTGTATCTTTTAATTACACTTTTATTGCTCGCATCCCGAAAGTTTATTGTCTCGAGAATTTTGAGGGGTTTAGGCTTATCTCCCTATGCAACGACATTTAAAAAAATATTTCTAAGGTCATTACGGTTTGATTAAAGACCATTCTTACATAAGTAATCTCTCATAAGCAAATTACCTTCCTAGAAGGGTGTCAAATATGTGAGGTTATAGGGTCATCACGAGAGGGACTACACACTATCAAAATATCACATATGCAAGTAGTAATGATTAACCTAGATCTTTCTATGGTGTATTGTATGGTCTCTTCGTAGTACCTTCACATTCTCTTAATTCGCATACGATTCTCATTTCCTTTAGTCAAGTGGATTTATGGGATGTGTTATTACTACTTCCTTTGCAATATTAAGGAATACATTACTGTCGGGCTTCTTTAAGTCTTCAAGGGAACTAAGACAAGGCTTCCCACTCTCACGCTACCTCCTTTTTCCATAATAAATGGATTAAGCAAAGCCATTGATGATGCTAGGAGAATGAGGAGAACCAAAGGCGTGAGAATAGGATATAAGGAGCTCACACAGACACAGACAATTCATAGATAATGCTTTATTATTCTATTTTGGATCAGAAAGGAAGTGTCATTGTTTCAAGAACATTTTACATCTTTACAAGAAGGCCACATGCATGAAAATACATGAGAATAAGTCTACAATTTATATAGCTAGTTTAAAGGCTATTTAGGATTTGGAAAAAGAGGGTGCTTTACTTTTCAACACTTAGACATGTCAAAAGTGGCTACATATCTAGGCTTTTATTTTAATCCAAATTGCTATGGAAAGGTACTCTTGAAAAAATAAAAAAGTTATTTTTTAATTTTCTATGGCTACGGAGAAAGGAATCAAAAGAGAATTATTTGATTAATTGGTAAATGATTGCATCTCAAAAATCATTGGGGGGTTTAGGCTTGAATAATATGCACTCATTTGGTAACGCTCTAAAAAAAATCATTATGGAATGTCATCACAAAGGAGAGCTAGTAATGGTTCTTTTATAGAAATACATTGTAGTAAGGAATCTATCTTGGATTGGATTAAAAAGGAAAGGAAGAGTATACTAAATGTATCCAAGCAGTGGAAGTCAATGATACTAGCCTTCCCAATCATAGGCTCTATTTGGCATGGTGAGTGAGAGATGGATCACAAGTAAAAGTGTGTTAGGTCCTTATAATACTAGTGACTCCCCCATTACTATTGTCATTGTAGCCCCTTATTGTTATTGTTGTGCCCCTGTTGTCCCCATATTGTTATTATTGTGCCCCATAGAAGCCCACTATTGTTATTGTTGTGCCCTTATATTATTATTTTTATGTCGGCTTTGATTATATTGTGACCAATAAGACTCCTATATATAGAAAGGACGTTTTGTCATTTGAATCATCCAAGAATTGTTCATTTGTGTAATGTAAAGGAGGTCCCCCCTCGAAGGGGCTTATTTTGAATTCATTGATCTATCTTTTCTTCTATTTTGTGAGTTGATTGCATAACATTTGGTATCAGAGCTTTGGATTCTAGGGTTTCGCTACTTTAAACAAGTCATCATGGCATTGTTGCTATAACTTTTTTTATACGACATTTCAGAAGCTGAAAAGAAACACTTTTGAGAGGAAATCTTGATGACCCTCAGGTTCAAAGTTCAGAGCTTGTCTCGCTATATTTTCGGATATATGATCTAAGGAAGTTAGGGTTTTTGCAGGATCCCGAATTACATCCCAAATAGGTGATCTTAGGAAAATTGTGATAACTTTCTCTCTGAGTATCAGATTGAAATTTCGTAAGAAGGCATAGAAAAAGGATAGACTGTAGTTTTTTGTGCGTCATTTTTAGGTCCGAAGGTTGAAGCAATGACACGTGGCACTTCATACAAGTTCGCTCTACTAAAAAAGTGTATAGTCAGATCATATTGGGACATTGGGCATAACGCTTCCAATTTCGATCAGATTGGTGGCGTTGGAAAGAGGACTCAAATGGCTACCACATTCACAATTTCAGACCTTGGAGATCCAAAATTTCAGAGGTACATCAGATTCAATATCGAGCTCCTACACATAAAAAAAAGGTGTGTAGTCTTCTTAAAAATTTGCATAAGTTTTGTTTGAAAATTTAGTTTGAAGTGATTAAAAGGGAATAGTGAAGAAAATTATCATTAGTTGATGCCCTGAAGAAAGAAAATGGCAACACCTAGTAAGCAACCTGAAAGCTCTACTATGACACATGAAGAAGAGGAATAAATGCAACATGATATATCAAAATTACGAGACCAAGTGAAACAAATTTCGCTCTCAAAAAAAGTAATAGAAGCTAAGATAGATGGTTTGAAGAATGGCATGAATGGTATGAAAGACAACATTGAAGATTGGAAGAAAGACATGGAAGGTTGGAAGGAAGGTTTGACAAAGTTGCTACAAGAAAGGCTTCCTAATGGTGAAAAGGTAGTAGAGAAAACTCATAATGAGAACAAAAGAAATGTTAATCATGATTCGAAGAATGACAACATTGAAGATTTGAAGAAAGACATGGAAGGTTTGAAGGAAGGTTTGACAAAGTTGCTACAAGAAAGACATCCTAATGATGAAAAGGTAGCAGAGGAAACTCATGAAGACAACAAAATAAATGTTACTCATGATTTCATAGACTCTAACATTGGAATAAAGACCCACCATGTTCCAAAGATCGATATGAGAAAGTTTGATGGCAAGGATCCCGTAACATGGATACTACAGATGGAACAATATTTTGATCTCCATAATGTGCAAAATACACAAAAGGTACGCATTACAACTTTATATTTGGAACCCAATTAGTTTGTATGACATCAATGACTTTGCTCTCATAAAAAAAATTCCACTTTGTCAATTTGTACGGATGAAATGATAGCACATTATGAGGGTACAAAGAGCAACACCTTCTTTAGCCAATTGATAAATCTCAAACAAAAGGGTTCAATGGTGGAGCACATTGAGGAGTTCCAAAAATTGAATATAAGGATAAATGATATTCCAGAGGAGCATAATATTGATGTGTTCATAGGGATTTTAAAGGATAACATCCAACATGAGGTTTGCCTTTGGAAAATTGATTCACTAGAGAAGGCATTCAGGTTGGCAAGAAAAATTGAAAGCAAAATTATGGCAACAAGGAAGCCTACCAGTCACAACTATAAAGATGGAAGCGTTGCTGCCCCTGGCCTTCCACAACCTACAAGGTTGACACCACAACAATTGGAAGAAAAAAGAGCAAAAGGGATTTGTTACAATTGTGATAGTAAATACACTAAAGGTCATAAGTGTGCTGAGAAGAAATTATTTTACATAGATTGTGAAGAGGAGGAAGAAAATGAATAAGAAATGTCAAAAGAAGAGGATATACATCAAGAATCAACCCTAGAGAAAGAAGAAATGAATCCAACCATATCTTGTAATGCATTGGCAGGAATTACTACTCCTCAAACTCTCAAGATAGAAGGACATATCAAGAAGAAAAAGGTAATAGCATTGATTGATTCGGGTAGTACCCATAATTTTATTCATTGTAAGATAGCCAAGGAATTGAATATCTTCCTATATCTAGCACCAAAGTGTCAAGTGATGGTTGCAAATGGAGGAACCATAAATTGATCTGGAAAGTGCCATAATATCAAGCTATCCATGGGAGAATATGTATTGAATAGTCCTATGCTTTCTATTCCAATGGGTGGTGTTGATGTTGTACTAGGAGTCCAATGGATACAATCTTTGGGTACGATAGCTTTTAATTTTCAAGAACTTTTCTTGAATTTTTTTTCGGAAGGAAAGGAAGTTTAATTAAGGGGTATCGCAGGGAAATTGGGAAATATAATCAGCTCTAATGGCATGACAAATCTTCTAAAGAAAGAACAACGGGGCGTAATTGCACAATTATGTTCACTAGAAGTTCCCACATTGAAATCATCTATTTCTCCATATCTCCAAAAAGTCTTGGACGATCATTCCAAGGTGTTTGATACTCCCAAAGGCCTCCCACCTATTCGTGATCATGATCATGCTATTCATTTGATTCCAGGAAGTGTTCCTCCAAACATTAGGCCTTACTAATATCCCTATGCCCAAAAGAGTGATATTGAACATATGGTTGCAGAAATGCTAGAGGATGGTATAATTCAACCTAGTCAAAGTTCTTTCTCTGCTCCACTAGTATTGGTGCACAAGAAGGATGGATCATGGCACATGTGTCCGGATTATAGGGAGCTCAACAAGCTCACTATTAAAGATAAATTTCCCATTCCCATCATTGATGAATTATTGGATGAATTACATGGAGCAATTTACTTCATCAAGTTGGATCTTCGTTCAGGATATCATCAAATCAAAATGAAGACTAAAGACATTATGAAAATAACATTTAGAACTCATGAGGGTCATTATGAATTTTTGGTCATGCCTTTTGGCCTTACCAATGCACCTTCTACATTTCAAGGTTTGATGAATTCCATTTTCAAAGCCTTCCTTAGAAAATTTGTGTTAGTATTTTTTGATGATATACTAATCTACAACATGTCTTGGAAGGATCATGTTCAACATGTTGACAAGGTGCTCAAACTATTGGAGGAGAAAACAATTGTATGCAAAAAGCATATGCAAGGATTTCTCGGGTTGACAAGGTATTATCGCAAGTTTGTTAAGAATTATGGGAAAATAACAACACCTCTAACAACATTACTAATGAAAGATGCATTTTCTTAGACTCTATAAGCAATGAAGGCCTTTGAATATCTTAAAGATGTAGGTTTTAACTCCATACAGAAATTACCTGCATACGAATTCTAAAAGACATAAAATAAACAATGCAAGAGCATAACACGTATACACAAATATTTTCCCCTGGATCCCAAAACCAGTACTACCAGCTTGATTTTTCATTATGTTCCTTTCAATGTTACAATGCATATTTATACATGCTAAAGCATCCAATACCATGGACCGAAAACTATCGCGTCCAAAACCATGGACCAAAAACCATTGCGTCCAAAATCATGTGCGAAAATCATGCACAAAACCATATGTAGGTCCGCCCAACCTAATATAGGGTCCAAAAAAACAAAATTTTCCAGGACACTTCCCCGGACCCCATATAGGGGGGTTGCCTGCACCCTTCAAACCACCTGTGACGCCCCCGCTACGTAATCGACGCAACGAAGGGGGGGCTCCGCCCCCCCTCTAACCCCCCGGTTAACTACGTGGGCTAGTCGTCAAAAAAATATAACACAACCCAACATTCTACCACTTATTGTTTTCTTTCCACATGGGGTCACAAGAGAGCTTAGTCATTTATCCAGCCCTGCAATGGCCATTGTTTCTCTACACCAAGAGAACTTCTCAGAGCTCACAGATTTTGTCAATGCATCTGCAATATTCTTCAAATTGTTCATCTTTACTAGCAGCACCTTTTTGTCTTTTATCATATCCCTCACAAAGTGATACTGAACATCAATGTGCTTTGTCTTTGAATGATATGCAGGGTTCTTTGCCAAGAAAATTGCACTTTGGTTGTCACAGTCTATCCTTATAGCTCTCTGTACAATCTCTGCAACCAAACTGCTTCTTTGCTTGCATGAGTGGCTGCCATGTATTATTCCTCTGTAGTTGATAGTGCCACTACAGATTGTTTCTTACTCATCCAACTGACTGCACCTCCAAATAGGTTAAACACATACCCACTTGTAGATCTTCTCTGATCCAGATCTCCAGCCCAGTCTGCATCAACAAAGCCACGAATATCCAACACTCTATCCAATCTTGGTCTTCCTTGGTAGCACAAACCATAATCACTAGTGCCACGCAAATACCTGAAAACTCGCTTCACTGTTGTCTAGTGCTCCTTCCCTGGTTTTGACATAAACTTGCTCAATACTCCCACTGCATGTGCAATGTTTGGTCTAGTACAAACCATTTCATACATCAGGCTACCGAATGCACTTGCATATGGAACACGGGATATGTCCTCTTCCTCTTCTTGTGTCTTGGGACACTGTTGAGCAGATAAATTCACACCTACAGGAATAGGAACCTTCACCAATTTACTATCTTGCGTATTAAACCTCTGCAGTATTGTCTCGACATAATTTCTCTGGTTTAACCAAAGCTTCCTCTTTTCCTGATCTCTTTTAATTTCCATGCCCAAAATATAGTTTACAGCACCAAGATCTTTCATGTCAAATTTGGAGGACAATTGGGTCTTCAAATCCTGGATAATTTCTTTGTCATTTCCAACTAACAACATATCATCCACATACAAGACCAGATAAAGAACACGGTCACCAATTAATTTAAAATACACACAGTGATTTGCTTTGCTTCTGGTGAAGCCAAGTCCCCGTATAAATGTATCAAATTTTTGATACCACATCCTTGGTGACTGTTTTAACCCATACAAAGACTTCTTTAACTTGCATACCAGTTCTTTCTTACCCTTCACCGCAAAGCCTTCAGGTTGCTTCATGTATATTTCCTCTTCCAGATCCCCATGAAAAAATGTTGTCTTCACATCCATCTGTTCTACCTCAAAATCAAAAGCAATAACAATAGATAAAAATAATCTAATAGAAGTTACCTTGGCAACAAGAGAAAAAATATCACCAAAATCAATTTCCGGCACCTGGGAATAACCTTTTGCTACCAATTGAGCTTTGTATTTCTCCACCTTTCCTTCTTCATTTGTCTTCTTCTTGAACACCCATTTGCCGCCAATGGGTTTCCTTCCATCTGACAACTCCACCAGATCCCAAGCCTCATTTTTGTGCTAAGATGCCATTTCATCAACCATGGCCTCTTTCCAGAGTATTCCATCCTCTGAATCTACTGCGTCCTTCACAGTTCTGGGATCATCGTCAGTAATAGATAAAGCAAAATTTGAACAGAAAGTAGATGTACTATACCTTTCTGGCTGCCTTCTTTCTTGAACTAATCTTCTCACACCTGGAGTTTGTGGCTCTCCGTCTTCTAATTCCTCCTCTGCTGTAGAGTCTGATTCTTCCTCCTTAAGCTAAAACTCTATCTTCTCAGGTTCCTTTGGTTGGACTTCATGTTTAATAACATCTTTCACCTCTCTGAACACCACATCTCGGCTGTACATAACCTTCCTTGTTACTGGGTTCCAAAGCTTATAACCCTTTAAACCATCCTTATACCCAATAAATATGCACTTTTCAGATTTACTATCTAACTTGGTTCTTTTCTCCTTTAGAACATGTACATATGCATCACATCCAAATACCCTCAGATGTGAAAGAGAGGGTTTTTTACCCGTCCATACCTCTTGTGGAGTCTTATCCTCCAACACTGATGAAGGTGGTATGTTGACCAGGTAACATGCTGTCTCCATTGCCTCTGCCTAGAATTCTTGTCCTAACCCGACACCACTGAGCATGCTTCTTGCCCATTCCATCAACGTCTTGTTCATTCTTTCTGCAACTCCATTTTGCTCAGGTGTATATGGAGTAGTCTTCTGCCATGCTATACCACACTTCGTACAGAATTCTTCAAATTCCTTACTGCAAAACTCTCCACCGTTATCTATCCTTAACACCTTTATCTTCTTCTCTGTTTGGTTTTCCACCAAAGCCTTAAATTCTTTAAACCTGTCAAAGACTTCAGATTTATTCTTAAGGAAATATATTCATGTATTCCTTGAGAAGTCATCTATAAATGATACATAGTACACAGACTTACCTAGTGATGGAACCATCACAGGCCCAAACACATCATTGTGCACAAGTTCTAATATGTTTCACCCTCTTACCACTAGAGGGGAAACTCACCCGATTTTGCTTCCCACATACACAATTTTCACAGAAATCAAAATCCAGAGAACTATTACTCATACCTTCTACCATACATTTACCATGAAGTATTCGAAGGCCCTTCTCTCCAATATGTCCAAGCCTGTGATGCCACAACATGGTCTTCTCTCCAGAGACCACTAGATTTTCTGCTCCACTTTCAGGAACCACAGAGTTGTTGCACCCATCAACAACAGTGCTACCTTGCAGCTTGTACAAAGTTCCAATCCGAACTCCCCGCATCAATACCAGTGCTCTCTGAACCATCTTGCAGGTATCCTTCTCGAACACTGTTTTTACACATGCATCATCCAACTTGCTTACATAAATCAGATTTCTGGCCAATGCAAGAATATGCAGAACACCCAGAAGTGTTCTAACCCTTCCACCTTGCAACTTCAACTTTACTTTTCCGCGACCAATGATTCTAGCCTTCCCGTCATCCCCCAAGAAGACATCACCACCATCATATTTCTCATACTCGCAGAACCACTCTCTATGGGGAGTGAAGTGAAAGGATGCACTTGAGTCAATCAACCATGCCTCACGATCTACATGTGTACTTGAGGAAGCCAAGTACACATCCCCACCTTCATCTAAGGTGGTTTTCGCCTTTGCAGAAGGAGCATCATCAGATCCCTTTCCTTTATCAGGAGCTTTAGATTTATAGTCCCTTTTGTAGTGCCCTCCCTTTTCGCATTTCCAGCACACCACCTTTACAGGTTTTCTTGGAGATTTAGATCTCCCACTCGATGACTTATTTTTGTTTTTGTTCTGGGACTGTCCTCATACAGACAAGGCATCACCATTCTGGCTCTCCATATTTTTCCATCTCATCTTCTTCGTCAGCAAGGATGAGACTATTTCATCAAACTACAAGGTAGTTGTATTGCTACCTATTGCAATAACCAGACTATCCCATGAATCTGGTAGAGAACACAACAAACTGATGCACTTATCTTCATCTGAAATTTTAATATCAACAGATAATAACTGAATTACCACAGTATTAAATGCGTTCAGATGCTCTGTCACCGAGTCTCCATATTTCATCCTCAGGTTATACAACTTTTTCCGTAGGAACAGTTTATTCGCCAGAGACTTATATTGGTAAAAAGTCCCTAACTTGTCCCAAAAAGCCTTCGCCGTAGCTTCCACTGATACATTCAGCAATACTGAATCTGAGACACACAATCGTATTGTGCTCTTTGTCTTCTGATCCAACTTCTTCCATTCTTCATCGGACACTCCCATTGGTTTAGTACCTGGATCTACCACGATCCAATGATCTGTATCCACCAATAGATCCTCCATCTTGAGTTTCCATAACTCAAAACTCTGACCATTAAATTTCTCAATCTCTATCTTTCCACTGCTCACCTTCTTCTTTCACCACCAGAATTGATCCCGCATATCTCCCACTAAACAGGGTCTACCACAGGCCCGAGCGAAACCCCTCAGCAACAAAGGTGTCCCCTTGAAGCCAAAACAACTCTGATACCAAATGTAGGTTTTAACCTCGTACATAAATTACCTGCATACGAATTTTAAAACACATAAAATAAACAATGCGAGAGCATGACACATAAAACACATATACATAGAGATTTTCCCCTGGATCCCAAAACCGAGACTACCAACGTGATTTTTCATTATGTTCCTTTCAATGTTACAATACATATATATAAATTCTGAAGCATCCAATACCATGGACCGAAAACCATTGTGTCCAAAACCATGGACCGAAAACCATCGTGTCCAAAACCATGTGTGAAAATCATGCACAAAACCATTGGTAGGTCTTCCCAACCTAATATAGGGTCCAAAAAAAATAAAAATTCTGGGGCGTTGCCTCGAACCCCATATAGGGGGGTTACCTGCATCCCTCAAACCCCCTGTGACACCCCCGCTACGCAATCGATGCAACAAAGGGGGAGCTCCGCCCCCCCTCTAACCCCCCGGTTAACTACGTGGGCTAGTCGTGGAAAGAATATAACACAACCCAACAAAAGAAGCAATGTGCCAAGCACCGGTCTTAGCTACGCCATACTTCACAAAAACCTTTTTTGTGGAATGTGATGCCTCAAGAAATGGAATTGACGTTGTTTTAATGCAAGAAGGAAGAACCATTGCTTTTGAAAGTCATCCAGAGAAGGAAATGTTGGCAATACTACATGCACTTAAGAAATGGCGACCTTGTCTAATGGGAAGACACTTCAAGTTAAAAATGGATCATGATAGTCTTAAATACTTCTTAGAACAAATATTATCTTCAAAAGAGCAACAAAAATGGGTCACAAAGATGTTGGATTATGACTTTAAAATAATCTACAAAAAAGGGAAGCAAAATGTTGTTGCAGATGCACTCTCAAGAAAGGATGAGGATGTGAAAGCATTAATTTGTGCCATCTCTATCATCCAACCAGATTGGATAAACGAAGCAAGGGATGAACGAAAGAATGTCTAAGAAGCATGGGCACTCATTCAAAATTTGCATCAAGATCCCAGTACATCTGATATATTTAGCTGGAAAATTATTTGTTATGGTACAAAGATCGCTTAAACCATTGTAAGAATTCCCAACTCAAACAAAATATTCTTCTGGAGTTGCACACCTCTCCCTTAGGAGGGCACTCAATATTTTTTAAAACTTACCATAGGGTTAAGAAGGATTTTTTTTGGGATGGCCTTAAATATGATATTCGAAAGCTTGTGGCGGAATGTTTAGTTTGCCAACAAAATAAAGTTGAGACAATTAAGACCTCGAGTCTATTGCAACCCTTATCCATTCCAAGTCAATGTTGGGAGGAAGTTTCAATGGATTTTATCACAGGTTTACCCAAGTCCGAAGGAAAGAGTGTCATCATGGTGGTAGTTGATAGGCTTACCAAGTATGCACACTTTTGTGCATTATCTCATCCATTTAAAGTCAGTACAGTTGCTATTGCATTTATGGAAACAATTCAAAAGCTACATGGAAACCCAAATATTATTGTAAGTGACAAGGATCCCATTTTCACTGGAAATTTTTGGATTGAATTATTTTCTTGTCTGGGTACTTAGTTAGCTCATAGTTCATCTTATCATCCTCAATCTGATGGGAAAACTGAGATAGTGAACAAATGTTTGGAAGAATATATTCGTTGCTTTGTATCTGATAAACAAACACAATGGATCAAGTGGTTGCCTCTGGCTGAATGGTGGTATAACACTTCCTTCCATATTGCAACAAAAATGACCCCATTTATAGCACTTTATGGATATCATCCACCATCCATCACAACATCTTTAAGAGAAAATTCTAAGGTTCAAGCAGTGGAAGATCACATTGAGCATCAACAACAAGTTCTCCAACTCTTAAAGGATAACCTCACTTTGGCACAGAATAGAACGAAACAACAGGCAGATCAACATCACAATGAAAGAAGTTTTGATGGAGGTGGCTGCGTATTTCTACGACTACAACCATACAAACAAATGTCCCTCAAGCAAGCTCAAAAGGATATTAAATTATCACCAAATTATTATGGTCCGTACAAGGTGTTGTAAAAGATTGGTATTATGGCATACAAATTGGAGCTTACTGCATCTTCTCGAGTGCACCCAGTTTTCCATGTTTCATGCTTAAAGAAGGTTATAGGTGACAATCTCCAAGTTCAAACAATATTGCTAGAACTTGATGAGGAAAGAAAAATCATATTAGAACCTGAAGTAGTCATAGAAACAAGAACTTGACAGCTATGAAATCGATCAATTTCAAAGTATCTCATCAAGTGGAAGAACTTACCCGTTGAAGATTCCACATGGGAGGATGAGAATTTTATACAGAAGCCTCTAGAACTACTCAAGCATTGAGGAAAACACTTTTTGAAGGAGATGGGCTTGTTAGGTCCCTATAATACTAGTGATTCCCCCATTACTATTGCCATTGTAGCCCCTTATTGTTATTGTTGTGCCCTTGTTGTTCCCATATTGTTATTATTGTGCCCCATAGAAGCCCACTATTGTTATTGTTGTGCCCTTGTTGTTCCCATATTGTTATTATTGTGCCCATAGAAGCCCACTATTGTTATTGTTGTGCCCTTATATTATTATTGTTATGTCGACTTTGATTATATTGTGATCCCTTAGAATCCTATATATAGAAAGGATGTTTTGTCATTTGAATCATCCAAGATTTTTTCATTTGTGTAATGTAAAGGAGGTTGCCCCCTCGAAGAGGCTTATTTTGATGTTGTTGATTTATCTTATCTTCTATTTTGTGAGCTGGTTGCATAACAAAGTGGGAGTAGATGTAATAATGGGGTATGGTAGAGACATTTTCCTCCTTGAAAAAATCATACAACACCTACAGGTAATTGGAATATGTGCACTTAAGATGATTAACAACCCAAATGGTCTCAAGGATGGAGAAAGACAATTGAGCTCGTACTAATTTAACTGAAAGGTTGAATATCTTTTTAGTAGAACTCAAGAAGACATATATAAGATTGACAAATTTCTCAAATTAACTAATTTGGGCTATGAAGGGAATAGGGGGCAATTATACCCCTATTCATGGACGCTTAACTCTTTTTGGACTAGGACCAAGTGATAAAAAATGGTAATGTTTGAAGCTTTGGAAAGTTAAGGCCCCTCCTAAGTGTAAGTTTTGGATGTGGCTCATATCTAACAATAAAGTATTAACATGGGAAGCCCTCCAAAAAAGAAATAGAGCAGGTCCATGCATTTGTTTACTTTGCAAATGCAGTGAGGAAAACACTTCACTTTGTTCTTGTATTAAAATTTTTCTTGGAAACTATGGAGTTGAGGTCAGGGAGATTTTAAGTATCCAGAACCTTTGGAAATGTGATTCCATAGATACATATCTTAATGTTTGATTTACTCAATGTTATATAAAGTGATTTAGGGAAATCTCATTTATGGTTCTACAGGGAATATTAATAGATAGAAACTCTATTTTGTTTGAATAAAATATGATTCCAACTTTCCATGTAGTTACCCAAGTTGATGCTTTACTTGCAATTTCTAACGTCATTCCAAAGGTTAAACTGTAGAGAAATATATCATAGATACAAGTGGATAAATATTGTGTGTGGGAATATTTCACTTGACTTGTCAAGGTTGAAATTCTATTTGTGGGATTGATTTCATTCTATATCTCAAAAACATAGAATTCATGTAAAAGGTAATATAAGAAAAGGAACAAATAACCAAAGGTAAATCAAGGCCTTATTTTACTAACTAAAACATTCTTTGGATAGAGAGATTGATAAGATTTAGGTCATGAGTGATTCATATGTGGTCATTAACTAGATGAAGGGAAGCCTCCAAGTATAAAATACTTTTGTTACGACAACAATTAAAGGCAATATCTATTGAGTTTCTTTGGGTCAACTATTTTTTTCTATGAGAAATACCTTTAGATTCCATATGAAGAGTATACATGTTTCGGTCCTCGAGGAGCTATATAGACTCAACAATAAGGCTTGAAGCCATTACAATAAACCTCATCATGTCACTTGTGGGAAAATAAGGCTCAAAGTAATTACAAGGATATAATCATTATGTGCTCAACATGTCAAATGTGGAAATTGAACCCAGGTGGGGAGGATAACAAAAATTTCTCTCAACCACCCAAGCTAACGCGATAACATGTATATCAATATTACGATAATATAGTGATTTTTTTCTCATTATATTCATGTAACTTGGATATACATGTTGCTATCTCATTAGATTGTTCATATTGGCTCCCAAGAATAGCATAAAACCTTTCATTTGACCCCTACCAACCCCCTAAATGCATAGACAATCTTACACTTTCATATATTATCTTCCATAAATACTCAAAAATAATAAGCCTATATATTTACAACAAAAAATAAGTAAAATAGACCGACTATTCCCTGTTACAAAAAGGATATGACCATTAATGAGATTGAGACAGAGAAAGACATAACATTGAAATAAATTAAAAATGAAAACCCATAGCTTCTAGTTCCTAACCATCCCAAAATCATTAAATCCAAGATAACTTGGCTACAATTTCAAAGCTTATTTAGATAATTTCGTCTACCTTCTAGTACAATTCCTTGTATATATGCTTGTAGGAGGACCAATAGATTTGGTTCATAGAGTCTTGAATTTCTTGCAAGAGGGGACCAAGATAAGCAATTTCAGCCCTATATTTTTTATATACCTAGTCTGTAACCAACTTGGAGTCCCATGCAATTCTTTACACCCTGCTTAATTGTGAAATGAAGCAATGTCCATAAGGTAGAGAATTCATCTTTTGTGATCATGCCTACTCCAAAAACACACTAGATATGGAAATAATGACTCTGATTAAGAAATAGAGCTACACCAAATCCACATAAGGGCTAGACCCCTTGGTTAGAACCATAAAAAAATCCCCAAAGAATGCCTAATTATAGAAGGGGCATAACCAAAATCCTATGCTTTATTTGCTTGGGCTTGACCTTGTATTCCTTACTTAAGTTCTTATTGAAACCAACTACAATTTTGCACATAATTTCCTTATCTTAGAAAATACATGAATTACAAGCCCACAAAATGTCGAAGTTCTAGATATAAGGGAAAGCACTAAACTTCTTTAAAATTAAGTCTTGTAACCATATGAGAATGGAATCTTCTAGACAATGCTTATTCCATCCTAAAGACAGATTGAAAGAGTGCACTATTAGCAACCATACTTGAATGGAAAAAGGACAATGGATGTAGAAATTCACACACACACACACACACACACAAAGGATAAACATGTGGCAGACACACACACACACACAAAGGATAAACATGTGTGTGCATGTGCACACAAACACACACATCACAACAAGATTGTAGAGTATCTCTCAAAGTAAGGAATTCATCTACTTAAGCTTTATGGTTATGTTGAAGAAGTACAATATGACCAAACAATTATTTTACAATAGTTTTATTTTAATGATTTTTGAACCACACACACACACACACAGGAGAAACACGTGCGCGTGCACACACACACAGAGGACAAACACGTGCGCGTGCACACACACACACATGCGTGCACATGCACACGCACTTATCACAACAATATTGTAGAGTATCTCTCAAAGTAAGGACTTCATCTACTTAAGATTTACGGTTATGTTGAAGAAGTACAAGATGACCAAACAATTTTTTTATTTAAATGATTTTTGAACTCCTTTTTGAATTATAATTTTTCAACACATGGGGATTGTTAAAGTCTATTGTTTGTTTCCACTTACTTGATGGATAATAAATGTGATATTATGAGATTTATGGATCTATAGTGAAAGATTATAAAGATATCTATCTCTAAATGATCTTTTTTTTTCAGACTATGCCTATAGCACTCAAGTATTTCATTTTTATTTATCTAAGATAAAATTACAATTTTTTCTTGGGAAAAAATATTATCTCATTATATTCAATAATCTTCTAGATAAATTTAATTATTAAAACTAATCATCACAAGGTCAAGTCCCACTAGCACAAATGGATTTTGAGGGTTTCGTTTTGTATGGAAACAAAGGTTTGAAACTCATGGAGTTGAGAGGAGACACCAAAAGAATCCATTCATGTTAAGGGTTGGTGTGGCCTAGACCAGGTGTGATCGCAGGGTGATTTTGATAGGCTAAATACCCCTGGGTCATGGTTGCTTATACCATAGGCTAGTTTCACTAGTCATAGAGATTTTCTCCGAGAAAATTAATTTTTGTTTTTCAAATTCAATTTAAGTACTTGAAGTAAAAGTGATATGTGATTACTACAGTGGCTAGTTTGGGAGGGTGTATTTATAGCGTAGGGGGAGATAATAGTTTTTAAATATGCATGGAGTCTCAAAGTCACAACCAACAACATGGCAGAGGCTCACACTTTGTTGCAAAGACTAAATCTAGTCACTAGCCTATGTATTAGAAATTTAATCATGGTTGGAGACTCAAGCATACTCATTAAACATATGCTCTTGAACTCTCTTCCGTCTTATTTTCATCTAGTGTGCATCTTGGAAAGGATAAGACATAGTCATCACACATTTGAAACAATGGATTAGTTTCATGTTCTTCATGAGCACAACTCAATGGGTATTTCAAAAGCTAATTTGGCAACTTGGAAAACAAGGAGGAATTTAATAATCATGATAGGGAACATGTTCAACCCATCTCTTAACATGAGGCTCAACCATTTCAACTATGAATCGTTATGGAAAATGGTCATTCTCTTGTCAACCTCTTCCCATGTAGCAAGGATAATGTTGATAAGAGTCATTTGTTATTGTCACATGCTTATGTAAGTTCCCTTCAATTCTAATGAATGCATTGCTCCAATAATTATCATGGTAGTGGGATAATCAAGACGACACTTGACATAACATAAATCATTATTTATTTGTCTATGTCTAGGATTTTGACATTAGGGATTAAATAAATCTAGCTCCTAAACATTAGCTCTCATCCAACAAACTCAATGAACAATATCAACCAACTAGGCTCATAATTCCATCTTTTAAGGAGGTAATTCTTCATTAGTTCTACATTACATTCTTGAATTGAGTACTTGAATCTAGGATCTATATTTTGGTAATGGTCCAGGTACTGGTTCCCATGGGCACGAACTTGACTTTGTACATTATGTTATGTTAAGGTGGTCCATACCTCTTCCTTTGACTTTAGAAGTCCCAACCCTATGAAACACAATCCAAAGTAGATGGACTATCATGAGCTTTGAGAGATGCACCTCTCTCTGTAGAGGCATGACGATTCTCTTAAAGAGTTGGGAATTTCCTTCTTGACCTTTCTTGACAAATAGGGTCAGCAAGAAACCAATTTTAATCTCAAGGTGGAAATCATTTTGGGTATTATTATTGTTCCAACAAAAGAAGTAATTAACTACACTAGAATCAATTATTGAAGAGTTATGTCATCAACATGAATGGGATACTATAGAGCAAAATTGGGAATCTCATTCCATGACATCTTCATCTACCCATTTGAGACAAACACCCAATGTTGTGCACAACAAAAGAATTCCCTCATTCACCATCAACTAATAAGGACCAAGGATGCAACTGATGGAGGCAAAATTGTAGTGGAAGACCTTACATCCCTTTGAATCATGTCTAGGTATGTTATGTTTATTTTTTTTATGCTTTTGATGTTTGTAATTGTATATTAATGTTAAGAACTTTCAACCTAAAACCATCTCGAAAGTTGTTAAAAGTTTTGAACATGATTAGTAGATGGTCCTTCCAAAATATAACTAGTAGGTCTTTTAAATCTCACAACTATGGTCAGAAGCCTATTTGGTATCTTTGTGCTATGCATTTTTGCTAAAGCTTCTTTTATTACTGTAAATTTCTCAATTTATTTAAAAAAAAAGTGATATATATTTTTTAATTTTTAATTATAATTTTTTTATAATCATTAAAATAAATACCCCATTAACTATGTTTATATTTGACTTATCTGGAGTGGTTAGGATGAATAATTTCTCCCAAATTCAATTATGACAAATGCTATAATAATTTCTATTATAATAAGAAATAAAACACACACATATATATATAAACATTTTTTTAATTAATAAAATAATTTAAATATAATATAATAATAATAATTTATTTAATTAATAATATAAATATATGCTAAAATATTATTAAAATATTATTAAAACTAATTTAATAAATTGAAATATTTTATTTATTTTCCTTAGTTTAATTTATTTTTGAACTCCAAAGGAAGCCTTCAAAGTTTTTTTTTTTCTGTGTAAAGTCTAAGCTATTGTATTAAAAGAAGAAAGAAAAATATTTACAAAGAGGTACTAGCCTCTGAGGATGCCTAAAGCCACCCTCTGTCATAAGAGCAAGGCAGGTGCGCATGGCAACCTGAATTACAAAGATAGAGACGATGAATATGAGCATGGGAGAAACAGAAACAGGTAGCCCTCTGGCTTACGAAAGAGATTGCTTCAAAAAGAATCATGACAGCATATTTGTAGAACCATTGATCCTTTGCATGCCTCTTGTGTCTTGCTGCTGATATCATTGTGGCATTTAAGAGCAGAGAGACCGTTGAATCCAGAGATCTAGAGACACCACGAACTCTGGACGTTCCTCTACCCGAAATCAAAAACCTGGGCACCTCGGCAAGAGAAGAAACCTCTCCAAAATTCCAAAACATGACCATAGTGTGGCAGAAAAAACAGGAATTAAGCCTTCGAAGGCTCACCTTGTGCAATGTTGTCGAATTCTGGCATGGTTGCATCTTCCATTACTTGCAGGCGGAAGTCCGGTGGGTGTACTGGCGGCTGAAGCGAACCCATGCCAAGAACATGCTCCTCAGGTTTGACAACGCCAGGAGTAGGATTTACGACATTACCAACCTCCACCATTGTTCGGGCCTCACCAGTTTGAGCCTGCTCCCCAACGTCCTCCTCCTGGCTGTCTGAGTCATCTTCTTCTTCCTCCGTAGCAATTACAGTGATCAGTAGAGAGACACGTGATTGATTTCTCCGGCATCTGAATGTAAATCTGGATGTATGAACTTGACTTTCAAGAGGGTCCGACTCCTCTGAATGAGAAGACGGAGGCGCTACCATGGCAAGTGGTGGAATTGCTCTTGCTTGAGCCTCCTGCCATCGACTTATTCCCTAAACACCTCCTCTTCTCGGGACCCCTCTCTGTCTCGGCGCCATGAGCAGGGGAAAACATGTGCTATTCACAGTAGGAGGCCAAGTATTAAGACGCAGAGCCTGAACTCTGCCACCCAGAACTACTTTAGTAGAAGCCCGGATCAGAATGTGGATCCTCTCAATAACTTTGGCAATCAAGAGCCGAGAGAGCATACCCTGAACAGAGGATAAGCCTCCGCCACTGCGCACCCTGCCAGAGATCGGCTCTTTTTCACTCTGCTCAGAGAACATCAAGACAATACACCAAACATACCCAACCTGGAACCAATGCACCATTAAATAGGCCTGTGCTCGGAATAATTTGGATGCTGCCATGACGAACTCCATCGAATCAGCGTACAGGGTGTTTAAGTCCCCTCGCTTGAGACCATCCCCCCTCTGCCCAGCCATCTCCTCAGCCTTTAAATGCATTAATGCATGGCAGAGCCTATTAGTGTGGCCGTCCTGGCAGGCCACCTCAAAACGCTAGCTGCCCATCATCCGGGTGAGAATCATATCAAGTTACCACCCGCATCCGGGTAAGGAAGCCTTCAAAGTTAATTATACACTCTAAAACATTTAATCCGTATCATTTTGAGAAGTTAAAAAATAAATGTTTAATTTATTTTGGTTTAATTTTAAATTGTAAAGGAAGCATTTGAAGTTAATTATAGAATGTAAAACATCTAATCAATATCATTTTGAGAAGTTTGGCATGGCTAATTATAACAAAATAATAATTATTTTAGAATTTCTTACGAATAGTTTAGGGGTTTAGAGTTAATAAATTAATGGTTAATATTTAATGAATTATTAAACAATTATAATTAAATAATTACATATTTAATTATAATGAATTTGCTAATTATAATTTTACACAGTTAATTATTATCTATCATAATTATTGACTATAGGTTAGTGGGGCAGAAATAAAGTGAAAGAATTAACAAGTTAAAAAAAAAATGTGGTTTAATGAAATACATATATTTAATAGATTATTATTTAATCATACTTAAATATATTGAATCATAGTCAATTATCAATAGTAACCAATCAATCATGATGAAGCATAATCAATCATGAACAAACATGGTTACTAATAATAATCAACCATGCAAAATCATAACTAAACATAGTCAATCATAACCAATTGTAATTATTAATCTTGAAATAATGAATTATGAGTTAAGTAGATACATAATCAATAGTGAACAAACATGGTTACTAATAGTCAATCATTCAAAATTATAAATAAACATAGTCAAGGCTGACTAATCATAATTATTAATTTTGAATTAATGAATTATGAGTTAAGTTGATTAATAGTTTGAGATTAATGGATAATAAGTTGATTCTACAAAAATATTTAATAATTTAAAGTCAGAATCTTCAAATAATCATAATCATTATTTCATATTTGTTAAGATATATTTTCGGTGGTTAATATGAACATACATAAAGGTGAAAATATTCATATTACCTTTCAAATAAAAGTAAGTTAAGTTATTATTCTCTTTATAGCAATATGTTTCTATGTACTTACATAAAAAATTGAGGGTTTCTATGTACTTATGTAAAAAATTGAGCGTGAAGGGGTTTATCAAGCTTGAAGATTTATTGGGGATAATGGAATTAGAAGAAGAGAAGTTATTATTCTCCTTATAACAATATGTTTCTATGTACTTATATAAAAATTTGAGGGTTTTTATGTACTTATGTAAAAAATTAGTGTGAAAAGATCTTTAGAGTTTATCAAGCTTGAAGATTTGGTGGGATAATAGAATGAGAAAAAGAATTTGTATACTATAGTTAAATTTGTTAAAAATAATAGAGATATTTACAAATAATAATAATAATAATAGCCATCCTACCTAGTAATATCCCAACCATTTTTTAATGAGCGCTCTGCAACCTGCGAGATCCGCTTTCCACGTGATCTGAGCCTGCGAGTGTGCCCGCATTTCATGCATTCTGAGCCTGCGAGGGAGTCCACAAAGGGTTCTTCTCGGAGCCAACGAGGGAATACGCGGAGAGATTTGCTTTGTGCCTGCGAGGGAACGTCGAGGGTTCTGCTGCAGGCCGCGGCCGCCCTGGCTGGGTCTGTTGGCTTGTCATGGAGGAGCCTACTCCCCCTCCTCCTTCACCTTCCGCAGCAGAGGCCTTCAAAATCCTGCTGGCCTCCTTGCCTAAGAAGAAATGCATGGAAGTAGCGAAGTTTGTGAAAAAGCTTGAAGATATTCCTGAGATCGCCCTTCCACCAGAAGGACCGATCCAAGTAGCACTTTCTCTGGCAGATCGGGCTCTAGTTGGATAGTTTACAGGACTTTGGCCTTCCCCGAAGTCGACCGAGAACTGGGTAGCCAGGAATTGGGCACCTCTGATACAAAATAAGGTAACCTCTTACTTCCTCGGGAGAGGATATTTTTTGTTTGAATTCTCAGCAAAAGAAGACAAAGATCTCATTTTTAGGAATGGCCCCTACTTCATGGGCCCCCAAGGACTGTATTTAAATAAATGGACGCCAGACTTTGATCCGGCGGTGGATGTGCCTACAGCAGTCCCGGTGTGGGTGAGACTCCCCAACCTCCCAGTTCATTGCTGGAACTGGGATTCTTTGAAGCACATTGGAAATACCCTTGGAAAATTTATAGATAAGGCCAACAGTAAGGACTAGTACGATTGTGCTAGAATCTGTGTGGAGGTAGATCTGGAGGTCGGACTACCGGAAGCCATCAAAATAGTTGTAGGTCCCTGGACTCATATACAGAAACTGGATTATGAGCAGCTGCCTTTCAAATGCCAGAAGTACCATGTCTACGGGCATTTTGCCAGAGACTGCCCGTCCAAAGGCGTGGAAGAAAAAGGGAAGGAAGATGGCTGGAATCAGGTAAAGCGATCCAAAAGCTCTCACAGGAAGAATGCAAACGGAAGTGCCAAAACCCTCAAGAGGGTCCTGCTCAGAAACCAGCCAGGGAAAGTCAAGGGAATAAATTAGAAATCCTCGGATCTGAAATCATGAACACGCAGGAGACAGAAGTTCCAAAGGAGGCCTCTCCCCCTAAAGCCTCCCCTTCCATCAAAAGTATTCTAGAGAGACACAAAGAGAAGGCTTAAGAAGAAGAGGAGGAAACCCAAGAGTCCGAGGAATCGAAGGAAGAAGGGGAAATTGGGGAATCCCAGTCCTCTCCTAGAAGATCTACAAGAGGACGCAAATCTACAAAGGAAAAGAGAGAACAAGAAACCTATAAGGACAAGCTCCAGGGCAGCCAGCCAATGCTAGGGAAGCTTCTAGCAAAAACCATAAAGATGACTAGGATTCAATCCCAGGGCTCTAAGGGAGCCCACCAAGGCAAAAATAAATGATGAAGATAGTCTCCTGGAATTGTAGGGGAATGGGAACCATAGCTAAGGAAGAAGAAATGCATAGCCTAATAAGATTGGAATCCCCAGATATCCTCCTCATCCAGGAGACCAAATTGGAGGTCACTGCTTTCCTCCAAGCAAGCAAAAAATTTTGGAATAAAAATGGAGCGCATGCAATTTCTGCCCATGGAGCATCGGGAGGACTTGGGTCGCTCTGGAACACAAATAAGTTTTCATTAATCTCTGAGTCCCTGAATACCCATTGGATTTTTTTAAGATTGCAACATTTAGAATCAAAGGAGATTATTTGTCTGTTCAATGTGTATGCTCCTAACAATGCAGGTGAGAAAAAAAATTGTTGGGACTCCATCAAAAGTCTGGCAGATCTAGAAAATTTTGAAAATATAATTATAGCCGGAGATCTAAATCTCACCCTCCTCGCAACAGAAAAAAGAGGAGGAAGCATAGTTAGGGATCCGGCAAGAGAATGGGCAGAAGACCTCATGCAAGACTAGGATCCGCTAGATATAAAACTAGTCACAGGCACGTTCACCTGGTCAAACAACAGAGTGGGACCGGGTCATATAGCAGCAAGACTTGATCAATTTCTTCTTCAAAGCTCCTTCTTGCTTCTGGGTTTAGAGGCTAGAATGCGTATTCTTCATAGTAGTGTTTCAGATCACAAGCCTATCAGCCTAGAACTGATATCTACTAAGGATATAGGACCTATTCCTTTCAAATTTAGCTCTCTATGGACCAAAGAGACAGATTTCTTGCAAAAGATCATAGATTGCTAGAAAGAGCCAGTCAAGGGATCTCCTTTCTTTGTATGGGAGGAAAAACTGCGCAGAGTTAAAGTGATGCTGAAAGGCTGGGTAAAGACCTTGCCCAATCCTGCTGTGGATGGATAGAAAAAAAAATTCAAAACGATCTGGAAAACCATCATCTCCACCTGGAAGTTGCCGAAATCACCAAAGAAGAGCTAGACAAGGAATATCAGCTGCAACAAAAATTCCATAGGGCTTGCCTGGCAGAAGAAGAATTCTGGAGGCTCAAGTCAAGGAGTTTATGGCTCAAGGCTGGAGATCGAAATTCCTCCTTTTTCCACAAGCAGGCTCAAGCCAGGAAATGCCGAAATTCTATATCAGAAATTAAAAATGATAACTGCACTCTAAAAGACTTTGCCAGCATTAAGAGGGCAATGTCAAACCATTTTGAGAAGAGGTATACTGAAGATGTGGTGACCAGCCAAAACGCCAATCTGATAGACGTTGTCCCCAAACTCATCACTGCCAAAATGAACCAGGCTCTCGAAGATAAAATCACTAATAATGAAGTAAAAGAAGCTCTCTTTGCAATGGAACTCGATAAAGCCCCGGGTCCAGATGGATTCACGCCCAGATTTCTTCAAACGTGTTGGCAGATAGTTGAGAAGGAACTTATGAAAATTATCCAGAAATCCCAAGAGTGCCAAAAAATTGGAGGCTACACAAACTCAACATTCCTCGCTCTCATTCCTAAAGAAAAAGGTGCTAACACTTTTAATAGATTTCACCCTATATCCTTATGTAACATTGGATACAAAGTGATCACCAAGGTTATAGCAAACAAAATGAAGAAAATCCTCCCTAAAGTCATCCTGGAGAATCAAGGTGGCTTTATACAGGGAAGGCAGTTGGTAGATAATTTCATCTTGGTCCAAGAGGCGATCCACTCCAGTCTTCGCCGAAAAGAAAAAGGTATGGTTATTAAACTCGACCTAGCTAATGCATTTGATCGTGTAAGACATAGATTTCTGTTTGATGTAATGCAAAAACTTGGGTTTGGTCAAAATTTTATCAAGTGGATCAGAGCATGTATTTCCAAACCCTGGATTACACCTTTAGTGAATGGCAGGGCTGCCGATTTCTTCAAAGCATCTAGAGGGCTGAGGCAGGGGTGCCGCCTGTCACCTCTCCTCTTTGTGTTGTAGGCCCTTGTCCTCAGTTTTCATTTAAACAAGAAACAACAAGATCAAGAGATAGTTGGCCTGTGCATAGCAAGAGGGATCAAAAGCATCAATCACGCCCTCTTTGCAGACAATACTCTGCTTCTTGGGGCTGCATCTCAACTGACAACAAGCAAATTCAAAGAAGTGTTGGAAGACTACTGTCAAGCATCGGGCAGTGAACTAAACAGGGGTAAGTGCCATGTTTATTGCTGGAATATTTCAGTTGCTACTGCAAGTTCCATAGCCAGATGCCTAGGCTTTGCAGCCTCAGCATCTTGGACCTCCTTTAAATACCTTGGGCTGCCCATCTTCCATAAGAGGGCTATAAGCAAGGATTGGCACCCACAGATAGAAAAATTCAAAACAAAAATGCAGGCCTGGGGGTCATCTTGGCTCAACATTGCCGGAAAATCAGTGCTTATCAAATCTGTTTTAAGCAGCCTGCCGCTTTTTAATTTCTCTGTTCTTTTGGCGCCAGTGGGAATCATCAAGAATATGGAGGAACTAATTAGAAAATTTCTTTGGAAAGGAGGCAAGAAAAATGAGAAGAGAATTTCTCTAGTAAACTGGGAAACAGTCTCAAGGCCGCTACAGGAGGGAGGATTAAATTTTAAAAATCTAAGCACACAGAATTTAGCAATGGGAGCCAAACTGATTTGGAAGATTATAGCTCCAAAGCCATGATGGGTTCAGCTGTTGCTGTGGAGGAAATATTTCAGAGGTCAGAGGCTCCGGTGCCTGGAGCAGCCCAAAGACCAAATTAGATCCCCCCTCAGCAATCTAATTTTTAAAATTGGGCTGCTAATAAGAGACAATGCCTACTGGATACCAGGAAATGGCAAATGCATCAAGATTTGGGATGACAGCATAATGAACAGGCCTCCTCTAGTGAACTTGAGCCTTAGGAACGAGCTGAAGGTGTGGATGGAAGAAGCAAACTTTAAAACGCTCTGGGACATATCGACTTGGCATGGAGACAACTGGGTAGGCTGGAAAAAGATCAATGTGCCATCTGCATGGCAGCCAGACTATGATACGCTGCTACAGATGTTACATGGAGCTGCACCTCTTCACGCAAGAAGGAAAGACTCGAGAGGCTGGGGAACGAAGCAGATTGGGTACTCGGTGACCCAGGGCTATGCCAAAATCATGGAGAGACCCCACGTTCCTCCTAATCCGGCGCCTTGGACTGGTATCTGGAACTTCTCCACCATTCCAAAGATTGATTTTTTCTGCTGGCTGCTATGCCACCAAAAAATCCTAACAGACGATAGGCTTCAGAAAAGGGGATTTCTAGGACCATCAAGGTGCACCCTATGCAAAGAAAATCCAGAATCTGCTGTTCACCTTTCACTGGAATGCAAATTTACAGGTCTAGTCTAGCATGAGCTCCTTGGAACAACGAAATCTATGCCCATCTTCCCCCACTCAGTCCCGGATTTGTTTGCTGGGTGGTTGGCCAGGTATCCAGGCCCAGGCCCAAAAAACAAGATTGTCAAATCAGCATGGACCGCTCTGCCCAAATTCATCAGCTGGCAAATATGGTTGGAGAGGAATAGAAGGATCTTCAGGGATAAGGAACTGAACTACAAGCTAGTAGCAAATACAATTAAAGGTCAGCTAAATGAGTGGCTGAGAGATAAAAAAGATGACACAAATCTAAGCCAGCATGACATTGAGTTCGGAGTAGCACTCAATCTAAATTACCAAAAATCGAAAATATCGCCCATACGTCTCAAAGATTGGCAAATCATTAAAACGAAGAATTTCAATCTTGGTTGTTCAAACAAACACTCCCCTCTCTCTTCTTCAACGGGGCAGCCAAGGGAAATCCAGGAATGGCTGGAGCAGGAGGTCTAATTATAAATCCAAAAGAAAATTCCATCCACAGGTTTGCATGGGGTCTGGGCCACACCACAAGCATCCAAGCTGAAGTCATGGCTCTGTTTCAAGGGATCAAAATGCTTAAAGAACTGGGGCACACAGAAGCAATTGTTCTCGGAGATTCCCAAGTCATCGTCAATGTAATGGTGACCAATACAAATCTGGCAGATCTTCGACTTGCAAGGACAATTTCAAGAATTAAAGGCATGTCAAAGCTCCTAAGACTGGAATTCTTTCATATCCTGAGAACCAATAACAAGGAAGCAGATGTAGAAGCAAATAAGGCAGCCCAGCTAGGCGCTGGATCAATTCTCAGAGATAATGAAATCTCTTGGGAACCAATTCCCTAAAAATCTCTATGTTTTTCCGTCTTTTGTTAAATCAGTTCGTTTGTATTCATAAGCTTGGGAAATCAGCAGGAAAAGTCCATGTGAAAAACTGTAAAAAAACGCGATTCTCAAGCGTTTGTGGCATGCTCAGCTGGTTGGAGAGATGCCAAGAAACCAGTCTCAGCTCTTGTAACCGAATTTATGGTATTTTGCCAGATAGATAATAAAAATCCCATAACCGTTTCTGTAAAAAAAAAATAATAATAAAAAATAAAAAATAATAATAATAATAATAGATACAATATGAAATATTTAAATATTTTATTTTTGAATGAATTTTATTTCAAATGTATTTTCATCCTATTTTGAAATATTTTAAAATTAGCCAAAACACATTAGAGCCAAGTTCTATAAACAAAACTCTTCTCACAAAAATTCCGACATGATTTTAATTTAATTAAATATATTGCCAAAAAAACAACAAAACTATTTTGAATGCCACACCGAAGTATATGTGGAAAAATATTTTATTATGAAATGATTCCGTATTATAAAATTAAAAAAAAACCCTCCAAAGCCAAAGCCATAAATTAATTGTATTATGTGTAAAGAGTAAAATCTTTCGAATAGTAAAAGCAATTCCATTAAAAAAATAAATTCGAGACAGTGAAGCACTATGATTATTCTCCATGTTGAGATAGTTATTAGGACCCCCACATGGGAAAAAAGTATATGATAAACAATTGGGATTCTAAAGTGCCATTGGAGCATGTAAGGTCTTGGAGTTTTAAATAAAGGATAGAAGTACATGTAATATTTCATGTCAGCGTAGATACAATAATATCAAAAGCAATATAAAGTGTTTAATGTGAATATTAAACACAGTGTACAATATAATGTGTATAGTGTGAATATTAAAAACAATATAAAATGTACAATGTGAATAGGGAAAGAGAGCTTATTGAAAGTGTATAGTGTGAATATTAAAAACAATATAAAATGTTTAATGTGAATAGGGAAAGAGAGCTTATTGAAAGGCATTTCACAAGGAGCATGTTTACTTTATATAAAGCGATCATCATTGATGGTGCCACCTTTTTTTTTAATGTGGGGTGGCGTATAGGTACATAGTTGATTTTATCTTTATGTGGCTGCCGTGTTCTTCCATGATTTTTCGTGTAACATTCTAACTTCATAAATATTTTTAAAGGTGTTTTATAGTTTTTTATATTTTATATGTGATAATGAATATAGTATTGCAAAAACACACTATAGTTTTTGTGATTTCAAGTTGACAATTGTCATTGCAATCCATGTTTTTATAGTTAATGACCTTGCCATGAGCACTACCCTTGTGTCAACTTTTACTAGTTCCGCACAACATCATGCATGCACTTTCTATTTGTAACTATTTTTGCATCTATTAGGAATGGGCATAATTGTATCAACGTTTGCAACTACCTTCGATATAAACCTCATATAAACCTCATTGTTTTGTTTGCTTTATCAAAGCTTCATGACTATGGGAGATGTTATTACTATATTTGGGAGATGTTATTACTATATTTCCTCCCATGTTCACTCCTTGTAGAGCAAGAGAAGGAGAAGGAGCTGCCTGAGAACTCAATGTAGAACACACTTGTTCTACATTGGGAAAGTGTGTATAAAGTGCTAAGGCATATTAAAACTCTCTCCACTCTTGCCCTACATGGATTCCCTTCACCAAACATAATCATGAGTTATTTGTGAAATTGATTCTTCCAATTTGGCTTTGGGCATTTGAAGCCAATTTCTTTTCAATGGTTGTCTTGAAAATAAGGTCTTCCTAAATTGTTTCAAAGTCAATATCATAGTATTCACACTTTGTGTTCACTTGGTGCTCTATGGGCAGCTCTTACATTCTACACGTTACATACAAACTATCAATAATGAAATTGGTAGCAAGATTGAAAGGTTTAGTTGATATAAAGTATAAACTATTTTTTATTATTATTAGTAGTCATTCATGAGAACTTTTGATCTATCCTCTGCACAAGCTTATGTTGGGTGGTGATTGTACTCATTGGAAAAACCTCTTCCAACATTATGGTATTTTTAGGTGAGTTTTCAATCACCGTGACTTTCTAAGTATTTTATTAAAATGCAACTCAAAAACTTAATTTACCCATGTAATTTACAATGAATAAACATTTAGATTTCTAAATATTACTTTACGACATAAATTGTGAATTCAATTTGTTGAAAATATAATTTACAGAGATGATCATTTATATTTCTAAATATGTATTAAAAAACAATTTTTGAAATCAATTTAAAGAATGTGTATTTTACATGGAAGAAAAAAATTGGGTTCTAATATTCCTTCTCAAATGTAGCTCAAGAACCAAATCTAATTAAGACATGATGTATTTTACCACAAGGATAATGTCTTGATTGATAGAGCTATACAAAATTTACAACAAACTTCCAAGCAAAGTGAACATTGTAAAACCATACACTAGGCATGAATTCCACCCTCTTGGTCTACAATATCAATTTTTTAATGTATAATGAGATATGAATTTTCTAGAAAAGTGAATAAGCAAAAATATACATTGGACATGAATTTCACACTCTTGGTTTGGACGTTAAAAAGTCTCTAGATGTATAATAAGACAAGGATATGGTAATATTAACAATAGACATCTTTGAATTAGGTTTTGATACCATTTATTCCAATATTATTTAAATTATAATATATAAAATAAAAGTGCATTATATTAATAAACAAGTTGATCTCATGTCTCTTAGCAAGGGTATGATACCATACCACACAATACTCTACATCCTTTACATCTTGTCCAAAAAGATTAAGATCTTGAAAACAAATGATGGTGGTTAGTGGCCTCTTGATTAGTGTGGTTTGTGATAGTGGAATCATTATGAACTAACCATAAAATATATTCAAAACGTGGCACATCACATAGGATTGTTAAAACTCCCTTATGGTCTATTTTGAATTCCTTAACAAATATCTCTAGTAAAATGCATAGAAGTGGATGGCTAGCACATCTACAACTTCTACAAAGGTGTTTCATCCACTAGGTGGAGCACATGCTTAAATAAGAAGTGTAAGTACTTATGATAGTCATGCATTCACTCTCACTATAAAATGATGTTATCATTGGAAAGCTAATTAATAATGTTGTCACTCTCTATCTCTTTGTCTTAAACATGTGCTTAGTGCATGCATGCACAACACAATTATGGAGATTATGATGGTTATCATTACGAGTCATGGTTCATTCACCCATACAACTTTTTCTTCTTATTTTACCGTCTCATTTGATATTCAACCCATTTCACTTCATGTGTTTTACATAACTCATAACACATGTCACATTCAACATTGCATTCTACACTTATCTTTTTTTTCGACATGGCCACTATTGATATTTTTCATTTAGGTATATGTTATTAATGTGCTATAATTGTAGCCATAAAGGAAAGGGAAACCCTATGCATTTGGTTGCAAAATATCATAGATGAAAACAAAAAGGAATATTGCATTAAAAACATTATTGGATATTTAAAAAATCAGTTATTTACCATCCCATTTTAGATTAAAAAACAATACATTTCTTTATTATTTATAATGTGATGCATATAACTTACCAGAAGCAAAGGCATGCACACACTATAGTGGCACATGTTTCAAATTATACCACACAAGACAAGGAAGAATAAATTAAAATAGATAAAGTTGAAGTGTTATATGATGTCCAATTATCAATGCAATTTAACCCTTGCCCATTTTAGTGACATTGGTTTTGAATGGTAATTGTTGTTACTTATTAGTCCTTGACGAAGGTTGTGCATGGACTATAGCAATCAATTGATCATTGACCGCATATTAATTTGGAGTTGGATCATAATTTTTTTCATGTTCACTAATGTTTAACATATAACAACCAAATAATTCATTTATATAATAAAATAAAATATCTTTGTTTTAAATTTCATTGGATAATAACATTAGGGTCTTATTGCATGCTTTGCTCTTTCCAATGTCATTATTCATTTATGAAGATTGATATAACCTAACTTTTCATTTCCATTACTGTATCGTATGATTTATGGTAAGAGAAAAATATTCATCCATTTGATTTTGATTTAACCTATGTTCCAGTGAAACTTGCTTTCAAGGTCCACCAATTCATCCCACAACCTCATTTCCCGCACTTTATTCCACTGCCTCATCTCCTCATTCCATTTCATCCCACATATGCATCCTCCTTTATATCCTTTATGATCTTTCTTAATCTGAATTGGGCATGGCCAAAATAGTCACCCCATTTATCTGGGATTTCCATGGAGATCTTTTACTAGGGAAAAGTCTGGTGGGTAACCCAATGTTGCTTTAATATTCCATACCAGCTTAACCTTTTATACATTTACTTCTGAATATTTATATCGAAATGTAATTGTATGTTGTTGGAGCCGTATTTTTGGGGCACAAATTTTGGGGATCTATGTAGAGGAGCATCGCGCAAGAGGGCACAACGCAAGAAGGACATCTGAAGGATAGCGCACAAAAATGCGAAGAACAAGGAAAGTCATCGGAGTAATTTTGGATCAATAACCCATAGTAATGCCTACTAGCCCATAGTAATGTTTATCTGATCATAGTAAATATTTACTACTAAGGGGATTTTGGTCAGCTTGAGCCCAAATATAAACCTATAAATAAGTCAAGGCCATGAGGGAAAAGATAGATCTTGAATACTTTTTGGTACATCTGGCGATGAAGACATATAGCCTTGTGTTGTAATGTTAATTTCTTTTATAGGTTGGTGAGTCATGATGGAATTATTGTATTGGAAATTTCACAGTATTAATAGAAAGATATGTTTTCGTCTTATTCTATGTATTTGTGCAATGCTTAATTACTTTTCTATTTTCTCTTGATATATTATGAATGTTGGGATTAATGTGTAGATTTGGGGTATACTTCATTTATTTTTCTAAATAGTAATAAGTAATAATATATTGAATATGGTAATGATAGCTTAAGATCCTTATCTCCTTTATTACTGCATAATTTTTCAGGTTCTTTTAGTCCCCCATAGAGTCCTCAGGTGAGACTTCACCTCCTTGTAGGTGTTGCTGAAAGGGTCATTGTCTGAAGGGGTTTTGCTGGCTAATTCACGTTAAACTCATGTTAGCCCCCTGCATTCGAAAAAATGGTTCCCTGTTGGGTCCCTATAATACTAGTGATTACCCCATTACTATTGTAGTTATACCCCTTATTTATATTGTTGTGCCCCTATTACCCCCATATTGTTATTTCTGTGCCCCATAGAATCCCTCTATTGTTATTTTTGTGGCTTTATATTATTATTGTTAGGTCGGCTGGATTATATTGTGACTCCTTAGACTCCTATATATAGAAAGGAGGTTTTGTCATTTGTATCATCCAAGAATTGTTCATTTATGTAATGTAAAGGAGGTTGCCCCCTCGAAGAGGCTGAATTCTAAGGCGTTGATCTATCTTTTCTATCTTTTCTTGAGCTGGTTTCATAACATTTGGTATCAGAGCTTTGGATTCTAGGGTTTCGCTGCTCCAAACAGGTCATCGTGGCATTTTCGCTATAACTTTTTTTTCTGTGATGTTTCAGAAGTCGAAAAAAAAACCCATTTGAGAAGAAATCGCGCTGAACCTTGGGTCCGAATTTCAGAGCTTTTCGCGCGATATTTGTGGAGATATGATCTGAGGAAGTTGGTCTTTTTGCAGACTCCTGAATTACATTCAAAACAGGTGACCTGGGGAAAATCGTCATAACTTTCTCTCTGGGGATCGGATTGAAATTTCGTAAGAAGGTACAGAAAGAGGACGGACTGTAGTTTCTTGTGTGCATGTTTCAGATCCAAAGGTTGAAACAGTGACTCGTGGCACGTCGTACAAGTTCGCTCTACTGAACTAGTCTAGAAGCAAGTCACTGTGGGAGATTTCACATAACTCTTCCTTGGAGAATCCAATTTGGGTCAGACTTGTGGCATTGGAAAGAGGACACATAGGCTACTACAGGTCACAATTTCAGAACTGGATGATCTGAAATTACAGAGATACATCAGATTCAATATCAGGCTTCTATAAAGTGAAAAAAGGTTTTTTTTTTTTTAATTTTTGCATAAGCTTGGTTTAACGGAATTCAAAGGGCATAGTAAAGCATTATTATCGGTAACTGATGCCCCGAGGAAAGAAAATGCAAACACCTAGTAAGGAACCTGAAAGCTCTAGCATGACTCATGAAGAAGAGGAAGAAATGCTACATGATATATCAAAATTACAAGAACAAGTGCAACAAATGTCACGCTCACAAAAGCTAACAGAAGCTAAGATAAATGGCGTGGAATCTAAGATAAATGGCGTGGAATCTAAGATAAAGGGCATGGAAGCTAAGATGGATGATTCGAAGACAGATTTGAAGAGAGACATGGTAGATTTGAAGATAGATTTGAAGACAGACATGGCAGATTTGAAGACAGATTTGACAAATTTTCTACAAGAAATACTTACTAATGGTGAAAAGGTTGTAAAGGAAACTCATGATGTGAAAAAAAGAAATGTTAATCATGATTCCATAGACTCTAATGTTGGATCGAAGACCCACCATATTCCAAAAATCGATATGAGGAAGTTTGATGGCAAGGATCCCGCCACATGGATATTACAGATGGAGCAATTCTTCGATCTCAATAATGTGCAAAACACACAAAAGGTACGTATGGCAACTGTATATTTGGAACCAAATCAGTTTGTATGGTATCAATGGCTTTGCTCTCGTAAAAAATTTATCACTTGGGCAATTTTTACGGAAGAATTGATAGCACATTATGAGGATACAAAAAGCAACACTTTTTTTAGCCAATTGATAAGTCTCAAACAAAAGGGTTCAATAATGGAGCACATTGAGGAGTTCCAAAAATTGAACATAAGGGTAAAAGATATTCCAGAGGAGCATAGGATTGATGTGTTCATAGGGTCTTTAAAGGATAATATCCAACATGATGTTCGCCTTTGGGAACCTGATTCATTAGAGAAGGCATTCAGGTTAGCAAGAAAAATGGAAAGCAAAATTATGGCAACCAGGAAGCATACCACTCACAACTATAAAGACGGAAGTGTTGTTGCCCCTAGTCTTCCACAACCTATAAGGTTGACACCACAACAATTGGAAGAAAAAAGAGCAAAAGGGCTTTGTTACAGTTGTGATAGCAAATACACTAAAGGTCATAAGTGTGCTGAGAAGAAATTATTCTACATAGATTGTGAAGAGGAAGAAGAAAAGGAGCAAGAAAGGTCAAAAGAAGAAGATATACTCCAGGAACAAAGCCTAGATGAAGAACAAATAAATCCGACCATATCTTGTAATGCATTGGCGGGAATTACCACTCCTCAAACCATCAAGATAGAAGGACAAATCAAGAAGAAAAAGGTAATAGTGTTGATTGATTCAGGAAGCACCCACAATTTTATTCATTGTAGGGTAGCAAAAGAATTGAATTGCTTCCTATATCCAGCACCAGAGTGTCAAGTGATGATTGCAAATGGAGGAACAATAAATTGCTCTGGAAAGTGCCATAATATCAAGCTATCCATGGGAGAATATGTATTGACTAGCCCAATGCTTTCCATTCCAATGGGAGGTGCTGATGTTGTACTAGGAGTCCAATGGCTACAATCCTTGGGTACAATAGCTTTTAATTTTCAAGAACTTTTCATCAAATTTTCTACGGAAGGAAAGGAAGTTGAATTAAGGGGTATTGCAGGGAAACCAGGAAAGATAATCAGCTCTAATGGTATGACAAAGCTTCTAAAAAAGGAGCAAAGAGGTGTAATTGCACAATTATGTTCGCTAGATGTTTCCACATTGGAATCATCTATTTCTCCAGATCTCCAAAAAGTCCTGGACAATCATTCCAAGGTATTTGAGACTCCCAAAGGTCTCCCACCTATGCGTGATCATGATCATGCTATTCATCTGATTCCAGGAAGTGTTCCTCCAAACATCAGGCCGTACAGATATCCCTATGTCCAAAAAAGTGAAATTGAACGTATGGTTGCAGAAATGCTAGAGGCTGGTATAATTCAACCGAGTCAAAGTTCTTTCTCTGCTCCAGTAGTATTGGTGCACAAGAAGGATGGATCATGGCGCATGTGTCCGGATTATAGGGAGCTCAACAAGCTCACTATTAAAGATAAGTTCCCCATTCCTGTCATTGATGAATTACTGGATGAATTGCATGGATCAATTTACTTCACCAAGTTGGATCTTCGTTCGGGATATCATCAAATCAGAATGAAGATTGAAGACATTCCGAAAACGGCATTTAGAACTCATGAGGGTCATTATGAATTTTTGGTCATGCCTTTTGGCCTTACCAATGCACCTTCAACATTTCAAGGTTTGATGAATTCAATTTTCAAACCATTCCTTAGAAAATTTGTGTTAGTATTTTTTGATGATATACTAATCTACAACAAGTCTTGGAAGGATCATGTTGAACATGTTGACAAGGTGCTACAACTATTGGAGGAGAAACAATTATATGCAAAAAGATCCAAATGTTTCTTTGGAGTCCAGGAGGTGGAATATTTGGGTCATATTGTATCTCATGAAGGAGTTAAGGTAGACCCTAGCAAAATTAAAGCCATTAAGGAATGGAAAATCCCCACATCCATAAAGCATCTGCGAGGATTTCTTGGGTTGACAGGGTATTATCGCAAGTTTGTTAAGAATTATGGGAGAATAGCAGCACCTCTAACAACATTATTGAAGAAAGATGCATTTTCATGGACTCCGGAAGCAACAAAGGCCTTTGAACATCTTAAAGAGGCAATGTGCCAAGCACCGGTCTTAGCTACACCGGACTTCACAAAAACCTTTATTGTGGAATGTGATGCTTCAGGAAATGGAATTGGTGTTGTTCTAATGCAAGATGAAAGACCCATTGCTTTTGAAAGTCGTCCAATCAAGGGAAAGTTTTTAAGCAAAGCTATTTATGAGAAGGAAATGTTGGCAATACTCCATGCACTTAAGAAATGGCGACCCTACCTAATGGGAAGACACTTCAAGGTAAAAACGGATCATGATAGCCTTAAATACTTTTTAGAACAAAGATTATCCTCTGAAGAGCAACAAAAGTGGGTCACAAAGATGTTGGGTTATGACTTTGAAATCATCTACAAAAAAGGGAAGCAAAATGTGGTGGCAGATGCACTCTCAAGAAAGGATGAGGATGTGGAAGCATTGTTGTGCGCCATTTCTATTATCCAACCAGATTGGATAAACGAAGCAAGGGAGGAATGGAAGAATGACGAAGAAGTGTGGGCACTTATTCGAAAGCTACAACAAGATTCCAGTACGTCTGATACATTTAGCTGGCAAAATGATTCGTTATGGTACAAAGATCGCTTATACCTCTGTAAGAATTCCCAGCTAAAACAAAAGATTCTTATGGAATTGCACACTTCTCCCTTAGGAGGGCACTCAGGATTTTTAAAAACTTACCACAGGGTTAAGAAGGAATTTTTTTGGGATGGCCTTAAATCAGATATTCAAAAGTTTGTGGCGGAATGTTTGGTTTGCCAACAAAATAAAGTTGAAACAATTAAGACACCGGGTCTATTACAACCTTTATCCATTCCAAGCCAACGTTGGGAGGAGGTTTCAATGGATTTTATCACAGGTTTACCCAAGTCTGAGGGAAAGAGTGTCATCATGGTGGTAGTTGACAGACTTACCAAGTATGCACACTTTTGTGCATTATCACATCCATTTAAAGCCAGTACAGTTTCTACTGCATTTATGGAAACAATTCAAAAGCTACATGGAAACCCAAAGATTATTGTAAGTGACAGAGATCCCATTTTCACTGGAAATTTTTGGACAGAATTATTTTCTTGTCTTGGTACTCAGTTAGCTCATAGCTCATCTTATCATCCTCAATCTGATGGGCAAACTGAGATAGTAAACAAATGTTTGGAAGGATATCTTCGTTGCTTTGTATCTGATAAACAGACACAATGGGTCAAATGGTTGCCTCTGGCTGAATGGTGGTATAACACTTCCTTCCATACAGCAACAAAAATGACCCCATTTATGGCACTTTATGGGTATCAACCACCATCCATCACATCATATTTAAGAGAAAATTCTAAGGTTCAGGCAGTGGAACATCACATCGAACATCAACAACAAGTCCTCCAACTCTTAAAGGATAACCTCGTGTTGGCACAAAATAGAATGAAACAACAGGCAGATCAACATCGCAGTGAAAGAAGTTTTGATGTAGGTGATTGGGTATTCCTACGGCTACAACCATATAAGCAAATGTCCCTAAAGCAAGCTAAGGATAATAAATTATCACCAAAGTATTATGGTCCGTACAAGGTGTTGCAAAAGATTGGTACTATGGCATACAAATTGGAGCTTCCTGCAGCTTCTCGATTGCACCCAGTTTTCCATGTTTCATGTTTAAAGAAGGTTATAGGCGACAAGCTCCCAGTTCAAACAATATTGCCAGAACTTGACGAGGAAGGAAAAATTATATTGGAACCGGAAGCAGTCACAGAAACAAGAACTCGACAGCTACGAAATCGATCAATTTCAGAGTATCTTATCAAGTGGAAGAACTTATCCGCTGAAGATTCCACATGGGAGGATGAGAATTTTATGCAGAAGTATCCAGAACTACTCAAGCGTTGAGGACAACACTTTTTTGAAGGAGAGGGGCATGTTGGGTCCCTATAATACTAGTGATTACCCCATTACTATTGTAGTTATACCCCTTATTTATATTGTTGTGCCCCATAGAATCCCTCTATTGTTATTTTTGTGGCTTTATATTATTATTGTTAGGTCGGCTGGATTATATTGTGACTCCTTAGACTCCTATATATAGAAAGGAGGTTTTGTCATTTGTATCATCCAAGAATTGTTCATTTATGTAATGTAAAGGAGGTTGCCCCCTCGAAGAGGCTGAATTCTAAGGCGTTGATCTATCTTTTCTATCTTTTCTTGAGCTGGTTTCATAACATTCCCTTCCCAGGATTGGGATTTGCGGCTGAAGGGGATGTGGAGGCCTATTGAAGAGGAAATACAATAGTGGTTGGAGACAAAAGAACATGAGTTCACTGTAGATCATATTAGAAATCAATGAATCAACCCTAAAAATGGATGTGAAGGTATGTTTTTACGAAATTTCATGAAATATACATTTTTGAGTTTTTTATCGTCTCGGTTTAGTGGTTACAGAGGTTAGTAGAAGAGCATGGAACTTGGAATCTTGTTGTACTGCATAGTTAGACTCCATAATTGATCTAGAGGCTCAACTTTGTAAATAACAAGGTTTCGCGTGTAGTTGAATTTTAGTTAAATAGTGTGTTGGAAAGATATCTTGTTGAATCTATTGTGGAGGGTACTCAGTCATACAATGCAAATAAAAGGGAGTTCTTTAAGGACTACAAGGAAGATACCTGAAATCATTGTCTACATGGATAAATATGTTGTTTTGCGATAAAAGGGTTAGTCGTTGGAATCTAACAACATGAGTGGCTAAATTTCTTTGCCCACGATGAGGAGACTAGGGGTTGACTAGAGGATGGCCTAAGGGGAACAAAGACATGGGATATAGTAGAGAATGAGAAAATACTTGATGAGTTGAGGATTTTGAGTCATTGCAGAGACAAAAGTGCAGAGAATTCAAGAAGGGTAAGAGTGTGCACATCGGTGTAGGAAGGAAGCACAATGGAAGAGGCGAGTGGAGTGTTGCATAGTGGAATAAGATTTCAACATATTAGTGGGATAAGTAAGGGTCCTGCATCGGAACTTGCAATTGTAAGATGGAGGAGGTGACATAGTAGTGAAGAAGAAGAAGGTAAAATTAGCGGAGACCACCTACACGATGGAATACCATGCAACAGAGGTAATGGAAGATCGCGCAACCTAATTAATGATGAGAGGAGAAATAGGGAAGAAAATATTCATCCCAGCTTAGGGCAAGAAGATCCAGTGTATCCCAGTGACCCTTCTCAGGCCATAACTTGCGTCAAACCCACAATTCCATCTGCTAAACAATTTATGGAATGTTACAATATCACATAAGGATGTGTAGAAGAGGATGACCCAAGAAACATGAAAGTACTAAAAATAGAAAGATAGTGCATAGTAATAGGTCCTGAGCTAGCATCTAAAAATTATGTAAATCCTATCAGAACACACAAAATGAATATTGGAACTAAAAAAAATCTTAAGCTTGTGATTATTGGAGATTATTGATATGACAAAACAAGACGAAAGATTGTTGATTTACTACATGAATACTAGGACCTCTTCCCAACCACATGTTGGGAATCACAACTGTTGTTATACCAAAACCTACAAGTGTTAGTCAACGATCGCATCGCCAGAGATAAGGATCCACGAGTGGCGGTTAGTCCATGTCGCGAAACACATAAAGAGCATTGGTTTATCCAATCTTCAACAATCTCCCTGCCAATGCGAGTCGGGTGTGTATCGAACTTGTGACCTATACTTTGATACCACTTGTTGGGAATCACGATTGTCGTTAGACCAAAACCCGCTCGTGTTAGTCAACGATTGGATTGTCGGAGATAAGGATCCATGAGAGGTGGTTAGTCCATGCCACGAAACACACGGGGAGCATTGGTTTATCCAATCTCCAACACCACATCTTCAGAGATGAAAGGGATTGTTGGAGAACTAGGGAGATGAAAATTCCCTTGAAACCGAGCACACATCTGGTCCAACAAAGACCATATAGATTGAATCTAGTATATAAAAAAAAGGTGAGAAAATAATTAGATAGGATTCCTGGAAGATGGAATTATTGAACTAGTAGAAGAGTTGGAATGGATCGGCCCAATGGTAGTGTAAGACAAGAAGACAAGAGAAATTAGAATCTATGTGGATTTGAGAAAGCTCAATGGCACTTGTCTGCAGGACCCATTTCCCACCCCCTTTAGAGATGAGGTGTTGGAGAATATAGGAGAACAAGAGGCTTACTAATTTATTGATTGATTCTTAGGCTATCATTAGGTTAATATTGCACCAAATGACAAACATAAGACTACATTTGCGTTGAAATAGGGATATTTCCAATATACTATCACGCCTTTTGGTATGAAGAATGCACTTGCAGTGTTCTCCAAAGTGGTGGTTGTAACATTTAAGGATTTCATCCACAAAATCCTAAAAGTATATTTGGATGATTGGACAATATTTAGCCTTTTAAAGAAGCATATTGAGGTTTTGTGCTTGATGCTTGATAGATGTGGACAGTTACAAATTTCATTAAACTTGGAGAAATGTATATTTTTCTCACCATTTGGTATTTTCTTGGGTCATGTAGTGTGTAAACAAGGTTTGTTGGTCGATCCTGCAAAAATGTTGTCATAATGGATTTACCTCCATCTACCTTAGTGCGAAAATTGTGCACAACTCTAAATCATATAGGGTGATACTAAAAATTCATTAGAGTACATGCATGGATTACAACCCCATTATAAAGGTTATTGAAAAACAAGACTAAGTTTAAATGGGGTGAAGAGTATCAACATGCTTTGGACACCTTAAAGGAGAAGTTGGTTACTGCATCAATTTTGTTTTTTCTATATTGGGGAAAGGAGTTTCATGTTCATGTGGATGCATCTTCCATAGCTTTGGGAACAATTTTAGATCAGCCAGGAGAGGGGGACATAGATCACCCGATTGCATTTGCTAGTAAGAAATTATTAGCTGTTGAGAAGAACTATACCACTACAAAATGAGAAGGCTTGACAATGGTATATGTGTTGTAGAATTTTAGACATTACCTACTTGGGTCTCTCTTCAAGATGTATACCAACCATTCTATGTTGAGGTACCTTATAAATAAGCTATTGTTGGGGTTGTTATAGGCCATTTTGTCACATTTGTTCAATAGGCCTTGAAACAAGATCATTCACATCATTTGAACACTTTATCATCCTCCCTACACAAAGCCCTAAGCATGACTCTTTCTAATCCCTTAGTTTCTGCCTAAAAGAACCTTATTTCAGTCATTTTAAGGACAAACACACCTTGGACCCTCATTAACCAGTGTTGATTACCATGTTTCCCTACTTTGCACCTGTACCGATCAGCAACAGGTTGCTCAGTGTTGGGGGGTGTATTGATTCTAGAAATTTGGGAAAAAAAAATATTTATGAAGCTTCCTCTTCCAGAAGCTTCCAAAGGTTGTTTCAACCATTTACCTTGGATAAACATTTGAATCCTATATAATTCCACCTTGGAGAAATCACCATCTTATCCCTTGAGCTCATCCTCCCATCACTTTTGGATCTCAAGCCTAGATTGGTAAGTGGATAAGAATTCATGAACTACCTCTCCTTCCTATATATTTACCTCATTCCACAAGCACCTGGTTGGTTGTTGTTGGCTTTTGGAGAGTGATTATACCCTTATGCTACTGATGTGAGAGATATCATTCCATGCATTAGGGTGATTAGAGGTGCACTTTGTGGCAAGGAAAGGACAATTTAAATTGGAAGAGTTCTTCTACAAGATCAACACCTATTTTTGGTTGTAAGTCACTCCATTTCTATTAATGTAAAGGGTTCTTTGTTTTCCTATATATGACATTATGGTTTCATGTATTTTAATATCATGTTGATCTATTGAATAAAGTGATTAGATGATGCTACATAAATTGTGTAGATCATCAACTTATGTTGTCTGACTATGAAGGTTCTAATTATAGCAATCAGCGCTAGGATTGGAGCGTACAAGCCAAGGAAGGTGGGAAGCATACGACGAATATCGGGTAGGATTCATCCCATTATCTATTTACTTTAAGGAAAACATTAGTCCCTTTGTCTTTGTGTTGTTCTAGGTCAGTCCACTAGGCCTAGGGAAGATACTTTTGTCTGCAGTCATAGATTTTGTATAACAGGGGGGTAGGATATGTAGGTGGTTTCTACTCTTCCAATAATATGACTTTGAGGTAGTAGTAAAACTAGGGAGGCTTAATGCAGGGCCAAATAATTTTTCGCACATACTCACTGGAACGGATGCAGGGAATATTGATGATAACCTCCCATATGTGCACTTGTTCAGAATAAACATGGTTGATGCTTGTTTCACAGAAATTGTCCAATTCCTTGGCACATGAGTAGCCCTAATATAATATATAGTTGCACAGAACAAAGAGTTGGTGGCAAAATCATTAGATTAGTAACTCATAGAAGGTTTCCTATATAAGTTAGGAACAAATGGGATACTTCGTCGTTGTGTTTTAGAACATGAAAGGCATTTGATACTATCAGAAGAAAATGAAGGAGTTGCAAGAGGCCACTACGCAAGAAAATATATTGCACATAGGACCTTGTACACAAGACTTTGGTGGTCAACTATTCAAACTTGAATGCCAAGGAATTCTGTCAAAGATGTGATGTATGTCATTGGGTTGGAAAACCATCCAGAATGGATGAGATGCTCTTATTTCTAGAGGTGAAAATATATGAATTTGATGAATGGGTAGTAGAATTCATTTTGCCTGTCAATCCACCAACAAAGATATCAGTAGCACGATATATAATAACTGCAACAGATTATCTTACTAGGTGGGCTGAGGTAGAACCTGTCAAAGTCTGCAGTATAGAGACAACATCACGGTTTCTATACTGCAGACTTTGACAGGTGTTCAAGGAACCCACTTTTTAAATGATAGAATTACTTCCTTGGCATAAGAGTTCCAAGTTTACCATAAGAAAAACAAACCCTATCATCCTCAGGCTAATGGCTTTGTTAAAGGTTTCAATACAATTTTTGGAAAACTCTTTAGCAAGATTATGCAAATTAAATTGTGATGACTGGGATCTAGGAATACTAGTAGACCTATGGGCTTACCAACCCACATGTAAGAAAATTACAGGGCAAACAACTTTCACACTAGTATAAGGAAAGGAAGTAGTGATGCCTATGGAGTTTATAATGCCAAGTTCGCACATTATTGCATTGGAAGACTTAATTGGTTCTGGATCAGTAGAGAAGAGACTATCAAAGATGTTGTAATTAGAGGAAGACCACATAATAGTAGGATTTCACCAAAATGTCCAAAAAGCACACAACAAATCTTGGCATGAAGGGTGTATAAAATAAAAGAGATTCCAACCAAGTGATTGTTGTATGACAACAAATTCTTGAAGCATCTAGGTGAGTTTCAAAAGCATTGGTTAGGCCCATATATGATCAAGTATGTGACAGAAGCATGGGATTTTAAGTTGAAAAAACTAAATGGGGAGACAATGGAAGTCGGTTGAAACTCTATAGGAGCAATTGACCTTTCGCGCAGTAAGGACATTCCATACAGTTTGAAAAAAAAAGGTGAATATAGATAAACATTTTTATGTTTTCCTAAAGAGAGGGATCACACAAAGAAGACAAGGGGGATAGAGGAAGGGAAAGCATTGTATAATTATGAAAATCCACCAAAAGGGTAGACATTTGTTAGGCACTAACATTATGGAAAAAGAGGGAAGGGAAAAAGGAAAAAGTGTTGGAAACCGTCATAGTTAGTCATGCAGGATGGACAATGTTGTTGCATAAAGGCTGGAAATCCACTTCATTAATAACAAAAGGGATGCACTTTAATGAAAAAATCCCCTAGATTGGTGGATCTGATAGGAGTAATTTGTGACAGGATGTCCACCTACCCAAGTCCATGCACTAAGATAATATCCACCTAGAGAATTAGATACAAAGGAATATTGGATCACGTTTGATAGATTTTGGAGTTGTGGCATAGGGAGAACCACACAATATGGTCGAGAGGTGTAAAGTACATTAATTTAATTGGAGGGCTCATTGTGTCTAAGGCATTTAAAGAGAAAAGTGAGAATTCAAAGAGCCAAACTAGTAGAAACTGAGAGTTGCATGCAAGAAACCAAACAAGATGGCAACCACAAGGGGAGCGACATATGCAACTAAAAAGAAATCCAGAACTAAGGCAGTTGATCTAGATTGGATCATTATATTATTTGGAATCTATCTCTATGCTTTCATAGTGGAAAAAGTGGAGGAATCAGCTCATGGGACTATTTTTACCAGCAGCACCCAGTTTGGAAAAATAGGGTCTAAAACCTTTTAGGAGCGTTTTGAGGCATCAAACAACACTTTTTGGGGTTAAAAATTTTCCTCAATAGTGCAACACTTTTTCATGCTATTCTATTGATCTGAATTGCGGCAGATTAGTTATGCTATGCTAATTCCCCTCATCATAATATAAAATTGTGCTTGAGATTTTACTCCAAAATAGCAAGTAAAAGCATGAATTTTATGTGTTTTTTCTCAAAAATAGTTTCATGAAGAAAAACTAAAAACATGAAACCAAAACACTAAATTGAAGCATGCATAAAACAATAATACACCAGCCATTGATAAAGGAGTTCACCCCTCTTGGGCTACATCTCCTTGGATCAGCTCTAAAGGCATGACCCCTTATCATTATGCTCAAAATTATTCAGATAAAGAGTACATAAATGTGCTGACAAAAAGAGGCTTGTTTCCCCTTCAAGGAAACATTCTTATGCAAATAATTCTCTAAGCATATGAAAACCTATAGTTAGTCTTGAAACAATCAACAAGTTAAGGGCCCTCAAAACAAGACCCGATACTCTAACTTCCAAGAGCATAAACAAGTACAACAATCCACTTGAAGTACTTAACAAGTCTCTTTCTCCATACACATATAGAACAAAGAAAAAATACAGCTACAACATTGTTGTAATGGTTGCTGCAGAAAACATATGGAGGTTGGAATACCCCTACAAGGTCATGTCCATCTTGGAGCTCCTCCATAAACTGAATCAAGTACACTTTGGTTGACTAGGGCACCCATAGGCTTCACTTTGCAAAAAAGCTTATTCAGAAGTGCTCCTTTGACTCTGAAACTTGTTTCAATGAGTTAAGAATGCCCAAAAAAATGACTATCTAACCTCCTTTTGCATCTAATTTGGTCAAAAATTGCCTTAATTATGACTTCTATCAGTCTCCCCACAATTTTCTCCTCCAAATCTAGCTTATTGCCAATTAAATTCATTATCTGCAGTCCAAACTAGCAGCTCCGCTGAAATCAGCGGTTCCGCCATCAATCCCACCAATCTCGCGGTTAAAGGCCGAGTGGTCACACTTGCGGTTAGGTCCGGCGGTTACGGCGACAGTCCTGCAGTCTATCAGATATCGCAATCGGCGTGCCAAGGGTAATACACATTACACAAGACTTTAATGCATTAAACATGTGAACTAGCGATAAGGGGACTAGCCGAATTATAAATTGCAACACAATACAGTATCGCGTTCGACACCTCCCGCTCATCGCAATCGATGTTACCACATTCAGGACTTAACTGCGTCTGGACTGGGGCCGATAACCTGTGGTTGATGCGATTGCGATATCTGATCGCATCACATCGCAACTCCATAAACAACCGGGGCCAGGGTTGATTCTTGTCACCGATGTGATTGCGATATGCGATCGCATCACATCGCACTCCATAAACTGTTGGGGCCATGACCAATATCCTTTCCCACGATGGAACTGTCGGGTTATTAAACTGTGGCATATAAGGTTATCACGTCTGGGGTGCTCATCGTAATCGGCAATCAGCTGCGGGGACCTAATCAGTGCGATATGATGGACCTGCGGGGACTTTAATTTGCAACACATAAAAGTATCATGTACGGTATTGCAATAGGAACTCATCGCAACCATGCGTGAACCCATATACTACGGTTTGGGCGGACTCGACGGGGATTAAGAAATGTGACATATAAAATCCCGCATCCAAGACTTATCACAATCGGCTGTTATCGGCGGTGACACATATATGACTGTGCCGAGGGTTCATTCTTAACATTATGAGATATGAGATTTGCAAGGGCCAATGGAACAATGACACTTGGTGCCTCCAAATTGGCTAGGACCTTTGCCATACCATCCAATCCTGCCATGTCATCAAGTCAACCCTGAACTTTGACCGACTCTAACTTTTGCATACGAGCTTGGATTTGAGTGTCGTTTGCACCATTGGATTCAGAATGACGAGATCTTCAGTATGAAGTTGAAATTATCAAAACTTTGACACTTTAAAATTTTGACAAATTTTGAGCTCCTGATCACTCTTCCTTGCTAAAAATATTTTGTTCTCCAAAAGCATTAAATAATCTGCAAATCCTCTGTAGTTGTCTACACCGCAAGTATCCTACATGTCATCCTTCCTTCTCCTCCACCTTTGTACTTCGGAGCCATGAGCGATGAACCGACACCTACATCCCATGCAAATATGTAGTACAATATCTTGCAAATTACATTTTTTGTTATGCGACAAAAGATTCAAGTCTTATGTTCTTCTCAACCTATCCATGTCACTATGGCCATCCACAACAACATCCTTCCCAAGAAGAATTCCAAGAATATTATCTGCAAAATCCTTATCAAGGATAAGATCCTAAAAGACTTTGTCAAATGAACCCAAAACAAGCTTCACATAGTGAATACTCGTATAACTCGAGTGCTACACACATTTGGAACATACTAAATGTGCTGCAACTACTCATACAACAGTCTTAAAATGTTTTTTACAAAATGTTTTCAAGAAAGCATTTTACAAAATGGAATGAACTTGACTCCCAAATTTCTCCATTCAAATTGACTATCAACAAGCCAAACTAGCATTGTAATTCTTAAAGAAAAACATTGTTTCATATAAGTGATTTATTTATGAACATCACTTTTACAAATTACCCAACTATGGGGATATGCAACTAGTGCAAAATAGAAATTTACAGACTTCAGCTGGACAAATAGTTTGCCCATTTCTTACCCAACCAGGTGAATGAACCCTTTATTTGAACTTTCTCTTCTTCTGAAGCTGCTTCAGGGATGGTCGCATCTTGCGCCACTTTTTCTATTGTCACTTCCTCTTCTGGTGCTTGCATGATCTGCTTGCCCTTACTAGGATGAAGATGTGGAAACAATTTCCAACACTTCTCGACCCAATGCCCACTGATATTGCAGTGAGTATAAATTCTTTTGAGCTCCTCTTGGCTCACTTGCCTTTATCTTTGGATGAGATTTTCTCCTTTCAGCCTCAATTCCAATAGACATAGACATCTTCTCGATGATTGCTTTCCTCTTATCGCACTTATCTACACAATGGTTAGATGAAAGGCAAAAGGTGCATGGAAACATTTTCCTTAACACGTTATTCAAATCCACATTTTGTTTTCCACCATGAAAAACATTTTATTTAACAACATTCGAATTAACAGAACGATTATACCTATTTCTGTTGTCCTTTGGCTTACGCTGCCTGCGTGTGGAACTCGCGTGGATTGAAGAACTAAGACTCCTTTCTTCCTCGGCACTTTCATCTCTCTCTAGAGAAATTTACCCCTTCAAATCCTCTTTACGTTTGAGGAACCACGCGAGAACCATTTATGGGTGCAAACTCCAACATGTTGCCTCCTCGTGTTCTCCCTTACGGCAAAAGGAACACGTGACCCATGAACCATTGCTAGAAGACCATTCTTCTTTGGCGACATAGCCTAAGCCTTTGTATTTAGGTCCCTCCTTGGCTGCAATTGGATTTTTGATGCCCTGTTGGTTTATGCCAAGGCCTCCTCCCTTGTAACCCATCTTGGTTAAGAGTTTGGATCCAATGCCTTTACTGTGTTTTTCAAAGGCCGCAAATGAATTTACATTAATACTTTCACATAAGGAAGAAGCATGTAAATTCTTACCATTTGCTGCATCCTTTGATTGGCATATGAAGATGCTTTCGAATTCCATTTTAATTCGAGACGTGTCCTCTTCAAATATTCGACTCTCTTCTTTCAGCTCCTTGAATTTAGGTGTTGATAGAACCTCATCTTCCACATCATGTGGACAGAAGGTACAAACTTGTCCATCTACTTTCTTTGAAGGACTTTCTACACTAGCATCTTGCATAAAAGTTGTATAAAAACATGAAGATTATGGAGAACATGGTGGTTTATCACCATCCTTGTTACCTTCTTCCCTTGGATAACATTCTCCTCTTGGAGGTCTAGATCCTTCACCTTGCAAATTGGTATTCCTTTCTTTATACAGGGCTTTCACCATTTCTACCATGTCTAAGAAATCCTTTCTGAAAGCCTTCACATCCTGTGACATTCTTGCAGGCCCTCCTCCTTGGGACATGCATTTGTTTGAAGCTTCTACTACTATTTGAGGTAGAAATTGGTGGTAGAGATTGAAACAATCTCACTCTCCTTTCCAAAACCTTCTCCTCAATGAGATTCAAAATACATATACTTGCAAACAACAGTGAATTACTCCTTGCACAAAGCAAAACCATACCTCTGATACCAACCTAATCTGAATTGGGGCAGATTAGTTATGCTATGTTAATTCCCCTCATTAGAATATAAAAATGTGCTTGAGGTTGTACTCCAAAATAGCAAGTAAAAGCATGAATTTTATGTGTTTTTGCTTAAAAATAGTTTCATGAAGAAAAACTTAAAACATGAAACCAAAAAAATAAATGGAAGCATGCATCAAACAATAAAACACCAACCATTGATAAAGGAATTCACCCCTCTTGGGCTACATCTCCTTGGATCATCTCTAAAGGCATGAACCCTTCTCATTATGCTCAAAATTCTTCAGATAAAGAGTACATAAATGTGCTGACAAATAGAGTGGCTTGTTTCTCCTTCAAGGAAACATTCTTATGAAAAAAATTCTCACTCTAAACATATGACAACCTACAATTAGTCATGGAACAATTAACAAGCTAAGGGATCTCAAATCAAGACCCCATACTATAAATTCCAAGAGCATAAACAAGTACAACAATCCACTTGAAGTACTTAATAAGTCTCTTTCTCCATACACATATAGAGCAAAGAAAAAATACAGCTACAATACTGATGTAATGGCTGCTGCAGAAAACATATGGAGGCTGGAATACCCCTACAAGGTCATCTCCATCTTGGAACTCCATAAACTGAATCAACACTCTGGTTGACCAGGGCACCCATATGCTTCACTTTGCAAAAAGCCTATCCAAAAGTGCTCCTTTGACTCTGAAACCTGTTCCAATGAGTTCAGAATGCCCAAAAAAATGGCTATCTAGCCTCTTTTTGCATCCAATTAGTTCGACAATTGCCTTAGTTATGACTTCTATGAATCTCCCCACAATTTTCTCCTCCAAATCTAGCTTACTGCCAGTCAAATTCGTTATCCGTAGTCTAAACTAGCAGTTTCGCCATCAATCCTGCCAAGCTCGCGGTTAAGGGCTGAGTGGTCACACTTGCGATTAGGTCCTGTGTTTATGACGACGGTCACGCAGTTTGTCAGATATCACAATCAGCGTGCGAGGGGCAATACACATTGCACAAGACTTTAACACATGAAGCATGCGAACTAGTGATAAGGGGACCCACTAGATTATAAATTGCAACACAATATAGTATTGCATACGGAACCTCCAACTCATCGCAATCGGCGTTATCGAATTCGAAACTTAACTGCGTTTGGACCCGAGCCGATAACTTGTGGTCGATGCGATTGTGATATGCGATTGCATCGCATCGCAACTCCATAAACTGTCGGGGTCGGGGCCGATTCTTATCGCTGATGGGATTGCATCGCATCGCACTCCATAAACTGTCGGGGCCAGGGCCGATATCATTTCCCATGATAACACAGACCCGCCAGGTTATTACACTGTGGCATATAAGATTATCACGTCTGGGGTGCTCATCGCAATCGACAATCGGCTGCGGGAACCTAATTAGTGCGATATGACGGACCCACAGGGACTTTAATTTACAACAAATAAAAGTATTGTATCTGGTCGTTTATTGCAATCATAACTCATCGCAGCCATGCCTAAACCCATATACTGCGGTTTGGGCGGACTCGACGAGAATTAAGAAATGTGACATATAAAATCCCGCATCCAAGACTTATCACAATTGGCTATTATCGACGGTGACACATATATGACTATGTCGAGGGCCGATTCTTAACATTATGCGATATGCGAGGGCCAGTGGCAGAGTGACACTTGGCACCTCCCGATTGGCTAGGACCTTTTCCATATCATCCAATCTTGCCATGTCATCGATCAACCCTGAACTTTGACTAACTCTAACTTCTGCATACGAGCTCAGATTTGAGTGCCATTCACACCATTTGATTCAGAATGACGAGCTCTTCAATATGAAGTTGAACTTATCAAAATTCAGACAGTTTGAAATTTTGACAAATTTTGAGCTCCTGATCATCTACACACAAAGACATTTCCAACTGCACAATAAACACGTCGATTAGAGTTTGTATGCAAAATTTATGCCACTAAAAAGTTGAACTTCCTATTTTCACCACCATAATTCGAGAAGATGCCACTTTGGCCCTCATTATTCATGGAAAAGGGGCTAGACACATGATTATGATGTAGAATACTCTAGAATAATCTATAATGTTACTCTGGTTAAGAGTTGAGGTAGTCAAACCTAACCACTAGTAGGTTATCGGGCTATGTTATAACGGGCCTCTAGGAGGAAAAGGGGTTCTATTATTTCAAGTGCATTTGTTCCATAAATGAGAAAAAATGGGCAAGAGGGATAGGAGGTAAAGCACAAAAAGGGGATTTGTGTATTGTAGCAGCCCATGGGCCACTAGTCATACTTCTTTGTACCTACATCCATATTTCCATTTAGATAAAGAGACTTGAGAGGCCTCACCTTCCAGCTAGGTTTTTCTCCCGGAAGGGTTTCCTAGAGCATATCTTGTGTCAAATGTGTTTAAGAGATTTTATTTTTATCGTTCTCTATTTTCTGAATAATTTTAATTCGCATGCATGCACTATTAACAATAAACTACAAATACAAAAATCTAATAAAATGGTAGTAGTGTAGAACTTTATATTTTAAATCTAATATTATCAGATCTATTGTGACGAATTGTCCAGTGGAATATTCATAGAAATGGATCATATTAGTATCAGAGCAGGTTTCTATTAGGTCCCTATACTACTAGTGATTCCCCCATTACTATTGTCATTGTAGCCCTTATTGTTATTGTTGTGCCCCTATTGTCTCCATATTGCTATTATTGTGCCCCATAGAAGCCCACTATTGTTATTTTTGTGCCCTTATATTATTATTGTTATGTCGACTTTGATTATATTACGACCCCTTAGACTCCTATATATAGAAAGGAGGTTTTGTCATTTGTATCATCCAAGAATTGTTCATTTGTGTAATGTAAAGGAGGTTTCCCCTTGAAGAGGCTGATTTCTAAGATGTTGATCTATCTTTTTGTGAGCTGGTTTTATAACATTTGATATTAGAGGTTTGGATTCTAGGGTTTTGCTACTCCAAAACAGGCCATCATGGAATTTTTTCTATAACCTTTTTTCTACGACGTTTCAAATTCTAAAAAAAAACCATTTGAGCATAAATCTCGATGATCCTCGGGTTCGAATTTCAGATCTTATCGCACTATATTTTCAGAGATATGATCCAAGGAAGTTAGGGTTTTTGTAGGATCCCGAATTACATCCCAAACAAATGACCTTGGGAAAATCATCATAACTTTCTCTCTGGGTATCAGATTGAAATTTCATAAGAAGTTACAGAAATAGGACAAACTATAGTTTTCTATGCATAGTTTTCAGGTCAGAAGGTGGAAACAGTGACATGTTCGTACAAGTTCGCTCTGCTAAAAGAGTGTATAATCAGGCCATCCTGGGATATTTGGCATAACGCTTTCTTAGAGAATCCAATTTCAATCAGACTTGTGTAGTTAGAAAGAGAACTCAAAAGGCTACGACGGTTCAAAATTTTTGACCTTGGAGATCCGAAATTTCAGAGATACAACAAATACAATATCGAGCTCCTACAAATTGGAAAAAGGTGTGTAGCTTTTTTTTAAAATTTTGCATAAGTTTGGTTGGAAAAATTAATTTGAAGGAATTCAAAGGGCACAATGAAGCATAATTATCATTAATTGATGCCCCGAAGAAAGAAAATGGAAACACCTAGTAAGAAACCTGGAAGCTTTAGCATGACTCATGAAGAAGATGAAGAAATGCAACATGATATATCAAAATTACGAGACCAAGTGCAATTCACTCTCACAAAAAGTAACAAAAGCTAAGATGGATTGTTTAAAGAAAGACGTGGAAACTAAGATGGATGGCGTGGAAGCTAAGATGGATGGTTTACAAAAAGGTGTGGAAGCTAAGATGGATGGTTTAAAGAAAGGCATAGAAGCTAAGATGAATGACGTGGAAGCTAAGATGGATGGCGTGGAAGCTAAGATGGATGATTTAAAGAAAGGCGTGGAAACCAAGATGGATGGTTTAGAAGAAAAACTTAAAGGTAACATGTAATATTTGAAGACATATTTGACAAAATTTCTACAAAAAATGTTTACCAATGGCGAAAGGGTAGTAAAGGAAACTCATGATGAGAACAAAATAAATGTTAATCATGATTTCATAGACTCTATCATTGGATCGAAGACCCACCATGTTCCAAAGATCAATATGAGGAAGTTTGATGGCAAGGATCCCATAACATGGATACTACAAATGGAACAATATTTCGATCTCCATAATGTGTAAAACACACAAAAGGTACACATTGCAACTTTATATTTGGAAGCAAATCAGTTTGTATGGTATCGATGACTTTGCTCTTGTAAACAAATTGTCACTTGGGCAATTTTTATGGATGAAATGATAGCACATTATGAGGATACAAAAAGCAACACTTTTTTAGCCAATTGATAAATATCAAACAAAAGGGTTCAATGATGGAGCATATTGAGGACTTCCAAAAATTGAATATAAGGGTAAAAGATATTCCAAAGGAGCATAGGATTGATGTGTTCATAGGGAATTTAAAGGATAACATCCAATATGAGGTTCACCTTTGGGAACCTGATTCATTGGAGAAAGCATTCAGGTTGGCAAGAAAAATGGAAAGCAAAATTATGGCAAAAAGGAAGCTTACCACTCTGTTGATGCCTCGAAAATCGCTGCAACAACATTGGGGAATAACCACCCGGTCCGAACCTTAAAACAGCTCCTTTTCCGTTTGGTGTGGTGGCTCCGACTGGTTTAACTAGGTCCAGTTACCTTTTCCCTATCACTATTGGCTTATGATGTATCTTTAACTACCAATAGAAAGGGATATTAGATCACTTCTTCTTGCTGATCAGGCAAGAGAATGACCCTTAAGCTGATTTGGGTTCAGCCAAGCCACAACTAAAGTTTTGCCTCTCTGAGAAGAGGACTTAAAAGAATGTAGAACTTAATCTAAATGCGAGCTTATTCTATAATGCAAGCAAAAAGAAACTAATCTTAATCCTATCTTAATTAGGCAGATATAGATCTAACCCAACTAAGAGAAAGATAATTAAAGTATTGGGATTTTAAATATGTCTTGTTTATAATGAATATCAAGTTAATGAAGTAGTTCAATTAATTGATATTATGGATATCAAAACACATCCTATTGAGACCTCTTAACTGAAATAATAAACCAACAACACTCAGGAAGTAGTTCACAAAAATGATATTGATTATTAAATCAGTAAATCCAATAATTAAACAATAATATGTGGAAATAGTTCACAACACAATACCATTCAATAAATCAGTTTTATAACACAGATTTCTAAGCAAATAGTTACTCAGAAATCAGAAATTAGATCATAAGAACAAAGATACATAATAACAACATTGAGACAAATTACTCATATCGACAAAAGTGCACAAACATGAAAAAAATGACACATTCTTGTTACCATAAAAATGAAACTAATATTTGAACAGTAGTATTAAAAATATCAATTTATTGCATCTATTTCTCTGTCCCTGGTCTTCAACAGCTCTTTACATTGTTTGAACTTTTGCCTTCAAAACTAAAGCCACAATAGTGCAAACTTTGCCCATCATGCATAATTCAAGGTACAAAAGAAAAATCTTTAATAATCCCCAGATCTGAGATTTTCTTTCCTCTCTCCTACAACTCTAAATTCCTATTACAATAGTGCTTTTAGAAGTCTAAAATTGCAAAGGAGAGCAACCCCCTTTTACATTCTGCAATCTGCTATTTATAATATTTGCAAAGGAATTTTTGAGAGGAAAGTTTATTGAAGAGAAATCTGTCCAATCCAATTTTATTTGCTCAAAATTTCAATGTTTAATTGTTGGAGCATTCTCATTGATTGAGATCTTTTTCTCCATATCTCTTCTACTGTTTTCCTGCAAGAAGAAATCAAAATAAATTAAAAATGCAACAATAAAATCAAAATGTCATTTTCGACTTAGTCACCGGAGAATCCACAGTAAGAACCATTTTCTGCCAACATTTCAAATCCTAACCAGGATCCATCATCAGGACAACTTGAATGCTTGATAGAAGAAGAGCTTATTTTAGGTTTAAATAGTAATGAGGAGAGAAAGGATGAATGTCGGCTCTCAATATTTGATGAGAAGTCGGCTGTCTCAGATTAATTTATTTATTTAATTAATTAATTAATTTTTTTTATTTTTTTTTAAATTAAAGATAACTAGAATTAATGATATTAAATTGATCAAAGTTGATGTTAAATTTTTTTTAGAAAATTGAATTAATATTTAATATTTGATCAATAATATTTATTAATATTGATATTAATTGAAATAATTATTATTATTTATCATAAATTAATATAATAATTAGTAGTAATAATTATAATCATCATAATTAAAAAAAATTAATCTAGGAATATTGTATTAATTTTTATATTTATTATAATATGTGTTTGGTACAATTTTATTTATTTATTTATTAAATTTTAGAATAGGTTTTAGCTTAGTAAGGAAGTTAATAAATAATTGCTAATTGAAAATATTATTGTTATTAATAATTATTATTTATTAATCTAATATATAATAATAAAAATTAGAATTAATAATATTAAAAATGAACATAATTACAATTAATTCAAGAATATTGTATTTAGAATAAAATTGAAACTATTAATCCTAGCAAATTGCATTTAGAATTTAATAATTAATATTTATTTAATTATATTTGGCATTTAAAACAAATCCAATCAAATTATATTTAAATAAATAATTGAAAATAAAATATAAGCTCTCTATTGATGTCTGGGATGGTTTAATTGGCCAAGGATATTATTGACGAATGGATCTGCAATTAGAAGAGGCTTGGACAAATGAAAATGCAGAAAATAACTCAGAAAATTGATTTTGTTTTAGAAATTCAGAGCTTGATCTTCTGCTTGATTTTCGACCCAATAAATGACCAAATCTGTTAATGAAACCTCCTCAGAAATGTTCTCCTTGATTTTATCTTTCCAATGAGCCATCATGGGCCTCATTTGGCCAAGTAAAACTCATTCTATGAGCTTCCAAAGTTGGTGAGTCAATTCTTGCACAATTCTGGAATTTCTGTTGCTGGGCTAAAAATCTGAATTTTAATTAAAAATTAAATCCTAAATTAGAATTCTATTTAACTAATAATTAATTCTAATTTAATTGTTAATCATAAATTAAACTAATTATTTAATAAACTATTATTAATTAATGTTAATCTAACTAATTAACATAATTAACTATTTATAAACTAATTAATATTAATCTAGATTTAATTTAATTTAATTAATTAATTAATATAAATAAAACATTAAATATTGTAAATTATTATAAAATTAAAATTATAACTACCTAATCATTTTTCACTCATACGTATGAGTGTTGAAACTTAAAACAAAACTTAAAAGATAACCTAAGTTAATGCCCCCATGCTTTTTGACTTTTCGCAATCGGCAAATCGGATCGGGGAAATGAGGGCTATCGGGGTTTTGTTAAACTTGCGATATATAAAATCTCCGATGCGATCCCATCCGATTTCTCAATGCGATTTAATAATTTTTATTTTTTATTTTTATTTCATATATATTATGTTTTAAATTTTAATTTAATTTAATTAATTATATTTAATATATTAATTAATTTAAAATTTAATATTAAACAATAATTTTTTTATTTTGGTTTTATTTTTATGAATTTTAGTTTTTAAACTATAGTCATTTTAATGAAAATAAAAATTAAATTACAGCGATTTAGAAAATAAATGAAAAATAAACTACAACCACTTCAAAATTTTGGGTTTTCGAGATTAATAATCAATTTCGGAAATTAGAGAAAATTACTAAAATCCCGATAATTCATGATTTGGCTGAAAAATAAAAGTTGTACTCACTATGTAAGCATTTGTCGCACTCACACACGAAGTTGTATGCAATGTCATGCGAGTGTTATCGCGGTTGTTCAATGATTTATCACAAGTGTCACGCTTGTCGCTTGCACCCATCAGTTAGTCACATTGAGTGTATGTTGTCTTGATGGTTCGAAGTGTCTTGTTGTCAAATGATGTTGAGTGTGTGTTCATGAGGTCATGCATGTATGAAGTCACTCGTTCACACACTTAATAATTTTGCTGAAATTTTGTCGAGCGGACCACTCTCCAACAGTCGGACCTTCACTTAGTTGCACTGTGCAGTCTCAGCTCTCAGTGATCATGCACTAGTACCCAGAATTGCGCAGAGCCTGAGGCTGCGTTCGAGGCAATCTGCACTGCGCAATTCTGGAGTCGACCCAACTGACTGTCACCTAGACTAGCGCAAAAGTTTCTCAGCAAGCCATCTCAATCTGCACTGCCTGCAAGTAAATCCATCAAGCCTCCAGCTAGTCAACTGAAGAGTTTGACCGGGCAGTGACCCCGAGCCTCACTCCTCCAAAAAATTGCACAGACGCTGCCAAGCATGCGCGCTTCCACTGAATAAAGAAATTACACAGACATGATGGATAGATAACTGCTGCCTGTCACAACACTGTCCTAAAAAATTGCGCAGTTTTGTCAGCCAGTCACCCTGTCAGCTGACCTACTGCTCCTCCTGAAAACTGCACAATTTTCATGGGTTGCCTCCCAAGTTTGCACATTTTTGGCCAGCAGCCTCCTTAGAGAATCTACACAGTTTTCATTGTCAGTGTCCCCCTGCTGCCTGCACTGTCTCCCTAGAAAAATTACATAGATCTTCCCTCCAACTGAGCCAGATCCCGCAAACAATCACTACTGATTTGGACTGCCCATCCCAACCTCCCAGTGACCTCTGCGCAATTTTCATTGGCAGTGCCCAGAGCCCGCATCCCGACTTGAAATGTGCTTTGCGCAGTTCCAGAGCCTTTCCCTCTCTCCCGGTCACCTGCACCTGAAAGTGAAAGATAATGCATCTTGGTAGACTAGGAGATTTTTAGATTTGATGTCATCTCGTCATGAGTGATTGCAGATACAAGTACATGGATGAGACATGGCATGTTGATGAACGAGATGAACATGGAGCGCATGCTAGGAGACTTGTTCGCAAACAGACGAACACATGGAGCATGCCAAGTACAAGTGAAGGAGAGACATGCACATGCAACATCAAGCGAACAACAAGACCATCGAAGACTCCGCACACCTTGCCATGCAGAGGTGAAGCTATGATACACCAAGAACACATTCATCACTTAGCAGCACTGCAGCTCGACATGGACACCACCAGCAACATGAACATACCAGCTCTGTCGTGTCGAGTCATGTCATGAGTCATCTCGACCACATCACTACTATGGGCCATACTGTTGTAATCAATGTAATGTAATGTGGAAGTCCAAGAGACCACGTGTAAATTTGAAGAGTCATGTAAGTCAAACAGTCACGAGGGAAGTTGAATAGTCACAAGGGTCACTTTCACCCTTGCTTATATATACCCCTCATTTGTACTTGCAAAGGAATTTTCACCTTGGCTCCTCCCACATAGCCTTGAGAGTTTGTAGTCTTTTCTTTGAGGAGCGAGCAATGGCTCCAACGCCCCACTATCAAGGTTAGTGATGTAATGGTGTATCGATGTGTCTTGGAACTTTCGCTTAATTTAGAAGCCTGATAACAAGCCAACATGTTTTCACACATGTATTGTATTTGTTTGTAAGACTATTCTTTGTACAATTGTAATGCATGTTGCTTTAACATGTATTAAGATATTTGAACTATTTCGGTTGTTCTAATACATATGCTTATGAAAATTTGTTGTATAAGTTGTTAACGTTGTCTCACCCGTGTGGGCTATCCTTTTAGACACTCGACATAACCATTCTCATAAACTTGTTATAATGACCATCGCACTCTTTTGGACTATTCCGCTCGGTGTTGTACGTGTTATCTGTTAACTGTGTGTTTGTGACTGTCGCATTCATGTGGACTAATCTGCCGAAAGTTGTGCATGTCCTATTGTGTTGTGTGTCTCTAGTGGAGTTGGGACTATTCCCTTTCGACTTGAGACTCACTTCCAACCTCTCCCTTTGCAGTGAAATAACCTTGACACAAGTAACACTAAGCACTCACCAGGCACATGAACCTTGTTGTTCGAAGACAAAGTAAACCACTCTCATGTGCTAACAAGCAAGAGCTAAGGAAAACCTTTAAGACAATGGAAATCGGGCCATCATACCGAATGGGACTCCTACACCAAACGGTGTGAGGTCTAGTTGGGACTTCATACCGGGGAGATCCCCTAAATGTTGGTGGGTCCAAGACCGTAAACACATCCTTAAGGTATGACACATACGTCATTAACTCTAGGAACTTAATTGTGTACTCTGCATTTGTCATTGATCCCATCTTTAACTCAGGATTTACTATCATAGTACCTTTATGACAAGTTCTTCTTTCGGAAAATCCTTTTGAAATCGTGTCAAATCAACTCCTTTGTTTTGATGTCTCTGACTCGCTTCACATCTTCCCACCATATGTCTGCGTTCCCTTTAAGGCTGAAAATAACTATCTTGGCCTTCATGTTCTCTGTGTAATCATGTAGCTTAAAGAACTTCTCCATTCCAAGCAACCATGCTTCTGCATCCTCTGCCTTCTTCAACTCTCCATCAAATGTAGGTGGCTTGGATTTCTTAAACCCATCCGACAAATATCCTTTGTCACTCCTCCTGTAAGGATGATAACGATGATGACCATGATACCTGTCTAAACCAGAACTAGAGTAAATACCATGTCCAATGCCTCTCCTATCAAGTGTATCCAAGAATCTTCCATCTCTAATCATGTCATCTCTATTTGACTTGTGACCACCAAGAAACCTACTGCCATATTCCCCATTAGTCCTATCCTCTTGCCCATAACTGATCTATGGTTGTCCATGTCTCTGCAAATCTGACAAGATCTGAAGGATGACATCATTGACCTCTGCTTGTCTCTCATGTGCGCTGACAAGTCTCTCTTGTGATTGAATGATCCTATCATTATCTGCTTTGCAACCTAGTATCTCTGCCTTCAAACTTCTCAAGGTGTCTGTTATGTCAGGAGAGTACTCATCTCATGGTTGCTCATCTGATCTATAAGGGGAGTCTCGTGAACTATAATCCACCATTTTGCTATTCATATTTGATCTTATTATCCTGCAAGTATATCATGTAAGATAAACCAAACATAAATTGTAACACCCTCATCCCACATCTACCCAAGTAACTGACCAACCGAGGTAAATATGCCATGAGAAGTTACTATGATATGATTCGACTCCCTATGTGTTAGTTAAGGAAGTGGAATCGACGGAAACACATCACATAGATCTTCCACATCAACAATAGAACTCCCAAGGGATATCCCAACTACTCAGGTAACTAGCCCCTGAGACCAACTGAAGTTTTAGGCCATTAAACCCCTAGACGCTTCCTTGATATGGACAAGGGTGCATCTGGGAGGCTCTGGACTCTCCCACAACAACGGCATGGGTGCATATGGGGAATTTTCTAATCCAAGTGGATATTGGTGGCCACCCACCAATTCTACTCAGACCACCACCATTGTTTCTTTTAGTTTTTCAGTTTCCTTAATTGTAGCACAATTTACTATTTTTAGCAGTTTTTCGGGTCTTGAACTTCTGGAGCCGTTTTGAGGCCCTAAACGACGTTTTTTGGGAAAACTGGGAGCAAAATGGGGTCATGTGCCAATGTTTTTCTTCCCAAAGTTGTATTCCTCGGATAGATCTTTCCAACGAGGTATTGTGCACGTCAAATGGAGATCGTATGCCAAAGTTACGACCCCAGGAAGTTGATGTACCAATTTACCCAAATGGGGCCCATAATTTGGCACTTCATCTCTTAGGGTTAGGTTTTTGGATGTTTATGGTTTTTCATTGTTTCTCAACAATAAATAGGCCTTCGAGTCTCATTGTAACATAATTCAGAGGCATGTAGCTGCCACATCTCTTCTCAAGATAAGCTACCATCACCCTAGCTAGTTTATTTCCATTTCTGTTTGTAAGCATATTTCAGTGTTTCACAATAATGAAATGAAGTATTATTTATATTGCATCTATGTGTGTATGGTTATATCTTTAACTTTTTGTGTTCCTATTTAAATCCGGATCAGTGGTATCAGAGTAGTCTTCTCTTTCTCTGTCTTACTTTGCATGTCCCCAACAAGATCGGGATATAACAAGTTAGGGCTTGAACTAGTCGAACCTTTGCAAGACCAGCGTCGCAAATCCCGACGGCCTCCCATGGCGGATGAAAAGAAAGATGAGGGGGTAGGAGATCCTATCAAAATATTTCTCGAAGAGGCCCTCAAGTGACAAAGGAACACGATGATGGACAACTTTTCCCAGATCCTTCAGCGGCTATCCAGGGGCAACACATCTACTTCTAGCGGCTACTCTGGAAGTGCCACACCCTTTAAGGTACAAGTTAACTTTGACATTCCCATATTTTAGGGTCAGATAGATGCAGATGTTGTAGATAAATGGTTAAATCTGTTAGAAGGGTATTTTTCTATTCATGATTTTTCCGACCGAGAAAAGATTACTTTTGCTCTTCTCAAAGCCACCCCCCATGTCAAGGACTGGTGGGAAATATACTGCGAGTAGAAGGATGAAAGTACAACCTCACTGTTTTTAGCCACACCCACTTGGAATTCATTCCGTGCTTCCATCAAGGAGCAGTACTACCCTGTCGGAAGCTATAAGGATCAATACATAGAGTGGACCATGCTGCGGCGGGGAAGGGACCAAGACGTGCCAGAGATTACCAATATTTTCCATACCATTCACACAAAGTTGGGTATCAAGGATTCAGAGCATCATTTGGTACTCAAATATTGCGTCTGCCTGCACAGGTACATCCAGGACGAAATAGAATTTATGACCATCTCCTCGCTTGGCACAACAAACTGATATGCCATCAAGATCGAGCAAAAGTTTAAACAAAAGAAGCAGGACTTTGGATCTGCGAATCTGAAACAAGGGAAAGATGCCCCCAAACCGCAGAACAAAGGACAAAGCCAAGGCGGGGCGACCCAAGACAACCTGCCAAAGCTGCAAGCAAAGAACAACGTCGCGAAGCCGAAAAATTACACGGGAAAGTGGTGTGAGTTCCATAAGAGCTCCACTCACAACACAAGCGAGTATCGGGCCAAACAGTCATTGGTGGCTGAACTAAAGGTTTCAAAATCAGATGCATGTTCCAACTCTGAGTCAGAACCCGACAGGAGGAATGACAAAGGGAAGCATATTATCGATGCGGAGCCCAACGCCACCGTTGCCACCACGAAGATCCAGAAGGAGGAACCCGAAGATCCAAAGGAAGAGGAGCGCCTCTTCCACTCCTAGATGTGGGTAAAGGGCTCCTCGCTACAATTCATTGTCGACAGCGGGAGCCAAAAGAACCTCATTTCGTCAGAGGTCATGAAGTGGCTGGGCTTACCGACCACATCACATCCACAACCATACACCATCGGGTGGCTTCATCAATGACGGGATCTTCGCGTGAGCCAAAAGTGTCGCCTTCCATACAACATCAATCCCTTCACGAATGAGGTATTGTGTGACATTGCTCCCCTTGATGTTTGTGATGTATTATTAGGCAAACCATACTTGTGGAAGCGACATGCTGTGTATGAATCAAGGCCTCGTGTTGTTATTGTTACTTTGGGAAATAAGTTGTACAGGATACCGGAGGTAGCACTGCCTACCGCCATATCTTTGGTTACTGCAAAACAATGCAGTAAGCTCATTTCCAAAACCAGGAAATTTGTTTTCTTGATGATACGCCCTCAAGGAAAGAAGAAGACGATGGCCACGTCCTCCAGACAGGGCCCCTCCACATGACAACTACAGATGGACAATGTCATGGAGGAGTACGAGGACATCTTCACCTCCCCCACAGGGGTTCCTCTGCACTGTCAAGTCAAGCACTCCATCGATCTGACCCTAGGTGCACCACTGACCAATGGACCAATCTATCAGTGCTCCGTTTTGGAGAACGATGAAATAAAGAGGTAGATTCAGGAGCTGCTGCAGAAAGGTCACAACCGTCCGATTTCATCACCCTGTGGGAGCCTGATCGTGTTGGTATAGAAGAAGGATGGGACTTGGAGACTTTGTATTGACTATCGGGCGCTGAACAAGATCAGTGTCCAGAATAGGTACCCGATCCCACGGATTGATGACCTCCTGGACCAACTGAAGGGGGCAAAATATTTCAGCAAAATTGATTTGAATTCAGGGTATCACCAGGTAACAATCGAACCCTCCGATGTGTGGAAGACTGCCTTCAAAGCCAAGGAGGGCCTTTTTGAATGGTTGGTTATGCCTTTCGGGTTGACGAATGCTCCTGCAACCTTCATGAGGCTAATGGATGACATCTTGCGGCCATTCACCAACTCATTTGTAGTGGTATACTTGGATGACATCCTAATCTTCAGCCAGAATTGGGAAGAACACCTCCACCACATCTGGTAGGTTCTCCAAACACTACGAAAACATAAGTTATGTGCCAATTTGGAGAAATGCACTTTTGGCATGACCCAGGTTCAGTATCTGGGATACATTATTGATGAATGGGGGGTGCATGTGGATCAAGCCAAGATCCAAGTCATTTAGGATTGGCCATCTCCAACCACTCTGATAGAGCTCCACAGCTTTCTTTGTCTTGCCAACTTCTACCGCAGGTTTGTGTTGGGATTTTCTCATATCAATTGGCCCTTGAGTCAAGTCACCAAGGGAGGAGCGAAAGAAAAATTCTTTTGGTTTGAATCTCAATAGAAGGCATTCATAGAGTTGAAACATCGCCTCTGCTCGGCACCAGTGCTCACATTACCAGACTTGCAACAACCATTTGAGATCAAGATAGATGCCTCTGACTATGCTATTGGGGCAGTTCTTGCTCAACATGGGCTTCCAGTGGCATATCACAGTGAGACACTTTTAGACACAATCCGGAAGTATCCCACTTATGACAAAGAGATGTATTCCATTGTGCAGGCCTGCCAATAATGGAAGCATTACATTTTGGGGAAGGAAACGGTCATCCACATAGACCACCAACCCCTGTAGTTCATACAGACCCAAGGGAAATTATAGAATGATCGCCATCAGAAGTGGTCCACATACCTACAACAGTTCCATTTGAATATCAAATATAAGAAGGGAAACACCAATAATGTTGCAAATTGCCTTAGTCTACCACCGATCATAGCGTTAACCATCGTGCTTAACTCTTGTGGGCACGAGACTTCTGATTAGCCACTTCTCTACAAAGCGACTGAGAATTTGACCACACATACCAGACACTCTTGGAGGGTTAGAATGTTCCAGATTTTCACCTCCAGGATGCCTTGTTATGCCACTTGGGTCACCTTTATGTTCCTTCAAGCGAGCATGCCAAGATGATTTGGGAAGCACACTATAGTCGGGTTGCTGGGTATTTCGGGGTCAAGAAAATGGTGGCGATACTGCAGAAGTATTTCTATTGGCTGAATCTTTGACAGGTTGTCGGGAAGTACATTAGATCTTGCACTACCTGTGCCATTGCCAATCCAACCATCAAGAAGCAAGGCCTCTATACCCCGTTTCCTACCCCTAGTCGACCTTGGGAATCCATCTCCATGGATTACATGTTGGGCTTTCCTTCCACTAAGCATGGAAACGACTGTGTTTTTGTGGTCATCGACAGGCTCTCGAAGATGGCCATTATGGAAAGCTGCAAGAAGAATATCATAGTAGAAGCCACTGCTAAACTCTTCTTTGAACGAATGTGGGTACACTTTAGGATCCCATAGTCTATCATTTCAGATCGAGACAGTAGGTTCCTCGGTACATTTTGGTCCAGTCTGTGGTCGATGCTCGACACCAATCTCACTAAGTCCACAACCTTCCATCCCTAAACTGATGGCCAGATAGAGGTTGTCAACAAGATGATCGTACACATTCTATGCATGTACAACTCAAAGCATCCACGCACATGGGATTAGAGCCTCCCTTATGTTCAGCATAACTATAACCGGGCTCTCCACAGCTCGACTGACCATAACCCTTTTCAGGTGGGCTTGGGATTCTAGCCACTGTGTACCATTGACGTGGCCATGCCATTTGCAGCTACTCAGGCAGATTTGGCTCATGTCCAGTCCGAAACAGAGAAGGAAAATAGCTTCATTGAGCACATCCAACATATCCGCCAGTAGGTCCATGACATTCTGGAGAAATCAAATGCCAAGTACAAGTAGCGACATGATCAACATTGGGTGCCACACAAGTTTTAGGTGGGTGGCAAAGTCTGATTGCATTTGCAGAAGGAACGCCTTACCGGAGCCTATCAAAAACTCAGAACACTCCAATATGGTCCTTACACCATTACCAAGGCTGTGGGAGACAATGCATTTGAGCTCAGCATTCCCCCATTCCTTGGCATGCACCTAGTGTTCAATGTGGACCGCTTTCGGCCATACTTTGCACCATTACTAGACACATCCGACATTGCAGAACATATCACACCAATAGAGTTAAATCCAGATTTCATGGAACAAGCTGCAACTGATCGGATCATGGACACACAGATCAAGCACACTTGCCAGCAGAAGATCCAACTGTATCGAGTTGTCAAAGCAGACCAACTCCTTCATCAGGGCAAGTGATTCACTAGGGACCAAGTTCAGCAGAAGTTTGCTCAGCTCATGGAGGAACTCAATGAAATGGCGACCATTGCTTCCTAAGGGGGGAGGAATGATCCAGGTGGATATTGGTGGCCACCTGCCAATTCCACCTAGACCAACACCATTGTTTCTTTCAGTTTTTCAGTTTCCTTAATTGTAGCATAGTTTACTATTTTTAGCAATTTTTCGGGTCTTGAACTTCCGGAGCCGTTTTGAGGCTCTAAATGATGTTTTTTTGGGAAAATTGGGAGCAACATGGATTCATGGACTAGTGTTACTCTTCCCAAAGTTGTAGTCATTAGATAGATCTTTCTAACGAGGTATTGTGTGCGTCAAACGGAGATCGTATGCCAAAGTTATGACCCTGGAAAGTTGATGTACCAATTTACCCAAACGGGGCCCATAGTTTGGCGCTTCATCTCCTAGGGTTAGGTTTTTGGATATTTAGGGTTTTCCATTGTTTCTCAACAATGAATAGGCCTTTCAGCCTCATTGTAACACAGTTTAGAGGCATGTATCCGCCACATCTCTTCTTAGAGATAAGCTACCATCACCCTAGCTAGTTTATTTCCATTTCTGTTTGTAAGTATATTTCAGTATTTTACAGTAATGAAATGAAGTATTATTTATGTTGCATCTCTGTGTGTATGGTTATATCTGTAATTTGTTGTGTTCCTATTTATATCCAGATCATTTTCCCCCAATGTTGTGCCCACGTATCCGAGATTTGTGCCACTTTTTCAGGCCCAAAGCCCAAGTCACTGCCCAGAACTCAATGACATCTTCAGGAATGAAATTTCACAACGGAACAAAGATACATTTGTAAAAACATCACCAAGTACTAGACTAGACCCCCACTAGCCATGTCAGGCATTTCGTCAAACATGTCACAAATATGTAATCTATAGGTTTACAAACCAGATCTGAGCATAGGGGTCTCATACTTATTTGAGAATCGCTAAGAAGAAATGTTCCCTTATATCATTAACTACATTTTCATCTATTAGATCATAGATACATTGTTCATTCATTTACAAATCAAAACATGACGAGATCCATACATCATCATTGTCATAATACATGCTTATAACCAATATAATAACAACATAAATATCAAGGATACATCATCCATAAAATCCACATATAAACCAATACATTTACACATAAGGTACCAAGGAAAGAACCTCTCATTAATGAATGCAAAATCGAACCTGGTATGGGACTACCACGTTCCACCCAACCATAGATTGGTTGAGCCAAATCTCTTTCGGCCAATCACCCCCGTGCCATATTCCAAGCATGAATTCGAGACTCAAACCAAAAGAACCAACCAGGGCATCCCAAGGCTAAACCACCTCACCCTCATCAATAGAAACCAGGCTTTACTACAATCCACACCGGATCACTAGGCCAAAACAATAAACATGTAATAACAGGCTTTACCATGATCTCCACCAAATCACTAGGCCAAAACAAGCATGGATGCCACCAGATTTATCCACCTAGATTGTGAGGAATTTTCCTGTCTCCTAGTCTTTAAGCTTTACCACAATCCACACCAGATCACTAGGCCATAACCGAGACACCAGTCTCTAGGCTTTACCGCAATCCACACCAGATCACTAGGCCCTAACCGAGACTCCACTCTCCAGGCTTTACCATATATCCCATCCCAGGATTACTAGGCATGATGGAGAGCACCCACCTCTAGGATTTACCGTATATCCCACCATTAACTGATCGAGGATTCCTAGGCCCACCGAGTCACACAATACCTGGATTTACCGCAACCCACAGTCCGGTTCAGGGGTCACTAGGCCAATGGATTTACCGCAATCCACAGTCTGTTTCAGGGATCATTAAGCCATGTGTTCTTTCTTTCGGAGATCCACCTCACTCAGCTTCGAATCCATCCAACAATCCTGCTCAACCAAAACATGAGAACCCCATCACACCATGGCTATTCGGAAATGGAAAGGCTGGACTGGAAACATTGTCACACCTGGAAAAACCCATGCCATGATAGAAAAGAACCACATGAAATACCATGCATGCCATATCTAGCAAGGAAATCACACATGCAAATTGATACCTGCAAAGAATCCTGTTGTAGCTGCTTGATCCTGTTCTTCCTTTCTTGCTCTTTCCTTTCCTTTCTTTTCCTTGTCCTTCCTTTGCTGGCTTTTCCCTTCCTTGCTCCAAAGTAGAGCAAAAGCCTGCCAACTGATCCTCAGAAGCCCTTTTTTATCAATGAGGCCTCTAATTTCTTCAATTTTCCATTATTTCCCTTCAATTTCCTCCTCACGTGCAACCTGCAACCTTTCACCTTCCTTTTCTCCTAATTTCCATTATTTTCATAAATAAATGTGCCAAAAATGACATTTTACCTTTCCAAAGCCTTTGCCATTTCCTTTGCCATAATAAACCGAAGTGAACACCTGCTAGGATGTTTTGCCCAACATTTAGCTTGGAATACGTGTCCCATGACCGTGGTCTTATATATTTTTACATGGATTTTTTAGCTAGGGTTGTTACAAAACCCTCCCCCTTGGGGGAACACCATCCTCGATGTTCATTGACACCTATAACTAACAAACCATTGAAAACAAAACATACTGCTTATGGATATTTACAACAAAACTCGTTGCTGTATTTACAATGATCACTATTGAAGATATGACAATCATAACATTTAATGGAGTTTTATAACACAACTCATTAAGATATTTACAATAACAACCACATATACTCATACACATTGGCTTCAACCAACAAATAACCATACTATCTATGGAGCTTTATAAATCCAACGATAAAATATTTTCAATAATATACACATATGCTTATTTTCTCATCCAACAAATAAAAGGATATGATGCCTGCATCCACAACAAGTGAATCCAGAGGCTCACACCTCCACCCTCAAAGTTGTAACACCCTCCTCTCACATCTATTTAAGTAACTAGCCATCCACGGTAAACATGAGACGAGAGGCTACTACGATTGGATTCAACCTCCTATGTGACCTTGAGGAAGTGGAATCAACGAAAACACCACAGACTGCCATCCAACATCAGCTTTAGAATCCTCAGGAGACATGTCAGCCACTCAGACAACCTGTCCCTAGGTCCCACTAATGTTATGGACATCTTAGGCCTCAGTTGCTCCCATGCTATGGGAAAGAGAGCGTTTAGAAACCCAAAGTCACTCTCACAGACTTGCCTACCAACAACTAGAGACTAAAATTGCTAGTTCTATGCCAACAACCTCGAGATTTAAGCCACTTTTTCAGGCCCAGAGCCCAGGTCACTGCCCAAAATGGAGTGATAGCTTAAAATAAGTAAAAGTACAGGGAAACAATGATGCCAAAGCAATAAGTTGAACAAGACCTTAACCATACCCCTACTAGCCATGGCATGCATTTCGTCAAACATATCATCAACATGTAACCTATAGTTGTAAACAACAAATTTTAGTGTAGGGATCTCATACTTATCTGAAAATCGCTATGAACCATCATTCCCTGATGTCATTTGCTACATTATCATCTATTAGGCCATAGATACATTATCCATTCATTCACAAGTAAAAACATGCTAAGAGACATACCTAGTTGTTGTCATAAAACATACATATAACCAACATAATAGGGATAGAACTATCATAAACATATTATCCATGAAATCCACATATACATCAGTACATTTACACATGAAAATCAAGGGAATGAATTTCTCGTTAATGAATGCAATAAACCAACTAGAGATGGGACTGCCACGTTCCACCCTACCATAGAATGGCTGAGCCAAATCTCTCTTCAGCCATTGACCCATGTACCATATTCCAAGCATGAGTGTGGGACTCAACCAAAAGAACCAACCAAGGCATACTGAGGTTAAACCACCTCACCCTCATCAATAGAAACCAAGCTTTACCGTAATCCATCTCAACTCACTAGGCCAACACAATGAACACATCATAACAAGCTTTACCATGATCTTTACCCGATCACTCGGCCAAACAAGCATGGATGCCACCGGATTTCTCCACCTACACCGTGAGGAATTTTCCTGTCTCCTAGTCTCTTAGGATTTACCACAATCCCAACCCCGATCACTAGGCCCTAAACCAAGACCCACTCTCCAGGCTTTACTGCATATCCCAAACCCAGAATTACTAGGCCCAACGGAGCGAAAACCACCTCTTGTCTTTACCCTATATCCTGCCATTCACCAGCAAGGCTTCCTAGGCCCATCGAGGCAACACAATCGTAGCTTTACCGCAACCCACAGTTTGGCTCAAGGGTCACTAGGCTAGTGGCTTTACCGTGATCCATAGTCTGGTTCAGGAACCACTAGGCCATCTGCTCTATCATTCGGAGATCCACCCCACTTAGCTTCAAATCCATCTACCAATCCATCTCAACCAAAACATGAGATCCCCATCACACCATGGCTTTCCGGAAATGGCAAGGTTAGGCTGAAAACATGGTTACACCTGAAAAAACCCATTCCAAGAGGGAAGAACCACATGCAATACCATGCATGCCAAATCTAGCAAGGAAAATACACGTGCAAGTCAATACCTGCAATGAAGCATGTTGTAGTTGCTTGATCCTGCCTTTCCCTACTTGATCTTTGCTTCATCTTGCCTTCTTTGCCTTCTTGCTCTAATGCCAAAATTGCTACAAGAGAACTCTAAATGTCCAAGGGTGTGTGTGAGAGAGAGAATAATGAGAGAGCACCAAAGCTAAACTTACAAAAGGTTACCAATTGATCCTCGGAAGCATTTTTATGAATGAGGCCTCTATTTTCTTCATTTTCCATTATTTTCCTTCATTTTCTTCCTCACATGCAACCTGTGACCTTTCACCTCATTTTTCTCCTAATTTCCATTATTTTCATAAATAATTATGCCAAAAATGCCATTTTGCCTTTCTAAAGCCTTATCCATTGCCTTTACTAATTTCCTTAGCCATAAACAACCAAATGAACACCCCCTAAGATGTCTTGTCCAACATTCATCTTGGAATAAGTGTCCCATCGATTGTGGTTATTGTTTTTAACTTTTATTACATGGAATTTTTACCAGGGTTGTTACAAAAGTAACACTAGGATTCACCTCCTTCCCAAAAAGTCCAGAATCCACTACAAAGTCAAAGTTGCATCTAATTTCTAGCGCTATAATCCTGTGCCACTTGTCCTTTCAATGAACAGTTACCAAATCATTTTTCCAGGGCACACTCCCAATGTGCATATGATTCCATCTGGCAATTCTAATGACAAAAACAAATCCATTCCTTGACCTTCCCTTTTCTGCTACATAGTGCATTGGGAAATCTAGTCACCCACTTTCGTGTAGTCACACACCTTCCAAGTTCCGTTGGCACCCCCATCTCCGGCAATCCATCCCTCGGCAAGGTTTCCTCGCATCAGAAGGTCCAAAAACCAAGGCATATCCCTGCCTTAAAACCATCATACCAGTCATAACATGCTCATGGAAATCAATGAACACTATTGGGTACTAGCGTCCCATAACGACCCTTCTCCTGAATGCTTTACCATCATACTATTGCTTGTTCCAATTCCTTTTGCTATTACTACTAATGCTTTCTGTCAATTTAAACCACCCAACCAAGCATTTCATGTTTTCTTGTACCAAGCACATAATTTCCATTAGATTCAAAATAAATTGAATAACTTCAAATCATACCTCATTGGTGGCCCGTCAACAAGGTACACTTGCAATTCTATTCGCTTCCTGTCACAACAAGTCAAACTATCATCTTTGACCAAATCATCATGTATAAACATATCACATCAAGTTAGCTCAAAATACAACCATCATAGATCAAAATCATAAATCACATGTAACCATCATAAACCAGAATCATAGATCACATGTAATCATCATAGACCAGAATCATAAATCACATGCATAATAAAACTGAAATAAAATATTTATACTTATCCTTTAATCAATCCTTAGCTTCTACCTTTGTCTCTATTACGTACATACACTGGATCGGTTGCCACACCTAACAAACACCCAATGCCTTCTCCTCAACCATGTGCACATACACATAGTGTGCATCACACACATACAACCACACACGACATACAACACCATGTAATACATGCACCTACACGTGACATACCACACATACATCTACACTCAGTGCACAAAAAAACACAATACATACTTCTACATCTAGTGTACACCACAACACAATACATACACCGACACCTAATGTAAAACACAATACATACACACACACAAAGTACAACACACTGAATACACATGTTTAGATACCACAACTACACAATGCACATACATAGTACTGCATGCTCATAACACAACATGTACGACATGTGCACAATACCATAAACTTCAACATAATCATGTACTTCACCTTTCCTGTTACCTTTCTCATGATTGTCCTGCCATTGTCCATTTACCCCAATGGACCCAACCAATCCAACTGATTGTCATATTCTTACTTTCAACTTCCCTTAGTCATGCATTGAGCTTCATTCAAGTCTTACATTACCTGCTAGGTTTTATTCAACACTTCCTGAGCTCCATTAACTTTCCTCTTTCCCAACCAATTCCCAAGACCCTTAGGACATAAAAGGCAAGAAAAAATGCAAACAAGAAGAAAACCATGAAAACCAATAACAATACGACACCATGAACAAAGTGGTATGGCCATACACTAGACATAAACAAAGCTGAAAATCAAGCGAAAACAAAGCACAAAGAATCGAAATCACAAGACTCTCAACAGACACCATGACTCAATTCCCATGGTTCCCAGTTCTTCCAAAGGAAATCTCAACCTGAGCCTTCTTCATAATTTCATGGTAGACTCTTTTCCATGCAATCCCTTGCATCATATTGCCATAAAGACATAACTGTCAGTGCATAAATAAACATAACAATACACTAGTTACCTTACCTTGTTGTGCCAAGCACGTTGCTTGCAATTGAACACAACCATGCCATCTTTCAAGGGACTCGAATCCTTTGACAAATCTATCCATAACTACAACCAACTATTATACCTGTCAAATACATATTAATGAATATGACACATATTCTCATAATGTTAGACAAATTCAAGGTTAAGAAGACTTCATGTATGCAAAGCACTCATTCGTTTGGAATTATGGTTTCCAAACATAGCCAAAGGAATTTTACACCGAATTCCTTTCTTTTACCTTTTCCTTGCTGCAATTGAGTCTTACTACACACTATCACATCACCCAACTGTTAGTTATATAAACACATCAATTATTACCTTGTCAAGCTAATACTAAGCATGCTTCCCTTCAACTGCTCACACATGTCAGTTTCACATTCCAAAGATCAAGACAACATATCTACTAATTTGAAATCAACCTTTACCAAGACTAACAATCATGTCATAATCCACAGTCAACTCACATTCATTAGTCATAATACATAATGCTACGACTATCACCTACTTACACTCAAGTACATATCATCTGTCTCAACACATATGTATTAGTACAACCATCTTAAAACAAGATCATTTCTTCATGCAATCTTATAGACACATACTCATATCGCGCAATTAATCAAACAATCAAACAAACTATAAACGTACCATGTTAGATAAATCAACTAGACAACATAATAAACACCAAACACTCAAATACCAAATAGACGACATAATCAAACAGTCAAACAACAAATATACGACATAAGCAAACTCATACCTTAATTTATCTCAGAGGAGGCTATCTTGGATGCACAATCAAGCTAGATTAGCACGATATAAATTCACAACATATCAACTCAAACATAAATAAGGCCATGATATCCATAAAAATAACTAGCTAACATGTTCACATTATAAACTCATAAACAATTTTGATTCATGTATAACAATCACATATGCACCACTTCTCTAGTTTAGTATGGCATAATATCACAATATATTAACTCATACTTGAATGTCATAACCATGATCATCTGCATAGGTCAATCCAAATTAGCACAAAACATAATAACATCAAGATATTAATGTAATAACCCTAATAATCAAGTTACCTATCATATAACAATCAACAAGTTAACATATAACATGCTTATCAATGACATATAACATAATCAACAAGTTAACTATCATAAAACAACAATAGCAATGCATAACCCCACGGGCTTCTATCATTCATGACTATCTGACACATGTGCATATGACTACACTAATCGACTGGCATTTATCATATATGTAACCATAACATCAATATAATGACAAGTATATAAGTAACCCTAATGCTTATAACAAACATTAACCAACATACCTGCATGCCCACCATACAAAACTGTATGACGATTTTCTCTTACCCCGAAGTCCATTGTTGCAACTTTACTTTAATGATTTACATCTCCTACTCTATCTCAACCAACACATTAACATAATAACATACCAATAGCATCATGATGACCTAAAATGCATACAATGACCTCACAATGAATGTTTGACATACTATACATGCATAACTATAACCATGACAATGCATGCATAATAACATATGGACATTGAAATGCATAACAAATGCATATACAACTGACATGCATTCATGAATAAAGCATCCCAACAACAACATCATCAACCTTCACATGGCGACATCACTACAACCATGATCAACACCATGCAAATGCAACAAGCACATGGACTACAAGCATAAGAAACACATATGCAACCAACATGAATGCATGACCAACACACCACCCATCCAGTCCGAGGGGTGAACCATGCTCTGATACCACTATGTGGTATCAGATATGACCCAAAGAGAGTGAAACCCGCTCTAATACCACTATGTAACACCCTCATCCCACATCTACCCAAGTAACCGACCAACCGGGTTAAATATGCAATGAGAAGTTACTATGGTATGATTCGACTCCCTATGTGTTAGTTAAGGAAGTGGAATTGACGAAAACGCATCTCACATACCTTCCACATCAGCAATAGAACTCCTAGGAGCCATCCCAACTACTCAGATAACCAGCCCCTGAGACCAACTAAAGTTTTAGGCCATTAAACCCCCAGATGCTCCCTTGATATGGACAAGGGTGCGTTTGGGAGGCTCTGAACACTTCCATAGCAAGAGCATGGGTGCGTCTGGGGAATTTTCCCCCAGTGTTGTGCCTGCGTCTCCAGGATTTGTGCCACTTTTTCACGCCCAGAGCCCAGGTCACTACCCAGGACTCATTGACACCTTCAGGAATGAAATTTCATAGTGGAGCAAAGATACATTTGCAAAAAACATCAACAAGGACTAGACTGGACCCCTACTAGCCATGGCATGCATTTCGTCAAACATGTCACAAATATGTAATCTACATGTTTAAATAACAAATCTGAGCATAGGGGTCTCATACTTATCTGAGAACTGCTAAGAAGCATTGTTCCCTTATATCATTAGCTGCATTATCATCTATTAGGTAATATATACATTGTTCATTCATTTACAAATCAAAACATGAGGAGATCCATATATCATCACTGTCATAATACATGCTTATAACCAACTTAATAACAACAAAAATATCAAGGATACGACAACCATATAATCCACATATAAACCAGTACATTTACACATAAGATACCAAGGAAAGAACCTCTTATTAATGAATCCAAAAGCCAACTCAATATGAGACTACCACGTTCCACCCAACCACAGATTGGCTAAGCCAAATCTCTCTTCAACCAATCACCCTCATGTCATATTCCAAGCATGAATGTGGGACTAAAACCGAAAGAACCAACCAGGGCATCCTGAGGCTAAACCACCTCACCCTCATCAATAGAAACCAAGCTTTACCACAATCCACACCGGATCATTAGGACAAAATAATAAACATGTAATAACATCCTTTACCATGATCTCCACCAGATCACTAGGCCAAAACATGCATGGATTCCATCGGATTTATCCACCTACACCGTGAGGAATTTTCCTGTCTCCTAGTCTCTAGGCTTTACCACAATCCACACCTAATCACTAGGCCATAACCGAGACACCATTCTCTAGGCGTTACTGCAATCCACACTAGATCACTATGCCCTAACCGAGACTCCACTCTCCAGGCTTTACTGTATATCCCATCCTGGGATTACTAGGCCTAATGGAGAGCACCCACCTCTAGGCTTTACCGTATATCTTGCCATTAACTGGTCGAGGATTCCTAGGCCCACCAAGGCACACAATACCTAGATTTACCGCAACCCATAGTCCGGTTCAGGGGTCACTAGGCCAGTGGCTTTACCGCAATCCACGGTCTGGTTTAGGGATCACTAGGCCATGTGTTCTTTCTTTTAGATATCCACCTCACTCAACTTCGAATACATCCAACAATCTTTCTCAACCAAAACATGAGAACCCCGTAACACCAAGGCTATCTGGAAATGGCAAGGCTAGGATGAAAACACTTTCACACCTGGAAAAACCCATGCCATGACAAAAAAGAACCACATGCAATACCATGCATGCCAAATCTAGCAAGGAAATCACACATGCTGATCGATACCTACAAAGAATCTTGTTATAGTTGCTTGATCCTACTCTTCCTTGCTTTCTCTTTGCTTTCCTTTCTTTTCCTTATCCTTCCTTTGCTTGCTTTTGCCCTCCTTGCTCCAAAGCCGAGCAAAAGTTTGCCAAGTGATCCTCATAAGCGTTTTTATCAATGAGGCCTCTAATTTTTTCAATTTTCCATTATTTTCCTTAAATTTCCTCCTTACATGCAACCTGTGACCTTTCACCTTCCTTTTCTCCTAATTTCCATTATTTTCATAAATAAATGTGCCAAAAATGTGTTTTTGCCTTTCCAAAGCCTTTACCATTGCCTTTTTCATAATAAACCAAAGTGAACACCCACTAGGATGTTTTGCCCAACATTCAACTTGGAATACGTGTCCCATGATCGTGGTCTTATATATTTTTACATGGATTTTTTAGCCAGGGCTGTTACATAAACATAACCAACATACCTCAATATAGTTCAGGGGAGTATATCTTGTTTGCAAGGTCAATCAGATTAGCACAATACGTGTATAAATCATAACAATATATTGACCTCATGCATGCCAATACCAACTGCATACCATGACCTCACACGTGATAATCATAACCATAACAATGCTTGCATAACAAACATATAGACACTGACATTCATAACAAATACATATACAACTAACATGCTTGCATGACCAACACATTCTGCCCATCCAGTCCAAGTGTTCAACCAACTCTGATACCACTCTATGGTATCAGATATCACCCAAAGAGAATGAAAACCTACTCCAATACCACTTTGTAACACCACCTCCCATATCTATCCACTTTCACAGGCTTGTCGGGGTAAACATGAGTTGAGGGCTACTATGACATGACTCAACCTCTTAAGTATAGTTAAGGAAGTAGAATCAACAAATTAAAACTTTACTGACCTTACTGAGGAGCTACAGGACCCCCAAGAGCCAAACAACCATTCCAAGTGCCCAAACCCTGAGTGAACTTTCTTTTTTAGTGATTTGGACTCCTATATGCAGGCATAACACTGCGTAAATTCGAATGTAAGCCTCTAGTTGCATGAATGACCCTTCCTGTTAGTAACTACCTAATTTACTCAGTTCTATGCACACTTCTCGAGATATGAGCCACTTTTTCACAGCCTAACTCCCAACCACTGCCCAGAACTTAATGAAACTTTTCATAACAATAAATGACATAGGAACAAAGCCTTTAACACAAAACTTGGTCAAGGAATTAACCTAACCAGACCTAACCTGGACAAACATTCCGTCAAACACATAGTGAACATGTAATTCCATAGACCATAAAGGCATAATTGAACATAGGGGTCTCATACTTATCTAAAAATCATCAAGAAGGTCTGATGCCCTCTCAAAATAACTACAATAACATCTATTAGGTCATGCATTCATTAACCATTCATTTACTAATCAAAACATATTGAGAACCATAGTTAAAGTTTGTCATAAAACCATGCTTATAACTAGCATATAACTAGCATATAACCAGAATAACAACAATGGTAAAACAACCATTAAAGGCACATAATTATACGTATAAATACTCATAAAATACAAGAGGAAAACTAGCTCTTATTAACATATGCAAATCCAACCAAGTTAGGGACTTCCATGTACCACCCGACGATAGATTGGGCATAACCAAATATATCTTTCAGCTAATCAACCCTGTGCCATATTCCAAGCATGAAGGTTGGACTCACAACAAAACAACACAGACTTCCTCAAGCTTTACTGCATATCTTGCCATTACCGATCAAGGGATTTCTAGGCCCGAAACTCTCACCTATACAACCAGGCTTTACCACAATCCTGCCAAAACCGATCAAGGGATTCTTAGGCCCAAACAAAGAAACATACACTACCAGGATTTACCACAATCCCACTAGAACCGGTCAAGGGATCACTAGGCCCTAAACAAGCTTGAATGCCTCTGGATTTCTTCACCAATACCTTGAGGAATTTTCCCATCTTCACCCTAAGGTTTTACTATGTATCCCACCATTATCGGTCAAGGGATTTCTAGGCCCTTGGAAATTTTCCTAAGATCACCTCACCCGATTCTAAAACCATCTGACAATCCAAAGCTCAACCACATGACAAAACCCTATCACACCATGGCTATTCGGAAATGGCAAGGCAAGGCTGAAACGACTGTCACCCCTGGAAAAACCTATGCCAATGACAACAAGAGAACGAAATACACACATGTATGTACCATGCATGCCAAATCTAGTAGGGAAAACATACGTGCAACTTGATACCTGTAAAGTAATCCCATTGTCGCTGCTTGATCCAACTTTTCCTTGCTTGATCTTTGCTTCCCTTTGCTTCCTTGTCCTTCATTTGCATTCCTTTCTCCAATACTAGAGTGCTCCAAGAATGCTCTAAGTGTGCAAGAAAATGAGAGAGAAAGAATAGAGAGAGCTCCAACCCAAAACTGTTAAAACGTTGTGAATTGATCCTCAAAAACCTTTTCATTATTGATGCCTATAATTTCTTCATTTTCCCTCTATTTTCCTTCAATTTCCTCCTCACATGCAACCTGTGACCTTTCACCTTCCTTTTCTCCTATTTTCCATTATTTCATAAGTAAAATGCCAATAAATGTGTCTTTTCCTTTCCAAAGCCTTTGCCATTGCCTTTTCTAATTTCCTTAGCCATAATAAACCAAATGAACGCCCAAGAGGATGTTTTGCCCAACATTCGACTTGGAATACACATCACATGACCTTGGTCTTATTTTTCCTTTATTAACTTTATTACATGAACTTTTAACCCGGGGCTGTTACAAGTTCACTTTAACATTTGGTTGTTATAATCAAAGAGATATGAAAGAAGCTTTCCCAAATCTCCATATTTTCTTCAAGTTAATACATTATGAAAATAGTTAGTGCTACAACTATTTTGAAATTGAGATTCATTGTAGGATTATGCTAGATATTTTAAGAGAGATTATTTTTTATCCTCTACCTTATTAGTATAACAATGATAGCAATTTTTTTCACCTCATGAAGCTTTCATAATTCCTACTGCCCCAACCCCATACAAAGTAAAATTAAAAATCTATATTCAATATGATGAAAAAATCGTCATTTAGATTTATATTGAGTGGTTGAGAGAAATGATGTTATCCTTCCCACCTAAATTCAGTTCCCACAAGTGACATAATAAGCTTGCTTGTAATAACTTTATCTTTTGATATTGACTCTAAACAGTTCATGTATTCCTTATATAAAAAATAAATATAATTATAATTCTCATAGAAAATAAATACATAAATTATAAATAAATCATAAAAAAAACACAAAACTAAATTATTTAAATATATATATTTTTCTTAAAATTACTCAATCACATAAATAAAATACTAATATATACCGTGTAATTCCTTCCTTTTTAAATGTGGTCATCATCCTCCTCCTTATCTTCTTCCTTATTGTAGTTAATCATCATCATTAACTCAATCATAATCATATGATATTAACTCGGTCATTTAAGAACCTACACACATAATTGAATATAAAATTGCAAATTGTTATCATTGAAAAAACAAAATATTACAGAATATATATATTTTTCTTAAAATTACTCAATCACATAAATAAAATACTAATATATACCCTGTAATTCCTTCCTTTTTAAATGTGGTTATCATCCTCCTCCTTATCTTCTTCCTTATTGTAGTTAATCATCATCATTAACTCAATCATAATCATATGATATTAACTCGGTCATTTAAGAACCTACACACATAATTGAATATGAAATTGAAAATTGTTATCATTGAAAAAACAAAAATATTACAGTAGTAATATTGTCAAATTATTTTCCAATTAAAATTCAGCAAAGCTATAAATTCAACTATGCATTTTAAAATTTAATTAATAATTAAATTCAACTATGTATTTTAAAATTTAATTAATAATTAATTTAATATAATATTAGTATATTGTCATTTAAAATATATTAATAAATTTTTATTCTTTAATATTTAAAATATAAAACGGGCGGAAGAATAAGATTTATAACGATTCTAATCTTTAAATGAAATATAAATTCGTATAATGAATGAATCAATACTAAATAATACTAAATAATCTTATGAAACCTAGAAAATCGTTAGATTTCGTATTTACTTAATAATAAAACAAGAGAATGAGAATGAATTAGAATTTAAAAGGTAATGTTTTTTTTTTTAAAGATTTAGATATTATTTTTTAATTAAATAATTATAATTTTTAGAGATAAAATATATGAGTAAATTTATTAGCAGGGATTAGTGGAGCTTAATTTTGAAGGTGTGAAGGAGAAATGACTCAGTAACTTTTCATTAGGGAAATGCTTTAGCAATGAAAACTTAATCAATTAAAGTAACAGTGAAGGATAATTTGAATATATGTTATAATAAAATAAATATAAAAGTTATATACAAATTTTTACTTTGTATATATTTTTTAAATTAAAATAATAAATACTTGCAACATATTTTTTTTCTATATAAACAAATTCACTGAAATTTAATAAAATTACACACATATAATCAAAAGTTGTAATTATATTCAATAACACAATTACATTTTATTATATTTCCAAAATCTAAGTAATATAAATAACTTTTTGAACACAAAATATAGAGATTATATATATTAATCAACAAAATATTCACGTACTTCTTACAATTATGTATTTTAAAAATAAGCATTTGGAATTCTAATAACTTTAAAAAACATGAAACTTAGTGCAAATTGTGTTTGGTGGTAGCCTTCTCTAGAGGCAAAATCTTGCTTCCTCATCTCCATGTCTTCAACTAACTAGTGCATGGTCTCTTTTTTCTTAAATTCCCATTAAGTGGAGTTCACATACTTTTTTAGTTTGGAGACCCCTGACTTAGCAAACTACATTAATTTTCTAGGGTAGGAATTTATTGTGTTTGTTGTAGTAGAATATCCATGATTGATGAAAATGGAGAAATAGACTAATCCTCACTGTCACAAACTTTTGAGGGAACTAAAAATATGGAGCTTATGTTGCAGTGAATCAATTCTTCATGTGTTCAAAGAAATCTCTTGATTTATTGCATCACCTTGAAATCCTCTAAGACAACACAAGGACCAGAACACCAAATCAAGGGAAAATATGAGTTGATTATATGAGATAAGGCAAATGAACAAGGCAAAAAAAACTGACGCGAAGACTCCTCCAAAGCTTTGGATACAAGGCTAAAACAACCAAGAAAATAATACACAAAGGCCAACACGCTAAAGCAAAGCCAAAAACATTTTGATTACCTCGAGTGCTGTAAAAACCTCACCAAGGCTGCTCCAACTTTGAGACCAATGGTACCTAGAAACCCTAGACAAAAGGTCGAACCAACCAATAAGATAATCCACACAATTTGAATGTGATTACATAGTAAAAGTATGAAATTTCAATCCAGGAAGACAAAATCCTAATTCAAACAAAGCTTGCATGAGTTTCAAGCCACCCCCCTTCCCTCACAAATGAGATTTAGAAACATCAACCTACCTAGATTTTCCCCAAACCTAAAATTCACTAAGACATGAATGCACATTACCAATTGGAAAACAATAATATCACTTATTAGACAATGACTAGCCAATTAAAACACATTTCTTGCTCTGTTGTACCACCTTTTTGAATGAGACTCCATAATCCCACCTTGCTAATGATAAATTTCAAATGATGGTTCAAATTCCTACCTTGCAATGAATTCAAGCATGCGTGGGGAAGCTCTAATCTCTTTAGGTTATTTGCCTTACATTGAGAATGAGGCTAGAGTGTACATGACATAGGTAGAGCTAATAAGAAGGTACTTACCTTTGGGTTCATGATTGATTGACTGATTAAAATATAATTTGATAAATTCTTATTCCATTGATACAAAGCACTTGCACTTCAAGCCAATTTAGATGCAAACTTAGAATCAACTATTTTTTTTAAAACCATTAAATTAATAATCGTACTTGAATCTTCCATCATCATCGCAAATTAAATTTGAAAATCTATAATTATATGTAAACCTTATAAAAATACATACACTTTAACTTAATATTTAGATACTTACCTTAAACCATATATATATTAATTCAAATTTTTCTCCAAAATCAATAATCATATTCAATTTTAACATATAACCAATTTCAAAATATTTAATACAAACTTTATTTCTTTTATTTATTTATTAATTATGATTTAACCATAACTAAAACTCATTTTTTTTTAATTTCTGAATGTGAAATATTATTCAAAATATCAAACAAAAGACAAAATTCAATAATATATATTAAAAAGTATTTAGCATTGAAATCAATAATATTAAAATCATGCCACCACGATGGAGATTTATGATTGATGTATCTAAACAAATATTTAATAAAAAAGTGCTCATGTGAAGACAAATTAGTACTTCATCTAAATTTCCATAGACATTTAGCATCTTGGAAAAACAGGGTCCAAAAGATAAAGACCCCAACCCCACTTGCCAATAAAGAACCACCTTTCTGCTCATAAAAAGCTTGAGTGTGAATGCACACATCCTTAAAAAAAAATGAGTGCATTCATGCTTAAATCATCTTCATGATTAAAATATTTTTAAATTGAAAATCAATATTTTAATTCAAAATAAAAGAAATGATATTTTAAAATTTATGAGATTATTAGTTTTTTGCTTTTCGTTTTTGTTAATTGAATCATTTTTTTATTCAAATTGATGGTCTAACTTTCTAACAATATCTTTGCTAAAAGACAATACGAAAAAACTAATACTAACATATTCCTATAATTTTCTCTAATGTCTTTAAATACAAAAATTATACAAAATTATTCCTATTCATATATATAAAATATTCAGATATACAAAATTATGAATGTTAATTAAACAATTTCATTATAATATTTATAAAATAATTGTATTTAAATATAACAAATATTAAATAAAAACTTAAATTATATTTAATATGAAAAATTATAAATTAGTGTTTTAAGATGTGATCAATCGAATATTTGACTTGAATTTCAATAAAACCTTCTAGGATCTAACTATCCGACCAAACAATCTTAATTTCTCATGAATAGATATCTAATTAAAAAAATATCTCAGACAAATCTCACATGGAATTGTAATATTATACACAACCATGTGCTCAACTTATTCTTAAATAACAGAATTAGGGACACAATTACGTTTTTTCTCCAAAATGTATAATTTAAAACTAAAAAATGAAAGATGGGTAAAGCTAATATTCAAAAAATTGGAGTATGGAAAGAAAGAGCTCAGAACATCGTACATTTGGCATATCTGTATGACTACGAGACGTAGCTTGTTGCAGTGAACTTATATGGGTTGGAAGGAATTAATGATATGGGAAACGAAGGGTAGCGCGTGATTGAGTGGGGGAGAGCTCGAGATGGAGAGGTCTGATGAAGAGTATGCATTCAGGGAGCAAATCAATGAGGCCCTGGCTGCCTCCTACGGCTCTAATTTTTCTGTTTGGGACCCCATGGACTCTGAGTTTTTATTGGCCCTGCGGTTCCAGGAGATGCTGGAAGACGAGTTCTCCTCGGCCCCCAAAAGCGAATGGCAGGATGCCCAACAGGATTTTGACGAAACCACATCGGTTACAGACGATTTGAGCGGCCTAAATAGAGGTTTTGAGCAGCAGGAGTGGTCTGACAGGGAAGAATTTGGTTCTTGCGAGGAGGAGGAGGAGGAAGAGGACTGGCGAGATGCAGAAGAAGAGGAAGAATACAGTGACTCGAGCTGCTGCAGCTTTCGTGATCGCAGAGATTCCTCGGACCTCTCGGGATCGATCTCCAGGGGGTCTCGTTTGAATAGTTATTATAAAATGGTGTTTAAGGGCATGTCTGAAATTCGGTCGGGGGAATCAGGTCTGAGTTCTTCTGGCATAGGAGTCATCATACAGAGCCCCGATGGGGACAACTTGATGCAAGTGCAGAAGAAATTGGATTTTTATGTTGATAGGACGGTAGCCGAGCATCTGGCGCTTATGGATGGGTTATTGGCAGCGTTGGAGCTGAGGGTTCCTCGGATTCAGGCCTTTACGGATTCGGATCTTGTATATGATCAGGTAAAGTATTTGGGCCAGTGTAAAATCAATGTGAAAATGTACTTGTGAAGAACCCATTTGTGGGAACTCTGTTGAAAATACTCATGTAAAAACCAGTTAGTAGAAATTTGTAGGCAGACGTTCATTTTAAGAAATCCCTAATCGATCAGAAGAATGTCCAAATGTGGAAATCATTTTGCTGATTCCCATCTGTAAAATCCATGTCAGGGAAACCCATTTGAAAAAAAACCCAGCTTCTTTTCCTAATTTTTGTTCTATTCCTACTGGTTGTGAAGCTATGGGCCCAAACATAATCAGAACCCATGGTTACTGGACATCCACGTTCTCACTATAGTTGGTGAGGTCACCACTGGCCACTTGTAATATTTCAATCATTATAAACTATCCAGTTATGATTTCCTCATCGGAGTCTTAGTCTTGGTGACCACTGGCACTCTTTAAATTACCCAGGGCACTTTTCGGATCACCCTCCCCAGAAGGACCCATCAGAGTCCCTTAGAAGGAAGGGAGAGTATTGAATGGAGAGAAACCCATTAATCGTTTTTTCATGCCTTGATGACAGGGCGGGCCTTGCCCTTATGGCCATTGATATAGAAAACCTGTGTCACAGACATCTGTGAAAACATTTGCTCATAAGGTTTTGTTAATGAGAAAAGCCATCACTGGATTGCTTTCCAAAAAAAGACACCGCCAAATGTGTTTGATTTTCTTGTACTCAAGATCAAATTTATATCGAAGTTGTTTTTTGAATGCTTAGTTGATTCAGATAGAATAGATACTGGTACATCTTCTTCCTGAAAGGTTGAGGTGATCTGTTCATGACCTATATGGACCGAATAAAAGACATCTAGATGGTGACTGGGAAAATCTTTAGGTGAGTTTGCAGTGATATCTATTGTTGAGTAAAACTCTCATTGTTAGATTGTTTTCAAAAGTTGCAGGTGAAATTGTTTTGATTGTTATGGATGACAATAACTCATCAATAGTGTAGTCTTGTGTTTTTAAAAGTGCTTCAGAAACATGCCGGAGGGGGTTGTCCCATATAACAGACTTCATTTGGCTTAGGTGCCAGGTGAGTAGTCGTTTTGTCAAAATCACCAGGGACTTCTCTTCCATTTTGAAAGCCATGCCATTCGGGTGGAAGCCGAAGCAGGCCGCTGTGAAAATGAAACCCTGGTGGATGGTTTAATAAGATGTCGACCTCATAAGTGAACAACTGCCCTGTAGGTGAGATTACCCAATTTTAGATATTTTCTCTGGATTTACTATAGTTGGTATTGACTAGTGGAAAATTCACATTAGAGTGTGTATTGAGATGTTAAACTGAATTGTTAAGGTCCCTGCTGACTATTTGAAGTCAATAATAGACTGTTTACTAAGATCTTAAGTTGGATATCTCATGATTGGCATCGACTAATAAAATTCCATAATGGACTCTGTTGAGATTCCAGGCTCAATTTGTCATGGTTCTGATCACATAATTAAAATCTATAGTAGGCTGTCTGCCAAATTCATAAGCTGAATTTGTCATAGTTGGTTTGTCCAGTTAAAACATGGTAGATTCCCTGCTGAGAACTAACCTGAATTATGCCACTGTTGGCATTAGCTAGTGTCTTAAGCTCAAGTATATATAATTGCCGAGGTCTTAATCTCAAAATATCTTGTTTGTTGGTAAACCGAGTTTGATTCCTCTCCAGTCTATTTTGTTCGTGGAATAGCTAAATTTATCCTGATTAGCATGCACTAAATTAATATGCATTCGTAAATTGCTTTAAAATACATAGCTGAATACATCTTGTGGGAATGGTTGCATTGATCAGATAGCTCGAGGCCAGAAGCTTCAGAATCAACTATTGATAGCTACGAGGCAACGCATTCTGGAACATGTTCGGAAATTGGACAACTTCGTCTTGACACTAATTCCTAAGTATGATATCAGAAAAGCTCAGTTTTTGGCAAAAGAAGCAATTGACATGCCGAGAGCTTCATCAAAGAGAGTTGATCTTAGAGAAGCATCTGTCAAAGAAAATTGCTTGATTTGTTGTGAAGAAAAGGCACCATGGGAGATGGTTACAGTGAAATGTTTTCACAAATTTTGTTCTCACTGCATGGTAAGATATGTAAATAGCAAGTTGCAGACTTCCCAAGTTCCAATACGGTGTCCTCAAATTGGTTGTGAACATTACATGTCTGCCGAGGAGTGTAAGGCCTTTCTTCCAGATGCTTGCTTTGAAGCTTTACTAAAAGCTCTTGCAGAGGCAAACATCCCTGATTCAAAAAGGGTGTATTGTCCTTTCCCAAATTGCTCTGCAATGTTTGACAAGGGACAAGATGCATCAGCAAGAGCAAGCTCATCTAGTTATCCTGAGGATACTACAATCAGATGCGTTGAATGCCCAGAATGTCACAGGCTCTTTTGTGCCGACTGTTGTGTTCCATGGCATTCATCAATGAGTTGTGAAGAATACCAGAACTTGCCAGCTGATGAGAGAAACTCTGATGATGTCACATTACATCGTCTCGCACAAAATAGACAGTGGAGACGTTGTCAGGAATGCAGGCGAATGATTGAGCTCACACAGGGGTGTTTCCATATGACGTGTTGGTATGAATCTGTACCTTTCTAAGATGAATTTCAATATATGTTTACTAAATTTTAGTAATTAAGAATGCATAGGATATTTGATGCATAATTCAGCTAAGCAACCAGTTTAGGAGTTCTGCATAAGTTAGCTTTAATTCTGAACCATATGTACATTGACCTGAGAAAACATGAACTTGCAGAGATTTTTGGAAGAATAAGCCATGTCTCTGTCCTGAGTTGTGTTTTCTTGATTTGCTTTTCGTATATCTCTTGCCTGGGAGTAGGGACAGGCAGTTCTTTTCAAGCTTTAATCCTTTGCCTAGGTTGATATTCATGAAAATGTACTAGAAACGTTGGAGAAGGTATTAGTGGTTATAGCCAGGTAAGTCCAAAGTCTTGTCTACCTTTTCCATTTGCGCATGTAAATTCCTTCACTGGAGTCTGGAATGTACGGATTTTTGAGCCTGTTCCTATATTCTGCATCATTATGTGTCAAGCGTTTAGCCTTTTGATACAAAGCTACAGTACCGTTGGAAGGAGTATTAGCTCATGGCGACTTATCTGAGAGCTAGTATATCGCTTTCTTATACTATTGTTTCAATGCACATTCATTATTTCATATAAGTTTAGAGGGCTTATCGAATGCATTGCTTTGCCCCAATTGGCAGCAGTAAGAATTGCGTTGTGCAGCTACACAAGTGACTTTTCACAACCGATCAATTGATTTGAAGTCGAATTGCATTACCCCACTAAGTGATTATCTTGATGCCAACGTGGATAGGGTGTTCAAGGATTCTGCAATGATTAGGCCTGTTTGTCCTGCGGAGTCCATCTCAAGGATACATGCTGGTGCTTAGCCGGCTTTCATTATATTGAGTTTTAACACTCGGAATAGAAGGTTGTGTCATTTGCATATTGAAATAAACAGTTTTTTCAACATATGCATGTGTTCAAAATAGGAACCTTCTCTCTCTCTTGGTGATTGCAAAACCCTGAACGAATGCAAGACTAGTGTCCACTCAAATTATACAAGGTTGAGAGGACCTAAATGCGTATAATGTAGATATAGCAAATTCCCCTTTATGGCTGGGAACATTTCTCTAGTCTCTAAGCAACTTTGTTCTTATCAATTGGAATTCAATAAATCTTCGTTGTTTTCAAAAGCTTTTGTTTGCTGAGCACTTCAGATAACTGAGATTAGTAGAAAAACTTATCCAAGGTGCATGGTTAATATATTTGAAGTTTGTTCAAACTATTGGATAGTTTCATTTGTTTACATTAGTTTTAGGCTTTTAGCCAACCCTGGTTCTGTCAAATGTAGCCAATAACATATGATCTCTGCTTTTGCATTGCAGGTGTGGGCATGAATTCTGCTATGCATGCGGAGCCGAGTATAGAAATAAGCAGCAAACATGCCAGTGTTTGTATTGGGATGAGCACAACATAATTAATTATTCAGCACCAAATGAAGCATTGGATTGGACCTTATTCAATGGATTAAATGACAATTATACAGATCACGAGCAATCTCAACTGGCCTTGATACAGAGATTTCTTTCACAAGACTTTAATTTAAGCACTTCTTTGCAAGCTCCCTCAAGGCCACTTCCACATGAAGAGTCCGTTGATAGTGCAATTCGTGATCTTCATCAAGTACCTTTGCTGGGGAGTTTTGTTTCAGCAATAAGTGGCACTTCATATGATCCCTTTCCTTATGATTAAATTAATGTGCTCATTATGGAATTAAATGAAAATCAATGTTAACTAATACAATACTTCTAGGGTGGGCAATTCTATCTACTTATTTAACACAGTATGTGACCATTCAGTGGAGTAAGCCCCTGAAGTCAGCAATCCAACCATGCTGTTTTAATACAGTGAAATTTCACACTAGTCTGTTGATGTTCTTTTCCGTTCATTTCTCTAATTTAAGAGTTTTTACTCGAGGCAAGAAGGGTATTAGAGAACATACAACTGCAATCAGCATGTGCTCATTTTTCCGTTGTGGCCACATTTAAATAGATACTTATTTGTAGAAGTGCACAAGTAAAAGGGGTATATGTACAATTATACACAAGTAAAAGGAGTGTGTATTGGTTGGCAAACATACTCAGGTCGATAAAAACTGATTGAATAACTGCAATGAAAACATACACAACCTTGGAAGCCTGTAGTTTTGACTAAAAGGTCTGCAGAAGTATATTCAAGTTATTAAGTATTTTGGCTTAGCATTATAGTAATTAAATTAGTGGTGTTGTTTTCTATCATGAGGGCATGACTTCTGGTTTCTTACATTTTCATCTTGCTGCAATTCTGGAAGGTAACCTTTCTGATAAACCAATTCTGGCTCAGTTTTGGAATGTGTGGCTGTATTCTTAGATGGATGGTCCATTACCAACAAAGAAAAAGAGTTCATTATCTTTCCCGTTTCATCATTGGAGATAAACTTGGTATAGAAAACTGTAAACCTTCCTATGAAACATTAGGTGATGACCTTACACTCTCAATGCAGTGTACCGTTTTGATTTCTATGGACCATGTTTCAGACGATGCTTTAAAATAGTTGAATTCATTGAAGTCCGTTGTCATCATGATAGTGGTTTATGGCACAGATGAAGAGGAATATAGATCAATAGAGTGATTTGCAAGGTGATCTGGTTTCAGTTATTTCTTAAGTGAAAACGTTAGCTGGTAAAACTTTGGGATATGTGAAATTTAACATGCACAATAGTATCATTCCTCGATTCTTTATGCAATGATGCATGTCACTAAGCGATAGACAACTTTTGATTATCTAACTGTTTTATTGTAAAGCACAATATGAATGAATTGGTAGATTAAATGCCCTACAATAGTAATGGGTTAATAGTAAAGTTATCACACACGCACAGCACATTGGCGACAGCTAACCCTCGAGGTACAATGGTATATACACATGTTTGCTGAGAAATAAGCCTAACAAAAAGGTGATAAACTACGAGATACATTGTTAGCAGCATCTGTGATAGATCAGAATGCATTGTCATACCCCAGGGCTTGGACGTTCATCACGAACTTCACTCGATGTTTTGGGATGATGACTTTTTCCAATAGAACAGTTTTGTTCCCAATTAATAGCAATTCAAATACAGCGTGTATGAATCTCACTTCAAAGATGCAAGGGCCATGTTTCCTCCGAGGCATGCATATTTGGTTGGCATATCATAGGATGAAATCATGTTTTTGGTAAGTTCTTCGTTCAATATGTATAGCTTAAGTTGAATAAGTTTTCTGTGATTGAATAAAACATTTTTTGGAACCATTATATTTTACATTACTACTTCCAAAAGGCTTCTTCCTACAAGCCACCCCAAGAAAATGTTTGTTGCTTAAAAATATTCCTTAATTGTTCTGTATAAGTAATTGCAATATTACCAAAGTATATCTCTAAATGAATGATATAAAAGGATTGAATCATCATCGTTCTGTATGAGTAATTATCATCTACTATAGCCTTTGCATTCCATTTAGTATGTTAATATCTTACCTTAGATTGATGATGGATTCTGTGTAAAGCTGTTGTTTCTTTTCACGCTAATTGACAATGGCCAATCATATTTTCCAGCCCTACCTTTAAAGTCTATTCCACCCTCTTAAAATTCCACATATAGAGAAAGATGGATTAGCTTGAACATGTCAGTATCAGTACTATAAAGCTATTTTATCAACATGGATCTTTTAATGATAATATATAGATTTTGTTCTCTGTACTTGAATGAGCCATAATATAAATAGCGAAGATAAAATGGTTAAAGCAATTGATGTTCTGATATATACCACAAAACATCAAGCAAATGATGTTCCAATATGCACCATACAACTCTCTTATATCTGTTTGCAAGATGAATTTATATCCTCTGATTGTGGTAGAGTGATTACACAACTAATAATTGAATGCAATTCTTATCCATCTCTTCCCAATCATAAATCTGGGATATGTGGTTGTGGTAGAGTTATTACACAACTAATAATTGAATGCAATTAATATCCATCTCTTCCCAGTCATAAATCTGGGATATATATCTGTTTGCAAGATGAGTTTATATACTCTGGTTTAAAATGCAATTAATATTCTTCTCTTCCCAATCATAAATCTGGGATGTGTGGTTGTGGTAGAGTGATTACACAAAACTAATAACGGAATGCAATTAATATCCGTCTCTTCCCAATCATAAATCTGGGATGTGCAATTAATATCCATCTCTTCCCAATCATAAATCTGGGATATGTGGTTGTGGTAGAGTGATTACACAAAACTAATAACTGAGTTTATTTTATTTTGTTTTGTTTTGCCCATGCAGGATGCAAGTGATTTATTCTATGCTATTGCTATCACCATAGTCAATAAACCAACCAATAACATTCTAATTTATAATTGACAACTCATTCTATAGAGACAATTGGCAAAGCGCATGACCTAGAATATCATTACATTAAGCAAGAATTGAATCAGCTAAAGAGAATTATTGCTATCCGCTGAGTACGAGCACTAGGCTACCAGTTAGTGTTTACCACTGCTTCAACAATCCAAAGAACTGAGCTAGGAAGTTGTGGGTGCAATACTGAAATGAGACAACAGCTAATAATTAAGAATTGAGCAAAAAAGCCATGGTTCCAATCAGTGATCCAAAGAATTAATCATATAGCTGCAATTACACTAGTGACCGCTGATTTAGAGATAAGACTATAGCTATAGCTAATTATTAAGCACAACTATTAGAATTGAGCAAAAAAGCCATGGTTCCAATCAGTGATCCAAAGAATTAATCATATAGCTGCAATTACACTAGTGACGGCTGATTTAGAGATAAGACTATAGCTATAGCTAATTATTAAGCACAACAGAGAGACGAGATTTTCCCACGAGGAAAAAAACTGTTATATTCACATGAGTGAATATACATATTTCTGTTCTGGACGACTGTTCAATTTTTTCTTGAATCAGTCGCTGATCTAAACAGAACAAAAAATCATTTTTTTTTTCTCTAGTATGTTGAACATTCAGAAACATACTAACTCCTGTAACATTTATTCAAGACTAACTACCGTAGTGGACCTAGTCCACTTTACGTTGAATGGCTCCACATTACACTTTATTCAATACTAACTACCAGACCTAGTTCACTTTACATTGAATAGCTCCACTTTACACTTTATTCAATACTAACTTCCACCTAGTCCGCTTTACATTGAATGGCTCCATGGTACATCTCCTAGGAGTATCTCAACATGCCACCCCCTTAGAAAAGTCTTGCCTTCAATGCTCACCATGCCACCCCCTTAGAAAAGTCTTGTCTTCAATGCTCACCATGCCACCCATGCTCACCATGCCACCCCCTTAGAAAAGTCTTGCCTTCAATGCTTGTTATGAGCAGTTAGAACCGTAAAACTAGGTCCTATGGATGAGTGTGGATTGTAATATTAAAGTAGGCTAGAGAACCGAGGTTGAATGTATAAGTGCTATTCACCATGTTGAAATAAACACCCCAGTGATGACTCCTAAGCTCCATGACATTAGTGAGTATTTGCCATGAGTGAGTATTTGCCATGAATTACCAATTAATATGCTTCATATACTCACTAATGTCATGGGGATTCAAATAAGTAGAATTCTCAAAAAGACCATCTGGATAATCATAATATGCTTCATATACTCACTAATGTCATGGGGATTCAAATAAGTAGAATTCTCAAAAAGACCATCTGGATAATCATAAAGGTTTGGGGTTGAATTCAGAAGGAGCAACACCACTATCGAATATGCAAGTTGAACAAAAGTAGTCATAATGGACTCGTGAGTTTTCTCAGTGGTGTTCTCTACATAAAGTGGAGAAGGGTCGTCATATGGAAGATAAAAGTAGTCATCCAAAAAATGATAAGTATCCATTTATCAATTAGCACAATCATCCTTGAAATATTAGAAAGTTTTTTTCAACAACAGTGTCACATTGCCATTTATCACATCCATTAGCCATTTATCACATCCATTAAAGTTGAGAGTGAAAATTTGCGAGGCTTGTAGCAGATGGGAGATTTATTTGAAATGCAACATATGCTATATGAAATCAAACCCTTAAAATCCTTTATCAAATGGTGCTGGCTTGGTGACTTGAGGACCTTGTAAAAAAATGTGATCTTTGTAGTGCACATGGATGTCATGAAAACAATTATAAAATAATTGCTTTAAATCAATGATATATTCACTTCCCAAACTCCAATTTGGACAATTTTTTATTTGAAATTGGTCTCTTTTTAGAGGAATTCAAATCTACAACTCATTTATTCATTTCGTGTTGGGTGTTGGGTGTGGAGTTTGATTATCTTCTTGATTGTTAAGAGTTTTGTTTTGTTTTTGTGTCAACCGCGCTAGATCATTGTATAATCACCGTTAAGACGGTCCAGGGGGGTGCGACAACGATTTTATGTGCCCCCCATAGCGGGGGTTTGGGCGCAACACCTTCGAAGCTAAAAAAAAAATGAAAATTGCCTTGTAAAATATTGTAATTTCATAGTCATTTTAGGCCGTTCATTGGGGGGATGATTTGATGGTAGAAATTATGTTGATTTAGGGTTTTTTGCCTTAGAAGACAACCCTCAGTTGATATGAGGGAATTGTATTGCAACTATGTGTTATTATTCTAAACTAAGAAGAGAGACGAGACCGTGTGATAGTGAAGAAGAAATTACAACGAATCTGTTGTAGGTCATATGTCTTCATTTTGTTGGATAATATAAAAGGAATGATTGACAATTTCTTTGTGGATGTAGCCCAAATTGGGTGAACCACATATATCTTTCTCTCTTGTTTTATGTGTTTTTGTTTCCACTATTTTTATATGTTTCATTGCTCTGCTAATTAATTTCTAACAACTGGTATTAGAGCCGAAGGTGTATTTGGATGATAAACTCTTAGGAGAGAAGGTTCCCTGGTTTGAGTGGGAGCAATGGCGGAATACTGTAGATTTAGGGTTGAGAAATTTAATGGCCAAAACTACTAGCTGTGGAAGATGCAAATGGAAGATTATCTGTATCAGAAAGATTTGTACCTACCATTGAGTGGAAAATCAAAGAAGCCAACGAGTATGACAAATGAAGAATGGGATCTTCTCGACAAGAAGGCACTAGGAACAATACCACTGTGTCTGGTAGCGTTGGTGGCATTCAACATTTTATAGGAAGCGACAACAAAAGATTTAATGATGACATTGGCCAAACTATATGAAAAACCTCGGCCTCAAATAAGGTATTTCTTATGAAGCGTCTATTTAATATGGAGATGTTAGAAGGTGGATCTATTGTTGATAATTTAAATGAATTTAACACGATTACTAGTTAGTTAAGTTCTGTAGGGGTAAATTTTGATGATGAAGTTAAGGCTTTATTGTTTCTATGTTCATTGTCAGAAAGTTGGAATGGCTTAGTCATAGCTATTAGTAACTCAGTGTTTGGATCTAGTACTTTAAAATTTGATAATGTTGTTGGTGCTATCCTTAGCAAGAAAATGTGAAGGAAAAGCTCAAGTGAGACCACAGGTAATGCTTTGACTGCAGAGACTATAGGAAGAAAACTAGAGAGAGGAAAGAGCCCATGACATCGTAGTAAATCAAGCAAAGGCATATCCAAGTCTAGATCGGGGATATTGTGCTAGAAATGCAGGAAGAAAGGACACCTGAAGAAAGATTGCTTTTTTTGGAAGGAAAAAGGAGATGGACAACAAGAAAACAATCATGAAGCAAATGTGACTAGTGATGTGTTGCAAGATGCTTTGATTATTTCATTAGAGAATATTATTGATGATTGGGTGGTAGATTCAGGGGCCTCATTCCATGCCACACTTGATAGGAAACATTTTCATGACTATGTTTAAGGAGATTTTTGACAAGTTCCTTTGGGTGATGATAAACCCCGTAAAATCGTTGGAATGGGTAAAGTTTTTATAAAGTAATAAAATGGAAACCAATGGCTATTAAAGGAGGTAAGACATATTCCAGATTTAAAGAAAAATCTAATTTCGATAGGGCAATTGGGAGGTGGAGGTTGTGTAATTATTTTTACAGACAAAACTTGGAAGGTCACTAAAGGAGCCTTGGTAATAGCAAAAGAAGAAAATGTTGGTACATTATATTTATGCAATGTTATTTCTAATTCTGTTAATGCTTTAACCTTCACAAGAGCAGATACGACACTTTGAGATCATAGGCTCAGGCACATGAGTGAAAAGGGGATGCAGATTTTTCACTCAAGAAATTTGTTGCGAGGTTTGAAGCATGTTGATTTGGATTTATGTGAAAATTGTGTTTATGGAAAATATAAGAGTGAAAATTATCAAAATTGGGAAGGAAAAGAAGAGCAAAAAATTAGAGTTTGTGCATACATATGTATGGGGACCTACTTAGATATCATCTCGTGGCGGCTCTTGCTATTATGTTACTTTTATTGATGATGCAACTAATAAAAATTGGATTTATTGTATTCATAATAAATCTGATGTATTTGATATTTTTAAGAAATGGTAAGCTTTGGTTGAGAATGCGATAGGAAAGAAGTTGAAATGTCCCAGATAAGACAATGCAGGTGAATACTGCAACAAAGAGTTTGATAACTACTGTTCAAAACATGAAATTTGTAGAGAGAAGAAAGTTCCAAGAACACTACAAGAAAATGGTATATCAGAAAGGATGAACATGACAATCATGGAGCGTGTAAGGTGCATGTGATTGCATGTAGGATTGTCTTTACAATTTTGGGCAGATGCTCTAGATAATGTTGTTTATCTAATAAATAAAGGGCCTTCAAGTTCTTTGGATGGTGGTCTTACTGAGGAGGTATGGGCAGGGAAAAAGGTAAACTATTCATTTTTAAAGACTTTCAGTTGTGAAGTTTTGTCCACATTAATAAAGAAAATAGAATAAAGTTTGAGCCAAAATCAAAGAAATGTACTTCTATTGGATGGTGTTAATGTTTTTGGTTATCAATTATATGATTATAAAATCACAAAATCATTAGGACCAGAGATATCATATTCAATGAAAAGGTCTTGTATAAGGATCAAGAGAAATAAACAGGGAAAAGAAAACAAAGAATACACAATGTTTGATAAGATTTAAAAAAAGTAAAGGTGTCTAAAAATCATAATGATCAACAACCACAACAATAATAACCACAACATCGACAAGCATCTCAAACACCTGGAAGTGGTGTTAGAAGATCTACTAGGATAATTAGACCTCTTGAATGATGCTCTCCTTCATTATATTATGTATTGTTGATTGATTTTGGTGAACAAAAAAGATATGAAGAAGCAATGCAGGTAGAAACTAGGGAGAAGTGGGAGCAAGCTAGGAAAGAAGAGATGGACTCCTTGATGCATAACTAGACTTGGGACTTAGCTAAGTTGCTTGCAGGTAAAACAACATTGTAGAATAAATGGATTTACAGGTTGAAGGAAAAAGATGGAGGTAAACAAAGGCATAAGACTAGACTTCTGGTGAAGAGGTTTACACAAAAGAAATGTATAGACTTTGATGAAATTTTTTCTCCTATTGTTAAAATGACTTCAATCAGAATTATTTTAAGTCTAATGGCAGTAGAATATTTGCATCTTGAGTAGTTAGATGTAAAGACAACCTTTTTCCATGGGAATTTGAAGGAAGAAATATATATGCAACAACCACAAGGGTATGAGGTCAAAGGGAAAGAAAAATTAGTGTGCAAATTGAAGAAGAGCTTGTGTGGCTTAAAACAGACTCCAAGACAATGGTATTTAAAATTTGACAGGTTTATGTCTGAACAAGGTTATACTAGATGTCACTCTGACCATTGTGTTTATATTAAAAGAAAAATGATGACAACTATATTATATTGCTATTGTATGTAGATGACATGCTTGTTGCAAGGTCCAACATGCAGTAAATAAATGTACTCAAATAAAAATTGGCAAATTCATTTACATTGAAGGATTTGGGCACTGCAAAACAAATCCTTGGTATGGGAATATCTAGACATGAAAAATCACAAATTAATATTGTCTTAGAGTGAGTACATTGAAAAGTTGTTGGAAAAATTTAATATGTAGAATGCAAAACCAGTTAGTACACCTTTGGCTAGCCATTTCAAACTAACTATGGAGATGTGTCTCAAGACACAGGAAGAGATGGATTATATGTGTAAATTTCCATATGCATCAACAATTGGAAGTTTAATGTATGCAATGGTCTGCACAAGGCTTGATATTGTACACGCAGTGGGAGTTGTAAGTAGGTATATGAACAATCCAAGAAAAAAACATTGGATGACATTGAAATGGATTCTCGGGTATCTGAGAGGTATCACAAATCAAACATTATGCTTTGGCGGTTCAAACATTATTCTACAGGGATATGTTGATGCAAATATGACAGGTGATAGAGATAACAAGAGGAGCACCACATGGTATGTGTTTATTGTAGATGTAACATATGTTAGTTGGGTTTCAAAATTGCAAAAAAATGGTTGCACTTTCAACAACGAAAATAAAATATGTTTCTGCTATATAGGCTAGTAGAGAAATGATTTAGTTACAAAGTTTATGAATGAATTGAGCAAGAAACATGATATGGGCAGGTTATACAGTAACAACCATAGTGCCATTCATCTTGCAAATAACTCAACATTTCATTCCAAGACTAAACATATACAACTCAAGTTGAAATGAAATGATAAAATGTGATTATGCTCAATTTTAATTGGTCTTCAAGTATGATGGTGAAGATGAGAAAAAACCAGGTCCAAGTGGAGTCATTTTCCAGCAAGTGAAGCAATGATGGAGTTTACATACTCTGTCTTCAAGTGAGAGATTGTTGGGTGTGGGCCCTGATTATATCCCTGATTGTTTAAAGGTTTTTTGATTTCAACCACGTTGTATCCTTGTTTCTAATGGGGCAACAACTTCGTCTTATGATCGTCATTAGGGGGGTATAGGGGAGGCGGCGATGATTTTATGAGCCCCCCCCACCTTAGCAGGGGTTCAAGGGCAACACCCTCGAAGCTAAAAATAGATGAAAACTTGTCTTGTAAAATATTGTGATTTCGTAGTCAATCTGGTTCATTCATTAGAGGCATGATTTGACAGTAAAAGTTATGTTAATTTAGGGTTTTTTTTCCCTAGAAGACAACCCTAAGTTTATATGAGGGAATTGTATTGCTGTTGTGTATTATTGTTCTAAGTGAAGAAGATAGAGGTGATTGTGTAAGAGCAAAGAGGAAATTACAGTGGATCTGTTGTAAGTTGTATTTCTTCATTTTGCTGAATAATATGAAATAAAAGACTTATTGTTTCTCCATGGATGTAGCCCAAATTGGGTGAACTATGTATATCTGTGTCACTTTTGTTTTATGTGTTTCTGTTTGCATAATATTTTTATATGTTTCATTGCTCTATTAATTATTTTTTAGCACTTGGAAACTAAATGAATTTATTTGAATGTCTCAGTCCTCCTTTTTTTCTTTAAAAATATGCAAAATAGGAAAAAAAGCCACCTTTTTTAGCCCAAGAAAGAGCTATGATACTAAATGTTATGTTCTTAATAATCTGAAAATAAATAATAGAAATCAAATGGAATATAACAAATGTACACAATATATAACAAAGAATGAACACAATAATGGAGAGAAAACCTTTGAGGGAGGTTTACACCATATATTATTCCTTAAGGAAGGATTGCACTCCACAAGCATTGATGATTGTTACTATTGCAATATACTTCACCATATATTCATTTCATTGCTTCTATTTATTTATAGTACCATCTACATGTTATGAACATTCTAGAGAAAGATGATTCTCGCAAGGGAAGCTTTTTAATAAGCCTTTTTACATTTATTGCTTTCGCATTAGTATTTGAGCCTTATTTACTAGAAATGGTTTGCATACATAACAATGCATAGTTGATCATATATTATTTCTACCTTTGGTACCTTCCTGGATACCCCATATTACCTCTTATATATATAATTGCTTTCTTCTTATTGCAATCTCTTTTTGCGAGCCTAAATGGCTAAAATATGACATCTTATAGATTTAATCCATAATAATTCTTCTCGTCTCTCACAATATGAAAATACACATTCCATTTTTATAAATAAGAAAGACTCCATGATAATTCTTTTCATCCCAAGAGATTTGGGAATGTATATACATTCCATTTTTGTAAATAGAAAAACCATTATCATTCAATGATTAACCTTTCATACCTCTTTTCTAATTTATCTCATTTGAAGAGATGTGGGAATATACATTCCATTTGTGTAAATAAAAAAACCATTAACATTCAATGATTAACCTTTCATACCTCTTTTCTAATTTATCTGGTGACAATCCATCTTATATTGTTAATGTTCACCTTTCATACCTCTTTTCTAATTTATCCGGTTACAATCCATCTTATATTGTTAATGTTCACCTTTCATACCTCTTTTCTAATTTATCCGGTTACAATCCATCTTATATTGTTAATGTTAATCTTTAGCAAGGAAATTGATAACTCAAATTCATGCATATTTATGTTAAGTGTATCCGTCACTTGTTTTATATATATATATTTTTTTGTGTTCTCGATTTCAAAACCAAAATCACATTAAAAACCGAACCATCTAACTTATCTAGAAATTAAATTCAAATGGTTAAATACATTTTTTCAGTGGGGGAGAGAAGGCATCCCCGGTGAAGAATCAACATATATCATATAACGCCGAAGCGAGCAGATTACATTATAGCCTTCGCCGAAGCGAGCAGATTAGCAGATTACATCATAGCTTTCGCCGAAGCGAGAAGATTATATCATATCCTTCGTCATAGCAAGTAGGGACAACAACGAAACAAATGTGTTGCAGCCGCAGCTCCCGCAGGAATCAAACTTGGTTGGGGGATGCGAAAGCCAATCACCCTAACCAACAGATCATACACTCACGTGCAAAATGGTTAAATACATACTTCAAACTATCATAAACATCTATAAATTTAAACCACTTAATAAATAGTGCTTCCACATTTTCAAAATAAATTTTATTACAATAGCTTCTATTTGATAATCAACCTAGATTTTTTCACATTTCTTTCGATTTCTATGAATCATAACATGCTAGATAATTATTTTTAATGAGGGATTCATAATTCCATGCATGGTTGCATATGGAAAAAAAAACATATTATTGAAATATGAAATTTACATAATCGAGGCATTGTAAAAAGATTTTCAATAATTGAAAACCACACCGTTAAACTTATTCCCTTTCCCTTTTATTACAGAGAAGTATTTGCACCGATAAGCGTACCCTGGTTGGAAACAAGGTCATAGATTATAAGTTGTTCTAAATTACCAGCATGGGCAAGATTAACCCCCAAAAAAACATTTTTCATTGTTGATTTTGAGGTTAAAATTTTATAGGTTAAATTTCATGCATTTATTATAATTGTCACGGGTAGGATATAATGTATTTTGTTTTTATTTACTATTTTTTTTATAAAATTTATCTAAAGTTTAAAATTATGAAATTAAATTTATTATTTTTAAATAAAATTTATTTCTATTTATCTCAAATATGATTGGTTGAAATGTCTCCCCTCTTATTGTGTAATAATGGCAAGAATTGACTTTTATTTATTATTATTAATCACTATGTACAATAAATATAAATAATCTGAAAAATAATATTATATATTAATTACTATGTGTCATAAACAAAAATGGTTTGTAGTTAAATTCAAAAATTACATTTTTTTTCATTGTGCAAAGTATTGAAAAGACATTTTTATGGGTTTTATTTTTTAATTTACAAAAAAATAATTTAAAAAATATAAATTTGAAAAAAATATGTAAAAATAAGGTGTACAATTTGTACAACTCATTATATCAATCTATACTCTAATGACATGACACGTGTATTATAATATGAGCATTATATTTAAAAAATCGTCATCATTCAATATTAAATAAATAATTATTAATTTGTTATCATTATCTTCAATCTCAATTATATATATATATATATATATATATATATAACCTTTATCTACCAAAAAATGTTTAATTATATTAAAGTAATTAATAAAAAAAATGTTAAACAAATATCCATATAACTCATTTTACAAATTTATTATTGTCTAGAGTACAGTCAACACATCATGACATTAAGATATTTTATTAAATTAAGCGGCAGGGAACACTAGCTATGCGGCCTTGTTATATTGGTTGTTATGAATTAGCAGCTCCATTTGCCACATCACACATTCCCTTTCACTAATCCGTTTGCCAAAACCATTTCCTATTGCATTTTTATGTACAAAGAATTGACATTGAGGAGGCCAGTGTGGTTTGTAGTGCCCAAAAACTTCTTTTGTTGCATGCATTTTAGCAGCTCCATGGATTTAATCACGTAGTTTACTTTTGAAACTTTGTTTGATTAACCATTCTGGCAATTTCACAAACAACCCTTTCCTATTGCATTTTATGTACAAGGAACTGACATTGAGGAGGTCGGTGTGGTTTGTAGTGCCCAAAAACTCCTTTTGTTGCATGTATTTTAGTAGCTCCATGGCTTTTATCGCGTAGTTTACTTTTGAAACTTTGTTTGAGTAACCATTTTGGCAATTTCACAAATTCAATTACACTGCAAGCATGATATCTTTTAAAAATTGGGGATTTTTCTCTTATTGCTATTCCTAAGAATTAAGGAAGAGGTACATAGTCAACATAGTCAAGATAAACATTACATCAAAGGCAACTCACAAAGGAGCATCATGCATCATGTCAATAAGACTTGAACTTAGACGGGGAGGTTATCATTACACCCTCCCAACCACTCTAGCTACATTCAATTGACACATAGCCCATGATATTTATCTGTAGTATTTGTTATGATGAAGCCTATTTAAAGGATTGAAGAAATCCATTATGGAATGAAAGAGTACCAACTTAGGTTCATCTTAACTTTGGACTTGATCCGTCTCGACGCTTGGTAGATCCGAATTTAAGATGACTCTAGGATAGTTAGTCCATGAGTTGAATCAATAATATTGTGTCAATCCTTCCAATGGGTTAGTGTACTTTCAAAAAAAAATTCACCATTTAATTATTATTATTAATTTTTTTAATGGCTTCTTTCTTTTTCCCCTTCTCTCTCTATTTTTTTGAATTATGCTCATGAAAATTTTCAGTAATTGATTGTTACTTGAATAAAAGTATAATTTCAGGCATTAAATACATTGTAATTACATTAGTAGTACATTATGAAATAATCAAGTGAGACATTTTTAACTCGGTTTAGTTCCTTAACTTTATGTTTATTCATTTAGAATATGAAAAATTTTGAATTAAGTTTTTTTATTTTTTTATTTTTGATAAATCTAATATGAAAACAATAATATTAAGTAAATATTAGTGCAATCATACAAATTAAATAGTTGGTAACCATTGATAGATCAAAACACTTACCTTACTTACCACATTGTTAAGATTAAAAAAAACATAAAAACTAATAAATTATTATTTTATTTTAAATTAGTGTTATTATTATTATTTTGTTGGATTGACCCATGGGGTTTTGAACTTTGAATCTCATGCTTTACATAATACTTCATGAAAAGGTGATTGCCTATATATATATATATATATATATATATATATATATTCTTAATGTACATTCACCCCATATTACCATGGAGATTCTTAGTCCATAAATAGGCTTTGTTATAATGCAATAGATCAATACCATGACTTACTAGTAAAATATGCCCAAAACACCATAAGACATGTTAATATGACAATTATTATTATTATTATTTTTTTTTGCAGTTTTAATTTATTTATTTTTTAACTAGGTTGAACATAGATCTACCCATTAGTTGGATGACTATATGAAGCTTGATCCAACTTGGATCACTAGTGGGATGATTATGTGAAGCTTGATCGATCTTGGATGCTTTGATGCCCCTTGGGATATAGTTTAATTCCCCCAAAAGAGGATTTTATCCTTATCCCCTCCCCATGAAGTTTGAACCTGAGACCTGGTGGGGACTAAACCTTACTCAAACTAAGTGGTTTACACCTCGTGTTTTAATTAATCAATTCAATTAAAAGGGATGAAGGAACATACCTACTTTTGAGATAAATCTTTCCGTTTGATTTGCGACTACTACTAAGAATATTCTAAAATCCCTAACATCAACCTAATAATTATTGATAATTAAATTAAATTTTTGTATTTTTTTTTTCTTTCTAAATAGACAAGCCTATCTACTTATAATAATCCAAAATAAAAATCATAAATAACATGCAATATATATTTTTTAATTAATAAAATCAATATATCCATTTTTTATAATATAACTTGATATTATATCTTTTTTATTTTTTATTTTTTATTTTATTTTCTCTCTCTCTATATAGGGTAAGTTAAATATATTGCCTGCAAAAATCACATTACATAGAGGATCACATTCATGACATCCATAATAGTCTCAGTCTCACTCCGCCATACATGAAACAAAAGAAAGAGACCATGAGAGAATGAGTCTAGGAAACTACTATTAACAAGACCAATAGCAAATAACATAAGGAAACACTGATCAAAATGTACTACAAGATAAGCCATTGTATAACAATTGGATCAATAACTCGAAGAAGACACTGGACTCGCATAATCTTCCTTGGTGCCAGGAGGGTCTACAATCTTGAACTCACACTGGATGTGCTTTTCCATTTGAGCGAGATGAGCATCCAATGTGTCCACACTGTCTATAGCTTCCACTAATCCCTCTGAATATCATTCAAGAAGGATATAATATAGTTTCTGTCTTCATGTTTCTCCCGATGAATGTAACCCAACAGAGTCTTGAGCTACCAATGGAGGGTGACTAATTGCATATATTGATTCCGTCTTCCCCTAATGTTTCCAAGGTTGGGAAGCGAATGAGATATATCATCAACCAACTTAGAATTTAAGAGGGCCCGACATTCTTGAGTACCTTGTTCTTCCAACTTCTTGATGTCTTTTCTTGTGATAGGATGGATCACCACATGGAAAGCCACAATAACTCCTTTGGCTTGCGTATTCACATGAGAATTACATGGAAAACTTTGTTCCTCTTCACTGTGATGCATGCAAGCATGAAGCCATGACATAGTGCAAGAGAATAAGATAAGGAAAAAGCAAAGAAGTAAGAATTAATGTGTTGATGTTTCATAATGGAATGTTCTAGACAACAACACTTCGAACCTCAAATCCCCAAGGGTTAGCTCAGTTGGTCGGGTTCCCGTTGTTAAGTACTTCGCCAGTTGGGAGGTCACAATGTCAAATCTCCTCGACACCCTTGGGGTTAGGCCTTTCTTGTTTGGCTGGCAGGTAGATCCCTTCGGGTTGATCTGCCTGGATTTTTCCCGTGGATGTAGAAGCCACCTAGTGTTCGTGAACCACCCCTAAAAAAAACACTTCGAACCTTGCGATGGCTTGCGAGAGGTAATAGGAGTTTCTCTCTATTGCTTTAAGCTACATGATCAAGGTAGGGTCAACACCAAGATTGATGCAACCAAGATATGTCACCACTGAGAGGAGATTCGCCGCTCACAAGGACGAGTCCTAGAGTGATTATCTCATTTGTAAAATAAAAGAAAAACTCACTAAGATAACCCTAACCTTAAAGGCAAAGTTATATACAAAACTGTTAAAAACAACAACAAGAAATTCCAATTTAATATGTACTTGAATTGAATTTTGAATTTAAATCGAAATTCTATTCTCATAGCAACTTGTAATAGTTAATTAAGTTGAATTGAATTAAGAAAATTGAGTTGGAAGTATATCTAGAGTCATGAAGAGTGATCCCTAAATTTAGTGGCCCAGGTTGTGTTTTTATTGAGTTGTAATTATTTAATTCAGTCTACCTAAGTTAAATTCAGTTAAACTAGCTCTAACTATTGGAGGAACTAGTGAGTGGTCAAGTGAATTAAATTGGAGTTAATTCACATGCAGTGATCAATCAGATAACTGATAATTCACTAAAAAATAACTCATGCATTTCAATTCAGAGTAAGACCTAGTTGAGATTAGAGTTCAGGGACAATGTACTATCAGTTGTATAATTTTCCGAGTTGTACATATGGTGCATACAATCAGTTAAGGACCTATGTTTGGATTGCGCAGTTATGGAGAGTGGATTTCCCAATTAAATATGGGTTAATTCCTCTAGGGATTGCACAAGGAAGTAGGGGCTTGGAAGGAAAGTAAATTGGCTAAGTGTTGGCCAGAGTCATCCTAGGAAGCAGAGAGTTAGATTGTACTAGTGTAGGAATTGTTCAAGACGAACAAGCATTGTATTTTATTCTTAGATTTTCTTGTTAATGCAATATATATAGTTAGGGTTTTTAGCAGTTGCTTTCCCCAGAGAAATATTGTGTTATGTGCGATTGATATTCTCTCTTTTCCGCTTATTGTTTTCATCGATCAATTTTGGTTTCCGCTGAATAGCAGAGTAGATTCTTGTCTTGTGTTTTAGCATATCACATAAGTTGTTGAATCTACAAGTAAAATTATACATGGTATCAGAGCTGAAGACAATATATAAGAAGAGAATTCGAGTTTGTTTTGTCGTTGAAAATCAAACGTGCAAGTTCATACTTCAGAGCAACAATATGTCATTCTACGGTTTGCAACTTGAGTATGCCTTGGAGGGCAACTAAAATTACATACCTTGGAAGGACAAGATGGAGGTAGTGTTGGAAGACAATGGCCTCAAGGAATTCATAGATAATGAAATTCCTAAGCCTCCAACATCTGATGCTAAAGAATTCAATGGATGGAGAAAGTGTGTGTAAAAATCGAGAAGAACTATCCTGGAATGAGTTCGAGACCACATTGTCTCGAGTATCCATGGCAAGGATACTCCATACTCAATGTGGAAGGCATTGGCGGACATGTTTTAGAATAAAAATGACCATAGGAAGTTGGCATTGAAGGAAAAACTCAAAAAGATCAAGATGGAGAAGGGAAACTCAATTCGAAAGTACTTGAACAAGTTCACCCATTATTGGGATGAACTTGGAAGGGTCGATATTATTGTTGTCGAGGACAATATGGTGAGCCTAGATCTTCTAGGACTTCCCAAAAGTTGGCACAGTTATTAGGACTCTGTCAATGGGAGGGAGAAGCTACCAGATTGGGAACTACTATGGTTGGATTTGGTTTAGGAAGAGATTTAGGGGAATACCAGAAACAAATCCTCATCAAAGACTGAGGATGAGGAAAATTGTGCCTTAGCGAGTAAGGCAAAGAAAGGGAATGGGAAGGCACCCCATTCCAAATCATATTCTTGTCATGGAGGTAAGAAGAAGGACATGTCGAAAGTCAAGTGCTTTCATTGTCAGGAGCTGGGACATTTTTCCACAAAGTGTCCGCTCAAGAAGGTCTTTAAGAAACCCTTAGGAGGAGCGGGAGGTGAGGCTCTTGCTGTTGAGATTTTCTGTTTTAGTCAAATAGGCAAAAATCTCTGAAGGATGACAACAATAGGGATTCAGTTCCTAGATTAGCTCCAGGTTGTTGGGAGGGAGTTAATGCCTCCTATATTTGATGTGAAGGAGTTATGAGGCTGTTAGATTGCCTATGCTATATAACAGGCAGTCATTCAGATGATTCGCTATGAGAGTGTGAGGATTTCATGATGTAATCTCCAATTTGATTAATATATTCCTGATGCCTATGTTTGGTGGACGTAGCCTAGATTGGTTGGGTGAACCACGTTAATTATTGTGTTTATGTGCTTGATAATTGCTGTGTGTATTTATGTTTGCTGTGCACCTGATCCAACAATTGGTATCAGAGCATGTTGGAGGTGCTGGAGGTGCTGCCTGGAGAAAAGCTGAGCTTGAAGCAGAAGGGGCGTATTGCTGTTGCTGTTGGTGCGTGGAGAGCGTGGAGAGCGCACTGCCTTTTGCTGGAGAAATTGGAGAGCACTTTGCTGGAGTGGGGCTCTACAAGAAATACGCGTTAATTGATTGGTATGTTGAACTGCGTGGAGCCTGTGCGTGTTTTTTAAACATTGCTGGTGCGCTATTGAAATTTACTGTGCGTATTTCATGAAGCATTGCGGGTGCGTGTTTTTATTACATTGCTGGGGCATATGACCGAATGTCATTCTTTTAAATCGCTGGTGTGTATTACCATTCAAATGCGTGGTGTGTATTACCATTCAAATGCGTAGAGCCTGAAATCGCTGGTATGAAATCGCTGTGCTGAAATCGTTGTAATGGTGGCATTATTTGTTTTTTAAAGAATTTAATGTTACAATATCAGAGAACCGGCGGTCCATCCATCCATGTAGTGAATTTGAAGCAAAGTCTGAACTATGGTAGTGAAATGGTTAATCGGAATGTTTAAAGCACAGTTTTTTTGAAGAGTCTCTGTCGTAGGGAATGGCAGCGTTAAACACGTGGAGTCATTTTTGTTTAAAAACACAGTGCCCGTTATTCTATTTGTTTTAAAGAAAAAGCAGTGTATAACTGCGCTGGTGTTTGGTGTTGAGAATGCGCAGTCAACACAGCGTTGGTACATATGTGTTTGAAACCGGCGTGAATAGAGTTGAAAACAATAACAGCGTGGATATAAAGATGATAGCAGCGTATATATATACGTTTAAAAAAGTTAACGCATGTGATATATATACCATGTTAAGGTCATGGCAAGTGTAAATAGTGGAGTACGTATGATGGTATGACATTATGTTTTTTAAACAAAAAGGGGAGTTATAAGGGTTATGTCACATGTTTTTCAAATTAAAAGGCTTTAAAAGTGTAAGGGGGGCTTAAATATTTTTTTTTAAACAAAGGCAAAAGTACAGAGACACAGGCAGATTTGTTGTTGTGTAAAATCAAAGGCATAGGCAGATTTTTTGTAAAATCAAAGGCAATTTTTTTTATTATTGCTGGTTGGATATTTGGAGATTACTGTGTTTTTTGATACAAATGGCGAAAACTCAAAGTGCCAGGTTTGAAATTGAGTTTGACGATATCCTTGAGTTTGATGATGTTGTTGGAGCCTTGTTGACTGAGGAGACGAGGAAGAGGTCGAATGCAAACACCTCTACATCAGAGGTAATGATGGCCAGAGGTCGCTCACGAGAGAGACACTCCGGGGGAAAGCATAGCGACTCTTGTTCGAAGTCCAGAGGAAAGAAGCCCAAGGTGAAGTGCTGGCATTGTGGCAAGGCTGGACATCTGAAAAAGGATTGCTGGAAGCGAAAGCAGGCTGCTAAAGAAGGCTCTTCAACAGAAAAGAAGGAAGCCAACACCACAGATACAGATTCAATATCTGGTTCAGGTATGAGTGATGAAGTATTATCAGTTAATGTGTCAAATCATGGTCAACATTGGTTGTTAGATTCCGGGGCATCAAACCACATGTGTATCCATAAAGAATGGTTTAAGGATTATAAATCAATTAATGATGGTGTTGTGTACATTGGTAATGATGTAACATGTAATATTGTTGGGATTGGGAGCATACAACTACAAATGTTTGATGGGACAACAAGAATATTAACTGATGTAAGGCATGTACCAGATTTAAGGAAAAACTTGATTTCATTAGGAGCACTTGATTCAAATGGATATAAAACTGTAATTCAAGGTGGAGTTATGAAAATCTATAAAGGTATCTTACTAGTGATGAAAGCTAAGAAAGTAGGAAATCTATTTCAGTTAGAAGGTAGAACTGGGTCAGATCATGTGTCTGTGTCTGAACATGACAGTAGTTCCATTCACTTATGGCATCAAAGATTAGGGCATATGAGTGAAAGAGGATTGAAAATTTTGGCTGACCGAAAGTTACTTCCTAATCTAAGATCTGGAAAATTGGATGTCTATAAACATTGTCTGTTTGGTAAACAAAGTAAACAAAAGTTTAAAACAGGCAAACAGACTAGTAAAGGCATACTTGATTATATCCATTCAGATGTTTGGGGTCCAGCCCCTACAGCGTCATATGGTGGTTCGTCTTATTTTGTATCATTCATTGATGACTTTTCTAGAAAAGTGTGGGTCTACATGTTGAAACATAAGTCTGATGTTTTTACAGTTTTCAAGCAGTTTAGAGCATTGGTAGAAAACAACACTGGTAGAACAATAAAATGTTTAAGAACTGACAATGGTGGTGAGTTTTCCTCCAAGGAGTTTGACAGCTATTGCAAGGATGCAGGGATCGAGAGACATAAGACCACGGTTTATACTCCTCAACAGAATGGAGTTGCTGAACGCATGAACAAGACTCTTCTAGAGAGAGCAAGGTGTATGCTGAGTAACGCCGGGTTGCCAAAGGAGTTGTGGATGGAAGCAGTGGCAACTGCTTGTTATGTGATAAACCGATCTCCATCAACGACAATAGATTGCAAGATTCCGCAAGAGGTATGGAAAGGACACCCTTGTGACTATTCTAAACTCAGAGTGTTTGGTTGTAATGCATATGCTCTAGTGCCTAAACATCAGCGAACTAAGTTAGATCCAAAGTCTAAAAGGTATATCTTTGTTGGGTATGGTGATGGAACAAAGGGATATAGATTGTGGGATCCTACTACCCGCAAAATCATCATCAACAAAGATGTAAAGTTTGATGAATCCTCTCTTGTACAGTTAGATGTAGATAGAAGATTGAAACATGATGATGTATCTGATTTCCAGCATATTCAGTTTGACAGTATTTCTAATGATAGTCATAACGACCATAGTTCAGATTCTAGTCATGAACAGGTTTTAGAATCAGATTATGAACAGGGTTCAGATGGAGGACATGAACAGGTCTCAGATGGCGATCATGAAGAAATTCCTACAGTTGATAGACAGCCAATTGTGGAAGCACCAGAAACATTCTTAAGGAGGTCTACAAGGATCAAACGCCCTCCGAGAAGGTATGATGATCATGTTACTTCAGTTGCTTTGATAGCTAATGATGATGAACCTTTGTGTTATCAGGAAGCTGTAGAAAGTTCAAATAGTGACAAATGGAAAGCAGCCATGAAGGAAGAAATGATGGCCTTAGGTAAGAATGGCACGTGGGATCTGGTTGAACTTCCCAAAGGCAGGAAAACTGTGGGATGTAAGTGGGTGTACAAGCTGAAACGGGGTGTGAATGATACGGAAGACAGGTACAAAGCTCGGCTGGTTGCAAAAGGGTTTTCTCAGAAAGCTGGCATAGACTTTCATGAGATTTTTTCACCAGTGGTTAAAATTGTTTCAATTAGAATTGTGTTAGCATTAGTGGCTTTGTTTGATTTGGAGTTGCAGCAGTTAGATGTTAAGACTGCATTTCTACATGGTGATTTAGATGAGGAAATATATATGGAACAACCGGAAGGGTTTGTTCAGCATCGCAATGCAAAATTTGTCTGCAGGCTCAAGAAGTCATTATATGGCCTGAAGCAGTCGCCTCGGCAGTGGTATAAGAAGTTTGATTCTTTCATGTTGAGTCAGAAATATGTAAGAAGTGAATATGATCATTGTGTTTATTTTAAGCAGTTAAATAATGGCATGTTCATTATATTAGTGTTGTATGTTGATGATATGCTTTTAGCAAGCAAAAGCATTGAAGAAATCAACAGGTTGAAGACTCAGATGGCAAGGACGTTTGATATGAAAGATCTAGGAGCGGCAAGACAGATTTTGGGCATGGAGAATTTCAGAGACAGGGGCAATGGTAAGCTGTGGCTATCACAACAGAAGTATGTTGAGAAAATACTTTTGAGGTTTGGTATGAATAATGTGAAGCCTGTGTCAGTCCCTTTAGCTTCCCATTTTAAGCTTTCTTCGAGTTTATGTCCTAATACCGATGAAGAAAAGGATTATATGTCTCCAATTCCTTATGCCAATGTAGTAGGATGTTTGATGTATGCGATGGTGTGTACGCAACCAGATATTTCTTATGCAGTTGGGGTTGTCAGCAGGTACATGGCAAATCCGGGGAAAGAACACTGGTCAGCAGTGAAATGGGTGCTTCGGTACTTGAGAGGCACAAGTAGTTATTGTATTTCTTACAATAAGAGTAGTGAATTTGTTTGCGGATATGTTGATTCCGATTTTGCAGGTGACTTGGATAAGATAAGATCAACTTCAGGGTACGTATTTACTCTTGCAGGTGGAGCTATAAGCTGGATGTCAAAGCTACAGAATATTGTTGCTTTATCCACTACTGAAGCAGAATACATTGCTGCTTCTCATGCTTGCAAAGAGGCGGTATGGTTGAAAGGTTTGCTTGGTGAGTTTGGTAGGTTACAGGATAACATCAGGTTACTTTGTGACAGTCAAAGTGCAATACATTTGGCTAAGAATCCGGCCTATCATAGTAAGTCAAAGCATATTCCAATCAAATATCATTTTGTAAGACAGGTTATCACTAAAAGGGGAGTTTCTCTTGAAAAGGTGCATACAAAGGAGAACTGTGCAGACATGTTCACGAAACCAGTTTTGTTGGAGAAGCTACGCTGGTGTTTGGCTTCTCTTGGCTTGCAGAAAAGATAAAAATAATAATAACAGGGCATCAGGCGAATTGTTGTCAAGGTGGAGATTGTTGAGATTTTCTGTTTTAGTCAAATAGGCAAAAATCTCTGAAGGATGACAACAATAGGGATTCAGTTCCTAGATTAGCTCCAGGTTGTTGGGAGGGATTTAATGCCTCCTATATTTGATGTGAAGGAGTTATGAGGCTGTTAGATTGTCTATGCTATATAACAGGCAGTCATTCGGATGATTCGCTATGAGAGTGTGAGGATTTCATGACGTAATCTCCAATTTGATTAATATATTCCTGATGCCTATGTTTGGTGGACGTAGCCCAGATTGGTTGGGTGAACCACGTTAATTCTTGTGTTTATGTGCTTGATAATTGCTGTGTGTATTTATGTTTGCTGTGCACCTGATCCAACACTTGCCTCACAGTTCGAATTGGAATTTACCTTCATTACATGTATGGTGTCATCGACGATGGGTAGTGTATGGTACTTGGACAATGGAGCTTCTTTCCACATGACTGGTAACAAAGAGATCTTCAGTAACTTGGAGGAGAAGGATCTCTAGATGCATATCGAGATGGGTGATGACATGAGGTATAGTGCTATCGGGCTTGGTACAGTTACCTTTTAGAGAGAGTTAGGTGCTCCCCTCACTTTGCGAGATGTTATGTATGTTCTTGGTTTGAAGAAGACGTTTCCATGTTGGAGGATAGAGGCTATGATTTAATCTTTAGTAAGGGAAAGGTGTTCTTTCGTCACATAGCCATGGGACAGGTGAAGAGGATAGGGTTCGAGTGAAGAATCTCTACAAGTTGGAGGTAGAAGATTGTGCTGCCTTGAGCACGAAAGAAGAGAAGGTGTAAAGCCAAGACATCAATGAGTTGTGGCACAAGAGGTTGGGTCACTTGCATCATGGCACTTTGAAAATCATGCAACAAATTTCTACCGGTCTTCCCAAAGGTACACTAGAGCAGGTTGACACATGCAAAGGGTGTACTTTAGGAAAATACACCAAATCTTCCTTTCACGAAAAAGCTAGTCAAGCACAGGTGATCCTTGATTGACTACATTCAGATGTGTGTGGATCATTCTCGACAACATCCATGACCAAGCACAAGTATTATGTTATATTTGTTGATGATTTTTCTTGTAAATGCTGGATCTTCTTCATGCAGAAGAAAGATCATACTTTTGCAAATTTTTGTGAATTTAAAGCATTGGTCAAGAAAGATACTGGCAGGAAGGTTAAATCTCTCAGGAGTGATAACGGTGGAGAGTATGTGTCAAATGAGTTTAAAAAATTATGTGCAACAAAAGGCATTCGACGAGAGTTGAAAACACCTCATAACCCATAAAAAAATGGGGTGGTTGAAAGGAAGAATAGAAGCATAGTAGGGGCATCATGGGCGGTGTTGCATGATCAGGGCCTACCACTACACTTGTGGGCCGAGGCATGCAACACAACTATTTATTTGTAGAACAAAAGCCCTCATCAAATTCTTGGGATGAGTACACCAGAAGAGGATTTTTCAGGGAAGAGACCAGATGTGGGTCACTTCAAGATTTTTGGTTCATCAGTCTACTGCCATGTAACCAAATATGCACGGAAGAAGCTTGAGCCAACAACAGAGTTGGGGATATTTGTGGGGTACACTGATACACCTCACAACTATCAGGTGTACCTGCCAACCAACAGGATGACAGTGGTTCGTAGGGATGTAAAATTCGATGAAGAGAAGGCCATGAGATGTTCCCTTGAGAGGGAGCTTCAACTACATGTGGTTGAGGAGATTTTATCTCCTAAGGAGGAACCTCAGATTGATGTGGAGCAACCACATGTAGAGGATTAGGGAGTGGAGACACCCACTCATGCAGAGTCTTTTGGAGATGGGAGAAAGCGCACCAAAGAGGCTGACATGTTATTGCATGATGCGAGAGAGAATGTGGGAGCACCCACATCACAACACAGGAAAATGAGGTCACCATAGAGGTACAATGGATACATGGCTCTTATGAGCAGATGTTTAGAGACATGGCCATCCTCTTTTGAGGAAGAAGTGTAGCAACCGGTTTGGGTTGATTCCATGATTGAGAAGTATGACTCCATTGTTAGGAACAATGTTTGGGATGTGGTACCAAGACCGACAAACAAGTCAGTGGTGAGTTTCCGACGGTTTTACAAGGTAAGGAAAGCAGTGGATGGTAGTGTGGAGAAACACAAGGCCAGGTTTGTGGCCTGAGGTTTTTCCCAGGTGGAGGGGATTGATTACGATGAGACCTTTTCTCCTGTTGCATGGTACTCATCAATTAGATCCATTTTGGCATTGTTAGCGTAGATGGGATGGAAGATACATTAGATGGATGTAAAGACAACCTTCCTTAATGGAATGATTGAGGAAGAAGTATATAGTGAGCAGCCTGAAGGTTTTGAGACCTTCGATAGAGAATCACGTGTGTGTCGACACAAGTGAGGATTGTATGGGCTGAAACAAGCACCCCGTGCTTGGTACACTAGGATCGCTAACTACTTCACCGGGTTGGGCTTGACCAAAAGTGAAGCAGATGCGAACCTTTACCATATTGTGGTTGAAGGTAAATTGTAATTGTTTTATATGTCGATGATTTGATTCTTACAGGTGATGATAACATGATCAAGTCTTGCAAAGAGGAGCTTGCAAGAGAGTTCGAAATGAAGGACTTGGGGCTCATGCACTACTTTCTATGCATGTAAGTATGGCAAGGTGATGAGGAACATTTTGTCTCTCAGGGAAAGTATACCAGCAAGATACTCAAAAGGTTTCAAATGGAGAGAAGTAAACCCATCGAGACTCCTCTAGCAGGTAACTGGAGGAAGGAGGATGCTACTTCCGGTGAAGTAGTGGAAGCTACTATTTACAAGAAGCCTGTGGGTTCACTCATGTATTTGGTGAACACACGACCATACATGTGCTATGGAATTAACCAACTTAATCAAGAGATGCTTAAGCTGACCAAGCTGTATTCGAAGGCAACCAAGCATGTGTTGAGATACCTTAGAGGCACTACTCAGCGTGGTTTATGGTACAATTGAACACAGAGAGTGAAGCTTCAAGGCTTCACTGATGCAGATTGGGCAGGGAGTCCCTCCGATAGGAAGAGAAAATCAAGAGGGATCATCAGTATTGGGTCAACAATTGTTTCTTGGTACAACAGGAAATAGAGATCAGTTGCACTCAGTTCAACAGAGGTAGAGTACATGGCTGCTAGTCAAGAAACTTGTGATGCTATTTGGATGAGGAAGATTCTGGTTGGTTTGTTTGGTTAGCAGATGGATCCAAATGTGATTTACTATGAAAACCAAAGTTGTATCAAACTCTTTGAAAATCTAGATTTTCATGATTGGTGCAAGCATATTGATATCTAGTGTCATGCGGAAAGAGTCAATTTTGCGGACAAAACCGACCTCCCTAGAAGCTAAGGCTTTCTAGTGACAAACAAGACAATTAAACACTATCTTTCCCTAAGTATGCATTTAGAATACAAGTAATCAGGTGTTTATAACATACCTTTAGTCCAACGCTTTGTAGTAGTCCAGCCTCGCCGATCCGGATGAGCTCCTCCTTCTCTTCGAAACCTGCATTCACTAACAAGCAAAAGATTACATAGAACCTGAATAACTCATAAAATAAAACATATTCATCATACAGACCAAGGAGTATATGAGACAAATCATGTATAACAACCTGTTGAGAAAAATGAGCTTAATTGTATTAAGTGGAAACAAAAGAAACTATTACAACCTGTGCCTTGGTGTTGTGCAGGTCCCTCTCAGGGTCCAGCAAGAGTTCTCCTTTACTTTGATCAGCTCACCCACTTCCAAATTAAGCTACGAAAGGATGGGAATCTCTCCTCTCAAGCTCTATAAGGGAGTCCTAATTCCAGCAGCATCTACCCTTAGGAATGTTCAGCTTTCAACCTCCCCTCCCTCTGGCCCAATGCCTGTATTTATAGTGCTTTAGAGGAAGTTAATCAGGTCCACCATCAATGGGATAAGCCCCTCATTTGATGGGATAAGTTCTTCTTTCATAGGGATACATGAACCATCTGGAGGCACTCAATACATGTCAAACAAACTTCTAGAATGCTCTAGAATCGACCACAAGTAACTTTTTTGAAGTAAAACTCGCGCCTTTTGACCTTTACAGGGGTACGCACCCACCCCTTTACAGACAGAGCGTACAAGTACGCAGGGAATGTGAACTTGAGGTGCGTACACACAGGTAAGGCTAAGAGAAATTGCGTACCCAGAGTTATATAGGTTTTTAAAGACTTTCTCTCTTTCTTGGAGTTTGACATGAAGAGCAGAGGTATAAGACTTGCCAAGGAGGATAGTATGACAGTTGATGGAGCCATACTAACTGCAAATAGTCATGGTGACAAATTTTAGTGTAACATCTAGTATCATCATCTTCGAGATTGTGTGCAAAGGAGAATTATGTTGTTGAAGTACATTCCCACAGAGGAGCAAGATGCATATATTTTGACAAAGGCATTGTCAATATGCAAATTCTAGTTTCACAGAGACAAGATCAGGGTAGTTGCTAATCCATTTCTTGTTGAGAGGGAGTGTGTAACAACCCTGGTGAAAATTCCATGGAATAAAAGTTAAAAACAATAACCATGGTCGGTGGGACACTTATTCTAAGCTGAATGTTGGGCAATACATCTTAGGGGGTGTTCATTTGGCTGTTTATGGCTAAGGAAATTGGTAAAGGAAATGGCTAAGGCTTTGGAAAGGCAAAATGACATTTTTGGCACATTTATTTATGAAAATAATCGAAATTAGGAGAAAAGGGAGGTGAAAGGTCACAGGTTGCATGTGAGGAAGAAAATAAAGGAAAATAATGGAAAATGAAGAAAATAGGGGCCTCACCCACAAAAAGGCTTATGAGGATCAGTTGGTAACCTTTTTTCAGTTCAGTGTTGGATCTCTCTCTCATACTCTTGGACACTTATATTTTTCTTGGATCACCCTTGGAGAGTGTGGCATACTTGGATTTTTGGAGCAAGGAAGCAAAGGAAAAGCAGGAAAACGTAAGGAGGCATCAGGATCAGTAACTACATCAGATTTTCTTGTAAGTACCGAGTTGCATGTATGATTTCTTCATATTTTTGCCATGCATGGAAGATGCATGTGGTTTCTTGGTTGTGATTTTTCATTGACATGGAGGATTGCCTAGATTCATTGTGGATTGCCTAGCATTTCCATTTCCTAGATAGCCATGGTGATTGTGGGTTTATTTTCGTTGTATGTTTTTGGTTGGTTCTCATGTTTCCTTAGCTTGGGTTGAGTTATTAGTTCCTGGAAGCCCTGGTTGGACAAACGCTCTAGAAGCCCTATAATAACTTGGGTTGAATTACTACTCCTGGAAGCCTTGGTTGGAAAAATGCTCTAGAAGCCCTTGGTGGGTTGAGTTACTAGTCCTAGAAGCCTTGGTTGGACAAACACTCAGATAGCCCTTGGTGGGTTGAGTTGCTAGTCCTAGAAGCCTTGGTTGGAAAAATGCTCTGGAAGCCTTGGAAGGCTCGGATGGAGACTAATATGATGATGGTTTTGTGATGTCCGGCCGTGAGGTGGGATAATTGTTTGATGGGTTGAGGTGGATGGCCTTTGGAATCCCTAGATGATTTTTGATTGATGTGTTCTATGAGATCCCACATTCATGCTTGGAGTATGGCACAGGGTAAATGGATGAAGAGAGATTTGGATCAACCATTCTATGGTTGAGTGGAACGTGGAAGTCTCATCCCGGGTTTGGATTTTGCATCATTAATGAAAGGTTATTTCTCCTTGTATTTCTATGAGAATTTTGATGGATTATATGTGGTCAATATGGTTGCACTTTCATGAGTATTTTCTCGTGCTATTATGCTGGTTATGTATGTGTTTTATGACAACAACCATGTGTGGCTCTCATCATGTTTTTACTTATAATTGAATGATCAATGTATCTATGACCTAATGGATGGAATTGTAGTTGATGCTTTGAGGTATCAATGGTTCTTAACGATTCTCAGCTCAGTATGAGACCCCTATGCTCATAATTGTGAATTACACCTTTAGATTACACATTTTCAATATGTTTGATGAAATGCATGTCATGGCTAGTAGGGGTCCAGTCAAGGTCTTGAACAAGTATTTACTTTAGTACTATCATCTCCATGCTATCTTACTAATTTGAAGAGATGGATCAATTCTGGGCAGTGACCTGAGCTTTGAGCCTGAAAAAGTGGCTTAAATCCCGAGATTGTTGGCACAACACTGGCAATTTTGGTCCATAGTCGTTGGCAGGCAGGCCTGTGAGAGAGACTTTAGGTTGCTGGCCGCTCCCTTGCCCATAGCATGAGAGTGACTATGGCCCAAGAGAGCTAAAACAAGAGTGGGGCCCAAGGATATGCTATCTGAGTGGATAACTTGTCCTCTAAGGAATCTGTTGATGATGTTGGATGTCTGTATGGCATGTTTCCGTTGGTTCCACTTCCTTAATGCGAATTAGGAGGTTGAATCATATCATAGTCGCCTCTCGTCGCATGTTTACCCCCGCTGGCCAGTTGCTTGGGTAGATGTGGGAGGAGGGTGTTACGAAGTGGTATCAGAGCAACGTTTACCCCTCAGACTGGATGGGCTATGTACTGGTCATGCATGCATGTTGGTTGCATGTGTGTCTCTCACACTTGCATTCCATATGTTGTTACAACTTCGTGGTGTTGATCATTGTTGTGGTGATGTCGTCATGTGGAACTTAGCTTGCTTTTGTGGGATGCGTTAGGTGTTGTTATATATCGCTTTCATGCATCATGTGGTTGCTTGGTTACATTCATGTATGTTTGGTCATATGTATCATTCCTGTGTATTGGGTTACATGATGCTACATAAGGGTGTTGTTAATTTATGCTTGATTATATATGTTATGTGTGGGAGAGCTATCCACATGTAGGTTGGTGTATTGTCTACATTGTGGTTGTGCATAGTCCACATTCAATGGTACGGTTTATGTCGTCATGCACAAGGTCATGGTATGTATGGTTATGTAATGCTTATGAATTGTCATGTTTGCAGGTGGTCAAGTGTACCGTGATGTAGTGGATGTTGTCACGCATGAGGTTGTAGTGTGTGACGTATTAAGGTCATGCATTGATGACTGGGCAGTTGCATGGTTATATGCTTATGTACTATTTTTATATATTGTTATGATTATGTTATGCATGTATCATGCTGATATTTTGATCTTGTAGACAAGATATCCTCCCTAAGATATACTAAGGTACGTTGGTTTATTGTGATTTGGTTTAGCTGACATGATATACCTTGCAGGAAGAAATATCAAATGGCTAGCAAGATGGTTGACTATAGAGACTCTCCCTATGAATCCGAAGAGTAGTATGGTGTTGGGAACTCTTTCGATTTGGAAGTGACACTGAGAAGCTTAAAGGAAGAGATAAGGAGTTGTAAGGCAGATAATGATAGAATCATATAGTCACATGAAAAGTTAGCAGAGGTAAATGTAGTCATACTTCAGAGCTTGTCAGATTTGCAGCGATAGGGGCCGCTTTGGATCAGTCATGAGCAGGAGAAAAAAACTAATGGGGCATATGGAAATAGATCGCATGGCATTCACTGATCAGATAGAGAGGACACAATCTGAGATGGCAGATTGTTGGACACTCCGGAGAGGAGAAGGGATATACACATGTATGATTCTAGTTCTAATTTAGATAGGCACTATGATCGTCATCGGTATCATCCTTACAGGAGGAGTGATAGGGGATACTTTCTGGATGAATTTAAGAAAGTGAAGCCACCTAATTTTGATGGGGAAATGAAGAAACCACAAGAAGTTCTTCAGGTTGCATGATTATTCAGAGAACATGAAAGCTAGAGTAGCTACCTTTAGTCTCAAAGGTAAAGCAGACATTTGGTGGGAAGATGTGAAGAATGTTAGGTGTATTCATGAAGAAGATTTGTCTTGGAGTGAGTTTGAGCGGCTATTTAAGAAGAAGTACTTGTCAGAAAGGTACTTTGATGACAGGGAAAAATAATTTTATGAACTAAAGATGGGTTCCATGAGAGATGACGAGTACACTAATAAGTTCTTGGAGTTACTGAGATATGTTCCTTACCTCACAGAGGAGAAGGCCAAGATTCAGAGGTTCATTAGTGGGTTACCAGTTGCATTTAAAGATAGGATTGAGTTCGATGAGCCTAGATATTTGGAGGAGGCCATTCGAAAGATGAAGCATTTCTATGAAAAATCGAAGTGCAACACTGAAACTAAGCTAAGTTGGAGAGGTAATGTAAATAACAAAGGAAAATGGGACAAGAAGCGAGCAACACCACAAGATTCGGGTAACAAGGAGAATGTTTCACCACCTAATAAGTTCAATGCATCAGATATAGGACATGGAAATCGATATGAAGAAAAGAATGAGGATGGAGGATGGAAGCCTATAGAGTGTTGGACTTGCATCAAAGATCACCGCAGGAGAGATTGTCCACAGAACTAGGGTGGTAGACCTTAGATATACAATGCACAAGAGGCGCACACTGTTGGAGATGTTGGTTAGAGTATTCCATGTATCTATGTAGCCTTGGATAACAAAAAATCAGAGCATAAAGAATCTATCATCGGGATGGACGATAATCTTTGTGATCAAGTTATTTGTATTTTGATTGACCCTGGATCTAATTATAGCTATGCTAGTCCTGAATTGGTGGATAAGTGTGGTTTGAATAAGGAGTTGCTTGTAGAGTCTTGGTTAGTGCAACTAGATATAGGTACAAATAAGTGAGTGCATCATAGAGTAAGAGCTTGCACATTTGAATTAAACGGTATGCCTACAAAGCACATTTACATGTATTACCATTGGGTTCATACAATATGTTATTGAGCATGGATTGGTTGTATCTACATAGAAGCAAGGTTGACTACTATGACAAAGCTATTGAGTGTGTTAACGAAAATGGAGAACCAAGAGTCCTACAACGTAAGAAGAAGGTCACATCAGTTAGGATGGTGACAACTATGCAAGCAAAGTGTAATCACAAGAAAGGGTGCAAGCTATTCCCATTGCACATTTCTAGTGATAAGGGTAAGGAGGTTGAGAATGAAAATGTGTTGAACAAGCACCCAGTTTGATAACAGTTCAGGGGTGTATTTCTGAAGGACATTATAGAGTTTCCACCTCACTGGGAGGTTGACTTTTCTATTGAGTTAGTGCCAGGGGCAGCTCTAACATCAAAAGAACCTTACAGGGTGAGCACACCTGAGTTGGTAGAACTGAAGCTACAACTGAAGGAAATGTTGGACAAAGGATACATTAGGCCAAGTGTATCACCATGGGGTGCACTAGTTTTGTTTGTGAGGAAGAAAGATGGTACTCTCAGATTATGCATTGATTACAGGTAGTTGAACAAAGTGACTATCAAGAACATGTACCCTTTTCCAAGGATTGATGAATTGTTTGATCAGCTGAAGGGAGAAGCAATGTTCTCAAAGATTGACTTGAGATCCAGATATCATCAGGTACACATCAAGGAAGAAGACATTTACAAGACTACGTTTAGGACCAGGTATGGACATTATGAGTTTGTTGTAGTTCCATTTGGCTTAACTAATGCTCCAACTACATTCATGTGCTTGATGAATAATGTATTGCGTCCATATTTGGATAAGTTTTTTATTATGTTCATTGATGATATACTGTTATATTCTAAAAAAGAGGAAGAGCATGCCGAGAATTTAGCAACAATGTTGAAATTGTTGAGAGAGCCTAAGTTGTATGCTAATATTATCAAATGCAATTTATTTTAGACGAAGGTACAGTACTTGGGGCATGTCGTCTCCAAGGAAGGAATTGTAGTAGATCCAGAAAAGATAGGAGCCATCATGGAGTGGGTAGCTCCTAAGAATGTGGATGAGGTGAGATCCTTCATGGGTTTGGCAGGTTACTACAGGAGGTTCATCAGGAAATTTTCACATATTGCTTATCCTATCATATCTTTGCAAAGAAAAGGTAAGAAGTTTGAAGGGACAGAGGAATGTGAGGCTAGTTTTGGGCATCTCAAGTAGTTGTTAACACATGCACCAATGTTGAAGATTGCAGATCTAGACAAAGAGCTTGTTGTGTGCACAGATGTGTGCAAGAGAGGACTTTGTGGAGTCCTTATGCAGGATGGACAGGCAATATGCTATTAATCTCAGAAACTGAATGAGCACGAGCAGAACCATCCCACACATGATCTTGAATTGATAGCAATTATACATGCACTAAAGATGTGGAGACACTATCTTTTGGGCAAGAGTTTCACATTGATGAGTGATCACAGTGGGTTGAGGTATCTATTTGACCAACCAAATCTAAATGGTAGGTAGGCTTGGTGGTTGGCCACGATCAACGAGTTCAACTTTGAGATCAGATACATCAAAGGCAAGGAGAACAGAGTGGCAGATGCTCTTAGCAGGCGGGTATAGGTGAATCACTTAGTAGCTATGAGATCTTATGGGACAAATTTACAGGACATGATCTTGTGGGTAGGACAACAGGATGTCAAATATATGGAGATTGTGCACAGGTTGCAACAAAGTACAAGTATAGGTACATGTACATGCGATGATACAAGTACATGTACTAGTGATGGTACAAGTACAGGTAGTGGTACAAGTATAGGTGAAGGTGCATAGGACTTGACTATTGTTGGACATCACAAAACCATCATCAAATTGGTATCCATCCAAGCCTTCCAGGGCTTACAGAGCATTTATTCCAACCAAGGCTTCTAGGACTAGTAACTCAACCCACAACTATCGTCGAGCTTCTAGATCAATTGTCAAATCAAGGCTTCCAAGATTAGTAACTCAACCCACCAAGGGATTCTAGAGCGTTTTTCCAACCAAGGCTTCTAGAACTAGTAACTCAACCCAAGCTGTTACAGGGCTTCCAAGAACTAATAATTCAACCGAAACTAAGGAAACATGAGAACCAACCAAAAACAAATAATGAAAATAAACCCATAATCACCATGGCTATCCAAAAAATGGAAAGGCTAGGCAATCCATTGTCAATCCAGGAAATCCTCAATGCCAATGCAAGAAAATCTGATGTAGTTGTTGATCTCGATGCCTCCTTGAACTTTTCTACTTTTCCTTTGCTTCCTTGCTCCAAAAATCCAAGTATGACACACCCTCCAAGGGTGCGCCAAGAAAAATCTATGTTTCCAAGAGTATGAGAGAGAGCTCCAACACTGAACTGAAAAAGGTTACCAACTGATCCTTATAAGCCTTTTTATGGGTGAGGCCTCTATTTTCTTCATTTTCCATTATTTTCCTTCATTTTCCTCCTCACTTGAAACATGTGACCTTTCACCTCTCTTTTCTCCTAATTTCCATTATTTTCATAAATAAATGTGACAAAAATGCCATTTTTCCTTTCCAAAGCCTTAACCATTGCCTTTGCCAATTTCCTTAGCCATAAACAACCAAATGAACACCCCTTAGGATGTCTTGCCCAACATTCAACTTGGAATAAGTGTCCCATTGACTGTGGTTATTGTTTTTAACTTTTATTACATGGAATTTTCACCAGGGATATTACAGAACCCTCCCCCTTGGGGGACACCATCCTCGGTGTTCAATCACACATATACCTCAGCAACCCGTTGAAAGAAGACATACTTCTCATGGAGCTTTATAACACAACTTGACGCAATATTTACAATGAAATATCTGCTAAAGAGAAAAACATCATAACAACATGACAACATACCGAATAGTGGATATATGTGTCGGATGAAAATGATCTCAAGAAGGTGATCTTGAGGGAGTTTCATGCAGACTTTAATAAGGTCATCGAGGTTACTAGAAGACACTGACAACAATGAGGAGATCTTACTATTGGCCGAACTTGAAGAGGGATGTAGCAGAGTTTGTGGCTAGATGTTTTGATTGCCAGCAAGTGAAAGAAGAATGTAAGCATCCAAGTGGACTGATACAGCTGATTGAGATTCCAGAATGGAAATGGGAGGTCATTTCCAGACTTCATCATAGGGTTTCCAAAGACAGTGAAGTTGCATGATTCCATCATGGTCATTGTGGACAAGTTGACAAAGTTGCACACTTCATTCTGGTGAAGTATACGTTCTCAGTTAGTGATGCGGCACAAGTATTCATCAGAGGTGTAGTTAGACTACACGGTGTTCCAAAGAGGATTGTATTAGACAAGGATGCAAAGTTCACTTCCAAGTTTTGGAAGGAGCTATTTGTAGGTTTGGGCATAGAGTTGGCTTTCAAAACAACTTATCATCTACAGACAGATGGACAAACATAGAGGGTCAACAAGATATTAGAGGACATGTTGAGGATGTATGTGATGCATTAGTAGCGGATGTGGGAAGAGTATCTCCCCTTGGTAGGGTTTGAATACAACAACGATTATCAGGAGTCATTGAGGATGAGTCCTTTTAAGGCACTGTATGGGTGGAGTTTTAACACTCCTATCAGTTGGAGTGATTCGGTTAATAGAGTATTGATTGGACCAGATATGTTGGTAGACATGGAACATGAAATGCAAGTAATCAAGAAGAATCTAAAGGCAACACCGGATAGGAAGAAGAGTTATGCAGATAGGAACAAGTTGTTCAAGGAGTTATAGGTTGGGAAACAGGTGTACTTGCACATCAAACCGAAGAAGAGCTCCTTTCGGATTGGCTCATGTGCCAAGATGGTACGATGGTTTTGTGGACCCTTCAGTATCATTGAGAGGATTGGGCCAATATCCTATCAACTTGCACTACCTCCAATAGTGAAGGTCCATGATGTTTTCCATGTATCTTTGCTTAAGAAGTATGTTAAGGATGTTGATCACGTGATTGACCAGTCTATATTGCAGGTGGAACTAGATGGAGAATTCTAGCCAGAGCCTAAATGTATATTGTAGAAAAATGTGCTCATGCTTCAGAAATGAGAAATCGAACAAGTTAAAGTGCAATGGGAGCACTTTGGGCCCGATGAAGCTACATGGGAGATGGCAGATTAGATGCGGGCCATGTATCCTTCCTTGTTTGTCGATTGAGGCAAAGCAACTTGATAAATCGAGCAAGTTAAAGTGCAATGGAAGCAATTTGGGCTCGATGAAGCTACATGGGAGATGGTGGATTAGATGCGGGCCATGTATCCTTCCTTGTTTATTGGTTGAGGCAAAGAAACTTGATATGGTGATTTGGTATTTGCTGATGGTGGTTTGGTAGTTGCTTTATGGTGGTTTGGTATATGTTTTATGATGGTTTGGTATTTGATTTATGGTGGTTGATATTTTCTTTATGATGGTTTGATATATGCTATATGATGTTTTGATATATGCTTAGACATGGTGTTTAGTATATGTTTTGATATATGCTTTGGTATATGATTTGGCATATGTTTTGGTATCCATATTTTGATGATGTTGCTATATATATGCCCATGTATGGATGTAAATACCGTAACGAACTATGTTATAAAGCTCCACTATGCGGTATGGGTGTCATGTTATTATGTTTTCATGATTTTATGATGTTATATGAGTTGGAATTCAGCAGGATGATCATTGTAAATACCATAATGAGCTATGTTATAAAGCTCCACTGTTCGGTATGTTGTCATGTTGCTATGATGTTTTTCTCTTGAGCAGATATTTCATTGTAAATATTGTGTCGAGCTGTGTTATAAAGCTCCATGAGAAGTATGTCTTCTTTCAATGGGTTGCTGAGGTACATGTGTGATTGAACATCGAGGATGGTGTCGCCCAAGGCGGAGGGTTCTGTAATAGCCCTAGTGAAAATTCCATGTAATAAAAGTTAAAAAAAATAACCACGGTCGATGGGACACTTATTCCAAGTCGAATGTTGCGCAAGACATCCTAGGGGGTGTTAATTTGATTGTTTATGGCTAAGGAAATTGGAAAAGGAAATGGCTAAGGCTTTGGAAAGGAAAAATGGCATTTTTGTCACATTTATTTATGAAAATAATGAAAATTAGGAGAAAAGGGAGGTGAAAGGTCACATGTTGCATATGAGGAGGAAAATGAAGGAAATAATGGAAAATGAAGAAAATAGAGGCCTCACCCATAAAAAGGCTTCTGAGGACCAGTTGGTAACCTTTTTCATTTCAGTGTTGGAGCTCTCTTTCATACTCTTGGAAACATAGATTTTCTTGCAACACCCTTGGAGGGTGTGTCATACTTGGATTTTTGGACCAAGGAAGGAAAGGAAAAGCAAGAAATCGCAAGGAGGAATCGACATCAACAACTACATCAGATTTTCTTGCAGGTACCGAGTTACATGTATGATTTATTCACTAGTTTTGGCATGCATGTGGTTTTTTGGTTGTGATTTGTAATTGGCATGGAGGATTGCCTGGATTGACAATGGATTGCTTAGAATTGCCATTTTTTGGATATCCATGGTGATTGTGGGTTTATTTTCATTGTTTTTTTTTGGTTGGTTCTCATGTTTCCTTAGCTTGGGTTGAATTATTAGCTCCTGGAAGCCCTGATTGACAAACGCTCTGGAAGCCCTATAACATCTTGGGTTGAGTTACTAGTTTTGGAAGCCTTGGTTGGAAAAATACTTTGGAAGCCCTTGGTGGGTTGATTTGCTTGTCCTAGAAGCCTTGATTGGACAAACGTTGTAGAAGCCCAACGATAGCTGCGGGTTGAGTTATTGGTCCAAGAAGCCTTGGTTGGACTAAACGCTCTGGAAGCCATGAATGGCTTGGATGGAGACCAATTTGATGATGGTTTTGTGATGTCTGATCGTGAGGTGGAATAACTATTTGATGGGTTGAGGTGGATGGCCTTTGGAAGCCCTATATGAGTTTTGATTGATGTGTTCCATGAGATCCCATATTCATGCTTGGAATATGGCATAGGGGTTAATGGCTCAAGAGAGATTTGGCTCAACCATTCTACGGTCAGGTGGAACGTGGAAATCCCATCCTGGGTTTAGATTTTGAATCATTAATGAAATGTTATTTCTCCTTCTATTTATATGAGAATTTTGAAGGATTATGTGGTCTATATGACTATACTTTCATGAGCATTTTCAGTTGCTATTATGCTAGTTATGTATGTGTTTTATGACAACAACCATGTGTGGCTCTAATCATGTTTTTACTTATAATTGAATGATAATTGTATCTATGACCTGATGGATGGAATGGAAGTTGATTTGTTGGGGCATCAATGGCTCTTAGCTATTCTCATCTAAGTATGAGACACCTATGCTCAGAACTGTGAATTACACCTGTAGATTACACATTTGCAATATGTTTGACGAAATGCGTGTCATGGAAAGTAGGGGTACAATCAAGGTCTTGAACAAGTATTTGCTTTAGTACTGTCATCTCCATGTTATCTTACTGATTTGAAGAGATGAACCAATTCTGGGCAGTGACCTCGGCTTTGAGCTTGAAAAAGTGGCTTAAATCCTGGGGTTGCTAACACAACACTGGCAATTCTGGTCCACAGTCATTGGCAAGCAGGCCTATGAGAGCACCTTTAGGTTGCTGGTCACTCCCTTGCCCATATCATGAAAGAGACTATGGCCCAAGAGACCTAAAACAACAGTGGGACCCAGGGACAGGCTATTTGAGTGGCTGACTTGTCCTCTGAGGGTGTTTTTGATGATGTTGGATGTCTATATGGTGTGTTTCCATCAATTCCACTTCCTTAATGTGAATTAGGAGGTTGAATCATATCATAGTGGCATCTCATCACATTTCTACCCCCGCTGGTCGGTTGCTTGGGTAGATGTGGGAGGAGGGTGTTACAGAGTGTTAAAAATAGCAATAAGAAATTCCAATTTAATTTGTCCTTGAATTAAATTGTGAATTAAGTATAAATTCTATTCTCATAGCAACTTGTAATAGCTAATTAAGTTAAATTGATTTAATTGACTTAGGAAATTCGAGTTTGAAGTTTTTTATGAAACCAACTAACAAAAATATAGAAAAGATAGATCAACGCCTTAGAAATAAGCCTCATAGAGGGGGAAATCTCCTTTACATTACACAAATGAACAATTCTTGGATGATTCAAATGACAAAACCTCCTTTCTATATATAGGAGTCTAAGGGGTCACAATATAACCAAAGCTGACCTAACAATAGTAATATAAAGGCACAAAAATAACAATAGTGATATTCTATGGGGCACAATAATAACAATATGGGGACAATAGCAGTACAACAATAACAATATGGGGACAATAGGGGTACAAAAACAACAATAAGGGATACAACGACACTAGTAGTGGGGGAATCACTAGTATTATAGGGACCTAAAATGCCCCTCTCCTTCAAAAAAGTGTTGTCCTCAATGCTTGAGTAGTTTTGGATGCTTCTGTATAAAATTATCATCCTCCCATGTGGAATCTTCAACGGGTAAGTTCTTCCACTTGATGAGATACTCTGAAATTGATCAATTTCATAGCTGTCGAGTTCTTGCTTCTTTGATTGCTTCAGGTTCCAATATGTTTTTTCATTCCTCATCAAGTTCTGGCAATATTGTTTGAACTAGAATCTTGTCACCTATAACCTTCTTTAAGCATGAAACATGGAAAACTGGGTGCTCTCGGGAAGCTGTAGGAAGTTCCAATTTGTATGCCATAGTACCTATCTTTTGCAACGCCTTGTACGAACCATAATACTTTGGTGATAATTTATTATCCTTCTTAGCTTGCTTGAGGGACATTTGTTTATAGGATTGTAGTCGTAGGAATACCCAATCACCTACGTCAAAACTTCTTTCATTGCGATGTTGATATGCTTGTTGTTTCATTCTATTTTGCGCCAAGGTGAGGTTATCCTTTAAGAGTTAGAGAACTTGTTGCAGATGCTTGATGTGATCTTCCACTGCTTGAACCTTAGAATTTTCTCTTAAATATGATGTGATGGATGGTGGATGATATCCATAAAGTGCCACAAATTGGGTCATTTTTGTTGCAGTATGGAAGGAAGTGTTATACCACCATTCAACCAGAGGCAACCATTTGACCCATTGTGTCTATTTATCGGATACAAAGCAACGAAGATATCCTTCCAAACGTTTTTTTACTATCTCAGTTTTCCCATCAAATTGAGGATGATAGGATGAGCTATGAGCTAACTGAGTACCAAGAGAAGAAAATAATTCTGTCCAAAAATTTCAAGTGACAATGGGATATCTGTCGCTTATACTAATCTTTGGGTTTCCATGTAATTTTTGAATTGTTTCCATAAATGCAGTAGAAACTGTATTCACTTTAAATGGATGAGTTAATGAACAAAAGTGTGCATACTTGGTAAATCTGTCAACTACCACCATGATAACACTCTTTCCTTCAGACTTGAGTAAACCTGTGATAAAATCCATTGAAACATCCTCCCAACGTTGGCTTGGAATGGATAAAGGTTGTAATATTCCTGGGGTCTTAATTGTTTCAACTTTATTTTGTTGGCAAACCAAACATTCCGCCATAAACTTGTGAATATCCAATTTAAGGCCATCCCAAAAAAATCCTTCTTAACCCTGTGGTAGGTTTTTAGAAATCATGAGTTCCCTCCTAAGGGAGAGGTGTGAAATTCCCGAAGAATATTTTGTTTGAGTTGGGAATTCTTACATAGGTATAACCAATACTTGTACCATAACGAATCATTTTTCCAGCTAAATGTATCAGATGTACTGGGATCTTGTTGTATCTTTTGAATGAGTGCCCACACTTCCTCGTCATTCTTCCATTCATCCCTTGCTTTGTTTATCCAATCTGGTTGGATAATATAAATGGCGCAAAGAAATGCTTCCACATCCTCATCCTTTCTTGAGAGTGCATCTACCACAACATTTTGCTTCCCTTTTTTGTAGATGATTTCAAAGTCATAACCCAACATCTTTGTGACCCATTTTTGCTGCTCTTCTGAAGATAATCTTTGTTCTAAAAAGTATTTAAGACTATCATGATCTCTTTTACCTTGAAGTGTCTCCCCATTAGGTAGGGTCACCATTTCTTAAGTGCATGTAATATTGCCAACATTTCTTTCTCATAAATAGCTTTGTGTAAATACTTCCCTTTGATTGGACAAATTTCGAAAGCAATGGGTCTTTCTTCTTGCATTCAAAAAACACCAATTCCATTTCATGAGGCATCACATTCCACAATAAAGGTTTTTGTGAAGTCTGGTGTAGCTAAGACTGGTGCTTGGTACATTGCCTCTTTAAGATGTTCAAAGGCCTTTGTTGCTTCTAGAATCCATGAAAATGCATCTTTCTTCAATAATGTTGTTAGAGGTGCTGCTATTCTCCCATAATTCTTAACAAACTTGCGATAATACCCTTTCAACCCGAGAAATCCTCATAGATTCTTTATGGATGTGGGGATTTTCCATTTCTTAATGGTTTTAATTTTGCTAGGGTCTACCTTAACACCTCCATGAGATACAATATGACCCAGATATTCCATCTCTTGTACTACAGAGAAACATTTGGAGATTTTTGCATATAATTGTTTCTCCTCAAATAGCTTGAGAACCATGTCAACATGTTGGACATGATCCTTCCAAGACTTTCTCTAGATTAGTATATCATCAAAAAATATTAACACAAATTTTCTAAGGAAGGGTTTGAAAATGGAATTCATCAAACCTTGAAATGTAGAGGGTGCATTAGTAAGGCCAAAAGGCATGACCAAAAATTCATAATGACCCTCATGATTTCTAAATGTTGTTTTTGGAGTGTCTTCAGTCTTCATTATGATTTGATGATATCCTGAACGAAGATCCAACTTGGTGAAGTAAATTGATCCATGCAATTCATCCAAAAATTAATCAATGACAGGAATGAGAAATTTATCTTTAATAGTGAGCTTGTTGAGCTCCTTATAATATGGACACATGCTCCATGATCCATCCTTCTTGTGAACCAATACTACTGGAGCAGAGAAATAACTTTGACTAGGTTGAATAATACTAGCCTCTAGCATTTCTGCAACCATACATTCAATTTCACTCTTTTGGACATAGGGATATCTGTAAGGTCTGATGTTTAGAGGAACACTTCCTGGAATCAAATTAATAACATGATCATGATCATGAATAGTTGGGAGGCCTTTCGGAGTCTCAAATATCATGGAATGATTGTCCAAGACTTTTTGGAGATTTGGAGAAATGGATGATTTCGATGTGGGAACCTCTAGTGAACATAATTATGCAATTATGCCTCGTTGTTCTTTCTTTGGAAGCTTTGTCATTCCGTTAGAGCTGATTATCTTTCCCGGTTTCCCTGCGATACCCCTTAATTCAACTTCCTTTCCTTCTAAAGAGAATTTCATGAAAATTTCTTTAAAATTAAAAGATATTGTACCCAAGGATTATAGCCATTGGACACCTAGTACAACATCAACACCACCCATTGGAATGGAAAGTATTGGGCTATTAAATACATATTCTCCCATGGATATCTTGATATTATGGCACTTTCCTGAGCAATTTATGATTCCTCCACTTGCGACCATCAATTGAAAGTCTAGTGCTAGATATAGGAAGCAATTCAATTCCTTGGCTATCTTACAATGAATAAAATTATGGGCACTTCCCGAATAAATCAACACTATTACATTTTTCTTCTTGATATGCCCTTCTATTTTGATAGTTTGAGGAGTGGTAATTCCAAACAATGCATTACAAGATATGGTAGGATTCATTTCTCCATTTTCTAGGGTTTGTTCCTGGTGTATATCCTCTTCTTTTGACGTTTTTTGCTCATTTTCTTCCTCCTCTTCACAATCTATGTAAAATAATTTCTTCTTGGCACACTTATGACCTTTAGTGTATTTTCTATCACAATTGTAACAAAGTCCTTTTTCTCTTTTTTCTTCCAATTGTTGTGGTGTCAACCTTGTAGGTTGTGGATGGCTAGGGATAGCAACATTTCCATCTTTATGATTGTGAGTGGTAGGGTTCCTTGTTTCCATAATTTTGCTTTCCATTTTTCTTGCCAATCTAAATGCCTTCTCCAATGAATATGGTTTCCAAAGGCGAACTTCATGTTGGATGTTATCTTTTAAAGTCCCTATGAACACATCAATCCTATGCTCTTCTGGAATACCTTTTACCCTTATATTCAATTTTTGGAAGTCCTCAATGTGCTCCATCATTGTACCCTTTTGTTTGAGATTTATCAATTGGCTAAAAAAAGTGTTGATTTTTGTATCCCCATAATGTGCTATCATTTCATCCGTAAAAATAGCCCACGTGACAATTTGTTTACGAGAGAAAAGCTATCAATACCATACAAACTTATTTTGTTCCAAATATAAAGTTGCAATGCGTACCTTTTGTGTGTTTCGCACATTATGGAAATCGAAAAATTGCTCCATCTATAGTATCCATATTCCAAGATCCTTGCCATCAAACTTCCCCATATCGATCTTTGGAACATGGTGGTTCTTTGATCCAATATTAGAGTCTATGAAATCATGATTAACATTTATTTTGTTCTCATCAAGAGTTTCCTTTACTACCCTTTCGCCATTAGCAAGCATTTCTTGTAGAAACTTTGTCAAATCTGTCTTCAAATATTTCAAGATTTTCTTTAAATAATCCATCTTAGCTTCTATTACTTTTTGTGCGAGTGAAATTTGTTGCACTTGGTCTTGTAATTTTAATATATCATGTTGCGTTTGTTCATCTTCTTCATGAGTGATGCTAGAGATTTTAGGTTGCTTACTAGGCATTTCCATTTTCTTTCTTCGGGGCATCAATTACCGATAATAATGCTTCACTATGCCCTTTGAATTCCTTCAAACTAATTTTTCAAACCAAGCTTATGCAAAAATTTAAAAAAAACTACACACCTTTCTCACTTTGTAGGAACTCGATATTGAATTTGATGTATCTCTGTAATTTTGGATCTCCAAGGTCTAAAATATATTTTTGCAGTAACCCTCTGAGTAATATTTCTAACACCGCAAATCTTATCAAGATTTGATTCTCCAATGAAGAGTTATGCCAAATATCCTACGATGACTTGAGTATAGACTGGTTCAATAGAGCGATGTTGTGCGAAGTGTCGCGGATCACTGTTTCAACCTTAGGTTCTGAAAATGATACCCAAAAAACTATAGTCCGTTCTCTTTCTGCAACTTCTTACGAAAATTCAATCTGATGCTCAGAGTGAAATTTATGATGATTTTCCCAAGGTCACCTTTTTGGAATGTAATTCGAGGGTCTGCAAAAACCCTAACTTCCTCAGATTATATCTCCGAAAATATAGCGAGACAAGATCTAAAATTCGGGCCCGAGGTTCAGACCGATTCTGTCTCAAATGGGTTTTTTGTTTAAGCTTTGGCAACTTTGTGGTGAAAAAGTTATAGCGAAAATTCCATGATGACCTGTTTGGAGCAGTGAAACCCTAGGATCCAAAGCTCTGATACCAAATGTTATGAAACCAACTCACAAAAGGATAGAAAAGATAGATCAACGCCTTAGAAATAAGCCTCTTCCAGGGGGAAACCTCCTTTACATTACACAAATGAACAATTTTTGGATGATTCAAATGACAAAACCTTCTTTCTATATATAGGAGCCTAAGGGGTCACAATATAACCAAAACCGACCTAACAATAATAATATAAAGGCACAAAAATAACAATAATGGGATCCTATGGGGCACAATAATAACAGTATGGGGACAATAGGGGTAAAACAATAACAATAAGGGATACAACGATAATAGTAATGGGAGAATCACTAGTAAGTTTATCTTGAGTCATGTAGACTGATCCCAAAATTTTAGGGGCCCAGATTGAGTTCTTATTGAGTTTTAATTAATTATTTCAGTTTATCTGAGTTAAATTCATTTAAACTAGTTCTAACTGTTGGAGGAACTAGTGAGTGGTCAAGTGAATTAAATTGGATTTAATTCACATGCAGTGATCAATCAGATAACTGATAATTCACTCAAAAATAACTCATGCATGTCAGTTCATAGGAAGACCCAGTTGAAATTAGGGTTCAGGGACAATGTACTATCAATTGTATAATTTTCCGAGCTATACAAATGGTGCATGCAATCACCCGAGGACCTATGTTTAGATTGCGTAGTTATGAAGAATGGATTTCCCAATTAAATATGGGTTTAGGGTTTAGTTGGAGGAAGACCCAGTTAAATATGGGTTTAGGGTTTAGTTGGAGGAAGACCCAATTAAATATGGGTTTAGGGTTTTGTTGGAGGAACTAGTGAGTGGTCAAGTGAATTAAATTGGATTTAATTCACATGCAGTGATCAATCAGATAACTGATAATTCACTCAAAAATAACTCATGCATGTCAGTTCATAGGAAGACCCAGTTGAAATTAGGGTTCAGGGACAATGTACTATCAATTGTATAATTTTCCGAGCTATACAAATGGTGCATGCAATCACCCGAGGACCTATGTTTAGATTGCGTAGTTATGAAGAATGGATTTCCCAATTAAATATGGGTTAATTCCTCTAGGGATTGCACAAGGAAGTAGGGCTTGGAAGGCTAGTAAATTGGCTAATTTTTGGCCAAAGTCAGCCTAGGAAGTAGAGAGTTAGATTGTACTAGTGCAGGATTTGTTCATGACAAACAATCATTGTATTTTCTTCTCATATCTACTGATTAATGTAATATAGATAGTCGAGGTTTTTAGCAGTTGCTTTCCCCAGAGAAATATTGTGTTATGTGCAATTGATATTCTTTCTTTTCTTCTTATTGTTTTCATTGATCAATTTTAGTTTCTGTTGAAGAGTATAGTAGATTCTTGTCTTGTGTTTTAGCATATCACATAATCTGTTGAATCTACAAGTAAAATTCTACAAAAACAATGAGCTAGTTAGTTATCAAGGTTTAGTCCTTAATAATTGAAGGGCACAAGCTACATAAATACAAAAAGATAGTGAGCTACTCAGAACTTAGGCTAAAAGGAATAAAGTACTATAGAGCATACATTGTTGTAACTTGTAAATTAAAGAAATGAAATTGGTAATGACACTATTCATCCATAGAAAATTAAATAGGCAATATCCTCCTATTATATAAAATATTAGATACATAAAAGAATAAAAAAAGCATATTGTATACTTAGCATTGCTTTAATTGTTGCTTGATTTTGATAAAATTTTATTGTACAACAATTAGATATCGTAGAAGAATAATAATTAACCCCTTTGTTAAGATAATTTTAGTTTGAAAAAATAACTTTTTGGGGTTTGAAACCATCACTTCTAAGTTGTATAACTAATGAGTTTCTAGTGAACCATGTACCTAACTTGTGAAATTAACTCTTTAATTATGTATTTAAATTGTTGTAAATGTGTTTGTTTAACAAAAATAAGAAATCTTATTAAGTGAATAAATGTGCATTTTTCTTATGAATATTGATGAGACAACAATTACACCTGTTACAACCAAATCCAATCTTGAATTTATATGAAAATAGTCTATTGCATAAAGTTGTGAGACATGAGTGCTAATGATTACTTTTTTTTATATTTTAGAAATCATATGATTTTTATTTCCTTTTATTTAATGATAAACAAAAAAGAAGAAGAAGTAAAAAGTCAAATGATTTAACAAAATTAAAAGTAAAAGGAAGGAAAGTTGAGATCAAAACAATTAAAACTTAGAGAAATATTCAAAGAATGGAGTGATAAAACGAAAATCTAAAAATTAAATTTAAAGAAAAGTAAAAGAAAACATTTATGTAACAAATTTATTTACAAAACACCTAATTAGTAAAATTTTAAGAAAGAGCCCAAGATAAATGAAAAAAAAATGTTATGCATAAGAAATGAAATGCTGCAGAACACGAGGGGATTCCGAATAGTAAATGAACAATCTTTTATTGCTTCAATATGTGAATACAACTCAGCATAAAATAGTTCATAAATTATGAATGAGAGGACAAAGTCACTTTTAAACAAATCAATGGCATGAGAGAAATAACCAAACTTATGCACAACCATCATATCATCAATACCTACTGTCAGACAGGGAGTAACTCCACCAAATCAATTCATGTTATTCCTTCAGGTTGGTCTTTATTATATACATGAGGGAGACTGTTCACTTCATCTCCCGATGACTGTTCATATTTCTTATTATTTATTTACATCAATTGTATTTATTCACCCAATCCTGATGATTAGGTGTTAACATTTCCCCCCTTAATCTGAAGGGATGTTGGTGAGTCCAAGCATCATTCTGAATCGTTCAAGCTTTTCTCTTCCAAGTGATTTGGTGAAGATATCTGCAATTTTCTCATTAGTGGAACAATGACGGAGATGGATTGTCTTGGCCTCAACATGATGTCGAATCAGATGATATTTAGTATTGATGTGCTTCATTCGATCATGGAACTTTGGGTTCTTGGCCAACTTTATTGCAAAGATATTGTCAATCATGAGTGGAGTTGATTGTACTTGTTTTACTTGCAAATCTTCAAGAATTTCCCTGAGCCACACAATTTCCTTTGTTGCCTCAGCTATTGCCACGTATTCTGCTTCTGTTGTGGAATCTACTGGAACTGATTGTTTGTGTGATCTCCATGAGACAGCTCCTGATCCAAGACTCATAGCATATCCTGAAGTAGATACCTTAGTTTCTTTGTCTCCATTGAAGTCTGAATTAGAGTATCCAATCAAACTGAAGTCGTCCACCTGTGTATACTTGATTCCAAAGTCTTTAGTTCCCTTCAAGTACCTTAGAACTCTTTTTGCTGCAGACCAATGTCCTTCACAAGGCTTTTGCATAAACCTCGAGAGGATTCCAACAACAAATGAAATGTCTGGTCTGGTAGTAGTTAGGTAGTTGAGACTTCGTACAAGCTGTCTATACTTTGTTGCATCCTCAAATTCTTTTCCTTAAATAGATGTGAGCTTTAAGTTTTGTTCCAATGGAGTAGTAAGAGGATTGCATTCTGTCATGCCAAAACTGTTCAACAGATCTCCAACGTATTTCTTTTGAGAAAGAAATATGGACTTCGGATGTTGAGTTACTCCAATACCAAGATAGTAATGAACATAGCCCAAATCAGTGATTTCAAAACTTTTCCCCAATTCCTTCATTATGGATGCAATGTAGCTTTCATTGTTCCCTGTCATCAAAAGATCATCTACATATACCACAAGATATACAACTGTTTTGCCAAGTTTCTTGACAAATAAAGTTGCATCCTTAAGATCATAATGTTTGAAATTGAGTTTCAGAACATGCTCTAGGAGAAAAGGGATGTGAAAGGTCACAGGTTCATGTGAGGAAGAAAATAAAGGAAAATAATGGAAAATGATGAAAATAGGGGCCTCACCCATAAAAAGGCTTATGAGGATCAGTTGGTAACCTTTTTTCAGTTCAGTGTTGGATCTCTCTCTCATACTCTTGGACACTTAGATTTTTCTTGGATCACCCTTGGAGGGTGTGGCATACTTGGATTTTTGGAGCAAGGAAGCAAAGGAAAAGCAGGAAAGCATAAGGAGGCATCAGGATCAACAACTACATCAGATTTTCTTGCAGGTACCGAGTTGCATGTATGATTTCTTCATATATTTGGCATGCATGGAACATGCATGTGGTTTCTTGGTTGTGATTTGTCATTGACATGGAGGATTGCCTAGATTCACTGTGGATTACCTAGCCTTTCCATTTCCTAGATAGCCATGGTGATTGTGGGCTTATTTTCATTGTTTGTTTTTGGTTGGTTCTCATGTTTGCTTAGCTTGGGTTGAGTTATTAGTTCCTGGAAGCCCTGGTTAGATAAATACTCTATAAGCCCTACAACAACTTGGGTTGAATTACTACTCCTAGAAGCCTTGGTTGGACAAATGCTCTAAAAGCCCTTGGTGGGTTGAGTTACTAGTCCTAGAAGCCTTGGTTGGACAAACATTCAGGTAGCCCTTGGTGGGTTGAGTTACTAGTCCTGGAAGCCTTGGTTGGAACAAATGCTTTGAAAGCCTTGGAAGGCTTGGATGGAGACTAATATGATGATGGTTTTGTGATGCCCAACCGTGAGGTGGAATAATTGTTTGATGGGTTGAGGTGGATGGCCTTTGGAATCCCTAGATAATTTTTGATTGATGTTTTCTATGAGATCCCACATTCATGCTTGGAATATGACACAGGGTAAATGGACGAAGAGAGATTTGGCTCAACCATTCTATGGTCAAGTGGAACGTGGAAGTCCCATTCCGGGTTTGGATTTTGCATCATTAAATGAAAGATTATTTCTCCTTGTATATGAAAATTTTGATGGATTATATGTGGTCAATATGATTGCACTTTCATGAGTATTTTTTAATGCTATTATGCTGGTTATGTATGTGTTTTATGACAACAACCATGTGTGGTTCTCATCATGTTTTTACTTATAATTTAATGATCAATGTATCTATGACCTAATGGATGGAATGGTAGTTGATGCTTTGAGGCATCAATGGTTCTTAACGATTCTCAGCTAAGTATGAGACCCCTATGCTCGGAATTGTGAATTACACCTGTAGATTACACATTTTTAATATGTTTGACGAAATGCATGTCATGGCTAGTAGGGGTCCAGTCAAGGTCTTGAACAAGTATTTACTTTAGTACTATCATCTCCATGTTATCTTACTAATTTGAAGAGATGGATCAATTTTGAGCAGTGACCTGGGCTTTGAGCCTGAAAGAGTGGCTTAAATCCCGAGGTTGTTGGCACAGCACTGGCAATTTTGGTCCATAGTCATTGGTAGGCAGGCCCGTGAGAGCGACTTTAGGTTGCTGGTCGCTCCCTTGCCCATAGCATGAGAGTGACTATGGCCCAAGAGAGCTAAAACAAGAGTGGGGCCTAAGGATGTGCTATCTGAGTGGATAACTTGTCCTCTAAGGAATCTGTTGATGATGTTGGATGTCTGTATGGTGTGTTTCCGCCGGTTCCACTTCCTTAATGTGACTTAGGAGGTCGAATCATATCATAGTGGCATCTCGTTGCATGTTTACTCCCGCTGATCGGTTGCTTGGGTAGATGTGGGAGGAGGGTGTTACGAAGTGGTATCAAAGCATGGTTCACCCCTCAGACTGGATGGGCTATGTATTGGTCATCCATGCATGTTGGTTGCATGTGTGTCTCTCACACTTGCATTCCATATGTTGTTACAATTTCGTGGTGTTGATAATTGTTGTGGTGATGTGTCATGTGGAACTTAGCTTGCTTTTGTGGGATGCATCGCTATGAGTATATGACTGGTTATGTGTTGTTATATATCACTTTCATGCATCATGTAGTTGCTTGGTTACATTCATGTACGTTTGGTCATATGTATCATTCCTGTGTATTGGGTTACATGATGCTTCATAAGGGTGTTGTTAATTTATGCTTGATTATATACGTTATGTGTGGGAGTGCTATCCACATGTAGGTTGGTGTATTGTCTACATTGTGGTTGTGCATAGTCCACATTCAATGGTACAATTTATGTCATCATGCACAAGGTCATGGTATGTATGGTTATGTAATGCTTATGAATTGTCATGTTTGCATGTGGTCAAGTGTACCGTGATGTAGTGGATGTTTTCACGCATGAGGTTGTAGTGTGTGACGTATTAAGGTCATGCATTGATGACTGGGCAGTTGCATGGTTATATGCTTATGTACTATTTTTATATATTGTTATGATTATGTTATGCATGTATCATGCTAATCTGTTGATCTTGCAGACCAGATATCCTCCCTGAGATATACTAAGTTACGTTGGTTTATTGTGATTTGGTTTAGCTAACATGATATACCTTGCACGAAGAAACATCAAATGGCTAGCAAGATGGTTGACTATAGAGAATCTCCCTATGAATCCAAAGAGAAGTATAGTGTTGGGAAATCTTCCGATTTGGAAGTGACATTGAGAAGCTTAAAGGAAGAGATAAGGCGTTGTAAGGCAGATAATGATAGAATCATATGGTCACATGAAAAGTTAGCATAGGTAAATGTAGTCATACTTCAGAGCTTGTCGAATTTGCAGCGACATGGGCCGCTTTGGGTCAGTCATGAATAGGAGAAAAAAACTAATGGGGCATATGGCAATAGATCGCATGGCAGTCACTGATCAGATAGAGAGGACACAATTCGAGATGGCAGATTGTTGGACACTCCGGAGAGGAGAAGGGACATACACATGCATGATTATAGTTATAATTTAGATAGGCACTATGATCGTCATTGGTATCATCCTTACAGGAGGAGTGATAGGGGATACTTTCCGGATGAATTTAAGAAAGCGAAGCCACCTAATTTTGATGGGGAAATGAAGAAACCACAAGAAGTTCTTCAGGTTGCATGATTATTCAGAGAACATGAAAGCTAGAGTAACTACCTTCAGTCTCAAAGGTAAAGGAGATATTTGGTGGGAAGTTGTTAAGAATGTCAGGTGTATTCATGAAGAAGATTTGTATTGGAGAGAGTTTGAGCAGCTATTTAATAAGAAGTACTTGTCAGAAAGGTACTTTGATGACAGGGAAAAATAATTTTATGAGCTAAAGACGAGTTCCATGACAGATGACGAGTACACTAGTAAGTTCTTGGAGTTACTGAGACATGTTCCTTACCTCACAGAGGAGGAGGCCAAGATTCAGAGGTTCATTAGTGGGTTACCAGTTGCATTTAAAGATAAGATTGAGTTTGATGAGCCTATGTATTTGGAGGAGGCCATTCGAAAGATGAAACATTTCTATGAAAAATCGAAGCACAGCACTGAACTAAGCTAAGCTGGAGAGGTAATGTAAATAACAAAAGAAAATGGGACAAGAAGCGAGCAACACCATAAGATTCGGGTAACAAGGAGAATGTTTCACCACCAAATAAGTTCAATGCATCAGATAGAGGACATGGACATCGATATGAAGAAAAGAATAAGGATGGAGGATGGAAGCCTATAGAGTGTTGGACTTGTGGCAAAGATCACCGCAGGAGAGATGTTCCGCAGAACTAGGGTGGTAGTCCTCAAATATACAATGCACAAGAGGCGCATACTGTTGGAGAAGTTGGTTAGAGTATTCCATGTATCTATGTAGCCTTGGATAACAAACAAGCAGAGCATAAGGAATCTATCATCAAGATGGACGATAATCTTTGTGATCAAGTTATTTGTATTTTGATTGACCCTGGATCTAATTATAGCTATGCTAATCCTGACTTGGTGGATAAGTGTGGTTTGAATAAGGAGTTGCTTGTAAGGTCTTGGTTAGTGTAGCTAGATACAGGGACAAAGAAGTGAGTGCATCATAGAGTAAGAGCTTGCACATTTGAATTAAATGCTATGCCTACAAAGCACATTTAAATGTATTACTGTTGGTTTCATACAATATGTTATTGAGCCTGGATTGGTTGTATCTACATAGAAGTAAGGTTGACTACTATGACAAAGCTATTGAGTGTGTTAACGAAAATGGAGAACCAAGAGTCCTACAAGGTAAGAAGAAGGCCACATTAGTTAGGATGGTGACAACTATGCAAGAAAAGTGTAATTGCAAGAAAGGGTGCAAGCTATTCGCAATGCACATTTCTAGTGATAAGGGTAAGGAGGTTGAGAATACAAATCTGTTGAACAAGCACCCAGTTTGACAACAGTTCAGGGATGTATTTCTCAAGGACATTACATAGTTTCCACCTCACTGGGAGGTAGACTTTTCTATTGAGTTAGTGCCAGGGGCAGCTCTAGCATGAAAAGAACCTTACAGGATGAGCACACCTGAGTTGGTAGAACTGAAGCTACAACTGAAGGAAATTTTGGACAAAGGATACACTAGGCCAAGTGTATCACCATGGGGTTCACTAGTTTTGTTTGTGAGGAAGAAAGATGGTACTCTCAGATTATGCATTGATTACAGGCAGTTGAACAAAGTGACTATCAAGAACATGTACCATTTTCCAAGGATTGATGAATTGTTTGATCAGCTGAAGGGAGGAGCAATGTTCTCAAAGAGTGACTTGAGATCTAGATATCATCAGGTACACATCAAGGAAGAATATATTTACAAGATTGCGTTTAGGACCAGGTATGGACATTATGAGTTTGTTGTAGTTCCATTTGGCTTAACTAATGCTCCAACTACATTCATGTGCTTGATGAATAACATATTGCGTCCATATTTGGATAATTTTGTTATTATGTTCATTGATGATATACTGGTATATTCTAAAAATGAGGAAGAGCATGCCGAGAATCTAGCAAAAATGTTGAAATTGTTGAGAGAGCCTAAGTTGTATGCTAATATTATCAAATGAAATTTATTTTAGACGAAGGTACATTACTTGGGGCATGTCATCTCCAAGGAAGGCATTGTAGTAGATCCAGAAAAGATAAGAGCCATCATGGAGTGGGTAGCTCCTAAGAATGTGGATGAGGTGAGATCCTTCATGGGTTTGGCAGGTTACTACAGGAGGTTCATCAAGAAATTTTCACATATTGCTTATCCTATCATATCTTTGCAAAGAAAAGGTAAGAAGTTTGAATGGATAGAGGAATGTGAGGCTAGTTTTGAGCAGCTCAAGTAGTTGTTAACACGTGCACCAATGTTGAAGATTGCAGACCTAGACAAAGAGCTTGTTGTGTGCACAGATGCGTGCAAGAGAGGACTTGGTGGAGTCCTTATGCATGATGGACACACAGTATGCTATTAATCTCAAAAACTGAATGAGCACAAGCAGAACCATCCCACACATGATCTTGAATTGATAGCAATTATACATGCACTAAAGATGTGGAGACACTATCTTCTGGGCAGGAGTTTCACATTGATGAGTGATCACAGTGGGTTGAGGTATCTATTTGACCAACCAAATCTGAATGGTAGGTAGGCTTGGTGGTTGGCCACGATCAACGAGTTCAACTTTGACATCAGATACATCAAAGGCAAGGAGAACAGAGTGGCAGATGCTCTTAGCAGGCGGGTACAGGTGAATCACTTAGTAGCTATGAGATCTTATGGGACAAATTTACAGGACATGATCTTGTGGGCAGGACAATAGGATGTCAAATAAATAGAGATTGTGCACAGGTTGCAACAAAGTACAAGTACATGTACATGTGATAATACAAGTACATGTACTGGTGATGGTACAAGTACAGGTAGTGGTACAGGTATAGGTGAAGGTGCATAGGACTTTACTATTGCTGGACATCACAAAACCATCATCAAATTGGTATCCATCCAAGCCTTCCAGAGCTTCTAGAGTGTTTATTCCAACCAAGGCTTCCAGGACTAGTAACTCAATCCACAACTATCGTCGAGCTTTTAGAGAAATTGTCCAATCAAGGCTTCCAGGACTAGTAACTCAACCCACCAAGGGATTCCAGAGCGTTTTTCCAACCAAGGCTTCTAGAACTAGTAACTCAACCCAAGCTGTTACAGGGCTTCTAGGAACTAATAATTCAACTAAAGATAAGGAAACATGAGAACCAACCAAAAACAAACAATGAAAATAAACCCACAATCACCATGGCTATCCAAAAAATGGAAAGGCTAGGCAATCCATTGTCAATCCAGGAAATCCTCAACGCCAATTATAGATCACAACCAAGAAACCACATGCATGTGCCATGCATGCCAAAACTAGTGAATAAATCATACATGCAACTCGGTACCTGCAAGAAAATCTGATGTAGTTGTTGATCTCGATGCCTCCTTGCACTTTTCTGCTTTTCCTTTGCTTCCTTGCTCCAAAAATCCAAGTATGACACACCCTCCAAGGTTGCTCCAAGAAAAATCTATGTTTCCAAGAGTATGAGAGAGAGCTCCAACACTGAACTGAAAAAGGTTACCAACTGATCCTCATAAGCCTTTTTATGGGTGAGGCCTCTATTTTCTTCATTTTCCATTATTTTCCTTCATTTTCCTCCTCACATGCAACATGTGACCTTTCACCTCCCTTTTCTCCTAATTTCCATTATTTTCATAAATAAATGTGACAAAAATGCCATTTTTCCTTTCCAAAGCCTTAACCATTGCCTTTGCCAATTTCCTTAGCCATAAACAACCAAATGAACACCCCTTAGGATGTCTTGCCCAACATTCAACTTGGAATAAGTGTCCCATCGACCGTGGTTATTGTTTTTAACTTTTATTACATGGAATTTTCACCAGGGATATTACAGAACCCTCCCCCTTGGGGGACACCGTCCTTAGTGTTCAATCACACATATACCTCAACAACCTGTTGAAAGAAGACATACTTCTCATGGAGCTTTATAACACAACTTAACGCAATATTTACAATGAAAGATCTGCTCAAGAGAAAAACATCATAACAACATGACAACATACCGCATAGTTGATATATGTGTCGGATGACAATGATCTCAAGAAGGTGATCTTGAGGGAGTTTCATGCGGACCGTAATCAGGTCACCCAAGTTACTAGAAGAAACTGACAACAATGAAGAGATCTTACTATTGGCTGAACTTGAAGAGGGATGTAGTAGAGTTTGTGGCTAGATGTCTTGATTGTCAGCGAGTGAAAGCAGAGTGTAAGAATCCAAGTGGACTGATACAGCTGATTGAGATTCCAGAATGGAAATGGGAGGTCATTTCCAGACTTCATCATAGGGTTTCCAAAGACAATGAAGTTGCATGATTCCATCATGGTCATTGTGGACAAGTTGACAAAGTTGCACACTTCATTCTGGTGAATTCTACGTTCTTAGCTAGTTATGTGGCACAAGTATTCATCAGAGGTGTAGTTAGACTACACGATGTTCCAAAGAGGATTGTATTAGACAGGGATGCAAAGTTCACTTCCAAGTTTTGGAAGGAGCTATTTGAAGGTTTGGGCAGAGAGTTGGCTTTCAACACAACTTATCATCCACAGACAGATGGACAGACATAGAGGGTCAACAAGATATTAGAGGACATGTTGAGGATGTATGTGATGCATTAGTAGCGGAAGTGGGAAGAGTATCTCCCCTTGGTAGAGTTCGCATACAACAACGATTATCAGGAGTCATTGAGGATGAGTCCTTTTGAGGCACTGTATGGGTGGAGTTTTAACACTCCTATCAGTTGGATAATTCGGTTAGTAGAGTATTGATTGGACCAGATATGTTGGTAGACATGGAACATGAAATGCAAGTAATCAAGAAGAATCTAAAGGCAACATAGGATAGGAGGAAGAGTTATGCAGATAGGAACAAGTTGTTCAAGGAGTTATAGGTTGGGAAACAGGTGTACTTTCACATCAAACCGAAGAAGAGCTACTTGCAGATTGGCTCATATGCCAAGATGGTACCATGGTTTTGTGGACCCTTCAGTATCATTGAGAGGATTGGGCCAATAGCCTATCGACTTGCACTACCTCCAATAGTGAAGGTCCATGATGTTTTCCGTGTATCTTTGCTTAAGAAGTATGTTAAGGATGTTGATCATGTGATTGACTAGTCTATATTGCAGGTGTAACTAGATGGAGAATTCTAACCAGAGCCTCATTGCATATTGTAGAAAAAGGTGCTCATGCTCCAGAACTGGGACATCAAGCAAGTTAAAGTGAAACGGAAGCACTTTGGGCCCGGTGAAGCTACATGGGAGATGACAGATTAGATGCGGGCCATGTATCCTTCCTCGTTTTCCAGATGAGGCAAAGCAGCTTGATAAATCGAGCAAGTTAAAGTGCAATGGAAGCAATTTGGGCTCGATGAAGCTACATGGGAGATGGCGGATCAGATGCGGGCCATGTATCCTTCCTTGTTTATTGGTTGAGGCAAAGAAACTTGATATGGTGATTTGGTATTTGCTTATGGTGGTTTGGAAGTTGCTTTATGGTGGTTTGGTATATGTTTTATGATGGTTTGGTATTTGATTTATGGTGGTTGATATTTTATTTATGATGGTTTGATGTATGCTATATGATGTTTTGATATATTCTTAGACATGGTGTTTAGTATATGTTTTGATATATGCTTTGGTATATGATTTGGCATATGTTTTGGTATCCATATTTTGATGATGTTGGTATATGTACGCCCATGTATGGATGTAAATACCGTAACTAACTATGTTATAAAGCTCCACTATGCGGTATGGGTGTCATGTTATTATGTTATCATGATTTTATGATGTTATATGATTTGGAATTCAGTAGGTTGATCATTGTAAATACCGTAATGAGCGATGTTATAAAGCTCCACTATGCGGTATGTTGTCATGTTGTTATGATGTTTTTCTCTTGAGAAGATATTTCATTGTAAATATTGTGTCGAGCTGTGTTATAAAGCTCCATGAGAAGTATGTCTTCTTTCAACGCGTTGATGAGGTATATGTGTGATTGAACACCGAGGACGGTGTCCCCTAAGGGGGTGGGTTCTGTAATAGCCCTGGTGAAAATTCCATGTCATAAAAGTTAAAAAAAATAACCATGGTCGATGGAACACTTATTCCAAGTTGAATGTTGGGCAAAACATCCTAGGGGGTGTTCATTTGGTTGTTTATGGCTAAGGAAATTGGAAAAGGAAATGGCTAAGGCTTTGGAAAGGAAAAATGGCATTTTTGTCACATTTATGTATGAAAATAATGGAAATTAGGAGAAAAGGGAGGTGAAAGGTCACATGTTGCATATGAGGAGAAAAATGAAGGAAAATAATGGAAAATGAAGAAAATAGAGGCCTCACCCATAAAAAGGCTTCTGAGGACCAGTTGGTAACCTTTTTAATTTCAGTGTTGGAGCTCTCTCTCATACTCTTGGAAACATAGATTTTTCTTGGAGCACCCTTGGAGGGTGTGTCATACTTGGATTTTTGGACCAAGGAAGCAAAGGAAAAGTAGGAAATCACAAGGAGGCATTGCGATCAACAACTACATCAGATTTTCTTGTAGGTACCAAGTTGCATGTATGATTTATTCACTTGTTTTGGCATGCATGTGGTTTTTTGGTTGTGATCTGTCATTGGCATGGAGGATTTCCTGGATTAACAATGGATTGACAATGGATTGCCTAGACTTGCTATTTTTTGGATAGCCATGGTGATTGTGGGTTTATTTTCATTGTTTTTTTTTGGTTGGTTCTCATGTTTCCTTAGCTTGGGTTGAATTATTAGTTCCTGGAAGCCTTAGTTGACAAACGCTTTGGAAGCCCTATAACATCTTGGGTTGAGTTACTAGTTTTGGAAGCCTTGGTTGGAAAAATGCTTTGGAAGTGCTTGGTGGGTTGATTTACTAGTCCTGGACGCCTTGATTGGACAAACACTCTAGAAGCCCAACGATAGCTGCGGGTTGAGTTATTGGTCCAAGAAGCCTTGGTTGGAATAAATGCTCTGGAAGCCTTGAATGGCTTGGATGGAGACCAATCTGATGATGGTTTTTTGATGTCTAATCGTGAGGTGGAATAACTGTTTGATGGGTTGAGGTGGATGGCCTTTGGAAGCCCTATATGAGTTTTGATTGATGTGTTCCACGAGATCCCACATTCATGCTTGGAATATGGCATGGGGGTTAATGGCTGAAGAGAGATTTGGCTCAACTATTCTACGGTCGGGTGGAACATGGAAATCCCATCCCGGGTTTAGATTTTGAATCATTAATGAAATGTTATTTCTACTTTTATTTATATGAGAATTTTTAAGGATTATATGTGGTCTATATCACTATACTTTCATGAGTATTTTCAGTTGCTATTATGCTAGTTATGTATATGTTTTATGACAACAGCCATGTGTGGCTCTAATCATGTTTTTACTTATAATTGAATGATAAATGTATCTATGTCCTAATGGATGGAATGGAAGTTGATGCGTTGTGGCATCAATGGTTCTTAGCTATTCTCATCTAAGTATGAGACATCTATGCTCAAAACTGTGAATTACACCTGTAGGTTACACTTTTGCAATATGTTTGACGAAATGTGTGTCATGGCTAGTAGGGGTACAATCAAGGTCTTGAACAAGTATTTGCTTTAGTATTGTGATCTCCATGTTATCTTATTGATTTGAAGAGATGAATCAATTCTGGGCAGTGACTTGGGCTCTAAGCCTGAAAAAGTGGCTTAAATCTCGGGGTTGCTAGCACAACACTGGCAATTATACTCCACAGTCATTGGCAGGCAGGCCTATGAGAGCAACTTTAGGTTGCTGGTCACTCCCTTGCCCATAGCATGAGAGAGACTATGGCCCAAGAGACCTAAAACAACAGTGGGACCCAGGGACAAGCTATTTGAGTGGTTGACTTATCCTCTGAGGGTTTTGTTGATGATGTTGGATGTCTATATGGTGTGTTTCCATCAGTTCCACTTCCTTAATGTGAATTAGGAGGTTGAATCATATCATAGTGGCCTCTCGTCGCATTTTTACCCCTGCTGGTCGGTTTCTTGGGTAGATGTGGGAGGAGGGTGTTACAGAGTGTTAAAAATAGCAATAATAAATTACAATTTAATTTGTTCTTGAATTAAATTGTGAATTAAGTAGAAATTCTATTCTCATAGCAACTTGTAATAGCTAATTAAGTTAAATTGATTTAATTGACTTAAGAAATTCGAGTTGGAAGTTTGTTATGAAACTAACTCACAAAAAGATAAAAAAGATATATCAACGCCTTAGAAATAAGCCTCATAGAGGGGGAAACCTCCTTTACATTAAACAAATGAACAATTCTTGGATGATTCAAATGAAAAAACCTCCTTTCTATATATAGGAGTCTAAGGGGTCACAATATAACCAAATCCGACCTAACAATAATAATATGAAGGCACAAAAATAACAATAGTGGGATTCTATGGGGCACAATAGGGGTACAACAATAACAATATGGGGACAATAGGGGTACAACAATAACAATATAGGGACAATAGGGGTACAACAATAACAATAAGGGATATAATGACAATAGTAGTGGTGGAATCACTAGTATTATAGGGACCTAAAATGCCCCTCTCCTTCAAAAAAGTGTTGTCCTCAATGCTTGAGTAGTTTTGGATGCTTCTGTATAAAATTATCATTCTCCCATGTGGAATCTTCAATGGGTAAGTTCTTCCACTTGATGAGATACTCTAAAATTGATCAATTTCGTAGCTGTCAAGTTCTTGTTTCTTTGACTGCTTCAGGTTCCAATATGTTTTTTCATTCCTCATAAAGTTCTGGCAATATTGTTTGAACTAGAATCTTGTCACCTATAACCTTCTTTAAGCATGAAACATGGAAAACTGGGTTCACTCGGGAAGCTGTAGGAAGCTCCAATTTGTATTGCATAGTACCTATCTTTTGCAACACCTTGTACAAACAATAATACTTTGGTGATAATTTATTATCCTTCTTAGCTTTCTTGAGGGACATTTGTTTATATGATTGTTGCCGTAGGAATACACAATCACCTACATCAAAACTTCTTTCACTGCGATGTTGATCTGCCTGTTGTTTCATTATATTCTGCGCTAAGGTGAGGTTATCCTTTAAGAGTTGGAGAACTTGTTGCGGATGCTCGATGTGATCTTCCATTGCTTGAACCTTAGAATTTTCTCTTAAATATGATGTGATAGATGGTGGATGATCTCAATAAAGTGCCACAAATGGGGTCATTTTTGTTGCAGTACGGAAGGAATTGTTATACCACCATTCAACCAGAGGCAACCATTTGACCCATTGTGTCTATTTATCAGATACAAAGCAACGAAGATATCTTTCTAAACATTTTTTTGCTATCTTAGTTTGCCCATCAGATTGAGGATGATAGGATGAGCTATGAGCTAACTGATTACCAAGAGAAGAAAATAATTCGGTCCAAAAATTTCAAGTGAAAATGGGATATCTGTCACTTACAATAATCTTTGGGTTTCCATATAGCTTTTGAATCGTTTCCATAAATGCAGTAGAAACTGTATTCACTTTAAATGGATGAGATAATGAACAAAAGTGTGCATACTTGGTAAATCTGTCAACTACCACCATGATAACACTCTTTCCTTCAGACTTGGGTAAACCTATGATAAAATCCATTGAAACCTCCTCCCAACATTGGCTTGGAATGGATAAAGGTTGTAATAGTCCCGGGGTCTTAATTGTTTCAACTTTATTTTGTTGGAAAACCAAACATTTCGCCACAAACTTGTGAATATCCGATTTAAGGCCATCCCAAAAAAATCCTTCTTAACCCCGTGGTAGGTTTTTAGAAATCATGAGTTCCCTCCTAAGGGAGAGGTGTGCAATTCCCGAAGAATATTTTGTTTGAGTTGGGAATTCTTACATAGGTATAATTGATCCTTGTACCATAATGAACCATTTTTCCAGCTAAATGTATCAGATGTACTGGGATCTTGTTGTATATTTTGAATGAGTGCCCACACTTCCTCGTCATTCTTCCATTCATCCCTTGCTTCGTTTATCCAATCTGGTTGGATAATAGAAATGGCGCAAAGAAATGCTCCACATCCTCATCCTTTCTTGAGAGCGCATCTACCACAACATTTTGCTTCTCTTTTTTGTAGATGATTTCAAAGTCATAACCAACATCTTTGTGACCCATTTTTGCTGCTCTTCTGAAGATAATCTTTGTTCTAAAAAGTATTTAAGACTATCATGATCTATTTTACCTTGAAGTGTCTCCCCATTAGGTAGGGTCACCATTTCTTAAGTGCATGTAATATTGCCAACATTTCTTTCTCATAAATAGCTTTGTGTAAATACTTTCCTTTGATTGGACGACTTTCAAAAGCAATGGGTCTTTATTCATGAATTAAAAAGGCACCAATTCCATATCTCGAGGCATCACATTCCACAATAAAGGTTTTTGTGAAGGCTGGTGTAGCTAAGACTGGTGCTTGGCACATTGCCTCTTTAAGATGTTCAAAGGCCTTTGTTGCTTCTAGAGTCCATGAAAATGCATCTTTCTTCAATAATGTTGTTAGAGGCGCTGCTATTCTCCCATAATTCTTAACAAACTTGCGATAATACCCTTTCAACCCGCGAAATCCTCGTAGATGCTTTATGGATGTGGGGATTTTCCATTTCTTAATGGTTTTAATTTTGCTAGGGTCTACCTTAACACCTTCATGAGATACAATATGACCCAGATATTCCATCTCTTGTACTACATAGAAACATTTGGAGATTTTTGCATATAATTGTTTCTCCTCCAATAGCTTGAGAACCATGTCAACATATTGGACATGATCCTTCCAAGACTTTCTCTAGATTAGTATATCAACAAAAACATTAACATAAATTTTCTAGGGAAGGGTTTGAAAATGGAATTCATCAAACCTTTAAATGTAGAGGGTGCATTAGTAAGGCCAAAAGGCATGACCGAAAATTCATAATGACCCTCATGAGTTCTAAATGTTGTTTTTGGAATGTCTTCAGTCTTCATTATTATTTGATGATATCCTGAATGAAGATACAACTTGGTGAAGTAAATTGATCCATGCAATTCATCCAAAAATTAATCAATGACAGGAATGAGAAATTTATCTTTAATAGTGAGCTTGTTGAGCTCCCTATAATCTGGACACATGCTCCATGATCCATCCTTCTTGTGAACCAATAATCTAAGTTGAATTATACTAGCATCTAGCATTTCTGCAACCATACGTTCAATTTCACTCTTTTGGACATAGGGATATCTGTAAGGTCTGATGTTCAAAGGAACACTTCCTGGAATCAAATTAATAACATGATCATGATCACGAATAGGTGAGATGCCTTTGGGAGTCTCAAATATCTTGGAATGATTGTCCAAGACTTTTTGGAGATTTGGAGAAATGGATGATTTCGATGTGGGAACCTCTAGTGAACATAATTGTGCAATTATGCCTCATTGTTATTTCTTTAGAAGCTTTGTCATTCTATTAGAGCTGATTATCTTTCCCGGTTTCCCTGTGAAACCCCTTAATTCAACTTCCTTTCCTTCTGAAGAGAATTTCATGAAAGTTTCTTGAAAATTAAAAGCTATTGTACCCAAGGATTGTAGCCATTGGAATCCTAGTACAACATCAACACCACCCATTGGAATGGAAAGCATGGGGCTATTCAATACATATTCTCCCATGGATATCTTGATATTATGGCACTTTCCTGAGAAATTTATGGTTCCTCCACTTGCGACCATCAATTGACACTCTGGTGCTAGATATAGGAAGCAATTCAATTCCTTGGCTATCTTACAATGAATAAAATTATGGGCAGTTCCTGAATCAATCAACACTATTACCTTTTTCTTCTTGATATTCCCTTCTATCTTGATAGTTTGAGGAGTGGTAATTCCGACCAATGCATTACAAGATATGGTAGGATTCATTTCTTCTTTTTCTAGGGTTTATTCCTGGTGTATATCCTCTTCTTTTGACATTTTTTGTTCCTTTTCTTCCTTCTCTTCACAATCTATGTAAAATAATTTCTTCTCGGCACACTTATGACCTTTAGTGTATTTTCTATCACAACTATAAAAAAGCCATTTTTCTCTTTTTTCTTCCAATTTTTGTGGTGTCAACCTAGGTTGTGGATGGCTAGGGATAGAAACACTTCCATCTTTATGAATGTGAGTGGTAGGATTCCTTGTTTCCATAATTTTGCTTTCCATTTTTCTTGCCAACCTGAATGCCTTCTCCAACGAATATGGTTCCCAAAGGCGAAATTCATGTTGGATGTTATCTTTTAAAGTCCCTATGAACACATCAATCCTATGCTCCTCTGGAATACCTTTTACCCTTATATTCAATTTTTGGAAGTCCTCAATGTGCTCCATCATTGAACCCTTTTGTTTGAGATTTATCAATTGGCTAAAAAAATGTTGATTTTTGTATCCTCATAATGTGCTATCATTTCATCTGTAAAAATAGCCCATGTGACAATTTTTTTACGAGAGCAAAGCCATCGATACCATACAAACTTATTTGGTTCCAAATATAAAGTTGCAATGCGTACCTTTTGTGTGCTTTGCACATTATGGAGATCAAAAAATTGCTCCATCTGTAGTATCCATGTTCTGAGATCCTTGCCATAAAACTTCCCATATCGATCTATGCAATGTGGTGGTTCTTTGATCCAATATTAGAGTCTATGAAATCATGATTAACATTTATTTTGTTCTCATCATGAGTTTCCTTTACTACCCTTTCTCCATTAGTAAGCATTTCTTGTAGAAACTTTGTCAAATCTATCTTCAAATCTTCCATGCCTTTCTTTAAATAATCCATCTTGACTTCCATGCCATCCATCTTAGCTTCCACACTGTCCATCTTAGCTTCTGTTACTTTTTGTGCGAGTGAAATTTGTTGCACTTGGTCTTGTAATTTTGATATACCATGTTGCATTTCTTCATCTTTTTCATGAGTCATGCTATATATTTTAGGTTTCTTACTAGGAATTTCCATTTTCTTTCTTCGGGGCATTAATTACTGATAATAATTCTTCACTATGCCCTTTGAATTCCTTCAAACTAATTTTTAAAACCAAGCTTATGCAAAAAAAAAAAAAAAAGTACACATCTTTTCTCACTTTGTAGGAGCTCGATATTTAATCTGACGTATCTCTATAATTTTGGATCTCCAAGGTATAGAATATATTTTTGCAGTAATCCTCTGAGTAATATTTCTAACCCCACAAGTCTTATCAAGATTGGATTCTCCAATGAAGAGTTATGCCAAATATCCTACGATGACCTGAGTATAGATTGGTTCAATAGAGCGAAGTTGTACGACGTGTCGCGGGTCACCGTTTCAACCTTAGGTTCTGAAAATGATATCCAAAAAACTATAGTCTATTCTCTTTCTGTAACTTCTGACGAAAATTGAATTTGATGCTCAGAGCGAAAGTTATGATGATTTTCCCAAGGTCACCTGTTTGGAATGTAATTCAGGGGTTTGCAAAAACCCTAACTTCCTCAGATTATATCTCCGAAAATATAGCGAGACAAGATCTAAAATTCGGGCCCGAGGTTCAGACTGATTCTATCTCAAATGGGTTTTTTTTTAAGCTTCAACAACTTTGTGGCGAAAAGGTTATAGCAAAAATTCCATGATGACCTGTTTGGAGCAGCGAAACCCTAGAATCCAAAGCTCTGATACCAAATGTTATGAAACCAACTCACAAAAGGATAGAAAAGATGGATCAACACCTTAGAAATAAGCCTCTTCGAGGGGGAAACCTCCTTTACATTACACAAATGAACAATTTTTGGATGATTCAAATGACAAAACCTTCTTTCTATATATAGGAGCCTAAGGGGTCACAATATAACCAAAACTGACCTAATAACACAAAAATAACAATAGTGGGATCCTATGGGGCACAATAATAACAATATGGGGGCAATAGGGGTACAACAATAAAAATAAGGGATACAACAATAATAGCAATGGGGGAATCACTAGTATTATAGGGAACTAGCAAAGTTTCTCTTGAGTCATGTAGAGTGATCCCTAAATTTTAGGGGTCCAGATTGAGTTCTTATTGAGTTTTAATTATTTATTTTAGTTTCTATGAGTTAAATTCATTTAAACTAGTTCAAACTGTTGGAGGGACTAGTGAGTGGTCAAGTGAATTAAATTGGATTTAATTCACATGCAGTGATCAATTAGATAACTGATAATTCACTCAAAAATAACTCATGCATGTTAGTTCATAGGAAGACCCAGTTGAAATTAGGGTTCACGGGTAATGTACTATCAATTGTATAATTTTCCGAGCTGTACAAATAGTGCATGCAATCACCCGAGGACCTATGTTTGGATTGCGTAGTTATGAAGAATGGATTTACCAATTAAATATGGGTTAATTCCTCCAGGGATTGCACAAGGAAGTAGGGCTTGGAAGGCTAGTCAATTGGCTTAGTGTTGGCCAAAGTCAACCTAGGAAGTAGAGAGTTATATTGTACTAGTGCATGATTTGTTCATGACAAACAATCATTGTATTTTCTTCTCAGATCTTCTGGTTAATGTAATATAGATAGTCGAGGTTTTTAGCAGTTCCTTTCCCCAGAGAAATATTGTGTTATGTGCGACTGATATTCTTTCTTTTCTTCTTATTGTTTTCATTGATCAATTTTAGTTTCTGCTAAAGAGTATAGTAGATTCTTGTCTTATGTTTTAGCATATCACATAATCTGTTGAATCTACAAGTAAAATTCTACAAAAACAATGAGCCAGTTAGTTATCAAGGTTTAGTCCTTAAAGCACTGAAGGGCACAAGCTACACAAATACAAAAAGACAATGAGCTACTCAGAACTTAGGCTAAAAGGCATAAAGTACTATAGAGCATACATTGTTGTAACTTGTAAATTAAAGAAATGAAATTGGCAATGACACTATTCATGCATAGACAATTAAATAGGCAATATCCTCCTATTATATCAAATATTAGATACATAAAAGAATAAAAAAAGCATATTGTATACTTAGCATTGCTTTAATTGTTACTTGATTTTGATAAAATTTTATTGTACAACAATTAGATATCGCAGAAGAATAATAATTAACCCCTTTGTTAAGATAATTTTAGTTTGAAAAAATAGCTTTTTGGGGTTTGAAACCATAACTTCTAAGTTGTATAACTAATGAGTTTCCAATGAACCATGTCCCTAACTTGTGAAATTAACTCTTTAATTATGTATTTAAATTGTTGTAAATGTGTTTGTTTAATAAAAATAAGAAATCTTATTAAGTGAATAAATGTGCAATTTTCTTATGAATATTGATGAGACAACAATTACACATGTTACAACCAAATCCAATCTTGAATTTATATGCAAATAGTCTATTTCATAAAGTTGTGAGACATGAGTGCTAATGATTGCTTTTTTTGTATTTGTATTATATTTTTTTTTCTTGTATTTCAGAAATCATATGATTTTTATTTCCTTTTATTTAATGATAAACAAAAAGGAAGAAGAAGTAAAAGTTCAAATGATTTAACAAAATAAAAAGTAAAAGGAAGGAAAGTTGAGATCAAAACAATTAAAACTTAGAGAAATATTCAAAGAATGGAGCGATAAAACTAAAATCTAAAAATTAAATTTAAAGAAAAGTAAAATAAAACATTTATGTAACAAAAATTTATTTACAAAACACCTAAGTAGTAACATTTTAAGAAAGAAGCCAAGATAAATGAAAAAATGTTATGCATAAGAAATGAAATGCTGCAGAACATGAGGGGATTCTGAATAGTAAATGAACAATCTTTTATTGCTTCAATATGTGAATACAAATCTGCATAAAATAGTTCGTAAATTATTAAGGAGAGGACAAAGTCACTTTTAAACAAATCAATGGCATGAGAGAAATAACCAAACTTATGCATAACCATCATATCATCAATACCTACTGTCAGACATGCAGTAACTCCACCAAATCAATTTCCTTCAGGTTGGTCTTTATTATATACATGAGGGATACTGTTCACTTCATCTCCCGATGACTGTTCATATTTCTTATTATTTATTTACATCAATTGTATTTATTCACCCAATTCAGATGATTAGGTGTTAACATTCCCCCCCCTTAATCTGAAGGGATGTTGGTGAGTCTAAGCATCATTCTGAATCGTTCAAGCTTTTCTCTTTCAAGTGATTTGGTGAAGATGTCTGCAATTTGCTCATTAGTGGAACAATGACGGAGATGGATTGCCTTGGCCTCAACATGATAGCGAATCAGATGATATTTAGTATTGATGTGATTCGTTCGATCATGGAACTTTGGGTTCTTGGCCAACTTTATTGTAGAGGTATTGTCAATCATGAGTGGAGTTGATTGTACTTGTTTTACCTACAAATCTTCAAGAATTTTCCTGAGCCACACAATTTATTTTGTTGCCTCAACTGTTGCCACGTATTCTACTTCTATTGTGAATCTGATGGAACTGATTGTTTGCGTGATCTCCATGAAACAGCTCCCGATCCAAGACTCATAGCATATCCTTAAGTAGATACCCCAGTTTCTTTGTCTCCATCGAAGTCTGAATCAGAGTATCCAATCAAACTGAAGTCGTCCACTTGTGTATACTTGATTCCAAAGTCTTGAGTTCCCTTCAAGTACCTTAGAACTCTTTTTGCAGCAAACCAATGTCCTTCACAAGGCTTTTGCATAAACCTGGAGAGGATTCCAACAACAAACAAAATGTCTGGTCTGGTAGTAGTTAGGTAGTTGAGACTTCCTACAAGCTGTCAATACTTTGTTGCATCCTCAAATTCTTTTCCTTCAATAGATGTGAGGTTTAAGTTTTGTTCCATTGGAGTAGTAAGAGGATTGCATTCTATCATGCCAAACCTGTTCAACATATCTCCAATGTATTTCTTTTGAGAAAGAAATATGGACTTCAGATTTTGAGTTACTTCAATACCAAGATAGTAATGAACATAGCCCAAATCAGTGATTTCAAAAATTTTCCCCAATTCCTTCTTTATGGATGCAATGTAGCTTTCATTGTTCCCTGTCATCAAAAGATCATCTACATATACCACAAGATATACAACTGTTTTTCCAACTTTCTTGACAAATAAAGTTGCATCATCAAGATCATAATGTTTGAAATTGAGTTTCAGAAGATGCTCAGTTAGTTTTCATATGAGGCTCACAGTGCTTGTTTGAGGCCTTACAAGGATTTCACAAGTTTGCATACTTTTTGTTCAAGTCCTTTCACAGCAAATCCTTCAGGCTAGGACATAAAAACATCCTCTTTTAGATATCCATTCAAGAAAGCAGTTTTTACATTCATTTGATGGACTTTCTAACCGTTCTGAGATGCTAAGGCAAAGAGTGTCCAGATGGTAGCCCATTTTGCTGTGGGGGAAAAATTCTCCTCATAATCGACCCCTTCCTTCTGTGCAAAACCTTTTTCCACAAGCCTGGCTTCGTGCTTGTCAAGTGAGCCATCAACTTTATACTTGTTCCTCTAGACCCACTTGCAGTCAATTGGTTTGGTTCCTTATGGAGGAGCAACCAGCTTCTAAGTGCCATTCTTTATGAGGGCATCATACTCCTTTTGCATCGCTTCTTTCCACTCATCATGAGAAGAAGCTTATTTGAAGGAAGTTGGTTCAAAATCTGTAGACAAGTTCAATTCACAATCATAAGAAACATCCATATCAACAGGTGAATTAGAGTCATCTACATCACCTCCATTTTGCCGGTTTGAATTTCTAGTTCCTGTCTTTCCAACCTCATGAAGATGAACACTTTCAAGTGTCTTTGTCAGCCACTTTGGGGGACCTTTCTCAGATGGTCCAGGCTGCTCCGTTGATTGAGTTAGGACTGAATCAAGATTGAGTCTCCCAATTCTATCAATCACATCACTTAAAGCATCATCCGTTGTTGGAATTTCATGTGGAGGAGAGAGTTCTTCCGAAGAAGATTCACATGTTGATCTAGTATAGGAATCCCCCCTTCAAGATGTGGAATCTGATTATCAAATTCTTGAAATTATTTTTCATTTGCGAATCTATCCAAGCGATCAAGTTGCCGCTCAACAACATTGTCAGTTTTGGATGATTCAAGGAAAATTACATCTCTAGATACAACAAACTTTTTATTGACTTCATCATAGAGACGATAAGCTTTGGAGGTGTTTGAATGCCCCAGGAAGATACACTTATGACTTCTTACACCAAGTTTGTTTCTATGTACCTTTGGTATCAAGGCATAACAGGTGGAACCAAAGACCCTAAGATGCTTTACCGAAGGAACATGCCCATACCACATTACATATGGAGTCTTGTTTCTAATAGCATTAGATGGACATATATTCTTTATATATGCAACACATAGAACAACAACAACCCAAAACATTGTTTTTACATTTTTGAAGAAAAGCATGGAGCATACCATATTTAAGATTGTCCTATTCATTCTTTCAGCTACACCATTTTGTTGGGATTATAAGGTACATTCATTTGATGTTTGATCCCATGTTGGTGAAGATAGTTTTCAAATTCATTTGATGTGTATTCTTTTCCATTATCAGTGCAAATATACCCAATATGATATTGTGCATCATTTTCAATCCATTTATGAAAGTTCTTGAATGTTTGAAAAGCATCAAATTTGTTGTTCAATAAATAAACCCAACACATTCTAGTGTAGTCATCAATAAATGCCATCATATATTTATTTCCATTTGCAGAAGGAATAGGCATTAGACCATATAAATATGAATGAATGAGTTCAAGTTTTCTATGTGCTCTTGAATGTGAATCATGAAAAGACTGTTTGCTATGCTTTCCTAGAATGCAAGCATCACATTGCTTAAATTTCCTAGTAATTGTAGGCAAACCAACAACACCATTTTCTTCAACAAGCGGATGCTGTCATAGTTCAAATGTCCAAATCTAGCATGCCATAATAAACTTGATGGAAGTGTACCTTATTCATAATGAAAATTGTATGAGAAATGTTGTGCACGAGCAGAGGTACCTTGCAGCTTGAGAAGCCTTTCTTCTTCTATTCTCCTCATGACAAGTGAGTGGTTAGATGCTTTTCTCAACTCAAGCTTGCCATCAAACATATGAATGGAGTGACCTTGTTGGCGGATGTGGACCAAAGATAGCAAGCTTCTCTTCAGCTGTGGGAGATATAGAACATGATGCGGAAGAAAGTCAGGAAGACCAGGAAATTTAAGCCTGATTGTACCAAGCCCTGATGGCTTGATTTTTGATTGGTCTACAAAGTATACTGCTCCATCAACATTGTTAGTAAATTCTTCAAAAAAATATTTTCTATGAGTCATGTGGCAAGTTGCTTATGAATCAAGCAACCATTAATTTTTCCAAGAAGCAAGTGAAGCATTAAATAAATCTTCATTTACTCCAATATTACATTGTGCCACAACATAGTGAGCGGATTCAGGTGCTTTACCTTTGTCTGTATCGTTAGTTTTACCTTTGGGTTTATTTCTTTGTTGCTCAATTTTGTCCCAAGGTAACTTGCATGTAGAGGCATCATGTGATCCATTTCTTTTGCAGCGTATGCAGTGCAAATCTGCCTTTTCTCCTTGAGAGTGTCTGCCCCCCTGCCTCTGAAATAACTTTCTCTTCCTCTTTGACCACCTCTTCCTCTGAAAGAATCTTGAGCAGGATGCTTTTCTTTACGAGCAAGGCACACAACCTCTTCAGAAGATTCAGGGTCTGTCTTCTTTCCAAAAGCTTTCTCTCTTTTAGCAAATTTTTTCACAAGAGAGTCAAAGGTAATGTATTTAAGATTTCCATTTGCTTGCAATGACTCAAGATAATTGGAGTAAGTAGGATAAAGTGCCTTGAGAAAAGCGATAAGAGGAATATCCAAATCGATTTTAGTGGCTTTGATATCATGCATTATAGACTTTACTTCGGATGCAAGAGCAAAAGGATCATTATTTTGCAATTCAAAAGTGAAGAGTTTAATCATGAGTTGAACAACTTCATGTGCAGAATGTGAGTCATAGAGTTCTTTCAGCTTTTGTAAGGCATCGAAAGCAGTTGAAAATGGTTTAATATGGCGACTCACCTCTTCACTTACAGATGCTGCAATTAATGCATAGGCTTTGTTGTTCTTATTTTCCCAAACAGTGAGCTCTTTTTCTGAGGTAGGCTGTTCTAGCTGTATGTCTCCATCTCCAATGCACACTCCTTTCCACAACTCATTGAAAATGAGGGTGTGTTTTATCATCCGTGACCACTCAGGATAGTTCTCCTTGCCAGTGAGAACTATTCCCACAATGGATATGATTGAATGCATACTGTAACAAAAACTTCTGCTGCAAAATTTTAATCTTAATGGGAAAAAAATATAATTATGATATGACTGGACAACAAATTCAACTGGACAACAAATGTCAATACCCAAGACTACAAAACTATACAAGAATTAGCATGATTAGGTGTCAACACCTACAAATAATGAAGAGTATAAATGGAATGGAAAATAAATATGATACCTTAATTGACCTTTAACTTATAGACCTTTTCCTTTGCACCCTTGAATTATCTTGGGATGAAGCCTGCATGCCAACAAACATCATTAGCTCACAAAGATCAGATGCAAGAAATAAGGGAAAGAAACAATAAAAAGGGAAACCTCACAACACCTCACAACACCCTTACTCATTGTTTTGGCAGCATGTAGGTATATGGTGAGTGGAAATCCTTTGTTTGATGTGGTCTGCTGCCTTTTATAGATATTCTTTTGCAAATGAGTAGCCTTTAACATCTTCCATTGACTGTCTAATGGATGCCAAATAGTTGTATTCGTTTTATCTGTTGGTAGCTGTCATCAATCTTCTAATTTTCATTTTGTTCGATCATCATAATTAGATGCCTAAATATGGTGCCTATAAACACATTTGTTTATTCATACGCCTCCAATGACTTTTTCTTTTTACAAGTTATTTACATTCACTCGTTCTCCTTTTTTCTTTTATTTGATCCATCTTTATAATACAATCCAAAACATCAAAATTGGTGATATGCATTTTTACCCTCCATTCATCCAAGTTTAATTTAATTTCTAAATTGTATGAGAAATTGACTTTTTCTTCAGTATTTTTTTTACTAGTGCTATCCAATAAACCTCGCATTAAGTTCTAGTATTTATTACTGAACATTATTGTATTTTACAATCTTCTTAGGTCTTTAATACATACCCAAGTCATCACGTATTTGTTTTCCATTTGCAAATTGCATGTATGAATATTCTTAAGATAATCATTTCTAATGTACTCAGAAAAGAACATGGGTTTTTCCCAACCCTGTAACTTTTCATGTTCACCTTTTGGTAACTTCATTTTTTCTTTTATTGGAAAAAAGAATAAGATAAAGATTATATGAAGAAATTATTGTCTTTTAACAGTAGCAACGTCCATTCATTTTTTTTACCTCACCAATATAACCAGTCTCTTGAAAATATCAAGCATCTAAATTATTTCTCCTCAATTATCTCAGGTATTCAAGGCAAGCCTACGCGAGTTATTCACCATGGAACTTATTTGGAAGGATATTTCTTTGTCATTTGATTATCGATTTCACTGGACAATTTTGAATAATTATTCTAATGCAAAACAATTAAACAATCTATTGACTTGATATGCAAATAATCCATTGCATAAGGTTGTGAGAAATGAGTGAGTGCTAATGATTGTTTCTTTGTTTTTGTATTATATGATTCATAAACAAAACAAAAAGAAGACTATTAGAATATTAGATCTACTAAACTAGATATCTATCTAAGAAACCAACAATATATCAACATATAAATAAGAACAGAAAGAGAACAAGGAAAAAGAATACAACAAATATATGTGGTTCCTACAATATTACGAAGAGAGAAACTACAAATAATGTGATACAAATGGTAGTATGCTGTGAGCACAAGATAATATGTGATGGTATCAAAAAATGGTATATGCCTTAAGAGGCTCACTTGGCCCTATTATATACCCAGAGATGTGGAGGAATTACTCTCACATATTAATGTGGGATAATATAATTATCCAAAATAACACCTCTTTATATAATAAAGGGATACAAGAGTATAATATGCCATAATAAATATGGGATATAATGTGTTACTCTTTTACATAAGATTTTGGACAACTTCCGAGCTAATACAAAGACATTATTACCTTCCAAGGAATATAATATATTCCAACACTCCTCCTTAATAATGGCTGGGAGAAAGCCCACGGGGCTTTGGATTGACGGTGAATGGGTGTACTGTTAAGGCACTCCTTGCGATAGGTCACCGGTTCAAATCCCCTGTGGGTGATTAGGTAGTATTATATAGAAAAAAAATAATGGTTGGGAGAAGGGCCCATCGTAACACTAAGGAAGTAAGGAGTCATTAATGCTCCCCCTTGATGAAAACTTCCCTCATCCCAAGCAAAGAACGAGGATGCACATACTTCACTTCTATCAAGGCTTTGGTGAAGGTATTGGCTGTCTACTGCTCGGTAGGACAATACTCCAGATAAAGAATACCATCAACGACAAGACCTCGAATATAATGAGAATCAAGGTAGAGATGCTTTGTCTTGGAGTGATATACCAGATTATAAGCAAGCTAAATTTCACCTTGATTGCCACATTTCAACACAGTGGGCAATTTCGAAACCAGACCAAGCTCGGTAAGAACATGCCGTAACCAAACGACTTCTTCAGCTGCTTCTTTGGCTAATCTATACTCTACTTCACATGAAGATAAATAAAGTGTCTTCACCTTTTTATTGGACCAAGAGATCGAACCTGAACCAAGTTGAAATATGTAACCAATAGTGGACCGTTGATTAGAACTGTCACCTGCCCAATCAAAATCTATATAACCAAAGAGTAAAATTGTAGCAATGCTCAAATAAAATACATCATAATGCAATTTCCCCTGTAAATATCACAAAATTCTATTGGCTGTCTGCCAATGACTTTCATGAGGTTGATGCATGAATCGAGGAACCATACTAACCGCAAAAGAGAGATCTGGCCTGCAATGAGTTAAATATATAAACTGCCAATGAGATAACGATAAAGAGTAGCATCAACCAGTGGAGTGTTACACTCTACAATTAACTTTACACCGGATTGAAATGGCGTAGGAGCAATTTTACAATCACTCATATGGAAACAAGCCAATAAATCTATCACATACTTAGGCTGAGAGAGAGAAAAATACCATCGACCATATGCCAGATCTGAAGAACCAATAAATAGAGTAATGTACCAAGATCTGTCATCTCAAACTGCTTCTGAAGAGCAATTTTCATATCTTTAATTAATACAAGTTGGCTGCCAATGATAATTAGATCATCCACATATATCTCTTACAGTTTATTTTCTTACCTTTATTGATGACTTTAGTAGAAAATCTTGGGTTTATTTTTTGAAAAATAAAAGTGAAACATTTGTAAAATTTCAAGAATTTAAATCCATGGTTGAAAATGCATCTGGTAAGAGTATTAAAACCTTGCAATCTGATAATGGGGAGAACTTGTTAAGCAAGAATTTGATGCATATTTATTTAAACTGTTGGCATTATGACACAAGTTTGGCACTATGACACAGGTGTTGTCCTTGATGGAAACTCACTCAGATGGCAGATCACTTTTTAGGCTCTCAGAATGAAAGAAAAAGAGGTATACGCAAGTTCCCTTTGACGAAGTCGCGTATACACGCAGGATTGCTGACCAAAAGTCACGTATGCGTATGCACGCACTTTCATGGACGAAAAAGCGCGTACGCGTGGGAAAACTTATTTTTGGTCCAAGGTATTGATTCTTTATGGTTTTGGACCATGGTATTGTGTAAGGCCTAAGACTATAAAAGGGGAAGGAGATCATTAGACAAAGGTATTGACTCAAGCATTGAATATCTTATGAAGAGCTAGATCTGGAATACTAGTCATTGGGTTATGGTGCATAGCTGGATCTGAATCAACGAGGAACCTGAGCGCAAGAAGAAGGATAAGTAATATTGATGGGTCAAGATCTTAAGACTTGAATAGTAGTATCTTTGTGTGATTTTGATCTGTTATTTTTAGCGCACGACTTGATCTATAAATCTGATAATCTGGGTATAACTGATGTCTGAATAAGTGAAAAGGATAAATTATCTTTTATAGATCTGTACGTAGGTTCAGTGAAGCAAAGGCGCGTATACACACTGGATATGTAATTCAAAATCGAGTATATGCAAGTTAGCCTTAATTCATCAACGTATGCACGCAGGTTGTACACATTGAAGTAGCGTACGTCTTTTGAAATATGTTTTAGCAACTTCTATTTATTGCTGCAGTGTTTTGGGTTCAGAATTGGTGTCTGGTTACTGTCACTGTTTTCTGAGTACAACATTCAGAGAAGTGACTATTTGATTAAGTTTTGTTTGGTGCAAAGGAGATGCAGATATACTTGATGTTTGATTGATGTTATTCATGGATCCAGTCTGAAAATTTATGAAACGTGGTCCCTAAAAGAAAAGAGAAGGTTGTAGCCATCTGTAGGTCAGCACCTACGTACTAGTACCTCAGCTAGTACAAGAGCTAAGGGGGTTGTAGCTCCCTTCCAGGAAAAGCTGGAGAATGAGAGAAGGTTGTAGCCTTCTGCAGGTAGCAGCCTGCGTACTGGTATAAGACTGCACCAATATAGAATCATTGTAAAAATAAGTTTCTAATTAAAAGAAGATAGAGACGAATTGCAGCAGGTGGTTTTCACCCACATTGGGTTTCCACCTTATATCTTGTGTTCTTATGTGTGACTGCTTGTTCTGTTTTACTGTTCCTAGTTACTGTTCATATGGTTTGATGCACAGATTAATGATCAACATCTGAAGAATAATTTAAATTACAAGTTTGCTGGTTTCCTTAACTGTAGTTGCGTACATACGCGATTTTCACTAACTGAAGTAGTGTATACAACTCTGATTGTGAAATGAAAAATAATTGACCTAATAATACTGATTCACCCCCCCTCTCAGTATTATTTCCAACAATTGGTATCAGAGCCACGTTCTTCAGAAGAGGCTTGATCACTTGAAGGAAGATCTATCATCATGAGCAACTACGAAAAGGAGGCATCTATCAGGCCACCAATCTTTGATGGAAGAAAATTTTTTTATTGGAAGGTAAGAATCAAAACCTATCTTCAATCTCTTGGTACAGAAGTTTGGGATATCGTGGAAACAGGATACACATTTCCATCAACAACTCCTACAGATACGGCTGGTAAGAAGCGGTATGAAACAAATGCAAAGGTTGTCAATACTCTATTAGGGAGTTTATCTCAATAAGAATTTGTCAAGGTTATGCAGCTCAAAACCGCAAAAGAAATATGGGACAAGATCATTATGAGCTATGAAGGAGATGATCAGGTAAAACGTGCAAAACTACAAACTATTAGAATCCAATATGAAAATCTCAGAATGCAGAATGATGAAAGTGTGGCTAATTATTTCTTATTTATAGATGAGATTGTTAATTGTATGAAAAACTTGGGTGAAGAGATAAAAGAAGCTACTTTGGTTGAAAAAGTTCTAAGATCTTTGTCTTCTAAGTTTGAATCAAAAGTTTCGTCCATAGAAGAAAAATAGAATCTTCAAAGCATTACCATGTCATAGCTACACGAAATCCTAACTGCTTTCGAAATGAGAAAAGGGGGACCATCAGACATGAGAGAATCTCCGTTCAAAGCCTCAGGAAAAGGAGAATACAATGAGTCAAGACATATGTCAGAAGGAGAGGAAGAATCAAACTTTGTCAAGAACCTTCAACGGGGTTCTGGAAGATTCAAAGGTAAGCTACCTTTTAAATGCTTTGCTTGTGGAAGAGTCAGTCACTATGCAGCCAAGTGTCCTCATAAAGATAAGCTTGACAAAGGTAAGGAACTAGTTAGATGGAACATAAAACAGAATGTAAGTAAGAAGAGCTATTATACACATGAAGACAGTGATGGATTTTCAAATAGTGATGAAGATGAACAAGGTAATGATTATAAACTTTTGATGGCTTTTGAAGATGATGATTTCTTGGATGCTATAGATGAAGAAGGTATTTATGAATAAATTTCTAAACTTAAAATTTGTTTAGAAGAAAAGAATATGATTATATATACTCTGACATTCCAACTTGCTGAAAGGGAAAAACATAATGAAAAGTTAGAATGTGAAATTGTGGGACTTAGAAAAGATATTGAGAAAACAAAAGCTCTTAATCTTAGATTTGCTAAAGGATCTGAAACTTTAGATTATATTATAAAAGTGCATCATTCTCCTCTAATCAAGACAGGTCTTGGGTATACTGAAGAAGCATCTCAAGCACATAAGCCATCTACCTCCAAAAGTTATCTTGAAGCAGCAAGGAGAAGTGAACAAGTTGACAATCGACAGCAAAGGCACAATTCAGATCATCAGGTAAATCAGGGACAATTTACTTCAAATATGAACAGAGATCACCAAGTAAATGGAGGGCAATCTACCTCAAGGATGAACAGAAGCTACAAAGAACCACAGGTAAATCATTCTCAATTTGCCTTCAGAATGAATGGCTATGGAAATTACAATCACCTTGACGGAAGGTTTGATAATCGTAGGAATTTCTTCAATGGCCAATGTTTCTCTTGTCATAACTTTGGACACAAAGCAGCTCAATGTGTTGCCTACAAGACCATCATGACCAGAGAAGCACGAAATCAAGGGAGTGTGACTGGAATCATGAAAAGGACCTACAATAACTTTTTTTCTCTTGAAAATGAAATAGAATGTTCTATTTGTAACAACTTCGGTCATGAAGATTCTGAATGCAGGAGTAGGTTTCGGCAAACAACTCAGAAGGAGCAAGCTTCATTGAGTCCCAAAATATGGAGAAAGAAAGAACCACAACCAGAAAGATGTGGTATAGCCTTATATGCGGAAGGACAAGAAAATCAGTGGTACATCGACAGTGGATGCTCGAAACATATGACAGGTGATAAAGAAAAACTTCAGTCATATAGTGCCTTAGAAAAGGAAAAGAAGGTCTCATTTGGAAATGACACCCCTGCATTCATAAAAGGTAAAGGTTCTGTTCTTTTGAAAGAAAAGGTCAAAGCTGGAAATGTTATGTATGTTGATGGCTTAAAGCATAATCTATTGAGTGTCAGTCAAATGTGTGATCAAGGAAATGAGGTAATATTTCGATCAAATGGATGTATTGTTCGTGAGCTTGATACAGGAGAAACAATGATCAAAGGCATAAGAACTCCAAATAATCTATACATACTCAAGGGAGGACAACAACAATGCTATCTAAGCAAGAATGATGAACACTGGCTATGGCACAGAAGATTGGGGCATCTAAGCTTCTCTCAGATAAGGAAAGCATGCAAATATCAAGCGGTTCGTGATCTCCCTAACATCAGAATTCCAGAAAATACAATATGAAAATCATGTCAGTTTGGTAAGCAAACCAGAACTAATTTCCCTGAGAAGGAAGGATTAGCTAGTAGGCCACTTGAACTTGTCCATACTGATGTATGTGGTCCAACTAGGAAAAGGTCACCTTGAGGAGAAGAATACTTCATATTGTTCATTGACGACTTTTCCAGGATGTGTTGGATAGGACTTCTGAAGCATAAAGACGAAGCTTTTGAAAAGTTCAAAGCATTCAAATCCTTGGTGGAAAACGAATCAGATCACATAATCAAATGCCTCAGGTTTGATTGAGGAGGGGAATTTACCTCAGATGATTTTTTCGATTTTTGTGAAGAACATGGAATAAGAAGGGAATTCTCTACTGCAAGGACTCCTCAGCAAAATGGAGTAGTAGAAAGGATGAATAGAACGGTTCAACAAATGGCTCGTGCTATGCTTGATGAGTCTGGAACTCCTACAACCTTCTGGGGTGAAGCTGCATTTACTACCGTTACTATTCTCAACAAGACAAATGTCTGGGTAAACAGCACTCAGACTCCTCATGAACTTTGGTATGGTAAGACTCCTACGGTAAAATACTTCAAAATTTTTGGAAGCAAATGTTATATCAAAAGGACTGATGAAAACCTTGGCAAGTTTGAACCTAGAGCAGATGAAGGCATCCTCCTTGGTTACTCTCCCCACAACAAAGGATATAAGTGTTACAATAAAAGACTTGGAAAAATTGTTGAAAGTATTGATGTAGTGATTGATGAAGAAGGAAATATTCCTAGGCAGGTAAAATCCGAAGATTTCGAAGATGATGAAGACTATCCTTCAACATCAAATCAGACTTATGATGAAGAAGAAACCCATGAGGCACCAGAAGAACATATAAGGATAGAAGAAAAGACTCCATCTAGGTACGTTCAGAAGAATCATCCAGAAACTTAAATTTTGGGGTAAAAAGAGGCGGGTGTACAAACAAGAAGAACTATTTCAGAAGCCTCAAGCTATCTAGCATTGCTCTCCTCCACTGAACCACAAAATGTAAGAGAAGCATGCAAAGATGAATGTTGGGTCAAGGCCATGAATGAAGAACTTTAGAAGATTGAAAAGAATAACACTTGGGAGTTCGTTCCTAGACCAAAGGATAAGAATGTCAAAGGGTCAAAATGGATATTCAAAAACAAGTTGAATGAAAATGGAGATGTTATTAGAAACAAGGCCAGACTTGTTTGTAAAGGGTATGCTCAACAAGAAGGCATAGACTTTGAAGAAACTTTTGGACCGGTTGCTACACTTGAGGCCATAAGAATGTTCCTTGCTCTTTCTAGCTCTCAGAAGTTCAAAGTATTTCAAATGGATCTGAAATCTACCTTTTTAAATGGAGACTTAGAAGAAGAAGTGTATATTGAGCAACCAGATGGATTCATCCTTGGAAATGATCTAAAACTTGTATGCAAACTTAAGAAGGCTCTATGGTCTTAAACAGGCTCCAAGGGCTTGGTATTATATTCTGGACAAATACCTCCATCAACAAGGTTTTTCAAAAGGATCAGCCGATAGCAATCTATACGTAAAAATTGATAATGATAAATTGCTAATACTTGTCGTGTATGTTGATGATATCATCTTTGGTAGCAATGAAGAAGCCATGAGTCAAAATTTTGCTTTGATGATGCATAAAGAATTTGAAATGTCCTTGCTTGGTGAGCTGACATATATTCTTGGTTTACAAGTCCAACAAAATAAAGGCGATATCTTTTTGTCACAAACCAAGTACCTCAAGGAGATCTTGAAGAAATATGGCATGGAAGATTCGAAACCAATATGTACCACTATGGTAATAGGATGCAGCCTTAGCGCCAATTATGATTCAATAGTAGTACATCAACCAACCTATAGATCCATGATTGGTAGTCTGCTCTATCTAACAGGTACCCAACCAGACATCATGCATGCAGTGGGAATAGTTGGAAGATTCCAGGAAAATCCGAAAGAAGCACACCTTCAGGCGGTTAAAAGAATTTTCAAATATCTTCAAGGGACACAAAACTATGGCTTATGGTATCCTAGAGATACAGATCTCACACTTCATGCATATACAGATGCAGATTGGGCAGGAAGCGTGGATGACAGAAAAAGCACTAGCGGTGGTGCATTCTTTATGGGTTCCAGATTAGTATCTTGGTTCAACAAGAAACAAAGTTCAATTGCTTTATCTACAGCTGAAGCAGAATATGTGGCTACTGCATCTTGCTGCACACAACTTCTTTGGATGATCCAAATTTTGCAAGATTTTCAAATCACTTGTACTCTACCTATCTCCATTTTATGTGATAATACAAGTGTAATCAGTATTTCAAAAAATTCAGTCATGCATTCAAAGACCAAGCACATACCTATCAATTATCATTTTCTCCGAGAACAAGTGCTTGAACAAAAGGTCAAATTGGAGTATGTTACCTCCAAGGAACAAGTTGCTGATATACTCACCAAACCACTGCCCAGGGAGACATTTGAATACCTCAGACAGAAGCTGGGAGTAGTTGATGCATCATCTTGCTGTTGAAACTTGTCTGTTTCAGAGAAAAGTGGTTGTACGCGAGTTTAATGAGGAGAATCCGCGTACATACGCCAGTTTATGTGGATACAGTCGCGTATATGTTGGTTTGAAGACAAACAATGGGCTAGGCTCAGGATGAAAGGAGTCTGATATGGGTCTGACAGAGACCATCTGGCACAGGTTCAGGGGGAGCATATATATTCTTCTAATAATGCATTGTTGGCATTATCCTAGAAGATCTTGGTTCAAGTTCACAGTGTTTTGGTTTCAGGGGGAACAGGTGCAGAAGGAGAACATGGTTGCTGGTCTGAATGATGATTGATAGATGTTGCTGATGATAGTTGTTGATAACTATCATAGTCTGGTTGTAGATATTTCGTCTCTATGTCATGTATTTCTTTTCTTATCAAGGTCATGTAACGGCCTAATTTGATTGCCCCACTATGCCTGGGGTGGATAATGTAATGTTCTTGTTTTATCTTGTGTAAACTTTTGGTGTATCCCCACTTGGATGGGAGATGGATGTATGCATGAGTCTTTGGTGGTAGGAAGGTCATTTATGATGTATAAAGTTATGTATCTTCTTGTAGAACATCTTCTTGCAGACCTTGCCTATAGTCAGGGGGAGCATGGATAGCAGAGCAGAGCAGATATTTCAACATGAACTCAGGGGGAGCATAACCCTTTGCCCTTGATTTCAAAGGGGGAGAATGACTTTGAGTGACTTGGAGTTGCCATCAAGTCCAAACGGGGAGATTGTTAGCATTATGACATAGGTTTGGCACTATGACACAGGTGTTGTCCTTGATGGCAACTCACTCAGATGGCAGATCACTGTTTAGGCTCTTAGAATGAAATAAAAAGAGGTATACGCAGGTTCCCTTTGACGAAGTCGCGTATACACGCGGGATTGCCGACCAAAAGTTGCGTATGCGTATGATGAAAAAGCGCGTACGTGTGGGAAAACTTATTTTTGGTCCAAGGTATTGATTCTTTGTTGTTTTGGACCATGGTATTGTGTAAGGCCTAAGACTATAAAAGGGGAAGGAGATCATTGGAAAAAGGTATTGACTCAAGCATTGAATATCTTATGAAGAGCTAGATCTGGAATACTGGTCATTGGGTTATGGTGCATAGCTGGATCTAAATCAAGGAGGAACTTGAGCGCAAGAAGAAGGATAATTACTATTGATGGGTCAAGATCTTAAGGCTTGAATAGTAGTATCTTTGTGTGATTTTGATCTGTTATTTTTGGTGCATGACATGATCTATAAATCTGATAATTTGGGTATAACTGCTGTATGAATAAGTGAAAAGGATAAATTATCTTTTATAGATCCGTATGCAGGTTCAGTGAAGCAAAGGCGCATCTACACGTTGGATTTGTAATTCAAAATCGCGTATACGCAAGTTGGCCTTAATTCATTAGTGTATGCATGCAGGTTGTACACATTGAAGTAGCATACGTCTCTTGAAATATGTTTTAGCTACTTCTATTTATTGCTGCAGTTTTCTGGGTTCAAAATTGGTGTCTGGTTACTGTTACTATTTTCTGGGTACAACATTCAGAGAAGTGACTATTTGATTCAGTTTTGTTTGGTGCAAAGGAGATGCAGATATACTTGATGTTTGATTGATGTTATTCATGGATCCAGTCTGAAAATTTATGAAACGTGGTCCCTGAAAGAAAAGAGAAGGTTGTAGCCTTCTATAGGTTAGCACCTACATACTAGTACCTCAGTTAGTACAAGAGCTAATGAGGTTGTAGCTCCCTTCCAGGAAAAGCTGGAGAACGAGAGAAGGTTGTAGCCTTCTGCAGGTAGCAGCCTGTGTACTGGTATAAGACTGCACCAGTATAGAATCATTGTAAAAAGAAGTTTCTAATTAAAAGAAGATAGAGACGAATTGTAGCAAGTGGTTTTCACCCACATTGGGTTTCCACCTTATATCTTGTGTTCTTATGTGTGACTTCCTGTTTTGTTTTACTATTCCTGGTTATTGTTTATATGGTTTGATGCACATATTAATGATCAACATCTGAAGAATAATTTAAATTACAAGTCTGCTGGTTATACTCTGGCTTCCTTAACTGTAGTTGCATACATATGCGATTTTCACTAACTGAAGTAGCGTATACAAATCTGATTGTGAAATGAAAAATAATTGACCTGATAATACTAATTCACCCCCCCTCTCAGTATTATTTCCAACATAAACATGGTATTGAACATCAAAAGACCGTTCCTTACACAACTCAACAAAATGGTGTTGCTGAAAGGAAAAACAAAACTTTAGTTGAAATGGCTAGATGTATGCTCTATTCTAAAGGACTGCATAAGAAATTTTGGGTTGAAGCCATATGTTATGCTAATTTAATTTTAAATAGAGTTCCTACTAAAGATGTTAAGCATATTACCCCCGAGGAAAAATGAAATGGATGTAAACCAAATATTAGTAATTTTAAGGTGTTTGGTTGTGAACGTTGGGCTCATATTCGTGATGAAAAACGAAAAAAGTTAGAACTCAAATCTCACAAGTGTATCTTCATTGGTTATGATGATAATTACAAGGCTTACAGGTTTTTTGATCCTTCTAATCAAAATGTCATAATTAGAAGGGATGTTCAATTTCATGAAGTCCCTTCCCCACCTGAGTCTGTAGAATCTCATGTTACCCTGAATTTACCAATACCACCTGTTACTCCTATTCCTGTTACTCCTTATTCTAGTTCTGTGCCTCTTATTTCTTCCTCTCCCTCAAGTATTCCACCTGAAACTCATGAAGCTCCTGAAGTGACTCATGTTCCTTCTACTCTTCCCGTTTGGGCTCGGAAAACTCTTAAATCTGTAAGTAGTGAGGTTGGAAATCCTTCCTACACTCGTCGAACTAGATCTAACTTTGCTCTTATGACCAAAGTTTTGGCCATAGATGATCCTTCTACTTATGCTCAAGTTAAGGGTAAGCCTCATTGGGAACAAGCTACGTCTACTGAATATGAATCTCTTTTGAGAAACAAGACTTGGTCTCTTTTTCCTCTTCCTTTACGAAAGAATTTAGGTGGATGTAAATGGATTTATAAAACTATGTTCACTGCAGAAGGTCAGATCGAAAAGCATAAAGCTATATTAGTTGCAAAAGGTTTCAATCAACTTGAAGGTATTGATTATAATGAAACTTTTGCTCCTATTGCTAAAATGAACACAATAAGAACCATTTAATCACTTTCCGCATATTATAAGTGAGAAATTCATCAAATGGATGTTAAAAGTTACTTTTAAATGGTGATCTTACTGAAGAAATTTATATGAAACAGCCTCCTGGTTTTATTTCTGCTGAATCCTCAAGTTTAGTATGCAAATTACACAAATCTTTATATGGTCTCAAACAAGCATCTAGGGCTTGGTATGATAAAATTGATGCATATTTCTTGAATAATGGTTTTAAGCATTGTATATATGATCCAAACCTGTATGTTAATAACTTTGGTGATAATGTCCTCATTATTGTTTTATATGTGGATGATCTAATTATCACTGGCAGCCAACTTGTATTAATTCAAGATATGAAAATTGCTCTTCAAAAGCAGTTTGAGATGACAGATCTTGGTACATTGCACTATTTCTTGGGTATTCAGATATGGCATATGACCGATGGTATTTTCCTCTCTCAGCCTAAGTATGCGACATATTTATTGGCTCGTTTCCATATTAGTGATTGTAAATGTTGAAGTCATGTATATGTTCTCTGTATATTATATGGGTACATGATGAGTTATGTATGGGTGTTAATTAGTTAACCCAGTTTACTGAGTTAAGTCCAGTTAAATTAGTTCCAAACTATTTGAGGAACTAATAGTGAGTTAACAGTGATGCATTAGTGTACTCAACTAGTGCTACTCTAGTTAACTAAAGATTCCCTCATCAGAAACTCATGCATGTCGATTCTGAGAAAGACCTAATTGAGATTAGAGTGCATGGACACTTGTAATATTTGTTGTATAATTTTATGAGTTATACAAATGGTGCAAGAAATCAAGAACTGAACCTAGTTTGGATTGTGCAGTTATGGATGATGAATTTCCATTTAAATACAAGCCAATTCTCTCAAGAATTGTGCAAAGAATTAGAAGCTTGGAGGCTTGGAAATTTGGCTAAGTGTTGGCCAAAGGAAGTCATCAGGTGGAGGTTAGGAAATAATTGTGCAAGTTAAGCTCGAGGTTGGGTAGAGAATATTGTATTCATCTAAATTCTTTGACCAAGGGTGCAAGGAAATAGGGATTTGGAGAGCAGGAGAATTGGTTAAGTGTTTGCCAAGAGTTTTTTTATGATGTGGAGATTGATTTTACTGAGTGCTAGGATTGTCCTTTTGAGAATAAGCATTGTAACATCATCTTTATTTTTTGATTATTGCAATACAGATAGTGGGGTTTTGAGCTGTGGCTTTCCCCGAATATTTATTGTGTTATGTGCCATTTATGTTCTTCCTCTTGTCGATTATTGTTTTGTTCGATCTTTATGTCCTTCCATTGCAAAGAGTAGAAGTATATTCTTGTCTCTTGTTTTAATATATTACATGAGCTTGTGAATCTACAGGAAATTATACATGGTCCATTGAGGGCTGAAATTGGGCAGGTTCTATTGAGTGGTTTTATCAAATGGATCATACCTTGCTAAGGGAGACCAAAGTACATAGTAGCGGAAGGAATCAGTGATATTGATGCAATCAGAGATCAAAGTGAAAGAGGCTAGAGCAGTCAGATACTGAAGAAGCATAAAGAGGGTTGACAACAGTGCAGAAAGGAAGAGTCAACAAAAGCGTAGAGTTTTCAGTCAACAGAGGCAATAACAGTCAAAGACTTTGATGACAGAGGCATCATTCTGACTCAGGTTGGATGTTTTTTGTTTCTATAGTTGCTGGAGCAACAACATTAGAGAGAATTGTTGCATGCAAAACATTCCAAAGTTTCAAGATCGAGATTGATTTAAATTCCTTTCTTGTTGAGAGGGATTGTTGAAAATAGCAACAAGAAATGATAAAAACAGAATCCAGAAATTATAGTTTAATTTGTCCTTGAATTAAACTGAGAATTAAAATCGAATTTTATTCTAATAGCAACTTGTAATAGTTAAGTAGATTGTGTTGACTTAGTTAACTTAGGAATTTCAAGTTGGAAGTCTTTCTGAATTCATGTATATGTTCTCCCTATATTATAGGGGTTCAAGATGAGTTATGTATGAGTGGTAATTAGTTAACTCATTTTACTAAGTTAAGTCCAGTTAAATTAGTTCCAAACTGTTTAAGGAACTAATAGTGAGTTAACAGTTAGTTGATGCATTAGTGCACTCAACTAGTGCTACTCCAGTTAACTGAAGATTTCCTCATCTGAAACCCATGCATGTCGATTCTGAGAAGGACCTAGTTGAGACTAGAGTGTAGAGACAATGTATTATTTGTTGTATAATTTTATGAGATGTACATATGGTGCATGAAATTAGGAATTAAACCTAGTTTGGATTGTGCAATTATGGATGAGGATTCTCCCTTTAAATACGGGCTAATTCTCTCAAGATTTGTGCAAGGAATTAGAAGCTTGGAGGCTTGGAAATTTGGCTAAGTATTGGCCAAAGGAAGTCATCAGGTGGAGGATATGAAATACCTGTGCATGTTAAGCTCAAGGTTGAATAGAGCATATTATATTCATCCAAATTATTTGACCAAGGGCGAAAGGAAATAGGGACTTGGAGAGCAAGAGAATTGGCTAAGTGTTGGCCATGAGTTTTCTTGTTAGTTGGAGATTGATTTTACTGAGTGTTGGGATTGTTATTGTGAGAAAAAGCATTGTAATCTCATCTTGATTTTTTGATTAATGCAATATAGATAGTGGGGTTTTGAGTTGTGGCTTTCCCCGGATATTTATTGTGTTATGTGCCATTGATGTTCTTCATCGTGTTGATTATTGTTTTGCTCGATATTTATGTGCTTCCGTTGTAAAGAGTAGAAGTAGATTCTTGTCTCTTTTATTAGTAGACTACATGAGCTTGTGAGTCTATAGGAAATTATATAGTAAACCCGCTCTTATGCCATTTCAATTCGGTGTAAAGTTAACTGTTGAGTGTACCACTCCACTGGTTGATGCTACTCTTTATCTTTAGATCGTTGGAAATTTGATATATTTAACTCACAACAGCCCAGATTTCTCTTTTGCAGTCAATATGGTTTCTTGATTCATCCAAAAACCTCGTGAAAGTCATTGGCATGCAGCTAAGAGAATTCTGCGATATTTACAGGGGACATTACATTATGGTGTATTTTATTTGAGCAGTGCTACAATTTTACTCTCTGGTTATATAGATTCTGATTGGGCAGGTGACAGTTCTGATCAACGGTCAACTGTTAGTTACATATTTCAACTTGGTTCAGGTTTGATCTCTTGGTCCAGTAAGAAGGTGAAGACTCTTTCTTTATCTTCATGTGAAGCAGAGTATAGAGTAGCCAAAGAAGCAACTAAATAAGCTGTTTGGTTACGTCATGTTCTTACTGAGCTTGGGTTGGTTCCGAAATCGTCCACTGTGTTGAAATGCGACAATCAAGGTGTAATTCAACTTGCTTATAATTTGGTATATCACTCCAAGACGAAGCATCTCAACCTTGATGCTCATTATATTCAAGGTATTATTTCCGATGGTATTCTTTATCTGGAGTATTGTCCTACCGAGCAATAGGGAGCTGATATCTTCACCAAATCCTTGACAAAAGCGAAGTATGTGCATCTTCGTTCTTTGTTTGGGATGAGGGAAGTTGTCATTAAGGGGGAGCAGTAATGACTCCTTCCTTCCTTAGTGTTAGGATGGGCCCTTCTCCCAGGCATTATTAAGGGGGGGTGTTGGAATATATTATATTCCTTGGAAGATAATAATGTCTTTGTATTATGTTGTTAGTTTTCCACAATCTTATGTAAAAGAGTAATACATTATATCCCATATTTATTATGGCATAATATACTCTTGTATCCATTTATTATATAAAGAGGTGTTATTTTGGAGAATTATATTATCCCATATTTAATATGTGAGAGTAATTCCTCCACATCTCTCAGTATATAATAGGGTCAATGGAGCCTCTTAAGGGATATACCATTTTGTGATACCATCACATCTTATCATGTGCTCACAACATACTGCTATTTGTATCTGGTTATTTGTAGTTTCTCTCTTTGTAAGATTGTATGAAATTTTTGGAGATAATATATGACAACCTTCTCATGGACGTAGCATAATTGGGTGAACCACATATATCTATTGTATTCTTTTTCCTTGTTCTCTTTCTGTTCTTATTTATATGTTGATATATTATTGGTTTCTTAGATAGATAACTAGTTTAGTAGATCTAATATTCTAACATGGTATCAAAGCAATGGCTATGATGATCTAACATCATCTTTGAATTTAACCATCAACGTGTATCTTCATTTTCTTTTACCTGGGCACTCATTATTTTTTGAATATTTTCTTTCTATCTTGTCGCCATTAAGCTTCTATTCAGATCTGAAGAGAAGCCTAATGGCGACTAGATAGAAAGAAAATCTACAAAAAATAGTGAGTGCCCAGATAACAAAAAATGAAGATACACGTTGATGGTTAAATTCAAAGAATATGCTAGATCATAACAACCATGGCTTTGATACCATGTTAGAATATTAGATCTACTAAAATAGTTATCTATCTAAGAAACCAACAATATATCAACATATAAATAAGAACAGAAAGAGAACAAGGAAAAAGAATGCAATAGATATACGTGGTTCACCCAATTGGGCTACGTCCATGGGAAGGTTGTCTTCTATTATCTCCAGAAATATTCTACAATCTTACAAAGACAACAACTACAAATAACCCGATACAGATGACAGTATGTTGTGAGCATAGGATAAGATGTGATGGTATCACAAAATGGTATATGCCTTAAGAGACTCCCTTGACCCTATTATATACCCATAGATGTGGACGAATTACTCTCACATATTAAATGTGAGATAATATAACTCTCCAAAATAACACCTCTTTATATAATAAATGGATACAAAAGTACACTATGCCATAATAAATATGGGATATAATGTATTACTCTTTTACAGAAGATTGTGGAAAACTTCCATAATACTTTTTTAAAGTTGTTGATCTAGCCCGAATCACGAGTCATAGAGTCTTTGGACACACCATAATACTTTTTAAAAGTTGGTGATCTAGCCAAAATCATGAGTCATAGTGCTTTCCAAGGTTTTGGGAAATGAGTGATGAATATCATGAACTTATCAGTGGGGACTTGAGTGACAATGTAAAGATGCCTCTTCCTTTTATCACGGTAAGAGGGATATCATTGTAAGAGAGAGATATGCCATGGCCTCTTTTAAAATAATATGTATGCTTCCCCTTTTATTTTGATGATACAAACTTGTGAGCCGAAGCACGAAGATTCTTCACAACAAACCCACTTGTTGCTCAATTTTATTACATGTGAAGGAATGCATTCTCCAATAGGACTATAGAGACCTTTTGCTTTAGAGGGAGGAAGAATATATTTTCATTTGATTTTCATGAAGAATATTGAAGCCCATGATGGACAAGTCATGAGACATACATATGAGTAGAGCTGAATATGGGAAGACAACAACCACAATGGCTTGCAAAATCTTTTAAATTGTTGGCATGTGTCAACATTGATGACTCTACAGGGAGGTTCACATAGTGCGAACTAGAACTCAGAAGAATATGGAGATGATGAAACTAAGAAGGGGGGAAATTTTAGAAAGAAAAGGGAGTGAAGTAAGCACGAAAGGATATGAAATATCAAGGGTAAGTACATAAAGTCATTAGTGTGATTTAAGAAGAATATTCAAAGGGTCCGCACAAGGTACACTGGTGCACTTGAGAAAGAAAGAAGGAAGAGGGAGGCAAAAGATACAAGGGTGTGATGAGGATTGACTTTAGGCAAGATCCTCCACATGTATGAATCAAAGTTTGTTTGGGCATGCATTTTTAAAAATGGGCATGGAAGGTATTTAAAGGTTTCCTCCATCTCTTGCTCTTACCAAACAAAAGCATGCTAGTGATAGATAATGCATGAGTATGTCCCTTCTAACCATTGATCCATACAAATTTGACTTAAGTCCCCCTTTTCTTGATAATGATGAAGTTTAAATATTGTAGAGTTGAAAGATGACTAAAGTATAAAAAGAACAACACAAGAAGGAATTCATAGACGAAATCCAAACTAAAGTAGAAGTGAAAGAGGGCAAAGTCAGAAGCGACATTAATACGAAAGAGAAACAAATATCAAAATCACGAAAATAAATGCAAATGATATATATATATATATATATATATATATATAGATATAGATATATGAACATGATGAGTGTTGATCCTCATACTAGATGAAATTATGCATAAAGGAATGTGTTGTGAACAAAGCATGCATAATTTATGACTCATTGGATGCCAATAGGGAAAGGGTGATTACCATTCCAACCAACAAAGGCGTGTGGTTGTGACAATGTCTTAACTAAGATCCAAAAGTACTTTTGGTGGCATAGGATAATGTGGCAACTAAAAACTGTGCATTTGTGTGCTAGACTAGAACCATAAAAGGCTGGAGAAAAATCATGGTCTGGGTTAAAATTAGGAAACATATTTGTGTCATGTGAAACATGATTCATGTCATGAATAAAGAGTAATCATAAAAAAAAGGAATTTCAAACCCAAACACTTCATACTCAACATATCAGACTGATGAAACTCCTTCAAGGTAAAAAATAAAGACTTCATTTTCAGGTTCTTTGAAAGAGGTCTCATCATCCATATCAAATAAGTACCATTCATGAAATGGAATTGATATTTCACAAGGAAGAACTTACCCCTTGAGTTCATTAAAACATAAATCATCAATGATATCACAACAATATTTCATACCGTCATGACTCAACCATTCCTCATAATAATCATTGCACATAACATTAAGCACAAGGTAGAGGAGATTGTGGTCGGTATGAGTATCATTGGTGATAAGGGAATCACAACATGGAGGAGAAATTTGATCACCCTCAAAGGTAAAAGCGACTAACTCAGGAGAAACAAAATGACATTCATGTAGGATGTTGGGATGGGGATCGTCATTCGGTACACATTCTTGATCACAAATGAAATAAGAATCATAATCAAGTTTCAGAAGAAAGGGTTCATTTGAGAACTCAAGTAGTTAATAAGGATCCTATAATTCCTGAAAGGTAAGCATTAAGGAAGAAGGATAAGGATGCATGTCATCAATATTAGGGGCAAAACTATTCCTATGAGTTTTCTCTTCAAAATCAATAGAAGTGACTAAGGCATGATCACGACTTTGAATGTTTGTTTCCTCTAGATTCCACTTGTATAAATGAGGTATGAGGTTATAATAGTGTAGATAGTGATTTGAATGGAAATTCACCCATGGTGTTTAACCATGGTAATGTAATTAAAGGCTATAAATAACTCACCCATGGTATTTACCCATGGTAATGTAACTAAAAAAGGGCTATAAATAACAAGCCTCTTTTTGTAAGAGGGAGATAATCTAGCACAATATAGTTGTAACCATCATTTTTTGATATAATAAAAGTTGGTTCTTGATTTATTTATTTTTGGTTTGGTTTACTTTTGTTCTTTTTCCTGGTGCAACAATTACTCAGACCTTGGGGACCACCCTAAGATCCAAATAAGTGGTTTCAAACCAGGTGATTCTTTCCTTATTGAATTATTTGTTAGAGTTTTCATTTTAGTGTAAATATTTTGATGATCTTGAATAGAATTTCTGTTTTAGTGGGGTCTCTAACTTTTTTTCTAGATCTACAAATCTGTCTAAGAGATATGGTTTCGATCTATTAGATTTGAATTTTCTTTCTCTGTGACCATTTCAGGTCAATTTTGAGTTTGACCCTGTGGCATATGACTAGTTGGTCGAGACCTACTCCAACAATAGGACCAACCCAACCCCTCGCATATAAGTCCGTATCCCCGCCTCTATTAAACATTTAACTTCTACGCAACTCACTTTCCCATTCAACCACTCTGCAAATCCATACATATTGCGCATCGAGCCACTCCATCCATGTGAACACATGGCTCACCATGAGGCCAAGGCACCTGCACATTGAGCCACTAGTTCCATGTCGTAATCGCTATCAACTTCATAACCCAAACTTCCCAACTACTCGATACACTCCCACAACATTACTTTTCTATCCAGTTCAGTAGCACATATTCCCTGTAGCCAGACCATTCCACATTGTATGTGTTAGCCAGACTACCATCAATTGATCTCAGGGCATTAAAACTATCCATTCAATTCCTTTAGCAGTCCTCCAGCTCCTCTTTTCCTTTTGCAAGACTCTCACGTGCCCAACTCATCTTCTTGTCCAAACACACAACGTCCTCTGCTCCAGTCAAATGAAACAACATGTTATGAAACCAGATTACAAAAAGATAGAAAAGAGAAATACACGCTTTAGAATTCAGCCTCTTCGAAGGGGCAACCTCCTTTACATTACATAAATGAGCAATTCTTGGATGATTCAAATGACAAAACCTCCTTTCTATATATAGGAGTCTAAGGAGTCACAATATAACCCAACCGACCTAACAATAATAATATAAAGCCACAAAAATAACAATAGAGGGATTCTATGGGGCACAATAATAATAATATGGGGACAATAGGGGCACAACAATATTAATAAGGGATACAACTACAATAGTAATGGGGTAATCACTAGTATTATAGGGACCCAACATGCCCCTCTCCTTCAAAAAAGTGTTGTCCTCAACGCTTCAGTAGTTTTGGATGCTTCTGTATAAAATTCTTGTTCCCCCATGTGGAATCTTCAACGGATAAGTTCTTCCACTTGATAAGATACTCCGAAATTGATCGATTTCATAACTGTCGAGTTCTTGTTTTTGTGACTGCTTCTGGTTCCAATATAATTTTTCCTTCCTCGTCAAGTTCTGGAAATATTGTTTGAACTAGGAGCTTGTCGCCTATAACCTTCTTTAAACATGAAACATGGAAAACTGGGTGCATTCGAGAAGCTACAGGAAGCTCCAATTTGTATGCTATAGTACCAATCTTTTGCAATACCATGTACGAACCATAATACTTTGGTGATAATTTATTATCCTTCTTAGCTTGCTTGAGGGAAATTTTCTTATATGGTTGTAGCCGTAGGAATACCCAATCACCTACATCAAAACTTCTTTCGTTTTGATGTTGATCTGCCTGTTGTTTCATTCTATTCTGTGCCAACACGAGGTTATCCTTTAAGAGTTGGAGGAAATGTTGTTGATGTTCGATGTGATGTTCCACTGCTTGAACCTTAGAATTTTCTCTTAAATATGATGTGATGGATGGTGGCTGATATCCATAAAGTGCCATAAATGGGGTCATTTTTGTTGCTGTATGGAAGGAAGTGTTATACCACCATTCAACTAGAGGCAACCATTTGACCCATTGTGTCTGTTTATCAGATACAAAGCAACGAAGATATCCTTCCAAACATTTGTTTACTATCTCAGTTTTCCCATCAGATTGAGGATGATAAGATGAGCTATGAGCTAACTGAGTACCAAGACAAGAAAATAATTCTATCCAAAAATTTCCAGTGAAAATGGGATCTCTGTCACTTACAATAATCTTTGGGTTTCCATGTAGCTTTTGAATCGTTTCCATAAATTCAGTAGAAACTGTACTGGCTTTAAATGGATGTGATAATGCACAAAAGTGTGCATACTTGGTAAGTCTGTCAACTACCACCATGATGACACTCTTTCCCTCAGACTTGGGTAAACCTGTGATAAAATCCATTGAAACCTCCTCCCAATGTTGGCTTGGAATGGATAAAGGTTGTAATAGACCCGGTGTCTTAATTGTTTCAACTTTATTTTGTTGGCAAACCAAACATTCCGCCACAAATTTTTGAATATCTGATTTAAGGCCCTCCCAAAAAAATTCCTTCTTAACCCTGTGGTAAGTTTTTAAAAATCCTGAGTGCCCTCCTAAGGGAGAAGTGTGCAATTCCATAAGAATCTTTTGTTTTAGCTGGGAATTCTTACAGAGGTATAAGCGATCTTTGTACCATAACGAATCATTTTGCCAGCTAAATGTATCAGACGTACTGGAATCTTGTTGTAACTTTTGAATAAGTGCCCACACTTCTTCGTCATTCTTCCATTCCTCCCTTGCTTTGTTTATCCAATCTGGTTGGATAATAGAAATGGCACACAACAATGCTTCCACATCCTCATCCTTTCTTGAGAGTGCATCTGCCACCACATTTTGCTTCCCTTTTTTGTAGATGATTTCAAAGTCATAACCCAACATCTTTGTGACCCACTTTTGTTGCTCTTCAGAGGATAATCTTTGTTCTAAAAAGTATTTAAGGCTATCATGATCCGTTTTTACCTTGAAGTGTCTTCCCATTAGGTAGGGTCGCCATTTCTTAAGTGCATGGAGTATTGCCAACATTTCCTTCTCATAAATAGCTTTGTGTAAAAACTTTCCCTTGATTGGACGACTTTCAAAAGCAATGGGTCTTTCATCTTGCATTAAAACAGCACCAATTCCATTTCCTGAAGCATCACATTCCACAATAAAGGTTTTTGTGAAGTCCGGTGTAGCTAAGACCGGTGCTTGGCACATTGCCTCTTTAAGATGTTCGAAGGCCTTTGTTGCTTCTGGAGTCCATGAAAATGCATCTTTCTTCAATAATGTTGTTAGAGGTGCTGCTATTCTCCCATAATTCTTAACAAACTTGCGATAATACCCTGTCAACCTGAGAAATCCTCGCAGATGCTTTATGGATGTGGGGATTTTCCATTCCTTAATGGCTTTAATTTTGCTAGGGTCTACCTTAACTCCTTCATGAGATACAATATGACCCAGATATTCCACCTCTTGTACTCCAAAGAAACATTTGGATCTTTTTGCATATAATTGTTTCTCCTCCAATAGTTGTAGCACCCTGTCAACATGTTCAACATGATCCTTCCAAGACTTGCTGTAGATTAGTATATCATCAAAAAATACTAACACAAATTTTCTAAGGAATGGTTTGAAAATGGAATTCATCAAACCTTGAAATGTTGAAGGTGCATTGGTAAGGCCAAAAGGCATGACCAAAAATTCATAATGACCCTCATGAGTTCTAAATGCTATTTTCAGAATGTCTTCAGTCTTCATTCTGATTTGATGATATCCTGAACGAAGATCCAACTTGGTGAAGTAAATTGATCCATGCAATTCATCCAGTAATTCATCAATGACAGGAATGGGAAACTTATCTTTAATAGTGAGCTTGTTGAGCTCCCTATAATCCGGACACATGCGCCATGATCCATCCTTCTTGTGCACCAATACTACTGGAGCAGAGAAAGAACTTTGACTTGGTTGAATTATACCAGCCTCTAGCATTTCTGCAACCATACGTTCAATTTCACTCTTTTGGGCATAGGGATATCTGTACGGCCTGATGTTTGGAGGAACACTTCCTGGAATCAGATGAATAGCATGATCATGATCACGAATAGGTGGGAGACCTTTGGGAGTCTCAAATACCTTGGAATGATTGTCCAAGACTTTTTGGAGATCTGGAGAAATAGATGATTCCAATGTGGAAACATCTAGCGAACATAATTGTGCAATTACACCTCTTTGTTCCTTTTTTAGAAGCTTTGTCATACCGTTAGAGCTGATTATCTTTCCGGTTTCCCTGCAATACCCCTTAATTCAACTTCCTTTCCTTCCACAAAAAATTTCATGAAAAGTTCTTGAAAATTAAAAGCTATTGTACCCAAGGATTGTAGCCATTGGACTCCTAGTACAACATCAACACCTCCCATTGGAATGGAAAGCATTGGGCTAGTCAATACATATTCTCCCATGGATAGCTTGATATTATGGCACTTTCCAGAGAAATTTATTGTTCCTCCATTTGCAACCATCACTTGACACTCTGGTGCTGGATATAAGAAGCAATTCAATTCTTTTGCTACCTTACAATGAATAAAATTGTGGGTACTTCCTGAATCAATCAACACTATTACCTTTTTCTTCTTGATTTGTCCTTCTATCTTGATGGTTTGAGGAGTGGTAATTCCTGCCAATGCATTACAAGATATGGTCGGATTCATTTCTTCTTTATCTAGGCTTTTTTCCTGGAGTATATCCTCTTCTTTTGACCTTTCTTGCTCCTTTTCTTCTTCCTCTTCACAATCTATGTAGAATAATTTCTTCTCAACACACTTATGACCTTTAGTGTATTTGCTATCACAACTGTAACAAAGCCCTTTCGCTCTTTTTTCTTCCAATTGTTGTGGTGTCAACCTTATAGGTTGTGGAAGACTAGGGGCAACAACACTTCCATCTTTATAGTTGTGAGTGGTATGCTTCCTGGTTGCCATAATTTTGCTTTCCATTTTTCTTGCTAACCTGAATGCCTTCTCTAATGAATCAGGTTCCCAAAGGCGAACATCATGTTGGATATTATCCTTTAAATTCCCTATGAACACATCAATCCTATGCTCCTCTGGAATATTTTTTACCCTTATGTTCAATTTTTGGAACTCCTCAATGTGCTCCATTATTGAACCCTTTTGTTTGAGACTTATCAATTGGCTAAAAAAAGTGTTGCTTTTTGTATCCTCATAATGTGCTGTCAATTCTTCCGTAAAAATTGCCCAAGTGATAATTTGTTTACGAGAGCAAAGCCATTGATACCATACAAACTGATTTGGTTCCAAATATAAAGTTGCAATATGTACCTTTTGTGTGTTTTGCACATTATTGAGATCGAAAAATTGCTCCATCTGTAATATCCATGTTGCGGGATCCTTGCCATCAAACTTCCTCATATCGATTTTTGGAATATGGTGGGTCTTCAATCCAACATTAGAGTTTATGGAATCATGATTAACATTTCTTTTGTTCTCATCATGAGTTTCCTTTACTACCCTTTCACCATTAGTGACCATTTCTTGTAGCAACTTATTCATATTTATCTTCAATTCTTCCATCTTATCATCCATGCCATCAATTTTAGCATCCATGCCATTCATCTTAGCTTCCATGCCATCCATCTTAGCTTCTACGCCTTTCTTTAAACAATCCATATTAGCTTCTACACCTTTCTTTAAACCATCCATCTTAGCTTCTACATCTTTCCTTAAACCATCCATCTTAGATTTTGTTGCTTTTTGTGCAAGTGACACTTGTTGCACTTGGTCTCGTAATTTTGATATATCATGTTGCATTTATTCCTCTTCTTCATAAGTCATGCTAGAGCTTCTAGGTTGCTTACTAGGTGTTTGCATTTTCTTTCCTCGGGGCATCAATTACCGATTCAAACTAATTTTTCAAACCAAGCTTATGCAAAAATTAAAAAAAAACTACACACCTTTTTTCACTTTGTAGAAGCTTGATATTGAATCTGATGTATCTCTGCAATTTCAGATCATCCAGTTCTAAAATTGCGACCTGTAGTAGCCCTATGTGTCCTCTTTCCAATGCCACCAGTCTGATCCAAGTTGTGTTCTCCAAGGAAGAGTTATGCACAATCTCCCCAGATGACCTGATTATAGACTAGTTCAGTAGAGCGAACTTGTACGACGTGCCACGAGTCACTGTTTCGACCTCTAGATCTGAAAAAGATATAAAAGAAACTACAGTCCATCCTCTTTCTGTACCTTCTTACGAAATTTCATTCCGATGCTCAAAGAGAAAGTTATGATGATTTTCCCCAGGTCACCTGTTTGGAATGTAATTCAGGAGTCTGCAAAAAGACCAACTTCCTCAGATCATATCTCCGCAAATATAGCACGGAAAGCTTTGAAATTCGGACCCGAGATTCAACATGATGTCTTATCAAACGGTTTTTTTTTTAGCTTCTGAAACATCACAGAAAAAAAGTTATAGCAAAAATTCCATAATGACTTGTTTGGCGCAGCGAAACCTTAGAATCCAAAGCTTTGATACCAAATGTTATGAAACCAGCTCACAAAAAGATAGAAAAGAGAAATCCACACCTTAGAATTCAGCCTCTTCGAGGGGGAAACCTCCTTTACATTACATAAATGAGCAATTCTTGGATGATTCAATTGACAAAACCTCCTTTCTATATATAGGAGTCTAAGGAGTCACAATATAACCCAACCGACCTAACAATAATAATATAAAGCCACAAAAATAACAATAGAGGGATTCTATGGGGCATAGTAATAATAATATGGGGACAATATGGGCACAACAATATTAATAAGGGATACAACTACAATAGTAATGGGGTAATCACTAGTATTATAGGTACCCAACACAACAATAGTACGGGAAATAATTATTTGAATTGCAGACATCGGCCCGACTATATCCCCAATAGGATCAATGATCCTTGCTACAATTCACATATTCAACACCACTCTACATTATAGAGAGCAATCCCCAAGCACCACCATGATGAGCAAGGAAAAAAGCTCAATTGACAGCTGGCGAGGTTGGGAGTTTATATAAGTGGAGTCGGGTTCCTTACAACCTTTCTCGATGAACTAGGATGGTGGCAGTTACCAACATCAACACTAGTGGGTGGTCATGTTGTCCAGGGGGACACAAAAATAGAGGAAAAGATGGGATCGATTGTCTCTAACTTGAGTGCAAGCCAACCTGTTCCTACTTCAATGCAAGTTGGGCCTTCAAATCCAATTATAGACTTTCCATATAATATCGACTTAATGTCACAACTATTTCTAGGTTTTCATCTCTATGTTTAGCTGTTGCAGAATCCCAGTCTCTTTGTGCTACCTTCTATCTAACATAGTCTAGCAATGTTTCTCCCTAATGCTTCATTGCAACAAACTGCGTCTAGTACTGCTCTTTCTCTGCCCATAGAAAGGCTCATTCCTATAGTTTCAACATCGTCCTTGCAACATCCTAATCCCGACGAGACATCCTCCCAAGTTAAATAAATAGTTGGATGCATAGAGCATAATCAAGGTCTCTATCCTCTCCTTGTTTTCCAACAACATTTACCAATGTCGCTCCCTAGCCCCTCATCGCAACAATCCACTTCTATTACTCTTCTTTCTTGGCCTACAAAAAGCATTTCGACGGTTTCTGCATCGGCATTGCGGCATCCTATGCCCACTAATCCATCCAAAAATATTTCCAACGTTCCAATGGTTTATGCATCAGCCTTGAAACACCTTCTTCCCACCTGTGCAGACCATAAAATTTTGACGGGAACCATCAGATATGAACGTATTATCGATGGGTACATTGTGTTTAATTGCAACTCTATTCACACCCTTGACATCTCCCAACTCTCGAAAATGACATGCATTGAATATATGTTTAATGAAGTTATGGAGCCTCATATTTTTATTATTCGGAAGAAAAAGCGTGACTTACTTGAGACAGTCACACCCATGCTTACATATTACATCCTAGACGGTTCCACCTACTAGGCACCTAAGTTCTCTAGTGTTTTTGCATCTCATATGGTACGAGCTCTATATTATCTATTAAAATATTTCATGGTTACAACCTCAAAACTAGATAATATTGGCTATGATACATAAAGTGACAATGTGAAACTTGAAACAAAGGTTGGAGTGGAGAATATTGACTTTAAGGAAGTAAAGCTAGTTGATCACATTCTCATGGCCTTGCTACGCAAGTTACCACTTTCTCTTCCACTGCCTCCATTTCCTGAAGACATATATTACAGAAGCGCACCCAAAGAAGCACTGGTATATGTTTTGAGATCAGATCTGCATGGTGTTCTCTTCACAGAAGGAAGCACTAAATATGTTCCTTATCATCAAATAGTTAAAAATATTTTTTCGAGAGCTCTAAAAGAAATTGAGAATGGAGAATACTTCCCTATATATGTTGTTTGCTTACATTTTGATATTCTCATCATGATAGTTAGAAAGGATCATAATAATCTTGAAAGATTTGATGTTGTGAACCATCCATAAACCCTACCATTTGAGGGTGATGCTGCAAATAATAGTATCATATTCAAATGATTTCGGCCTCACATAATTAATAAAATGACCTCAGAGTCTCATGATGAGATTCCATTTGCTGGAACAATCATCAGAGCCATGCAGGGTGTTTATGTCGTTATATTTATTGCAATGCATTCTATGAGAATTTATAAAGATAAGCCACCAGATAAATTGTCAGATTTCTACCAGGCAAACTAGAAAGTGAACTATCTTGAGGTCCATTTTCTAGGCCATGCACTGTCACCCTCAAAGTTGGCACACAAGCATTACAAGATACCTCTATCCTTGAACCATCGTTCATCATGGTTATGGGTCACCTGCAAACCCAAGGTTATGGGTCAAAAACACAAAATCCTTTTCCAACGAGGTCCATTTTCTCAGCCACACACTATCCACCTCACAGTTGGCCCACCAAAGTTACAAGTATTTCTATCCTTGGCTCTTCCCTCATCATGGTTATGGGTCAAACACGCAAAACCATTATGATCGAATTCCATTTTCTTGGACACACACTGTCAATATCACAGTTTTCTCACAAGCATTATAGGTATGTCTATCCTCGGATCTTCATGCATCATGGTTACATGTCATCCACAAAATCTCGATTATGAGTCAACCACACAAAACCATTTCCTTCAATAACATTTGGCCATCCATAACTCATCATCGACAAAGGATTATATACAGGGAACTTCACAGAATGGGTACCATTGCTTCCTAAGGGAGGAGAAATGATCCGAATGGATATTCACCCATGGTGTTTAACCATGGTAATGTAGTTAAAGGCTATAAATAAATCACCCATGGTATTATACACCCATGATATTTTCCCACCCATGGTAATGTAACTAAAAAAGGGCTATAAATAACAAGCCTCCTTTTGTAAGAGGGAGATTATCTAACACAATATAGTTGCAACCATCATTTTTTGATATAATAAAAGTTGGTTCTTGATTTTTTTTTTTTTGGTTTGGTTTGGTTTACTTTTGTTCTTTTTCTTGGTGCGGAAATTACTCATATCTTGGGGCCCACCCCAATATACGAATCAGATAATAATCTAGGTCAGTCAGTTGAATGGATTCAAGCATGAGGTTGTAAAGATTGACAAATTGAAGATTGAAAGCAAGAATACTTCCACCCTTTTCCATGTGTAATTGGTGAAAGTTTTTAAGATTATCATAATGATTCTCTGGAGTACCGAAGGTCAAGATAAATCAATAAGCAAGTTCATCCTAGGTAGAAAAAAATTCATTACAGAGGTTAGTGAAGAGGGAGGCAACACGTCCTTGAGGAGAGTTTCGAAACAAGAGCATGCAATTATCATTTTCATTGACCCCAAGCACCATGCATGCATTGCAGAATGAATGAAAATGTTCCTTCACTGTAACCTTGCCATCACCATAAAATAGAGGTAGATGTTGTTTGAATTTGGGAGGGAGAGGGTTAATTAGACGTGTAAGTTTTAAAAGGGAAGGTGTGAACCAAGGGTACAAATTCTTGTCTTCCTCCCACGTAAATATTCCATATTGGTAAATGATTTTGGAAAGGTTGGAAAAGGAAGTGGTTAGCATGCCACGACACGATAGAAAGAAGTTAATAACAACCATACTTGAATAAATAAATTGCAATGAAAAACTAAAAGGATTAAAACTAAACGCTCCCCAATATGGTCGCTAAAAGATGTTGTTGTTTCATAATGGAATGTTCCGAAAAATAACACTCCAAACCTCATGGTGGCTTGTGAGAGGTAATAGGAGTAGTATTCCTATTTCTTTAAGGCACACGATCAAAGTAGGGTCAACACCAAGTCTGATGCAACCAAGACCTATCACCACTAGGAAGAGTTTTTCAACTCACAAGGAAGAGCCCTGGAGCGATTATCTCGTTTGTAAAATAAAAGAACAACTCACTAGGTTAACCCTAACCTTAAATGCAAAGTTATATACAAAACAACGAGCCAGTTAGTTCCCAGGGTTTAGTCCTTAAATAATTGTAGGGCATAAGCTACATAAATATAAAAAAGGTAGTGAGCTAGTCATAACTTAGGCTAAAATGCCTAAAGTCCTGTAGAGCATAACTTGTTGTAACTTGTAAATTAAAGAAAATAAATTATCCATGGAACCCTTTATTCTTAAACAATTAAATAGGCAATAACCTCCTATTCTATAAAATATTAGATACATAAAAGAATAAAATAAGACATATTGTATACATAGCATTGCTTTAATTATTGCTTGATTGTGATAAAACTTTATTGTACAACAATTAGAGATCGTAAAAGAGCAATAATTAACCCCTTTGTTAAGATAATTTTAGTTAAAAAAAATATTGGGGTTTCGATCCAGGTGGATATTGGTGGCCACCTACCTATTCCACTTGAACCTCCACCGTTGTTTCTTTCAGTTTCCTTAATTGTAGCACAAGTTACTATTTTTGGCAGTCTTTCGTGTCCTATATTTTCAGAGTCGTTTTGAGGGCCTAAATTACGCTTTTGGGAAAACGAAGAGACTAGAAAAGTTCAAGACCAATATAATTGTATTTTTTCGACCTCCTCTTGTAGCTCTTCAAAATGAGGTATTATGATAGCCAAACATAGATCATATGCAAAAGTTACAACCCCAGGAAGTTGATGTTTCAACTAACCCCAACGGGTCCCACAAGCTTTTGGCATTTCATCTTCTAGGATTAGATTTTTGAATGTTTAGGCTTTCCCATTGTTTCTTAATGATAAAAAGGCCTTTGAGCCTCATTGTAACACAATTCATAAGACATGTAGTTGCCACATTTATTTTTAGAGATAAGCCACCATTGACCGAGCTAGTTTATTTCCATTCTGCATGTAACAATTTTTAGTACTTTATTATTAATGAATTGAATTTATGTTTTGGATGTATCTTTGTGTTTCTATTCATAACTATATTTCATTTCATTCCTTCATAAATCTGAATCAGTGGTATCAGAGCAATCTACTCTTTCTCTATTTTTCTATGCATGTCTTCAACAAGGTCAGTGTATAAACATTTAGGGGTTGAACCTTTCCAAGACCGGCCTATCTGACCCCAACGACCTCCCATTGTGGAAGAAAAGAAAGACGAGCGAGCCAAATATTCTTTCAAAATATTGCTCGAAGAAGCCCTCAAGCGAGAAAGGAACACAATGATGGACAACCTTGCCCAAATCCTTCAGCGGATGCCCACTGACGACGCATCTTCATCCAGCAGTCACGTCGGAGGTGTTGCCCCCTTTAAGGTACAAGTAAACATTAATATCCCTATAGTCAAAGGTCAAATAGATGCATATGTTGTAGATAAATGGTTGAATCTATTGGAAGGTTATTTTTCGGTCCATAGTTTCTCAGATAGGGAGAATATTAATTTTGCACCGCTTAAGGTTTCTCCCCATGTCAAGGACAGGTGGGAAACCTACTATGAGAAAAGGGTCAAGGAGGCTTATCTATTTACAGTCGCCTCCTCTTGGAACTCTTTCTGAGACAATATCAAGGAACATTATTTCCTCATGGGGAGCCATGAGGATAACTACATAAAGTGGACCACACTATGACATAAAAGGGACCAAGATGTGCATGAGCTCACAAATATTTTTTACACTCTACGCATAAAGTTGGAATTAATATTCTGAATGACATCTGGTGCTCAAGTACCGCAACTGTCTACACAAATACGTTTAGGAAGAAATGGAGTTCCTGTACATCTCCTCTCTTGGTGCAACATGCCGATATGCTGCCAGGATTGAACACAAATTTAAACAAATGAAGCATGACTTTAGATTTGTGAATCAGAAGCAGGGAAAGAACGACCCCAAACCACAAAACAAAGGAAAAATCTAAGTCAGGGTGACCCAGAACAACCTGCCTAAGCTGCAAGAAAAGAAAAACACCACAAAGACAAAAAATGACATAGGAAAGTGGTGTGAGTTCCAGAAGAGCCCTACTCACAACACAAGTGAGTGCCAAGCTAGGCAGTCAGTATTGGCTAAGATGAAGGCTTCAGAGTCAAATGAATGTTCTAACTCTAAGTCAAAACCAAACAAGGAAAATGAAAAAGGGAAGTAGATTATTGATACATATCCCAGCGCCACCATCGAAACCACAAGATCTAGAAGATTGAGCCTGAAGATCCAAAGGAAGGGGAGCGTCTCTTCCACTCACAGATGTGGGTGAAGGGGTATCTGCTATAGTTAATTTTCAAAAGTGGGAGCCAAAAGAACCTCATTTCAAGAGAGTTCGTGAAGTAGTTGGGCCTACGGACCACACCACCTCCACAGTTGTACATGATCGGGTTTCTTCACCAAGGATGAGATCTCCACGTCAACCAACCATGCCTCATTTCTTACAACATCAAGCCCTTCACATATGGTGTACTATATGATGCTGCTCCTCTTCAAGTTTGTGATGTTTTATTAGGTCAACCATACTTGTGGAAGAATCATGATATGTATGAGTCAAGGCCTTGCACTATTATTATGATTTTGGGCAATAAGTTATACAAAATATTGAAGGTAGCCCTGCCTACCGCCATCTCTTTGATATCTGCTAAGCAATGTAGTAAGATAATCTCCTAGATTGGGAATTTTGTTTTCTTTTTGATTCGTTCTCAAGGTAAGGGGAATCTCATGGCCACATCCATGACCCTTGCAAAATGTTCCACCGCTCAACAGAAGCAAGTGGATAAGGTTGTGGAAGAATACAGGGACATCTTCTCCTTACCCATAGGGGTACCCTTGCACTGTCAGGTCAAGAAGTTGATCGATATGACCCCAAGAGCACCTCTACCAAATGGGCCAATATACCGTTGCTCCATTCTGGAAAATGAAGATATCAAGCTATGGATTCAGGAGTTGATGGAAAAAGGGCACATCTAACCAAGTTCCTTATCTTGTGGGAGCTTGATTATACTTGTACATACAAAGGATGGGACCTGGAGGCTTTTGCATTGATTATAGGGCACTAAAAAATTCACTGTTAGGAACAAATTTCCAATCCCACGAATTGATGACGTTATGAACCAACTCTCGGGGGCACATATTTTAGCAAGATCGATTTGAAGTCTGCATATCACTAGGTTACAACAAAGCCCACAAATGTGTGGAATACCACCTTAAAAACCAAGGAATGCCTTTTTCAATGGTTGGTCATGCCATTTGGGTTGACAAATGCCCCTATTATTTTTATGAGGCTCATGGATGACATCTGGCAGCCCTTCACCAAATCGTTTGTGGTTGTTTATCTGGATGACATCCTCATATTCAACAAGAGTTGGGAAGAGCACTTGCAACATGTAGAGTCTCATGACTGTTTTATTTTTGACACCATTTCCCTCCATTTTTCCTCTTTTCATCATTGCTATAAACTCAAATAAACAGTAAAATTATAGATTTTGACATGGAAAGGTACTCAAATGTCTTATTTTTCATATTTATTTATGTGCCTTATTATTAAGTTAAATATTGTAATAGCAATGGAATTAACACAAATCTGCAATTGTCTTATGATTCCACAACTATCTCCATGGTTTTTTGGATTCTAGTACACCAACCAAGCACATAAGCACATGGGAAGATAGGGATTGATCTCCTCCTATTTGCCTTTGTAGAGCCTCTAACTTGCACCTAATTACCTATCATTACCTACAACTTTTACTCACTTATCCCTCTCTTTTGCCCTATTTTCCTCATAAACCTACCCAGATCATTACATTTGATGTCTTTAAGCATGATTGGTTAACTTTGCTAATGTTTGACTGTTTGTCTAGATTTTTGACATATGCACAGAGGTTCCGCAGCTGTCTGGCAATTCTGCAGCCATTCAGCAATTCCGCAGCTATCTAGTCATTCCGCAGCCTTTTCATTGATCTCTATGTTCCACGTGTCATTTTGAAAAATGAATCACATGGGCACGTGGGAATGAAGGTGTTAAAGGTTCCTATGCTATTGGTTCGGTCAGCAATGCCACGCACACCTCCGGTCAACGTGGATCAAACTTCGGTCAACAAAGCCAGCTCAAACGGTGCTGCGTGAGCTGAAAGGTCACGTTACTCCAGATGGCGATTCCTCCACGCTACGCAGGTTATGGGAGACAGGATCCAACCTTGGATTCAACCTCCATGACGACCGTACCCACCAGATAAAACATGGACCTGTTTACGTGTTGCTGTACCTTTAATTAGCATGACTGTTAGTTAATTTCTCGTTTCATGTTTTACGCAATAGGCAGTTGTTCATACGCCTATAAATCCAGCATCTGCGTACGCTTAAGAGTTAGTTTTTTAGTTGCTGTGTTTATGTAATTGCTGCAATTTTAGTGTATACAGAAACTCTGTTTTAAAGCTGCTGTTTCAGCACTTTTTACTGTAATTTCTGCATATGAGTTAATAGAAGACTGTGCTGTTTTGACTTCAAGTAGCTGATCTTTCTTTGGGTTTTGCGGATGGAGGGCCCCCATTCATAACAACCTTTGTACAGTAAATTTACCTTTATGTTCTTGCCATTTCCTTCTTTTGAATTCAACAATTTTCCTTTTCTTTAACACATGTACAGTTTTGATTTACTTTCATTTCCAGCATTTACTTTAACTGATCAGGATTGTTTTCTGCAGGTGTTAGCCCGGGATTGTGTGTCTTTGTTGTATTTGCTTTATCTCTAATGGTATTTTCAGTTGTCATATTCATAGTTGCTGCCTTTACTCTGTTTTTCTAGCTTGATTTCTAGTTTAGTTTCTCAAGTTGTATGCTAACATATTGATGGTCTCCTTATCATAAGTTGTTCATCTTTAAGAGATCAGAATACTAATAAAGTACAACTTGTTTTGAGTAGTTTTTGACTTATATCACTAACTCTTTCTTCACTTGTTACACATTACAATGTATGTTGGAAGCAGAATGTTGGAGAAAGGCACAGTGGTGTTATAATTTGTCATCTTAGAGCTCGATTACTTTTTAGACTTATATCTAACTACTTCTTAATCGTGTTTCACATAGTACTATATGTTGGAAGCAGAGTGTTAGGAAGAGATGAACATTATAATTGGTCTTTAAAGTGGTTTTTCTTAACTTTTTATTGCAGCAGCATGAATAGTGACTAGTGCCATTAGAAAGTGGTTCTTTGCTTTCTGTTTCATTTCAAGTTATTTCTTTCAAGCTCTTTCTTTGCAAGTTTAGAAGGTAGTTAGAAACCACCAGTAACACACACTCACTCATTTAGAAATCACCTTACACACACTATCACTCATCTGTTTATAAAACCTCCATTCCATCTTAGGAAGATAAATTGACCACAAACAACACCCCCAAACGACAAAAAGATCTAAGAGGTTGCTTAAGTACATATAGTACACCTTCACTTCATCAGCTTACGAGCCCCAGGTTGACATTTTATGATAGCAATTTAGACCACACTAAATTGACTAAACATTTTGGCGCCGTTGCCGGGGAAGTTAAATTAAGTAGCCATATTCTTAGAAAAAAAAAACATAAAATTTCAAGGAAAGAAGTTGATAACCTATCAAAGTATGCTCTCCTCTTGCACTTCAAAGTGATCTGGAGGATCAGAAAAGAGAAAGTTATTGATTTAGTAGTTTCTTGAGTATGCTCTCTTCTTGCACCTAGAGTGACCTGGAAGATCAGAAAAAGGACTATTAACTTGACTTGAAGAAAAATAATAAAAAAAATGACATGCATAGAGCTAGAGATTCTAGGGGAAGGTTTTTAGCTAGAGCTCGAAGTTCAATTTTTACAAGTCCATCTGCTTCAAGGGATAGACAAGAGACACCTCCCTCATCTCCAACCGACACTCCTAGCCCTAGAATTCCTGGAATTCAAGAGCCAAGAATTGATTCTCCCACACCTTCTATTGAATTTGAACCAGGAAGAGACCCTTCTCTTTCTCCTACAGAAAGACCAATTGTAATTGAGGAAGTAGAATCATCTGAAGAAGAAGGAGAAATCTCTTCTCATTCACCCTTTGTAGAGGAAACCAGAAGACCTTGAAATCCCTAGGGGAACCATCATGGCAGAGGAAGAAGGAGGTGGTAGAGGTAGAGGTAGAGGAGGAGGAGGAAACAACAACAACAATGGAGGAGGTAGAGGTCCCCTTGGAGGAGGAAATAGAGATGGGGATAACTCATTTGGGTTTCCCATTGTTAATGAGGATTCCCGAGCTACTATGAAAAACATATCGCCATCTGTCCTCCCAAATTTCCATGGGTTAAGGACTGAGGACCCTGAAACATTTTTATTTGAGTTTGAAGTTGTGTGTCGAACTTATGATTATCTGGATGACTCTCAGAAACTCAAATTGTTCCCTTCAACACTGAAAGATCAAGCTTTGAAATGGTTCATGGGGTTACTCACTCAATCCATTAGGTCCTGGGATGAGATGAAACAAACATTTTTGGATAGGTATCTGGATTATTGTATGCCTACTAATCACAAGGACGAGGTATTTAAAATGATACAAAGAGAAGATGAGAGCTTAGAAGATTTACTTGAAAGATTTCAATATAACTTGAAAAGAGCAAAAATGAGTAACTTGGATGAAGAGACCTTAAAAGCCCTCCTATTAAAAGCCATTAGGGATGAATGGATAGATATCTTGAACATGATGGGGAAAGGGGATATATCTCAACTTTCACTCAATGATATAGCAGAACTATGTATCCATCTCTCAAGGGGAAAATCAAAAACTCAAAAAGGGCCTAGAGATCCTTCTCTCCTTAGAGCAAATAAATCTGCAACGGGATCAGTAAGTAGGGCTGAAATCGGCAATATGCTTGATGAATTCAAAACTGACATCTTAGGGAGTCTTAGTGAACAATTAGATACCCTTAAGATTCACAATAAACAAAAAGCAGAAGCTGAGGCTTTAGCCATCTTTTGCCCGAAATGTAGAAAGAAACATGCTTTAAGGGAATGTCCCTTGGATGCACACGTTGTAGAAACATGCGTAATTTGCTCAGAAACTCATGAGACCAAGGATTGTCCCTCAATTCCTGGCCTCAAAGCAGTCTTTCAAGAAGATCCAAATACACTTGAATCTCTCTGTTTTGTTGCAAGGAGACCTTGGCAAGGGCAACAGAATCAAGGGTTTAACAACTCTATGAATTTTCAAACCCAACCAAATTGGAATCCTTGGCAACAACCCTGGCCTCAACCTCAAAATCCTTTTCAAGCATGGATGCAAAGCATGCAAAATCCTTATGGGAGATTTTCTCAATTCTATCAATATCCTCCATCTTTTCAGAACTAGCAAGCTCCACAACTTCCAAATCAAGGTCAACAACTATCATTGCCATACCCTCAACAACAACAACCTCCTCCACAAAATCAAAATTCTCAACTCTTGCTTCAATCCCAACAGAAGTCAAATCAACTTCCCTCTCAGCCATTACCAAATCCCAATAATAGGAACCCTCAAAATGCTTACATGATGGAAGGTCAACCATTCCATACCTATATGGTTGTTCCTCTCAATGAAGTACAACTCAGATCAGGTAGAATCCTAGAACAACCTTCTACAAATGTTCAACAGCCAAGCATTTTTGAGGAAGAATCTCTTAAAGTCAATAAGGGTTCTGAAGTATCACTTCAAAACCAAAATATCCAAAAAGAAAAAGAAAAAGAATCAACCCCCACAACTCCCATAGTTGAGCAACCTACATCTTTAGCTACACCTCCTTTTCCTGAAAGATTACAAATTGACAAAGGAGTGGAAAAGCAAATTTGGTTGCCTGACTATAGTTTTCTAGATGAATTGAAGAATGTCTGTATCAAGATCCCCTTGTTACAAGCCATTAAGGAAATTCCCATTCTAGCAAAGACAATAAAGGAGTTGAGTTTGAAGAAAACAGGAAAGAGAACCAGAGATACCAAAAGGATACATCTGGTTGGAAAAATTGCAGACATTATGATGGGTAAGATTACCATGCAAAAGTATGTGGATCCCAGTAGCCCTATTGTCAAAACTCATATTAATGGGGTTGAAATCCCAAATACTTTGATTGACTTAGGAGCCGCTATCAACATCATGAGTAGACAGACCATGGATCAGTTAAATCTTCCTAACCTTCTCTTTACACCTACTTTACTGCAACTTGCAGATCGATCAATCATTAAACCTGATGGTGTATTGGAAGACATTCCAGTCTCCCTAGACTCTTGGGAATATCCAGTTGATTTTATGATTTTAACTCCCAAGAACAATCTAGGAGGACATCCTCTTATCTTAGGAAGACCTTGGCTAGCAATAGCTGATGCTTTTATCAGTTGTAGGTCTGGGGACATGTATATATCAGATGGTAATTCCACCAAGAAATTCAACTTGTATCCTCCAGCAAAGGCAATAACAGAAATAGGAGAAGATGAGTGGGTCGATGATGAGGATACTATACAACCTGTTCTAACCATCTCTGAGATCAGTGAAGACTGTCAAATCCTAAATACATTAGAAAATTTTGAAATACCTTTAGAATATGACTCTACACAGTTTCAGTTAGATGCAGACATTGAATATCTCTCCTCTAAACAGATGTCTCTCTTCTCAATGGAAGAGTTTGGTAGTTCTACAGTTGAAATCCTTCCAGGAAAAACATTGAACATTAACAGAAACTTGGAAAGACCACAACAAGAAGAATTAACCAAACTTTTGCAAAAACATTCCACTGCATTTGCATGGGAATACACTGACATGAAAGGAATCGATCCTAAGACTTGTATTCATCACATCTATATTGAAGAAAACAGCAGACCTATTAGGCAACCACAGAGAAGGATGAATCCAAACCTTAGGGAAATCGTGAAAGAAGAACTCCAGAATTTACTCAAGGTAAACTTCATTTACCCCATTTCAGATAGCCAATGGGTTTCTCCCTTGGTTATAGTACCCAAAAAGAATGGTAAATGGAGAGTTTGCATTGATTATCGAGAATTGAACAAGGCAACCTTAAAGGATCATTTCCCTCTACCTTTTATTGATCAGGTACTAGACACTTTAGCAGGTAAAAAGTATTTCTCATTCTTGGATGGTTTTAGTGGGTATAATCAAATTTAGGTAGCACCTGAAGATCAAGATAAGACCACATTCACCTGTCCATGGGGAACTTTTGCCTACCGAGTACTCCCTTTTGGATTATGCAATGCACCTGCTACTTTTCAAAGGGCTGTATTAGGTATCTTTTCAGATCTAATCCATGATTGTGTAGAGGTCTATATGGATGATTTTACAGTTTACGGTAATACATTTGAAGAAGCTTTGGAAAATTTGGAAAAAGTACTGATAAGATGTAAGGAAACAAATCTTTCTTTAAGTCATGAAAAGTGTTTTATGATGTTTACTGAAGGGATTGTTTTAGGACATCATATTTCAGGAGATGGGATTAAGGTTGATAGATCCAAAGTTGAAGTCATCTGTAAGTTACCTGTTCCAAATTTCCAGAAAGATGTTAGAAGTTTTCTTGGGTTTAATGGATATTACAGAAGATTTATTGAAAACTTCACTAAGATAGCATCTCCTCTTTTCAAATTGCTTACCAAAGACTGTGAGTTCAAATGGGATCCTGAGTGTCAGTCTACCTTTGAAACTTTAAAGACTAGAATATCTGAAGCACCCATCTTAAGAGGGCCAAATTGGAAACTCCCTTTCCACATTTCTACTGATGCTTCAGATACAGCTCTAGGAGCTGTTTTGGGACAAAAGGATTTGATCCCTTATGCCATTTATTACACTAGTAAAAATTTGACTCCCACTGAGTTAAATTATACTGTTACAGAAAAAGAGTTCTTAGCTGTGGTACATGCGATCAATAAGTTTAGACACTAAATAACCGGCTATGAAACTTTTGTCCATACTGATCACTCTGCCATAAGATATTTAATGAATAAACCTGTTACTAATGGCAGCGTTACAAGATGGCTTTTACTTTTACAAGAATTCAACATTACTGTGTTAGATAGACCTGGGAAACAAAACACAGCAGCTGATTTCTTGTCTAGAATCCAAAACACTAATGAAGATTCTCCAGTAGAAGATAAGTTTCCAGATGAATACTTGTTTGTAGTAACTACCAAGACTCCTTGGTATGCAGATATTGCTAATTATCTAGTTACAGGGAAGCTACCTCTACACTTATTTCCTAATGAGAAAAGGAAAATCATTCAGGAGAGTTGACATTATTCTTGGATTTCTAATGAATTGTTCAAAACAGGGCCAGATTGTATAATCAGAAGATGTGTTCGGGAAGATGAAATGCCTGACATCCTTAAGGCATGTCATGATGAACCATGCGGCGGACACTTTGCTGACAAGAGGACAGCCTATAAAATCCTTTCTCTAGGATATCATTGGCCTTCTCTCTTTAAAGATGCAAAGCAGTATGTTAGAAGGTGCGATAGCTGCCAAAGAGTTGGGAGACCAACTCCTTCAAATGAAATGCCACTACAGCCACAGGTATGCATCGAACCCTTTGAGAAATGGGCTCTAGATTTCGTTGGACCTATTAATCCACCATCAAAGCAAAAGAAGTATATATTGGTTTGTACTGACTATGTTACTAAGTGGGTAGAAGCAAAAGCTTTGCCTTCTGCCACTGAAAATTCAGTTGTTCAATTTCTTTTTGAGGATATTTTCACTCGTTTTGGTGTCCCAAGAGAAATTGTAACAGATCAAGGAAGCCAATTTACATCTAAATTGATGGAGAAGCTGATGGAGGAATATAAGATCAAGCATAGAACATCTACTCCATACCATCCGCAATCAAATGGCCAAGTGGAATCTACTAATAAAGTTCTTGAAGGCATTATCACCAAGACTGTTCATCTTCATAGAAGAGATTGGGCGGAAAGGCTTCCTGAAGCCTTATGGGCCTATAGAACTACATGGAGGAACACAACAGGACATTCTCCCTATGAACTTGTTTATGGGAAGGAAGTCCTGCTCCCCATTGAATTCCAAATCAAGACCTTCAAGATGGCAGTCCAATTGGGGATGAGCCTCTCGGAAGCCCAAAAACACAGAATGGACCAGCTAAATGAGCTAGATGAAATAAGACAAGATGCAATTCTAAGGACCGATCTAGTTCAGCACCAAAGAACTAAATGGCATGATCGACACATCAAAGAAAGAAAGTTTCAGAAAGGAGATTGGACTCTATTGTTTGATTCAAAGTTTAAAGACTTCAAAGGAAAATTTCAAACTCATTGGCTTGGGCCATATGAGATTGATGAAGTCTTTAGCAATGGAGCAGTTCGAGTGAAAACTATTGATGAATTTCATACTCCTCTTATTGTGAATGGCCATCGCTTGAAGATCTACCAGAAGCCACTCTCAAAAGAGGAATTGGTCAAGTTGTTTAAAGAAGATTCTGCAATCAGATTGGTGGAGAAGGATTCTTCTCCTCCATCAGCCTAATCTTTGGTTTTTGAAAAAAAGAAAAAAAGAAAAAAAAAGAATAAAAGTATAGGCCTGAAAACCAGTCTCTGATTGGCAGTCCTATGCAGAAAACCTGAGGTGAAAATCAGGGTCACCTGACACCTCACATTTTTCAAAAAAAAAAAAATCTCTCTCTTCTCCTTATTCCATCTCATTTCGCCATTTCATCTACTTCATTCACCATCTCATTCATCCAATCACTCTCACTCCACCTCATTTCTTTCCATCCATCCATCCATTACATTCCATCTCACCAATAAAGTCATTGTCAGATTTATTTCACACAGCGAAAGTTGTTTTGTGCAGACAGAGGGTATCATTGCAGTTTCCGCAGCTGAGGAGCAATTCCACAGCCAACATCCCAATTCCGCAGCCGATACACTTTCTGCACCTGCATAAAAAAAAACAGAGTCAATTTTAAGAAGGAATCTGCAGTCCAAAAGTCATCAGCAATAATTGAAAAAGGTCAAATAGCAGCAATAAACAATGAAAGGTTGGTGTCAGATGAGCAAAAGGAATCAAAGCGCGGATACATAAGGTATGATCTAATTTCTAAACCTACGGTTATAACATTTTGCATGGTTTCCGGATTGTGTTTTCAGCCATTTAATGTAATGATTGCCAATCCTTTCCATTACTCGACCGGAAATCCGCGTATCTCTCAGCCTTAACAGTCCCTATTCATCACGATTTTTAAAACTCAAACACGACTGCTCTTCCATTAAAACTTTTGTACCTGAGTGACGTAGACAATTGTACTACGGCTCTCTGCGTTATGATTCCGCAGCCAAATGTACACTCATGACCGATGTCTAAGGGACTTAACCGTTTCTTCCCATTATTCATAACCCTCCTACGCATGTGTAATCTCATTCACGCTGTTGATTCACTTCCGCATTTCCCTTGTTTTCCACTGCTCTGCCTTATTCACTACTCTGCCACCGTAACCATACTCTGTTTCATTTTTTTCCCCTCTGCTCAACTTTGACCACTGTTATGAGTGTATTACGGCTGTTATGTTGAAGCCGTAAATCTGTTGTGTTGAAGCCACTGTTGAAGCCGTATAACCCTTTCTCCAAAGTATTAAAACAGAGCTGTAAGACAAGCCAGAGAACTGATGGGTAAACTTTTGAGGGCAGAGCCAGAGGGCTCCAAATTTCTGGAAGGATATCCCCAAGTCAAAGATGCTTTGCAGAAGGAAAATTGGCTCCAGTGCATCCAAAAATTCAAGGGTTACCATAGAGAGGTCACAAAGGCTTTTGCACGTTCTTTCCAAGACAAAGACAACCAAGTGGAGATAGGAGATCTGAAATTTACAGTCACCAAAAGCAGTTTAGCACAGGCCACTTCACTACCACAAACTGGGGAGAGATGGTTCAAAAACCGATCAGTACAAGACCAGCAATGGAAGTAAATTCTGAAGAATCCAGGTATGGACACTAGCATTTTTACAAAGGGAATCCCTGTTAGTCTTGTCAAAGAAGAATGGACAACTTTGCTTCTGTTAGTACAGAAATTCTTTACATGTGAAGGAAGATTCAGAGTTTTGTATGTTTACCATGCCAAAATTATGATGCATTTCTTAGGAGAGCATGACATTAACCTTCCATACTTTTTACTCTCAAGCCTTAGAAAAATGTGCTCAATAGTCCAAAGAAACCCAAGAAACATTGAGCCACATTTGTATCATCATGGGCTTGTCAAGATACTAGTTGAAGAACAGTTGAAAGCAAAAAGAGATACATGGGAAAGATTTCTTGTAAGGAATCATTTCCAAGAGATAGGGGAAGCCTCTGGTAGTTCACCTCAAGTACCTAAAAAGAGTAGAAGGAAAAGAAGAGAGGAAATTACCCCAGAAATTGTTGTCCAATTAGAAACTGCTGTCCCTGAAATTGTTGTCCAAGAAGAAATTGCTGCACATCATTCTGAAGAAGAAAATGACCCTGAGCCTGCTGTAGATATTGACCAAACAACCCAAGAAATCATTACAGAAACCCTACAAGAAATTGTCCAAGAAGCTGCTCAAAAGAAAAGGAGAGTAGGAAGAGACAAAAGAAATATAAAGGAAAAGCTATAGCCCAAGAAACCTACCTTACTCCTGAAAATTCCAGTGAAGAGAACACTCAGCCATTGGCACATAGATTGGCCCAACTTCATGAGGCTGCCCTTTCCAAGAAGATGCAAAAACAAAAGCAAAAGCAACAAAAGGAAAAACAGAGCATCACCACCGTGAGGAGGAGCAGCAGGATACAAAACAAAGTGGGGGCCACAAAGGATAAAGAGTCACTCATTATTGACTTGAGCACACCTGAAAAGGTTGCTACAAGACTTGACTTTGAGAAAAGCCCTCCACATGTTGAGCATGTTGAGACTAGTCCTCCACGTGAAGAAAGTCCGTTTGAGCATGAACCTGAATTTGAGCATGAGCCTAGTCCAAAGAGGTCACCGGAGATTGACCCAGATCAGCAAAAAGTTTATAACTACCTGGAGACGTTAGAACAAGCTGCTGCTGGTCCAAGCACTGTTCTACCTCTTGAGCAGCAAGTTCACTCACTCAAACAGGAAATTTTTGAGCTTGAATTTTTAAATCGCCACATCATACAAGAGAATGAAAAATTGAAGGAGCAAGCTAAGGTGGACAAGATGGTCCACGATAATACCATGCTTCATCTGGGCCTTTGGCAAAGGGAAAACAGAAAGCTAAAGAAGAAATGCAGGAAGCTAAGCAGAGCCTTGGTCAATATAAAATTCAGATGCTTGGTGAGGAAACCAAGAGTCAATGTGGCTACACAGAGGAAGAGGAGAAGACTAGATGTCTTAGCAGAGGCATCTCAGCAGGTGGATTAAACAATGTTTTCATTGCATGAGGACATGCAACACCCTCGTAGTGGGGGTATGTAGAGCCTCTAACTTGCACCTAATTACCTATCATTACCTACAGCTTTTCCTCACTTATCCCTCTCTTTTGCCCTATTTTCCTCATAAACCTACCCAGATCATTACATTTGATGTCTTTAAGCATGATTGGTTAACTTTGCTAATGTTTGACTGTTTGTCTAGATTTTTGACATATGCACAGAGGTTCCGCAGCTGTCTGGCAATTCCGCAGCCATTCAGCAATTCCGCAACTATCTAGTCATTCCGCAGCCTTTTCATTGATCTCTATGTTCCACGTGTCATTTTGAAAAATGAATCACATGGGCACATGGGAATGAAGGTGTTAAAGGTTCCTATGCTATTGGTTCGGTCAACAATGCCACGCACACCTCCGGTCAACGTGGTTCAAACTTCGGTCAACAAAGCCAGCTCAAACGGTGCTGCATGAGCTGAAAGGTCACGTCACTCCAGATGGCGATTCCTCCATGCTACGCAGGTTATGGGAGATAGGATCCAACCTTGGATTCAACCTCCATGACGACCGTACCCACCAGATAAAACATGGACCTGTTTACGTGTTGCTGTACCTTTAATTAGCATGACTGTTAGTTAATTTCTCGTTTCATGTTTTACGCAGTAGGCAGTTGTTCATACGCCTATAAATCCAGCGTCTGCATACGCTTAAGAGTTAGTTTTTTAGTTGCTGTGTTTATGTAATTGCTGCAATTTTAGTGTATACAGAAACTCTGTTTTAAAGCTGCTGTTTTAGCACTTTTTACTGTAATTTCTGCATATGAGTTAATAGAAGACTGTGCTGTTTTGACTTCAAGTAGCTGATCTTTCTTTGGGTTTTGTGGATGGAGGGCCCCCATTCATAACAGCCTTTGTACAGTAAATTTACCTTTATGTTCTTGTCATTTCCTTCTTTTGAATTCAACAATTTTCCTTTTCTTTAACACATGTACAGTTTTGATTTACTTTCATTTCCAGCATTTACTTTAACTGATCAGGATTGTTTTCTGCAGGTGTTAGCCCGGGATTGTGTGTATTTGTTGTATTTGCTTTATCTCTAATGGTATTTTCAGTTGTCATATTCATAGTTGCTGCCTTTACTCTGTTTTTCTAGCTTGATTTCTAGTTTAGTTTCTCAAGTTGTATGCTAACATATTGATGGTCTCCTTATCATAAGTTGTTCATCTTTAAGAGATCAGAATACTAATAAAGTACAACTTGTTTTGAGTAGTTTTTGACTTATATCACTAACTCTTTCCTCACTTGTTACACATTACAATGTATGTTGGAAGCAGAATGTTGGAGAAAGGCACAATGGTGTTATAATTTGTCATCTTAGAGCTCGATTAATTTTTAGACTTATATCTAACTACTTCTTAATCGTGTTTCACATAGTACTATATGTTGGAAGCAGAGTGCTAGGAAGGGATGAACATTATAATTGGTCTTTAAAGTGGTTTTTCTTAACTTTTTATTGTAGCAGCATGAATAGTGACTAGTGCCATTAGAAAGTGGTTCTTTGCTTTCTGTTTCATTTCAAGTTATTTCTTTCAAGCTCTTTCTTTGCAAGTTTAGAAGGTAGTTAGAAACCACCAGTAACACACACTCACTCATTTAGAAACCACCTTACACACACTATCACTCATCTGTTTATAAAACCTCCATTCCATCTTAGGAAGATAAATTGACCACAAACAACACCCCCAAACGACAAAAAGATCTAAGAGGTTGCTTAAGTACATATAGTACACCTTCACTTCATCAGCTTACGAGCCCCGGGTTGACATTTTATGATAGCAATTTAGACCACACTAAATTGACTAAACAGCCTTGTAGAAGTTCTCACTGTAGATTAAACTGATTATGCAATGTACTGAAGCAACATACTTAATCTACTTCTACCATCAAACTTGCAGAAGCTTAATCAATTTTGAGCAAGATCAAACAGAACACATATAACAGAGAAGAAGATTCAATCACACATGAAACACAAAAGAATACTCTGGGGAAGACTTAGATAAAAATCCCGCTATCTGTATTATCATACAAGTGGGAATATCTCAGGATTACACAAAGCTTTAGCTCACAAGCTATCCAGCTCTCAGTGCAATACCTCAATGCTGCTCATAGACATAATAGTCAACACATATGCCTTCCTTCAGTCCTCCAAGCCTCCTATTTCCTTGTGCAGCTTCTCCTTGGTCCTCCAGCTGCAACCTGTGTGATTCTCACCTCAAACACAACACTAACCTTTGAAATAACTGCGTAATCCTGAAGGAGATAATTCCTTCTACATGGATGAGTTTCCTTTATAGGAAAAATCGTCCAACTGATAGAACAATGTCCTTGTCTTTAATCTCAACTAGGTCTTTCTCTGAACTGACATGCATGAGTTATTTATGAGAGAATATTCAGTTATCTGGAGAACACTAGTCGCATGCATGCATGCATGCATTGACTAACTGAACTCACAATCAGTTCCACAAACTGTTGGAACTAATCTAACTGGACTTAACTCAATTAACTGAGCTAACTAATTACAACTCAAATACAACTCATCCTTATCTTCTTAATTAAGGGATAACTTCCTCAATCAAAGGAATAACTGTTGCATGTCTTCACAAAGACTTCATGTTTGAATTTCTCCAACTAATTAACTCAAGATGAATTAATTAATTATTTTTCAAACAACTAGTGAGACTAAATTCGAATTTTAGTTCTCAATTTTGATTCAAGGAAAAATCAAAATTGGAATATATCCCGAAATGCTATTTATAGAAATGCTAATTTTAGCATTTTTATTTTTTGCTATTTCCAATAGAGTTGGAGTATATCCTGAAATTCTATTTATAGAAATGCTATTTTTAGCATTTCTTGTTGCTATTTTCAACATGTCTGAGCCAAATCATAAAGGAAATCGTCTAGTGGTGCAGTCAAGGAAGCAGGTCAACGCGTGGATGAACAGAGTAGCGAGAGTTCAAATCAATCATGACTCTCTGATTTGCTTTCCAAGTAGAAAATCGTCGAGAAAAATTAAAATATGCATTATCAGATTAACATTTAGATTAGGATTGTTTTTAAGTTTTTAAGGCATGAAAGTCTCAAAACCGTTAATATATATATATATATATATATATATATATATATATATATATATATATATATATATATATATATATATATATATATATATATATATATATCTTTGTAACCAGAAAACAAGACATGCAGACATATATGTAATTTGTAGTTGACAGTTTGAAGTTCATGACTCTGTCCCTTTTTAATTGAAGAAGAATTCTCATGAATATCATGTGCAGTTAGCTGTTGCGATAAAGTTATAAAACCTGTTGTTTTATGGAGGGCCCCTGCAGAAAGTCTATGTTCATTTGCTTATTATTCAGTCCAGTCCAGTTCATTTTTTATTTCCAGAATTGTATTATCGTAGTTTCATTTCTTTATAATTACTTGTTTATTGTTTTTCATTTGCAATATGTCAATTTCAAATCATTTGTATGCTTTCTAAAATAGGACTATGTACATAATCTCCTTCCTTTCATAAGTAATTATATTTGTTAAGATCACATTCTTTCTGCTTTTGCTTTTATTATTTTAAGTAAGATTGTTAATTGCAGTGCATAGATCTTAATATAGATTTATTTATGAATTTTATCCTTGAATAGAAGTAATTTTTTTAGAGTAGAAGTAATTGTCTTTCTAGAACATTAGTTTAGGTAGCTCCTTTTTTATCATTTTACATAGTAACTAACAATAGTCAGTTAAAGAGGATCATGATAGCTTGTCTTAATTTCATTTTCAAGAGTTGATTGTATCGTAAAGCTTTAGTTTTCATTAGGAACATAGGAAGAAAGAAAATCCTTAAAACCATCCACAATCATTATCTTAATAAACTCAAAAAGGCTTCTAGCACATATATTGCACTTTCACTTCACAAGTTTACCAACTTCGGTCGATAATTTATGTAAGAAATTTAAGAACATTGAATTGACTAAACATTTTTGCGTTGTTGCCGGGAAAGTGTAAATAGAAGTCATGATTTCTAAAAAAAAAAAACATGATATACATAGGGAAAGAGACTATAGGGGTAGATTTTTATGTAGAGGAAAGAGCTTAATTCCAACAACATCACTTATTCCACCACGAGATCATAGTGACACACCACCTATACAAACTTGAATTCCATCCATAGCAAGCCAACATAGACTTCCTGAGGTATTAAGATCCAAAATCCAACCTAAAGATTCACCAACTTCATCAACAGAAGCCGTAATCGAAGAAGATCCCATATCCCCAACAACGGGAATACTTTTCCTATCTTCAACTGGAGAACAACTTCTAGCTCAAGAGTTGGAAGTTCCTACTGAAGAAGAGGAAGAAGAAACCTACTTCAAACCATTGATAGAAGAACCAAAGGAACTAGAGGAGATTGAAAACCCAATCTTAGAACCAGAATCAAAACCCTATATTAGTTCTAAAGAATCTACAATGGCTGGAGAAGGAGAAGGATAGGTACATAATTTAAGTGGTGAACAACCTAGAATTGAAGGAAGAAGAGGAGGTGGAAGACAAGGAAGAGGAAGTGGAAGAGATGGAGGAAGAGGAAGAGGAGAGAATATAAATCCATAACCTTTTGGATTTCCAATCCTTGATGAAGATACAACTGTAACAATGAAAAATATCTCACCCTCTATCCTTCCAAAATTTCATGGATTAAGGAGCGAAGACCCTGAGACATTTCTCTTTGAATTTGAAGTCTTGTGTAGATCATATGATTATCTACATGATGCTCAAAAGTTGAAATTATTCCCTGCAACCCTTAAGGATGCAACATTAAAATGGTTTATGGGTTTAGGAATAAACTCCATAAGAACATGGGAACAAATGAAAACTGCATTCTTAGAGAAATATAAGGATTACTATATGCCCCATAACATTAAATATGAAGTCTTTAAAATGATACAAAAAGAAGATGAAAATCTTGAAGATTTCGTTGAAAGATTTGCTTACAATGTAAAAAGGGAAAAAAATGAATAATCTAGATGAGGAAACTTTGAAAGCTCTCTTATTAAAATCAATTAGAGATGAATGGATTGATCTTCTCAATCTAATGGGTAAGGGAGACATTTCTTCGTTATCACTAGGAGAAATTTGTGAGTTGTGCATACATATTTCAAGAGGCAAAACAAGAACTGGGAAAAATCTAAGAGATCCTCTTCTATCAAGGATTAATAAATTTGCAGCTGGGATAATAAGTAGAGCATAATTAGGAAATTTGATTGATAAATTTAAAACATATATTTTAGGGAGTCTTAGTGAACAAATTGACACCCTTAAAATACAGAACAAGCAAAAAGCTGCAAGTGTTGCATTGTCCATTTTCTGTACTAAGTGAAGAAATAAACATGCCTTGAGAGAATGTCCTCTTGATTTAAAAAGTATAGAAACTTGTGTTATTTTTGCGGGAAATCATGATACAAAAGAATGTCCCTCAATACTAGGTCTTAAAGTTGTTTATCAAGAAGAAGGAGTACCAAATCAGGTAGACCCTTTCTGTTTTATTGCTAAAAGACCTTGGCATAAGCCACATGCAAATACATCTCAAGGTTTTAATCCTCAACCATTTTCACAATCTTCGCAAAGTAATTAGACTTCCCTAATTCTTTCGCAATCTTGGCCACAACCTTGGTTACAAGGATGGGAAAATCCTTATGGAAAATTCCCTTAATATCCTCAATATCCACAATTTCAACAATCATATCCTACTTTTCCTCCACAATATTATCTTCAACTTGTTCAACAAACTCAACCTCACAATGTGAATCCACAACTTTCTTTACCATTTCCTCAAAGACAAAATCAATTGCCTACCCAACCACTTTCAAATCCAAATAGTAATAAAAATTCACAACCTGTTTACAATATGGAAGGACAAAATTTTCAAACCTACATGATAACTCCACTAGATCTAAATACTGGTCAACTTAGATATGGTAGAATATTAGAAAAGAAGTCCCCCTCAATTTTTATTCAGGAAAGTGAATAAGAAAAGATCCTTGAAGAAGAAAAGTCTCTTAATAATAAAAAAGAAGAAACTCAAAAACAAGTTGTTCCAACACATCCAAATAAATCAACTCCTAATATGGAACAACCTTTAGTATTTGTTTCAAAACCACCCTTCCCTGAAAGATGGATAATTGATGGAGTAGAGAAACAAATTTTATTGCCTGATTATGACATGTTAAATGAACCGAATAATGTTTGCATAAAGATTCCTTTGCTTCAAGCTTTTAAGGAAATACCAATTTTCGCAAAAACAATTAGGGAATTGAGCATAGAAAAACTTGGAAGAAATAGAAATGAAATCAAAAGAATCCAACTTGTTCAAACAATTGCACATATCATGATGGGTAAAACACCATTTCAAAATCATCTTGATGGAGGAAGTCCCACTATGAAAACACACATAAATGGTATAGAGATCCCAAATACATGGATTGATCTAGGAGCAACCATAAATATCATGAGCAAACAAACTTTGAATAAATTAAAACTTTTTAATATTCAATATAACCTACACTATTACAATTGGCAGATAGATCTGTATTCAAATCTGATGGTGTATTAGAAGACATATATGTATCCTTATATTCTTTGGAATATCCTATTTATTTTATGATTTTAACACCCAAGAATAAATTAGAAGGGAATCCATTGATTCTAGGAAGACCATGGCTAGCTACAGCCGATGATTTCATAAGTTGTAGATATGGTGATATGTTCATTTCTGATGGTAGTACAACAAAGAAATTCACACTGTATCCACCAAAAAAAACAACAATAGAAGTTGATATTGAAGAATGGATAGATGATGACTTAGATATAAGACCAATATTTGCTACTTCACAATTAGATGAAGATCAAATTTTAAATTTAATGGAAAATAATGAATCTTCATTATATTGTGAATCTAGTTAGAGTTTTCAAGAACAATACAATATTGAATATTTATCATGTCGTCAACTATCCTTTCACTCTATGGAAAAATTTGGCAATTCTACAATTCAAATATTTCCAAGAAAAACTTTGAATATCAATAATAATTTGGAAGAATTTCAAAAGAAATAATTAATCAAGATGTTACAAGAACATTCATCTGCTTATGCATGCAAATATACTGACATGAAAGGAATTGATCCTAATAATTGTAAACATCATATCTACATTGAAGAAAATGCCAAATCAGCTCGACGACCTCAAAGAAGAATGAATCGAAATTTAAGGGATATTGTTAAGGAAGGACTACAAAAACTGTTGAATGCCAATTTCATCTATCCAATATCAGACAGTCAGTGGGTTTCACCCTTAGTAATTGTCCCTAAAAATAATGGAATATGGAGAGTGTGTATTGACTATAGATAATTGAATAAAGCCACTTTAAAAGATTGCTTTCCACTTCATTTCATAGATCAAGTTTTAGATACATTGGCAGGAAATAAATATTTTTCATTTTTAGATAGTTTTAGTGGGTATAACCAAATCCAAGTAGCCCTAGAAGGCCAAGATAAAACCACCTTTGCATGCCCATGGGGAACTTATGCTTACCGAGTACTTCCCTTTGGATTATGTAATGCTCCTACAACATTCCAAAGAGTGTTATTAGGCATTTTTTTCCTGATCTAATTCATGATCGTGTGGAAGTGTATATGGCCGATTTTAAAGTTTATGGAAATCCTTTTAAAGAAGCTCCTAAAAATTTGGAAAAAGTTCTCACTAGATGTAAAGAGGCAAATCTCTCCTAAGCCATGAAAAATGTTTTATGATGTTTACTGAGGGAATTGTTCTAGGACGCCATATTTCAGGAAATAGAATTAGAGTGGACACATCTAAAGTAGAAGTTATTTCTAAATTATCAATTCCAACCTGTCAACGAGATGTTAGAATTTTTCTTGGTTTCACTGGTTATTATAGAAGATTTATAGAAAACTTTACAAAAATTGCATCTCCACTTTTCAAGCTACTCACAAAAGACTGTGAATTCAATTGGAATTCTGATTTCCAAAAGGCCTTTGAGTCATTAAAAGAAAAAATATCTGAAGCACCCATTCTTAGAGGACCAAATTGGAAATTACCTTTTCATATCTCAACTGATGCTTCAGATAAAACTTTAGGAGCTGTACTAGGAAAAAAATACTTAACTCCATATGCCATTTATTACACCAGTAAAAATTTGACTCCTGCAGAGTTAAATTATACTATCACAGAAAAGGAGTTTTTAGCTGTTGTTCATGCCATCAATAAATTTAGACATTATATTACTGGCTATGAAATTTTTGTACATACTGATCATTATGAAATTAGATAATGAATAAATCAATCACTAATGGTAGAATCACTAGATGGGTATTATTGCTACAAGTGTTTATTATTACTATTTTGGATAGACCTGGAAAACAAAACACAGTTGATGACTTTTTATCAAGGATTCAAAATGATAACAATGATATGCATGTAGAAGATAATTTTCCCGATGAATATCTTTTTGCAGTATCTAATAAATCTCCATGGTTTGCAGATATTTCTAACTACTTGGTTACAAGAAAATTACCATCATACTTGTATCCTCGAGAAAAAAAAGAAGGTAATTCAAATTAGTGCATCTTATTCATGGATAAATGAAGAATTGTATAAAATAGTTCCAGATCTGATCATCTGATGGTGTGTGAGAGAAGATGAAGTACCAAAGATATTGAAATCTTGTCATGATGAGCCATTTGGAGGACACTTCGCTGACAAAAGAAATTCTTACAAAGTCCTTCTCTTAGGATACTATTGGCCTTCCCTTTTTAAGGATGTCAGAGAGTATGTTAAGAGATGTGATAGTTGTCAAAGGATGGGGAAACTTGTTCCTTCTGATGAGATGTCTCTACAACCTCAGGTACTCATAGAGCCTTTTGAAAAACGGGCTCTGGATTTTTTTGGTCCAATCAATCCACCTTCGAAACAACAAAGGTACATTCTTGTTTGCACTGATTATGCTACAAAATGGGTAGAAGCTAAAGCACTTCTTTCTACTACTGAAAATGTTGTAGTTTCATTTCTTTTTGAGGATATCTTTACTCATTTTGGTGTTCCAAGAGAAATTGTAACAGATCAAGGTACTCAATTTACATCCAAGTTGGTACAAAAGATAATGGAGGAATACACAATCAAACATTGAAAGTCTAATCCGTATCATCCTCAAGCAAATGGATGGGTGGAGTTCACCAATAAAGTCATTGAAGAAATTCTCACCAAAACTGTGCATCTGCATAGATGAGATTGGGTGGAAAAGATTCCATAAGTTTTATGGGCATACCATACCACATGGAGAAACACTACAAGACATACTCCTTATGAGCTTGTCTATGGAAAACAAGTTTGGTTTCCTATTGAGTTTTAAGTTAAAACTTTCAAGACAACAATCAAATTGGGCCTTGATCTTTCAGAAGCACAAAAACAAAGAATGGAGAAACTAAATGAACTTGATGAGATAAGACAAGATGCAATCCAAAGAACTAATCTAGTTCAAAAACAAAGATCCAGATGGCATGACAAATATATCAAAGAGAGAAAATTCTAACCAGGAGATTGGGAATTACTGTTTGATTCAAAGTTCAAATTTTTCCAAGGGAAATTTCAAACCCATTGGCTTTGGCCTTATGAGATTGAAATAGTCTTTGACAATGGTGCAGTCAGAATCAGAACTGTTGATGAAGAAATGATCACTTTTCTTGTGAATGGTCATCGACTAAGAATCTATCATAATTTATTGACCAAGGAAGAATTTATAAAAAATTTGCAAGATAATACTAATTTAAAGTTGTTGAAGAAGGATTTTCCTTCTTCTCCAACTTGATCTCCAAAAATATTTTTCTTTCTAATTATCGAAAAAAAATGTATAAACTTGAAAACCAACAATGGTAGGCATGTTTATACAAAAAATCTAAGGTGAAAATAAATTCTTCACACCTTAAATTTTCTTTAGATCTGTTCTAAACCCATTTTATTTATGTCCCACTCTTTTCTTTTTTCAAAATAAAATAGCTACAAAATTATTGAGTTTCTGTAGCTCCGACAGATTTCTGCATCCAATTTGACAGAGATTTCTGATGTAATAATTGAAAGAGTGATTGACTTCCTTCACTACAAGGAACCTGAAGACAATACAAAGAAAAGAAACCAAAGGTTAAAAAATAATAATTCAAAGGTATGCAATTATTTAATTTGATAATAGGGATCAAAACATTAATTGTATGAATTATATAAACATCGTACTATCGAATTCAAAATCATCATTACTAAACATTGATAGTATCATGTCAAATCATATCTAATCCACCATTCACTCCTCATCATTATACCTACGCTCCAACCCACATCCTGATTTCTATTGGTATGATTGTCCAAATCATGCTCATTCATTCTCTCAATGTTTAGATTATATCACACTTCTTTGTATCCTTACCACTCACACTCTTGTCATTCACACTCTCATCCTCATTAATATGAAACCCTTTGAAACCCTCATACCTTGTCAAACAAACAGTCTTGAGACAAAGCTTCTCAGCCATGGGAGTTATAGTCAGAACAGAACCAACAAGAAGAAATTTTTTAGAAGGATATCCACAGACAAGGGAATTGTTGCAGAAAGCGCAGTGGCTAGAATTTGTAGAGAAATTTGACGGATTCCACAAGGAAGTAACCAAGTCCTTTTCCATAGCCTTTGATGGAGTGGAAGTTGAGATAGGGGACATAAAATTTACAGTGACAGAATCCTTTGTTGTCGAAGCTACTGGATTGCCTCGAATTGGAGAAAAATGGTTTAAAAACAGAGGTATTGAGAGAGAAGACTGGAAATTTTTTATGAAGAACCCTAGCATGGAAACCACCATTTTCAAGAAGGGCATCCCAAACACAACATTAAAATGTAAGTGGAGAAATTTGGATGCATGTTTTTCTATCATATTTGACCGCTGATGAATTTTATTGAGGATAATAACATAAGTATTCCATATTTCTTGATTAATAGTATAAGAAATATGTCAGGGGATGTCCAAAGGAAAATTTAGTTTATAGAAAACACCATGTATCACCATGGTCTCATTAAAATCCTTGTTGAATTTCATCTTAAGAATATGGGTGATAATTGGGAAAGCTTTTTAGTGAGGAACCATTTTGAGGAAGATAACCAAGAACAACCAAGTAGTAGTAAGTGTAAGAGATGGAGAAAAAGAAAAATTGAAGAACCAGTGGGATAAGAACAACCAATTAGTAGTAAAGCTAAGAGAGGAAGAAAAAGAAAAAATGAAGGATGAATAGTACAAGGACAACAACGGTCATAGGAGGACTTAGAGGATGACCTTCCTCTTGCAGAAATTTTAGAGAATATGAACAAGAAGGATGTTAGAAGAAGGAAATCCAACCAAAAGACAAAGAGCACACCCAAAACAGAGAAACCTAAGATAGAAAGAAAGAAAGAAAAAATTCAAAAGCCTCCTGTGACAAGCTTAAGAAGAAGTACCTGATTCAATCCAACAACAAAAGAATGACATACAAAAAGTATGGAGCATATCGACCTAGAAGTAGAGGAAGATTCAAGGGTTTCTCCTCCAACTTTCATTACACCTCCTAAGAGTCCAGGCTGAAGAACACTTGAAATTAATCATGAATAACAGGAAATATATGATTATATTGAGTCTCTAGAGAAAAGAGATGCGACAAAAACATTAGCTTCAAATCAAGAAGAAGTCTAGTTTAGTAAACCACAAGAACCTCCAGTAATAAATGTTTTAAAACAAGAAATTTTCAAGCTGGAGACACTAAACAGGTACATTCAAAAGGAGAATCAAACCCTAAAGGTGTAGAGTGAAATCCAAGTGGCTAAGAGTGACAATCTCCTTTTACACCTAAGTCTGTGGTACAAGAAGAACAAGAAGCTGAAACAGAAAAATAGAGCTCTACAAAGGCAAGTCATAAACCTGAAGTACAAGATTCTCATGAAAAAGCCAAGGATGGCAGTGGGTGGAAAGAAAGGGAAAAAGATGAAGTTGGATGTACTTGCAGAAGTTTCAAAAGAAATGCAATAATTAAATAGGAGACATCAGTTTTGTGTTTTGCATGAGGACATGCAAAGGCCTCAGCATGGGGGAATGTAGAGTCTCATGACTGTTTTGTTTTTGACACCATTTCCATCCATTTTTCCTCTTTTCATCACTGCTATCAACTCAAATAAACAATAAAATTATAGATTTTGACATGGTAAGGTACTCAGATGTCTTATTTTTCATATTTATTAATGTGCCTTATTATTAAGTTAAAGATTGTAATAGCTATGGAATTAACACGAATCTGCAGTTGTTTTATGATTCCACAACTATCTCCATGGTTTGTCGGATTCCAGTACACCAACCAAGCAAAGAAGCACATGGGTAGATAGGGATTGATCTCCTCCTATTCGCTCGAGCCAAATCATCAAGGAAATCACCCAATGACACAGTCAAGGAAGCAGGTTAACGCGTGGATGAACAAAGAAGCGAGAGTTCAAATCAATCACAACTCTCCGATTTTCTTTCCAAATAGAAAATCGTCGAGAAACATTAAAATCTCCATTATCATATTAACATTTAGATTAGGATTTTTTTAAGTTTTTAAGGCATGAAAGTCTCAAAACTGTTGAGCGGGAATGCTATATATATATCTCTGTAAACAAAAATATAGGACACACAGACATATATGTAATTTGTAATTGAAAGTTTGAAGCTCCATGACTCTGTTTCTTTTTAATTGAAGAAGCATTCTCATGAATATCATACGTAGTTAGCTGTTGAGATAAAGTTATAAAACCTGCTGTTTTGTTGAGGGCCCCTGCAGACAGTCGACGTTCATTTGCTTATTATTTATTTCAGTTCATTTCATTTTTGATTTCCAGAATTGTATTATCGTAGTTTCATTTCTTTGTAATTACTTGTTTACAGTTTTTCATTTGCAGTTTGTTGATTTCAAATCATTTGTATGCTTTCTAAAATAGGAATATGTGCATAATCTCTTTCCTTTAATAAGTAATTATGTTTTTTAAATGACATACTTTCTAATTTTGTTTTTATTATTTCAAGAAAGATTGTTTTTTTTTTCCAAGTAAAAGTAATCTATTAATATGTACAGAAAAATACAGAGAGGACTAAGCCTCGACCAAGTTTAACGTAGAGTATCAGCAAAATCTGGACTGCCCCAACATTGGGGAAACCAGTCCACCGAGAGCATAAAAACCAAAAATGATATCAATTCTTGAGTCCAGAACCCACAAAAGAAATAGTAAGATGATGCCCTGACAAATAGTCTAGCTAGGAAACCAGATTCCATCCAAAACTAGCAAAAACAAAAAAAAACCAGATAGAAAACACCTGGGCAGCCACGTTTAGCCACATCCTAACACCAGACAGCTACGTCCGAACCCCTGACAGCCTCGTCCATATCTCTGGCTGCCACATCCAGCCACCTGGAAGCCACATCAGCCTAGATGAAGTCATCCGGGATGGGTTCCTCGATGATTGGGCATGCCCACTCATCCGCCTCGTCCCTGGAAATGCTACCGTGTGGCTCTCCACCGTCGCCGTGAGGCTCTCCCCCATCGCCAGAAGTAACCTGCAGAGCAGACCCGTCCTGACTCGAACCACCAGAGGGGCGCGTGGCAGCAGAGCTGCCTCCTCCGCCATGCTGATTGCCACCCAAATTCTATCCATGCGAGGTGAAGAGGCTCTTGTCCATCCCATTCTTACCAGTATCTCTGCAATTACTACATCTGGAGCATCCTCCTGCGACAAGTTGGAATTGTCAACCTGAGAGGTCGTCTGAGAGTTTCTTCCGTGAAGAGGATGGAAATAGTAGCCGTAATGACAGGCCTGTTCAGGGAGCTACAGAACCTGAATTGGGCTGTGTGGGGAGTAGATTGAAGGGGCAAAGGAAAATTAGCAGAGTGGACAACAAAGTCACCATTTCAAGAAATATTGTTAATTGCAGTGCGTAGATCTTAATATAGATTGCTTTATAAATTTTATCCTTGAATAGAAGTAATTTTTTTTAGAGTAGAAGTAATTATCTTTCTAGAACATTAGTGTATGTAGCTCTGTTTTTTCAAGAGTTGATTGTATTGTAAATATTTAGTTTTCATTAGGAACATAGGAACAAAGAAAATCAAAACCTTCCACAATCATTATCTTAATAAACTCAAAAAGGCTTCTAACATATATAGTGCACTTTCACTTCACAAGTTTACCAAATATGGTTGATAATTTATGTAAGAAATTTAAGAACATTGAATTGACTAAACGCAACACATTTGGAAGGTATTTCAAACCTTGTGGCAACATAAACTGTGTGCCAACTTGGAGAAATGCACCTTTGGCATGAGCCATGTCTAATATCTGGGTTACATCATAGATGAGAAAGGCATGCATGTGGATCCAGCTAACAGAGCTTCACATATTTTTGGGCCTTGCCAATTTTTATTGGAGGTTCATGATGGGATTCTCCCATATCCTTGGCGTTTGAGTTAGATTACCAAGGGCGGAGCAAAATAAATGTTTTCCTAGTCCAAGTCCCAAAAAAAGGCATTCATTGAGCTGAAGCATTGCCTTTGCTCTGTACTTATACTAACATTACCAGACCTACAAAAACCCTTAGAAATCAAGACAAAAGGATTCAACTATGATATTGGTGCAATCCTCAACCAACACGATCATCCAGTGACCTATCATAGTGAGACACTTTCTGATACAATTCAGAACTATCCCACCTATGATAAAGAGGTGCTATCGTGTAGGCTTGGCGACAATGGAAGCATTACATTCTAGGGAAGGAGATGACAATCCACACATATCACCGACCTCTTTAGTTTATACAAACACAAGGGAAGTTACAGAATGATTGACATCAAAAGTGGTCTACACATTTGTAACAATTCCACTTGAACATTAAATACAAAAAGGGAAGAACCAATCATGTTGTAGATTTCCGCAATCGACCCCCAGTTGCAACATTGATTACTGTGCTCAACTCTTGTGGCCATGAGACATTTGGATGGCTACAATTGTACAAAAATGATCCATAGTTTGCCACCATATACCAAATGCTAGTGGATGGCAAGAAAGTTCTAGATTTACACCTCTAGGATGCATTATTATGCTACCTGGGCCACCTTTGTGTTCCTTCAAGTAAGCATGCCAAGCTGATTTGGGAGATGCACTACAATTGGGTCGCAGGACACTTTGGTGTGGAGAAAACTGTGGCCATACTACAAAATTATTTTTATTGCCCAAAACTTTGACAGAATGTTGGAAAATATATCAGATCTTGTACTATCTATGCCATCACCAATCCAACCATCATGAAACAAGGCATGTACACTCCTCTATCTACTCCCAAATATGCCTAGGAATCCATCTCCATGGATTATCTGTCTGGCATCCCTTCTACCAATCATGGTAGTGACTGTGTATTTGTGGTCATGGATATATTTTCTAAGATGACTATATTGGTGCCTTGCAAGAAGAGTATCACAACGAAGGACACTGCCAAACTCTTCTTTGTATGGTTACGGTACATTTTGGGATCCCGCACACCATTATATTATATCGGGATAGCAGTTTCCTAAGCACATTCTTATCAAGCCTCTGGACACTATTAGACACAAAGGTCACCAAGTCAACTGCATTCCATCCCTATACTGATGGCCATACAAAGGTCATCAAAGAGATGATAGTGCACATACTCCAAATTTACTACTCCAAGCATCCACAAACCTAGGATGAGAGCCTTCCCTATGTGCAACACAACTATAACAAATCTCTCCATAGCTCAACTGGTTACAGTTGCTTTCAAGTGGGTCTGGGATTTTAACCCTTGCGTCTCATTGATGTTTCCATGCCTCATGCGACTACATAAACATAATCCACACATGTACAGTCTAAGCCTAATAAAGCAACCAATTTTATTTAACTCATCCATCACATCTGCCAACAGGTTTACAACATCTTGGAGAATTCCAATGCCAAGTACAAGAGGCGACATGATCAACATCAGGTGCCACATAAGTTTTAGGTGGGTGACAATGTTTGGTTGCATTTTCAGAAAGAATGCCTTGCTAGAGACCATAAGAATATCTTACCACTCTAATACGAGCCTTACACCATCACCAAGGTTGTGGGAGAAATTTTTTTTGACCTCAACATTCCCCCATTCCTTGGTCTGCACCTAGTGTTCAATGCAGACCACCTTTAACCATACTTTCCAATATTCCTAGACACATCAGACATTGCAAAACAACTAAAACCAACAGAGCTCAACCTAGACTGCATGGAATAGGCCACAACTGATTAGGTAATGGACACATAGATCAAGACCACTCTCCAACAGAATATCCAACTGTATTGAGTTGTCAAAGTTTACCAACTCCTGCATCAAGGCAAGTGGCTCACGAGGACCAAGTTCAACAAAAGTTTCTGCATCTCTTGGACTCGAAACTTAATGCAATGGGGACCATTGCTTCCTAAGGGGAGATAAGTGATCTAGATGGATACTAGTGGCCACCCGTCTATTCCACTTGGACCCCCACCATTTTTTCTTTCAGTTTCCTTAATTGTAGCACAACTTACTATTTTTTGGTAGTTTTTTGGGTCCTAAACTTCCATAGCAATTTTGAGGGCCTAAATGACGTTTATTTTGGGAAAACAAAGACACCAAAGATTTACAAGACCAATCTACCTATATTTTTTTGGCCTTCTCTTGGATATATTCGAAACAAGGTATTATGATAGCCAAATGGAGACCGTATGCCTAATTAATGACCCCAGGAAGTTGATGTTCCAACTAGCCGCAAAGGGCCCCACAAACTTTTGGTGCTTCATCTCCTAGGGTTAGGTTTTTTGATGTTTAGGGTTTCCCATTGTTTCTTAATGATAAAAAATCCTATGAGGCTCATTGTAACACAGTTCAAAAGGCATGTAACCACCACATCTCTTCTTAGAGATAAACTACCATCGCTTGAGCTAGTTTATTTCCATTATGCATGTAACAATTTTCAATACTTTATTATTAATGAATTGAAATTCAATTTTCGCTATATCTCTATGTTTCTATTCATTCATATATATATTTCATTTTTATCCTTCATAAATATGTATCAGTGGTATCATAATTATTTTCTCTTTCTCTATTTTTTTGTGCATGTCCCCAACGAGGTCGGTATATAAATAGTTAGGGCTCTAACTGGTTGAACCTTTGCAATACCGGCCTTGCCAACCCTAACGACCTCCCATGGTGGAAGAAAATAAAGATGAGGGAGTAGGGGATCCTTTCAAAATATTGATCGAAGAATCCCTCGAGTGACAAAGAACACAATGATGGACAACTTTGCCCAAATCCTTCAAGGGATGCCCACCAGCGACACATCTTCATCTAGGAATCACTTCAAGAACCACCCCCTTCAAGGTACAAGTAAACTTCGATATCCTATATTCGAAGGTCAAATAGATGTAGATGTTGTAGATAAATGGTTGAATTTGTTGGTGGTTGTTTTTCAGTCCATAGTTTCTCCGATAGGGAGAAAATTACTTTTAACTACTTAAGGTTGCTCCCCATGTCAAGGACTAGTGGGAAAATTACTGTTAGAAAAGGGCTGAGGAACCCTCTCTATTTACAACCGCCCCTTCTTGGAACTTTTCTGAGGTGCTTTCAAGGAACAATATTACCCCGTGGGGAGCTATGAGGACAAGTACATATAGTGTACCACGCTATGAAAATAGAGGGACCAAGATGTGCATGAGCTCACAAATATTTTTCATACTCTATACAAAAAGTTGGGTATAAAAGACTTAGAGCAACATCTAGTGCTCAAGTACGGTGACTGTCTGCACAAATACATTTAGGAATAAATGGAGTTCCTATAAATCTCCATGCTTGGTGCAACATATTGATATGATGCCAAGACAGAACAAAAAATTAAACAAAAGAAGCACGACTTTGGATCTATGAATTAGAAGCGGGGCAAGCATGCCCCCAAACTGTAGAACAAAGAAAAATCCAAGGCGAGGTGACACAGGCCAACGTGCCAAATCCAAAGCAAAGACTAACACCACAAAGACAAAGGAGGACACAAGAAAGTGGCGTGAGTTCCATAAGAGCCCCACCAAAAAACACAAGTGAGTGTTGAGCCAAGTAGTCACTAGTGGCTGAGTATTTCAGCAAGATTGACTTGAAGTCTGGCTATCACTAAGTTCTAATAGATCCCACAGATATATGGAAGACCACCTTCAAATCTAAGGAGGACTTTTTGAATGGTTGGTCATGCCTTTCGGGTCGAAAAATGCCCCTACTACTTTTAGAGTTTGATGGTTGACATCTTGTGGCCCTTCACCAACTCGTTCATGGTTGTTTATCTAGATGACATCCTCATCTTTAGCAAGAGTTGGGAACAACACTTGCAACATAATCGACAGGTCCTTCAAACCCTTTGGCAACACAAATTGTGTGCCAACTTGGAGAAATGCACCTTTGCCATGAACTAGGTCCAATATCTAGGTTACACCATAGATGAGCAAGCATTCATGTGGATCCAGCTAAGATCCAAGTCATTTGAGATTGGATAGCCCTGACCACTGTAATAGAGCTTCGCAAATTTTTGGACCATTCTAATTTTTATCAGAGGTTCATGATGGGATTGTCCCATATTATTTGGCCTTTGAGTTTGATTACCAAGGGCAGAGTGAAAGCAAATTTTTCCTAGTCTGAGTCCCATCAGAAGGCATTTGTTAAGCTGAAGTGATGCAGGAGCATCTACCCTAGGGTTGAATGTTTACTAAAAGAGTTAGTTTCCTAAGTTAGTATGTAATTATTTATTGTATTTTCCTATAGTTTTAGGAGAGAGTTAGAATTATTGTAAATAGGAGAAGGTTCGAGAGTATTTTGGAAGAATTGAGAGAAATGTGAGTTAGTTAGATCTTATCTAGAGATAAGGGATTAGGTGAGAGATTTTATGGATCATGAGAGATATTTTGGGAGTTTTTTAGGATCTGGAACCTACTTTGGGTTCAGAACCACTTATATATATCTAGGTGAGCCCATGAGGCATGTAAGTATGTAAGTGTGTGAGAGTGAGGAATGAGAGGCCAATGAGTAGGCTAATAATTATCTTGTAAATATTTTATTTATTATGAATTATTTCTGAGATTTTATGTGTATACATAATGTGTGAATTTCTGTTTCATGTTGTGTGAAATATTAATTTTTAAGTTACATGCCCCCTTGATCAGGCGCTCAAAATTAGGCTCAAAAATAAAAGTTTCATAATCTTGTTAAACTTAGCATCACATGAAAGATCTTGTCATTCTGATTCCAAAGGTGTGAACGCCACTCAAATCCGAGCTCGTATGCAGAATTTAGAGCAAGTCAAAGTTTAGGTTTGACTTGCTCACATGGTAGGATTGGATGATGTGGAAAGGCCCTTCAGCGAATGAGGAGGCGCTAAGCGGAAAGCTTCCATTGGCCCCTGCATGTCGCAAATCACAATCATAGGTAGGTCGACATTAGAAATTGGTGCCCAAGTAGGGAAGGGTGCGATGCGATAAGGCAGGCAGGAAGGTTTCCAAGAAATGACCAGAGGCACAATGTGATGGATTGCAATTTCAGATCCGCAAAGGGTCGGTGTTATAGAATCGACCCCCAACAGGTACTAGGTTGTGATGAGAAATCACAATCTCAAATGACAATGGTGCAAAGTTCTGCATATACAAAACCCTAGTTATCCGCTGAATTGCGAAATGTGATAAGTCCCCAGATGCAAGATGTTTATTGGTTCCAGTTAATACTCCTGTCGGGTCCAGCACATCGTAATCACACATCGCTTGCCATGTTCACAAGACCATAAGCCTGTAGAACTCCGTCAATTGCAATTTGTGATAAGACGGTCGGTGCCAGCAAATTATGGCCCACCACCACGCGGCGAAATTTTCGCCCAGTTAGTGGATTTTCGGAGCTAATTTGTAGGATCATGTCGAATGTGGAGAAATTTGTGGAACGAATAGTGGGAGAACTAGGAGAAGTCATAAATTCTTCATTTTTCCACCAAATTTGATGCAAAAGGAGACTAGATAGCCATTTTTGAATATTCTGGACTTAGTGGCACAAGTTTCAGAAGAATTTCAACATTGTAAACACATATTTTTACACTTTTGAGCATAATAGAGAGGCCCAAGCCACTGAAAGTTGGACCAAGGAGACGTAACCTAGGAGGGGTGAACTCCTTTATCATGTGCTTGTTGTAAGTGTTTTTTATGATGTTCTGTACATGTTTATTCTATTGTTCAGTTTCTGGTTTATGTTAAATTGCTCATAAAATTAACATAAAAACTCTTCATTTCACTTGCAAAAATTGATGAATCCTTAAGCACAATGAAAGCATTTTGTTTATAATTTGAGGAAGATCTTAGCACTGCAAACTAATATTCTAAATAAGACCAACTTGATATCAGAGCACTAGGTTTTTCTTTGTGAAAGAATTTTTTAATTGTTTGCAAGTTTATGTCATGCTTACAAGGTCAAAACTCAAAAGAGGTGAAGGAAAGCTGGTTGGAAGTGCTGAAGTTGGGTCAAAGGGAAGAAGAGTAAGGTTTCCACAATCTCCAACACTAGTTCAGCCTCAAGTTTCAGTTGATACTCTAGAGATCATGTCTCATGAAGGAGAACCTATAAACATGACAGGAGATGAGAAGACCTTCAGAAAGGCTTTGTTTGATATGGCAGAGATGGTGAAGGTCCTCTATGAAGAGAGGAATACCAAGATGCAAGGGGAAAGTTCCAAACCTCCCAAAGGAGAAGGCTCTTCAAGAGGAGGTAATGGAAAAGAAGGTAATGGTAATGGAGACAAACCTCCACCCTCTCCACCATCTTCTTCATCTTCTTCTTCGCAAGCATCTTCACACTCTTCCACTAATACAACCCTTACTCATACTCATCATCATTCTTCAAAAGGGACTGGTAAATCACCCTTTTTAAAACTTGATGTTAAATTCAAGTTGCCCATATATAATGGTGAAGTGAATGTATAGAAGCTTGATAATTGGATTTGCCAATTGGAGGTCTATTGCAGGATTCAAAACCTTCAAGGGGATGACATAAAGATTTAATTAACTTCCTTGAGAATGGAAGGTGCAACACTTGTATGGTGGGAATCAAAGACCTAAGAGGAGATTAAAAACCAAGGTAAGATCTCAATTTCTTGGAATGATTTCATTGCTGTAATTAAAAGAAAATTCTACCCTCTAGCTTATATGCAGAAATCCATTATGAATTGGCAGAACTTTAGACAACTTAAAGGTCAAAATGTGCAGGATTACACCCAAGAATTCAGAAAAAGGTCTCTAATGTTAGGTGTAGATTTGCAGTCATAGGCCAGTTTGCTAAAGTACACAGGGGGTTTACACAATTACCTTAGGCATACTATCTTAATGTTTAATCCCAATAATCTAGATGATGAGTGTGTGCAAGCCACTCATCTTGAGGCAAGAGGGAAAAACACCCTAGAAGAAGGTAGTAAAAATCCATTTTAGAGTAAGGGAAAAGAAAAGGCTTTCAAAGGGAAGGAAAAGAAAAATGTGTCTATCAAAAAAGGAGAGAAAATTACATACAAACACTATTCCAGAGAGGGTCACGATGAAGCTCACTGTTGGAAGCTTCATCCCGAAATAAAACCAAAAAGAAACAACAGCAAGGGAAAACATAAGACAACTGCAACCACCCAATAAGATTTGGGATCCGATTCAAGCAATGGAATGAAAATAAAATCCATGGGTTTAAAAAGAAAAGAATCCATTGCCAACACTAGTTCTTCAGACTCGCAAAATGAAACTCAAAATGAAAAGAGGAGAATAGAACAGTTTCACATAAGGGTGATCTCAAAACATAGCAAGATTGATACGTTGTTCGATAGTGACTCTCAAGCCAATCTTATCTTTGAAAACATTGTCAAGAGTTTAAATCTGGAAACTGTCACACATCATACACCATATCCACTTGGATGGGTATGTGACAATGTGCAATTGTAGGTTACTGGAAAGTGTAAACTGAGATTCTCCATTACTGCAAATTTCATAGATGAAGTGGAGCTTGACGTTGTTCCGTTAGATATATGTGGAATGGTTTTGGGAAACCCATCAACATGAAAATACATATCATTTATTCAAAAATGCAGTAGAATATATTGTGAGAGATCACATTAAGAAAAAAAATCTTTTGCTTGTTAATGTAGGGTAGATGAAAGACTGGTGAATTCAAGCAAGAATATTGTGCTTCTCGTGATCAAACCCAAAAATGATGTTGATAATGAAGCTTTTAAAGGCTGTGATTCGAATTTAAAATCTGAATTGGTTGACGTAGTTAACCAATATGATGAAATGTTTCAGGAACCAAAGGGATTACCTCCCAAGAGAGGAATTCAACATGAGATACAGTTCCAGCAAGATTGTCCTCTTCCTAACATTGGCATGTACAAGATGTGAGTGATGGAAAGCACAAAAATTAAGACGCAAATCCAAGAATTGTTGAATAAATGGATTATCAGACCATCTTCCTCACCTTGTGGTTCACCTATTGTCTTGGTGCCAAAGAAGGATGGAATATGGGGCATGTGCATGAACTTCCGTGCATTGAACAAAATTACGGTAAAGAACCGTTACCCACTGCCTCGAATAGATGATTTACTGGATCAATTTAAAGATGAAAAATATTTTACTAAGATGGAATTAAGAAGTGGCTACCATCAAATTAGAATAGTTTAAGGAGACATTTGGAAGACAACGTTCAAAATAAAACAGGGCTTGTTTGAATGGCTAGTTATACCATTTGGTTTATGTAATGCTCCTACTACATTTATGCGTGTGATGAATGATGTGCTGAGGCCATTTCTTGATGAATTTTTCATAGTCTACTTAGATGACATCTTAATCTTCAGTAAATCCCGTGATGAACATGTCAAGCATGTAAGAAAAGTACTTGATGTCTTGAAAAAATAATAGTTGTATCTTAAGATGTCAAAGTGAGAGTTTGGAAAGACTTCTTTAGTTTACTTGGGTCATATTGTTGGAGGAGGTGAGTTGAAAATAGATCCCTCCAAGGTTGATGTCATTGTAAATTGGCCAAGGCCCAAGACAGTTACAGAGGTAAGAAGTTTTCTGGGAGCAACCCAATATTGGAGGAAATTCATTGCTAATTTTTCTCTTATAGCAGCTCCTTTGCATGTGTTGACCAACGTGAAAAAGGTTTTTCAGTGGGGAGGCAAACAAAAAAATGCCTTTGATGCATTGAAGGAAAATATCAGTACAACTCCTGTACTCGCACTTCCAGACTTGAGACAATCATTTGAGATTCAGACAGATGCTAGTGACTACGCTATGGGTGCAATCCTCATGCAGCATGGTAAGCCTATCTGTTTTCATTCAGAAACTTTTAATGGTGTTTTTATCCATGATAAATCATTAAAATAAATTTTAGTTTTATTAGTTAAGGTTTTCCATCATTGATCGTTTCATCTATCTGTTGTTTTACTGAAAGAGGTTGTTGTGCTTTGCATATGAAGATCAAAGAAGGAAGGACAAATCTATTCTAACTGTTTTTTTATAAATTCCCATATTCTCTAAAACCCATATGATTTCATCCTTTGATTTTATAACTCTAGTCATTTTCGGTCATTACTCATAACCCAACTCTAAACATAACCCATTCTAATCCTAGCCATATTCCATTTCCCTACCTAACCATAGCTGCATTTCCACCTTTTCCTTTGTAATATTTCAAAGCCTTTATAAATATGCCACAACCTTTTTAAGGTTAGGATCCGCAGTCTATATCACAATCGGGCTTTCCCAACTCTAGCCACATTCCATTGACACTAAACTCTAGCCACACATGCAAACCATTTTAATATATATATATATATATATATAAACCCACCACCCCTGATACATAAATCGGGCTTGCAGGCCACATGTCTCTATACCGCTATCGGCCCACTATCCCTTTTCTTATTACGATTGCGCAATCACAATCACAACTCGCATTGCAATTTGTTATATCACATAAACCCTTTCCCCCAACCATCGTCGATTGCGATATCATTAATTCGGTCGATTGCGATATCGTTAATCCCACAGATGTGATATCACAAGACTCTCCTCTGCTGGCCGATGCGATATCGTAAACGTCTCCCCTCACCGATTGCGATAACTCCGATATCCATTCCACTCCCGACTGTGATAATAATATCCCTCCGCTGATTGCAATGTGATATAGCATAAGACCATCCCTCCGCCGATACCCTGATTACGATAAAGGCCGATATCACATATCGCAACTTTCCCTGCTAATCGCAATATCTCCAGTGCCTCCCAAGTCCCTCCTCTTGGTAATTGCGATGGATCCGATAAAGTTATGTGTTATAATTTTGAAAATTTTCATGTTCGACTTATTGGAAAATTGCTAAAAATCAGTGTTAAAGTTGTTCCTCCCTTGTTGTGATTGCGTTGTTAAAACAACACGGATTAACAACCTAGATCAAAATCCATTCCGCTTCCACTCCATGAGATATCAAGAATATTTCTCGACTTTTCTCAGCAACATGGTTATTTAATAGAAAACAGAGAAAACAAGAAACAAGACACGAAATGCAAGAAAATGGGGCACGACACTATGGGATAGTAATGGCACTCACAGCACACCTTCCAGCAGGATAAACACCCAAAAGCAACACAACATATTCAAAGGCCAGATGCTCAAATTTCTGCCAATACAGAGCCGTGCTTTTAATTATTATAACAGTCTACACGACTCCCATTTGTATTCGAATTCTCTTGTAACAGGAAATCCCTTAGAAAGCTCAGTGTTTTATTAAACATATATGAATAGATATGATAGTTATTGATTGAATCTAGCCCAAGTGGCAGATATGTAATGAGAGACCTTTCTCTATAAATATTTAGACTCTCGACTCTGCACAGGGAGATCGATGTGGGGAGAACCATTGTTGTATATGTTTTTAGTTAATAGAAATATAGTTGCAGCAACTCTGTTTTGACTTGAGATTCATTTGGATTTAGTATCATCCTATCATGCTCCTTTCTTTCATGTTATTTTTCACAACATATTGATTAACTAGAATTCAATGTTGTATTTCTCCAACTTCTTTCAATTTTTTGTGATTACTGTGAATGTCCATTAGTGTTCATAGTTTATTGATTACTTGGAAATATCCTAAACAACTCCAACTTCTTTCAATTTGCTGTGATTACTATAATGCCTTTACCCACCTTAGGAAACCAAAGATTGCATCAACTTCCATAAACAATGTGTTGTTTGTTGTTTTTTTCCTTTAAATGACTTCATGTCCAATGGTGACTGACCTCGCACTTTTTCACTTGAAATATCAAAATAGAAAACCAGAGTTAGCCATCTACATTCTAAAAAATATAGAGAGAACCCTCCTAGATTGGAAGGGCTAGCTTCCAATCAAAAGTTGGTTTGAAATAGTTACTCCGAGGTTGAAGTATTGACACAACCCAACCCCCACCAGCCTGAGTGATAACATTTTGGTGCATCTGCTGGGAGCCGAAAATCTCCTTTTCCAAGATTCTCTTTGAGTCTCTTCTTTCTGATTCTTGAGCGTAACAGGAAATCAAAATTTTCTAAAGGTTGTGATATTACCCTAGTGACTCCATTGTTAAAGAATATTGAAGATCGAAGCTTCATGGTGACTCCACTGCTTACAGATCAGTAGCTTGAAGAAATTCCAAGATGAGTTCTACTACAAGAAGAAATGTCAGGTATGCTCCTATGGATCGGTCTCACATCCATGGTTTTCCAAATCCTATGCCTTGTGTTGATTGGTCAACTCATCTTCCCATGTTCAAAGATGAAAAGGAAGATGATGCTGGTTTACATTTGGTTAAATTCCATATACATGTATGTAGACTAAGTGTTGAGTTTCCTGAGGATTGTCTCATGAAGATGTTTATGGCTACCCTTGAAGACAAAGCTAGAATATGGTATGAAGGGTTGCCATTAGGAAGCTTGTGTTCTCTTAAAGATTTCCATAGAATATTTTTTGAACATCATGGGAAGTCTCATCCTTCATCACCATTGTTTCAAGACTGTTGTAATGTTTGGAAAGGTTTCATTCAATATCTCAATAGTATTAATGATGATGTAGAATGTATGGATGATGAGGAGTTGTTAGAGGCACTCTATGAATTTTCTTCTCAAGCTAGTTGTCATGATGATCAAGAAGTTTTCCAACAAGCATATGTCTCTTCTTTAGTTGAAGATGAAATGAATAAGCAATTTGACAATCAAGTCATAGTTCATGAAATCCATGAAGATTTACAGCCATGTCAATCTATATACAGTCAAAGGTATGATTCCTTTTCTAAGATTTTATGTCAAGAAGAAACTCCTCAAGATCAGGTTGTTGAAAATACATGCATGAAAATTATGAACAATGAGGTAACATGTGAAGAAAGTTGTCTACCTAGACAAGAAATTTTTTCCATTGAAGATCATAATGATGTTATTTCGATTGAAGTGCATGATATTTCAGTTTTAGGTAAACTCTAGTTACATGAAGATATGGATATACATGTTTTAACTATTCTATTTGAGGATCATAAAAATGACATGGATGATAAGCATAAAGTTGTTTGTATAGAAGTTGTTAGTGTTCAGACTCAAGATGACATTCCTCAAGCAAAACTACCAAAGGTTATATCTGATTTGTTTGATAAGCAAACGAGTAGTTTTGATACACACAATATGGATGTCATGTTTGAAGATGTTCAAGGATGAATGGTTTTTTTTGCTGAATTACATGGAAGGTAAAATAAATCTATTGTTGCCTTTTTACTTGGTGATGCTCTTGAAATTGAAGACATAGGACAACAAAGACTATCAGTTATTAATGAATTCAATCCTCATGGTGTTATTCATCAAGAAAAGGTGATTTTTCATGATTATCAAGATCCTTTGGTAAGTCTATTACAACCATCAATGAAGCTAAAGTTTCTTTCATTTATAAGCTCAAGTGATGGATTCAGTTTTTATTTTGAGTTGCCGATGGATGGTCTATTCAAAAACAGTCAAGGAACACTGGTGTTGGATCGACTTTTTGACAAGTTGTACTGGAGATTTCATGTTGCTTGAATTAAGCAAGTGGATTTTCAGATGTTAGAGTAGGACATAAATAAGCTTTTTGGGCAAGTATTTCCTTCAGCTTTAGATTATATGTTGCAGTTTTCTTTTCAGTTTGGAGAAGTGGGTTTGAATGTAGTCTTCATAATGGGATCAACCCAATGGTAAGACAACTGGTCTGCTGGTTCTTTACTGCACCACAGGGGTGCAACATCCCCATTGGAGCTGATGTTATCCATGATAACTCACTAAAATAAATTTTAGTTTTATTAGTTAAGGTTTTCCATCATTGATCTCTTCATCTATCTATTGTTTTACTGAAAGAGGTTGTTGTGATTTGCATTTGAAGATCAAAGAAGGAAGGAAAAATCTATTCTAACTGTTTATGAGAAACTTTTATGTTCTCTCAAACCCATCCCATTTCATCCTTTGATTTTATAACTCTATCCTTTTTCATTCATTACTCATAACCCAACTCTAACCATAACCCATTCTAATCCTAGCCATATTCCATTTTCCTACTTAACTCTAGCCGCATTTCCACCTTTTCCTTTGTAATACTTCAAAACCTTTGTAAATATGCGCAACCTTTTTAAGGTTAGGCCCCACAGTCTATATCGCAATCGACCTTTCCCAACCCTATCCACATTCCATTACATTCCATTAACACTAAACTCTAACCGCACATGCAAACCATTTTAATATATATATATATATCTATATATATATATATATATATATACATATATATATATACATATATATATATATATACATATATATATATACATATATATATATATATATATATATATATATATATATATATATATATATATATATATATATATATATATATATATACATATATATATATATATAGATATAGATATATATCCGCTAAGCCTGATACATAAAATGGGCTCACAGACCATGTGTCTCTGTACCATTATTAGCCCCCTGTCCCCTTTCTTATTGCGATTGCGCAATCACAATTGCAACTCACATCGTAACTTGTTATATCACATAAACCCTTTCCCCCAACCATCACCGATTGCGATATCATTAATTCGGTCGATTGCGATATTTTTAATCCTACCGATGTGATATTACAAGACTCTCCTTCACTCACCGATGTGATATCACGAACCTTTCCCCTCTCCAATTGCAATAACTCCGATATCCATTCCACTCATGATTGCGATAATAGTATCCCTCCGCCGATTGCGATGCGATATAGAATAAGACCTTCCCTCCACCGATACCCCGATTGTGATATAGCATAAGACCTTCCCTTCACCGATATCTCAATTGTGATATAGCATAAGACCTTCCCTCTGCTGATACCCCAATTGTGATATAACTCCATTACCAAATTGCGATAAAGGTCGATATCGCATATCACAACTTTCCTTGCTGATTGTAATATCGCCAGTCCCTCCCAAGTCCCTCCTCTCACCGATTGCGATGGATCCGATAAAGTTATGTGTTGTAATTTTGAAAATTTTCAAGTCTGGCTTATTGGAAAATCGCTAAAAATCAACGTTAAAGATCTTCCTCCTATGTTGCGATTGCGATGTTAAAACAACACGGATTAATGACCCAGATCAGAATCCATTCTGCTTCCACTCTATGAGACAACAAGAATATTTCTCGTCTTTTCTCAACAGCATGGTTATTTGATAGAACACAGAGAAAACAAGCAGCAAGACACAAAACACAAGAAAATGGGGCACGAGACATGGTGGGACAGTAATGGCACTCACAACACGCCTTCTAGCAGGATAAACACTTAGAAGCAACACAGAAGATTGAAAGGCCAGATGCTCGAATTTCCGCCAATACAAAGCCGTGGTTTTAATTATTATAACAGTATACACGATTCCCATTTGTATTTGAATTCTCTTGTAATAGGAAATCCCTTAGAAATCTCAGTGTTTTATTAAACATATATGAATAGATCTGATAGTTATTGATTGAATCTAGCACAAGTGGCAAACATGTAATGAGAGACCTTTCTCTATAAATAGGTAGACTCTCGACTTTGCACAGGGAGATTGATGTGGGGAGAATCACTGTTGTATATGTTTTTAGTTAATAGAAATATAGTTGCAACAACTCTATTTTGACTTGAGATTCATTTGGTTTCAGTCTCATCCTATCATGCTCCTTTCTTTCTTATTAGTTTTCACAACATATTGATTACTTGGAATTCAATGTTGTATTTCTCCAACTTCTTTCAATTTGTTGTGATTACTGTGAATGTCCATTAGTTTTCTTAGTTTATTGATTACTTGGAAATTTGCTAAATAACTCCAACTTCTTTCAATTTGCTATGATTTGTAATTCCTTTACCTACCTTAGGAAACGAAAGATTGCCTCATCTTCCATAAACTGTGTGTTGTTTTTTTTTTTTTCCTTTAAATGACTCCATGCCCAATGGTGACTACCCTCACACTTTTTCACCTGAAATATCAAAATAGAAAACCAGAGTTAGCCATCTGAATTCTAAAAATTATTGAGAGAGCCCTCTCAGATTGGAAGGGCTAAATTCCAATCAAAAGCTAGTTTGAAATAGTTACTCTGAGGTTGAAGGTTTGACACAGCCCAACCCCCACCAGCTTGGGTGATAACATTTGCAGTGATTAACTATCCTACATATGACAAGGAATTGTATGCATTGGTGAAAAGTGTGAAAAAATGGAAACACTACTTGATGGGTAAGGAAACAATCATTCACACTGATCATTAACCATTGCAATACCTACAATTACAATAAAAATTGCACTTCTGATGGATGGGTTTCCTTAAGAAATTCCACTTGGTAATCAAGTATAAGAAAGATATATATAATAAAGTTTTTGATATGCTTTCTAGGCTGATTATTAGTGCAACTACTTTACTCAAGCACAATTATGTTTTACATGAAAGTTATATTGAGCAATATGCATTAGATAATGACTTTCAAGATGTTTATTCAAGCTTGAGTCAAGGTAACCAAGTAGAGGAATTGGATTATCATTTGCATGATAACTTGTTGGACCATCTTGGAAAGCTTTGTATTCCGTAGGGAGAAAGAGTTAACATCATAAGAGAGGCACATACTTCTCTTATTGATGGTCATTTTGGTGTAAGTAAGATGGTGGCACATCTACAAAGGTATTGTTATTTTCCTCATATGATTGAAAGTGTGTCTCATTTTATTAGAGGATGTTCACAGTCAATAAGCCTAGCAATAGGAAGTTAGGATTGTACACACCACTTCCAGTTCCTTCACGACTATGGGAGAGTGTTTCTATGGATTTTGTAGGAGTTCTTCCATTGTAAAAAAGAGTCATGATTATTTGTATGTAGTTGTGGATAGGTTCAGCAAAATGTGTATTTTGATGCCATGTAAAAAGCAAGTTACATCTGAACAAACTACTCAGTTATTCTTTTAGAATGTTTGGGTGCATTTTGGATTGCCCAAATCCATTGTTAGTGATTGAGATTCTCGCTTTGTGGGGAATTTTTGGTCAAACTTGTGGGGATTCATGGACACCAAATTGAAAAAGAGTATAACCTTTCATCCACAAACAGATGATGAAATAGAAGTAGTGAACATAACAATGATACATCTTCTGCGTGGGTATTGTAGCAAGTATCCTAAGTTGTGGGATAAACAGTTGCACTATATTCAACATGCTTACAACCAAGCCAAGCGCTTTTCCACTCAAACTTCACTGTTTGAGGAATGCATGGGATACTTTCCTAAATCACCTTTGGATTTTATTTTTGGCAAAGATGTTGCTATTGAACATCATAGTGACATCGACAAAGAAAGAAATTTCATTGAACAAATACAATTAGTACACCATAAGGTTCAAGAACAACTTGAGAAAAGCCAAGGCAAGTACAAAGCAAGGCATGATAAGCATCATCAAGATCACAAGTTCCAAATTGGTGATGAAGTTTGGCTTCACATTAACAAAGAGAGGCTCCAAGGAGAAGGTAAAAAGCTAAAACCAATTAGATATGGTACATTCATAATTTTGGAAGAGAATGGTAATAATGCCTTCAGGTTGGATTTGCCTTCATATATGAAAATTTATGCTGTTGTTAATGTTGATAATTTAAGGTTGTATGAGCCTCCTTTGATTGAAGATCAAGGAGAGAATATTAAAATTCCATCTATTGAAGACTTTTCTCTAGAATTCCTTGATGTGCTTCAGCAAAACACTATACTTAATAGAAAAACAAGGGCATAAAAAAGGAGAAGTATTGATTATATTCGAGTGGGGCTCAAAGGTACAATTCCTTCAAAATCCAAATGGATAGAGGTTGGAAAGGTGAGGGAACTGTACCCCCACCTGATGAACAACTGAAAGTGATCCTTTTGGGGTCCAAAAGGTTTCCAGTGGGGAGGAGTGATCAAGTGCTCAAAATTAGGCTCAAAAATCAAAGTGTCAGAATCTTATTAAACTTAGCTTCAGATCTAAGAACTCATCATTCTGATTCCAACGGTGCAAATGACACTCAAATCTGAGATCGTATGCAGAAGTTAGAGCAAGTCAAAGTTCGGGTTTGACTTGCTCACATGGTAAGATTGGATGATGTGGCAAGGTCCTTCAACGAATGAGGAGGCGCCAAGTGGAAAGATTCCATTGGCCCTCACATGTCACAAATTACAATCGTATGCAGGTCGGCGTTAGAAATTGGCCCCCGAGTAGGGAAGGGTGCGATGCGATGGATTGTAATCGCAGATCGGTGAAGGGTCGGTGTTACAGAATCGGCCCCTGGAAGGTACCAGGTTACGATGCGATACCACAATCGCAAATCACAACGTTGCAAAGTTCTGCATATACAAAACCCTGGTTATCCGCCGAATTGTGAAATGCGATAAATCCCTAGATGCGAGAGGTTTATCGGTTCCCGTTAATACTCTCATCGGGTCCGCCACATCGCAATCACACATCAGCTGCAGTGTTCACAAGACCATAAGCCTGCAAAACTCTATCTTGAGATTTGCGATAAGACAGTCGGTGTCGACAGATTATGGCCTACCGCGCGGCGAAATTTTCGCCCAGTTAGCAATTTTTAGAGTTAATTTGTAGGATCATGTCGGATGTGGAGAAATTTGTGGAACTAATAGTGGGAGAACTAGGAGAAGTCATAAATTGTTTAGTTTTCCACCAAATTGGATGCAAAAGGAGGCTAGATAGCCATTTTTTAGTATTCTAGACTTATTGGAGCAGGTTTCAGAAGCATTTGAGCATTGTAAACACAAATTTTTACATTTTTGAGCATAATAGAGAGGCCCAAGCCATTGGAAATTGGACCAAGGAAACATAGCCGAGGAGGGGTGAACTCCTTTATCATGTGCTTGTTGTAATGTGTTTTTTATGATGTTTTGTACATGTTTATGTTGTTCAGTTTTTGGTTTATGTTAAATTTCTCATAAAATTAACATTAAAACTCTTAATTTCACTTGCAAAAATTGATGAATCCTTACACATAATGAAATAATTTTATTTATAATCTAAGGAAGATCTTAGCACTGCAAACTAATAGTCTAAATCAGATCACCCTTATCTTGTGACATCATTTTTGGTATCAAAGCGAGTGTAATTTCGTTGCAAAGAGTCGAGAGTTTTAGTGAGTAAGTTCTACAACCATTGTAATTTGAAAGAAGGTACTGTGTGTGGAGATTGTAAAATTGCAAGAAATTATACACCTAGAGATGCCACAAAGAAGTCATGATCACCATCGCTGAGAATTGAAGCCACTTGTGAAAGTAAATATTATTGTTCTTGAAGATCGATGCATGTAACTACATTGTGAATGAGTTATCACTAGCCGCACGTGAAAGGATCTCTTTCCCCAATATTTGTAGCTATTGCTAACACTCGTCATAGTGGATGATAGAGATCTGGCATGCCAATTTGACACTCTGGTGTTGTCATTGGTACTTTGGAAGAAGGTGTACAAGGCACGGCTAAGAACATAAATTCGATCTCAGGATTGATTATCCAAAAAGAAGCACATAGTTTTGAAATAGACTGAAGATTTATTACCCACAAGATCAAGGAGAGGAAAAGAAACAATGTTAAGAGAACTTGTCTCTGCACTGACTAAAAAATCTGAAGGCAAAGGTCTTAGAGGCAAAATTGGAACATTTTCTCTCAAAACTTCAGGACGAAGCCAGATAAGAAAATCATGCTCTCACAGATTCTGACAAGCCTTTTGAGCACATATCAGATTGAATAGTGTCAAAACAACTAGTGGAAAATTAAAAAGACTCAAAAAGTTGTAGTTCAACTCTACAGTTAATATCGATAAATTGCAAGGTGATTATTAAAGTAAAATTATTGCTTCTCCAGTGACCACAACAAATGAAGGATATCTCTTGAATGTGACAATTGGCACGCCAAATTTATCCCATTCTTCATCTCTGGACACTAACATTATCTTAGTGTGGACCAAGTGCAAACCCAATAATAATTGCTCAACTGGTTCAATTTATGACCCTTCATCGTCCTTAACTTATAGTACGGTACCTTGCCACAACTCTTTGTTCTAGCCTTCTTTGAAGTTTTATTGCACCAAGAATGGAGATTGTAATTACCCATATGGTTATGTGGACCAGTCGAGCACGAAGAGGGTCCTTTCATACGAGAACTTTTCTTTTTCTTCTCAATCGTTGCCCCATCCAATTTCCTTTGATTGCAACCATGAAAATCAAGGAGATTACATGTGAAGGAATTTGTCTTTGAGTTTGCAAAGATGTAACATAATTTGTCATATTATTTCTTTTATTATTTTCCACCCTTAAAAATAACTCAAGTGAAACTTATGTTTAAAAATGAATGTGGTGGAAGTGATAATTAATGGAGAAGAGAGAGACTTAGTGGATTTGAAAGATAATAAGTGCTTGAGTGGAATATTAATATGAGATAATGATATTTTCTTGTCCATTGTATAATGTAAACTTAAAATTTGGTTCGTTTGTAAATGTGAGAGTTTTTTAATGCTAGTGAGAGAATTAGTTGTGAGAGAAAATTTTAAAAGTGTGTTGAGTTATGAAGAAGATATTTATGAATTGTAATGGGTGCATGTTAAATGAAAAAATTCTGGTCGATGTATTGTAAAGAAAATTTGAAGGGATCGATGTTGGTGTACATAATGAAGAGTTCGAGAAAGAGATCGATGAGTTGAAGGCATGACTTGATGTATTGATGGAGATGTTACAAAATTATAAACATGGATGGAAAATGAGGAAGACAACTAGATGGCCAATCAAGCAATTGATTTCAAGGAGACAAAAACACAAGTTGAAAGTTTTGTTAAGGGAAGCAGAAAAACTCCAGATGACAGAGATGAATGTATGCATTTTTGAACTAGAAAAAGGACCGATTCTTAGTGAAGACAACAATGATGCTGAAATGAAATTTTTTGATGAGAATGTGGGTTCGATTCCCACAGATGTCTCCACAAATTGTTTAGAAGATCAACATAAAGACTTGAGGACATAATCATCTGTCAAGACTATAGAGCCTTGTGTTTTTAAATCTAACAATTGGTGTGTGGATGCAGGATGTGTTGTAGATGATGGACATGACACTAATTCTATTTCATCCAAGGATGAAGACCAGTCTGTTGAAATGATTTCTGAAAGAGACTGTAAAATTCTTATGAAATGTGAAGAATAATTACAAATTCTAGAGAATATACTGATGGAAGCTGAATCTAATCAAGTTACAGATAAGGAAGAGAGATGTTCAAACAATAAACATGTAGAACCTAAGATAAAACGTAATTTGAAATTTAATGATGATGAATTTATATTCCAATCCAGTAACAGTAAGTTTCAGCTAGAAACTAGATTAGATATTGAAATTGAAGATTTAAGAAAACTAATGGAAAAAAGCACATAAACCAAGATATTGCAAGAAGAGGCATAAATACAACAACATGATACATTTGATTGCTCAAGTCTACATCAGAAAAGAAGGAGGAGAATTCAAACATAAATTTTGGAAGCCTGGAAGGCAGGAAAGGACAACCACAAAACATCAACAACATGATAGAGCAACTGATTTACTGCAAATGAAAGTTTGGGATCCGGGAGGAGTTTTATCAACTTATAAAGACATATGGTTGGGAGACTATGATTTTCATTTACCTCGGGGGTCTGATTCAGGAGAATCTAACCTAGGGTTGAATGTTTGCTAAAGGAGTTAGTTTCCCAAGTTAGGATTTAATTATTTATTGTATTTTCCTATAGTTTTAGGAGAGAATGAGAATTATTGTAAATAGGAGAAGGTTCGAGAGTATTTTGGAATAATTGAGAGAATTCTGGGTTAGTTAGTTCTTATCTAGAGATAAGGAATTAGGTGAGAGATTTTATGGATCATGAGCGATATTTTGGGAGTTTGTTAGGATATAGAACCTACTTTGGGTTTAGATCCACTTGCATAAATCTAGGTGAGCCCATGATGCATATAAGTATGTAAGTGTGTGAGAGTGAGGAAAGAGAGGACAATGGGTAGGCCAAGATTTCTCTTGTAAATATTTTAATTATTATGAATTATTTCTGAGATTTTATGTGCATACATATTGTGTGAATTTTAGTTTATGTTGTGTGAAATTATTAATTTTTAAGTTACAAACACCCTAGCTTGTGACAAAAAGAAGCATCGCCTTTTCTCTGCACTTGTACTCACATTTCCAGACCTACAAAAACCATTTGAAATTGAGATAGACTCCTCTGACTACACTTCTGTTGTAGTCCTCACCCAACACAAGCATCCAGTGGCCTACCATAGTGAGACAATTTCCAATACAATTTGAAAGTACCCAACCTATGATAAAGAGATGTATTGTATCGTGTAGGCTTGCCATCAATGGAAGCATTACATTATGGGAAGGAGATGATCATCCACACAGATCACCAACCTCTTCATTTTATACAGACGCAAGGGAAGTTGCAGAACGATAGCCATCAGAAGTGGTCTACATATCTACAACAATTTCACTTGAACATTAAATACAAAAATGGAAGCCCCAATCATGTTATAGATTTCCTAAGTCAACCCCTAGTTGTAGCACTAACTAATGTTCACGACTCTTGTGGCGATGAGACCTCTCGATAGCCGCAACTATACAAAAATGATCCAGGGTTCGCCAACACCTACCAAATTCTAGTGGATGGCAAGAAAGTTCTAGATTTCCACCTCCAAGATTCATTATTATGCTACCTAGGCCACCTTTGTGTTCCTTCAAGTGAGCATGCCAAGCTGATTTGGGAGGCGCACTACAGTTGGGTCGTAGGACATTTTGGTGTGGAAAAAACTATGGACGTAGTACACAAGTATTTTTATTGGCAAAAACTCCAATAGGATGTTGGAAAATAAATCAAATCCTACACTTTTCGTGTCATCGCCAAGCCAACCATTGTGAATAATGGCACATACACTCCTATGAATACTTCCATCCAGCCTTGGGAATCGATCTTCATGGACTATCTATTTGGAATCCATTCTACCAAGCATGGTAATGACTACGTATTTGTGGTTGTAGACATATTTTCTAAGATGCCTATATTGGCGACCTGCAAGAAGAGTATCACAACAGATGATACTGCCAAAATATTCTTTGCACAAGTATGGGTATATTTTGAGATCCCGCATATCATTATATCAGATCAGGATAGCAGGTTCCCTGAGCACATTCTGGTCGAGCCTCTGGACACAAAGCTCACCAAGTTGACTACATTCCATCCCCAGACTGATGGCCAGATAGAGGTCATCAATAGGATGATAGTGAACATACTTCGAATGTATAACTCCAAGCATCCACAAACCTGGGATGAGAGTCTGCCCTATGTGCAACACAATTATAACATAGCTATCCATAGCTTGACTAGTCACATTATTTTTCAAGTGGGTCTAGGATTTCAACGCTTGTGTTTGATTGATGTTGTCATGCCTCATGCAAATACACATACATAATCCACACATTTATAGTCAGAGGCTAATAAAGCATCCAGGTTTATTGAATGCATCTAACACATCTTCTTGCAGGTTCATGACATCTTGGAGAAGTCTAATTCTAGGTACAAGCAACGGTGTGATCAACATCGGTTTCCACCTAAGTTTTAGGTGGGCGACAAAGTTTGTTTGTATTTATAGAAATATTGCCTTTTCGGAGCCCATCGAAAGATTTGACCACTCTGATATGGGACTTACACCATCACCAAGGTTATGGGAGGAAATGTAATCGAGATCAACATTCCCCCATTCCTTGGCCTGCATCCAGTGTTCATTGTGGACCACCTTCGACCATACTTTCCACCATTGTTGAACACATCATACATTGCAGAAAAACTAACACCAACGGAGCTCAACCCAAACTGCATGAAACATGCCACAACTAATCATATTATGGAAACACAGATCAATATTACTTGCCAACAAAAGATCAAACTATACCAGGTTGTCAAAGCTGGCCAACTCATGCACCAAGGAAAGTGGCTCACTAGGGACCACGTTCAGTACAAGTTTCCCCATCTCATGGAGGCACTTAAAGAAATGGGGATTGTTGCTTCATAAGGGCTTAGGAGTGATCTAGGTGGATATTGGTGGCCACCCACCTATTCCACTTGGACCCCCACTATTGTTTCTTTCAGATTCCTTAATTGTAGCACAACTTACTATTTTTGGCAATTTTTTAGGTCCTAAACTTCTGGAGTTGTTTTGAGGGTCTAAATGACGTTTTTAAGAAAAAAAAAGGGACATGAATGGTGGAAGACCAGTTTACCGTCTTTTTTCAGCATCCTCTTGGAGATCTTGGAAATGAGGTATTATGATTTCCAAACAAAGATCATATTCCAAAGTTAAGACCTCGAGAAGTTAACATTTCATCTAATCCCAACGAGGCCCATAAGATTTTGGCGCTTCATCTCCTAAGGTTAGGTTTTTGGATGTTTAGGGTTTACCATTGCTTCTTAATAATAAAACAACCTCCAAGTCTCATTGTAACACAGTTTAGAAGGCATGTATCTGCCACATCTCTTCTCAGAGATAAGCTACCATCACCTAAGCTAGTTTATTTCCATTCTTCATGTACTTGTTTTCGATACTTTATTATTAATGAATTGAAGTTTTGTTTTAGTTGTATCTCTGTGTTTCTATTCATATCTATATTTCATTTCATTCCTTCATAAATATGTATCAATGGTATCAGATCAATCTGCTCTTTTTATGTTTTTCTATGCATGTCCCAAACGAGGTTGGGGTATAAATAGTTAGGACTTGAACTGGTTGAACCTTTGCAAGACTGACATTTCCAACCCTAGCGACCTCCCATGGTGGAAGAAAAGAAAGATGAGGGAGCAAGAGATCCTTTCAAAATATTGTTCGAAGAATCCCTCGAGTGACAAAGGAATGCAATGATGGTCAAATTTTCCCAGATCCAGTAGATGCCCACTGCAATGCATCTTCATCCAACAGTCAATTCGAAGGCACCACCACCTTTAAGGTACAAGTAAACTTTGATATCCCTATATTCAAAGGTAAAATAGATGCAAATGTTGTATATTAATGGTTGAATATGTTGGAATGTTACTTTTCGATCCATAGTTTCTCTGATAGGAAGAAGATTACTTTTCCACTACTTAAGGTTTCTCCCCATGTCAAGGACTGGTGGGAAACTTACTGTGAGAAAAGGGCCGAGGAACCCTATCTATTTATAGTCGCTCCCTCTTGGAACTCTTTCTAAGACGATGTTAAGGAAAAATATTACCCTGTGGGGATCTATGAGGACACGTACATACAGTGGACCACACTACGATAACAAAGGGACAAAGATGTGCATGAGCTCACAAATATTTTCCATACTCTATGCACAAATTTGGGTATCAAAGACTCTAAGTGACGTCTAGTGCTCAAATACCGTTCTCATCTACACAAATACATTCAGGAAGAAATGGAGTTCCTAGACATCTCCTCGCTTGGTGCAACAAAGTGATCCATTGCCAAAATTGAATAAAAATTTAAACAAAAGAAGCGCAAATTTGGATCTATGAATTAGAATAAGGAAAGAACGCCCCCAAACTATAAAACAAAGGAAAAAGCCAAGGTAGGGTGACCAAGGACAACCCACCGAAGCCGCAAGGAAAGAATAACATGACAAATATAAAGGACACAAGAAAGTGGTGTGGGTTCCATATGAGTCACACTCACAAAACAAGTGAGTGTCAAGCTAAGCAGTCACTAGTGATCGAGTTGAAGGCTTCAGAGTTAAATGCACGTTTTGACTCTGAGTTAGAACCCAAACCCGGGAATGACAAAGGGAAGTAGATTATTGATGTGGAGCCTAGCGCCACTGTTTCCACCACCAAGATCCATAAGATTGAGCCTGAATATCCAGAGGAAAGGGAACATCTCTTCCCCTCGCGAATGTGGGTGAAGGGGTCTCTGCTACAGTTCATTGTAAATAATGGGAGCCAAAAGAACCTCATTTAAATAGAGGTCATGAATCGATTGGGCCTATCAACCACACCACACCCACAATCATACACCATCAGGTGGCTTCACCAAGGATGAGATCTATACGTTAGCAAAAAATGATGCCTTCCCTATAACATCAATCCCTTCACGGATGAGTTACTGTGTGATGTTGCTCCTCCTGAAGTTTGTGATGTATTATTATGCCAACCATACTTGTGGAAGAAACATGATGTGTATTAGTCAAGGCCTCACCCTGTTATTATTTCTTTGGGCAGTAAGTTATGAATACTGGAGCTAGCCCCACATACCACCATCTCTTTGATCTCTGCTAAGCAATGCAGTAAGATCATCTCCCAGACCAAGAAATTTGTTTTTTTTTTTTTTAATTCGTTCTCAAAGTAAGGGGAAGATCATGGCCACATCCATGGCCCTCGTGAAAGGTTCCACCACGCAACAGAAGGAGGTGGATAAGGTTGTGGAAGAATATACAGACATCTTCTCCTCACCCACAGGGGTACCCTTGCACTATCAAGTCAAACATTCGATTGATATGACCCTTGAATCACCTCTACCAAATGGGTCGATATACTATCGCTCCGTTATGGAAAATGATGAGATGAAGCGAAAAATCAAGATTTGTTGCAAAAAGGATACATTCGACCAAGTTCCTCACCTTGTGGGAGCATGATTATACTTGTATAAAAGAAGGATAGGACCTAGAGGCTCTGCATTGATTATCAGGCATTGAACAAAATCATTGTTAGGAACATGTATCCAATACCACACATATATGAGCTTCTAGACCAACTCAAGGGGGCGAAGAATTTCAACAAGATCTATTTGAAGTCTGGTTAGCACTAGGTTCCAATAGATCCCCCAGATGTATAGAAGCCCACCTTCAAATCCAAGGACGGCCTTTTTGAATGGTTGGTCATGCCTTTCGAGTGGATAAATTCTCATGTTACTTTTATGAGGTGATATTTATGATTGGAAATTACTTGGGGGGGGGGGGAGTGAATTAGTAATTTAAATTCTTTACTTTTGCTGAACTTAATTTTCTTCTTATGTAGCTAATGGTTTATGCCCATGCTTTATTATTATTGAATTCCTTTTTCAGGTGTTAGAGAGAGAAATTTGCAGATTTATTTGTCAAGAATTCAAGGCAATCACACAACATTCAAGAACCAACACATGAACACACCAGATATAAGTGGAAACCTCAAAGGGAGAAAAACATGAATTTTAGGCTGAAAGTGATGTGAAGGCAAGCTGTACCTTATTACGTCACATTTTCGTAGTATCCAACCTACAAGAGGATCCTACCTCAAAGGAAGCTCCAACTCCCACAAGTTTTTTGCATGCTACAACCCTGCAGGCGGCTCCTACCTCAATGGGCTACAACATATTATTTATCAAGCTACATAGACAGGGACAGAAATATCTCAATCACAACATCAAGTCACAAATGATGGTTACCTCATATACAGTTCTGTAGTCAAGTCTATTGCTGTAATGCTTCTCCTTTTCCACTTTGTGCCTCTTTTGTTGTTGCTCATCGACTTTCTTATGCACACTACTTTACTTCCAAAAAGTTCTTTATCTATTCAACAATGTATATTTTATAAGCATGGCTTCATAACTATTTATATTCTCTATAGGAATATGAAATGAGAAGTTGTCTCTTGGTCTTCCAAGACTATTCACAATTTGCCTCTTCATTTCAATGCTAAAACACATAATTTTGTAACATAAAATAAAGCTTCAATAAAATGGGCCAGCAACAATGATTGTATAATAAAAATCTTGAAACTTCTTTAGTTTGAATTGATTGCATTTTCCATATTTGTATTGGCTACCTGTTAATGATTAATAAAATCATAAATTTTGCAACGAGCGATGTCAAGAGCCATTTTCCAATCCAATCAACATACTTATCCATATTTTAGACTTTTCACTTCACATCACTTTCAACATTTTTCATTCAAGCATAAATTATCACCAATACAACATTCAACATTCAACATGAATTATCACCAATGTGGTTAGTGACATCAATGCCAAAATTACCAACATTCTCCCCCTTTGGCATTAGTGGCAACACAAATATTCCTCCCCCTTTGACATCAACTGCAAGAGGTGATAGTGGCCAAGTATTCTACTTGTTCAAGTCATCTGACCATTTTGTTTGTTGTAGAAAATAATCAATAGTGAAAAATATTTATGGCAATGTTGCAAACCTTTCAAGGTGTTAAGGAGGTTTCTTATTATTTAATCTCCAATTGCGCAGCAACTTGCGCAACAATCCAAGTTGTGCATACCTCCAGTCCATATCTGAAAAGATGAAGCTAATGGGTTGTCTTGAAATGTCCCTGAGAAGGTGATGAACTCATGCACAACTTTAAACTGAAAACGTGCCTCTGAACCATTATCTCCATTTTTCTATCAAATGCGTAATAGACATGTGAAACACCTACAACATCTCCAAAACTTTGACCATGTGGTGATTTTTCCTGAACCAAATTGCTTAAGGCAACACCCACTAGCTATGATAACCTTATAACATCCCATAAAACTATCCAAACCTCAAAATTACACCTGCTTTATCAAAATGGGGAATCATGATCAATGCACAACATGTCCTGTCGTGTTTTTGCATTCTTCATCAAAAACTAACCTCCATGGTTTTTGATAATAAATCTTCTACTGAAGCAACAAATATGCTACTAAATCAAGCAAAGAATCTTGTAACATTTTCAACCTCTATTTTGTGTCAAGCATCTTAGTTTTTCGACCATATTGCAGTGGTAATGTTCATCCCTCTTATGGAGCGAAGGAATAAGGGCATTCTTTTGGATAGTACAACTTTTTTGTGATAAAATTAAGGCCACATCCATTCTGAGCATCGAAGGAGCATCCAAAAACTGTGAATACAATCATTTGGGGACGTTGATAATGTTGAAATTTGATAACCTAATCTATGCATCTTAAAGTAGGTTGAGGCTCATCTAATCTGAAACATTTGCGGCCTAAATATATGTCCAAGGTCCAATGTATCTCCAACTGAAGCTACAACTAATGAATGTCAAATGTATGATGAAAATATTGTGGATCCTTGAATACACAATAATACTTGTTCAATGTGTGGTAAATTGAGTCGACGTCTTCATGAAGTGTTAAAGACCTAATAAATATGAAGTCAAATTCTGATGCACATATTAGAGTGACATTCAACATACAGGGAACTCTGTTATATAAAAACAATGTCCACTCATGCATTACATTCAACTGCCCATTTTGACAAGTTCAGTTATGACTAGTTTTGATCAATTTGTCCTCTGTTACCAAAACTTCCAGTATTTGTATTTTCCAGTATCCATTTAACCCAAATATCCTTATACTCATTTTGCCACTGCGACCTACCAGGTTGTCATTACTGTCACCTCTTTCCCATAATCATTTTATTTTCATGCATTACCATTTGAACTGGTCCATGCATTTTCTTGTTCATACAAGTATGCATTCTCTAAACTAATTAAGTCTCTTCCTGCTGTGGAAATATCATTCATGTTTCCTTCATATTTTTTTTCATGATTGTCCAGCCATCCCCGCGATTATCCGTTTGCATTGACAAAGATTGAACTGAAATCTATGTCAACAGTATTGCTTTTCGGAATTCAGCTAGTGATGGCATTGTTGAGGCTTATCAAATTCCTCCAAATTCTTTTGTGGACAAATGTATCAAATGCAACAAGCCAATGTCAAATGATACACTTGGCTCTTCACGTTTCTCGGCAAATTCTTTGAATTTTTCTTTCAATGTTTGTATTTTCTTAACCGAGTTTATTAACTGTGGTTTACATTTAGTTCAATACTTGCTCCCTCGTTAATTTTGTTCATTTTCTTCGAGTATTGTGTCAAAAGAGTATTCTTTCAGATATTTGGAGAATGGCCTCTGCTTGCATTTAATGTTTTTTCTTTTCTTTTCTGCGTTAAAAGGATTATTCATTATGATCATAGACTCATGTCAAGAAATTGTTGATTTGGTTGAATATAGAGATGAGATCTTTATGAGTTGATTCTACGCTCATGTCCCTATGAGCATGTGGATTTTCATCTGATCAAAAAAAAAGTTATTTTAATAATGTTGTTGAATCACTTCCAAATATTTCTTCTTTTGATGATAGATCCATCTTACTTTCTCAAGCATTCACCAATTGCATTCAAATATTTGCGCTTATACTACAATGTTGAAGGATTTAGCAATATCCTAGTGATGCATTAAAATATTACAATGTATCTTAATCACATGATGGCTTTATCATATTGTAGACCCATCTTCATAATTTTCTCGAGTAGCTTACTTTTGAAATCATAGAAGGATCTATGCATGAAATGATCATTTGCAACAAATTGTACATGATTTTTTGTTGAGCTAGATTTTTTCATATGAAACTTCCAAATATTGTGATTCAAATGTCGATCTCATTATTCATCATGATGAAGACTTCTTGGAATTTTGATATAAAGATGAATAAGATTTGCTCCTCTAGGCTTGATGGAAGCATACATTTTTGAAGATGTCTTAGTTTTGAATGTAGCATTGTAGCTTAATTACTTGTCCTTTGAATTTAAGAGAAATTTTATTTCCAAAGTAGCCTCTTTGCTTCTACTTGCATACATATATTAGAATAGAATAGAATGTGCTCCTCCATTTGATGGTAATACCTTTGATTTTTCTTGCATGTATATATTTGGATGGATCTTAGGTTTTCATAGATCAAATGGAAGTTAAATATAGGGATTATTATAATGTACATTTATGCATTCCATATAAACATTTAGATATATCAGAAGATGAATAATTTTGAGAAAATTTTGATGATGTAATCATACAATAGGTTAGGATTTTCTTCCAACATGCTTTGAATGGATATGCAAGTGGCTTGTTCTCACAATTTGATGATGCCTTTGTTCTTGTTGCTTCTTAACTGCTTCAAATTCACGACATAATCGTAGGTTTCTTGTTCCTCTTCTTTCCTCCTTCCATCTCCAAAAAATCTCCCCCTTAGATCATTCACTCAATTTCATTTACTTTGTAATGTTTTAGATTCTCCTTTTGAAGTTACATCAGTGAGAAGCACTTGCAGGAACTATCCCTAGCTTGTTTCTCAGATACTCAAATTCTTCTCTAGCAAGAGGCTTTATAAATATATCTAGAATATGTTCTTTTGTGGATATGTACTCCATCTTCAATGTTTTCTCAGCCACTAGTTCTATGATAAAGTGGTACTTATAGGGATATGTTTAGTCTTTGAATGAACCACAAGATTTTTCGAAATTCTTATTGCACTTGTATTGTCACATTTGATAGAGATAGGCTCACTGAAATTTACCTTCATATCCTGAAGTGTTTGTTTCATCCACAACACTTGTGTGCAACAAGCTACAACTACTATGTATTCAACTTCTGTTGTAGATAGAGAAACTGATGTTTGTTTCTTGCTTAACCATGCCACCAAAGACTCTCCTAGGTAGAATGCACCACCACTTGTACTTTTTCTTTCATCCACATAGTTGGCCCAATCCGCATCTGTGTATGTTATCAATGTAAAGTTCATCCCTTTTGGATACCATATACCATAGCATGTAGTTCCTTTCAAGTATTTGAATATTCTCTTTGTTGCTAACAAATGACTTTGTTTGGGTGTTGATCGATATCTTGCTACTAATCCGACTGGCAACATTATATCTGGTCTAGAAGCTATTAGGTATCGCAGACTTCCTATCATAGATATGTGAAGATTTTGATTCACATCAGGCGATTGATCATTTTCACATAGCTTACATCCAGTAGTCATGGGGGTTGAGACAAGTTTACAATATTCTATTTGGAACCTTTTCAGCATATCTCTCAGGTATTTCTCTTGAGAGATGAATATACCTCCAAGATTTTGTAGGATTTGGAGCCCTAGGTAGGAGGTAAGTTCTCCAATCATTGACATTTCGAATTCGGTCTTCATTTCTTGAGTAAACCATTCTACTAGATGATATTTATTGTTGCCAAACATAATATCATCCACATACACAAATACAATCAGTAGTTAATCTCCATCAGCCTTTATGTATAGATTACTATCAACTCCTCCTCTCTTGAAACCCTATTTTTGAAGGTACTTGTCCAGTCTAGAGTACCACACTTATGGTGCTTGTTTAAGACCATACAATGCTTTCTTTAACCTGCAGACATAGTTAGGCTTATCTGATAATGAAAAACCTTCAAGGTATTCCATATAGACTTCTTCCTCAAGATCACCATTTAGGAAAGCAGACTTCACATCCATTTGGTATACCTTGAAATCATTGTAGCACACAAAGGCAAAAAACATCTCAATGGCCTCTAGTCTTGCAATTGGTGCAAAATTCTCTTCATAATCAATACCTTCCACTTGTGAGTAACCCTTACACACTAGTCTGGGTTTGTTTCTAACAACTTGATCTTGTTCACTCATCTTATTTTTGAATACCCATTTTGTGCCAATGACATTCTTTCCAATAGGTCTTGGTGTTAGTTCCCAAGTCTCGTTCTTCTTAGTTTGGTCTAACTCCTCATTCATAGATCCTATCCAACTTTTGTATTTACTTGCCTCATCAAAGTTCTTTGGCTCTATCTGTGACAACATAGCTATATGAACTTGCTTATATTTTTCTGCTAGTTTCCTCCTTGTTTGTACTCCTTCACTTTTATCTCCAATAATTTGATTTTCAGGATGATTCTTTTGAGTGTGTCTTGAGGGTCCTTTTGAATGAGTCTTTGTATCTTCTAATTCTTCATCTTATACTTCATTTTATTTACTGTCATGATGATAATGATCTGGAGGATTGATAAAACATGTGCTCTTGTTCTTATTAGGTAACTCTTTGTCAAACTTTACATCTATTCATTCCACAATCTTATGCAATCTTTTATTATAACATCTGTATCCCTTACTTTTTGATGAATATCCCAAAAATATTCCTTCATCTGATTGAGCATCAAACTTTCCTAGCTTTTCATCATTATTTTTTATATAACATTTACTCCCAAATACTTTAAAATGCTTGATTGATGTTTGTTTCCCGTGCCACAACTCATAAGGTGTCTTATCACAATTTGGTCTGAGATGTGCCTTATTGAGAATATGTATTGTTGTATGCACCGCTTCTGCCCAATAGGTTTGAGGAATGTTTTTTTCTTGCATCATGGCTCTGGCCATTTTCTGAACATATATGTTTTGTCTCTCTGCAACTCCATTCTGTTGAGCTGTGTTTGCAATAATATACTGTCGTTTTATGCCAAATTCATTACATAGGTCTGAAAACTCATCTGAGGTAAATTCACCTCCTCTATCTGACCTTATGCACTTTATCTTGCACCCTGTTTGATTTTCTGCCAATGCCTTGAATATTTTGAACTTCTCAAATGTTTCTGACTTATTTTTGAGAAATTCCACCCAAGTTAATCTTGAATAGTCATCTATTACTAACACGAAATATTGTTCTCCTCCTGGTGCTTTTGTTCTGCAAGGCCCACACAAATCCATATGAACTAACTGCAAAGGCTTACTACTTGATAGTTTATCTTTAACTTTGAATGATGTTCGTTTTTGTTTACCCATTTGACATGATTTACAAATAGTGTTTTGAGGCTTCTTTAATGTTGGTAGATATCCAACTGCTTTCTTCTTACCGAGTCTGATGATGTGATCAAAATTGAGATTCCCCAATCTCCTATGCCATATCCAGGAATCATCTTGTTTTTTAATGTAGCATTATTCACTATCTTCCTTCAAGATATATACATTATTCTTAGTTCGTACTCATTTAGCTAGAATCTTCCCTATAGATTTTGACCTAATTTAACAGTCTTGAGCTCTAAAGAGAACATCACAACCTTTGTTACACATCTGACTTAAACACAACAAATTGCATTTTAGACCATCTACAAACAATACATATCGAGTATTTCCTCTTCCGTTGTTCAGACCCACTGTACCCTTTCCTATAATTCTTTTCGCTTCATCATTGTCGAATGTGAAATTTCCAATTTTATTTTCATCCAGAGAAATAAAATTGCTTTTATCTCTTGTCATATGTGTAGAGAAACCACTATCCACTATCCACGTACCATTTCTTGTTTTGATCTTGTGCATACAGAACTAGGTCACACTTATTAGGTTTCTTTTCTTCTACGTTCTTTCTCCATTGCATGCATCCATTTATTTTATAAACATTTTAAGATTTTACTCTATTGCCTTTAAGCTAACATTCATATGAATTGTTTCCAAAGTTGTGACAATAGAAACATTCAGTGATATCAAGGAGAGGAGCAAATGCATTTTTTTCTAGATTCATGTTTGTTGTAATGTTTATGAATCCATTATTTCTTCCCTTAGAATTTCCCAAATCAATTCTTGTGACATAAGCTTTACAATTTATGGCTTTATGTCCAAAATTTTTACAACAGTAACAATATCCATAAAAAAAATATTTGTACTTGGTAGTGGATGTTGTTTGAGAATATAACCATCTTGACATTTGATAATCTTGTCTCCTGAAGAAGTGTGGTTTCTGATAGATTGTTGTTTGATTGTCCATTCCTTTTGCCTTCTGTACTTTTCCGGCAATGTTTCTTTGCAACTGTTCATTTGATGTTGAATTGTTGCTCAAATTTTTGCTCTCAAATTGATGTGAATTATCATCCTTTCGACTAGCATCTTTTACAAAAGTGATTGTCATTTTATCCTCTGCCTTGGAATTACTAGATTATCCTTCATAGCCTAACCCAATCTTAATGAGTGGAGACCTCTGAGAATTTAATATCACATCTAGTTTATTAGACCCACTTATCTACTGGATATTCATGTTTAGTTCAATTTGATCCTTCTCTAGCTTCTTCTTCAAACTTACCACCTCTTCTTCCAATCTTTCACACTCTTGGCTTTTCTCTTTTATTTGTTGCATCAAAATGTCTTCCACGTTCTTTGCTTCTTCAAGTTCAACTTTCAACTTGATAATGTCTTCTGAATTTGATTCTTCTTTTACATATTTCAATAGGATCTCTTTTTTCTTTCTATTATTTAGTTTAAGCCTTTCTATTTCAAGAAGATAGTAGTGTATCTCTTTTTTCTTTCTATTATTTAGTTTAAGCCTTTCTATTTCATCTAGGGCACTGATAAACTCCCCCACGAGGTCTACCTCACCTTCCTCTTCTTCTTAATATCACATCTAGTTTATTAGACCCACTTATCTACTGGATATTCATGTTTAGTTCAATTTGAGCCTTCTCTAGCTTCTTCTTCAAACTTACCACCTCTTCTTCCAATCTTTCACACTCTTGGCTTTTCTCTTTTATTTGTTGCATCAAAATGTCTTCCACCTTCTTTGCTTCTTCAAGTTCAACTTTCAACTTGATAATGTCTTCTGAATTTGATTCTTCTTTTACATATTTCAATAGGATCTCTTTTTTCTTTCTATTATTTAGTTTAAGCCTTTCTATTTCATCTAGGGCACTGATCAACTCCCCCTCAAGGTCTACCTCACCTTCCTCTTCTTCTTCATATTCCTGGAAATCTTTTTCAAGTTCTTCCAAGGCCATCAACATGAATTCACTGGTTCCATATTCACTAGAGGATTCATTGGAACTTTCAGATACACTACTATCTTCTTGAGCATAGAAATTTTTTCTTTTAAATTTTCTCTCTTTCTGCATTTTATTAGACTTGTTCTTCTCTTTCCCTTTAGGCTGATTTTCTTCTTTCTTATAAGGACATTTTGAAGCATAATTCCTCACTCTTCCACAATTAAAATACTTAAATAGAAGTTTTTCTTTGTACTTACCTATGCCTTTCTTCAACCTTCTGACAAATTTTTCTTCTTCTTCATCAAAACCTGAGCATGAACATTCCTTTTCTTCTATGGACTTGTCCGCCTTGAAACCTACTTCTCTAGTGACTGCCTTCCCTTTTGGAATTCTCATCTCATATGTTGTTAAAGAACCATGTATTTGATCCATGTTCAAAGTCTCAAATTTTGTTGTCTCTTCTATAGCTGAAACCTTAGGATTGAATTTAGAAGGTAATGACCTCAATATTTTCTGAACTATTACACTTTCTTTGATTGTTTCTCCTAGACCCATCATGATATTTATGACTTCATCAACTCTTAAAAATAATTTAGCTATATCTTCATCTTCATTCATTTTTAAGGTCTCAAACTGTGTTCTATACACTTGTAATTTGACCATCTTTATCTTTTTATCTCCTTCACGAATATTTTATAATTTAACCCAGATATCTTCAGTTGTCTCACAATGCATTACTTTGATAAATTTAGACTCACATAGACCACTAAGAAGTGCATTCATAGCTTTTGCATTAGCTATAAAATTTAGTTTGGAATCTTTGTCACTAGTTGTTTCCTTTGGTTCTTCATACTCTATCATCACAACAACCCAAACTTTTACTCCTAGAGACATTAAATATGTCTTCATTCTCACTTTCCAGAAGGCATAGTTTGTACCAGTAAATAGAGGGAATTTATTTGTTGAACATCCTTCTTGACTAGCCGTTTTACTGAATTGGGACCTCCTTCCAGTTGTGATACTGCTACTGAAGGAACTTGGCTCTAATACCAATTGATATTTATGATTGGAAATTACTAAGAGGGGGGGTGAATCAGTAATTTAAATTCTTTACTTTTGCTCAACTTAATTTTCTTCTTATGCAGATAATGGTTTATGTATGTGCTCTATTATTATTGAATTCCTTTTGCAGGTGTTAGAGAGAGAAATTTTCAGATTTATTTATCAATAATTCAAGAACATTCACACAACATTCAAGAACCAACACATGAAGACACCAGATATAAGTGGAAACCCCGAAGGGAGAAAACCATAAATTTTAGGCTGAAAGTGATGTGAAGGCAAGTTGCTACTCCTTATTACATCATATTTTTGTAGGCTCCAACCTACAAGAGGCTCCTACCTCAAAGGAAGCTCCAACTCCCACAAGTTTTCTGCAGGATACAACCCATAGGAGGCTCCTACCTCAATAGGCTACAACATGTTCTTTATCAAGCTACAACATAGACAGGGACAAAAATCTCTCAATCACAACATCAAGTCACAAATGTTGGTTACCTCATATATAATTCTGTTGTCAAGTCTATTGTTGCACTGCTTCTCCTTTTCCACTTTGTGCCTCTTCTACTGTTTCTCATCAACTTTCTTATGCATACTAATTTACTTCCAAAAATTTCTTTTTCCATTCAACAATGTATGTTTGATAAGCATGGATTCATAGTTGTTTGTATTCTCTGTAGGAATATGAAATGAGAAGCTGTCTCTTGGTCTTCCAAGACTGCTCACAATCTGCCTCTTCATTTTCAATGCTGAAAATCAAAATTTTGTAACATAAAATAAAGCTGCAATAAAATGGGCTAGCAACAATGATTGTATAATACAAATCTTGAAACTTCTTAGTTTGAATTGATTGCATTTTCCATATTTGTACCAGTTACCTGTTAATGATTGATAAAAGCATACATTTTCCAACCAGCTATGTCAAGAACCATTTTCCAATCCAATCGACATATTTATCCATGTTTTAGCCTTTTCACTTCACGTCACTTTCAGCGTTTTTCATTCAAGCATAAATTATCACCAATTCAACATTCAACATTCAACATGAATTATCACCAATGTGGTTAATGCCATCAATGCCAATATTACCAACATGAGGTTGATGGATGACATCTTGCGGACCTTCACGAAATCGTTTGTGGTTTTTTATCTAGATAACATCCTCATCTTCAACAAGGTTTGGGAAGAGCACTTGCAACACATTCGACAGGTCCTTCAAAACCTACGACAACACAAACTGTGTGTCAAATTGGAGAAATCCACCTTTGGCATAAGCCCGGTCTAATATCTAGGTTATATCGTAGATAATAAATGTGTGCATTTAGAGTCGACTAAGATCCAAGTCATTCAGAATTGGCCAACCCTAACCACTCTCACAGAGCTTCACAACTGTTTGGGGCCAATTTTTATTGGAGGTTCGTGATGGGATTCTCCCATATCACTTGGCCTTTGAGTCAGATTACCAAGGCAAAGAAAAAGAAATATTTTCCTAGTCTGAGTCCCAACAGAAGGTGTTCGTTGAGTTGAAGCACCACCTTTTCTCTGCACTTGTACTCACATTACCAGACCTACAACAACCCCTCTGACTATGTTATTGGTGCAGTCCTCACCCAACACGAGAATCTGATGGCCTATCATAGTGAGACACTTTTAGATACAATTCAAAAATACCCCACTTATGATAAAGAGAAGTATTCTATCATGCAGGATTTCTGATAATGGAAGCATTACATTTTGCGGAAGGAGATGATCATCCAAACAGATCACTGATCTCTTCAGTTTATACAGACACAAGAGAAGTTGTAGAATGATCGCCAATAGAAGTGGTCTACATATCTGCAATAATTCCAATTTAATATTAAATACAAAAATGGAAACACCAATCATGTTGCAGATTGCCTTAGCCATCCTCCTGTTGCAACACTAACTTTTGTTCTCAACTCTTGTGGCCACGAGACCTCTGGCTGGCCGCAACTGTGCAAAAATGATCATGAGTTCTCCACCACATACCAGATGCTAGTGGATGGCAAACAAATTCTCGATTTCCACCTCTAAGATGCATTATTATGCTACCTTAGACACCATTGTGTTCCTTCAAGAAAGCGTGCCAAGATGATTTGGGAGGCGCACTACAGTCAGGTCACATGACACTTTGGTGTGGAGAAAATTGTGGTCATACTTCAAAAGTATTTTTATTGGCGAAAACTACGATAAGATGTTGGAAAATATATTAAATCCTACACTTCCTGTGCCATCGCCAAGCCAACCATCAAGATGCAAGGCATGTACACTCCTTTGCCTACTCCCAACCAACCTTAGGAATCCATCTCCATGGACCATCTGTCTGGACTCCCTTCTACCAAGCATGGTAATGATTTTGTATTTGTGGTCATGGACATATTTTCTAAGATGGCTATATTGATGGCCTGCAAGAAGAGTATCACAATAGAGGACACTACCAAACTCTTCTTTGTATGAGTACATGTACATTTTGGGATCCCACATACCATTATATCAGATCAGGTTATCATGTTCCTAAGCACATTTTGGTCGAGCCTATGGACACTATTGGACATGAAGCTCACTAAGTTTACTACATTCCATCCCTAGAATGATGGCCAAACAAAGGTCATCAACAGGATGATAGTGCACATACTCCACATGTATAACTCCAAGCATCCAAAAACCTGGGATGATATCCTTCCCTATGTGCAACACAACTATAAAAAATCTCTCCATAGCTCGACTAGTCACATTCCTTTTCATGTGGGTATGGGATTTCAACTCTTGTGTCTAATTGATGTTGTCATGCTTAAGGTGACTACATAGACATAATCCAAACATGTACAGTCCAAGACTAATAAAGAAACTAGGTTTATTGAACGCATCCAACACATCCACCAACAGGTTCACGACATCTTGGAGAAGTCCAATGCCAGGTACAAGTAGCAGCGTGATCAACATTGAGTGCCACATAAGTTTTAGGTGGGAAAAAAGTTTGATTGCATTTGCAGAAAGAACACCTTGTCAAAACCCATTAGAAGATATAAACACTCTAATATGGTCCTTACACCATCACCAATTCTATGGTAGAAAAAGCTTTCGAGCTCAACATTCCCCTATTCTTTGGCTTTCATCCAGTGTTTAATGTGAACCGCCTTCGACCATACTTTACACCATTGTTGGACACATCATACATTGTAGAACAACTAACACCAACAAAGCTCAACCCATACTGCATGGAATATGCCACAACTAATCAAATTATGGAGACACAGATCGAGACCACTTTCCAATAGAATATCCAACTGTATCAGCTTGTCAAATCTGGCCAACTCCTACACCAAAGCAAGTGACTCACAATGGACCAATTTCAACAAAATTTTCCCCATCTCATGGAGGCACTTAACACAATGGGGATCATTGCTTCCTAAGGGTCGAGGAGTGATCCAGGTGGATATTTGTGGCCACCTTTCTATTCCACTTCAACTCCCACTATTGTCTCTTTTACTTTCCTTAATTGTAGTACACCTTACTTTTTTTGGTAGTTTTCAGGTCCTAAACTTTCAAAGCCATTTTGAGGGCCTAAATGATTTTTTTGGGGAAAAAGAGTTTGAAAATTTTGGCCTCCTCTTGGATATCTTTGAAATGAGATATTATGATAGCCATATGGATATCATATGCCAAATTTATGACCCCAGGAAGTTGACGTTTCAACTAACCCCAACGAGGCCCACAAGCTTTTGACACTTCATCTCCTAGGGTTAGGTTTTTGGATGTTTAGGGTTTCCCATTTTTTTCTTAATGATAGAAATGCCTCCAAGGCTCATTGTAACATAGATCAAAAGGCATTTAGCAACCACATCTCTTCTCAAAGATAAGCTATCAACCACATCTCTTCTCAGAGATAAGCTATCATCGCCTGAGCTAGTTTATTTCCATTTTGCATGTAATGATTTTCAGTACTTTATTATTAATGAGTTGAAGTTGTGTTTTTGTTGTATCTCTATGTTTTTGTTCACATCTGTATTTCGTTTCATTCCTTCATAAATCTGAATCAGGTTTGAAAGAAATAACCTCCAAATTGTATAACTAATGACTTTGCCATTGAACCAAGTACCTAACTTGTGCAATTAGCTCTTTAATTATGTATTTAACTTGTAGTAAATGTGTCTATTTAATAAATAAGAAATATTATAAAGTGAAAAAAAGTGAAAATTTCTTATGAATATTGATGAGACAACAATTAAATAGTAAGATCTGTTACAACCAAATCCAATCTTGACTTTATATGCGAACAATCTACTACATAAGATTGTGAGACATCAATGAGTGCTAATGATTGTATTTTTATTTTTGTATTATATATTTTTTTGTCTTTTAGAAATTATATGATTTTTATTTCCTTTTATTTAATAATAAACAAAACAAAAAGAAAACAAGTAAAATGAAGTAAAAATTCATATGAATTAACAAAATTAAAACTAAAAGAAAAGAAAGTTGAGATTAAAACAACTAAAACTTAAAGAAAGATTAAAAGCACCAGAACCATAAAACTAAAATTTAAAAATTAAATTTAAATAAAAGTAAAAGAAAATATTTATATAACAAAATTTTATTTACAGAACACTTACACAGTAAAATTTTAATAAGGAAGCCAAGGTAAATGAAAGAAAATGTTGTGAAGAAGAAATGAAATGTGGAAATTAATACTAGTAAATGAACGTTATTTTATTGCTTCAATATGTGAATACAACGGAAAATGTCACTTTTAAATAGATCAATGGCCTAAGGGAATTCACCAAACTCCTGCACAACCATCACATCATCAATACCTGAGAATAGTGGAGAGTGGAAATCAAACAGGAAATAAAGATGATACCTTCACTAACCCTTAACCTACAGACCTTGTGCTTCGCCCCCTCAAATTCTTTTGGGAAGAGTCTTGCATGCTGAAAATATTCATGGCTCACAAATATCAGATGCAAGAAATAAGGGAAAGAAACAATAAAAAGGGAAGCCTCACAACACCAGCCCACACCCTTACTCACTATTCTAGCAGCATGTAGGTATATGGTGTGTGGGGATCCTTTGTTTGATGTAACACTGCTTTTTATATATCTTAATTTTCAAATGAGTAGATCGACTTTTTTTTTGAATGAGTAGCCTCAATATTCTTCCATTTACCTTAGGATGGATGCCTGTTGCGGGTGGAAACACCCTAGGGTCTTGGGTTGAAAACCCCAACAGAGCAGAGGGCATACAACATAAAGAAACATGCAGACAAGCAATCTAAATGCTTAAACTACTGAAGTAGGAAGAAGAGGTATTACCCGGAGGTCCTACGTTCGAGGTCGATCCCGCAGGGTCCAAACCCTCTGCTCCTTCCGATGCCTTTAGAACCTGTAACTTATCCAAGCAAAGCATATACAACAGTAGTAATAGAAAGCATGTTCATGATATAGGTGTTAAATTATATAAGCATGTGAGCAAATGAGCATTAACATAAGATTTCATATGTAAATCAGCACATAGATTAATGCATAAACACAATAAATATCAGGAACGGAACAACATTTCTTTATTTATGTAAGCTAAATGAAATGTGGAAAACTACAACCTGAGTCTTCCTCCAACTCCAAGCGGAACCGTCATTTGGATCCGTCCTGCCCAGGCCTCAAAAGTCCTCCTCCGTAAAGGTACACCAGGATGTCATACAAAGATGATGGAGACCTCAAAGAAGGAAACAAAGGTTTCCAATAACTTGGGAGTGCAGGAGGCATAGGGATTTCTTCAGACTTGATCAGGGATGTAATCAACTGTAATATCAATATCTCATCTCTCCCCCTTTAGGCCTTCCCATGGAGGTTTATTTATATTTCTCCAAATTAGTTTTTTTAGTTGGGAAATAGTTGGGCCACAGGCTATAGTAGGTGAGTAACTGGTAAAACCCGTAAACTCCACCCAAAATTTGCGAGATTATATATATTTTTAGTGTTTTAACAGATATGCGTGGGTTGGGTATAGACTAACCTGCGTGTACATGCTTTTTATACAGGGAAAATAGCGCATGGGAAACATTGTTTTTAGAATTTGGATCAAGTCTAGAAAGGAAGGGTTGCCCTAGGCCATAACCAGAGCATCAAATCTACTAAGGGTGGTAAATTGTGCTATAACAGATGCGCCCTAATATATGAGGTCAGAAGGGGTACATGGTGGCCGAAATGTATTAAGTGTATAGAAAGAATCCTACCAAGACCTGAGAGGAGTTCACTAGAATTCAACCTGCCAAGCCAGTGAAAGAGATAAAAAATAAAGCTGATGTTTGAGGTGGGCATACCCATGCTCAGTGATAATAAAGCATGTCTGCATATCAAATAAAAAAGCAGACCCAATATGTATACAAGTATAAAAGGACTAAAAATACATAGTGGATCATCCGATCATATCCATAGAAGTACATGTCTCAATATCACATATAAAGAACTGATCAATGATGTTGAAGTAGAAAGTTGATCACTGAAGTCATAAAGCTGATCCAAAAAGTACCAAGTAAAATGGTGGAACAAATGGTACTACACGTAACTCAGGTGCCAACATATAGGATGTCACTGTAATGAACTGCAACATATAAGGTGGATGGTGTCAACTAGCAGAAACAGGAGCAACTGTCAAGTTAACCAAGGAATGTTGATGCAAACCCGAGGTCTTCACCGACTGTCGTGGTACATTTCTACACAATGGGAATAAATGATCTGAAGTCGACCATGTGAGAAATCATTTGATTATCGATCATTGATGTATACTGTTAACAAACACGAGACTACTCACCGATAATGATCATGAGAGCCAAGGTACCTAGTACAATATAACAAATGCGAATAAATGAGTTGAAGTCGAACACTTGGAAGAATCCATCAATAAGGAGACAATACTATTTTCCCATTGTCGATAGTGAAGGAGTCTGCCACTAATGACTGCAAACCCTAAGGTACTTCCAAATGGACTCTAGACCTTGATCCCAGAACAATGAGTTGAAGTCGATGGGAAAAGATCCGCTGGAAGGAAGGCATTAAGGCATCCTTCATTAATCCAACGCAAGTGTAGCCTGTAGGCCAATAATGTGGAAGGAATCAGATGAAGAAATATGTAGTAACCCAACCGAAGCACATTTCCAGTGTACACAAAATGTGGCTAGCGCACGACATAAACCCTCTGAACCAACCAATAATGAAAGCTGACACAGATGTGAGGAATCCACCAATAGGGTCAAATAAAAACCAAGGTACTACACGAATCCCAATGTATGATAATGAAAGCTGACATCGAACATAAGGGAAACCACTCAGTCAAAGACCCATGACACTGATCGATTCTGAGCACAAGGTGACCTATCAATAATGAAAATAGGGTCAGGGTGTAGCTCTAGATCCACTCTTAGAGTAATTTTTCGTAGTCGATAAGAGCAAGACCCGCCAACAAGAAGTCAGTGGAGACCTTCTCAAACCAGCACGAGCAAAGGACCAAATAGCTGATGTGATAATGAACATGACTCTGACAACTAGGGATGGCCGACTGAAAATAGGTCAAGAGACACCACAAAAAGGCCGACTCAGGTTTACTTCCCTTGAACAAGAGCACGACTGAAATGTGACTACATGGCAACATATGATAACTTTGTATAATTTTGTCATGCAAGAGGAAAAAACAAACTCTCCATATGATTGGAAGAGATAACCAATTGGAGGAGTACTGACTCAATAACAAGGTTAAGGCTCTCCTAAGTCAAACTAAAGCCCATCCCAATGGAGGAAAGACTTATTTTTAGTGCTATGTTCAAGGGCGACATGACTGTCTCTAGCTGCCATCAATTATGGAAATAATGTCCCATTCCCACTCTTTTTGGAATATGTAAATTTTGTTGTCTTTTTCATATTTAGAAAGCCTGAAAAGGAATAAAATAATGCTTATAGTATAGTGGAAAGAACGAGTGTCCAAATACATATGCACTAGTTCTTGGGAGGGGAACATTCCTATGCTTAATGCAAGGTCAAGAAACTGGTCAATGACACTAAACGAAATGTTCTTTCCACGAGTAAGAGGGTGTCAAGTTGTAGAGGCTAAGTGATTGCAAAGTTGATTTTGCAAAAGACATGGTCAAAAGGTGGCTTAAACACGAGTCCAACTGAAGCCGGCTTGAGGCCAAAAGATACCAATGGTCAACATGCAATCCAATAGTACAACTCAACACAAAGGATCCTCTAGGGTATAATGCCAAAAAAATAGTAAAGGAGTAAGAGAATGAGTCTTCAATGCACAAGTCATGGCGGGACTAAAGAGGACTCCTGAGCCTACGCAATACAACTGCATGGGAAACATATGCTAGTGAGGATCTAACTAAGATTCCCAAGTAAAGGTTGGCTCTACCATCATATCATGATTTTACAAGTCGATAAGTGAAAATGGTTTTAGAACCAAGACATGATGGGGTCGACCCTATGGAAAAAATATCACAGTATGGAGGCTAGTATGCAAAATGCAGCGGAAAATGATATCCCTAACCTATATTCTAGTGAAAAAATGATACCTGCCATGATGGGTCTGCAGTCATGGAACCGAAGCAATCTCTCAAAAAATATCCAAAGTATCCTGTAAAAACAACCCATCCCAACACTCCAAGCCAAAAAGGTCAAAAAGCCCACAAAAAAGAAAAATAAAATTTAGAAAAATTAATTTTCATATGTCAACTTATATAAGGACTTTTTGACTCACAATTCTTCATTTGTGTTTTGAGCAATTGGGTGAAGGAGCTGTGGAGAAAAAACTGAGCAATCTTACTCCATAAAATTCATCCATTCAAACAGCCTCCAATATTCCAGGTAACCTTCTAACTAAAATTTTAATAAGTTTTAATTCTTTTTAAATGTTTTTGTCATAAATTTTATGTGGGAATTTAGTTTAAACTTTTTTCTTTGCGTACACGCGGGTTGGACACATATGAACCGCGTATATAAAATCCCTATACATGACTGTGTGAATACCGAACCCGCGTGTGTGCAAATTCAAAATTTGAAACACAGTTTCAATGATCCAAAACTTCTTTTTTTTGCAGAATGTCGATTACTTGGCGTGAAATAGAGCATATTGCAATTGATAATGAAGTAATGGAAGATCCAAATGCATTAGATGCCTTACGAGGATGCAAATTATTGAAATTTTTCAAAATGCCGAATATGAAGGCAAATACTAGGTTGCTTGAGATGTTAATCCACTACTGGGATCCAAAAGAAGATGCTTTTATTATTGATCAGATGCCCCTGAGGATTGAAATAGAGGATATCTATTTCATCACAGGTCTTTCCCGGAGAGGAGGGAGGGTCAACTCAACAGGAAGAACAAGAGGTAGTCTTAGTGTGGAAGACTACGTATGCATCAACTATCTAGGAAACACCGAGAAGATTGGAACCAAATTCCAATCAAACATGTAGGGATTATATCCTTGAGAATCCTTATTTTTACCATTTCCAAAGTAAATGGTTAAGCTTCTCTACATCAGGCCTCTCGTGTTTCAATGAGTCTTGTAGTGCAGTGTCTCACTACAGTCTTCGATTAGTGCACACCCCTGTTAGCCAATATGAAAAAACAACTTACCTCTATCCAGAAGGGTCAGACAAAGGACTTTGGATACAAAACCATCTTGTGTTCCTTCTTCTTTGAGGGAGTACTTGGGCTTCATCCCAAGGTATTATCCACCATCAGCAGCCCAAGGGATCCATAGATGGGCAGGTGGGTTGACTTAATGAAAAGACTAGGGGGCAGTGAGGTCCCTAGAAATACATTTGATGACGAGTTTTTCCTTTGGTGGGAACAACAAGTCATTGTGGTCGAAGACTACCCTTATGCCAGAATGGACTTCAGAGGAGATCCAGATCTGGTGTTGCCACTAGATGCAGCATGGGGCACCATAGGTACAAATGTTTTATTTTTTTGAATTTTAAGATTCTTTGGATTTTAAGTATAAATGAACTAAAAATCTTTTTGTTGAGACAAAATACTTACAAAATTATTGATCATGATGCAAATGTTGGACTAGTAAGACCCAAGGGTCTACCTCAACGCATGCGTCGCAGAAGAGACGCAGAAGGAGCCGCAGTAGAGACTGAGAGGACCCTCCATGTTGTCCAGAGAAACTTGGTGAGGTTGAATCACTAGGCACTTATGGTGGCTATAGAAGATCTTCTAGAGGAGATGCAAAGACACGTGGTGGGATTACCACGCGATTGGGTGCGGCTATTCTGATGGGTGGCTAATGCCATCGTTTTCTTCCATGTTGCTCGCCCTGAGCAGGACCCATAGATGGATGACTAGATTTTTTTATTAGACATGATTATGGGAATGAGCCCTAATTTTGTAGGAAATTTTTGTCCTGATTTTGTATATTATTTTGGACACAAAAATATATCTATGTATAGACGGTTTATCATGATGATCATATATATACATATGATACTTTGATTATTTTTTTATTTTTTAAAGTGATGAATGATTTATATGCGAATCTAATGCTTGATTAGCGATAGAATCTGCCAATGAATTTTCTGATCGTGGAATATGAACAAATGTGATATAAACAAATGATCTTTGTAATAAACACACTCTCAGAAATTGGTGATATAAATAAGGATCTCTCACATGATAGATGTTATTCAATTGAGATACCACCAGTTTTGAATCCAAATAAACTACAAATGAATCAATACCAAGAGATATTTCCTCAGATAGTAAATTAATAACAATAGTATATTCGACGACATTATTTGAACCGAGACTAATACATACGCCTCTTGAAACCAACAACTAGCCAGATGGATAATAAATCACCCAAGCCGCGGAAGCAAGTTTCCGGGTGTGTCTACTAGCACAATCAACGAACCCTAGATACATCAAATCGTCCATCCATACCTGCCAAAGCAGAACAAAAATATTGACATCACTATAAAATCGATAGATAGATATGCACAAAGATACAATATTTACAACCAAGAAAATGCTAGGCCAAAGCCTAAGCAAAATAATTTTTAAGATAGAGCCCATTTCTGGGCTCCGCCAACTTGTTTCCCTCAAATCAATCAACTCATAAGCTCCCTTTACAGAAATTTTTTTACAATGAAGGGACCATACCACATATATTTAAACTTGCCTGCCCCAAGGCACCTTTGTCTTGGTCATAGACCAGGACAAGGTCGCCTTCGGAGAAAACTCTAGGACAGACAACCTTATCATATTGAATTTTTACTCGCTTTTTATGAGCTTCATTGATTATGGTTGCATCTCGACGCTGCTCATCGCTATGTTCCAAATGAAGAGACGTTCTTCGAGACTAGAAGCATCAGGAAGAAGCTCAACATCTAGTTTAAGGGAAGGAATTTCACATTCCACAGGAAAAATGGATTCCAACCCATAAACTAGTTGAAAAGGAGTAAAACCAGTGGTAGTCTTAACTGACATTCGGTATGCCCAAAGTGTCGGATATAACATAATGTGCCAATTGGATCAAGATTTGTTAATCATCTTTTGCAGGATGATTTTTAGGGATTTATTCACGATTTGAACTTGCCCATTGGATTGAGGATAATACAGAAATGAATGCTCCTACCGGAAACCCAGCTTAAGAGCCAATTCAGACATCATTTGATTTTGGAAATCACTGCCATGGTCAGTGCTAATCTCTTTAGTATACCGAACCAAGAAATAATTTGATTGAAGAGAAACAACGCTGATTTATTGAAAGTAGGCATAGCCTCGGCCCACTTAGTAAAGTAGTCTACGACTATGATGATATACTTGTGATTTCCTGTCGAAGGCGGATTACAAGTAGTAAAATCAATACCCCACTTCGTGAAAGGACCGACGGTGATCACAGGGAAAAGTGGAATTGGATGTGCGCGCATAGTATAAACCTGACAAGGATGGCATCTCTTGACCGCTTCAATACAATCTTTGAAGATCGAAGGCCAAAAGTAACCAGCACACATAATTTTTTGGGTTGTTGCAAGCCCAGATAGATGACCACCACAAGCTCCACTATGGCAATCATTAAGCACAAAATCAGCTTCTTCCAAGGTTAAACAACATCTAAGGATTGAATCAACCCTGCGACGATATAAAGTGTCACCTATAATAATATAGCTTTTATTTTCTATGTTCATCCTTCGAAAAAGTGAGCGAAAACTTCAAAGTCTGGAGATATAGAATAATATCTCCATACCAAGGATTTTGCGAGGAAATAAGAAAAATACGTTCATCAAAAAAAGTTTCCTCATAAATGATTTCTTCCTCATAAGGCAACTCTGAGATCAACTCTGCAAATACTAAATATTTCTCAAACTTAGCCGACATGAATTCGAGATTGAATTCTTGTAAAATGAAAATCCATCTATTGTATTTTCCCCCAATCACTTGCTTGCTAAGAACAAACTAAAATGGATTGATGGCTACAAAGACGAACTTTTTTCGAAGCAGAATATAATGTCTAAGTCGCTGGACAACATGGACAACTACCAAAGCTAATTTCTCGATGGGAGAATAGAGCAGTTCAGGACCTACTAAGCCTCAACTTAGATAATATATTACGTGCTCACACAAAGCATCATCCTCTTGAACCAGAACCATACCAATAGTTTATTCTGTTGCAGCAAGATATAAAAGGAAGTCTTTGTTATAATCAGGTGGACTCAACAAAGGAGCAGAGGTTAATGCTTTTTTCAAAGCATCAAATGAGCATTGCGTGAAATCATCCCATAGAAATGGGATCCCTTTCTTAAGCAATCTCATAAATCCTTTCATAATCTCAGCGTAATTAGCCATAGATATCCTAAAGAAATTGGATTTTCCTTGAAGAGTCTGAAGGTGATGAATAGAAGATGAGCGAGGAAAATGAAGTATTGCCTCAACCTTGAAGGGATCTACCCGAATCCCTTCAGTTGACATGATGAATCCCAACAACCGACCGGATGTGATAGCGAAAATAGACTTATTCAGGTTCAACCAGATTTTATAAAAATGACATCGTTCAAAGATCAATCGAAGATGTTTAGGATGATCCATTGTCTTTCGAGAATAAGCAGCTAAATCATCTAAATAAGCTTCGATAACATGTTTGATATCGTGAAAATCATATGACATGGCCCACTGAAAAGTAGCTCCAACATTTTTAAGGCCAAAAGGCATCTTTTTATACGCAAATGTACCCCAAGGGAAAATAAAAGTTGTCTTATGTTGATCTTCTAGATGAATAGTAATTTGATTATAACCAGAAAATCCATCCATAAACGAGAAAATTTCATTACCCACACATTCATCAATAATCTAATCAATAAAGGGCATGGGGTAATTATCCTTAGGACAAGCCTTATTCAGGTCCCTAAAGTCAATGCATACATGGATCGTTCCTTGCTTTTTGTCTACGGGGACTGGATTCGAGACCCACTCAGTTAAAGGAATGGGGTATATGAAACCCGCCTTGAGAAAATTTTCAACCTCAGCTTTGATAACTACTTCTTTTCTAGGGTTTACTGGTTGAATTTTCTGATGAATAGGTTTTTCATTTTCATATGTCTTGACCTCATGTTGGACTATAGATGGATCTATCCTAGGCATTTCGTCATAAGACCATGTGAACACATCTCAAAACTCTTTAAAGAGATCGGTATAAGTTTGAATTTATTCAGGGGAATAGTCAGCTCCAATGAAGACATTTTAAATAATGTTGGGATTTCTAGAGATGTTCATTGGAATAGTTTTTTAAATGACATGCATGTTACTTTCAACAGAAAATTGTGCTGGGGCCAAAGGATTTAAAACTGCATGAACATCGCTAGTAGATGAAGAACTTGACAGGCTTGATTCTACTTCTCGCAAACGAGGGAGAAAATATGACCGATGATGCAAATCATTCCACGGTATTTAAACACCTATCAATGCTTCTAAAATAGCTTCTTCAGATAGCAAAACAATATATAAGCAATCCATAGCAGAAGTCGAATCTAGATTCCAAGCTGGAGCCACATCCCCATCCAACTCCTCTGGTGAAAAAGGAGTAGGATCAGAGTCTGCAGTATTAACAATAGACTGATAAGTAATTTCAGCTGCAGACATAGGGAATGCCATTTCACCTACTTGCCCCTCATGTAATGTGGTGGTAGAAGAGGGTAAGGGCCAATGATCGGAAAAATAATGAGTTCTAAAGAACTCTCTTCGAGACAGTGTCTTGGAGGATGAAATATAATTAATTCTAGCAATAGGAGCAGGAAAATCAAAGGTACCCATTAAGGAAGAGTACATTCCAACTCCTATATTCTCTATAGGTTGCTTGGGATTGTTCACTAATGAAACAGTAGATTCAGAAGATGCATTGGACTCACCTAGAGAATAATCCATCTGATCAACTTTTACAATTCTCCCTTCATGAGGAAAACAAAGGATGTGAAATAATGATGATACAATAGAATCCATCTCGTAAATCCAATTTCTACCTAAAAGGAGATTGTAATCCAAATTTTCATCAACTATTTCTACTTCAATATTTACAACCTTACCCCCAACACAGATGGGAAAGGTTGGAATAATCCCATGCGGTCTATGAGAATGACCATCAAATGTTGTTAATAGAGTAGGTGAAGGAACAGCCTGAGGTGATCCAATAGCCTTCCAACATGATATAGACATTACACATGTGGAAGCTCCCTCATCAACTACAGTTCGAAAGATATTGGTCTTTCGATATGTAGACTTGATTTGAAAATCCATATGATGTGGGAGTCTCTTCTTGATGTTTGACATATCAAATGTAAGAACAAGAGAGTTTTTTGGATCAACCGCTCCGATCACAGTGAGCAATGCACTCCTTTGTGCTGGGCACGATTGGAGTACCTCTAACGCCGACATAGCACAAGGACTCTAAGCCAAATATTCTACAATAGAGTAGTTCTGGGCTGCCTTAGCATTGGGGTTAATGGTCGAGCGTTTTGCGGAGCCTTTTGACATCCGAGGTATAGACTCAATTACGGGCCTCTCGATATGGAGTGGCTATGAAACATCAGGAGTAGACTTAGCCTTAGAAGATTCTAATTCACCGTAATCACGTGACCGTGTAGCAACGTCAATATGTGAACTCATCATATAAACATTTCATGTATTTTCCCCTTCCTGTTGCTCCTAGTGGGGGTATCGGTACTAGAATTTGCTCCAACAAGCAACTGTTGCCCTTGGGGAAAAGGGTTAGTTAGCACATCCTGGGAGCTAGAAGACCCTTACTAAACCAACAAGAACTGAGCATCTTGGATCTTAGGGAAAAGATGAGTCAAATGGTCACCATTGCATAACTTGCATGGAAACTTTACTTTATTCTTACACTCTTTTTTACCCCCTCTAGCATCATTGTCAGGTTTGTTTGCATTAACCTTCCCATCTTGCTTCTTTTTCCTACCCCATCCTTTCTTCTTCCCATCAGATTTTTGGTTTCCTTTGGGGTTAGAAGTTTGAACGACATTTATAGATGAAGCTTGAGAAGGCATAGGCACAAATGGCGATGCCTGCATAGAAGAAGAAGTTTGTAAAGACAACTGCTGCAATTGATTTAGAAGGTTAGATGTGTTACTATCAATTGATCTGACTAGCCCATCAACATGGGGACTTGGATTCGGCTTCGCTAAATCAGCCTTGGATCTAGGAGCATCAAAAATAAAATAAAAAAATCTGAAGAACCCCAGATTGAGAATATGTAAGTTCTAGCTGTTGGGCTCTAAAAATAGTCTGTTCTTCGGTGAATAAACCAAAGAGCGATACATCCTTCGGATATCAGGTTGCAAATATTTGAGAAACCATTCAAGAAGGAATTATTGTGGAATATCGGTTTTAATGAGCCTCTTCCTTCTCCTCCATTCCTGGATATGATCCGAAATGTGGGTTTCCTGGTCCTAGTGAAAACTAGCTAATAGCTTAGTTCCAACATCATAACGAATGGGTAAAGGAAAATGGTTTAAAATATTGTAGCCAAATCACCAAACAAAGTGAAGGTGCCTCTTGGGAGTTCAATGTACCACTTAGCCGCATTCCCAGTTAGGGTGCGTTGAAATAATCTCAACCTGATTGAATCATCTATCAGGGAGTTCAATGAACACCATAAGTGGAAAGTGGTTATATGGTCACCCGGATCTTCACCATTCTTCCCTTCGAATTTGGGTATATCCGACGGAAGTTTGGTTGGAACCGGAGGCCAGGCTAGGTTATATCAGATCAGATCATTAGTCAATTTGGATAGATCTGGAAAGTTTAACGTTGCCAGGAAAGGTAAGCGCAGAGGACCTTGAGGATTCCACCTGGTCTGGGCAGAATTTCCAATGTTCTGAAAAGAATACCCTGGATTTGTGAAGGCACCAGGTTTCCTAAAGTAATTCATAGAAAAACCTGAACCATAAGGAGAACCTTGTGCCCCAGAAAAAAACAGAGTTTTTCCAACTCTTATCGAAAAATTTCCATATCCAGTGAAATTCCCCCCTAGAGAGGTGTTGAAAGGAGTAGAGAACCCTTGGTAAGGGTTCCATGCATGAGCATAGGGAGAAAAACTCTGGAATGAACTCACAGAGGAATAAGACATATTCCCCTATTGGCCAAAAGAGAACTGATTCCGAGCTCCAAGTCTGCTAGTAGCTAGGTTAGTCCATCTTTGGAAAGGATTATAACTTTTCCCTGTGGAGGGAAAAGGTATTGATCCTAAATTTGGGTTAGAATGTGGTATATGACCACTCCCAGAAGGGAAACCCTAAAAAGAAGATGACCCACTTGCCATGGAAGTCATAGATGTAGAGGCAGCTGATGGAAAGCTTAACGAAACTGAAGGAATTGTGCTGGTAGGCATTCCAAAGGGGAAAGAACTAGTGTCAGAGGAAAAAGATTAGGTACCCCCACTCAAATATTGAATGGAGGTAGAGCAAAAAATTGCAGTGTTGGGAGTGATTGAAGGTATGGAAATCGTACCTCCTCCTTGTATTGATAAATGAGTTTGCATACTAGTAGCACTCATGGTTGAAACCATGCTCCCAGTAGTGGCCATCGAAGGAATAGATCGATATAGACCAAGGCTCGAAGGCCTGTAGGTTAGAGTCCCGATGTATAATAAAATGGTCAGATGATTGGGAGGAAGAATTAGGAGTCAAAGGAGACTCGGGAAGTTCTTCAACCTCTATAATGACTTTTGACTGGAAGAGGACTCTAGAAAGGACTAAAGTGTTCCTCTCCAACTCTCTACTTATACCAGGTCTATTTTGTAAATCAATAGCTTCAATCGGAGGATCAATATCCATTGTGTCTATTGCCACTGATTGAAAATCACCAAGAGAATTGCTCCTACGCCTTCTAGAAGAAGGCTCAGCACTCATAGGTGAAAGCCCACAAAGCCTCCTAGACCGACGAACTGGTCGATCAACCACTTTTAATTAATTTTTAAGAGAACTAATTAAAGACTCAAAAAATTTATAAAGCTAGGCCAACTAGGAGCAAAGAGCACTCTCTAACAAAAGTCCCTAAAAGATATAGTCAATTAAGCTACTTCCAAGTATTTCTGCTCTAGGTGATGAGGACCAGACACCAAAATACAAGAAAGTGAAATCAAGGACCTTTCGAAAATAGTCTGGGATAATGACAGCCCAGGCCTACTAGCGAAGGTAACAGAAACAGTTACACTGACCTCCAAACAAAATCCTTTGCCGGTGCAAGCACCCAAGCTTCGCAAGGGTACCCTCCAGAAGTACTAATGAATGTGATGCAACGTCTGCCTCAGGTGCCATGAGATTCCCCTCCACAACCACCTATGTGATCCCTAGGAATAGCAACTAAGGGCACCAGTTCATATCAAAAGCCGGGCATAATAGTCTTGGGGTGGGATCCAACAAGTAAGAGAGGGGGTATCTTTCTTCCTCATCTTCACTCTCCCTCGTGCTTAACTCCCAGTCACAGAACTTTCCCGGCCTTTCTAACGACACTGGATTTCACTCATTATTCAACACTTATGTTTGATAGTTTGAGCGGCCTTGGAGAGTTAACTCTCCACTCACCTATTCCAAAGCCCTAAAGAACTAAACTTGTTGGTGTTGTTTGTTATGCTTCTATACCAATAGGTGTCATATTTCATGATTGACTTGATGGGCTATGCAATATGTTCATGCATTTACTTGTTGCAAAGGTTTTCCATATTGTCAAAAAATCAAAAAAAAAATAAATTAAAAATGTAAAGAGGGTATACCCTAAAACAAAAATCGAAGGGTGAAAAGAATAAAGTGGTAAAAAAAAAAAGTGAAAGAAAATGAACCCCACCAAAAGAAAGGCCAAGGAAAGTGTGCAAGTCTAAATGCCACTACTTTTTACTCTTATATAATAAACAAATTGTGTGCAACTTGTAACTTATGCCACAATTGATGAACAGTCAAAAAACTTAAGCTTGACTAGTTCATATTTTCAATTTCATGTTTTAGAGATAGAAAATAAAGATCTGACCAAACTGTTTAATCTTGGCAGATAAGTAGATAGGTAGAGTGAATAAAAGGAGCTTAACAGTTTAATCTGGGCCCTTGGATGTAATAAGGTTAGACTTAGATAGATATCTGCATGTAAAAGAAAAGAAAGTGATAAGGGTTTTCCAGTCCAAGTGCACCCTAATAAATAAGAAAAAATGCCAGGTTAAAGTAGGTAGGGTAGGTAGATGATGTTGCAGAATTACATGTGATGGATAATGTTTCTAAATGTGGTAATTTTCATTTTCATCACAAGTGCAAGGCAGACATTACACTTGATGCATTTCAAAGCAAGACAAGGTCAAATAATTAACACCCCTTCTCAATTTTCCCTAAAGATTTTACTAATTCCCCCTAAGTACTAAGGTCTTTGAAAATTAGAGGAGCTAAGAGAATTTTTCCGACTTCTGGAGGGATCGGACCCTCGGCCCAATAATCTAAAAAGCCTAAGTACTTAAAATCATTATTCATTCACTCTCATAAGTCTTTTCCTAAGTAAAATCCTATTTTACTTAGGAAAAATACACAATATCACATAAAAACCCCTTTTTCCACTTAAGCCTAAGTTAAATATTCAACTCTAATGTTTTACTTAGCGCTTTTTACATTTCATGTCATATTAACTATTAACCTTTCTATTATATAAATCTCGCACTATTTTACCCTTTCCCGTATTATTTAACTATATAAAAAATCCCAAATTGTTATATACCCTGCCCCCGGTTAGTTATAACCATAAACACTTTAAAAAAGGATTAATGAATTAATTTATAATTCATTAAGATCCTAATCCCCCTGCTCCATTAATAGGGATTAATTAACCCTCATGATTAATTAAGAGCCCTCCCCAACCAATCATATGACTCCCGATATGATTAAATAGTTTTTAATTGGGTCAGGCCCGCACATATTAAACCCCGCCGTATCGTGCCTCCCGTCGGCTGTCCGATCGTCGCCCCATCATCTAACGGTCATTAACAATATCACATGCCATTTTGTGACAGCGCGTTAGCGCATGATCACAAAGTGGTTTCCGCACAGTACCCCGCCACACGTCGCAAAGTCTATGGAATCGTTGTCTCCCAGCCGAATCCCGCCCGTTTCCAAAAGTGGTGAGATACCATACCACTTACCACCCTCCGCATGCGATAAAATGTCCTTTCCCGCTTACGTCATCCACCCAAATAATAAAATTCCCGCCACCTTTGACTTTGTTAAATAAAACCAACAAAGTGTCGTTTTCTCTGTTATTCTGTACTGCAACCCATGCTCCCATGGAAACGACGTCCGGGTCAACCTTCCAAGCTTTCCAACTGCCACCTTGCTGAGAAAATTGCAGTCGATGCAGCCAGAACCTATCAGTCACCATCAACACTTGTTATTACTCTGTTCATTCCCTAAATATAGGTATTTATCCAATTTTCATCGAAACCCTGCAAGTTTGGTTTTACAGTATAAAATCCACAGAGAAAGGAAAAATTCATTGCAAATTCAATCTTTATTTTTCCACTATAAGTTCCCAGATCAGTGAATTCGCCCATTTTTCACCAAAAACCCAAATTCCTTTCTGAATCCACAAGAACCAGAAATGGAAACCCCTGTGGCTCTGTCTGTTGCACCCATGAATGCCCCTCACAAAGACTTAGACTATCTGCCTCTTGCAAATAAAGACTTTCAGATAAGGGACTTATCCATTGACATAAACCACTTGAAAGTATTTTTCCAAGCCAAAAACCAATACCTAAATGGCTTAGACATCCTGGGACTGTGGGAATCCAACCTTCCCAGGTATTTTCTCCCCGCAGTCCATATTTTCCCTGATCTGATTCATCAATGCCAGGCAAACTATGACCCTAACCTCAGAGTTGTTATGTCCCCAAGTCAAACAGTCCTTTTCCCCATAACAGCTGCATCCATTAATGAAATGTTGCAATTTTCCCCTAAACAAGCTCTCACTCCTCTTTCTATGGGATATTTACTTGAGAAATCTACCCAATTGTCTCAGTCAAAACTGACTCACATCTGTCAGATTTTCATGGAGCCTAAACATCAGCCTAAAGGCCCACCTCCCTATCTGCAGACTTTCTTCATAGACATAGGAAAACTCATTGTTGATATGATATCCTTAATCATGGGATTCAACTTTGGTGAGTATGTTGATGATGTAACCTTAGTGTTGTTGTCAATTTTTACTCTTGGATAGCCCCCTGTTGTTAAGTATGATTATGCCTCCTATATTGCCAATAAAATTCATGACCAATTCCTGAGACTGGACAATGAAGGAGTCTTTAAATACACCACTTTCATTTATCATCTTATGTTGTATTATCAGTCAGAGAACTTCCCTTTCCCTGTGAGGAAACTTGACAATAAAGGCAATCCAAGGTCTGTTGTCTTTTGGAGTCCCATCTTCCATGCATCCTATGAATCTCCTTACTCATACAATGAGTTCATTGACCAATTTTTTCATCCTGCAACCACTCTATTGACAGGGGTTTCCCCTCCTAGAATCAGTGGTGACATCAAGAAAATCCTACAGCTCTCCAAGCAATACAGAGTAGGTGATTGGTACCTATACAAGAACCATACAGAGATCCGGATATATGGATGTGAGCTCTGCCCTTTCAAGTTACCCAAATACATTCCAATGAGACTGTTTGCATTGGAGTATTTCAGACAAATGATACATACAGACATGGTTCATTTTTGCAAAGCCAAAAAGAAAGCTCAACTCAGAATAAAAAATCAGTTAGGCCCTTTTGTCTGCAATGATAGGGAAGCATGGAGAGAAGCAGAGATTATTCTAGAAGATCGTCTTAAGTTGCACAAAAGTTTTGGTTGGAGGCCATATGACCTTAATACTTTCATCTGCGATAGGAGAATGAAAAATAGGTTGTCACCATACATTCACCATAGGATTCCAGAGATTGAACAATTTGCAAATATGGATGAATGGAGGGAAGGGACCCTAGTAGAACATGATAGTGAATAGGTCAATATTGAGAATGTTATGAGAGATCTTGAGAAAACGCTTGACCTAGATTATTTTGGGCAGGTACCATTTGAGTTATCTCAAAGATAAAGAATTGGTGCCTCCAGTGCTGGAACCTCTCAGCAACCTTCATAGGAAACAAGCACACCAGCCACAAGAACATTAAAGGGCAAGGAATTAGAGACCAGCTTTCAAACCACAGAACAGTCTACAATGTCTAAGCAGCCTAAAACTTCCAAAGAACAGGCTCAAATACATACTCCTCCCACTCAGATCAATATGGGAGAGCCTCCAGTTCTGCAAACTCCTCTAAATGAGGAAAGAAACAAAAAGAGAGACAGGGAAACAACTACCCCTGGTAGTGAACCTTCAGACAACCTAGAACAAAAAGACAAAGACTAAATCCCCTTTCAGAGGAAGAATTTGTTGAAGAAACTACAGAAAGTCAGAGGTGTTAGAGCCTAGATTTGCCTTAGGCTGAAAAGACAAGGTTCTATGTCCACATCAAACCACGCTCAGCCTCGTAGCTAGCCCTACGAGGACAGGAGAAGGCTCTCTCCGGGTCAATCTCAGCGAAATATGATCTATGTGGCTTGATATGACTGAAATATAAACTAATTTTAGGCTAGGTATGAAGTACAAGGATTTGTTTTGAGTTTTTGGGGGTTTTGTTGGAAAAAGGGAAAGGCAAATTTTGGGTTCGGGGATGAGGCTAGATTTTTGCAGAGTTCGGGTTGGGGCAAGATAGGCAGTAGTTTTGATGCTTTGGATTGAATGAGTGGATGGATCAGACCAGTGAGGAGCTAAGGAGGGAAAGAGGGTCTCAAGAGTCCTCCTCAAACAGATGAAAACATGTAGAATTAAACAAAATTTCAAGACAAAGAATAGCAGTCCAATGAATTCTACCTTAATCACTCCTTTGTTTAATTGCAGAAGAAAAGACAAGATAAAATGATACACATAAACATCAATGAACTTACAAATACATAGAGTAAAACACCATCAAAACATAGAGCCACATGGATCCCAACAAGTGCTGCAAAACCCTGGTCTTTCCTTTGCCAAAATTGCAGAAATGAAATGTACAATAGAGTGCCAAGCAATCCCAAGTATCCAACCTTCTACCAAAATCCAACCTCTACACTATGAAATTCATAAAATATATACATTTTCTCATCCTTGTACTAAGGGATTGAGCTCAACCATTTTCTTCAAAATAGAATTAGTTACATTAAACTTGGGCCGAATTTCTGAAAATAGGTGTTGAAGATGACCTCGTATCTCCTAAACCATAGCACCATTACAAAACTGAAAGATTTTTTTGTAGATAAGGTCATTATGGAGAAAAACATCTTTCAAATTTGGGAAATTCATTTCCAGTAGCTCGCAATCTGTTCCACAAAATCATCTCTAAAACAGAAAATCATTAAAAATTTAAATCTGTGAAAATGAGTTGTAACGATCTAGTCACATATCCCAATCCATGACACCTGTGAATAAACTGAAAGAGGTTTTTTTTATATGGCTCGTGATTAACAAAAACCTCCTTGGGTTTTGCAAAATTACTTTCCATCTGTTGTAAAATGGCCCCACACTAAAATGACTAAAACAGTAAAAAATATGAAAATTTTGCTTTGTTTTAATGTAGGCTCCAAATATCACTGTATATCTCCCACATAGTAGCACATGTGCATAAAATGAAGGTGTTTTTTGTTATTTGGTATGCGATGAACAAAAACCTCTTTCACTTTTGAAAAATTCCTTACCATTATTTCAGAAACTGATTTTGTACTAAACTTGTCATTGTGTGCAGCAACTGACCTCAAAACATGCATAACCAAGAATCACTCATTCATTTCTTCTAATCCAGGAAACGGTTACAGGAGTGTGATATATCGTTGGAAATATTTTTCCAATATTCTTTTGATGGATACACTTGTGACATGTTTTGTGCTGAACATCATGTGCAAAAAATCTAACAAAACCAGACAGAGTAAGAGCTCATGTTGATCCCTGGTGACAAGTTGCGAAAACTGGAACTAACATCGGCTCCAATGGGGATGGTAGCTCCTTGGAGGTGCCAAGAACTACAGATCTCTGGAAAGCAGACAGTGCCTCTTCCATTGGGAATGGATGGTCAAACAACTGCAAACCCAAGACAACTCATACCAATCCAAAAACATATACATACTGCAACTTGTACATAAACAAATACCATAAACTGAAATGTTGCCTTGGGTAGCTTATTTATGTACAAATATAACCCACTTTGCTACAAAATTGATAGATCAAGTAATGTTGTAATGCCATATCAACCAATCAAGTAACTATGACAAGGATGCTGCTTGAAAGTGCTTCAACCAGGACACAAACGTAAATGTTGACAACCATACATGCACATAACGAGTCTGGTTATGTAAAAGACAATCTGACTTATCATTCAAACTGAAAAAATACTCCATATATGCGACAATAGGATCAAAGAAACCAGACTCTATTTTCTGCCCTAACTCCTCAACACAGACTGCCAACTGCAAACTGTAAATGCAAACATCCAGAGGCAGCTCTATTGTTTCTTGTTATGAAGGAGGGAGAGTTTCCAAGAACTTTTTGGGATCTCAGAATTCATATGATTGGATCTGATCATTTAAATATTGAATCTCCTTCTCAAATTTTTCAACATCTAACTCAAAGAAACCAGTTTTAGCTTTAGGAGGAAACTTCGGAGATCTCAAACATTGAAGCACAACAATGAAAAATACTTCATCAATTTCAAAATCCACTAATTGATATCTAACTTCTTTTAAAGATTCACAAAACATAGGGTCTGCCACATACCCTACCATTTTATTTTAGTACATGAACGGATCAGTGAGCGCTGGAATCTCTGGATTGAGTTGGAGTCACCAAGTGAATGTTTCAGCCTTCATATGTGTCTGACTACTGTCCACCATCAACAATCAGATCTAACTTGATAGATGTTACTAGGGAAATTTGCAAGTCAGATGTTCAGTTCATAAGACTAGACCGGAGATTGACTGAAGCAACTTTTATCTACTTTCGCTAATGCAAAGCAAGAGCATTTCGAAGGCTACCTGGCTAACTTCAGGCTCCGTCTGTAGTCTATAAAACAAATGACATCAACAAGCAAACCATTTTCTTCTCCAGTATGGTCGCCACTATGTTAGAGCCTAGATTTGCCTCAGGCTGAAAAGACAAGGTTCTAGGTCCACATCAAACCACGCTCAACCTCGTAACTAGCCTACGAGGACAGGAGAGGGCTCTCTCCGAGTCAATCTCAGCGAAAGATGATCTATGGGGCTTGAGATGACTAAAATATAAACTAATTTTAGGCTAGGTATGAAGTACAAGGGTTTGTTTTGAGTTTTTGGGGGTTTTCTTGGAAAAAGGGAAAGGCAAATTTTGGGTCCGGGGATGAGGCCAAATTTTTGCAGAGTTCAGGTAGGGGCAAGATAGGTAGTAGTTTTGATGCTTTGGATTGAATGAGTGGATGGATTAGACTAGTGAGGAGCTAAGGAGGGCAAGAGGGTCTCAAGAGTCCTCCTCAAACAGATGAAAACATGTAGAATTAAACAATATTTCAAGGCAGAGCATAGCAGTCCAATGAATTCTACCTTAATCACTCCTTTGTTTAATTGCAGAAGAAAGAGAAGAGAAAATGATACACATAAACATCAATGAACTTACAAATACATAGATTAAAGCACCATCAAAACATAGAGCCACATGGATCCCAACAAGTGCTACAAAACCCTGGTCTTTCCTTTGCCAAAATTGCAGAAATGAAATGTACAATAGAGTGCCAAGCAATCCGAAGTATCCAACCTTCTACCAAAATCCAACCCCTACACTATGAAATTCATAAAATATATACATTTTCTCATCCTTGTACTAAGGGATTGAGCTCAACCATTTTCTTCAAAATAGAATTAGTTACATTAAACTTGGGTCGAATTTCTGAAAATAGGTGTTGAATATGACCTCGTATCTCCTAAACCATAGCACCCATTACAAAACTGAAAGACTTTTTTGTATATAAGGTCATTATGGATAAAAACATCTTTCAAATTTGGGAAATTCATTTCCAGTAGCTCGCAATCTGTTCCACAAAATCATCTCTAAAACAGAAAATCATTAAAAATTTAAATCTGTGAAAATGAGTTGTAAAGATCTAGTCACATATCCCAATCCATGACACCTGTGAATAAACTGAAAGACATTTTTTTTATATGGCTCGTGCTTAACAAAAACCTCCTTGGGTTTTTCAAAATTACTTTCCATTTGTTGTAAAATGGCCCCGCACTAAAATGACTAAAACAGTAAAAAATATGAAAAATTTGCTTTGTTTTAATGTAGGCTCCAAATATCACTGTATATCTCCCACATAGTAGCACATGTGCATAAACTAAAGGAGGTTTTTGTTATTTGGTATGTGATGAACAAAAACCTCTTTCAATTTTGACCTTACTATTATTTCAAAAACTGATTTTGTACTAAACTTGTCATTGTGTGCAACAACTGACCTCAAAACATGCATAACCAAGAATCACTCATTCATTTCTTCTAATCCAGGAACTGGTTACGGGAGTGTGATATACCGTTGGAAAGATTTTTCCAAGCTTCTTCTGATGGACACACTTGTGACATGTTTTGTGTTGAACATCATGTGCAAAACATCTAACAAAACCAGACATAGTAAGAGCTCATGTTGATCCCTAGTGACAGGCTGTGAAGACTGGAACTAACAAGAGGGAAGAAAGAGTGGAGAGTCAGCAAAATTTTCCAGTAGGAGGAAATTCCACTAGCTCACAAAGACAAGAGCTAGAAAAACAACAAAGTGAAGAGATATCTTATTTCAAGCCACCAAGGACTGATGCTTTAGATATCAAGAAAACATTTACAGAAATAAAGGCCAGGAATGATCCATTGAGACTTCAAGTTTATAACCAATATTTGAAAATGGCCCCTACAAATCAACAGAGATTGATGTCAGCCTATGACATCAAAGAAGGCAAGATGATAATGAGCTATTTCAAGCCAAAGGTGCAACAACCTAAATCAACAGAAGATTATCTCAAAACAAATTTTGAAGTCATGGCAAAGGATATTCATCCTTTAGATCATATTGAGTTACATAAACAAACTGGAGAAATGATTTACTCAACCTTGACTAGTAAGGCAATGATGGCTCAAAGATTGCAAAATTCTTTGGATAATACTACTGCTCAACTACATTTGGAGAAGGCCTCCTCTCAGGCCAAAGATAATAGAATAAAGTCCTTAGAAGAAATAATTATTGGATTGGGCCATGATCCCAAAGATGTTAAGGCCACAGAAGCCTTAATCAAAAAGAAAGATGAAGATATTGCTGCCCTAAGGAAACAATTAAAGTTGCCACCTTCCAGGCATCCATAGACTGTTGAGGTTATAAAGCAAAAATTTGAAGAAGAGCTGATGGATTTGCTCTTAAAACTTAATGAACAACTGAATGATACTGAGCAAGAACTTGAAAAAGCATTGAAGGACAAGCAGGGAGAGTCGACCTCTCAGCCTCCCAATGTGATACCAGTAGTCTCAACTGCAGTCCCATCAACTCTTGGAGCAGCATTGGCACCAAATATTCCAGCAGTCACAACAGAGGCAATTACAGGTACAACAACAACAAGAAATCAGGAGTAGCACAGGGCAACATTACTAATTTGAGCACAGAGGAGCTAATAAAATCAATGGAGGACTTGAAACTACAAGTTTCAGAGCTAAATAAGGTAAAAGAGCAGTATGCCAACTTAGAGCAAAGGTATGATCTCTCAAAAATAAATGCTGCAGAGAAGACAAGAGAGATTAAAGTGTTAGAAAACAAAGTGAAATCATTGGAAAAAGATCTTACTTTTGAAAAGCCTCTGACAAAGATCAAGAAAATTCTTTGGGCCAACATCACCCAATCAATAAATGATGCTTGGCCATCAATTCAAATAATTTTTGAGCAAATTGATTTAGTGAAACTAGCTCAAGAAGAAATTCAAAAGACAAGGGCAGAATTAGGAAATATGCCTGAGGAAGCCAACAGGCTTATACAGTTTTTGAATACCAGGAATAAATACCAACTTGAAGAGCTGGGCATTCAAGATAGAACAGGGACAATTTCGGAAATCAAAATGGTTTTTACTAAGAGAACTCTGATGCAAAACTTAGAAAGAAGGTGCCATGACATGCAGGAAGAAATCAATGCCTTCATGAAGAGATTTGATATTTTGCAAAGTGAAGGGTTGCCAAGTCCTCTAGTTATTCATGATAAACTAATGACTCATAAAGACTATATGGAGAAATTGAACAAGTATGCAGGCAACCAAGCAGGTTGATCAACAAGTGCATCAAGAACAAAAGCATTGCCTACAGGAAGAGTTCTCTATGACAGTCTGGAGAACTTGTTCTATGTTGAGCATGAGATAAAGCACTTGTTTCCAATTCAGCCTACCTTTTTCAGGTACACAGAAACCGATGAGACCCTGAGGAAACTTTAGAAAAACAGATTGCCATAACCAAAATGGTGGGAAGACATATTGGAAATTTTGTAAAATTATCCTTGGTAAAATGTAAATTTTGGTTATTTACTGCAATAAGTAATGGTAAAGAAGATGAACAAAGATCAAACAGGTCGAAGTGTATTAGAACAGGTAAAGAGTATCAGTCAAAACATGATAGCTAGCACAAAGTTACTAAAGAAGACAACAACAACCCAAATCATAGGGCCTACCTCCAGCACACTCACAAAAATAGGAACAACACAACATCAATTTACCTTTTCTCATATCTTCGAGACCATTTGTCTCTATTTTCTTGTAACTTATCCATAGTCATCCTAGAATATATCTCACTCTGTTATGAGATATTTTTTGTAATTTTTTTTGTATAAATACTCCCTCAATTGGAGTATTGAGTGTGGATTCTTAGACATTGCTGTAATACTGATTATTTTGGAATAAAATGCTGTTGGACCAACTTGTGTATGGCTTGTTGGATAAAGAATTGATGCAAAGGACTTTTCACAGATTTCTTAAATCAACCACCGAATCAATAAGTCCTCTATACCTTATGTTTTAAATTTTTCCTTGTTTATTGTATCATCTATGTTTCATATTTGAATGATAAAAAAAAAAGAGTAGTTCAGAAATGCTTGATTGCACTCTATTTTCAATCGTTATTATTCTCAATGTTTTCTTCTGAACTAGCATAAACAGTGAAATCTTAATTGCTCCTGTTTTATAGTTTATTCATTTTGATTATTTAGTAAAGAATACTCAATTGCTCTTTATTAGTAGTCATTCAAGTTCCCTCTTTCAAATAGGTTGAAGGATTCTTAACTGCCTTTCACCCATTTTGGGTCCATTCCATCTATTTTAAGTCTTTATTTGTTCCCTATTTGACCATCTTGCCCTGTGAAACCATCCCTTGTTAAGAAACCAAATCCAGTTAAGCCATCTTCTTTGACTCCATTAGCCCAATGGCCTAAACTACTCAGCCCTACCCCTCTGCTATTGAATCTCACCACCCAAATTCAATCAAAACTCCTAAACTTCACAAATAGCCTAATATCTTTCAAAACAAAGCTAAAACTTAAAGAGAGAGCCCTCTCTGGGTACAAATTGGCTAGATTTTGTACCTAAAAGTTGGTTTATCGTTACCTAAAACCCCTTTCCTCTTCTTACAGCTTCTAGGAAAATCTGAGTGATAACATTGTTAATGACAAATTAAAAAAAAAATCTGGTTCTTTTTATTAAAGCGCTTGATTTTAGAGGGTTGTTCTTTAAGTCAAAGGTACAATGAGAGTGAAACTTATGGTGTTTTCGATGCAAAATAAATCAATAGAAACTTAACTATATGCATGTAGTTATTTTCTTCAATGAAAAAGTATTTCTACTTGGTTCTACGAAAAACTTATATAAGCAAAATATTTATTTTTCTTTTTCAGAAATACACTCCACACACACTCAAAATCTAACAAAAAAGACTAAAAATGCTTATTGTGCAAACTAACCTAATGCAAACTCAAATGATGATGCAAGATCCTATGAATACTCATATAATAAGCAAATGTGTTTCTTTACAAGATCAATAAGCCAACTTGAAAATAAAGAGGGCAAAAATTCAATAACAAATTTCCCTCAAAACCAAGCAAAACCAATTGAAAAAGTTCACAATTGCTCAAAAACAAAACAAAAGAAACCAAAAACAAAAACTTGAAAAGAAAAAAGAAAGGAAAAAGCTATGTTTTTTGTCTTTTTCTTTTAAAACCCAAAGAAATTTGAGGTCACAAATGACTACTAAACTTCAAAGATCAAGAAACAAGCATAAAGAGTCCCTGAAATTCGCAAGTTACGCAACTCATCAATAAAATGAAACGAGAAACGAGAAAGGACTACAAACTTGCATTAATTGATCTGAATAGCATTATAAAAGACTTCATCCAACCAACAAAATATCAAGAAAGACTCTCAAGGTTGCCAAGGAGACACTCAAAAACCATGAAAAACAAAATAGGTCAACGGAAAAGGAAAGTAAAGTAAATCAATTTGAAAGTTGGGTTATAAATGAAACTAAAATCAATTTCTTATTCTGGAAAGCCAGAACAACCAAGAAATTCTGACAAAAGCCTTAAACCCAAAACACAAACTGAAACCTTACTCAAAAAGCAATCCTAGGTCAATTAATTTTTTCACCGAGAAGAAGATCGAAATTGAAAACTTGCAAGAAAGCTGAGCTTTAATGATAGTAAATGACCAGAAAATAGCAAAAGTCATGAGGCAACAGACTTAACTCGCCAAAATATTTTGAAAATTAATTCAAAATTAGGTCTAAGAGACTGTGTAAAGGCACAGAGGCGTGTACATGCGTTTCAAACACAGGAAACTCGTGTATACGTGAGTCTGTTTGAGGAAACAAGCATGTATACGCTACTGTGTCCCTAAAAATGCATATAAAAAGATCAATTAAGAAAAATATAAAATCAAGGCCTGATCCAAGAGTTCAGACTTGATGCCTGGGAATCCAATAAGTCACTGACACTATAAAAACAAGAAAACAAACCCTGATCAAGAACAAACAACCCAAACTAAGAAAAACAAGAATGTTTTCCCCAATGGAGTCATAAATTCTGTTGTGAGTGGAAACACCCTAGGGTCTTGGGTTGAAAACCCCAACAGAGTGAAAGGCATACAACATAAAGAAACACGTAGACAAGCAGTCTAAATGCTTAAACTACTGAAGTAGGAAGAAGAGGTATTACTCGGAGGTCCTACGTTCGAGGTCGATCTTGCAGGGTCCAAACCCTCTGCTCCTTCTAATTCCTTTAGAACCTGTAACTTATCCAAGCAAAGCATATACAACAGCAGTAATAGAAAGCATGTTCATGATATAGGTGTTAAATCATATAAGCATGTGAGAAAATGAGCATTAACATAAGATTTCATATGTAAATCATAACATAGATTAATGCATAAACACAATAAATATCAGGAACATAACAACATTTCTTTATTGATGTAATCTAAATGAAATGTGGAAAACTACAACTTGAGTCTTCCTCCAGCTCCAAGCGGAACCATCCTCCGGATCCATCCTGCCCAGGCCTCAGCTGTCCTCCTCCGTAAAGGTACACCAGGATGTCATACAAAGATGATGGACACCTCAAAGAAGGAAACAATGTTTCCTATAACATGGGAGTGCAGGAGGCACAAGGATTTCTTCAGACTTGACCAGGGATGTAATCAACTATAATATCAATATCTCATCTCTCTCCCTTTAGGCCTTCCCATGGAGGTTTATTTATACTTCTCCAAATTAGTTTTTTCAGTTGGGTAATAGTTGGACCACGGCTATAATAGGTGAGTAACAGGTAAAACCCATAAAATCCACCCGAATTTAAGGAGATTGTATACTTTTTAGTGTTTTAACACATATACGCGGGTTGGGTATAGACTGACCCGCGTGTACACCCTTTTTATACAAGAAAAAATGGTGTATGGGAATTAAAACATTGTTTTTTAGAATTTGGACCAAGTCTGGAAAGGAAGGGTTGCCCTAGGCCATAACTAGAGCATAAAATGTACCAAGAGTGGTAAATGGTGCTATAACAATGCTAGGCAATTGTATTAATTATGTCCATTGGAGATTGTCATCAATATTTTAATTTTCATTTTGTTCGAACTTCATGATTAGATGTGTAAATATGGTGCTTGTAAACACATTTATTTATTCATTTGCTTCCAATGACTTTTTCTTTTTACCAATCATTTACATTTACTCATTCTCCTTTTTTCTTTTATGTGATCCTTATTTATAATGCAATCCAAAGTATCAAAATTGGTGATACATCTGTTTACCCTCCATCAAGTTTAATTTAATTTTCAGCTTGTATGAGAAATTGACTTTGTCTTCAATAAAAATAAATAAATAAATAAATACTAGTACTATCCTGGTATGTATTATTGAATATTCTTGTATTTTACAGTCTTTCCAAGTCTTTAATACAAACCCAAGTCATCATGTATCTGGTTTCCTTTTACATAATGCATATATGAATATTTTTAATATAATCATTTCTAATGTACTAATAAAAAAGAATGGGTTTCGACCATCCTTGTAACTTTTTGTGTTCACCTTTTAGTAACTTTTATTTTATTTTATTTTATTTTTATGGTAAAAAAATATTATATAAATAAATTACTACCTTTTAACACCAACAATATCTATTCAATTTTGTTTTTACCTCACTAGTATAACCAGTCTCTGGAAAATATCAAGCAACCCCATTAGTTCTCCTCAATTATCTGAGGTATTCAAAGCAAGCCTGCACGAGTTATTCACCATGGAATTTATTTGGAAGGATCTTTCTTTGTCATTTGATTATCGATTTCACTGGCCAATTTTGAATAATTATTCTAATGCAGAACAAAATCCCACGTGTGATATGCCTATAATGATATAGTTGTTGTGAGGAAGTTCACACAATTTTGCCACATTTTCATACGTAGAGAGATAGCCAATCGAATTCAACAATCCACCAATCAAAATAAAACTTTGAATTCATAGAGTCCAACCACTTTTCTATATCTTATCTTTGTAGTTCGATGATGTGGAGCCACTTTTGGTAGAGTGTATGAGCCTTTCAACTTTGGAGCTTGTACGAATACATGAACCTGTGGGCCCTAGGAGTGCACATAGTTGTGATTTAAAAAACAAGAATTAAAAGAGGCACTTATATTATTTATCCCACATGAATGGTGTGTAGGCATCATATATAGTATTTTTTCTTTTCACCGGGTGAAAATCATAATTTTCTATTAATTTGGAAAATTACATGTTATAAATGTCTGTGGCATATGTTGTATGTTGTGGCCATAGCCTTCAATAAATATAGGTATGTACATAAGTTACCCACCAAGGGTATACAATCACAATCCTGTAAATGTTTATACAAAAATACAAAATTATATAGTGCATAGATAACTGATATGTACTGCAAAAAATTACTATAAATTTAGGGCCTATCGGCTCTCTATTGTAGTTGATCGATATATGGCATGTGATAATACTGAAAAAAAAAACCCTATCTCCCTCTGTTCTTGTATTATCCATAGACCTCTGGGCTAGTTCGAGGCCTCCTTGGAAAGCTAATCTGCAATCTGGTTGTGCTCCTTGTAAATGTGGAGATGAGAAATATGTTCAAAATGGGATTTTAATTGCAAGGCATCATCCAATATGTTTCTAAGAGAATGCACATGACATGCAGATGTGAAATTGAACCAATTTATGATGATTTTGAAATCCCCGAATATCTGTATTTGTCTACAATCATGTGCCAAGGCAAAATGTAATAAGTGTTTGAGTGAGATGATTTATGCAAAGTTGTTTGTACCAACACCCAAACCCATGCGAATACAAAAAAAAAGGCTGACAAATAGGTGAAGTAGTATACCCCCCCCCCCCCACATCCTTGATCTTGAGTAGATCCATCAAAATAGGCCCAAGGTTGATTATGGTTGATGGCTTTAGGTGTAATAGTACGAGCAGGTGGAGGGTGGTCATCATCAGGCACTTATTAAAGTTACTGATAATTCGAGCAATAATTAATGGCCACCAGATTTGCATGTTGTTGAAGATGATATGATTCCTACTTAACCAAGTATGCCAACACATAATTAGTGGGAGATTACGATTTTTCATATTAGTGGAAGCCGCCCACCAATTGTTCCATGCCTCTAAGATATTGTGCCCATCCCATTGCTGTGTGATTGCCAAAGAGGTGAGGACTTGTTCCCATATGTGTCGAACGGTTGTGAAAAACAGGAAGAGATGCTCATTCGATTCCTCGGCCTGTTGGTAGATGACACACCAAGTCAAACCATAGTGGGATCGCTTCATCAAGTTTATGCCAATGGGTGTTTTATTCATAATGACATTCCACATAAAGAGACGGGTTCATGGGGGTGCCTTAAGTTTCCAAAGAGATCTCCACCACCCTTCCAGAGCAGGTGGCTTGTGCGCAACGTGTATGATGGGGTATCCTTCCTTGGGGGAGTATAATCTGTGTGCTGCAGGTGCCCACATAAGCTCATCTTCATCATTTGATATGCAGACATGTGATTCAGTCAAAGCATTAATGTAACCCTCCCAATCTTGTATCCACTGGTCAGGGATATCAAGTGTGATTGTTGATTTCCAAGCCTACATAAAGATAGTGGAGTTCTCCAAATCCGCAATATGTGAAATCGTGATGATGCCCCTATCATTTAGGAATTCAATAAGGTCCGGTGGGATGCGCAACATATTTCCACAGCCAGTCCATGGATTTGTGCCAATGTGAACTGATGTACCAACTTTAATGCGCCAAGTGAGGCCATTCCTGATGGTAGGAAGGGTGTGAAGTACATACCGCCAGATAATTGAAATACCATGTTTGTGCCAAGTAGGGAGTTGTATCCATTCCATAATGTGAAGCAGCCAAATGTATTTATTTATTATCACATCTGTCCACAGGCTTCTGGATTTTAGTAGGAGCCATCCCAATTTGGCAGCCAAAGCATGTGCAAAGGTTGGAATATCTTTGAGGCCCCATCCCCCCCATTTCTTGGGCAATGCAATACGACTCCATCTCACCCAGGCAAACGACTTCCCCTCCTTGTGCCCATTCCATAGGAATTTGCAACATATTTTTTGGATTCTCGAAAGAATACCTTGAGGAATCCATGCTAAGGACATCCAGTAAACCGGAGTGGCTTCCAATACAGATTTAATAAGCACCAACCTCCCTGCTCTGGATAAGAAATGGTGATTCCAGTTTAGAAGTCTTTTCTCCACCTTAGCCACCAGCTAGATCCATTATGTTATTTTGTACCCATGGGATTTGATACAGAACCCTAGGCATTTAAGTCTGTCTTCCAAATGGTGATTTTGAAAGGGAAGCTTCTTATTTTCAAATCGGGTTTCCTGTGGGGAGCATGCAGAGAAAGTAATGGTAGACTTTGGCATGTTTATTTCCATCCCAGTGGCAGCACTGAAAAGTAACATGATATCATAGAGAGTAGAGAAATCCCCGATGCCACCGCTTAGGAATATTAGCACATCATCTACGAATAGGATATGAGATATTGTACACTGATCAATGATCTTAAGTCCCTATAGACATCCTTCTCTTCTTTCGTGCATAATCATTCTTCTTAGGCCTTCCATAACGAGCAAATAAAGTAAAGGAGAGAGTGGGCACCCTTGTCTGAGACCCCTCTCAGCATGGAAGAAATTGGAGGCAGACCCATTGATAAGAACACTAAAAGAGATAGAGGAAATACAACACATGATCCATTGAATGAAAGTGACAGGGAAACCTAGAGTGAGAAGCATTCTTAGATAATGCCAGCTGACCCGATCGAAGGCCTTGGAGAGATCAAATCATATATTGTATACATATGGTTGTAGATATCAATATGACTCAAAATCAAATGCTTCTCTTGTGGTATGTGGGTTTTTTAACTTGTGGATTGAACTTTTCTTGGTTGTGAGCATGCGTAGAGTCTTTGTATTATGAGAATGAACCAAGGGGTGAAGGACACACCATAATACTTTTTTAAAGTTGGTGATGAATATCATGAACTTGTCGGTGAGGACTTGAGTGACAGTGTAAATATGTCTCTTCCTTTTATCATGGTAAGAGAGAGATATGCCATGGCCTGTTTTAAGATAATATGTATTCTTTCCCTTTTATTTTGATGATACAAACTCGTGAGTCCAAGCACAAAAATTCTTCACAACAAACCCACTTGCTACTCAATTTTATGATAGGTTACGGAATGCATTCTTCAATAGAAATATGGAGACCTTTTCCTTTCGAGGGAGGAAGAAGATATTTTCATTCGATTTTCCTGAAGAATACTGAAGCCCGTGATGGACAAGTCGTGCAACATACATATGAGTAGAGTTGAAGATAGAAAAACAATACCTGAAATGGCTTGCAAACTCTTTGAAATTATTGGCATGCATCAACAACAAGCCCACTACCAAACATAGCATAAGACTACAGAAGCCACAAGTCTACAGAAAGTTAAAACCAAAACGAAAATTAGAATTATAAATAAATGATGCATGGGCACACCAACACAGGCCAACACAAAAAGATCTCCCAATAAAACATACTACTCTAAACCAGATTCATAGAACCAAGAGATGCTAGAACAAACTCTTGAGCTTTGCAGAAGAAAAATGCCTAGGTACCCAATTCCACCAGTACCAATAGAGAGAAAACCAAGAGCTTACATATCCTAACCTCCACAAACAAATGACCCTGAACCAAATAGAATCCAAACTCCAAACAAGGAACAAAAAAAAGACTAGGAAATCCAATTACTTGTGAGAGGAGATACTTTCTCAAACTCAGACCCCAAGAGTACGAATGATCTTCCAAATTAGTCGCTTTCATGCCCAACCAATGACATAGTAGGAGCTCTATAAGAGCACCACCAAAAATACAAGACCAACACAACTCATCACCTCCAATGAAAATATGAAATCCATTACCAAGATGCAGGATAGGATGACATGAGCAAGAATGTAAAAAGGATGCTAGCTTCCCTCCTTCTATAGACCAGGCCTAATTGACACAGAGAATTTCCATATCATCCACCAAAACCAAGCCATAACATATTTCCAGTGATGGCAAGTTTCCCCCTGAGTGGTGAGGAAGAGGCCATGATAGACAATCATCCTTCCCAAATGAAATTCATGGTTCAAAGGCTCTAAAACCCACCCCATCTTAAAATAGCTCAAGTAAAGATGCATAAGTGAATTCATGGGAGTGGCCTTCCATGCCACCCCCATGTTAAATCACGGGAGGTCGGTGGGGTGGTAGATGCCCCCCCGATCCCACTTTCTTGATGACCCTCCACCCTCATTGGGATCTGGTTGTTCTTTACCATAATTTCATGAAAATAATTTTTCCAAGACATCCCTCCTCTAAGGCAAGCCTCATTTAGGATCTATATATCATCATGGGTACCTATATTTGTAAGAAAATCAGCTGCATTTTTTCCTGATTGACGAACATGTGAGGCGAAAACATAGCTGAGATGATTAAGTAAAATATTTACATGAGAAATTATACCTTCCAGTCACTAACTCCTAGATGATTTATCCGCTAAAGACCCATATAGGAGCCTTTCAACAATATTAATCACCAACTACAAATCTCCTTCCACATGTAGTTTATTATAGCCATCTTCAATTACCACTAAAAATCCTTGTTCTAGAACCATAAATTTAGCTATCTGTTTAATAGTGTACCCACAATTAATTGAGAAAAACCATAGGGTTTTCCTCTCCCAACCCTAGAAAATGCCTCCAAACCTGACTTGAATCATATTACCTTTGGATGCATCATCAAAATTTAGTTTCACAAATCCAAGGATGGGACGGGAGAAGACAATAGGGGAGGATGAAGGAGGATCATGGGGCTTTGGAGGCAGGGAAACTATCATAGTAGGGGAGAGGATCAAAGAGGACAAAATTCCAACTTCCACAAGGGAATACTTCCAATCATCTTGGGTCCAAGATTCGCTGAGAATAGTTTCTCTAATTTGTTTGGTTGATAATCATCCAAATTAGATCGTCCTCCAAAGATTTTTGTTTGAATACCTGACAGTTCCTTTCCTTCCATGTATTTTATAAAACAAAACTCGGTGCTAGAGACCAATCTTTGTTTACTACTAAGCAATAAAAAATATTAAGTTGGTAGGATTCTATAGTCTTTGCCAAACTGTTAAAATTGTGATTTAAGCAACTGAATAGATCTTGCAAGGTAACCCTAATACTAGAATAAAAAGAGAGAAGTTTTAACAATTTCTCCATTGACTTCTCATTACTTTGGCACATATGAAATAAGGAGGGTTCAAGGAAGCCCTTCTTCCTAATCTAATCCCAATTTATAATTTTGCGTCTACCTACCAACCAAAGAAAATAAGCCACTTTTGGCCATGGGCAATTTCTCTAGATTTTGTGCAAAGCGACTTGTTATGTAGGTTCTGGTACCCTTCCAGGAGTGCATAGCCCTCTTTTATAGGATACATGCCTTTTGTTTGATTTCCCCATCTTATTTTATCACACCCTTCAAATATTTCTATCTTCCACAGTTGAAACTCAAAGGATAGTATAGGCCAAGAAGAAAGGGTGGGGTGCCTATTCTAGCCTGGTTCATAGTTCCAACCTCTCCAAGTACTAAAGTCCTGGGATGGCTTCCAATAATCTTCATTAGAGTAGAATTACTATACCTTAGTGTAGATATCTAAATCCTCAAGTTGCCTTCACCCACCCATCCTTAGAAGTTATTTCCAGGCCTTCTCTCTAGAAAAGGGCCCACCTACCATCTTAGATTTCCCAAAATGCATTTTGTTGGATCAAACTTTGGTTTTCCAAGGCCAGATTCTAAATAGAAGAGCCCAAGGGGAAGCTTGTCATCCGAATTTTTTCCTCCAGAGAAGAGGAATGACCGTATTTATGGTCCCAAGTTTGTTTCCATATATAGCTTTGCACCACCTTGGAGCTATCTCCACCACAATCATGATATCCAACACAAAACCTCACTTTACTCATATATTTGACATATCGATATCATGTTTTGGATTTTAAAAAAATAACAACATATCTTATATAACTTTATCTCATCTATGTTGTAGAATTTGTGAATTCATAAACACCATCCTCCTTTGGTTGAGGTTGCTTTGTCTTCTTACCTTTATTGCATCTGCAGATTCCATATATGACTCTATGGCCAACCACTTTCCTCTTGTTGATAGTCACATAACATATATGCACTTCATTGTTGAAAAATCCAATTTTCTAAATGCACAATCGATTTAAGCTCAGTTCGTTTTCACTGCACCTTTCTAAATAAAATGCCCATATTTTCAATATATACCCTTTTTCTTAATTTCTATTCCCAATATGGTGACATGACACAACTCTTATAAATCTTAGGTGAGGATTATGAAAACTAATGGATTGCATTTTCTTTTTTTCATATTTTCTTCTAGCTTAATTCAAAGCCTTCATTCATAATTTAAAACGCCAAATATTTGTATTTTATTGGAAACTAGATCACTACTGAGAAGGGGGGGGGGTGGGGGTGAATCAGTAGTGATGGCACATATAAAACATTTCTCCAAATTATTATTCCTTTAAACATGCACAAGCTAAAACACATAAACATAGACCATAACATCAAATATAGACATGCAACCATAAAAACAATCAACACAATGGACACAAGTATGTCTGGTGGAAAACCCTTCCCCGGGGAAAAAAACCACCATGTTGTTGTTGCACTGCTCAAATTCTATTATATCAAACAATTCTTTACATAGAGTTACAATATGGCTACTATCACATGGAGATTGTTTCTCAAGTGGGTCTATGGACTACCATCTGCTGAAGGCCACCACGATCAATTATCCTCTCCCTGTTACTCCTGAACTATCAATCGACTCTACAGACTCTGATCTGCTGGACACCACCATTACTAACGAGCCTCACCTAGTTTATGTCGAACTATCGAATCACCATTGGATTTGAGAAATCTGCTCCCTAATACTGATTTCACCTGAGTCACCTAACTCTTCTCCTCTATGTGGTTCTCATTTCATACATTTTTAGACTAGAACCGAGAATTGCGCAACATGAGCACTGCAGCAAAATAGCATCAAAGAACACAATGAGATAACAAATTTACAACACTAGCTGTAATAAAAAAGCTCCACACCAATTGTAAAATAGTCTCCTCAAAATACTTCACCAATCCACACATCATCTTCTCATACACTACACAAATCTGATGGTTGAAACATACTTCAGCTCATTGTTGTTACAACTGCAAACTGATTCAAAAAATATGTTGTAAACAACTCACAAAGCTTGCAGGCTCTTCTCCAATATTAGACTCACTACTCAAAACAAAACAATCAACCACACGAACAATGAGCTTTCTCTAATATGTAGATGAACTCAAGTGCTCAACTCAATAATTACACACAACTATTGGGCATCACAACTGTGTTCACATGCTTGATTTGATCCGGATTCAGCTCATTGACTCAATCAACCACTAACTCCACTAGCCTTTTTGATATTTTCAACTTTATTCATCTTCTAGAGGTCCCACAAACTTTTCTAATCATAAATTGAAAAGTTTCAATCAAGAATGTCACCAAAACACAAATAATAGCATAGCAACGAGAGAAATCTAGAGAAAAACTCGTGAAAATCCTTCATTCCCTCCCATAGCACTATATCCTTGTGACTAAGCCTATAACCACTCCCATAGGCTTCTCTTCTAGCAACTGGAGCCTTCCAGCCACTCCCACAAGCTTTCCTCCATGTGACCAAGGCTAAAGCTAAGGTAAAACATCAATCCTTCAACCCTGAACCTCTGCCACCTAATGGAACATCTTCCTCAGGTCTTGAACACTCCTCCAAGCCACTATATCAACTCTATGATTGATGAAATAGGCTAAGAACAAGTCAATGACATGCAAGGCCTATTATACCAGCCTTAACACCAAGACCAACACCTCTAACTTCTCAAGCAACAACCACAATCTGTCCAAACATTTCCAACACCTGTAGCAATATCTCTAACCCTTGTAATAGCATGTCGAATTCCTGTAGCAGTAGCATCATGTCATACAACTACCTCCAACACTGATAGAGGCACCTCCAACACATACAACCTCTTCTCATCACATGTAGCAGCAATCCAATGTCTCCAATACATGTATGTAGAGACATATTCATCATTTAGAGCAACTCTCCAACCTCCTGCAACAGCAACATCTCCAACCAACACAGCATGCCAACCTCAAACAGACATTACATGTAGAATCCATCTCCAAAACACCTCCACTAGGTCTAGTCATAGGTATGTTGACATCAATTCCAACTAACAAGACCATCAAGCCAATCATCCATCACACAACACTCATCGCACATGCATATGACAAGTAGCATCTCCAACCTATTGACATCAATGCCAAAATACTCCCCCTTTGGCATCGATGTCAACCTCCATCCAACAAGTGAGGTTGATCTCTATCCATTCAAATCTCTCCCCCTTTGACATCAATGGAAAAGGGCCATATCAACATTGAAGAATAATGCCAATAATGTCAGATGAAAGTAGGACTCCCCCTGTCGTCTCAAGAGGTATAAAGTATATCCTGCAAGATAAGCATGTAGAACAAGGAAACCGACTGCCAACATGTCTCTAATCAATTCCATACCAACTCTGAACTCAACATGCTCCCCCTAAGCATGTAATGGAGCTGAAATCACTTTATTTCTGCTACTGTAGCAACACATCTCATTGTTGCAATAAGCCTCCTTTCCAAGTGAAAGAGACTACTCCTCATGGACTATGACTCTAACTGACTTTGAGCAATGATATACAATGAAATGCAATACAATACAATTCTTAATAGAGAAAATACATGGTTGTGACTAGTACATAACACTGACATATGACTCCTCTAAATCTATCATCAACCTTGACTCTATGGACCCAAGTTTACATCATGCACCCAATGAAGTGGGGCTACATAAATGATATTCAAAATGAAACATGACTCGGACTCATATTAACCCATACATAGCTAATGATAAAACATACTAGACACCAAGGGTCTTTCCATGAGCAATGTGCCCAAAAGATTATACAATGACAATACATGGTTTTAACATTTGCACATAATGGTTCTCTCCTCAATACATTCCCCAAAACAATGATATAACATGAGATACATGGCCTCCATGAGCTATGACATAATATCTCCACATGTAGCAATAATAATAGGAGCACTATCCAAACCATGTGCTAGTTCAAGGCCACTCAACATCTTGGCCATCACCATCCCAACAATGAAGATCCTACAGTAAAACCATGATAACCAATAAAAGCATCCACGATGCTCCATATGTGCATCATCAACAAAATCAACTGGTAGCAACAATATTTCATAATAGCACCAACAAATATATAAAGTATCATCATCTCAAATTATGAGTAGCATATCAATAACTAGAAACAACAACACTAGTAGTATGTACAATCTTTCCATGACTGCAAAGACCAAGCAACAATATTGTTGGGCCTAAGAATTATTCCTAAAATACATCCACTTTCACTCCATTCAACATCCACTTTCTCTCCATTCACACATTTTCTCACTTCTATTCCACCACCATGTCATCACATCCGCTTCACTTTCATCATTATATGGGTTACCTTTGTGTTTTCCAAAACATTATTAATTCTTAGTATTTTTAAGTGAATTTTTGGTTAAACTTTAGAAAATAATATGCTTATACTTATACCTAACAATTGGAATGAGTTTGTTGACATGTGTAGGTACAAAGGAAGCTTCTAAGGCACCCTTATGTGGCACTCTATGTTCAAATTCTGATTTGAGAAGATGATGAACCTCATGGATAAGATCATGGACCTCATGGAGAAGATCATGGAGGATAGGGTTATGTGTCACCATTGGTTGAGAGATATGTGAATTTGAAGAGGGAATAGTGGATCCAGATTTATGAGTTTGTTATGATAACTTTTGTATAAATAGGAGTGTTATCTCCTTCATTTGTAACTTTGGAATTTAGAATTTAGAATTGAGAAGTTAGAATTTAGAACCTTAGGATCTTATAAGTTGTAATGAGAAGTTAGAATTTGGAATCATTGTAATGGAGATTTTAGAGCCTCTTGGGATGTATAACTTGTAATTGCAATTTGCAATTGATGATAAATAAAATGGAGCTTCTTTGATCTTCTACTGTATTTGACTTCTCTTTTGATGTGCTTGTGAATCCTTGGAAGGGACCCCATTGTCTAGCAAGTACACTTTTGTTTTGGTAAGCTTTCATTTTATGTTTGTTTGTAAATTTCATTACGTTCATATGTTTGAAATATTAACGAATGACCTTTCGTAAGAAAGTATTAATGTTTCTTTCAATGAATCTGATTTGTTATTTAATGTTTGATTTCATTCGTTTAAATAGTTTGTTGATTAAGATGATTAGAAATATTAATGAATAGTCTCTTATAAGGGAGCTTTAATATTTCTTACACTTGTCACAATGTCTTTAGATTTCATTTTGTTAAACGTCTAAATAGGTGTTGGAGATCCCAATGAAAGACCTCCTGTAAGGGAGCTTTGGCATTTCCTCACCTAGCTTAGTTTAGTTTGTCTCTAAGTCCATATATATTGGATGATCCTTGAAGTTTACTTACCCAGATTGATAGTAAATGAAACTCTAATTTGCATCCGCATTTTAGACCAAACATTTTGGCACCGTTGTCGGGGAGAATGATTTAGAGATAGACTTAGGAAGTTATTTTTACTGCAATTTCTTTTTTATGGACTAACTTGTGAAACTTGGTGACAGCAGGATCTTCATAAAGGAGTTCAAGTTTGAGCTTTTTGATTTTTTTTAGTTTCAAATTCAGTTTTTAAAACCCCCCATTTCTTACTAATCCATCTACATATGAGAAAATTGAAGATGTTGAATAGGTACTTCTTGGAGAGCAAGGACAATATTGAGGAGGACTGGTTTCAAAAGAACCTTGCGCCAACTCCAAGAATAAGACAGGTTACTCACATGTTTGCAAATCATAAGGTAAACATTTTAAATCTTGATGTGAGCATTTTCAAATTTTTAGTCCGTAGGTGGCTTCACTAGAAGCATTCTTTTACCTAGGAAATAAAAAAAATATTTCAAGTTAAAGGTAGAATAGATTAGGAAAAAATAAAATGAGATCTCATAGAGTTTTCCTTTAGTCTTGTTTTCAAAAAAAAAATCATCCACATTTCTCACAAATAAATTTAGGTAAGAGCCACTTCATCCACGCTTCTGCAAAAATAAAAATAAAAACAAATCAATAGGTTAGTATGCTCTCTTCCTGCGCTTCGAGCGATCAAGAAGATCAAAAAATCTCTTGATTTATTTTCAAAATTAAATAAAAATCTCTTGCTAGGAATTTGCACAAATCATTAAAACTACAAGCATTATAAGAAATCGAAATCTTTTTTTTTTAATAAATTCTTTATTTTCGATTTCAAAATTAAATATGTAGTTTCGGGATTTGATAATTGTGGTAAAACGTCTTTGCATATTTGCCGGGGCTATTTCTTCAAACGAGCCAAATTTGCATATAAACAATTCAAAATCTAAATACAGATGGCCCTGTCGTTATTGAAATCGGTCTCGAAAAACTTGGTAAAATTTTTGCCAAAAACCAAAATACAAGGTACTACCTAGGAAGTTAAAGTTCCTTTCTTTTCGCTTAAAAAAAATTAGCCCTTTAATAACACCATACCATTATAATATGGATTTTCCCTTTTTACACCGTGCATTTCCATTGTGACCCAAACAAAACAAAAGAAAACAAAATATAATAAAAAAAGAGACCAGGATGCTCAACATTAAAATAGTACCTTCTAATATTGTATTTTGGAAAATACACTGTAGAAAACTCCCAGCTTACCATGAACTTGTTTGTATTTGATAAAAACAAAAGATAGGCAAAATCAAAAGCAAAATCGAAATATATAGACTAAAATTTCTACGAAGCTATTAATTAGAGAATATTGTTATGTACAACATGTCAAAAAGGCGAACAGAAGAAGCACAACAAGCAAAACTTCTAAGCATATCTACTCTTTCCATGAGATTTACTAGTTGAGTCCCTCTATCAGTCTGTCTCTCGCACATTAACTTCTGTAAATATCAAAAACGTATGCCAAGTCCTTGCTATTTTATTTTCTATATGGGACTGAAATGCTTATAATAAGTTACATGATAGCTACATAAACATCAAAAGATAACACCCATTTAATGGAGTTCTTAGCCTAGTTAAGAGTTACTCAGTGGGATTGAAGACCCCATATTTCGGTTTTCTAACCCAGCTCAGCAGCTTCCTCCACAACTTGGCGTACTATTCCCGAAGAACAATTCACACCAATTTTTGTTAAGATAGACTAGGTCATTATCTGGTATCATGCGTGATGAGCATAATGGACCTATGCCTGTTCAAAAACATCTCCTGAGCTTCCTAGTCTTAGGTCCAGTCTCATAGTATATTGAATTACTCTTCTACAGCATGGCAGTCTTTATTTCGGTCACCATACTCATAACCAGGTCCCATTTCCTAGTATCTTCCTAAATATTTTGTTGGAGAACGTGACCATGATGATTACTTTCTCCCTGATCTCAGGTGTATTCTTTGGATTAGCCCATCAACCAACGTCTAAAATACATTCAGTCAAACTGCATTCAAAGCCATACTCTGTATAAGGAAATGTACACACGAAGGGGGCACATCTAGATTGATAGATCAGGGAGATGGATTTTTGGCAAGAGAAAACTAAATGGCCGCAATTCTCTCTCCATTAAAAGTCGTTTTTTCCTCACGCAGTTTGCAAAATAAGGCTCGAGAAAACCCCGCATATGTCCCAATCGGTTACAAATTGGAGCAAATAATTTATGGGTTTTATAACTGCCCCTGTTCGGAGAAAAACCCACATTTTATTTTTTTGAAATTCATTTTTATTTGGAAAGAAAGCGAGTTTTAGAATGATGTGTCAAAATTGCTACGCGTTTCTCGCAAACTGCTATGATGAAAAATGTTTTCCAGCTTGAAATTTTGATCAATGTTTATTGATGCCGTCATCTTTCCCTGTTCCATTAATGAACCACTAACAGACTTTACATAGATAGTAGAGTGCTTGGCAGAATTCACTACGTTGTCCACGGATTTGTCAAATTTGATGACATAGATCGATGAAGAGGTGTCATTGTTTTCCTGGCTGGTTTTTATTGCATATTTTGGGGATTTTTGGAATTAAATAGATAAGAAACGAAGTAAAATGATTATTTAAACTTGCATTATCCGTAATATTCCAAAAATCTATTATAAAAAAAACAAATAGCAATAAAAATGAGATGAAAAATAAAGAAACAAGTACTACGAGTTGTTGAAACATTGCAGGAAGAAGAATGGTAAGGATGGTCTTTTGCAGCAGTATATTACCACACACTATACATGCCCGAGAATGGTAAGGATGTTTTTTTAAATGGTTTCATTTCATTCACGCGAATGTGTGACTATAATAATATTTATAGTCACTCTTATTGATGGATCGAATCAGGATCAAATACACTACATAAGTATATGATCATGTTAATTAATGTGAAATTGCAGCACATATGAGATATGCATTCTTGGTTGTCTTGGGTAGCATAAGATGTCATTTTCACATGCTGATTAATTTGGCAGATTTCAAAATCGTAGGCATTGGTATGTCAATTTTACTCTTGAGTGATGGATTTCAAAATCATATAATTGCACCACCTTTGCAAGACTCGGAGAAAGAAAAGACCAACAATGAGCAGTGATTTTATATCTAAATCAAAATCAATCATAAGGGTTGAAACATTTCCACATTTACGCCAAGAATTAATTACTTGGCTGCTATATATAACATACTAATCTGTAGGACACAAAAAAAATCTATAATGCCAAGCTTTTACATGCACATGAGTCATCAGACATAAACAGGGAGTTGATTTACATTTCATGGTTATTTTTATTAAAAATAAATTGTTATGAACATCATGAACTAGACTAAAATTATGCTTTTGATATTCCTTAATCTATTTCATTTTGGCATTCAATTTTTGCATAAGAATCACGAAGGGAATGGCCATCTCTTCTTGAACAAACTTATGTTCTTTATGCCAAGTTTTTTTTAGCAGGTTTTAGATGATCAACTGATCATTAAGGAGATTAAATTGTGATGACAATTGGTCTTCAAAAGACTAGTTTTATGAAAAAATATAAAGAACAAGACCATGATCATAAGAACGACATTTCCAGAAACTTACAAGTTCTTGTAACTTCCTGTAAGGGTTTAATGGTTTGATATGTTGCATGACAGATTAGCAAATTCGAAGACTTGGGGGTTGTTCCTAAATGAACAAGGATGGTGAAATACCTATCCACACTTGAATTCGACGTCTACAGGTGGCTGGTCAACGCAAGTCAAACTCAACTATTTTAACAGAAATTCCAAAATTAAGAAGCAGATTTGCTATTTTTGAGATTTTGCATGCCATAATTCACTTTTTCCCAACAAGATTCACTATCCATTTCTCATTATCCACATACACTTGATTACATTTTCTTCAATCCTAACCCACTAATAAAAGCAACGAAGCTCATTTACAAGCTTTTTGTTCCACTTTAAATATTCATTGTCAGTTTCCTTTTTCCTACCCTTGCAAATAAAACCTTGCTTCTATGCACCATTGCGTCCATAGTCCTTGAGTCTAAATATTTTTATAAAAACCCTTGAAGCTTGCATGCCTTAAGGGCAAGCTATCATTCTGATAAACAAGGGAATACATCAATGTCCCTCATTCGCCAGATCTTCTAAGTATTTGACAACAACAAATTCATTCATACTTAGAAAGATGTGTTCGGGGCATCTTGACTCTCATCCACTTCAAAGATGGGAGATATCGTGTTGACTAGTGGCATCCATCAATGGCCACTAAGTTAACAATTTCTTGTTATGTTCGATACCGAAACATTTATTCACATGACAAGAATTGTGCCAAATAGCGTTGAAGACTTGAAGACCAATCATTTTTTAGCAGAGGAAGCAGATTTACTTTTCAGTTTTTGATGTGAATGACTTGAGGACAAGTCAATAAATAAGGCTGGGGGGGAGGTGTAAATTCTAAATTTTGTATACCTTCCAAGCCTTATACATTTTCAGCCGCATTCAGCAGCTGATTCTGAACATTCAAAAAAAGATCCAACAGTAGATGCAACAACAATAAAAGATGCATTTTTTTCGACTTCATCCACCATTTTCACAGCTAAGTGAAGAAGACTATGATCAGAATTTTGCAGCCACACATGCACAACTCTCATTCATTTTTGAAAGGGTAAGTTGAGGTATTATATTTTCTAACTTTTAACCATTTAATTCCTTGAAAGCTAGAATGATAATTTTTGGAAAAACTTCCTTTTCTCATTTAATAAAATTGCCAAAACCATCAGTTTGGGGGGGGGGGGGGGAATACATTTACATTCATACTTTGTCACATTCATATTTTTCCATATTCATATATCACATTCTAAAACCCACATACCTTCAAAATCTATTCACTATTACAAGAGCATATAAATGGCTTTGTAAAAAGTACTTAAAAGCTAATTGGATGCAACACAATCATGGTTGTTACACAAGAACCAACCATGATGCATTCCAACAAAACTACTTTGTAATAAAAATCACATTATCATGCAAAGATCATATATTGAATGCAACAAACGTAATATGGTTGAAACACAAGAACCAACCAAGTTTTAATTCAACAAGCACACTTTGCAAGCGTTAGTAAATGATATCATGCAAAGCTTAAGCCAAAAAGCTCAAGTATCAGAAGTAATGTAATATATTGCATGAGGACATGCAATACCTTCAGTTTGGGGGTATGTTGGGCCTAAGAATTATTCTTAAAATACATCCACTTTCACTCCATTCAACATCCACTTTCTCTCCATTCACACATTTTCTCACCTCTATTCCACCACCATGTCATCACATCCACTTCACTTTCATCATTATATAAGTTACCTGTGTGTTTTCCAAAACATTATTAATTATTATTATTTTTAAGTGAATTTGTGGTTAAACTTTAGAAAATAATATGCTTATATTTATACCTAACAATTGGAATGAGTTTGTTGACATGTGTGGTAACAAAGGAAGCTTCTAAGGCACCCTTATGTGGCACTCTATGTTCAAATTCTAATTTGAGAAGATGATGAACCTCATGGATAAGATCATGGACCTCATGGAGAATATCATGGAGGATAGGGTTAAGTGTCACCATTGGTTGAGAGATATGTGGATTTGAAGAGAGAATAGTGGATCCACATTTATGAGTTTGTTATCAGAACTTTTCTATAATAGGAGTGTTATCTCCTTCATTTGTAACTTTGGAATTTAGAATTTAGAATTGAGAAGTTAGAATTTAGAACCTTAGGATCTTATAAGTTGTAATGAGAAGTTAGAATTTGGAATCATTGTAATGGAGATTTTAGATCCTCTTGGGATGTAGAACTTGTAATTGCAATTTGCAATTGATGATAAATAAAATGGAGCTTCTTTGATCTTCTACATTTGACTTCTCTTTTGATGTGCTTATGAATCCTTGGAAGGGCCCCCATTGTCTAGCAAGTACACTTTTGTTTTGGTAAGCTTTCATTTTATGTTTGTTTGTAAATTTCATTACGTTCATATGTTTGAAATATTAGAATGACCTTTCGTAAGAAAGTATTAATGTTTCTTTCAATGAATCTGATTTGTTATTTAATGTTTGATTTCATTTGTTTAAATAGTTTGTTGATTAAGATGATCAGAAATATTAATTAACAGTCTCCTGTAAGGGAGCTTTAATATTTCTTACACTTGTCACAATGCCTTTAGATTTCATTTTTTTAAACGACTAAATAGGTGTTGGAGATCCCAATGAAAGACCTCCAGTAAGGGAGCTTTGCCATTTCTTCACCTAGCTTAGTTAGTTTGTCTCTAAGTCCATATATATTGGATGATCCTCGAAGTTTACTTACCCGGGTTGATAGTAAATGAAACTCTAATTTGCATATGCATTTTAGACCAAACAAATATCCATCATGCCAAAACATCATGAGCAACAACAAATGCATAACCTCATCATAGGTGAGCAACATATCATCAATGAGGTATAAGCAACAAATCAACGAGCAACAAAACATCATCGGAAACAACATGTATACTCCATATATGAGCAACAATATAAATAATCATGAGTACATAATATCTCATCCATCAACATGCATCAAACTATCATGAGTAGAAACAATCATCTTCCTCATGTCTCATCCGTCCATAAACATATGATCAACAACATTATACATTTAGAATAACAAACATGAGCAATCAAGTGCATACTCTAGATAAACTATCTCCAATATATCATCTGATCTCCATATCAACTACACATGCATGACAACATATAACATAAACGTCAACTACATCATGCAAAACATATGATCTTGCTACAATATAGCAACAGCAAAAACTTCATTCTTGCAACACACTCATGATAAATAAGCACTATAAAACTCTACCAAAGTGAGCATGATGCCAACAATTGCAAGTCCTTTTGGAAGCACAAATGCTCCCCCTGAATGTGAGATCCATCACACCTCATGAACTCCCCCTAAATACATGCATCTTCCAATATCCAAATTTATCTTCATGAACTCTTCCATATATGGTTGCACAATTAAATATTTGCATGCAACTCATTATGCAAGCATATTCTCCCCCTGAGACCATGCAAGCCTCAATTTTTGGTGGAAGATCCTTGCTGCTCTTTTCTCCTCCAAACTTTCATCTGTTGATCCTTCTTCTTCTTATGTGATTGACTTTGCATATTCTTCTGTCTCTAGTTTAATCTCCTGTAACACATGGGCAGTTTGCAATCCTTGGCCTTATGGCCAGTATTGCCACACACAAACAATCTAATGTGGCCAAGGAATAGAGGAATAGGTTGATGTCTTCTATAGATATAATTTCCATTCCTTGCATGTGACCTGCAATCGATAGCCATATGGCCAAAATCATTGCATGAGAAACAATAACTATAGAAAGGACTATTATACCTGAAAGATGGATATTTCCTTTGAATGCATACTAGAGATTTCATTTCCTTTGGTTACTTCTTTTGATGAGAGGATTTGATCTCTCCTTGTTGATCCATTCCAGAAAAATTTGTTAAAATTCTGCCAAAATCTCCAAGATCCAATCCCCAACGATCAAGCTGCACTTGAGATCCCTACTCTGATACCAATTGTTGGAAACTACATCACTACTAAGAGGGGGGGTGAATTAGTAGTGATGGAACATATAAAAAATTTCTCCAAATTATTGTTTCTTTAAACATGCACAAGTTGAAACACATAAACATAGATCAGAGCATCAAATAGAAACATGCAACCATAAAAATAATCAACACAATGGACACAAGAATGTTGAGTGGAAAACCCTTCCCCGGGCAAAAAAACCACCCTGTTGTTGTTGTGCTACTCAAATTCTATTATGTCAAACAGTTATTTACATAGAGTTAGAAATATGGCTACTATCAAATGGAGACTATTTCTCAAGTGGATCTATGGACTACCATCCGCTAAAGGCCACCACAATTAATGATCCTCGCCCGGTTATCCTAAACTATCAATTGACTCTATAGACTCTGGTCTACTAGACACCACCATGACCAACAAGTCTCACCCAGTTTCTGCTAAACTATCCAACCACCATTGGATTTGAGAAATTTGCTCACTAATATTGATTTCACCTTAGTCACATAACTCTTCTCCTATATGTGGTTCTCTTTTCATACATTTCAGACTGGAATCGTTTTCAGGTTGGAACTGTTTTCAGGCTAGAACCGAGAACTACTCAACATGAGCACTATAGCAACATAGCATCAAAGCACACAATGAAATAACAAATTTTCAACACTAGCTGCAATCAAAAACTCCACACGAGCTACAAAACAATCTCCTCAAAATAATTCACCAATCCACACATCATCTTCTCACACACTACACCAATCTGATGGCTGAACATACTTTAGCTCTTTGTTGCTACAAATACAAAATGATTTAGAAAATATGTAGTAAACAACTCACATAGGTTACAGACCCTTCTCCAAGCTTACACTCACTCCACACAACAAAACAATCAACCATACTAACAATGAGCTTTCTCCAATATGTATATGAACTTAAGTGCTCAACTCAATAATTACACAGAACTACTGGGCATCACAAATCTATTCATATGCTTTATTTGATCTAGATTCATCTCATTGACTCAATCAACCACTAACTCCACTAGTCTTTTTTATATTTTCAACTTTAATCAGCTTCTAGAGGTCCCACAAACGTTTTTGATCATAAACCAAAAAGTTTCGATCAAAAATGTCGCCACAACACAAAAATTAGCTGAGCATTGCGAGAAATATGGAGAAAAACTCATGAAAATCATTTAGTCACTCCCATAGCATTGTATCCATGTGATTGAACCTATAACCTCTCCCATAGGTTGCTCTTCCAGCTCCTAGAGCCTTCCAACTACTCCAACAGGCTTTCCTCCATGCAACTAAGGCTAAACATAAGGTAAAACATCAATCCTTCAACCCTGAACCTCTGCCACCTGATGGAACATCTTCCTCAACTCCTGAAAACTCCTTCAAGCCACTGTATCAAGTCTACAATTGATGAAATAGGCTAAGAAAAAGTCAATGACATGCAAGGCCTATTATACCAACCTTGACACCAAGACCAACACCTCCAACTCCTTAAGCAACAACCACAATCTGTCCAAACATCTCCAATACCTGTAGCAACATCTTTGGCCCCAGTAACAGAATATCCAATTCATGTAGCAACAACGTCATATCATACAACTACCTCCAACACATACAACCTCCTCTCATTGCATGCAACAACAATCCAATGTTTCCAAGACATGTATATAGAGACATATGCATTATCTAGAGTAGCTCTCCAACCTCCTGTAGCAGCAACATCTCCAACCAACACAAGATGCAAACCTCAAACCAACATCACATGTGGAATCCATCTCCAAAACACATCCACTAGGTCTAGCCATAGGTATATTGACATCAATGCCAACTAACAAGCCATTCATCCATCAACATACCATCATAAAGTAAGTAAAGAAATAAATGACTCAAAACTGCAAGAGATTTTGTTGCAACCGAACAAAAAATATAAAAAAAATTCCTCCCGAGCTAAGGGCCAAAAGAAGGCCAATTGATGTAAGCATGAAAGTATGGAAAGATCGCTTGAAAGCATATGATAGAGTAGATGCATGAAGGAAGTCTCGCGAGGAGAGAATACGGGTGTTTAAATTTGGTCATAATATTATTTCCAATTCATTAAATGACTTTTATATTTTATTGGTGCATAATTAAATGGAATTAGTGTATGTTTCAGGACAAGGCCTCGAAGGCCAGGCTTGCCAAATATTGTGCCACACATCACAATGGCCAAATAGGTTTAGAAGCCTTAATATGCAAATTTGTAAGTATATATATATATATATATATATAGATATAGATATATATATATATATATATATATATTATATATATATATATATATATATATATATATATATATATATATATTAATTTTGTACAAAAAAGTAAATGATTAGATATTAATTACTTTACCTTGTCCATGTGCCATGTTTTGATAGGGGCAACATTATGGCCATCATCCATCACAATTGGAATTTGATATGATACAAGACAAAATGTGGTCCAATTTTGTTATTTGGATGAAGAATAAGGTATCATTAGTTGACTTTCAACAACTTACTTGGCTATTGTTATGTTAATATGTAAATTTTCATTTCTTGTGTTGAGTTGTTTATTTATGTGTAGCTTGAGTTATTTTGTGCTCCCCTCAGTCATAACACCCTTATAAATCACCAACCTTTCACTATGATCAAGTTCTTATAAATCAATATCCACTTATGGATTTATCAAGTAATTTTTCGGAAACCCTAGCCCAAAGGAGGGATGCAAAACCATGTAATGCATAACCCATAGACAACAAAACAAATTACATGGGATTGATTATAGATGCTCGGTTTGAGATCACATTACATAGGATTGATTATGGACCCAAGATGCATGTGTTGAGGAGCATGGGATAATTGTATTGGAAAGAAAGAAGCCTTTTAATGAAGAGCACTTGACACTTACAACCCATGCTTAGAGAGTGCACCACCCGAGGATTGGTCTCTTGATGTGTATACCTTAGAGAGAGATAAATTCACTTGGAGATCTCATCGTATGCATTAAATTAAATCGCTTGTGTAATTAATCCACTTTAGCAATGTTGGCGTCCGTCACCTACTCTGTATAGAGGGAAGAGAATGTCTTTGTCTACATTATACTCATTATTCCATCTATATAATTTTCATGGAGAGTTCTTAATTATTGTGTGATGCAATAGAGGATACCTAGGGTTTGTGATGTAAACCCTAGAGAAGAAATGAAGATGAACGCTAGCACTAGGGATGATCTTGAGACTTAGCACTTGTCTTAGAAAATATTTGCCATATGGTAGGATGAAGGGTGTATTGAGGTATAAAACATTTGTTTTGTAGTGATATATATATTGAATGAATTAAAAATATATGTAGGGTGATCCAGGTGGATCCAGACACACGCAGAAATCGAAGAGGGTTCAGAAATGGTCAAAATTAAAATTGGTCAAATTGCGACAAACCCAACATCAGATCATATTGCTCATCGCCTTGATTCCAACGGTGTGAACGACACTCAAATCCAAGCTCGTATGAAGAAGATAGGGCCAGTCAAAGTTCAAGGTTGACTTGGCCAAGTCGCAGGGTTAATGGACCTACAAATTGCACCAGCTGCGGTCACTAGAATCTAGCCAAAGGGCCAGCGAAATTGTTGCCTCTTTAAAACACCCAATGACCCTTAAATTTGGCAAAATAAAAAATGTATTGTTTGTTTGACAAAACAAAAAAATAATATTAAATTAGGGGGCGGGCCACAACCCCCACCACCCCCAACGTATAATACACCAACATGGTGTTGGGTGGGCCGCTGCCGATGGGCTTGGCCGACACCCCTCCTCTGGCTTCCACTTGTTATGATCCGAGGGTGGTAGGGCTCGAACCCTCCCGACTAGCTCAGTCGGCCCGCCTCTTGGGCGCCCCCACAACAAATACATCAAACCACATACCAAAAACAATAAAATGACCACAGTTATATATGTTGTTGTGTTAAAATTGGTGCAGGTGGGTTTTGAACCCGACCTGCCTCCATGCAACTGTGTGCACCTTCTGCTGGGTGGTGCTACTAATGCGCCATTGGCCCGTTCCTTGAAGGTCATGCCCTCTAAACATTACTTAAAGCTTGACAGTCTAAGAGGTGGAAGGGGGGCCGAGCAATCAGAGACGTGGATCTATGGAGAGAATGAATGAAGGTCAGAACAGACATGCAAGTGTCTGCCCTGGGCACAAAAATCGAGGCAGGTTCCAAGAATATTTTAGGAGAATATTCTCATGCAAAATCTTTAAGGAATCTTGGAGGTTCTCTAGGAGGTAAATTTGCATTTTGTTAGAATAATATGAAGTTTACAGTCATTTTAACCAGAATTTTGCAGGGAACGTGATGGTGAAATTGGAATCACCATCTGAGCAATAGATTTGCAGATTCCCAGCAGAACATCATCTTTGAAGAATCTTAAGGGGATCTTCCAGATTCATTGGAGACTGAAATTTTCCACAGTCAGAATGCAGCCAACTTTATACTCAAAAGTCTCATAATCTTGCAAGGACCATGATGGAGAGATATGATTTGTGATCTGAGTTATAGATCTCTAGTCAGCCCAGAGAAGGGAATCTTTGAAGAATCATGGGGAATCTAAAAGATTCCTACAGGCCTAGATTTTGACGGTGTCGGAATTCGACAAATGGATAGTTGATTTTACACCTCTCGATGACAGAAATTCAGTGGTGCAGTTAGATTGTGTAGCTGAGCCTTCCATTTTTCATCCAACTTCAGAGGTGAAGGTACATGAATCAGTCATTTCATGTTTTCCTTCATAATTGTTGAGATGATGTATTATGTTTTGAGATCCCTGCTTAATGTTATGTTGTGGGATCAATTTTTCCACATTATGTGAGATGTATTTAGCTTGTAATGCTATGTATTATTGTTGATATTCTTGTGTAACTATGTTGAAGGGATACTCATTACCACATTGTGTGAGATCATGTTAAGTTTGTCATGCTGAGAGGAAGCCTTCTTAAGTGAGAATTCCTATAACTGGAACGTCTCGTGGAGAGACAAGATACTCTTGTTTGAGGGCATATGACCTTGCTATGACAAATATTCTTCCATGCACATCATCATCATTACCAGCATTACATGAAGTGTCCAACACCAGCTTGACACTGGGCCTGGAGACGTAGTCCACACTGGACAAACTCCGTTATCAAATGTGTCATGTTCATGATTTGCTGATCATTGTCATGTTTTCTCTTGCTTAAGCATGCATATATTTTCTTTTATTCTCTTTTAAATGCAATTCTAACAACATCACAGAAGAAAAAGTTCTTGGATGATTCCAGTAGCTGAAAGAAGCCAGATCAAGTTTGGTATCAAAGCATTTTTCTCGCTGATGTGGATTGCGAGCATGAACAATTGAACATGCAGCGATGGAGGATGACAAAGACATGTACGAGGCCATCCTTAGGATGTCCAAAATGGTGGACATGTTGTATGAAGCCTATGAGAGATGAGAGAAAGAAAGAGCAGAGAATGATGCTCCATCCACACCTTCCAGTGTACATTCATCATCATCATCATCTTCTCATCATTCAAATGAGGAGATCAACCAAAGTATTCAAGTAGATAACATTGAATTGAAGATGCTTATACGAGAAGAGAAAGAGGAGAAGAATCGATTGCAGCTTCAGTTGCAAGCCGCAAAGGCAGCCTTGGAAGAATTGAAGAAAAACGACCGAAGCCTTCAAGCAGAGCATGCTGAGTTATAGAGGCTTCTACAAGAAGAGAAAGAGAAGAAGCATAGACTGCAGCTTCAGCTACAAGCCACAACAGAGGCCTTGGAGGAGTTGAAGCTCAACGAAGGCTTAGAGAATCCCTCATCCCCTACTTCTGAATCAACAGTTAAGGTAAACCATGTTGATTTTCCTTCAGATTCATCTTCACATGACAATATTCCTGTTGGAAATGTGGAAGTGTCGATTACAGGAAATGGCATGAGACTCCTTACGAAGATGGGGTACAAAGGAGGAGGACTTGGTCATAATGGCCAAGGCATACCTCAGCCATTGTAGGTTGTGCGAAGACATAGATTTGCAGGTTTGGGACCTAGATTTGATGGTCAGTAAACTAAGTAAAGAAATAAATGACTCAAAACTGCAAGAGATTATGTTGCAACCAAACGAAAAGAAGATAAAAAAAAAAAAAAAAAAAAATCCTCCTGAGCTAAGGGCCAAAAGAAGGCCAATTGATGTAAGCATGAAAGTATGGAAAGATCACTTGAAAACATCTGATAGAGTAGATGCATGAAGGAAGTCTGGCGAGGAGAGAATACGGGTATTTAAATTTGGTCATAATATTATTTCCAATTCATTAAATGATTTTTATATTTTATTGGTGCATAATTAAATGGAATTAGTGTATGTTTCAAGACAAGGCCTCGAAGGCCAGGCTTGCCAAATATCATGCCACACATCGCAGTGGCCAAACGGGTTTATAAGCCTTAATATGCAAATTTGTAAGTATATTTAATATCCGAAATTATATATATATTTTTTTAATTTGGTACAAAAAATTAAATGATTATATATTAATTACTTTAACTTGTCCATGTGCCATGTTTTGATAGGAACAACATTATGGCCATTATCCATCACAATTGGAATTTGATATGATAAAAGACAAAAAGTGGTCCAATTCTGTTATTTGCATGAAGAATAAGGTATCATTAGTTGACTTTCAATAACTTACTTGGATATTGTTATGTTAATATGTAACTTTTCATTTCTTGTGTTGAGTTGTTTATTTATGTGTAGCTTGAGTTCTTTTGCGCTCCCATCGGTCATAACACCCTTATAAATCACCAACCTTTCACAATGATCAAGTTCTTATAAATCAATATCCACTTATGGATTTATCAAGTAATTTGCCGGAAACCCTAGGCCAAAGGAGGGATGCAAGACCATGTAATGCATAACCCATAGACAACAAAACAAATTACATGGGATTGATTATAGATGCTTGGGTTTAGATCACATTACATAGCATTGATTATGGACCCAAGATTCATGTGTTGAGGAGCATGGGATAATTGTCTTGGAAAGAAAGAAGCCTTTTGATGAAGAGAACATGACACTTGCAACCCATGCTTAGAGAGTGCACCACCCGAGGATTGGTCTCTTGATGTGTATACCTTAGAGAGAGAGAAATTCACTTGGAGATCTCATCTTATGCATTAAATTAAATCGCTTGTGTAATTATTCCACTTTACCAATGTTGGCCTCCCTCACCTACTCTGTATATAGGGAAGAGAATGTCTTTGTCTACACTATACTCATTATTCCATCTATATGATTTTCATGGAGAGTTCTTAATGATTGTGTGATGCAATAGAGGAATACCTAGAGTTTGTGATGTAAACCCTAGAGAAGAAATGAAGATGAATGCTAGCACTAGGGATGATCTTGAGACTTAGCACTTGTCTTAGAAAATATTTGCCATATGGTAGGATGAAGGGTGTATTGAGGTATAAAACATTTGTTTTGTAGTGATATATATATTGAATGAATTAAGAATATATGTAGGGTGATCCAGGTGGCTCTAGACACACGCAGAAATCCAAGAGGTTTCAGAAATGGTCAAAATTAAAAGTGGTCAAATTGCGATAAACCCAACATCACATCGTATTTCTCATCGCCTTGATTCCAATGGTGTGAACGACACTCAAATCCAAGCTCGTATGAAGAAGATAGGGCCAGTCAAAATTCAAGGTTGACTTGGCCAAGTCGCAGGGTTAATGGACCTACAAATTGCACCAGCTATGATCACTGGAATCCGGCCAATGGGTGGGAAAAATTGTTGCCTCTTTAAAACGCCCAATGACCCTTAAATTTGGCAAAATAAAAAATGTATTGTTTGTTTTACAAAACAAAAAAATAATATTAAATTAGGGGGCGGGCCATAACCCCTGCCACCCCCAACGTATAATACACCAACATGGTGTTGGGTGGGCCACCCCTGGTGGGCCTAGCCCACACCCCTCCTCCGATTGCCACTCGTTATGATCTGAGGGCGGTAGGGCTCGAACCCGCCCGACCAGCTCAGTCGGCCCACCTCTCGGGCGCCCCCACAATGGATACATCAAACCACATACCAAAAATAATAAAACGACCACAATTATATATGTTGTTGTGTTAAAATTGGAGCGGCTAGGTTTTGAACCCAACCTACCTCCGTGCAACTGTGCACGCCTTCTGCTGGGTGGTGCTACCAATACACCACTGCCCGTTCTTGAAGATTATGCCCTCCAAACATTACTTAAAGCTTGACAGTGCGAGAGGCAGAAGGGGGGTCGAGCAAGTAGACACGTGGATCTGTGGAGAGAATTAATGAAGGTCAGAACAGATGTGCAAGGGTCTTCCCTGGGCACAAAAAATGAGGCAGGTTCCAAGAACATTTTAGGAGAATATTCTCATGCAAATTCTTTAAGGAGTCTTGTAGATTCCCTTGGAGGTAAATTTTTATTTTGTCATAATGATATGAAGTTTATAGTAATTTTAACTAGAATTTTGTAGGGAATGTGATGGTGAAATCAGAATCACCATCTGAGCAACAGATTTGTAGATTCCCAGTACAATAGAATCTTTGAAGAATCTTGAGGGGATCTTCCAAATTCCTTGGAGGCTGAAATTCGCTACAGTCATAATGCAGCCAACTTTATACTCAAAAGTCTCAGAATCTCGCAAGGATCATGATGGAGAGATATGATTTGTGATCCGAGTTACAGATCTCCAATCAGCCCAGAGAAGGGAATCTTTGGAGAATCACGGGGAATCTAAAATATTCCTACAGGCCTAGATTTTGACAGTGTCGGAATTCGACAAATGGATAGTCAATTTTACACCTCTCGATGACAAAAAGTCAGTGGTGCAGTTAGATTTTGCAGCTAAACCTTCCATTTTTTAGCCAACTTCAGAGGTGAAGGTACATGAATCAGTGATGTCATGTTTTCCTTCATAATTAATGAGATGATGTATTATGTCTTGAGATCCTTGCTTAATGTTATGTTGTGGGATCGCTTTTTCCACATTATGTGAGATGTATTTAGCTTGTCATGCTATGTATTTTTGTTGAGATTCATGTGTAACTATGTTGAAGGGATACTCATTACCACGTTGTTTGAGATCATGTTAAGTTTGTCATGCTGAGAAGAAGCCTTCTTGAGTGAGAATATCTATAACTGGAACGTCTCATGGAGAGACAAGCTACTCTTGTTTGAGGGTATATGACCTTGCTATGACAAAGATTCTTCCATGCACATCATCATCATTTCCAGCATTATATGAAGCGTCCAAAACCATCTTGACATCGGGCCCGAAGACATAGTGCACACTGGACAAACTCCGTTATCAAATGTGTCATGTTCATGATTCGCTAATCGTTGTCATGTTTCCTTTTGCTTAAGCATGCATATGTTTTCTTTTATGCTCTTTTAAATGCAATTCTAACAACATCATAGAAGCAAAACGTCTTGGATGATTCTGGTAGCTGAAAGAACCCGGATCAAGTTTGGTAGCGAAGTGGTCTTCTCGCTGATGTGGATTGCGAGCATGAACAATTGAACATACAGCGATGGAGGATGACAAAGACATGTATGAGGCCATCCTCAGGATGTCCAAAATGGTGGACATGTTGTATGAATCCTATGAGAGATGAGAGAAAGAAAGAGCAGAGAATGATGCTCCATCCACACCTTCCAGTGTACATTCATCATTGTCATCATCTTCTCATCATTCAAATGAGGAGATCAACCAGAATGTTCAATCAGATAACACTGAATTGAAGATTCTTATACGAGAAGAGAAAGAGGAGAAGCATCGATTGCATCTTCAGTTGCAAGCTGCAGAGGTAGCCTTGGAAGAATTGAAGCAAAACGACCGAAGCCTTCAAGTAGAGCATGCTGAATTACAGAGGCTTCTGCAAGAAGAGAAAGAGAAGAAGCAGAGACTGCAACTTCAGCAACAAGCCATGACAGAGGCCTTGGAGGAGTTGAAGATCAATGAAGGCTTAGAGAAGCTCTCATCCCCTACTTCTGAATCAACAGTTAAGGTAAACCATGTTGATTTTCCTTCAGATTCATCTTCACATGACAATATTCCTATTGGAAATGTGGAAGTGCCGATTACAGGAAATGGCATGAGACTCCTTACGGAGATGGGGTACAAAGGAGGAAGACTCGGTCTTAATGGCCAAGGCATAACTCAGCCATTGGAGGTTGTGTGAAGACCTAGATTTGTAGGTTTGGGATACACTGAAGGAGATTGCTCAAAGGTGTCAAATTATTCTGAGACATTGTTGAAACTGTCGAGGAAAGGGAATGCTGGGAACACATCACCATCATCCCATGGTAGTGCCCCTTGTAGGGAAAGAGTTGAGGCAAGCTCTCATCACCATAATTACATCAGAGATAACCAGGAAAGGTATAAACAGTCTCAGTATGCTAATGTTCATTTTGATTACAATCATGTTATTAATGATGAACGTAAATCATGGCATCAAAAAATATGTAATTTTTGTGGTTTACATAACCATGTATTTGATGAGTGTTGGAAGAGAATGGCAACACGAAAGAGGATGAGGCGTGAAAGGCCTTCTCCACAACAGGGAAAGAAGAAGGTTATGCAGATCTGGAGGAAGAATACTTATTGCAATCATTGCAATAGAAGTGGTCATCAAAGAGCCGTGTGTTGGAGGCTCCATCTAGAGCAGTGCCCTACAGACAAAGTGCCGATGCAGAAACGAGTCAGTGAAAATGTTCAACAAGCAAACTCGCCACATTCATTGTGGTTCACTTTGTTGAGTAAGAAATGGTTTTTCTAGATTGGGTAGCTTATAATGGCCTCATTTTGTAAATCATTTGTTGCAGTTTACATTGTAAAAGTGATGATGTGTTTTCCATCACTTGTTTAAGCGACAGTGATATTTTGGCCTTGTTTTGATAGTTGAGCTATTTGTTTCCCTTTTGGTGTAAACTTGACCTCAGAGTATGTGTTATAAACTTGTGGCAAGTATGGAATGCTTGGATAATTAGTTGGTCATGTAAATTAATCATGTAATTTGCATAATTGTACTATAGGTTTGGAGAGGGTGCAGTTGTCAGCTCATCGCTCATGGCTCTGAAGGACAAAGGTGAAGGAGAACAAAGGGTGACCTGTCAAGAGACTTGTGGTGCAACAAGGTACAAAGAAGTTGCAAATTATTTTCATGCTTTTGGAGGACCAAAAGCCCCTTAGTGGGGAGGATTGATCCAGGTGGCTCTAAACACAGGTAGAAGTTCGAGAGGGCTCAGAAATGGTCAAAATTCAAAGTGGTCAAATTGCAACAAACCCAGCATCAGATCATAGTGCTCGTCGCCCTGATTCCAACGGTGTGAACGACACTCAAATTCGAGCTCGTATGAAGAAGATAGGGCCAGTCAAACTTCAAGGTTGACTTGGCCAAGTGGCAGGGTTAATGGACCTACAAATTGCACCGGTAGCGGTCACCGGAATCTAGCCAATGGGTTGGCGAAATTTTTGCCTCTTTAAAACGCCCAATGACCCTTAAATTCGGCAAAATAAAAATGTATTGTTTGTTTTAAAAAACAAAAAAAAATATTAAATTAGGGGGCGGACCATAACACCCACCACCAACAAGGTGTTGACAGGCTGTCGCCACTGGGCTTGGTCCACACCCCTCCTCCGATGGCCACTTGTTATGTTCTGAGGGCGGCTGGGCTCGAACCTGCTTGGCCAGCTCGGTCGGCCCGCCTCCCAGGCACCCCCACAACAGATACATCAAACAACATACCAAAAATAATAAAATGACCATCGTTATATATGTTGCTATGTTAAAATTGGAGTGGGCGGGTTTTGAACCCAACCCGCCTCAGTGCAACTGCGCGCGCCTTTCGCCAGGTGGTGCTACCAATGCGCAACCGACACGTTCCTTGAAGAGGCGGAAAGGGGGCCGAGCAAGCGGAGACGTGGACCTGTGGAGAGAACGAATGAAGGTTGGAACAGAGGTGCAGGGGTTCGCCCTGGGCACAAAAATAGAGGTAGGTTCCAAGAATATCTCAGGAGAATATTCTCATGCAGATTCTTTAAGGAATCTTGGAGATTCTCTTGGAGGTAAATTTTCATTTTGTCAAAATGATATGAAGTTTATAGTCATTTTAACTAGAATTTTGCAGAGAACACAATGGTGAAATCAGAATCACCATCTGAGCATAAAATTTGCAAATTCCCAACAGAGCAGAATCTTTGAAGAATCTTGAGGGAGTCTTCTAGATTCCTTAGACACTAAAATTCACCAGAGTCAGAATGCAGCCAACTTTATACTCAAAAGTCTCAGAATCTCGCAAAAATCATGATGGAGAGATATGATTTTTGATCTGAGTTGCAGATATCCAGTCAGCCCGGAGAAGGGAATCTTTGGAGAATCACAGGGAATCTAAAATATTCCTACAGGCCCAGATTTTGACAGTGTCGGAATTTGACAAATGGATAGTCAATTTTACACCTATCATTGACAGAAATTCAGTGGTGCAATCAGATTTTTCAGCTGACCTATTGTGGGGAAAAGTATCCAACACGGAATGACCCTATCCCACTCTAAGGGTGATAGTTTCTTAGCAACAGTAAAAGCAAAGCTATCTAAGATTACTTCTTTATGACATGCAAAAGAGGAAAGGAAGAGATCCACTTACCGATGTCTTGCGCAAGTGGTCGATCCAATCTTCTTTCTTTGATGCTTGCTCCCAGCTCCTTGTCTTCTCACGGGCCCAGCTACACAAGATCCTGCAAACAAGACGAGAAGAGGAAACTACAAGAAGCATGCATTCATAATTGATTCAAGGATTAGCATAAATCAAATACGCAAGTAAGACAATACACCATTGAAACACATGCGAATAGAAGAACCTCAAATGCTTTATTAATGGAAGAAAGTAAGGTTCAGGTGGTGATACAACCATAAGAGGCCCAATCCAGCATCACCTTCCCGACGGAAAGAAATCTTCTCTTCACCTCCCTCAAGCAATCACCCAATACTCTCAACTATAAACCAACAGCAATTCTTTGCACAAAATTCTGGCCCCCAGATCCCATGGGATGAGATCCTTATATAGAGTTTTGGAGTGAAGATAAGTTAGCTTGATGTGTGACTGTTGTCCTCTTCAACCGCAGTTGTTCTTTAGTTCTTGAGTCCACTCGGAGATTCTACCTTCCACTTGGAGTTTTAGAACCTCTTTACTCATCATTAGGCGAATCTTCTGATCCAAGTGTCATTTTGGAAGCTTCCTGGGCACTGACACATTGAGGAAAGATTCCTCCACATGTCCAAACTCACTCAGCTCAGGTAGCCTTTGATGAAGTTGACATTCAGCGCAGGTACACCATGGAGCAGTTGACATTCAGCGCAGATGCTCAGTGGAGCAGTTGCTTTGATCCAAAATTGACCTGTTTTTGAGTGTTTTTCAGTGGAGAACTGATCTGAAGTGTTGTGGTTTGCTGACCTTGTTCCTCTAGGGGTAGAAACAACATGTTTAGGGACTTTGGATCCCTCAGATTATCGACATTTCATGCTTCATGTTGTAAGGCACAAAAATGTCCATAACATTTGCCCCCTAAAGTATGAGGTCGTATATCGGGTGAAATGCTTTATTAGGAGGATCCGAAGTTCATTCAATCGTCGGGAGGTGACCTGTAATACAATACATTATTTTTCATACTGCTTTCATGATCTAGCTTATGCGGGCATTTCCCATGCTCAGCTTTATAAATACATTTTCCGTACACAAACAGACGATCGTCTGATAGTAGACTGATAATTCTCTGCTTAAATTATCATCCTTTTAGTAGGATGATCATCTGTTGCACATGTCTATGTCTTTATCTCCTGAATATATGTCGCAGCCCGGATGGATGAAACTAGATCCGGGGTCTTCAAATTGTCCGATCTTCACTCTAAGTACAGGTCGATCCATGTGAGAATTTTTTGGAGTCGAACATGGAAAGACATCGCTTGATTACCAGTCAATGATGTAAACTGTTAACAAGCGCGAGAGGAATCACCGATAATGATGATGACCCTCAAGGTACTGCAGCACAATTCATGTGGCATGAATATAGGATTTGGCGTCGAACACCACGCAAAGTCTCCCGGTCGAAGGTCATTAATGTATACCTGTCGCCGGAAGTGAGAAACTTGCCATTGAGGCATGCAAGCTTCAAAGTACTGAGGGGGTGTTCCTAGATCAACTTCTTGGATAATGAGCTGATGTCGACAAGAAGCGATCTGTCAAAGGAGGGCCTTAATGAATCCCACATCAGTGACACGGAACGGAGCTAGTAATTGTGATGATGGTGAAAACGATCTATGAAATATGATTCAGGGTGGCGGTCATGAAAGGATGAGAGATGATGTATGGCAGTGGATGGGACCCGGTTGACACTCTCTGAATGACATCTCTTGAACATATAACGACACTGATGTGATGGATCGGTAGCATTACCCCAAATGTGGATGGTATGGCGAGACCATGGTGAAGGGACCGGTGAATGAAAACAACCCAACCCGATGTTTTTACGGAGGCAAAAGTGTCATGTTCAAGAGCGACTTGCTACCATTAAGCTTTGAGGTTCTCCCAATTTTTCCCCAGTCATTTCTGACCAGTACCTCTTTATATTTGTCAAGCTTGAGGAGGATAACATATGCTTGTTCTATAACCTGCCCTTCGGGCAAGCCCATCGCTATATTTTAACGAGCCTAGCGATAGGGAAACTCGTTCTTGTCTAAAGACAAGTTTGTCGCTATTCAGTATTTTTTAACGAGCCTAGCGACAAAGACAACTCGGTCCTTTTCATTTTTAGAGAGTCTAAAAAGGGTACATAAAGTTAACTCCAAAGGTCCTTTTTCGTCATCTAATCCCTTAAGTCCGAAAAAGTATAAAACAATACAGAAGGGATGAATGTTCGATAGCTTTATCGAGCTGAACTAGACAAGCGCTCGATCTTTTTGTGCAATAATCCCTCAGGTCCAAAAAGATTAAAATCTAGAGGAGGGATAGCTCTTCCGGTCCCTTTAATGAGCTGGAAGGCCAAAACTTGGCAAACTTTTCATTTTTTACGAGTCAGTGAAAAGAGGCTCAAAGAAGACTCGTATTTTGAGGAACGAGTGATAAACAGGGATAGCAGCAGATTCCAGGTACAGGTTGGAATTTTCCAATCACGGCAATGTTACAAGGATGGCTAAGTGAAATCACTCTTCGCAGCTGTTCCTCAAAATAGGTAAACAATCAAGTGGATGTGAATGATCGGCCAAATGACGAGTGGAGGTGACGGTGCAAACACGACCAAGGTTTTTATGGCTGATGAATCTATGGTCTCAAATGGTTATTTACCAGTTCATTTTTTCTTGGTGAGCTTGAACTCTGGGGGAAGCTTGCTCACTTGTGCATTTATTTTTTAACGAGCATGAACTCTTTGCTAAAACTGCTCGGTTTTGCGTTTATTTTTTAACGAGCATGAACTTTGCCAAAACTGCTCGTTTTTGCGTTTATTTTTTAACGAGCATGAACTTTGCCAAAACTGCTCTTTTTTGCGTTTATTTTTTAACGAGCATGAACTTTGCCAAAACTGCTCTTTTTTGCGTTTATTTTTTAACGAGCATGAACTTTGCCAAAACTGCTCTTTTTTACCAGTCATAAAGTAGGAAGGTCTCCTAGAGCTCGCTATTTTTTAAGGAGCTTCATCTCACTACGCTTTGCTCCATATCCTCCCTTTATGCAAGCTGGGTATCGACCAATCCTACGAGTTAGAGGGGTTAGACCTACGGACCTAAAAACTAAAAAGCCGCCCTTGCTTGCATTCCAAGAGGTTTGCATGCCCCCAGGTATAAAGTTTAATTTCAAGGCCGCCCCTACTTATCCGTCAAAAATCTTGTTTTTAACGGGTGAGGCCTACATCTTTCAGGTTACCCAAAGATTGTTCTGTTAGTCCTTCCAAACAGAAATCTTTCTTTGGCGATGCCTATCGACCTAGACAACGGTGAATGACGACGCTCCGCCAAACACTTAACTTTAACAAAAGAATCTTTTTCCAGAACAACCCCACTTCCTAACTGCCCCTTACTTCTTCATGAGAGCCGAACTTTCTTGTCGGCTCTTTCTTTCTTCTTTTTCTTCACGGGAGCTCTGCTTTTAGCGGCTTCTACCTTTCGAAGAGGAAGGATCAGAGGAAGATTCATAAAGATGAAGGAGGGGACGGGGTACGGACTAGTCATATTCTCCCGCGGAAATTCTGCTTTATTCCCAAGGTTTTCTCTGCCCGAAGCATACCAGGATGCATGCCCCCTGGGTTCCACCCTTACTTCCCCGAATCACTCGTGCTCATCAGGAAGAAGAACCGGAGGTGGAGACCTTTCTTGATTGAATAGACCATTCAGGATAGGTATGTGACTATTTGCGATGCGTGATCCTGGAAATGAAAGTTGGTCTACGAGCTTGACCATTCTTCCTTCGTGTGGAAAACACATTATTCGAAAGAGTGAGGAGACTATTGCTTCCATGCAATATATGTAGTCTCGTCCAAGGAGTAGGTTATAATCCAAGGGTCCTTGGACGACCATCAAGTTCATCTTGACAGCCTTCCCTTTCAAGGTAATAGGCACATTAGGTAGAATCCCTAATGGTCGATTGATTCCCTTATCGAAACCCGAGAGATGCCTTATCTCAGGCAAAAGCGCCGAGCAACCCAGTGCTTTCCAAGCAGTAGAGGATAGGATACTCACAGATGCCCCTTCATCAATGATAGTTCCAGCCATCACCATTTTGTATATTTGGACTATAATTCTGAATGGTATACTGGCTGGTAACCGGGGTCTGCCTAGTTGGTTCCAATCAAAGGGCACAACCAGGTTGCTTGGTGGTGGGACCGAATATACGGCCGGGTATGATCCTGACGATGCTCCTTCCTGCAACAAAGGAGTGGGCGCATTGCCATAATGTTCATCAGAATCGGTGTTGATGAAAAGAATCTGGATGGTGTCATCCTTACTCTCTTCGGTGAGGGTGTCAGCCGAAGATGAATCTTCAGTGACGATGTCATTTGAAGACGAAACTTCTGAAGGGAGAACCGAGTCAACTGCCGTTTCGACCTTTGGACTTTTGTCCGGTCCGGATTCAGTAGGTTCATTTTCAGTGACTGATGTTTCAGCTGGCCTCATGAGCGGAGCAGCTGTATTTTCAACCAACGAAGGACTTGGCGCGAGTTTTCGGTATCCAGGAGGAAGTAGCAACGGTGCAACCGGTTGATCTTCCAAAACTCTCTTTGCTTCGTCTAAAAAGGGACAACAACGGAGGGTGTGATTTCCTTCACACAGTTCGCAGGGGAATCTCATTCCCCTTCGTTGTCTAGAACCTTCACTTTCGTTGGTCGATGGTAAGCATTCAACCTGGCTGTCAGAGGTTGATGCTTCCGAACTGTGCAAACGAGGGGACTAGTCCCTTAGTATTCGAGGAATACTGGGACAATCACGGTGGAAGTGGTCTCCTTCACATATGGCACATGGCGACTTAGGCCCGATCTGTGCTGTGTGTGGATTTTGGTTAGATGCCTTTTGCTTGCCCCTAGCTGCCTTTGGCTCCTTCTGCTTCTTTTCCTTCTTCTTCTTCTCCTTCTTCTTCTCCACGGGAGCTCTGCTTTTGGCGGCTCTACCTTTCGAAGAGGGAAGATTGGTCTCCTTCTTCTCCGCGGGAGCTCTACTTTTGGCGGCTCTACCTTTCGAAGAGGGAAGATCGGTCTCCTTCTTCTCCGCGGGAGCTCTGCTCTCGGCGGCTCTACCTTTCGAAGGGGAAGGATCGGAGGAAGACTTAAAAGAAATGGAAGGTTGGAGGGCAGCTCTAGACTGTTCTAACTGTTGATTCGACTGTTCAGGAACCGTGGTGTTCTGAACTACAGTGGTTGAGAATAGCCAAACTGGCAGGCCAATTGTCAGCCCTGGAAGCGACAACGTGGCCATGTAGGGCGCACCAACTTCTCCCCAAGAGGAGAAAGGGCTAGGGTTCCCATCATGTGGAATCCCTTGGTTGGTGTGTTCCATGTCCTCAACCTCAAGATCAACGCAGGAATAAGGGGTGATTATGTTCCGTTTAAAATGAATTTTATATGACGACGCTTTAGACACAACTTGCTTTTTCACTTTTTAAGAGTCGAGAAAAAGCTAAAGATGACTCTAGTCTCCTTCGATGTATTAACGAGCCCGAAGTGACAAATGCTCGGATGGACTTTTTCAGTTATAGAGTTTGAAAAAGGCCAAAAGAAACTACTCTGGAGTTCTAGGCAGAGGGTGTGCCAAACCTTTCGCGAAACCACAGAATACGTTTTACAGTACGAGTGGTCGATCTTCGTGAATGTTGTGTTCACTGCATCGCGATCAGTGGGGCGGCCGACACGGCTTCCTATGGATAAAGGCTTTGTTCCTATAGGGGTCTCCCAATATACGCGACGGTACACGGGAGCACAAGTCCGTATTAGTGCTATCGTCCCTGAGGAGGAATCACCCACCTTCGTAGAGATCGACAGTCACTATGTTTAACGACGCCGGAACACGTCTCTACCTAGACCTCTACTGTGTTTCGTTATGTTTCAAAGCGTTGTTATGTAAATTCAGTTCGTTTTAGGTTGATCTTGCTTAGCAGTTTGCCTTTATGGATCACCACGTGATGTATGATACAACTCCTAAATGCAGTCTAAGAATGATAAGCAAGCTTTTTCAATTCTTTCAACTTATGAAAATCTTAACTACTGAGGGAAAAGAAAGACATCATCTTTTCAAGCAGATCATAGAGCACACACTGATGCACTTTTCCTAAATCGACATGCAAACTGTCAAAATGCACATGCACAATGCAAGTATTTCTTTTCTTCTTCCTTAATGTTGATGTATTACAAAAAGAAAGATGTTGTATGATTTCGAATTCAATTTCAAGCGAAAGCAAACAAGCTTTTGTCCAATAATAAAAAGAACACCTTAAGATTCACTCGTTTCAACACAAGAAATACTGAAATTCGAACCATATAACGAAAGCAAATGCTCAAGCAGCTATGAACAGCAATAAACTAGCTCTTAGAATCACAATGACACTTTGTCACAGGTCTAGATCCAAGAGGCCACAACAAGACTAGTTCACTTTCGCTACGGGAAACTGTGAATGAAAGTAAGAAATACAATAAGAACAATCACGGTTTCTTCACACAACTGAGGCAGAATGATGGCAAAGAAAGATAGTTTCAGATGGGTATACAGGTTGACAACAGGCTGCAAAAACAATACTGAAAACTGGGCAACAGAAAGCAGGGAACCCCAGTTGCACAATGCAAAACTGGTTCAGCGCAGGTAGGACACTGTCAGTTTGACATTCAGCGTAGGTATCCCCTTCGGGACCTGCGTTGCAGCGCAGGTAGCCTTCACTGCAGCTGCACTGAAGAGAAAACTCTCGTCTCTCTTTGGTTCCGGGTCACAGATTGCTCAAAAATCAACTGTTTTAGGCCAAATCAGAGGCTATCAATCAAGTATACTCTAGAGGATGATTAAAGGAAGATGAACACTATCACAAAGAGCTAATAAGAGTCCTTGTGGATCAGCTCTTCAAATCATAAACATGCCCAGAACTGAGCTAGAGTAGTTGCCCTCTACTTTGCCTTCGAATGATTCGAATGCAGTTCGATTCGGTACTCCCTTTGTTTAGGAAATGAATAGCAAGAAACACAAGCTACCAACAAGACACGATCCCCAGCGGAGTCGCCAGTCTGTTGTGGGGAAAACTATCCAACACGCAATGACCCTTCCCACTCTAAGGGTGATAGTTCCTTAGCAACAGTAAAAGCAAAGCTATCTAAGATTACTTCTTTATGACATGCAAAAGAGGAAAGGAAGAGATCCACTTACTGATGTCTTGCGCAAGTGGTCGATCCAATCTTCTTTCTTTGCTGCTTGCTCCCAGATCCTTGTCTTCTCACGGGCCCAGCTACACAAGATCCTGCAAACAAGATGAGAAGAGGAAACTACAAGAAGCATGCATTCATAATTTATTCAAGGATTAACATAAATCAAATACGCAAGTAAGACAATACACCATTGAAACACATGCGAATAGAAGAACCTAAAATGCTTTATTAATGGAAGAAAGTAAGGTTCAGGCGGTGATACAACCATAAGAGGCCCAATCCAGCATCACCTTCCCGACGAAAAGAAATATCCTCTTCACCTCCCTCAAGCAATCACCCAATACTCTCAACTGTAAACCAACAGCAATTCTTTGCACAAAATTCCGGCCCCAGATCCCATGGGATGAGATCCTTATATAGAGTTTTGGAGTGAAGATAAGTCAGCTTGATGTGTGACTGTTGTCCTCTTCAACCCCAGTTGTTCTTTAGTTCTTGAGTCCACTCGGAGATTCTACCTTCCACTTGGAGTTTTATAACCTCTTTACTCATCATTAGGCGAATCTTCTGATCCAAGTGTCATTTTGGAAGCTTCCTGGGCACTGACACATTGAGGAAAGATTCCTCCACATGTCCAAACTCGCTCAGCGCAGGTAGCCTTTGATGAAGTTGACATTCGGCGCAGGTACACCATGGAGCAGTTGACATTCAGCGCAAATGCTCAATGGAGCAGTTTCTTTGATCCAAAATTGATTTTTTTTTTAGTGTTTTTCAGTGGAGAACTGATCTGAAGTGTTGTGGTTTGCTGACCTTGTTCCTCTAGGGGTAGAAACAACATGTTTAGGGACTTTGGATCCCTCAGATTATCGACATTTCATGCTTCATGCTGTAAGGCACAAAAATGTCTATAACATGACCCTTCCATTTTTCAGCCAACTTTAGAGGTGAAGGTAAATGAATCAGTCATGTCATGTTTTCCTTCATAATTGTTGAGATGATGTATTATGTTTTGAGATCCCTACTTGATGTTATGTTGTGGGATCGCTTTTGCCACATTATGTGAGATGTATTTAGCTTGTAATGCTATGTATTGTTGTTGAGATTCCATGTGTAACTATGCTGAAGGGATACTCATTACCACATTGTGTGAGATCATGTTAAGTTTGCCATGCTGAGAGGAAGCCCTCTTGAGTGAGAATTCCTGTAAGCGGAATGTCTCGTGGAGAGACAAGCCACTCTTGTTTGAGGGAATATGACCTTGTGTTGTGGTCACCAACAACCCCCCTCTTCGTTTGATATTAGTAATAACATCAAGCGAAGGGGGACCCTTAGCCAAAAATCCAAAAAATATTTTTGTTTGAAAATTCTTTTGTATCAGTTCCCTAAAAGCTATATCACGTCGCAATGGAAAAAAGGAGCACTTGCCCAAAGCGCATAAATACACTAAAAAGGAGTGACGCGAGAACCCATCACATCGCGCGCATTAAGAGCGTTTGAAAAAGGAGAACCTAAAGAAACGCTGACGGCCGATATGCGACGTCGCACGTCGCAATGCCACACGAGCAGCACAAAGCAACAAAGTGAAAATCTTGCGATGTTGTGATCTGTGATCTGCGACCATGAAAAGCTGCGATCTGTGATATTAGCGATATACGATCTGCGATATCAGCGATCTCCAATCTGCGATATCTGCGATCTATGATAACACTTAATAACGTCGCAACCATCGATACTGTGATACCAATCGCAGAAAAAACTCATCGCAAAGATTCTCCGACATACACGGTAGATCCAAAAATGAAAGTGCGGCTTAAGTGAAATTAATGACCGCCTGCTCGAATATCCAGAACTGATTGCATCGCATTTATCAAAGAGTCAAGTTATGATGAATGTCATTAATTTCGCATTCATTAGAATTTAATGCTTTCATGTCAATCTTTTCGTCATTTCCCTTCTTCTTTGCGTAAACTGCAAGACATGCAACTTATATAAATCTATATGCAGGAAACATCTAAGGAGAAGGGAAGAGCGCCAATAAGACAACAGAGAGAAGATGCCTCCGCAATTGGATGCCGCATGCAGCAGAACCGCGGATTCCAGAGTATCGCCCAACAGGCACTGATGGAAATAGACTGTCCAAGACTCAGAGTCAAAGGCGCACAAAAGCAGCGTGTTTACAAAAGATCCTGAAGCTCAGACTTGGTAAAGCAGAGAAAGAAGCGCAAGAGAAGAAAGATGCTCCAGAAAATCCTGGAACAAAGAACGGAAACAGTTCTCGAAACAGGGGATTTTCCATACAGCGCAGCTTCTAACTCACTGAGTCATTCGCACGACTGGAAACCGAAATAGCAACAACAAAATCAGTTCGAAAAGAAACTGGGTTGTACTAAGTGTGCGCACAGCGAATATACCCAGCTAGAGAAAGGTTTTCGAAAATATCTTCTAATCTAACAGAAAGAGGTGTCAGCGCTTGTTGTTTCTAATTTTCAAGCTCGAACAAAAGGAAAGGACAACCAGCCGACTCTTTCAGGGCGAACAGCGCATTTCTTACAGCACTAAGGAGCAGATACAGAAACGGTTAGAAATTAGATTCAGTTTTTAGAAATAAATTTGTTTTTAGTAAAAGGGCGGTCATTTGAAGTCGTTCCCTGAATTTGTGTAAATTAAATTAGTCGGTTACTAGTATTTAGCCCTTCTCGTTGCATTGGAGAAGGGTCCGAAATTTTGTCAAAAAACTTGTCCTCAGAACATGCACTTTTGCACCCTCGGAGGGGGTTTTTGATGAATGGACGGATCAAGATTTATTTATGTTTGCATTTTAATACCTGCTACTGATGTTGCACTTCTATACTCTTAGTAGGCATTAGAAGCAAGTAGAAATAGATCATTATTGCTTAAGGTCTGTAAGTTTAAAATCAGTCATAAATGGTACTTTTATCTCTTGACTAGTTTCTGCTTGCATTCTTAGAGTAATATACAGCTGATGTTATTTATATGTTAACGTATGAATGAGTGGACTACCATTTGGCACTTTTGTACGGTGGAGTCATTGATTTGTGCTTAATACATGAATAGTTGATTATGCAATATGCTGTTCACAACCGTTTTGCTTAACTTCTTACGCAAGATGGTTCATCTTAATTGATTTATATTCTCATAATAGCTGAATAATATTCATTACCAGTTATTCTGTGAAATCTTTCTAGATTGCATAATGGAAAAATTCTGTCATGGGTTAGTGTAGATTAGATGTATTGTTTTTGTTAGATTAAAGTAGTATAAAGCCATTTCAGGATTTAGAATTAGATTAGTTAAGGAATAATTACATATTTTCTACTATCATTTTCTACACACACACACACATCACTATTTTCTACACATACACACACCCCTAGAACGGGAAGCTGGTCCCGTCATCCCCAGTCGGACCCGCTACACCAAACGGGCACGGAGCCGCCAACCAGGTTCCCGACCGGGTGGGTATCCCCCTTGTTGTTGACCCGATTTCGAGGCCCTCAACATATTTGGTGCTAGAAGGAGGGCTCGAACTATGAATGGCACCTAAAGCAATATCCAAATACCATTCTGAGAGTAATCCACCCTCATCAACTCCCTCGACTTCTCCAACACGGTTAAACCCGGAATTTGAAGTCGCTCGAGTATCCACCACTGCTACATATTCGAATATATCAGGCCCATCTATTATTGAACCCCCTGAAATTCAAACTTTGATTCGTAAATTCCAGGGATTCTCCATTTTTAACCAGAAGTATGATAAATCTAAAAGCAACGTGACTTCGCAGTACAACCCTGCTCATCCCCTTACCAGATTAAAGAGTGAAAATTTTGGCATACAACCAAGTGAACTCCCTCTTCCTACCAGAAAAAGAGCAAGGAAGACACCTCAAGAGTCTGACAGAGAGACTCTCTCATCCACTTCGTCCCTATCAACTCCCTCACCGCAAAGTCAACCACCCACTTTTCCATTCCAACTCACTCACCCGTCTTCCACAAACCTTCCTCTTCGAACATCAAAGATCCTGATTTCCTCACCTTCTCAGCATCAGGGGTTAGTTTCTGCACTTCCATTAGCTAGCAGCTCCACGATGGCCCAATCTCCATGGAACAATCCTGGGGCGGTTTTAATGCCTCCACCCCTGAGCCCTATACCGGCCCATCCAGAGAAGTGGCTACCTAAATTCAACCCAGAAGCAGGTATGCTAGCCGAAGAACATATCAATAATTTCATGCTTTCTGTTAATCTCAATGGAGTTACTAACGAAGACGCTGTTGTCCGACTCTTCCCTTATACGATGCAAGGAACGGCCGGGTCATGGTACTTTTCGTTACCTTCCGGATCCATCACAAGCTGGGACATTTTTCAAAGTCAGTTCCTCACTAAGTTTGGTGACGACCGATCTACGGCGACATTGATTAATGACCTATCTAATCTTAAGGCTGAGGCTAGAGAACCCATTAAAGACTTTAACTTACGGTTCAATAAGATCCTCAACAAAATCCCCGCTGCTTCACAACCCAGCGAGGAAGTAAGATGTGAATGGTACATCACGGCTTTACCTCCAAACTTGGCTATCTTCGTAGATAGGGCAAACAAGACCACATTAGTTGACAACTTGACAGAAGCGTTAGCAGTGGAAAGACGCGTGGTAGACCTAGAAAAGAGATCTGCTATAGAAGAACGCAAATCAAAGAAGATCTCTTTCAAAGAAGACACCAAGAAGAAGCAAATGAAAGATCCTTTCGATTTGGAAGGGTTACAAAAAGTGTTGAAAGCCATGTCCAATGATATGGTCGATATCAAGAAACAAGTAGCAGAGACTTCTTCGAAAAAGCCCTTTAGGACTTTTAAAAGAAATCCTCCCATGGACATAAAACCACCCAGTGTTGTCTCAAACGTTGAGTCTAAAGAAGACGAAGAAGAAGAGAATACCACTGAAGGGCAGACCGATGAGGAAGAAGTTGTAGAACTTCAAGGAATGTGGGATTTCATCCTCCCACAGGAAGAGGATCAAGAAGCATTTCCTGTTACCACGAGAAGCAAAAATCAGCTTGATCCTCCCCAAACTACCCCAAAACAAAAGGGCGCAAGCCCTGCAACAAAATAAAGGGTCGTAACCAAAAAGACAACTGCTAAAGCGACCCAGTTTAGCCCAGTCCAATCTGAACAAGCACCTCCATCAAGAACACTAATAGTGTCGGATGAAATGGATTATAACATCATTGACGAAATGAAGAAGACTAGGGCTAATATCACTCTGTACGAATTGAGTAAACTGAAACACCAACAGAAAATCATGAAAGAGTTACATGCTGTGCCTACTACATCTTTACCTACAGCTGTGGCTTCCCACAATCTGGGAAGACCTCCAAGCAATACGATAAATAAAATTGATCCAAATGACATCGCCTTGATTGGAGGAAGATCAAGGTCTCATACTCCTCCTTTTCTGCTCACATATGAAATCTTCAACAAAAATGTGCACAATTGCTTGGTTGATTCTGGTGCTTCAACGAATATTTTACCCAGGTCAATATGTGCCAAATTGAATGTGCAACCTCAAAAATCTACAGTACGTATAGTTCAACTTGATCGATCCCAGGTCGAAGTGATTGGTGAACTTAATCAGGTGACCAAAAGATTGTCGACTAACCCAAAAGTGTGTCAGGTTATCGACATCCTGGTAGCCGATATCCCTGAGTTTTATGGCTTGATTCTTAGCAGGGATTGGTCGGAGAAACTCCACGGATATTTCTCAACCGACTGGTCGCACATGTGGTTACCATACAATGGTAAACCAAATTAGATAAAGGTTGAACGAGAGTTGCACCAAAAATACATAGTGACAGAACTAGAAGGAGAAAATGAAGCCATCACATACAATAGCAGCATTGTAGGCAATTACACAATAGATTCTTTCCTAGGCAATTTCAGTGCTCATATTTCACCATACTTAGAGAATGCAGTTTTATCCCAAGTTGAAAATTTCTCCCAAACTGATGACTCAAAATGTTTTAGTTTTTTAGATAATTCTGTAAATACTTCTTTATTTTGGAAATTATATTTTGACGGATCTAAATCCAACGAGGGGGCAGGAGCAGGATGTGTTCTGATCAACCCAGACAGGAACAAGATTATGCTCACATTCAGACTTGAGTTCGATTGCACGAACAACACAGCGGAGTACGAAGCCTTGGTTCAAGGCCTATACAAAGCAATCGGATTGAATGTTAAGTATCTTCAAGTCTTTGGATATTCTGAGATCGTCGTAAAACAGGTACGTAACACCATACATTGCCTGTCTAGTCATTTAAAGCATTATCAATCGTTAGTGCAAGATCTCACTTCACATTTCATAGCATTTAACATCTCGTCAATTCCAAGAATTCAAAACGCAAGCACAGACCTGTTAGCCAACGTAGCCTCTCGACTTATCCCTTCCGAAGATTTTAGTCCTGATAGGTTTTCAATAGAATTAATTTTTAAACCTTCCATTCCTGACAATATCACCAACTGGACAGTGTTCAACGACGACCCAGACATCGTAAGTTTCCTCACCTCTGAAGGATCTTACACAAACCAGATAATTGACGAAGACTGTCATGATCACCAGATACAACAAAGTAGCACTGATAATGCTATACCCAAATCGGTGGTCAAATTAGAAGACTTATATGACTTGAAAAGTCGGTTCAAAAGGTCAGCTAATGCTAAGCTTTATAGTTCAACTCTGAACTACGAATCAGTCAACCTGGGAACCGACGAAAAGCCGCAAAACGTTAATCTAGGCCAGGGCTTAGCCCCTGAAGAAAAGTCAGCATATATTCGCCTTCTGAGACAGTACAAAAACGTTTTTTCCTGGAACTACGATGACCTGAAGACTTACAACACTTCCATCATTCAGCATGTTGTCCCTATGACTGACAACGAGAAACCTGTCCAGCAGAAGCTCAGGAAAATACACCCTAACCTAGAAAATCAGATAAAAACTGAGCTTAATAAGTTGTTGAGAGCCAGAATAATCTTCCCCGTTAGGCATTCCAAATGGGTATCCAATATGGTGCCCGTTAGGAAGAAAAACAGAGACATTAGAATCTGTATTGACTTCCGAAATCTCAACAAAGCCTGCCAGAAAGATAACTTTCCCCTCCCACCTATGGAGCAGATTCTACAGGCAGTAGCAGGCTCAAAATTAATGTCATTCCTGGATGGATTTTTGGGATACAATCAAGTACTGGTGCATCCCAATGATCAGTTAAAGACTACGTTCCGAACCAAATGGGGCACTTATGCATATCGGAAGATGCCATTTGGTCTGATCAACGCCGGAGCTACCTTTCAGAGAGCCATGGACATTGCATTTAAAGGACTGGTCAATAAATCAGTAGTGATTTATCTAGATGATATAACAGTGTACTCCAGAAAACGAAACAACCATCTCCAAGATTTGAAGCAAATCTTTCAAAGATGCTTGAGGTATGGGATTTCGCTCAATCCAAAGAAATTTTTCTTTGCATTAAGCGAAGGGAAATTGCTCGGATTCACAGTATCAAAATCTGGTATTCACATAGAACCCGACAGAATCAAGGAAATTTCCGAAATATCCATACCTCATAACAAGAAAGCCATGCAATCCTTCCTTGGACAGATCAATTTTGTCAAAAGATTTGTCCCGGATTTTTCACGTATTATTTCACCCTTACAAAATATGATAAAAAAGAATTCAAATTTCAAATGGGGTCTAGACGAGCATGAAGCATTCAACTTAATCAAACAAGCCATCATCAACGCTCCATCTTTGGCTACTCCGAATTTTTCAGAACCTTTCATCTTATACACGTTTGCCTCAGAAAGATCTTATGCTGCGATTTTAACTCAAGCAAATCACGAAAAGGTAGAAGCCCCAATCGCATTCTTTAGCTCGAACTTACAAGGTGCTGAACTCAATTATTCTGACGTCGAGAAACAGGCATATTCCGTTTTCAAAGCAATCAAATATTTCAGACCTTTCTTGCTAAAAGCCCATACCAAAGTCATAGTACCGTTTCCAGCGGTAAGAAACCTCCTGATACAGAAGGATGTGGGCGAGAAGAGAGCGAATTGGATCACCGCCTTACAAGAATACGACCTTGAGATCAAACCGGCACACATTGTAAGAGGCCAAGGCTTCTGCAAGATGTTAGCTGGAGCATCGCAAATCCCCGAGAACTCGTCTGAAGAGGTACACGCATATGAGGTAAGCCTAAACGAATCAGAATCATTATATGCTGACACCATTTATTTTCTTAAGAACGGGTATGCTCCATCACGTCTGGATCATACCAAGAAAATAGCTCTGAGATTAAAAGCTAAGCAATACCAACCCATAAATGATGTCCTGTTTAAAAGGAATTATGATTCTGTACTTCTTAGGTGTCTTGAGAAAACTGAAGCCGAAAAGGTTTTGCAGGAACTCCATGACGGACCAGCAGGTGGACACTATGTCGAAGATGCGACTGCACACAAAATCTTGCGTGCAGGATATTATTGGCCCACGCTGTTCAAAGACTCATACAATCACGTAAGGAAATGCCAAGTATGCCAGACCGCTGCAGGAAAACAAAGGAAAGCGTCCATGCCGCTACAGCCGGTCAACATCGACCAACCATTTAGTCAATGGGGCTTGGACATAATACGTGAGATCATTCCTCACTCTTCTAAGCAGCATAAGTATATCCTTACGGCAACTGATTATTTTACCAAATGGGTAGAAGCAGTTCCTCTCAAGACAGTTCATTCTGAAAACATTATTGAATTCATAGACCAATTTATCATAACTAGGTTTGGATTGCAAACGGCCTTAATGTTTGATAATGCTTCATATTTTTCTGGAAATGCTATGACTGAGTTTGCGCTCAAAAGAGGGTTCAAACTGAAATATTCTGCCAACTACTACCCGCAAGGTAATGGATTGGCTGAATCAACAAACAAGAACCTAATCAGAATTATCAAAAGAACAGTTGACCAAAACCAAAAGAATTGGCACAAAGCGCTGGTAAATGCTTTATGGGCTGATAGAATCACAAAAAAAGCTTCGATCGGCACTTCTCCCTTTAATTTAGTTTACGGGCGGGAAGTGGTTCTTCCGACTCACTTAGTCATTCCCTCTTTGTCTTTAGTACAGTACATCGATGAAGTACCTACTTCCTCATTACAATTAAGACAAATGGAAATAATCAAACTAGAAGAACAAAGAGAACAAGCTAGGAAAACCCATGCACATCACCAAGTGCTAATAAAATCTTCTTTTGACTCAAGCATCATAACCAGAAAAAACTTTCAGATGGGTGATTTAGTTTTGAAATGGGATAAGGCACATGAAGAAAAGGGCAAACATATGAAATTCCAAAAGCTGTGGCTTGGCCCTTTTCAGATTGTAGAAGTCGTAGGCCCGTCCACATTCGTGTTGCAGGATCTGGCAGGTAGGAGAGATTCTTTACCTGTCAATGGATTGATTCTTAAATTATATTTTCCATAGAAGAGAAATTCTTCTAATTTTTGTAGGATAGATTTAGTTTTTATATTTCAGTTTGTTTTGTTTTTCTCTTTTTGATGAATAAAACCCGTTGTAGATGATCATGTGAAAAGGATTCATGAAAAGAGCACGCCAATTCTCTATCAGATTTTGATTTCGCTTGTACAAATAGCAAAATTTTTGGAAAATCTGAATTTTATTATTAACAAATAGAGTTAACTTCACCTTGATTACGATATTAGTTTCAACCTCAAAGAACTTTGACGAAAGCAACCTTTGGTGAAAAAATTGTTTTGTGTCAGCACCATGAAAGGTATCCTCAATAATAAAATAAGTACTCTCTGCAAAACTGTTGTTTTCAAAAACTCTATTATTGTCGTCCAGAGCTTTCTTAAGGAAAAACAATGACTTCCTCCCTGCTAAAAGGGAATTGTAGCATTCAGAGAAATAATCCAAGCAAAACACTATATCTCAAAGAATAAGAGGTCTCATCACGAGCCGGCTTATCATGATCATAGATATTATAACTTGCTGACTTTGCCAATACTGTCTATCAAAACAGGGCAACGAATTAAGATTGTTGCAATCAAAATACAAGAGGTCTCATCACGAGCCGGCTTGTTCAGCAAAAGTGTAAATCAAGTGAATGACTGTGTCATAATTTGGCCACCAAACCAAGACATTGTTCTTTAGAGAATTAAAAAAGGAAAAGTGTGTCAAAAAGGATTTTTCTCTGGAATGTTGTGAGTAACCTTAAGCAGGAAAAAGGATCATTGTTGGATAACATGGTAACCCTGTTGAGGCTATGGATGCTTGCGGACAGCAGAGGCTCTACCTACGACAAATGAGTATACTTTTAAGCCAGTACGCAGAGAAGACCTTATTTTATCTTTAATCAAGACCAAGTAATGTCTGGTGCGAATGCAAGAAAAGCCTGAGGAAGCAAGCAATTGAGATTAAAAAGGTTGAGACAAAGTACCGTTGACAAGGTGAGGGGGTCTACTCTATCTGTTCATAACAATATTTAGACATATAAGAATTTTGTTGTTTCGGAAGTGAACGGTCAATAGAAATACAGAGATAACTGGTTCTTCACAGTGAATCGCCATTGTTGTGGTCACCAACAACCCCCCTCTTCGTTTGATATTAGTAATAACATCAAGCGAAGGGGGACCCTTAGCCAAAAATCCAAAAAATATTTTTGTTTGAAAATTCTTTTGTATCAGCTCCCTAAAAGCTATATCACGTCGCAACGGAAAAAGGAGCGCTTGCCCAAAGCGCATAAATACACTAAAAAGGAGTGACGCGAGAACCCATCGCATCGCGCGCATTAAGAGCATTTGAAAAAGGAGAACCTAAAGAAACGCCGACGGCCGATATGCGACGTCGCACGTCGCAATGCCACACGAGCAGCACAAAGCAACAAAGTGAAAACCTTGCGATGTTGCGATCTGTGATCTGCGATATTAGCAATATGCGATCTGCGATCTGCGATATCTGCGATCTACGATAACACTTAATAACGTCGCAGCCATCGATACTGTGATACCAATCGCAGAAAAAAACTCATCGCAAAGATTCTCCGACATACACGGTAGATCCAAAAATGAAAGCGCGCCTTAAGTGAAATTAATGACTGCATGCTCGAATATCCAGAACTGATTGCATCGCATTTATCGAAGAGTCAAGTTATGATGAATGTCATTAATTTCGCATTCATTAGAATTTAATGCTTTCATGTCAATCTTTTCGTCATTTCCCTTCTTCTTTGCGTAAACTGCAAGACATGCAACTTATATAAATCTATATGCAGGAAACATCTAAGGAGAAGGGAAGAGCGCCAATAAGACAACAGAGAGAAGATGCCTCCGCAATTGGATGCCGCATGCAGCAGAACCGCGGATTCCAGAGTATCGCCCAACAGGCACTGATGAAAATAGACTGTCCAAGACTCAGAGTCAAAGGCGCACAAAAGCAGCGTGTTTACAAAAGATCCTGAAGCTCAGACTTGGTAAAGCAGAGAAAGAAGCGCAAGAGAAGAAAGACGCTCCAGAAAAGCCTGGAACAAAGAACGGAAATAGTTCTCGAAACAGGGGATTGTCCATACAGCGCAGCTTCTAACTCACTGAGTCATTCGCACAACCGGAAACCGAAATAGCAACAGCAAAATCAGTTCGAAAAGAAACTGGGTTGTACTAAGTGTGCGCACAGCGAATACACCCAGCTAGAGAAAGTTTTTCGAAAATATCTTCTAATCTAACAGAAATAGGTGCCAGCGCTTGTTGTTTCTAATTTTCAAGCTCGAACAAAAGGAAAGGACAACCAATCGACTCTTTCAGGGCGAACAGCGCATTTGTTACAGCACTAAGGAGAAGATACAGAAACGGTTAGAAATTAGATTCAGTTTTTAGAAATAAATTTGTTTTTAGTAAAAGGGCGGTCATTTGAAGTCGTTCCCTGAATTTGTGTAAAGTAAAATTAGTCGGTTACTAGTATTTAACCCTTCTCGTTGCATTGGAGAAGTGTCCGAAATTTTGTCAAAAAACTTGTCCTCAGAACATGCACTTTTGCACCCTCGGAGGGGGTTTTTGATGAATGGACGGATCAAGATTTATTTATGTTTGCATTTTAATACCTGCTACTGATGTTGCACTTCTGTACTCTTAGTAGGCATTAGAAGCAAGTAGAAATAGATCATTATTACTTAAGGTCTGTAAGTTTAAAATCAGTCATAAATGGTACTTTTATCTCTTGACTAGTTTCTGCTTGCATTCTTAGAGTAATATACAGCTGATGTTATTTATATGTTAACGTATGAATGAGTGGACTACCATTTGGCACTTTTGTACGGTGGAGTCATTGATTTGTGCTTAATACATGAATAGCTGATTATGCAATATGCTGTTCACAACCGTTTTGCTTAACTTCTTACGCAAGATGGTTCATCTTAATTGATTTATATTCTCATAATAGCTGAATAATCTTCATTACCAGTTATTTTGTGAAATCTTTCTAGATTGCATAATGGAAAAATTCTGTCCCGGGTTAGTGTAGATTAGATGTATTGTTTTTGTTAGATTAAAGTAGTATAAAGCCATTTCAGGATTTAGAATTAGATTAGTTAAGGAATAATTACATATTTTCTACTATCATTTTCTACACACACACACATCACTATTTTCTACACATACACACACCCATAGAAAGGGAAGTTGGTCCCGCCATCCCTAGTCGGACCCGCTACACCAAACGGGCACGGAGCCGCCAACCAGTTTCCTGACCGGGTGGGTATCCCCCTTGTTGTTGACCCGATTTCGGGGCCCTCAACACCTTGCTATGAAAAATATTCTTCCATGTACATCATCATCATTTCCAGCATTATATGAAGCAGCCAACACCATCTTGACACCGGACCCGGAGACGTAGTCCACACTGGACGAACTTCGTTATCAAATGTGTCGTGTTCATGATTTATTGATCATTGTCATGTTTCATCTTGCTTAAGCATGCATATGTGTTATTTTATGATCTTTAAAATTAGATTCTAACAACATCACAGAAGCGAAAGGTCTTAGATGATTCTGGTAGCTGAAGGAACCCGGATCATAGGGACATGGCTATTAGGATAGGAACATTTACGATGTAGGCCTGTGTTGGAGCCGTTTTGGAATTTGAAGGCCTGGTTTGAAATAAAGGAGTTGAAACTCTATATGACACTTCCTTTTCTAGTCCTATGGGGAGTATGGTTAGCACACAACTTGGTGATTTTTCAATACAAAATTCTTCCTACATTCCAGACTACAACACAAGTTTGCTCACTATTCCAGTTCTATCGGACCTTATTAATCCTAAAACAATTAGAAAAGTGGGGCAGGTGACAATAGACCTATAGATGTAATGTAAAATAGTTTTTGGAGAAATTAATGAATAAATTCAACTGGCCTACTTATATGTGATCAAAGCCTTTAAAATTGACATTGTAATGTGGAGAGAACTACATAAATAATTTTGAGGTTTCATAGAGATAAGAAAAATCCTATGCATTAGATCTACAACAGAGAGCATGGAATGAAAGAAAATAAGATGCGGAGACTGTGTAGTGCTTCATTAAGGTTTCTTAGATAAAAGTCACAGGTATATCAACTATTCACACAACATTGATAAATCTCTTAATGAAAGAAACTAGCAGCTTTATTACACAGGTCTCGGAAGAAGAATAACACAAATGAAAAGTTATTAAGAAACACCTCTTTGGTTTCCCACTTTCAAGCTTTGACAAACAAGATGAAATGGCTTGTTGTTATGGCATATGTTGTTGCAACATCCGTTGTTACAATATTTTCTTCTCAATCCACTGTTACCTATGTTTGTGCTTCTCAATTTGTTTTCTTGATACTCCAAGTGTTGGTGTAGTGTTGAATGGCAGAAACACCCCTTTGGCTGCCCACTTTCAAGCTTTGACAAGCAAAATGAAATGGATTTCTACCCCCTCAATTCTTACAACATCTACTGTTACAACATCCGTTGTTACAACATATGTTGTTACAACATCTATTGTAATGGTCACTGTTTCAGTAGTTTCAATAGTAGCAATTGTGATAGCATCAGTTTTTTACTGCAGTTTCAACATTTTCAATAGTAATGAGTGTTACAGCATTAGTTGTTCCAACATTTTTAGTGGATTTAACATAGACATGTTGTTATGGCATGTTACATCATTTGTTGTTACAACATCTGCTTCTTAGTCCGTTGGTACCTATGTTTGTGCTTCTCAATTTTTTTTCTTGATCCCCCATGTTGTATCTTTGTAGACAGTCCTTAGCTAAAGAACTAAGCCAAAGCATCAATGTGAGGAATTGAAAGAGTAATTCAGAGGAATTTAGAAGGCTAAACATTCTCCCTAAACATTTAATCATCTAATAATAGCATAAACATATAGATGAACCTCTATAGTCAAAACAAATATATCCAAGTACAACATAGAAGCATTTGATTATATCTAAGTTGAAAGTATTACAAAAACTTGCTCCAAGTATCAACCCTTTCTTATTCAAAAATAAGATAGATATATATAGAGAGCATTTTACAAAATATCCTATCTCCTAAAATATTTACATTTAAAGTATTCTTTATCCAAAACTTTGGATAATGTTTAAACAAATTTTAACCAATGTTGCGAACATTGACATTGGAATAAATCGGCAAGGGTCCAGAAAACTAATAAATCATAAATATCAAGAAAATATCAGTAAAAGTTGGAAAACATCGGAAAAATCAAGATACCATCAAAATATTAGTAAAAATTGGAAAATATCGAGTAGGGAAAAAATCGGGATGTTATTGATATGTTTGCAATACTGCTTTTAACTAAAATAGAAAACCGCTCAAAGAACTACTCCAAAAATGTCTACAAATGCACTTTATTTCTATATTCAGGCTCAATGTATTTGAAACTGCTCTGTTCTTGTTGCTTAAAATGCTTAATAGATGTGATCTATCGCTAATATGTTATATTGATAAGTTGAATTTATTAAACAAATTTGACCAACTGCTCCCATTCTTCATTTTTTTGGTAACTGAGATCCATCATCTGTCTGTACGATTCATTTACATCAATATACTTCTCATAAGAAGGTTTTATTATGAACAAGTGTTTGATTATGTAGTATATGAAAAGGTCATGGGTTAACATTTGAAGTAGATTATGATCGCTAATCTCTCCCTTGATTCTAGCAAACTTTGTCTTGTCCCCTGCCTCTCTCTTCAACAATCTTTCATATTGGTTTTTTGTTACCATCTGGCCATATGAATTATTAAATTATGGAAGACCTCGCTCTTGCAGAATAGAATTTTTTTTGTAGAAATTTTTGATTTGCAATAGAATATTTTCACACTTTTCCTTTGTCCCCAACATCAAAGTTTTCTTCGTGAGAACTTTTCTAGTCTGAATAATTGATTATGTTTTGTCTACAATTCTTAGTTCTTCAAGTTCTTCTTTGGACCTTATCTTTAGACCTTTTATTATCTGACTTGCTTGTCCAGGTTTATTTCCCAATTGTATTTTGATGTCATTAATATCTTCTTTCGTTCTTTCAATCAACTCCTCCTTTTCTACAATAATCTCGATAAATTGTCAAATATTAGACACACATGACATAATTTCTATCCAAATTTGTTCTTTGGCCTATGATAAACATTGACTATTGTTAGAACTACGCAAATATTGTTCTAATTGCTTTTTCAAAATTGCATTTTTCTTGATTTCCTCTACTAAGGCATTGTTCAATTCATTTTTGTTCATCTCAGTGATGTCCAGTTTTTCCTTCAATCTGCCAATCTCAACATCCTTTAGTTTAAGAGAATATAATGCATCTGATAGAATTTATGTGAAACATGTTTATGTGGAACTTAATTCTATTGTTGGAATTACTACACTATTAGTTTGGGCCTTCTCTTTTAACAACTCTTCCATCCTTTCTTGCATTTTCTAAATCTGCAAGTTCTGTTCAATTAGATAGGATAATATAGTTTCCTTCTCCTTCTCTAATTCCCCAATTTCTTGTGTTTGGGGATGCTCTATTATGGGCAGCTTCAACTGCCTCCTATGTGCTTGAATATCTTCATTTTTCTTCTTAACAATCTTTTGAGTTGCATCCACATTTTTGGGATCCAAACCTAATTTAATTACAAGGTATTCTAGTGATTTAATCCTAACATCCTTCTCTAGAGAATAATTATTTTCCATTTTAAGTTCTGCAATAGTATTATTCAAAGAATTCGGCAATTTTGATAAATTTGAAGCACAACTAGTCAGAGAGGAATAGATCATCTCACGAGTTTTCCTATACAGGTCAATCTAATCTATAGGATGGATCTATTTAGTATTGAAAGATAAAACATAAGTATTATATTCTCCAATAGCTCTAGGAGCAGAAAGTTTAGGTTCAACAAATACTAACTTAAATTCACCTTTTCAGTATTAAGAGCTGAAAGCGACCTGTTTTTACTGGAAGAAGTTTGCTTCCAAAACTCTTTATAAGTTACTTCATTCAAAGCCTCATTCTTTTTCTTCATTCCAAAAACTCAGAAAAGATGTTTTGCCTAGAAGAAGAAGGAGAAGATTGTTTTGTCCCTAGATCCAGTTCTTGCATTTTGAAAACAGGCTCACCTGAAACAATAGTAGTTGGTGAAGAAATGTTGTATGAGACAGTTTATGATATTGCTCCCTCCATATTATTTGTCTTCTTTCTCTTATATACTCTGAACTGTTCCATTTTTGTCTCTGATAAGCTTTGATATGTCCTCTTTAATTATTCTTCTTTCATTGGAGGTGTAACCAAAATTTTATGTCCTACTGACTGCTCCATAGTTTGTTCTATTGTCACTTCCTGCAAAGTGTTTTCCACCGAGGTGTCCTTATTAGAAAATTTCTCTATCTCAGGCTTGGACTATTGAAAATAAGGTGGGGATTTTTTCTGAACTCTAATGGCTGAAATTCTCCCAATGGGGTTATATGGCCAAGTAACCCCCAATTTAAACTTCATTTTTGCCAATAATTGTTCCATGTCTTTGTCTGTTGACCTCTGATTCACTATAAATGGCCCTACTTGTGCCTTGAATTTAAACAAGGTTTGTTTCCTTCTAAGTAAAAAATTCACTTGATCTATATTGAGGTTTTGTTTGATGAATTCAAGTGAAAAAATACAGAAATGCAAAAAAACTGGCAAGTGATAGGGTGGAATTTCACACCCATACAATCTAATTTCTGTAAAATGTTAGTACAAATACCAATAACCAAACCTTGTTTGTTCATTAAGATGTATAATCATTTTGATTTCAAGTGAAATTTTGGGAGGACTATCACTAATCGATAGAATGTAGTATATCTGAAGAAATTTTTTCACAAAAGTGAAGGAAAATTCCTCGGAATTCCTTCTAACCAAGGACGTCCAATGAATCACAGACCATTGATTCCCTTGAAGATCTTGCTTTTTCAATTCTATTGGGAATCTGTATGAATGATAATACAAAAACAAATACACCAGGGCTGATTGATATTTTTAAAAAAATCAACTCCAAATTTAATAAATTGGTCATGAATGGCCTCAAATAAAAGCTGGTTGAAATTGAATTAGGTTTGTGGTTTCTTATCTGGAAAAAAAAGTTGACAGAAAATCTAGAACTACTTCATCCACTTTCTCATCACTATGATACCCTAAAATACAACATAAAATGGATATGATTTGTCTTGAAAATTCTGGAAACATTGATGAAGGGTAAGGTAGACTGTGAGTGGGAATACCAGTCCCTTCATGCATGAATAATTCAAAAACAGTCGTTCTTTTTTCAAAAGTTAACTTCTGATATATTTCCAAGAGAATTTCACTAGAGAATGGGTGCAAAGAGTTGGGAAAATATATGCACAGGGCTTTTAAAATGGACTCAAAATTTACAGAAAACAGGGTTTCACCATTTTGAGCAAATCATGGTTTTCTCACTAGGTAAGTACTTGTTCGCACACTATACTACAAATTACGAAAAAGGATGAGTTTGAGGAAATATAAACTGGGGTAAAAATGACTCCGACAAAGAAAAATCGTCGCTATTATCTTAAAACTTTTGGGAAGCCCATAAACCTCCCTCTTCTGGTTTGTTGGGGAATCTTGTTAGGCATGAACAGAAAAATATTTCAGGAAAAAGACAAACATTGGGCCTCTATTGGTGCATAATCAGTGAAAATTTTAATATGATCCCTGAGGATGAGAAAAATCAGAGGCCTCGTATTATTCATGTTGAAGCTATATACAAATCTCTCCCTCAGGCTTATTTTGATGGATCAACACAACATGAAGGTTGTGGAGGCTATGCAATCTTGTTTTTAAAAGAAGATAATTCATTCAAAATGAAAATGGGATTAGTGAGGGGTACAAACAATTATGCAGAAATATAAAACCTTAAAGTTTTGCTTATATTTTCCCTAAAGAAAGGTTGTTGGCAACTTCAGATCTTTGGTGATTCTAAAATCATTATAAACTAGTTCAATCAGTAGTCAAATTTTCACGTGCACACACTCAAGAATCTGCTGGAAGAAGTATTATCTTTAAAATCGCAATTTAATTATCTGATATGTCATCATATTTACAGGGAAAGGAACCATATTTCTAACAGTTTATCAGAAGAAGCAGTGCATCAAGCTCTTGGTATTTGGATGATATATGAAAAAAATGGATAGGACTTCTATCAGTATTTTCATCGACCTTTCATTGATCATCAGCCTCAGGATGCAACACTATCATGATCCACCACAGCTTATTTATGGAGATTTTGTATTTCTGACTATATAGAAGTTCTGAAATGATCGTATATGTTTTGTATATGAACTGGTATTGTTTCCACTTTATTATATTTTTGGTATTTTACAGTGTATGTGTTCTTTTGTGGCTACCATTTTTGAGATATGCTCCTTTGGAGCATCTACGACATGTAATTTTCAATATCTATATAATGAAAGTTACAATTTTTCCTTGGGAGAAAAAAGAAACTTTTGGGAAGCCCAATTCTGCAATTCATATAGGTCAAACTCTAAGTTTGTATTTTCTAGTCTTCTTTCCTTATCAAGTAAGGGTAATTCATGAACTTTTGGGATCATTTTAGATTGAGCCTAAGACTCTTTTCCTTTAGTTGAACTCATTTTGAAATATCAACTTGTAGCAAGGAGTACTTGTAAAATGTATCGTGTGTTGTATTTTTTAGTTGTTGTTGAGGGATTTTTGTAATTCCGCACTTTGATTCTTTGTATCTAGTGACTGAAGGAAAGGTGAGAGAGGAAAAGCGAAGGCGGGAGCGATTAAATTATGAACAGAAGTGAGAACGCAGTGGAATGAACGTTTCGATAAGGGGAATATTTAGAATTAAATGGAAAACGTTATTTGGAATTAAATGGAAAACGATCGATAAAATGGTGGTTGGTGATATTTATTACTGAAAATCGAGAATGCTTTTTTGTGCGGTGGGGTAGGAAGTAAGTGGTAATGAGTGAGGTAAGGGTGCATAATTCATATGGCATTACCACATTGCAAAATTTGTTTTCGAAAAAATAACCCCCCCCCCCCCCCCCCCCCCGTTAAATGTCGACCAAGCGTGGGGGTGGGGGCGCAATAGAACAAGAGTCATCGATCACCAAAGCGTCAATTGCCACCAATAGAAAATGCACGATAGTTAGTGTGTGACAATTTGACATTTTATTTATTAAAATAAAACAAAATAATATATTGTGGCATTATATATTTGCACGCAAGATATTACAAAGTGAAATAAAAACAATTTTTTTTTTAATTTTAATCAAAATTTTGAAATTTTCAATGTAAGAAGAAAATGTTACAACACCCCAAGTGTTGGTGTAGTATTAGGTGGCAGAAACGCCTTTTTGGTTTTCCATTTTCAAGCTTTGACAAGCAATATGTAATGGCTTTCTACCCTCTCAATTGTTACAACATCTGTTGTAACAACATTTGTTGTCACAAGATCTATTGTAATGGTCACTATTTCAGTAGTTCAATAGTAGCAGTTGTTATAACATTAGCTTCTACAACAATTTTACCATTTTCAATAGTAATGGGTGTTCCACCATCATTTGTTACATTATTTTCATCATATTTAAAAATTACATGTTGTTATGGCCTCTGTTGTTAGAGAATTTGTTGTTACAGCATTCATTGTTACAACATCTATTTTTCAATCCATTGTTAACTATGTTTGTGCTTCTCAATTTGTTTTCTTGATCCTATAAGTGTTATAGTGTTTGGTGGCAGAAACACCTCTTTGGCTGCCCACTTTCAAGCTCTGACAAGCAAGATTAAATGGCTTGTTGTTACAATGTTTGTTGTTACAACATATGTTGCTACAACATTTGCTTCTCAATCCATTGTTACCTATGTTTATGCTTCTCAATTTGTTTTCTTGATCCCCCAAGTGCTAGTGTAGTGTTGGGTGGTAGAAACACATCTTTGGATGCCCACTTTCAAGCTTTGACAAGCAAGTTGAAATGGCTTTCTACCCCCTCAATTTTCTCCTCAAGGTGCTACATCTCATTCAAGGCTACAAATTTAGTTGCTTTGATAACATATGATCCATAAATAGTAGGCCTATGGCTTGTTTATCTCATCAACATGGATCATTGTGAAAATAAATATAAAAGAAAACAATGATGTCTCTAAAACTCAATGATTGTTTCCAATGCAATTCATTAATCAATTGTCAATGAAATTCATTTACAAAACTAGAACTTTGTCAAGTCGAGTTCAAGGATCCTTTGTTAGTCCAAGCGATTTAAAGGATCCTACCCATGATGCATTGTTGTAATTCATGTAACCAATGCTCAACCTTCAACTTGTATACAATTGACCAAAAGAAACATTTGTTTTGATCAATGCTCTTGATCAACAAATGGCATAATCGACTATGTTTGCATTAGGTTTCAAGCCTAATTCCAAATGGGTTCAAACATTATAATTCATCAATAAGAGGCTATTTCATAAGGAAGTTCGATTTATTTAGTTGAAAAATGTTGCAACATATAAAATCCATAGGTTCACCAGTGAATAGAGGTTCATCATGCCCAATCTATGAAGTGATCGATGCCAATTCATAGATTCCATGGATTATCTTGATTTTGACTTTGACCCCTAATTATTATCCCTGGAAAACTCTACCTTGAATATGTTCTCAAACTATTAGGCAAGCACAAATAATTTGCAACAATCATCTATATGGAAAGTGTTTACCCTGTAGAAGTCACAATGAACAATCAACTTATAGTTTTAGTGCATACATGTAAAATCCCTTTAGGACAACCCTAGGTCACCTCTAAGTCACCTTCCTTGCCTTCATTCTTAGATTAAATTCAAGTTATTTCGTCGTCCCACAAGTTGTTGACTTGTTTTGACCTCTAAGCCTAAGCCTAGGGTGGAACGATCCCTCTATCTCCTAGCTATTCTACATGTGAGCTTCAAACACAACCATTTCTCCAGGAAGTGACATAGACAAAGGGAAGCTCCCTTTCACCACTTCTTGCAACTAGAGAGTCAATGCTACCAGTTGCAATTTCACTTGTGCCATTCTTGTTGATCCTTCTGCTCCACCTGGAGTTGACTCTAGTCTCATTCCCCATAACCATTTCATCTTCAACACCTTTACTACATCTAGCTACTCAACATTGAAAGGAAACATTGACCATCCCTTCACTTGAGTGTGGAAATGTAGTGTATATATAGCACAAAATTTTACAAAATCTTGGCTCAAAGAGTCCCTATATCTCCCTTTTATTTTTGTGTGTGTGTGTGTATATATATATATATCTATATATATATATATATATATATATATATATATATATATATATATATATATATATATATATATATATTGAAAGACAGTGATAAAATAGCTACAACGCCATCTTTTAAGAAATACTTCTTCGAATTGCTAAAAAGAGATGATACTACCAGTTTGAAGGGATCTAAATGGGTGTTACAGCATCAATTGTTACAACATTTTCAACAGATTTAACATTTACAGTTGTTATGGCATTTGTTGTTACAGCATATTTTGACAACCCTGGCCATGTTTTTATCATAAAATGCGTTGTAACATATTTTACAAATATGTGAAATTAAGAAAAAGGAACTGATTCAAAGGGACACATATTCCAGAGCTGGGGAGGAGGATTACTTACTTGGGAGGTTGAGGTTTTCTTATGGAGTCTGAAATGTTTGGGACATACATTAAAAGCTGGTTGGTGCATGAATTAATGAACTGGTTCTTAAAATTGAATGAACTGCAAGGAATGTACACAGGCCCATGCACTTGGGAACCTTCACAAGGAAAAGGGACAAGAAACCAAGAGGGGAATTGCATAGTGCAAGAAATCAAGGACAAAGCAGTAAATGTGATACATGAAAAGAAGGCAAGGCATGGTATTTTAATTCATATTGTAAGAGAGAGGAGACACAATTCGAGCAACAAAAAAATAGAGAAATCTAGTTCGATCAGCAGGCAACACAGAACAAGAGAGAAGAGAAGGGGATTGGCTCTGAGTTTCCCTAGAGGTTGTGGGTTGAGATGCTAGTCTCTGGAGCCTTGTAATAGTTTGGGGTTCCCTAGAGGATATGGGTTGAGATAGGATCCCTGGAGCCCTGTAACAACTTCGGTCCCTAGGGGTTGTGGGTTGAGACAGTCTCTAGAGCCCTCTAACAGCTTGGGTCCATGGAGGCTGTGGGTTGGGATGTAATCTATGGAGCCCTATAACAATATAGGTCCCCTAGAGGTTGTGGGTTGAGATAACAATATTTGGATCTCTGGATATCTTGGGTTGATGTTAATCATGCAGCAACATCAAAACAATACTTGATTAAATACCTTGGTTACTCCATTACTGTTGTAGTGGATCCTAGACTCCCTGGAAGGGAGTGAATCATTGTGCAAGCACTTGGGGTGAGACAAGAACCTCTAGACTCCCTGTGATGAGAAGATGGCAATGTCAAATGGTGAGATTGAGGAAGAGACCCTCTGTATTCTCTGTTTCCATTGGCAGTTGGTTTTCTAATCCCTTAAGCGAGCACCCCCCTCAAAATTTGGAATTCGGCTCGAGAGTGACAACTACAATTGTGGATGCATTTGTCTATGGTTGGGTGGATATTTGTTGTCCCAAACTTAGTTGTCATGAAAATTTAAATATAAGTATATGTTTTTGTTTCTTAAATATTAATGAACTTATGATGCATTTCTGGTTGAAATGGTTTGGATACAATGTTGTTAATGTGATGAGCATGTGGATGCCTCTCTATGCAGAGATAGCTTTATAGTTATGATAAATAAATGAATACATAAACACATATGTCACACCTCTGAAATGAACAATGTTGATAAACAAGTTGAACTAGTGTATGCATTTGCAATGGAATGAAGTGTTGTGTTAAATGCTCATTACCACAATTCATAACATATACTCTGCAGCAGAATGTGTAATGTTGTATACAATAAACTAACTTGAGTCATGTTCCTGAACTAAAATCCTATCTTGGGGTAAATTCTCATTCATATTGATTAACAATACATATGTAAGTAATACAAATATGTCATGAAACGACATAAGCAACGGAAGGATCCATAAGGATTTGGAATAAAAACTTGGAACATTGGGCATAGAGACTATTTTTATTAACATAAAATAAGTACATAAGAGACCACCCGCTTGGCAGGGTCTGTACATATACATGGATGTTCCTTCATCGTGCTATAAGCCCTTGAACCTGTGCAAAAGGCGTTGAGTCAACGCTGGAAGGGTTATCCTCCCTTTAAGTGTAGGAATAGTCGAAACCCATGCAGGAAGGCTTCGCCATTCTCACATTATAAGAAACTTGGGTAAGTTCTGCTTGCATCAAGGTGTAGCTAACTCGACCACGAAATTATTTGCATATCGCCATGGAGCTTCTTGTAGGCCTACTTTGAAGCTTAAAACCTTTGGCATGTGGCAGGCGAGGTGGATACCTTTCAGAAGTTCACACATAGCCAATGGTAGGTAATGGAGGAAGGAACATTTATGACTGAATGCCTTCAATTCCTTTTCCAAGAACAGGGAATGTAGAAGGGCCAGGAACTCCTAGGAGTTGGATTGGATCAAGCTCAAGAGGGTTAGCACCATAAGGCACATTAATAAGCCATCGACATCAGCACCGAGTACTAGTGTTGATATGGAGGTCTGAAGGACCTCTGAGACAGAGCCATCGTCGAAATAACAAGCTCAGGGAAATTATGTTTGGGTTGATACTTTCTCTTATATGTTCATAAAGACCCCCCTCTGATGCATTGCTTAAGGTAGGGTCAAGATCCGTTAGTCAAGCCATGGAAAATATTGAAGGAAATCTCAATGCGACGCAAGAGGGCAAGCCTTAAACTTATAAAAAAATCAGCAAAACCTTGCACTGCTCCAAACCCTAGTCGTGGAGACTCTTCATTGGCACATCCTGATTTTTCCTTTAACGCGATTGGATGAGGAAGTGACGACGTGGCCCGAAGATACAAACTAGGAAGATTACCTCGAAGGATTGTGTGGTGCAGCTATGGGATCGACCGGGATGATTGTTAGTCGGGATGAGCTGGCTGACATGCTAGCCCGGAAGTTCTGCGATTGGTTAGAGGTGGACCCTCTTGACAGGTTGGCGACGGGCTGATGCAGTGAGCAGAATCCTTTGCATTCAGTAGGGCCTAGGGCCTCACAACTATCTATATATATATATATATATATATATATATATATATATATATATATATAAGCATGTAGAGTAACAACTCTAGTTGTGAGGCCCTTATGATGAGTTGGGAAGTTAAGTAGAGTTCAGAGGAAAAAAAATATGTTTTACCCCATTCCTCTAATAGTATGAGGGGTTGATAGATGTTACACATCTGTTGTTACAACATCTGCTTCTCAATCCGTTGTTACCTACATTTGTGCTTATCAAATTGTTTTCTTGATCCCCCAAGTGTTGGTGTAGTGTTGGGTGGTAGAAACACCTCTTTGGCTGTCCACTTTCAATATTTGACAAGCAAAATGAAATGGATTTATACCCCCTCAATTGTTACATCATTTGCTATTACAACATCCATTGTTACAACATCCACTGTAATGGTCACTATTTCAGTAGTTTCAATAGTAGTAGTTGTTATAGCATCACCTTTTACAACAGTTTCAACATTTTCAACAGTAAAGGGTGTTACAACATCAGCTACTACAACATTTTCATCCTATTTAACATTGACATCTTATTATGGCATATTTTCTTATAACATATGTTGTTACAACATTTGTTGTTCCAACGTTTTTTGTTACAACATCCTCTTCTTAATCCACTATTACCTATGTTTGTGCTTCTCAATTTGTTTTATTGATCCCCCAAGTGTTGGTGTAGTGTTGGGTGGCAAAAAAACCTCTTTGGTTGCCCACTTTCAAGCTTTGACAAGCAAGATGAAATGGCTTGTTGTTACAACATCTAATGTTACAACAAATGTTATGGCATTTTTCGTCACAACATCTCTTATGGCATCTATTATTACAGCATCTGTTGTTACAACATTTGCGTCTTAATTTGTTGTTACCTATATTTGTGGTTCTCAACTTGTTTTCTTGATTCCCCAATTTTTGATGTAGTGTTGGGTGAAAGAAACACCTCTTTGGCTACCCACTTTCAAGCTTTGACAAGCAAGATGAAATGGATTTCTACCCCCTTAATTGTTACAACATCTGTTGTTACACCATTGTTACAGCATCTGTTGTTACAACATCTGCTCTAATGGTCATTGTTTCAGTAGATTCAATAGTAACAGTTGTTAGAGAATCAACTTTTACAATAGTTTCAACATTTTCAACAATAATGGGTGTTACAACATTTTTAGCAGATTTAACATTGACATGTTGTTATGGCATATGTTGTTACAACATCTATTGTTACAGCGTCTATTGTTACAACATATGCTTCTCAATCTATTGTTATCTATGTTTATGCTTCTCAATTTGTTTTCGTGATCCCCCAAGCGTTGGTGTAGTGTTTGGTGGCAGAAACACCTCTTTGGTTCCCAACTTTCAATCTTTGAAAGTAAGATGAAATGGCTTATTGTTACAACATCTTAGTTATAACTTATTTGAAATTTTATTATGTATGTGCACTTTCATATGATGTAATATGATTACTATTTCATTTCATATGTTTTAATATTAGATATATAATAAAGTTAATTATTGCGTGAAATAAATAATAATTTTTCATTCTAAATGTTTTTTTTTGCAGAACAAGGATCTTCCAAAAGATCTGAATGATCCTCATCACATAGATCCAGATCACGTTGGTTCTGATGTTGAGATGGTAGATGATGCTCATGATGACACATATATAGATGACAGCAAGGCCGATGTTGATACATAAGATGATGGTGATCATGATCATGATCATGAGGCAATTGTTGGTAGCAGCTAGTGACATTCATGGTCATATAGATTGCATCATGGATCATTTTGTATATATTGTTATGATGTCTCTTTTCATGGTTAATATCATATGTATCATTTTCACAACCTCGTTTAGCATATTATTGAGTTGTATCTTTTTGACATGTATCATTTTGACTTACATCATTTGCACATGACATATCATATTGAATTGTATCATTTTGTCTTACATAATTCATCATTTTTATTTATATCATTTGTATATGATATATCATTTTGATGTATGTCGACTGTTGGACATGCATCATTTTCACATGTTATTTTTTTTAAAGGAATGGGTATATTTCTATTAATTAAACTGGAATCTGGCCAGTGCCATTACATTCAAAAGCATCAAAATTTCCAGAGTCCTCCAAAATTTCTCTAACCAGTATCTTTGGGTATGCAATAATGTTTTTTCAGATTTACTACATCATTCTTCTTGTAATTTCTCCAAAATACCCCATTAATACTTACATACCTACATAACATAATCTACCTAGCTATTACTATGAAATTATCTACCTGGTTCTCTCCACATTGTTCTGGTCGAGTTACTCCGTAGCATCCATGCCTGCTTCTCCTGCTAGAATGGTTCCGCTTCTCCTTGTTTCCCCTACTCCTACTCCAACTCTTAGTGATTAGGAAACACTAGAGGGAGATCCCTTCCCTCAGAAATTTCCATATCCTATTCACTATTGTCATCGAGGTCAAATATTTATTTTAACACTGAAACAATTGCATTCTCCACATTTACCTTAGAGTTATTCACCTTGTAATCAAGATTTTATATCTTGGATATAATTACCTCCACCGTTGCTTGCACAATTTCAACATATTTTTTCAGACCTTCCAACTGACTCGTTACTAGGGTGAAATGAGAGTGAGCCTCAAAAAAAATTTGCCCACATGTCCTGGAGATCATATCCTTGATTTCATTCTTGAACGCATGATCAATCTCATTTGGGGAGCCACCAACGCCATTGCCTAACGAGGAGGCCATGATCTCTTCGGCTCAGAAAGAATGTATGGAGAGCCACTGTGCGTGAATTCTGCAAAACCATCCTCTTATAGCCAGACTTAACTCCAAAATGATGGTGGGGGGAGTCCCTTTGAGTTTAGTGTTGTTCGAATTAACAATTGTGAATTCATTGGTGCTTGGTTTGGAAAATAAACACACACAATTGAACTAAGACGTCCTTCCTCAGCCACATAAATATCAAATCCTCTGTCGACTACATCCCACTTGGCCACATGATTAGCATTATTCCTCACATTTAACCATTTTTTGGATGAATGGCACGTCATTTTACTAGAGTGATCACTGATAAGTTGGATCGATCACTGATGAGCTTTTGTACCATAAAATGACCACCAAATTTATGCAACCTGTCAGTCATATTATCCTCCCTAATTACCCTTAAGCATCTTGAGATCCTTGAGTTATGAGAAATAATGGTATGTGTATAGGTTTTAACCCCGTACAGAAATTACCTGCATACGAATTCTAAAAACAGAAAATACACAATGGCGAGAGCATAACACATAAAACAAATATACACAAAGATTTTCCCCTAGATCCCAAACCCGGGACTACCAGATTGATTTTTCATTATGTTCCTTTCAATGTTACAATATATGTGTGTGTGTCCGTGTGTGTGTGTGTGTGTCGAAGCATCCATAAACCCCAATCCATTAATCTTGGATTAGAACATAACCGTAGTTCCCTTGACCGGATCTAAAAAATACCATGGACCGAAAACCATCGTGCCCAAAACCATGTGCGAAAACCATGCACAAAACCATAAGTAGGTCTGCCCACGTAATATAGGGTCCAAAAAAAAATTCTCAGGGCGCTACCTCGAACCCCGTAGAGGGGGGCTACTACCCCCCTGTGACCCCCCCGCTGCACCCAGGGCAATGAAGGGGGTGTTGGCTGCCCCCCAGCTTAACTACTGGGGCTAGTCGTGGAAAGAATATAACACAACCCAACAATGTGACATATAGTTGTTATGTCGCCCTCCTCCATCAACTCACCTTGAACCAAATTGACACCTTTGTTGGCTTGATCGTCCACCAAAGTTTTGTTCTCTCTCTTGATATGATAGAACTCCAAAATTTCAAATTTATCCATGATCAATTGGATTCTTTGTAGAGTTGATCTTGTATTTGGGTCGTAGCAATGATTCAATTTGATACATTTTTGAATTGTAATGAGAGAGTCTCCAAAGAAATATATGATGATGATCTTGTTAGTATTGACTCGTCAATTTTTATATGTTGAAAGTGGTCAATGATTTGGATGCATATTTATTACATATGATGGTTTTGATTTACTGTTTATGATGAATGTTTTCAAATTCACTTAAATTATAAATATTTGATTCACTTGTTTTAATTATAGATGATTATCATGTTACAATAATTATGTTGTTATTTTATATATACCGGATGTTGTAGATTATATTTTAATGGAGATTTAACAAGTATAATGATGTTGTTAATTTGTATGGATGTTTGTTTCCCTAAAAAAAAATTATAAATGTTAACCTATAAAATATTGCAAATACATTGATATGATTTATAATCATATAACTTATTTAAGAGATATGTTATATTTAACTAATTAAATTGAAATAATACATATTAATTTAGCTGTGTGCAAAACAATAATCAGATTTTGGAAGCAAACAAAGAAGCAACAATGGAAGCCAAATTGGAAGAAAAATTGGAAGCCACACTAGAAGTAAAATTGGAAGCCAAATCAGAAACCAAACTGGATGCATATCCTGGTGCTAAACCTGGCGCTAAACCTGACGCTCAATCTGGCGCTAAACCTGGTGTTATTTCCTACGATTGGAAGCAAAAAAAGAAGCAACAATGGAAACCAAATTGGAAGGAAAATTGGAAGACACGCTAGAAACAAAACTGGATGGAAAATTGGAAGCCACGCTAGAAGCAAAACTGGATGGAAAATTGGAATCCACACTAGAAGCAAAATTGGAAGCCACACTAGAAGCAAAATTGGAAGCCAAACTAGAAGCAAAATTAGAAGCCACGCTAGAAGAAAAATTGGGCATACAATTGGAAGCCACACTAGAAGCAAAACTGGAAGCAAAATTAGAAGCCACATTAGAAGCAAAACTGGAAGCAAAATTAGAAGCCACACTAGAAGCAAAATTGGAAGCCACACTGGAAGCAAAATTGGAAGCCACACTAGAAGCAAAACTAGAAACAAAATGCGAAGTAAAATTGGATGTTAAACTGGAAGCCAAACTAGGAGCCAAATTAGAAGCAATTCCTGGCACTATTTTCGGCGATAAAATGACGATATTCCAAGTGTTATTTACGACATTATTCTTGGTACTACTTACGGTGTTATTTCCGACTAGACTCTAGGAAAATTGTGGGGCGATATTTAAGGCTCTATTTTAGGCGTTATTTATGGGGCTATTTTTCTGGCACTATTTTTGGTGCTATTTCTGATGATGTTTGTGGCGCTAGTACAAACATACCTAGTAGCGCCCAATTTTGCACCGAGAAAGGTATCCAATTCATGAATTGAAGAAAAAAAACTAAATTCTAACGCAATTTTAGGTGTTATTTCCTTGTTTTGTTGTAGTGCATATTTTTCATATGTATCATGAATATATTTCTAATGTATTTATTGTTGCAATATTTTCTAATGTAAAGGTCATTTGTGACATTCACTTAGTAAGAATTTTTGTAGTCAAAAATGAGTTCTAGCTATGAGTTTTGTCCTTAAACTATATATCAAGTGGTGCACTATAAGTCTGAATTGGCAGGTGCAGAGAATGTAAGACTAAGGTGGATACATCTTGTATTCACAGTACTTTCCTAGATAATTGGCAAGTACAACAGATGGCACCCATGTATCTTGACAGACGAAAGTAGGTCCATAGGATGGTCATGGTCAAATTGACGTTAGGCCCTAGAGTACAACATGTTCTTGATTAATCTGAGGTATTAGTGGTAGGATTGGTTTCCAACTAAAACATGATGATAGTTCTTGAAGTAAAAATAGGCGCAAATATAGTTTCTGAGGTGAAAGAAAGTTGCATTTTTCTCACTTGAGAAACAAAGATTGGTTGTAGGCTGAATTTTTGAGTGGAATGATGATTTCGTAGTTGGAAAGATAGAAAGGTATTTGATACATCAAGGAGGTCATTAGAGCTTGATCCAAGAGAAGCAAGTGGAAGCATTGTAGTAGCAACAGTGGAAGTCAAATGATGATGAACAATGGTAAAATCGTGTGAATGATGCAGAATCATGACCATATTGTAATATTTGTCACACATGTATTTATAGCAAGTCTATAATATCATGTTTAAGTTGATGTATTGGTCCTTGAAGTAGTTTGTGTTGATTTTTACACTACACTCAAGAATCAAGTTTGAGTCTAAGATCACGATCACATACACACTTAAATTCCACAACACTTATACGTTGCACAACGAAATAACAAATAGTAGTGAATCAACTAGTACACAAGACAAATTTAAACCTAATACTTATTATATTACAAATATTTAATACAGCAATATTAGGGCTCTCGTACCAAGGATCATGGCCCTTACAATCTTCCTTGATATAAGACAACAAATAGGGCTTGGTAACAACAACTATGATGACCAATCTACCCTGAACAAAGTAAGTTTGACATACTTTGTTGATGTAGCACTACCACAACCCTTTCAGCGCACATACCTTGAACACATATGATAGGTACTTTTCCTTCCCTTCCGCTATCAACCTTCCTATTACTCCAAGAGTGACTAAAGTTTGGCCCAAAAAAATGTTCCCACTAGCTGCTCTCCTGCTCCTCTACGAGTTCCAACTCTTAAGTTCTCAACCACTACCCACTTATTGCCTCTTTGTTGCTCCAAAGATGACAAGAATTAAGGCTTGTAGGTTGCCCTCTTATCTCTAGTTTAACTCACTGTCAATCACTAAAATAGGGCATAATGACCAACCCTCTTATCATCAATCCTCCACCCTTGATCTCAATGAACTAGAACCCAAACAACCTACCCTCTTAACTGTGATAATCTCTCCCTTACTCATTATACTAGGGCTCCCCAAGAAACCACTAGCATCCCTCCAACAAAATGTACTTAGGCTGCTTCAACAACTGTCCAAATTAGACCTATCATTCCTTAGAAAAACATCAACACATAAAAACAACCCATACCTTTTTAGGACAGCTTATTATGTCCTCAAAAACATGGCCTTGTCTACAATGTAGTCTAATATTTTTAGCCTTGTCCAAGGCTTCCTATAGAAGCTACAGGATTGCTTCAAATTAGTCTAATAATACTCAAAACACCTATGCAAATCCTCCTCTACATGACATTATCTCATGTGCTATAACTTGGCCCAATTATCACAATTGTTCCAAGGATAAACGACGTCCATCCAACATCAATTAGGGCTTGGCCCTCTTGCAATACTCAAAGATAAAATTCAACCTATCACAAATAATTCACACTATCAAAACGTGCACAAAATCTGCCCTACAACTCGACCAGCAATCACCTAACTTGGACTCTTTCAAAACACAGAAAAGATTCTCCACAACTCGTCCTTTCTTCACTTGGAATCACTACTATAGGCCTCCGACTGCCTCATATTCCTTCCTCCTATGATGTGTTGCACTTGGATGTTGTGTGATCAAATAAGCCTTGCCTCACCCTTATTTATATCTTCCCTTGGTGAAACGACTAGCCCTCTAAAGGACACATTTCAAGCCTCGTCAGCTTGAACATCGCGTCATTATCCAAACTCGTATAAAAAAAAAAAATCATTTCCCTCATTTGATCAAAGCCTCCATGGTTTCCTTAGGTCCCCCTAGCTCCTTTAAGGGTGATATACTTGCAACAATGAACAAACCATCAAAATCACACTTGGTTTTGCACCCACAACTTTGGGTGTAAAACCTGCTTCTTGGTTATTTCGCCCACAAATCCCATGTGGGTCAAACTTCTCCCAAACCTTGTACCCTGGAGTTTGGGAGTACCTCCCAAGCTACACAAATGAACACTCCCTCTTAGCGAGTGAGGTACTTCCACTACTTAGAAGTATCTCGTCATCATCATCATTGGTGACACTAGCCCAACTCCTAGTGTTCACTACTACAACATACCCTATGGAATGAACCACTCTCCTCTCGATAGTGTCTCTTCCATCAGAAGCCTCCTGCTTCTTCTTCCTTTCCCAATAGGCCTTGATGTCATCCCATGGTTCCTACTTGCCAACTCTAGAAGTCCCCTTACTTCCCACTGACCATGTGCTCTTTTTGGGTTGCAAATTATCCCTCTGAACCTACATACTCTCGCTAGAACTTGGCTCCCTCTAAGCCTCAGGAACCTACACCTACTTCTTCTCATTATCTATAGGCTTTCCTATCAACCAATATAGACCATACTCCTTAAATCCAATGACAACTCCAACAAAGTTAGAGCCTATGGGCCCGAGTCTCGCTTTCCCATCCTATAAAATCACCTCAAACCCCTTTTTCTTAATCACTAAGACAGACAACACATTGTATCTGAGTTTTAGTATAAACAATACATCTTAAACTCGCAACAATCAATGTAACTCCATCTTGAATGGCATGACACATGATCCTATGATTTCTTTTTTACTCTTATCGCAACCTCCATGTGCAACTTCAAGTCCCATTTAGTTAGAGTCTCAAACACATCATGGGAACATGTAATATAATTTGACACACCATTTTCCATGTTCCATGCAGTCTCATCGATGGTACTCTCAAAGAAATGAGACGCCAGAGTAAAATATTCATCCTCCAACCTTCTCGAGAGGTCATCTAGCTTCGAAGAAGTAGTAACACCTGTTGTATCCTTCCTATTATTCTTCTCATTATCTCCCTTATTCTTCTTAGGACACTTCATTGAACAATGAATATATTTGCCACAGTTGAAACACTTCAACTAGCTCAAGTCCTTATTTTCCTTTCCCATCATTCTCCCTACAAGAGCCATGTTATCATCAGAATTCTTCTTCTTCTTATGAAGATCCTTATCTCACATTCCTTCTTAATGAATTCATCCCACAACTTGTTCCAGTCTAGAAACTTCTCTCAAGAAACAATCCCTTTGATGAAGAGTTTCCATTCCTCGGTAAACCCTTTCAAAGCAATCCCCGTCGTATCTAAATTTATAATAGTCTCACCAATGGCAACAATTTCATCTTGAACTTGAAACTGTCTCATCATATACGAAGCCACTCCTTCACCATCCAACATCTTGGTGCTCTTCAACTTATCTTTCAATACCAACAGTCGATTCTTGTTCTTATTCTAGAACAAGTTCTAAAGATATTTCCACATCTCATGGGAAGAACTCTTCCTACACAAATGAGGTATCAAATGATCTTTGACACCATCTAGGATTATCAACTTCACCTTTGCATCCAACTCCTCATACGTTTCCAACTCCTTATGGTTTATTGGTTTCTTGATTTCCTTGTCAGCAAATTCCCAGATCTTTTTCACTATCAAACCAACTTGATACTTTCCTTCCACAGACTATATTTAGACAACCCATCTAACTTGTCCTCATATTGCAGACCAACTGAAAACTTTTTCATTGCTATTACGACTTTAATAACAATGGAACCAACTCCCTCTTGAGTTGTATGTTGTGCAAACTTTGATTCATTGGCCCTTCAAAGTAGCTTTGATACCATGTTGATTTTTCCACGGCACTCGAGAATCAGGTTTGAGTCTAAGATCATGATCACAAACACACTCAAATTTCACAAAACTTCTATTTTTCACAATGGAATAACAAATAGCAGTGAATCAACTAGTCCACATGAAAAAATTTAACCCAACACTTGTTATATTACAAATTTTTAATACAGCAATCTTAGGGATCTCGTACCAGTGATCATGGCCCTTACAATCTACCTTGATACAAGACAACAACTAGGGCTTTGTATCAACAACTATTATGACCAATCTACCCTAAACAAAGTACACTTGACCTACTTTCTAATGTAGTGCTACCACATCCCTTTCAGTCCACGTAGCTTGAACACAACTGGTGGGTATTTTTCCTTCCCTTCTACTGATCACACAACTTCTACTCCCTCAGAAAGTGTGCATCTTCAACTCCACTAACTACCACTATCAACCCTCCTGATGCTCCAAGAGTGACTGAACTTTGGCCCAACAAAATATACACACTAGTTGCTCTCCTGCTCCTCCAAGAGTTCCAACTCTTAGGGTATTCACCATTTCCGCCTTCTTTCCTCTTTTTTGCTCCAAATATGACAAGACTTAGGGCTTGGAGGCTTCCCTCTTATCTCTGATTTAACTCACTGTCAATCACTAAACTTGGGCACAATGACCAACCCTCTTATCATTAATCCTCCACCCTTGTGGTCAATGAACTATAGCCCAAACAACCTACCCTCTTAACAATGAAAATACTACCCTTTCTCATTGTTCTAGGGATCTCCAAGAAACCACTAAAAACCCTCCAACAAATTGTACTTAGGTTTCTTCAACTACTATCCAAACTGGACCTATCATCCCTTAGAAAAACATCAACATGGAAAGACAACCCATACCTTTCTAGGATGGCTTCTTTTTTCCTCAAATACTTGGCCCTATGCACAATGTAATATGATATTTTTGACCTATCTAGGGCTTCCTATAGTAGCTACAGGACTACTCCAACTTGGCTTTATAATCCTCCAAACACTTGCGCAAATCCCCCTCTACAAGGTGTTATCTCATGTGTTTTAACTCACCCTAATTATCATAGTTGTTCCAAGGATAAACCACCTTTGTCCAACATCAATTAGCACTTGACCCTCTTGCAATACTCAAAGATAAAAATTAGTTTGTCGCTGAGAATTTACATTATCAAAACGTGCACAAAATCTTCCCTCCAAGTCCGCTAATATTTATCTAACTCAACCTCTTCCAATACATAGAAAATATGCTCCACAACTTGTCCTTCCTTCACTTGGAATTGCTCTTATAGGCCTGAAAGTCGTGGTTGCCTTAGATGTATTCCTCCTATGATGCATTGCACTTGGATGTTGTGTGGTCAAATGAGCCTTTCCTCACTCTTATTTATACCTTCCCTTGGTGCAATGACTAGCCCTCCAAATGGCACCTTTGAAGCTTGGTTGACTTGAACATCAGGTCATAATTAGCCCAACTCATATAAATAGAACATTATTTTCCTCATTTGATCAAAGCCTCCATGGTTGCCTTAGGTCCCCTTCACTCCTTTGGGGATACTCCACTTGCAAAAATTAACAAACCATAAAAATCACACTTAGTTTTATGCCCACAATTTTGGGTTCAAAACTGACTGCTTGGGTACTTCACCCACAAATCCCACGTGATTCAAACTTATCCCAAACCCTATACCCTAGGGTGTGGGATTTCCTCCCAATATACACAAGTCAACAATTTTGACATGGTATCTCCATGAGTTGGAGTGTGTATGTACATGTATCTATGTAATATGAAAATGGCATATCATTGTAAGACCTAGAGAGGCATGCATACCCCTTTATCATGTGACCCTGATGATGTCTTGATATCTTGCCTAGTTTAGTTCAATAACCTTTGTTAGGAATTTATTTAATAGTCTGAGGAGTGGACCATGTTGGTCGTAGAATTTGGGGGATGAAGTTTTACATTCGGGGGGAGTTCATCAATAGGTTGAATCAGCCATGTACATGAAGGGACATCCTACTAGACCGATGATTATAGTGGTTAGGTACCTATGCATTCCAATGGATGGTTGTTTCTTTATATGGACATCGAAAGTCTAGTGATTTCTACATGATCGAGATGCAAAGCCGAAGTGCTACTGTTATAGGCCATTTTTTCACATCTTGTCAATAGGCCTTCAAATAGGATCATTCACATCCTTTGAACACTTTGTCATCCTCCCTACACAAATCCCTAAGTATGCCTCTCTCATATCCCTGATTTTCTTCCTAAAATTGCCTCATTTCAGTCATTTTCAAGACCAGCGCACCCTCATTGTCTAGCGTTGACTTCTAGGTTGTCCTACTTTGGGCATGCGTTGATCACCTGCAAGTTTCCTTATGTTTGGGGTGCGTTGATTTTAGAAATTCCAGAAAACAAAAAAGGATCTTGGAGCTTCCTCTTCCAGGATCTGTTGTAACTATTTACCTTGGATAAAAGTCTTGAATCCTATCCTATCCTACCTTGGAGTTTTCATCCCTTATCCCTTGAGCTCATCCTCCCATCAAGAGTGGATCTCAAGCCTATATTGGTAAAAGGATAAGAATTTATGAACTACCTCCCTCATTTATATATTTACAGCCATCCATAGGCAAAGGATTGCATTTTGGAGATTTATTCTACCCTTATGTTGTTGTTGTGAGAGACATTATTCCATGCATTAGGGTGACTAGAGGTGCACTTTGTGGCAAGGAAAGGACAAGTCAACTTGGAGGAGATCTTCTACAAGATCAACACCTAATTTTGGTTGTAACTCACTCCATTTCTATTAATGCAAAGACTTCTTTTTTTCGTATATATGATGTTATGATTACATGTATTTTAATACCATGTTGATCTATTGAATAAAGTGATTAGAATATGCTACATAGATATGGTAGATTGTTAGCTCGTGTTGTCCGATTGTGCAGGTTCTTATTATAGCGATCGGAGCTAGGATTGGAGCTTACAAGCCAAGGAAGGAGAGAAGAATAAGACATATTTTGGGTAGGCTCCATCATGTCATCTATTTACTTTAAGGAAAACATCAACTTTTTTGTCTTTTTATTGTTCTAGATCAGTCCACCAGGCCTAGGGAAGGTACTTATGTCTGCAATCATAGATTCAGTATAACAAGTTGCTGACCATACTGGGGCCACGTTTCAATGGACAATGGATTATGCTTCAACAAGCAATGGATTATGCTTTTCACAAAATTAAACACATTGTGCAGCCTTATTTGGACGATCGCCCCGCTCATTCTAAACATCAGACTGGTCACCCGATGCATCTTAGGGTTGTTTTCTTACAGTGTAGACACTATAATATTCAACTTAATCCACACAAATGTGTGTTCTGTGTTAGTTCTCATCAAATTCTTGGCTTTTTCATTTCAAAACATGGAATTCATATCGATCCTCTGAAAGTACAGGCAATCATTGATCTGCTTGTGCCTTCTTCTCTCGTTCAGCTTCAATAACTTCTAGGGAAGTCTAACTTCCCGCAAAGTTTCGTCCCTAATGAAGTTGATTTGACCAAAGGATTCACTTGCCTTCTTAAGAAAGGGGTTCCCTTCCATTGGGACAATGTTTTTCAAAAGGAATTTGATGCCTTGAAAGATGTACTGGTTTGAGCATCTCTTTTATATCCCCCTGATTACCAGCATGACTATTTCTTGTATCTCGTTGCTGCCATTTCTACTATAGTAATGGTATTGGTCCAGGAAGATGAGGTAGGGACTAAGCATCCCATATATTATCTGAGTTGGAATCTCAATGATGCCAAATTCAGGTATACCCATGTAGAAAAGTTGGCTTTGGAGGTCATTCAAGTTGTCCAAAGGTTATGCCATTACATCTTGCTCCAAAAAAATATGGTTATTTCATATTGAAACCGTATGACATATATTTTTTCACGTAAATTGTTGGGGGATAAATACTCTAAATGGATCATCATCCTACAAGAGTTTGACCTAGAATTCATCAAATCCAAGTCAAATAAATCCCTGGTTTTTGTTTAGCTTATGTGCAACCTTCCCTCTCCTAATTTTGAATCGACATTTGAAGATTATGTCTCTGACAAGTCATTGTTTCTGATTTCTTCATCTAACCTGTGGTATGGAGGCATTTTGATATATCTACTGACCCAGACTTTCTGGTCTGATACCTCTTGCTTCAAGCAGTGATGTATTCGATACCAAGCCAGAAATTACATCATTATTGGTGACACCCTTTATCGATGCAGTGTTGATACGATTTTAAGAAGGTGCCTCACATATGAGGAGACCAAGAAATTCTTTAATGAATGCCACTCAGGGACATATGGCGATCATTTATATGGTTATGCTACCGCACAAAAGATCCTACATGTTGGTTACTTTTGGCCTACCATTTTTTCACAACTATATTCTCATTGTCCAGAGTCATGCATGCCAAATTTGTGATCGTAAGGCCCGTCCTCTACCCGCTCCATTGTATCTTGTTATCACCGTAGGTCCTTTTGAAAAATGGGGTATTTACTTCATGACATGTAACCCTCACTCAGTCGGGGGGCATGGTTATATCATTGTCACAGTATATTATTTTACTAAATGGGTCGAGGTGATGCCTACATTTAACAATATTGGCGAAACGACTACATATTTCTTCTTTAATAATGTTATCACACGGTTTGGTGTTCCGCAAGACATAGTTACAGATCATGGAAAGCATTTCTAGAATCATATATGTCCAAACTAACTGCTAATCCAGGACTTTCCCATGAAATTTCCACTCCCTACTATCCTCAAGCTAAGAGAAAAGTTGAGGCTATCAATAAATTTCTCAAAACTATGCTTCAACGTATGTTAAGGGTCCATAAATCACACAGGCATTTGCTTCTTTATGCTACCTCGTGGGAGTACTGAACCTCAGTTAGAGTTGCTACTAGATTTATGCATTTCTGTTGGTTTACCAGGAAAGTTCCAACCTATGTGGCTAGGTCCATATATTGTCAAGTGTGTTCTTACTAAAGGGGCCTATGAGTTAGTCGATTTTGATCGAGTTCCATTGGCGCAGCCTGGAAATGGGTTGTACCTAAAGAAATACTATGCTTGATCTCATGTGTAGTACACTATGTACATATTGTGTATAGGTGTGTTGAGTGTGTTTGTAGTGTGTCTCTTCAGAGTTTCCTACGGTTTCTGTTGATCCCGTTTACGTTTGATTTGCAGATGTTGGCATCACTTGAACTGTATTTTGGTTGTGCTAACGGTGTTATTCGTAGTAATCAGAACCTATCCTCTGCAACGTGGGCTATCTTTTCTCCAAATGGAAATTTAGTAAGTCTACAATGGATTTGTATCGGTCGCTCTACCAACAACATCGCTGAGTATAGCGCAATGTTTGAGCTACTGTCTGATGTTATTTCACATGGTATCCATCGTTTAGTCATCAGACTTGAATCATAGCTCGTGGTACTACAACTCACTAATGTTTATTCAGTTAGAAGTCCTACCATCCTTTGCATGTTCTTAAGGGTTCGCCTTCTAGAAAGACACTTTGATTTCATACAATATGAACATATTTCTAGAAATCTAAACACATTGACAGATGCTCTTGCTAATCATGTTTTAGATAGACATTTGCAACGAATGTAAATAAGTTTCAATACACATCACATCTATTGAAAGCATAATAGGAACACGAAAACATTGAAGATAGATATATATAAATTTTGGTTTTACAAAATTTGTGCCCAAGACACATATGGCCACACAGCCCATATAAAAAACTACATGCAAATATTTAAGTAGACTAATCAAAATGCTCCTGATAATGTGCCACTGCATGAGCTATCTTACGCAGTAGCCAACCAATACCTCTCGGCACTCCTATGGTGTGTTGCTAAAGTTGCATCAGAATATGGTCGATCACGGTCTCATATATCCTGTGTGTCAACCCCTCCATGTGGTGCTCCACCTCTATTAGGGTCTCGGCTACATTGAGATCTTGTAATCATCTTGTCCCACTGCAGCAACCTGTACTGGTTCCACTACCTGATGTGGATGTTCTCCTGCATGACAGATATATGAAGCACCTATAAGTCGAACAGGCCCAATATTTGCATGAACAAATCAATAATTTAATCTTGGAAACATCAAAAACACAAAAAAAAATGTAAAAATGTAAAAATTCAAAAATTCAAATGGTTGAAATATCTTACCTATAACACCCCATCACTCACCCTTAGGAAGCACAAGCTCAGGGTTGTCACGGAAATCCATCCCTGTGTATGGATAATCATTGATCATAATGAACTGTCTACGTAGCCATCCAAAGAAGGCTTGTGAGAAATTGATCGCCGACAAACCTGCATGTCGGGACATATGATCTATCCACCTCCACATCTGTGGAACCCTCAGATTAATGGGCTCAAGTGTAATTTGTTAAGGCTGTAGTAATGGAACCCGCTCTAGAGAAAAAGAGGCAAAGATGGAACTATAGCCAAAAAAATTCAACTTTCCCTCTCTTGCTTTAGACAGTTGTTCCTTCATATTGACCAACACTCCCTCACTCCAGTTGAGTATTGTTGGCTCCAAACACTCCACACCATACTACATGTATAATCTGCTAGCTACATGAAGTGTTGAGAAACGCACCAATATGGAAATGATGAATATATTGTTCTTAAAGGCAAGTGGGTTACATATTTTATGCTAATTTTTCCATCCCTAGTTGGCCTGGCTCGAGGTTTGTAATAAGTGGCAATATAACATTTCACCGTTTCTCCACCCCTTGTGCCACCTAGGAGAGAGATGGGAGCACCTCTCATGGATAAACCTGTCAAAAAATATAGGTCTTCTACCGTTATCTCGAGCAAATGTTCCCCAAATTAGAATGCAAGTGCTTGAACATCCCATGAATGAACAAGATACTATATTAATTCCATCTTCTGCCTCATACAAGGAAACCAGAAGAATTTCAACAATCCACATTTTTTTAGTGCGTGGATGGTATAAGACTCATTGGCTTCATACAAATCTTGTTATTCATGTTCTCTTTCTCTGCATATAAAGGCCATTTTGTGCTAATAACAATGTAAACTTTGAAACGAGAACTGATAATGCTACCCGTTTCGTAGAGATAGCAAAAAAAGTGACTCGATTTTGAAAAGGGTTGATGCAGAACACACATGTTTTTTTTAGAGCATAGTTATTGGCACTTTAAATTTTTTTATGTACATTGTGTTTTAGAATGGTAGTGATTTTCATGTTGATTTTAAAAAGTGGTAATTCTGCATCATACCCTTTTTTTAAAAAGACCTATTTTTTGACTTTAAATTTTCTAATGTATGAAATGTAAATAATTATTTTCTAAATTTAATAATTTTGTGAAGTGGTTTTCTTCTTCATATTCTTTTTTCTTTGTAGTGAGGTTTTTATTGTTTTGCATATTTAAAGAAGAATGTCAATATTTTGAATTTTCGATATTCTACATATTTATACATCGTTAATTAATTTTTCAATCCACATGAAATAATTGTATCTAAAAAACAATAATTTTTAACAATTGACATAAAAATAACCATTTTTAACATAAATATAACTAAAAAACTACACGTTTTGATAATTTTTTGCTAAAAATGACATGTCAAAATCACAATTTTTATAGGAAAATTTTAGCTAAAAATGGTTAAATAATAGTTTTTTTTATGAATTTCATGTCAAAAAAGTAATAATAATCACTGTTTTTTTTCAAAAAATAATGACTAACATAAAAATTAATGTGAAAATGACATAATAAAAATATTGAATGCATAACAACCTTAATTGAGTGCTTATTCTTCTCATAAAATGTCAAAGTCAAAACATTACAAGTATAACTAATTAATAGTTACAAAAAATGAGCTTGATTTCCAAGCATAACTTAAATTTAATCAACAATGTCACGTAATCCAAACTCTTCGTCCTCTAGAGTTTCATCATTGTCTTCTTCCACAATATTTTCTGCTTCATTTTTCTCATTTTCCTCTTCTAATGGATCTTTGATGTCTGTGAATCTCCCAATGTATGCCTTTCCAATCATTCTGTGTAATGGTGGTTGGGATTCCTTTGCCTTTTTTGCCACACGTGATTCACTAAAATCCCCTTTCTTCAACCCAATTTCTTGCATTGCATCTGGAAGAAATTGAAGAGCATTAATTCTTTGCTGAATAAAATTGCACTGTATTGGATCTTTTTCAATGGCAATGCAATTTCTTCCTTTTTGAAGGCAACATGCTAGTGTTGTACCTAATTATCAAGCACAAAAGAAATAATGAAGTAAATTAGTAGAATGACATATAAATTAAATAAATTCAATTCCATATAATAAAACTTACCTGAGCCAGAAAATAAATCCAGAACCCAATCTCCTTCATTTGAACATATGTCTATAATATAGTTAATCAATAACTATGGTTTTTGATAAATGTTAACTATCTCTCATTTTTCTTCTTTGTCTTCATATGTTAGTTTTCTCACAACAGCGTCATAAGTTAGTTTTTGGCTATGACTCTTTCCATCTACCCGATTAAAAATCATAGACATATAGCTATCATCTTTTGCCCAACTATCAATATGGATGAACTCACAATCATTTATAAATAGTTGATCTTCACGGTTAAGAAGATTTGACTTTTGCCTATAACAAGAAATAGTAAAAATTCAATTAACTTGTACATAAATGAATTTTTTAACATTAATCAAATATACATTTTAAACGTCTTACCATGTAAGTTGCATCTTTGAATTTGTTTTCCCCTTGATGCTTGACAATAACATTGCCAATTGTATGTCTGAATGAAATGTCACAAATCTCCATAATGGTGATGACGTGACTTCTAAAAACCTTGCAACCACTTTACTAAGAGTTTGATAAGTATAAGGGTCACTATCATAGTCAATGTTTGGAATATTGAAACCATGGGGAATATTTGCAATAACTAGAGCATAATCCCTTTTAGGTATGAGTTTAGCAATGTCTTCATAGTTGCCTTGTATTACTTGATATTGAATAGTGTCAAGCCCATTCCAAATGAAATGAGTAAGAGTTGGATCAAGTTCAACATTCTTAAGACGTTGCTTCTTTAGTCTTTCGATCTTAATTTTTTCAATAAAGGTTCTGAAACTATCTGGTGCTCCATTTGCATCCTTCTTCATCTTTTATAAAATAAACAAATATATGTATAAGTTATAAATTAAAAATAGTATACAGATGAATAAAAATGAATGTATAAATCAACATACCTTTTTAAATGCAAGATAATAAAAAAATTAATGTTGATGTATAACTTGAATCTGGATAGTTGCGTACAACATCATCCCAACTATCTTCATTCAACAATTTAACTATTTGTTCTTGAATTTTCATGTAAACTTTGGGACTGCATAGATAAAGTAAAAAAAGTTAACATAATGATATGTATAACAAATACTACCAAGAACAATATGTTATATTTAAAAGAAAATTATAATCTAGAAATAAATAAAAATAATTCAACAAACTTACTTTTGAAATACTTCAGACATTTCCTCCAATGATTATTCCCCTGACCTCACACGAGATAATATTGCTTTGACAAGGTTTTCATCCTTCACTCCTTGCAATACTCTCCAAGGTGTGATAGTCATATCTTCTGGAAGTTGCTTCATTTCAGGACCTGATTTACTGTTGCTATATATCAATGGTTTAGACCTTTTGACCTTCTGGTTTTTAATGCCAATGTTCTCCCACATGCTAAAAATCCCATTAATCAACTCCCATATCTCTCCAGTTCTAAATGCCAACTAGAAAATGTTATCAACACCTCTGAATAAATGAATAATTTTGTCACCTTTGCCACCTTTTGAATTGATTTTCTCTTCAATTTGATAGCCTATTTCCATACAACATTTCTTTCCAAAATCTACAGTAACATTTATCCTATCCCCACCACATTTTTCTTCAAATTCACTATGAATAAATCTAACCCTTTGGATAAAAGTCATAGACATCCTATATTTATTATCTGAATTATGATCTCATGCCACTAACTTTGCTTCTGTATCTGATAAACCAGCATAAATGATACATTTCATTGTTTCAAAATGTGGGTTATTGGAATGTTCCTTCATCAATTGTCTTTGAGCTTCTACAGAATGGTTCCCCCCAAGAACATAATAATTGTATTCAAAACATTTTGACTTATCAAATGCTTCTTTGTTGGGAACTTGAATTGGATCAACAAGAAGCACATAATTAACCACATGATCATATGGATTGTACCTCATCAATGTCTTCAAGTTGTGAACATGCAGATGGTGTGGCTTTCTGATTTGATATTTACATTGTCCTTCACTTGCCTTATAGATTTGTCTGACATTAAGTTGAAATGTACGACCACCCTCAATTAAGTTTCTCTTTGTCAAGTTCTGTCGAATGGCATTTTGTTTTGTTTTGATAATGCCATCCTCTAAATCAGCTCATGGTGTAATGATTTCTTTTCTTTCTTTTGAAGTTTCACTAGGTTCTTAACTGTTGGTAATGACTACTTCAAAATGTTCAACTTTACTTTTCTTCCTCATAACATTCTCATCATTAACTGGAACAAATTTATTCTTGGGAATTATTAATTTTGGTCTTTTATGGCTCTTCTCAGTTCCAATTTCATCCTCAGTAATGACAACATATTCTTCACTGCCAGTTTCAACTTCCTCGTCTTTAAAAGTAACTTTTCTACCTTTGCTATATTTATCCACTAAAGGATTTTTTTTCTGATCCCTTGGATGAAGTTTTGTAGCATCATGAATTACTTCATTTTGCTTGTTTGTCATATCTTCTTCTAACACTGAGTAGAAACTGCTGACAACTTTCATAATATCATGCTCTATAAAATGAATGCCTCCCAACCTAATTGAACAACTTTCAACAAAATTTTGCCAAACAAAATATCATATGTCAATAAAAGCAAAGTTATAAAAATATAGTGAGACAGTTACAAGAACGCAAAACACAAATATAAATAGCAATACTTATGATATTTTGTGTCATCTCATTTACAATTTGTTTACACAACTTTGTGGATACCTCTCTCATGTCATACAATGAATATGATAACTGGTATTTAATCCTTTCATGTGACTTGGGCGGTTTTGTAAGTATGTAAACAAATTCAATGTATGGTATCGAACACATGTCTATGACCTTTCCCATCACCTCATAAATTCCATTATCATTAGGTATATCAACATATAGATATATCTGCACATTTTGACTTTCTCTTTCTTTCACATACCAGACATTTGATGGAAGTTTCATTTCTTTTGATTTCTTCCAGTATGAAATCATCTTCTTATCGTTTGAGTCACTTGAAAGATTTGTAGCCATCAGCTCAGGTGGGGTTCGTTCACCAATGTTTTTTGAAGATCCACCTTTAAGAGTCTTTGGTCCAGAAAGATTCACAGAAATCTTCTTTGATGTCATTTTCCTGAAAAAAGACACATATAAATCAGTAAATCACAAAAAATAATAACTTAAATTAACAACGAAAACGATAAATGATAATTAATTTTATAAACCATAACAATTTAAAAAAATAAAATTAAATTAAAAAATACATCACCCTGCCGCCGCACCCTGAAAATCAGCCGGCCAACCGAGTCGGTTGTTGGGTCCGCACCCCTAGCCCACCCTAGCGGCCCAACAACTTCCCTCCCTCCCGAACCCTAGCCCTACCCCAAACCGGCAGCCCAACGACCCACGGGGGTGGCCTATACCTCTATAGCGGCCCTTCCTCGCTTGACTTCTGATGAGTGTGTATTTTTCGGGCGATTCCTGGAATCGGTCACCACCCCCGCAGGTCATTGGGTCATCGGGGTGGGGCGGGAGCTGTCCGGGAATCGCCCCACCACCCCTGCAGGTTTTTGGGCCGCCAGGGTGAGGCGAGGGCCGGCCGCAGCCCCTCACCCCACCCCGGTGGACAACCTTCGCCCCACCCCGGTGGCCCAACGGCCCACGGGGGTGGCGAGGCAATTCTGGGAATTGCCCCGCCACCCCTGCAGGCCATTGGGTCACCGGGGTGGGGTGGAGGTTGTCTGTCGGGGTGGGGCAGGGGGCTGCGGCCAGCCCCTGCCCCACCCCGGCAGCCCAATGACCCACGGGGTTGGCAGGGTGATTCCGGGAATCGCCCCACCACCCCCGCGGATCATTGAGCTGCCGGAGTGGGGCGGATTCCCTAAATCGCCCCGCCACCCCCGCGGGTCATTGGGCCACCGGGGTGGGGAGGATTCCCAAAATTTCCCCAACACCCCCACAAGTTGTTGGGCCGCCGAGGTGGGGCAGGGGGTTGTGGCTAGCCCCCGCCCCACCCCGACGGCCTAACGGCTCGTGGGGGTGGCGGGGCGATTCCTGGAATCGCCCCGCCACCCCCGCGGGCTGTTGGGCCGCCGAGGTGGGGCAGAGGTTGTCCGCTGGGGTGGGGCAGGAGGCTGTGACCAGCCTTCATCCCACCCCCACGAGCCGTCAGGCCGCCGGGTTGGAGCATGGTGCCAAGTAACCAGCCCCACCACCCCTAACCTACAGGCCCGTTTGGCCGCCGTGAGCATTACTAGGCCCACCATGCCCACTGCGGACATAGTGGGTAAATTTGGCCCACAAAAAATTTTAATTTTAAAAAGAAATTAAACTTCATTAAACTTATTTAATTTTAAAATTTGCAAAGCAGAAAAATTAACTAACCTTTCAAATGCGAGAATCCTCCATTGAATATGTTGTTGATAGCAATGTAGATGCTCCACAAATTCGCTCCAAGTTTTTTAACGAACCTCAGAAAACCTTGATGTGATGTGAGTAATAGTGATAATGAAATTTATTATATAGGTGAAATTACGGAAATGTTTTACCGTACGGTTAATGTGGGATTATTATTTTTTTTTAATTAAACATGTTAATTTTGTTATGGCGATATAGGAAACTATGATAAAGCAAATATTATGGAATTATTTTATAGCGCGATGAATGTGGGATTAATTTGTTTTAGAAGGTATTATAAAATTTTTAAAAAACATTCAATTGTCTAGTAAATATTATATAGTTTAACTATTAAATTAATTTAGGTAAAAGATTTAGTTTACAATTTTAAATTTAAATATTTATTTCATAAAATAAAATATATATATATATATATATATATATATATATATATATATATATATATATATATATATTTAAAAATTTTCAATAAATTGTAGAATAAAATAATGGAGGGAAATACATGAAACGAAATTTTTGGAGGGAAAAATTTTAGCGAAAATTTTTTGAGGGAAAATTTCATTCTTTAAGCTATATAATATCATTAAGAGAGTTTGCATTTGTATCATTCAACCTCTTCTATTTGAAAGGGATGGATTCTTCTAATAGTGAAGTTTCGCTTTGTGAAGCATCAACATCTTCGTCGCGTAACAACTCTATTCATATTGATGAATATAACGGAAATTCTTCCACTATGAATAGAAAGTCAATTCTTCCACTTAGTCCTAATCCTAAGGACTATGAGAGCAGCACTGATGAAAGAGGAGATGAAGAATTTCAAATAAATAAAGAGTCACGATTTCCACTTAGTCCTAATCCTAAGGATTATGAGAGCAACAACGATGAAGAGCATGATGACGAATTTCAAAAGAATGGAGTGTCACGATGTCCACTTGGTCCTAATCCTATGGGCTATGAGAGAAGCAGTGATGAAGAGCATGATGACGAATTTCAAAAGAATGGATTGTCACAATGTCCACTTAATCATAATCCTAAGGACTATGAGAGCAGCAATGATGAAGAGCATGATGAAAAATTTCAAAAGAATGGAGTATCACGGTGTCCTCTTAGTCCTAATCCTATGGACTACGAGAGCAGCAATGATGAAGAGCATGATGACAAATTTCAAAAGAAATGACTGTCACAGTGTCCACTTAGTCCTAATCCTATGGACTATGAGAGCAGCAGTGATGTAGAGCATGAAGAAAATTTTCAAAGAATGGAGTGTCACGATGTCCTCTTAGTCCTAATCCTATGGACTATGAGAGCAACAGTGATGAAGAATTTCAACTGAATAGAGTGTCACAGTGTCCACTTAGTCCTAATCCTATGGACTATGAAAGCAGCAGTGAAGAAGAACAAGATGAAGAATTTAAAATAATGAAGTGTCACGGTGTCCACTTAGTCCTAATCCTATGGACTATGAGAGCAGCAGTGATGAAGTGCATGATGAAAAATTTCAAAATAATGGAGTGTCACGGTGTCCTCTTAGTCCTAATCCAATGGACTATGAGAGCAGCAGTGATGAAGAGCCTAATGACGAATTTCAAAAAAATGGAGTGTCACGGTGTCCACTTAGTCCTAATCCTATGGACTATGAGAGCAGCAGTGATGAAGAGCATGACAAAAAAATTCAAAAGAATAGAATGTCACGATGTCCTCTTAGTCCTAATTCTATGGACTATGAGAGCAATAGTGATGAAGGACAGGATGAAGCACTTAGTCCTAATCCTAAGGACTATGAGAGTAGCAGTGACAAAGGATAGGATGTAGCATTTTCAGTAAGTAAACAATCACATTTTCAACGTAGTCCTAATTCTATGGACTATGAGAGCAGCACTGACAATGCACATGAGGAAGAATATCCAATAAACATCGAGTCAAATTTTCCATTCAGTCTGAATTCTAAGGACTATGATAGTAGCACTAAAGAAGGGGAAGATGAAGAATATCCTCCAAGTCAGTATTTGAAAAGCACAGCTGATCATAGTGTGGATAACATTCCTCAGAATGATGATGAAAATGCTTATACAAATGATGATCCAATGATGGAGATGTTGCCAAGAAATATTGTATCGAGGAGTAGGAGCAGACATTTTCGTATCAATGCAAGATGTTCTAGTTATACAAGGGGTAGAGTAGAATATCTGACAAGAAGAAGTTCTATCAGCGCTCTCATTTCAAGTGAATGTTGTCAAAAAGATTGCTTGAAACATATGGATTTCAAATTTGCATTAGAGAAAAGGAAGAGATATTTGTCAATGAATAAAAGCATGCAAAATTCATATTTAGTTGGGTGCATGCAATCTACATTGTCAGGTTATGATTATCATATTGGGTCTTTATTTATCTATAGAAAGGCTTTCAAAATGTTTCATTCGATGGGTAATTTTCGTCTCTCGAGAATCCAAGAAAATTTGGAAAAGGATCCCACATTTTATTCATAAGTACATCATAAACGACAGTTTGGGCCATTATCAAATATTGCAATGTCATGGATGAAATATTTATTTTCAAAGCATGGAGAGTGTATGCCAAATAGAGAGACAATACATATTCCAGATAATTTTTCAAGACAAGAAATCTACAACTTATACAAAGAATATGCAGAAGGTGCTGAGGGACATGGTCGGTTTATTACATATCAATATTTTGTGAAGGTATGGAAGAAAGAATTCAACAATGTCCGTATTCCTAAGAAGACAAGGATGGGGATTTGCAGTACATGTGCTTCTCTTAAATCAAAAAGGGACAAATGTGAAGGGTCAGAAATAGGTAAGCATTCATAACTTTAACTTTTAAAATTGTATAGTCATCAACTATGAAAATGTATTTCTTAATGGCTTTCTTTTATGTTGTGTAGATTCAATTGTCAAAGAACTTCAAGAGCATCGCGAACAACAAACAAGTGAAAAGAAATAGTTGTACAAGCATCGAAAGAAGTTTTATGATAATCCGAATAAATATTTGGGTTTGATAATTTATGGTATGGACCAGAAGAAAACACTTTTACCACAATTTGTTCGCACATCCAAAAATTTACAGGAGGAAAATTTTATTCAGTATCACTTGGTCGATTGTATGGCCTTCAACAGGAAAATGTTGTGACAGGTGTACTTCACAGCTCCAAATATTCATAATGATGCACATAAGACAATAACCATAATTCATGATGTGCTTTCTCATTGGTCTGGTAATCTTCCTGAAGTTTTGTATCTACAATTGGACAACACTTGTCGTGAAAACAAAAATCAAGTTGTTTTTGGATATCTAAACATGCTTGTTGAATTGAGAATTTTTCAGAAGTTAAAGATTGGTTTCCTTCTTGTTGGGCACACTCATGACCATATTTATCATATGTTCAGTCGTTTTCAATCACATTAATGAAGTTGGGAGCTTGCCATCATTAATTGAATGTATTAAGAAATCATACATGCCAAAGCCTACTTTTGATGTGTTGGAAGAAACTTTTGACATGCGAAGGTTTATTCTGGGATAGCATGGTGAGGAGAAATGCATTGAACAACTTAATAACATTAGCTTCCAACATCAATTTCGTATCAAAAAAATTGATGGGAAAACACTAATATGGGGCAAGAAGTATTCAACTACTATAAAATGGGCACCGTCATCAGGTTTGGAATTTTTGAAGTTCATTCCAGATCATCCAATATTCACATCAAAAATATTGTTATTACAATCAGTTGGTGAAGTTCATAATGCATGCAGACAGAATAGAGATATAAATTATTCTAAATTCCTAGAAGAAATTAAAAAATGTATTAGATATACATATGAGTACTTTGACATTGTTGATTCAGTTTGGTGGGAGTCATTTTTCAATAATCAAAGTGATATCATTTCAACAACAACAAATGAAGATATACCTTTGAAAAAACCATTTATTTGGCCACAAAATTTGTCAAACGAACATGAGGAAATAAACATTGTTGAACAACAACAATCTCAAGGCATTATTAATTCTTCATAGGCAGAGGAAAGAGAGATGTATATTAGTTCTAGAATATCTCGTGCACAACGTGAAGCCATGAAAGACCTTTACAGGGGTTCAGTATAGGTTATTAAGGATGGTTGCATGATCCCAATGCTAGCAGATGGAGATCCCAATGGCTATCCATTCTGGGTTGCTAAGGTTACAAAGGTCTTTACAGAAAATGAGGATGATACAGGTGTTGAAGTACATTGGTATGCCATAAATACACACCCATTCAATGGTGTGTATAAGCCAGAGATGGTAGTTGACAAAAAAAATGGAAAAAAGAGAAAAAGAAAGGGTACAAATATAAATCGTCTCCATACAGACCTCTTAAAATTGGAGGATGTTGACATACTTGTTTATGACTTTAATTTAACAAAGAGAGGAACTCTTCGCTTCAAAACGATAGAGATTCTAAAAAGGTTGTTACCAAAAGGAACAGTGTTGAGATGGGAGTTTGCTGAAACCAGTCGTAGATTCAGAAGAATTTTGAAACCTGAAATGGCGGGCATGCATGTGGACTCAGATGAGGCACTAGTTGATGAAAGAGAAGAATATGGAACATCTTCGTCTGCATCTAGTCATTCATCTAAAGATGTGAATTTTGATGGTGTGCAAGAAAATATGAGTGATTTTGAATAATTGTCTAAGACATTTTATATAACTCATGTTTGCATCGTATCTTGAAATAAAATTTATGATTCCCATATGGTGTTAAATCAGAAGTTATGAGTCATTTTTATGTTTTTGGATTATATGTCTTAATTATGATGATTTTTATTGTTTAGAATATATACAATGCAACATTAAATTAGAGATATAATGTATGTTTCATTCAATATACAAATAATGAAATTTTGATTAATTTAGTCATGTAATTTGTTCATAATGTCATTGTTTTTTAATTTTATGGTTGAAAAAATTCCAATTTTTTTGTATCTTTAATGTTATGGTTGAAAACAATTAGAATTTTAGCAATCTTTAATGTGATGTTATTATATGTTTAACAACATGGGTGAAAACTAATAGAATTTTAATGTATTTCAGATCCCATAATTTTATCTTTGTGGTCATTACTAAAACATGTTGAATTTATACTTCGGAAAGAAAAATGTTATTCTACCAAATACATTAGTGTGTTTTTTTCGTCATAAACAGCATTTTTTTGCACATAAAAATTCGGTTTTACTAGCATTTTTTAAAAATGTTGAAAATTGACCCTAAAAAAAAAAAACCATCATTCCAGTATCAACACTTTTCGTTTTCAGGGTGTTTTTTGCACCAAAATTTCGTTTTCATTGCCATTTTTAAAACATGTTCAAAATTTACCCTTTAAAAAAAAACCATCGTTCCAGTGTACACACTTTTCGTTTTTAGCATTGTTTTTGATGTTTTTTCAGATTTTTTGGCCAGAGTTCTCATTTTGAGTTTATAGTTCTCGTTTCAAAGTTCACATTGTTTAATGAAGACGTTAAACATCAATAAGGGACTCATTATGATCCATTCCATGCAAGAAAATTGAAATTTTTTGAAGGGAAATTAGTAAACAAACTTTTTATTTGAGGCCAATGCACCTTTATAAGGAGAGACAATGCATTGCTCCCCTCCCTACAGTGTATTTTCACTTAGGTGCAATGCACCTTTCGACTATATGAGGTTGTGTTGGTCCTAAGGCGAGTTATTTAAACCCCAGGCCCCTCAAAAACATTAAAAACTTGCATGAAAACACAAAATGAAACCATGAATTGAAAGAGAAAGGTCTTAGATCTTACCTAGAAGTGATGATGCTTGAAATGATCCACCGAATTGAGCATTATCAGTTGCAGAAGATTGAGGGAAAAACTACTTAGAACTCTCACTGTTGAAGGTAAATGTGAAATGGTAAAGATGAATAGTCATTTTGAATATTTATGGTTGTTTCTTCCATTATTTTATTCATATTTAATGTTTTGACCTAGTTACAACCCATTTTTACCATGAAACAAGTATTTTTAATCCCTTTTGTGATGTTTTGAGCAGGTCGACAGTTGTTTGACAGATTTTGTCGTGTTTTGAACAGATTATTTTGACCGAGGAGCACACTTTTATCACTTTTTTGGGCTCTATAAACTCACGAAAAAGGAACCCCCTAGAGTCCTCTTTCAACTCTTTTCAAACTCCCAAAATATGAAAATATTGTTGAGCACTTGTCTTTTCGAACTCGTTAAAGTAAATGAAAAGACGACTACTCAGTATAAGTTTAACCATTTTCCGGAATCGGATAGACTACTTACGAAAAAAGAATACGTTAGTCGAACATGGCTAAGAGGTTTTCTTGGGTATTATTTTTTGGTTTTCTAGACCTAAGCGACTATCTATGAAAAGGAACCTTTTGAGTTTTTTTGTCTCTTTTTCAAACTCTCTAAACATGAAAATATGTCGAGTTATACCTTCATTGGACTTGTAAAAACACCAAACAACGATGGACTCGTCATTCATGACAGGACCGAAATACTCTTTCTCTTGGTTTGTTAAATATTCTTAGAGGAATTTATCCGAAGGATGAACTTATAGATCAAGCATATGTTATCCTCCTCAAGATTATTAAAAAAATAAAGACATACTGACCAGTATGGTTGGGGAAATTAGGAAAACATGGTACTCCATTTTGTTAATCGCAGCAAGTCTCTCTTGAACGTGACACTCTTCCACTTCATCTCTGTGGTTGTTGGGTTGGGAAACTATTTGTCTTTTGGTTTATCATACCATTTCAAAACCTCCATTTTTTGTTTTGGGTCAATGCTGCCAACTCCGTTCAGTGTCCTTGTTGTGTTCAAGAGAATTCATTCAGTCAATATTTGCTACAATTCTCTTAAGCTTTCATTCCATGTTTATTGCTTTTGATCCAATTCTGTATCAGCATCATTCTGATCATTCTGTCTCAAATCATGATACTCGTTTTGTGTCATTGATGGGGGATACATCAAGGCCCTCCTGCAACGGGTCGCTTCCTATCAACATCAACTCATTATCCATGAAGTTGACTTAGAAACATGCCTTTGGTACCTTGGTGCTTACGTACATCAATGGCAAGTTTCCTCGCTCTCGGCGACAGGTTTTCATCATTGGCCTTCGTCCGAAATATTTTGTGTGGTGTTCAACATCAACTCATTTATTCACACTATACGGATTGTATTGCAGTACCTTGAGAGCCATTAACATCATCGGTGGTTTCTCTTGCATCTGTTAACGCCTTACATCGTTAGCTGGTAATCAGATGGTGTCTACTGTGTTTGACCTTATCTCATTGATTAACACGGTTAGACTCGTACATTAGTTAATCGTGTGAATGAGATAAAAGACCCCAAATCTAGTTTCACCCAGCTGGTTTGCGATTTTCGGAGTAATACAAGATCACAATGTATGATGGATATGATCATACAAACAGTCATCCAGTCATGAGTCCACCATCAGTCATCTGTGGACGTGTCTTTTGATCATTGTACATGTAATGTTAGCTTATGTGTTGAGTATGGGTATGCATCCCTCAACAAAGATGTCATGATGTAAATGTATTGTAACAAATGATGATCTCACCGATTGTTTTTTATCCTAGCTTGTCACAAGGTAAAGAACTTAAGTCATCCGTTGTTATTTATGACTTTGTGCTTTAGGGGGCAATCTATTATAGGCCATTTTGTCACATCTGGTCAATAGGCCTTCAAATAGGATCATTCACATCCTTTGAACACTTTTTCATCCTCCCTACATAAATCCCTAAGTATGTCTCTCTAATATCCCTAATTTTCTACTTGAAACTGCCACATTTCAATCATTTTTAGGACCAACACACTCTGGCCCCTCATTGGCTAGCATTGACTACCAAGTTGTCCTACTCAGGGCCTGCGTTGATCACCCGTAAGTTGCCCTATGTTGGGGGTGCGTTGATTCTAGAAATTCGGGAAAACAAAAAAGAATCTTGAAGCTTCCTCTTCCAGAAGCTTCCAGGATCTATTATAACTATTTACCTTGGATAAAAGTCTCGAATCCTATCATATCCTACCTTGGAGTTTTCATCCCTTATCCCTTGAGCTCATCCTCCCATCAAGAGTGGATCTCAAGCCTAGATTGGTAAAAGGATAAGAATTCATGAACTACCTCCCTCATCTATATATTTACAGCCATCCATAGGCAAGGGGTTGCCTTTTGGAGATTGATTCTACCCTTATGTTGTTGATGTGAGAGGCAATATTCCATGCATTAAGGTGATTAGAGGTGCACTTTGTGGCAAGGAAATGACAAGTCAACTTGGAGGAGTTCTTCTACAATATCAACACATATTTTTGGTTGTAACTCACTCCATTTCTATTAATGCAAAGAGTTCTTTGTTTTCCTATATATGATGTTATGATTTCATGTATTTCAATACCATGTTGATCTATTGAATAAAGTGATTAGATGATGCTACATAGATCTCGTAGATCGTTGGCTCGTGTTGTTTGATTGTGCAGGTTCTAATTATAGTGATCGGAGTTAAGATTGGAGCATACAAGCCAAGGAAGGAGAAAAACATATGACGGATTCTAGGTAGGCTTCATCCTATTATCTATTTACTTTAAGGAAAACATCAACTTCTCTGTCTTTCTGTTGTTCTAATTCAGTCCACCAGACCTAGGGAAGATACTTTTGTCTGCAGCTGTAGATTTTGTATAACAGCTAGGTTGGACCAAATGTAGATTTTGATAATCAAGAGGTTCTTCAGTTAGTAGTGGAGCATGTGCTACAATAAAGATGTAGTTGAAGACCTAAACTTGTCTAGATTAAGACAAGCAGTTGTTAAGGGGAAGTTTTGGAGTATATAACTTCCATTTGCCTTAATATGTGTGATCATGATTATTTAATTATTGAGTTTTTTTGTAATTATTAGGTAGAGTTCTAGTCTCTACGAGAAAGAGTTTGTTCCTATTAGTTAAGAAGTTGTTGAGGCATAGTTGGTTTGAGAGATTCTCTCCAACTAATTAGTTTTCTAGTTTGGTATGTTGTTTTGATATTATCTTAACTAAATGATTTTGTCTCCAAAATAATTTATCCATATTAAAACATATTTATAACATTATTTCATTAATGTAAAGCTCTCAACATAATTGTGTTAATAAATTTCTACAGGTCAAACAAAAAAGGAAAAGATATAATGCACTATAAAAATAACAATCAAAAACTCAAAATAGATTGTAATTATACACTTTATAAATATTATATAATACTGAAAACATATATTAATTTTACGAAGAATTTGATTTATAATTTTAATTATATTTATTATATTTTGTTTTTTTTTAACACTTAATCTAAAATAAATGAAGCTAGCATTCTCAAAAATGTGATTAAAACCAACTCTCAAACGTAGTATATCCAAACATGGTAGTGGTGGTACACTTACTCATGTCTCTTTGAGTGAAATTTAAAAAGTAATTGAGTGAAAAATATTACATTTTTTTTTTCATGGTACTTATTTGGTCTAAGATGTGCAAATTAGTGTTTGAGCACATGGCACACAAATTATTACGAGCACATATAACGAGAGTGATTAGAGGGAATAAGATGGCATTAACAACATTTTAACTTATATGTCTTTTATTATATTTTTAACAAACACTAAATTTTTAATTTATTGAACTTAGGTTCTTTATTATTTTTTGCAAAGTGAAAATGAAAGAGGGTTCAAAAGATGAAGAGTGTATTGCCCATAGTTCTACTTCAATTAACTTTATTTTATATGTTTTTTATTATATTTTTAACAATCACTAAATTAGTGAACTCATGTTTTTTATTATTTTTTGCAAAGTGAAATGAAGAGGTTCCAAAGATGAAGAGTGTATTGCCCATAGTTCTAGTTCAATTAATTTTATTTAATAAATTTACAATGTTAAATATTTTTTTAATAGGTATAAAAATGTATTTATATTTTTTTGAGATTGGAGAAATTAGCAAATAGGTTGGTTTGGTACTTGTGTAATATGGGGTTGATTTTGATCACTATCATTATAATTTTTAAATGTGTATGTATGCTCCTCTTTCAAATATGGGTAAGTCAAGGGATTTGTACCTCGAATCTATAGCACTTCATTTTCACCACACTTGCCAATTGAGCTGCCCCCTGGTAACTAGAGATGTATTCATGTTATGCTATATACAAAGTTGGCATTTACTTGGGGTGGCAGTGTATCATTTATTTTCAAATAGTTTGACCAATCGTGTCAAATTAATTTCATTTCCTCGTATGTGGAAGTTGTTTCATGCCATGCCATATACAAAGTTGGAATTTTCCTAGGTTGGTATTGCACCATATATTTACTAGAAAAAATTTCATAATTATTTATGATTTAATTTTAAAATTTCATCATTGTGCTTATATATACATGTCTTCCTGTCAGTTGGGCTTATCTTGGGTAGAATGGTCGTTATCTCCCCCACCCATGTTCAATCCCCTACGAGTGACGTGATGATGTGAAATATAACCCTCATTCTCGCCCTTGGGTTACAAGAGAGAATGATTCCACTTGAAAAAATATACATGTATTTCTACTTCCATGGTTTGAAATAGATTGAATGTTAGTATGGTAAAACTTTGGAATTGAATTTTTGGATACATTGCTTTTTCTTTCATGGTGTGATGTGCATGAACTCTTAATAGAGTATGGTTTATACATACATACTATTAAATCATAAAATGAAAAGTGCTAATACCCTGAAATGTGTACATTTATATTTATCACCACTATGTATCTAATGTCTAATTTCAAATAAATTATTAATTTTCATATTTCTTTGAACTCTTAATAGAGTATAGTTTATACATACATACTATTAAATCATAAAATGAAAAGTGATAATACCCTGAAATGTGTACATTTATATTTATTACCACTATGTATCTAATGTCTAATTTCAAATAAATTATTAATTTTCATATTTCTTTGAAATACATATGTTGAAAACCAGAATTGCGTGGTGGTACTTTTGCTTTATGCATAAAATACAAAAGCAAAAACAAAAACAAAAGCAGTGGCATTGCACCACATGGCTCTTGTTTATACATATATAATTTTTGTTTTAGTAATTAATGTTTTGTAAAATAGACTTATAGTGATATCAATCTTGTTAATATTTAAATATTATAAAAACAAGTGTTACATGGTAGCTAATACTTGCAATTGAAGTAAAAAACAATAAAGAACTAAAATTGCATATATAGAGTGTGGGAGTTATCATTTTGTATAATTTTTTGTAAATTTCTTATTATTATATTTATTTTCAAATTAATAAAAATAATTAAAAACAATTTTTTCAATATTATAGTTCAAATTAAATTAAATAATTTTTATATAATTATATTCTTAAATAAATAAAACTTGTGTGTATGCCCTTGGGACCTAGAATAGACATTGATTAGGTGTATTGTTAAGTGACTTCTTGATGTGAAGGTCAAAAGTTTGAAACTCCATGGGAAAAAATCTAGTCATGTTAAGGATTGGTGTGGCCCAAGTTGGGTCCGATACCTAGGTGATTTTGATGGCTTAGATGCCACTGGTCCCGTTTCTCAAGCCACAGGTCAAACCTCAATTTTGATGGCTTAGATACCACTGGTCCCGTTTCTCAAGCCACTGGTCAAACCTCATGTAATCTCTCGAGAACTCACATAACTTGACAAACAAACAAAAAATAAATTATGTATGACTAAAGCATATTTTGAATGCTAAGATAAAATGCCTATTAAAAAATTAAATAAACTGATATGCAACTAAAAATTAATACTTTCTGATATCTATTTCAGAAACCAAAAATATAATTTTCCTTTTGAAAAAAATAATAAAATAAATATTCTAATTAAAAAATAAATTTACATTAAAAATAGAATTTATAACCTTTGCTCAAAAACACAAAAGTTTTAAAAATATATTAAACAATAATACTATTGAAAAACACAAATTTATAAAATATATATTATATAATTAATTATCCATTATTATACAATTTTATATTTCTAAAATTTTATTTTAAAAATTAAAATAATATCAGTTATGAAGCTTCTAAATGTTGCAGGAATATACATTTTCTAAATATGTATAAACTAAATATTATAATTCAAAAAAATGTTTAAAATATGTTTAAAATTTTGTATATTATTTTGTGCTTAAAATTAAATTAATATCAATTACGATATTTCTAAATATTGCACAAACATACATTTTCTAGCTACCAGAGCTTCAAGAATCTCTGACCTTGATCATTTAGAAGAAGAATTTAACCATCTCTACAAGGTGTTCATCAACAATGGCTATCAGAAAAACATTATCCAAAAGATATTCAAAGAATCCACAACCAATACCCAAAAAAGGAACTCTGGAAAACCCTAGAATCTCTTTACCCTATATTAAAGGAACCACTGACAAAATCGCTAGAATTCTCACCAAGCATAACATTATGGTTGCCTTCACACCCCCTAACACCATCAAAAACATGCTAGATTCTGCCAAGGACCTAATTGACCCAAAAAATCACAAAGGAGTATACTCAATTCCTTGCTCTTGTGGCAAAGTATATATAGGTGAAACAGGGAGATCCTTTGGCATTAGGCTAAAAGAGCATATTAATGACATTTCAAGAAATAGGTCAGAAAAATCTGGGCTAGCTGAGCATGCTTGTTCCTCCTCACATTATATTTGCATGGAACAAGAAAAATTAATTCATAAGGAAGACCATTATTTAAAAAGAAGGGTAAAAGAAGCAATTGAAATCGAAAATTCCACCAATAATATGAAATAATATGAATAGAGACGACGGACTAAAGTTAAGTGACACCTGAAAACCCCTTTTAAATAAAATAAAAAAGCAATAAACATAATAATAATAATAAATAAATAAATAATAATAATAATAATAATAAAATAATAAATAATAATAATAAATTAATAAAAATAAATTAATAAATATATAAATAATAATAATAACAATAATAAAAATAATAATAAATAATAGATTTATTTTATTTGAAATTTAAATAATACATATTATATTATATTATATTATATTATATATATATATATATATATATATATATATATATATATATATAATAAAATTATAATTAAATAAATAAATAATAATAATATATAATAAATACCTAGCTAAATAAATAGATATTTATTAATTTATTTTTATTTATTTATAATAAATAAATAATAATAATAAAAATAATAATAGATTTATTTTATTTGAATTTAAATAATAATTTATATATATAAATAAACAATAATATAATTAAATTATAATTAAATAAATAAATAATAATAATATATAATAAATACCTATATAAATAAATAGGTATTTATTATAGTAATAATAAATAAATAATAGATTTATTTTATCTGAAATTTAAATAATAAATTATATATATATATAAACAATAATATAATAAAATTATAATTAAATAAATAAATAATAATAATATATAATAAATACCTATCTAAATAAATAGGTATTTATTAATTTATTTTTATTTATTTATAATAAATTAATAAATAAATAATAGATTTATTTTATTTGAAATTTAAATAATAAATTATATATATATATATATATATATATATAAACAATAATATAATAAAATGATAACTAAATAGATAAATAATAATAATATATAATAAATATCTATCTAAATAAATAAATTAAATAAGTATTAATTAATTTATCGTTTATAAGTCTATTACTAATGAAGACAACAGCAATATTTTTCAAATAACTATTAATAAGCTCAGTATCTTTCACGCTCTCTCTTCTCAAAAACAAATCTCATTGCCCGGATGATGGACTCATTAAACTAGTCCGAAAAGTTGGTTTCAAAACTGTTCACAAGTTTTTCCTCAAAATTTAAAAAAAAAAAAAAAACAACAACAACAACATAACATTTTCTAAATATGTAAAAACTAAATATTATAATTAAAAATATATAAAAATATGTTTAAAAGTTTATACACTATTTCTGGTTTAAAAGACATGTATTTTCACTTAATTTCAAAAAACCAAAACAAAAAATGCCTCTTAATTTCAAAGATCTCAAAGATCTTACTGTTTTGAGAAAAATATAGAAAACCAAAAATGTTCAGACCAAAGATGTGGTGAGGGAACTCTAGATTAAATGGCCATTTATGTTATTTGTTGCTGTGTAATTTGTGTGGGATGGTTGGATTTGTGCTATTGAAGAATCCTCCATGGAAAACCAAGAACAAAATCAGAGGTGGCGCTTCAACGTGGCTGAATGGAATGAGAAAATGGTGAGACCAAAAATGTGGTGAGGGAACTCTGGATTGAAAAAGACGTCGCCTTTTTCACGGCTTTGAGTAACAGTGAGAGTAGGCTGCAGAAGGCATTGCATAAATCATATTTTAAGCAGTATATGTTGGACCAAGTTTGAGACTGAAAGGGGTGTGACATCATGGCTTGAATCACGCTTGACGATGGTCCTGCCAAGAGGTAACAACACAACGAAGCCTAGGAGCTGGAGATCAGGTTGGCCATGATGAGATTTAAGCAGCTGTTGGATTAGTGGTTTTGGGCGAGGGTTTTAGTTATAGGTCAATGTTGGGGCCATCAATATTTGTGGAGTTATAGTTTTATTAATATATTAGGATAGTATATTTCACTAGATCTACTAAGTATAGGAGCCGGAGATCAAGTTGGCCATGATGAAATTTAAGCAATTGTTGAATTAGTTGTTTTGGGCAAGGATTTTAGTTATAAGCAAATATTACGATTATCAATATTTGTGGAGTTATAGTTTTATTACATTTGTGGAGTTATAGTTTTATTAATATATTAGGACAGTATATATCACTTGTTAGATCTACCAAGCATAAATCTAATAGAAAACCATAACTCCACCAACCAACTATCAATTTGGACCCATGTTGCCCACTTGACTATGGCGAGCGAAAGGAGGACAGGGATCTGTAAATCCGTATGACCTACCAGAAATAGCCCGGCTTACTCATCGTGATCCTGAAAGGTCTGAAGTGTTGGGCCAATCCCACATCAGGATGTTGACCACCGTAAGGTTGAGGACCATCGTTCCTCAAATTCATTAATGTTGATGAGGGTCTGATGGAGAGCAGAAAAGACACGTCTTTTTGGATGCAGCAGAGAGGCCGAGTAACACATGCATATCTGTGAGGCTAGGAAATTTACCAGAATGCAATCATCGGATAGCTATTCTTCTTCTCATATCTTCACGACTTACAGAGGAGGTACGACTAATTGTGACCAGGGGTTGGTGGATGAGGTGTTGTACCTGCATTCGTTGTGTGGTAGCAAGGTCCCCCAGCAAGAGGAACTCACGCTCAAAATGCTGCTCTTTCCAAGGAAGAGAACAGTAGCAGACAGGTGAAGATTGAACCTGGTGAATCGTTCCAACTGTCATGGAAATTGGAGAAGTCCGAATCCAAGCTTCACAATAACCCATCAACATTTCACCGATCGTAATCATGGAAATCTTTGGCCATGGTAAAATGAGAAGTGTGTTCTTGAATCTATTTGGACTTTGTAAAAGATACACATTGAGCCCACTCAACTCAATGTGTGGGTAGTTGTTAAAGTGACTAGTCTAACAGTGGCCTCAAGTTTAAGATGTAGACAAAGACGCCAAGTACGTCCATGATTGCAAAGAGAAAGATGGTATTTTTGTCATTTAGTGCTATAATCTTCACTAATGTAGTAGCAATTTTTAATCTTTGCCTAGTAAGAAACCAGAAATGAGTTTTAGCATTGATTTTTGTTCTTAAGCTATTTGTTGAGTGGTGTTTTGATTAGCGAGTGTAAAGAATGTAAAATTGAGATGGATATATCATATATTTCGATTATTTTCTTTGATAATTCGCGAGTACAACGAATGTCACCTATGTCTCTCGATAGACACAAATAGGTTCATAAGATGGTCATGGTCAGATCAACATTAGGCCCTAGGCCTTGAAGTACAATAGGTTCTTGATTAATTTAATGTATCAGTTGAAGGATTGGTTTCTAGCTAGAACGTGATCACAATTCTTCGAGTACAGGGAGGAGCATGGACACTTTTTGAGGTGAAAGCAAGTTGCATTTTTCTTGTTTGAGAAAACACAATTGCTTGCAGGTTGGATTTTTTGAGTAGAATGATCAATTTGCAGTGGGAAGGATAGAAAGGTCTTGGATATAGCAAAGAGTGTGTTGGAGCTTGATCTAAGAAAAGCAAGTGGAAGGATTGTAGTAGCAGCAATGGAAGTCAAATGATGATGTATAATGGTAAAATCGTGTGAATAAAGCAGACTCATGACCATATTGTAATATTTGTCACACATGTATTTGTAGCAAGTCTATAATATCATGTTTATGTTTAAGTTGATGTATTTGTTGTTGAAGTAGTTTGTACCCGGTATCTCCATGAGTTGGAGTGTGTATGTATTTTTATCTCTATAATATGAAAAGGGCATATCATTTTAAGACCTAGAGAGGCAAGCATACCCCTTTATCATGTGACTCCAATGATGACTTCTTATCTTGTCTAGTTTAGTTCAGTAACCTCTGTGATGAAGTTCTTTAATAGTATGAAGAGTGGACCATATGTTAGTTGGGTACACTTGAGTGTGCCATGTTGGTTGTAGACTTTGTGAGATGAAGTTTTACATTCGAGGGGAGTTCATCAAGAGGTTGAATGAACCATGTACACGAAGGGATATCCTACTAGGCCGGTGATTACAATGGTTAGGTACCCATGCATTCTAGTGGATGGTTGTTCCTTTATATGGACATTGAAAGTTTGGTTGTGTATGCATGGTTGAGGTATAAAGTCAAAGTGCTAGGTTGGACCAGATGTAGACTTTGACAATCAAGAGGTACCCATGCATTCTAGTGGATGGTTGTTCCTTTATATGGACATTGAAAGTTTGGTGGTGTCTGCATGGTTGAGCTACAAAGTCAAAGTGCTAGGTTGGACCAGATGTAGACTTTGACAATCAAGAGGTTCTTTAGTTTGGACTGGAGCATGTGCTACAATAAAGATGTACTTGAAAACCTAAACTTGTCAAGATTAAGACAAATAGTTATTAAGGGGGAGTGTTGGAGTATATAACTCCCTCTTGTCTTAATATGTGTGATCATGATTATTTAATTATTGAGTTTATTTGTAATTATTAGATAGAATTATAGTATCTATGAGAAGGAGTATGTTCCTATTAATTAGGAAGTTGTTGAGGCCTAGTTGGTTTGAGAAAGTCTCCTCAACTATTTAGCTTCTTATGTTGTTGAAATATTATTTCAACTAAACAATATATCTCTAAGATAATTTGTCTATCTTCAAATATAATCTTTTGCATTCATATTATAATATTATTTTATTAATATAAAACTCTTAACATATTTTAATAAATGTCACTCTAGGAAACTTGGAAAAAAAATGAAATAGGGCATATATAAATTAAAATATATATATGAGACACTAGAAAAACGACAATCAAAACTCAAAATGAGTTGTAATTACACACTTTATGAAAGTTATATAATATTGAAAATATATATTAATTGTACGAAGAGTTTGATTTATAATTATAATTATTACTTTATTTTGTTTTTTTTTTCGCAAAAAACTTAATTAAAATAAATAAATAAAGCGAACAATCTCAGGAAAAAAACATCAAACGTAGTATATCCCAACATAGTAGTGGCTGTACAATTACTCATGTGTCTTTTAGTGAAATTTAAAGAGTAATTAAGTAAAAAATACGACCTTTTTCATGGTACTTATTTGGTTTAAGATGCTCAAATTAGCATCTGAGCACATAAATTATTATGAACATATATAACGAGAGTGATTAGAGGGAATAAATGGCATTGACAACAATTTAACTTATATGGGTTTTATTATATTTTTAACTATTAACAGATTTTTTAATTTAATGAACTCATGTTTTTTATTAGGTTTTTACCTAAGAGGGCTCAAAAGATGAAGAGTGTTTTGAATATACTTTAATCAAATTTATTCAATAAAGTTATCATGTTATATTTATTTTTTAATAGGTATAAAAAATATTTATATTTTTTTAAAATTAAAGGAATCGATAAATGTGTCGGTTTGGTACTCATGTAATATGGGGTCAATTTTGATTGCTACTATTATAACTTCCAGGTGTTTATATATATCTTTTTCAGATATGGGTAAGTCGGGGGATTTGAACCCCGAATCTATAACGCTTCATTTTCATGGCACTTGCCAATTGAGCTGCCCCCACTAGCTCGAAATGTATTCATGTTATGTTATGTGCAAAGTTGACACTTACTTGGGGTGGCAATGTATCATTTTATTTACAAATAGTTTGATCAAATTCTTAGAATATCAATTTAATTTCATTTCCTTATATGTAGAAGTTGTTTCAAGCTATGTTGTATAGAAAGTTGGAATTTTCCTAGGTTGGTAGTGCACCATATATTTACAAGTAGAAAAAAATTCATAATTATTTCATGATTTAATTTTAAAATTTTATCACTGGTCTTATATATACATGTTTTTCTGTCAATTGGGGTTATCTTGGGTGGTTGTGTAGAATGGTTGTTATCTCCCTCACCCATGTTCAATTCCCTATGAGTGACATGATGATGAGAAATATAATTGTATTGACACTCACTCTCGCCCTTGGGTTGCAAGAGAGGATGATTCCCCTTGAAAAATATATACATGTATTTTTACTTAAATAGTTTGAAATAGATTAAATGTTAGTATGGCAAAACTTTGGAATTGCATTTTTTGGTTCACGGTTTTTTCCTTTCATGATGTGAAGTTCATGGACTCTTAATAGAGTATTGTTTATACATACACAACTTTTTCTTTCATAATCAATGTTTTGTAAAATAGACTTGGTACTAATCATCAATCTTTTTTATATTTAAATATTATAAAAATAATAAGTAATTAACAGTAATAGTAATAATTAAATCAATAATAAATAATAGATATTATTAAATTAATTATTACTAAGTAAATAAATTTAAAATAATACTTAATTAAATAAAAATAATTAAATAATCAATAATAGTTAAATTAATAAAAATTAATTAAAACATTAATTTTCATTGTGCTACAAATTTGATGTTTATTTTTTTAACCTAGTGGATCATTTTATTAATAAAAAAAAATTATATATAGCTTGGATTTCCAAAAGAGGACCAAAATCCAAGAGATTCTTTGTATCAAGCTTGGTTGAGACTAGCAAGCTACCTACTAATAACAGACAATCAGAAACTAACTATGACAATCATTACTACATAGAAAACTCCTTGAAGATTCAAGAATTCAAGGGAGGAAATGCCTTTGACATTAGCATGATTTTCCCTAAGTTGACTAATTGTTCATTATTTGCTTGGATCAATGCCTTATTGCTCTTGCAACCTTGTTTTTTTTCTTACTTGTCTTGCATGGAGACCACCTTCAAATCATTTGTGTGAACCCTAAGACAAGACTTTAAAGAACTCAAGTTCGACAAATCTTCTTCCTTACACCTAAGATGGCCCTTCTAAAGAATCCTAATGTGATGAACTGGCGTGTCCTTCATATATTTTCCATGTCATTATTCTGCAAGGGTAGTAACTTATGGATCATCCAGATCCATATCTTCTGGTAGGACTTGTGCTTTAGCTTCTTACAATAGGGAGCGAACCATTTCCTATAGTAATGGATTTTACTAGTACTCTTCTAGAAACTTTTGCATGAGCTCTAGAGGATTCAGTAAGGGCTTATGGGTTTTTTCTTCTATTGGTTGCAGGCTTGATTTAATATTATCTTTCTCTAGAGACTCCTTCAGAGAGGAGAGAAACTCAAACCTATTTCCATATCTATGGATTTTGTCAGTATTTAAGGCACCCTAAGGATCAAAATTTCTTCTTCTTTAGGGGAATTTTCCCAAATCATCTTGCTCTTTTTGAGAGGGGTGTTTTTTAGGTGATTTATTTTCATTCATCGGACAATCCCTAATAAGATTCCCATATTTATGACAATGCCTGCATCTAAAGGGGACATGTTCATAATCTAGAAGTTGCTTCCAAAGATTATCATGATGATAAATATCTATTGAAGCTGGAAGAAGTTGGGAGATATTCATATAAAAATAGATCTAAGCATATGATGTATACCTCCCTCTCTTAACTTCCTATGAGACCTTGACAAAGATTCCAATGGAATTGACTATGCCTTCAACGGTTTCCTCCTCCCAATATTCCTTTGGAAGAGAAAAGATTCAAAACCGCATTGGGGCAGCAAAGAAGTCTTCCTTCTCCATATTATACTGCTCCTTCAAAATTCGCATGAAGAGCCCTGCATTATTAAAAAAGTATGGCCCTCCTTCAAAAACTCTAGATCTATCTTCCAAACTGTAGAAAACAATTGTGAAGAATCCTTTTACCCCTAGCTCCAATTCTATTTAACCCTGGAGGTTCCATTTATTTTGAATCCACTCAATCAAATACCTTTTAGAGGGCCATAATCCGATGAACTTTCAAATTAGAGCATGATCATGCTATATTGGATATATTCTTCAATATTGTTGGATTTAACCTCATATTTTGGGTCTTGCACTGGTAGGCAATTCCCTAGATTTCTATCTTTCCAAGATGCAACTGGAGGAGGTTTCTCTGAGAAACCAAAAACCCCACTTCGCCCAACTGCTCTATGAAAAATATGTTGAAGATGAGGAGATTGAAAGGGAATACTAGTAGATCTAAAATATTTAGGAACCCCTGAAACAATCTAACAGAAGGAGGGGTCATAGCCCCCTCTCATGGAGATGATCATGGATGACTATGTAGAAGAAACCCTAAGTTTGTAGAGCTCAATATATTGTTGTAAATTTTATGTTAAAACAATGCCTATTCAACTTTAATTTGAAGAAAAATTATTTATTATGATGTTAAAAAATGTTTTCAAGAATGCATGATATGAGACAGAAGCCTTTTATTTTGATGCAATGGCAATGTCAACTTATTGCAAATTAGACACTAAATTGATGCAAAAATGGTACTTTACAAATCATATTGATGTGTAAATTGAATTGTTTCAATGCTAACATGATGCACATAACATGAACTTGATGCAAAACTGATGCACATGCACTTTTTTTTTATTATCAAGTGACACGATATGAACCTATATCAACTCAAAAATAATTTTTTCACCTATCTTTTTTGACTCTAAGATATTCGAACACAAGGAGCATGTGTTGAACTAAGCAACACAAACACATGCAAATTCAATGTAAATAGTGACATCCTTGCATGTATCATTTTTGTGTCATGCAAACTTGAATTTTTTAGTAGGAAAATTGTAATAAGATGTGAGGTTACAACCCTATTTTGTAGTAGTTCATTTAGGTAATGGGAGACTCCAACATGATCATAGACTAGAAGCATGAGAAGAATGTAATAGAAAATTGAATGTTTGTCTTAAGTACGAAAATAGTAAATGAGATGACGAGGTGAGGAAAAACTTCTAATTGTTCCATTCCTTCATATTTATAGATAATTCAATGAGAATACAAACAAACTCTATAAATAAGCTCTTATTATGTAGGATAGTTTAGCCTTTGAAGCTAAAACAAATGAGGGATGTGTATGGCATGAAAGGACCCCAACAATATATTAAATGTTTTTTCTCATATGGTAAAGTAGATGCATGGCGTGTTCACTAATATTTTGATTTTGTATGTGCAAATGCATGCAAAGATTGAGCCTAGTGCTCTTGAAGAATTTAATTATAGTCTCAAGATTGTTTTCACTAGTAATGGCTAATTTTTTTAGGAAGAAACAAAGTTCTATGTTTTGGGAGTGCTAAATTGAGATGTAATATAAATATTCTGAGTGCTTGAAATATTGAATATGACACATTTTTCTTTTAAAAATAATAATATTTAATTAATGATTAAATAAGAATAATTAATAATTGGATATCTTATTGTAAGGACTCTAAAAATGTTTTCCAATACACGTTATAATGATACCCATCATGCAACCTGCAATGTAAATGATATGTATATGGTTTTATGTGTCAATAAAGAAACACTAAAATTGATGCAATGTGCATAAGTACGATGCAAATTAGATGTTATAAAGAAACACATAATGGAAACATGTTGCTAACAATGACTCCTTTACTCCATTGTGTCAAACTAAGAGATGTGAGTATTAACACTTAGTGATGTTAACATGATGTAGACAATGATGATATCATCTATGTCATATTTAGTTTCATGAAAACCATAAATAAAAAAAATGGACTTCTAGGTGACACAAATTTTGACATCAGGGCCATGTATTACAATAGTATGTCCTCCATTTTTCTGTGTTAATTTTTAGAATTATCACATGTTAAAATAAAGTTAGGTTTTATGGAACCTATGATGAATATGAACATGAAAAACACTTTTGAAGAGTAGGGTTCAAGTGGACCCACTATTATCCATGGTTCCATGAGAATAACAAATATCATTTTATTCATTACTTGGAACCAAAAATCCCCTCTTGCTCAAGGAAAGCCAAGTAACTAAAAAGTGATTTGATAGGAATAAACAACCATCAACAAATGCTCCCCTTTAAAATAAATATTTTATATAATAATCACAAATCAAAATAATGAAAACCTACAGAAGTTGGCAGAGGAAACAATTAAAGAATAACTAATATGGAAATAAACCACCCATATGTGGTAAGAAAGCACATTAAAAAAAAGACACTCACATCCCTAGTCAAGGCACACTGAAATAGATTTGGGATTGTGCCATTGGTACACCAAACATAAGAAAAAAAAGATAGGTTCATATGAACATGATCAACTATGAATATAGAGCCATAAGAGAAATGTTCTTGCAAGTACAAGACAACTCTAAATAAGAGCTAAAACATGTACTAATTGGTAAATTAGTAGGGCTCGTGTAATAATCTACAACAATTATACAGATATTAATTTTGATAGAGTGTGGTGGTTTGACCCAAGTATTATAAGTCACATCCAAACAAAAATATGACCTTAAGTAGAGGTTGGCACATCAAAAGAAGTGTATAAGTTGCCCTATGTAAAAATAAGGGTTTGCTCAAGTTGCCCTAATTAAATAGGACCAAATAGATATATACTCAAAATAGGCTCATGTATGCATGACAAATAGGCCACAAGCTTAGCAAAAGTTGTAGAACCTTTAATGGGTTGAAAAGTAAGCCAAACAAGGAAAGGGTCATGCATAGTTCATTAACAAAAGAATTATGGTTAGAGCAAGTGGAGAAGGCATATCCAATCTATAGAAGACAAAAAAAAAACCTTATAGTAATTGGAAAAACAAGCTTTTTTCTAAACCTTAGCTCCATTTGCAAGCCCATCTTAGAAGAAATAACTCTCAGTATATCTTCACAACGCACAGACTAAAAGTACTTAAAAAAAATTAAGTACTACGGTAAAAAATTAACTTACTATGAATATACATTGAAACCAAACTTAGATTAAGGGCTTCTTCTTTTTTCCAAATATATTTCATGAGCAATGTTTCACGTCCTCTTTAGATGGTGAAACCAAATTATCTTTGTTATGGCCTTGATGGAAAGTGGTTAAATTTGGTGAGGCTCAATCCCATGACCCTAATACCATGTTAAAGTTTAGAATATAAATTCCATGAGGAAAATAGAGTCTCCACATGAGATTGTGTACGATAAACAACAAATACACCAAGATGTGGATAACCTTGTTACCCAAATAAGTTTGAATAACAAATATTGGTATCTCACATGATGCATTATAATGACATGTAAATTTCATTTATATTGATTAGCTCTAGACTAACTACCACATTAATTATGGACCATTAGACCACCTTCTAACTACCACATGAATAAGTGACCATGGAACCCACTTTATAAACACCACACTAATAAGGGAACACTAAGGCCACCTTGTAACCATCATATTAATAACATGCCATTAATAGCATGCTATAGGGACCTTACATCAATATCATTGTTAACCACGAAGTCAAAATTATATTCATTATTACAAAGTGAAGCATTAAACACGTGAATATCTCTTTGTAAAATTTTACCTTAGAATGGTGTCCAATGGCCAATTTATTAAATGAGCCAATTAAAATGGATATTTCTCAATTGGTTTGAAATATGTCATGTGACTAGTTGTTATGAAACTCCTAATGCAACTTGGGCATTAACAATAATTATGTTTCCTCAAAATCACTCTTTGTTCCCTTAGTGTAAAAATTATAAACCACAAGTATCAACTTTATTTTCCTTGGAATACAATTCATCCCACCCTCAAGCCCATAAGTGAGAATGAGATTATTGCTACCTTGTTGGGTCCCAAAAACAATTGACCCATTAAGAGTGATTAGGTCACAAGAAGGGATTTAAATTTGGGTGGAGAAGAAAACAAATTCTCCTCTCAACCACCAACACTAGACTAATTAAGTAATCACTAATATCAACTTGCTAACAACATAATTTAAATTGCCTAAATGCCTTAGAAACCCCCCAAAGTTAATATCTCAACTTACACACCAACCACCTCATGCATATTTTTTTAAAAGATAAATAAGTCAACATTTACTTATTACAACTTAATATCTCAAATATATCACATTACACTTTGTTATTCATAATTAAATTGATGATGATGATGATGATGATGACAACAAGGACTTAATTCATTCATTCATAACAACATTGGTTTATCAGACCTTAACGAAGAAAAAATAATTTATATTTACTTCTATGATCGAAAGGTTGCAAATAAGATTATCGAGCTAACTTTGATTTCCATAAGTTAACACATTATAACTATTAGTAGTATTACATATGTTCCTAAATGAGATTTAACTTATGTGTAAATTGTGCACTCCAAAAGAAAATATTTTTCATCTTCTACTATGTTAGAATCATGGAACTTCACTTTGTTGACTAATATCTTACCACGTTCATTCATAAAGGGAGTTTTAAATTGTGAAAAAAAAAAGAGTTGATATTGTCAATATTGTGTGGGGAGGATCTCGGATAGGAGGGAATAAGTATTGAGGATATAAAAAGAGGTATTCGGTAAAAATAGAGGATATCTATTAAAAGCATGGATTATTTTTATTAGAAAAATGTATTGAGAGAGGTTAAAAAAATGTTGAAAATTTTTTATCAATATCTAAAAAAATTTAAAATATTCTTTAATATCTCAAAAATTCAGATACTGTGAGATAAATTGACTAAATTAAAATCTCATAATTCCAATTACAAATTATTATTTTAATCAAAATTCCAAATAATTTAAAATAATACATGTTTAAACTTCCCTGGAAAGCCTAAATAAGTTTTCAATCTCTTACCTTCACATAAAATTCTAAATTGCTTGTAAAAAAACATAACAAAAAGTACACGTATTCATTAACCAATACAATAACATTCATGATCCTCATATACATCAATAAACCAAATACATAGTTATAAAAAAATCCAAATAAGACATTAACCAAATACATAGTCATCCAAATAAGACATTGGAAACTGGGAAATGAAAATATTCAATGGATTGATTGTATTTGAGCTCTCCTATATGTCACATTTAAGAATCTATTTGAAGACCAACCTGTGAAAGGTTACCAAAATCTCCCTTTCACATTAAGTTAAAATGTAATTTAAATATCTAAATATTATCATAGATGACGGGCTTAATACGAAAAATTAAATATCTAAATATTATAGATGATAGGCTTAATACTAAAAATTTATAGACTATTGAGTACTCCACAGAATCACCAAAAATTAAAATTAAAAAAAAAAATCCCAAATAAAAAAAAATATTAGAACTATGAGCTTAATGGATTTATCAGCATCATGAAATCACCTTAAAAAAATTAAATTTTTTAAATCCTTTTTTCCACACGAAACCTATGAGTTTAATGGAATTGTTCATTAACTCTAATCTTTATCCTTGAAAATATATAATTATTCAAACAAATGACACCTCTAACCCACAAGCAAAGAAGTCTCCTTAAAAAGCCTAATTAAAGCGTACCAAAGCTACCACCCTGTCAAAGCGTTTAACCACAACTTACCTCACAAACTTTTCTTTGTGCAAAACTATTTAGAATAGTTATAAATTGCACTATGCATTGGAAAAAATAAATAAATGAGTATTATATCCATTATTAAATAAACTTGCATTTTTGGTCTCCGAAACTCACTGAACCATATTAATAATAAATCAAGTTTGTGAACAACTATTTTATTATATTGTATTATACATATTAATATATATTGGTATCACATTTGGAAAAACTTGAAATTGTTTAATAAATTCTATGTTCGGATAGAAAAAATCTCTATGAGGAGGCATGGAAGGGATGGCGAATTTAGGTAAACTCTGTAAGGGTTTAGGGTAAAACCCTAAGATTTACTGCAGCATTTCTTTGCAGGCACCTGGAGCTGGGCACCCGATGACTGACAGTTTTCTCTCCGTTTCCGTTGTAGCCGCGTCTGTCTCCATCTGTCGACGGTTACTGCTAGCATCATGGGCGATACTATGGATGTCGAGGAGCTCGATTTTACCAAGGACCCTTTCCCCGACCGTGTCATTTTCGGAAACCCTAATCTCACTTCACCGGCATCTGGCTCATCCCTCCCGTCCGATCCTACTCCATCAATTTCTGCATCGGTGGTATCCTTTCCGGGGCATTGTACAGCTCCTTTATTTATTGAGTCGCTTTTTATCGAATCTCCTGCTCTGGACTGCCCCCCGTTATCTCCTAGTACTCTCCATATTCTAACAGCTAACACTCCTCCCTCGCCCTCATTTGACCCTAATCCGCCGGCAGACCATCTCCATCCGTCCATCTTGACCTTTTTCTCTGCGCCGTCTGAAGATATTCGAGCATCTGAGGCTCCAAACCCTCCCTTTTCTGCGCACTCTCCGTCAGGATGCTTTGAGACCCCTGCAGTAAAATTCAAGCCTGCGAACCATACCTCTCTGGAAGGTTCACCTGATCCATTGGCAGATCATCCATCTGCCCCTCATACTGGGAAGCGGAAGACAAAGTGTGTGAAGGTGACTACAAAGGACATCATCATCTGGTTTGGCGAGACCTCTGCTATTGGGGAAGCTGCATATATGGAAAACACTGTACTAGTTGGACACGTTCGAGGCAGAGCATATTCAGCAGCCAGACTCACCCTATGGGTCCGTGAGATTTGGGGAGGTATGCTAAAGGAACTGCCCGAGGTGTAGGTCTTACCCAGAGGTTGGTTTGCCCTACATTTCGCAAAAGAAAACTACACGGACCTGGTCCTTGCAAGGTACTGGCACATTGAGATGGCTCCGGTTCTCCTCAAGAGATGGAGTCCCCTCTTCGACCCAGAGAGGGAGCAAATAGGGGCAGGGCCACTCTGGGTTCGCTTGCCAGGGCTTCCATTGCAGTACTGGTGTGAGGAGGTTTTCATCAGAATTGGAAATGCCCTAGGCACCTACCTGGATCATGATCGAACTTTTGTGCAATCAAAGAACAGAACCCTAGCTCGCATTCTGGTTCATTTGGATACTCGCAAGGGATTGGAAGAGAAAATCACTCTACAATGGGGGAAATACACCAGGGTACAGATCCTGGACTATGAAGGAGTTCCCTTCCGCTGTAGGAGATGTCACAGAGTGGGGCACATTTTTAAAGACTGCCCACTCATCAAGAAACCAGAGGACCCTCCGAAGGCACCTCCTACTTCTACAAGGATTGATTCACCAGCTCTGAATCGCTCACCTATTCCGGGTCCTATCCCTCCGGTCAACAACGTCTCTCCGAAGACAGTGGATGCAGTACACAGATCGCCATCACCCCCCCTCACCAGAGCTTGGGCCGCAGCTGAAGCCGCAAAAGCATCGGGTATTCCTCTGACCTCTCAATCTCCTTCAATTGCTTATTGCTCATCTTTTGTTTCATCCTCCATTATCACTTCTGTGGCTCACTGCTCTATGACTACACCACTTTCCATTGCCACCACCGCGCCATCTTTGCACTCTCTATCCACCTCTCCATCATCTAATTAGAATTCAACATCTCACCATTATAACCTTCGCTCTCGTACTCTATCTGGCGGTACCCCATCACACTTTGCTGGTTTGGGACTCACCCAACCTGGTTCGGTCATTCTTTCATCTCGGGGGAGGAAATCTGACCTCTCCAAAGCCATCAAGCGGGCAGGGGCAGAGGTCGCCTCTGGCAGACAATCCACTCTAGATGGGGTTCTTAGAGCACTGAACACCCTGGGTAGGGTTCCCCCATGAAGTGTCTCTCATTCAATTGTAGAGGCATGGCTAGTGCCTCCAAGAAACTAGCCTTGCGCAGACTTTTTGATGTAGAGCCTTCTGACATTATCTTGCTCCAAGAAACCCTAGGAGAGGCCGATTTCATCACCTACTCACTAAATTCTATATCTCCTGGTTGGAATTTTATGGCATTGGATGTTGTGGGTCGATCAGGGGGCCTTGCCATTGGATACAATCCCCGCAACATCAGGGTTTTAGCATCCTGGGGTGGCCATGGTTTCATTGGCTTAGACATTTTTTCTGTGGAGCTTGGTATTAACCTAAGGGTTATTAACATTTATGGTCCCTGCCATCAGAGGGAAAATTTCTGGCAACACCTGCTTGATCTTTCGATTTTTTCCCCTGATCACATCATCCTGGGAGGAGATTTCAATTTCTCTTTGGGTTTTGGTGAATCTTGGGGGTCAATGGCACAAGTGGACTCTATTACAGGATACATGACCAACCTTCTGGAGCAGCACAATTTGGTGGATGTTCCCATGAATAAGCCTCTTCCTACTTGGTGAAACAGAAGGGTGGGTGAAGCTGCACTTGCTAGAAGATTAGATCGGTTTCTGATGAAGGTCCCACTTATGCAGCAATTGCATCACTACAAACAATGGGTTGGCTCAGGGGGCATCTCAGATCACTCCCCCATTTATCTGGAGGTGTTTGGTCCTCATCCTAAACCAAAAGCCCCATTTAAATTTAACCATGTCTGGCTACAGGACCCTGAGTACATTAACATGGTCTCGGAATACTGGGCTGCCAACCCGATTGATAGATTTGATTCCTTGACTAAGGGTTTCTGTCACAACCTGACTCAGCTAAAGCATCTATCTATAAAATGGGCAAAATAGAAACATAAGAGGGAGGAATCACTATTAACACATATTGAATCTGAGCTGAGCACATTGCTTGATGATCGAAACTGGGGTTTTGTTTTAGCAGACAACAAAACTCACTTGATTGAGCTAGAAAACCAAAAGGCTAGGATCTTGAAGGAGAGAGAGGAATCTTGGCGCCTCAGAAGCAGAGCTATATGGTTAAAAGCAGGTGATGACAACACAAGATTCTTTCAAAATTTTGCAAAAGGTAGAAAGGTATCAAACACCATATGGAACTTACCTCTACCTGATGGGGGAGTAGCTGATACTTTTAACAAACTCTCCCATCTTGGCACTTCACATTTCAGGAATCTCTTCAAAAACCCCCCAGGGTCAAATCTGGCTGATATCATCAATGTGGCTGGAAATTTTCCCAGATTTGTAAATGATGATGAGGCCGAGGAGTTATTACTCCTGTTACTGCGGGCAAATTGGAAGGAACGTTGAAATGGTTCAAAAAGGACAATCTTGGACCAGACGGGTGGACCATAGAATTCTATCTTACATTCTATGAACTTTTGGGGAATGATTTGTTGAAAGTTGTGGAAGAATGTAGAATGTTCGGATCTCTATATAATGTTGTTAATTCGACCTTTATAGCCCTCATTCCAAAATCTGATACACCTTCCTCTTTCAATGACTACAAGCCTATTTCATTATGCAATTGTCTGTACAAAATCATCTCCAAGGTCATTGCTAATCGTCTTTGCCCCATTTATCCCGACATATTGCCCCCTAGCAATTCGCCTTCCTTGAGCACCACCAGATACATGAAGCCATTGGCTCGGCCCAAGAGGCCATCCACTCGATCTGGACAAAACACCTAAAGGGCATTATCCTAAAGATCGATTTGGCAAAAGCCTTTGACCGTGTCAGCTGGCTCTACATTAAGATGCTTCTCATTCACCTGGGTTTCCCCCATGACTTCATCACTTGGATTATGGCCTGTATTACCTCCCCTACCTACAGTGTTCTCATCAATGGATCAGCCTCCCATTTCTTTCATGCTGAGAGGGGGCTCAGACAAGGCTACCCTCTCTCCCCCCTTCTCTTCCTGATTGTCATGGATGGGCTTAGTCATTTGCTAGCTTCTGCCAAAAGAGATGGCAGCCTTCGGGGCCTTAAGATAACTGACTCCTATTTTCTTACTCACCTACTATTTGTGGATGATGTTCTCATTTTCCTGGATGGGAGCATTCGGGACTCTCTCACTTTTTCCAAAATTTTGTCCCTCTTCTCATCGGCTACTGGTATGCAGGAAAATCATGCAAAATCTACCATTACCTTAGCCCTCACTTCCATCCAGGAGTCACAACTTGCACAACAACATTTCCCTTATTGTATCATACCCCTGGACAAGGGTTTCAAATACTTGGGTTTCTGGATAAAGCCTCTCAGTCAGAAAATTGTAGATTGGGTTTGGCTTGTCACCAAACTAGAAAAAAGGCTTTCAATCTGGAGTCATAGATACTTATCCAGGGCAGGCAGATTAGTACTTATCAAATCAGTTCTTGAGGCCACCCCTGTATTTTGGATGGCACTCGCATGGATCCCCAGGAACATTCTGGCCCAATTACAACAACTTTGTAATAGATATCTTTGGAATGGCCACCAAGACAAAAAGATATTTGCCTGGGTCAGCTGGAATAAGATAGCCTTGCCTAAAAAATGGGGAGGCTGGGGCCTAAAAGACCTTCCCCTCTTTGCACAAGCCCTGGCTGCAAAAATGGGCTGGACTCTTCTGACTGGATAGAATCTATGGACTTCAATCTCATATCATAAGTATATTTGGCCACAGCAAATCATGGATTGGGTCCATTTGCCGAGCTGGCCTAAAACTGGTATTTCATCTGTATGGAAGGCTCTCCTACACTCCCTGCCTAGCATCAGGGACAACCTCGTTTGGAGAATAAACGATGGATCAAAGGCTCGCATTGGATTGGATCCCTGGATTGGAGGTGGTGGTAGATTTCAGCTGTCGCGAGATCTCATTCATCATCTACATTCTCATGAGATCAAGGTTATAGCACACATAGTGGACCCGCAGAACACCAACATTTTCTCTCAAGGATGGAAATCTGCCCAGCAGCTTGATATTCCCCCTCTATGGCAACAGGAATGGCAAGAATACATTAATGCATTATGTGAATCTCATATCAGGATTAAAGATGGACCCGATGAACTTGTCTGGTGTCTAGCTGAGAATGGCATATATTCTCCAAAGACTAGATACCTCAACCTGATATCTCACAAACAACCGGAGCAGACCATTTTTGTTGGAAGAGTATATGGAAATTAACATCGCCACCAAGAACCAGGCTATTCTTTTGGTGTATTCTCAGAGATAAAGTCCCCACTGGAGAGTCTCTCACCCATCGATCCTTTCATGGCCCTCATTGGTGTGTCTTATGCAAGAATTCTTCTGAATCGACTCTACATTTATTTCTTAAATGCACTTCCCTGATCAATCTATGGCAAAATATATCCACATCCATTCATTTCTCTGGGCATTGGGAGGGTGAAGATATTGGTCGAGCATGGGAAAGCTGGTGCAATCAACATCAGGGTACTAAACTACAATGTCTCCCCCTTATCATCAGCTGGCATATATGGCTGGCTCGGAATCGTGTTATATTTGATAATAGACCTGTTTGTTGGCCACACATCACAGCCCGCATTATATCTGCATACAACGAGCTGCCTGAGCCTCATCATCCTCGACCCCGGAGGCCACATGATCCAACACCTATAGACAAAAATTTCCCTTGGGCTTACTTTGATGGTGTTGCACAACACCATGGATGTGGCGGTGGTTTTATTCTTTACATAAATGATCAGCATTATTACAAAGTAAAGATGGGACTGGGCAAAGGAACAAACAATTTTGCAGAGCTCATTACTCTCCGGCATCTTCTGCATTTTTCATTGGGTCATAATTGCATGAATCTAAACATATATGGTGACTCAAAGATCATAGTAAATTGGTTCAATAATATTACTATTTGTCACTCTCACACACTCAGTAATATTTTGGAGGAAGTGATTTTGTTCAAGGCACAGTTTAACATTATCTCATGCAATCACATTTACAGGGAACATAACAGTTGTGCTGACGGGCTTTCCAAGGAGGCCACGGCACTTCCCCGAGGAGAGTGGATGATCCAGGAACAGCGAGGTCCAAATGAATATCGCTACTTCCATCGGCCTTATATTGATCAAATCTACTACAGGGCAGAGAGCCCTTGATTACTGTCTTTTTTGTAAATTTTTGATGTACATGCTTGGCAAACTCTGTATATATTTTACAGGCTATATATTTAAGTGTATTTAAGCAGATACTCTCAACAAAGACATTGCCCTGCGTGGCATATGTGGAATCTACCATAGATGACAGACATACAAACAGACTCTTTTTTATTTTCTCCATAGCAGAAAATGACTGAACACCCTGCGTGGTGATGAAAGCTCAAAGTAGCACAAAGTTTTTGACAAACTGAAAATTTTTGACAGTGCCCTTAGTGGCAAGAAGGATACAGCATATGCTAATAGCATCTACAACATGTAATTTTTCAAAATTAATGAAAGATTACGATTTTTCCAGTGGAAAAAAATAAAAAAATAAATAAAAATAAAAATAAAATGAAATGTATAAACATTATTAAATAAACTTGTATTTTTAGTCTTCAAATCTTACTAAATTAAGATAAAAATAATAATAAATATTTTAAAACACCATTTAAATACTAAAATTTAATTTTATCTTATTATCAATATAGACTTTCACATGCATATTTATACTCCTACTCTTTTTAGACTTAAAATGTATAACTCTAATCTATAAAATCTAATAAATTTTAATCAAATAAAAAATTATAAATAATATTTTATTGCTTTAAAAACTATAAATAAAATTAAATATTTATTTTATTTTATAATTTTAAATATTTCCAATTACAAATATACTACTTCAAAGTATAAAGAAATATTAATATATCATAATAATAATAAATTATTTAATTAATATTATAGGTTTAATACGGTATTAAGTATAATCAATTTTAAGTGGGTTTAAGTGTTAAGAGAAAATATTGTTATATGGAGATGAGTTCTTTGTCTCATAAACAAGAGAATTTCATATATCAATTTGGTGTGACCTTAAATTAGATTACTATTATAATAATAATATTTCAATGCATGTCTTCTTGTGCGACGATCAAGTGGTTGGGACAATGGGATGTTATCCCCTCCACTCGGTTTCAGATCCCACAGGAGAACATATTTGGCCCATTGTGATGAGGCTCAAGGAATAGGCTCCCCCACCCTCTTGGATTCTCAGCTCTTGCTAAGGCATAAATTCCTAGTATATTTGGCTTACGAGTTGTTGAATATACTCTTGGTGTTATAGTGGAAACCATTAGGTTGGATCTTGAGCCTCCACCATATTACTCTTATAAGTCACCAATTCGCCATGGTTTTTTTTTTGTTTGGGTCAAGTTGTCTGTGTCCTCCAGATATGACTATAGGCTTAACCTTTGGCTTGAGAAACCGTGGCCTAGGGTCATCTAAGTTGTCAAAATTGTTTGGGATTGCACCTGGCCTAAGCCACACCAGCCCTTAACATGACTGGTGTTTTGCCCACAGAGTTTCAAATCAATCACCTTCACATCATGAAATGACTTAACAATACACCCATCACCATCTATCCTATGCTCTATAAGCACTAATTCACCATGGTTAAAATAATAATAATATTTCTTCAATACATAATTTTTAACGATGGAAGCTCCAAGGGTTAGCTCAATTGGTCAAAATCAGTGCCTCGCCATCAGGAGGTCACCGGGTCCAATCTCCCCGAAGCCCTTGGGTTCAGGCCTTGCTAGTAGGCCGCAGGGTTAGATTCCCTTTGAGGTCGATCAGCACAGATTTTCCATGGATGTAGTGCCACCCGTTGACTAGAGTGTCCATGAACCACAGCCTAAAAATAAAAAATAAAAAATTAACGCTAAAAGATTAATTTAATTTTAATAACAATAATAGAGTGGTTCATAATAAGTTATGGTTCTTTTAACATATTGAATTTTTACTAAGAAAATTGGGTGGAAATATAGTTAAAATATTTAATTAACTTATCTCTAATAAAAAAATGTAAAGCAATATATAATGTTTTTCAAATTAAAATATGGTATTTTTAGTAAATTTGTTAATGTATATTAGTGTATTAATTTAAGAAAAATTGAATTGGGCATTTATTAGTATATAACTATATAACCGGTTAAATGGCTAGTAATATTGTCAATAATGAGTTGAAATAATCTCTTGAACTAAATCTTTGAAAACATTTTATCCTGCTCTCGGGGACTTAAATATGAGTGAGATTGCTAGTACATTGTTAAACTCAATAAGCCTACAAAGATGAACACGTTATAAGTGAACTCAATAAGCCTACAAAGATGAACACGTTATAAGTGAGATTTAAATATAGATGAGGGGATAACAACGTCTCCTCTTAACAATACAAACTAAATCTAATTACAATTTTTTATAATAATAATAATAAAATAAAAAAAATCCACAAACTGAATTCTTATAGTTTTTTTTTAACGATAACCTATAATATTTTTATAAAAGAAAATTTATGTCTCAAGCACAACAAAGATCTAGAGTTACATCAAGAGTTACCTTATGGCTATCTTTATCGGAACAAACTAGAGGTCCATCTTTTGTATAGTGTAGCCACAAAATTATAACATGTGCTACAATCTTCATGGTATGTATTATGTGGAATGTGCCCAAAATATAGTAAATTTTGACTTGCATGATTATTATTTAGAAGCAAGGTTGTTGACCCAACCCTAGGGTGGAATAGGTTGTGAAGGAGAAACTTTTATCATTTAAAATGGGTAATGCACAAGGAGGAGAGAAAATGTAACTTATTGAACAAGAGTGAGACAGAGTATCATGTTGGCCAAAGAGCTTCAATTCCTCAATTTGGTTTGCAAGCAAGCTAATTGAATATTCCATCCTTTGAAATTATTGTCTCTGACTTGTCAATATGTCCATTATGGTGGACCATTCAACTACTAATTGAGAGTGTTGTAGTTGGAGATGAGCCATGTTATCTTGAAGATGAGATTTTTTTTTTTTGTAAACTAATATTGTATTGCGCCACAAAATCATGTTTTCTAGTACATTATTCATCCAACCATCTTAAGCATGCTTTTTGGCACATGGTCTCAATCTGCCTAGTGGGAAATTAGACATTTTTTACCACCTACCTATAGAATAATTTGGCCAAAACTCCAAAAGTATTAACAACTGTAGCATAATTAAAGTATCTACTACATAATCAAAAAACAAAAAACTACCAGCAATCATGTTAGCAGCTAGGAATCAAAAGAGCTAACAAGTGTTAGTTCCTTTGCACTGGATCTTGGAGGAGTTGACATAGCAATAACGCATGGAATTTTTCACTCAATATGAGCTAGGTGAGAATCCATTCTCTCAAGACATGCCTGTTGGTTTCTATGAACATGTTACACATCCTCCAAAATTGCAAATACATTATATCTTTCAACCTGCTTCTTAGTAAGGACCCTTCCCAACAAGGTTCTCATTTTCTAGTATCGAGATAAGGATTGAAAATATTGATTTTTCCTTTCACTGGTATGACCATGGTCAAGAACCCACTGCCCAATTTCATCCATTATATTTGAATATAAGAAGGCATGCTTATCTCTAGTTGTTAAGGTTTTTAAGTGTCAAATTTCATTATAGGTTTCCAAGGGGATGGCTGCATGGAAGGACTAAGCAGCCTCCTTGGCATGTTGTTGGGCTAAGTTTTAGCCCTGATGGTCATGGCCTCACCCCGCTCCCACACACCTGTTTCTCATATGTTGGCATTGTTATAGTCAAATGGTATCACCTTTTATTTTCAACATAGAGTTGGCCAGGAGAATAGAATTGAGTGCAAAGGTGAGGAAAAATTACAAACGACGACTAGACCATGAGTATTAAACCCAAATGAATCTCTACCCAACTCTAGAGAGGGAAAATCCAACAATATAAATTGAAACTACATTGGTACATGCAAGGTCTAGCAAGAGTGGAAGAAAAACTACCACAAAATAGGTATAGAGTCACAATACTACAGCTACACAAACAAAACAGTAACCAGGCCCTTACAAGAAACTAACACCCATTGCCAAGACCAGAAGCTGACACTAGAATCAAATACCCATAGCCAAACAAAATATCTATAGAAAAATTATAAATACAAGAAGGATTCATATTTACCCGAGATGTAGTGGCCTCTATGCAACAAGAGCAGGTGAATAATGAGAGTCTTTGCGTACCAATAGCAACAAATGCAACCAAGCCAAGGTGAGCTACCACCTATATATGGTTTAAACTCCCAGCGAACCTCCTTAGCATAGATCCACATAGAACTAGTGCATGATTTTCCTTAACATAGCTGACATACAGTTTCACTCTAACCTCCTTTCCCTCCAGAATTTCTCCTAGGGGTACCAAGCAGTTATATTGCCATATTAAGTTTAACTAGTTGCCTCCCACTAACCTAGAGAATGCCAAAAAAGCAGGCTACACCTCATTTCTTGTGGAATCAAGATTTTTCCTTATAGGGATGCTTCACAGGCGGATCTACCACCCCCTCTCCTCCTTTTAATGACGCTCAACATGAATGACGAGAGGTTGTATAGTCGCATACATCTACATGCACGGGGGTGGCCATGCCATGCCCTCCTTTAAATAATCTCATCTACGAAGGGTGATAAGCACAGCCCCCTAGGCCATTGTTCTCCTCAAAGCACACCTCCAATGAGGACTTAAAGATCATAAATTTTAGTAGAGGGGTAGTACCGATTCTTCTTTTTGCTTGTTTGATTGTGCTCCACCATTCATAAATGCAAATCCACAAAGCCCCATTGAGCCAAGAGAGACCTAATGTTATAAACATATCCTTAAAAATGATAAGAAACAAATCATTCTAATGTACTTGAAGGGGGAACCCTCCTTTTATAATGAATATAATGTAGAAGACAAGATTTGATGATCCTAAGACTAGGTCTCCTTATATATATATATATATATATATATATATATATATATATATATATATATATATATATATATAAGACAAAGGGTACAATCATAATGAAATGATACAATGAAAGATTCTAGTAAACATAAAAATCTAACAAAAACTCAATATCTATGGGCTTAATAAGGTGTTTTAAGGTTAACATGGGGTTTATATAGGGCTTAACATGCCCCTCCTCGTCAAACAAGTGTTTTCCTCAACAATTGACTAATTGTAGGTTTTTATACATGAACAACTCGTCTTCCCGTGTCACTTCTTCCTCTAGTAAGTTCTTTCATTTGATGAGGAACTAAGTAACTTCTTGATTTCTCAACCACTTAACCCTCATTTCAAGGGTTTTTTTTTGTTCTAGTATGATTTCTTGTCTTCATTAATGTCTGGTAAAGTAGTTTGGATTGGGATCTTGTTATTGATTACCTTTTTTAAGTAAGAAACATGGAAGACTAGATGTACACATGAAGATGGAGGCAACTCCATTTTGTAAGTTGTACTTAAAATCATTTGCAACAACTTCTAGGGGCCATAATACCTTAGTGCTAATTTTTTGTCCTTATTTTTTTCTCAAGGGACATCTATCTATATAGTTGCAATCTCATATATACCTAATCCCCTACTTCAAATTCCCTTTCACTACAACATTGATTTACTTGTTGTTTCATTCTATTTTGTGTTATAACCAAGTTGTCCTTCAATAGGTTGAAAAGCTATTTTGGTTCCCGTATGTTCTCCTCCATTGTTTGAGCTTCTATATCCCCTTTCAAGGGTGATGTGATGGTGGAGGATGATATTCATAAAGTGTCATAAATGGGGACATTTTTTATGAAGTATGGAAGGATGTGTTGTGCCATTATGCCAAGGGAAACCACTTGACCCATTGTGTGTATGTTTATTAGATGTAAAGCAACATAGGTATCCTTCTAAACATTTATTCACAATCTCAATTTTCCCATCAGAATGATGACGGTAAGAAGACTTGTGAGCCAACTGAGTTCCTAAACATGAAAATAATTCAATCCAAAAATTGGATCTCTATAACTTATAATGATTTTTGGTATTCCATGTAGCTTTTGGACTATTTCCGTGAATGATTCTACCATTGTACTTACTTTCAAAGGATGAAGAAGAGATCCAAGATAGGCATACTTTGTCATTTGATCTACCACTACCATAATGTCATTATTTCCTTCATATTTGAACAAACTTGTAGCAAAATCCATTGAAACTTCTTCCAAGTGTTGGGTTGGTATGGCTAATGGTTATAGGAGCCCTAAGGTCTTGATTGTCTCTCCCTTATTCTATTGGCATACCATATATTCAGTCACAAACTTTTGCACATCTACTTTAAGACCTTCCTAAAAACAATATTTCTTAATCCTATGGTATGCTTTCAAGAATCTAGAATGTCCTCCTATAGTAGAAGTGTGTAATTCCAAAAGGACATTTTGTTTGACTTGAGAATTCTGATCTGGATTTAAACAAGAACGCAATATATTATAGAGATAACCATAAACACAGATATGCAGCGGAAATAATACTTCATTTCATTAATGTAAAATACTGAAATATGCTTACAAACAGTAGTGGAAATAAACCAGCTAGGGCGATGGTAGCTTATCTCTAAGAAGAGATGTGGCGGTTGCATGCCTCTGAACTGTGTTACAATGAGGCTCGAAGACCTGTTTATTGTTGAGAAACAATGTAAAACCCTTCACATCCCAAAAACTAACCCTAGAAGATGAAACGCCAAATTGTGGGCCCCGTTTGGGTAAATTGGTACATCAATTTCTCGGGGTTGTAACTTTGGCATACAATCTTCGTTTGACGTGTATAATACCTTGTTAGAAAGATCTATCCGAGCACTACAACTTTGGGAAGGGCAACATCGGTCTTTGGACCCATGTTGCCCCTAGATTTCCCAAAAAATGTCGTTTAGGGCCTCAAAACGACTCCAGAAGTTCAGGACCCGAAAAACTGCTAAAAATAGTAAATTGTGCTACAATTTAGGAAACTGAAAAACTGAAAGAGACAGTTGTGGGGGTCCAAATGGGATAGGTGGGTGGCCACCAACATCTACCTGGATCATTCCTCCCCCCTTAGGAAGCAATGGTCCCCATTGCGTTGAGTTCCTCCATCTGCTGAACTTGGTCCCCGGTGAGCTGTTCTACAATCTTGGATGTGTCCAGTAATGGTTGGAAGCATGGTCGAGGGTAGTATACATTGAATACTTGGTTCAGATGAAGGAATGTATGAATGTTGTGCTCCAAAGCATTATTTCCCACAACCTTAGTAATGGTGTAAGGACCATGTCGGCATGGTTGGAGCTTTTGATGGGCTCTTGTAAGGCGTTCTTTCTGCAGATGCAACCAGACTTTGTTGCCCACCTGAAGCTTGTGTGGTACCCTTGTGGGTGAGGAGAAGTTGTTCCTGTGTTCTGTCATGACTGTATTCCTTTGCTGCTGTTGCTGCGTGGAGGAACCCTTTGCAGGGGTTATGGATGTGGCAACGATCTTCCCCTTACTTTGGGAGCGAACCAGACAAATGAATTTCCTATTCTGGGAGATGAGCTTGCTGCCTTTCTTAGCAATGATCAAAGAGGTGGCAGTATGTGGGCTACCTCCGATATCCTGTATAATGAATCACCCAAAGAAATGATGACTGCGTGAGCCCTTGACTCATACACAGCATGTCGCCTCCACAAGTATGGTTGGCCTAATAGCACATCACAAACATCCAGAGGTGTAACATCACACAATACCTCGTCTGTGAAGGGATTGATGCTATAGGGAAGGCAGCATTGCTGACAGACTTTGAGATCTCTTCCTTCATGAAGCCACCCGATACTGTATAGTTGCGAGTGTGGTGTAGTCAGTAGGCCTAACTGCTTCACGACCTCTATTGAAATGAGGTTCTTTTGGCTACCACTGTAGACAATGAATTGCAGCGGCAAACCCTTCACCCACATCTGTGAGTGGAAAAGACGCCCCCCCTCCTCTGGATCTTCGAGTTCATTCTTCTGGATCTTGGCAGTGGCAATAGTGGCACTGGGCTCCGCATCAATGATCTGCTTCCCTTTGTTGTTCCCCTTGTCAGGTTCTGGCTCAGGGTCGGAACATGCATCTGATCCTAAAGTCTTCAATTCGGCCACTAGCGACTGCTTGGTCCAACACTCACTTGTGTTATGAGTGGGACTCTTATGGAACTCACACCACTTTCCTGTGTCCTTCTTCGGCTTCGTGGTGTTGTTCTTTTCTTGCGGCTCCGACAGGTTGTCTTGGGTCACCCCACCTTGGCTTTGTCCTTTAGGCTTCGGATTTGCAGATCCAAAGTCTTGCTTCTTCTGTTTGAACTTTTGCTCGATTTTGACAACGTCGATACGCTGTGCCGAGCGAGAAGATGTTCAGGAACTCCATCTCTTCCTAGATGTATCTGTGTAGGCGGTCACGGTATTTGAGTACCAGATGTAGATCAGAATCTTTGATACCCAACTGTGTACGAAGGGTATGAAAAATGTTTGTGAACTCTTGCACATCTTGGTCCCTTCCCTGCCGCAGCGTGGTCCACTTTATGTGTTTGTCCTCGTAGCTTTTGATAGGGTAGTACTGCTCCTTGATGGCATCCTGAAATGAATCCCAAGTGGGTGCAGCTGAAAATAGTGAGCCCGTACTTTCATTCTTCTGCTCGCAGTAGGTTTCCCACCAGTCCTTGACGTGGGGAGCTGCTTTGAGAAGAGCAAAAATAATCTTTTCTCGACTCGAAAATTCATGAACAGAAAAATACCCTTCTAACAGATTTAACCATTTATCTACAACATCCGCGTCTATTTGACCCTCAAATATGGGGATTTTGAAATTAACTTGTACCTTAAATGGTGTGGTGTTTCCAGAGTAGTTGTTGGAAGCCGATGCGTCGCCTCTGGGTAGCCGCTAAAGGATCTACACAAAGTTGTCCATCATCGCGTTCCTTTGTCGCTCGAGGGCTTCTTCGAGCAAGATTTCGATAGGATCTCCTGCCCCCTCGTCTTTCTTTTCGTCCACCATGGGAGGCCGTCGGGATTTGCAAGGTTTGTCTTGCAAAGGTTCGACCAGTTCAAGCCCTAACTCCTTATATCCCGACCTCGTTGGGGACATGTAAAGAAAAACATAAAAAATCCAGACCGCTCTGATACCACTGATCTGGATTTAAACAAGAATGCAATAGATTACAGAGATAACCATAAACACAAATATGCAGCGGAAATAATACTTCATTTCATTAATGTAAAACACTAAAATATGCTTACAAACAGTAATGGAAATAAACCAGCTAGGGCGATGGTAGTTTATCTCTGAGAAGAGATGTGGCAGCTACATGCCTCTGAATTGTGTTACAATGAGGCTCGAAGGCCTATATATTGTTTAGAAACAATGTAAAACCCTTCACATCCCAAAACCTAACCCTAGAAGATGAAACGCCAAATTGTGGGCCCTGTTTGGGTAAATTGGCACATCAATTTCCCGGGGTTGTAACTTTGGCATATGATCTCCATTTAACATGTATAATAGCTCGTTAGAAAGATCTATCCAAGCACTACAACTTTGGGAAGGGCAACATCGGTCAACATCGGTCCACGGATCCATGTTGCCCCAAAATTTCCCAAAAAACGTCGTTTAGGGCCTCAAAACGGCTCTGGAAGTTCAGGACCCGAAAAACTGCTAAAAATAGTAAATTGTGCTATAATTTAGGAAACTGAAAAACTGAAAGAGACAGGTTTGGGGGTCCAAAAGGGATAGGTGGGTGGCCACCAACATCCACCTAGATCAAATTCTTACATAACTGATCTTGATACCAAAACAAATCATTCTTCCATATAATTTTTTCTACTACATCAAGGTCCTCCTGTAAATGTTGAATGATCTTGCTTGTTTTCTCATCTTGCATCCATTTTGTCATTGCTTCTTCCACCTAGTTAAGTTGTGGAATGGAAATAACACATAGTAAACGCTTTATGTCTTCCTCTTTCCTTTTTTTTAAAGAATAATGAGAATCTCTAAACAATCGGTAATTTTGAAAGCTTAGCTACCACTATTACACTACATACAACTTTTCATAAATGCCACTAATGGGTCTATTACAGCATGTATCCAAAGACTTGAACCCATGCAGCTGGGGAAACAATTTTTTCACCAAATTACTCAAGTTAAGATCCTTTGACATGTCTTCCTCTTTCCTTGAGAGCTCATCTACCATAAAAATTTTCTTTCCCTTATTATAGAAATTTCAAAGCCATAACTTTCTAGATTTGTAGCCCATGTTTGTTGCTCTTGACTAAATTCTTTGTTCCAAGAAGTACTTCAAACTATTATGATTTGTATTTATTTTGAAGTGTCTTCCTATTAGGTATGGATGTCGTCTGTTAACTACATGTAGTATGGCCAACATTTCTTTTTCATAGATGGGTCTAAGTAAGTTATTTCCTTTGAGTTCACTACTTTCAAAGGAAAGGGGCCTTCTTTCTTGTATCAAAATTGCACCAGTGCCATGGCCTAATGCATGGCATGCCACAATGAAGGTTTTTGTGAAGTTATGTGTGGTGGGGATAAGAGTTGTACACATAACCTCTTTCATTTTTCAAAAGCTTTGGTTGCTTCTTTAGTCCATGAAAATGCTTCCTTCTTCAATAATTTTGTCAGAGGTGCTACCACTTAACCATAATTCTTGGTAAACTTGCAGTAATATCCTATCAACCCTCAGAATCCTCTGAGTTTCTTTACGATCTTGGTATTGACCATTCCCTCATAGATTTGATTTTGTTAGGGTCTACTTTGATACGTTCATGTGATACGATATGACCCAAATATTACACTTCTTGAACCCAAAAGGCACACTTGGAGTACTTTGTATATGGTTGTTTCTCCTCATAGTGTTAAAACCATGTCAACATGTTGTACATGTTTTTCCCAAGATTTTTGTAGATTAGTATGTCATCCAATAATACTAACACAAATTTTATAAGGAATGATTTGAAAATAAAGCTCATCAATCTTTGAAATGTTGAAGGTGCGTTAGTAAATCCAAATGGCATGACCAAAAATTCATACGGACCTTTATGTGTTCTAAAGACTATTTTTGGGAATGCCTTCTTGCGTCATTTTGATTTGTTGATATCTATAATGAAGATACAACTTAGTAAAGAATATTTCTCCATGAAATTAATCTTATAATTTTTTAATGCAAAGACTAAGAAACTTATCTTTGATTGTCAATTTGTTGGGTTGTTTGTAATATAGACACAGACATCATAAACCGTCTTTTTTTATAACCATCACCAATGGTGGAGAGAAAGCACTCTGGTTAGGTTGAATGATGTCTGCCTCTAACATTTCTAGAGTCATACACTCAATCTCATTTGTATGTGCATATGAATACCTGTAATTAGGCGATACACTTCCAATTTGCAAATGAGTAGTATGATCATGATCTTGAGTAGATCAAAGACCCTTAGCATCTCTCCAAATACCTTGAAATGATTGTTGATAACTTTTTGGAGGTCCGCTAGAGAAAATCATATAGATGTTTGAACATCTAATGAATACATTTGTGAAATTACACAATGGTATCCATTTTTTAGCAATTTTTTCATGTTATTAGAGCTTATCACTTTAGAGGTTTTCCCTTGGATACTTCTAAGATCAATTTCCTTTCCTTGTGAAGAAAATTTCATGAGGAGATCTTGAAAATTAAGGGCCTATGTTCCCAATTATTATAACCATTGAACCCCTAATATCACATCATCACCACCTATTTGGACTGCAATTTGGGCCTCTAATACAACATCATCACCGCCCATTTGAATTGCAATCATAGGATTATCAAATAAATATTCCTCCATATTCAACTTAATACTATGGCACTTCCCTGAGCAATTTATGGTACCTCCATCTATAATCATCACTTTAAATTTTGGTGTTGGATATACAAAGGAATTAAGAAGTTCTTCCAATTTGTAATTGATGAAGTTATGGGTACTTCCTAAATCAATCCACGTTGTTACCTTTTTTCTTTTTGATATATCATTCTATCTTTAGGGTTCGTCAAGTACTAATGTTAGCCAATGAATAACAAGATATTGTAGGAATAGTCTCCTATAGCTCTAGATCTTGTGATAGCTGCAATTCGTAATCTTCTTCACCTTCACAATATATGTTGAATAATTTCTTATCATCACATTTATGCCTCTTATTGTACTTGCTATCACAGTTGAAACATAGTCCCTTTGTTTTTCCTTCATCCATTTGTTGAGATGTCAACCTTGTCAATTAAGGAGAGGGGACATGATGTTCTCTATAGTTATTAGTGCAAAATTTTCTAGAGTCCATATTTTTACCTTCGACTTTCTTTGCTAGAATGAAAGCATGATCTTGGGATTGAGGTTTAAAGAGATGCACCTTATGTTGGATGTTTTCCTTTAAAGTTTCCACAAAGAGGTCTAACAAATTATCCTATGAAATGTTCTTTACCTCGAGACTCAACTTTTGGAATCGTTGAATTTGTTCTATAATTGAACTTGTTTGTCGAAGATTTACCAATGTACTAAAGAATGTATTTCTCTTAATATCCTATAATGTACTATCAATTCCTTTGTAAAAATGGACCAAGATACAATAGAATCCCTATTTCTTTCACATAGCCATTGATATCATACAAATTGATCTTGTTATAAATACATGGCTATTATATTTACCTTTTGTAATTTTGTCACTTGGTGTAGTAGATAAAGGTATTGTTCCATCTAGAATATCCATGTTATAAGATCATTATCATCAACTTTATCATATCAATCTTCTGAATGTACAATTCCTTAGTGTCAAATTCAAGCCTCGATGATGTAGATATTTGAGTGAAAAGTCATGATTATGGTCTTGCAATTAAATATTTGTGCTCTCCAATTGGGATAAAATACTCCCGATATATGATTGAGACTCAAGACCATGCTTCTCCTTATGTTCATGATTTCCTTGGATCTCCATATATGTTTCAAGGAGATTATGTAATAGCATGGTTTGTATGTTTTTTATTTCTTTATTATTTTTCATTGTGGATTTTTGTATTTCTTCCTTGTTTCCTATCATGGACTTTGTATTTCTTCCTCGTTGTCCTTCATCCTTTGTTCTGTATGTGGCAATTGATGTTTCAACTTGGATACTTGATATTGGACATCTTTTATTTCTTCATGAGCCATGGGTGAGCTCTGGAGGTTTAAGTGATGAAATAACTTTTGAAGCATTTTTAGGAGCCATATGAGTAAGTAATAATCCTCCTTTTCATGTTTATCACAAATTTTGAATCACCACAAATAGATATTCTAATCAAATTTATGCCAATTGTAAGTTACGTACCTTTCAAAACCCTAATTTGTAGACTATATGGATGGATGGAATTTGTCCTAATATACCTCTAAAATTTGAGCCCTTCCAAATCTGAAATTTTGGCATGCAATACTCTGATATGTCTTCTTTGCAATTCCACATATTTGACCAAAATTTGGTATCTCGAGCAAAAGTTATGATAACTTTGCAAAACTTGTTGATGTTTACCTCTTCATAAGAGTGAAATTTGAAGCATTCCATGTGTCTAATTTTTGAAATATGATTATGCAGTTTCTACCTAAACTACTTTGGTATGTCTCCTCAAATCTCTAAAAATTTCATGATTGATGTGTCTTACAAAATTTTATAACAAAAATTGCAATATCACTTTTTTGAAATGGATTTCATGACCATTCATAAACCCTAACTTCCACAAGGTATATATCTAAAAGTATACTGAGTAAATCTAAAATTTCTATAAGACATACCTTGCAATGTTTTCATGATCTTCCCAAAATTTCATAGTCTTAAGCTTCGAAGAAAAGAAGTTATAGTGAAAATTCCAAGTTGACTTGTTTGAAGTAGTAAAACCGTATGTTTGTATGCTTTGATTTCAAACGTTATGAACCTTGCACCTTAAAAATGATGAGAAATAATAATTACAATCCAATTTGAGGGGGAAGCCTCCTTTTACGATGAATACAATGTATAAGATAAGATTTGATGATCATAAGATGAGGTCTCCTAAATATATATAAGAGGCGAAGAGTAGTATTATAATGAAATGATATAATGAAAGGTTATAGCTGACAAAACAATATAACTATAGGAATCTAATAACTCAATATAGAGGGCTCAATAAGGGATTTTAGGGTCAACATGAGGCTTATATAGGGCTTAACACTTTATAGTTAACAAGATTGAGCCGGTAGCCATGAAGGAATATAATGGAGGATTGGACCCTGACATGATGACATGACAAAAGAGAGCCTCACTCTCTTCCAATTAACTAAGAACAAAAGCTGGGAGCCATCATAATCAGGGGAAGCTTGGAGAAACAGAATTAATCAATCATAAATATGCTTTTCATCCCCCCAATTCTCAAATGGATGTAGTAAATAGAAAGCTCAAGCATGTCTAATATAGAGGCATAATTGTGTCTTGCTAAGAAGATATCATAACAAAAATATTACATGAATTAGCACGATATGCAGAGTAAAAGGCAATATCCTTTAAAAGAGGGAGGAGAGAATGAATTTGATGCAAGAATGATTGGAAATGTGAGAGTTGGATGCTACCAGTCCTCGTGAGTCATGACATTTCCAAGTGCCCAAAGATGGAAACCCCCATGTGCCCAATTCACGGGATTGAGAAATAAACTCCCCTTCGCTTTATTATTAATATTCCTTCCACATTTATAATTGTTAAATTTGTTAATTCACTTGACCAATGACTGTTTTATCTAAGAACATGAAAGGCTTGAATTTTTGACATTGTGATATGGGCAAGACATATATTTTTTAAATTTGAATTGAGTCTAGAGTTTGAGGGAAGAGTGTCAAAGTGAAGATGCTTCATAATAAGTGTGAAATCTCCCAAAATAATTATCTTGTTGATCATTAAAGTAGTCGCTTTTCCAATTTGCTATAATGCCACATAAGCCTCTTCTTGGTTGTTTGGGGCCTTGCGAAGCTCCAAGAGAAAGCTTGTTCTTCTTGTCCTATAGGGTACCCCCCTGTAATAGTCCTTTTTGTTGCACCCCCCATGCCTGTAAATATAGTAGTGTGATGCCAATGCGAGAGCCACGGTTGGTTCATTAGGGGAATTCTGAGGTCTAAAATGGGCCTCCTAATGAAATTATAAAATAATAGTGGAAATAATAAATAAGATTAGATTACATCATCAAATTTTAGAGGGAAAAAAGGAAAAAACTATATTTTCAACTCGTATTTTCAATTTATCCCCCTATGGGTTTACTCAAATTTTGAGAGGCAACACTCATTGGATGCATAATTTGATTCCTCATCCAAATAGTACCCATGTTGCATACTTTCAATGGACCCTGCTACACGAAAAATGAGAAATACATGAAAAACGTTATTACGATCATGCTTTTTTCATCTATTTCTCATTTTTCGTGTAGCAGGGTCTAACGAAAGTATGTAACATGGGTACTCCTTGGATGAAGAAAAAAAAAAATTCATCCAACGAGTACTCCCACTCAAAATTTGAGTAAAACCTTAGGGAGATAAGTTGAAAATATAGTTGAAAAAACAGTTTTATTATTTTATTACTTTTGAATCTTTTTACTTTTACTCCAAAAATGATGAATCATCCCCCATGGTTGACATCATCATCTTGAATCCCATTGGTTCTTATAAAGTTTATTTTGGTTGTACATTTTTCTTAGGAGGCCCATTTTAGACATCAAAATTCCCCTAATGAAGCAAACTATGTGAACACCTTAAGAGTGAACGTAAATTTAATGACTGACCTGAGCAAAGGGACACATAGATCCACAGTATGAGGGGGAGGGTATGTTTTGTTCCATGAGCAAGCCCATATCTAGTCGACTTGATTTTCTGTTACCCATACCTAGTCGCATTAAATTCCATCCATCGCTTCCTAACTTGCCACCCACCTGCAGTTACATAGAATTGATGAGATAGGATTTGGTGTTGTGGGTGTAGGCTAGTGCCCATCTAAATTTCCCCCTTGTGGATTGAGGCTAAGGAACTGAGGGGGGCCTTGGGAATAAATATAGGAGTTAACAGGTCAATGGGAGAAGAAGGGATTGAAGGAAGAATGTGGGGGGAGCAACGAAAAACATGGGTCGTGAGAGAGAATTCCCTTGAGGTTGAACATGGAGTGTATGGAGCAGAGTTGGAATTTGTGACTGAGCCCTGTGCTCAGAAATTCAAGGTGTGATCCCCTATATTGATGTGCTCAGGGCCATTGGATTGTGTGTCTAAACCTAAATGATTAGTGGGAGGCTCAATGTGTATCATCCATCGCTTTTCCCCTAGTTATGTAATATTTCATTATGGTTGTACTTCCAGTGTGGAGAACCATGCTTGGTTGATACCATTGATTAAGATTTTAAAATTAATAAACTGAAAACTAAAGGAAGAACTACCTTATGAATCAACATCCTGAAGGAAAACTTGCTTGTTTGCCTACCTTGGAAGCCAAAACCAACTGAATTAAATCATTGAGCCACCAATTGCAAGCCAATCACATTTTTTGGCAAATTTTGTTAAGATATGTGATTGGAGAGAAGCCACCACCTAACAAAAATTCAATAGATTGGAGTAGGGAGCTGAGGGGCACAAGATGATTCCCATTCCCCCTCACAAATCAAAGAACCAAAGTAACTCTTTCTCAAATACATAATGTGACATTAAGCGATATATATATATATATATATATATATATATATGCAATAGAAGAGAAATAGAGGTTGTTCATCAGTTGATCTTTTTTGTTCCAGGTTGATTGTTGATCGTGTATCTGAGATTTCTCTCTTAATATCCCTCGTTGGAGAATAAAAGATGTTCAAAGCTAAGCATGGATATGTGGAGAAATGAATGCAGAAGGTAGAGAAATTATGGAGCTTATTGTTAATCCCTGTGTTTTATTTGAACTATTATTAAATTTGGGTGAATCTTGTGAATGAACTTAGAGAAGAGTAGGTCATTGTGGTGTTACTACTAGAGATCAGTTGATAAACCACTAGGAAAATGGACTCCACCATGTCTAGCCAAGCCTTCAATGTGAAATCCCTAAGTAAGAAACCTCTCAGGCTGTGGATCTAGATCAAGGGTGGTCAACTGCAAGAAAGTTGCAATGTAATTGAGCTATGGTTGGGTCGAGAGGGGAATTCTCTCCTTCAATTTCCAGCCACTTAACACACACATATAAGTATATTTGTTTATACATGTTGGATTACAGACTTTGACATTCCTTGTTGTGCTTATGATTAATGCATAACCATATAGGCCCATGAGTGGATGTTTGAAACTCACAGTTATACTAACAACTAACCAATTGTCTTACATGTTTATGAATATAGATTGTATGCTTGAACTACGTAATTCAATATCATATGCATGATTTACAAGATATTTAATATGTCTATGTTTGATTCTCTGATTAACCAATTATCTTATAAATCTTTAGTTATATTGAATATTGGATGTGGTTAGTTCACTACCATATTCATGATTTGTAGGTTGACTAGCATGCACTGAATTGATTGTGTACTTGGGTTGTGCTAGTGTGTATTCAGTTCATGAATAATGTGATTAATTGTGTGTTATGCTACTCTCTTCTTGACAGTAATAGCTTATAAAATTATGTAACTTGACTTTCTCAATGGAATTGTGGTGTCTAAGGATAATCAGTAACTTCCCTTGTGTAGTTATGCAATTTTGAGTTATGTAATATTCTCATTTGATATATATTGTGTGAATTGATCTTTGGAGCCATGCCCTTTCTCATCTTTTGTCTATGGTGTATTTTGGGCCTTCATTTGTGCCCCTTGCTCTCATTCTGTGTTAGTAATTCAAATTTCAAGGCTTCTGACCCTTAGGCCATAGCTTGCAGGAATTTGGCACTCTGGGGTCGCCCCTTTTCTTATACATATAACTCACTAAAAGTTGAAGTACAGGACCTTGAGGCCATGTGATTTAATACACATGGAATTAGGTGTGATTTAATCATCCTTTCTATTTTATAATACCCCACTTGGTGTTCTTTTTTCCATGGTCATCGAGACTAGCGAGGTGGAATGGCCACTAGTATGTGCACTTAAGTGTATGGGAGAAGTGTGACACCGAGGGGCTAAGGCAGAACCTCATTTCATTGGAACATTTCCATGTGGTCCCCATCAGGCTGTCAAATCTCGAGGCAATTGTAACAGCTTCGAGTTAAAGTTTCATGTAATAAAGGATATTAAAGGCAAAGAAAAATAAGACCAAGGTCATGGGACACATATTCCAAGTTGAATGTTGGGAAAACATTATAGTGAGCATCGCTTGTGGTTTATTAATGACTATGGAAATTGGCAAAGGCAAAGAGGCAATAAATGGCATTTAATTATGAAAATAAAGGAATATAGGAAAAAAGGAAGGTGAAGGGACACACAAATTTGCATGCTCGGGAAAATTAGAGGTAAAGTGAAGGAAAATGAAAAAAAAGGTAGATCAATGATAAAAAGGCATCAAAGAAACAATTCACAGCTTTTGTTAGCTCATTTTTGGCTCTCTCCTTTCATCTCTCTCTCTCTCATACACTCTTTCACACTTAAAGTATTCTTGGAGAAATTTAGCATTCACTTGGATTTTGAGAAGGAAAGCAAAGGAAAAGAAAATGAAAGCAAGGGAGCACAAGGAGAAGGTTGGATGAGCAACTTTAGCAGGAAGATTTTGTAGTTAGCAAGTTACATGTGTGATTTCTTTTCTGGGATGTGATTTCTTTATTTGGCTCATATGTTGTCATTGGCATAGGTTTTACCTGGTTTGTGTAGATTTTAACCCTGTACAGAAATTACCTACAAACGAATTCTTAAAACACAAAAAAAATGTACAATGGTAAGAACATAAAACAAATATACACAAATATTTTCCCCTGGATCCCAAAATCGGGACCACCAGATTGATTTTTCATTATATTACTTTCAATGTTACAATACATATATATATATACACGTTGAAGCATTCATAAACCCCAATCCATAACCTTGGATTAGAACATAATCGTAGTTCCTTTGATCAGATCTACAAAATACCATGGGCAGTAAACCATCATGTGAAAAACCCATACACAAAACCATGGGTAGGTTCGCCCACCATATTTGGGTCTATCCCCCATCCTTGGGTCCGCCCAACTATTATTGGGTCCACATAAAATAAAAGTGTGCAATGTACAATGCGTGGGGCTAGTCGTGGAAAGAATATAACACATGCCCAACAGTTTGACAGTCGTTTCCACCTTGCCTTTCCATTTCCTGGATAGTCATGGTGTGATAGGATTCATTCTTGGTTTATATTTGGATTATCGGAAGGTTTTGGAACCAGGTGAGGTGGTCTCAGGAAAATCTCAAGGGTTGGGGGTGGAGATGGTTTTCTCTGGGAAGCCCTCAACAGGTTGGTGGAGACAGGAAAATTCCTCAAGATATGGTAAAGAAATTATGAGGCATCCAAGATTATAAATATTATAAATAATTGACTTATATATATATATATATATATATATACTGATACTACGTGGGCTCATCGAACAGCGCGAATTAGCTTGCTTTATGAATTATTCAGGATTTGGAGTGAACTATTTGGCAGATTCCCACGCGTTACGCACCCGTTCGCCACTTTGCTTGCTGTGCCCCACGCCCAGCGCACCACTCGCATATCATTTGAGTGAGTGAGCACGCCTTTGGCTTTGTACCGTGCCTAGAAGTAACAATTGAGCTTCCCCGGCATTTCGAGTTATTACCATATTGTGTGCGAGCCATTTAAGGAAATCCAACCTGAGATTGAATGAATGAGAGGCCATCCTGAGCCTGAGATAGAGAGAGTTTCAGCTACGACATTCTATATATTGCGGTGGTTTTCCGTCGATTCATATTCGTAGAAGACCTGAGCAGCTTACCTTTGAAGTTGTCCTTCAGTCAAGCTCATCCGCTACGCTTCCAGCTCAAAGAACCAGTATGGCTTCCAGTCAGTACGGCTACGCTACGCTCATCCGCTTCAAGCTAAAAGAACCAGGCGGCCTTACGTTACGGTACCTTGAATGAATTGCTCACCCTAATATATATATATATATATATATATATATATATATATATATATATATATATATATATAATGGCTAAGTTATAACAGCTAGTCTATAACTAAACATTAATAAATATTATTTTAATTAATTCAATAGATAATTCCTAATGGCTAACTCCGGACCCTGATGCATCCTTTCTATTTATTCTTTAGGATTAATGGATTTTTTCACCTTTTTCTTGAAAATGAACCACATTAGCTAGTTCAAAACGTCGACCAAATCCTGATGGTGTGATATCTGAAAGACATTTTCATTTACAATATGGATCACAAAAGCCTAAGATCTAGCATCCAAGCTTGTTTTGATTTAGTGATCTAGAGACTGGTTTAGGTGAGATCATGGTGGCTTGAGAGTGAGGTGGTTTAACCTCTGGATTCCATGGTTGATTATGTCTTGGTTTATCCCATGAAATACCACATTCAAGCTTGGAATATGGCACGGGGGTGATTGGATGAAAGAAAGATTTGGTTTAGCCCAATCTATGGTCGGGTGGTACGTGGAAGTCCCTGACTTGGTTGGATTTTGCATAAGTTAATACGAGTTATTCTTCTAACCTAATTAATGAGCACGTGTACTTGTTATTATGTGATTTTATGGTTGGTTTGTAATGGTTTCTATTTTGGTTATATGCTGGTTATAAGCATGGTTCTATAATGAGCTATAGTTATGACTCTTATTCATGATTTGATAGTTTATTGAATGGTTGATGAATGCGTGGGCTAACAAGTGTTGTTGTAGCTAGCTTAAGAGGGCATTGAAGCTTCTTGGTGATTCTTATATGAAGTTCAGAATTTTATGATCAGATATGCATTCACGACATGTAGCTTTCATGTTTACTATATGTTTGACAAAATTTCTATCATGTACTAGGCATGTTCTTGCTCAAGTATTGATTGTTTAGAATTATTATCACCATTGTCATGATTCTGGAAAGTTACATGCAGTTTTGGTTTGTGGTTTGGAGGTTATCCTAAAAAAATGGCATAATATTCTGACCACATGCACATAACAAGGGATTTTGGGTCATAACCGCTAGGAGACAGGCCTTTGGGTGAAATTATAGCCTCATAATCACATGCATGAAGTGTCAAGGGTATGGTTGTGGAGTTAGGTCAGTGAAAAAGAGTTCCATCTTAGGGATTGATCACCTAGGGTGGTTTTTAGGCTCCTGAGTGATTTGTAGTCCCTGAAGGATGTTAGTAAGTTGTCAGTTTGTAGGCCCCACTTTCATCATTGGGACTTGGAGGTCAAATCATGGCATAGTAGCACTTAGCTCATGTTTACCCTAGAGAGCTTGTAAAAGTGGATAAATGTGGGGTGGGGGGTTACAGTGATCACTTGCCTATGCATGGAAAATTTTGATGCCAATGGGTTGATATACACCATCGGCCACAAAATTTAAGTGCACAAGGAGGTAAGTAAAACCCCCAGTGTTGACAAACCATGGCCAAAATGACGTGTCTTGGGGGTGGACCTTACTCTCATATCTCATATTTTGGGCCTCAAACCTCAATGTTTTCCACTTGAGTTTGGTGTAGAGGGAAGGCATAGAATTTGAAGCCGAGATGACATGGATTGAGGTGACATGGTCGGGTGATGGTAGCTTATCTCTAAGAAGAGATGTGGTGGCTACATGCCTCTGAATTGTGTTACAATGAGGCTCGGAGCCCTATTTATTATTGATAAACAATTGAAAACCCTAAACATCCAAAAACTAACCTAGGAGATGAAGCGCCAAAACTATGGACCCGTTTGGGTAAATTGGTACATCAACTTCCCGGGGTCGTAACTTTGGCATACGATCTTCGTTTGACATGCACAATACCTCGTTAGAAATATCTATCTGAGGAATACAACTTTTGACTAGAAAACACTAGACAAGGACCCCTATTGGCCCCATTTTTCCCAAAAAAATAATGTCGTTTATGTCCTCAAAACGGCTCTGAAAGTTTAGGACCCGAAAAACTGCCAAAAATAGTAATTTCTGCTACAGTAAAGGAAACTGAAAAACTGAAAGAGATAGTGGTGGGGGTCCTAGTGGAATAGACAGGTTCCCAAAATCATCCACCTAGTTTAGTCCTCCCCCCTTAGGAAGCAATGGTCCTCATTACATTGAGTGCCTCCATGAGATGGGGAAACTTCTATTGAACTTGGTCCCTGGTGAGCTACTTGCTTTGGTGCAGGAGTTGGCCAACTTTGACAACCCGATATAGTTGGATCTTCTAATGGCAAGTGTTCTTGACCCGTCTGTCCATAATATGATCAGTTTTGGCCTATTCCATGCCATCTGGATTTAACTCTGTTGGTGTGAATTGTTCTGCAATGTTTGATGTGTCCAGTAATGGTGGTAAGTATGGTCGAAGGCGGTCCATATTGAACACTAGGTGAAGGCCAACGAATGGGGGAATGTTGAGCTCAAAAGAATTGTCTCCCACATCCTTGGTAATGGTGTAATGACCATATCATAGTGGTATGAGCTTCCAATGGGCTCCGGTAAGGCATTCTTTCTGCAAATGCAACCATACTTTGTCGCCCACCTGAAACTTGTGTGGCACCCGATGTTGATCATGTTACTACTTGTACTTGGCATTTGACTTCTCCAGGATATCGTGAACCTTCGGTGGATGTGTTGAATGCGTTCAATAAATCTGGTCTCTTTATCAGCCTCAGACAATACATGTGGATTATGTTTGTGTAGTTGCATGAACCATGGCAACATCAATCGGACACAATGGTTGAAATCCTAGACCCACTTGAAAGGGACTGCAACTAGTCGAGCTATGGAGAGCTTTGTTATAACTGTGTTGCACGTGGGAAAAACTCTCATCCCAGGTTCGTGGATTCCTGGAGTTGCACATGTGGAGTATGTGCACTATCATCCTATTGACGACCTCTATCTGGCCATCAGTCTGGGGACGGAAGGCAGTCGATTTGGTGATATTGGTGTCCAATAGTGTCCAGAGGCTTGACCAGAGTGTGCTCAGGAACCTGCTATCCCGATCTGATATAATGGTCTGTGGGATCCCAAAATGTAAACATACTCGTTCAAAGAAGAGTTTGGCAGTGTCCTCTGTTTTGATACTCTTCTTGCAGGATGCCAATATAGCCATCTTAGAGAATCTCTCGACGACCACAAATACACAGTCATTACCGTCCTTGTTAGAAGGGAGACTAGACATATAGTCCATGGATATGGATTCCCATGACTAGATGGGAGTAGGAAAAGAAGTGTACAGGTGTTGCTTCTTGATGCTTGGCTTGGCGATGGCGCAGGCAATGCAGGATCTGATATATTTCACAACATCCAGTCGAAGTTTGGGCCAATAAAAGTAATTTTGTAGTGCAGCCATAGTTTTCTCCACACCAAAGTGTCCTGCGACCCAACTGTAGTGTGCCTCCCAAATCATCTTGGCACGCTCGCTTGAAGGAACACAAAGGTGGCTTAGGTAGCATAATAATGTGTCCTAGAGGTGGAAATCAAGAACTTGCTTGCCAACTACTAGCATCTGGTATGTCGAGGCGAACTTTGGATCATAGTTGCATCTAGTTTTTTGAGACCTTGGGTAAAACCCTATTATTGAACTAAGAGAAGTAAGTGAGTCAATGTTGTGGTTATTTCCAAGGGTAGTTGTTAAACCACCAGGAAAATGGACTCCATATCATGGGTGTCTACCAAGATTGGTGTGAAATTCCCTAAGCAAGCATCCTTTTAGACTTTGGATTCGGCTTAGGGGTGGTTAGTTGAAAAAACATTGTAATGTAGCTAGCCTATGGTTGGGTGGAGAGTGGAAGTCCCTCCTTCAGTTACACGTTATATTATCATGCTTAGATAAGTTGATTATGGTTCATTGTTGAGCTATAAATTATAATGTTATATAAATTCACATGTTTGGTATGGGCTCATGAATATGCATGAATGTTATTAGTTGCTTGATTGGTACAAGCCTTCATCATGCTTATACTCTTTATGTTTTTCTATATGCTAATGAAATTGATAAACGACTAGATAGTGTCGTATAGGTTGTGATTATGATGAATGTATTAGAGTATGTACAATGTTTCCTCCATTGTAGTAATGGTTATGAGCCATAGCTCAACTTGTTTAATGCAACCATAAATGCAGTTCTCCTTAAGCAGTTGAGTAACTTGGTGTGTCCCCTATTATTTAATGGGTCAATTAAATGCCCATATTATGTTAAACTATCATGTAATAGAGTTGTAGAATTAAATGTGGATGCATGGACTAGATTAATAGAGGATGAATTGAAAGTGATTGTTTCCCTTCACCTTTTCCTATAATTGTGATCTGAATTTAAGCATGAACACAACAAATTATAGATATAACCATCAATATAATGATGCAACAAAAATAACATTTCATTTCATTACTATCAAATACTAAAGTATGCTTATAAACAGAATGGAAATAAGACTAGCTCGGGTGATGGTAGCTTATCTCTGAGAAGAGATGTGGTGGCTACATGCCTCTGAATTGTGTTACAATGAGGCTCGAAGCTCTATTTATTATTGATAAACAATTGCAAACCCTAAACATCCAAAAACCTAACCCTAGGAGATGAAGTGCCAAAACTATGGACCTCGTTTGGGTACATTGGTACATCAACTTCCCAGGGCCGTAACTTTGGCATACGATCTTCGTTTGACGCACGCAATACCTCATTATAAATATCTATCTGAGGAATACAATTTTCAACTCAAAAACACTAGACAAGGACCCCTATTGGCCCCGTTTTTCCCAAAAAATGTCATTTATGGACTCAAAACGACAACGGAAGTTTAGAATCCAAAAAACTGCCAAAAATATAAATTGTGCTACAATAAAGGAAACTATAAAACTGAAAGAGACGTTGGTGGGGGTCCTAGTGGAATAGATGGTTGGACACAACCATCCACCTGGATCAGTCCTCTCCCCTTAGGAAGCAATGGTCCCCATTGCGTTGAGTGCCTCCATGACATGGGGAAACTTCTGTTGAACTTGGTCCCTGGTGAGCCACTTGCCTTGTTGTAGGAGTTGGCTATCTTTGACAACCCGATATAGTTGGATCTTCTGCTGGCAAGTTTTCTTGACCTGTGTGTCCATAATTTGATCAATTTTGGCCTCTTCCATGCAGTTTGGGTTTAACTCTGTTGGTGTGAGTTGTTCTGCAATGTTTGATGTGTCCAATAATGGTGGGAAGTATGGCTGAAGGCAGTCCACATTTAACACTAAGTGAAGGCCAACGAATAGGGGAATGTTGAGCTCAAAAGAATTGTCTCCCATAGCTTTGGTAATGGTGTAAGGACCATATCGAAGTGGTATGAGCTTCCAATGGGCTCTGGTAAGGCATTCTTTCTGCAAATGCAACCAAACTTTATCGCCCACCTGAAACTTGTGTGGCACCCAATGTTGATCATGTCGATGCTTGCACTTGGCATTTAACTTCTCCAGGCTGTCGTCAACCTGTTGGCAGGTGTGTTGAATGCATTCAATAAATCTGGTCTCTTTATCAGCCTCAGAAAATACATGTGTGGATTATGTTTGTGTAGTCGCATGAGGCATGGCAACATCAATCAGACACAATGGTTGAAATCCTAGACCCACTTGAAAGGGACTGCGACTAGTCGAGCTATGGAGAGCTCTGTTATAACTGTGTTGCACGTGGGAAAAACTCTCATCCCAGGTTCGTGGATTCTTGGAGTTGCACATGCGGAGTATGTGCACTATCATCCTATTGACGACCTCTATCTGGCCATCAGTCTGGGGATGGAAGGCAGTCGACTTGGTGATAATGGTGTCCAATAGTGTCTAGAGGCTTGACCATAATGTGCTCAGGAACCTGCTATCCCGATCTGATATAATGATCCAAAAATGTACCCATACTCGTTCAAAGAAGAGTTTGGCAGTGTCCTCTGTTGTGATACTCTTCTTGCAAGCCGCCAATATAGCCATCTTAGAGAATTTGTCCACAACCACAAATACGCAGTCATTACCATCCTTGTTAGAAGGGAGACTAGACATATAGTCCATGGATATGGATTCCCACAACTAGATGGGAGTAGGAAGAGAAGTGTACAGGTCTTTCTTCTTGATGCTTGGCTTGGCGATGTTGCAGGCAGTGCAAGATCTAATATATTTCACATCATCCAGTCGAAGTTTGGGCCAATAAAAGTAATTTTGTAGTACAGCCATAGTTTTCTCCACACCAAAGTGTCCTGCGACGCGACTGTAGTGAGCCTCCCAAATCATCTTGGCACGCTCGCTTGAAGGAACACAAAGGTGGCCCAGGTAGCATACTAATGCATCCTAGACGTGGAAATCAGGAACTTTCTTTCCAACTACTAGCATCTAGTATGTCGAGGCGAACTCTGGATCATTTTTGTACAGTTGCAGCCAATCAGAGGTCTCGTGACCACAACAGTTGAGAACAGTAGTCAGTGCTGCAACTGGCGGTTGGCTAAGGCAGTAAGCAACATGATTGGTGTTACCCTTTTGTATTTAATGTTCAAGTGGAATTGTTGCAGGTATGTAGACCACTTCTGATGGTGATCGTTCTACACCTTTCCTTGTGTCTTCATAAACTGAAGAGGTCGGTGATCGGTGTGGATGACCATCTCCTTCCCTAGAATGTAGTGATTCCATTTTCCCCAAGCATGCATGATAGAATACATGTCTTTATCATAGGTGGGGCAATTTTGAATTGTATCGAAAAGTGTCTCACTATGATAGGCCATTAGATGCCCGTGTTGGGTGAGAACTGCACCAATAGCATAGTCTGAGGCTTTTGTCTCGAATTCAAATGGTTGTTACAGGTCTGGCAATGTGAGTACTGGTGCAAAGCAGAGGTGGTGCTTCAACTCAACGAATGCCTTCTATTGGGACTCGGACCAGGAAAACTTTGCTTTTGCCCTACCCTTAGTAATATGACTCAAAGGCCAAGTGATATGGGAGAATCCTAACACGAACCTCCGATAGAAATTTGCAAGGCCCAAAAAGTTGCAAAGCTTCGTTAGAGTGGTCGAGGCTGGCCAATCCCAAATGACTTGGATCTTGGTCAGTTCCACATGCATGCCACGCTCATCTATGATGTAACCCAAGTATTGGACCTGGCTCATGCCAAAGGTTCATTTCTCCAAGTTGACACACAATTTGGGTTGTCGAAGGGTTTAAAGGACCTACCGAATGTGTTGCGTTCTTCCCAACTCTTACTGAAGATGAGGATGTCTTCCAGATAAACCACCACGAACAAGTTGGTGAAGGGCTACAAGATGTCATCCATTAGCCTCATAAAAGTAACAGGGGCATTTTTCAACCCGAAGGGCATAACCAACCATTCAAAAAGGCCTTCCTTGGTTTTAAAGGTAGTCTTCCATACATTTGTAAGCTCTATTTGAACCTAGTGATAACCAGACTTCAGATCGATCTTGCTAAAATACTTGGCCCCCTTGAGTTGGTCTAGCAGGTTATCAATCTGTGGGATTGCATACCTATTCCTGACAATGATTTTGTTTAGTGACCGATATCAATGCAGAGCCTCCAGGTTCCATCCTTCTTCTATACAAGTAAAATCAGGCTCCCACAAGGTGAGGAACTTGGTTGGATGTGCCCTTTTTGAAGCAGCTCCTGGATTTTTCGTTTGATCTCTTCATTTTCCATAATGGAGCAGCAATATATCTGCCTGTTAGGTAGAGGTGCTCCGGGAGTCAGATCGATTAAATGCTTGACCTGACAATGCAAGGGTACCTCTGTGGGTGAGGAGAAGATGTCCATGTATTCTTCCACGACCGTATCCACATGCTTCTACTGCTTGGAGGAACCCTTCCCAGGGGCCATGGATGTGGCTACGACCTTCCCCTTACTTTGAGAGCAAATCAGAAAGAAAACAAATTTCCCAGTTTGGGAGATGACCTTACTGCATTGTTTAGCAGAGATCAAATAGATGGTAGTAGGTGGGGCTACCTTCAGTATCCTGTATAACTTAGTACCCAAAGGAATAATAACATAGTGAGGTCTAGACTCATATACAACATGTCGCTTCCATAAGCAACATCACATAGTACCTCATCCGTGAAGGGCTTGACGTTGTAGGGAAGGCGACACTGTTGGTTGACACGGAGATCTCGTCCTTGGTGAAGCCACCCGATGGTTTACAGCTGCAGATGTGCTATAGTTAGTAGGCCTAGCCACTTCACGACCTCTGCTGAAATGAAGTTCTTTTGGCTCCTTCTATTAAAAATTCACTATAGCAAAGAACCCTTCACCCATAACTGTGAGTGGAATAGGCACTCCCCCTCTTCTAAATCTTCAGGCTCAATATTCTAGATCTTAGTGGTGACCATAGTGGCACTGGGCTCCGTGTTAATGATCTACTTCCCTTTGTTATTCCCCTTATCGGGTTCTAACTCATAGTCGAAACATGTGTCGGACTCAAAATCCTTCAGCTCGGCCACCAGTGACTACTTGGACTAACACTCACTTGTGTTGTGAGTGAAGCTCTTATGAAACTCACACCACTTTCCCGTGTCCTTCTTTGTCTTCATGGTGTTGTTCTTTGCTTGCATCTTCAGCAGGTTATCCTATGTCGTCCTGTCTTGGCCTTGCCCTTTGCTTTGCGTTTGGAGGCGCCTTTCCCTTGCTTCATATTCGCAAATCCAAAGTCTCGCTTTTTTCTGTTTAAGCTTCTTCTTAATCTTGATAGTGTATCGGAACGTCATGCCGAGTGAGGGGATGTCGAGGAACTCCATCTCATCCTGGATGTACCTTTGTAGGTAGTGGTGGTACTTGAGTACCAAATGTTTCTCAGAATCCTTGATACCCAACTTCATGTGAAGGGTATGAAAAACATTGGTAAACTTTGGCACGTCTTGGTCCCTTCCCTATCGCAGTGTGGTCCACTTTATGTATTTATCCTCACAGCTCACGATGGGGTAGTACTTCTCCATGATGGCATCCCAGAATGAATCCCAAGTGGGTGCGGCCGAAAATAGTGAGGGCGTACTTTCATCCTTTTTCTCGCAGTATGTTTCCCACCAGTCCTTGACGTGGGGGGTGACTTTGAGAAGAGAAAAAGTAATCTTTTCCTGGCTACAAAAATCATGAACAAAAAATATCCTTCTAGCATATTTAACCACTTATCTACAACGTCCGCATCTATCTAGCCCTCAAATATGGGAATGTCAAATTTAACTTGTAACTTAAAGGGTGTGGTGCTTGCAAAGTAGCTGTTGGAAGTAGATGCATAACCCTTGGGTAGTCGCTGAAGGATCTGGGCAAATTTGTCAATCATCGTGTTCCTCTATCGCTCAAGGGCTTCTTCAAGCAAGATTTTGAAAGGTTCTCCTACCCCCTCTTCTTTCTTTTCTTCCCCCATGGGAGGCCATCAGATTTGCGAGGCTAGTCTTGCAAAGGTTTGACCAATTCAAGCACTAACTCCTTATATCCTAACCTCGTTGGGGACATGCAAAGAAAAACAGAGATCGAGCAAACCACTTTGATAACACTGATTTGAATTTAAACAAGAATGCAACAAATTACAGATATAACCATAAATACAACGATACAGCAAAAATAACACTTCATTTCATTACTTTCAAATATTGAGGTATGCTTACAAACAAAATGGAAATAAGACTAGCTCGAGTGATGGTAGCTTATCTCTGAGAAGAGATGTGGCAGCTACATGCCTTTGAATTGTGTTACAATGAGGCTCAGAGGCTGATTTATTATTGAGAAACAATGGAAAATTGTAAGCATCCAAAAACATAATCCTAGGAGATGAAGCACCAAAACTATGGGCCCCGTTTGGGTAAATTTGTACATTAACTCCCCGGGTCATAACTTTGGCATACAATCTTCGTTTGACACGCACAATACCTCGTTAGAAAGATCTTTCCAAGGACTACAACTTCCAACTAGCAAATGGCTTCCTTTGGCCCCTGTTTTCCCAAAAAAAAATGTCATTTAGGGCCTAAAAACAACTCTGAAAGTTTAGGACCCAAAAACTGCCAAAAATAGTAAATTATGCTACAATAAAGGAAACTGAAAAACTGAAAGAGACAGTGGTGGGGGTCCTAGTGGAATAGGCGGGTGGCCACCAACATCCATCTGGATCAACTTGTGTCTTATCTTGGAAATTTTTCTTTATCGCTAGGCTAGGAATTTAGCATGTTGCAGAGGATTTTGATGAGGAGACTAGCTACTACCCACCGCCAACACTTGTGCCTTCTCTTTGTAAAGAGAGAGCAGCAAATAGTAGTCCCATCTGGCCATGGTTCCAGCAATGGAACATTGTCGTCAGGCCACCACCATCATTAAGACCCTTGGCGCTTTATGAAATCATGTAACAAGGAAGCCCATAAAGAGCAGGGTGATCCAACCGTAGTTCCAGCAGTGGAACCTTGTTGTCAGGCCAGCACCACTGCTAATGCCCTTGGCGCATTTTCAAACCATGTAATGGGGAAGCCGATGAAGATTTTTCTAATCTAATCAAGGTTTTGGCTCGTGAAATTGTGAGGTTAGGCCACCATTGCCACTAAGATCCTTGGTGCTTCGCAACCTTACTGGCAAGCGGGCGACAAGGAGTTGGTTGATATGGCCATGGTTCTCACTATGGAACCCCGTCCACTGGGAGATCATCACAATAATCCAAATTCATGCATTGGTTAACTTATAAATTGAATGGTAGATGGAATATTGGTTCGATCCATTCATGGTTCCTATTGTGGAAACTTTCCACTGGGAGACCGCCACCATTGTTCTTCACACGTTGATTAATGTTGAACATGGGCAATGTTGATGATGACATTGGTTGATTAGGCCACGGTTCTAGCATGGAACCAAGTCAATACCCACAACCCACTACCAAGGTTTTTGGCATGTTGTGAAACCATGATCACGAGTGTGTTGCCTATAGATTGACCAATTTTTCCATGGTTCTAGTGTGGAACCTTGGCTTTGGTCACCACTCGTTGTCAAGTCCCTAGGTGCTTGTTAGAGCTTGCAGATGATTTTTGGGCACTAGATCGATGGTTGAGAGTTATTGCAGGCCCCCCATTTGTGGTTGAAGTTTAACAGGAGAGTGGGGGCCACAGTTGGGATTAGTGCCAATCCACCCTCCATCAATCAAGGGTTGAGATAATCCCCCCCCCCTTCCCAAGTCTAAAACTATTGCGGGAGGCACCATGTTGCCATTTTTGTGGTTAAAGAGATATGCAGTAAGTACATTATGAAGCAACCACTCCGACATGATTTGAATTCGACCTAGCAAAAAAAGTACCTATGGTTAATAGTTCAAACTTATAACGGGCATAAATTTTGATTCGAGACTCAGATTGAGATAAGATTTAGACCATCGGAAAGATCTTGGCAAGCTAATCACGATGGCCTTATCATAATTAAATTCCAAAAACTTTCAAAAAAAATAAAATTTGGTAACCCCATATTCATAAAAAACCTTAGAGATCGGTTCAAACATATAATACCTTCCTTAACCCATGAATATATTATGGGAGGTGGTTACATATTGGTATTTGAGCAAAGGTTCAACACTAGACTTGAAGAGGCTCACACACAAACTTTAATATGACAGTTTAATTATTGTATATGTTGACTTTTGATTTGTAGTTGATGTAGTTACTAACCTTGATAAAATGTTGATATGTTCTTGCTATAGCATGTATAACTGACATGGATTTTGATTTTGTGAACAACTTTAGGTTAGCATGCTTAGTGTTGATATGCCAAGGTGTTAAATTACTATATTCATGTTAGATTTAGCTAACAACTATGTGTGTGACAACACATAAGAAGACACAAATTCCAATAGGAAATACATGAATGAGCATTAAAATGGTATAATACAACACAAACAGATCCCATAATCTTCAAGAAGAGGACCCGGATGGGAAAAGGTCAGAGGAAAATTCCCCTGAATTGATGGATAAACTTAGGAGATTGAGAGCTAAATTTAGAAGTTGCAAGGAAGTAGATGAAAATATTATCAAAGAAAAATAGGAAGACGTGAATGTAGTAATTTCGCATAGTTTATCATATCTACGATGGAAAGAGCAACATGAGCTTGGTTCTAGCTATCTAGGCAAGCACAAATCCAAAGAAAATCCCATATGAGATATGCAAGCAGGGATTGAAAACAAATAGGGCATAAGACAGCAAGTCAAGGAAAAGGAACATGCGAGAAATTAAAGACACAATGAGGGGAGAAACCCCACTCAGCAATCTAGAAAGAGATTCAAGTAGGCATGACTAGTTATCTAGTGTTGAAACCAAAAGACGCCACCAATAAAGCAAATCCCCGTATCTTTGATGGAAAATTAAGAAGACTAAAGAGATAGAAGCCTGGTTGTTGGGATTAAACAAGATTCCATGACTACTCTAAAAACATGAAGGCCGGGGTAGCCATTTTCATCCTAAAAGACAGAGTTGATATATGGTGGGAAGATTTGATAAATGTCAAGGGAATTAGAGAAAAGGAGTTGTCATGGAGAAAAAAATTAAAAATATTTCCATTAGAAGTACTTGTTTGAGAGGTACTATGACAACAAAATTAAAGAGTTCCACAAACATAATCTAGGGAAGCTTACCTTGGATGCTTATACCAACATACTTTTGGATTTGTTGAGGTATGTGTCATATCTCAAGGATTAGAAGGTGAATATCCAAGTTACCTCAGTGGGTTACTGCACTCCTACCAATATAGGATTTAGTTTGATGAGCCAAGAACGTTGGAGGACACCATTTGAAAGGTTAAGTATTACTATGATCAGTCTGAGCATAGTGTGTAATTTCGATCAAACTGGAAGAAGAGGGACATAAGTTGTTTTAAAGGAAAAAGGACCAAAACCCTCAAGGCGTAAGTAAGGAGGGGAAATCTATAAGTTCACCACTCCTACCAAGGGTGAATTCCAACATAATTTCACTACCATTAGTAGAGACCGACCTCCTAACACAAGAAGAGAAGAAGTCGAGGACCCCAAGTGAAGGTTGCCCCAATGTTGGAGATGTGGAGAGAACCACTTGCAGAACGATTGTCCTCATCAACAAAAAAAAAACACAAGGCTATATTTTATCATGGAGGAAACAATGATCAACAATATGGATGAGAGTGTACCTTAGATTTATGCGGTGTTGGAAAACAGGAAACTAGATCATCAAGCCTCCGTGATTGAAATGGAGGGTATGGTCACCAACCAACCTGATTCAATTTTAATCGATCCAAGTTCAAATTTCAGTTATACCAATCCAAAATTTGTTGAGATGTGCAACTTGCAAAGCAAGCCCCACACGAAATCATGGTTGTTCCAAATAGCACATGATAGTAAAAAATAAAGTAGCGAATTGGATGGAATCATGTCACCTAGAGTTTGGCAGCATGCCCACAATAATGACCCTCGATTTCTTGATGTTGGGTTCATATGATATGTTGATGGGAATGAACTAGTTGGAAACTCATCGGACTAAGGTCGATAACTATAACAGGAAACTAGAATTCCTTGGCGATGAAGGTGAAGAAATAATACTTTAAGGAGTGAGGAAGCCTATCTTCATTAAGCATATCTCAGCGTTGCAAGTAAATAAGTGCAATCAAAAGGGATATGTCGTATATGTGGTCCAAGTGACTAGCCTGGCAGAGAGAAGAGAAGTCAGAATCAAAGATCACCCTATCTTAAAGGAGTTCAATTATCTATTTTCGGAAGAAATATCAAGATTTCCACCCAAGAAGAAAATCAATTTCTCCATTAAGTTGATTCTTGATGCAGTGCTAGTTTCAAAATTTTAATATTGTATGAGCATGCCATAATTGGTTGAATTAAAGTTGCAGTTGAAGAAATGCTAAATAAGGGGCATATCAAGCCCTATGTGTCTCCTCAGGGAGCCCCATCATTGTTCATAAAGAAGAAGAATGGAAATTGTGATTGTGTATTGATTATTGTCATCTAAATAAAGCTACCATGAAAAACAAGTACATGCTACCTAGAATTGATGACCTATTTGATTATCTGAGAAAGGTTGTAGTGTTTTCTAAAATAGATTTGAGATCTCGTTATCATCAGTTCCAAATTAACGATGAATAATCCACAAGACAATGTATAGGACAAGGTATGGGCATTATGAGTTTGTTGTGGTGCCATTTGGGCTCACAAATTCCCTAGCCACATTTATGTGATTGGTGAGCAACATCCTTAGCTAGTATTTGGATAGGTTTATATTAGGTTTTGTGGATGACATCCTGGTTTACTCAAAAACTAGAGAAGAACATTTAGGGCACTTGAAGGTAATGTTGTAGTTGTCGAGGGAACACAAGTTATATGCCAAACTTAGCAAATTAATTTCTTCCAATCATAAGTCCAATATTTGGGACATGTTATCTCATAGGAAGGAGTAGTAGTAGATCCTGAGAATATTAAGGCCATAATGGAGTGGCCCACTCCCAAAATTTCATAGAGGTTAGATCCTTCATGGGATTGGTCGGATATTACCGATGGTTCATTCAAGATTTGTTAAAGATTAAGCATTCAATTGTCACCTTACAAAGGAAAGGAGATAAATTTCAATGGACATTAGAGTGTGCAACTAACTTTGAATATGACTCAAATCGCCAATTAAGCAGCAACTAAACAACAGCCGGCAATTGAACAACGTCGCAATTGGACAGCAATCCTCGATTGAACAGCAGTGGGATTGAATAGCAATCTGTATTTGAACAGCAAGTGCGATTGAACAACACTTCCCTCTACGTCGTTGATCTCCTCTCCAGATCTAACGGTCGTAAGTGATATCAAATCGGGGGACTTGCGCGATGTTTACCTGCCTCACGGAACCGATATGGTTTATAGACCTTGGTTTATAAAAGTTCAGGTCCATGTTTTAGACTTAAATCCTGATTACTTCAAACCCCGATATCCTTTAGATAATAACGTTCATGTGGATCCTACAGCTAGCGGCTTTCCATCTAACACACGGTTTAAACATAGGCTTAATCTCGTTGTTGAATATGACGTCAACAATTGAACTTCCAATCAATGGTCACGAATGCGTACGGGACTTTAACCTGATCAAACCCTTTTATGATCTTCTACCCCCCCATTAACATTAGTGATTGCAATTAACCATAAACACGAAAAACAGAAGAATTATCCGGATGCACTTTAGAATGCAAATACACAGAATAAACGAGAGTTACTACCAGGATCACACACAGATGCACACTAAAACAAATTCATTCAAAATAATAATAGTTACGGAGTCTCGACTTCTTGGCTCAATTACAGCAAATTAACAGACCTTTGTTTCAATCTCAAAACCCTCTCTATCACACCACTCTCACTTCTCACTCAATCCTCAATCATCTTAGCTAATCCTACTCTAACTGTACGAACAACTCAATCTCTATTTTAAACAATCTAACAACCAAATCTCTATTTTCAAGCTCCACTACACACCTATGATAATGACTTATCCTTCAATCTAAAATAAGACAATTTCCTAACTATTACAATAATGAATTACAGATAATCTTCGAGAGATCCAACCCTCTCAGTTAAAACTGACTTTTGACCACTCAGGTCAGTGAAATTCACTCTTTTAGCCACAACATGTGAACAAACCTTCACATTGTTGGCTAAGTCTGGATGCTCCTGCATCAGACTCCTGGGGAAGAAAAGAATCATCCCTCAGACTTTCAGGGTTTACTCCATACTTCTGCAACTCTGTTGCTGTCAACCATCTAGCATCCTCCACTGGTTGTCCTTTCCATTTGACTAGATATTGATAATAAACTTGTCCTCTGGTTCTTTTGGATACTCTTTTCTCCAAAACAACTTCCACCTCTCTCTTAACTGTCTTTCGCATTTGTTCTTCCCAGTTCAAAGTTTGAACTTCATCCTCTGTAGTTTCCTCCTGTGGCTCTGTCTCTGTCTCCTTGTATGGATACAAATCTGCAACATTGAAGATAGGTGATATTCCAATCCCTTCTGGAAATTCAATTTCATAAGCATTAGTTGAAAACTTTCTTACAATTCTACATGGTCCTATATTTTTCATTTTTAGTTTATTGTAAGTCTTAGTTGGAAATCTTTCTTTTCTCAAATACACCATCACTAAATCTCCCACTTGGAATTCTTTCTCTCTTCTTTTCGTATCTGCCCTATGTTTGTATTTGCTATTGCTTTCCTACAATCTGCCTTTAACATCTTCTTGTAGTCTCTGCATCTGCTCTGCAAACTCTTCAACTTTTGCGCTTCTTGTCTCCTGTTTACCCAAATTTTTGAGCTCATACACACCTCTTGGATTCATCCCACAAACAATATGAAATGGAATCATTCCAGTACTTCGGTTTGGAGTGTCACTACAAGAAAACTCAGCCTGAGCTAGTGCTAAATCCCACTGCTTAGGATTTTGATACACTAAACTTCTTAATATGTTCCCCAAGCTTTTGTTTACTACTTCGGTCTATCCATCTGTTTGGGGATGGTATGTTGAACTGAAACTGAGGTTAGCTCCTAGTTTCTTCCAAAGAGTCCTCCAGACATTTCCTACAAACTTTGTATCTCTATCAGACACAATACTTACAGGCAATCCATGTAATCTTACAATTTTTGAAAAACAATAGATTAGCAATATGTGTTTCATCACTAGTCTTTTTACATGCAATGAAATGTGCCATCTTGTAAAATCTATCTACCACAACATAAATAGAATCATTCCCCCTTTGCGTTTTAGGTAATCCCAAAACAAAATCCATGGTAACTACATCCCATGGTCAGTCTGGTATTGGAAATGGATGGTATAATCCTGTATTCTGGCTTCTCCCTTGACATATCCTGCACTTCTCAACAAATCTCTTAACATCAGTCTGCATCTTCTGCGAATAATAAAAATCATTTACCTTAGCAAAGGTTTTGTCTTGTCCAAAGTGACCAGATAATCCTCCACTATGTTTCTCCTTTATTATGTTTTCCCTCATAGAACATTTGGGAATACACAACTTGTTGCCTTTAAACAATAAACCTCCTTGGATAAGATAATCTAACCACTGACTTCGGTTATGAGCTATTGGATTTTGAACTGTTGTGTAAATATCCTTGAAATCTGCATCATCTTTATACATTTCAACCATTTCTTCAAATCCTACCACACCAACTTTTAATTCTTGCAAAATAAAATTTACCCTACTTAAAGCATCAACGACTTTATTCAACTTACCACTTGTGTGCTTTATCACAAAAGTAGATCTTTGCAAAAACTCTACCCACTTGGCATGTTTCTGGTTCAATTTTGGATGGTTGTTTATGAACTGCAATGCATAATTGTTAGAATACAATATAAACTCCTTAGGTAGCAAATAATGTCTCCATTTTTTTAAGGTTTGTACAATAGCATAAAATTCTTTATCATAAGAAGAATACTTCTTTTTGCTTCATTTAATTTCTCACTGAAGTACGTTATTGGCCTTAGTTCCTAACTCAAAACTGCTCCAATTGCAACTCCACTAGCATCGGTTTCAACTTGAAATACTTTTCCAAAATCAGGTAAAGATAAAATTGGTTTCTCTGTGATTCTCCTCTTCAGCAACTTAAAATTCTTGTCTGTTGCTTCTGTCCACTTGAACAGTTGATTAGTCTCCTTGATTGTTTCAAGAATTGGTGCACAAATCTGACTAAAACTTTGATAAATTTTCTGTAAAAACTTGCAAGACCATGAAAACTTCTTACCTCAAATATATTCCTTGGGATAGGCCAGTCCCAAATTGCTTGGACATCCATTTTCAACCCTTCTTTAGAAACTACAAATCCCAAGTAAATTAATTCTTCTTTCATGAAACTACATTTCTTCAGATTTATCAGTAGCTTCTCTTCCTGCAAAGTTCTTAAAACCAATTTACGATGCTCTAGATATTCTTCTTTACTTCTGCTAAAGATTAGAATATCATCAAGATAAACAATAACAAACTTTCTTGCATATTCCTTCAAGACTTCATTCATCAATCTCATGAATGTGTTAGGTGCATTAGTGAGTCCAAAAGGCATCACTAACTACTCATACAACCCATTGTTTGTTTTAAATGCAGTCTTCCACTCATCTCTTTCTCTAATTCTTATTTGATGATATCCACTCTTCAGATCTATTTTGGTAATTTACTTTGACCCACTCAAACAATCCATCAAATCATCCATGCGTGGCAAAGGAAATCTGTACCTGATAGTGATCTTCTTTATGGCTCTAGAACCTGTGCACATACACCATTCTCCTCGCTTCTTTGTACTGAGTACTGTTGGCACAGCACATGGACTAAGACTCTCTCTTATTAGTCTCTTATCCATGAGTTCTTGCACTTGTCTTCCAACTTCTGCATTCTCATGAGGATTTAATCTGTACGTTGCTTTATTTGGAAAACTCTCTCCTGGTATTACATCAATATGATGACTAATACTCCTAATTGTGGCAATGCATTTGGCAACTCATCCACAATAATATCAGCAAAATCATTTAACAGAGTTTTGATTTCTTCAGGTAAGTCATCTAAGTTTGTGGAGGTTAAAATTACCTTAGGTCTCCCTACGACAGAAAAATGCATTTCTTCACCTTTTCCTACCTCTTGCAGTAGCTCTTTTCCACTCATCAGCATAACATTGTTTTCAAGTGTTCTTTTGTCAGTGTCATGAGTAGGGTGTATTGTCTTCACTAATCCCAGCTTGTCCACCATCTCTATAAAAACAAGGTTATCAATACTTCCACTGTCAATTATCACTTTACAACATTCACCTTTGGATTTGCACGTAGTTCTGAATATACTCGTCCTCTACGTTGGTTCTTCAGTCTCTTTCTCTGCCTTCAGCAATGCCCTTTTCATCAACATGGATTCTCCTACTTCAAGGGATTCCTCCTTTTCCATAAGTCGAGGTGTTTCTTGCTTTGCCTCAACCACATTCGCATTCCTCTGACTTGCTGGTTTATTATGAGGACAGTCCCACGACACATGTCCCCATTCTCCACATGTGTAACACTGAATATCTCTTCCTCGGCCTCTTCCTCTAGGTGTAAATCTTTCTCTATTAGAATCTCCTCTTTGTGGTGGTCTTCTACTTGAACTTCCTGCTTCTTGTTGATGTTGTTGAAGCCTTAGTTTGGTAGTTCCTCTACCTCTTACCGAACTTCTCCTCTATTCCTCTGACTTTGTTTTCTCAACATCTTCTCTTCTGCCTTCAAACTTGCTTGATAGGCATCTTCAGTAGTCTTCAAACTCGACAAGCTGATCTCATCCTGTGTGTCGTATCTTAAGCCATTGATATATCTGGCTACCTTCTCCATATCATCCTCTGCTTGTCCTGCTTTAATACTCAATCTATAAAACTCTTCTGTGTATTCTTTAACAAACATTCCTTTTTGCCTTAAATTCTGTAACTGTTTGAAAAGATTTAACTGATAATATTTTGGCATAAATTTAGCTTTCATTTTACTTACCATTTTATCCCATTGCTTGATCTTGGACTTCCTTTTTCTCATTATGGACATTTGTAGCTCATCCCACCAAATCACTGCATGACCCTTCAATCTGGTAATTGAAAACTTCACCTTCTTTTTGTCATCAACCTCTTCATAGTCAAAATATTTGTCCAGTGAACTGATCCAATCCATTAACTCTTCTGCATTGAGACTCCCTTCATACACAGGAATTTCCACCTTTGGTTTTCCACCTACTTTAGCTAACATCTTGATAACTTTGGTAGTTTCATTTTCCTCCTCTTCTTCTTCCTCAGAAGATGCTTCTGCAACACTTTCAACCCCTTCATCAGGTGCTCTCCTCTGTGCAGTCTCCATTGTGTCCATCCTTGTACGTAGACTCTGGATCTCCTCCAGCAGAACTGCATTTGCTTCAGGTCTTCCTCGACCTATGCCAGCTCCTCTCCTTGGCGGCATGGTTACTGCAGTCAACTCAATCTCTGAGCTCTGATACCAAAAATGACACAAATCATCAATTGAACAGTAACTGAACAACAACCAACAAATGAGCAGCGTCGCAATTGAACAGCAATCCACAATTGAACAACAGTCAGATTGAACAACAATTTGTATTTGAATAGAAAGTTAGATTGAAAAGCACTTCCCTATACGTCATTGATCTCTTCTCCAGATCTAACGGTCGCCAGTGATATCACATCGGGGGACTTGCACGACGTCTACCCACCTCACGGATCCAATATGGTTTATAGACCTTGGTTTATAAAAGTTCAGGTCTGGGTTTTAGACTTAAATCCCGATTACTTCAAACCCCGATATCCCTTGGATAACAGCGTTCATTCAGATCCTACAGCTAGTGGCTTTCCATCTAACACACAGTTTAAACACAGGCTTAATCCCGTTGTTGACTATGACATCAGCAATTGAACTTTCGATCAATGGTCACGATTGCATACGGGACTTCAACCCAATCAAACCCTTCTATGATCTTCTACCCCCGCTATTAACATTAGTGACTGCGATTAACCATAAACATGAAAAATAGAAGAATTACCTGGATGTGCTTCAGAACGTAGATACATAGAATAAACGAGATTTCCCTCCAGGATCACACACAAATGCACACTAAAACAAATTCATTCAAAATAATAATAGTTACAGAGTCTCGGTCTCTTGGCTCTATTATAGCAAATTAACATACCTCTATTTCAATCTCAAAACCCTCTCTATCACACCACTCTCGCTTCTCGCTCAATCCTCAATCATCTCAGCTAATCCTTCTACATTACATTTTCTTCTTTTTATGAGTCGAATCCTACTCTAACTATACGAACAACTCAATCTCTATCATAGAAAATTTTAGGGGCGAATGTTCGCCCTTTGGCGAAATTAAGGGGTTTTAAATTTTTAGTGGGCAAATATTTTGTATCATAGCACATTTTTACAAATCACCTCAAATAGCCCACCTTATTTTAAGGGAGAGAGTAAAAAAGGTAAATTTAGCCCTTGAAACTAGGAATTACAACCTTTCATTCGCCCATTTTCAAGAATAGGTTTTATTTAAGTGAATCCATTCGCCCATTTTCAAGAATAGGTTTTATTTAAGTGAATCCTATGGACCAAATACCATATTTATAAAAGAGGTATGGTAAATTAATAAAAATATAAATAAATGAGAGGTATGGTAAATAAATAAAACATTTTTTATATTTACTCCTTAAGTCACCTTATATACATGCAAGGGTGTAAACAAATAAAAATATAAGTAAAGTGGAGGTATGGTAAATAAATAAAACGTCTTTTTATACTTACTCAAAAGGTATGGTAAATAAATAAAAATATAAATAAACTAGACGTATGGTAAATAAATAAAACCTCTTTTTATATTTAGTCCATAACCCTCGTTCTATTTATGAAGGCTCAAGAAAGAGGTTTTATTTAAGTGAATCATGTGGGCCAAATACCATATTTGTAAAAGAGGTATGGTAAATTAATAAAAATATAAATAAACAAGATGTATGGTAAATAAATAAAACATTTTTTTATATTTACTCCATAAGTCACCTTATATTTACGAACACTCAAAAAATGTGTTATATTTAGGTGAAACCTATGGAAAAATACTATGAGACAAATACCATGGACTAGATTGTTATTAATACCATGCAAAAAAACATTATTAACCCTAATATTAGTATTAATAAAAAAAAAAAATGGCACATGGTATTGACCCATGGTATTCACCAAAATGGCACATGGTATTGACCAATGGTATTTACCTGGAATGTAGCCTATTTAAATGGGGGAATTAAACCAGCACATATCCATCTTTACTCTGCATCAGGTATCAAATATCGTGATATGCAAACTAGCATAGAGTGAAAAAATATTTGATCCCTCTCGGGGCTTGGTGGATCAAGAGTAAAAATGGATGTTGTAATTTAATGTATGTTAAATAATTTAGCTTTGTTAAAATAAAAAATAAAATAAAATTCAACTATTAATTTTATTAATTTTTATAAATTACTAATAGTAATTTTTAAGCTCCAGGTTTATGATAACCCATGACATGGTAATACCATGGTATTCATGTGAGCATAGACTATTTAAAGGGGAAATTCTATCATCTTAGATCCATCTTAATTCTGGGTCTACCAAGTGCTCAGAGGGATAAATAGATTTCATCCCCCTAAGAGTGGTAGATGTGGAGTTAAGATGGATATAGGTTGGTTTTTATGATAATGAAGATATTAAATAGACTTAGGAAATTATTTTGTAAAAACATCTTAAGGTGAATGGTTAAAGCATATAGACATTGGACAAGTATATTTGTATACTTTTGCTTTAAATTGAAACAAATCCAGGGCTAAAAGGAATGGATTGATTGCACTAGTCATCCTTCTATAACTTTCCAACATATGCTGGAGTAAACAGATTGTAATTTGCGTAATTTTTCTAACTACAAACAGGAACATACTTGTGTATTGGCAGGGTGGTTACGAGGTCCCTAGAAGTGATGAATTTGAATTTTTCTTGGTTTTACATATAGTATTAGGTTTTTTCTCATGCTTTCTATGAATGACACGGGTGAACTTTATCCTACACCCACTAGGTTATCGATATGTAATTTCAGTAATTTTGATTTCAAAAGATATTTTAAATAAATGCAATGATTTCATTTGTGTATTCAATAAACACAATATTCTAATGGAATTCTGCATTTGTGGTTTACCTATATAGCTTCCATGGAGAAGTGTTAGTGGTGTGACATCAATTGTCCTCAAGCAAAGGCTTTAGTTTTACTCTTTTTGGAAGCAATTACTTTCTTCCAACATTTTTGAGTTCCATGAAAAATTTGAAAGTCCTAATAGTATTCAATTATGGGTTCAAGAGAGACATAGTATTCAATTATGGGTTAAAGAGATCCACACTGAATGATCTATCGGCCTTACGTTCACTTAGTTTAAGACTATTCACTTAGAGAGCCTGCATGTGCCCCCACTTCAAGGGCATAGTAAAGTCATGTAGAACTTAGAGAAGCTATCTTTAAGCTTTTAGTGAAGAATGGAAAAAAGTTTGGGTTCAATAACAACCAGTCGAGCATTAAGCTTCCAATAATACTAGATTTTAACCTGGAGCACTTTTGTGATTTGGAGGAGATGCCCCCTCGTATTTTTGACACATCTTCAGTTGTGAATTGGACTATTACTAACTGTCATTTCCTTCGAAAGTTACCTGATGACTTGGGGAACCTCAACTCTTTAAGAATGTTAAGGAAGGAAAGAAAGTACATTATGTTAAGTTCTCTTATGCTTTTCAAGTTTTTCTTGGATATCTACAACGTTTCAGGTAGGAAAGTACATTCTGTTAATGAAAATTTGTCTTGATAGAAAGGCCCAATTTCAAATTATAATGCTTTCAAAAAACATTGTATAACTGTAATGTTTCTAAAAGGAAAGAATATTTTTTCAATTTAAGTATCATGATCCCATATTCCAACTTATTTTTCAGTAACCCATTAGGCTTTGTAGCTTTGAATAAATCCATGTCTTTTGATAAGATCCTCTTCCAAATTAGAATGCAGTTTCCTTTTGGCAATAACCACATACAATGTCTTGATTTTGTTATTGAGAAAATAGAGGTTGTGAAACAAGCTTGTGCCATACAAGGACTTGATTCATTGATTATGTATCAATTATGGCTCTTGATGTAACAATGTCTTGATTTTGTTGCTTGAAAATAGAGGTTACGCTTTACTATTTCACATAATTTCTTACAATTTTTCCATAAGTATTGATTTGCAATCTCAGTCACTAAGGGATGACAGTAATGACAAAGGTAATATTCCATGGTTTGAAGTTACCCTCTTACTAAATATTTAAATATATCACCACAATTTAACTATTAGTTAAAGGAATTGTATTTGATTTGTAAACAATTCATTGCTTGATTTATAGATTTTGATTTTTTCCCTTTTTTATCTTTTTCTCAGATTTGGTATGAGATATCTTCCAATATTTGGGTTCCCTAGTTTCCCCACCATAGCTATGAGGTTCAAATGCTATCATTAAATATTCTCAGAACGTTACAACTTTTCTAGTAAGTGTACTTTGAAACATTGTTGTTGCTTTTCCATGGTGTTAATGCAAATAAGCACTACAACTAGTGCCATTATTTAGATTAAGTGCCAAAATCTAGGTGGTCTTGTAATGATGGAGTGATTGTTTTCTAGCTACTAAGGCCATATGCATTTTTATCTCTTATGTTGTCCTGAGATATTCAAATTCAGAATAAGAATTGAGGTCTCGTCTCCACTGTAGATTGCAGTCAGTTTCTTGAACATAATATATAGTAGATTATATTTCACTAATCAATTGTGGATGTGATCCCTCGCAGGAAAGGAAATTCAAAGTGACTTTGATTTCACATTGATTTGTCAAAACATCCACACAGGAAAGGAGATTCAAAGTGACACTGATTTCACATTGATTTGTCAAAATGGAGGCAAGAGAAAAGGAAACTTTGTATTCAACAATGCTCTTAATTTCATATGTACATGCACAGACATATTAGTAGAAAATATTGAAGGGTTGCCTAAGTAATATTTTCCATTCCACTACATTCTTTATAGCTTGTAAATAAATAACTCGGAACAATTCATTACACTACTTGTTATTCTTTATTAATCAATGGTTAAGATTTTGATATTGAACTGGCTAAGATTTTTCTTCCTTCTTTGAAATTGTGTGTTCTATAATGCTTCTTTTCCATTCACTATGTATAGCATATAAAGTGTGTCTAATGGAGTAGGAAGATTGGAACGTCTTGTGATCCTTGAACTATGTTACAAGGCAGAAACCCAACGGGGCAGGGTAGGTGCATCCCCACAAAAGGGTCACAAATACCAAAGTTGGTATTGGCTAGCGTTGAGCTAGAAAATTTCCTTTACCCTTGTATTAACAGTGAATCCAGAGAGGATTCTAATATTATCTTTATAAGATTTATATTAGTTAAGATTGATGAATAAAATTCATGAGACATGAGCTAGGATGTCCTTGCAAGGTGGTTGTTGATTATTGGAAGCTATGATGGCCATTATGTCAGGCTAGGTGGTCGCACTCCCTTGATCATGAGCACGATTGTGATCAAGATGGAAGACTTCATAGTCTGGATTGATTGTTTAGCAGTGATAATTAGTGGGCTCATTCACAAAAGCTTCTATTTCACTAATCTTTTTTATAGAGTTGTCAGATTCAATTTCCAAAGGTTTTAATTACACTATAGAGTTGAGTTCTGAGAGAGTTGTGATCCCAGTGTTAAGTATAGCAGCTATGACACTTGAATGAAGACAAGCATAGTAGATGTATCAGACTCTGTTATAAGCTTACCTGCATATTATAAGGGACTTCGTTGGATTTTTTATAATTTTATAAACAATTTCCATTTCGTGGAAATGTGAAAAAAACTGTGATATTGCCACCATGTGGCTCTTGTCATATATGGTTTTATACTTTTTTAAAAAAATCTCTAAGAGTTCACAATGCTAAGATTCACTAGGACCTTACAAAGTTTTATTATTTAGTGAAAGACTCACCAAGATCTTACAAGATTTTATAATTGAGTAAAATATTCGCCATGTCTCGTGAGAGATTCGCCAAAAAATTATATATACATATTATATTATTGATAAAATCGCCTTCCATTTTTCCTATATACCATGGAGATTCGCCCATTTATTATACATATAAATTTGGGGGGGTTCTTAAAATTTTCCCTGATCTCTATTTTAAACAATCTAACAATCAAATATCTATTTTCAAACTCCATTACACACCTACACTAATGACTTATCCTTCAACCTAAAATAAGACAATTTCCTAACTATTACAATAATGAATTACAGATCATCTTCGAGAGATCCAACCCTCTCGGTTAAAACTGACTTTTGACCACTCATGTCAGCGAAATTCACTCTTTTAGCCACAACATGTGAAAAAACCTTCACAATGCATCAGAATAACTCAATAAATTGCTCACACATTCCCTATTTTGAGGATAACATATCCAAAAAATCACTTCCTAGTTTGGACAGATGCTTGTAAGGAGGTACTAGGTGAAGTCCTTATGCAAGAAGGACATGTGTTATGTTATGAATCAATGAAACTAAATGAGCATGAAAGTAACTATGTCACTCATGACTTAGAGCTAGCAACAAATGTGCATGCACTAAAGATGTGGAGGCACTACTTGTTAGCGAGGAAGTTTGTGTTGATGTCAGATCACGAAGGGCTAAGATACTTGTTTGATCAACCCAAATTAAATGCAAGATGAGTTAGATGGTTAGCCTTAATTTGTTTTATTTTTAGATCATGCATATTAAGGGTAAGGAAAATAGAGTAGCAGAAGCACTTAATAGAAGTATACAATTGGCTCACTTGGAAGCCATGAGCACTTGTGGAATTGACATTAAAAAAAAAGGATAAAAGAGGCAATTATATGTGATGAGCATTTAAAGAATGTGTTGTCATTGCTACAACACCCTCCAAAATTTTGGCCTGCACCAAATTTCGGAGCCTACCTTGGTCTTGCATATTGTCATTGCAAACATTGAAATCCATTGTATGTGTTTTCTCTAAGTGTTTTGGTCCCTTTTACAAGAAAATAAAAATGTCATATTTTCGCATGTTAAGTGTAGAACAATGTACGTGAGCTTGTTTTGATGGTTTCAATGGGTTACCTTTGTGTAAATGAGTTTATCTTACCATGTAAACATTTTTCGCGCTCATTTCCAAAGTTGTAAGCGCAGTCGCACAAGTGTCGTTACGGTCATCGCAAAGTGTATCTTTAGTGTTGAACTTGTCATGAGTCATCGCAAAGTTTTTGCACTGAGGGAAGTATGTTGTTCATATGTTCTAGATTATCTATGTTGTTGTGTCGTCAAGTGTGTTAAGTGTGTGATCACATTCAATTCTTATCATTATTCACATCAGCTTCATTGATCCCACACTTAGTCAAATTCTGAAACCTCTTCGACCAAGCAACTTAGAATCATCTGGCCCTCTGGAACTGTGCATTGCACAGCCTCAGCCCTATAGATGCAACCCTGCCTGTTAAAACTACGCAATGCACAGTTCCTTCCCCCCAAGACTACGCATTGCGTAGTTTCTATGCTCAAGCCCGGAACTTGGCCTCCAAAACTATTTAATTCAACCCTCCATCCTAGCATCAACTTTTCATTATGCAATCTCTGACCTCAATCCCATCCCTTGATCTCCTGATTTTCACATTTTCGCAATCACTCGACCTGATCTGCCTTCTAAAACTGCGTAGCAGGCAAAATTAGTGCTCAACCCTTCAGCCTGGCTCGCTAAGCTCCAAAACTTTGCAATTTGCTTGCTCAATCTAGACTAAACTACGCATTACGCAGTCTCAAGGCTCAAGCTTCAACCCTGAATGCTTGAGCTACACAATTGCATAGTCACTGAACCTCTCCCTTAGCTTGCCACCTAGTTTTGGCTCAGTTAGTGGATCACCATGCAACATCTTAGGCTAGGATTTTATCGAATGGATGTTGTCTTTTCATGAGTGAATTGCATATGCGGGCACTCTATCATACCCTGACAGGATGATGAAGAAGGGAAACATATTGGGAAAATATTTGTAGTTGATTATGTAAGTTGATCAATCAAGAGAAAGCAAAAGGACACCAGTTCACAATCGCGGCTCATTGCAACTGATATCACTAAAGACTCCTTACCTCTAAGCCATATGGAGGTGGACATAAGAGCATTCCCAATAAGACACATACCAAGGATCAACAAGAATGGCTTGACATTGCCATGTCATCAAGAAGTCCATGTCAGCAGTGCCATGTCATGATTCATCATATGCCACATCATTCTTGTGGATTATGTAATTTCTTATTCAAAAATGTATTGTAAAGTGGAAGTCCAAAGGACATGTACAAAATATGAAGAGTCATGTAAAGTTGAAAAGTCATAGGAAGTCAAACAGTCATGAGGGTAGTTAAAGAGTCACAAGGGAGGTGAAGCATGACCCCATTGGTTATATATACACCCTCATTATATGATCAAATGACCTTTCACCTTGGCTCCTCTTGCAAGGCATTAGAGAGACAAGATAGTTATTTTGAGGAGCAAGTGGTGGCTCCAATGCTCCACTATTGGCGCTAGCAGTGTTCAATGTATACATGTGCCTTGGGATTATGAATATTTGTAAGACTATTATATGAATGTTTATGATTCATTTTTTATTTCACCTGTACTAAAGTAGTTGAACTATTTTGGTTATTTTATTGCTTATCATATTGAGAATGTGTTGTATTGGTTGCAATGATTGTCGCATCTTTGTGGACTATTCCGCTGGATTTTAGACGGATCCTTTCTATTCATGTGTGTCTCTACTAGGGTGGTAATATTACCTCTCTCTTAGAGTCCCACCGCAATAGAAGAACCTTGATACACCTACAACTGAACACTCAATAGGCACATTTACTTGCTTTTCGAAGGCACATTTGCACTCCTCTCTCTTACTGAAAGTTAGAGCCAAGGAAAATCTTTAAGAAAACGGCAACCGGGCCATATTCTAGATAGGTCTCCTATCCCAAATGATGTGAGGTCTAATTGGGACCACATATCATGGAGACCCCTTGAATTTTGGCAATTCCATCATTTTCAACATTTTTGTTGCTATTAGGAGGGTAGGAAATTTTTTATGGTTGATAACCTCACCCACCCTCACCATACATATTTTGGTCAAGGTAGCGGTATTCCCAACACCTCCCTTACTCATATTCTTGAAGTTGGCAGATCTTCTCAACTCAGTCTTGAACAAACCTATGAAATCTCTTATGAGCACATCTGAACCATCTGACCTATAACCCATAAGTTTGCAAAGGATATCGGACTGATTCCTAGAGTGCACAATCTACCTTATTTTCAAAAGAAGAACACAACCAATTTGTATCTGGATAGTGGTTTCAACAATCGAAGATCTAGTTCTCGCCACCCTTGAAGAGCTAGCAAAGACTGTAGAAAGCGTAGAGAAACCAGAGAAGCCTCCATCTTTTAATGAAGGTGATGCAAATAATGTTGTACTCTCAAATGATACTTTTTGCGGGATAGGTGGTGAAGAAGAAGATCCATCAGATTCTAGAGAAGAAGAGGAAGATGCATCAGACTCTGATGAAGAGGAGGAGCACAGAGATGAAGATATGGTAGACCAAGATTTAGATTGGATGACTCAAGGCCCACTTTCTCTACTGGGTGTGTTACACAAGATGTTGAGGCACCCAGAAAAGTTGTTAACAAAGTATGACCCTGACAAAAAGGTGAAAGTGGAGGACCATTTGGACAACTTATACATATTTCTGCAAATGCTAGAGGTACATTACGATGATGTTACATGTATACTTTTTTATGTACCTTATATGGCAGAGAAGTTGTATGGTACCACAGTCTTCCTCTAAACTCAATCTAGAATTGGAAGGGTTTAAAAATATTTTTCTTGAAAAAATTATTGATGACAAAACCCCCGCCATGTTGTTAAGAGAGTTGGGAAATCTTAAGATGGAGCACAAAGAGAAAGTGAAAGATTTCAATCAGATGTTTAATCGCATGTTGAATAAATTCCCTACAAATATGAAACCTCATTACTCCATCACTATTGATTACTACACATTTTCCTTACCGACAAGCATTGTGCAGTTCGTGAAAATAATTGCGAAAGAAACTTTAGTAGAAAATTATGAAGAAGCAATCACAATTGAAAAGTACTCGCATGCGATTAGAGTCATTGTTGAAGATGAACCATCAAAGGACTCCAAAGACATGGACAAAAGGTCTCAGGTCTCTATAAGCAAGGCCAAGGAAAAGGAAATTGTTGATATTGAGAGCTTGACCCGCACTATCAAGTCTCTATCCAATGAGTTGGAAGATTTAAATTAATGCAAAATGGGATAAGACAGATGCACAGATTATTTAGTTGGACAGGACCCTTGTCCATGCTATAGGTGAACTCAGAAATATGTTTATTCTCCTATCATCTGACCAAAAAGTCCACAAGTCTATAAATATAGTAATTGTGGACACCCCGGAAGCATATGGTGTATTGTTGAGTAGAGATTGGTCCAACAAACTACAAGGGTATTTTGCTACGAACTTGTCACATTTATGGCTTTCATATAAGGGAAAAGATAACCAAATCCGAGTAGACTCAAAGCCTTACATGAAACATACTATTACACCCTTCGAGGGAAAAAATGAATGAGTTGCTTTCGAAGATCTAATATTTGGAAATTGCTTTCTAGAAACTAATATGGGGTTCTATCTTTCCCAGTCATCCCCAATCCCACCTGACACACACTTGGATCTCCTTCTGAGTTCAATTAACGCAAATGACTTATGTACTGTAGATAGTAATAGTAGTAGTAGTAGTAGTGTAGGGCCTAGCTCTTATACATATGATGTTTGGATTATGTACTTTGATTGTTCAAAGACGCATGAGGGCTCTAGAGCTGGTTATGTTTTAGTATACTTGCAACAGAAGAAACACCTGATCTCAAGCTGCTTGGAATTCGAGTGCACAAACAACACGACAAAATATGAAGCACTCATCTTGCGTTTAAAAAGGGCCATCCACCTCAATGTTGGATTTCTTAAAACAGTAGGTGACTTTGAAATCATCGTATGACAAGTACGCAATAATATGCACTGTGTGTCACCTCATCTGAAAGGTTATCAACAAGAGGTATGGCGTTTGATTTCTCATCAAAACTTTAAATATTATATATGTTCATAGAATATATAACGCAATTTCAGATGCATTAGCAAATGTTGTTGCTAGGTTATCACTTCTTAGGGATGGTTTTTCTATTGAAATTATTTATAATCCATTTGTCCATCACAATATCACTAATTTACATGTTTTCAACGATGACCAATAGATACTGCGCTTTATGGTGAACATTGATGTATTCAAAGATAGAGTTATCGATGAAGATGAACATGAAAAGGTGTTGCAAGATGCATCACGTGTAAATAAAGAAAACCCCATGCCAAAGGGCGTGGTATCATTGGAAAATTTGTATGATTTGTAGAATTGATTTCAAGGCCAGTGAACACAAACCCACAATTCAACACTGTCACACGAACAAATAAATCTTGGAACAAAAAAGGATCTGAAGTTTGTCAATCTCGGTCCTTGTTGCACACCACAAGAGTGGCAAACTTTCATCTTCCTACTCAAGCAGTACCAAGATGTTTTCACATGGACATATTATGAGTTAAAAACTTATGACGCACAAATAACCCAGCATGTTATCCTGATCAAGGAATGGACCAAGCCTTTTCAACAGAAGTTGTGAAAGGTACATCTGACACTTGAGCCCCTGATTCAAAAGGAGTTGAGGAATTTGTTGGATGCTTGTATCTTCTATTAAGTGTGACATTCAACCTAGGTATCTAATCTGGTCCCAGTAAGGAAGAATTATGGGGAAATTTGCTTATGTGTTGATTTTCGAAACTTGAATTGGGCCTTGGACAAAGATAACTACCTTGTGTCATCTATGGAACAGATACTACAAACAGTACGAGGTCAGAGATGTTATCCCTGCTCAATGCTTATTCATGCTACAACTAGGTTCTGGTCTCAGAGCCTGACAAACTAAAAACAACATTTCACACTACGTGGGGCACGTTCGCATTCTAAAGAATGCCATTTGGGCTAGGCAACGCAAGTGCGACATTTCAACACGTAATGGACATCGCATTTCATGGACTGATTAGGCAGAGCATATTGGTGTATATTGATGATGTCACAGTGTTCTCTAAGAAGACATCTGACCACTTACGCCATTTGAAGAAAATCTTCAAGCGATGTCAGAAATAAGGGATATCCCTTAATCCCAAGAAAAGTATTTTTGCAATGTTCGAGGGTAATCTCTTGGGCCACATTATCGCAAAAAGTGGGATTAAAATAGATCCTGAGAGGGTCAGATCTATCACACAGATTCCCTTCCCAATGAATAAGAAATATATGCAGTCCTTCCTGGAGAATATTAATTTTCTCCACAAGTTCATCTTTGATTATGCTCAGATCATGAAACCTATGTAGGAGATGGTAAATAAGGATGCATCATACAAGTGGGGAAAAAGGGAAAAGGATGTGTTTTCTCGTATCAAGTAGGCTATCGTAAAAGCAACATCCTTGTACAACCCATATTTCAAGAAATATTTTCTACTCTACACTTTCGCTTCTGACATTTCTCTTTCCACTGTGCTCACACAAAATGATGATCAAAATATTCAGTGGACAATATATTTCATGAGTGCCAACCTACAGGGACCTAAACTTAACTATCATGTCATTGATAAGTAGGCATATGCAGTCTACAAGGAGTTAAATCACTTCTGACCCTACCTCTTCAACAATCATTGTATTATATTTGTGCCACACCCAACAGTCAAATCGTTGTTTGTTCAACAAGAGTTGGGTGAGAGAAGAATGAACTGGATGACAGGTTTTCAAGAGTATGACATAGAATTAAAACTAGTTCACAAGATCAAGGGCTTGGTATAATGAACTCGATGACAGGTTTGCAAGAGTATAACATAGAATTAAAACCAGTTCACAAGATCAAGGGCCATGGTCTATGTCGGCTCGAAACAGGAGTGGTGGATGCAAAAAAAGAAGGTACATCTTGATGAGAGAAAGAAATCAAAATGTATAATGTTGAATGAGCTTCCCCCACTATTATTGTAAACTCTTGGTACACTAATGTGTGCCAGTATCTTGAGAACGTCATAGTTCCCTCACACTTATATGCATAGCAAAAGAGGGAACTTAGACTAAAAGCATTATCTTATTAGTTGGTAAATGGGGTGCTTTTCAGAAAGCACCATAACAAAGTATTTCTTAGGTGCTTGGAATCACATGACTCAGAGAAAGTATATTGTGATCTCCACGATGGACCAGTCAGGGAGTAATTTGTGGGTGACACAACATCGCATAAAGTTATGTGTGCTAGTTTCTATTGGCCCACATTATTCAAATATGCTCATTCATATGCCAGCAAGTGTCCAGTCTGTCAGAAGTGTTCCAAACGAAATAAGAAGCCAGTCGCCTCGTTGCAGCCTATTGCAGTCAAGGAACCATTTTAACAATGGGGCCTAGATGTTATTGGTGAGATCTTTCTGCACTCGTCAAAGCAACACCGCTAGATTCTCACTGCTATAGACTACTTCACGCGGTGGGAAAAATTAGCTCCACTAAAGCAAGGGAATGATTAGGAATTCATCAACTTCCTTAAGTAGTATATCATTTCTAGGTTCGTTGTTATGACTTCACTTGTTTTTTAAAACGCAACATACTTTTCATCACTAAGTTTATATGATTTTTAATTGGAAAATTGAATTGTATTGAAACATTCAGCTAATTATTATCTGCAGGGAAATGGCCTTGTTGAGTCTACAAAAAAGAACCTTATATGTATCATTAAGAAGACCATTTTCTCTTAACAAAGGAATTGGCACTCCACTTTGGTCAATGTCTTATGGGTTGATCGAGGCATGCCAAAACCTTCTTTAAATATGTCTCCTTACTTCCTGGTGTACGAAAAATAATCCATCCTACCCCCGAACATCTATTTTCCTGCCCTTCAACTTTCACAAGAATCTCAGGTAAAGCCATGCTTATTGGTTCAATGTAGGAGAACACACCCTTCGCAAGCTGCAGGAAGAAAGACAAAAAACAAAAGAAAAAAATTATCTTCACTGGAGTTGTACCAAGAGGTGGTTCGACAAGAATTCTGCGGGGAAGAATGAATTTGGTGTGGGTGACTTATTCTTTAAGTGGGACAAAGCCCACGAGGACAAAGGAAAACACACTAAGTTCCAATCCTTGTGGATTGGACCATTCACTATACACGAAAATCTTGGCCAACACACATATCATATTCAATCACTATACGGGAAGATTGACTCTCTTTCTGTCAATGACCAAGACTTAAACTAATATTTTCAATGATGATCTGGGGTTGTACCCTACCATATGTACGTAATCTCTTTTCTTCTTTGTTGTTTTTTCTTGTTCTTGTTTTCATTTTTGTAAATAAGCGTCGTATGTGAACGTGTTTTATGGCTTCTTTGTGTGTGGCTGAGTTGAAAAGAGTCTTGTGACACTACAACATTTGGCTTACCTTTGGTCCTCCTTCTTTGTGTTGGTTATATCTTTTGGTCAATGATGTTCTGACAGAAAATATGATCCGTCTATAAGGAGAATTTTGTGTCGAACCATGATACCTATGTCTATTCTGGAAACCTTATGCCCATACTCGGTTCCTTATGTTTCAATTTTTTCATGCTTATCCAATCAATAGAGGAGGAAAAGGGGAAAAACTCAAATGAGAAAACCTAAATCAAAGGTCTCTATATGCTTCTCTGAAGGAACAACCTCTCCTTCTCTCAATAAGTTGGGATCCCTCTTCCGCCCATAAAATGAATGTGTCTATGCACAATCCTATTTAAATACATAAATAAAGGTGAAAGAAGAGAAAGGCTTCTTGTGTAGAGAGGTGAAGCAAGCAACTCCGTCGGGCCACTATCTAGGCCCGCTGGTAGTGAATCAATGTTTTTGTTCCTATATTGACTTTTTTCGGGGTACTGTCTAGGCCTGCTGGCAGTGAAGCAACACCAGAGATGAAAAAATATACTCTAAAAATCTAAAGCACGCAAACTACACTACCCTTTCCAATTTGAAACATATGATATTGTTGAATCTTAATATTGTGTTCAACCGAGAAGGAACAAAGGGAGCCATTTTTATTCACCCAAATTAATCTGCACGATGAATCAATACTCCCTAAAGAACTGAGACCTTGCACAAAAGAGTCAACCAAGGTAGAGAAGTTGGAATTCTACCAATGTGTCTCCAAGTGTTGTCGCTACTACAACACCCTCCAAAATTTTGGCCTGCACCAAATTACGAATCCTACCTTGGACTTTCATATCGTCATCGTAAACATTGAAATCTATTATATGTGTTTTCTCTTAGTGTTTTCGTCCCTTTTGCAAGAAAAGAAAAATGTTTTCTTTTCGCATGTTAAGTGTCACACAATGTATATGAGCTTATTTTTGTCATTTAAAGGGGTTACCTTTGTGTAAATGAGATGATCTTACCATGTAAACATTTGTTGCACTCATTTCCAAAGTTGTAAGCACCATCGCACAAGTGTCATCACGGTCATCACAAAGTGTATATTTAGTGTCACACTTGTCGTGAGTCATCGCAAAGTTGTGGCACTGAAGGAATTATGTTGTTCATGTAATCTGGACAATCTATGTTGTTGTGTCGTCAAGTGTGCTAATTGTATGATCATAATCGAGTCTTATCATTATTCACATTAGCTTCATCAATCCCACACTTAGTCAAATTCTGAAAGCTCTCTGACTAAGCAACTTAGCCTCATCCGGCCCTCCTGAACTACAAATTACACAATCTCAACCCTCTAGCTACAACCCTGCCTCTTGACACTACGCAATGCGCAATTCTTTCCTTCGAGGATTGTACACTACGCAGTTTCAGTGCTCAAGCCTGGACCTTGGCCTCCAAAGCTATGTAATTCATCCCTCTAGCTTAGCCTCACGTGCGCATTATGCATTATTTGACCTCAAGTCCAGTCCTTGAGATCTAGATTTGTTCAGTTACGCAACCACCTAGCTTGCTCTGCCTTCCAAAACTACACAATAGGTAGAATCTGTGCTCAACCCTTCAGCCTGGCTCACTGAGCTCCAAAAATGTGCAGTCTACTTACTCAATCTAGCCTGAATTGTGCATTGCACAGTCTCAAGGCTAAAGTTTCACCTCTGACTGTCTGTGCTGCACAATCTCACAGTCATAGAACCTCAGTCTGCCACCCAATTTTGGCTCAGTTAGTGGATCAACATGCATCATCTTATGCTATGGGTTTATTGGATTGATGTTGTCTTTTCATGAGTGAATTGCAAATGTAGTTACTCTATCAAACCATGAAATGATGATGAAGAAGGAGATGGAGAAGGAAAACATGTTGAATGTAGTTGATTATGCAAGCTGATCAATCAAGAGAAAGCAAAAGGACACTAGTTCACAACCGCATATCAAGACCTGATATCACTGAAGACTCCTTACCTCTAAGCCATATGGAGGTGGACAAAAGAGCATTCCCAAGAAGACACATAACAAGGAGAAGCGAGAATGGATTGACATTGCCATGTCATCAAGAAGTCCATGTCAACAGTGTCATTTCATGAGTCATCATATGCCACATCATTCTTGTGGATTATCTAATTTCTTATTTGAAAATGTATTGTAAAGTGGAAGTCCAAAGGACATGTATAGAAGATGAAGAGTCATGTAAAATTGAAAATTCATAGGAAGTCAAAAATCATGAGGGTATTCAAAGAGTCACAAGGGAGGCGAAGCATCACCCCATTTGTTATATATACACCCTCATTGTATGAGAAAAGGACTTTTCACCTTGGCTCCTCCCACAAGGCATTAGAGAGACAAGCTAGTTCTTTTGAGGAGCAAGTGGTGGCTCTAATGCTCCACTATTGGAGCTAGTGGTGTTCGATGTATACATGTGTCTTGGGAATTTTACTTAATATATGAATCTTTATGGCCAACACATTATTCATGCATGGATTATGAATATTTGTAAGACTATTTTGTGAATGTTTATGATTCATGTTTGTTTTCACCTGTACTAAAGTAGTTGAACTATTTCGATTATTTTAGTGCTTATCATATTGAGAATGTGTTGTATTGGTTGCAAATACTGTCACATCTTTGTGGACTATTCGGTTGGATATTAGACGAATCCTATATGTTCATGTGTGTCTCTATTAGGGTGGTACTATTACCTCTCTCTTAGAGGCTCACTTTCTCCTTCCCTCCGTAGTAGAAGAACCTTGACACACCTATAACCAAACACTCACCAGGCACACTTGCTTTTCGAAGGCAAATATGCACTCCTTTCTCTTGCTGACAGTTAGAGCCAAGGTAAATCTTTAATAAATCGACAACTAAGCCATATTTTGGATGGGGAAACTATCCCAAATGGTGTAAGGTCTAATTGGGATGAGATATCGGGGAGACCCCTTGAATGTTGGTAGGTTTAGCACCGTCAACAAAATGGTTACAACAATAACCAAAGGGAGAAATGAGAATGAATTATAAAATCACTGATGATGTTGTTCAAAGATAGATGGTATGTGCCTCATGTAAATAGCTTGAAGAAGCTCATAATGGATGAGTTTCATAAGAGACCTTATTCAGGTCACCCTGGTTATCAAAAAATGATATCGGACATAAATAAATCGTATCGTTGGCTAGAAATGAAGAAGGAGATTGTTGAATGTATTTCCAAGTGCTTGGAATGCCAATAAGTCAAAGTAAAATGCAGGCACCTACCAGGATTGTTGCAACCAATCCCAATCCCTAAATCAAAATGGAACTTCATATCTATGGACTTAATTACAAGATTGTCAAAGACATCCAAGTAACATGACACCATTATGGTGATAGTTGACAAGTTAAACAAGGCAAACCACTTTGTAGATATCAAGTCCACCCACAAAGTCATTGACATAGCTCACATTTTCAAGAAAGAAATATTTAGATTACACGGCATACCCATGAACATCATTTCAGATCGAGATGTCAAATTCACATAAAAAAAATTGAAAGGAATTTTTTGTTGGCCTTGGAACTCAACTAGCTTTTAGTGCAACATACCATCCTTAGGTAGATGGTCTAATTGAATGATCCAAGTGGCTCTAGAGAGGCTCAAAAATCAAAGTCTTTAGATTGCCGTGAAACTAGAGCCAGATCAAATATCTCATCACAAGCTTTCCAATGGCATAAACAACACCTCAATTTGTCATCGTATGTGAAAGTTATGGCCTGTCAAAGTTTTGGTTAACTCATTCGACGATGTTTCACCATATATATATATATATATAGAGAGAGAGAGAGAGAGAGAGAGAGAGATATATATATATATATACATATATCTCTCTCTCTCTCTCTCTATATATATATATATATATATAGAGAGAGAGAGAGAGATATATATATATATATATATATCTCTCTCTCTCTCTCTCTCTCTCTCTATATATATATATATATAGAGAGAGAGAGAGAGATTAAAATGGGGTGGCGGGGTGCCACCCCCCCAACGAATTATTGTTAAAATAAATGGTCGGCAGGCCACTAGCCAACGGACCCACCCAACCAACCACCATTCATCATTATATTACATGGAGTCGGCAAAGATCGAACGCACATCAGTCGGGGTGGTCGGATCCACACCATAACAACCACCGCCCAAAACACAATGCACCATAAATTAAAAAACAAAAACAAAAACAAAAAACAAAAAAATAAAAACAAAAACAAAAACAAAAAACAAAAGAAGCACATGTAATTCGAGTGTGGGCGAGGTTGGAAACATCGACCCACCAACATACCAATTGCTTTATTAACCCTCTGTCAACTGAGTTGCCAATGAGGCGACTTTGTTTTGTCTACCCATGTTTTTTTATTTAAAATTGGATTTCTACCATTCAACGGGACAGAGAGCGCACAACAATAGAACCTTGAGCCGAAACACAGACAGAGGAGCAAAACCCCAACGGAGAGAATATGCAAGGAATCTAAAAGATTCTCTTGGGGTCAAATTTTCATAGTGTCATAATTATGTCAAGTTTATACTCAAATTACTCAGAATTTCACTACCAGATTCTGATGGTGCAGACGGTTTTCTAATTTGAGTAGCGGTTTTTCTAAAGATAAACGTTGAACAGTGGAACCATGAAGGTGGAACCTTGGTGAAAGAATTTGCATGGAATCTGAAAGATTCCCTCGAGGCTTGAAATTGACAGTTTCAGAACTAGGTTGACTTTATACTCATTTTTATTAGTTTTTTGCCACGAACGCGATGATATGATCATATTCTTCATCTGAGCAATCAAATTCCATTCAACTCACGAGAAGGAATCTTTGGGGAATGTTTGAGATTCCCAAGGTTCCAGATTTTGACTAATGCAGAAAGGGGTCGAGTTTATAGTCATTTTTCATGATTTTTTGCCAGGAATTCAAGGGTGCAGTCCATTTCTTCAAAAGAGGTGTGCATTTTTTTGAGTTCATCCACAGAAGTGGAGGTATAAGGTGTCTTTTATACATGCATGTAATTTTATTTTGTTGAAGATTAATGAAAGAGGCCTCCCCACATTGAGCAGGGCCTAGAGACGTAACCCAAATTGGGTGAACTCTGTTATCAACTTGTTTTTGTCTTTTTTTCTCATGGTTGTCATTTATTTCCGCTTTTTTATGTGTATGCATCTTATGGTTACATGCCCCTTTTAAATGCAATTCTTATGCATCTTTGAAGTGAAAAGGTATGGATCAAATTTAGTATCAGAGTAGGTCTTCTATTGATGTGAGTTTCAAGTGTATCATAACTAAGGCAAAGCTCCAAAGAGGTGAAGGAAAACTCAAGTCCTTTGATCCAAAATCAGTGCGTGCAGCATGAAGAAGGAAAATGGCAGAAGAAGATGCTCAGTTGAAGGAAGAGCGAAATTATCACAAGGACTTCTACACCATGGCAAAAAAAGTGGACAAATTTTTTGCAGAGTATGAGAAGACAATGACGAAACTAGAGAAGAAGGAAGGAATAGATGATCATGCCTTGGTGAATCATGAAGGAGGATGAGAAGAGCCTCTTGAACCTCCCACTCCATCTTCCAGTGAAATTTCTTCTTCTTCCTTTTCTCGTCATTTTAGAGGTAGAAAAACTCATTAAAATCCATTTTTCAAGTTGGATGCCAATTTTAATTTGTCTGTGTTTAGTGGAGAATCTAATGTAGAAAAGTTATATAACTAGATCAAACAGGTTGAAGTATATTGTCGCATACAACGAATCAAAGAGGATGAAGCCAAGATCCAGGTAGCATCCCTTCGATTCAGTGGCACTGCTCTCGTCTAGTGGGAATGAAAGTTGCAGAAAGGTGGTAAGAGTAGTCATCAACTTCTTTCATTTTGGTCTGAGTTCATTTCTGCTTTAAGAGGGCAGTTTTACCCATTGGGTTACAGACAGAAGGCTATGATGGAATGGCAACATTTGAAACAAAGTAAAGGTCAAAATGTTTCAAATTTTATAGAGGAGTTTAGCAAACACGCATTAGCATTGAACGTTCCACTAGACTCTCCTGAGACCTCGATGAAATTTATTGGCCCTTTGCATAGTTGTTTGCGTCATTCATTGTTATTATTTGAACCTAAAAATCTTGATGAAGCTAGTGTGAAGGTTATACATCTTGAAAGCAAGGGGAAGCATGAGAAAGATAATCATTCAAATAGAATAGCAGCAACTAAGAGAAAGGAAGCAAATCCCTCTTGTACTCATTGTGAGAAAGAAGGGCATGATGAGGAATATTGTTGGAAAATGCATCCAAAATTGAGGCTAAAGAGGAATGAGAGGAAGGAGAAGCAGAAGAAAGTTGCAACTCTGCAAATGGACCAAGAATATGAATCAGAGGATGATGAGAAGATCATAACTGCAAGATCTGCAATTGTTGGACCAATTGACCTGGGATCAGACTCGTGTGATGAAATGAAGATTGCAGCTCTTGGGATTACAGAAGATGGACCTATCAACTTGGGTTCCGATTCAAGCAATGAGGCAAATATTTCAGCACATGTTGTGCCAAAAATGAGGAGGGCATTAAATACTACATGGCTCTAATAACTTGAAGAGATCAACCAAAGCATTCAATTGGAAAATGTTGAACTAGTGACACTCCTACAAGAAGCAGAGGAGAAGAAACAAAGGTTGTATCGTCAATTACAAGCCAAGGAGGAGGCCTTGGAAAAGTTGCAGCATAACAAGCCTGAGGTAAAATGTGATTCTTCAAATTCATGTTCTTTTTATGATGATGATTTCACTACTTTCGAGAAACATACTACAGGAATTGTGTTATGAAACCAGCTCACAAAAAGATAGAAAATATAGATCAATGCCTTAGAATTCAGCCTCTTCGAGGGGGCAACCTCCTTTACATTACATAAATGAACAATTCTTGGATGATTCAAATGACAAAACCTCCTTTCTATATATAGGAGTCTAAGGAGTCACAATATAACCCAGCTAACCTAACAATAATAATATAAAGGCACAAAAATAACAATAGAGAGATTCTATGGGGTACAGAAATAACAATATGGGTACATTAGGGTCACAACATTATTAATAAGGGATATAAGTACAATATTAATGGGGTAATCACTAGTATTATAGGGACCTAACATGCCCCTCTCCTTCAAAAAAGTGTTGTCCTCAATGCTTGAGTAGTTCTGGATGCTTCTGTATAAAATTCTCATCCTCCCATGTGGAATCTTCAGCGGATAAGTTCTTCCACTTGATGAGATACTATGAAATTGATCGATTTCGTAGCTGTTGAGTTCTTGTTTTTGTGACTGCTTCCAGTTCCAATATAATTTTTCCTTCCTCGTCAAGTTCTGGCAATATTGTTTGAATTGGGATCTTGTCGCCTATAACCTTCTTTAAACATGAAACATGGAAAACTGGGTGCACTTGAGAAGTTGCAGGAAGCTCCAATTTGTATGCCATAGTACCAATATTTTACAACACCTTGTAAGAACCGTAATACTTTGGTGATAATTTATTATCCTTCTTAGCTTGCTTGAGGGACATTTGTTTATATGGTTGTAGCCGTAGGAATACCCAATCACCTAGATCAAAACTTCTTTCGCTGCAATGTTGATTTGCCTGTTGTTTCATTCTATTCTGCGCCAACACGAGGTTATCCTTTAAGAGTTGGAGGACTTGTTGTTGATGCTCAATGTGATGTTCCACTGCTTGAACCTTAGAATTTTCTCTTAAATATGATGTGATGGATGGTGGCTGATATCCATAAAGTGCCATAAATGGGGTCATTTTTGTTGCTGTATGGAAGAAAGTGTTATACCACCATTCATCCAGAGGCAACCATTTGACCCATTGTGTCTGTTTATCTGATACAAAGCAATGAAGATGTCCTTGCAAACATTTGTTTACTATCTCAGTTTGCCCATCAGATTGAGGATGATAGATGAGCTATGAGCTAACTGAGTACCGAGACAAGAAAATAATTATGTCCAAAAATTTCCAATGAAAATGGGATCTCTGTCACTTACAATAATCTTTGGGTTTCCATGTAGCTTTTGAATTGTTTCCATAAATGTAGTAGAAACTGTATTGGCTTTAAATGGATGTGATAATGCACAAAAGTGTGCATACTTGGTAAGTCTATCAACTACCACCATGATGACACTCTTTCCCTCAGACTTGGGTAAACTTGTGATAAAATCCATTGAAACCTCCTCCCAACGTTGGCTTGGAATGGATAAAGGTTGTAATAGACCCGGGGTCTTAATTGTTTCAACTTTATTTTGTTGGCAAACCAAACATTTTGCCACAAAATTTTGAATATCTGATTTAAGGCCATCCCAAAAAAATTCCTTCTTAACCCTGTGGTAAGTTTTTAAAAATCCTGAGTTCCCTCCTAAGGGAGAAGTGTGCAATTCCATAAGAATCTTTTGTTTGAGTTGGGAATTCTTACAGAGGTATAAGCTATCTTTGTACCATAACGAATCATTTTTCCAGCTAAATGTATCAGATGTACTAGAATCTTGTTGTAACTTTTGAATAAGTGCCCACACTTCTTCATCATTCTTCCATTCCTCCCTTGCTTCATTTATCCATTCTAGTTGGATAATAGAAATGGCGCACAACAATGCTTCCACATCCTCATCCTTTCTTGAGAGTGCATCTACCACCACATTTTGCTTCCTTTTTTTGTAGATGATTTCAAAGTCATAACCCAACATCTTTGTGACCCATTTTTGTTGCTCTTCAGAGGATAATCTTTGTTCTAAAAAGTATTTAAGGCTATCATGATCCATTTTTACCTTGAAGTGTCTTCCCATTAGGTAGGGTTTCCATTTCTTAAGTGCATGTAGTATTGCCAACATTTCCTTCTCATAATGGCTTTGTGTAAAAACTTTCCCTTGATTGGACGACTTTCAAAAGCAATGGGTCTTTCATCTTGCATTAAAACAGCACCAATTCCATTTCCTGAAGCATCACATTCCACAATAAAGGTTTTTGTGAAGTCCGGTGTAGTTAAGACCGGTGCTTGTCACATTGCCTCTTTAAGATGTTCGAAGGCCTTTGTTGCTTCTGGAGTCCATGAAAATGCATCTTTCTTCAATAATGTTGTTAGAGGTGCTTCTATTCTTCCATATTTTTTAACAAAATTGCGATAATACCCTATCAACCCGAGAAATCCTTGCAGATGCTTTATGGATGTGGGGATTTTCCATTCCTTAATGGCTTTAATTTTGCTAGGGTCTACCTTAACTCCTTCATGAGATACAATATGACGCAGATATTCCACCTCTTGTACTCCAAAGAAACATTTGGATCTTTTTGCATATAATTGTTTCTCCTCCAATAGTTGTAGCACCCTGTCAACATGTTCAACATGATCCTTTCAAGACTTGTTGTAGATTAGTATATCATCAAAAAATACTAACACAACTTTTCTAAGGAAGGGTTTGAAAATGGAATTCATCAAACCTTGAAATGTAGAAGGTGCATTGGTAAGGCCAAAAGGCATGACCAAAAATTCATAATGACCCTCATGAGTTCTAAATGTTGTTTTCGGAATGTCTTCAGTCTTCATTCTGATTTGATGATATCCTGAATGAAGATCCAACTTGGTGAAGTAAATTGATCCATGCAATTCATCCAGTAATTCATCAATGACAGGAATGGGAAACTTATCTTTAATAGTGAGCTTGTTGATCTCCCTATAATATGGACACATGCACCATGATCCATCCTTCTTGTGCACCAATACTACTGGAGCAGAGAAAGAACTTTGACTAGGTTGAATTATACTAGCCTCTAGCAATTCTGCAACCATACGTTCAATTTCACTCTTTTGGGCATAGGGATATCTGTACAGCCTGATGTTTGGAGGAACACTTCCTGGAATCAGATGAATAGCATGATCATGATCACGAATAGGTCGGAGACCTTTGGGAGTCTCAAATACCTTGGAATGATTGTCTGAGACTTTTTGGAGATCTAGAGAAATAGATGATTTCGATGTGGAAACATCTAGCGAACATAATTGTGCAATTACACCTCTTTGTTATTTTTTAGAAGCTTTTTCATACTGTTAGAGCTGATTATCTTTCCCGGTTTCTCTGCAATACCCCTTAATTCAACTTCCTTTTTTTTTGCATAAAATTTCATGAAAAGTTCTTGAAAATTAAAAGCTATTGTACCCAATGATTGTAGCCATTGGACTCCTAGTACAACATTATCACCTCCCATTGGAATGGAAAACATTGGGCTAGTCAATACATATTCTCCCATGGATAGCTTGATATTATGGCACTTTCCAAAGCAATTTATTGTTCCTCCATTTGCAACCATCACTTGACACTCTCATGCTAGATATAGGAAGCAATTCAATTCTTTTGCTACCTTACAATGAATAAAATTGTGGGTACTTCCTGAATCAATCAACACTATTACCTCTTTCTTCTTGATTTGTCCTTCTATCTTGATGGTTTGAGGAGTGGTAATTCCCGCCAATGCATTACAAGATATGGTCGAATTCATTTATTCTTTATCTACGCTTTGTTCCTGGAGTATATCCTCTTCTTTTGACCTTTCTTGCTCCTTTTCTTCTTCCTCTTCATAGTCTATGTAGAATAATTTCTTCTCAGCACACTTATGACCTTTAGTGTATTTGCTATCACAATTGTAACAAAGCCCTTTTGCTCTTTTTTCTTCCAATTGTTGTGGTGTCAACCTTATAGGTTGTGGAATACTAGGGGCAACAAAACTTCCATCTTTATAGTTGTGAGTGGTATGCTTCCTAGTTGCCATAATTTTGCTTTCCATTTTTCTTGCTAACTTGAATGCCTTCTCTAATGAATCAGGTTCCCAAAGGCGAACATCATGTTGGATATTATCCTTTAAATTCCCAATGAACACATCAATCCTATGCTCCTCTGGAATATTTTTTACCCTTATGTTCAATTTTTGGAACTCTTCAATGTGCTCCATTATTGAACCCTTTTGTTTGAGACTTATCAATTGGCTAAAAAAAGTGTTGCTTTTTGTATCCTCATAATGTGCTATCAATTCTTCCACAAAAATTGCCCAAGCGATAATTTGTTTACGAGAGTGAAGTCATTGATACCATACAAACTGATTTGGTTCCAAATATAAAGTTGCAATACGTACCTTTTGCGTGTTTTGCACATTATTCAGATCGAAAAATTGCTCCATCTGTAATATCCATGTTGCAGGATCCTTACCTTCAAACTTTCTCATATCGATTTTTGGAATATGGTGGGTCTTCTATCCAACGTTAGAGTCTATGAAATCATGAATAACATTTCATTTGTTCGCATCATGAGTTTCCTTTACTACCCTTTCACCATTTGTAAGTATTTCTTGTAGAAAATTTGTCAAATCTGTCTTCAAATCTGCCATGTCTATCTTCAAATCTATCTTCAAATCTGCCATGTCTCTCTTCAAATCTATCTTCAAATCATCCATCTTAGCTTCCACGCCCTTTATCTTATATTCCACGCCATTTATCTTAGCTTCTGTTAGCTTTTGTGAGAGTGACATTTGTTGCACTTGGTCTTGTAATTTTTATATATCATGTAGCATTTCTTCCTCTTCTTCATGAGTCATGCTAGAACTTTCAGGTTGCTTACTAAGTGTTTGCATTTTCTTTCCTCAGGGCATCAGTTATCAATAATAATGCTCTACTATGCCCTTTGAATTCCTTCAAAATAATTTTTCAAACCAAGCTTAAGCAAAAATTTAAAAAAATCTACACACCTTTTTTCATTTTGTAGGAGCTCGATATTGCCTCTGATGTATCTCTGTAATTTCAGATGATCCAGTTCTGAAATTGTAACCTGTAGTAGCCCTTTGTGTCCTCTTTCCAATGCCACTAGTCTTATCCAAATTGGATTCTCCAAGGAAGAGTAATGCCAAATCTCCCACAGCGACCTGATTATAAACTAGTTCAGTAGAGCGAACTTGTATGACATGCCATGTGTCCCTGTTTCGACCTTTGGCTCTGAAAAATATATACAAGAAACTACAGTCCGTCCTATTTTTGTACCTTCTTACGAAACTTCAATCTGATGCTCAGAAAGAAATTTATGACGATTTTCCCCAGGTCACCTGTTTGGAATGTAATTCAGGAGTCTGCAAAAAGACCAACTTCCTCAGATCATATCTCCGCAAATATAGCGCGAAAAGCTCTAAAATTCAGACCCAAGGTTCAGTGCGATTTCGTCTCAAATGGGTTTTTGTTTTCGCTTCTGAAATGTCGCAAAAAAAAGGTGTAAAAAGTTATAACGAAAATGCCACGATGACCTATTTGGAGCAACGAAACCTTAGAATCCAAAGCTCTGATACCAAATGTTATGAAACCAGCTCACAAAAAGATAGAAAAGATAGATCAACGCCTTAGAATTCAGCCTCTTCGAGGGGGCAACCTCCTTTACATTACATAAATGAAAAATTCTTGGATGATTCAAATGACAAAACCTCCTTTCTATATATAGGAGTCTAAGGAGTCACAATATAACCCAGCCGACCTAATAATAATAATATAAATGCACAAAAATAACAATATAGGGATTCTATGGGGCACAGAAATAACAATATGGAGACAATAGGGGCACAACAATATTAATAAGGGATATAACTACAATAGTAATTGGGTAATCACTAGTATTATAGGGACCTAACAAATTGGATAAAAGTTGTTGAAAAAAATGGGGTGTCAAGGAAAGGGGCTTGACATTAATGACCAAGGCATTGTGAATCCCATCAAAGTGGAGGAATTGCCTCATTATGCAGGACTTAGGTATGTCATAAAAGAGGTTGGATAATACTCCAAGACAACCAGTGACCAACCAAAAATGGATGATGGGAGCACCTCATCACATTCTAGTGAGATTGAGGAATCCTTGGGCACTTATTAGAGGCACGCCAAGAATAAGCGTTCCAAGACGATCCAAAAAGTTTGGAGGAGAAAGAATCATTGTAATCACTACAACAAGGATGGACATCAGAGAGCCACATGTCAAATACTCCATGCCCAGAAATAACCTATGAAGAAACCATCTTGAGGAGATGTTCAATAAGTGAATCTGCTACAGGGAGATGATCCATTCACTTTGTTGAGTGAGAGATGCTTTTATTAAATATAGTAGCTTGTCATGGCCGCATTTTGTAAATCACATGTTGTGAAATGATTGTAAAAGTGATGAAGTGTTTTCCATCACTTATGAACACAACATAGTGATATTTTTGGTCTTTTTGTTGTTACTTGGGGTATTGGTTTTTGTTGTGATGTAAACTTGACCAAAGAGTGTGTGTTATAAACTCTTGGCAAGTATGGGGATTTTCTTGGGTCATGTTTGGTCTTGTATGTAATTTGCAAAGAAATCAGGTGTTGGTTCGTCACTTATGGCTCCGAAGTACAAAGGTGAAGGAGAAGGAAGTGTGGCTTGACAAGGTGCTTGTAGGTTACAGATTGTGTTCATAATTTTGGAGGACCAAAAGCTCCTCAGTGGGGAGGAATGATCCAGGTGGCTCCAAAGAGGCTCAAAAATCAAAAGTGGCTTTGAAAAGGCTCAAAAATCAAAGTATTTGGATTGCCATGAAACTAGATCCAGATCGAAGAGCTCATCAAAAGATTTTCAACCGTGCAAACAACACCTCAATCTATCATCGTATGTGAAAATTATGGCCAGTCAAAGTTTTGGTCAATTTGGCCCATTGCTAAAGTTAGCAGAGCGCCAAATAAATTTGGAGCCTGACTAAATCTGGCAGCGCTGCTAAATTTGGCGGAAATTAAAAAGGAAATGATTTTTCACTTTGCAGCGACAGTTTTCAACAACTGAAACTAGTGAAATTGTCGCCTACATAAAAAATTTGGTGACCCTAAAAAAATGGTCGACAATTTTTCACCATGTCTTTAAAAAAAATGTTAAGATGGGGTGGTGGGTTGCCACCCCCCCCACCCCCCAGTGAATTATTGTTGGTGGGTTCCACATCATAACGACCACCACCCAAAACACAACGCGCCACCATTTAAAAAAAAATCACATATAATTTGGGAGTGGGTGAGTTTGGAACCATCGACCCACCAACAAACCAATTGCTTTATTAACCCTCTGTCAACTGAGTTGTCAACAAGGCGACTTTGTTTTGTCCACCCAAGTGTTTTTATTTAAACCTCGATTTCTACCATTTGACAGGATGAAGAGCGTGCAGCAGTAGAATCTTGAGCTGGCATGCAAACTAAGGAGTGAAACCCTAACACAGAGAATATGCAAGAAATCTAAAAGATTCTCTTGGGACCAATTTTCATAGTGTCAAAATTATGCCGAGTTTATACTCAAATTACTCAGAAATTCGCCAAGAGTCTGATGGTGCAGACAAATTTCTGGTATGAGTAGAATTTTTTTCTAGAGACAGACATTGAACAGTGGAACCATGAAGGTGGAACCTTGATGCATGAATTTTAAAGATTCCCTTGAGGCCTGAAATTGAAAGTTTCATAATAAAGACGAAGTTATACTCAATTTTCTCAATTTTTCTCCAAAAACAAAATGATGTGATCAAATTCTTCACTTGAGCAACCAAATTCCATTCAACTCGTGAGAAGGAATCTTTGAGATTCCCAGGGATCTAGATTTTGACCAAAGCAGAATGGGGTTGAGTTTACAGTCATGTTTCACGATTTTTCACCAAGAATTCAATGATGTAGTCCATTTCTTCAATAGATATGTGCATTTTTAGGCCATCCCCGTAAGTGGAGGTATAAGGTGTCTTTTGTACATGCATGTATTTTTATTTCACTGAAGATTAATGAAAGAGGCCTACCGACATTGAGCAGGGCCCGGAGATGTAACCCACACTGGGTGAAATCGATTATCAACTTGTTTTTGTCTTTGCTTCTCATAGTTGTTGTTTATTTCCGCTCTTTATTTGTACGCATCTTATGGTTACATGCCCCTTTTAAATGCAATTATGTATGCATCTTTGAAGTGAAAAATATCTGGATCACTGAAAGGGTGAATCGAGTTTTGGAGGACATGTTGAGGATGTATGTCATGCATCAACTATTGACGTGGGAATAATTTCTCTCAGTAATTGAGTTTGCATACAACAATGGGTATAAAGAGTCATTGAAGATGAGTCCTTTTGAGGCATTGTATGGCTGAAAATGTAACACTCATATTAGTTAAGATGACCCAGTGAATATAATGGTTCTTGGAACTGACATGCTGAAAGGAATGGAGCAAGAAATGCTCAATACCAGGTGGAAATTAAAGGTTTCCCGGGATAGGAGAAATAGTTATGCAAATCAATAAATAATGCACAAATAATTCCAATTGGAAGAGCTTGTATATCTCCACGTTAGGCCAAGGAAGACCTCATTGAAAGTAAGGTCTTAAGTTAGCACCTAGGTTTTGTGGACCTTGTTATATTTTGGAAGGAGTGGGGCTAGTGGGTTATATACTATCCTTACCACCTACCATGAAGGCACATGATTTATTTCACATTTATTGACACTAATCATGGTGTACATGACACTAATAATGTCATTTATTTGTTTGTGATATAGGTGGAATCTGAGGGAGAATTCCATCCAGAACCATTGCACATCCTGGACTAGAAATACACTGTGCTTCGAAATCGAGTGATAAAGTAGGTCAAAGTGCATTGGAAGCACTTTGGGCCAGATGAAGCAACTTAGGAGATGACATATCAAATGAGGGTACTCTACCCATTTTTGTTTAATGTACAAATGGATTTAAGAGTTATAAATATATAGCTCAACATTTATTATCATTTTATGTTTATAGAACACCAAGGATGATGTTCCCTTAAGGGGGTGGGGTTGTAATGTCCCTTTTTGTTGCACCCCCATGCTTGTAAATATAACAGTGTATTGCCAACGTGAGAGCCACTAGTGACTGAAGCAAACTATGTGAACACTTGAAGAGTGAATGTAAATTTAATGACTGACCTAAATGGTGGAACACATGAATCCATAGTCTAAGTGGGAGGGTATATTTCATGCCATGAGCAAGGCCACAACTAGCTGCTTTTATGTTTTTTAGCCCATACCCAATTGCATTGAGTTCCATCCATTACTTATTTACTTGCCACCCACCTGCACTGACAAGGAATTGATGAGTTGGGATTGGGTGATGTGGGCACAGCTTAGTGCCCATCCCCATTTCACCCTCATGGATTAAGGCCTAGGAACCATGGGGAGCTAGGGAAGAAAGATGTGAGTTAACGAGGAAAGAGGAGAAGAAGGGATTGGCAAAAGAACATGGGGGGAGTAATAAAAAACATGGGTTGAGAGAGATAATTCCTTGGAGGGTGGGCATGGAGTGTATGCAGTGAACATGGAGTTTGTGAATAAGCCTTGTGCTTAGAAATTTGGGGTTTTATCCCCTATATTGATGTTCTTGAGGCCATTAGACTATGTGTATATGCATGAATGATCAATGCACTACAAGGAAAATACCTTCTAGAGGAGGTTATAACAGAGGTTTTTAGTGTTATAAAATTGTCAAAAAAACTTGCGCTACAACATATGTCTTTGGTAGCACATGTTTTAGTGGAGCTGATAACTAAACTTCATCACAACTAAAAAAAATTGGGTGGGCAAAGGTTTTAATGTATGTTTTCTTAGCGATGTGCTTACTGGAAAAATCAATTCAATGCCCTACTAATATAAAATCACTAGTGTTGTAAATTCAAATAAAAGCACCGGACTGGAAATAGACATTTGGAGGATCAATGTGTTAAATTTATAAAATCACCAATGCTTTATTAATAAAAGTGTATTGGCTTATTCGTCTACCCCTTGACATGTTTGCTAAAAACAATGTAAACTTTGAAACGGGAACTGATACTGTTACCCATTTCGTAGAGATAGCAAAAAATTGACCCGATTTTGAAAAGGGGCGATGCAGAATACCCATAATTTTTTTAGAACATAGTTTTTGGCACTTTAAATAACCGATACGATTACCCGTTTCATAGAGGTAATAAAAACATGACCCGATTTTGAAAAGTGGTGATGCAGAATACAATAATTATTTTTTGGAGCATATTTTTGACAATTTAAATATTATTGAATTGAGACTTCTGTGATCCATATCAATTTGTTGAGGAATCTTTGGCGAAAATCACATAGCAAAACTTTTGTCGACGCGTTTTGAACCAGCAAGTGAGATCTGCTCATTCAACTTGTCCTGATGATGAACCACACTGGCTAGTTCGAAACGCGTCGACAAAAGTTTTTCTATGTGATTTTCGCCGAAGATTCCTCAACAAATTTAAATATTCTCATGTATCAAATATAAATATTTGTTTTTAAATGTTAGTGATTTTTATGCTGATTTTGAAACGTGTTGATGCAACGTGTTATACATCATACCTTTTTTTTTAAAGGACTTATTTTTCACACTTTAAAATTTATTATGTTCATTTTTTTTTAAATTATGATTACTTAAAGAATTTTTAAGTTGTTTTATTTTTATTTTTTTAAATGTTGATTACTTCAAGAAAGTCATACAAAAAAATGTATAAAATAAGACAAAAAAAAAATGTTAATAAAAAAAATTTATCTCATAAACTATAAAAGAATTTGGAAAAAAACAAAAACATAATATATATATATATAATTAAGTCAGTCAAAATACAAAAATTAAAAAAAACATTAACAAAAACAAGAAGAAAAAAATAAAAAATAAATGAAAACAAACTAGATTAAAAAAAAAATAGAAAATTAAAATTATAAAAAATAAAAAACTAGTAAATTTAACATTTAAAATATTTAAAAAAAAAAAAAAAACTAAAAAAACAAAAATACATTGAAATTTACAAGAAAAAAAACCATAAAAATATAGAAATTTTAGAAATATATGTTTAAAAAAAAAATTAAAAAACATGTGTTTAAAATTAAAAATTAAATTTTTCAAGAATCATGTATTTTCTATTTAAAAAATAAAAAAATCAAATTGATTAAAAATAAATAAAAAAAATTTTTAAACTTACATTTTTTAATTTAAAACACTAGAAAAAATATATAAAAAAAATTTGTACAAATTTGATATTCATAAAAAAATTTGTTTTTTTTTATTATTTAAATAAAAAACATTTATTAATTTTTTTTTTAACAAAAATTTTTGTTTTTAGTTTTATTATTAAATAAAAAAACCAATTATTAATTTTTTTTGTTATTGTTTTAAACAATGCTTTTTTTATTTTTTATTTTAAATAAAACATTTTATTTAAAACAAAAAAAATTAAAATTTTTATTTACAAAAAAATTTAAAATTTTTATTTAAAAAAAAATTATTAAAAAAAAAAAATTGGGCCGCCCTCCGGGCAGCCTGCGGTGGCGTGGAACGGGGCGGAGGCCTGCACGCAGGCGCTCCGCCCCGGGCCGCACCACCACGGGCCGCCCGGAGGGCCTGAACGCGGGCCCAAAAAAAAAAAAAAACAAAAACAAAAACAAAAACAAAAAACAAAAACAAAAAACAAATTTGCTTATCAATTAACTTAAAAAATTTTAATATATATTTTTCTAAATAAAAAAAGATATGTATTAAAAAAATTTAATTTCTTTTCTTTTTTTTTGAAATAGATAAATAAATGTTTTTGTAAAAAAATTAAATTTTTTTTGTGTTTTTTTGAATTTCAAAAGACATATTTTTAAATTTTTTGGTTTTTTTTTTATTTAATTTCAGTTTATTTTTTTTTTTTTAGTTTTTTTTTATGTTTTTGATGTTAATTTTACTAGTTTTTTATTTTTATTTTTGTGGATTTTCTATGTTTTTTTTTTTTTTTTTAATCTCGTTTGTTTTTATTTTTTTTCCTAGGTTTTTTTAATGTTTTTATTTCTATTTTTATTTACTTAATTATATATATATATATATTTTTTTAATTTTGTTTTTTTTTTTCCTAATTTTTTTATGGTTTATGAGATTTTTTTTTTTTTTGTCTTTTTAATATATATATTTTTAAGTAATTAACATTTTAATCTTAATTTTCGTAGTTTTTAATTTTATTTTTTTTTGTTAATTTTCTATGTTTTTAATTTTCATTTTTTTTTTAATGTTTTTTAAATTTTTCTATTTTTACCTAAATTTTATAGCTTGTTTATTTTTTTTTCTTTTCCATATAATATATTCTTTTCTTTTGACAATTTTTTTTATTGTTTACAAGATATTTTTTTTCCCATTTTTCTAAATATGTTTTTTAACTATTTATTTGTTTATAATTTTGAAGTGTTTTTTAGTTTTTTAATTTAGTTTTTTTTTACATTTTTATGATTGATTTTTTTTTTTTTAGTATATGCTTTGATTTATGTTTTGTTAATTTTTAAACTTTTTTTGTTTTTTGTTTTTCATTGTTTTAATTTTTTATTTTATTTTATGTTTTCATTATTTATTTGAAATTTTAATCTTTTGCAGGGTCATGATAAAATATTTTACGCTATTATTTCGAAATGTTGAAATATTACCCTTGAAAAAAAAAAAAAAAAAAGTGTTATCCCAGCATTAACACTTTTTGTTTTGAGGGTGTTTTTGGAACAATTTTTGCATAAAAAATTGGTTTTCACAGCCATTTTTAAAATATGTTCAAAATTTACCCTAGAAAAAAAAAGTGTTATTCCAGCATCAACACTTTTTGTTTTTAGCACTGTTTTTGATGTTTTTAAGGGGTTTTTTTGGCTAGAGTTCTCGTTTTGAGTTTACAATTCCCGTTTCAAAGTTTACATTGTTTAAATGGAAATCGAAAACCCAATCTTGAATTGTTCAATTCAATGGAGCATAAAAAAAAATCCAGGGGTGTTAGGAGGGGGAGGGATTCTCTTTAATCCCAATGGAATAATTATGGACAAGTATGCATGGGGACTAGGTATCAAGGCCAACAATCAAGAGGAAGTTTACATCTTATATATGGGGCTCCTTCTAGCCAAGAAGAGGGAAGTTAAAAGAATCGCAATCCTAGGTGACTCCTATCTGATTATTAGACACCTCAGAAACTCATCCCTTGCTAAGGACAACCACCTAAGCCATAATGTTCTTCGAGATTAGAGCATCCTTCCTTCCTTTGAAAGATTTCAATCTTGGCACATCCTCCAAAACCTAAATACAGAAGTAGATCTAATGGCTAATAAAGCAAGTCGTGTATCAGAAGGAACATTGGATATCAATGGGGTCTTTAGTTCTTACCCTATACCCTAACCCCCACCCCCATGATTAGACCCCCTTGAAATCCCCCGTCACTCCCCATACATCAGCTGCATGATTACCCCTCGTCCTTCCTCGTATGCGTGTGTGATGACACCTCTCCACTCTCCTCTGTTGTGTGGCCTCCACTATCCCCTCCTTGTGATGTCGTTAGTGTTGAGTCTATAATTAAGCGTGAGAGTTCTCACATTGGTTTTAATGTTCAAGGCTCATTACAGGAGCATGAAGCTGGTTTCCATATGAGCCCTCTCTCCATGCGTACAACATTTACTCCCCATGGCCCAAACTAAACATCCCAATTGCTTGAACTTATGTCTACAAATAATGGTCGCTCTCTCTCCACCCAGGATAATGATGATGTCGTATTGGGATCCTGGTGACTCGGGCTAGATTTTGTTGGGCCACGGTTATAAATCGCAAATGATTTCTATGTCCCCTCTCATCCTGCTTGTGATTTTCATCCCAGGTTGGATTGGGTTCTGTTTGTCTAGTGAACATAATTTGGTTGCTTATGTGTGGTGTGAGATTTTAGCCTCTCTCTGGTACTGGGTTTGCACCCTCCCTTTTCGACAATTCTCTAGTTTGGTTGGGAAGGTTCAATGTAGGATATCTCAAGAAAGAATATACTGGCACACCGCTTCTCGGTCATGTCTCGCTTTACAGAGGCATATTAAGAAGACCGATACAAGTTCATAGGGAATAAAATGCCCTCGCTCTGGCTGGGTGTTGGCGAAGGAGGCAACCTTCCATGCTTGGGACATCATCCGAGTTCACCATCCCCCCCAACTATAGCTTTGTGCTTGCAGTGTGCAAAGGAACTGGCAGAAATTAAAGTGCAACTCTCAGACATAAAGGACTTGTTGTATCGTCAAAGGGTGGTGGCCTATGAAAATTCAGAGAATATTGATTCCAAAGGCAGGCAACTCGATAAGCTTAAGGATGAGGTTGTCGCTCTGCATACCATGATCAAAGACCTACAACTGCTAATGTCAAAAATGGGATCTCCTCCAAAAGAACAGAGCAATCCATCTGAAGTCTAGAATTCAGGCATTAATCTAAACCGCCTGATTGACTTTATCAGCTAACTACATCTTGCAATGTCTGGTTTCTTCTGTGTAATTTTGTTGTCTCAATTTTTCTGAATATATACTAGTAGGCTAAATAAGACTATTGTGTTAGTTGTAAACTTTTGTAATGTTCATGAATATTTGGGCTCTGCAAATCAGGATGGAAATGGAAAAATAGAATCCCAAGGTAAAATCCAAATGTAACTCAACTATGTATTTTTCTGCGACTAGGCACATAATTAAAATAACAAGTACTCATTGTTGTTAAAAAAAATGTATTGGCTCGTACAATCTATGATACCATGCACCAGGGCGTTGAATGAAAACAACATAGTCCTTAAGATTATATCACCTCGGTGCTTATGTCTTCCAAAAACGCCTCGGGTAGTACTTTTTAGGAAGGGCACCGGGGCAAGAAAAAAAATCTTGAGGGCCTGGTGCTTTTATCTTCTCCAATGCACCAGGTAATTATGTATAACAATGCATCGGTGCTAATGAGTTGTATTAACAATACTGGTGCTTCAAAAGTATAACACCTTGGTGCTTACGTGTTTACAAGAGCCTTGGCGTTGTACTTTCACAAAAGGCACCGGGGCAGGCAAAAAAAATATTGTAGTACCTGTCCTTTTATGTAATATAATGCACTAGTGTGTTAAAGGTAATGATTGTTAACACGGAAAAATTTTACACACATTTATACAATCCAAATGGCACCCAAAGTCGTCTAGCATAGCATACAGGTGAAGACTTTCCAGATGAAGACATCATAAAAAATGAAAATCAAAGTTTTCCAAAGGTCTCAAGTATAAATTTCACTTGTGCAGCCTATCCAAAGGCTAAAATTAGTGATCACGAGGCTTTTTCTTCGATAATTGCGTGGTCCAGAGAAAGTCCGACTCAAAAATTTGGGACCATTGCACACACTTGGAAGATTGGATTCTTTGACATGTTTCAGTCAAGGACAGTCGATTCCAAGTCACCCTAGAGATATGCATCCCCCAAGGGATCCTCTTGTCCAACTCATAAGTCATTTTCTCATTAATGAACCAAGAGAGGGAAGAGGGATTCAAAATTTTATATAAACGGGCCATTGAAAGACCAAAAACAAGGCAACTTTATGCTAGCAAAATTGCTCTAAAGAAATCCTACATTCCATTGTTGAAGAAGAAGTAGATCATTGTTATGTTGGCCAAATTGTTTCTCAACAATACAACATTCTAGTGTGGAGAGGATTTCACCATTGAGAGAGCCTTGATACTTCTTTAAGAGGAAGGAGAAGCTTGCAAAGAGAGTGAGGAAAGGAACCTCCTTGTTGAGGATTTTGAGTGTCATTACTCAAAGAATTCTCTCCGAGTGTTTAGAATTCATCTATTGAATTCATCTTCTACTTTCAACAGTCAATAAAGAGAGCCCATTTCCATTACTTTGTTGACTTGTTTGCTTCATCAAACATTATTTATGTGCTTATTTTTTAGTTTTTAATTTATGTTGTGTATGCATTGTCTTAACCATTTATAGTGTTTTGTTTACTCATGTTTGTCCACTAACAACAACCAACTCTATATGTGATTTCTTTGCAGGGAACAACCAACTGCTAAGAAGGTGTCTTTTGGTACCCCATAACAACAAATACACTACCACAGATTTGGCGACTCCACTGGTTTATTTTCTTTACTCTAACGGTTGCTTTTGCAGGACCTCCTCTCTGCATTATCACTGCTTGGTGCGTTCATCATCTCTCTGGAATTTTTGCAGGACCTTCTGGACCTGTTTTCGGCCAAGAAGTTTGACTGTTCACTCTTTTTCGTTGTGCGCGCGACTTTTGTTCAGACAAACACGCACATGCATCTGTGCACAAGAAAACTCGTGCAATTTAAATAGAGAATAAAAAACCATTGTAATTTTCCTTTCCTATGTGATTGGCAGCCTTTAGTGAATTGCCTTCACCTCTGCAATTTTTTTCTAGTTAGTTCAGATTGCCTAGTTTCTTTACTAATCACTATTAGTAGAGTAATTACATTATCTTTGCTTTTTATTTGCATTTCTCACATATCTTAATTAGGGGAAAAGTAAGTGGCCACATTCCACATATATTTTTCAATTTATTTTGTTATTTTTCACAACTCACATAGCTTAATTAGTAAAGGAGTAAGTGGCCCATTATCCACAAATCTTATTACTAACCAAAGCAATTTTTTTTCATTACTTTTTTGGATTAGGACCAAGTGTTACTATAGAAATTAAGTAATATTTTCTTCCATTGCATCTTTTAAGTGAACCCGGGCTTGCGTATGAAAGCTTTCTTAAAGTACTTGAGTTTTCCATCTCCCTTTAGGCACACGTAGTGTAATAGGAAAAGAGTGAGTGGCCCATTATCCACACATTATTTATTTTTCATGCAATGAACAATCCAAACTTAGTGTAATTGGAGGGTATTGTAAAGGATTACCGAATATCCACATCTTATCACACTTTGTATGTTCACTTTGCCACTTGCACACACAATACACATCACACACTAAGCTTCTATAACCTTTGTACAAAAGCGTAAATACAAGCTTTGTACTAGTAACTTACTACCAAGAAGCTAAAGACTCAATTTCTACTATGAGAGGAATGTATTGTAGTGGGCAAAATTAGGGCATCCTTTCCTTATAGGTGGAGGTGTGGGCAGCACTAAAGCCTCATATGTTACCTTGGTTGATTCTTCGACTTCTGGAAAGCATCGATTGTTCTCTCAGGATGTTGCCCTAATACCCATCAAAAGATATCTCTGCAAGGCCCAATTACTTTGAGAGTGGCAAGGGAAAATAGGTTTTCATAGGATCTTTTATCATACATAAAAACAAACAAAAACCGTTTTTTGTTTGATTGATCACATAGCATAAGTTAAAGGGAAAGTAATCATTTTATTTTTCACTTTGTTTTATGTATGTGATTTACTTTCTTGGATACTTATCTCTTTCCCTCGTCACACGAAGTGTCACACACTTTATTCGAAACCATAGAAGACCCCACAGCTACCCCTCACTCTAGACGTTTCCAAAACCTCCCCCCATTATAGGGAAGTATGCTAGGAATCTCACCATTTAGGCATAGAAGACACCACATGACAACTATTATAGGGTCATCCTTTATTGGTGCAACTTTGATTGTGACTGCTCATTGTCAAAACACTCCTTTCACTACACCTCAAGGGACTCCACACACTACCCTTCGGGGGACCCCTCACATTACCACCTGGGGAAGCCCACACACTACCCCTCCAGAGAGTCCACCCGGTACCCACTAGGGTAATTCCCTCACACTTCCCCCCAGGGCACCCCTTTACTTATAATTGTTCAAAATCATTTTTGATGGAAAACAAATTCCAAGTCTCATTTTTAGCTTCCTTAAATCTTCCTGATTTAAGTCAGTTAACCAATGACCCTATTACACATGGCCAGAATTGGCCACCCATGCCAACCAAGCTACCTTCAGATGTTCCAAAATTTGAAGGGAAACAAGGAGAAGATTTAGGAAACCATGTTATGACCTTTCACCTTTGGTGTTCATCCAATAGTATCATGGAAGACACTATTTGCCTACAACTGTTTCAACACACCCTCACAGGGACCATAGAAAAATGGTACATAGGCCAACCCTCTAGGTCACATGGGAACTTTGGTTCCCTAGCCACAACATTCCTTACATTATCCCAACTCTCGATCTGCCAAGACTCAGGACTGAAACTCCTAACCCATTTCAAACAAACATTTTCTACACACATATCGAACCACATCCATGAATAACGAAAACGACGTAGCTTGTGCAAAGCTCATCTGGAGTTCAAAATCCTCCATGACTTGTTTTTAATATCTCTCACATTAGAAATCTCAAAATATGTGGCGAATTCATCCCCACAAAATGAGGAAGATGCTATCAGCAAAGCTCAACAATTAGAGCTCATATACACGCAATATGGATACCTCTACCATGTCCTTCCAGATGCACCCCACCTGCAAACTTTTAAACTTGAGTTACCAGGCGCATCTAGTGTTGCAGATGGGTTGAGTGGGACCATAGCCCAAAATCAACTAGGATACACCTTCTAGAACTGTGGAAATAAATATAGTGGCCAACCATTTTGTGCCACACTTGCAGCACCTCCACCACAAAACATAGGATATTATCCTAGTTATCATACCCCTCTACAAAACCCTGATATGCAGGTTGTCCCATACCCTCCCACAAAGGGTAGTTAATACCCCCCCACACAGGGTAGCTAAAATACTCCCACATAGGGAAATTAATATCTCCCTAGGATTGCAGAAGCAATTTCCAATTCCAAAGAACATATGCTAACCAAGGACAAGGGAACCAATATTTCCCTTTTCCAACACCTCAACAAAATAACCCACCAACACAAAATAATGCAAGGGTTAATTTTGTGCAACCTTCTCTCCCTCAACAACATCAATAATTTGAACAACTAAACATGGATAATCCACCCAATGTTGCTAAGAAGAAAGGAAATAACAAGCCAAAGGTAGAGCTTGGATCGAAGGGAAATAATCAGCCACAACCCTTGTGGGCACCAGCTGGGGGCAACCCCAACTAGAACCCAAACCAGGCACAGACCAATAATAACCCACAAAGAAAAAACAAGAACCCTAGTCTACGGACTAATCATGTTTGTGCCATTTGGGGAATATGACCATTACACCCATCATTGCCCTCAACTCCCTGAGTTGAAGAGGATGAAAGATACTAGGGGGAATGGAGGACAAAACCAACAAACTGCAGTAATGCAGAATCCTTTCCCCCATCAAGGAGTGGTAAATACTTAGTAGGAACCCTCCCAACAACACTATTAGAATCCACCTATAGGAAGTTCCCATAATACCTCAAGTCGTGACATTTATATGGAAGGGGAAGACATTCTCCTGCAGATGTGGAACCGAGATTATAGAATTCCACTAGAAACCAACCCTTCCACCTCGACCACTACAACACCTACAACACCTTTAACAATCCCTTGATACCCAATAGAATCCATCCCAAAGATGGTCAAAGGGCCTTCACGTTGAACTGGAAATAAATCAAAAGATGCTCACAACTACATCATAGTCAGTGACTTAGCTTAATCTCCTTTAGCTATGTCAGCATCGGAAGCCTTGCAAACATTCCCAACCCAACAAAAAGCCTTAATTTTCACATTAGGAGCAATTGACCGTGTCGACTCTCGTTTAATGGATTTTTACTTGGATAGAGCTACCTTGCGTCTTCCATCAGTCGTCGCCTTCCAAATTTCGATCTCAATCCATAATATCACCATTCATTGTTGCATAGTCGATTAGGGAGCATCCACGTGTATGATGTCCAAAACAGTTTAGAAAAAACTTGGATCTCCCAAACTCAAACCATCCAACATCACTCTCAGAGCATGCATTGGGTGCCCTTCTGTTCCTGTAGGCCTATACCAAGATGTTCTAGTACAACTTGTCGATAAAACAATGCTTATTGGCATAGAAGTCTCAGATGCATAGTTGGATTACAATATCCTCCTTGGCCAAATTTACATGTATGCAATGATCACAATGGAATATTTTATATTTAGGATAATGATGTTCCCTCATGATGGGAAAATTGTTACAGTTGACCAAATCACATACTATGAGAAGAAGACATTAACTACCCCTAATGGTGTGCTACCTTTCGTCAGATCTTCCTCTAAGTTGATCACAACCTACACTAAATTCAAACCTAAACAATTTAAACCATCAATGCTCCTCGATACATGCCTTAAAGACCCACATTTTCTGGAGGCCAATCCTGCAGCCACAAGATCCCAGTGTGCATGATGAGTTCATCAAACACCCTTCAAGATCAGGAACCAGTTCCAAGCACCAACAATGCTGCAACTATTGATTCTACTTTCCTACCATATGTTATCACCCAAAAACCCTTCTTACACCCTCCACCTGGTTTTGTTTCACACCAAGTCATGGCAACACTTACGCTGCCAAATATGGCTCTCGTGATATCAATCTGGCATCTTGCTCCTCAGGCTATGTTAGAAAACTCAGGTATCACCTTGATAGGCATCATTCATGTAGCCCCTCCTGAGGAAACTACCCCACAAAGAGAAATGCATACATCGACACTAGTCGGTGCCAACAAGAGGGATAAGTAAAAAGGAAAGAAGGTGGAATCTTCAAACTCTTCCTCCTCCAGGATTCCTCCACCCTATGCTTTGTGTGAAGTAGTTGGGAACCCTACCAACATGTGACCCGAGTTAGAAGAGTTAAAATCGCATATGCATGTCCCAAAAATGCCAGTGAACCCACTTCCACCTACTAGAAAAAATACCACACCATCACGTAATAAGGCATTGTGCACCAACCATGTCTGCGCTATATGCGCGGAGTACGAACATTACACTCACCATTGCCCCGAAATCCCTCGATATCAAGATGCTTGAAGTGCACTCGCCCAAGCCAATACCATGGCTCCATCACTTCCCACCATGCCAATGGTGGATGATGGATCCAAAACCATCTTTTGTGTTTTTGAGGAAGAAGCTTCGTGATCATATCCCCATAACACCCATGGTCACACAAACTCCCACCATATGAGGAGGCAACCAGAATCAGTGACACCTCAACTTGCCTCCTTGTGCACTTTATGTGATGAACCAGACCATCTTATTAACCAATGTCCCGAGTTACAGGCATTTAGGAGGTATTACCCTGCCCCTCAAGTTGTCCCTAAAAATAGACCCAAGAACAGACACCATATTTGCCACCTTTGTGCATGCAACCATCATACTTGGTTTTTCCCAACCCTTCCTCAATACTATGAAACATTGGATTTTATGTGCCAATTCATCGCTGACAGCCTAACATCTTCCCAAATAGATACACCATCTTAGGTTTACGCCACGCCCATAAGGGATGATGGGTCTGGAACCATTTTTTGCGTGTTCAAAGAAGTGGCACTGCATGCGGTTCATCTAGGCACCCAACGACACATGCACCCTCCCCACACATGTGCCCTATGTGACAGACCCAGCCATCTGGTCAATCAATGTCAAGAATTTAGCAAAATCAGAGACATCTTTCGCTTATTGGTTCATATCCCTCGACCTACTCACTCAAATCAAGCTAGACACTCACACCGTCATTATCACATTTGCTCCCAACCACATCATATGCAGAATTGTCAATACCTTCCACGATTCCAAGCAGCAAGAGCAGCATTTAGGAAAACTAATGTTTGGGGCACACAACACACTGATACTAAGATCTAGAGGCAGCCGACACCCAGGAGTTCTCCATCTCATGACACCAACCTGGAGTCATCGTCTCACACTACAGGAAATGTTAACACCCATACCATTTATTATGTCAATAGTAGTCCTACATGTATTGTTTGTACTGGTGACTCTCATATTTCAGAGACATGTCCTTTGTTATGAACATTTGGAAAACTTAGAATTTGGCATCCCTAAGATCACCATATTCCTGAACACCTACCTCTCATGAAAGAAGATACACTGGCTCCTAGGACACCGACGTTATCACGGGAACCTACTCCTACTCATCATCAATCTTCCATTATAGAGATCCTACCAACACCTAATGCTGATGACATGCAACATCACATACGATTCATTTCCTCTTCCATAAGAAACCCGATTCATGTTGTCTGCTCCTCAATTTTTGGTGTCGAGATGGCTAAGTCCACCATAACAATAATACCGTCACCGACTGTGCAGACCCATCCCATCTGCAGATTGTCAACTTCACTCGGCTCTATGGAATCAACCCACCGAATCATTTTATTGCTCATCTTCCAACACAGCTAAGCCCGAACTCCACCCTCACAACCTCACGCAAACCATTTCAACATTAGATAATATTTTTCACTCAGACAAAGATATTCTTGAGGCCATGACGAAGCCCAAGTGTCCACGGGATGCCATGCATAACCATTCTTTCTTCCTGCCTAAAAAATCGTTTGTGCCTATTGATGCACCAGACCATGATATTTGCACAATAGAGTAAAAGGATTCTCTACAACTAGGATAGGAATTGCTTTAAAACTCCCATCCCAGCACCAGATGCATTCGAGTAAGGGCATATGTCAAATATATCACCTACTATTAAGGTAGATATTTCAAACAAACCTGGCATATTTGAATAAATCTAATTGGGGGCAGCATGCTCCCCAAAGGACGGTGCCTCCTATAAAGCCTTACTACATGAATATAGGGACATATCCACGTGGCCATATTCTCAGATGCCTAGTATCAGGCCTTTGCTTATGGAACACCACACTAACACATGGCCTGATGCTCACCCTGTTTGGAAAAATCAACGTCAACTTCACTCATTTGAAGAACCCATCAGGGGTGCCTTCTTATGTTTTTGGTACACCATTCTTTCTAGTTTACATATTTTTATAGAGGGATGTTTTCACTTGGGGTATTGGCTTTCGAAGTTGCAGGATATCAACACCTTCACAGCAAGCTCATTCCCCTCGTGGAAATCGACAGTCAAGGTATCATTCTCCACTCAGCATGATAGGCTTCCTCCAATGCCTTGCATCTCTTTCCATCATGCCTCTAACATTAACCATAGGGTTCACCATCTCGACCACACTTACCATCACATCGTAGTCGTCCACGTCAGTCGAGATATCCCAACTTGCATGGATCACCCCAGTTCATAGTCCCCTTCACACTATTGGTATCCATGTCCATTCCCCTAGGCCTGGGAGCCATTTTACGCACATGTATCGAAGATCAACCTCATACTTCTTTTCTTTTCATCTTTCTTACCTCCCCTCCTCCCGGGCCACCATCCTTGATCACAGACATATTGGATCGCATGCACCACTACATGCTACATTAGGCCTACCATCCGCCCATATTATAGTAGACCATTTGTGTCACTTCATCTGCCTCATCTACCTAACACTAAGACCAACCAATGGGGCCCCCGCCCCCGCCTTCGCCCTTCACACAAAAAACCTTACCTCCATCATCATGTATGTCACCGTTTTCATGGTGCACTTGTCTTTATGTATGTACATCCAAAACCACCTTTACATTCTTTTGGAAAGTGTACAAAGATTTTTTAGGAAAAGGTTCCCACCCATATTTTCATGTCTCATACCCAGCGACAGTCCCTAGTTGCCCTTCGTTGGAGCTCTCTGATCACCACCCCATCCATTGATCATTCACCACGCTAGTCAGAACATGCTTACACCTACCTTGGATGTCCTACTGACTCCAGGGACATTCCCCCCCAGAAGAATTGTTTGACTATCGCCACTCGTATTACAGCTCCAACCTCAGGAAATTGTCTGTATCCATTCATACTATCATATTTCATTATCATACCTAGTTTACCCACCATATTACAGTCATCTTTATCCATCATGATTCCCCGAATCAACATTTCGGGCGGTTGACGCTTCTTTCTTGTTGACTTCAACACGCATCTTCTAGGATCGAAGAAGTACCTTGGGTGATTTCCCCCCCAAGGGACATCCTCTAGTGACACAGTGGGAATCACCATCACCCATTGATGTCATCTATCTCCCTGACATTCAACACTAACATAAGTTTTTCATGTCAAGGTAGTGTTTTACATAGTGATTTTTGCAGTTCTCTCATCTAGTCAAAGCTCCATGCATCACTTAGCACCTCGTTCAACAATGCTTACATTTTGATGCATGGGAGGTACCCATAGTCAAATACCCATACATCCATGAGAACCTCCCTTACCAGTGTTTCACTTTTGATTCATGGGGGCACCTAATTCAGTCTATTTGTTAGAAGCGCCCTTGAGGGCTTAAGTAGTTATCATCATCAACCATCAGCATGTCAGCTACTACAACGTTGACTTGACAAGAATATTTCTAGTATGATTGTAATACTTAGTCACTAGTCATCATAATGAGCATAGGACATTCCCATCTTGTATAGACGTTTTTTTATCAGCATTCCTTCAGGGCGTGGTTATCTTTTATCCTTAGTTAAGTTTTTTCCCTGCCCATCTCCCCAGCAAGTTATTTTCTCTCTCAAGAAGTTGGTCAGACTCTTAGTGAACAAAGAAAAACTTGATGTATTTCGGCAATACATTTCCTCCTAACCTCATACATCAAGGGGAAACTATTAACACAGAAAATTCATGCACACATATGTACAATCCAGATGGAACCCAAAGTCGTCCAGCAGAGCGTACAGGTGAAAAATTTCCAGCTGAAAAAATCATAAAAAATAAAAATCAAAGTTTTCTGAAGGTCTCAAGTATAAATTTCACCCGCGCAGCCTATTCAAAGGCTAAAATTAGCGACTGTGTGACTTTTTCTTTGATAGCCACACGGTCCACAAAGAGTCTGACTCAAAAATCCGGGACCACTCCACACACTTGGAAGATGGGATTCCCTGACTTGTTCTAGTCAAGGACAACCAATCTCGAGTCTCACTAGAGATATTCAACCCTCAATGGATCCTCTTGTCCTACTCATAAGCCATTTTCTCATTAATGGACCAAGAGAGAGAAGAGGGATTCAAAATTCTATATAAACAGACCATTGGAAGACCAAAAACAAGGCAATGTTATGCTAGCAAAATTGCTCCCAAGCAATCATGCATTCCATTATTGAAGAAGAAGTAGAGCATTGTTATGTTGGCCAAATTGTTCCCAACAATCCAACATTCTATTGTGGAGAGTATTTAACCATTGAGAGAGCCTTGATATTTCTTTGAGAGAGAGGAGAAGCTTGCAAAGAGAGTGAGGAAAGGAACCTCCTTGTTGAGGATTTTGAGCACCATTGCTCAAAGAATTCTCTCCAAGTGTTTAACATTCATCTATTGTATTCATCTTCTACTTTCGCAGTCAATAAAGGGAGCCCTTTTCCATTACTTTGTTGACTTGTTTGCTTCATCAAGCATTATTTATGTGTTTATTTCTTAGTTTTTAATTTATTTTGTGTATGCATTGTCTTAACCATTTACAGTGCTTTGTTTACTCATGTTTGTCCACTAACAACAACGAACTCTATCTGTGATTTTTTTGCAGGGAACAACCAACTTCTAATAAGGTGTCTTTTGGTACCCCATAGCAACAAATACACTACCACAACGATCCACGGGTGCGTTAAAGGTGAATCACACTGGTGCATGAAATGTATATCTTCCCAGTGCGTATGTATAATTTTACAAATGCACCGGGATACCATTTTTTATTATTGTAAATATCATTGTTGAAAAACTCGTATTTAGAGTGGTGTGCATTAGTATATGATGCCTTGGTATCCATTTTCTCCTTTTTAGAAACATTGACATGTGACAGTGCAATTATTGTGATTTTTTACATTAGTTATTCATCGACAACTTGACATATCCCTTATAACAATATTCATATAAATTAAATTTTGATTAGTGCATTTGTATATAATGTTTGGATTAATTTGTTATATCACCAGATTTCACTTCTCTTCATTACAATATTTAATCATCCATATATTTAATGAGTGATGTAACATTTCATAGTAACATTGGACAACACAATATAATAAAGTAAAATCTATTTTATTATATATGAATAAGAGGCTCTTTGTCATACAAAATGGGATAGTTACTAGTAACTCCTTATCTTTCAATTGGGACACTATGTCCATTACATTAAACAAAATCTATGATTTTCAAGACAATTATTTCAAAAAATACAACAACTTGCATTGATATCCATTGAATAGATCATCATTCTTCACTAGAATTGTTGTCATTGCTCGAGCTACTTCCATGCCTTGGGTTATTTGGATGAATGTTTTGTTGATTGCATCAGTTGTTTTTGTTTTCTTCAAGTTCCATTTGCAAACATAAAAATAAAGTGTAATGAGTGCATCTACATAGGTGAGAATAATGAAAATTGAAATAAACAAGCTACATAGTAGCGAGTACCTGTCGCCTGGTTTAAATATAACTAAATTACAGTTAAAAACTATGAAGATTTGGCAAAATGGAAGCCCATATAAATGCATGCAGAAACATGAAACCAAAACTAGAAGAAAAATAGGTAAAATTGGAAAACAAGAGATTAGAAAAAGGGAGCTATAATTAATTATACAAAATCTAAATCTACAATGGTATCCTATGTTTTTTTAAGATTAGAAATAAATATTTACAAATATTATTTTATAGCTTTAAAAAGCACCTTTTAGAAGTCATGGTCAATTAAAAAAATTGTCATTTGATGACCAAAATAAGCCATGAAAAACAATTTCACTATCAAATTCTACCCTTCATGGAGATATTAATTTGACTTATGAAAGGGACAATATCTATCCACCATGTAAAGTTTTTACTCATAAAGTTAAATAATTTTACATTCAATTTGAACTCTTTTTTAATGAATGGTTCTGGAACAAGTTATGCAATTTGTAAATTTTAAAGATTTTGATAACAAATTGTTAATTATTTCCCCTTTATATATGCCTTATTTTATGAATTTTCTTTTAAATACAAATTTTGGTTTTTTGCATAAAATTTAAATTACCTAACACAAATAAATTTTGTTCAAAGTTGGACTATACTAAAGTGTTTTGTTTATTATTATCTTAAGGTTTTATATTGCTATGGTCCCACATAGATGAAGTATTTCACATAGATGAAGTAGTTCATAAATAAATTTTAATGTTATTGTCCATTTCTATCTATGTTATGCTTTACACATGGTTTGCCTACAACCTTTATTTTAATATCAATTTAATTTTTCTAATTTTGGGATTGTGATTATTGTCCAACATACTCATCATTTTTTCATATATATTTATTTATTTTAACAACTTTGATGAATTGAAAAGTTTAATATATTAATAAAAATTATTATTTCTTTTATAATTCTTCATTTGCCCATTACTTTTACCTAGGTTCACAAACTTTTACTAGACTAATGGTCCACTTTGGCCCATGAGTGCCTCAATTCTCTATTCAGATACACACATTATTAATGTTTAATTAATAAAATTAAATTTATTTAAAAATAATCATTTTCATTTCATAATGTTAAACTTTGGATAAACTTTTATGTTTTGAGCTCAAGGCTCATTTTACAGCCTAGTATGAGAGTGATGTGTAATTTCCTCCGTGATCAACATGGAATTGACACGTGTCACTCTTAAAATAAAAATAACCTATTTTCTAAATATACAAGCAATGATAACTAATTCATGTGGATATCAACTTCATATATGTCTATATGTAGAAAAAAAAAGGTTAAAAGAAAATATTTTAAAGTCGTATATAATAAAACATTTAGTGTAACTTATACTTAATATTATATTAATAACAAAAAAATCATTTTAATGTGCGTTGATAAATACACATGTTATGTAAATATTTTAATGTCACTATGTATATATTATATATTGTATAAAAAAAATATGTATATATTATATAAAGCTATTGAATAAAAATAATAAGTTTTTATGGTTAAAACGTTTCGAATGGTCTTAGTATTTACAATTCAATCATTTTTTAGGTATATGTTTTTTATGGAAATCCAACAAAGATTTTTTGGACTTACAAGTTTAAGTTGTACTCTATATAGCATTCAAAAATACAATTTAAACAATGAAAAATTACACATTGTATTTTGCACTCTAAAAGAAGTTTGCACCTAAAGAAATTTGATCTCTCTCTACTTATGTTAGATCCAAAGTTAGATGGATCTAAGCTGGTTTTAGTCAAAGGAAAACTAATAGCAGATGAAAGAAAAACTAAATATGTAATATCATAAGTATAATAATATCATATCAAATAACAAAACAATATCAATTCAAAAATTAATATAAATCAAGAAACAAACTTATTACTATACTTTGCAAAAAGAGAATAATAATAATTTGTATATCCAACTAAACATTTAATACTCTTTACATTAAAATATGCACTATAAGATTTACTTTAAAGCTCTGTATCTTAAATTACATACAAAATATTACATTACATTACATGTCAGATTTAATTTAATGCTCTTTATATTCCAGTGTACTCTCCAACCTATCATGTAATCAAATATTTATTATTGAACAATATATATCTACAAAAAAAAAATCAAATTTAAAAAATAATTTAAAATAATCTAAACTAAATTTTATTTACACCATTTTTCAAATTTTCAAAATTTTAAATGTCAAATCTAATTTGATACTTTATATCCTAGAATGTACAATAGTGTTACTCCTCGAATAAATGCTTTGTAAGGCAATGTTCATTCTATAAAGAGTGAATACATTTTTGAAGTTGAAAACATATTAAAATAATCCAAATCTAACTCAAAATTTAAGAAGATGTCAGGCTACCTTTTGTATACGCCATTGACAATCAACGAGTTGTTTGTTTACACCTTTACAAAAATTGCAGTAGCAAGGACACTGGCAAAATATTTATTGCGTAAGGATTTTATTTTGCATATGCCAGACCAGTCAAGAAGACACGAACTAATGCTTTTGAGCATCACTTCACCATTTTTTTTGTTCTAACGTGGAGATAAGGGAAGGGCAGATATAATGTTATTTTTCAAACCATTTGTGTTCATTGTACATAGCAATTAATGATATATAATGTTATTTTTCAAACTTTGTACATAGTAATTAATGATACAATACACTAAAGTTAGTTTTTGCCATCATTACACAATAAGAGGGGAGACATTTTAACCAATAATATTTGAGATAAATGAAAATAAATTTTATTTAAAAATAAGAAATTCCATTTCATAATGTTAAACTTTGGATATATTTTAAAAAAATTTAGTCAATGAAAAACTGAATATGTTATATCTTGCCAGCGACAGATATAATAATATACATAAATGTGAATCGAAAAACAATGTATGATAGCAAGAAGTGAGTCCTGAATTATACACATTCTTTCAAACCAAATGTCATACCTTCTTTCAACAACTCTTATGTTGGCGTAGTTCCATACTTTGTTTCCTACAAGTTAGATACCCCATAATAAATCATAGATTTAGTATAAAAGATTTTATTGTTCTATTAATTATAAACTCAGAGAAGTAAAACAACATAGATACTTACAAACTCCATAATTAATTTTTGATATGCCAACTTATACTCACAACCTATATTTAATCCAATGTCAATCAGTTCATCCGATGACTCTTCTTTGTATCTTAGCGCCTATTTGAAGACATTCAAAGATGGTTGTTTTTTTTTTTCTGTGTAAAGACTAAGCTATTGTATTAAAAAGTAGAAAAATATTTACAAAGAGGACTTGGCCTCTGAGGATGCATGAGCCCACCCTCTGTGAAGAACAAAGCAGGTGCAAGTGGCCACCTGAATTACAAAAAGAGACTCCATCGAAATGAACATAAGCTGAGCAGGTGCAAGTGGCCACCTGACTTACAAAAAAGACCCCATCAGAAGAACAGCAGTAAGCTGAATTGTCTAACCATTGATTCATAGCTTGTGGCTTGTGGCTTGCTGCTGGTAGCAGTGTTGCGGAGGAGAGTAAGGAGACCATCAGTTCCAGAGTTCTGGAGACACCACGAGCTCTGAAAGGTCCCCTACCCATTAACAAAACCTGGGCGCCGCGCATAGAGAAGAATCCCCACAAAAATCTCCAAAACATGACAATCGAACAAGAGAAGTAACAGGAATTAAGCCTTCGGAGTCTCACCTTGTGCGTTATTATCGGCTTCTGGCGGGAGAGGAAGCCAGTCAAGCATAGTACCATCTCCTATATCTTCCAGGCGAACTTCCAGTGGAGGGACCGGCTGCGGATGTGTGGCCAATCCACCAACAGGCGCAACAGGATTGATATCATCCGGAGGAGGGTCTGCTGCATTACCATCCTCCTCATTCATCTGGACATTCCGTGTTCGAACTTGCTCCCCGTGGTCTTCCTCCTGGCTAACATTTTCCTCCTCTTCCTCCGTGGCAATCACTGTTATCATGATTGAAACAAGCGATTGATTTCGCCTGCACCTAAAGGTGAAGCGGGAGGTATGAACCTGGCTATTCTCCGAGGGATCGGACTCCTCTGAGGGAGAAGAGGGTGGCGCAACAATGGCTAGCGGAGGAATTGCTCTAGCTCGAGCTTCCTGCCTTCTTCTTATCCCCCAGACTCCCCCTCTTCTCGGGACTCCTCTTTGACGCGGGGCCATGAGCAGGGGAGACCTCAAGCAATTAACACCGAGAGACTTAGTGCCAAGACGTGACACAGAACCAGTAATCCCTAAAAAGGGAAGCAAATTCGTGACCCTTTCACCCAGAAAATCTTTAAGAGAACCCGAGACAGAATTATGACACCTCACTTTCCCCTGCACCGCCAAAAGCGAAGAATTTCCCACCCTATAAACGACAGAGAGCGCATTCTGGACGGAGGTGAGACCTCTGCAGCTCCTCACAGAGCTAGAATAGGGCTCCTTCCTTCCATTATCACTTGAATTCAAAACAACACAACTCGCATTCCAAACCTGGAGCCAATGCTCCATTAAATAGACTCCTGCTTGGAACTGTCTGGAACAAGACAGAGCCTCTCGCTCGGATTCAGAGGACAGGGCGTTTAAATTCGCCATACTTGAAACCATCACCAAAATTCCTTTCAGTCTCCTCAGCATTTATGAACTTTAATGCATAGCCAGAACCGTCCTATCGTGACCTAAGCTGATGCCTTCTACCCTGTGTAAGTGATTCACTCGCTCCTCAGGCTGACACCCGCATCCGGGTGTGAGTCTTCCCTTGGCTGCCTGTCTCTAGCTAATATTGCTTGGAAGGTAGAGAGTTGATCCTCCGAAACTGTATCATGTAGAGGGCCTGCTGAGAACTCTTTCCCATTATCCACCCCTAAATTAGCTAGGAAATCAGCTGGCTTGTTCCCTTCCCTTCTGATATGCTTGAAGGAAACAGCTCTATTATCATGCAGCCAGTGTTGTATTCGTTCCAGTCTGGAGGCCAGTCTCCAGCTGCTGCTGACCTTGTGTATTTGTGAACCCTGTTGGAGTTTTAAGGCCATATTAATAAGAATTTGGGAATCCCCTTCCACAATTAGAGGTAGATAATTACCTTCCTGCGCTAGTGTGAGTCCTTTCCATAAGCCTTCCAGTTCCGCCGCATTGTTGGTATTCCATCCTATTGTGCCAAAGAATGTGATGTGAGGTTTGCCCTGGTGATCTCTGATAACGCCTCCATATCCAGTTTGACCCGGATTTCCTTTCGATGCGCCATCGAAATTGAGTTGGAACACATTTATGGGTGGTGGCATCCACTTTACATTGTGAGTTTGGTGCCTTGCTGGGTTAGTATTGACAGAAATCTGAGCTTGTATCTGTATCTGCCAGTTATTCCAGATGGCTAGCTCCTGTGGATGCTTTGGGAAGTCGTCTTGGGACCAGCCTTTTGTGGAAAGAGTTTCACTGATATTGTTATGAATTCCCTTCCATACCTGCTCCAGTGTCATTGATTGACCTTTGAATATCCTCCTGTTTCTTTCCTTCCAGATATTCCACATCAAGAATCCCGGTATTATTTGCCATAGGATATTTAAGATCTTGCATTGGTATGGCGTTTGAGGCCAGTTGCGTATTGTGCCTTTGATATCCCCCATTACTCGGCCTTCCTTTTGACATCGAAATGCTATTTTTTCCCATATCTTTCTGCTCATCTGGCACGTCTGCATGAGGTGGAGAGCGGATTCTTCTTCCTGATTGCAATTGAGGCATATAGAAGGTCCCAAGAAACCCCGTTTTCTGAGGTTGTCCCAAGTAAGGATTCGGTTGTATGAGAGAAGCCACAGAAAGGTGGATACCTTCGGCCAAATTGGAGGTTTCCATATTTTTCCCCAAATCTGATCTTTGTCTATTCTGTCTCTTATGATGATCCTGTAGGCTTCCTTTGTGGTGAAGGTGCCTCTCTCCTCATAACCCCATCTCAATGTGTCCATTCCTGTTTGCTTTAGTATCCTGCGTTTTTTTAGCTCTGAGAAAAGAGAGAGTTGGTTTTGATTTGAGCTGCGTGGTAGGATGATGCTTGTTTCCTTCCAATCTCTCTGATCTTGGTTAGTCTGTGCTTTCCAGAAGTTGCTTATTTTCTCCTGCGGATTTATCTCCCATTCTGAAATGTTTGGAATACTATCTTTGAGATTCGGTAGCTGCTGCCATGAATCTTCCCAGAACCTGGCAGTAAGGCCATCTTTCACCTCCCAGAAGCTGTGTTTTTGGATGAGATCTCTATGTTGAATGGTCGAGTTCCATATGAGCGAGCCTTTGCTGATTTCCGACATTCTGATCCTTTCTTCTAGGGGTAAGTTCCTTGTATATTTTGTTGTCCATAGGATTGCCCAAGGGGTGTTGGAGCTTGAAAGCCACCTCCACCATATTTTTGCTCCCATGGTCTTGTTACTTTGTTCTGGGTCTCTGAGTCCTATTCCTCCTGCCAATCTAGGAAGACATGCCTTCTCCCATTTTATGAGAGCCCATTTTCGATTTGGTCCTGAGCTGCCCCATAAGAAATTCCGCTGCAGTTGTTTGATAGCTTTAAGAACCCATTTCGGAGCAGCCAAGATGGAGAATAAGTAGAGAGGCATGGATTGCAGAACAGCTTTGATGAGCACAATCCTGCTGGCCATATTAAGCGATCTATAAGTCCAAAGGAGCAGTCTGGCTTCTAATTTTTCGAGCAGGCTTGACCAAGAGGAATGCTTAAGGGCTGAAGCAATAAGAGGAGCTCCTAGGTAATTGGAGGGAAGGGAAGCCTTAGAGAAGCCAAGAATACGCGTTATGGCTCTTTGGGTGTAAGGAGGGGTATTAAAGAAAAAGACTTGGGATTTGGCATTATTGATGAGGGCTCCAGATGCTTTTGAAAAGGAGTCAAGGATGGATTTAAAAGAGCGAGCTTCTTGAACGGATGGGTGGCCGAATAGCATGTTATCATCAACAAATTGTTGATGAGAAACCGCTGGGAGTTGGTGAACGGCTAGCCCTTTGAGCTTATGCGTAAGAATGGCAGCTTTTATACTTCGCCCCAGGCCTTCAGCGAGGATAACAAACAGAAAGGGCGATAATGGGTCTCCCTGCCTAATTCTCGGGAAGGACGGAAGGTAGGAGAAGGAATCCCATTAATAAGGATGGAAAAGAAAGATGAGGAAATGAGATTGCTGATCCATCTGACCCATGGGGGGGCAAAGCCAAAAGCATGGAGAATTTTTTGCAAATATTCCCAACTGATACTGTCGAAAGCTTTAGATAAATCGATTTTGAGCAACATACCTGGCTTCTTCGTTTGCTTGAGGGAATGAATTATTTCATGGGTTAAGATGATCCCATCCGTAATCTGTCTCCCTTCTACGTACCCAGATTGTTCGGGAGAAATGATAAGAGGCAGCAAGGGCTTCAGTCTCAGAGCAATGACCTTGGAGACAATTTTGTATATGATATTGCATAAGGCAATGGGCCGATACTTATCTGGAGAATTAGATTCCGATGATTTGGGAATTAATGCTAGGAATGTTGCATTCATGGCTGGATACATCCATCTGAGAGTCCTTGATTCTTCCACGACCTGCCATACTTCCCATTTAATTAGTTCCCAGAAGTGCTGAAAGAAGTTTGAAGTGAACCCGTCTGGGCCAGGCGCTTTCCCTGCTTTGAGTTGATTCACCGCTGTTTCCACCTCTTGAAGACTGATTGGTTTGAGTAGAAGAGTATTGTGGTCTTCTGTAATTAATCTGGGGATGTGCCTGATGATATTGTCAATAGCTTCTGATCTGTTGATATTTGGTTCTTGATTCATTTTTTTGAAGTAATTGACGAACTCCTTTTCTATTCCTTCATGGTCTTCAACCTTGATTCCTTGTTCATTGTTAACATAGGAGATTTGGTTGATCATTCGTCTCTGAACTGTTGTTTTGTGAAAGAATTTTGTATTCTTTTCACCTTCCTTCAGCCACCTAATCCTCGACTTTTGCCTCCACAAAGTCTCTTCCTGCAGGTCTCTTTCCAGGATTTGCTTCTCTATGACTTGTTCCTGTTGGGTCAGATCCTCAGATCGTCCTGTAGAGATTATTCTTTGTTGAATATCCTTCATTTTTTGATTGAGGATTTCCTTTGATTTGAAGATATTGCCAAATGTGAATTTGTTCCAGCGTTTTATTTCCTCTTTGAGATACTTCAGCTTCTTTTGAAACAGAGCCATTCTTGTCCCCTCCGTTGCATTGAAATTTGTCCAGGTTGTCCTTATAAATTCATGAAAATCCGGATGCGATAACCAGAAAGATTCAAACCTAAATGGCCGCCTTGTGCTTTTGCCTGGTCTGTTCCAGTGTAAGGCAATGGGCCAGTGGTCCGATCCTGAATAGGGTAGGATTGAGGCTGTAAATTCTCCCCCCAAATGCACTGCGTTATCAGAAATTAGGAAGCGATCCAGTCGCGAGGCTACTTGCGTCGGTTCCGCTCTCTTGTTGCTCCAGGTGTAGAGGCCGTTTTCAGTTGGAAGGTCTATCATCCAATTATTTTGGATGAAGTCTTTTAGTAATGTACCATCTCTGTTGATTCTGCATCGTCCTCCTCTCTTTTCCTCCATGGTTGCTATCATATTATAGTCTCCGCCTGAGATCCACAGCGGATGCGTCCGGTTTGCATTAAGCTGTGTTAATGCTTCCAAGATATCTGCCTTCTGCTGGATTTCTTGTGGAAAATATACATTTGTTATGTGCCCAGAAATATTTGTGCCAATTAGATGAAACGTGGCTTGGATGAAATTTCTGTTTGCATGTATATTATCCAACTGTATCAGTCTTGCATCCCAGAGTATTGCCAGACCACCTGAGGCTCCCTGAGCTTCTACCGCTATGACCTGCCCTGCCGGCCAAGCCTTTGCTGCTACTTTTTCTAAAACTACCTGATTACATTTGGTCTCTTGCAAGAAAAGAATTGCTGGTTTTTCTTCCATTATCATATTTTTTACGAGTCTACCTTTCTTCGGGCCATTGAGCCCTCTAATGTTCCATGATATCAACTTCATTGGGAAGGTTTGGGTTTGGTGTTATAATACCTGGTTAGCTTGGCATATCTGCCTGATTCCACCAGGACTTCGCCGACCTTGATGGTTCTCTCCAAAGTAGACTTCCTTCCTCGCTTTTTGCTGTCTTTTGTAATAAACTTCCCATCCCATTGACTGCCTGTTTGAACTCCTAGCGAATATTTCTTCTGGGCTTTGTTGAGTACTTCCACCAGGTTGTCCACTTGAGTTTCAGGAATCTTGTCGAAGTTCCCTGTTCTACAAGCTTGTTCCAGACCAAGAATGTCCAGTTCCCCAATATCAAAAGTTTCTGTATCTTCATCCATATTCTGGGCCTCTTGATAGCTGTCTTCTTCTTCTCTTGCTTTTGCTGAGCCTGAATCCGTAATGTCTATTTCCATATCTGGTTGGCTCCAGGCTTTCGATTTGGTGCTGTGGGTGTTTCCTTCTTGTGCCTCATTTTTTCCTTTGGATGGCGATTTGGGCTCCTCAGTCTTTTCCTGATTTGAGTTGTGCTTGGAGATGAGGGGATCTTGATCATGTTGCTCTTCATCTGCTAGAACGGCAAAGCTGTTGCTCGTGGAAGGCTTTGAGGGGTCCATCTGGGCCTGCTTATTCTGGGTTGTCTGTTTTTTGTTTCCTCTTCTTCGATTTATTACTTTGGTGAACCCATCTGTCGTTTGTTTGTCCTGGTCTTGTTCCATGGGTTTGCTGTTTAGCGGGCAGTCTCTGTAAAGGTGCCCTAAGGCATGGCATTTTCTACACCTAAAAGGCACATGTTCATAATCTATTAACTGGATCCATTCTACATCTTCATGAGAGAGGCTTACCGTGTCAGGCAGAGGTTTCTTTAGGTCCATGTAGACGCAGATCCGAGCATAAGAGGTGTACCTCTGCATCTTAGTTTCTTCTGCTACCTTGACAAAGTCCCCCAGAACCTTACCAATCTCCTGGAGCGATTCTTCCTCCCAATACTCCCATGGCAATGAGTATAACCTGATCCATACTGGTGCCCAACTCAGATCTTCCTTATCCGGGTTGAATCTTTCTATCCACTCTCTGAGAAAGAGACCCGCTGAGTTAAAGAAATAAGGCCCGCTCTCAAAGACTCTGTTTCTATCCTCCAAGCAGTTGAAGACTGCTGTAAAAAAACCTTTTGGTCCCAGATGCAGGGATATATGTCCTTTCGGGTGCCATTTGATATTGATCCATGTCCTCAAGGCTTTCTCATTCGGCCAGATACCTATAAATTTGCCTATGAGGGCATGATCCCTCATATATTGTATTCTTGCATTGATTCTATGACTGGGGAACTCCACTTTTGGCCTGTGCGTAGCAACCGGCTTGCATGTGGATGAGCTCACTCTCTGGTTGTCTGGCTGAACTTGTTCATTCTGCATGTCCGGAATATCATCAGTATTCTCTTCGTTCGTACTCTGGTCCTTCATTGAACCGTCCTTATTCTCTGGTTGATTTTCGTTGGTTGAGGGAGGAGCCCCTCCTGCCCCCTGGCGGGGGTTCATGATTCGCTACTGCCAACGCTTTTCTCCTGTAGTCTGCAGCTCTGCCACGAAAGGATAGGGTTACTGCCCCTGTAGACTGCCTGCCGTCGCAGGTCTGCTTCGAACCCTAGCCTCTGTACGCCGCTGCCATCATCGCCTCAGCGCTCCCCTCATTCAAAGATGGTTGTTGTAAAACAACTTAAAATATATAAAAATGAAATCTTAAGTTGTTACAAGGAAATATTAACAATTACTCACAAACTTTGATATCAACATTTTTCTTCCTTGCCATCCTATTTCATGTGTTGAATGAATTTCATTTTGTTTTTTTTTGTGCAAGAAAATACTTGAAAATTAATATTTAATGCTAATTTATTTGTTTATATGTACCTAATAGAAAAAATCAACGATCACATACAATTGAAGCATGATGTTGTTGAGATGGCTCCTCCTTTGATGCAATCATGTCCATTTCTTTGACCATCTCCTTCTACACTTTTTTGGACATTCTTGCTGACATGTTTTAAATAGAAGCTCGTTGATCCTTTGAGATTTTCATAATCTTCTTGAAAAAGTAATAAGAAAATTAAATATATATAAAAAATTGATATTAATAAATGAATGCTTTGTTGTAATATATACATATAATCCTAGAAAAGTAATTTAATTAGGAATATTACTTATTGAATGATTCTTTTTTGTTGTTGTATGTTTTTGCTATTGCAAATCTAACATGTCTCGTTGACTATTGCTCTAGAAATGTTTCATGTAGTGTAAATATAACTTGGTTCTTAGAACCATTGGATTGATTTATGTATTGTAAGTGGAAAGTATGTCTATACTTCATTCCATTATGTCCCTCATAGTTTTGTAAAAAAAAATCCCAACCTCCAACACCACTCCAGATGAGCTAAGGACTAATTCATCATCATTTACATGTTCTATATTTTTTTTCTTAGAATAATATTATTTTCCTTCGTTGTTGGTCCCTATAGAACATTAAACATATATGAATTAATAGATTGCTTGATACATGATATCTATATTCTTAAATATATTATTAATGAAAATTAAAAAAAAAAACAAAAAAAAAACAAAAAAACAAAACAAAACTCATATTAAATAGTATTTTTTCATTCATCTGATTCATCCTTCTGCAATTTTTCTATAAAGCTTTTACATTCTTCTGCACTTAGATCAGAAAGAATCTTATCGAACTTCCTCATTTTGTGGCTCTGTATGACACACACTAACCAATACATATTAATTAAACTTGCATATAGTTCAAACATATTAATTTTGTAAAGAATTTACAGATAGCTTGTCTTTTATGCTTTTTTGGATGTGTTATCATTGTGTCTATCAGTGTTTTTGTCACTTAACAACTTCTCGAATATATATATATTATCAATATACAACATGTACAATTTAATATAGAAACCATTAAGTATATTTTATAAATAAATTACATAATTTTCAGCCAAAAAGAGGTCCGGTAACCAATGCGGTTATGTGCATAAACGCACCGGGGCGTTTAATTGTTGAACACCGACATCGAAAATTATTACTTTTAATAACTTTAAATTATGATGGTGTGATATGCAAGGATAAAAGCACTGCCATCACAGTAAAAACAAAAACATAAAAAATTAAACACAAGTTTTTTGGACTTAATGGTGCTATTTGGCAAAGGTGTACCGATGTGTTATATCACACAGGGCACACCAATGTGTCATATTACACATGGTGCACCGATAAACAAAAGTCATTTAAAAAAAACAAATAAAGCCGACAGAATTTGGATCTGATTCAATAAGTGGTCCCCTTTGCTTTACATGTCCAACCCCTTATATATAGTAACACAAACTCATTAAATCTAAAATGCTTAATGAAAAACCCTAATTGTGAAGTGGTAGAGGGAGTTAAACCTTAAGGTGAAATTTCACAGTGACTTAAGCAAAAAGAAGCAAAGGTTGAAGGTAAGTACGGTCTTTTTTTCTAAATTTTAATTAAATCTAAAAAGGAAATGAGATCATAAACTAATTTATTAGTAAAATCAATAATAGAATTTTTACTATGCAAAGCTTTATCAAAACCCTGAATTTGAATTAAATTTAATAGAAATTGTAAAAAAAATATTAGTAAAATCAACAGTAAAATTTAATTTTTTTACTATGCAGGGTTTTGAGTAAATCACCATAACTTTTAAATTTTGATCTTCTGAATAGTTCTATTGTTCCAAAGTATTTTGTTGCTTCACAGTGCTCCCAGTATGTCTCTCTTGCAAATCTCTCTCTTGATATTTTGGGAAAACTAATAAAATAGTGCATAACTTCTTACTATTTATAAGAATTTATGAAATTAGATTTCAAAAATAAATTACTAGTCATTTTTTAATTTGAAAATAATAAAATCATGGTTTTTTTTATGAAACAACAATACGTTTAAGATTAACATGCATCGATTAAGATAACTTATTGGCGCGCTAAATTTTTATAATGCACCGATATGATAGAATTCTTTTATTTATTAATTTTTGAAATCTTGGAAATTGGTGCAGTTATTATTTTAACACATAGATGTAGTTATTATTTTAACGCATCACTGCAGTTATTATTTAAACACATCCGTGCGGTTAGTTTTACAAGAATACTGATATGTTTTAAAAGTTATCTGAATTTTTATTTTTCACATAACATGACATATTCATCTCAAATTATCCTTTAGGATGCATCCACATGAGTTACAATAGTTCATAATATACATTTTCTGCTTAAAGTTGCCTTATTATTGAAAAATGGTTTGAAAACTACAATGAAATTCAGATTGTGGTTATATGGTTCTCGAAATTTTAGGTATGTACACAAAAATTTATTCTTGATTTTTCTCAAATGCAAGGAGAAAATATCATAATATGAAATGGCCAATTCTTCAAATTCCATCTCGTTCCATATTGCTCAAAGTCCTTCGTGGAGTTCTCCCTTTCCATCTCTAATAAGTTCATATTTTATTTATATTTCGATTATCTAATTGAATTTATTTTTCAATTTGAATGAAAATGTATCCAAATTTACAGGATCCTGATTCAGAATCGAGTTCAGATGCATAAAATATTCCATCAGTTCAAAAATCTCAAAATCTCTTATCAGGAGCAGCATATCACAAGCAGTTGGTAGATGAAAATGGATAACCACTTCACCCTGTCAATTGTAACATGTCATCTTCGAGCCACAATCCTGGATCAGTGATGGCAATAATTGTTTGGTATAATGTAATTTCAACAAACCAATTGCATTGTGCTTACTAATATTATTGATGTACTAATATCCAATATTTTTTGAAATTAGGGTTCTAGTGATGATGAGCGACCCACCTACCATCTTCTGATGCACCCCTCTAAACTGTCAAATCGAAATAAGGTTACATTGAGAGAAAAATACGCAGAGGAAGCATACCAAGAATCGTTGAATCAACCACCTAGTCAATTCCCACTACGTCTAGATTCACAAATTAGGAATGACTACAACAATAGTAGTTCTTCATCACTAGTTGGTAATGGAGGTAATCAAATAGAGGTTTGTATGGATGATTACTTATGAGATACAACTTCTATGGAGACAATGTTGTTAGATGCATTCCATAATGATGAGCTAGGGGATGATGCTCATATAACTGGTACCTTCGAAAGCCTGAAATTTGCTTCTACCACCCCTCTCTTTGGACCTGATGGCCAACAAAGTCTACCCAATTGGGGACAACAATGCTACTGTACAACTTAAAAGCAAAGTTTGGCATGTTGAATGCTTGTTTCTCGGCAATATTGAGGTAATTGATCATGATCAAGTCTTTTATATTTTGAGAAATCTTATCACACAATCAACATTAAAAATGGTTGATTTTATGAACGTTACATATTGGCATTGTACATTTATATTTCCCACCAACTATAAGTTATTCAAAGATAAGGTTCTTCAAAGTGATAATGTCTTTCCTGGTAGTTGTGAAGAGGAAAAGCAATTTTTGAAAATGTTGGGTGTAGTAGATATCATATCATCTATATCTGAATGATTGTATTCTATATAGAGGAGAATATGTAGACAAAGAGATATGTTTGAAATGTGGGTATGATAGATACCATAAACAAAAAAATAGGGTAAATCACATGGTCCTCCTCATAATATATTGAGGCAAATGCCTATAATACCAAGGATTCAAAGGCTCTTTTGTTGCAAAGAATTAGCTATGTCGCAGGAATGGCATGCCTCACACAAAAGTGAGTTGGGAGTTATGTGAATCCCAGCGTATTCAATAGCCATGAAGCATATAAAATATACATGGCCAGAAAAATTCAAGGATAAAGTACGAAGTCTAGACTCAACATAACCATGGATGGCATCAACCCATATTCCCTCCAAAACACCAACTATTACCTTTGGCCTGCAGTAGTGATCAATAACAATATCCCCCCATGGTTGTCCGTGAAGAATGAACATCTTATGTTGACTATCACAGTCCTTGGTAGAATACAATTGAAGAATATGGATGTCTATTTACAACCATTAGTAAATGAATTGAAGGAATTGTGGGGACGGATACATGTATACGATGTATTAATATCCAACGCAACAAAGAGGAGTTTTACGTTGTATGGCATATGTGCTTACACCACACATGGTTATCCAGGCTTAGGAGTTCGCTATGGTAAATTACATGTTTATTGATTTGTTGATATATGTAATAATATTATTTCACATATTAATTTAATTTGCCACAATTATTTTAATCTTCATGATCACTTCATGCATCGTATATAATAATTTTGCAAGTCTTGTAAAAAAGGGTATCATGGATGTAAATGTTGTGGACCTTCTCTGAAATCTAGGTGGTCCAACCACCTACGAAAGCCAGTGTATGACTTCTCCAGGATATTCCTCCTAGAAGAACACCCTTACAAAAGAGAAACATCCGCTTTCAATGGTAAACCAGAGAGAACCCAAAGGCCTGCAATAATGATACCAGTTGAATGGCTTAGATCATATGGGAGCGAGAAGGAGAAGGAGATTAAAAAAATGTTCTATTTAATTAGGGAACCTATGTTTCATGATCCAAAATTCTTTGACACCTATGTTTAGAAATTGACCATTAGGATGAAAAGGAAATCTGTCTTTTATGAGATCCCATATTCAGAGCATCTTAAGGTTTCCCACTTACTAGATCCCGTGCACATAATTAAAAATGTTTCATCTTCTTTATGGAGGCACATATCATTGAAAGAAAATGACACATTGGATGTTAGGAGAAATGTTAACTCTTCAAAAACTAAAAAGAAACATTGGCCAAGACAAGAAAGTAGAGGAGATATTGGTCCCTCTTGGTCTTTCAAAGAAGGTGATGTTTCATGGATTTTAAAGAAAGATTATCTTTCTTTGGCAAAGGAATTTATAATGGGTTGTGAGGGTACCTTCTTTATATGGGTCTTCACTACAACGTTGCTTCACAGTGGAAGAGCATTTATCGGGGTTGAAATGACATGACCATTTGAACCTTCTAAGAGTACGTATGTAAATACTAAGAAATCTTGGTATCATCATCATTTGAAAGCTTGGTACCATCAGCAAACCAAGAAATCTTGGTATCAGTGAGGTTGATGTAATGAAGGTTCATTATCAATTCTACCAGCAAATCACCTCTGACAAATAAGTGACTTGATGGTAACATGTTAATTCCAGAAATACTGTAAACACACACACTAGACAGTAAAGTATTATGACCACAGCATCCCAAAAAAACCAAAGTATTATAACCACAGCATCCCAAAAATATTTTTATCAACAAATATTTTGACTGTTTAATAAAAAAATGCTTAAAAATTACATTTTCTAATAATATTAGTTTTTCTATTGTTTTTACTCTTACCTTTCGTTGATAAAAACCTGACTCATATCCCCATGGAAAATGACAAGAGAAAAGGGACCTCAACTCAATGGAAAAGGACGTGCTGAAAAATTTGGAGAACCACCACCTAACGTATTGTTTTGTCAAAAGTTTTACTTCATTAACATGTCAATGGTCATATAATGCATTATAACTTGACTTTCAGGCCAAACAGCATTTTTTTTTCTTCGTAAATACTAATTCTATTAAAAAAGGAAAAAAGATATATACAATGAGGTCAAGACCTCAGAGGAGGCCGAGGCCATTCCTCAACCAGAAACTCAGAGACATTACAGTTCAGGCTTTCTGCCAAATTTACAGTACAGACTTCAAAATTTTGTATTTGGGCCCTGACACACTGAAAGATTTTACCAGGACTGATTCCGTCATGCCCTTCATTGACCAAAAAAGCAGAAAAGCAACTAGCATAGCCATATTTATAACAAAAAGCAGAACCTATATTGGCAGTTTCCACGACCTGTAGCAAGAGTATGAACCAGACAGAAACACCTAACCTCAGAATCAACGACACAAAACCAAAATTGCACAGCATATAGGCAAGAAGGCCACCCGGCAGTGAGGAGACAGGTTTAATCTGCATGCTTTGGTGAATCCGGCGTGTCCCTGTCCACCTGGCTGGAAGAAGCTACCCAGGTAACGAAACCGCTTTCATCATATGCCGCTGCGCCACCATCAGGAGTGGTCACCAGATTTAAAATACCACCTGCACTCTGAGACGGCCCACAGGCCAGAATATCACTCTGAGTCGGATCCACGGGCTGCTGAGGCGCTTCCGAGACAGGGGCATCCTCTTGCATGTTGTCCGCATGGAACACCATCCCTGTCATGTCCCCTTGAAGAACACTGTCTTCCTGAGAGTGGGAGGAGGTAGTTGGAGCCGAGCTGACCTGATTGCTCTCCTCCTCCGCGAGAATGATGGTGATACTTGCTGTCAAAACAGGCCTGTTGAGCCGGCTTTGAAAAGTAAACCTGGAGGTCTGGAATGAATTATTCGGGATAGGCCTAGCTTGATCCAGAGGCGGAGAAGAAGGGGATGCTGAGGCGATAGGGACAACATTCTGTGGAACAGGACGAGAAGGGCGGCCTCTGTTCCCGGTATGGCTACCTCTACGTGGGATACCTCGGCTTCGAGGCATACTCAGAAGTGCAAATGGACCGAGAGAGGGATTGAGGCAAAGCAAGCCGATAACAGTAGGAGCGCAGAGTGTTTCAGGGAGCTTACAAACCCAGGCTAGCAGCCAAATTCGAAAGACCAAGCAGGGGTGCTGAAGCGGTTCTGCTCCACAATAAAAAGAACCAGTAGCTGAGACAGGCGCATTGAGCGGATCCATACCAATAAACCAACCTGTTTGCCGATCAACCATGCTCGCATTAATGCCTGACTGCAAGACCATCATTCGAGACTGCTCAGTATTAATTTCACCTGCCCTTAAATCAATTTTCCATCCTACGACGCGTATCATAAGGACCATCCGCCTGCCATCTGCCAGGCCAGCTGCCTGTATTGTGCGGCTCTTCATTAATAACTGTTAATGCCACCCGCATCCGGGTTTCAGGCCAAACAGCATTAATTTCAATATATGTTTGAAAATAACGTTCAAGCTTTGCAATACATGAGGCTCTTATTATCACAAAAATATTAAAACAACTTCATGTTCTTCTGGTTTAAACAATTGGTTTTTTTATAATAATGTTATATTCATATGTGTAATAATGTGTATATTAAAATTGTTGATTTTTACAGAATATGATTAATGGAATAATCTTTTGAACTTTTAGAAAAGCATCTTCCAATATATATTGGCAGGTGGGCAGGGGATCCTCTTTAGAAATAATATATTCCAATTTGGAATTAGCTTTTCATACATCAAACTATTCCCATCTTTTGCAGTTGGTTTTAGCTTTTCATACATAGAACCACCTCTGTCCTTGCTTTTGCTTTAACAAACTTGTTGTTCCATTGGTTATGTTGTAGGGATGGAATTTGATGGGTAAATTGTCAGTCATGGGGTGATTGATTTGCCGCAAATTGTTCGTCATGGGTGATTTGCTATCAAATATGGTTTAAAAATTTGTAAAAATGTCAAGATATTTCCTTGAAATTTCAAGGAAGAGAAGTTAGAGAAGTGTGAAAACCGTCAAATTTGACACTAGGAATTTCAAAACAGGTTAGGGAAGTGTGAAAACCGCACTGTCCTTGCTTCTACTTTTACAACATTGTTGCTGCATTGGCTATGTATCTCTTTCATTGTAGTACTGGTATATCCCGAGCTTTTGCTTTTACAACACTGTTATTGCAATGGCTATATCTCTAACATTGTTATTGTATTGGAATTTGGCATATCCTGTGAAGAGATGATGATTTGTAAAAAGAATAAAAATCTAACGTTGTTGTTGCATTTGCATATCCCTGTGAAAGGATGATAATGAATCAGTATAAATTTATACTAATCATAGTTGTTAAATTCAATACACTTACAAATCTCTACATACTAACGAAGGAGACAAAAACACTGGTGAATGTGTATCTAAATTTAATTATATACTCACATCAGAACAGACTTGTTAAATTCAATACATTTACAAATCTCTACATACTAACAAAGGAGACAAAAACACTGGTGAATGTGAATCTAAATTTAATTATATACTCGCATCAGAACAGACTTTTATACCACCATGTAATGACAGCTGGGTATATGAGAAAGAGGTCTGAGTTATTAAGAGTCAGGAATCATAGCAGAACCGAATTTTGCACCCTACCATGCAATGGCATTTGTGTATATGAGAAAGAGGTCAGAGTTACCAACAAGCTGTTCTATATAAAAATTTCAGGACACACCAATAATAGTTAGCTACTAGCTACTCAAGCTTCACACCAGACCTGTTCTTGTTAGCATTGAGTATTTTGGATAATGTTGATAGTAAACAAATGCCTTTACACCAGTTTAGGCCACAAGTGAGTTAGATTTTGTGAGAAACATGCTGAATCATAACAGAAAAGAAAAATCTTTTGAAAGCTTGTAATGTAAGAAGTTCAACATAAATGAAGAAAGAATGTGTAAGATTCTACCATTGACATATTGCAATAGACAATGCAAAATTAACACAAAATATGTCTAATGTAAAGCTCCCAGCAACCGTTGGAGTTCTTGAATAATTCAGGTTAATTTCATGGACTGAACCATATGAATAAGGAAGTCCAAATGGCAGGGAAAGAGACATACATAGTTTTGCTTTGTTTCAAACAGAGATCAATTAAGGAGGCTGTTCAGAATAACTTTGAGTTCCCTTTTCTCTTGTCATTTTCCATGGGGATATGAGTCAGGTCTTTATCAACGAAAGGTAAGAGTAAAACCAACAGAAAAACTAATATTATTAGAAAATGTAATTTTTAATCATTTTTTACTAACCAGTCAAAATATTTGTTGATAAAAATATTTTTGGGATGCTGTGGTTATCATACTTTACTGTCTAGTGTGTGTGTTTACAGTATTTCTGGAATTAACATGTTACCATCAAGTCACTTATTTGTCAAAGGTGATTTGCTGGTAGAATTGATAATGAACCTTTGTTACATCAACCTCACTGATACCAAGATTTGTTGATTTGCTGATGATACCAAGCTTTCTTGATTTTTCTGATAATACCAAGCTTTCTTGATTTTCTGATAATATCAAGCGTTCTTGATTTTTTCATAGAGTTGGCTATGGTGTTTATATTCCAGACAAGAGAGAAAGAATGTGTAAGAATCTACATAAATGAAGAAAGAATGTGTAAGATTCTACCATTGACATATTGCAATAGACAATGCAAAATGAACACAAAATATGTCTAATGTAAAGCTCCCAGCAACCACTGGAGTTCTTGAATAATTCAGGTTAATTTCATGGACTGAACCATATGAATAAGGAAGTCCAAATGGCAGGGAAAGAGACATACATAGTTTTGCTTTGTTTCAAACAGAGATCAATTAAGGAGGCTGTTCAGAATAACTTTGACTAAACCCCATTAAGCTCCCTGAAAATTTCTAAAATGTATGTAAACTTGTTATAGAATAATTTATCTTGACAAGTTTAAATATCAACCTGTGTAAAATGAAGCTACTGAACACAACAAGATTCAATAAACCCAATAAGCCTATGAAGCCTATGCTCAGGACTGCTTACTCAGAAATGAGATCTGTAAAACACATCCATGATAAAATATCTGGCTGAAATTCTGAGAAAACTCATTTTTCAATACGGACCAAGTAGATCTCAAAGGACATTATAAATTAAACATAAAACATTAACACGATCCAAAGAATCCTACAAAAGCACTGAGAAATATGTAAACTCTTGAAGCAATGAATCTGTAATAAACAAAATAAGTAGAAATACCCAGAGATCTTGGATACATATGTAAGATTTAGGAGTACTTGACTGTTTGATTGATAAATAATAAACAAAACACTTCCAAAATCATGACCTTGAGCCAAAGATTTTGAAATATAAAACATTAAATTTCATTGCATGAAACAAGGACCTATATATAAGTGGCCACAGCAAATAGCATTCTAGAGTCTGGACTACAAAATTGTGATTACAGCAAGGCTGTAGAGCCCTTCTAAAGTTGGCTGCCATGTAAAAATCCAGTGAGAGTTGAAGGCATTCACTCAGCTTTCTGCATCTTTGAGTCATCAGTCCCCTCTTGTTCTCCAGATTAATCATTTTTCTTTCCTTGATTTTCTGCATCTTTATCCTTCCCAATTGCATTCTCTTTCTGTTGATTCCTTTGACATTGGCATCTGTCAGCAGACGTCAAATAATCCTCATGGAGTTGAGTCTTCTTAGGAGTCTCCAGAGCTCTCTTTTCTTGCTCCTCATCCTCAACTGGGTTTGGGATTGGTTTTTCTTCCCTTGCCCAAGATGCATGAGGCTTGTCCTTTGCAGCCTTGAATGTTTCAAGCAACTCTTCCAATGCCCGGGTGGCATTCAAACGGTATTTCACGAGGATTTCGCTAACATCTGCAGGCGTCATCCAGGCATCTTCAGTAACCTGCTCCAGTTCTGGAAACAGTTATTGTTTCTCGATCCCTAGATAGTTTTTCACCAAAATTTTCAAGGCACGGAATGTGCAGAATGACATGAAAATGTGCATGTCCATCCTTCCTGATCTCAACAGTGCAGGGTCAAGTTTCTCTACATGATTGGTAGTGAAAACAAAGATTCTCTCACTACCACAGCATGACCAAAGCCCATCTGTGAAATTAAGCAAGCCAGATAGGGTAACTGAATTGTTGTTCTCATCAGGCCGCTGCATTGGAGATCCTGCCATAACAGAGTCCACTCTGGCGGCTGGTTTTTTTGCACGGCTTGAGAGATTCAATGAGAAATCAATATCCTCAATAACAATAATAGACTTGTTGGTGGTCTTTATCAGAAGTTTCCTCAGCTCTCCATTTGTATGGACATTAGTGAGCTCTAGATCATAGACATCATAGCCCAAATGATTGGCCATAGCTGCAATCATGCTAGATTTGCCTGTTCCTGGAGGCCCATAAAGCAAATAGCGTCTCTTCCAGGCTCTTCCTGTATTCTGATAGAACTGTTTTCCTTTGGCAAAGGCCTCAAGATCTTCTATGATTTCTGCTTTCCTGGCTCGGATGTTTGAAGAGCACTGATTCCCATGGCTGAGTCCTTGAATCCATACCTCCTCCTTTAGAATTTGTGTACAGCAAGCGCTCTTGATTCTTTCTTCTGATCTCCAAGGCATGCTCCAGATATGAATTCAGGATCCGCTCCTTGTCGTTCTTGTGTATACACAGAACGAATCCTCTTCTCTTCTGGGAGGGGCCTCCATGAAAATGACTAATTCTGCCTCTGGGTTACATGACGCTCCGACCATATACTCACTCTGTATTTGTTAACAATCTTATCATTGTTGGCAAGGCTGAATGTGAAAGAGCTCGAGTTTTTAGCTCTGCTGAGATTAACTCTTCGTGCCGAAATGGATGGAGAGTTGCTCAGATGAAGTTGCACAACACTGTAAAGATCGTTGGTATTCTGGTGAGCTGCAGGCGCCCAGTCGAGCCCGGGAGTGAGTGAGCTGCAGGGCCGAGTCGAGTTGGGTAGGGGAGCAGCCCGCGTTTTGCAAAATTTCGAATTGGAACGCGCATTAACTCTCCGCCACGCGGATTCTGTCAGCCAACTCCGATCCGATCAAATCATAAATTTAATTCGGGATGGTGGCAGAGGTCGCGGAGGTTGGCGGAGGAGGGAGGAATTGTTGGCGGTCGGAGCCGGACATTTTTCCGGGTGTTGACGGAAACCGGGCCATTCTACTGCCTAGGTAGACTAATTTAATTCGGGATGGTGGCGGAGGTCACGGAGGAGGGAGGAATTGCTGGCGGTCGGAGCCGGACGTTTTTCCGGGCGTTGACGGAAACCGGGCCATTCTACCGCCTAGGTAGACTACTCTTATATTTAACGACGTTTTTAACGACATTGTCTACTAAAGCCACAATTTCGCCCAGAATATATTTTTTGGCCAGAATATGGTAATTTGTCATTTTTGGAATATATTTTTAAACTATTTAACTATTTTTTAACGATTTAACTATTTTATACTTTATTATATTTGACTATTTTATATTTAGCTATATATTCTATTGTGTTTCCGTGTAATTTTAACTATTTTATATTTTGGTCTATTTATCTATATTTAAATATGTATTTTATATTTTTTGCCAAAATCTATTTATTTTTCCTTTTTGAAATACGTTTTTTTAACTATTTAACTATAACTATTTAATTATTTTGTATTTTAAATTTGATCTTTAACTACTTTTTAACTTCTTTTTTTAACTCAAACGGGTATGATTTTATTTATTTGGTATGAAGCTTGGAATTACATCATGGCAGCCAATACTACATTTCTTCTGTTTCTGATTCTAACACTATCTTTTGAACTACTACATAATACCATTTCCTCAAGAATTGCAGGGATGAAATGAACTTTCATCGTTTATAAGAAGTTGGCCTTTCCCAAGGGTACACCCTTTGTTCGCCATCAGATCTGCTTCTTTGTTCAGATTTCTGAGAATATGGAGAAATTTATATGAGTCGAAATCGAGCAGAACTCTCTTCAGCCTATTTAGTGTTTTGTTAAGGCATGCATTAGTGAACAGATTTCCCGTGTTTAAATTTTTAATTATGATCTCTGAGTCTCCAAAGGCTTGAAATTCTTTGTCTCCTCTGTCCCTGACTATATGACAAGCTTTGAGGAGGCCTAGTATCTCCGCTTGATTGTTGGTTTTCTGTCCAATACCCCAACAAAAGCTGTCCCTTCTTGTTCCATCCGGGGCGTAGATGACCCCTCCAGCTCCTGCTGCCCCAGGATTGCCTTTGGAGGCTCCATCAAAGAATATTGTTGTAATTTTTTGCTTTCTCCACCATTCCTGGAAGTTTTCTTCAGAATCTCTTTTGCGCCAGGCCTGATTTCCTGCTTGAGGGATTGTTAGCTGCTTCCTTGGTTGTGGGTGAAGGGGACCCAACCACTTCTCTTCTACCGGAAGGAGCAATGGATCACCTGCATAGTTCTGTTGTTGCACTGCTTCTAGAAGAAAGGACTTAGCTTTTGCCGCAACTGAGAAAGGTGTGTGCGCTTTTTCATTGAAAATCATATCATTCCTGGACAGCCAAATCTGCCAGCACACGAATTTGGGTATGGCGTTCCAGACTTTCCTCCAGATGGATTTAACTGGAATTTTGTTGGGGTAACACTGATTCCATGAATCGAAAAGTTCAGCTACTGAGTTGTGGGAAGGAACTGTGGTTTGTAGCTCATGGAGGGAAAGTCCCCAAACTTCTTTTGCGAATTTGCATTCTATGAAGAGATGCTTGGCAGTTTCTAAACTGCTTCTGCACATCTCACATCTGTGCGGACCTGCAATGTTTTTTTTCATCAAGTTATCTCCAGTTAGAAGCTTATCTTGGGCCAGCGTCCAGAAGAAAAAATTTACCTTGGGCAGAGCAAGCGGTTCCCAGACTTTCCTCCAGAACTCTGGTGTTTTGCTGCTGTTCCTATCTGGTTGGATGGCATTGTACGCTTCTGCTGTAGTGTATGTTCCAGAGCGCCCCCAACCCCAGCAATCTCTCGATTTTCTATTAACTGGGGCCGCATCTTCCAGCATTTCTTCTAGGATGTATTTCTGCTGTTGTAGTCGGTCAGGAACTCCAAAGAAGTCCCATCCTTGCCAGTCTCCATGCCTGTCCCATTTGGATAGATCGAACACGCTGATGACCCCTGCACGTTCCAGCCACTCTTTTATCCCTGCGATTTCTTCTGTCTCTGAGAGCGGGTTTCGGTCCATGATTCGGTCATACCACAGATTTGTACATTTACCATTGCCTGGAATTTTATACACTTTTTCTTTGAAGAAATTCAAGCTTCTGTTGCAAAGTTTCCATACTTGAGTGCTGTTAGGAATTTGACTGACCTGTAGGTTTCTGAGCGGCACGTTAGAAGCGTATTTGGATTTCAGCATTACGCTGACAGGGTGCGTTGGCTCCTTAAACAGTTTCCAAAGAATTTTTCCTCCCATCGCCAAATTAACAAAGGCTGGATCTCGAATTTGTAATCCTCCTTCCGGAATTGGTCGTTTCACCTTCTCCCATTTGACTAAATGAATTTTTTGTTGATTGCCCTTCCCCCCTTGCCAGAGAAAGTCGCGCAGAATTCTGGATATATTGTCTGTCACTCTCTTTGGGGCAAGAAGAAAGGCAGCTTGGTAGATTGGAAGAGCCGATAAGACCGATTTGATCAAAATTACCTTACCTCCTTTTGTGAGCCAGTGTCCACCCCAGGAAGCGATTTTTGACTTGATTTTTCCGATGATTTCTGCCCATAACGACCTCTTATTGTTTCCAATTATGATGGGAAGGCCGAGGTATTTTATCCTCTCCCATTGGGCATGACCGTTGAAACCCAGAATTCTGGCTATGCCTGTGAGTTCTTGCTGCCCTATGTTCCATCCATATACTTCACTTTTCCTTTCATTGATGGAGGCGCCCGATACCTTGCAGTAGCGTTTTAAGATGGAGTCAAAGGCTTTAGCTATTCGCACAGATGCCCCACCCAGGAGCAGAGAATCATCCGCGAAAAGGGCATGGTTCAGAGCTGGAGAGCTGATAGAAGGTTTGAGGCCTGGGAGGGAACCTGAGGATTGCTCGGAGGCTAGCTTTCTGCTGAGGGAATCGGCCATCAGAATGTACAGGAAGGGAGAGAGCGGGCATCCCTGCCTGAGACCTCTCTGGGCTTGAAAAAAGGAGGTGGGGCGGCCATTGACGAGAGGGGCGATCCAGGGATTATGAGTGCAGGCAACGATGAGATTGACAAAATGGGGAGAGAAGCCGAAGGAGTGGAGAACTTTGTACAGGAAGGAACGATTGACTCGATCGAACGCATTAGCCATGTCAAGCTTTATCAGCATTCCTTTTTCCTTTCGCTGATTGCTTGAATGTATTGTCTCCTGGACTTGAATGACATTGTCCAGTATATGCCTGCCTTCTACAAAGCCCCCTTGGTTACTTGAGATCAGCCTGTTAAGAAGAGGTTTCATCCTGGTGGCTAGGAGCTTAGCTATAATTTTGTATGAAGCGTTGCAGAGCGAAATAGGCCTGAATCTGGCGAAGGTTTCGGGATTGGTTTCCTTGGGAATAAGAGCAAGGTAGGTGGAGTTGGTTCCTCCTCCTACCTTGGCTTTTTTCATGAAGCCTTTTATCATCTTTATTAGATCTTCTTTGATGATATCCCAACAAGTCTTGTAAAAATGTATGGTGAATCCGTCCGGCCCGGGGGCCTTGTCCGGATCCATAGACCAAATGACTTTGATGATCTCTTCTTCTGTGATGGGTTGGGTGAGAGCTGAGTTGTCTTCAGGGCTGACCAGAAGAGGGATGTTTGAGAGGAGATCTGCAATATCTTCCTCACTGCCTTGATTACCTGCAGTGTACAGACTTTTGTAATGACTTACTGCTGCCTCTTTAATTTCACTGGAACCTTTGCATATCTGCCCTTCTACTGTTGTAATTTCAGAAATGTGATTCCTGGAAAGTCTTGCTCTATATTGGCGATGGAAGAAGGTGGTTGTTGGTAAGGTAAATCCCCTCTGCGGACAGAGGCGATCCCACTAGCCTAAAACAGAACTAGCCACAATCAAACCACGCTGCCACACAAGTTCCTAGTTATGCATCAAAGGTGAATTAAGAAGACCAACCTGGAATCCAACGCTATGGTTGAAGCAGAGTTGATATTCCTGCTCCCTCGCTCCAGCAGATCATAAACGGACACCTGCACATGCAAAGGAAGAGACAGATACCAACATAAAATCTACCAAGGCACAACTATATTTCAGTCAGAAAGGAAATAAATCAACACATCACCATAATAGACAATGAGATTGGAACTATAATAGCAGTCGCTCATAAATTAATAATAAACAGGAAAAGTTACAACCAAGGTTCTGACGTTGAACCTCTCCTGGCTGGGCGAGCAACTATATGTGTCTTGCAATGTATCTCCTCTCTGGCAGCATAACCTCTCTATGCTTCATTATCACTCATGATAATCATAACTAGCATTCCTCCAAGAACTCAAGAACTCAACAACTAGCACTCCATGACTAGCTTGTCAAATAGATAAGGACAAGCTTATATAGATGAAGAAGGGAGGAGGATACGATGAACCGGGACACTTATTGTGGATTAACATTATCCCCAAAAGCCATTAAAGATGGAGATAGGATATAACTCGACATAAGACTGATTTTTTATCCTCAAAAAGCTCCATGTAATGAAGGAAACAACAGTCGGGCATGCGTTAAGGCAAAAAGCATGACCAAACTTGGTTGGCGCGACTGTTGCTCTAAGACAGAGCGCCAATGGTCGCGTCCTCTTTTGAGGATCTCCATGATTGGCGCGGGTAAGATACTGTGGACCTGCGCCAATGGAAAAAGAGCACTTTTCAGGGATAATCTATAGACGGTGTCTTCAGGAAACATGAAGTACATACTCAGGGGAACATAATGCAAGTGTTTTTAGACTTTGTCACTTCTTATAACTCCCGGGATGAGTCCTCCAAAGTACGACAAGAGGAGTAACAGGGATGGTGACAAGTTACTGTGTAACAGATGCCCCCTAAAGCATGAGGTCCGAGAGGTGGAGAGGGGTGAAATGCTTTACAAGAACACACAAGAACACATATATAGAGCTGTCGCCGAGGATCTGTGTTAAGAGACATGACTGATAGTTCAATTACATGATGTACTTGGTATGGTCGCAGCCATCCATAAGAGAGTACATAAATAATCTAGATCCATAGTATGGACGCAGCCATCTGGTTAGGATCAATGAATTGACTCAGGTATGGTCACAGCCATCCAGTGAATGAGTCAAGTATCAAGAATCACGCCTGGATTACAACAGACACAATCCAGGGTCTTGCGCTCCATCTCGACCCGAACAAGAGTACAAGTTCAAGCATGTGAATATATGAGCTGAAGTCGAACATGCATGAACATCGTCTGATTACCAGTCAATAGTGGAAACTGTTAACAGACGCGAGAGGTACCACCAATAATGACAATGGTCCTCAAGGTACTATAGGTACAATCTACGGCGTGTGAATTAATGATCTGAAGTCGAACACCCGTAGAATCATTCGATCGGAGGCCAATGATGAAAACCTCACGTCGAACACGAAGAACCTGCCATTGAGGCATGCAGGCTCCAAGGCACCGGAAAGGAGTCTCTAGATCAACTTCCTGGATAATGAGTTGAAGTCGACAGGAAGTGACCTTGATCGAAGGTGGGCCATAATGTTTCCCACATCATCGACACGAGATAGAGAGATAATGTTGTGAATCAAGATTGTGCGAACTATCAGAGGGAGGTTGTTTCTTTGCAGAGGTCAACTTCTCTTGAACATATCGGCGGCACATTAATGGAATCGGCAGTATTTGACATCAATGTATCAAAGGTCATGATGACGAGGCAATGAGTGGATGAGAGGTCAAATAAGGTACCCAAGTCCATGGAAGCAAGTGAAAGACATGAGATGAGATATCCCCACCCTGGACACGAAAGCAGGAAAGTGCCATGTTCAAGAGCGACATACTGCCGTCACGGTAATAATTATGGTTCAAAAATTTTCTTTTCCCCCCCCCGCCATTTCTGGCAAGTACCCCAGTTATTTTTAACAAGCTTGATGGGGATAGCATATGCTTGTGGTGTGACAAAATCCGATGTCATCAAGTTTTAACGAGTCTGACAAAGGAAGAACTCGGCGTCTTTTCATGTTTAGAGAGTTTGAAAAGACAACAGAAAAGGAAACTCCAGGGATGTCCTTTTTCGTAAAGTTGTGTCTCTCGGGCCCGAAAAATTATAAAATAATACCCGAAAGAACCGCCCGATCATTACGATCGAGGAGTACTTTTCATAATTAGTGATTTCGACCTGAAAAAGTAAAAAAGCGGTCAAAACCACGTCGTTTTGTAACCATTAACAAGTCTGAAACGACAAAAACCCGGTAATCTTTTTATGTTTTAACGGTCGACAAAAAGAACTTAAAACGACCACCCCTTATTAACATTTAACGAGTCAAGAGGAGCGACTCGGCAATCTTTTCCTCTTTAAATGGTCAGAAAAGAGCTGAAAGCAGACCTCCATTTTTATTTTCTTTAACGAGTCAAAAAGGAAAAATACTCGGCAATCTTTTCATATTTTACGAGTCAGAAAAGAGCGTAAAGGCGACTCGTCCTGAAGGAACGAGTGGTATAAAGGGTACACTACAACAAAACCAGCGATTAGCGTCCCTTTTTACTTCTTTTTTTGCATCTAGAGCCCATTTTTGGTGCTATTTGCATCCATTTATCAAATATGGTGCAAAACTTGACACAAAATTTGCATCAAGTTTTGCACCAAATCTTACACCAAGTTTAGCACCAGGTATTGCAATATGTTTTGCACCACGTTTTGCACCAAATTTTATGCCAAGTTTTGTGTCATCCTTTGCACCAGGTTTTGTTCCAGGTTTTGCATCAATTTTGGCTTCTATTTTTGTTTGACATACTTTTGCATCCTCATTTGCATCCACTTTTTGCACCTACACTTGCATCAACTTTTGAATGAATCGACTTTTGCATCCTTTTTTGCATCCTTTTTTAAATCATTTTTTGCATCCATTTTTTCATCCATTTGTGCATCACTTTTGCGCCACGTTTTACATCGAGTTTTGTGTCTAGTTTTGCATATAATTTTGCATCTACTTTTGTTGCATCCACTTTTCCATCTTGTTTGGCATCCATATTTACATCCTCTTTTGCATCTATTATTGTACCCACTATTGCATCTAATATTTTTGTGCCACAATTGGCACCTAGTTTGGCACCTCATTTTGCACCCACTTTTGATTATAATTTTGCATCCACGTTTGCATCCTCATTTGCATCTAGGTTTTCATCAACTACTACATCTATTTTTGCATCCCTTTTTGTATCCAATTTTGGACCAGGATTTGCATCGAGTTTTGTGTCTTGTTTTGCATCTACTTTTGCATCGACTTCTATTGCATCCACTTTTGCATACAATTTTGCATCCACTGTTACACCCATTTTAAATTTCACTTTTTGCATCCCTTTTTACATCTTCATTTGCATCATACTTTGATTCTTTTTTTTCATCTATCATTACATCCACTTTTGTTATGCCATAATTTGCACCATGTTTTGCACTCACTATTGTATCCACGTTTGCTTCCAATTTTGCATCCATGTTCACATCCTCTTTTGCATCAAATATTGCATCTATTTTTGCATCCACTTTTGTGTCAAGTTTATGCATTGGGTTTTGCATCTCGTTTTGTATCTACTTTTGCATCTACTTCCATTGTATCCATTTTTTTCATCCAATTCTGTTTTGCCTGTTGCATCAATGTTTGCTTCCATTTTTGCATCTTATTTTGCATATTTTTTCTCTATTGTTACATCCACTTTTGTTGCACCATATCTTGCGCCTACCATTGCAACCACATTTGCTTCCACGTTTGCATCCACATTTGCATCCTCTTTTGTGTTCAAGTTTGCATCAGATATTGTGTATGTTTTTGCATCCCCTATTGTATCCACTTTTGTTTCATCCATTTTTGCATCTACTTTTGTGTCCGTTGTTGCATCCACATTTGTTTCACCACAGTTTGTGCCAAGTTTTACACCTACCATTGGACCCATGTTTGCTTCCACTTTCGCCTTCATGTTTGCATCCAAGTTTGCATTGACAACTGCATCTACTTTTGCATCCACTTTTGTGTTAGGTTTTTCATGTTGTTGTGCATCTACTTATGTTGTATCCACTTTTCATCCAATTTTACTTCTATTGTTGCCCCCATTTCTATGTTCGCTTTTGCATCCCTTTTCCAACACTCATCATATTTTTTGCATTGATGATATTCCTTATGGCATTGAAAATTATGAACAATTGATGACAATGTCAATAATATTGACAATGATGAAAATGAAGATGATGGCGATGACATGAATTGTGATTATGATGATAAAGACGATAGTGGTTACAATGACATTAATGATGATGATGGCAATGATTATGATGATGACGACGCTAATGACCTTGGTGAATCTTACCAATTTTAGATGTTGTCATTGTCATAATCATAAGAATTATCTTTGGTGTCATCATCATCATTTTCATCTAGGTCATCATCAAAAACAATAATGGCATGAATGATGATGATGATTACAACAATGTTGATAGAAATTACATTAATGATGATGATGGGGATGATAAAAATGACAATGACGATGATAATGGTGGTGATGATGATGATCATCGATCATCTCTCAAAAATAGAGTTATTATTTCTCTTACGTATATCAATGTGTCCTAAACAACCCTTTTCTAGCACTGATCACATTTTTTGGGTTGATGATATTTCTTACAACGTCTATAATTATAAACAATTGCAAACAATGTCCATAATGATGATGATGATGGAGCTGATGATGATGGCATGAATGGTGATTATGATGATAATGTAATGATGGCAATAACGATGACAAGGATGATGGTGATGATGATGACAATGATTATGATAATGAGAATGAACAATTACTAGTTTCACTACCATCTTCTGGATACATATTACTATCATACTTTTTAAATTTTTTGTCTCTCTTGAGGTATCTTACTATAATGGTGTTGTCAACACTAGAAAGATATCTTGTTGTAATGGTGGTTCTAATGTTAGCACTAGCAAAGTTTTTGTTAAATTTTGGTTAAAAAAAATCGATTTATGCAATTATTTTGACAATCTATGTAAAAAAGTAAATAACATCCAATTATTTTGACTGTAGTCCCATTGATTATCATGAATTCACCAGTCTGAAGACCATCTTCTACATACATATTATTATTAAACTTTTTGCATTATATCCCTCTTATATCTTGTTGTAATGGCAGTATTAGCACTAAAAAAATATCTTGTTGTAATGGTGATGTTAGTATTAGCACTAAAAAAATCACTAAATTTTGGTAAAAAAAAGTTTATCATTTATTTATTTTTAATTTGGGAAATTTTTGTTTTTAATTCTATTTTTATGCAGTAATATTTTTTTTGGTTGAATTTTGGTAGTAACTAGTTTTTGGTCGAATCATATGTATTAACCATGTTGTTTATGCTACAAGTCTAATTGTTGGGACAAAATTGCTCTTTCAAATAAGTTGCAAAAGCTATTTTACATCCATTGTTGCACCCATGTTTACACCCACTTTTACATCCCTTTTTGCATCCTATTTTTCATCTTCATTTGCTTCTTTTTTTGCATCTATCATTACATCTACTTTTGTTGTGACAAAATTTGTTCCATGTTTTGCACATACTGTTGTACCCACGTTTGCTTCCAATTTTGCATCCATATTCACATCCTCTTTTGCATAAAATATTTCATCTATTTTTGCATCCACTTTTGTGTTGGGTTTTGCATCTCATTTTGTATCTTCTTTTGCATGTACTTCCATTTCATCCATATTTTGCATCCAATTTTGTTTCTCATGTTGCACCCGTGTTTGCATCCACTTTTACATCCCTTATAGCATCTTGTCTTGCATCTAAGTTTGCATATTTTTTTGTGTCTATTATTACATCCACCTTTTTTGTGCTATTATTTGTGCCATATCTTATGCCTATCATTGCAACCCACATTTTCTTCCACTATTGCATCCATATTTGCATCCTCTTTTGTGTCCAAGTTTGCATCAAATATTGTTTATGTTTTTTGCATCCCATTTCGAATTCACTTTTACATCCACTTTTGATTTGTCTAGTTTTGCAACTAATTTTATGTTCACTATTGCACCCATGTTTGGCCCATGTTTACATCCCTTTTTTCATCCAAGTTTTCCTCCTTTTTGCATTCAAGTTTGTGTCCCTTTTTTTTTACATTCATTGGAGTATCCACATTTGTTTCACCACAATTCATGCTAAGTTTTATGCCTACTATTGTGCCCATGTTTTCTTCCACTTTTTCATCCATGTTTGAGTCCTATTTTGTGTTCAAGTTTGTATGAACTATTGCATCTACTTTTTCATCCACTTTTGTTCAATTTTTCTGTCTTGTTCTGCATCTACTTATGTTGTGTCCACTCTTCATCCAAATTTACGTCTATTTTTACCCCCATTTTTTTGTTTACTTTTGCATCCATTTTCCAACACACATCATATCTTTTGCATTGATTATATTTCTTATGACATTGAAATTTATGTACAACTGATGACAATGTCAATAATTATAACGATGATGATAATGAAGATGATGACGATGACATGAATTGCGATTGTTATGATAATGACAATGATGATAAAGACGATGGGAGTTACAATGACAATGATGATGATGCTAATGACCTTGGCCATTCCTCCCAATTTTTAAATGTTATCATGGTAAAAATCATAATAATTATCTTTGGCGTCATCTTCCAAGTCATCATCATCTGATCATCATTATCATTATTTTCATCTTGGTCATAATCAAGAACAATAATGGCATGAATGATGATTATGATGTTCATGATGAAGATGACAAAAATTATGATAAAACTTATATTAGTTATGATGATGGGGATGATGACAATTATAATGACGATGATAATGGTAGTGATGTTGATGATCATCAATCATTTCTAAAAAATAAAGTGGTTATTTTTCTTTCATATATCATGTGTCCTAAGGTTGGTGATATTTCTTATGATACCTATAATTATGAAAAATTGACAACAATATACAAAATCATGATGATGATGATGATCATGAAGAAGACATGAATGGTGATTATGATGATAATGAAATGATGACAATAATGATCACATTGATGGTGGTGATGATGGCAATAATGAAGATGATGACCCTCCCTCTAAACTAGCGAGGTACTCATAATGAGACAAAAAAGTACTCTCAAGTTGAAATATTCATATAAGAAGGGATCTAGATTGATAAGCATCAATGATGATTTACATCATCATAGCCAAAATTTTCAAAATAGTAAGGCCTTGACTAACAAGTTTATCTCTCCATTAGATCAGAGCACAATGTTGGGAGGCATAAATTTGGACACCACTGCCTTTCAAGGCACTTACCCCACCAAGATGTTTACCAGGTATGTCCTCACATGATCATTTCCTAATCCACTATCATAATATTTGACACCAGAAAATGTCAATCCTCATGACTATTCTTATCTTGGATTAATGTACTTGACTTATGGCGATTAGTCCTAGTCAATGTCCAAATTCTCAAAGAATATTGGTCCCAGATGTTTATCCAATCCACCATTATCCCTACTAGTGCCTTTACTAGGCTTACGATTGTTAATCCTAGCCATAGTACATGACACATGGATAACATGGTGTCTACCCTCACTCCCTCTCAACCAGGGAGGAAACATCCACAAGCATAAGATTTTCTCAAGAATACCCATCATTTTCGTAGAGATAACATCATTAATTTGTTTTCATCACATGACGACTTTATGATTAAGCATTCATAGATTTGTGGCAAAATATTTCCCCTTTTGTATTTGTGATGAAATACAATAAAAAAGTGAAAGCCAAAATCATTAAACATACACTATATTGATTTATCTAAGACTAAACTCTAAGGTTGAAGTGAAAATTCATGTAAATCTTATATCTATGAGTTGTGCCAAACTTATGAAAACCTTATTCCCTAAGTCCTATATATAAGAAAATGAAAAAGAAAGAAAAATAAGGGCCAATAAATGGTAACTCATGTATTCACTCCCACTTTGGAAAATATATGAATATATACACTCCTAGTCACACTTGATCACATGTATGTGATGGTTAAATCATGAATTCTTCTTTTCTCCTTGCATTTTCACTTCATCATTTAAGCACCTAATGAGGATCTAAGGAATGTTTGTTTCCTAAGGCTTTCATGTCTACTCTTGGTTTACTTATGTCACACTACTGTCAATTTATGTGACAGAGTGAAATACATAAGTTTGTGGAGTTATTATAGAGGTGTATTGAGTTCGTAACCACACACACATGTATTACATCTCATTGATCCACATGTGTGGGTTGGAGACTCATTTCTTGACAACTTTAATGGAGACTACTTTGTGGCTTTAATGGTATAGCTTACAAAATATCTTGTTAAACATTTCGATTCATTCTTTCTTTTCCTCGAGACACTTATAATATTGAAGTCACTCCCAACAATCCATGGAGATGGGGAGTATAAATTACTTGTGCTAGAAATAGAATTGAGAAATAGAGGTTTTCCATTTGCGATATTGGAGTCATAGACATTGGATACATGGTAGTAGTCCTCAATGTCAATTAACTAAAATTGTATTGTCATAATGCGAAAAGAGGTAAACATATTGGTAACCTTGATGTCTTAATCATTTCAAATAATAACCATTCCACCCAAGTATCTCTAAGCATCAATCACTACTACTTGGAAATTCCTCCCCCATTTTCTAATTATATGAGGTTGAACCTCACTTAATATTTTTGCTTCTTATATCAACATTATTTATGGGTGCTTTGCATACCATTTTTCTTTTAGGAGTTTGTTTTCGCTTACTATTGACGCCCCTCATGTTCCAAGACTATTTTCATAAAAAATTTACATAGAAAGAAAGTATAAAGTGACTAAAAAGAAACATGTCTCAAGATTTAAGTGCTTGGACAATTCCACTTCATGACTCCTATATTTCATTAACCTGGGACCAAATGGTGAACTTGATGGCCTTAAGGGAAATTGATCAATGAAAATCTAAAAAAGAGGTGATTTTTGACTTTATCACATACAATTTAATATACTAAAAAAAATATCCATAACAATTTCATCAATCAATGAATCATTAAAAAAAATATCCAAAACAATTTCATCAAGCAAAGAATCATTGCATTATAAAATACAATCTATAAACATTTTGGGAAAGTTTTGCTAAAACATGCTTAAAAATCAGCATATTTAATATTAATATTTAACAATAATATGGACAATAACACATTTTAATAAATTAAATAACATATTATCAAGCCTAAAATATGTCACTAACTGAAAACTACAAAGCATGCAACTAATGGAAGTGACCACTAAAGGCCACCACAAGACAATTAATCTATTAAGACTAAGATTAATGGGGACAAAGATCTATAAAGGACAAAGGAAAACCTATTTTAACTTTATTGTTTTATTAGCCTGGTTCAAGATGAACATTTCAAGATATCATGAAGAACATAATTAGTTTTATTGCATTAAGAAAACCCAAGCACGTTCTATAACTTAGCAAGAAAGAGATGTATAACACCCATCTCAGCAACACGACACATGACATTAAGTTACTTTACTATATATAATTTAAACTCCTATCATAAAATCACAAATTTAGCATGAATGGAATGTTTAAAATCCATTTTTATAAAAACAAAATATAATTTTTCTTATAGAAAAATATACCAAAAACTAAATATATTTTCCTAGAAAAAAAAAATACTAAAACTAAATATATATTTAAAAAAAAACTAAAACATAAGCAAACTAGAATTTGAATTTGACATTCTTGGTCACTTTCGGAAACATATGGCGGAATGTAATCTCTTTATCCTCATCTTTAGCTTTTTCCTAAAAAATAAAAGCATACAAAAGTGGGAAAGAGCCATAAAGCATGGGGAAGCTTTTTCCTAAGCACAAAAGCATATAAAAAGTGGAAAATTCCTTTTTTATATGAGGAAACATTATTCACCCAAAAGATTTTTCCCAAATTGAACTAATGAGGAATTTTGGAAATCTTCATAGCCTCCACTTTCCTATATATTAGAGGCTTGGCCATTGAAAAAATGATGGGAATTTTGTATTGTCACGCTCTTGAGATCTCCCTTGAGAGGGAGAGTTTTGGAGCTATGAGTTGGGGGAGGTGATGTTGCAACTATATCTGATTGTTGTAACTTTCCTCCAACTCCTTTATTCATATAGATCAGTTGTTCTTCCTTCCATATGTTTCTATTCATTCTTTACTTCTTCTATTTAACTAATGTATGCATGGGTTTTTGGTTTATATTTATTTATTCAATAATATTTATATTTTTTTTATAGTTTTGATTATTAAGATATTATGTTGTGAAGGTTGCTTTATTCTCTCTCTTATGTGTAGGACCAAGCTTTGGAGCTAGCTAGGAGCGCTTCTTGGCTATACGAAAAACTCCAAGAAGACCTGCATGCGGGGACTCACAAGAATTCATTCTCTTTTTCTTAATCTATACTCTACATCTTGATCTACTAAGAATCCTAAGCCTTAGAACAACCTTTCTCTTAATTTGTTTGTCCTAGGTTTCTGAGATAAACTGAGAGGGTTTTGTTTTCATCTAACCATGCATTAAATCCTACAGCAAAATGATATTTAGAAAATTTAATATATTTCACTATGTAAATGAACTTAGTAAAATAAACCCATAGAGGTGGTCATAAATGGAAATAAAAGTAAAACTCTAAACAAGAAGCCAAAAGTGGATTTAACCATGGATGAAAAATTGGGAGTAGAATTGGATGTTAAACTAGCCATCAAAACAATATGCAAACAATGACACAAAAAGGTTTTTAAAGTAAAATTAAAAAAGGGTGCAACACTAGACACAAAGAAGGGAACAAAATAAGGCATATGAAAGGATACCGAATTGGGTGCAAACAAGGATGCAAAAATGGACACCAAAATGAGGATGCAAAGAATGGTGTAAAATTAGGATGCAAAAAGGATGTAAGAAAAGACACAAAACAAGATGCAAAATGGGACTAAAAAATGGTGAAACCAAGGATGTCAAAGATGATGCATAACTAGATGAAAATTCCAACTAAAATCTAGGTGCAAAATGAGATGCAAATGTGGACACAAAATGTGGCAGAAAAAAGGATGCAAATTTGGAAGCCAAAAAGGATGAAAAACTAGATACCAAAAAGGATGCAAATTTGGACATAAAAAATGGTGCAAAATTGGACACAAAAGAAGAAAAAATGGTGCAAAAATGGGCATAAAAATGGCTCAATTTTGGATGCAAATTGAGATGCAACATTGGATGTAAAATGATGCAACAAATCATTCAAAACTTGGTGCAAAAACAAATGCAAATGTAGACGAAAAAATGGCTCAAAAGTGAACGTAACAATAGACACAAAATGGGATGCAAAGGTGGATGCAATATATGGTTCAACATAGGATGCAAATTTAGATGCTCAAAAGGATGAAAAATTGGATGCAAGAAATGGTGTTAAAAATGATGCTAAATTGGATGCAACAAATGATGCAAAATTAAATGCAAAATATGGTGCAAAATAGGATGCAAAAAAGGGAGATAAATAAAATGCAAAAGTGGATGCAAAAAATGGTGCAAAAATGCATGCAAAATTTGGCACTAAATCATATTCAACATATGGTGCAAAATTGGATGGAAAAGATGGTGTAAAAAAAGGCACAAAAATAGATGTAAAAATAAGTACAAAATTAGAAGCAAAAGATGGCATAAGACCAGATGCAAAAATTGGCACAAATTGGATGTAAAAAAAGGCGCTAAATAAGATGTCAAAGATGGTGTAAAAATCGATGCAAATTATGACACAAAAATAGAAGCAAAGAATTCCACAAAAGAGGAAGAAAAAAATGATGCAAAAATAGATGCAAAAAAGGCACAAAACTAGAAGCAAAACCTGTTGTAAAACCAAATGAAAATCTTGGTGCAAAATATGATGCAGAAAATGATGGAAAATTTGGCGTAAAAAAGATGCAAAATTTGGTGCAAAAAAGGACGCTTTAAAAATTGTACAATAGAGCCAGATTTAGCGCCAGGTTGCTCATCATAATTGAGAAAAAAATGCACTAGAATCTGGTGCTAAATCTGGCGCAAATTGCCTATTTTGTTGTAGTGGTAGCAACTGGTTCCGGTAATGGTGGAACTTGCTCGAAACATGTAAAGGTTAAGAGGCTGGCTAATAAAACCACTCATTGTTGCGGTTCCTCGGGAAAGGAGAAACAACCAAGTGAAAGCATATGATCGGCCAAAGAGATGGTGGCGATGGAATGAAACAACCAAGGCTCATCTAGCAGAATTTAGCAGATAAAAGGCAATCACGGGATGTAAATCAGGTATGGGTTCATTTTTTCACAAGCTTGAACCATGGAGAACTCTGCTTGGATTCGGTTTCATGTTTACACAAGCTTGAAATGAAAAACTATGCTTGTTATAAATTTTCATGCCCCCAGCATGATAATGCAAATCGAGGTACATGCCCCCCAAGCTTCATGGCATTCACGGAGTGGATGGAATGAAGGTTTACTTGGAAAGACTCGATTTTGAAGGAGGATGCATGCCCCCCCGGGCCTCAGTCACGCGCCCGGGTCAACAGCCGTCATCAGAATGACGGAGTGGATGTTGAGGCATTTCCTGTGGAAATAAGACCATTTAGGAATGGTAGATGACTATATGTGAAGTGTGAACCGGGGAATGAAAGTTGGTCTACGACCTTGATCGTCCTTCCTTCGTGCGGAAAACACATCACTCTGAAGAGTGAGGACACAATTGCACGTATGCGATAAATATAATCTCGTCCAAGGAGTAAATTGTAATCTAACGGACCTTGGACTACCATAACACCCATTTGAACAGTCTTCCCTTCTAATGTGATAGGTACATTGGGAAGAATTCCTAAAGGTCGAGTTGTTTCTCGATGGAAACCTGTAAGGTTTCTCATCTCAGGCAGAAGCAGTGGGGAACCAAGTTCTTCCCAAGCTGTCGAAGAAAGGATACTCACAGGAGATCCCTCATCAATAATTGTACCGGCCATAACCATGCGGTAGACTTGGACTATAATTCGAAATGGTATGGAGGCTGGTAACCGAGGATTGCCTAATTGATCCCAATTGAAGGAAACAACTAGGTCGCTTGGAGGTGGGACTGGATAGACAGCCGGATATGATTCTGATGGACTTTCTTCCTGGTGCGAAGGAATGAGAGGGATGCTCACTTAATCATTAGAGTCTATGTTGATGAATAGAATTTGGACGGTGGGGTCTTCATTCTTTGCAGTGATAACATCATCTGAGGAGGGAACTTCTGAAGGCAAAACCGGGTCACTTGTAAGCTGGACCTTTTGACTTTTGTCTGGTTTGGATTCAGATGTAAGATCATTGAAGGATGGAACTTCTGAAGGAAAAACCGGGTCACTTGTAAGCTGGACCTTTTGACTTTTGTCTGGTTTTGATTCAGATGTAAGATCATCTAAGGATGAAACTTCTGTAGGCAAAACCGGGTCACTTGTAAGCTGGACCTTTTGAAAGACCGGGTCAACTGTAATCTAGAACTTTGGACTTTCGTTTGGTTTAGACTCAGGTGGTTCATCTTTGATGATAAAGTGGTGCATAGATGAGGAATGTAAATCAACACTCGTTCTGACCAGGGACTGGTCTGGAACAGGCGGAGCACAGCTAGGTTCGGGAAGAGAGGGCTGGACCAAAGAGGAATCATGCTTGATCACTTGGTTGGTGGAGAGATGATCTGCAGTTGGAAAAAGACGCTGATATCCAGCGGGTAGTTGGGGTAAGGGAACTGACAGACTTTCCAAAAGACGGGAGGCTTCGTCCATAAGTGGACAAAGGCGAAGGAGATGATTACCTTCACAAAGTCGACAAGGGAAACGAACCTTCCCTTTTCTCTTACCAACTGATAAGATATCGTCGATCTGTGACGACAAGGGGCGAGTCGGGTCACGGGACCATATATCTAGGATCCTGGGAATACCGGGACAATCAGAATGAAAATGGTCCTCCTTGCATAATCGACAAGGAGACTTAGCCTTCCGCGGAGGAGCAGAAGGTGGTTCCACTTCAGATATTCTTGTGGTAGATGCGACCTTTCCCTTAGGAGACTTCTTCTTTTTGGTCTTCTTCTTCTTCTTTTTAGCCACCTGGTTACTGAAATCCAAGGGTTCACCAGGCGAAGTAGAAGATGAGGACGCAGCAATAGGTGAAGAAGGGGAGGGGTCCACCTTAGGATCAACATGGTGTTGTTCGGGTGGAGGAGGTGGTGGCAGAACAGGATTTATCACACTCGAGACCACCAAGTTTGAAAACAACCATACGGGTAAACCAATGGTCAACCCAGGCAAAGACAATGTTGCGATATACTGAACACCAACATTTCCAACAGAAGGAAATGGACGAGGGTTCCCATCAGGAGGAACACCTTGGCCGGTGGGCGCCGGGAAGGCTGCCATTGAACGAGAAATAATCCTACTCAAGCTAACGCAAACAAAATCTAATTGGGTAGATGTTATCGTGGCCAATAAATTTTAAGACACTGAATTTGACCTTTTCATATTTTAAGAGTCGAGAAAAGGATAAAAGATGACTCTAGTCTCCTTCGAATATTTAATGAGCACGAAGTGACAAGACGCTCACAGGCACCTTTTCTTTTAGGGAGTCCGAAAAGGATCAAAAGTGACTACTCTGGAGACTCTAGGTAAAAGGTTTACCAAACAATCCGTAAAACTGCTTATACACCTTGGCAATCAGATGAAAACCAAGGACTTCCCGTACTGCAGTCAATCTTCCCGAATGCTGTGTTCGGTGCATTACGGCTTGTAAGGCAGCAGACTCGGCTTCCTATGGATAAAGGATAATAGCCTAGTGGGGTCTCCCGTATATACGCGACGGTACGTGGGAGCTCAGTCCGTATTGGCACCTATTGTTTCACCGTGGAGGAATCACCCAACCACTCGACGATAAACTACCAGGTTTAAAGATGCCGGAACACGTCTCTAACCTAGACCTCTAGAGTATTTGCGTTATGTTCCAATGCGTTGTTATGTTCATTGAGTTTATTTTACAGTTTATCTTCGATTATGTTTCAGTTTTTTGGTCCTACCGTATGTGATATCTCAAAAACTTCTTAAATGCAAACTATATGCCAAAACTATATCATTTGATTCGATGAATTCTATCTACAGGAGGGTTGAGATCTTTACACAAACGAAATGATCACTCAACAAACAACAAAGATCCTAATGCAGCTAATAACAAGAAATGAAATTTTTTCTTTTTCTTTTTAATAGCAACAAATAACAATAAACGCTAACTAATATGATGCAAAAGATATTTTGTTTTTCTTTCCTTTAAGATGGAATGATGCATCTAAACAAATTTTAAGAGATATACACAATCCAAGTTCACTCAATGAAATAGGACCAACTTTGAAACACCAAAATGAACTATGCAAGCAAGGAAAAACACAAAGACTTTCAATGAACCATGTAATCTAAGTTCGAATGAAGTCAAGTAAAATTCAAAGAGGCTAGAAGTGAATCACTCGGAGTATAGAAGATCAAGCTTTAACAAATCACTGGATAGGTGCAGAACACAACCAACAAGTTGACTGGATAATCAAGAGACCGAAACTTCCCACAGAAGGCTAGACATGCAAAGTCACTAGATGTTCTAGGGCTGAGACGAAAATCAATAGAAATAAGCAAACAACTGAAGGATAAAGGCTAAAACCAGTCAAACAGAGGTTCAACACACTTCCAGAGGCTGTAAGAGATATAAAAAGAGGCTGAAAGAGCTTTCCACCCATACACAGGCAAAATTTACAGGGCTGGCGCGACTGTCAGCCTGCAACTTGCGCTACCAAAGGATTGGCGCGATTTGCTTTTGAGCAACATGCGCCAACTGGCGCGACTGTCAGAGTAATAACCGCGCCAATAAAGCTTGCCGGCTAGAAAAATAAAAAACACGACCTCAGGTCGGGTTGACAGTGCTCAGATGGATCAAACAGTAAAGAATAAACTCAAAACTGACCCAGGAAGCTCATCCACTCAAGCAAGCAAGAGAAAATTAACATGCAAGACAAACTCCAAATAGCGCCTCCCCAGTGGAGTCGCCAAATTGTTGGTAAGGTAAATCCCCTCTGCGGACAGAGGCGATCCCACTAGCCTAAAACAGAACTAGCCACAATCAAACCACGCTGCCACGCAAGTTCCTACTTATGCATCAAAGGTGAATTAAGAAGACCAACCTGGAATCCAACGCTATGGTTGAAGCAGAGTTGATATTCCCGCTCCCTCGCTCTAGCAGATCATAAACGGACACCTGCACATGCAAAGGAAGAGACAGATACCAACATAAAATCTACCAAGGCACAACTATATTTCAGTCAGAAAGGAAATAAATCAACACATCACCATAATAGACAATGAGATTGGAACTATAATAGCAGTCGCTCATTAATTAATAATAAACAGGAAAAGTTACAACCAAGGTTCTGACGTTGAACCTCTCCTGGCTGGGCGAGAAACTATATGTTTCTTGCAATGTATCTCCTCTCCGGCAGCATAACCTCTCTATGCTTCATTATCACTCATGATAATCATAACTAGCATTCCTCCAAGAACTCAAGAACTCAACAACTAGCACTCCATGACTAGCTTGTCAAATGCATAAGGACAAGCTTATATAGATGAAGAAGGGAGGAGGATACGATGAACCGGGACACTTATTGTGGATTAACATTATCCCCAAAAGCCATTAAAGATGGAGATAGGATAGAACTCGACATAAAACTAATTTTTTATCCTCAAAAAGCTCCATGTAATGAAGGAAACAACAGTCGGGCGTGCGTTAAGGCAAAAAGCATGACCAAACTTGGTTGGCGCGACTGTTGCTCTAAGACAGAGCGCCAATGGTCGCGTCCTCTTTTGAGGATCTCCATGATTGGCGCGGGTAAGATACTGTGGACCTACGCCAATGGAAAAAGAGCACTTTTCAGGGATAATCTGTAGAAGGTGTCTTCAGGAAACATGAAGTACATACTCAGGGGAACATAATGCAAGTGTTTTTAGACTTTGTCACTTCTTATAACTCCCGGGATGAGTCCTCCAAAGTACGACAAGAGGAGTAACAGGGATGGTGACAAGTTACTGTGTAACAGTGGTATTCCGATCACCCACTTTCAGCCACAGGCTTCGAGATTTTAATTTCCAATGCTCTTCCTATGTTCTGAAGGATCGAAATGATGAGCATTGAATTTTAACTTCTTTATCTAGCAAGGATGGGGTTATCTCTCTGCTTTCCATTTCAGATTGCAGTGCCTCTAATGTCTGCACTATTTCTTTTCTTTGGCTGGAAGGATTTGGGGCAGGCTTCCTTATCCATTCCTTCAGGGCTAACTTTGTTGCTTTGAGCTTCTGTTCCCATACGTAGCTGGAGGACCCAGTGACAGGCTTGACCCATGCTGTTTTCACTGTGTCTATGAATCCATTCCTCTCTATCCAGAGGGGACTGAATCGAAAGGGGATTGGGCCCAGGTCTTCTTCATCTTCCAATATGAGCTGAATTGGTTTGTGGTCTGAGGTCAGCTTGGGGAGGATTTTAGTGATAATAATTTTCTTATTCAACATCAGGGTGCCCTGTACTAGGAATTGATCCAGTCGGGCTGTGATATGGTCTCCCCCGCTCTGTTGTTGGTCCATCTGTAATGCCCTTTAATCGGATTGGAATCTTGAAGATCCCATTGTTGTATAAGGTCTTTGTAGTGTTCTAGCTAGGGTACTAGACTAGACTATATTAATTATCGACCAGGATGCGTAAGCTTAGAGGCATGCGTCTAAAGTATATAGACATAAAGGATTGTTGGCTAAGTGGTTATGATGTAGGTCACAAGGCTTCTTTACGGAAGACTAGGGTATGTTACCTATCATCAAACACTCAGGTCACTCTACTAATATACCTGATTACAATGCTATCATTAAATGCATTTACCAAATTACACACTGAAACTAAACACTGTGTATCATTGCAACAATGATCTCAATCTCCTTACAAAGACATTACACATAAAACCCTTGTTCAGTAAACACCCAGCATTCGCTAATATTTATACAATATCAAAATATACAGAGATCATAAATGAATTGTGGAATGAAAACAAAGTTTATGATAGTGCTTTTAAAAGACAACACAGGGATCGAATCCCTTACAGGACGCACTTCCAGATCTCAGTGATGACTGTTCAGCATTACCATAAACGCAGACCAACCATAAGCGCAAACCATATACATTCGATGGAAATCAAAAGCTATGGAAATCGAAACCCAAGTAATTGTAACTGCTGTGCAAACCATATAAGACCTATTGAAATCGAAATCCAATCAATCGTAACTACTGTGCAAACCATACGATAACCTAAGTGCAAATAAAATGAAAAGAACAGTATACCGGTTGAACGCAGGGCCCGTCCGCGTTCCAGAGGTACACTGGACTATATTCGAGTGAATATCAAATCAATGTACTAGACACAAGTCGTAACTGCAACTAGGTTCTTAGTATTAAGTTTCAAAACTCTGTTTTAGAACGATACCACGATTAACCATCTATCCATTACTCGCACTGTATTTACATATGTCTAGCACAACCATGTCATTTCAATAATGAATGTAAATTCGGAATTTGGTTGTTGCCGCTTTTATTACATCGAGCTTTTTAAAATGTTTCTATCCTAACTGATCTCAAACAAAAACTAAATCAAAATAGAATGAGCTGTTGTTTCTGCCTTTGTCGCCAGTGTGCCATGCTTTGACCTGAGTTGACCGCGCATGTAGGAGGATCGATCTGGCTGTAGGATAGGTGTTTGTCCATGCTTGGACATTCTACTTTTCATCCATGCCTTTCGTTCTCGCCCAGCTGTTGTGCCACATGTCAAACAATGAGCTAATTACAGGATGTTGGAACTTCCTGTAACCATTTCACCAAAAACTTCTAATTCTTCAACATAAAATTCCTAAATCAATTCCAATGCATTTTAATAACTATAAGACTATTAATAATTAATTTTCAAGGATTCTAAGGGATATATGATGAAAAGGAATGGATAAATGATATGTTTTTAGGAGGAAAAATGGGTCTTGGGATGATACCAACATCTCTCCCCGACTTAAGGAATTAGCATGTCCTCATGCTATCCCCGAAGTGCTTCCCTTGAACTCTGTCCCTGCCTGGATCTCTGCTGCCTTGAGCAATGTGTCCACATTCTTTTTCACCTGGTTATCTTTCTGACCCTTGAGCTCCTGTTTTAACCTTTTGTATTTTTCTTTGAGAGTCTTCTTCTGATTGTACCACTTAGTGGCCCAGTTAGAAATCTCAGTTTGCTCAGCCTCCAGTTCACTGATTCTTTCCTTTAACTTTTCATTCTTCTTCTGAGTTTCTTTACTCTGCGCCCGGAGCATTTCATTTTCTCTCTTGATAACTTTTTCTAGCATATTAGCCTCCATGAGCTCTTCCTTTAATTCTTCAATTTGTTTTTCCAGTTTCTTCTATCTCTTAATGGGAGGTGGTGAACATTTTTCCTGCTTGTTATTGCTTTCCACCTCTATATCAATTTCTGGTCCTGGTAGTGAGTGGTCACCACTCTCAACATCCATTTGTGCAGGTGCATTGGATTCAAGCTGGTCCTCTTGTAACTGGGCTTTTGGTGTCCTCCTTGTTCTTCGTGAGTAAGTGGTGAAAATTTTATCTTTTTCGGCCCTCTTAGCATCTTCCTTTCTCATGTTCCTAGTCTTTATGCTACCCACAGGTAGAGATGCCTTGCTGGTTTTGGATACTGGGATTTCTTCATTAATGTCCTTCATGAACCCTGAGTCCTCTTGCACTTCTTCTTTATCTTCCTCATCTCTAATTTGATTAACAGCTAGGAATTCTTTCCATGGCTTCCCTCTTCTCTGCAATTCATGCTCAATAAGGATTTTAATTAAGCCAAAGTGATACAGGCTTTTGTCTTCATTCCCCTTCTGCTTCTGGATAGTCTTGGACATCTTGGTTAAGCTTTGTAACAGAAAATATGGTACACTGATAACACATTGTTTCTTCAAGTGGAGGAGTAGTTTAATGTGGTATAGATAGAAAATACTGTAACGGCCTTCACAGGTTATGAATTTTTGAAGGATGTAGACCATCTCATCCCAGGGATGCATCAGCCAACTTCTTGGAACACCCTTCTTCCAGTTCACTGATGAGACTCTAGATCTAGACATAAACTGTGTCCACGATTTCTCTTTAAATTGCTTGGTTTTAAAATATTTCTCCCCTTCTGGACTAATCCCTATTGCCTGAGCTATAGTATCCTCTGAAACCCTGAATGAGAAGTTACCTATAAGGGCTTTTTCTCCATTAAAGGTGAAAGCAAATTGCTTGGTAACCTCCTCATTGCTTCCATGAAATTTCTCTAGAAATGGTAGCCACTGTATTTCTCTGAGAATTTCAATGCAATCCTCATGATATTGTGAACTGTCGAACACACTCGGTTCGACCCTATTAGTCATAGTGACAGAGGGTCGTGCTTCTAACCCTTCTATGTTTATGTTCTTACAATTTTAACAAAGAAATTTCAAACTGGTTACCTGGTGTATTGCTTCCCTTAGTCTTCAATATGATGCTCAGCCGGTCGATTGTCTTATGACTGTGGTGGGAATCGAAACAGAGTGGTGATACTTTCCTCTTTCGGCGCTCACTGCCTCCAATCCTCACTGTGTAAATCGACCCAAATGATAATACTTCTTTCGGCGCTCACTGCTTCTGATTTTACTTTGAAAGTTATGGGAATCGAATGCGGAAATGATGGTGGGATAACTGGCTGTACTCACTTCACAACATATTCATTCATTTTAAAACAGAGGAGTGTTGTACGCTTACATAGATGTCACCACAAGAGCGCTGGGAGCATGTATATATAATGTTGGGTATGGTTTTGGGAAGTCCCTTGAATCATTGGGTACGTCGGGTGGTGGAGTTATGATTTGGCTGTGTGGAATGAAATAGATAGGCCATTTTACATTTATCTCTTTCCCTTGTATTTAAAAACACAATCCACCACGTGTCCTATTCTAGTTGGTATTCAGTCGGATGGAGGATGTTGGTATGACTGTATGTATGATGTATGAGAATGATGAGAATCGGTGGAATAAGGGATGATAGGAAATGTAGGTGTCCTTGAAATCAATCATAACAGTTCACAGTCATCAAAGTTACATTAAAAATCAATCTAAGTAATTAAATGTTTAAGAACAAGAAACATATTACTCTTTTGTTGGTCATTGTTGTATTGACATGCTGAGTAGCTAGTCCCTTTTTGACTGTTCTTTTGCTTGTTGTAACAGGTCCTCTAAGGAAGATTAAATGCACAGGTCCTTTGAGAAAAATTTGAAGATGTAACAGGTCCCTTGAGAAAGTTTGAATGTAACAGGTCCCTTGAGAAAAATTTGAAAATGTTCATGCAGCTCCTTATATTGATACAGGTTCACTGAGCTTGGGCATTTGATGGAGTCTTGGTGCCCAAATCTTTGTAGAAACTTGATGAACTTCGTTGAAGTAGCCCTTGGTGTCAATTTCTTTAACAGGTCCCTTCTGAATGTCTTAAACAGGTCCCTTACTGCTGGTGTTGGTTGCATAGATGTCTGGATAGAACAGGTCCCCCTGCATAATGTTTATAACCAGGTCCCTCTGAGATAAAACAATGACAAAACAACTTATTTATTGAAATCTGGAATGCTGGAACAAGTTGCTTTGGAAATTTACAGTGAAGATATAGAATAAGAAATGGAGAGATAAAAGAACAAAGTGCTGATGCCTCTCTCCCCGACTAAAAGTTTGACTTGTCCTCAAGTCATGATTCAGCTGATAAATCAAACAGTGAACAAAAGAAAGAGAATTCATACCCGCCAACGAATTGGTTTTCAAGTAGGAATTCGAGGTTAGAGTGTGCCAGCGACTGGTTTTCACATCTAACCCATTATTTTTTATCTTTTTTTTTATGTATTTTTTTTTTAGTTTTTGTTTTATATTAATTTTTTTTATTATATTTTATTTATTTATTTTTGACTCTGAAATTGAAAGGAAATGAAACTAAGGCAGTGATACTGCAGCTGAGGGCTGCAATACCTCGACCTCCCTTTGCTGAGATAGTGTATGGAGAAAATCTTGCTTGCTGATGGGCTTGGTGTATAGTTTCAGGCGATGACCATTGACTATGAAGGAGTGACCTTCTCCATCAATAGTTTTGAGCTTGACTGAACCATTGTCATAAGCCTGAACAATTTCATAGGGGCCCATCCAATGGGTGGTGAACTTGGCTTTATGATCTCTGAATTTTGAGTCGAAAAGTAAAGCCCAGTCACCTTCCTTAAACTGCTTCTTCTTAATATGTGCATCATGCCACTGCTTCCTTTGTTTTTGCATGAGGATTGTGGTTTCCTCTGCTTGCTGCCTCATCTCATCCAGCTGGTTCAACTGCTGAATTCTATCTTTTTGTGCTTGGTCCAAATCAATTTGTAAATCTGCAGCCAGTTTAAAAGTATGTATTTGGAACTCAATAGGAAGCATTACCTCTTTGCCGTACACCAATTGATATGGTGTAAATCCTGTAGTATCTTTCCAGGTAATCCTGTAAGCCCAGAGTGCATCTTTGAGCTTCTCTTCCCAGTTTTTCCTGTTCAGTGCAACAGTTTTAGTAGTGATCCCCTCCAAAGTTTTGTTTGTGGATTCCACCTGCCCATTGGCCTGTGGATGGTAAGGGGTACTTTTCCTATGCTTGATTTGGTATTTGTTTGTGATGTCCTTCACTAGCTTTGAGGTGAATTGGGTACCTTGATCAGTCACAATTTCCCTTGGTACTCCATACCTCACAAAAATCTCCTCAAAAAGGAAATTGACTACTGTGTGTTCGGTTGCTCTAACCAGTGCTTTTGCTTCAGCCCACTTTGTGACGTAATCAGTACATACTAAGATGTACTTCTTACCATTGGAGGTTGGGTTAATGGGTCCTATAAAGTCTAGAGCCCATTTGTCAAATGGCTCTAAGTGAACTTGGGGCTGAAGGGGCATCTCATCGGTAGCTGTGGGCCTGCCATTCTTTGGCAGCTGTCACAACTCTTTACATACTTCTTGGCATCCTTGAAAATGGATGGCCAGTAGTATCCAAGAGTAAGAACTTTGAATGTTGTCCGCTTCACTGCAAAATGCCCACCACACGGTTCATCATGGCAAGATTTTAAAATATCAATTACCTCATCATTTCTTACACATCTCCTAATAATCATATCATAACCAGTGTAAAATAAATCGCCATTAAGCCATGAATATCTAGCACTTTGTTTGACTAGTCTCTTCCTTTCCTTTGCAGTAAAGTGTGGAGGTGTCCTTCCTGTAGACAAATAATTGGCCAAATCAGCATACCAAGGAGTTACTATGGAAATTGCAAATAAGTTTTCATCTGGAAAAGAATCTTCAACTGGAACAACCTCACCTGGATTTTGCAGTCTAGAGAGAAAATCTGCCACCTGGTTCTCTTTGCCTGGTCTATCTAACACTGTGATGTTAAATTCCTGTAACAATAATAGCCATCTGGTAATTCTGCCACTAGTTATTGGTTTATTCATTAAATGTCTAATGGTCGAATGATCAGTATGTACAAAGACCTCATAACCAGTTATGTAATGTCGGAATTTATTCATAGCATAAATGATGGCAAGTGTTTCCTTTTCTGTAACTGTGTAGTTTAACTCTGCAGGTGTTAGATTTTTACAAGATTCCTCTTTTTGGCCTAAGGATGCACCTACTGCAGTGTCGGATGCATCTGTAAAGATATGAAATGGTAGGCTCCAATTAGGCCCTCTCAAGACTGGTGCGGTTGATAACTTCTTTTTGAGCTGTTCAAATGCTTGTTGGCAGTTCTCATTCCAGTTGAAAAGTACATCTTTGGTTAGAAGTTTAAACAAAGGTAAAGCTATCTTACTAAAATTTTCAATAAATCTGCGGTAATAGCTTCCATACCCAAGGAAACTTCTTACCTCTCTTTGATTCTGTGGAATTGGCAAATCAGCAATGATCTGGATCTTGGCTGGGTCAACCTGGATGCCTTGAAAAGAAATATAGTGGCCTAACACTATCCCTTCGTTTAACATCATAAAGCACTTTTCATTGCTGAGGGACAGGTTATCTTCAATACATCTTTTCAAAACTCTCTCAAGATTTTCTAATGCATGTTCAAATGAATTGCCATATACTGAAAAATCATCCATGTAGACTTCAACACAATCATGAATTAAATCAGCGAAAATAGCTAACACAGCTCTTTGAAATGTAGCTGGAGCGTTACAAAGTCCAAATGGCAAAACATTGAAGGCATAGGTGCCCCAAGGACAGGTGAATGTGGTTTTGTCCTGGTCTTCAGAGGCGATCCTGATCTGGTTGTAGCCACTGAAACCATCAAGAAAAGAAAATGATGATTTTCCAGCTAGGGTGTCTAACACTTGGTCAATAAATGGCAGTGGGAAGTAGTCTTTGAGCGTTGCTTTGTTCAGCTGTCTGTAATCAACACAAATGCACCACTTACCATTTTTCTTGGGCACTATAACCAATGGGGATACCCACTGACTGTCAGAAATAGGATATATAAAATTAACTCTCAAAAGTTTTTGCAATTCCTCTCTGACAATATCTTGGAGCATGGGGTTCATTCTTCTCTGTGGTTGCCTCACTGGTTTAATGGTGCTATCTGTATAGATATGGTGAGTGCATGTGTCGGGGTGAATCCCATGCATATCGGTGTAGTCCCAAGCAAAGGCTTTTTGGTACTTTCTCAAGAGTTTAATCAATTTCTCTTGTTGAGATGAGTCTAGGTGATTGCCTATGTTCAGAGTTTTCCCTGGACTAATCTCTATGATCTGACTCTGTGTATTGGTGATGGATTGAACTGGAAAAATGTCGTGAAATGTAGTTTGCAAAGATTGGATGGTGCATGTTTCTTGAAAGCTTTGGGCCAGAAGTACATCGACAGCATGATATTGTTCACTTCTCAAATTTTCAGACATATCAGGTTGAGAAAGGAATAATTCTACCAAATCATTATTGTCTTCCTGGAAATCATAGATTTGGTCAATGCTAAAAACAGATTGTACTTCTTCTTTATCATTAAATTTATCATCAAGCCACAAATTATGTGTTACTGCTGGTGATTGTGCCGATGGATAAAGGGTGAGTTGTTTTCTTTCGGTCCCCCTTGAAATGATCATGTTGCCTGATCGACATCCTATAAATGCATCAGCAGTCGCTAACCATGGTCTACCTAGGATGATAGGGTGTCCTCCTAAATTGGATTTGGGTTGAAGGACTAGGAAATCCACTGGATACTCCCAAGAGTCCAGTGAGACAATGATGTCTTCCAAAATCCCTTCAGGAATGACTTTGGACCTATCAGCTAGTTCAAGAACAATCGTGGTATGTTGCAAATTCATGAGCTGGAGTGTTCTCATGGTTTCAAGAGTCATGACATTGATTGCGGCTCCAAGATCTATCAAAGTGTTTGGGATCCGTATGTTGTTAATGATGGTGGTCACTTTGGGAATGCCAGGATCAACATACTTCTCCATGGAGATGGTATTGGTCATAAGGCCTGCTAAATTTCCTAAAACATGAATGGTTTGAGGATCAATCCTTTTCCTAGCAGGCTTCTTGAGGCACATGTCTTTGATGGCTTTGGTATAGATAGGAATGTCTTTTATAGCTTGCAGCAGTGGAATTTTGATGTAGACATTTTAAGCTCATCTAAGACATCAAATTGTGGTATAGACAGTGGTGGTTTTACTTGGATCAATCGGTCTGGAAAAGGTGGATGCAATGGTTGCATCTATTTATCTTTGGTATCATTGATTGGTTTTGTTGGATTTGTCATTTCATTTTCCTTTTCTGAGTTTTCTTCTTGCTTATCTGTTATTGGAGAATCTTTGTGGAGCACCCTACCAGACCTCAAATTAATGTTTTGCAAAGGCAGTGTTGAATATGAGGTTCCTTCTTCTACATTGTAGGCTGGCCTCTCTGCTCTATTATTCGGATTTGGGACAGTTTGAGCAGGAATTTGAGTGGGTCTGGGAGGTTGTGAGTTAGCTGGAAATTGCAGTTGTGGTGCATTTATTGGTGGAGGAGCAGGCAGAGCTTGTTGAGGAGGTTGGGGCTGATAGACAACTTGCTGAGGATACTGCTAATATGGTTGAGAATGTGATGGATACGGCTGTTGGTATTGTTGATATGGTTGTGAGTAAGGTGGGTATGATTGAGGATATGTATGATAAGATTGGGAGTAATGTTGAGACGGTCTCCATTGGTGTTGTGGTTGGTTTTGGTGCTGCCATGGCATGGGTACATTCCATGAGTTTTGTGCATACATTTGATCATTCATAGGAAACTGCAGATTTTGATTTGGAAACATACCTTGGGTTGCTGGCCTTGGCTGCCATGGTCGCTTTGTGCCCATGTAATACACGTTTTCCATCTCTGCATTGGCTGCCATATTACAGTTCTGCAAAACTTTAACTTTAGGATAGTTAAACATATCATGATGTTCAGTACAGAAAGCACAAACTTGGATGTTCTCTAGAGGGCAATCTTTTAATGCATGTTTCTTTCGGCATTTTGGGCAGAAGATAGCCATGATATGATCTTCATCTTCTTGTTTCTTCTTGGCTTTTAAAGTGTCAATTTGGTTCCCTAGAGTGCTTAACAAATCTGTTTTAAACTCTTCTAAAAGATTCCCTATTTCGGCCCTTGTAACACTTGCAGAGGCAGATTTTGTGAACCTTGATGACAGGCTTCTCTTTCCCATTTTAGCTTTACTCCTTGAATACTTTTCGCACAACTCAGCGATTTCTTCAAAGGGTAAGGCAGAAATGTCACCTTTGCCCATCAGGTTGAGATCATCCATGTATTCCTCTCGAATACCTTTCAAGAATATTGTGCGGACCAGATCAGGAGGCATAGTTCGGTGTTTAGATTTTTGTAAGTTATAGACAAACCGTTCTAAATATTCCTCTAAGGTTTCATCCTCTTGCTGACTCATTCTAAAGATATCATCTTTAGAGTCTTTGGATCTGCAATAAGGCTGATATTTCCTAAGAAATATTCTCCTCATACCATCCCAATCAACTATAGCATGCTCACCAAGCCCCATGAACCATTTTAAGGTTGATGCTTTTAGTGTGGCTGGGAACAATCTAAGCCTATGGGCATCATCTATATAGCCATAAGTTCGACATACAATGTCAAACTCGAACAAGAATGAGTCCGGATCCTCCGAAGCCATACCATAGAAATTTGGTAGCACGGATGGGGGTATGTTTTTCATTTTGATCTCCTCATCCTCCTGTGGTTCATGTATAGGGAACTTAAAAGTTGACTCCTCTTCATCTCCTTGGCGTGGTACTGATCCAGATCCTTCCTCAGCCATTCTAATTGGTCTCTCTGTGTCAGTGTCACTTGGTGGAAAAAGGAGGAAGGAAGATTGTTCAGTAACTGTACTACTTTCTCCTTGTGTAGAAGGTCTAGGAAAGTGCTTCTTCTGCGATTTATGTGTGAATAAAGTTTCCCTCTCAATAAGAGTAAGTTCCTGTCCTGAATAAAATTTTTCTGCCAATGTTTGGATAACTTCCTCAGCTGGTGTTGTATTCCCTAGAGAGTCTGCTCCTGATGATCATGGGTTAGTTTTTAGATGGTGGGGGGTTTTTACAAATCTCCCTTGATTGTCTCTAAATCTAGGCATAAATGAACATGATTTCTAACTATGTTTTTGTTTATTTTTGTGTGTTGAAATTTTTTCTTTTTTTATCTGAATCCTTTAAGTACGCCTCCCCGGAAACGGCGCCAAAATGTAGTGTTCTAGCTAGGGTACTAGACTAGACTATATTAATTATCGACCAGGATGCGTAAGCTTAGAGGCATGCGTCTAAAGTATATAGACATAAAGGATTGTTGGCTAAGTGGTTATGATGTAGGTCACAGGGCTTCTTTACGGAAGACTGGGGTATGTTACCTATCATCAAACACTCAGGTCACTCTGCTAATATACCTGATTACAGTGTTATCATTAAATTCATTTACCAAATTACACACTGAAACTAAACATTGTGTATCACTGCAACAATGATCTCAATCTCCTTACAAAGACATTACACATAAAACCCTTGTTCAGTAAACACCCAGCATTCGCTAATATTTATACAATATCAAAATATACAGAGATCATAAATGAATTGTGGAATGAAAACAAAGTTTATGATAGTGCTTTTAAAAGACAACACAGGGATCGAATCCCTTACAGGACGCACTTCCAGATCTCAGTGATGACTGTTCAGCATTACCATAAACGCAGACCAACCATAAGCGCAAACCATATACATTCGATGGAAATCAAAAGCTATGGAAATCGAAACCCAAGTAATTGTAACTGCTGTGCAAACCATATAGACCTATTGAAATCGAAATCCAATCAATCGTAACTACTGTGCAAACCATACGATAACCTAAGTGCAAATAAAATGAAAAGAACAGTATACCGGTTGAACGCAGGGCCCGTCCGCGTTCCAGAGGTACACTGGACTATATTCGACCGAATATCAAATCAATGCACTAGACACAAGTCGTAACTGCAACTGGGTTCTTAGTATTAAGTTTCAAAACTCTGTTTTAGAACGATACAACGATTAACCATCTATCCATTACTCGGACTGTATTTACATATGTCTAGCACAACCATGTCATTTCGATAATGAATGTACATTCGGAATTTGGCTGTTGCCGCTTTTATTACATCGAGCTTTTCAAAATGTTTCTATCCTAACTGATCTCAAACAAAAACTAAATCAAAATAGAATGAGCTGTTGTTTCTGCCTTTGTCGCCAGTGTGCCATGCTTTGACCTGAGTTGACCGCGCATGTAGGAGGATCGATCCGGCTGTAGGATAGGTGTTTTTCCATGCTTGGAAATTCTACTTTTCATCCATGCCTTTCGTTCTCGCCCAACTGTTGTGCCACATGTCAAACAATGAGCTAATTACAGGATGTTGGAACTTCCTGTAACCATTTCACCAAAAACTTCTAATTCTTCAACATAAAATTCCTAAATCAATTCCAATGCATTTTAATAACTATGAGACTATTAATAATTAATTTTCAAGGATTCTAAGGGATATATGATGAAAAGGAATGGGTAAATGATATGTTTTTAGGAGGAAAAAGGGGTCTTGGGATGATACCAACAGTCTTCCACCAGGGGAAGCATGGGATCTCTGTTGTTGATTCCACCCCTTTTTTCTTTGGGTTTTAAAACTATATTTAGGTCCCCAGCAAGGATGTTGTTAGGGGATCGCTGCTCTAGGAATGCAACGAGGGAGTTCCAACAGTCCCTCTTTTCAGAATAAAGAACAGGTACATAGAGATTGAAAAGGGAGAAGGTCAACTTACTTGAGCAGTGTGTTAGTTCCGTGTAGATCCAATGCTGAGTCTCATGGGATTTGTTCAGCAGGAAGAGATCTTCTACCCAAAGGGTTGCAAGCCCTCCGGATGTGCCCCTTGAACTGACTGCTCTTCCTGTGCTTTTCTTCCATTTCTTCTTGTTGATATCTAGAAGGGCTTTCCCCTCTATCTTGGTCTCTTGGAGCATGAGAATGTCTGAGGGTTCTGTTTTGAGTAGGTCCTTGACCGCTTCCGCTTTCGAGGGATTACCCAGACCTCTGCAGTTCCAAGAGACGAGGCGCATTATTTACCATGGGGTTGAGGGCCTCCCTTGGGGGGCCTGTTCCTGGAGTTTCTCCCAATAGACATCTCTATTGTGGGTTGACTTCCTTGTGTTTTAAGCCTTTCCGCCTCCTCTTCCCTTATTTCTCTGCGAGATTTCCTGCCTGCTTTTCTTGTGGGCTGCTCGAAGGTTTCATCCTCCGATGAGCCTGAGCTGTCCACTGGTTTTTTCCTAGTAACATCTGCATATGAAGGATTAGAAGGGCTTCCTTGAGGAGTTTCCAGATGTGCCATTTCCCCGTCCTCTTTGTTGTTGGAGGGAGAGGCAGTCTGTTCCAGGTCTTCAGTATCTGTTGTAACTGGGATACTCTGTCTGCTTTCTTTGCCCTTTGGATTCTTTTCTTGGGTGGGGTTGGAGCTGCTTGGTGCCTCTTTCTGTATACCTTTCCCGCTGCCTTTTTTGTGATTAGTGGTTTTTTGGATTAGGGTCCATTGCTCACCATTTTGTTGATCTGGTTGTTCTTCCGCCTTTTTCTTGCAGTGTTTGGCGAAATGTCCGTAGCCATGGCAGTGTCTGCACTTAAAGGGAAGTTGTTCATAGTCCAGCTCTTGTACATGTGTCCATCCTGCAACTGTAAGATTGATGGCTTCCGGCAGGCCCTCCTCCAGATCTACTTCAACGCAGATGCGAGCACATGAATATTGATCCTTTCTTACAGCTTGATCTATGTATTTTCCTAATCCATTGCCAATGATCTGAAGAGACTTTTGATTCCAGCAGTGGAGTGGGAGGTGAGGAGCCGCACCCACACCGGAACAGCCGATGGGACATCCTCGGCTAGATCGAAGTTTGACGACCATTTGTTGAGGTATAATCCCTGGGGGCCCATGAAATAGGGTCCGTTTCTGAAGATTAGGCTTTTATCTTCTGCACTTTCGAATACGAAAACAAAAAATCCTTTGCCTACGAAGTAGATTTTTATTCCTTCTTTGATTAAGGGTTTCCAGTTCCTTTGAGTCCAGTCCTCCACCGCTTTGGGAGAGGGCCAGAGGCCCGTGAACTGGCCAATGAGTCCTCTCTCAGCTAGATTCAGTGTTGCTTTGCACGTTTCTTCTTCTGGGAGTGCTACCGAAGGAATGGTTTCCAGTTTCTTTACGAACTTTTGCTGGATGGCTGATGGCGGGCGCTTGCTACCGGCTGCTATCATGGCTTTGAAGGCTGCGACCTCCGGTGGAGGAGGCAGGGGCGGATTCGGATGGTTCGGGTCCCCGGATGAAGGCATGGCTGGGCACAACAGAGCTGATGCCAATGCCAGCCCTTTTCTCAGAAATGGACCACTTCAGCGAGGACGACCAGGAGATGGGAGCGATCTAGAGGTGTCGGGGCAGAGATGGTCGAGCCCAGCAGCAGAAGGCTGCCAGGCGGGGAGGCCGCAGGAGGCAGCTCGGAGATGGAGGCGGCTAGGTCGAGCCTGAGCGGGCTCTCAGCGCAGCGCAGCACAACTCTCGTTGAATATTCAATGAGCATCACTTTAACTTTTTTAACTATATTATATTTCACTATAATTATATTTTATTTTTAACTATTTAATTATTTTGTATTTTATATTTTATATTTAACTATTTTTTAATTATAATTATATTTTATTTTTAACTATTTAATATTAAATCACAACTGGCTACATTTATAATTTATGTTTAATTGTCTATATATATTTTATATTTTATATATATTTTTAGGGGCATGGTTATTAATTTCAAATGGGCACACATTTTTATATTTTTTCACTAATATCAAGATTTACATCGCATTAATAACTTTTTCGATATTCTAATTCATATGGGTAAGTTTGGTAAATAACATTAATAAAATATTTCACGAATACTCAAATTAATATTAAAATAGTCCACCAATACCCAAATTAATAATAAAATATTTCAGGGATACCCAAATTAAACAATTTAAAATTATTTAGAACATGTACGTCTTTTTAATTTTTAATTTTTTTATTGGTTTACATATTATGACATGGAAATTACATGGGCACTTTTAGGCTAAAATTTCCTCTAATTCACCAATATATAATCTATAATAAATATATATCATTTCATAAAAATAAGCATCACAATGATAACCATCAAATTATATACACTTTTAGTATATATAAATACCATTATTTAGCACACAAATCTAATAACCTAACAAGGCATCATCATCGTAATAACAATATCCCATGCTAATTATATTGTCTTTTATTTGTATTGTCGACATTTTGTTAAACGTCATTAGTTAGCCGAACAAATCTAATAATTTAACAAGGCATCATCATCGTAATCACATTTAACAATGCCCCATGCTGATTATGTTGTTTTTTATTCGTCTCTTGACATTATATATAGTTGGTAAGATATTAAATTTAAATTGGTAAGAGTTGCTATAAATATTAAATTTAAAGTGCTTGAAACTCTCCTAACTTTGGTGATAAATTATTTTTTATTAAAATATTTTTTAAGTTATATTAAATCTAAATTAATTAAAAAAATTGTAATTTAAGTTTTTTAAATTTAAGAATAGATTGAATTTTCTAAATAAATTTAATCTTTTTTTTATATATTTTTAAAATAAATTATTGATAATAGTTTATTGATGGTATTCTCTTATAAAAAAAAAACACTTAATTAATAAATATATGTTTTAATGATGCTTCATTCATAACTATTATAATAAATAAACTTTAATTTATAAAATTAAATTCTTGGCAATGTTATTTTTATAATCTAATATTTTATGAACATTTTTTTAATTATAGTTGATTTTATAGACCAATCAATTATATATTTTAATTTTATTATAAATATTTTGAAATTTTTATTTAATGATTATATGTTGCAATATATGTTTTGAAAATTAATTGCAAATATTAATTAGATATTGTCTAACTCTTGTATTATAAGTATGGGTCACAACTTTTTGATTTCTATGTTTGGCTATGACTAGAAAGGTAGTTTTATTTAGAGGTTTGTACAATTTAATTGTGTGAAATTGATTTTGTTTTGTAGTGACTATTTTTTAGACATTTTTTTATAAACTTTTTTTTTTTTTTTCGTAACCTTTGTTTGAATAAGAATTTGGTTAGAATGAATATGTATGAACAATCTATGCAATAGAAAAATATATGTTAATTTTACAGTTATAGTTTCAACCATAATACACTTTGTAATTTATAAAAATATCTTTGCATTTTTTTATTAAAAGTAAGTTGTTTTGCATGTAATTTCACATAAGTTCACTAATACATAATCTATAATAAATATCATTTCATAAAAATAAACATCATGATGATAACCGTTTAACAAAGGAGTTGTCTATAATGCGACTTTTTGGAGATTCCGGTGACGGAATCCGGCGGAAGAAATTGAGGTTAAATCTTGATTTGTTGTCGTTAAAATGGTTTTTTAACTGCATATTTGGATTCAGCACCCTGAAAAACCCCTGGGACGCTTTCATTGTGCAGAAACTAGCTATCAAACTTGCGATTCCAATAAATTCCTGCCGGATTTCGACCGGAAAAACCCGCCGGAAAGGCTTTCAAAAAGTCGCGTTATAGACAACTGCTTTAACAAACATAAACATCGTCCAATAGACACATTCAAATTTGCTAACATCATCTAATTATATACACCTCTAGCACATATAAATGTCATTAGCTAACACACAAATCTAATAATCTAACAAGACATCATCATTGTGATCACATCTAACAAAACACAAGCATTGTCTGACACCATCACCACACACATCGTTAAATATACATATCATGTCAAATAACTGCTATAACATACACATTTATTTGCAAGCACATTAAATGAACATATCTAACATGACCTAACAATATAGACATTGACACCAACATATAAATTAAGTACATCAACATGAAAAAAAATATATATATATATATATATATATATATAAGTCAAATATCTAATACAATAGTACTAATGGTGGCCCAGTCTATAGCAGAAGACGATGGATGGTCAACTACCTCAAGAGTCGAAGAATGAGGTGGAGGAGGAGGTGGTTGGTCTGCTCTCTGAGGAGAAACATGAGGCAGTGGGTCATGAGGTGAATGAGGAGGAGGTGGAGTACTACCAGAAGGATCACCATCCTTATCATCATATGATGGGGTAGTACGGATGGGTGAAGATTGTGCATTTGTTGCATGGCAATCCCAAGGAGGTGGAGTACTACCAGAAGCATCGCCACCCTAATCATCATCTGATGGGGTAGTATTGGGTGAAGATTGTGTATATGTTGCATGGCCAACCTGTTAGGTCACTATACTATTAGTGTAACCCCTTATTGTTATTAGTACAACCCCCTTATTGTATTGTTGTCCCCATATAGTCCCCATGTTGTTATTATTATGCCCCATAGAAGCCCACTATTGTTATTGTTGTGCCCCTACAATATTATTGTTACGTAGGCTCTGATTGTATTGGGACCCCTTAGACTCCTATATATAGAAAGGAGGTCTTGTCATTTGTATCATCCAATAATTATTCTTTTTTTTGCTTAAGCAAGAGTCGTGCTTCTATTTCAATAAATCAAACATAATTTACAAAATTACACCAAGCCACCAACTGTGTGGTCTTAGGCTTGCAAAGAGCGTGCTTGACAGCAACTAAGCCCTCAACCCCAAAAAATACTCTCCCAAACCAAAAGAGTACATGCAAAAATAAACAACGGGAAACACAGGATCCGTGAACCCTCCCTGCAAAAAGTCGTGCCAACAAAAACCTAACATGCCTCTAAATCACTACTGTCCAAACTTCTTAAAAAAACCAATGCCCGAGATCCTTTTCGCACCAAGAAGAAGCAAGAAGGATAACCCCCGGACCCCACCAAACCGCACGTTCAATCCCGATCGTTGATCTGCCTAATCCCATCGAACAACGGATCTGTATATCGCGTGGCTGAAGTGAACGAACAATAGTGTGCGATGAGGGTGGTTTTTAGGGCCAACCCTCATCCATGCATCAAGATATGAATGGAATCGCTGCCCAAAAAAGAAAATTGCCTTCACCTTGAAAGCGATGTGATCGCACCAAAACCACTCTGGAAGCGGTTTTGTTTCCTATCACTGAAAATTGAGAAATGGTGCCGCCACGACAGGAGCCGTTGTTTGTTACTTTCCACCCCCCTTCTGACCAAGATAACCTTGCGTCCGACTGCGGAGATATTCAGGGAAGTGATTCCCATAGTTGCATAGGCTGACCCTGACCTGTCTCCCACCGTAGGCTTGTCAAACCATGAAAGTGAATCTTGCCATAATCTACTCATTATGAATTAGCTTCCTTAGTTTTGTTCTTATACACTTCTTTGTCCTCTTCCTCCTGATTTCGGAAAAGTTCTTTTAGGTTGCTCGGTGACATTGCAAGCCAATCCATCGCAACTTTGTTGTCCTTACAGCTGACACCTTGGTTGGCCAGAATATCAGCCAACTTGTTGGCCTTTTGACGCACATGGATAAATCTAAGTGTGCGCAATCCCTGCAGATGTCCCTGAATTTTTTGGAGAACCCGTAATAACCTCCAATGTTTAGTTACTTTCTTCGGCCCTGTTCCATGACTAATTTTCTTGGACGCGTTGATGACTAACTCTGAATCAGCTTCTATTATTACATTTTGGCAATTGTTCTGTTTCAGAAATTCCAAACCTTATTCCAAAGCCATTAATTCCGCCATGTTGTTGGTGGCTTTTCGTAGATGACCATGGAAGAGGGAGATGATGTTTCCATTTTCATTCCTAAGAACCCCTCCAAAGCCTGCCATGCCTGGGTTGCCCTTTGAAGCCCCATCGATATTATACTGTAAAAAGCCTTCCAGGGGAGGAATCCAGAAATCTTTAACCGGTTCCCTCATGTTTACTTTCCTGTCTATACCTTGTGGAATAATCCCCTGCATTCCTAACTGCCTGAGAATTGATAACTCTGCTTCTGAAGGAGGATTTTTTGGGAGATCCCTTACTGTAGTGCTGACTGTCTCCTTAAGCTGTTTTGAGATTTGTTCCAACAAATGAAGAGAGGAATTCTTCTCTTCTTTGAAGATTCTTCTGTTTCTCTCTTTCCACACATTCCATATGATGAAACTTGGCAATAGAGCCCAGGCAGAGTTAAGAACCTCATAATCCGAAAAATTATTCCTCCAATTGTTCAGGGTTTTAGAGATGCTTCCTTTGTCTCTATCGGACTATTTGAAGATGGAGGCAAAAAAATCCCATAACCTGGAGGTGAAAATGCAGCTATTGAGAAGATGTTCGATGGTCTCCTCTTGGACTTCACAGAGCTGGCATCTGGAGGGTCCCAGCATACCTCTCTTCCTGTTATTATCTTAGGTTAATATTTTCCTGTGGTGAACCAGCTACATAAAGAGTTTGATCTTCATCCAGCCCTTGTGCCTCCATAGCTTCTGCCAAGTTCTATCCGTAGCTTGGGATTCCAGCCCAAGGAGAATACCTTTTGCTTCCTTAATGTTAAAGTTGCCCTCTTTGTTGTTGCCCCATCTTAGTTGATCCTACCCTTCAGTAACTAAAATCATCCTCTGATCCAACAACCTCTTAAGGGTTTTTGCTCTACTGCTCAGGGTCTTGTTCTCTCTGGCATCTATTTTTTTCCATGTTCTCCATTTTTCTGTATTGTGAGAATGCTCCCAAAAGTCCTTTACTTTCACTAATCATTGGTTGTATGTCACCTATTTGAGGCCCAAAAATTCCTCTCTCAAAAGAGTTGGTTCTTGTTGCCATTTGTCCTCCCAAAATAGAGCCAGATCTCCATCTCTAATTTCCCGGAAACTGTTTTTTTGAACAACCTCTCTGTTCTCCCAAGCCTTGTTCCATATGTGAGAGCCCTTTATGTTCCTAGACATTCTTATGATATCATGAGAAAGCCAGGCACTAGCATATTTTTTCTTCTAGATGCTTGCCCATTGCGCCTTAGGTTCCTTAACCCACCTCCACCAAAGTTTGGCCCCTAGAACCTTACTTAGAATCTCTATATCATCTAATCCTAGGCCTCCTTGGTTCTTGGGTTTACAAATCTTTTCCCATGAGACTAAAGCCCATTTTTTCCTTGTTTCCTCTTTGCCCCAGAGAAAATCTCTTTGTATGTTTCTAAATTACTGTAAAACTCCTTTTGGAGCTGGGAGAGCTGATAACATGAAGACATGGATAGCTTGGAGCACTGCCTTTGTGAGAACCAGTCTACTCGCCAGATTTAGAGACCTGATTGCCCATTTCCTGACCTTATCTTGCATCTTAATGATTAGCGGTTCCCATATACTTTTGAGCATAGGTTTAGCTGTTAGAGGAACTCCCAAATACTTAGAGGGGAGAGAGTCTCTTTGAAATCCAAGGATTCTGGAGACATTTCTCTGGATGGATATATGTGTATTAAAGAAAAATATTTTTGATTTGGAAAGATTAACTTCCATACCTGATGCCAAAGCAAAGTCCTTCAAAATCTGTTTGTATGATAGCACTTCCTTGACCGTGGGAATTCCTTGTAGCATGGTATCATCTACAAATTGTTGATGACTAAGAACTTGACCATTCTCCGAAAGTTGGAGTCCTTGAATTTTTCCGGTTGCTCTAGCATGCTTAATGGACCGCCCCAACCCTTCCATCATGAGGATGAAGAGAAAAGGAGAGAGTGGATCTCCTTGTCTGAGTCCTCTAGAAGGAAGAAAATTTTAGAGGGAGAGCCACTAATTAAAATTGAAAAGTTAGAGGAAGTCACTAGGGCCATGACCCATCTGATCCAATTATGATCAAAACCAAACGCGTCAAGCACTTTCTTGATATATGTCCAATTCACTTTACCATATGCTTTGGCTATGTCCAATTGCATGATCATATCCGATTTCCTTTCACTAGTTAACGAGTGGACCACCTCGTGAGCTTGTATTATGTTATTTAGAATTTGTCTTCCTTCCACATAATCTGATTGTTCCCCTGAAACCAGTGTAGGCAGCAAAGGTTTGAGTCCGTTGGCCACAACCTTGGAAATTATCTTATAAACAACATTGCATAAAGTGATGGGTCTATACCTCTCTGGTGTTTGGGCATTATCTTGCTTTGGAATTAGAGTGATAAAGGAGGTATTGAGAGCTTTCAAAATAGTTCTATTCAGCCTGGAGTCTTCCACTACCTTTATAATATCCTCTTTGACAATATTCCAACAAGCTTTGAAGAAATCTACTTTGAATCCATCCGGACCTGAAGCCTTAGCATTTTGCATTTCCTTGAGGACCTCACTGACCTCCTTTTCGATTACAGGTCTATAGATTACAGTTATCCTCTCTGGATACCAACTTGTGGATACGCTTAATGAGGTCCTTGATGAAGGGAACCCTGTCTAAAGTGTTTTCCTGAGCAATGCCTCGGAAGGGCTTAACTAACACTGCTTCTATTTCCTCGTGAGATTGATGAATCTGCCCATCCGCATCCTTGATCAAAGAGATCTTGTTGTGAGTCCTATTTGCTATTGTGGATTTATGGAAAATTTTAGTATTTCGCTCTCCTTCTTTTAGCCATTGAACTCTTGATTTTTTTTTCCAAAAAATTTCCTCTTGATTGCACAGTTTTTCCCATTCTTGGTGATGTTTCTCTACTTGGTCATTTTTGTCCTTATCAAAGCCTTCCTTGATCAAAGCTTGGTTGAGCTCCATAATTTTATTTTCCACAACTTTCTTTCCTGCAAAAATATTACCAAATTCATTCTTGTTCCAGGCTTTAAGCTTCAACTTGATGTGCTTTAATCTTTTGTGAAGCAGGAACATAGTTGATCCTGGAGTTTGCAAATCCTCTGCCCACCATTCTTCAATGTTGCTGAAGAATTCTGGGTGAGAAAGCCACATATTTTCAAATATGAAAGGTCTATTTCTAGGGGTACCTATGCCCTTGATTTCCATTTGAACCAGCCAGTGATCTGAACCTCCAAAGGGAAGAATTCCTGCTATTATTTCCTTGTCTAGAAGCATGAGATCCTCAGAGATCATGAATCTATCTAACTTGGAGGCTACCTGTGAGTCCCCTCCTCTTTTATTGTTCCATGTACAGAGGCCATTGTTTGTCTCAATATCAACAAGCTTCATGCTTTCTGAAAAGATTTGGAAGGCTAAGGAATATTTATTTAGAGCTCTTGTACCCCCTTTTTTCTCCAAGAGAGATCTGATCATATTGAAGTCTCCTCCTAGGACCCAAGGTAGTCCTGCATGTCTAACTCGTAGATCCACCAAGGAATCTATGAACCTGATTTTGTCATCTAACCTTTGAGGGCCATAAACATTCGTAACTAGGTAAGTGTCCCTGTCTCCTACTAGCTGTATAACAACTGATAAATAATTCCTTGATGCCTCTGCATCAATTATTCCAATTTTTTGGGGATTCCAGAGAGTGAGGATACCCCCTGCTGTATTTTCTGCTTTAACTTCTAGAAACTCAAATCTACTGAGCCATTTACTATGGATTTGCCTTAATTTCTGAATGGAGCATTTTGTCTCTTGGACAAAAATTATATCCGAAGCTGCCTGTTTCATTCTATTATTCATCATTCTCTGTTTTCTCTTGCTACCAAGACCTCTAATATTCCAAGTTGTGAACTTCATAATTAAAGATTGGTAAAGGAGTAACTGGTTAGGTCTTTCATCTTACCTGAGTCCACCATAAGCTTGCCACATTCCATCAGTAGCTCGTTTTGTTTTTTCCTGCCTCTTTTTTCCCCCCTGGATTTCTCGGTGCTAACCCCGGAGTCATTTTTACTGCTTTCACCCCTTCATTGCTCTGTTTTTCAATGTTGTTTACTCCCTCCAAACCTTTTGCCTGGGTTTTCCATAAGAATAACTGTTGTATTCGATTGAGCTCTTCTTGTGGTAGTGATTCTACCCCGCCAGTTGTTCCCTGAGCCAAGGACCCTTATGGATCCAGGTTTTCTCTGTCAAGAATCTCTTGTAGCTCATTGTCCTCCATATCCATTTCACTCTGGGTCATTTCCTGATCCATTTCCAGCTCTGATTCATTCAGCATGATCCCCTTCTATTTTTCGTTTTCCTATGTCTGATCTCTTTCTTTTTCCTTTTCCTTCTTCTCGTAATCTTCATCCATTGCTTGATCTTCTATTGATATTTCTTCATCCTCTTCAAGAACTTGGAACTGTTTCTGACTAACCTTTTGTCCTTCAGCTTGGTGTTGCTTTGGCCCTTTTTTTCCACTTTTCCCTTTATGAACTACTTTGTGAAAGCTATTTGTGTCTTTCACTGTGTTTATTTTGCTTTTGTGCTCTGCTTTACTGAGGGGGCAGTCTCTTAGAAGGTGCCCATGTTCATGACATCTGCGACATCTAAATGGAATATGTTCGTAGTTGACTGTTTGCACCCATTCCTCATCAAAAACCTCCAAGATGACTTCATCCGGAAGAGCTCCGGATAGGTCCATATCCACACAGATCCTAGCAAAAGAGGTGTATTTTCCCCTCCTCGTGGCTTCAGAGGCTTTGATAAACCATCCTAATTTATTGCCTATGGCTGCAAGGGATTCAATTTGCCAATAGTCAAGAGGTAGAGAATAGAGTCTTACCCAAACCGGAACTGAAGTAAAAGTTTCCCGCTCTGGAACGAAGTTCATCATCCATGGCCGCATATAGAGCCCTACTGCTGCATAGAAGTAGGGCCCGCCTTCAAACACTCTGTCTTTATCTTCAATGTTAGTGAACACCATAGTAAAGAATCCTTTGGACCCCAGATGTAGATCAATGCTTCCTTTGGGTTTCCAGTGGTATCTTATCCATGTTAGTAAAGCTTTTTTAGTGGGCCATAGCCCCATGAATTTGCATATGATTGCGTAAGTCCACATGTGATCTCTGTGCTCCTGCAGCGCTAGATCATTTAAAACTACTCTAGGAGTAATTTCAGCTCTGGGTTTGCACTGACCCTTCTGATTTTTGTCTTTTGTTCCCTGTATTTTGTCATTTTCTTCCTTGTCTTTTGTGCCATCCTTTTCCTTTGATTTGGTACTGTTTGATTCCTCCTCCCTGTTTTTTCTTCCTTCCTCCTCATCACTTCTTCCTTTTTCCGGAGGCTTCTTACCCTTGTTGGCCACCGCTTCCTTGTAGGAGGGAGTGGAGCTCCCTCCTCTACGCCGATCCATGGAGAGAAACCTTCTGCAGAAGACTGTAACCCTAGTCGCCTTCGCTACCCGCTTCTCTATGGTTCGAAATCAACTCTAGCGATTTATCATCACCTTCAAACCCACCTCGGATCTCGGATATATATGGATCTCATCATCCAATAATTATTCATTTATGTAATGTAAATGAGGTTTCCCCATCAAAGAGTCTGATTTTAAGTCATTGATCTATCTTTTCTATCTTTTTGTGAGTTGGTTTCATAACATTTGGTATCAGAGCTTTGGATTCTAGGGTTTTGCTGATCCAAATAGGTCATCATGAGATTTTCGATATACAATTTTCTCTATGAAGTTTCAGAAGCTAAAAAAAAAACCGTTTGAGCCGAAATCGTTCTGAACCTCGTGTCGAAATTTCAAATCTTGTTTCACTATATTTTTGGAGATATGATGTGAGGAAGTTAGGGTTTTTGCAAGCTAAAGAATTCCATCACAAACAGGTCATCGTGGAATTTTCGCTATAAATTTTTTTCTATGAAGGTTCAGACTCTGAAATTAAAACCCATTTGAGTCAAAAGCTTGATGAAGCTTGGGCCCGCATTTTAGATCTTGTTTTGCTATATTTTATGAGATATGGTCCAAAACATTTAGGGTTTTTGCAGGCTCCCGAATTACATCCCAAACTGGTGACCTAGGGAAAATCGTCATAACTTTCTCTGAGCATCAGATTGAAATGTATTAAAAAGTTATAGAGAGAGGATGGCCTGTAGTTTTCTATGTATCGGTTTCAAGTCCTAAGGTCGAAAAAGTGACACGTGGCACTTCGTACAAGTTTGCTCTACTGAACCAATCTATAGTCAGCTCATCGTGGGAGATTTAGCATAACTTTTCCTTGGAAAATCCAATATTGATCAAACTTGCAGGGTTGGAAAGAGGAATCAGAGGGCTACCGCAAGACAAAATTTCAGACCTTAGAGATGTGAAATTCTAGAGATACAACAGATTCAATATCGAGCTCCTACAAAGTGAAAAAAGGTGTGGTTTTTTTCAAGTTTTGCATAAGTTTGGTTGAAAAATTAGTTTGAAGGAATTCAAAGGACATGGAAGCTAAGATGGATGGTATAGAAGAAAAACTTAAAGGCAACATGGAAGATTTGAAGATAGAGTTGACAAAGTTGCTACAATAAATGCTTACTAATGGCGAAAGGGTAGTAAAGGAAGCTCATGATGAGAACAAAAGAAATGTTAATCATGATTTCATAGACTCTAAAATTGGGTTGAATACCCACCATGTTCCAAAGATCAATATGAGGAAGTTTGATGGCAAGGATCCTGTAACATGGATACTGCAGATGGAGCAATATTTCGATCTCCATAATGTGCCAAACACACAAAAGGTACGCATTGCAACTTTATATTTGGAACCAAATCAGTCTGTATGGTATCAATGGGTTTGCTCTCGTAAATAATTTGTCACTTGGGAAATTTTTATGGAAGAAATGATAGCACATTATGACGGTAAAAAAAACAACACCTTTTTTAGCCATCTGATAAATCTCAAACAATTGGGTTCAATGATGGAGCACATTGAGGACTTCCAAAAATTGAATATAAGGGTAAAAGATATTCTAGAGGACCATAGGATAGATGTATTCATAGGGACTTTAAAGGATAACATTCAACATGAGGTTCACCTTTTGGAACCTGATTCATTAGAGAAGAAATTAAGGTTGGCAAGAAAAATGGAAAGCAAAATTATGGCAAAAAGGAAACCTACCACTCACAACTATAAAGATGGAAGTGTTGTTTCTCCTAGCCTTTCACCACCTACAAGGTTGACACCACAACAATTGGAAGAAAAAAGAGCAAAGGGCTTTGTTACAATTGTGATAGAAAATACACTAAAGGTCATAAGTGTGCTGAGAAGAAATTAATTTACATAGATGGGGAAGAGGAGCAAGAAAAGGAACAAGAAACATTAAAAGAAGAGGATATACACCAGGAACTAATCTCAGAGAAAGAAGAAATGAATCTAACCATATCTTGTAATGCATTGACAGGAATTACCACTCCTCAAACTCTTAAGATAAAAGGATTGCTTCCTATATCCAGCACCAGAGTGTTAAGTAATGGTTGCAAATGGAGGAACCATAAATTGCTTTGGATAGTGCCATAATATCAAGCTATCCATGGGAGAATATGTCTTGGATAGTCCAATGCTTTCCATTCCAATGGGTGGTGCAGATGTTGTACTGGGAGTCCAATGGCTATAATCTTTGGGTACAATAGCTTTTAATTTCAAGAACTTTTCTTGAATTTTTTTTGGGAAGGAAAGGAAGTAGAATTAAGGGGTATCGAAGGGAAACCGGGAAAGATAATCAGCTCTAATAGCATGATAAATATTTTAAAGAAAGAACAATGGGGCGTAATTGCACAATTATGTTCAATAGAGTTTCCCACATCGAAATCATCTATTTCTCCAGATCTCCAAAACGTTTTGGACAATCATTCCAAGGTATTTGAGACTCCCAAAGGCCTCCACCTATTCGTGACCATGATCATACTATTCATTTGATTCCAGGAAGTGTTCCCCCAAACATCAGGCCTTACAGATATCCATATGACAAAAATAGTGAAATTGAACGTATGGTTGCAGAAATGCTGGAGGTTGGTATAATTCAACCTAGTCAAAGTTCTTTCTCTACTCCAATGGTATTGGTACACAACAAGGATGGATCATGGTGCATGTATCCGGATTAAAGGGAGCTCAACAACTTACTATTAAAGATAAATTTCCCATTCCCGTCATTGATGAATTATTGGATGAATTACATGGAGCAATTTACTTCACCAAGTTGGATCTTCGTTCAGGTTATCATCAAATCAGAATGAAGACTGAAGACAATCTAAAAACAATATTTAGAATTCCTGAGGGTCATTATGACTTTTTGGTCATGCATTTTTGGCCTTACCAATGCACCTTCTACATTTCAAGGTTTGATGAATTCCATTTTCAAACCCTTCCTTAGAAAATTGTGTTAGTATTTTTTGATGATATACTAATTTACAACAAGTCTTGGAAGGATCATGTTCAACATGTTGAGAGCTTGCTCAAACTATTGGAGGAGAAACAATTATATGCAAAAAGCTCCAAATGTTTCTTTGAAGTATAAGAGGTGGAATAATTGGGTACTCAGTTAGCTCATAGCTCATCTTATCATCCTCAATCTGATCGGAAAATTGAGATAGTGAATAAATGTTTGGAAGGATATCTTCATTGCTTTGTATCTGATAAACAGACACAATGGGCCAAGTGGTTGCCTCTGGTTGAATGGTGGTATAACACTTCTTTCCATACTGCAACAAAAATGACCCCATTTATGGCACTTTATGGATATCATCCACTGTCCATCACATCATCTTTAAAATAAAATTATAAGGTTCAAGCAGTGGAAGACCATGCAAGCATCAACAACAAGTTCTCAAACTCTTAAAGGATAACCTCACTTTGGCGCGGAATAGAATGAAACAATAGGAAGATTAACATCGCATGGAAAGAAGTTTTGATGTAGGTGACTGGGTATTTCTACGACTACGACCACACAAACAAATGTCCCTCAAGCAAGCTAAGAAGGATAATAAATTATCGCCAAAGTATTATGGTTCGTACAAGGTGTTACAAAAGATTGGTACTATAGCATACAAATTGGAGCTTCTCGCATCTTCCCAAGTGCATTTAGTTTTCCATGTTTCATGCTTAAAGAAGGTTATAGGTGAGAAGATCCCAGTTCAAACAATATTTCCAGAACTTGGCGAGGAAAGAAAAATCATATTGGAACTGGAAGCAGTCACAAAAACAAGAAATCAACATCTACGAAATTGATCAATTTTAGAGTATCTCATCAAGTGGAAGAACTTACTCGTGGAAGATTCCACATGGGAGGACGAGAATTTTATACAGAAGCATCCAAAACTACTCAAGCGTTGAGAACAACACTTTTTGAATGAAAGGGGCATGTTAGGTCCCTATACTACTAGTGTAACCCCTTATTGTATTATTGTGCCCATATAGTCCCCATGTTGTTATTATTATGCCCCATAGAAGCCCACTATTGTTATTGTTGTGCCCCTACAATATTATTGTTATGTAGGCTCTGATTGTATTGGGACCCCTTAGACTCCTATATATAGAAATGAGGTCTTGTCATTTGAATCATCCAAGAATTTTTCATTTGTGTAATGTAAAGGAGGTTGCCCCTTCGAAGACGCTGATTTTTAACTCGTTGATCTATCTTTTCTATCTTTTTGTGAGCTGGTTTCATAACACAACCCTCCTTAATGCCAATATAAACTTGGTAGCTTCAACAATATGACACATAAGACTCATCATATTGTGCAACAAGTGCATCCAGAGCTCCAAGAGCCTAGGATCTGCTCTGATGTCTCGAACCATTGTAGGGCGAACTCCTGCCTCAACCAAAAGTCTAGAGTGTCGGTTGCCCAACTCCATCCTGAATCTAATATCAGGCCTATGTGCGGGCTGCATGCCTGCATTTATTTGCATCCTAGGACATCCCTCACCCTCCACTACCTCGACCATCTCTGCATCTGCATCTATCCACGAAGAATTTGCAAACATCTATAAAATATATAGTACACAACAATAATTAGACAAATTCATTAAACAATTTAATAAAACAAGTTAAATAATGTGTTAGAATAAATTTTATTCTAATTAATTAAGACAATAAAATGAAACTATATTAATTTAAAAAAAACACTAATGTTACCTCTCTCATCTGCTGGCTCATCATGTGTGAAGAGGATGTTGGGACATTGTCACCAATTCATCGCCGCGTAAGGACACGACACCATGATGAACATGTGGTCGGCCTCACTGGCCAGTAGACACAATGCGACAATGGAAATCCTAGTTGGATACTCTGGCTGGCCCCTCTTGGCCACCATCTCGCCCCACATGTGCATTTGTACCTCAGTGATCGACTTAGGAGGGTGACTGTCAAAAGTAGGACTTGTCTTCGGTAACCTCTAAAAAAATAAACAAAACAACTTTGAATTAAAAGGGAAGTTTGAACTCCCATCTATTATAGCATGACATCTATCTCAATCTATACAAAACAGTCACAAAAAAATGGCAGACCATCTGATACATCGTGGCCTCTGCACCAAAGAATCAACATAAACAAAAGAGGGCAACTAATGCATTTCCCATCACTAATAGAGTGTGCAATGGTACTCACTAATAGTGAAAGGCACCTAACATCCTCTACACCAAAAGAAGTGATACGTAGTTGTCCACCAGACACCTAAAAATCTGTTGGGGAAACTACGTGATCCCCAACATATCTCTGAGAGTAGATAAGTTGACTCTAAGTTGCAACACCATGGGGAACATCAGGAAATTGGGGAAAATCCTCCCTTGTTGGATAGGCTGGTGATAAAATAAATGTCCTCCTTAGTAGGCTCGTACCACATCCAGGATCGACACAGAAAGCCTGTCGGTGGACATCCCACTGATGGGTCAACTATGCCAACAACCCGGACTACCCCTTCAGGGATATAACCTCCTCATAGTACTTAAGGAGGTCTACATTCCTCAAGAGGCCTTGGCTCGCTACAGTAATAGGGTGAGGGTACAAATCCCTCTCCCTCTCCCTCACTTCTCAGTCTCGTACCATATTGTACTGGTTGACCCCTTGCTCCTATTGTTGTTGCTCCTATCTCAGTTGGCGTCTCTGCATGATTGACATATAAAATACATCAATGTCATACATATTTAACATATATATATTTTTTATTAAATGAAAAATGTGTTTATAAATATGGACATATAGCTTTCAATTAAAAAAAAAATCAACCTCAACGCACCAAAAAAACAGGAACATACCATACACGGTGTGCCAAAAAAAGGAATGTTGAAAACAATGTGTACATCGACTTGACGCACCACTTTCAGTTCACATACATATAATACAACTAGTTATTTTTATTTTTTAATACAGTGCGTCGACATAACAGTTTGCACCGGTGCATTAATTTTACGTCGACACACCACACGAGAACGTTCAACTTACTGAACGCACCGAGCTATAATTTTTTAATATTATGCGGTGTGTTTGGTAAAAATAAATGCACCAAGAATTCACTTTTATCGGATGCATCGTCGTAAAAATTATAATTTTTAAAGTGGTGTGTCGTGGAAATTCACGGCCTGATGCATTTCCATTTAACAAACACACCAAATAATATTAAAAATTGCGGTGTGTTTATGTTATGCACCGATTTGCGGTGCGAGCCAAAGCTCTCAAACACACCATGTAGGAAAAAAAATATGCATTTTTTCACCTAATTTTCAATTCTACTCCGCTAAGAAATTAAGTTAGCGAGAAACATAGACATTGCCTGTACATTTTCTTATTGGGGAGGCATGGTTGCCACGTAAACGAAAAAAACAAATTTGACCACTGTTTGACAAAATTCAAAAGGAGCGCAATGAGCAACAGATGGAAGGATGACAAGCAAGGGAAGCGTCGATGGTAGGGTGCTTCACAGAGGCAAAAGTAGCATCGATGCTTGAGATCTCTGCAACACTGCAAATGGTAAAAACGAATTTTATGGCCAGTAAGTTTTGTTTTGTTTTTTTTAACCCTGTTCCGATGCGTTCGAACCCAACACACTGGTGCAAATTATTTACGAAGCGCACTGTGATTTTTTTAATTAAAAAACCTATTGTGGTGCACCATGTTATGTACACATCGAGACATTTCAAAATAGTAGTAGCATCGGTGCTTCATGGGAGAATAACACCGAAATGGTGATAATGAATTTTACAACCGACATTTTTTAAATTTAACCTTTGTCTGGTGCTATCGAGTAGTATACACACTGGTGCTTCAGTTTCACCTAGCGTAATGTTATATTTAAATTAAAAACCTTGTAACAGTGCACCATGTTGTATACGCACCAAGGTGTTCGGAAAAAGGTTATAACACCGAGGCTTCGTGGGAGTATAGCACCAGAATGGTGAAAATGAATTTTACGACTGACATTTTTTTAAATTTAACACTAGTCTGGTGTTATTGAGTAGTATACACACTGGTGCTCTAGAGTTACTTAGTGCACCATTGTTTTTTATTTAAAAGAAATAACCCTTGAACGGTGCATCGTTGTCTATTAAGCATGAGGACGTACAATTCTACTAGTGACGCTGGTGCTTATTATATGAGTAGTGCACCAATGTTTTTTAAATTAAAAACCTTGCGATGGTGCATCATGTGTTTACACATCGGGGCTTTAATAAAAAGGGAAAGCACCGGTGCTTTATGTGAGTAAAGCACCGAAAGGGTGAAAATGAACTTTACGATCGACATTTTTTTTTAAAAATTTAACCCTTGTCTGGTGATATCAAATAATATATGCATTGGTGCGTCCTATATGCGTAGTGCACCATTGTTTTTATTTGTATAAAAATAACCCTGCAACAATGCACCATTTTTTATTAAGCATCGGGTCCTTCAGTTCAATTAACAACACCAATGCATATAATATAAGAAACACACCACTATTTTTAAATTAAAAACCCCACAATGGTGCAACATATTGTTTATGCACTAGGGCGTTCGTATACGAGTTTAGCATCAGGGTGTCATGAGGGTATAACACCAGACTAGGCAAAATGAATTTTATGATTGATTTTTTTTTTAATACTAAATTTAACCCTTTTTTAGTGCTATCGAGTAGAATATGCACTAGTGCACATTATGTACTTAGCAAACCATTATTTATTTATTTATTTATTTTTTATTTTTATAAAAAATAGCTCTGCCATAGTGCACCATATGCTATTAAGCACCGGTGCATATAATTAGGTAGCACACTAGTGGATTTGGATATTATAGACGCATCGTTAAAAAACATCTGCTAAAACATCCTCTCGCCCAACTCCAATAGTGACCTTTGCTACAAACAAATTTTTGGACTATTTTTAGGGGCTTCCGCAAAAACCTCCGCTAGAGGGACTTTTACTTGTAGTGATAGGAGGTTAAGTGGATGACCAAATCACTGTGGTGCTTGTTGGATAGATGTTAAACCACTTAGACAGGGAAACCTGAGCCACTATGGTGCTTGTTGGAAAGCTGTTAAACCACCTACTACAAAGCCCTACAATGCTTGCTACGAAAAGAAAATTGTTAAACTACTTGAGTAGTGTACCCAATCTCCTAGATTGAGCAATATCCCATTTTGACCTTGGGTGAATCCCTGTTATTGAACTCATAGAAGTAAGTGAGTCACTATGTTGCATATTGCCAAAGGTTAGTTGTTAAACCATTAAGACAGTGGACTCCATCTTGTGGGTGTCTACCAAGCTTTGGTGTGAAATTCTTGAGCAAACATTCCCTCAGACTTTCGATGTGGCTCGAGGGTGGTCAAATGCAAGAAAGTTGATGTGTAGTTGGCCTATGGTTGGGTGGAGAGTGGAAGCTCCTCCTTTAGTTGCTCACCATCTTATCATACTTAGATAATTTTAATGAAACTTTGTGTTGAGTTATAAATTGTAATGTTTTATGAATGCACATGTTTGGAATGGGCTCATGGATAATCATGAAAGCTATTAACTTCTGAATTAGTACATACCTTCATTATGCTCGTACTCTTTACGTTGTTCTATTTTCTAAGGAAATTGATAATCGATTAGATAATGTTGATATAGGTTGTGATTATCATCAATGTATCAGACTATGTGCAATGTTTCCTCCAATGAAGTAATGGGTATGAGTCATAGCTCAACCTATTTGATGGAACAATAACTATAGTTCTCCTAGAGCAGTTGGGTAACTCGGTGTGTCCCCTATTACTTAATGGGTCGATTAAAATCCCATATTATGTTTAACCAATCTGTAATAGAGTTGTAAAGCTAAACGTGACCTCTCAGATCAAATTGACAAAGGATAAATTGAGAACCATTTCCCTTCACCTTTTCTTATAGCTGCATCTTGGCTTGGCAATAATGTTCTCTATTGCCAGGTAAGAAATTTAGTATGCGATAGAGCATTGTGATGGGGATATTGGCTACCGCTCACTGCCAACACCTTGTGCCTTAATGCTTTGTAACAAGTGAGCGATAAAGAGTAAGGAAATTCGACTATGATTCCAGTAGTGGAACACTGTCATCAAGCCACCTCCATTATTAAGACCCTTGACACTTTTTTAAACCATAACTGGGAAGTCGACAAAGAGCAAGCTAATTCGACCATGGTTCCAACAGTGGGATCTTATCGTCAGGCCATTGCCCCTACCAAGACCCTTGGCACTTTATCAAACCATGTATCAAGGAAGCTAATGAAGAGTTAGTCGATTTGGCCGAGGTTCTGGCTTGTAGAACCATGAGGTCATACCACTGCCATTGTCGAGATCCCTAGTGCTTCACGATCTTGCTGATGGGCAGGCGAAAAGGACTTGGATGATCTATCCATGGTTCTGACCGTGGAACTTTATCCACCGAGAGACCGTTATCATCATCCAGCTTTGTGTGTTGGTTAATTTATAAATGGAATGGTAGATGGAAGGTTGGGTCCATCCAATCATGGTTCCCACTATGGAACCCTGCCACTAGGATACCACTATCGTTGTGCTTCTTACACTGATTAATGTTGAATGTGGGTGATGTCAATGATGATGCCAGTCAATCCAAGCATGGTTCTGGCATGGAACCATGTCATTTCCCACCATCGAGTTTTGTGGCGTCTTATGAAACCATGATCACGAGCATGCCAATAATAGAGCGACAAATCCGACCGTTGTTCTAGCATGGAACCCTACCACTGACCACCACTCATTGTTGAGTCCCTAGGCGCTTGTTATACCTTATAGACAATTGTCAAGCACTGAATCGACGATCGAGAGCAATCACAGGCCCTCCCTCATGGTCGATGTTTAATGAAAAGGTTGGGGTTGCAGATGGGATTGGTGCAAATCCACCCTCCTTTAATCAAGGTTGGAGATTAATTGTGCCCCCCATTCCCAAGTCTGAAACCACCATGGGGAGGCACCATGTTACCAACAGTGTGGTTGAGGAGTTAGGCGACGAGTACGTTGTGAAGCAACCACTCCAATGTGACATGGATCCGACCCAACAACATAAGTGCTTGTGGACGACTCATGGATGATGTGGTTGTGCCATTGTGGCCTGGCGAAGGCCATGTGGGTGCCATGTGGCACCCTTGTGATGACATGACTTCTTTGAATAGGTCAAACTTCTAATGAGCATAACTTTTTTATCAATGACTCAGATTGAGATAAAATGTATGTCTTCAGAAAGCTCTCCACGAGTTGATCACAATGACGGTGCCAAGATTAAATTCCACAAAATTTCAAAAAATGACGTTTTTTGGTAATCTCGTCTTCATAATAGACCTTGGAGATTGGGTCAAATAAGAAGTCCTTTAAAAGAGGTGATTACACCCTCCCCGATCTACCACCCCAAACCAATTCTTATAAATTACAACATGGAACAATGATAATTTATCATCTTTATGAAATTTTTAGTATTTTATGAACAAATTTTAAAGATATAGACAATTTTCCTCCTACGGAATCCTAAAATCATATAAAAAATAAAATTTTGTTATATATATGATTCACTATGGCTAATATTTATTTCTATGTATAAGATTAAAATTAAATGCTGTTAAGAAAAACATATGATTATATCAATAGAAGAATTCATTACATTTTTAAATTAATTTGTTAATAAATTTTATAATAAAAATTATAATTTTTAGTATTCTGCTATCTATGTGAGAATAGGAACATCGAGGATGAAAACCACTTCCTCTTAGAGTACCCCGCGTACAATTGCATAAAATCTCAGTTTCATAATCTTTGTCGCAACACTGACCTTCCTAGCCTTTTACAATGTCAAAATTATAGTGAGCTCGGGAGGCTTCTCCAAACTTTTTGATCATAGGAATAAAATCTTAAATCAAACTAAAACTCTGTTTCTTTAGGTCTGATAGACCAAGTTCGGTCTCAACAGACGTTTACCATCATCATCATTTTCATTATGAAAAAACTAAATTTAATTAATTAAATTATAATTTTTATGATATTTAATTTTTTTTTTTTTATTGTTTTGATTTTTATCAATAAACTTTACAAGAACACAAAATTCAAAATTCAGGTGTATAATAATCTTAATTTGATTTTATTCTATTGTATTACAAATAGTCTAAAATCTTAAAATCTCTAACCCATCCTCTTGAATTTGTTGTAGCTATTACTCAACCAAAAAGAATATCATCGAGTCTCTTTTTACTCTATTTAAATAATTTGTTTATAGTCTAAATACTAAGTATGACATGAGGTCTCATGGAAGTTCTAGAAGTTCATTTGACTTTAATAAAGAGATTGAAAAAAGCAAATTGAAATTGAAATTGAAATTTGCTAAATTGAAATTTCATAATTATTTATATATATATTTTTAATAAGAATTTTACAAATTATATTTTGGAGGTTAACATTTATATATTTAGAAATTAAGAAAGAAAATTATAGGTTGGATAGATCAATTTGGTTTTAGTGAACAACGACCACCATCATTATCATCATCATGAAATATAGATAATGAGTTTGATCATATTAATAATGATAATAATAATCTAAAATCATGACAAAACTAAACATCAAGTTGATAAATAAAAATCTATATAATAATTTAAATATTAAAATATCTCATTTCAATTTACACACATTTTTTTCCTTTTTTTTAATGTTATGAAAACTTTTTTTTGAAAAAACAAAATATCTCATTTCAATTTACATATATATATTTTAATTGTATGAAAACCTTTTCTAAGGAAAAAAACACACTTGCTTAGCATTGAAAATAACCATAAATTATAATTCTTTTTAAACTAAAACAAAAAACACATTTTTTTTTAACTGTAAAAAATAAATAAAAACACACTTGATTCCTTATTAAATATAAAAAATTACTATAAATATATTTTTAATACATATATTATTAAAAAATAATTTAACCATCTGGATTTTATTCTTCCTTTTTTCCTTCGATTATAAAAACATTTACACATCTCATTATACAACCACATATTGCGATAATTTATTACACATTAAGATTGCCATCCTACACATTAGAAAAAAGAGTCATGTGAACTCTAAATATGGTTAGAAAAATGTCTTTATTACAATTAATGCTTTTAGAGTTTGATACGGAAAAAATGGTTTAATAGATGTTTTGAGAAGGAATTGTGAGTAGGAATTTGTTTTTAAGATGATTCAGTCAGGGAAGATTTGCAACTAATTTTTTAATTAATATTTTTTTAATATTTTTTTTGTGGGTAAGAATATTATTGGTTGTTATTTGTAAAAGTAAATTTACTTATTATTGTTATTTAAGGAAATTTATAACACTTATAATAATTATCTACTTGTGATTTGTAAGGGGGTAAGTTTTTACTCCTAGATGCTTCAAGTCTTGCATCTATTAACCTTTTTTATATACTAGAAAAACAAACCGTTAATCAAATAAAAATAGTTTTAGAATATACTCCAAATCCACTAGCTAATTCTTTTAGATTATTTGAAACTAATTTCGGAAGAAATCACATTGGTAGATTTAGGTAGACCTAAGTCTACCAATGTTTAGGTAGACCTAAGTCTACCAATGTGATTTCTTCCGAAATTAGTTTCAAATAATCCAAATATAGATCACATAAGCTTAAATATGAATAATTCTTCTCATTAAAAAATTGAAATAAAATAAAATAATATAATATGTGTAAATAATAGTAATAAATTAAATAAAAAATAAATATTAAAATCTATAATATAAAATTAAAAAAATAATTTATTATACTATAAAATAAATTTAATAAAATTTATTTACACTTAAAAAAATATCATTTTTTGTAAGTTTGACATGAATACATTTTCATTATATCCAATATATCATCTCGATTAAGTAGAAAATTAAACAAATAACTTCACATTAAAAAAACTTTAACATAACAGTTAATCACCATCTATCCAGAATCCCAAAAACTAAAAATCATTATTTTAAAAATATTCATAAAATAATAATTTTATTACACATAATTAATTGATTACACAAAACTTTCTCCTTTCTGCCTTTTTTTAGATAGAGGAGAAAGTTATTACAAATAAAATAACAAAACAAATAATAAATATAGTTATGTTCTAACATGCTCAAGTACCTTATTTATTTATTTAACTATAAAATCTTCCATACCATTTAAGTAATAATAAAACTAACATTAAAATAATTCATATGCTCCTTAACAATACGAAGGTCTGAACTTTGATTTCATATCATTCACATGATCCTGGAATTAGAATCCAAATTGCATAAACAAAATGAAAAAGTTTGCACACGTGGCAATAGCCAAACACTTGTATAATATTACGTGTAGTTTGAGACCTATCCACGTGTCAATTTTACATTTGGCAAAACCCTTACAGGAGCCAAAACGTGAGCTTGTGCCCTTGTTCTCCAGAGCAGAGAAACCCTCTACTCATTCATCGAAACCCTACGACGTTGGGAGCACGTGACCCGATAAGCAACCATAAAAAGTTTCTCCCAGCATTAAAATATGAACACGGTTGACTGTGAACACGGTTGGGAGCATTGGGCACATCGAAATTTTCTCAATTCATTATTATACAGTCCTAAAAAGGTAGGAGGGGGTGGCTCAACTTCCTTCTTAAACAAAAATTGAAAGGGCTTCTAAATTCTAACCTACCATAACCTTCCCAAATCACAATAATAATGAACTTGTAGAAGAGAGTAATCACAACAACAGCTACTCAGCATCTGCAACAGGATTCCTTGCAACACTTGTCTTGTGATGCCCAAATACTAAATTCATCTACTCCATCCACCTTTGCATGACACAATCTTCGCACAAACTGCTGGATTTGCAATTGCATTCAGGGGAGTTGTGGTTCTCGTGTCTGAATATATACCTGCTTTGGTGTATGGAACGCATCACCCTGCAGTAAATCAAATAATTCCCAGGCTTCTCAGGACAGGGCAATGGCGGGCTCCGCACTTGCAGGCATGACTGCTTCTTTATCCATAGCTGGATTCGAACCCAGTCGAGGAACTTGCAGTCGTTCGATTTCTAGATTTGATGGTCTCAGAGCTGCTGAAGCTGAGCTCGCTGATGTTTCTCTGCTCTTGGGCGTTCGGCCTAACAGGCTATCTCGTGCTGGTGAGTCGGCATTGTATTATTTTTCCTTTGTGGGTGCAATTTTTATGGCAAAAATCGAAAAAATCTGTGTCGTGGGTATAGCTTATTCCCAGATTTACTACGTGGGTATTGTATTTTTTTCAAATTTGCTTTGTGGATGTTAGATTTTCCAAATCAAATTCCTTTTTTGTAGTTATCGCTCTTTTCTTTGGCTATTACATCAGTATCCAGTAGTTAATAGGAGTTTCCCGCCCGAAACGAGCGAGGAATAGGTGGGACCTAATCAGTCTCATGCGTCCGAGAAACTTGAACTGATCCAGGTACAAGAATCTAAGGGTAGTCTATCCCGGGTAATCCAAGGTAGCTGATAGTGATTTCATTTTTCCTACTAAATTTTGCTTCGTATGTAATTTTTAAAAATTTCCAAAAGTTTAATGCAGAGCTGCTGCGATCCCTCTGCATGAGTCCTGAATACTGGTTCGTAGATATGTGATCAGTGCAACTGGCTGTTACTGGTTATGGCCTGTTGACTTATATGATAGATTCGACCGGAAAGTTTGAGGTTGGGATTCCCATTTTGCCTCAAGGGTTTGATAGAGGTGTGCACATTCAATAGCCTGATGGGGGTCATGTCAATCTAAAATCCCTGAATGTACAGTAAATGGATGCTCTAATCTCAACTTTTTTGGAGGAAGTGGTTGCATGCTGTACACCTATGGGGACAGGGTAGACCTTTTAAGTGAAACCACCATCTCGGTTTTTGCAATCAGGTTGTTATTTGTTGATAAACATTGCTTTCGTTCTGCATTATAGGCATATGAACTCAGTTCCCTGAAACGAGTTCTCAATTTCATAGTGAGGTAGATTTACTATGTTAATTTGAGCCTGGAATTTGATGTTCCGATTGCCTGCCTGCAAATCAAGTCATAAATTGTGGGCATATAGCTACAGATCTCTATATTAGAGGTTAAGGTGGATGTCAAAATCAATCAGTTTGGCAAATGTCTTCTAATGACATCAATCTCCATATATTGTTATCCTCTAAATCCATGGGTAGTTTGTAATAAGAGTTCAGAATATATCTTCGAATCGAAAGAGCTCCCTTGTTTTCTTCATTGCCCAAAGCCCTTGGTTGAGTGGTTATGAGCAGCTTTATTGTTATCCATAGCTTCAATAAACATAGTCACATTCCTTGCACATGCGAGTTCATAAGGCCCACTGCCATGCAGGATGTACCTTAGTGTGTGAAACTGTGGTTTTAATTTCTAAGTGATTTCTGATGATATGGTTTCTCTCTTTGGCCGAGTCTTAAGAAGTGTCAATGCAAGCGTAGGCTGGGAAATGTCCTTCAAACTTCCAAAATATCTTATATTCTGATTTCATTATCCATAGATGAGATCTGTAGCTAGGGACAAAATAGTGTTTGTTGTGTTTGACACACCAAGTAGTTATTCAAAAAGAGGTTGGACGACATTACTCTGTCAAATCAGTTATATTATTTGGCTGTGAAAATGAATGTAAAAATGGCAACCCTGTTAATCAACTGCAGATTTTTGGCAGTTGTCAATAAGTCCTATTAATTGTGTCTCCTGGTATACTATAAATACCAGATTCGGGTTAGCTTATGATTTTCATTTTCTTAAAGATCTTTATATATTTATTTCACATGGATCTTTTTTGCTTATTGACAATGATATAAGACCACTACCGGTAAATAGCGTTATAGGTTGCATATGATTTTGACCATTGTTCTTTAATAACAGTTTGCTGTGGTTGTTGTTCATACAGGTCCCAAGACCGGCGTCCGAGCCATGTTACTTCCTTCAGTCAATGCCCTTAACAGAGAAAAAGATCCTAAAAAGAGAGTGGTTATTACAGGCATGGGGCTAGTTTCTGTTTTCGGAAATAATGTTGACACATATTATGAAAGACTCCTGGAAGGTCAAAGTGGGATTGCCCCTATAGACCGCTTTGATGCTTCAAAGTTTCCCACAAGATTTGGAGGACAGATTCGGGGATTCTCATCTGAGGGTTATATTGATCCAAAGAATGACCGTCGTCTGGATGATTGTATTAGATATTGCCTGGTTAGTGGGCAAAAGGCACTTGAAGATGCAGATCTGGGAAAGGATAAAATAAATAAGGTATGGGATAGGTGAAGGCTCACTCAGGTTTTGAGGTTTGACATCATTATATTCAACTAATGACAGATTAGTTCTGGAAATTTTCTCATTATTTTAGTTCCAAACGATATGTGGTTGGATTCTCATTAAACTACGTTTAATTTGCTAATGGGATATGATATGATTTTCAGCAATGGCTTTACCATAACAATTGAAAGGGTGTGACAAGATTGCAGCTAAAATTAGCCTCAATGTTGTCTCACATAAGTTTCTTTTTTGGGTAGAAAAAAATTATTAACAAGAGCTGAATATAAGAGTAACAAAGCTAAATAACAATAAACATAAGAATCACAACACCTGTTAGGGCAAGCCTCCTTGAATTTCTTACAGTGTGAATGTTGACATAACTAGGGTCTGTTCCATGTTTAGATATTATTTGACAGCTTCTGGCTTCCCCTTTCTTTTGTGGAGAGTGGATTTAATTACTTCTGATGGTACTTGGGTTTCAGGAGTTCTTCCCGGTCGTCTTTTTGGTAATTTAGGTGTTTGGGCAGTGTTTCAAGTATCTATGGTTTCTCGCAATATTTCTGTATTCTCCTGAATTATTCAGGTTGCCAATCTGTTTGATATTTTGTGAGTTTTTCAGGTCCAAGTTTATTCTTACCAATATTTTTGATAACTTCTGATATTTTCTCTGATATTTCCAATAAATTTATTTTTGGACCCTCATTGAATTCTGTGAAACGATATTTACAACAGTACTTTTGGGGTACCTCAATGGGCTGCAGACACACTCTTTGATAATCCCTGGATGTCATCTATTAGTGCCTTTGATTAAGCCTTTTGAGGTGTATCCTGAGAGCTTTTCCCTTTATGACATTGGCTCCTTTATTACTCTGGTTTCCAATCCAAGTTGATTTTTCCTTCTTCACTTTTTGAGAATCTTCCTATCCACTGCTGGGTGGCTAGACAGTGCCTTTTTCCATGAATTTAGCTAGGATGGTGTCTTGGGACAATTCATTAGGAGATGGTCTAACCCATGACAAATACAGCATGTCGAGGCAGTATTTTCATATTTTATTGTTTGGGTTGAAAGGGTGCAATACAGGATCCAAATGGTGTTTCCTCCCCATGGCATTAGATGGTGGGAGAGTGCAGCTCCATCAATCTTATGCTCCCCGCATGATCATACAGCCAGGTCCAGTAAGCCCCGGTCACTCTCCAGATGATATCATGGGCCCTTGCATGGGCCCTTTCATAGTGATACTCTGACAGTGAGCCTGCATCTTGGTCCCCTCTCATGTCCTTGGCTACCAGGTCCAGCAGGCCTCGACATTCTCTCTCTTTTGCTCTGCATCAATATCCTCAGTCTCTGGCATTCTTAATGTATCATTGTACACGCACTAGCTTATCATTTGGCTAGACTCTTAGTTTATATCTTTTTGTTTTTCGCTAGGCAGTTATCCTTTATCATTTGTATCAGCATTGATCTAGGAGTTGCTCTTGCATTGCCACATTGTGCGTACACTAGCTGTACCTTCTAGTCCCATTGACCTGCTTTTCTGGTCATTTGATGGATGCTAAATTTTTTTTCTCATCTTATCTGACAGTTTTTTTTTCTAAGATCTAGTTCTACACATATCCTTGAACTCACTTTGATTAGTCAATAATTTGGCCATCACAGGTCAATCATCATTAGGGATTTAGACTTTTGGTATTAATTTGACCATTCATCCATATTAAAACCTTGGTCTTGAATTTGCCTGTCAACTTCTACAATATCAATATAATCTGCAGGATACAAATTATCTTGATCAGTTAGAGTTGGAATACCAGGAGATTCTTTTAAATGTCAACATGCTTGATAATTTTGATGGATTGACTTATCTATAGATGATTCTATGCCCAAACAACTGAGGATTTGTTGGTTTTTATTGGCAAGTGTTGTGCAGACATTCACTTGTTGAGACTCGAGAGAATCTTGACTTGATAATCGGCACACCATCATTTTTAATTTCGTAGATTGTTGGGAAACATCTTGTTGTGATGCACTTCACAAGTTTCACAATATTAAACAAGCCCAGAACTTCCCTTTCTCAATCCAGTCAAGTTTATTTGGGAAAAGGGAATGCCCAACTAAACACCTAAGGAAGGGGAATTCATGCTAAGTGAGCATGTTGGTCACATAGAAAATACTGTATTTCTTCTCATGTTTTCTTCAGGGACACACTATTGATTTTCATGCTTTCAATCTGCTGTTCTATTCAATTGTTTACGACCTTTGTTAATTTCCAACTACTGAGCTCTCTGAATGCTTTTATACAATTCTGGGAATTGTGAACCCTATATGCTCCTCTTAAGCTTTCATTAAGATCTACAACTAACCTCTGCTGTTGGTTTTTATCTGTTCTTGACACTTGTTAAAAATTAAAATATGACTATTCAGATCTTTAACTCCGCTGCCATAGTCTCAAATCGATTCCATATGTTGCAGCTTAATTTCCTTCAAACTTTTGAGTGGACAAGCACTGATCAACCATCAGATCTATAAAGGAAAGTTGAAAAGAGTTGCTGTATTATCTCTTTCTTGGTTATGCCTTCCTCAAATATCCCTTAGTTTAAATTTATGAGCCAATCTAGTGCTTGATCATCTAGAGAGGCTCCAGGTTCTACTATCTGTCTTGCCTTGTCATCCATTGATCTTGTTTTCCATATAGTCTTTAGACAAACCAATATTTCTTGGGATCAGGGTGACCCTTATATAGATATAGAGCTGTAACAACTTCAGGAGAATTTGCCATTGTATTTGATCTAAAATTGTAATTTCCGAAGACTTTACTAGGTCAGCAGTGTTCTTCAATTAAGGAAGGTTAAGGAAATTGTCTTCCAGTCCCACCTAGAGTCATACATTGGTTGATTTAGTTGTCGACCTGATATTTGACTTGACAAAGAAAAATAATTCAGTTGGCAAAAATTTTTGACTGAAGATAGGTCTTGAGTACATAGTACATACTCTTCTTAAAATTTGGTTTATTATGCTTTCATAATTGCTCCTTTCTTTTCTTAGCCCCTACTTACCTATTCCATCCCACGTAAACTTTTCTGCTCCAGGGTATAAAGGAGCTAGGAGCCATTAGTCAAATATTTTGCAATTTTTTTTAGAATTGTGGTTTTTTTGGATTTCTAAAAGCCTTTTGTCTTCTGTAAGCCGTCATTCCCAACATCTTATAGTGATTGTTCCTAATAGCTCAGTATTTTTAAAATCTTTTCAGATTTATTCCTTTGAAGGCTCTTCAACACGTCTTCTTTTCCCTAAGCATGTTTAAGTTGTAAATAGGTCATTTTGTGTGGGTCATTATTACCAGGCATTCATTTTCTCAGAAGTTATTCTAGTTATCAGCAACTTTCTTTCACTTTAATGATCAATCCCTTTTTTGTTTAATGTCCTCCAAAACCCTCTTTGTAGACAAGTTGTACTGCTTGGACATATAACCATAAGACCCGGTAGAACTCATTCACCATTACTTTGAAGTTCTCTTTCATCCCTCTTGTGAAAAGTGTTCCTTAACTTGTTCAAATCTGCACCTCAAAATTAGATTTCACAATTGATTCTATGTATGATGTTAATTGGAAATTTCCTTACCTTTTATTGCAAATCAAAACATCAATGTCCAGAATTGCTTGAGAAAATAGAGACTGATTCATTTTAAGCAAGCAAAACCTTATTAAGTGTGTCATGTCACAGAAGACATCTAAGGACCATTATGATCCCAGTCAACAATATAATTATTCTGAAGATCAAGAAGACTTAGAACAACATTCCCAAGATTCTGAAGATCAAGACCATGGTCAACAACATGATGAAAGTGATTTTGAAAATGGAACTAAATACACTCATGATCATGTTGAAGTGATTAAACTTTAAAAACAGCAAGAGGAAGACCTTGAATTAGATGACAATTTTCTTGGGCCTCTTTTCAGTGATTTACCTTCAAATACAACTCAGCATATTGAATTTCCAAATTTGATGATTTCGAAGATGCTTTATTTGGCACATCCATGAAGTTCTAATTTCTAATTATAAATTCCTTTTTCCAAGGAAAAAAAGCTTTATATTTGATATTTCATGCTTGAAATCAAAATATACATCAGCTTAGCCTTACGGCTCGTGACCAAGGTTCATAAGCAGTCTCTATCCTATCTGAATCTACTTATTACAGTCATCCATCAAAGCAGCAGTCTCTATCCTATCTGAATCTACTTATTACAGTCATCCATCAAAGCAGATTAGGTTCAAGTGCCCTTCATTCCTGTCATCAGTTCTTCAACAACAAGAACAGAGCAAGCCCTTAAACAGGTCCCACAGTAAACAATTTTCCCTAATTTCTGGCAAAACCTTGATTCGAGCTTGGATCAAAGGAGAAAAAGTGAGATACAATGGACAAAGAGCCCTACTTGTATTCTCATCAAGGTTCCTTCCTGCAGTGTAAGTGCTGACATAGCGAGGTGATGCTAAGTGTCAATTCACAACACCATTTGGTTCCTTTGCTCATCTTACTGATACTCTGTCTATTTCATGGCATTGCTGGCTCATATCATGAAAATTAATATTCTAACTTCATTCAGCCATTTGATGTAGTTTCTGCTTGTTTTCTACATATTCACTCCAGTTCACTCAAATTTTTCCAGATACGAGAGTGTGTTTATCCAGCAATGATGCTTTTTCTATCTGTCCAAAAGGAAACAGTTGCAACAGTTTAAGGAACCCATATTTTCCAAACTTCTGTGAATAAAAGGATGGTTAATTAAATGAGTCTTCCATTCCCACTTTGTGATGAATTAGCAGACCAATGTTTTTGCATATGGGAGAATTTTACAGGGAATATCAATAGGCATGTCCTCTCTTTATCTTTGTTTGCCCTTTTTGCCTAAACCTAAGGTACTTCTATCGTTATGGTGGTCCTCAAGTCCTAATAGGTACATCTGTTGTAATATTATTTGTTCTCATGTAATTATTAGGGTCATTAGTTAAATAATGATAGTGATGATGTTTGATGAGTTATCAGTCTTAATATCAGAAATGCCCCTATTACCTTGAGGAACATTTATGAAGGGTAATTGAAGGAAATATTAAAACGATAGTGTTTCTAGCCTATTAACAGGCACTCTCCATTGACAGAGTTATTAGATTTTTCAGGTGACACGGGCCTTAAGAATCTTCTGTGAGATTTCTATTGTATACTTGTGTTCTTTCTTGTCAATAGTCTGCTTCCACTTTTTATCTAGATTTTGTGCACCAACCACTTTTTCATGTGTTTGGTTCTTAGTTTTGGTGTATGCAGGTTATTTCCTCTCTTGATATGGGCTTTAATCTTTCCACTTTTTTGATCCTAATTTATTATGTTCAAATTAACAAGTTCTGTTACCTATATAAAATCTCGAGCTTTCTTTCAGTAGCAACCTTGGTTGGTTGAGGAAATATGTCAAGCTGCACCAACTACCAGAAGTCACAGGTAAGAACTAGCCATGCAAGTGATTGCTATAGGGGCATGCTATCCTCGGGTTCCTTGTTGTCTGCCATATGCTTTATTATCATATATTTTGGCTGAAATCTAATTGTCTTCTGTGCTTTTTTTGGAAATGAGTTTGGCGAAAAAATTAACTCTGGTCAATACCTAAGTAGCATGGGTACGTGTATCCAGGAGTTGGATTCTTTGTAACAAACAAGAAATGTACCTGCAACCTTACCCTGCAATACCCTGCAACACATTTCTGTATCCCACTGTACCTGGGCAGATTTGAAGATGTACCCTGATTTTGGGTATGTCAATGTTGCCATTAGCATGATTTTTTTAATAATTAAAAATTTCCAATAACGTTGCATTTTTTATGGGCCCCAACAAGAAACTCTAAAATGACTAGTTGTTGCCCCTTTTTATACCTTTAAACTCTAATTTCATGCTTACATGTATGTTTTCACTTTGTCTTGTGACCTTAGAAGAAACCAGCAGAGAAAAGAGGAAGTAGCACACTGATTATTTTTTTAATGCCACGAAATTGGTGACCATGCCAATGGTTCAATTTTAAACATTCTTTCCCATTATCGACATTCATCTCTCCCTTGGTTCCCACATTTCAGTTTTGTTTGAAGTTTCATGTTTTTTTGTCTGTTAGTTCCACACCATGTCTAGAAAGGGAAGGAATACCATTGATCAATGTTGAATCGTATATCAATTGATGAATGGTGGCACTGGAATGACTTGGATCTAAAAAATGAATTTCAATCATTTTCTAGGAGTTGTGCTTGCACTCCCACATTATATTCATACTGGTTCTACATTCAGTCCCATTGCCTACTTTTGTGGTCATTCATCGGGCATCAATAAAATTATTTTATCTTATATATGTACCCCTGACATACCCCTGTCCTGTGTTTCAAAAAGTGGTGTATCTGTACCAACACCCCCGTACCTGTATCCTTGTAACATAACATACAAGATACACCTTGTGAAGTATTTAAATGGTTTTATATCTCCACTGCTTCCTCGCACATTATATTCATACTGGTTGTACTATTCAGTCCCATTGACCTACTTTTGTGGTCATTTGTTGGGCATTAATAAAATTATTTTATCTTATATATGTACCCCTGTCCTGTGTTTCAAAAAGTGGTGTATCTGTACCAAGTTCCAACACACCCATAACTGTATCCGTGTAACGTAACATACAAGACACACCTTGTGAAGTATTTAAATAGTTTATATCTGCACTGCTTCCTAGTTCCTTGTATCAGGCTTTTTGTTAGGCCATTGACGGACCAACTGTGTACCTGTGCCTTTATCTGGGTCTAATCATTTTTCTTCAAACTTGAGAAGGATTCTGCTTGAATCTTTGGAGTTCAGTGTGATGATATCATTGGATATTTCGAATAATTTGATATGCCTTCAACTATACAATGGATTGGACATCTGATGAGGTTCAGCTGAGTCATGTAGCACTGCCTATGTGGTTATGGTTATGAATAGTATCAAAGCTTTGGATGGTATTTTGGGGCATACTGTTGAGTTCTTGATTGCAGTGAGAGTTGGCAGCAGATGGAAAGCTTGTAGACTTTGTTCTGTGATACTTTTCCTTGCTACTGTGAATAGCTTATGCAGGGTGAAGTTGTCCCTGATAGTGCTTGTGTTTATGTGCATCTCTTTAGTATTTATGTTCAGACATCAGGCTGACTGATTGGCTCTGTCTGGGAGACTTCTTATTGCTACTTCTTGTTCCATAGTTAGTTCTCGACTCTTTATCATGTCCCTGCAAAGGCCTAGTACTATGGTGAAACCACTTCTAATTTACATCCACGAAAAGCTGTTATTGATTTGCCATACACAGTGGTGAAGTTACATTGCTTTTGTTTTACCTAGCATTGTGCAAGTGGTCTATATTGGATTGCAACATTGCACCTATTTCAGGTTGTTATGCTCAAAATTCTACAGTCCTAAATTTGTTTGTATCATAATGGTGGGGATTTACTTTTTTTTGATCCATCTGTGCCGTCCTTCAAGAATCTGAGTGAAGATCACATTCTTCATTGAAGTGAAAAACTCAATTGAGTGCAACCTATGTTCTGATGCACAGTGAGCTAAATTACAGGTCTTATGATAACCCTACCTTGAATTTCATCTGTAGTGATATACCTCTTTGTTGCTTCTATTGTTTTGCATTATCGACACACCACCTTATAAACATTTTTTCCTAATAAGAATATTTTGTCCATCCTCTCAATTCATCTAAACCCGTTTCCATGCGCCTCATTTAGATATCATATTCATTTCTTGATTTGAACTTGTGCTCTTTTGGAACAAATTTCAGAGCAGTTTCTTATATTTCTATGATGTTCTCTGACTACTTGCTGAGAACTTGCCAGTATCTTGTAATGCCTAATTTTATTCCTCCAACAAAATACTGCAACAATCTTTCAATATGTTCTCATAATCACATGTTCCTCAATATTGATTTTTTAAACATCAGCCAACATCTTGCTTAGATAAGTGTTCAGCGATTTCTTCATTATTTAGAATTGAACTGAACTTCTTGCCCTTAATTGTTTTTTGTTCAGAGAAATACTTATATAAGTACATGTTAGAATTAGGACGTCAATCCTACTGGTCACATTAGGACCTATGTAAATATTTGTAATTGTGAATTGTCCTTGTGAATAAAATCAAATGAAGGACAAGATAGTCAATTAAGAATGTGATAGTTTATAGATATGAGAAGTTACCGGAAGTGAAAGGTCAAGAGAAATATGCTACAAATTGCACATCTTGCATGTAATTCACGGCTTTTCTGTTCCTCATTTTAGACAACAAACCTTTTAGCTCGTGGCATTTTGTGATCCTGTTCAATGTGCTCTATTTTACAACAATCATGGTATCTGAATCTTCAGCCATAGGAGAGTAAAGGAATGCTGTGGGTGAAGTCCAGGTATCACCTTTCTATATATATATATATATATATAAAGGCGATACCTGGACTTCACCCACAGCATTCCTCAATTCCTCTATTCTCAGAGTCTTCAGCCATCAGAAATAGAGGAATGCTGTGTGTGAAGTCCAGGTATCACCTATATATATATATATATATATATATATATATTGTCTTTTCCTTGCCACATTTGGCTTTTTAATTTGATCTACCCCAGATTTTATGAGTTTGTGTACCAGAAGCTTATAAGAGATTAGCAGAGTAGATTATGGCCATTGGAGGCCAGATTTTGTATATGTGATTGTGTAAACAAGCAGAAGGATGTTAAGAATGAATGCTCAGAATTGAGGTAATTGTTTTGTCACTGTGAGAAAGTGTTAATTTTAGGTATGTTCTATGCTGAATCCTGATAGCAAATTTACTTCAATTTTTCACATTAACTCAATATAAATTCCAAATTAGCAATCACATTTAGCATGATAGTAAATGCAGATAGAACATAAACATAAATCGCAGAAGACAAGCCAAGACAAGAGGACACAAGATGTGGCACCAGCCAGGGACAAACCCCAATGTGGAGAAAGTTAGAAACTCTTGATCAATTCTTTTTATATGTTCTTCAATAGTTCAGCAGAGAGAGAGATAGTACATATACATCAGAAGTCAACCTTTTGACTTATCTAAATAAGAGCAGAGATCATCTCTAAGAAGATGGCATATGAGGTAGCTGATCTGAGCTCAGGTGAAGGCATATTGCATCCACTGATCCTCCAAGGTGACTCCATCACTATGCTGCACTTCACTGTGCTGCACCCAATCATCATGCTGGACCTCATTACTATGCTGCACACATCAAACTGCTGCACCTTATCATCATGCTGCACCTCCCTGTGCTGGATCATCATGCTGTACCTCACTGTGCCCATCATGCTTATGCTACACTTTATCACCATGCCCATCATGTTGCATCCATCATGCCACAGCATTTATCATCATACTGCTGCATCCTACTAGCTGCACTCATGCTGCTGCAATATAATGCTGCTGCCATTTACACTATGTTGTTCCATGCACCTCACTGCGCCATGCTGCTGCATCCATCACATCATGCTGCACCCCTTTGGGGTATTCATCACTCCATGTTAACCCAACACGTGGCTCCCACAGGCTGCTCCGAATCTGATCTAAATCTGGTCAATATCCTTGACCCAACGCACCTCTAACACTGCTCCAAATCTGCTTGTCACTTTGCTGTTCCTGACTGTTCTGGTTAGGGCACCTGGGCATACTGATGTAGCCCTAAACTCCTCTCAACAGTCCTCGAACAGCCCTCCAAAAACTGCAAACTAGGCAAGGAGAGATGCTTCTCCTCCACGTTGAAGGTAAGGGCTCAAGACAACCCTCAAATCTGCCCACGCTAGCTTTGCTGTAGTGGTATGGCATGTGGCCTGCCACACAACACTACTGCTGCTCATGACACCCTCCAACAATGGTACAACCCATCCATTAGCCTTTAAACAAGCTAGCGTTCAGCTCCTAAGGCCTCGGCCTAGCACAACAAGCATCACGGCTTCCTACAACAGACTTCGGACCTTGTTCAACCCTTGAAACAGTCCTCCACCTTGACTGCGTTTAGGTCTCCACCTTGACTGTGTTTAGGGAAGCTTCAACATGACCACGTCTCAGTCAGCTTAATCATGACAGTGTCCTAGATCTAGGGCATGTAGAGCTAGGGTCATCTTCTAGGAGTTGCGTAGATCCTTCTTCCACATGGCAGCATCTAGGGCAGCTCTTCTTAGGGCAGCGTATCTCTTAGGATCTCTCCTCCCACCAAAACTCAAAGACAAGTGGAGAGGAAGAGATCACAAGAAGAGTGTGTGCAAATGACTAGCAAGCCACCTCTTTTTATGCTAAAATGTTGAGCACATGTGGGGGCAATTTGGTTGCTGGCCGACCTTGACGAATTGTCACATAACACAAATAAATTCATATCTCCATGAATACTTGTCGGAATCGGATGATCTTTAGATCAATCCTACACCTCTCGATGAGAGGAATCCAAGAAAAATATCAGCTGCCATAAATAAGATGACCCACATGGAGTATGGCTCTAGTTGCCAATTTTAACACTCCCTCTCAACTAGGGAGAACTCCATCTGCTAATCCATCTGTCAGACTGTACTATCTCTGCCATCAATGCCCTGCACTGCTCTGCTTTGCTGAACTATGAAGAAGAAGTGATCGAGAATGTATCATACCATCCTCTATTGACCCGAAGTCAATTCCAAATAACCGAGAGTGTCTCATACCACTCTTACTGACCCGAAGTCAGTCCCAATGAAGAGAGTGTGTCATACCACTCTTACTGATCCGAAATCAGTTCCAAATAAAGAGTGTATCATACCACTCTTACTGATATGAAATCAGTGCCAAAAGAGAGTGAGTTATATCACTCTTACTAACCCGAAGTCAGTGATCCTAGATCAATATTATCCTAGCATAGGGAGTACGGTAGATACACGATGCGTCCATCGGTACTATTATGGTCCCTATCCTCATTTCCCTACTCCTTGGCCAAATGAGAGGTACTTCCCATGAGTCCCAGACTGCATGGGTAGGATGTCTCAGCAGGAGAAGGATGAACCACTCATCCTGCCTACATGTCGCCAGGGGTATCCTAGGGGAAGGCTGAACCACTCACCCTGTACACAACAAATCACTAGGGGAAGGCTGAACCACTTACCCTATGATTGTGTCTCAGCAGGAGAAGGATGAACCACTCATCCTGCCTATATAGCAGACCACTAGGGGAAGGTTGAACCACTCACCCTATGGTTGCTCATCGCTCCAAGATGTACCCCCAAGCCCCCCGGAGCTCCCAGAGCTCAATGTTTCTCCACGACTCCTAGTTGTTCTCGGAAAGTCAAGAATTTGACCTTTCCCTGGGGTTTCGATAGAATATCGACGACCCGCACATCAATCCCAATGTGATGGAGCCTTCTTGCTCCTTGATGTACCATATCCCAGATAAAGTGGTATTTGATGTCTATATGCTTGCAACGATCATAGAACACGGGATTCCTCAACAATCGAATCCCCCTTTGGTTGTCACAGAAGATCACGATGGTATCCAACACGTGTCCAAACAGCTCACTGAAGAGCTTCCACAACCAAACAACTTCATAGGAGGCCATACTCACAGCTATGTATCCGGCCTCATCGGTGCTCAAAGCAGTCGACTTCTGCTTCCTGCTCATCCAGGATATCGAAGCAGAACCCAAAGAGAACCAGCACCCAGAAGTGCTCTTGCGATCCTCCACACTGCCTGCCTAATCAGCATCAAAATAATCATGCAGCTTCACATTTCCGGCAGTGTATCTCGATCCATGAGAGATTGTGCCCTGAAGATATCTCAAATGATTCTTGGCACCAATCCAGTGAGGCTCAACCATATATGAGCTCAACCTGCTAACTGCAAAACATATATCCGGACGAGAGTTCACCAAGAACATCAATGCTAGTATGGGTTTATGAAACTCAGAGGCATTTCCCAAATCAGGTCCGACATCACTACCGCATAACTTCTTAAAGTTAGGCTTCATTGAGGTAGTCACAGGCTTGCAGTTCACCATTCCAAATCCAGAATCCAACTCCCTCTTACTTTTGCAAATGAGAGGGTTTGCACCTGTCAGAAAGAGGTCGTCCTCATAAGGTGCTTGTATGAGAGGTCTATCATCCACAACCTTCAAACACTGGTTTGGATCGGCATCACTCCTAGTGAATCTCAGCTTCATCAGCTAGCTATCAATCCTCTCATATCAAGTCTGGGGTGATTGTTCTAAAACATAGAGAGCTTTCTTCAACCTGCAATGTGCATACATAGATTCCTGATCATGAATCTCAAACCCCTCGGGTTGTTCCAAATCTGTGGACTTGCTACATGAGGGGAATGGTCCCCTTTTAAGTTTTCCTTCGGTACATCTCGGACATGTACCTCCATGCTCTTCTTGAATTTAGGCATCCCTGTCACCATCTGTCTCACATCGGGTAGGGCCCCACAATGAAGATGGGCGGGCCTCCGATGCCATAGAAGAGATGTGTCACATGACATGGTCCCCAATGGACTTCCTGCAACTTGATACAAATTGCCAACCTGAACCCATGAGTAAAAGCATCTTGAAAATTTCCATTTTCAAGCACGTACCTTTCCATCGATGAATGCCACCTTGAAACCTTTGACTTCCATTGCCGAAATGGACACTAGGTTCTTCTTGAGATCAGGTACATAAAGAACGTGCTACCCTCATTCTTGAAGGGTAGCATTCCCTACACCCTTTCCGGGATAGGTGGCATCGTCTCCAAGAATAATCTCCATGATTGTCTCCTTCTCTATCAAATTAGAGAGAGCTTCCTTCTATCCGATGAAGTGCCTTGAAGCACTACTATCAATAAGTCAGATTCCAAAGAGTCTAGAGGAGAAGTAATGGAGAGAGCCAATATAAGATAATACTTCTTTAGAAACAACATTTGATTCTTCATACTTGGAGTTCCTTGCGTTCTTTGAAGAGTTGGCCATTTCCTTGATGACCTGCATTCCTTTTTCCTTTGCCATTGTACCTGTCATTCCTTCAATCATTGAAGATGCCCCTGGAATCATTGTTATCATCATCAAGTGATGTGTCCCTTCTATTCGGACACTCCTTCGCATAATGGCCAAACTTATTGCAAGCAAGGCATCTGCCTTTCCTTCTTCTTAGATCCGGACTTGCCATTGAAGTGACCTGCAGGTAGGCCACCAGATGCTTCTGCTGTGCCACTTCGATAATTTTCATAGCTTCGATTTCACCCTTGGTGAATTGTTGTTTGTGCATTACGCAAGAAAAGTGGAGGTGTTGAAGACATATCACATGAATATTTGCAAAAATAATAGAGTACAATGAAGATTTTGTTTGAGTTAGGGTGATATCATCATCAATATGATTTAAACTTTTAATACAATCTTAAAGAGCTTAACCCACTGCACAACAACACTAGATATGTGTGGGTTCTTACTGCCAAATATGCAATAGATGCAGTGTTCGAATGATTTATCTTGGATGATTACAAATGAGGTTTACATACCTCTTATAAATAGGTGTTATGGTAACTTTGACAGAGTCCCTAAACCTAGGTGTGGACCACTAGGGCCTACAACTAATCTAGTAACAAACCATGTGACAATAGGCCAACCATTAAGGGTTGACCATCATAACCCCATGGGACCACAGGGCACCCTTTGAACTATCACACACAGATAAATTTGAAAACATAAACTAACAGATTTAATTTGTTTAAAAATCTTTTTATAGTTTTAAGCAATTCAATTTTTATTGTGTATAGCCTGTTGGAATCTTCCCCTATCAACTAAGCATTTGATCACATGTATGTTCCATTTTAAAGGGTTTTATGTCTCAGTCTGCTAAAAGAGGCTGAGGAATATTTTTGAGTAAGAGACAATTTTCAACATACCCAACCAATGGATGGCAGGAATCTCATCACCAACTTCTTATCCACCTTGGGTGTTAGGGGAGCTGATGGTTGACAGCACTTTGGGTTATGGCTTCTTCATTGGTACCCTTTGGATCCTTGCTCATCTTGTTCTTCTGGTCATCCTTGTGTTTCATTGAATCTCCTTAAATCTTCTTTTTTTTCTCTTGCTTTCTCCCCACGTTTCTCTAGTGTTGTTTTTGGCACTTTCCAAGTTTCCATGTACTACTATATTTTATTTTTATTTTTTATTCTTATTTTATAAGTTCTATAAGATATACATTGGCACTCCCAATAATTTACCAATTTTTGTTCTTTTTACAGTCCTATCGGGCAACTTTGGCAACTAGTGGACATAAATATATAAATCACATTAAATATACATTTCCCTACCACCCTCCTTACTTTCACGAGCCACCATTTACTATTATACAGTATAGACTGTAAGGAAGATGTACAATATTAAGAGTAAGCAGGTCTACCATGTGAAATTTCATGGACATTGACGGCAATCACATGATTCTGTTGGGATGTGTTTCATGTCAGTCTGCTCTGCTCCGGACATAAGCTGTATTGTCAACATTCTGCTCGGCGTTTTTAACTTTTTTCATATCAACAATTGCAGGTTTCTTCTGTCTATTTAGTCATGTCTGCTAAGCTATTTTATGGTGCATGATATACTTGAGTCCATCTGAGATTGGCTGAAATATCAGCTATATTAAACAGTCTATTTTTCAGTCACATATACTTATGAACTTTAGTAGTTGGCAGTATCCGTGACGGCTGGTCATGTTTTATGTTCTTTATGGCATAGGAAAGTACATTTTTGATGTCACATAGATGTGCTTATATGCATATTCTATTACATTCCGTGTTAACATAAGTTGTGCTTTTGCTTATGACTTAGAATTTCATAATATCTGATCAGTATTATTCTTGCAGATTGATAAGGAGCGAGCTGGTGTACTAGTAGGCAGTGGAATGGGTGGGCTAAAAGTTTTTTCTGATGGAGTACAGGCTCTTATAGACAAAGGATACAGGAAAATAACACCCTTTTTTATACCATATGCAATTACCAACATGGGCTCTGCATTGCTTGGCATTGAAGTAGGATTCATGGGTCCAAATTATTCTATATCAACAGCATGTGCTACATCCAACTATTGCTTCTATGCAGCTGCAAATCATATTCGCAGAGGTGAGGCAGATATCATGCTAGCTGGTGGTACTGAAGCAGCAATTATTCCCATTGGTTTGGGTGGGTTTGTTGCATGCCGAGCCTTATCTCAGAGAAATGATGATCCTAAGTCTGCCTCAAGGCCCTGGGACAAAGACCGAGATGGCTTTGTCATGGGTGAAGGTGCAGGCGTGTTGGTAAGTTTAGAATGACAAACATTTTTCAGTTAGTGTTCTGAGTGTTATATCTTTATTTGGTGTTTAGCTATTTGCCTGTCATCTGTGCCCCAATCCACTTATTACATAATCTTGATGGAGATGCAATATTTTAACATAAATGCGGACAGAGAGATGCTCCAGTGTTTGATTCCAAACTATGTGAAGATTCTGTCTTCTGCATTATGATTTATTTAGACCGAACAAATAGAGGGAATAGTCTAGTTACAGTCAGTTATACATACCTAGTACTGTTATCATAAATTTCTATTGGGTGTTGAATTGTGTTTCTTTCGTCTTGTATTTCTTATGACATAATTCTATAAATCCACGGCTTGTGTGCATTAGTGCACTTGGCTCTAGGTGGTTTCTGTTGCTTGAAGACTGAAAATTCTTGCCCAATGTGATTATGTCCTGGTTCGTAAATAATAAATTTACCATTTCAGTCGAAGACTTCAGCTAATTTCATAGTTTCTTCACAGGTTATGGAGAGCTTGGAACATGCAAAGAAGAGAGGTGCTCCAATTCTTGCTGAATATCTTGGTGGAGCTATTAACTGTGATGCTTATCACATGACAGACCCAAGGGCTGATGGCCTTGGTGTCTCATCATGTATTGAGAGGAGTCTTATTGATGCAGGGGTGTCACCAGAAGAGGTGCATTTCTTGTTTCCTATAAACTGGAGTTTGCATTTGTTTATGTTATACTGTATGTATCTGTCATGAATGGGCAAGAATTTTCAATCTGGGTATTCTTTAACTGTATGTATAATGCTTGATTGTCCATACAGGTGAATTATATAAATGCCCATGCCACATCAACTCTTGCAGGTGACTTGGCTGAGGTTAATGCCATCAAGAGTGTGTTCAAAAACACATCTGGAATAAAAATAAATGCAACTAAGGTTAGTAATCACATTCGAGTAGATGTAAGCTTTTGCATACCCTCCTGTCTTTGGATTTGATTCAGATAACTGGAAGGCACACCCTTGTTTATAGAAACAATATTTAGGATGTTTTGCTTTCCTTTGTTGACCACATTACAGGCGTTAACTTTTATCTAACCATTTATACCTTACAGTCTATGATAGGGCACTGTCTAGGTGCAGCTGGTGGGCTAGAAGCCATTGCCACTGTCAAAGCCATCAATACTGGTTGGCTGCATCCATCGATAAATCAATTTGTAAGAGTTACTTTGTTTGTTATTCTAAAGCAGAAGTATCGCTGTTATGGTAAAAGTTTTTAGCGAACATAATATTGAAACCCATCAAGAATTTGATTCTATTTTGTTATGTGTCAGAACCCAGAACCCGCGGTGGAATTTGATACTGTTCCTAACGTAAAGAAGCAGCACGAAGTAAATGTTGGTATGTTTCAGTTGAGCTTTAAACTTTATAATATTGCTTTGATGATGAAGGTTTATCCATCAGAGGAGTTGAACCTGAAAATATAAGTGTTTGTGTCATCGATAGTCATTTAGTCATTTTTGGTCTAAACGGAGAATGCAAATATGTTCAATTATCATGACAAACTTTAAAATTTGATGTAAAATGAATGCTGCATAAGTACAGGTGTAATTTTAACTTGAGTTATGATTCAGCTGTAGTTGCATTTATATGGAAACTATGTTTCTATATCATCTTATTTCTATAACATCTAACTAGCCATTGCATGTTTTGCAGCTATTTCAAACTCGTTTGGTTTTGGGGGGCATAATTCAGTTGTAGTGTTCGCACCCTATCGACAGTGAGAACACATAGCGTTGTTTATTGTTTGAAAATAGTCCATGGAGCAGATGCAATCTTTAAAAAATGAGAGAGCATTTCATTTGATTCTTTTATGCTACTGAAACTGCAAGAGGTTTCCCATTATTAATTGGAAACCTCTGTTGTGAAATAAATTTTAATTGACATAAAAAGTTCAGATTGGGAGCAGAAATATTGGTGTCAGAGTAGCAGTTGGATTCATTCTTCAATCAAGAGAGAATATGTTATTCTCTTCATTTTATCTTTAGTATAACGTCTTCATCCTATCATTATGACATTTAGGATCAGCAGGGGTTCAAATCTTCCTCAAATTTTGGCCATCATATTTTTCATATTTCACATGCAAGAAAAGGGTTTCCTAGTAACATTATTTCACCTGCAAGAAAATGGTTTACTAGTAAGAATATTTCAAATGATGTGTATGCTTTACTAGTAAGAGTGATCGAATAGAGAATCCAATGTATGACTTTTTATTGTCGTGATGTTTCTCATATGACTGAGCTGTTAAAATTTGTCAGGTGCAGAGCTAGAGTATTCAGTGGTAATGTTTTCCTGTTTCTTGGGGGCTCGTGACTCTTGTATCAGAATTATTTTAATTGTTGAGTTTATTTTTTTTCAATTAAATACTACTCATCAGACTCGGAAAATCTATCTCAAATTGCAAAAGTAACAATAAAGATTCTCGAGTCATTTTTTGCATTCCATATTTGTGTGTACAATTTTTGGTTTGTTCTCTGTTTCTTTCCATTTTTCCGATAGCTCTACTCATTGTTAAACATCTGAGGATTGTTTCTGTCGCCATTTAGCTTGTGATCTCAACATGTAGTGAATTGTTGGTGCTTTTCCATACAACATTTGATATAAGTAGCCCAGAGATTTTAGTGCTTAACCCATGCTGCAAAGAAAACAAATCATAGAAACCATGTGTAAAATTTTCGTCTAATCATAGAAACCATCTGTAATTGTTATCTTTTGTGCTTGTTTTTGTTGAGCATACATTTTCAGATTTTGGACCTTGAATTGTACCATAGCATTCATTATGATGATGGTATATTCCAAGCCCTTAAAACTAAGGCTTATCGTCAAGAAAGTTGTGATGGCATATTCCAAGCCCTTAAAACTAAGGCTTATAGTCGACAAAGTTGTGTTTCAGGCTATCATCACTTTCTTGACAACATGTAGATTAATTTGATAATTTACATTGACTAATTTTAGGATCCTTTGACCATTGTTACAAGAAAATTTCAATCCCGGCTGTCACCGTTATCTCGACAACATATAAACTAATTTGATAATTTATATTGAATGATTTTAGGCTTTTGAGCATTGATGCAATAAATTTTGAGCCCAGGCTATCACCATTATTTTGACAACATATAGACTAATTTGATAATTTATATTGACTAATTTTATGAATTATGATCACTTGTGCAACTAGGTGGAGCTTAATGTGGGAAATTATAGGATGGTGCTTGAATTTAATCTTCCATATATAATTGGCTTCCTTGATAATGAAAATACAAATATCATTTTAACACCCCTCGCCAATGATTATTTTTCCTTTTTTTTTTGTTTAAATTTTTGAGATATCTATGAACCTTTCGTGTTTTTTTTGATAAATTGTGTTGTAATTATATCTGCACCTTTCATTTTTGTATGTATATTATCATACATCGGTTCTTGTCAATTTTGAATTTCTCTTAGAGACGAAACTTCGTATCCTTGTTTCGAACAGGAGAAACATGTCTATTGGATTGTTGAATTGAACTTTGATTATATAACACGAGTAGAACCTGTTTGTCACAAGCAAAGTCATCAAGAATCCTTGTATGCCAGATCGCCTCATGCACTAAATTCAAGCTGGGTAGATGATAATGGTATATATGCTAAATAGCCTTACACATTGAATAGCGTGTTTACATATATTCAAGCTGGGAAGATGATAACGGTACTGTAGCTTGCTGTTTTCCTTTTTTGTTCAAATGTTGGCAGCAGAGTACGAAAATTCACTATATCCAAATCCTTTCTACAAAACACCTTTTCAAATAATTCAGGACCTTTTTAACGACTTTCTCGTTGGGAAAAATTAAATACAAGGTCTTTCCTATGCACACACGCACATTAGAAAATAATCTATGCTTTTAAGTATGCACATGATATTCAAAGAAGCCCATCTTAGGTTTCCGAGTGCAAATATAGACGTTTCTTTTGCAAAACAGAATACAACATGATAACAACTAGTAGGAGACTGAAACTAGTATTTCAGAAACATGACAGCTTTCAAGTATACAAATGACATGCGATGAAATCGGACTAAAGATTTGTGAGTAGAATGTAGATCATCTATTAGCACAACAGAGCACAACAATATGGTAGGTGTTAGTAGTAGGCAACCAAGGAATTTGTAGCTCATAATCATGGCAGGTAATAATAACGATCCAAAGCAACATACACAAGATCTATAATACGTTCAATCATAAGGTCACTCAGATCTTATGTTGAATGTGCCATCATATAAATATTTGCAGTTTTAGGTCGTAAATGTTTAGGATTAATCATTTTGTAAGTTGCCACTGTTGATGGCATCCCTTTTGATGTTTTCAATGTGATTTGACTTGGCCTTTGTTTATGTTTGCATTACTTGTTAATGTCAATCATGCAGTTAGACACATATTCGGATGTGTTTGACTTGACCTTTGTTTATGTTTGCATTACTCGTTAATGTCAATCATGCGGTTAGACACACGAATATGGGGATTTGGTAACATTGTAAACCTTCAAATCCAGCAATCTCCCACTTAGCAACTTTACAAGTGTACTAATAATAAAGTTACTAATGTGTACCTCAGAATCATGACAACTTTCAAGTATGCACGACATTCTTTGAAACCGGAGTAAAGATTTGAGTATAAATGTAGACCTTTTGTTAGCAAAATAGAGCACAACAATATGATAAATACTAGTAATAAGGAACCATGGAATTTGTTTCTCATAATCATGGGGCAGGTTAATAATAAGGACACAGACACATCCACAAGATCTAAAACATGTTGAATCAAAAGGAGACACATCCACAAGATCTAAAACATGTTGAATCAAAAGGAGAGTGAGAGATCACTCATTGACGTTATGTTGAATGTGCACACATATATATATTTACTTGTGTTGTTTGGTAGTAAGTGTTAAGGAATAACCATCTTTTGAGTTGCCATTATTGAGGTTTTTTATGTTGATGTTTTCAATATGACTTTGACTTAATCCTTGTTTTAAGTTTGCATCAGTCATTAATGTCAATAAGACCATGTTGACACATGAATTTGGGGATTTGCTACCACTATAAGCGTCCAACTCCAACAATCTCCCATTTGGCAATTCAACAAGTTTATCATCAATAAAGTCACCAACACCATAGAATTTTATGGTGGCAACCCCCTCAACTTTCCCATCTTTGTTGAAGGGCAATTCAACTTCTTCACCACCATGTTCTTGGTGAGTGCATTCCCAACCATGTGATCAATATCACAATGGTTATTTTTTTAGGGCTAGACTTTGTTTGTTGTTTTTCCATGACCTTGGTGTTTGGGATAGAATCTTAAATCATCGATGCTACCAAACCAATGATCACAACGAAACTACTTTGCACAATGGAATATAAACAACAGTAAATCTACTAGTGCACAAAATATTGACAACTTTTTACAATTTTCAACCCAACTTCGTTATACTAATCAACATATAATACAACAGTCTAGGGCTCCTGTACTAGGGATAATGGCTTCATACATCCACTGATACAAGACACAAAACTAGGGCTTGGTGTCAGTTCATTGACAACCAATCTGCCCATACAAGATACACTAACCATCTCGCTAATGTAGCGCACTCTCTCAGCTCCTCTTGGTCGTACTCTGTACCTGCTCGGTCCTTCTGCTCCCGATGTGCATCTCCTTCCTATATCAATGCTCCAAGTCCATCTGGCCACTGAACCTCGACTATCTATCTGCTCACTAGTTGATCGTTCATCCATCAACGCATCAACACATCAAGACTCCTATTGAGTTGTTCACAGCTCCAGTTGTGAACAACTCTCAATCTGTCCACTGCTGCTCCTCAGCGACTCAAGGACTTCAACCCACTATGGTCTTCCTGCGCCGCTCCAATGAAGACCAACATAGGGCACAGAGGACCGCCACTTATCACTGCAAGATGTCCATCTCCCACAGTGAACACGAGCTACGAGCACTGCCCATCATTTGTTGTAGATGTCCTTCTCCACACACAAGTCTCGGCCTACTCAAACTGCTCTTGGTTGATCAAACCCTTGAGCTCAACTTTTACCACTCTAGCAACCATCTAGGTCCATGAAGATGGTGCACACTGGGAAACAACTTGGGCACTATCACGCTGTCCTCCGGAAGACCATAAGTAACCAATCCACGTCCACACTTGGTCCACTCTCACGCTGCCTTGCAACAGTCCACGAGTGACCAATACTTTGCTGTAGCATCTGCCTCTGGCTAGGGCATCCTCACACCTAGGAAACCCTCCTCTTGGCTGCTAACTGACTCCATTAATCATTCCTCTCCTATGACGCCCATCCACCTAGCATCCAACCATCAAACACGATGACATTTGCAACTCCCTATTGTTGCCACCTTGCCTTGGGATCTGTTCACCTGCAATTCTGGCTAGGGCAAACAAACAACCTTTAACCCTTGCTCCAGATACTAGTCTCCTTGTCCAACCTTGTTGCCTTCCTGTATTGCCCTTCTAGCCACCCATCTGCACTATTGCGGCCCACCACCTTAAGACTCCTGCAACACCACAAAAGATTACAACATGGTTCCGCCCCTCATAGACAAGGAACCCATCTCTGTTTGGGCTGTGGCCTACTTCAGAAGTCTGCGGCTAGGTTAGAGGTGCCTTCCTAGCCCTCTTAACCCACACAGACAATCCTCCAATGGTGTTGTTCCTACAACACGTTATTGCGGCCCTAAACAAAGATGCCAAGCACCAAAAACGCGCAAGAATCACATCAACTTACCTCATTTTTCCTTGATTTGGGTCTGCTCCTATGTCGTAGATTTCAGTGACCTGGTTAGGGCTAGTATCCTCCGCTTCAACCCTCTTTCTAACCTCCAAAATCCTTCTTAACTGTTGCAGTTAGTCCTCATTGGAATGCTGCTCCACTGCGCTGAGTTCTCGGCTAGATTCCAACCCTCGAAACAAGGTTGCGGCCTTGCTGAACTCAAGAATAGACCTGTAGCTCCAATATAATAGAGAAACCAACCTTCAATTAACCTAAAACCAACTCAGAAGATACCCTAAGGAACTCGGCCTTGCTGCAGTGCTACTCGGCCTCTAAAAACAGTCATGAAAGCTGCCAACGTTGCCTCCTTCTCCTTCGTTTTGGAGTCTGCCTTAAATTGCGCCTCAAACAATGATATTCTTCTTCTAATCAAGCTTCATTTTATGCTCAAGGATATGACCTAATGCCCTCACAGTTGACCTATATTTATAGGTATCAAGTGGCTTGATGAATTTGTCTTTGGGCACTACTTTAACCTCAAGCCGACTTGCCCAACTAGAAAAATTAACCCACCATAACTTCAAAAATTCGTTTCTCTTCAACCATAGCTCAAAATCAAATGATTTGCGATGTGTCAGATTTGTCTTGACGAGTACTATCATCCTCATCCATCACATGTCGAAATATCTCCATAGTTTTGTTCCCAACATCTATGGGTGCAAAACCCCAAGCTTGGGTTTCAAGCCCACAAGGCCACTTGTGGAGATATTCCTCCAAACCTTCGATCCTCAAGGCTTGGAGTAACTCCCAAGCTACAAAAATATCAACACTCCCTCTTAGCGAGGGAGGTACTTCCAAGACTAGGAAGTAAACATCATCATTCGACGACACTAGCCCATCTGGGATCCATCACTTGCAACATACTATGTAGAATGAACCCGACAATCTCGGTAGCGCCTCTGCCTCCTCACATCTAAACTTGAAGATACCAAACCTCCATAGGGATCCTCCCATTGAGGCTAGAATCCCTTCGAGCCTACATGATCCCCACTGGCCCAGTCCTGCAAGCAGTCATCCTCCTGGATCAAATACCACTCGTGCAAATCCCTCCAATCTTAGATATGCAACATCACAATCCGATGAAGACTCTAGCCTGCGAATATTTAGTCCATCACATGGAGCCATCTCGATAAATTGATCTCGTCCAAGCAAAAGAAACCCTCGAGCTCTCCCAACCATCCATGGCAAGTCAAATGAAGTCCACGATCAACAACTTGCCATATAACAAAAATGTTGTTCCCCATGCTGACCACCAATCCACCAGAACTCTTAGCCCATCTCACCATGTAGTTTATTGAGACCACATCTCCGTGTTTTCAACTGAACCCTCTGCTTTATGATCTAGACACCCACAACTCTCTCTAAGTTGCGGCATTGTGCACACTTTGATTCACTGTCTCCCAAAGTAGCTCAGACACACTTTGATACCATGTTGTTTTTCCACGACCTTGGTGTCTGGGATATAATCTCAAATCACTGACGTTACCAAACCAAAGATCACAATGAAACTACTTTGCACAACATAATATAAACAACAGTAATTCTACTAGTGCATAAAATATGGACAAATTTTTACAATTTTCAACCCAACTTCGTCATATTAATCAACATATAATACAATAGTCTAGGGCTCCTATACATGGGATAATGACCTTCATACATCCACTGATACAAGGAACAAAACTAGGGCTTAGTGTCAGTCCATCGACAACCAATCTACCCATACAAGATACACTGACCATCTGGTTGATGTAGGGCACTCTATCAGTGCCTCTCGATCGTACCCTGTACCTGCCCGATCCTTCGGCTCTCGATCTGTAGCGCTTGCCTCTATCAATGCTCCAAGTCCATCTGGCCAGTGAACCTCGACTATCAATATGCTCACTAGTTGATCATTCATCCATCAACGCATCAACACATCGAGACTCCTGTAGACTTGTTCACAACTCCACTTGTGAGCAACCCTCAATCTGCCCACTGCTGCTCCTTAGCGACTCAGGGACTTCAACCCACTATGCTCTTCCTGTGCTGCTCCAATGAAGACCAACATAGGGCACGAAGGGTTGCCACCTATCACTGCAAGATGTCCATCTCCCACAGTGAAAACGAGCTAGGAGGACTGCCCATCATCCGTTGTAGATGTCCTTCTCCATGCACAAGTCTCGGGCTACTCAAACCGCTCTTGGCTGATCAGACCCTTGAGCTCAACTTCTAACACTCTAGCAACCATCTAGGTCCATGAAGATGGTGCACACTAGGCTCCAACTTGGGCACTATCACACTGTCCTCCAACATATCATAAATACCTAATCCACGTCCACACTTGGTCCACTCTCACGCTGCCCTCCAACAGTCCACGAGTGACCAATACTTTGTTGTAGCATCTGCCTCTGGCTAGGGCATCCTCACACATCGGAAACCCTCCTCTTGGTTTCTAACAGACTCCATCAAATAATCCTCTCCTAGGACACCCATCCACCTATCATCCAACCATCAAACAAGATGACATCTACAACTCCCTGCCGCTGCCCCCTTGCCTTGGGATCTGTGTACCTGCAAGTCTGGTTAGGGCACATCAACAACCCTTAACCATTGCTCTAGACACTAGTCTCCTTGTCCAACCTTGCTACCTTCCTGCACTGCCCTTATAGCCACCCTTCTGCACTATTGCGGCCTCAAGGCATCACCTTAAGACTCTTGCAATGCCACAAAAGATTACAACAAGGTTCTGACCCTCATAGACAAGGAACCCATCTCTCTTTGGGTTGCAACCTACTTCAGAAGTCTGTAGCTAGGGCAGAGGTGCCTTCCTAGCCCTCTTAACCCACACAAACAATCCTCCAATGGTGTTGTTCCTACAACACCTTACTGTGGCTCTAAACAAAGATGCTAAGCACCAAAAACACACACAAAAATCACATCAACTTACCTCATTTTTCCTTGATTTGGGTCTGCTCCTATGTCATAGATTTCAGTGACCTGGTTAGGGCTAGTATCCTCCACTTCAACCCTCTTTCCAACCTCCAAAATCCTTCTTAATTGCTGTGGTTAGTCCTCATTGGAACGCTGCTCCACTGTGCTGAGTTCTGGGCTAGATTCCAACCCTCCAAACAAGCTTGCGGCTCCTCACAATCTGTGATCTAGCTCTGTAGCCTTCCTGAACTCAAGAACAAACCTGCGGCTCTAATATACTAGAGAAACTAGCCTTCAATTAACCCAAAACCAACTTAGAAGATACCCTAAGGAACTCGACCTTGCTATAGCTCTACCAGGCCTCCAAAAATATTCATGAAAGATGCCAACACTGCCTCCTCTTTAGTTTTGGAGTCTACCCTAAACTACGACCCAAACAATGATATCCTTCTTCTAATCGAGCTCCATTTTATGCTCAAGGATATGACCTAATGCCTTCACACTTGACCTATATTTATTGTCATCAAGTGGCTCAACGAATTTGTCTTTGGGCACTACTTTTAACCTCACACTGACCTGCCCAACTAGACAAATTAACCTACCATAACTTCAAAAACTCATTTCTCTTCAAACACAACTCAGAATCGGATGATTTTCAATGAGTCAGATTTGTCTCGAAGAGTACTATCATCCTCACCCATCACATGTTGAAATCTCTCCATAGTTTTGTCCCCAACATCGATGGGTGCAAAATCCCAAGCTTGGGTTTCAAGCCCACAAGGCCACTTGTGAAGCTCCTTTCTCCAAACTTTCGATCCCCAAGGCTTGGAGTACCTCCCAAAATACAAAAAAATCAACACAGTTAAATTTCCAATGTGATAAAATAATATATTGATATGCTTTGACTCTACATGAAATTTAGGATTCTATGCAAGGGCTTATCAATTTAATTCTCATTGACATAATCTCTCCAAGCAAATAGTTGGAGCCTTGTTGCTTGTTGGCTTTAGGCAAGGCAAAGTACTCAACCGATGTGGGAAATAAGGTTAAATAATAGCTATCTCTTTGCACAATTAATTGTTCCCTCATGGAGATATATAACCAATTGTTGGCTTCCTCTCATTGACATCTTCAACCCAATTAACATCATTGTAACAAATTATGTGATTCTTTGATCCGTTGCTCACATCATCAAGTCTTCCATTAATGCCAAGCCCCTTGGTTCCTTGCAAGTACAAGAATACTCACTTCATTATGAATTAATGATGCATGCTAGGTGCAACTTGAATTTACAAACCACTACCAACTACATATTGATAAAGAACTTTAGCCATTTGAGCTGCCTCAACAATGTTCAACTCATCTCCTTTCCAATTTGTTTTTTGTTGTTGAGAAAAGTCAATATGGGTTTGCAACATCTTCTCAAATTCCTAGAGTACAAGGTGTGGGTATTTGTACTAGCTTAGAATAATTCAACAATTTGTCTTTATTTGGTCACTTAATATCTAAGAAGTGCACCTTCTATTAACCCACCAAACGACCCTAATCAATTTGAAGTTGCCTACATATAAGTTGACAACTATGAGCGGAATTCCTTTTGTCTTCTGATAGATGCAATGATTGATGCTACTACTAACAAAGCTATTTTGAAACTTAATATGGTTAAGCTTCTTATATTGTTGTTTGGGCAATTTATTTTGCTTATACAAGGATTGAGCTTCTTGCACTATTGCTTGTGTAGATGTTTTAATGTGTATAAGGACTTCTTGCAACTTGCATGGTAGCCCTTACCTCTTTTCCTCAAAAACTTTAGGAGGTTTTATGCAATCTCTATTCTACCTCTTCAAGATCGCCATTCTAGGACAATGTTTACATCCATATCATGTACCTTGTAGTTTAGTGTAGTTTCTATTGCCAACAAAGCCCCACTAGATGTCATCTTTGCAACATTTGTAAGTTTTTTTACTAGTTTATTCCCTCTTCCCAAGAACACCCCCAACAACCAATGTGTGCAAATTTCATGCACGATTAATCATCAAGGACTCACATTGCTCGACCATTCCTGCTTTCCTATCTCCTAATGTTTGCTTTGTAGAGAGCCTACGAAAACACATTAGTTATTTAGTGCTATGCATTAAAGTATAAAACACTACCTTGTTAGGAGGGTGTTTTTCCCTTGACCTTCTCAAGATTTAACTCTACATGTTATCCTCATTACCTTTGGTCGCGTCTATAGACATTATTGGAACTCCTCAACCTCCTCTTTGTTGGAAAATGTAACTAGTTTCGGTCTTCATAATTGTCATTTGACTCATGTCATTATGTATTTCTCATGTATCTATCAAAAGAAGAAAGAAAAAGATGAAAACAAGAAAAATGATATTATTTGTAAAGCATGGGTTTCATACTCAGTTCATTTGTCATTTAGGTCAAGCATTTGTATAATGATCCTAGGGTTTCCTTGAGTCAAAAGAGTCATTGTCATATTCTAAAAGACCCCCTTGGGCATTTATAACAAGAAAAGAATTATTATTTTGTTTCTAGAAAGGTCTAATGGACTCCCAAGACCAAGTCGACAAACCATGATGAAGTCGGCCTACATTGGCCTATTCTAATTCTTAGAAAGGCTATAAAAGGAAGTGAACTTCGACTATTTGGACACTCATTATATACACATTTGATCTGCAATAAGAGAGAAGAAAAGTAAACGAAAAAGATAAAATAAGACAAAGAAGGTCTAGAGAAAGAAGGAGAACCCTAGCAAAGGGGTCAAGTTTGATCCTTTTGCTCTATCTCACACGTACGCGATTCTTCTAGGGTTTCTAGGCATACTGTGTTAGAAAATAAAAAAGGCCAAAACATTTTCTTATGTTTATAAATTACTTGTGTTATTCTAGTACTCTTATTATCTTCTTTTATCTTATTTTCATCAAGCAATCGTCAAATCAAAACATGAAGATCAATGACACTAGATTTAGGCACTCAGCCAGGGCTAAAACCCCTTTATAGGGGAAAACCCAGTCAAACTCTTCCACTAAAAAATCAAATTGAGACAGACCAAGACCTTTGACCCAAAATACCTTCCTCCTCCACCAAGTCAGCCTTCCAGTATGATTCAATAAACTTGTGTAGTCTCCTTTTGTCCAATAGTTATAGCCCAACTACAATTCAGAATTTTGACCCCCAACAACTTCAGAATTTTGGCCCAGCTACAATCCAGAATATCGACCCCCAACAACTTCAGAATTCCAGCCCAACTACAATCCAGAATTTGGACCCCCAACAACTTCAGAATTCGGCCCTTCAAGCAACCCAACAACTTCACACGTGTGAGAAAAAGAGAGAGAAAATATGCTTGACAAAGACTTCCTTCTCCTTTGCTAGGGTTTACTTTCTCTTACTTGAATTTCACACCTTTTCTTGTCTCCAACAACTGCATATCGAAATTGTTGTGAGTGTGTTCCAAACGAGTCAAGTTGTTGCCCTTTTATAGTGTTTGTGTGAGGTCGAATTCCCTTGAGGAGGCCGACTTGGTGGAGGAGGCATTAATGACCTATTTTATACAAAAATAATTTTCTTTCTTGACTCAAGAAGCCCAAGAAGGGTCTATTATGTAATGAAAAGGACAAGGAATTTTGACATGAACCCTAGAAGCCTACAATGAAGGCTTTGACCTAAGAAATATTGACCCAAGCATGAAACCCATGCTTTAATAAGTCAATTTCTTTTATAATAACATTTTATTTTCTTTCTTTTGACAAATACATTACGTCATGACTCAAATACAATTATGAAGAATGATACGAGTTACATTTTTAAACACTCCCTCTTAACTAGGGACGTATTCATAATTACACATATACAAAGGTACATGGAAGATTTCAAAGTGATATACTCTATGAAGAGTCACATGACACACAATGTTACAAATTAGATACCTGACCAGGGTACTCTAACAAGGTGGGACTAAGGTTTGTTCCAAGCTTCAACGTCTATAGGTACCATCAAGCTTCCACTCTAACACCAATCCAAGATCTAGGTGCATATCCATGGTTAGATCTCTATGACCAACACCACCCTCCCTACTTCGTGATCTAGACATCAACACATAGGCCGACCAATGTCCTCCCAAGCATCTTGTTGCCACAAGATGATTTATTTTTCTTTATCAACTAAATTAGATATATATCCACCACTTCAAGCATGCTTCAAATGTTCAATATTTTTATGACGAGATCCTACACAATCGAAACCCTAATTAGTAATAAACCTTCAAATATATATACAAGTAAACACAAACCTTCGGGGTCCTCAATTATTCTAATGCTACTCATATCATCATCAAGTTTTCCATGTACAATTTGTCGAAAGTTTTCTTCTTTCACTTCTTTAGTAGCACCAAATACAACTTCAATATTTTTCAAGTCTTTTGTATCTCCATGAATCACAAACATCCATCTGTAGTTCTTTCATTCTTTCTTCAAGGTATTCATTATGACTGTCATAATATGCCCTCCCTCTCAATTGGGGAGATATACCTCTTCTTCTAACCAAGATCCCTCTCAACTTAGGGAGGACAACAACATCGAATATACTTCATTCTTTCTCATCTTATCAGGGTCATCCTCATGCTCATTATTATTATCATCTTCAATTACGAACATCTTCAACATCTTGAAGATTATGCACCTGCAAACTTAAATAACAAGTACAACAAATACAAACATACAGAAGCATGAAGTCAACCTTATCAAAATTATGCCATTATAATGGAAGCATCAAAACATTTAGGTTTTAGACATCAAATACCTAAACTTAGTTAGGTTCATAATCAGTAAGGATCACATCTTTTTACATACTAGACTTCAACTTCTTGCTAGGGTTTTGTCATAAACCTTAGACTCCATATTCGAGACATAAAACCTTAGAGATCAACAACTCAATCTAAATATCAAAGAAATCATAGTATTATATATCTAAGCTTTCAATATTATGCCTTTTAGAATTTACATGTCAGACTCTAGTAGGGTTTGTTGCAAACGCTAGATTTTATCATTAAATCATATCAATAATTGAAAACAATATCATCATGCCCTAGAATATTAATCTCTACTAGGGTTTTATTATATACCCTAGATTTCATCAACTATTAAGATGACACACTTGCATATACATATCTATGGTTTCATTATCATGCACTACCATATCATATCAATATCCATACCTACTACGTAAACCCAAGACACAAACATCAATACATCAAAGTTAGATATACAACAATTTTGACCAGACTAGGGTTTCAATCACACATATGAATATATACCTAGGGTTTCATTCATAGGATCTGGTTACACGGGTTTTGTTGATGAACCTTAATTCACCAAAACCTAAAAGTATAATGTTTCATTATTAACAACAAACCATAAAGGACTAGGGTTTTTACCATAACATTATCAAAACCCTAAACTTCAAAAGAATAGGATTTCTAGACTTTATCAACAAACCCTAATAAGACTAGGGTTTCATAATAAACATTGACATACCCTTAGCATTAAGAGGCTATGGTTTTACAGTGAACCTTAAAGGTTAGGGTTTCGCAAAATGATCAAATGACAAGAGATATTATAACGAGGGTAGATTCAATCTAATGATTAATCACCCTAACAAGAATATTTATGTTTCAAAACCTTACACATAAGAGGTTTAGTAATATAACACAAATTTCAAAAGAAAAATGGTCATACCTTGTTTTATAAAGAAATCCTTTGCAACAAATCTTGTAATATGTGACATATCTTGAGTTGTTCTTTAAGTAGGAAATCAATTCTTGAAGGGCTTCCTTTGCAACAAAACTATGATTTTTGAAGTCTCCTCCATAACCTTTGTGTACTTTTCAAGCTTTTCCTTGAAAAATGTTATGAGTATATAATTCAAACAAATCTCAAAGTGAGAAGGAAATCAAGCATGAAAGATAAAACAAAGAACAATATACTTATCTTTTGGTAAAATGGAGAAGGTTCCCTTTTAATCCTAATCTTTCTGAGGGATACCTACAACTTATCAAAACAATTCAAAAATTTTCTAACAAGATATATTAGATCTACAAACTCTAGAAATAAAAACATATTCCAAAACTTAAAATAATAGGCTAATAAGGATATGTAAGAGGAGAGAGGAGACTTCATAGTACAAGTCCTTGAATTCAAATTCTTCAGTCTTGTTTCTTAGGTGGGGCTTCATCGACAACATTTGCATGTTCTCTTTCTCTCTTCTGATTCCTTGGATTCTCATGACATTGACTTTTGTAATGTCCCATTTTGTGGCAATTGTAGCACTAAATCTTTGATAGATCAACCTTCTTCTTTGGTCCTTTGAACTTCTTGAATACACCCTTCTTCTTGTGTTGAGAAGTGTAGACATTTGAAGTGTTGTCTTCTTCATCCTCCTCCTTGTTATTTATTAATGAGATGCATGCTCCTTCTTGGCTGCATGCATTCCACATTTGTTCAAAGGTTGGAGTATCTCTCCAACTGCTAATTCCTAATGCAAAAGCACTCCAAGATTTTGGTAGACCTAGCAGAGTAGCAATCAAAAGTTCCTTTTTCTGGTACAACTTCATCTATAGCTTGGAGTTTGTCTCTTATCCTAGATACCCTTACAAAATATTGTGACACAATATCATCTTTCGTCTTCTTTATTGTTCTTAGTTCATTCTTGAGACTAACTATTTGACCAATGTTCTTGATGGTAAATAACTTGGAGAGGGATTCATACATTTCTTGAGAGGAATCTATATTGGATATGTATGGGATTAGATTGTCCTTCACTCCATCTACTATTATATTCATGGCCAAGATGTCAGGTTCCTGGAATTTCTCCTTTCCTGCATTATTTGTAGGTTTCTTAACTTTTCCCTGAAGAAGATCTAAAAATTTATGCTGAGCAAGAATAAGATCTATCCTCTTCTTCTATGCCCTATAGTTGGAGGCTCCTTCTAGCTTGTTTTCATACTTCATTTTCATGTCTTATTTTCTAGATATAGATAATATACTTTCCTATTCTTATATCATCCTTTTTATTTTACTTCCTTCTTAACCCTATTTTCAATAGACCTTCAAGCTGCCTTCTCCTTCTTCACCTTAGCTCTGACACCATGTTAGAAAATCAGAAAGGCGGAAATATTTTCTTATGTTGATAATTACTTGTGTTATTCTTGTACTCTTATTATCTTCTTTATGTTCTTATTTTATCTTCTTTTCATCAAGAAATCATCAAATCAAAACATGAATATCAATGACACTAGATGTAGGCACTCAACCAGGGCTAAAACCCCTCTATAGGGGAAAACCCAGTGAAACTCTTCCACTAGTAAATAAAATTGAGATAGACCAAGACCTTAGACCCAAAATACCTTCCTCCTCCACCAAGTCAGCCTTCCAATATGATTTAACAAACTTCTGTAGTATCCTTTTGTCCAGCAGCTGTAGCCCAACTACAATCCAAAATTTCTACCCCCAACAGCTTCAAAATTTTGGCCCAACTACAATCCAGAATTTCGACCCCAAACAATTTCAGAATTTCAGCCCTTCTAGCAACCCAACAACTTCGCATGTGTGAGACAAAGAGAGAGAAAATATTCTTGACAAAGACTTCCTTCTCCTTCACTAGGGTTTCCTTTCTCTTCCTTGAATTTCACACCTTTTTTTGTCTCCAACAATTGCAAATCAAACTTGTTGTGAGTGTGTTCCAAATGAGTCAAGTTGCATCCCTTTTATAGTGTTTGTGTGAGGTCGAATTCCCTTGAGGAGGCCCACTTGTCCTTCTTTGAGGCTGACTTGGTGGAGGAGGCCTAAATGACCTATTTTATACAAATATAATTTTCTTTCTTGACTCAAGAAGCCCAAGAAGGGTCTATTACATAATGACAAGGACATGGACTCTCGACATAAATTCTAGAATCCTACAATGGAGGCTTTGACCTAAGAACTATTGACCAAATAATGAAAACCATGATTTAATAAGTCAATTTATTTTATAATAAATTTTCTTTTTCTTTCTTTTGACAAATACATTACATCATGACTCAAATACAATTATGAATATTGATACTAGTTACATTTTTCAACATACTGCAGGTCTGAAGTTCTGAAGGCAGAATTACAAACCTACTTTTGGAGGTTGAAAATTTATCTAGGCCTCTTTTTGGAGAGGATTTACTTTGTTGTTCCTTGGAGACCTTGTCCCGGAGAAGATCTTTTGGTGGGATTACTTGGTGGTTGGTGGTAGTCCTGATTTTGGTCTTGGGTCTTGGAAGTCTCATTTGAATTGATTCTATAAGAAGACAAGTTTTTCACTGGGTTTTCCCCTTGGACGGGTTTTTGCCTTGGCTTGGAGCTTATATCTTGTGTTCATATTACTTGTTTGTGACCTTCATAGTTTTGGCAATTGTTTGATGATAATAACATAATAAACAAGAAGAAGAAATAAATATCATATCACAAATAATTGTCAAGTAAAGATAAAACATTGTTCTCGTTGCCCTAATGGATTTATCAAGATGTTATCAGAGCTAAGGTGAAGGTCTAAGATAGCTTGAAGATCATGCTAGGAAGGTTTTTATAGTGCTCTCTGAAGTGACCACACTGCAGAAAGAAGCCAAGCAAAAGGAGACTGATTATATTTGTCTTGAAGGTTGAGTAAACTAGAAATAGAGTTGTGTAAGAAAATACCATTTTTGGGTCAATTTTGTGCAAATTATAATGAGTCTAGACCTCTGAAACAAGTTTGAAATTCTGTGCAAGAAGACTGAGGGTTCTGAGGTCTTTGGAGAGGACGATAAGTAGACTACATGCAATATAATCATATTTTAAGAGGTCCAAGAGGCATGGTAGGAGGCCCATTCTAGGCTGAATATACTGTGCATCTTTATAAGAAAAAGGGAGTCTTGTAATCATAAGTTTGAAGGGTCTTCATTGGAATAGAATCACCCTTACAAGCCAACCAAGAGAGGCACTTTGAAGGAGAATTAAGACCACAATTAAAAGAGGAATTTAGACCCGATTTGTTGGAAATTGTAAGAATCCCTATTAAAAGGGACAAAGTCACAATGAAATTTTCAGAAGTATCTAGACCAAAGGAACCTATGAGAAGCAGTCTTAAAGAAGTGATAAGTATTCAAGAAGAAGCAACAGTTAGATATCTTGGAAAATGCATCTAGGTTTGACATCTTGGAATAATCCTTTTGAAGATAGTATTGAAGAAAGTATCTAACATCTTGGGACCATTTTGAAGTGAACTTACTATGGAAGTAATCTTGAAGACATCATCAAAGTCAATGAGCACCTCATGACATAAGATATCCTTGAGGAGTCAATTGTACAAGACTAGAGTATCATTTGATGAAGATATTACTCCATACCTTGTGAAGATATCTCAATTGAAGGATCAATTGCATGCTTTTGAAGAGGTGGTTTCAGATGCAGAATTAACAACCTGCATTCTTAATGCTCTACCTCCTGAATGGAACTCTTTTTTCACTAGCATGTACTCAAGGAAATAAACTCCAAAATTCGATGAATTATGGTCTCAATGTGTTATGGAGGAGACTAGATTGAAAGCAAAGGATGGCAATGATCCTAATGGAAAGTCTCAAGCCTTTGTTGCTAAAGTAAAGAATTCAAAGATAGGGAAGTTTGGGAAATTTGAGCCTCGTCAAAAGAAGGTAGACATGTCCAGGATATGATGTTTTGAATGAAACAAGTATTGACATGTCATGAGAGATTGTCCTAAGAATCCTCAGTATAATAGGGGTAATAAGAGAAAGGAAAGAGATGGAGCTCATATAGCTAAGGATGATGATAAACCTGATAAGAAGCCAAAGGTTGAATATCCCAAGGATAGATGTTTTCTATTAAGTGTCATAGATAACAACATGTGGATTTGGAATATTTCAGTGTATGTAAGTCAATTGCATTAGAAGCAGTCATCTAGGAAGGAAAAAAGGTAGAAGTATTCATGCAACCGCATTTTGACACTACGTCATGGAAAGAAAGGATCACATAAAACCTCTACAAGAATGGAATGATGGGCAGATTCTTCAATTTTTAGAAGAAGCATCATGATGACATTGCAAGAGTATTCTATATTCATAGACTATGGAGCAAGCTTCCTAGAAGTTTGCAACTACAATTGCAGCGTCATGAAAGTCTCACCTTTGAGATGAGAAGCAGCTTGTTCCAAGGAAGTGGAATACATGATTGGTTGGAGTAAGAGGTATGCATGCTTTTGAATTCTTATTTAGTAAATTCATGTTTTCAGATTGTTGTAGGAAGAGCAGGTTACAAGAATATGCTTGGTTGCATGAGCATGCTATGTCTTGGACAAAATTTTGGACTCTTCCAGTTGAAGACTGTTAATCTAGGTTGTCATTGATGTTAATATGGCACTAGCTGAGATGGAAAATATTTTTGATATGCCTGGTTCCAAATGGTGATGTCATATCTCTTGTTTCATAAGAATGTCATCAATTAATATTTCAAGTCACTAGTGAAGAAGTCTTAAGAAGTGCCAAGTGCCAAGTATTTAGAAGCCCTTGATGACGTATGGAGGACTACATTTGATGATGTCATATTCTTGATGAATGACCGCAATTGATGATGGCACTTGATGAGGTATTGATAACATGGTTGGAGATCATTTGATGGTTGGAAGATTATTTTGGATTTATCCTAATGATGTTGCACTATGACTGCACTAGTATATCGTGACATTGTTCATGCATCATGCTACATGGATGTTGCACTCCTACATAATGACTCTATGATCCTATGATGACATTGATAACAATGAAGATGCCAAAGAATGAAGAAGCCACGCTATCCCAAACATTCCTCATGCTGTCCCAAAATTTTTACGCATAAAATTTAACGACAGTCACAAAGAAAAAATATTTTGGACACCTTGGAGGCATCCTTTGAAAATGGATCCTAGACTATCTTAAAGAGGATTTTTTCCTCTTTCTAACGAGCCTTTATTTGCCCCGAAACTCCCAATAGTTTGTGAGATAATTTTTAAGTTAAGGAAATTATTCCTAGCAGTGAGCCGACCTACACTCAGTCATACAAGTCGGCCTCACTTCAAATAGACGTGTCCCTTCAGTTATAAATGAAATATCTATAAACAGACGTCTAAACACTTCATTTTGATTAGGAATAAGGGAAAGAATTCAGAGATACAAAGTACAAGAGAAGATAGAATGTCGGGGAGAACAAGGAGACTATTGTTAAGGACGAAAAAAAGGATAATTCTGTTTGGGCATAAAATCTTGGTCGAAGCTGCCGTAGTTGCCGTGGTCGAAGATGCCATAGTTTTCGTGGTCGAAGCTGCCGTAGTTGTCGTGTTTGAAACTGCCGTAGTTTCTGTGGTCGAAGCTGCCGAAGTTTTTGTGGTCGAAGTTGCCGTAGTTGTCATGGTTGAAGCTATCGTAGTTGCCGTGGTCGACGCTGCCGTAGTTGTTGTGGTTGAAGTTGCCGTGGTTGAAGCTGCCGCAATTACCGTGGTTGAAGCTGTCGTAGTTGTCGTAGTCAAAGTGTTGATTTATTGGGATTGGACAAATAGACCTTGTTGAAGTCTTCTCTTGAGAATAGAATAGGGCAGAGTTGGAGAACTTTGTGAAGCAACATATTGAATATTTGTGGAGATCATTGAAGACCATGATGCATTGAAGCTATTATGAGGTGACCTCGAAGAAGTTTTGTTTGGGTAACATGAAGAGCAGTGGTGACACTTTGATGTGAAGAACAAGGTTTTCATTGATGATGTGACGTGGAGACTAAGTGAAGGCATAACTGAAGATTGATAGGGCTTGTTGAAGAAAACATTGGGAGTCGTGAAGTATAAGCAAACATACCTTGACAAAGTGAAGCTATAGGGTTGGTGCCTTGGAAAGTCCAATTTGGTGCTTGGAAAATATATGATTGGTGTCCTTGGAGTTGGTGCCTTGGATAAGATAGGGTTGGAGCCCTAGAGGATTGGAGTTCTCAAGAAACCAGGTCGGAGCATGAACCAGATATAGGGTTGGAGCCCTTGAGGTTGGTGCCTCAAAATTGACAAGGTTGAAGCCTTGGAAGTCCAAGTCGGTGCTTGGCAATTACATGTTGGAGCTTGGGAGATTGAAGATCGATGTCTTCACCTAGGGTTGGAGCCCTACATATATTGTAATTGATTTATTGAAGAAATAAATAAAATCATTTATTCTTATTGTTCATTTTGTGTTCTAAATATAAGTGATCTAACTGGTAAAAGTAACAATTGAAAAGAAATATTGATTCACCCCCCTCTCAGTATTTCCAACAATTGGTATCAGAGCTAGTACCTTCACTCAAAGCCTAACAGCTTGAAGGTTGATCATTAGAACACAAATGACAAAGCCAAGGAAGAAAGTCTCCAATCCTCCTAAAGATGTGTCTCCCTCAACCACTGAAATTGAAGTCAATCAATTTGTGAAGGCTCCATTGTTCAATGGAAACTTTGATATATGGGAGGCAAGAATGAGGAATTTCTTAAAGACTCAAGGCATTGAAGTCTGGAAATCGGTGATTGTTGATAGCATGATGGATGGAGAATCCAAGGAACATAATACAAGAGCAATGCAAGCAATCTTGAATGGGCTACTTGATTCTATGAAGGCCAACTTTGAAAAATGTTCGTCAGAAAAAGGCATATGGGATAAAATTAATGATCTTCACTCAAAAGGAGCATTGATAATGATCTCTAGTCAAGAAAATGATGGAAAACAAGAAGGAAATCCAGAGCCCGTCAAGAAAGTCGAAGATGAGAGTGATGACATCAAGGCTAAAGAAGACCTAGAAGAAGAAGAGAATGAAGAAGATTTTGAAGAAGATCTCCTCACTAAACTTATGGCTGTCATGGAAGAGATTAACAATTTGAAAAAGGAAAATGAGGAACTTAAGAAGAAAGCGCAAGTTGGTGACCATGACAAGACAAGGAAGGAAGTTGACCTTGTCAAGCTTCAAGTACAAGAAAGAGATGAGGATCTCGCCAAGATTAAGGAATAATTTCATCAAAACAAGAGAAAGCATCATGAAGAAGTCATATCCATGACAAATCAATTGGATAAGGCAAAGAAATGGGAAGATACCTTGTCAAGTCACCTTGAACAAAGGCACAAAAGCTTGAACAAACTTGAAGCAGAGATTGGTCAATACAAGGAAGAGGTCTCCTCCCTTAGATCTCAACTAGAAGAAGCAAGGAAACAAGCACAAGGAGCTAAGAAGGTGATGGAAGCTTTGACATTCATAGAAGGACAAGTTGATGAAGCAAAAAAGGAGAGAAACACCATGATATGCCAACTAGAAGAAAAAGATGATGACATCACCAAGTTAAAATCAGAAATCACTTCGCTTAAGGCCCAATCATGTGAAGCAACCAAGATGAAGGAAGAAATGGAGATCATTCTATCAAAGAAGGATGAAGAATACAAGAAAATGAAGGAAGAAATTGTCTTTTTTAAAAAGGAAGTTGACTTGCTGAATAAGAACTTGAAAAGTTCTCAAACCCTAGATGACATCCTAAGTCATCAAAGGTCTCCCCTCGATAAATCAGGTCTTGGCTATGCAGGTGAATCCTCAAGCAAGAATGATGCAAACCCTAATGCTTCAAACAACAAGGATGCGAGGAAGCCTGGAAGAAATGTTGATGCTCCCAGTTCCAGCAAAGGCAAGGAGAAGAGTCAAGACAACTATGGAAGAAACCTTCTTCCAAGAAGAAATGCAGATGGTGTCAAGGATGCAAGAAGAAATGGTTATCATCAAAGGATCCCAAGGGCAAAAGACTTCAGAAGTACATCAAGGAAAACTTCTTCTCCTAGGTACCAAAGTATATTTCTTGGTTATTGCTATTCTTGTACAAACTTTGGGCACATGGCAAAACACTGTAGGTCATATCACAAAGATAATTATAATGTTCCCTATCAATATCTGAGAAGCAATTTTGCAAGAAGTCATGAATTCTTATTCATGAACAACATAGAGTGCTTCAAGTGTCATAACATTGGACATATGGCACATAATTGTAACTTGACTTGGGCACCTACTCAAGATAGAACTATGCCAGAAAAGAAATTTACACAAGTATGGAGAAGGAAGCAAATACAATCCGAAAATCTCTTGAACTCTCTAGCCAACAACACATGTTGTTGACCTAATCTTTGACAATATAAGCATTTGATGGGGAAACTCTACCAAAAGGAAGACCATGCATACAATTAGGGGGAGCTTATGATGATTAGGCATTCTTACAGAAGCCATCCGTGAATGAGTCTTATGAAATCCTTGATGAGCTATATGGACAATCATTCTTTGATAGATCATCTCTCAGGAACACTCCTTGAAGAATATAATCCTTATTCATCTGATGGATTATTATTGAAGATCTCTTCCACTTGATCATTAGCAGGTAATATTTCATGAGGGGGAGTTGGTTCATCACATGAAGGAATTTAAGCACATCTATCATGGACCACATTGCCAGAAAGAAGAGCACCATGACAGGGGGAGTAACATACCTATGAAGAACTACTATTCATAAAGAAAAGAAGAAGCTTGACAGGGGGAGTACTTGGGCACCCCATTTTCCATTGATGTCAAAGGGGGAGAGAATGTTGAAAGGGCAAGAATATTGCCATCAATGACAAAGGGGGAGATTGTTAATCTAGGTTGTCATTGATGTCAATATGGCACTAGCCAAGATGGAAAATATTGTTGAGATGCCTGGTTCCAAATGATGATGTCATAACTCTTGTTTCATAAGAATGTCATCAATGAATATTTCAAGTCACTAGTGAAGAAGTCTTAAGAAGTGCCAAGTGCCAAGTATTTAGAAGCCCTTGATGACATATGGAGGACTACATTTGATGATGTCATATTCTTGATGAATGACCACAATTGATGATGGCACTTGATGAGGTCTTGATAACATGGTTGGAGATCATTTGATGGTTGGAAGATTATTTTGGAGTTATCCTAATGATGTTGCACTATGGCTGCACTAGTATATCATGAAATTGTTCATGCGTCATGCTACATGGATGATGCACTCCTACATAATGACTCTATGATCCTATGATGACATTGATAACAATGAAGAAGCCAAAGAATGAAGAAGCCACACTGTCCAAAACATTCCTCATGCTGTCCCAAAATTTTTATGCATAAAATATAAGGACATTCACAAAGAAAAATTATTTTGGAAACCTTGGAGGCATCCTTTGAAAATGGATCCTATACCATCTTAAAGAGGATTTTTTCCTCTTTCTAACGAGCCTTTATTTGCCCCGAAACTCCCAATAGTTTGTGAGATATTGAATTTTTAAGTTAAGGAAATTATTCCTAGCAGTGAGCTGACCTACACTCAGTCATACAAGTCAGCCTCACTTCAAATAGATGTGTCCCTTTAGTTATAAATGAAATCTCTATAAATAGACGTCTAAACACTTCATTTTGATCAGGAATTCGGGCAAGAATTCAGAGATACGAAGTACAAGAGAAGATAGAAGGCCGAGGAGAACAAGGAGACTATTGTTAAGGACGAAAAAAAAGGATAATTATGTATGGGCATAAAATCTTGGTCGAAGCTGCCATAGTTTCCATGGTCGAAGATGCCGTAGTTTCTGTGGTCGAAGCTGCCGTAGTTTCCGTGGTCGAAGCTGCCGTAGTTTCCGTGGTCGAAGCTTCTATAGTTGCCATGGTCGAAGTTGCCGTAGTTGTCGTGGTTGAAGCTATCGTAGTTGCCGTGGTCGAAGCTGCCGTAGTTGCTGTGGTTGAAGCTGCTGTAGTTGTCATAGTCGAAGTGTTGATTTATTGGGATTGGACAAATAGAGAAAGAAACATATTGAAGATTTGTGGAGATCATTGAAGACCATGATGCATTGAAGCTATTATGAGGTGACCTTGAAGAAGTTTTGTTTGGGTAACATGAAGAGCAGTGGTGACACCTTCATGTGAATAAAAAGGTTGTCATTGATGATGTGATGTGGAGACTAAGTGAAGGCGTAGCTGAAGATTGATAGGGCTTGTTGGAGAAAACATTGGGAACTGTGAAGTATAAGCAAACATACCTTGACAAAGTGAAGCTATAGGGTTGGTGCCTTGGAAAGTCCAAGTTGGTGCTTGGCAAATATAGGATTGGTGTCCTTGGAGTTGGTGCTCCTAAACTCAAGGTTGGTGCCTTGGATAAGATAGGATTGGAGCCCTAGAGGATCAGAGTTCTCAAGAAAACAGGTCAGAGCATGAACCAGATATAGGGTTGGAGCCCTTGAGGTTGGTGCCTCAAAATTGACAAGGTTGGAGCTTGGAAGTCTAAGTCAGTGCTTGGAAAATACAGGTTGGAGCCTGGGAGATTGAAGATCAATGTCTTCACCTAGGGTTGGAGCCCTACATATATTGTACTTGATTTATTGAAGAAATTAATAAAAGCATTTATTATTATTGTTCATTTTGTGTTCTAAATATAAGTGATTTAACTGGTAAAAGTAACAATTGAAAAGAAATATTGATTCACCCCCCTCTCAGTATTTCCAACAAAGACATGATAGTCGAGCATAAATATAGTGATCAACATCTGATATGGTCTCTTTAAGTATGGAAGACTTCCAACTTGAGAGGGAGTCATAGAAACTCTGATAGATATGACATGGAAGTTTGTTTGGTTCATGGAAAACTGCTATAACATGAAGATGGATCATACTAAAGGATGTTGACATCTGGTAAGAGCAAGAGGCAAGACATGAAATCTAAAGAAGAAACTGTCATGACATGGTAACTATGATATTGATCTAGTATTGTTTATTTGGTTAGTTATGACATTGCTACCTGAAATATATGTTACATCAATACATGTGACCTCTGGGAACTGTCTAGTTGCAACTCACTTTAATTGAGTGAATGGCTTTGGCATAAGATCATATATAACAAAGATGTGGTATGAATGTGTACACCACATTGGCAGGAAAGGTAGCAGGATATGAGATAGCACGATAGTCATGTTTTGATAAAGAAGATCACTTTCCCATTTTTTAAGAGAGAGCTATAACTAAGCTCTACATTGCGTGAATTATACAACTAATGATGATTGATGATGTGTCAAGTGATGGCATGCACCCTGTCCCATTGATAAGATGTGTAAGAGGATGGCTCCATGATGTTCAAGAATGTTGAAGTACACACATGATATGATGATGCGAAATAAGGAGCCCTTATAACTACTATTATGATCTCCATGAAAGAACAAGTAGTTGATGTTGGACACATCTCCCTAGTTGAGAGGGAGCTTGGATATATTCCCTTTATGTGTGAGGGAATGATTATCTCCTCCCTGGTTGAGAGGGAGTGATGAAGGACATGATATTCTCTACTTCATGTGTCATGCACTAGGCCAGGACTAACAACCCTACATCTAATGAATGCCATGTAGAGAAAACAGGATCCATAGGATTGGGTAAGCATATGAAATTGGTACTCCTTGAGGATTGGGAATTTAAGATAGGGAAGTAGTCTCATGGATTGAAACTCTTTGAGGATTGGACATGGTATCCAAGATAAGAGTGGTTGAAGAGGACTGATATTTTTTGAGGGTTGGAAATCCAAGATAAGAATAGTACTAGAAGAACATACCTTGTGAACATTCAGATGGGGTATGTGCCTTGAGAGGTAGTGAGGTGTCCCACGTAAAGCCTCCCAACATTGTGTTCTTATCTTGTGGAGAGATAAAGCTTGTTAGTTAAGGCCTTCTTATGTTAACAATGTTGGTTATAATGATGTTGATGCTTAAATGTGGCTTACCAATCCGACTCTTCTTATGAGAACTCTTCAAATTGAGTATTGTCCTTGTATCGGTTGGACAATTATGAATACCTCCCTTGTTAAGAGGGAGTGTTGGAAAATGTAACTAGTTTCGGTCTTCATAATTGTCATTTGAATCGTGTCATTATGTATTTCTTATGTATCTATCAAAAGAAGAAAGAAAAAGATGAAAATAAGAAAAATGATATTATTTGTAAAGCATGGGTTTCATGCTCAGTTCATTTAACATCTAGGTCAAGCATTTGTATAATGATCCTAGTGTTTTCATGATTCAAGAGTCATTGTCATATTGTAAAAGATCCCCTTGGGCATTTGTATCAAGAAAACAATTATTATTTTGTTTCTAGAAAGGTCTAATGGACTCCCAAGACCAAGTCAATCAACCATGATGAAGTCAGCCTAGAGTGGCCTATTCGATCCCTCGGAAAGGCTATAGAAGGAAGTGAATTTCGACCATTTGGATACACATTATATAAACATTCAATATGAAATAAGAGCAAAGAAAAGTAGGCGAAGAAGATAAGATAAGACAAAGAAGAAGGTCTAGCGAAGGAAGGAGAACCCTAACAAAGGCGCAAAGTTAGATTTTTTGCTCTATCTCACACGTGCGAGATTCTTCTAGGGTTTTTGGGTATAGTGCAGGTTCGAAGTTATGAAGGAAAAATTACAGACCTATTTTTGGAGGCAAAAAATTTGTCTAGTCTTGTTTTTGGAGAGGCTTTACTTCGTTGTTCCTTGGAGAACTTGTCTTGAAGAAGATATTCTGGTGGGATGACTTGGTGCTTCTTGGTAGTCATAATTTTGGTCTTGGGTCTTGGAAGTCTCATTTGAATTGATTCTATAAGAAGAAAAGTTTTTTACTGGGTTTTCCCCTTGGAGGGGGTTTTGCCCTAGCTTGGAGCCTATATCTTGTGTTCATCTTTCTTGTTTACGATCTTCACAGTTTTGGCAATTGTTTGATGATAATAACATAATAAATAAGAAGAAAAAATAAATATAATATCACAAATAATTGTCAAGTAAAGAGAAATAATTGTTCTTACTACCCTAATGGATTTCTCAACACTCTTAGCATCATTGAAACTCATTGGTGTCAAACACAATGATTCATTTACCCATGTTTGTTTTCTATGGACTTAAATTCACAAGTTGACCTTGACTTTATCAACTTAGCTATTGATTTTGACCATGTCTTAGACTATGGGAATTTGTGAAACAATATGCTCTTGCACTCATCTAAACTTTTCCTCAAGGTCATACAACCTGAATTGTTTAATGCCTTTAATGTATTAAAGGAGAAACAACTTTAGCTTTTTGCTTATAGCTTTAGCCACGTCTCCCTCAATATGCACATGTAGGCGTCACAACTAAATCCTTTCAAATGCATTTACTGTAGAACTTGAGTGGGCTTAATTGTTAAGAACATGTGTTTCCTCCTAATAGGTTACATGTTCAAATCCAAAGGTGGGTATAGTATATACATCTTCTTAGACTTTAGCAGTGAAGTCAATGCATGGAAGTGGGCCCATTGTCTCATAAACAAGGGGGTCTCCTAAACCAATTTGGTGTTTGGCTTGGATGTGACATTAAATTTAGATTATTATTATTATTATTATTTTGTGATGTCCTAGTCAACATTGAGTTACCAACATGCATGCTTGTCACCATTACCTGCATCCAAAAATTTCCATCGAGTGCAACTACGAGATCATGCCCTTGATATATGAGAATGTTTTGTTCTTCCATTGGACCACTTTGTTTTGCATGGGATGTTCACTTGTTTTCAACATTGTACACACACTGTGGAGGAAAACTCTTGAACATTTCCACTTCTTGACAACGTGATGTGCTAACCAATTTTCTTCTTGATCGACATTTTGAACTTAAGCTTGTTAAATATCTCACACTTAAAAACAAAAGTAATGAAAGTATTTCCATAATGATCATCCACGAGCTCCACAAAACAAATGACACTTGATGACATTTACATAAGTAAAACATTCGCGTGAATCAAGTTGAATAATCTAATAACTTGGTTCGTTGACTTACTTTTGTGAAATTATCATATGGGCACAAAGCAGCAATAAAAATTCTCTTGTATACGACTAATGACCTATGTGATCACATAAGCAGGGAGAAATGAGATTGCCTTAGTACGCTTTCCATTGTATTAGATATTTATAGAATTGTAAATTGATGTGGTGATTGTCTTTCACAAAGTCTCCTAGGGTTACAATTTAAATAATATACATATTTTGGTGAGTGATGAGTGTAACCAAGGCTCCTTTGAATTATGTACAATAAGTTAGGACAAATAAAGTGAAAAGTGTAAACTATTTTTATAATAAATTATGGAATTAAGTATAATAGGAGTTTAGGCACTATGTATTATCAATTGCTTCTTTCTTAGAGGAAATCATCCCCAATTTCTATTGACGATGGAGATATACCCCTTCCACCTGAGCAAAAATACTCCTCGCGGTTTGTGTAGTTAGGTTTTATGATACATATTGGTAATCCTATTAAAAATGAAGTGCTTAAACTAGTGGAAGAATACTTTGTTGGAGGAGAGACACTTATGGAAGAATATTGTTGGATGGCCTCCTTAACTAAGAACTAAACTTGGGGAACCATATTGGAACTCATGAATGAGAAGCATGTGGTAGATGATAATATTTTGTATGTTGTGCAAGGAACATGAAATTGTCAAATATGTCGTGTATCTATATATGAAAGGTCTTACATTGGGTGTTGAAGTCACCCAAAATAATTATGTTCCCTGGCCTGGTGGAGTATTGAGAAAATTTCATAGAGAATTCAAGAGAAGAGTTTCCATTTGGATGAAGTACAAAGCTCAAGAAAGCTAGAGAAGAGTAGAAGGTGGTATGAATGTATCCACAGGAGGAGCTCATTCCTCAATACTTGAATCCACATGTATTTGTGTTTGATGCAACCATTGAAACCTTACCCTTTAAGGAGTAATAAATTAAACAAGAGACACCCTTGAACCTTTAACATCGCTAGATAAACGAGTCTTATGTAAAAGACAATACTCGATGATAATTTGTAATGGGAGGGAGTGCTTTTTTGTGGATATCACGGATCTTATTGAGAGAAAGAAGACCTTGGGATGTGAATACTTCTTCAAAAATGCTTGAAGATGATCAAATCAAGCCATTAAAATTCCAACAAACAATGGAGATGGATGATGTACAAACCTTGGTTAGAAATCAAAATGAAAAGTCTATGCACAAAATTATTTAGAGTGCAAATATTGTTGAAGCTTTTGACACGAAAGTATGTTGTCTATCATAGGTAGGCTATACACACAATGGCATTGAAGTTGCTGCATCATCATCTTCAAATTCAAGATATGTTGTTAACCTATAAGTCAAAGATGATAACCAAAGATCTAGGAGTGAGAATCATCAACCTTGATCTTGCAAACTTGAAATAAGGAAACTGATGAGGCAGTATTCGACACAATCAAACTAGATATTTGTAATTCTTACATGAAAACTAACATGCTAATATAATGATAAAGTGAAGTGATATATAGAGAATAGCTTGAATAAGCCAAGGAGTGAGCCCGATAAGTTGTAAGGGTATTCTATAGTGAGATAGAGGTTGTGATTCTTATTGTCTAATCCGTTGTGATTGTTGCCCTAAACACATTGCACTTGATGTAACTCTATTGTTCATGTTGCAATTTTTACTTCAAAATAGTTGGCTTTTACTTCAAGTTTATTTGAAATCATTTGTGTTGACATATGAGAAATTTGTTAACAAAGATGTAGTGATCTTGTTAACAACCCTAGGCGATGTTCATTATGAACAATAGCAAGCCTGGTGTGATTTTCAATTCTGTAAGAGGAGATCGTCATATTGTACTTAGCCCAATAAGTTATGTACCCTGAAAATAGACAAGCATTAGTGGTGATTTATTCATTAAGGTTGGTAGTCTTTATGAAATTGCACAACACTTGGTAAGAATGTCCTAGAAAGTATAAGGGCTGTGTTGAACAACTCTTTTTCAACATGGTAATAAAGCCCAATTTGACTTGATATTGGAAATTATATATCTTAAAGGAATTGTGGCGATTATTAAGCAAGGGGGAGAATGGTATTGACTTCTTCAAGCATTCTCTTGTTAGAGATCAAGTTGGATGGAAATAATTACTGCATTTGGAAACGTTTGGATATAAATGTGTTAATGAAACAAATATTGTAAAATATAAGGGGCAATCTCCCCATGATGCTACTAATTTAGTGAAGTTTGAGGCACATGATAGACATACAATATATAGTAAAACATGCTATGCTATATCATGTCATTTGTCAAATTAGGAACTTGAAGAGTTCACGTACTATATGGACCAGATTGCATATTCTATATGAGACCCCCACATTGCATACTCTATATGAGACTATGAATACATGAAAAGTACTCTACTTGCATAAATGATTGTATGCCTTGAAGCTCAGTGACAATGAGATTGCTGTTGATTATTTGACCTTCATACAAGATGTTTGAGACTAGTTGTTTTAGGAAGAATTGTAACAATCTTACTTGACAAGATTGGTATCATGTTACTTGAAGAAAACAATGCTTAAATAAGTTTAGAGGATTTTTTTTTTATAAAGCACTCATTGTGAAGAAATTGAAGAAAAAAGGTCAAGGTAAAACCAATTAAACAACTGAATTTTGGTTAAGAAAATTCACAAAACACTAAGAAATTATTAAAACAATGTTGTTCATTAAGATTGTAATAATACATGATATTATATGTAAGAATACTAAGAATCAGGCATCAAATGTGGTAGAGAAGAAAAACTCAATTAAGATGCTTGAAAAAGATGCATCGATCACATTCCTTATTGTCACAAACATTGTAAAAAATGCTTGGTACATTGATTTTGAAGTGACTAGACATATAACTTGAAAGGTGATTGGTTTGGAAAGTTTGAACCCCCACTACAAAGAGTTGGGTGCAAGATCTAACATTGTACCTATGTTTTATTGTTGCAACATTGTTGAAAAGAAACAATATTTCATCATTGAAATAGTTCCGTCATAACTTTGACATGCATTTAACGGCATCTTTCTGTTGTCAAAAATTCAATAGAATTAGAGTGCCATGCCACAAGGTAGTTGACTCTAACTTTCCTTGAAACCATCAAAATTACAAGACAATATTGATGTTTGACTAATGTTATAGTTACATGACAAATGCTACAGGCTCTTGCCAAGTTAGAATGGTTGACAATAATCTAATGAGTTGGGGACTTACATTTGATGTTAGAACATCCTTCCAAGTATGTTAGATTGACAAATGCTCAACAATATAGAGATGTATCATTAACTTGTGAAAACTACCTACCAAGTTAAAAAAACAATACCTAATCTAAAATAGGGTGCAATAGTACCAACTTTACAACCTCTTCCTATGTTTGAAATATTGATGACATATCAACAACATAATGATGTCAAACTGATGTTACAATAATGAGCCAACCTCGAGTGGTTGACAATGAATTGACATCTATCCAACACTCCATTGACATTAATGTCTACAATTTGATAATTCCATCAAATGTCACTAATGATTAGCTAAGGATAGGTTAAAAAACTCGTGGTTGTGCCAATGTCTTAGATGTCAATGTTTTTTTCTAAAGAAATTGCAATATCATGTTAACTTTTAGGGTTACCCTAAAAGTTTTTACACCATTCTTGGGGTGCTTCATGAGAGTTGGGGTACATAGTGCATACTTAGAGACTCAATGTTCTAAGATGTATTTTCACATGAGAGAAAGTCCTTGATGGATTTTCACATCTGGGATAGCTTGCTCAGTAGATGCTTGACCTTAAATGTTTGTTGGCTTAGTGTTCTTCCCATTAGATGTTCATGTTCTCTTGATCATTTTGTGGATTCCATTCAATCGGGATACATGAAGGATACACTTGCTTGGGGAGTGACCTACATTGGACGAGGAGCATTGTGTATCTTTAAGGAGCGCATCGGGCCCTAGTTGGCACATGGTAACTTGGATTCTTTTTCAAAATGTTAGAGATTTTTAGATGATGCCTAGTGCTTGATAATAATATTTTAGGAGGATTGATGGAGTAGAATGCTTAGGAGGATAAATGAAGTCCATGGAGGCTTGTTATGGAGGGATATTGACTTGTGTTGCATAGCTTCATCACCTTGGAGTCATTATTGTGCATGACATCACATTGGAACATGACACATGTACTTTAGAGTGTAGTGTTTCACTTGCGTTGGATTTTATTGTAGGAACTTGCATGAAAGTGCTAAAGCCCACAACATATTATTTGCATCCCTTACCTTTCATATAAATAAAGGAAGGAGATATTCCTTTTATTCTCTTTTCTTTGTATTTATATTATTGGATAAAAGGTTAGTAGGGTTCCACATGAACCTTGGGTGGAGTTATAAAGTCTAGAGTAGATGTGTTTAATAGAGCTTGATTCTTGTGAGTGGAGTTAAGAAGAAGATGTTGGAGATAACATATATTCATTCACTTGCATGAATTTATTATTGTGATGACATGTTACCTAGAGAAGAGTGCACATTATCCTTTCTCACTCTCTTTAAATTCTTCACATGTTCTTGGTCTCTCTCTTTGTCTCTCTCTGTTGTATCAGTAGGGTTTCTTGGTCTTCTTGGAGTATCTTGTAGGTCTAGGGATAGAGCTTATCCCTTGGAGATTGGATATGAAAGTTTTGTGATAAAAACATAGGGTGGAATTATGAAGAATAAGAGGAGGAGAGGACAAATGATGTGTTGGAGTGATTCTTGTAAATTGGATCTTCTTGGTTGATAGGGTTTTGTTAATTTTCCCTAGCTAGGGCTTGGAAATATGATAATATTTGTACTAGATTTGTGAGAAGGCTATGGTATGTACATGTACTTCATTTGGGGAATATAAATGAATTTTCCAGCTAAACAAACAAATGCAATTTCTAGATTTGATTTTCACACACACACACAACCAATATGTCTTGTTGATTTGACATAAGTAAAAGGATAATTGTTAAGCGAGTTGAATTCTAAGTGAAGAATTTAAGGAATTGATTTTATTGTTGTTATATTCTTGTTGTACTATTGTTTTACTATAATAAGATTATTTTTTAAATATAGTTACTAGTTAATAAGTTGCTAAGAAGTTTGGAAGTTTGGGATATTTGGAAGTGAAACATTGTACTATTTCCATTCTTTTTTTGTACTTGTTTTAAAGTATCCATAAAATTGAAAATATGCAGGGATAAAATATGAGAAACTTTCTAAGTTGAAGGTGAAATTTCTATTTTGCATTGAATTTCGAATTATGATAAATTTCCATGTGGGATCAAATCTTGTTATGGTTGAGATCACTCTTAAGTAAGAGGGAGTTTGTATTTCAGTTGGAGTTTACCTAGGATAGGTACTTGACCTATGATCCAGGTGGATATTGGTGGCCACCTGCCAAGTCCACCTGGACCCCCATCATTGTCTTTCTCAGCATTTTCAGTTTCCTTAATTGTAGCACAACTTACTATTTTTAGCAGTTTTTCGGGTCCTGAACTTCCGGAGCCGTTTTGAGGCCCTAAACGACGTTTTTTGGGGAATCCAAGGGCAACATGGGTCCATGGAATGGACCGATGTTGCCCGTTCCAACAATGATAGTGCTCGGATAGATCTTTCTAATGAGCTATTGTACGCGTCAAACGGAGATCATATGCCAAAGTTACGACCCCGGGAAGTTGATGTACCAACTTACCCCCAAACGGGGCCCATAGTTTGGCGTTTCATCTCCTAGGGTTAGGTTTTGGAATGTTAAGGGTTTTCCATTGTTTCTCAACAATAAATAGGCCTTCGAGCCTCATTGTAATACAGTTCAGAGGCATGTAGCCACCACATCTCTTCTCAGAGATAAGCTACCATCGCCCTAGCTGGTTTATTTCCATTTTTGGTTGTAAGCATATTTCAGTATTTTCCATTAATGAAATGAAGTATTATTTCCGCTGCATCTTTGTGTATATGGTTATCTCTGTAATTTGTTGCGTTCCTGTTTAAATCCGGATCAACCTAGTTGAGGTAATTTGGTGAGAAACCTTATGTTGCTTAGGGGAAAGCATTTGTACTCTAGAGAGGGTTTTTACCACTTCATATATTGTTGATTTTGTGTACTTAAGACTTGTTTAGGATGTGTGCGACCTTGTCTTAGAGAGTGTTATGAACTAGATGGATTTTTTAAATTTGTTCTATGGAAGCTTAGGCTTTAAATTCTTATTACAGAGGCCAATCTTTAGAATTACGTTGAGAAGAAGATCCTAGAATTTGTTGGTTTAACACGTTTGTCCAATCAATAAAAGTAAGAATCCAAAGTGAAAGAGAATCATTCTTTATTCCACAAAGGATTTCTTCATCTCACACATTTCCGATAATATAATAGGTAAGAAGAATTTCTTTGATTCTTTGGTTTATTTATTTCAAAACTCTTGTACTTATTGGCATATTCTTTTGTGAAACCATATCTTAGTTGTTTGCATGAGCAAGTCAAATACAACAATGAGCTACTTGACTAGGATTAATGAATTGAAGTATCAATGGGAAACCATTGAAACTAAGGTGGAGAATTATGACATAGTGTCCATTTTCTCTAGCTCAAACACCCTAAATAAAAGGAATCCAAGAAGTATCAATCCATTTAAAAGTAATTTGACCTAGAAAAGAGTGCATACTAGGCTCTCTCTCTCTCTTTAGAGTATTCACATGTGCTTGATTTCTCTCTCTCTCTCAAGTTAGTAGGGTTTCATAGTTTTTTTGAAGTATCTTGGAGGTCTAGGGTAAAGATTTATCCCATGGAGATTGGATGTGTGGCTTTTGTTATAAAAGCATATGGTGGAAGTGTGAAGAAGAAGAAGAAGCGAGGACGTCTTGCATTGGAGGATTTTTTGAAGTGGTTATTGCATATTGGATACTCTTGGCCGCTAGGATTTTATTGATCTACCCTATTTATGGTTTGGAGAGATGTATAGATTTATTCTAACCTTGAGAGAAGGCTATGGTATATACTTGTACTCATATTGAGTGTATTAATGTAGTTCCCAAATGTTAAAAACTTATTCAATTTTCATATTTCATTTTTATCTATATATGTTCTTTATGCATTATTTATTACAATCATATATATTTTGTTGGTTTAACATATGTAAAAGGAAAATTATTAAGTGATTTGACAACTAAGTGAAGAATATAAGAGGATTATTTTGTTGTTTTTATACTGCTATTGTAACATTGTAATTATTGTTGTAAAATAACATTTTCAGATATGGTTATTGGTTGATAAGATGCCAAAATGGATGAAACTTATCCATATGGGTTGGTATCTTTTCTCCAAGAATTGTCTAGAAGTTTTGGCTACTTGGAAGCGAAACATTATACTATTTCCATTATTTTTTGTACATTTTTTTACAACAGCCATAAGGTTGAGAATTCATTGGTATAAGATCTGATAAAACCTCTGGGTTGAAGGTGAAATTTCACTTTTACAATGAATTTTTAACTATGAGAAATTTCCACATGAGAATAGAAATTGTTATGGTTGAGATCACTCTTGAGTTAGAGAGAGTTTGTATTTCAACTAAAGTTTACTTTGGATAGGTACTTGACCTAGTTGAGGTCAATGCATGAAAACCTAGGGTTTCTTGGGAGAATATTTGTTCTCTTGAAAGGATTTTGACTACTTCATATATTGCTAATTTTGTGTACCTCAAACCTGTTCAAGATGTGTAGGGTGACTCTCGGTCTTAGTGAATATCATTAATCCACATTGTACAATGAATAAAAGGAAATATGTAAAAGGAAATGAAACAAACATACATACATATAACATAGAGCATAGTAATATAATGAAAACCCAACTTTTTTTAATAAGTAAAATAACATAATATTGCAGAACACAAATTAGCTAGAATGGTGGTAGTTATTTTTGAAGAGAAAGAGATGGTAGCTACACACATTCATAAAACATATTAGAAGAGGTCAAAAGAATGGCATTTTAACATAAAGAAATAATATTATAGGTCCAAAACCATAACCCTAGAAGATGAAGCGCCAAAAGTTTGGTGGGGCTCGAGGTGGTTAGTTGGTACATCAACTTCCCAGGGGTGCAACTTTTGTATACAATCTCTATTTTGGGTGCGAAATATATATTTGGAAATACTACAAATTTCCAATGGGGACAAGGAATGCCATTGCAACTCTTGGTTACCTGAATTGCTAAAAATCATCATTTAGGGCATCAAAATGGCCATGAAAGTTTGGGACTAAAAAAACCCTAGAAAAACGAACAAGAAGATAGAAGATTGTTAAGTCAATGGAAGAGGTGGGTTTCCACCAATATCCACATAGATCAGCCCTCCCCCATTCAAAATCAATGGCATCCATTGCCTCAAGTTCCCTCATCATATCGGGAAAATTCTACTAAATTTGGTTCATGGTGAGCCACTTTCCTTGTTGAAGAAGTTTCCCTGCTTTCACAACCCAATAGGGTTGTATGTGCTGCTTGTAGGTATCCTTTATCTTGGTGTTCATGATCTAATCCACTATATCATGTTCAATGTAGTCGAGATTGGGTTCTTTGGGGGCTAATCGCTTGACTGCCTCTAAGGTGTCCAAAAGAGGTGGAAAGTATGGTCAAAATAGATCCACATTAAATATAATTGGGTGCAAGTAAGGAAAGGGGGAGTACCCAATTCAAAAACATTCTCACCCGTAGCCTTTGTGATTGTGTAAGGCCCATATCAGAGTAGTTTGAGCTTCACATAGGGGCTTTCAAGGTACTCTTTCCCTAAATTCAACCACACCTTATCACCAACTTGAAACTTTTGTGGAACCTTATGCTAGTCATATAGATCCTCTTACTTGGAATTATCTTTCTCTAGAACATCCTGAACCAATTGTTGCAAGTGTTGGATTTTTTCAACATATCTGGTTTCTCTATCTACCTCGACTCCAACAAGGGAGGAATATACTAGTGAAGATGCAATGGGCATAACTACATCAATTGGGGCTAATGGTAGGAATCCCAAACACACTTGAAAATGATTGTCACAAATAGAGTTGTGGAGGGATGTATTATAGCTATGCTAAACATATTCAAGCTTTTGTCCCATGTACATGGATGCTTGGAGTTGTACATGTGAAATATATGCACAATCATCTTATTGACCACTTCAGTTTGTCCATCTATTTTGTGATGAAACGTGGTTGATTTGGTCAACTTAGTTTCCATTAGAGACCACAGGTAGGACCTGAAGGTACTGAAGAACCTGATCTCCTTATCTAGAATAATGGTTGGTGGTATCCCAAAGTGAACCCAAACATGCCCAAAGAATATTTTAGCAGTGGCTTCAACTATGATACTCTTCTTGTGTGGTGCCAATCACAAAAACATAATTGTTACCATTCTTGGTGGAGGAAAAACCTGACATGTAATCCATGGAGACTGAATCCTAAGGCTTGTTTGGGGTAAGTATAGGAGTGTACATCCCATGCTTCTTGATGGTTGGTTTAGCAATGACACAAACAATGCATGATATAATATATTAGTGGACATCTTGTTGAAGTTTTGGCAAATACAAATATTTCTAAAGTACTCCTACTATCTTCTCTACACTATAGTGCCTGTTATCACCCCAAGAAACTCTCATAGGTTGTATATCAGAGATGCTAGGGAACATTACAAACTCAACAAAAATGTTGTAAAATGGTGGATGAATGTAAGAAATGTTGCATATTCAAGCCAGATAACCACTCCTACTATGCTTAACCCCAGACATGGGTGAACACCCCCAAACTACAAGGCTTTAGACCACCAATTACCCACAGTTTTAGGGAAAATGTGGAGATGGAGAAGACTGATCACACCAGCAGATGCACAGGACCCTGAGATGGCCAGCTGCAACCAGTTAAAAGGTCTGTCAATCTATTTCTTAATGCACAGACAAGATGACAACTCTCTGGCATTAAAACAACAGAAACTTGCATACAAATTCAATGATACAACTAGATTCTAACACAGAGGTGGGATGACAGCCCCTCTAATGCTAAGCATCAACAACACATGAATAAATACATAACAGGCACAACCTGGAACAAAGAAGAAGAAGTGGAAAGTGAGCAATCAACAACAAAAGAAGCTTGTATTAGCTGGAAATGAAGATCAGAAGTTGCAGGTGTCATAATAGTTGCAGTCTCCAGAAGTTGAAGCTTACACCAAAATAACATTCATCAACCTCATTACATCTTTCTCCTGGGTATATATAGAATTTGTTTACAAAAACACTCTGCTAAGCTATGCGTGGAGGAGTCATAACTGACCACCAACCGCATTTACAACTAGATATGGGTTTCTGATACAATTTGACTGCTTTAATGGACAAAATGACCTTTTTGCTGCTCTGTTGTACTCCACAAACAGGTGAAAATCCATGTTTATCTGCTCAAGGTTGTCCTTCTAGTCCTCGGAGGTACACTATGTTGAATGCAGTAGCTGAGGGTTTTATGTGTAGAGTACCGCATTATCTTTTCCTTCTTCGCGCGCACAAAACAGGCCGAAAACACTGAAGAATACATTGAAAATGGACGAAGAGCTGAGAAAGAACACTGACCGTTAGATCTGGCAGATTGACGGTTGAGATTAGATCCGAGAGGGCTATCGGGCGTAAACGAGAATGGATGAATGAGAGCCATTGGATCGCGGCGGGAATGATCCAACGGCTGACGGGAGCGGAAGGTGCGCACAGGTTAATGAGCAGGGGACGGGGCGGGAAGGCGGTAAGAGGTTTCCCCGCACCGCCTATGGCAAAAGGTGGTTTACGTACAGGGCGGCTGCGATGCAATGAAACAACGACACGTGGTTGACAGGATGGCGAGGAAAACCACTTTCCCGCGGGTTAACGGACGTGCGGTTTCGCGGAGCGGGGGCTGCGGATACCGTCGGATCTGCGGGAGATGATCGGATGGTCATGGTTAACGCACATATTTGTCGAACGATGTGACAGGTACGGGCCGGCCGAGTTATATAATTTTTTATTATATGCGCAGCTATAATGGATTAAAACGTTAGAGCCAGGGTTAAAATGAAAAATAAGTTAATGCGGGGTTTTAAAGGTTATTGAGGTTTACAAAGGTTAATATGAAGTTTAAAAGGTTATCGGGGGTTTATATAGGTAAACAACAATAATGAAGATAGGGAGAATAAAGAGGAAGGAAGGGAAGGAGGAAACAGGGGTAACTGAGTAAAAGGAACAAGGCAAATGAAGGGGAATGATAAAGTAAACTGCTGCAAAATCTTTGCCACCAAAATCAATATTGCCCAATATTCTTTTTATCCATCAATGTCGAAGAAGATAGCAGAGCTAACACTGGCTCCTTCTGGGGATGAGATCCTCCCTGTGAGGTCTCAAGAACCTGCAGATCATTGCCTTTCCAACTAAAAGAAAATTAGTCAAAATTCCTAGTGTTCCATTGGGCATGGAGTCTACTTTGCCTGCACAAAACTGATAAAAAAATATATATTTACAGCCTTTAAGGCCAAAAGACATTAAACAACATAAACTTTCAAAAACCGCCCATTAACTGGGCCATCAAAAACTGCTTCTCCTCCCATACTTTTCAGTATGAAGGTGTTGTTCCCTTGAACCTGTGAAATGATGAAAGGCCCTATCCAGAAAGCATCAAATTTCCCATGATTGCCTTTCTTTTCCTTTAGTGCATCCCATTTCAAAACCAAGTCACCAATCTGAAAACTATTTGTTTTTGCCTTCTTGTCAAAGGCATCCTTGATCTTTTTCTGATGTGCTGCAACGTTTTCAACCAGCTGTTCTCTAATATGATGTAACTCTGCCAAATCAGTGATTCTCTTTGCCATTTCTTCTTCCTCATTCTGCTCTTCTTGAAGGAATTTTGCCACAGGGAGAGTTAATTGAATTGGGAATACAACATCAGTGCCATATACCAGCTTGAAAGGAGAATTGCCTGTGGATTTTTTAATGGTCACTCTGTCAGCCCACAGTGCATACTTGAGCTTTGAATCCCAATTCTTTTTATTGTCCTCTAACAACTTTTTAATTATCCTGATCAGACTTTTATTAGAGGATTCTACTAGACCATTTCCCTGTGGATAATATGAGGTGGAATGAACAAGTTTGATACCCATTGAATCACACATTTCCACCAGTTCTTTTTCCCTGAAAGCTGCTGCATTATCTGTGATTAGTTTATGTGGACAACCAAATCTACTGAAGATATTTTCAATTAAAAACTTCATGACCACATTATGATCAACCTTCCTGGTAGGGACTGCTTCAATCCACTTGGTAAAATAACCAGTGGCTACTAATATCCATCTATGCTAGCCACTGGAATGTGGATTGATTTCTCCAATGAAATCCAAACCCCACTGCTGAAAAGGTCCTTTTGCAATTATTGGTTTTAAGGGCAGGGACTTCAACTGCTGTTTTCCTTCAAATCTTTGGCACCTGTCACAAGATTTAACAAAAGAAAATACATCAGAAAATAAAGTGGGCCAATAGTACCCAGCTCTGAGAATTTTATGGGCTGTAGTCTTCCAATAATGGTGCCCTCCACACATGCTGTTATGAAACTGCTGCATAACTTCTTTTGACTGTTCTTTGTCCAGACACCTTAAAAATATTCCAGATGGATCCCTCCAGTAGAGCAGATTTTCCATAATGCAATACTTTGCTGCTCTAAGTTTTAAAGTTCTGGCCTGACTTTGAGTAAGTTCTGAAGGGATTTCTAGCTTCAGCAAGAAATTAATTATTGCAGCATACCAGTTACATGAAGCTAGATTTTCGGCCACTAACTACTTTCTCTCTGTTTCAGCTGCTTCCTCTTCTTTATCTGTCTGACCATTTTCTGCAATAGCGCATAGGAAATCAATATCTAAAAACCTGCAATTTTCTTCAGCTAATAATTTGGCAAGACCCTGACCTCTAACTAGCTTGGTGGGCTTAAGCTCTATATTAAATTCAATCATTTTTGCAATCCATTTTTCCCTTCTTCCATCAACATCAGGTTGTGTTAAGACCTCTTTCATTGCAGCAGAGGGTACATATGCAATTATCTTTGAATGCAAGATATAAACTTTGAAAGCTTTCAAGGATTTAATAAGAGCATATGCCTGTTTTTCAATAATATCATACCTCAGTTCAACATCCCTCAAATTCTTGCTGAAAAATGCCACTGGATGCTCTGAACCTTCTTCATCTGCCTGCAATAAAACAGCTGCAATGGTGTCTTCAGAGGCAAATGAAAATATGTGGAACTCCTCGCTGTAGTCTGGACTTATTAATGTGGGAGCCTCCATAATAGCCTTCTTAATAGACTCAAATGATTTTCTTGTTGCATCGGTCCATCTTACCTCTGACCCTTTTCTCAACATGGAGGTAATATGCTTCACTAGTTCTACAAAATTTGGAATAAACCTCCTCACAAAGTTAATTTTGCCCAGAAAGGATTGAATATCTTTCTTTGATCTAGGGATAGACAAAGTCTGTATTGCCTTTACTCTTTCTGGGTCAATCTGAACACCTGCAGCAGACACAACATGTCCTAACAACTTGCCTTCTTCCAAAGCAAATTGTGATTTTTTGGGATTGACTGAGATTCCAAACCTCCTACACTTCAAGAATACTTTTTTCAAATGCTGTAAATGATTTTGATGGCTGCTGGAGTAAACTGTTATATCATCAAGGTAGATGAGGAAAAATTTATCCTTCTCCCCCACAAATGCTATATCCATAGCTCTCTGAAAGGTTGCTCCAGCATTCATCAATCCAAAAGGCATCTTAGCATACATAAAAGTGCCCCAAGGAGTGGTAAATGCAGTCTTTTCTTGATCATCTGGGTGCACAACAATCTGATTAAAGCCTGAAAATCCATCCAAGAAAGACATTACTTTAGCTCCTGAGACTTTTTGCAGCAAATGCTCCATCTTGGGCAGAGGATAGTTGTCTTTCTTGGAGCATTTGTTTAAATTTCTGAAATCAACACAGAGTTTGATTTCTCCACTCTTCTTCCTCACCACCACCAAATTGGCTACCCATTTCGAATACCTGAGAGGTACTATGATCTCGGCAACCATCAACTTTTTAATTTCTTTTTCAATCAAAGGAAGAAGCATAGGATTTATCGGTCTTAGCTTCTATTTGAAAGGAATAGTGTCTTTCTCCAGAGGTATTTTATGCTGAATTATGCTCTTATCATAAGTTTTCAGGTCACTATACTCCCAGGCAAACACATCAGCAAATTGCCTCATTAAATTGCAGTATTCAACACTTTGATCAGCAAACAAATGAGTGGACAAATTTATATATTTAGGCTGACCTGGACTTCCTATATCATACTTACAGACTGTAGATTGGTCTTCTTTTTGGGCAGCCTTGTAAGGCACACCATTCTGGTCAAACAATCTTTCAAGAGGAATTAGGCCCTTAGGAATATGATTACTAGGAAGATGGACAATGTTGTCTTTACCAATTTTATTTCTAAGTTGGGACTAGGGGTTTTCTAACAAGACATCATTTTCTTGGTCAATTTTCATTTTAGAGAACTCATCAATGACTTGAAGGAACCTATTTATCTCATCATCATCATCAAAAACTTTCCAATGGTGGACATTATCAGGCAAGGAAGGTCTGTACTTGATTTTGACTTCATAAACTAATTTGGGAGGCATGGGAGGTATAAATAGACTAGCAGAAACAACAAGGGAATCAACAAGCTGATTTTGGGCTCTAGGAATGTATGAAATACAGAAATAATCAAAGGAATCTCTGATTCTCCATACCTCATCTCTGTATGCCTTCAACCTTGGGTGCTTTACTTGAAATGTTTTATTTACTTGCTGGATGATCACATCAACATTTCCAAACACCTTCAGATTCTTGATTCCTCTGTCTGTGGCTGCATTAAGGCCCAACAACAGTGCTTCATATTCTGCTATATTGTTTGTCACTTGAAAAACCAGCTTAAAAGATAGCTGAATGCTTTCTTTCTTTGGAGAAACTAGCACCACCCCTGCTCCTGCAGTTTCCTTGGAACATGCTCCATCAAAGAACATCTCCCAAATCTGACTTCCTTGCTTTTCCTCGGCCTGAACTGTTGGTTTCCTGAGCTGCATTGAGGCCTTCTGAGATTCTTCTATTTGGAGAATACATGCTCCAAAATTAGTGTCCACTGCATATATAGGATGATTTGTAGGATTCTTCTCATCACTGATAATATATGCCAACTGTGCTTCTCTGTACAATCTCCTGCTTTCCCCTCCAAAAACTGGGACAGTTGCATAAGATAGATCATTTTGTAGTGTCCCACCTAGTCTCTTAATCCACCCTCTGGACAATAGCATGCCAAATTTAGGAGGGACATCTGCTACCACAATATCCATCATCATACTCTTCATGGGCAGCTGAGTTAAGGTAATGGCTAGATCCTTAATCAATCCAAGACATTTCACCTTCCTTGAATCAAAAGAAAATAAATCATGATAGGGTCTAGTGATATCAAGGCCTAACTCTTCCATGACAGCTTTAGGCATTAAATTGTGGCTGGCCTCTATGTCTAGCAAGCAATTGTGGAGGATTTTGTCATGAATGGTCAATGAGACATAAAAATATGGAGAATTATTATCAGCAGGTTCAATCATAGGGCTGAGCACAATGGAAGGCTTTCCATCTTGCAAATTAATAGAGTCAGTGGAGGTTTGTTTGGCTTCTAGCTCAAGGGCTTCAAGGATATGCTTCCTAAATACTTCACTCTTCACCAACTAAACCAGAGGCACAAATATTTTCAATTTCTGAACTTCTGACTCAAAGCTGAAAGAAGAAGATGACTTATCTAGAACTTTTTACCTCTTGAATTGGAGCTTTGAAGATTACTGGATCAGCTGCTGGTCTTCTCTGCTTGATATTCTGTGGTTCTGTTTGGACAGCAGCTCTTTGTGCAGGATTCTCTTTGACATTCTTTGCATTCGACCTCAGGTTATATCTCTGCTATTGTTCAGCTTGTAGGACAGCTTATCTATCCCATTCTTGACTGTCTTGTTCCTGCAACAAAGACTCTTCATAAGTAGCCAAAGTCAAAAATGCAGCGCTGCCTTTATCCTCCATGCAGTGAATTTCATCCTCATCTTCTTCAAAATGTTCCTCCTCCATGACTACATTTTGGAAAGGAGCTTTAACTTTCTGATCTTCTTTTGATTCTTCACCCCTCTGCATAATTTGTAACTGCTCATTTGCTCTTCTGAAAGGATTTGGATTTCTTGGAGCAAATGTGTTCTGCTGCCTTGTTTTCCCTGAATTCTGTTCAACTTTCAGCTTAGAAATTTCAGCAGCCAATGACTCTATCATCTTAGTCATCTTGTCTAATTTAGGCTCTGAAGATGATGCAGAAGAAGTAGAAGCCTGATTTCTCTGTCTTCTCCTGTCAGCTTGACCTTTGAGCTTTTCTGCAGCCATGATATTAGACTCTACTTCTAGTGCTGCATCCTGCATGTCTGCTAGAGTAGCACATCTCCTTTCTCTCAACAACAAGCAGAAATCAGAGTCAAAAGCATTGGCATAAGTGAGTTTGGCAGAGGTAGGAGTAGGTTTTACTTCAGCTGGTATCTTACTATACATTCGATTAAATCTTTTATTAAAATCAGGCAAAGATTCACCATTTTCCCTCTTCAGATTACCAAACTCAGTATGATAATACAACAAGTCTTTTTTATCTCCCCATTGCTTCAAAAACACATCATCTAATGCTTCAATATCAGTTATTGATCTCTGGGGTAATTCTCTAAACCACTTCCTAGCCTCTCCATCAAGGCTTTGGACAAAAACTCTCATCCACACGTCATTTTCACTTATATCTAAATTATCAGCATAACTGTAAAAAGCTTCTAGGTGTTCTTCTGCTGTTACTCCCTCTGTTCCAGTGAATTTAGGCATATATTTTTGATATTCTCCCACAGGCATAGGATTTAAAGGAACAGGCAAGACTAAAGGTCCATATCTGGCAGCAACAATTCTCTCAATCTTCGTGGGTGCTTGCTGTCCTGCCATAATCAGAATATGTAGAGGAACACTAGCAGATTGAATGGTAGGAAGAAATGTGATGGATGGCAGAGACAAAGGGATGTTTTGGACTGAATGGGAACCTTTCTTTGGACTGAGATTCAAAGGGGAACTAACTGAACAAGGGGCTGAATTAATCTTTGAAAGAATTTCCTGATTAACAGTGCTGATTTCTAAATCTTCAAACTGTATATCTTCAGCAATAACTTTATCTTTCAGAGATGCATGAGATTTCTTAGGCTTACCTGATCCTGATGCCCCTTTCTGTGATGCTTTCTTCGATTTGACAGTCCTCTCAGGTTCAGGCACTGGTTCAGCTAGTGATTTCTGAGGATTTCTTCGAGTATGTCTCACAAACTGAGCCAGAACTTCAATGTGGAGTCACCAAAGGATGGTCTTCCTCCAGTGGAGTCGCCAGATAGATGATTACAACCAAAACTGTGTTCAAACCTTGTCTATCATCAAAGCTTGAAGCTGTGTCGTTCTCCCAGGGAAGCTGAGCTTCAATTCTCCTCTCCCCGGCAACGACGCCAATTAATGTTATCACCCCAAGAAACTCTCCTAGGTTGTATATCAAAGATGCTCGGGAACATTACAAACTCAACAAAAATGTTGTAAAATGGTGGATGAATGTAAGAAATGTTGCATATTCAAGCCAGATAACCACTCCTACTATGCTTAACCCCAGACATGGGTGAACACCCCCAAACTACAAGGCTTTAGACCACCAATTACTCACAGTTTTAGGGAAAATGTGAAGATGGAGAAGACTGATCACACCAACAGATGCATAGGACCCTGAGATGGCCAGCTGCAACCAGTTAAAAGGTCTGTCAATCTATTTCTTAATGCACAGACAGGATGACAGCTCTCTGGCATTAAAACAACAAAAACCTGCATACAAATTCAATGATACAGCTAGATTCTAACACAGAGGTGGGATGACAACACCTCTAATGTTAAGCATCAACAACACATGAATAAATACATAACAGGCACAGCCTGGAACAAAGAAGAAGAAGTGGAAAGTGAGCAATCAACAACAAAAAAAGCTTGTATTAGCTGGAAATGAATACCAGACGCTGCAGGTGTCACAATAGTTGTAGTCTCCAGAAGTTGAAGCTTACACCAAAATAACATTCATCAACCTCATTACATCTTTCTCCTGGGTATATATAGAATTTGTTTACAAAAACACTCTGCTAAGCTATGCGTGGAGGAGTCATAACTGACCACCAACCGCATTTACAACTAGATATGGGTTTTTGATACAATTTGACCGCTTTAATGGAGAAAATGACCTTTCTGTTGCTTTGTTGTACTCCACGAACAGGTGAAAAGCCATGTTTATCTGCTCAAGTTTGTCCTTCTTGTCCTCGGAGGTACACTGTGTTGAATGCGGTAGCTGAGGGTTTTATGTGCATAGTACCGCATTATCTTTTCCTTCTTCGCGTGCACAAAACAGGCCGAAAACACTGAAGAATACATTGAAAATGGACGAAGAGCTAAGAAAGAACGTTGGCCGTTAGATCTGGCAGATTGACGGCTGAGATTAGATCTGAGAGGGCTATCGGGCGTAAACGAGAATGGATGAACGAGAGCCATTGGATCACGGCGGGAATGATCCAATGGCTGACGGGAGCAGAAGGTGCGCACAGGTTAATGAGCAGGGGATGGGGTGAGAAGACGGTAAGCGGTTTCCCTGCACCGCCTACAGCAAAAGGTGGGTTACATACAGGGCGGGTGCGATGCAATGAAACAGCGACACGTGGCTGACAAGACGGCGAGGAAAACCACTTTCCCGCGGGTTAACGAACGTGCGGTTTCACGGAGTGGGGGTTGTGGATACCGTCGGATCTGCGAGAGATGATCAGATGGTCACGGTTAACGCAGATATTTGTCCAATGATGTGACAGGTACGGGCCCGCCGAGTTATATAATTTTTTATTATATGCGCGGCTATAACGGATTAAAACGTTAGAGCCAGGGTTAAAATGACAAATAGGTTAATGCGGGGTTTTAAAGGTTATTGAGGTTTACAAAGGTTAATATGGGGTTTAAAAGGTTATCGAGGGTTTATAAAGGCAAACAACAATAATGAAGATAGGGAGAATAAAGAGGAAGGAAGGGAAGGAGGAAATGGGGGTAACGGAGTAAAAGGAATAAAGCAAATGAAGGGGAATGATAAAGTAAACTGCTGCAAACTCTTTGCCACCAAAATCAATATTTCCCAATATGCTTTTTATCCATCAATGTCGAAGAAGATAACAAAGCTAACAGTGCCATGCCATTCAATTGTAATGTGCCTCGCATATTGGCTTGGAATGCTTACTTGAAGGAACATAAAGGCAACCCAAGTAGCCTAAGAGTGCATTATGGAGATGGAAGTCTGGAACCTGTTTGCTTCTAATCAATATCTAATATGTGGCACTAAATTCAAAGTTTCTATTGTATAATTGTGGCCATAATTGGGGGCCGATCGAGGCAATCTGCATAATGATTAGTCATGCCCTTCTTGTATTCGAAGTTCAAGTGGAATTTTTGTAGGTGTGTAGACCATTCATGATGGTGGTTATTTTGTAACTTTCCTTGTGTCTACGTGAATTACAGTTGCCTATGATTAATGTGGATGATTATCTCCTTCCCCATAATACAATTTTTTCATTTTTGGCATGATTGTACAATGGAGGACGTATCATTTTCATAGGTAGGGTATCTTTGAACAATATCATAGTGCGTTTCACTATGATATGCCACCAAAAGTCCTTAGTGAGTGAGAAATGTAGTGATAACATAGTTGGAGGAGTTTGTCCTAGTCTCAAATAGTTGTTGTATGTTTGGCAAGGTGAGGACTGGTACATAGTAAAGGTGGCATTTCAGAGTAATTTTGGACAAGATAATATCCCTCTAACATATTTAAACATTTCTCCAAAGTGAGGAACATGCTTTATGGGCTAACCAGGTAACAATGAAATATTAAATAGGTAAAAACCCATTTGAACTAGTATACAAGATGGATGTTACATTGCCTATCCATCTAAGGCTCCTCGTATATACGTTATTTAAACAATTCTCCATAGAAGAGGATGTCATGCTTGGAAGAATCAATCAACAAGTGGCATTAGATGAAACAAGAAGAAGGGCCTATGATCATATCATTTAAAGTCAAGAGAATGTTTGATAAGAAGGCTCGCCTAAGATAGTTCCAGGTAGGAAAATTGGTACTTTTGTTGAACAAGAAAGGCGAGAAATCAAGCAACCATTAGATGAAACTATCTTAGGCAACATGGATGGAGAACGACTATCTTTGCCCATGAATGGGCAAATTCTCAAATTGTTCTATAAGAGTGATATTTGATGCTTTCAAGGGAATTTATATACCATATTAACCTTATTTATTCTTTTTTTATCTTGGCATGTCATTCTAATAAATGTCATTCAATTTTGCTTACATTGTCATTCTCCACTATGAGCATTAGATTAGTCTTTTGCATTTCCTTCACATTTTATTTTAATTATCTCCATTTCATGTCTTAGTTTGATAATGCACTTTCATTTCAAACTTTTTCCATCTTAGAAAGGGATTAGACTCCAGTCTAATTGTCTCGTCGTATTTTACATATATTTTGTGATCTTGTTTTAGGTGACAAGTGGAAGATTTTGGGGTTATCACATCCTCTAGGGTAAAGCATGTGTCCCAAAGCTGGAGCGAGTTGTTACCCCTCATGTTAGCAGGGGTACACATATATTTTTGCAATACATTTCACACCATTGTAAGCCCAAGGTCACAAGTTAATGCCTCATAACAACCATGTGAGGCCATGTATGGGGTGTCATAGACCTTGTGTTTGGCCAAACCATGGTTGGTCCCTTTGGGTTCATCTCTAGCTCCTTTTGTACTACAATGATTAGAGGGCCTTGGATGGGCTTACTTGAGGACTCATGGTTTTAAAGGAGTTTTATTTTGTAGGGTTTATCATCAATGTATGGGCTAGCCTAGCCCATATTAGAATGCACCTATGTTTGACTATATGGTTATATGTATATTGAGTCTATATGTGGCCTTGGCTTTAGTACAATATCCTTCAAATTCTTATCTCATAAAGTCAACTTTTCACATTTTCGAGGCAATTCATGTTTCCCAATGCAAGTGGTCTTGGAAGTGATGAAAAAATGACATGGCATGTTGAATTGTTTCCAAATAATGAAGGCATTGTCAAGTTATGGCTAGTCAAAGATGGTCAAGAAGTACTACACGTTTTCAAGTGTTAGAACATGGGAAACATTGGGAAATTCTGGACATACATTATGTCAAATGTGGTCTACAGGAATAGAAGAACAAAACCCAAGTCTTAGATTTTTAGGAACCTCAAGGGCATTAGAGATATTCCACTTGGGCATGACGACGTGACAACAAAGGTGATGATGTGGAAACACAATGGACATTGGGAGCCAATAAGGCTCATCAAAGGTTAGATCAAAGCAAATAGTAGCAAAAATAGGCGGAACACTTGGAGAAGTAATTAAGGCGTTGAAGCTAAAGGAAAGAGGTGCAAGTCCAATTTACTATCCATGGAAAAGTCAAGTCAGCTAGCCTTTAAGAGAAGAGAAGGTAGATGTTGGAAAGTCAAGTGGAGAATTTGGGCATCTTGGACCGAGTAGTAGCCAGTGCAAGTCAAAGGGAAGTTATATTCAACCAAATTGATCCATTAGTCTATAAAGTGGGTTTCTTTAAGGAGAAAGTCAAACTACTATATAGTTGTCGAAGAATTTATTGAGCATTCTAGTGGAAAGTTGGAGCTTTTATGAACCAAAAATTAACTTTCAGACCATAAACAAAGGGGGCATGGACCTCCAAAGGAACACTTGAGTCAATTCAACCCCTTAGGGGGAAAAGTATGAATGTAATTGCAATATTTTAATAAAATTATTAAGTCTCCAACATGTGGATGACTAGTAAAAATTATATTCTTGAGGAGTCGTCCAACTAGCCGTTAACTAGTCATTCTCTAAACATTATAAAAGGTTTATAAAATGATATCCTCCCTCTAGTAAAAGGTTGTTGAATTGTGAGATCATTTATGGCATTATAAAGAAACCATTTTGAAAAATACTTATGTTATTGGATTGTTTTTTATATTAATTTTCTTCCTAGATTTTGCCTTTAATTTGTACTTCATAGAATAATTCGTAGGAATTATTTGGTTACCATAGTGCTGCTATGACAATCCATTGAGGGACAGATAATCATGTTGAAGGAAAAATTTAGGCCCAAAGCCTTCACCTCACCCTTAGCTAGCATCAAGAAATCATATTCTAGTGTTAGACAAACCCTTTAGGGCGTATCTTCAACAAGAGTGTGGGATATTAATGCCATTGTTGATATATCATTTGGGGCATCTCGAATGACTAAATCCTCCTAATGGGATCATATTTCTTGAAAGTGTTCTAGACTAGTTTGAGTGGAATAGTCTCACATGATTCCTCATTCAATCCTAGTCCCCAAGAAAAAAATGATAAAGAGAGTTGTGATCGCAACCCAACAAAGTGGTAAGTAAAAGGCCAAGGTAAACCTCACAACATCAACCACCTCATTAATAAAATCCAAAAAATTTCTTTTCTGCTTTATTAACTAGCTTGTTGCATAAGTTTTATCATACAAAACAAGTAAATCATTGGACAAAAGAACACTTATTTATATATTTAAGCCAAGGAATTCGTAGATCCTTTTTGAGCACAAGTTTCCACATATATTTCACAAGTGTAATAAGTTATTTGTGCATATATGCAACAATCTGCAACTATAGCACATCATTTTCTGTAGATTTCTCAACGCATAGTGCATTTTCAAATAAGTATCTTAAACACACTTCGTTTTAGATTTAGATCTAAATTTGAAAGTTCACATCTTTAATTTGAAATTACAAGCAATCATTTACATCTATTAAGACATTCACATTTTTTTGGAATAAGTTTTTGGGTTTGCACCCAGGGAGTTTTGACCCCATAATCTAAACAAGTGAATTTTGAGTTTGCTAGAAATTCCATTTTGTTGGAGGTTTAAATGTTAGAAGTGGTTCAAAGTGATTTTTATTCTGTTTGATAGCCTCCCCACCTGTAAATCTTGGAATTAAAAGTGTTTGGGGACTTTTGGGTGGTCTTCAAAGAAGATTTCCTCTTTGTTTTCTACGATTTTATGTGGAATTTGCATACTGAAATGATAGGACAATAAGTTAAATTGCACAAAACCCCTATTTTGCTTGTTGCACCCAAGTTTGCATCCACTTTTATATCCCTTTTTGCATCTTGTTTTGCATCCAAGTTTGCATATTTTTTTGTGTCTGTTGTTACATCCAATTTTGTTGTGCCATATCTTGCACCTACCATTACAACCCACATTTGCTTCCACGTTTGAATCCTCTTTTCTGTCCAAGTTTGGATCAAATATTTTTTATGTTTTTGCATCCCTTGTTGCATCCACTTTTATGTCAAGTTTTGCATCCACTTTTGCATCTAATTTTGTGTTTATTTTTGTACCCATGTTTGTCTCCACATTTACATCCCTTTTTGCATCTTATTTTGCATCCAAGTTTGCCTCCTTTTTGCATCCAATTTTGTGTCCTTTTCTGCATCCATTGTTGCATCCACATTTGTTTCACTACAATTCGGGCCAAGTTTTACACCTACTATTGCACCCATGTTTTCTTCCACTTTTGCGTTCGCATTTGCATCATATTTTGCATCCAAGTTTGCATTGACTATGACATCTTCTTTTGCATCCACTTTTCTGTGAGGTTTTGCGTCTTGTTTTGCATCTACTTATGTTGCATCCACTTTTCATCCAATTTTTTGTATATTTTTGTCCCCATTTTTGTGTTCACTTTTGCATCCCTTTTCCAACACTCATCATATTTTCTGCATTTATTATATTTCTTATGACATTGACAATTATGAACAACTTATGACTGAACATCAATAATCATGATGATGATGATAATGAAGATGATGACGATGACATGAATTGTGATTATGATGATAAAGACGATGGTGGTTACAATGACAATGATGATGATGATGACGGTAGTAAGTATGATGATGACAATGCTAATGACCTTGGTTAATCTTCCCAATTTTTAAATGTTGTCATTGTCATAATCATAATCACTATCTTTAACGTTGTCATCCAAGTCATCATCATCTGATCATCATTATCATCATTGTCATATAGGTCATCATCAACAATAATAATGACATGAATGATGATGACGATACCAATCATGATGATGTCCATGACGACGATGCCAACAATGATGATGATGGGGATGATGAAAATGGTAATGGTGGTGATGATGATGATCATCGATCATCTCTCAAAAGTAGAGTTTTTATTTCTCTTGCATATATCATATGTGTCCTAAACAACCCTTTTCTAGTTCTCATCACATTTTTTGGGTTGATGATATTTCTTATGACACCTATAATTATGAACAATTGATGACAATGTCCATAATCATGATGATGATGATGATGGCATGAATGGTGATTATGATGATAATATAATGATGACAATGATGGCAGTGATGATGATGGTAATGAAGATGATGCCAATGACGTTACAGTATTATGGATTCATGAACTTACTAGTTTTAAGACCATATTCTGCATATGTATTACTATCGAATTTTTTACATTTTCTGTCTCTCTTGGAATATTTTCCTCTTCTCAATAATATCTACTAGCATTTCCATATACATGAGATAGACTTAGAGGACCACCTCATTTGTATATGCCCCATTTATTATGAGATTCAAGGGATGTTTTATTGTCTTTATCAAGACTTGGATGAATAATTTTAACTCTCTTTCAATACATGTATAAATCTATTTATGAGGGAGGTTCTTGGATTTAGATATTTATATAAGGCCTTATGTGGCCTTCCCCTTTTGAAATCTTCCAAGGGGATCACCTCTTTCCATGTTTCCTTGCCTACATAGGTCCAAAGTTGACAAAACAAGATTCAAATTTCTTCAACTATCAAAATGGTGAGGCATCATACCTCTTCTTTACCCCAATAATGGGAATTCTTTCTTCAAAGAGACTATTGAGGATTTTTACATCATAGATCACAGGTTGTATGTCATAGGACCTATTACTCTACCATGTTGAGAAACCAAGTGCTAGAAGAAGATGATTGGTTTCTCTTAACTTGATAATTACTTGTGAATGTTTGTTGGTTTATTGTTACTTAGATTACCTTCTTCATCAAGTAATTATACAAAAATTCAAAACATAAAGATCACAAGGAAACAAAGAACACCAAGAATTAGGCTCCAAGCCAGGGAAAAACCATATAAGGGGGAAAACCCAAAAATCCTTCTCTTATAGAAATAGATCAAAATGAGATATACAAGACCCGAGACCAAGGCCAAGATTGCCACAAATATCCAAGTTACATTTCTCAACACTTTCTATATGTTTTTTTATAGGATATTTTTAAATTTTGATTTTCATCTCAATGCCTGTGATTCTTTGTCACATTGATCATTTTCCAACTGAGATATATGGATCTATATGTAATTCAGGGATGTATCATTAGTTTAATGACACATTTACTTAGCCATATATAACACTAGGTGTAGGAAGAGGTTGTTTTAGCTACCACATTTATCTTGATATGTATGATCCATGTGTATATGATATCTCCAATGTGTATTATTTTTATTGTGATCACTTAAGCACTCTCTTCTAACTCTTGATGCTTTGGCTATAAGTTCTAAGATGATTTGTTCCATGGTGTTTCATAATTTTACTTAGAGAAGTGTGTCATGTTAATGGTTTGGGTATATACTTGGTGATTTGAGTATGTACTACACATCGATCTTATTGTACCCCTTATTTCCTTTAGTCAAATTTTATCCCATGTCATTCCATAGTATATTAATTCATTTTCATCACATGACACCTTTATGATTAAGCATTCATATATTTGTGGCAAAATATTTCCCCTTTTGTCATTTGTGATGAAAGAAAAGCAAAAAGTGAAATCCAAAATCATTAAAGATAAACTGGAATGATGTATGTAAGTATAAACTCTAAGGTTGAAGTGCAAATTCATGTAAATGCTATATCTATGAGTTGTGCCAAACTTATGAAAGCTTCATTCCCTAAGTCCTAGATATAAGAAAAAGGAAAAGAAAGGAAAATAAGGCCCAATGAATGGTAACTCATATATTCACTCCCTCTTTGGCTGTAGAAATTATGGTGTAGATTTGCAATAGTTCATGAAGTTTTAATCAAAATCACAAGACAAAAACCTACTCTACTGCTCTGTGGAAGTTAATTCACAATTTAGAACAAAAAAATCAGACATGCAATAAGAAAAAACACACATGCACACAATATTTTTCTTGGGAAAAACAACCGGCTAAAAACCCCAATGCCTGCTTGTATTAATTTGATGAATAGAGATGTATTACAATTTCTTTTCTCAACTAAGCACAACCTGCAAGTGAATAACCTATCTCTCTGCTCATTGAGAAGCTCTGACCCAGACTTAGTCAATTTCTACCTCTGCTTGAGCCCCTATTTCCTTGCGCAATTCCTTGAGAAATTAGGCCCTTATTATTTAGGAATTTCTCCAAAATGGATTGCGCAATTCCCAAGGTTGATCATCTGACTGCATGCAACACATGTACACTCAAGACTAGTCTACAATTGATGTTACACTGCCTTGGAATCTCCACCATAGCTGGGGAACTCGAATTCTCTGCATGCACTAGCTATTTTGGGTTGATTGATCAGTTAACTGGATGATCACTGAGTTTGACTGAAGTCCCATTGCACAATTGACCTTCCACTAGTTCCTCCAATAGTTGGAACTAGTTTAACTGAAAACAACTTGAGATAACTGACTTTGATTGCTACAAATTATAAATCACACATGCTTAACTGAACTCTAACTCATTCAACTTGAATTTACTGAGTAAACTAGGTGACAAAAGTCATGTCACACAAGTTAACTGCATCCAAGTTGTTTGCTGATATGGAAATTTGAATTTTCTCAATTTAATCAAAGGCAAAATCAAATTGAGAATTTCTTGCTGCATTTTTCAACACTCCCCCTCAGCAAGAAAGGGATTATCAACCACCCCTATCCTGCACACGTGGAACTCAAAATTCCCTCTTGACAAGGCCTTTGTCAAAATGTTAGCATCTTGTTCCTTTGTCAGAATGTACTGAAGCAACATTATCTGCCTTTGCACACAGTCCCGTAAATGGTGATACCAGATATCTATATGCTTGGATCGAGCATGAAATACAAGATTCTCAAAGATCTTGATGAAAATCTGATTGTCACAGTAGATCACAGTTGGATCCATCATCTGACCAAACAATCCAACAAGTATCTTTCTCATCCAGATCGCCTCACATGCTACTTGACTTGTAGCCATGTATTTTTCTTCTGTCGAGCTGAGCGCCAGAGATCTTTACTTCCTGTTGTACCAGGAAACTGCCGTGGACCCAACACTAAAAATTCCACCTGATGTACTCTTTCGGTCCGATGGACTCCCCACCCAATCTGCATCTGTGAAGCCACACACCTTCACTCCCTCTATTTGTCTGTACCATAGTTCGAACTGGGTAGTGCCCCCGAGGTACTGTAAAACATGCTTAACTGCCTTCCAAAATAATTTGGTTGGCCTAACCATAGCTTGGCTTAGTTGGTTGACTACATAGCACATATATGGTCATGTGTTCACAAGGTACATTAGTGAAACCACTAGCTGTCGATAAATGGTAACATCCGCTTCTTCACCTCAAGTAGCATCCTCCTTCCTCCAGTTGGTCGCCAGAGGTGTCTCCATAGGTTTGCAACTCTCCATGCATAATATCTGTAGTATCTCATTTGCATACTTTCCTTGATAGACAAATGATTCCCCATCACCTTGCCATAATTCCAATCCAAGGAAGTAGTGCATGAGACCCATGTCCTCCATTTCAAATTCCCTTGCAAGGTACTCCTTGCAAGATCTGATCATCTTCTCATCACTAGTTAAAATAAAATCATCAACATATAAGACAATAATAATAATTTACCTTCTACCAAGATATGATAGAGGTTTGCATCCTCTTGACTTTCGGTGAAGCCCAAACTAGTGAAATAGCTATCAATCTTGGTGTACCAAGCACAAGGTGCTTGTTTGAGACTGTACAATGCTCACTTGAGTCTGCATACATGAGACTCTCGATCAAATGTCTCAAAACCTTCCGGTTTCTCGATGTACAACTCCTCCTTAATAACCCCATTGAGAAATATTGTTTTTACATCCATGTGGTGGATCCTCCACCCCATCTGCGCAGCTAGTGCAAGAATTAATCTAATGGATGAGTACCTTGCAATAGGAGAAAAGGTCTCCTCATATTCAATTCCCTCAACTTGAGAGTACCCCTTGGCCACAACTTTGGCCTTGTACTTCTCTATGCTTCCATATTTTTCCTGCTTCACCTTGAAGATCCATCTTGAACCCACAACTGATTTATCTGCTGGTCTTGGGACCACTTCCCAAACACTGTTCTTTACAATGTATTTGTATTTCTCCACCATTGCATCAACCCATACAATTTTATCTATTGCTTCCTCAAAAGAGGATGGCTCAGTCTCTACAAGATCAATCATTATATCCATGTATCTAGGGTACCGATAAGGTGCCCTTCTCTGCCTGCACTGATATGAAGGTCCACCCACATTCTCCCTCACATCCTGCACAAGTCTCTTAGCTTCCCTGGTTCTTTTCCTTCCTTCTCTGGATATTTCTTCTTGAGTGGCTATCTCCACTCTCTGATCCTCAATTTGTGGCTGCTCCACAGCTTCCTGAGGCTCCTCCTTTGGAGCTAAAAGCTCCTCTTCTGGTGGGATCTGAAGCTCCCTCTCAAGAGAGAACCGCATCACTTTCTACTCATCATCCCTTCGCAAAACTGTCATTTTGATGGATTGTTACACTAAAAAATGTCACCATGGCTATTTACAGTTAGTATGGCTCTATCAACAGTCATGCTATCCTCCTGGGCAAGTCTTATGCCTCTGCTCTCCATGTCAAACTCCAAAAAGAGAGAAAGTATGTTTGACGTGTATGAAGCGCCTCCAGATGGTTCATGTACCCCTACCAAAGAGGAACTTATCCCATCAATGAGGGAGCTATCCCATCCAAATAGGGGATTATCCCATTGATGGTGGACCTGATTAACTTCCTCTTGAGCACTATAAATACAGGCATTGGGCTAGAAGGAGGGGAGGTTGGAAGCTAAACATTTCTAAGGGTAGATGCTGCTGGAATTAGGATTCCCATTTAGAAGCTTGTGAGGAGAGATTGCCATCTTTGCTTGTTCTATTTGGAAGTGGGTGAGCTTTGTCAAAGTAAAGGAGAACTCTTGATGGACCCTGGGAGGGACTTGCACAACACCAAGGCTCAGGTTGTAATTGTTCCTTTTGTTTCCTATTAATGCAAATGAGTCCATTCTTCTCAATAACTTGTTATTTATGAGTTGTTTCATGTACTCCTTGGTCTATGTGTTAAATATGTTTTATTTTATGAGATTATCAAGTGCTATTTAATCGTTTGATTGTTAGTGAATGCAGGTTTCGAAGTGAAGGAGGAGCTCATCTGGATCAACGAAGCTGGACTGCTACAACAGCGTTGGACTACAGGTAGGATCTAAACACTTGATTTCTTATATAGTAAATGCATGTTTAGAGAAGGATTGCTCTTATTTGTCTTGTTTGTCACTAGAGAGTCTTAGGCTCCTAGGGAGTTGGTTGTGTCCGCACTATCGACTCTTTCCGCCTAACAAAATGGCGACTCCGCTGGGGAATCCATTGATGTGAAGGTCTTTTCCTTTGTATGCAACTTTGATCTGAGAAAAGTCATTTATTTTCTGGTTTTTGGCTCTGTGACTTTGTATTTGGGTGGGTTAGCTTAGGGTCAGATTGAATATAGTTTTTCTTGGCTTTTTCAGTGGTACGCACCCTCTGAGTATTACACAGTGCGTACTTGTACGCACTGTTGCTGTGTGCACAGAGCGGGCCTGCACCTGGCTTAATAGGTTGCCTGCGTACCTTGCTAAAAATTAAGAAATTTCCATCTTTTACATTTTTCCTCTTAGATTTTGCTTTTTCTTAGTTTTTACTGCCCAGATCCATTAGTCTCTTGTCAAAGATCTTCACCTGAACTTGTTTCGATAGCATTGAGTGTTTTAGTGGATTTCATAGAAGTTTAAGCCCTAGGGTTTGATTTTTGAGTAGGTCCTGTAGTGACTTTGGCGGTAGAAGTTGTCAAGCCTTAGATCTCTCTGGTTTTGTCAGCTTTCTTAGAAGTCGGACCTGTCATAAAGTCTACCTGTGAGAGCAACTTACCTTTGAGTGGTCTCTTTGGCAAATTTCGAAGTGCTTGTTGATTGAGTATTGAATTCCATTTTACAAAAAGAACAAAAAGATTTGAGTTTTGTTTTGACTGGTCTTTTGATTCTGCATTAGCTGGTCCTTGGCTTGATTTTGGTCAAGTAAAACAACCTAGAATCATCTTTGTAGGCTTTTGCCTCGTTAGGTTTGCTTAGAATAAATTTCTTTTTGATTTGCTTGTGAGTCAATTTTTCATAGATTTTATAGCTTTTGAGATTGATTTTCGTTAAAATAGATTTATATGCTTTATTAAATAAGAGAAAATACAAAAACATCTCCTTTGAAAAGTTTTGTTTCAAGTAGCTTTGAGGGGTTTTGAAAGAAAAAGAGTTTTTCGTGCACGTAAGGAGTGGTCATGTTTGTATGCTTGGAAAGATAAAGAGAATTGTTTCTTTGATTGTCTTTACTAAGAAAGTTGTTTTCTATAAAATTTGCATTTTCCAACTCTCTTAGTTAGGAATTTCATTGAAAGAAAAAAGTAGCGTAAATCATCTTAGGTGCATCTTTGTAGTGGTTTGAGTCGAGTCTACACACCATTGGTTTCATTTCCGCTACCTTTTGTCTTTAAGAAAAACCATAAAATTAACGCTTAAAGTAAAATCAACTTAGTAACTTTTATTTACTAGGGCTCTGAAACACCAATTTAGATCAGGCTAGTGTCTTGGAGTAGGAGAGTAATTAACTCTCCAAGACAACAAAACCAAACAAGTAGCTTATCTTGTGATAGAATAAATCCAATTGTCTCATTTGTACTCTGGGAAAGCTCCTCTTAAAGGAGAAGCACGAGCTCGTGTCCGAACCAGTGAGGGGATCAATCCTCCCTCGTTGGGAACGACGCCAGACACGCACGTATTACAAACGGTAAACCTCGGATTAACCATTGTCGAGGAGCCAGGGGTCACTTGTCGGTAAACCTTGGATTATTGTCAAGGAACCGGCAAGGGGATTGAGCTTGATACTCTGCCCTTGCGTGCTGTCGGAGTGTAGACTGTTCCCCCAGGTGCATTTGTTGCGGTTGGTAGCCTTAGTGACCATTATCTTTAGGATTCTACCGAGGTGACGGTGGAGGGAAGATCCCACTGTACCTGGAGCAGACGTCGGCTAGACTCACTTGGATTTTCCGGGGGGTTCACTTCACTCGAGACGGTTAAAGTGGAGGAACTTGTGCCGGTCTATTCATTAAGCAGGTTGTCGGGGTAACTGTTCCACCCGCCACTTCTGTACTGAATCCGACGATGTTGGGTTTCATCTCCAACTAGGGTTTTCGGTCTGGAAGGCTACTGTTTGTGCTTGGTTTGACGCCCTAGATTCTTTAGGCGTGTGCTTCAAATTTGTTTGGTTCTTTAGAGACTTTAGGTGGTTTGATTTGAGATTTTACTTTGTTTTCGTGTGTAGTAGTTAAAAGTTTTTAGCTGTGGCGGAATTACCGAGACAGTCCCGTAGACTTCGGGGCCAGTCTCCTGAAGTTGTTTCTGTGGCCGAATTGTTGAGGAGATCCCGTAGACTTCGGGGTGAGCCTCCTCAAGACGACCCCAGTAATCTAGAAGGTTTGAAGGTCCTTGTAACTCCTCCTAGTGGCAGTAGAGTAGGTTCACCTGAAGAAGGAGAATCTTCCTTGGTAGTCCATCCAGATTACCAAAGTCTAGAGACAGGTTATAATCCCGAAGCTGTTACAGTTTCTGAGCTTGCTGGTAGATTTTCATCTACTAGTGATACAGGCGAAGAACCTGAAATATCTGAACCTGTTACTCCAACTTCTAGTGTTCCAGATTCACCAAGAGTAGAACGAGTTATCACCGAAAATCTTCCTACTGGTCTGATTGCTATTGAAGAACTTGCTCCAGAGGAAGAAATAGGCGTCTCTAACCTTGAAGATCAACTTACTATTGAGCTCAGGGAGCGTGAATCTATCTTTTACAGTCCTCCTAGAAGTACTACTTGGTACCTTTCGTTAACCAATTATTTAGACAACTCAGGGGTAGGTTTTTCTACACCTCGTACTCCTTTTCCACCTGGAGGTATTTATACTCCTGTAAATATGTCTGGTCAGTCGTCCGTGTTTACTCAAACTCCTGAATCTTTCTTACACGGCGGTCCTTCTGTTCCCACCGGGTATCAATCACTTTCTGGTACCTTTGCGGGGGCATCTCCTCAACCCATTGATCATGGGTTATTAGCTGGAAACAATGGTAATATACCATTGGGTGTAGGAGACATTTACATGATGTCAGGTTCAGTTCCCGTTTCTCAACCTCAAGGTGGCCAATTACCGCCTGGGGGGCAGCCTCAATTAACCCTGGGGGGCAACCTCAAGGTACACAAATTGTGTCTGGGGGGCAACCTCAAGGTCAGTATGTACCTATGGTGCAATACATGCCTCAAGGTCAACCCCAGCCTCAATATGTACCCCAGGGTCAACCTCAGTATCAATATTTACCTCAAGGGTATCAACCCCAAGGGTATCAACCTCAAGGGTATCAACCTCAAGGTCAAGGTCAACCCCAGTATCCGTATTTACCTCAAGGTTATCAACCTCAAGGTCAATACTCGAGTCAAGGTTATCAACCACCTCAAGGTCAGTCATATGTTCAAGGTATGGGAACTGTACCTTTCAATTATCAATCCTATCCTCAATCCGGTTATGGATCTCAGTATCCTCAACCTGTTACGGGTCAATACCCCGGAATGATAGTGTGGGATCCATCACAGGGTCAACAGGTGTTGCAGCCAAGTATACAGTTGGTACCTCAAGCTGGACAACCCGTAGTTTCTGGTCCACCCCAGCAACCGCAACCTGTCCAGTCAAATGTTCAAACTTCTGTAACTTCGGTAGTTACTCAGCCGCCAATTGCACCTAGTACTCCATCTCAAACGGCTGCTGCAACTACCGCTACATCTGCCGCACTTACTTCTGGAGTATCGACAGCTCCGGTTTCTACTGTCTCTGCAACCACTCCTCAGACATCTTTACCGTTGTCTGGATCTACGATTCAAACCACGGTCCAGATGCCTATAGGTCAGCCTGGTATAAGTACGGTTGTCACTACTCAACCTCAATTTGTTCAACAACCGTACCAGGGACAGTACCAACATGGGCAAGCTGTCCAACAGCCGGTTTACCAGTATCAACCGTATCCTGGGTACACTTATCAACAACCTCAACAACCCCAGTACGGTCCGGTTAATCCTGGTTTTCCAGGAGGATATAATATCCCTAATGCGATTCCTGTTCCTAGTTATCCTGGATATCCTCCTCCTGGGACTGGTCTTGTGACCCAGAGTTTTAGAGATCCTAACCGGCAATTACCGTTTATCGCAACTTTGGATTTACCAGACTTGACGCGCCTAACGAACGATCCAATTCAATATCTTCCGTTCTGGCCGCCAATGCCAAATAAGTTGCCCAGTGATATACCCAAGTTCGAAGGTAAGTCTGGAGAGGATCCGTCCAATCATGTGATGACTTACCACCTCTGGTGTGCTTCAAATTCTATCTCGGATGATTCGATCCGCTTACGTCTTTTCCAGCGTACACTCATTGGTCTCGCGGCCAAGTGGTACATTGAGTTACCACGGGCCTCTTTTTACAATTTTAGCCAGTTAGCTACCTCGTTCTTAACTCACTTTCAGTTGCCGGTCAGATACGATAACGGCACGGAGTTATTAACTTCACTAAAACAATCGACGTCCACGTATATTTCTGATCACATTCATGAGTGGAGACGTCGAAGAAGGTTAGTGAAAGTTTTTATTCCGGACCAAATCTTAGCTGAATGGTTTGTTAAATCATTATTACCGAAGATTACTGAAGATGTAGCTAAGGCCGGAGTAGTTACTGAGGAGCAAGTCATTGCTCAGGCGCAGTACCTTGACTTAGTTTATACTCAGTCGGGTACGTTACACGAGAAGATTCCAGATCTTCCAAAATCGAATCAAATCGCTGCTGCTCCTTCGGGATCTCATGCCGCTGATGGTATGATTGGTATCGTGAATACAAAGAGCAAGAAGAAGTCTTCCAAGAATTCTACTACTCCTATAATCACTTTGCCTGATTCCCCGACAGGAGAGTCTTCTCCTGAACTTTCCGCCGATATTCACGCTGTAGAGTCATCTACGGCCAAATCAAAAAACGGTGGAAAGAAGAAAGGAAAGAAGAAGGCTAAAGCAGACAAGGCTCCGAAGGAGAAAACGGAAAAGTCGGAAACCAATGACGAAAAGCGCAAACCTCGATATCCTTGTCTTATTTGTGAAGAGGATCATTTTACAAGAGATTGCCCTCATCGGGCCGAGGTTGTGAAAATAGTCAAAGGTTCTCCCACTCCTGCTGTGTTAAAAGATCCATTTCCAAAGCAGGAGAGTAAGATGATAGGTTCTTCCTCGACTGCCAGTGAAGAACCCATTTTGATGATGTCTCATGTGAGGATTGCGACTCGATCGCAAGATTATGGTAGTAAGAATCCTGTTGATGGTAAGGAAGCAGAATCTTCTCATTCTAATCCATCAACCTCAGCTCCTGGTTCCGATCCACTACAGATCGAAAAACCTAACCCGGACTTAGTAATCAAACCGCCCGCCAAGGGTGTACTTCGAAGGTCTGCTTTCAATCCACATGCGAGAGCAGCCCAGAATTACAACATTGTTGAGGACTTAGCTGTTTCACCCTCAGCAATGTCGGCTTTAGAAGTGCTGCAATCATGCCCAGCACAACGAAAATTACTTTTGTCGGCTATCGGAGCTGTTGATGTTCAGGACCCGAATCTGATAATCTTCGATCTAGAAAATAGTACACCGCGTCTACCCCATCAAATGGCTTTCCAAATTCCAGTGATAGTCAAAAACAGGCCTATTCATCGGACTGTGATTGATGAGGGAGCTTCTACGTGTATTATGTCGATTCAATGTTGGAGATCGCTTGGTTCTCCTTCGTTGAACCAATCCCCGACCATCCTTAAGGCCTTTGATGGCCGTGGGTTCCGTCCGTTTGGTATTCTACAGGAATTGCCTATAGGGGTAGAAGGTAAAACCGTTAGTCTGGATGTGGAAGTGGTTGATGCCCCTCTAGACTACAACCTTCTTTTGGGTCGAAGTTGGTCATATGCTATGACAGCGGTCGTTTCATCGGTCTTCAGAGTAATAAAGTTTCCACATAACGGTAAGATCGTGACGATTGATCAGCTGACATACTTTTCATCCGACCCAGCCTCTTCAGAGAGTATCCAGCATGTCGGTAAGACGACAATCCCTTATAGGGACGTTGGCGTAGGTTTAGTTAAAGATTCCGGTTTACTGGGAACTTTTCCTTTCCCTCCAATCAACGCAGACCCTTCATTTGCATCAATTCATATGATTACATCAGACAACATTATTTATGATGATCCTTGGATTGTCCCATCTGAATCTGAGATAGACTCATTCGGTGATGCTATGCCTTTGAGTCCATATGAAATTGCTTATGAAGCCGTCATGTCTTTTACCGACTCGCGTTCAACCCAAATCGACCAAATGAATGTGGTCAGTGAAGAATCACTTTTCACATCAACCTTAGAACGGATAGCGTTTCCCGAAGTCGTGTCATCTGACGAGCAACTTCGCGAAATCCTAAGTGTAGACGATCTACCATGGGAAGATCTCCATCACAGATCTTCGTTTTTACCTAAGGATGATGCTTTTGAAAATGATTTTTCATCTATCTTTACCGCTGAATATGTCAAAGACGCTCAGAATCCAACGAAACATTCTGATTCAGAGTTGAATTTAGGGAATATTTCTCGCACTATTCCCATTGATATTTCAGTGAAGCCCGGAATTGAGGAAAACATTCATATAGGTGCCTCATGTACAGAAGATGAAATTCAAACTTACAAGGCCCTATTCCAAGAATTCCGCGATGTGTTTGCCTGGTCTTACGAGGAAATGCCAGGAATCGACCCTGCCATTGTTGTTCATGAAATAAAGACCTACCCGGACGCTAAACCCGTCCGGCAACGGTTGCGTCAGATTCACCCTCGGAAAGCGGCTGCGATTAAAGCAGAAGTCGAGAAGCTGTTGAAAGCAGGTTTCATTTATCCAATCCCGTTAACGGATTGGGTATCGAATATTGTTCCGGTCAACAAGAAACAAGGAACAATAAGAATCTGTATCGACTATAGGGATATAAATCGAGCTTGTCCAAAAGACAACTATCCTACGCCTTATATCGATCAAATTATTGATGATTGTGCCGGAAGTGAAATGTTTTCCTTCATGGATGGTTTTTCGGGCTATAATCAAATCAATATTCTACCTGCCGACCAACCAAAAACGACATTCATTTGTCCATGGGGGACATTTGCTTATTGCAAATTACCTTTTGGGCTTAAGAATGCCGGGGCCACTTTTCAACGGGCGATGTCTTACGCATTTCATGACATCAAGCACATTGTGCAACCGTACCTCGATGATTTGCCTGCTCATTCTTTACATCGAGCTGATCACCTTGTCCACTTACGAGCAATCTTTATGAGGTGTAGGCATTATCGAATTCGGTTGAATCCCCACAAGTGTGTGTTCTGTATAGAGACGGGTCGATTGCTGGGATTTGTTGTTTCAAAAGCCGGCATTCGCGTCGATCCCTCGAAGGTCGAAGCTATCATCAAATTGCCTCCTCCTTCGAGTTTGCGCCAACTCCAAAGTTTGCAAGGGAAAGCAAACTTTTTACGCCGATTCATTCCAAATTACGCCGAGGTCACTAAAGGTTTTACACGGTTGTTGAAACAGAACGCTCAATTCTTTTGGGACGAGATTGCCCAACAATCTTTTGATGCACTTAAGCACGCGTTGACCCATGCACCGTTGTTGCATCCTCCCAACTACAACCAGGACTACTTCTTATACCTCGCAGCTTCGCATTCCACCATTGGAATGGTGTTAGTTCAAGAAGATGAATTCGGAGCGGAACATGTGATATATTATCTTAGTAGGACATTAAACCCCACTGAGCTAAAATATTCGCATGTGGAGAAATTGGCCCTGGCAGCCGTTCAAGCTGTCCAGCGTTTTCGTCACTACATTCTTCTCCGTAAAACTACAGTTATTTCGGATTGCAACCCTATGATTTATATTTTGACAAAACAACTGCTAGGGGGCAAGTACTCTAAATGGATCGTTATCCTGCAAGAGTTCGACTTGGAGTTTGAGAAGTCCAAGTCTAAGAAATCCTTAGTTTTTGCGGAATTGATGTGTGATTTCCCGCGTGCTGACACAGAAACTGTGGCAGAGGAGTCCATTGCGGACGAATCTTTGTTTCTTATCAGTACTTTAGATCCGTGGTACGGGGATATAATCATCTATCTCCAAACCCAAACCTTTCGGCCTGAAGCTTCAAAGTCGGAACGTCGAAAAATTCGGTTTCAATCCCAGCAATACAAGATTATTGGAGATACACTTTATCGCCGGGGGGCAGACTTAGTTTTTCGACGTTGTTTAACTCACGAAGAGGCTGAGAGTGTTTTGAATGATTGTCACTCTGGAGCATGTGGCGGTCATATGTCTGGGTATGCCACAGCTCAGAAGGTGTTGCGCGCTGGCTATTTCTGGCCGTCCATGTTTAAAGATTGTATCATTGCGGTCCGAAAATGCCACAACTGTCAAGTGTTTGATCGCAAGATGCGCGCACCACCTGCTCCTCTCCACCCTATAATTGCCGTTGGTCCTTTTGCCAAATGGGGTATCGATTTTATTACTTGTAACCCTCACTCGGCCGGGGGGCATGCGTATATCATCCTCGCGGTTGATTATTTTACTAAATGGGCCGAGGCGATGCCTACATTCGACGCAAGCGGCAAAACAGCTGCAGTTTTCGTATTCAATCACATTATAACTAGGTTTGGTGTCCCACAAGCAATCATCACTGACCATGGGAGCCATTTTCGAAACATCATGATGACTGAGCTTACAAGCCAGCTTGGTTTGCGCCACGATAGCTCTACTCCTTATTATCCGCAAGCCAACGGTTTGGTTGAGTCTATCAACAAAGTTCTGGTTATCATGATCCGACGAATCATTGGTATTCATCGGTCGAATTGGCACAACATGTTATTTTCAGCGCTATGGGCATACCGAACTTCAGTGAAAACTTCAACAGGGTTCACTCCTTTCCAGCTAGTTTATGGCTTGGAAGCTGTGTTACCCATTGAATGCGAAATCCCATCACTTCAAATGGCTGTCGAATTACTCCCAGCTACTTTCGAAGAGGAGAAACGTTTATTATACTTAGCTCAGTTAGATGAGACTCGACGTGACGCTGCATTTGCAATCGAGACTCACGCGAAGCGAATGAAAGCTCAGTATGATAGAAATGTGACCCCTCGGAGTTTTTCGGAGGGAGACCTAGTGCTGTTATATGATCAAGCTAACGATAAGCTAGGTGCTGGAAAATTCGTTCCTATGTGGCATGGACCCTACATTGTAAAGCGAAAGCTAGCAAAAGGGGCCTATGAGCTGGTAGATTTTGATGGGGACTCTTTGGGTAAACCCAGAAATGGACTTTACCTAAAGAGGTATTATGCTTAAATGGTGGGTATGGAGAATTTTAGTTAGGTTAGGTTTTCTTTCTAGCTAGTATGTTTGTTAGTTTAGATAGTGTGCTTAGCTTAGAAAGTGTGTTTTTCGTCGTTATTCTGGCTTATCTTGGTTTTACTCTTGATATTGCAGATGTCGACGCCTCTCCAAACGTACATTGGATTTGCCGATGGTGCTTGTCGTAGTACACGGAATATCTCTTCCGCAGCTTGGGTTATCTATTCGCCCTCTGACGAGTTAGTTTCTATGCATGGGGTGAGCCTCGGTCAAACGACGAACAACATTGCAGAATACAGTGCAGTGGTTGAATTATTGTCTGAATCTATTTCATTTGGAATTCGACGTTTGATAGTGAGGTTAGATTCTGAACTCGTTGTATTACAGCTTAATAGAGTATATGCCATTAGAAATCCTGTGTTATTAAGGTTGTTTTTGAGAGTGCGTCTCTTGGAACGTGAATTTGATTACATTGAATATCAGCATATTCCAAGGTCTTTAAATACATTAGCAGATGCAATTGCTTCTCGAATGTTGGACAGACATTTACGATAATCATGCAAGTAAATTTAAAAACATTTCATCACATATGTTAAACAAAATGAGCCGGTAATAATGATATATATATAGATAGGAGTGTGTCAAAAAATATACATCGTCTTCGATCATAGGTTGAAAAACACCTTATGATCGGCAAAAATGATAAGTACAAAAAACCAAAAATGTCATATGTGTCTACAAAAGTGACTAGCCAATCACTGGTGGTGCTCTCTATACGAGACCACTGCCCGCGCTACCCTACACGAGAACCTCCTAAAAGGTCCTGGGACTGCGACCACATAGCGCTGAAGTCGAATGGGAATTTCATCTATGGTGGTCTCTGGTATATCCACCGTCAGACGCTCTAGATCCTGTTCCAGCTCGGCTAAGGTCTCTGCGGCCGCATCCTGTGGGGCTGGTGCTGGTACAGCTGGTACTCTCCTCTCAAAAGCCCGGAGGTTGGCTGGACGCCGTGGACCTACATCTGCATTTTGAAAATTTGTGCTGTCAGTTTGAGGCGATATATAAAAACAAAAAAAAATACATAATTTGAAAACTCGTGAAAAATGAAATACCTCTGTCGTCCCACTGTTCTCCCTGTGGAAGAACCATGTCCGGATCATTCCGAAAATCCATTCCGGCATAAGGAAAGTCCTGAATAGCAAAGACCTGGCTCTCTAGCCAGTGAAAGTAACCATCAGGAAATCGAACAACTGCTGCGCCCTCATCAGGATGCCGGGCCATTACCGCAACCCATCTCGTCAACTTAGGCTCCCGAGGCGCCCCAACTGGAACTGTAAGATGCTGGGGGACCAGCATTGGAACTCTCTCTAGGGAAAAGCTCACAACTAAAGGCCCATATCCAAAGGTCTTCAGTTGTCCTCTCTTTGCCCTGGTTAGTTGGCCCTTCAAATTAGCCAACACAGCATCGCACCAGTTGAAAATGGTGCCGTGGAAGCAGTCTATAGCCATCCGCATTTGGGACCCGGTGGCTTGGTGCAAAGCGGCTGCGCCGCAAAGTTTGGTAACAGTAAAGGCTATCACCATAAGTTCAGGTCGGGATATGTACTTGATTTCTATCCCCTTCTCATGGTTTTGGTTGTTGCACCACTCTAGCCGGAGACTAGCAAGGGATTGGCCACCCGGCCTAGTCCCGAAGAGAGAAAGTTGCTCGCCCCTGTTAGGCAAGCCAGTGAGAAAATATATGTCGAAGGGCTCTATCTCGAGCTGGTGCTCTCCGATGTAGAAGCATTGCTCCTGAATGTTCCACCTTTCAACCAGCCACTCAAGAAATGGCACCTGGCCCCTCATGCCAGGTATGGCCCAGTATTTGTACAGTCCGCATGCTTTTAATGCATCAATGGAAGGTTGGTGACCTATCGCGGCCAAATAAACATCCTCGTGCTCTCTTTCACGTCAATCAAGCATGGTGTGCTCCCTGCACATCATAAAACATCAGTTAGGATCCATAAAATTTAAAAATTTTGGTCTATTTTGGAGGTATAAGGGTTTCAATTTGTGTTTTGCGGGGTACGCACCCCGGCCTTTAGGGACAGAGCGTCCGGACGCAGCTTCCCTTAAGGCCGGGTGTGTACACCCCGTAATTTTCCCATTGGGAAAATATCGGGGTACGCAGGTCAGCAGTGCATGACCTGCGTACCCCGAAGTGCGCATCTTGAAACCCCAAGACCCCCAAAAAATCAAATAAAAGCTTAAAAATGAATTCTAAACGGATGGAAAACAAGAGAGGGGTGTTGTAGAATACCTGGTGAAATGACATTCGATTCTGACGGTCGGATTCTCTGCAATCTCCACAGGAAGTTTCTTGTCAAAAGCCCTTTTCTCAACCTCAACAGTAAAATGGTAAAAATGACATGGTAAAAAGTCTTTTTATAGGTTTTTTGGATGAATGAATGCTAAGTTTGTTTATTTTTCACCATGAAAGGACATTTTCGATGTATTTTTGCCCATCTTAAACAGGTATGAGTAATGTGTTGTTTCTGTGCAGGACAAAGGGACTTTAGGGTAAATTATCATTTTTCATGTCAGAGTCATCTTTTAAGCTCTTTTCTGACTCCTAAAACATGAAAAGATTGCCGAGCGTTTCTTTTACACTCGTTAAAACGGAATTAAAAGACGGTCCCCTTATAGCTCTTTTCTGACCGTAAAATCAGGAAAAGATTGCCGGGTTTTTGTCGTTTCAAACTCGATACGGAAATAAAACGACGTGTCCTTGATCGCTTTTTACTTTTCAGGTCAGAGACACTAATCATGAAAGTACTCCTTGGTCGCAAGATCAAGCGGTTCTCCCAAGTATTATTTTATACTTTTTCGGGCTTGGGGGACACAAATTTACGAAAAAGTTCAACCTGGAGTCTTCTTAAGTTTTTCAGACTCTCTAAAATTGAAAAACGCCGAGTTTCTCCTATACTGGGCTCGTTAAAATTTCACAGTAAAGGACCTGTTCAATTACAAACAGGAACGAACCACTCCTTCCTAGGGTTCGAATCAAAACTAGGTTGGACTCATCCGAAGGATGAGCTTATAATCAAGCATATGTTATCCTCCTCAAGCTTGTTAAAAATAAAGAGGTACTTGCCAGAACTGGTGGGGGAAAAGAGAGAAGAATGAGCCTATTTGTTATCTTTTGTCTCAGAAGAAACTTTATTACCACTCTTGGACACGACACTTTTCATTCACCTGGGTTGGGAAATCCTTTACCTCACAGTTGATCAAACCACATTGAAAGTCTTCAACTGGGTTCCGGGGATTAGCTTTGAGTCATTCATCACCAAGCCATCTGTCGTGTCGTTATGTGTTCAAGAGGTCTGCAAGCAAAAATTTCATCTGCAAAATACTTGTCATCCATTTGACCATCCCTGAGTCAGTCCTTATAGCAACATTTCTTCAACTTGAACAATGATTTCGTGTTGTGGGCTTGCCTGCAACGGGTCGCTTTCTATCGACTTCAGCACATTATCTAGAGAGATGACTTAGAAATCGTCAGTACCTTGAAGTCTGCATGCATCAATGGCAGGTTTCTCGCCTTTGACGTCAGTTTACATCATTGACTTTCGATCGAAGGATTCCGTGAAATGTTCGACATCAACTCATTCATTCACATCTCATGGATTGTACTGGGTACTTTGAGAACCATTGACATTACTGGTGGTCTCTCTCACACTTGTTAACAGTTTACATCATCGACTGGTAATCAAGTGGTTTCTACCATGTTCGACATCAACCCATTTATTCGCATGGCTAGAATCGTACCAATTCGGGAAGTAGAAATGAAGACCCTGGATCTAGTTTCCACCATCCAGGCTGCGAGGAGTTTTGTATTCATTATCTAAGTAGACTAATCATAAACAGATGGCTGCGCCCATACTGTGTCTACAAAAGTCTATGATTATGATGTACTACAAGATCATTCCTGTATCGGAGTAGTTAGTCTGTTAGTTAAAGTTTTGATCTGAGTATGGGAATGCCTACCTCAGCGATGATATAATCTTATACGTGTATTTTGTGTTGAAAATTGCAGGTTCTGACCAGGCTCTCCACGAGATAATCCTTGAAATGATAAAGCGCTTCACCCTTCCTAGATAATACAAAACCCTAATCTACTACAGGCTTCGCACTTTAGGGGGCAATCTGTTACACTAAAAAATGTCACCATGGCTATTTACAGTTAGTATGGCTCTATCAACAGTCATGCTATCCTCCTGGGCAAGTCTTATGCCTCTGCTCTCCATGTCAAACTCCAAAAAGAGAGAAAGTCTTTATAAATGTATTTATCTCTGGGTACGCAGGTTCTCTCAACCTTACCTGCGGATACACACCTAATGTTCACAAAAGCTGCGTACTTGTACGCTCTGTATGTAAAGGGGCAGGTGCGTACCCCTGTAAAGGTCAAAATGTGCAAGTTTCATCTTTAAAAAGTTACTTGTGGTCATTTCTAGAGGCTTCTAGAAGTATGTTTGACGTGTATGAAGCGCCTCTAGATGGTTCATGTACCCCTACCAAAGAGGAACTTATCCCATCAATGAGGGAGCTATCCCATCCAAAGAGGGGATTATCCCATTGATGGTGGACCTGATTAACTTCCTCTTGAGCACTATAAATACAGGCATTGGGCCAGAAGGAGGGGAGGTTGGAAGCTAAACATTTCTAAGGGTAGATGCTGCTGGAATTAGGACTCCCATTTAGAAGCTTGTGAGGAGAGATTGCCATCTTTGCTTGTTCTATTTGGAAGTGGGTGAGCTTTGTAAAAGTAAAGGAGAACTCTTGATGGACCCTGGGAGGGACTTGCACAACACCAAGGCTCAGGTTGTAATTGTTCCTTTTGTTTCCTATTAATGCAAATGAGTCCATTCTTCTCAATAACTTGTTATTTATGAGTTGTTTCATGTACTCCTTGGTCTATGTGTTAAATATGTTTTATTTTATGAGATTATCAAGTGCTATTTAATCATTTGATTGTTAGTGAATGCAGGTTTCGAAGTGAAGGAGGAGCTCATCCGGATCAGTGAGGCTGGACTGCTACAACAACGTTGGACTACAGGTAGGATCTAAACACTTGATTTCTTATATAGTAAATGCATGTTTAGAGAAGGATTGCTCTTATTTGTCTTGTTTGTCACTAGAGAGTCTTAGGCTCCTAGGGAGGTTGGTTGTGTCCGCACTATCGACTCTTTCCGCCTGACATGGATGACAATTACACATGGTAGTTGTGGGGAGTTTCTGTGTAACCCAAAAATGCCCCCAACTCTGCTGTCGGCTCAAGATTCTTCCTTGATTCTTTGGAGACATGGAAATAAATAAAGGCTCTAAAAATCCTGAAGTGCGACACGTCTGACTTTCTCCCTGAGAAATCCTCCTCAGGTGTAATCATGCCCAAAATTCGATGAGGACTCTGGTTCTGAAAATATACTATTGTGCTGCATGCCTCAGCCCACAAATGCAAAGGTAGGCCTTGGTCATGCAACATCGCCCTCGCTGCTTCCACAATGTGACGATCCTTTCTCTTAGCCACCCCATTCTACTATGGGTTGTGGGGTGCTGTCAACTCTCGTCGAATGCCTTCTTTTTCACAAAAAAAATAAATTCATTCGACATGTACTCACCTCCATTATCGCTCCTGAGAGCCTTCACCTTCTTGCTGGTTTCTTTCTCAACCAGTGCCTTGAATTCTACGAACTTGGAGAATGTCTCATCTTTCTTCTGCATGAAGAAGATCCAACACTTCTGTGAGAAGTCATCAATAAAAATGAAAAAATATTTGTGCCTGGTAGTGGAGGCTGTTGAGAAAGGTCCATAAACATCAGAGTGGATCCTTTCAAGGACTGCATGTGCTTTGTTGTCCCGATCATGGAAATTGGATTTTGTGTACTTCCCCAAGGTACATCCTTTGCATACATCTTGCTGCTCAAGTGCTCCTTTAGGGAGGCTTGTGGTTATTTGCTGCATAATCTTCAAGGCACCATGATGAAAATGGCCAAGTCTTCTGTGCCAAAGTTCACTGACATCGCAACTTTTCACCTTCTCCACCTTTGTGCATAATGCAACACAATCTTCCACATCTAGTTTATACAGGTTCTTCACAAAAACCCTGATCTGCTTCACTTTTCCCGTGGCTATGTGTCTTAGGAGTGCCTTTCCTTTTCTGAAGGTCACATCATAACAACGATCTTTCAAAACTACAATAGAGATGAGATTTTTCTTTAGGCTCGGAACGAACATGACATCCTTGAGCCTGAGAGGGGAGCCCGACTCCCTCTGAAAGGTGACTGTACCAACCCCAGTCGCTTTGTACTTTCTGTCGTCCCCTAACTCAATGTGCATCTGCAGGTCTTTCTCCTCTAGGTCATTGAAAAAATCTCTACACCTTGTCATGTGGAACGACGCGCCTGAGTCCAAGTACCACACGCTCCCCATCACTGTGCTGGCCATGCATGCGATAAGGGTAAAGTCAAGCTCGAAATATGAAGCCAAAGCTTCACCTGCTTCTCCTCCTAAGGTATTCATGCTTGCCTTTTTGTGTGGACACTCCATGGCATAGTGCCCGAATTCATGACGATGGAAGCATTTAATTTTGGACAAATATTTTTTCTTTCCCGCTTGGTTGAAATCTGGTTTGGATTGAGACTTCTTCCCTTTTCCCTTCTTTCCCTTTCCAACCAATGCAAAGTTTTCTTCATCCTCACTCTTGGATGAAGTCCCATCTCTGGTATTCCACCTTATTTTATCTTGTACCAAATTAGACCATAAGCGTTCCTGATTCAGTAGTTTCTCCCTCTCGTTCACCAAATATTGGTAGCTATGCCAACTCTTGGGAAGTCCTAGAAAGGCTAGGATTACCAAGTCATCTTCTGGAACATTAACACCAACCCCCCAAGTTCATCACAAAATTGTGTGAACTTGCTCAGATACCGAGGAATAGTGTCATTCTTCTGCATCTTGATACTTCAAATTTTATCCTTGAGTGTCAACTTCCTGTGGTCACTACTATTCTCAAACAATTTTGTCAGTGTTTTCCACATTGCGAACAAAATTTCTTTTCTGTGGAGATTTGGGACAATGTGATCCCATACTCCCTCCATGGTTTTGGGCATAAGATTTCATTGGTTTTGCAACATCTGTCTTGACGTATTATAGCAATCCATTGTCATCCAATACCGACTCCATGTGATCCTTCCGTGCGATGAAATTAGAGGTGCCTTCCAAGGCATACTCTAGCCTTAGTCCATTGAATACTATCGTCTCAGCTCTGAAGAGATCCCGCCGCACTGAACTTCAAATTTGATTCTCCTATGAAACAACCTCGAAATTCTTGCTCTAATGTGAATCTTGTTATGATACCATGTAGAAATTATGGTGTAGATTCGCAACTGCTCATGAAGTTTTAATCAAAATCACAAGACACAAACCTACTCTAGTACGCCATGGAAGTTAATTCACAATTTAGAATAAAAATTTCAGCTGCAATAAGAAATAACACACATGCACACAATATTTTTCCTGGGGAAAGTAATTTGCTAAAAACCCTAATGTCTGCTTGCATTAATTTGATGAATAGAGATGTATTACAATTGCTTCGATCAACTGAGCACAACCTGTAAGTGAATAACCTATCTCTTTGTTCACTGAGAAGCTCTAACCCAGACTTAGTCAATTTATGCCTCTGTTTGAGCCCCTATTTAATTGCACAATTCCTTGAGAAATTAGGCCCCTATCATTTAGGAATTTCTCCAAAATGGATGTGCAATTCCCAAGGTTGATTATCTGACTGCAGGAAACACTTGTACACTCAAGACTAGTCTACAACTGATGTTACACTGCCTTAGAATCTCTACCACAACTGGGGAACTCGAATTTTGTACATGCACTAGCTATTTTGGGTTGATTGATCAGTTAACTGGATGATCACTGAGTTTGATTGAAGTCCCACTGCACAATTGACCTTCCACTAGTTCCTCCAATAGTTGGAACTAGTTTAACTGAAAACAACTTGAGATAATTGACTTTGATTGCTACAAATTAGCAATCACACATGCTTAACTGAACTCTAACTCCTCCAACTCGAATTTACTAAGTAAACTAGGTGACACAAGCCATGTCACACAAGTTAACTGCATCCAAGTTGTCTGTTGATGTGGAAATTTGAATTTTCTCAATTTAATCAAGGCAAAATCAAATTGAGAATTTCTTGCTACATTTTTCAACATTGTCAATCATATGAATATAAACACTCTTAGTCACACTTGATCACATTTTTGTTATGGTTAAATCATGAGTCCTATTTTCCCCTTGCATTTTCACTTCATCATCTAAGCACCTAATTGAGGATCTAGGGAATGCTTGTTGCCTAAGGGTTTCATGTCTACTCTTGGTTTCTTTATGTCACACTATGGTCAATTTATGCAATGAAGTAAACTACTTAAGTTTGTGGAGTGATTAGAACAATGTATTAAGTTAGTCACCACACAAACATGTATTACATCTCATTTTATCCACATGTGTGGGTTGGAGACTCATTGCTTGAATGCTTTAATGGAGACTACCTTAGGGATTTGATGGTAAAGCTTACAAATATCTTGGTAAACATTGGGATTCCTCTTTTCTTTTCCTCGAGAGACTTGATAATATTGAAGTCACTCCCAATAATCCATGGAGACGGGCAATGTAAATTATTTGTGCTGGCAATAGAATTGAGAAATAGAGGCTTGCCATTTGGGATATTGGAGTCATAGACATTGGATTCATGGTAGTAGTTCTCAGAGCAAATTAACTAAAATTGTATTGTCATAATGCGAAAAGAGGAAAACATATTGGTAGCCATGATGTCCTTATCATTCCAAATAATAGCCATTCCACCCAAACATCTCTAAGCATCAATCACTACTACTTGGCAATTCCTCCCCCATTTGTTGATTATATGAGGTAGAACCTCACTTAATATTTTTGTTTCTTGTATCAACATTATCAGTGGGTGCTCTGCATACTATTTTTCTTTTAGCAACCTTTGTTTTCCTTTACTATTGAGGCCCCTCATGTTCCATGGGACTATTTTCATGGAGAATTTACACACAAAGGAAGTATAATGTGACTAAAAAAAACATGTTTCAAGATTTAATTGCTTAGACAATGCCACTTTGTTACTCCTATATTTCTTTAACCCAATACCCAACAGTTAACTTGATGGCCTTAAGGGAAATTGACCAATGAAAATCTCAAAACGAGGTGACTTTTGACTTTATCACATACAAGTTAGTATACTAACAAAAATACGCACAACAATTTCATCAACAATTTCATCAAGCAATTAATAATTACATTATAAAAGACAATCTATAAACCTTTTGGGAACTTTTTGCTAAACCATGCTCAAAACCAACATATTTAATAATAATATTTAACAATAATAAAGCCAATAACAAATTTTCACAAATTAAATAACATGTTATCAAGTCTAAGAAATGTCACGAAAAGACAATTAAAACACATGCAACTAATGGGAGTGACCACTCAAAACCACCATGAAGCAATTAATCTATTAAGACCAAGATTAACGCGGACAAAGATCTACAAAAGACAAAAGGAAACCTATTTTAACTTTATTAATTTTATTAAGTAAAAGTTGAACATCTCAAGATATATTGAAGAGGGAAAAAAAAACAAAATGAATTTTATTACATTAAGAAAACCCAAGTACATTCTATAACTTAGCAATGAAAAGATGTATAATACCCATATATGAGACACAGCGCATGACATTATGTTATTTTGTATATATTATTTAATTTCTTATCATAAAATTTTTAAAATCCATTTTTATAAAAAAAAATATATAAGTTTTTTAGAAAATAAAAAATAACAAAAATTAAATATATATTAAAAAAACCTAATTAAAACATAAGCAACCAATTTATTTTGTTAATTGAAAATATTTTTTAGAATTTTTTTAACACTTCCCTCCATTACCCCATTAGAAAAAAGCCAAAAATAATAATGGAAATAAAAACCAAAAATCTTTATTTTCCTCAGAGCGTTTCCACCGTTCATTCCACACTCTCCAGCGATTTCATAAAACAGAGCTAAATGCTATTTCACACTCATTTTCCACCCTTCATTCCATTCTCTCAAGCTATTTCATAAAACTGAGCTAAATAATATTTCACTCTCTTTTTTCAAGACCTATTGAGCATTGTCTGTGCTATATCTGTTAATCGATCTTTGATCCAGTCCTTGATAGATTGATCAAGGTTTGATTCCCTCGGAGATTAATTGGACCAAAAAAACCTGGGCACTCATAACTCCAAGTTCAATGCCTCTGATGGTGGACGAGGCAGCGGAGGGGGTTGTGGTCGTGGTAGTGGAGTTACAACTGAGAATAAGATGAAGCGCACTGCAGGCGAGGATCTAGAAGGCAAGCTAGGGTTTGATCTTTTCGTCGAGGGCAAACCCCACTTAGGATGGCTCCTCACCATGGCATCTGTAAGTTACCTCACTTTTACCATTTTTTTTTCCAGCACATCAGCTGTTGTATTGAATTCAATGGAAAACTGGTCAGTGATTTGCTGGTACGCTATTAATGCTACCAGCAATTATCGATTTACGCGCAACCTCCTTAAACCTGCTTTACAATTGCCTCCTCCTCAATGTCATCAGAAATCCTTAAGAAATAGAGATGTTGCCTTCATAATTTTTGTTTTCAGATATAGAGATGTTGTCTTCATTTTTCCATACCTTCAAGCCAGGACAGTGGTGCAAAAGCCACAAATATTTCATCTCGAATGCTGACCTTAAGTCCTGTTTCGCTTCATCAATTTCACCATTATCAAGAATGACGAGATCTACATATGTTACAAGAATGGGTTGTAATTCTGCTTGATGTAAAAAGTTGGATCCGATGCACTCATTTGAAAACCGTTAAGTCTCGGGTGCTCATTTATATGGTACCATGCCTTTGGTGCCTGCTTCAAGCCCTACAAATCCCTAATCAACTTGCAAACCAAGTTCTCCTTTCATTCCTCTTCAAACCCCTCTGTTGCTGTCATGCAGATCTCCTCTTCATGATCACCATTTAAGAATGCACATTTTTACATCCATCCGATGGGTTCTCTGACCAAATTTGGCTACCAATGTCAGCACCAATCTGATGGTTATGATTTTTCCTGGTGGGAAATGTTTCTTACACCTTTCCAGCTATGCATTTCCGTTTGCAACAAACCTCGCCTTGTATTCTACGTCATAGTGTTTGCTGAATTTGGACCCTGAGGTTCAAAATTCAATGAACCTCAATGCCAAAAGTCAATGAATTTAAATCGATTGGAATTAGAACCTCAAACCATATTTAAAACCCAATTTCACTTGCAATTTTTTTTACAGTTTTGCGGGTTAAAGGTTTTGGGATTTCAACATTTAGCGGTTTCACTTAGAAAAAAAAGCCTCCATTGCACAGAGAATCTCGTTTCTATCACGGTGCATATAGAGTCGAGTTTCACCATTTAGCCGTTATGACCATTAAAAAAACCCTTCTCTGCACAGATTGTCTCATTTCTACTGCGCTGCCAACATACTTGCAGTTGCAAAGCTCTCCAGCTTGAGCTCTGCTTACTCTGGACTCTGTAGCTGAAAATCGAAGAAGCCGTTCTATGAAATTCTCCTCAGGTTCAGGATTGCCACTCTGGCTTGGAGTCAATTGAGGGCTGGATTATTGTTTAATCTATAAATGCTATGAAGTTTGAATATAATGTTTTTTTTTTTTTTTTAAATTCATAACTAAATGTCTTAAAAATTACATGTGCATGGAATAAAATTGTAAATAAATTAAATGATATGGGCCTTAAAGTGAGCAAAAATTAATACTTTTAAATTACCTAGTGTCTCAAAAGGTGTAAAGACTTTTAAATTATCTAGTGTCTCAAAAGGTGTAAAGAGAGGCCATAAAATTATTAAATTGAAAAAAAATGTACTTTGTTTCCATGATCAAACAAATAATAAGTGAACTTTGGTTTGGAAGATTGAATTTTGGATGATGCAATTGTTTTTGAGCTTCACATTGAACATTGAAGGCAGCAAAGCATATCTACAGGTTTTCATAGTACATCATAGATCACTTTACTCAAAATAATAATGCAAAATAACACATAAAAGATTTTATCCATGAGATTGATAATGCAAAATAACACATAAAAGATTTTATCCATGAGTTTGACAATCTTTTGGACATCTAAACAAGTTTTGCCAACCTAAATTTACTTCTCTTGTTTTTCTCTTTTGGCCGTTCTCTATGTTAAATGTAATGAATTTTCCAAGAAAGCATATGGTTTCTACTTTTTGGGCAAATGCTCCTTCCTGCCCCATTTTTGTGACAACTGACAACTACTACATCATAAAGCACATATGCATGTAATTTTTGTATATTTTCTGTAATACAATGTCTTCCAACTTACCAAAATAAAAAACACACTGTACAATATAATATAATGATATATATATTTTTTTTGTTTGCAAAAATACTCCAACAATATGCTTCTTATATACACTAAAGCAATACCAAAATTGTCCACTAAATCCCTATGTAAGAGACAAAAACATAATCAAATTTCAATTTCAAAAACAAAAATATAACATGATTTTTTTTTTCCAAATCTTAATTGATTTAAATAATAGAAATATTAAATTTGTTCACTAATTAATTATAATTTTTAATCTTTCGGAGATTCATAAACTTTAAGCTAAAATCACCTATTTAAATTTAATAATATAAAAAATATATTTCTATCTTTCCTACCTCCATGGAAAATGAATTTCTCCTAATTTAAAAATATATAAAATAAAGTTATGATTATCCAATTGTGATAGCAGGGATGGGAGGGGAAAGGCCACCGTCTACTTTACCAACAACTACTTTAGGAAGCAGTAGTGCTTCTCAATCACAAGCTCTAAACCAGACAAATCAAGGAAGTTGTTGTCCATTAACGATTGCTCTTGGTCTGACTAGTAGAGTATAATTGAAGTCTCAATTTCCCCAATTGTTTCAGAGGCATCAACAATGCAAAGAGATGCATATTTCAAAACCCATTTCATATTTCAAAACCCATTTCATATTTGAAAAAAATCTCAACTGACTCTATCTTTCTTGTACCCAGCATTGGTTGTAATAGGCAATGTTGGGCAAATGTCTACCAAGAGAGCTCCATCCAGAACACCCAATACTTCTGTTTTTCCCAAGGCTGTGTTGCAACCAATGCTAGGAAAATGTCTACCAAGAGAGCTCTATCGAGAACACCCAACACTTCTGTTTTTCCCAAGGCTGAAGAGATCGTAAATGAAAATGAAGCATCAAATTCTTTATCCGCATCTATATCCTCTCAACTCCTGCATTCGTTTCTTTGCCTCTATGATGTTTTTTTTCTCTTTTACTGCCCAGATAAGCCATCCTCTTCCTCCCGTGAGCCTTCTTTTTCTTTTATTTTCTCTTAATAAGTGCTACTTCTATGTCAAATTTTTCTCTGAAGCCTCATCATCACTTTCTTTCACTTGGTCTTTGATTTCCTGCCACCACACTCCTCTGCTTCTCCCTCTGATATTGTTGTTATTTTTGTTTTTCCCTCTCCAACTTGCCATTCTCTTTCACTTGTTTCAGAGAGACACTCTACTTCTAAATTCTCATGTGAGGCATCTTTTGCATCGAACTTAATTACTAAATCGTCGTTCCTTAACCTTTTTACTTTTCATTTGCTCTCATGTTTGCTAAACAGACTATGTGTGCTAAACGTCTATGTGTAGGAAATGTTCTTCTCCAGTTAAAAGTATCTTTCCAATAGTAACTTGATAGACTTTGGCAATGAAAATTTCTAATTTTGTCAATAAAAATTTACAATAACCCCTGTTTTAATTGGATCAACTCCATTCACAATTCCAACAATCATTTATAAGTCCTTTCTGAATTTTAAAGTAAGCTCACCATATTTCCATATTTACCACTTACTTCCCCATACTTTATGAAACAACTATTTCCTTGGTTTTCATCTCATACTCTTATTCCTTTAAACCTCATTCCTAGATTTTCATACAAATTTACACCTAAATTAATACAATGATAAAGAAAATATTTTATAAGATAAATTAAATTTGAAAATAATTTATAATATTTTAAAGTGATTTCATATCATTTTTATTTTATTTTTTAAATAATAAATATATTAATGATTTGAGAAAATTTAAAGTTCAAAGAAATTACTATAAAAGAGATAACATTAAAAATAAGTTTACAAATCTTTGCTTATTAATTCACTGTGTTGACAACATCATCTAAAATTTTATTATTTACCATTAATATATAAAAGTAAAATAATAATTCATTAAAAATTTATTTCTAAATTCTAAAATTCATTTTTAATACCATTCGATCTCAACATCCACACTGCAATGCAAGATACTTACAATTCATAATATCAGAAAATAAAAGAAATCAGTCACGTATCCAAGTCAAATGCATAAAAATTATTTCCTTTATTCATGATAACATGATGATTATAGAAGAAGGCGTCAACATGACTCAGACCAGTGAGAAGGCGTCAACATGTTTTCATGATGAGGTATTTGTCTTTCTGTACAAGGTGTTTTTTTGTTTCTCGAGATGTCTTGGATCGTGGCTTCTCTTGTCATTCTTTTGTAATTTATGATGGTTTTTGTATTGTCTCAATATAATCTATGATGCTTTTTCCTCTGAAAAAAAAGAAAGAAAAAGACTCAGACCAGTGAGATGAAAATGTATTTTGTAACATTTTAATGAGGATATGAATTCTTAACTCCTTTTATATTGACAAAAGTATTCTACCCATGATTCACATCAAGAAAAAGGATTTACCCTACCCAAAAAGTAATTACAAAAAAGAGCCAGAGCCCCTTTTTGGCACTAAAAACTCCTCTAACCAGCTTTAATGAATACATATCATACATCACTGCACTCTAAAAGAATCATTGCTGAGAACTCCATTATAAACTCTGCCCTTAAGCAAAAATATTCCATCAAGTTCACCCAATACCTGTCTCTACAACTTTACTATTCTATCAAATTCACCCCATAGCTACCCCTGCAACTTTACTATTCTATCAAATTCACCCAATAGCTGCCCTACAACTTTACTATTTCATCAAGTCCCCCAATTCCTGGACATGGCCTGAAACACTTGTTCTTCTCTGGCATAATTGAATACAGGAAAAAAAAAAGTGCCACCACTACTGAACAACGACCCCATTGACCAATCACCACATAATAAATCGAAAAAGCCTTAATTAGATGTTAATTTTACCTTCGACAAAGTAGTGCTCCGTAAATGGACGGAGTTGTTTGCAATCACCAAATCCGCAACATTCATAACGAGATACTTCATATCTTGGATGACATTCAACGTGACGACCAATTTGTCATGTAATTTACAGGCATTGAAATCAGGCCTAAGCTCCAGATCATAATGCCGCAGAACTGCAAACTTAGACGAGCTCGGTTCATGAAAGACAAGCATTTTGTCAAGAAAGAGGTGCAGGGTCTCCAGGCCTCTTTCCAAAAGCACTCTAAACTGGATAAGTGCAACTCGATGTTGAGGCAAATAGAATAGAAGCAACTCGATGTTGAGGCAAATAGAATAGAAGCTACTAGCGACCCGAACGAGTGGGAATTCAAGCAAGGCTCAGTTCTCAGGAACAGGGAATTTTATATCAATCAAGCTAGGCTCAGTTCCTGGAACTTGAAATTTTATATGAATCCATAGTGATGACGATATTCGTTGCGGTGTTCTTGTGGATGCTTTGTCATTCAAATTGAAATGGTGTGAAGCCTAATACAACTAATTCTACGACAAAACATGTTAGGAAAAGATGAATAACAAAACCAGGTCATACATAATGGAACTGTAGCAGAAGAAAGCAATGAACCAATTAAAAATAGCCATGCCCACAAGTGATGTTGCAAAAACCTTATACTGTAATAATTAAAAAAGGGTCTGAAAAATTAAATTCGGTTTTTTTTGGAGAAATGATGGACAAAAAGTCAGCAAGTAAAACTACTGGAAAAATATTGGGTTCACAGACATCACTAACCAAATTTGGATCCTCTCTGTACGACTGACATGTATGTTCATTCGATGTATCTTTTTAGGGAATCAACTTTTAAGTAGTATAAAAGCAGATGTATAGGTCAGAGTAAGAAGATTGGACCAAGAAGAGTACATATTTCGCCTCTTTTTAGTTCGAGAATGAAAGGTAAGCAGCGGAGGAGATCGCATCTTCTAGGGGGTTGTGGCCATACCTGGACATCTCAACTGACGGTAGGATATGTTTGTTCGACATATCTTAAGGAAGTCAACTTTTTAACCGGTATAAAACTAGATGTACAAGTCAGAGTAAGAAGATCAGACCAAGAAGATACAACATCTCGCCTCATTTTTATTTAGAGAATGAAAGGCAAGCAAGGGAAGAGATCACATCTTCACCGAGTATTATAATAGGTTGTCCGGGTATGACCGCAACTCTTCTTTTGTTAATTCGAAAATAACAATTACTTTTAAAAACATAGAGTTAATAAAAACATATGCTAGATTTAGAAAATGTTAATATTGGAAACTAGGGCCAAACTCCACATGGGTCATTTTATTTATGACAACTGATATTTTTCTTGGATTCCTCTCTCCGAGAGGAGTAGGATTGATCTAAAGATCATCCGATTTTGACATGTAAAAATGAAGATATGAATTTGTTTGTATCACTGACAAATTGTCAAGGTCGGCCAACGAGCAAAACAGAGATTCAAACCCCCAGCTCATCTTCAACGTTGCATATAAAAGGAGGAGACCTCAAGTCATTTTATCATCATCTCATCTTCACTCATCTCTCTCTCCTCACTTGATTGGGTATGCAAATCTGGCAGCTATCTCTCACATGTGTGAAGGAAAGGAGGACGTTTTCTGTTTGACTGAGTTGACCAAATTTCAGAGGCTGCATTTTGGGTTGTGTTGACCAGCGTTGACCTCCTTTTGACTGTGGATTGGGTGAGACATCTTCTCCTTGACAGGTCGCAGATATGGGCACTAAAATTGAGGTGATTTGACCTCTCATTTGACCAACGTTGACTGCCCTAGATTTGGCTGTAGTTTGACTTTCGTTGACCAACATTTGACTGGACTTTTCAGGCTATTTTGGATTGTTTGGGTTCGCTGTTGGACGCCGAAGTTGACTGGTTTTGACTGAGCTGCTTAGAGGAAGAATTATGCCCTGTTTGACCAGCGTTGACTTTTCTAGTTATGGCTTTTTCGCTGCTATCATAAATGATCAGATTTGTAATTTGTACTCTCTCTCTACTGAACTATTGAAAAATATAAGAAGAATTGATCAAGGGTTTACCCACATTGGGGTTTGTCCCTCGCTGGTGCCACATCTTATGTCCTCTTGTCTTGGCTCATCTTCTACTGTTTATGTTTATGTTGTATCTGCATTTTATTATCATGGTGATGTGATTGCTAAATTGGATATTGATATTGGGCTAATAAAGAAATTGAAGTAAATTTATCTTAAGCATAGAACATACAAAAAATTAACAGAAAAAAATCAGCAAAGCAAATTTTCAAAATAAAAAAAAACTTTTCGTTCGAGCAATTATGGTAACAATGGTCATAACACGTGAAAAATCATTCGAGCAAGCATGAAAGTGTACACATGTACACATGCCCCATCACTTCTCGCCTTGGTTGGTGGGCTATTCTAGTTTGAAATTTGAATTATATTGAAAACCAAACAATAATAATTTCTTTGTGGCTATACCTCGGTGAACTCGCCGTCATGGAAATCACTCGGAGACTGTGAAGTTACGAAAATGGAGTTAGTGGAAATGATATTGATAACGATAGATGTCACGAGAATAAAGTTAGAGCTATTATACATGTGTCATGAGCTAGTAAAATTGGTAGACGAAATGGTCAGGTTAACCGATTCAAAAGAAAGGCCTATTGGCCTAAAAATAAACTAATTTATTAGGTTAGCCTATTCAAAAGAAAGGCCTATCGACCTAAAAATAAACTAATTTATTTAATGCTTGTTTTGTATATATATTGAAAAATGTATTTGGTCGAACCTAATAGTAAATCTCATCCTAACCTTTATCGAAAAATTTGAATTCAAATCAAACCTAATTGTTACTGAACCTGAACCTCAACCACGTGACTTAACTTGTATTTATCAACAGAGCCATCTGCCTTGTATGATGACCCATTTTCCACCGCTAGGTTTCTTCCCTTCAAGCAGTTTGACCAATTTTCAGGTCTTGTGATTTTGTGATGATGCAAATTCCTCATTCGTTGCATTTTTCCATTCCTTACTTTGTTTGGAATTTTTACCATGTTCGTTACAGATGGAGAATTGGCAATCTCACTTCTCAAAGAAAAAATAACATAGATTACCTCCCTATGTTTCTTCCTTGCTGTTATTTGGGCCGATCTCCTTGGCATTAGAGTTCCTTCATCTTATTCTTGGTGCTGCTTTGGTTCCTATGTAGATTCACAACTCATGTAATGTACTAAAACACAAGGCAAGAATCTACTCTACTCTTTAAAGAGAGGAAACCAATAGATCGATGAAAACAATAATCGACAATAGGAAGATAATCAAAGACACATAACACAATTTTTCTCTAGGGAAAGCCACTACTCAAAACCCAGACTATCTATTACATTAATCAGAAATTTGAGTGATAATACAAAGCTTGTTCTCACTAGAACAATTCCTGCACAAGTATGATCAACTCTCTGCCTCACAAGCCTACTATAGCCAACACTTAGCCAATTCTGCTGCTTGCCAAGCCCCTATTTCCTTGCGCAATTCCTAGATTAGGCTCTATTTAATGAGGAAATCCTTCTTCCATAACCACGCAATCCAAACTTAGGTCCTCAACCGATTGCATGCACCATTTGTACAACTCGAAAAATTATACAACTGATAGTACATTGTCTCTGCACTCTAATCTAAACTAGGTTTGAACTGGCATGCTTGAGTTATTCTTGAGTGAATCTTCAGTTAGCTGGTGTGGCACTAAGGATGCACTAGTGCACCAACTCACTACTAGACCTCTACTAGTTCCTCCAACAGTTAGAACTAGTTTAATTGACCATAACTCAGTGGAATTGAGTTATTTAATTACAACTCCAATCAACTCAATCTGGATCCCTAAAACTTAGGGATCACACTTACATGATTCCAAATAGACTTCCAATTCGAATTTCCTAAGCTAACTAAGTCAACTTAACTTAGTTAACTATTACAAGTTGTTATGAGAAAAGAATTACAATTTAATTCATAATTTAATTCAATGACAAATTAAATTAGATTTTCTAGATGTTATTTTTAACATTTCTTGTTGCTATTTTCAACACTCCCTCTCAACAAGAAAGGAATTCAACTCTATCCCAATCCTGAACCTTTGGAATGTTCTGCATGCAACACTTCTCTCTAGTGTTGTTGCTACAAAAACTCCTGAAACTGAAAAAACATCCAACCTGAATTAGTATGATGCATCTGTCATCAAAGTATATGACTTCTACCAGCTCTACCTCTCTCGAATGAAAACTTTGCACTTCTGCTGACTCTGTCTTTTTGCATTGTTGTCAACTCTGATCTACGCTCTCTAGTATTTGACTGCTCTAGCCTCTGTCACTCTGATCTCTGACTGCATCAACCGCCACTGATCCATCGTGCTACTATGTACTTTGGGCTCCCGTAGCATGGTATGATCCAAGAGATAAAACCTCTCAATGGACCCTGCCCAATTTCTTCCCTCTTGGGACTATCACTTCACATTGCCCCACCTCTCACCTGGAGGTATGGCTGCATGTGCTCCCTCTGCCCACCTGGCTTGAAATTTTCCCCTACTGGAGGTATCTCAACACATGCTTTGCCGCCTTCCAATACAACTTGGTAGGCCTAACCATCGCTTGGCTAAGTTGGTTAACTGCATAACACATATTCGGTCGTGTGTTCACCAAATACATGAGTGAAACCACAAGCTCCCTGTAAACAATAGCTTCCACTACTTTCCCTGAAGTATTGTCCTCCTTCCAGTTACCTGCTAGAGAAGTCTCCATGGGTTTGCTTCTCTCCATGCGGAACCTCCTGAGTATTTCATTGGCATACTTGCCCTGAGATACAAAAAATTCCCCATCACCCTGCCATACTTCCATGCCTAGAAAGTAATGCATAAGCCCCATGTCCTTCATCTCAAACTCTCTTGCAAGATCCTCCTTGTAAGACTTGATCAACTGATCATCACCTATCAAAAGCAAATCGTCGACATATAACACAATGATCAACAATTTACCTTCTACCACTGTGGTACAGGTTCGCATATGCTTCACTCTTGGTGAAGCCGAACCCGGTGAAGTAGCTATAGATCCTGGTGTACCAAGCACGGGGTCCTTGCTTCAGTCCATACAACGCTCTCTTGAGCCGACACACATGCGACTCACGGTCGAAGGTCTTAAAACCTTCAGGCTGCTCTATGTACACCTCTTCCTCAATCATTCCATTTAGGAAGGCTGTCTTTACATCCATTTGATGTATCTTCCAACCCATCTGTGCTGATAGTGCCAATATAGATATGATCGATGAGTACCTTACAAGAGGAGAAAATGTATCATCATAGTCAATCCCCTCTACCTGTGAAAAGTCATGGGACACAAACATGGCCTTATGCTTCTCCACACTACCATCTGCAGCTTGATTTACCTTGTAAATCCATCGGGATCTCACCATTGAATTGTCCTCCAGTCTTGGGACCACATCCCAAACATTGTTACGAACTATGGAGTCATACTCCTCCACCATGGCATCAACCCAAACCGGTTGTTGCACTGCCTCCTCAAAGGAAGATGGCTCTATCTCAACACATCCGCTCATAAGAGCCATGTATCCAGTGTACCTCTCAGGTGACCTCCTCTGCCTGTGTTGAGATGTGGGTGCTCCCACATTCTCCCATGCATCATGCAATAACCTGTCAGCCTCTCTGGTGTGCTTTCTCCCATCTTTGGAAGACTCTGCCTGAGTGGATGTCTCCACTCCCGGATCCTCTGCATGTGGTTGCTCCACATCAATCTAAGGCTCCTCAACCTTAGGAGCTAAAAGCTCCTCAACCGCATGTAGCTGAAGCTCCCTCTCAAGGGAAACTCGCATGGCCTTCTCCTCATCGAATTTGACATCCCTGCGAACCATTGTCATCTTGCTAGTCGGCAAGTACACCTGATAGTTGTGAGGTGTATCAGTGTACCCCACAAATATCCCCAACTTTGTTGTCGACTCAAGCTTCTTTTGTGCATCTTTGGTCACATGGAAATATATTGATGACCCAAAAATCCTAAAGTGACCAGCATCTGGTCTCTTACCGGAGAAAGCCTCCTCTGGTGTTTTCATCCCAAGTATCCAATGCATGCTTTTGTTCTGCAAATAAACAACTGTGTTACATGCCTCAACCCACAAGTGTAGTGGTAGGCCTTGATCATGCAACATCGCCCGTGTTGCCCCTACAATGCTTCCGTTCTTCCTTTCGGCCACCCCATTATGCTGTGTGTTATGGGGTGCTGTCAACTCTCGTTTAATCCCTTTTGTTGCACAAAAGTTCTTAAACTCATTTGAGACATACTCACCACTGTTATCACTCCTCAGAGCTTTAACTTTCTTGCCAGACTCTTTCTCGACCAATGCTTTAAATTCACAAAACTTTGTGAAAGTTTGATCCTTCTTCTACATGAAAAATATCTAGCATTTACGAGAAAAGTCGTCAATAGATATAACATAATACCAGTGTTTGGTTGTGGATATTATCGAGAATGGTACACACACATCTGAATGGAATTGCTCTAGAATCACTTCTGCTCGACTGTTTCTGTTGTGAAAAGAAGCCTTGGTGTATTTTCTCAAACTACACCCCTTGTATGTATCAACTTGCACACCTTTGGGAAGACTAGTAGAGATATGCTGCATGATTTTCAAAGCCCCATGATGCAAGTGACCCTATCACCTGTGCCACAAATTGCCAACGTCTCGGCTCTGCACCATCTATGCTTTCATGCTCAAAGCAACACAATCCTTTACCTCTAACTTATAGAGATTCTTAACTCGAATCCACCTTTCCTTTGCTAAAGACCACATCATAGCCTCTATCCTCCAACATGGAGACCGATACTAAATTCTTCTTCAACCCAGGAACACACATAACATCTCTAAAGGTGAGTGGAGCACCCTTCTCCCTTTGAAAAGTAATTGTGCCCAATCTAGTAGCACTGTGCCTCCCGTCATCACCCATCTCGATATGCATCTAGAAATACTTCTCCTTCACGCCACTGAACAACTCCTTGTCACCAGTCATGTGGAATGAAGCTCCACTTTCAAGGTACCATACACTACCCATCATTGATGACTCCATGCATGTAATGAGAGTAAAGTCCAATTCGAATTGAGAGGTCAAAGCCTCACCCATCGCTTCTCTTGAGAAATTCTTCTTGGACTTCTTGAGCGGAGAGTTTGTAGCAAAATGTCCTAGCTCATGACAATGAAAGCACTTAACTTTCGACATGTCTTTCTTCTTGCCTCCATGACAAGAATCTGATTTGGAATGGGATGCCTTCCCTTTCCCTTTCCTTGCCTTACCCGCTAAGGCACAATTTTCCTCATCATCAGTCTTTGATGAGGAACCATCTCTGGTGTTCCTTCTAATCTCCTCCTGCATCAAATCTGACCACAGTCGTTCCTAATCTGGCAGCTTCTCCCTCCCATTGACAGAGTCTTGATAGCTATTCCAACTCTTGGGAAGGCCTAGGAGAGCTAGGCTCACCATATCATCCTCAAAAATGGTTATTCCAACACTTCCAAGCTCATCACGACAATGAGTGAACTTGGTCAAATATTTTGGAATGGTCTCGCCTTCGCCACACACTTCGTCCATTCAGCTAGATTTGTGCATTTGATGTTTTCGGCCTAGGAATGTCTTGATCAACGAATTCCTTGAGGCCATTATCCTCCAGCACTGCCTCCATCCTGTCCTTCCAGGCTATATAATTCGCGCTGCCTTATAAGGCATACTTGAGCCTCAAACCGTAGAAATCCATTTTCTGATCCTGAAGTACGTATTGCAAATTCGAATTTCACCTGTAACCCCAAACTCAAAACTTCGAAATCTCCTCTAGTACACTGTCTTCAACTCGGATACCATGTAGATTTTCCAGTAGATTCATAGCTCGTGTAATGTACTAAAACACAAAACAATAATCTATTCTACTCTTTAAATAACGGAAACCAATAGATTGATGAAAACGATAATAGATAAGAGGAAGATAATCAAAGAGACATAACACAATTTTTCTCTGGGGAAAGCCACTGCTCAAAACCTCGACTATCTATTCCATTAATCATAAATCTGAGTGATAATACAAAGTTTGTTCTTACTAGAACAATTCCTGCATAAGTATATTAACTCTCTGCCTCACAAGCCCGTTATAGCCAACACTTAGCCAATTCTGTTACCTGCCAAGCCCCTATTTCCTTGCGCAATTCCTAGAGGAATTAGCCTCTATTTAATGAGGAAATCCTTCTTCCATAACTACACAATCCAAACTTAGGTCCTCAACTGACTGCATGCACCATCTATACAACTTGGAAAATTATACAACTGATAATACACTGTCCCTGCACTCTAGTCTCAACTGGGTCTTCCTCTAAACTGACATGCATGAGTTATTCTTGAGTGAATCTTCAGTTAGCTGGTGTGGCACTGAGGATGCACTAGTGCACCAACTCACTACTAGACCTCTACTAGTTCCTCCAACAGTTAGAACTAGTTTAACTGACTATAACTCAATGGAACTGAGTTATTTAATTACAACTCCAATCAACTCAATATGGACCCCTAAAACTTAGGGATCACACTTACGTGACTCTAGATAGAATTCCAACTTGAATTTCCTAAGCTAACTAAGTCAACTTAACTTAGTTAACTATTGCAAGTTGCTATGAGAAAGGAATTACAATTTAATTCAATGACAAATTAATTAGAATTTCTAGATGTTATTTTTAACATTTCTTGTTGTTATTTTCAACATCCTTTGGCTTATTTTCCACTGGTCTTTTCTTCCTCTTGTAGGTGGTTCTCAGCATACAACCCTAATAACTAACATATAGGTATTAGTGTATAATCTATTGGTATCATAACATCATAACTTCAATTGTTCAAAAAGCCAGAGGTAATATGTTGTAGCCAACTTGTGCTAAGAAAGGATGTGAGAGATGATCTAGTTAAATAGAGAGTAGTAATGAATTTATAAACTATTTTGTTAGGAGACTTCCAATTTTTGTGTTTCCTGTAATTTTTTCATGGAGTGCACTCTATTGCAAATTTCTTGTAACTTTACTTTAGACCTTAGTTGTAGAAAAATATTGTCTCCCAACATTTGTTATTAGAAATGTTATCATGTCTCCTCCTCAATGTCATGCAACATAAAATTTGTGTCAAGCACATAACCCGCCTCCTCCATTTGCATTACAAAAGATTGGACCAAGGCATTCCGAGTTCAATAAGACGTGGAAAAAAGTTTGAATAAGAATTACCTAACTTATGAGTTGCTCATTCTTTTTCTCAATATTACAATCTTTTAATTGAAGCTGAGGATATTTGAACTTGGAAATGAAATATTGAATAGTATCAAAATTATTAGGATTGAGACTAATTAATTAATTTTCCAATTGAGTCCCATGAATTGCATTTGTTTTACCAAATAGTTTATCAAATTTCATCCATGTTTCATGAGTATCTATGTCTTCAAGATGAAACATCTTATGGAAGGGAAATACATATTAAACTAATGCTTAATCACAATGTTATGCCATTTAGTTTTTTCAATATTTTTTGTGGGTTTTTTTTGTACTAATAGTAAACCTATATAGGCCCTTACTCCACAATAAAACAACTATTGCATATTTTCAGGTGAAGTAGTTGTGAGGAGTTAAAATAGACAGAGATAACTTATTTGCCATAACAAAAGAATGAAAGTGCTCAAGAAGAGACAAATAACCACAAGAACAAGCACCAAATAGGCCTTCTAAAAATGACTCCCATCTTCAAAAAACTTTATCAAAGAGGCACTTTATAATAGCACAACCCATAAGTCAACATACACTTCATTTTACAAATATGTATTCACACCCCCCAAAAATTAGCTGCACTAAAAAAGAATTTACAACCTTTATGTGATAAAAGGTTCATAAAAAATGGTTATGGGGGGTGAATGGCCCAAGGTGGTTATTGCCACAATGATTTTCTATGTATTAGCTATTGAACAACACATTAGGAGAAAGCATTGAGACACTCACACACAAAAAGAAGGGCTAAAAGTCCCGCAACATAGGAGAAAAGGAAAAGATGCCCAGAACATAAAATCCTAGAAATGTCCAAAACTTAAAGCCAATGTAGCCAAGCGAGATGGAGGAAGATGATGCCCTGCAACTTTGGTATGATGTGAAACCAAACCACATACATTAGGATCATAATGGTCTTAAACAACAAGACTCATAAAATTAACAAAGACTCAAAAGCTATTGAAGGAACATTAGAATCACTACATTTGTTAGATCTGTTGTGTTTGAAATACAAAGGGAGACTATATTTTTAGCAAATTGGGAGGAGTCCAACATTTCAAAAGCGTAGTTGGTAGGTAGACCAATTGAGCATTTAATGATTTACTTGAGTTAACTTACAACTGTGTATGTACACTGACAAACATGACTTAACACTTCACAAATATTTAGCCAACTACATTATTACAGTGATGTTGTTCATGTTTGATGTATTAATAGGACATAACACCTTAGAAAATCCCAGTCAATTGGATTATCACAACAATCATGCCCACTGGGCTTTGAACATGGGTCATCGTTGTGGTGAATGTTCTAACTTGCCAGTAGAGCACAACTTGATGGACTTGTCGATCCTTGATCTTGGTTTATTTTTATGGTATGTTGTAATTGGGCAAGTCAATTGGGGTTATCTCGGGTGGTTGGGCAGAATGGTTGTTATCTTCCCCACCCAATTTCAAGCCCATACTAGTGACATGATGAGCTATAATGCCTTGTTAAATATCGACATAATCACTTCTTGTCTATGAATATTGTTGTATTAGCTTCGAGTCTTGTGAACTCTTAAGTGAGAATACTTGTGGGTTGGCCTGGTACCAACAACCTCACTCCAGCCCTCACAATGAAGGAGGTTGAGTTATTTCCTTGGAAAATAAATATTGTAGTTGGGTAAGTTGTCTATCTCACTGTCAATCCAATGCTAATATGTTTAGCCGCTCGTGATATATTGCTTTCCTTGACTACATAGTATTGACATGGTATCATTATGGCATGTTAGTTTTCATCTTTAGACTATCTTTTCTTAGGTGATTTTTTCTTTGTTTACCCTTACCAACTATAGAATGGATTGTGTTTCCTTGTTTGTTTCTTTACATGGGATTTATATGTTCAAAAATTGATGATTGCCTTAGATTCTTGGAGGGTGGCTCTTCATTTCCCCCACCCTCCCATCTTAAATATCTATAGCCATTGTTATGGCATTCTCGAGAAAATGCAAAATGAAAAGTTAATTCACCATGTTTTTTGAATTAGATTCATTTTATTGTAAACATAGGGTTAAGCTGTTGTGATATCAATGCATGGGAATGGATTGTGGAATGGTATGTTGATAAGGCTCTCGAAACAATACCAAAATGTAGGCAGTTGTTGGTTTTATAAGAGTAGTGATAAAAAATATTTTTCCATAATGCTCTCCTCCTACCATGGAAGTATAATGTTTTATTGAATTTTCTATACTTGTTTATTAGATCAAATACTATCTTCTTTGTAGAATAATTTAACTCGAAGTCCCTCTGAAGAGAGGCAACTATAATTTGAAAGAATGATTTGGATAGAGAATTGCATTTCAATCTACTTGGGAAATGTTCCAAATTCCATTTAAGTAAGGTGATTATTAATTTATTTTCTTCAAATATTGTTGAAACATAAATGATGACATGCAAAAAATTTGGTACTAGTAATTATTCATTGCTGATAATGTATTGTGATACCAATAAACTTATCCTTGAGTTGTGTTATTGATCTAGTTAATTTGATTTTCTTATAGTGTAAATTCATCATATTTTGATGGAATAACTGTATTGAATAAATGAGGACATGTGTGTGGTGACATTGAGATTGAAAATTGTGAAATTAATGGTGATTTTAGTAATTTTTTTTCACCATCTTAGTCCTTTTGTTAATTCTAAAAATGCTTCCTTTATTGCACTAAAAAGGCTCTGGTTTACATTGTGGTATCTAGAGCGACTGGTTGTCTTTTATGGGTTCCTTTCCCAACATAAATGAGGAATGCCAACAAGTCATATCTAGCAATAATATCCAAGGTGTCTACATTTTTCTAAAAAATAAGAATCCTAGTTCTGAACTGATCTCTAGTTTAGAACTAAAGGCTGAATATCCCCCCCAGTTGTCTTTGATGGATCCTTCAATGAACATCATTTTGCACCTTCTCTTCCATGAAAAATAAATGCCAATGAGTTATATGTTCCAAATTTCTTTACCATGTATCCTAATCATCCAATTGCCTCCTAAGACAACTTTCAAGTTTCCATAGTAGAGGGCTCGTAAGTAGACCCCCACATATTGATTCAACCTAATCCCAAAATACTTGGGCTTCAAAGTAAGGTCAAAAGAGATGCATCACTATCCTCTTCCTTCTGAGAAAATATAGAATTTGAATGCCTCTTTCCTCTTTCAATTATATTGGGACATTTGAATACATGATTGTTTTGTCTCAAGGCCTCCTTCTGTTTAATTTTTATAATATCTTCCTTTTTTGTTGTTGAATAGATTCATAAATCTTTATGTGGTCATTGCTCATGAATGCATTATCATTGTTCCAATAGGGCCTACATAATAAAATTGCATATGAAACAAACTACGTTAAGGGAATACTATGCAAATTTGCATAAAGTCTTTCATTCTTGTTGGCACCTTTAAAACTCTCTTTCTATGTTTTTAAATCCTAGCCACCACTAGCAAACAAGGGATATTTTTCCTTTCAAAACACGTTTTGTAGAATGCCCACCTTACCTTACTGACCTAAACCTAGTATGGTTGAAAGCCACCCACTTACATCATGACATATATTGTATACAATGCTAAAATCATAACAAGATCAAACTATTTTTAAAAGTTTTATGGCTTAGGAAGTTCAAAATCAATTGGATTTAGAGCTAAATTGAAATCAAGATTTTACTTCTTTTTTTCATTATAATTTAGGGAGTTTAAAACAAATAAAATGGAATCATTGTCATCACTAGGTATAATGGATTTAGTATGACAATGGATATAATGAAGTAATTATTTGCTAGCATTTGTTCTTGAACGAACATTAGGATCCATTATATCATAGTGAAAAGTACATGCATTAAAATCAATTCAATAATATTTCATGTGACATTCATATTGTATGTGACTTATTTTTCATTAAAAATAATTTACTTTTTCACGTGACATTCTTTTTGGTTAAAGTTTCTTCTATTGCTAATCCAAATTACAATTGTAATTTGAACTAAAGCTTCCCGTAACTCTTAATTTACCAATGTTGCATGGACATCATAAGAAACATTCACAATAGAATATGAAGAATAACTGTGCACGCACTTCTTATGCATTAAAAATTGTTTCTACTACTTAATGTGAACTACAAGTGTAATCTTATTTGGATCTCCAATCTTAAAACATATTTTCATTTTATTTTTTAGTGCTATTAGATGTTATTATATCCTACCTAATTTTATGGTTAGCACTATAACAAAAATATACATTGTGCTATGGAATTAATAGGAATATATTTTTTCCCAGAATGCTACAGGTAATGACCGTGTAGATGATGATCCAGACTATGTTGAGCATACGTCAAATACAGCAGATGATGGTGATGACATGGTGATAGCTCTAGTGATGATGATGTGGATGAGGATGATTAGTATGGTTAGGATGATGATGGTGGAAATGATCATGAGGATGATCTTGACTATGATCTTGGTGGTGCTAGTTAGTGATATCTTGATGATCTTGGAGATTCCTATTTTTAGATGGATATTGTGAATTTATCTTAGAATAATGATATCTATGAAACACTTTGATTTGGTAATCATACATTTACTTTTAGTTGATTTGATTAAAGATGATGACGATATTATCATTATTATCTTGTTACTTTATGTATATATTGAAAATTGTCAACATTATTTTGATGGAAAATTATTATGTATAATGATATTACTATCTTTGGATGGATGTTGTGTATTTACCTTAGAATAATGATATTCATGATATATTTTGATCTAGCAATCACACATTTTAATTTTAGTTAATTTGATTAAAGACAATTATGATATTATTAGTATTATCTTGTTACTTTATATGTGTGCTGAAAATTGTCAATGTTTTTTGATCGAGAATCCTTATATATGATGATATTACTAATTTTGGATGGACGTTGTGAATTTATCTTGGAATAACAATATCTATGATAGGTGTTGATTTGGTAGTCATATATGTATATTGAAAATTGTTAATGATTTTTTGACGGGGAATTAATACATATAATAACACTGCTATTTTTTGGATGGATGTTGTCAATTTCCCTTAAATTTCTTTACAAACACTATGTTATCAATTAGAATTGTGATATCTTCTTTAATGATATTTAGAAACTGTAATATATTCACTATGTAATTGAAATTAGTAAAATGAACCTATAAAGGGGGTCATAAATGGAAAAAAGATACACTCTAAACAAGAAACCAAATGTGGGTGTAACCATAGATGCAAAATTAGGTGTAGAATTGGATGTTAAACTAGACATCAAAACAAGATGTAAACAAGGACACAAAAAAGGATTTTAAACTAGAAGTAAAAAATGGTGCAACACTAGACACAAAGAAAGGAACAAAAGAGGGAATACAAAAAAATACCAAGCTAGGTGCAAACGAGGATGCAAAAATGGACACCAAACTAGATGCAAAAAAGTATAGATAAATAGAAGTAAAATTGGATGCAAAAGGGGATGCCGAGTTGGGTGCTAAAAAGAAGCCAAAAAAGATGCAAATTTAAATGTCAAATGAGGATGCAAAGAATAGTGTAAAATTGGGATGCAAAATTGGACGCAAAAAGGGGTGTAAGAAAATACACAAAACAAGATGCAAAATGAGGCTAAAAAAAGGGTGAAACCAAGGACACCATATTGGATGCCAAAAATGATGCATAACTAGATGCAAATTTAGACTCAAACCTAAGCACAAAATGAGATGCAAATGTGGACACAAAATGAGGCTGAAAAAAGGATGCAAAATTAGACACCAAAAATGATTCAAAATTGGATGTAAAAAATGGCGCAAAATTGAACATAGAAGTAGACACAAAAAATGGTGCAAAAATGGGCATAAAAATGGCTCAAAATTGGATGCAAAATGAGGTGCAAAAAGTGATGGAAAACTTAATGCAAAAACAAATGCAAAAGTGGATGTAAAAAATGGCTCAAAATTGAACGTAACATTAGACACAAAATGGGATGTGAAGGTGGACGCAACACATGGTTCAACATAAGATATAAATCTAGATGCAAATTTGGACTCTTAAAAGGATGGAAAATTGGATGCAATAAATGGCAGTAAAAATAATTCAAAATTGGATGCAACAAATGATGCAAAATATGGTGCAAAAAGGGGGGACAAATCCAATGCAAAAGTGGATGCAAAAAATGGTGAAAAAAAAGATGCAAAAAATGGCCACAAAAATGGATGCAAAATTTGGTGCTCAATTAGATTCAACATATGGTGCAAAATTGGATGCAAAAAATGGTGCAAAAATAGACACAAAAATTGGCTCAAAACCATATGCAAAAACAACTGGAAATTTAGAAGCAAAAAGTGGCATAATACATGTGCAAAAAATGTCGTAAGACTAAGTGCAAAAATTAGCACAAACTAAATGCAAAAAATGAGCTAAATTGGATGCAAAAGATGGTCTAAAACTTGATCCAAATGATGTCACAAAACTGGGAGCAAAGAATTGCACAAAACAGGAAGTAAAAAATGACGAAAAAATAGATCCAAAAAATGGCACAAAACTAGAAGTAAAATCTATCATAAAGCTAGATGAAAATCTTGGTGAAAAATTTGATGCAAAATATGGCATAAAAAAGATGCAAAATCTGGTGCAAAAATGAATGCTTTAAAAAATGTATAATAGCACCAGATTTAGCGCCAGGTTGCTCATCTCTATTGGAGTCAGTATCACTTACTCTAAAAATCATAAGGAGCCCTTGCAAACTAAGATGAGATATGTTTCTCATTCCAGAATGAATAACAAAACCCGAGTTAGAGAAGAAGAAGGAAACATTCAAATAAATAGTGTTAAATATACTAGGAGTCCATGCACAATCACTGAAGCTGTCTTTTATCTAAGGAAAGGAATACGTCTTCCAAGCACTCAACAAACTCATTCCTTTAACTATTAAGTAGAGCAACCCTATCTCTCTCAAAGCATTTGGGCATTGTTGAAGAGAGAAAATAGAAATTTTGTAAATTTATTTTTCTATGCTTCGAGAGATCCTTAATGATTGTAACACTTTCATATGGAGAAAAATGGAATGAAACCTCTTCATCATGTTGGAGTTTCCCAATAGGGATCTCCTAGGTGTTAATTTTCTAATACCACATCTAATTTGATTTTCTTGGAAATGTATGTTATACCCAAAAAATATTTCACCTAATATTTTTTTTTTGAAATTTGTTGAAAATAAATACACGAGTATTATAACTTTAAATAAAATTTGCAGCAGCCCCTAGGGGGGAAACTTGATTAATGATTGCAATGATATGAAGTCTTTGTGAAGTTAAAGTTCAAGGTTCAAATGCCCCTTGATTTACCATGTGGATCATGCATGGGGGAATGTATCAGTTCACTTAGAGATTATAGTGGTAGCGGTCAAAATCAACCTCATGTCACACAAGTACAAGGCTGACCCAATTGCTGATTCATCTCGATACAAAAAAAAAATGCAACAGAAAATAAATGGAAAATTGGTCACAAAACACATAAGAGAATTAAGCCCAGAAAATTCTCCTTCACTTTCTATTACTTAGGAAAATTAGGGCCTCCTTTAACAAGGAAATCAACCCATAGAGAATACACAAAAAAATAACAATGGAAGCTAACAACTGGACCCCCCTAAAAAATTCAGCTTGCACGTGTGTTAGTTCTTTTCATAATTAATCCCACTTGTAGCAACTTGAGCTCCTCCCAAATTTGACATAAACCCTCACAACCTCCCCAAATTCACATACTACTTGGTAGACCTTGGCCTCATAAGTCTCAGTGTCCCCCTGCACACAACACTCAACCTCCTCGACAAACAAGTCTTGGCTCTCCTCTTTTGTGCTCGACCTACAAACTTGTGCTACAAAATTCATGTAGATGCACACCTTTTAAATTCTCTTCAATCTTGAGTCTCTCACTCACATGAGAAAATCGTTCTCACTCACATGAGAAAATCACTCTCCCAAGAATAATGTATCATGAGATCTCCCTTATGCTTCTTTTATAATTTCTCATTGAGCTAGATCTCCTAAGTGAAGGATGGCTAGGATCAGATCCTAAGCCTCACTTGGGGTCCACAGTTAAGATCAAATCTAGATCACTTGAACAATTAAATTATTTATCGTTAAAAAGTTAGCTCAATAATTAACATTAATTGATAAATTAATTAATGTACTTTTCCTAAGTTAAACTTAGGAAATAGATTATAAAAGTCACTTATTCCTCGTGAACAAGAACCTAAAGAGGAAATTTTCTACCTTTTTCATGTCTGGCATCTAGCCTATGTAGAAGTACCTATCCAAGCTTTTAACATCAACACTCCCTCCTACAAAGGAAGGTGTTCTGCACCACCCCTAGTTTATCTCTGTAGAAAACAAGCTTCCCCTTCACTAGGGGTTTGGTGAAAATATCTGCAACCTGCTCATTTGTGGATATCCATTGAAGCTTCACAACTCCCCTCTAGACCCTGTCATGGATGATATAATATTTTATCACTATAAGCTTGGACCTACCATGGAACATTAGATTGTCAAAAAGCTTGATGCAAATTTGATTTTTATAATGAATCACCGTTAGATCCAACTTAATACCAAATAACATTGTGAACATCTTGCAAAGCTATATGGACTCAAAATCCTCTAACTAGTGGTCTAATACTTCGTCTTTGCTGAACTAAGTTCCATGAAATACCACTTATTGTTAAACCACGAGATCATTGCTGACCCCAAATTGAAATAGGTCCCAAATATGCTCTTCTTGTCCAGTGCAATCCCAACACAGTCTCAGTCTATATAGTTGACTAACTACACTCCACCAATCCTGACATATATAAGTGCATACTCCAATGTTCCTCGTAGATCCCTAAGCACATGCTTTGCTACCACCTAATGAACCCTGCTTGGGTCCACCATAAACGAACTCAATGTGTTCATAGAAAATCATATATTTGGCCCAGTGTTGACCGAATACATCAGAGAACCTATCAGTTCCCTATACAATGTGGGATCATGGATTTCAACATAGGCTTGCAACCCACCATCCAAAATCTATTCATAATTTCAACTACATCCTTCCCCTGTCCAAAGAAGATCTCACCTTCCTGGTGAAACATATCCAATCCCAAAACCAATGCATCATGTTGATTTCCATCTTAAACTTTACAGATAAGTATCTCTTGTACATCTCTATGAGCTTCTTTGACACTATCAGAAACACTTCATCCACATAAAATACCAGAATGAGTGGATTATCATCAAATAGTATGTAGTACAGGCTGGGATCTACCTCACTATTAGTGAAACCCATGCCTTGTGGATACCCATCAATCCTTTAGTACCATGATCTAGGTGCCTATTTGAGATTATATAGCACCATTCTTCAACTTGCATAAGAGAATATCTCTTATACACCTCAAAAACTCATGGTTTCTTGATACACACCTCTTCCTTGACCACACCATTGAGGAAGATTGTTTTCACATCCATCTGATGTATCCTCCACCCCATCTCTAATGTAATAGATAAAATAGCCTTGATAGTGACTAATAAAGAGTGAATGGATCCTCATAATCCACTTCCTCCTTTTGGGAGAACCCCACAACCTTAGCCTTGTACTTCTCGATGTTTCCATTTACAACTTGTTTGATCTTGAAGATCCATCTTGAACTAACCATTAATTTCTCCTTTGTCCTAGACACAATATCCCATACATCGTTCTTCATAATGGAAGAATACTATTCCATCATGGCATCCCTCCAAACCTGCTGGCCTGTTTCCCCCACAAAGATGGAAAGCTCAAAATCACTAATGTCACTCATAAGTGCCATGTAGTTGGAAATTTTTTGTGATGGTCTACTCTCCTAGAAAGTTTTCCTAGGAACCTCCACATGCTCCTGAGAATTTCTCAGAGTCTACTCAAGCCATCTTGACCTTTTCCTAACAAAGCTAGAAGGCGCCCCTTGCTCGTCGTCATGATCTAAAGATTGAGTACCCATTGTTGGCGTTGTTGGTCTCTCTTCAACCTTCTGAGACTCTTGCTCCAAATCATTTACCACTACTAGTATGGTATCATGTGACTTCCTCAAAGCTATATTCTCCTGAAATCTCATATCCTTGCTCACCAGAATATTCCCTTATGATGGAATGTACACCTTGTATACCTTGTAAGTCTTATTGTACCAAAAGAAAAATTCCCTTCTATCCTGAGTGCTCCAAGATTGACCTCTTTTTGTATGGTACATGGATATACACCGGGCACCCGTAGATACACAAATTCCCCACCTTGGATTTCACTCCTGTCAACACATTCTAAGGAATCTTGTCCCATATGACCTTGTAAGGACTCTTTTTCTAAGTATGGATTGATGTATTTCATGCCTTTTCCCATAAGAACATGGGTAGATCTTGATCATAGATTATGACTTTAGCAACCCTGATAATGACCCTATTCTTCTTCTTAGCAACTCCATTCTAATGTGGGTTATAAGTCACTATCAAATATTTCTTGATACCTACCTTTCTACAAGAGTACTTGAAATCATTAGAAGAATACTCGCCCCCATTGTTCGATCCAAGGAATTTTTCCTTCTTCCCAATCTAGTTTTCCACGAGAGATTTGAATTCCCAAAACCAATTGAAGATCTCATCCTTGGTCTTCATGAAGTAGATCCAAGTATGGTACCCACTCCGAAAGGACCCTACTTACAAAAGGATCACACACTTTAGAATGTACTAGATCCAAAAATCCTTTGGACCTAGAATCACTACTTTGGAAAGAAATCTTGGCACACTTTCAAGTGCACACCCTTTGCAAACACCTTGTTGTTCCACTCTACACTCAGGAAGACCAATGACAAACTCTGGTAATAGAGGCAAATCCCTGTGATGAAAATGTGACATCTTCTTATGCCACAACTTGCACAAGTCATCACTATCATAAACCAAGGCACATACCGACTGAGCCTTCAACATGTACACGTTTCCTTCTCTCCTGCAAATCACCCAAATTGTGCTCAAACTGGAAGATATCATCTTGACAAGTTCCTATCCATATCAAAGAAAACTTTGTGCCCTTTTTCCTCCTTCATTGAGACCGCTAGTAAGTTCTTAGTCAACCCTAGAACATACAATACCTTTGTCAACTCCAAAGGCTCTTCTAACTCTAGCTGAAACTAGATAGTTACAACATCTTCTACTACACATCTAACATTGTTCCCAAGATCCACATGTAGATTTGAGTCTCCCTCTGAAATACAAGGGAACAAATCTCATGATCTCATCATGTGACAAGAAGCACCAATGTTCACAATACATACCCTTGGCTATGGTGCCAAAAATACAAGACACCAACGAGAACTCCTCAACCTTGGTGGAAAAATTGCTCACATGCATTTCCACTGCAGCTGCTACTTATGCATCCCCCTTTCCCTTCTTCTTGTGGCCAAACTTGTGACATGTGAAGCACATAAATTTTCTCATGTCCTCCTTCTTCTCATCCTGTGAAGTAGATTTTCCACTCGCGTTCTTCTTGTGTTCCCCCTTTCCCTTCCTTGCCTAACTTGCAAGGGTGAGGTTCTCATCATCACCTTTTTGTTGGCTATCATGTAAAGACTCCTCTTGAATCTTCTTATTGATGAAGTCAACCCACAACCTCTCCCAATATAAAAGCTTCTCTCATCCCACAACACCCTTAATGAAGGGATCACATGGCTTTGTGAAGCTATTCAAGGTTGTCCTCACAAGTGCCTCATCTGACACAACCTCCCCAACTACAACCAACTCATCACAAGCATCTGTGATTCTAGTGAGATAAGATGCTATAATATCTGACCTAGACATCTTGTTGTTCTTGAGCTTTCCCCTCAATCTCATTTTTGTTGTTGTGATTTTCACTTTGGTACAACTTAGTAAGAGCCTCTTGCATTTCCTTAGATGATTTATTTCTAGAAAGATGAGAGATAACATGATCTTTGACCCAATCCAGAGTGATTCTCCTTGCTTTCACATCCTTTTATTATGGATGGCCAATTGTGTAGCATCAATAAGATGGGTGAGTTTCTTATCCGTAAACTCCCAAATTCCATTCTCCATCAATAACAATACTATCCCTTGCTTCCAAATACTATAGTTGGATGCCCACTCCAACCAAATTTCAAACCTCAACATTGTTGCGACCATTCTAACAACTTCCAAATCAAATTCTCAAACCCCAAAAATAATAATATATCTATTTGAAAATTATGTTATTGCTATAAACCACCATGACAAATTAATCTCCCTTCTCTTCTGATTTTTTAGTGCTCTGATACCATGCTGATTTTCTAATACAATATTTGATTTTTCCTAGCAACTTATATTATACTTAAAAAATGTTTCACCCAATAAAATCTTCTTCCTTTTTTTATGAAAACTACTGAAAATAAATACAATGCTATTTTAACTTTAAATAAAATTTGCAACAGAAAATAAATGGAAAATCAGTCACAAAACACAACAGAAAATTATACACAATAAATTCTCCTTCACTTTCTATTACTTAGGAAATTTAGGGCCTCCTTTAACAAGGAAATTGACCCACAGAGAATAAACAAATAATATATCAATGGAACCAGGAAACTCAGCCATGTTATTGCAAAATCTAGCAGTCCTAGTGCAAAGTCTCACTAGGAAGGTCCAAACCTCGTGGCAACAAGAGATCAACCACCATTGTCACCTCAACAACCTTTCTCTAGCTGTTTAGTGGTAATTTAACCACAAGGGATGCTTCCCTATATGCACATCACCTAGGGATATTCAATAAGAAGGGTTCAAGGTGATGGAAGAGTTCTAATGATTGGGATAGGGTACTGGTAGATCACGAAGGGCTAACCTAATCTTTACCAAAGCACAAGAATTCTTTCCCTAGGCCACTAAAACAAATTAGAGGGTTGTTATAAGTTAGGGTTTGATAAAATTTCAATCATGAGACATGCAATGTCAATTAACATTTAGAAGAAATAGCCTTATGATGCTATATCCATAAAGGGTCAAGAATATCAATTAGATATGCAAGATTTAGGCTTTGCAATTGGGTTTTTGTAGCTAAAACATGCATAAAACAACAATACAATGATGACATCATCCCTAGAAATAGGTTTTTACAATGCAATAAACGCTAATTTTTTTTTTTTAACAATTATTTAATGAAATTCCTATCTAGAGGACAACATGTCAAATAAAATTAATTTTTAGCAATATTTCAAAGAAACCCTAACCCTATATATCTAGAATTTAGAGAGGAGAGAGAAAACAATTGAAATAGGGAGATTGATCACCACCACCTAGACTAATGCCTTGATATAAATGGGTAAATGGAATTATCTAGGTCAAATTCAATGGGGACGACATTTATGAAGAGAGTGAGAGGGTCGAGGCCTCTTCTTTCAAACCCTAATGACTTCCTTAATAGGGATATTTAAATTCTAGAGGTGCACACTTGGAGTTCTCTTAAAGAATCAAGGGAAAACAATTTCATATAACATAGAATCAAGATTTCTAGATAAATATAGAAATTCTAACCATGGCACATATAGAAACTGATCCGTAAACTTCTCTGGATATTGACAGTTCATCACAACATATATGATAATATTATATATAAAATCTAAAATTCTACACTATTATATTTTTATTAGATTTCTAGATCCGTAGATTTATTGTTAATAGCGCATGCATGTGAATGCAAATTATGCAAAAAAATAGAGAACTGAAAAATAAAAGTTCACACACACATATAACACAAGATTTTCTCTAGGAAACCCTTTCAGGAGAAAAACCCAGCTGGAAGGTGAGGCCACTTCACTCTCCTTCTCTGTCTGGAAATATGGCTGTGATTACAAAGAAGTATGGTATATGGCCCATGGGCTACTACAGTGCACAAATCCTCTCTATGTGCTCTACCTCCTATCCCTCTGGCTATTTTTTGCTCAACTCTCGAACAAATTCCCTCGAAAGAATGTAATCCCTTTTCCTACTAGTGGCCTAGTTATCACATAGCCTGATAGCCTACTAATGGTTAGGTTTGACTACATCGACTCATACAAAGTTATAATATAGAATCTTATAGGTTATTTTACATCATAATCACGTGGCTAGCCCCTTTTCAATGAATAATAGGGGCTAACATGGTACTCTCTCGAACTATGGTGGTGAAAACATGAAGGTTAACTTATGAGTGGCATAACTTTCACATATAGACTCCGATTGACGCGATCCTTGCGTCGTTGGAAAGGTATATGTGTGTGGAATAACATGAAAAAGTGTTTCATAAGATAAACAAAGTTTTACCCCAAGAAAACGTCATTTTATGCCTCAAAATGTTTCTGGAAGGTTTCAGACCCTATTTTGCCAAACTAGATCCTGCCAGTAAAAACAATCTCGTGAGTTAATTCCCCCACTTTTTCCACTCTAAATGAATCGATATGGATGAAAACCAATATAATGATCCAATCAGGATCAAACCTCTCCATTTTGGGAGATTTTAGATTCCCAAAAGCTTCTATTGAATGAGGTGAGGAAATATTTCCTAGCCCTTCTTTATGGTGTACCATTTAGCTTTGCCTTGAAGTTGTACTTTCAACCCAATCTACCAAAGGTCATGCTACCCCTGTCTTGTAGTTCTGGACCACTTATACAAAACTATATCTTTTTTCAACTCATCCTGAGAATCTGGGGTCAAATCATCCACATAAGGTAGGACATGTTCCTCTTCTTGATCTAACATGGAAGGCTCATAGAGTTTCAAATTCTCTACATTCACAACAGATTAAATCCACATATATGGTGGTAAACTGAGTCGATAGGAATTATCACCCACCTTTTCCAATATCTCCAAGGGACCATACCTCAAAGCCTTGATTTTATTACCGGGCCCCTGTAGCCTCTCCTTATTCAACAATAGCCATACTTTGTCTCCCACCTTCAACGATTTCGTTGTTCCATGCTAATCATGTTTGGATTTATATTTCTCCTGTGAATTATGCAGTGTCTCTTGCACATGTATATGGATATGCCTAATCTTCTCTATAAATTTTTCATCCCTCAAAGCGTCTTCTGTAAGATCTTCCCTCACTCCTCCTTTCTACCCATATGTGATGTCCAAGGGTGAAAGTGGAAAATATCCAAAACAAGTTTCAAATGGGAACTTTCTTATAAAAATGTGGACTACTCTATTGTTAGAATGATGTATATATATCAAATTTTTTTCCTCAGTCTTCAAATGCTCCTGGTTTTATCCCCTTAGAAGCTGCACCAAAGTCCTGTTGACTGCTTTTGTCTATGGATGGAATGTTGTAGATCTCTTCAACTTTGTGTCCATATTCTTTCACAATGTAGTCCATAATGCACTGAGAAATCTTGTATCCCTATCTAAAACGATGCTTCTTGGTATCCCAAAGTTCACCTAGACCTATCCAAAGAACAAGTTTGTTGCTTCTTTCACACCGATGGTCTTTTTACAGGGCATCAAAACACACACCTTGCTGAACCTATCAACTACCACGAACAAGTAGTGATGTCCCTTCTTGGTTGTTGGTAAAACTCCCACAAAGTCCATGGAAATTATTTCTCAAGGGAGAATGGGTACATGTAAGGGATGATATAGACCTTATTTTTTGTTGCTAGGCCTACTAGTACAACATAGAATGCATCCTCTTATGAACCTAATTACATGCTCTTGTATCTTAGGCCAATACACATACTTCTGCAAGTTGGCCACGTATCTTTGCAAGTAGGCCACGATCTTGCCTACACCAAAGTGCCCTGCAACCTTGGAGGTGTCAACCTCTCTAATCAACTGCAATCACTCACCTTTAAGAATGCATAACTTATCCAACCTATAGAGTAACACATCCTAGACATGATAGTCAACAGTGTTGTTGCCTTCATGCATATGAATATGACTATGCAACTATTGAAACACCTCCTTGAAGACCTCATCCTCCAAATATGCCTCTCTATATGAATCATGGGTGAATGGCTCCATGTGCATAAGAGTTCCCAAAGTTGTGATATTTTATGTGGTTGGCCTTGAAATCATGTCAACCAACTTGTTTGTGTTGCCCTTTTTGTACTTGATCACCAAGTTAAACTGTTGTAGAAACCCATCCACTTGTAATGCCTGGTCTATTGTAGCTTACTTTGGGCCTACAAGTACAATAGTGACTGGTGATATGTGCGGATTATTGTCTCGTTTCCCATAAGATAATTCTTCCACTTCTTCACATCTTGCGCCATGGCATAGATCTCCTTGTCGTAGGTAGGGTAGTTAAGAACTATCCCCTAAAATACTTCATAATGGTAGCATACATGCCTTCCTCCCTGCATGAAGACCACTCCCATAATATACCAACTTGCATTTTTCTCCACTTCAAAGGGCTATTGCAAGTTTGGTAATTTCATAATAGGTGCTTCACTTAGCTTCTTCTTTTGCTCCTCGAAATCCCCCTGTTGACCCTTTCCCCACTGAAAACACTTTCCACCTATTGTTATAGCATGGAGTAGTGTTGCTACTGCTGAAAATGAGGCTATGAATTTCCTCATGTATTGTGCTTCCCCAATGAAAATCATGACCTCAAAAAAATTAGTAGGCACTAGCCATTTCATGATGGCATCCATCTTGGAAAGATCTATCTTCAACTTTCCTCCACCTATCACATACCGCAGATACACCACTGTTGTGAAAACTTACACGTCTTGAGATTTGCTACTAGTTGGTGCTTCTTTAATGTCTCTAGCACCTGCGTCAAATGAGAGATGTTCTCCTCCCAAGTAGCATTGTATACCAATATATCATCCAAATAGACAATAACAAATGAATCTATAAAAGGGCGCAGTACATCATTCATTAATATCATAAACGTAGTTGGTTCATTACATAGGCCAAATGACATGACCAAACATTCATACAAAACTTGTTTATTTTTGAAGGTAGTCTTCTAGGTATGTTCTTCTTTGACTCGAACCTAGTGATATCCAAATTTTAAGTCCATATTGTAGAAGTATTTTTCTTGCTAAAATTGATCTAGTAGATAATCTATTCTAGGTAAGGGGTACCTATTCTTGAGCGTCATTTTATTCGACGCCTTGTAATCTATACACATCTTCCAAGTCCCATCTTTCTTTGACACAATGATGATGAGTGACCCACATGGTGATGTACTTAGTTGAATGACATCCTGTTCCAGCAGTTGCTACAACTATTTCTTCACCTCACGTACTTCTATAACATTCTACATGTACAACCCAAAGTTTGGCTATGGGAAGTGTGGAAATAACCGCATCTCATGCTCCACTTCCCTCTTAGGTGGTAACCCTTTAAGCTCTTGTAACACATCCTTGTATGGATATAACAATTATTATATTTTTTGTTTATGTTTCTTAGCACACCCCTTCAAGGATGCCTTGCCTCTTACTAACTCTTCTATAGATTGAATTTCTATAAAAAATAATAAAACATACTTCTTGGTGGAATTGATCAATAGCTTGGATTGGTTGGAAATTACCAACAAAATTTTTGACTTGCCTTTATGCATGTTGATGATCAACAATTTTCCATTCTTGACAAGGAAATATTGGTTGGCTCTCCGCATGAATATTCCATCTCACATGTACATGTAGGGGATCCCAAAGGGGAACCAAATCTAGTTCTAGTTCATTAATAGAATCACTACTGACAGAAAATCTAATTTTACACTATTTTGTTACCTTCAACTCTGCATCCTTATTTACCCATCCCATCAAATATGGGTTTGGATGATCACGAAGTTCCAACCCCAAATCCTTGACCAACTCTGCTACAATGAGATTCGCCTGCAATCCTGAATAAAGCAAAGAATCGATCTTTGTCTTCTTGACTTGTATCTTTATATGGAAAAGTTTGGTCATTTCTTTCTTTTCTTCTTGTTGAAGGCTACTTAGATTCGCCTCCTTCTGCACTAACGTACATACAATATTCTCATCTACATCCGAGCTACTTTAAATTTGGTTGCTCAAATTAGTGGCCATGAGATTCTTCATATTATATTTATTTTTGTTCTTCAGGTTTAGCTCTGGATGCAACTTCCAACACTTCTCCTTTGTATGGCCATCAATGTCACAGTGGTTGTTGGGATCTTGGCATTGGTGTGTTGTGGTTGTTTGCTTCTTCTTCCTCTCCTTAGAAGCGTCTTACTTCTCCTGCTTCAATCCACTTGATTGTTCTCTCTTTAAGCCTATGTTCTTCAGGTATTGTGCTTGTACACAAGCCTTGTCCATTTTTTTGAGCTTGAACAATATCACTTTCTCCAACAAATGGAAGTGTATACCTCCAAAATACTTGAGGAGTACATCTGAGTTCTTTGGGGAGATATAAATATAAATATTAAACTGTTAATTTAAATAATATATAACAATATACTAATTAAATATTTATTTTATACAATGAAGATAAAACCAAAATTATTAATATCAAAGAACATGTATTTTTATCTCACTAAAATCCATAAAATTGCTTCCAATCACTAAATTTATCGAAATAAAAAAATGAAGATATGTGCATTATCTTTCTCCACATGAAAAGTAAAAACTATTTATTTATTTACTTAAGGTAAACTAAAAATAAATTTGAATAAAATGGCTAGAGTTTGTGGTTGTAGTTTGGTTGAATTTCCATAAGAAAAGTCAAAGTTGAAGCTATGTAGGCCAACTACAAGGTTACCTTAGCCAATTAATAATTTCTTTGAATAATAATTTCAGTCATACATATCAATTTGTGTGGTGTCACTTTTATATATTTATACACAAACAAAACAATGGTATTCTAACTTTAAAAGAAAAAATCTAAACCAATTTTCCTCATTGATAGAACCACATAACATTTGCATATTGATCCGAATTGGATCCATGAAGAATATCACAGTACCATGACTGTATCAAATTATGACAAAATTTCGAATTTATGAACACAGAGCGATTAGGAAGACCTCTGGACAGTGGCAGTTGCAGCCAGTGAGGAACGACGAGGACCTTGGTAAAAACGCGCTGAGCGAGGCCCATGGAGATTGCGCAGGAGGCAAAACTGGCACTTGGGAAGCCCGGATCGGGAAACAGAGGGCATTTCTGATGCGTGATTAGTGCTAATTGCGCATCGTTGGGAAAAACCCCTCGAGAAGGAAAAGCCCCAAAGCACTCGGTCGCATGGAAGCCGGGAAAACCGTGGGGAAAGCAATAAGGTGAAAGGCGGGTCCCGCGCTCCAAAATCGACAGTATATCGAGGGCATCCTTGGGCGGTAAGCGGATTTGGAGAAAACCGAGCGATTCCATTCAGCGCCCGACGCATGGTAGGTGGATGAGAGAGAAAACCACCACTCATCGCGTGCTAAGGATCGAGAAAGTTAAACCACGCGAAATGAGCGAATGTCGTAGGATATGGGTGCTCCAGATCTGACGGCTGAGATTGCGCCCAACGGAGAAACCAGATTTGACAGGGGATTAAGCCGCGACATAAAGAAATTCTGAAGTCCAATTTGACGCTGAGATGGTGGATGAGTCATACCACAGTGTAACTAGAAAACTGAACCGACGAGGAAGAGTTGGTGCAGTTCGCGAAAGGACAAGTGGCCACTCCCTGTGAGCTGTTGACGATGACGCAGAGACAGGGAACTCCAAGCGAGCAGTAGTAGGCGATCCGACGGGGGCGGAAGAGGAAGCGAGCAGTTAGGGATAGATTGGCTTTAAGCCATGAACAGACACAGAACAGAGGACACGGAGAGGAGAACAAAGACAGAGAGAGCGAGAGCGAAGAAAAGACAGTGAAGCAAGAAGCAGAAAGACAGAGGGCTGAGCTGACCTACAACATAAGGTAGAATCGAGTAGACATAGAGCTTGAGAGGTTCAAGCAATCCCTGAGAGGATCTGTCAGGAATCAAGTACCATATTGGGCTCCTCCCATTAAAGACCAGAGAGGTCGAGACTTGGATAGGAAAAGAGTCTGTGTACTCTAGTGGCTTGGGGAATCCAAGAACCACCCTGCCAAGCATCATTTCTGTTTCAGGAGACTCGAATTGAGCTCCTCATTGTAAATCTATGCTTTAAAGACACAATAAAAGAAGGCCACCACTGAAAGCTGGATCGGAGACGTAGCCCTGGAGGATAGGGTGAACTCCTTATTAATTGTTGTGTTCTTGCATTTGCTTACTGTGTTTCTCTTGCTGTTTTCCATTTTCCAGTGTCTGTGTATTTTGCAATCTGATCGATCCATTGCCTAAAATAACATAGACACACACCAACACATGAGTCTGTAATACCTTCATTCAATAATTCTTTAACTGAGATCACTCAAGAGTGATTTTCAGATCAAGTGGTATCAGAGCTCTAGGTTGTTAAGGTTAGACAAGATTGTGTTGGTTTAGCTGTTGAATGCTAACTAGATCAAAGCTCAAATTAGGAGAAGGAGAGTTGGTCGAAACTAATCCTAAATTGGGAGAGTGTATCCTCGGAAGACAATGTCAGAGGAAGGTTCTATGGGACCAGACCCTCAATTCATAGATAGTTTCCTAGCCATAAAGTCCATGGTAGAGGAAATGTATAGGGACTTTAGAAAACATAAGGAGGAAGATTCATCAGGCTTCAAGAAAGACAAAGGATAAGATGAGTCTCACTTCCATGACCACTCAAAAGGAAAAGGGAAAGAGGAAAGCTTTCTCACACCTCCTAATAGCCCTGAACACAAAAAGAAAGCATCTTTGATCAAACTAGATGTTAAATTTGATTTACCTATATATGATGGAGAGTTGAATGCAGAAAAGCAGGACAATTGGATTAGACAAATTGATGTTTATTGCAGAGTGCAGAGTATTGACTCAGACAAGAGCAAGATTCAGCTGGCAAGTCTACGCCTTGGAGGCACTGCCTTGGTTTGGTGGGAAGGCACGACCCAAGCTAACATGAAGAGACATGGTACGACTATCTCTGCCTGGATTGAATTGTTTCTGCAATAAAAAAAATAGTTCTATCCATTGGCCTACATGCAGCAAGCCATGATGAGTTGGAAAACTCTTCGACAGTTGAAAGGGCAAAGTGTGCAAGGGTATACTCAATAATTTAGAAAGAGAGCATTGATTCTAGGAATCTCACTAGACTCATTTAAGACTCTGTTGAAGTACATTGGTGGTCTACACAACTACATGAGGCACACTATCCTCATGTTTAATCCCACTAGTATAGATGAGGTATCTGTACAAGATACTCATCTAGAAGTTAGAGGAAAGAATGGAAGTTCAGAAGTTGGGGGACCATCCCAACCCACTGCAAGCAAGAATAAGGAGAAAAGAAAGTAGAAATGGAAAGCAAGGAAGGCTAACACTGCACAGAAGAGCAAGGCTTCATGCACTCACTGTAAAAAGGATGGGCATGATGATGAGCACTGTTGGATTCTGCATCTAGAGCTAAGACCTAAGAAGTTCGAGGGAAAGAAGAAGAAGACTGTTGCAACTATTCAGAAGGATTTGGGGTCAGACTCAGGAGATGAAACAACTATTGCAGCCACAGGTATAAAAGGTAAGAATTCTGAAGCATCTACTAGTAATTCTGCACAATCTATTATTGATGAAGAAAATGAGAGAAAAAGACATGAGATTTTCCATATTCGAGTTATTTCCAAACATCAAAAGATTGATACTTTGTTTGATAGTGGCTCACAAGTAAATTTAATTTCTGAAGCAATTGTAAAGAAGTTGGGATTAGTAACTACACCTCACAAGAAACCATACCCATTAGGATGGTTAAATGATAAAGCACAACTACAAGTGACTAGACAGTGCAAACTCAAGTTTTCTTTTGGGTCAACATTTGTAGATGAGGCCGAGTTAGACATAATTCCTTTGGATATATGTGGAATTGTTTTAGGAAGTCCTTACTTGTATGACAGAAAACCTATTTCCTATAAACCTGAGAACAAGTATCTACTTGTTAAAGATGGAATCGAATACTTTGTAAGAGATCATAAGCTTAAGAATAATTATACTCTCATAAACTCAAGGCAGATGAAGCGAATGATAAATTCATGTAAACAATTCTTACTGATGGTTGTAAAGGAAAAGAAACCTGAAAAAACCAATGTATTTGAGGGCTGTAATGCTGAACAACAAGCTGATTTAGAAAAGGTTGTTTCAGAGTATGATATCTTGTTTCAAGAACCTACAGATCTGCCACCCAAAAAGGAAATAGTACATGATATTATTTTGCAGCAAGATGCTCCATTGCCTAACATTGGAATGTACAGGTTGTTTGCTTTAGAGAATGTTGAAATCAAGAAGCAGGTGCAGGAGTTGCTCGAGAAAGCGTTCATCAGACCTAGCACATCACCATGTGGGTCACCAATCGTTTTGTTGAGAAAGAAAGATGGCTCATGGAGAATGTGCATTGATTACCGAGCACTGAATAAGATAACAATAAAAAATCGTTATTCCCTTCCTCGCATAGATGATATTTTAGATGAATTGAAGGAAGCTGTTTATTTCTCCAAGTTAGACTTGCACAGTGGATACCATCAGGTCAGAGTTGCAGAACAAGATGCATGGAAGACTGTTTTCAAAACAAAGCAGGGATTGTATAAGTGACTAGTTATGCCCTTTGGCTTAACTAATGCTCCTGCTACTTTCATGAGATTAATGAATGATGTACTCAGACCTTTTCTTGATGATTTTGTTATTGTGTATTTGGATGAAATTATGATTTTTAGCAAAACATGGGAAGAACATTTAAAGCATGTTAAGCAGACACTAGATGTTTTGAAAAGAGAAAAACTTTATGTTAAATTCTCAAAATGTGAATTTGGAAAAACTTCTCTGAATTATTTGGGTCATATAGTAGGGGGTGGTGAATTGAAGATAGATCCCTCTAAAGTGGCAGTCATTGTAAACTGGCCTAAACCCAAATCTTCTATAGAAGTTAGAATCTTCTTAGGAGCAGCACAATATTGGAGGAATTTCATTTCTAACTTTTCCTTAATTGTAGCTCCCTTAGATGCTTTAACAGGATTGAACAAGAAGTTTCAGTGGGGAGGCAAACAACAAAAAGCCTTCGACACCTTGAAAGAAAAGATTAGTAAAGCACCTGTACTAGCACTGCCTGATCTTCAAAGACCGTTTGAGATCCAAACAGATGCCAGTGACTATGCCATGGGAGCAGTGTTGACACAACACGGTAAACCCATATGTTATCATTTTGAGACATTTAATTCTGCAGTAGTTAACTATCCTACATATGCTAAAGAATTGTATGCATTAGTACAGAGTGTGAAAAAGTGGAAACATTACTTAATGGGCAAAGAGACAGTAATACATACTGATCATCAACTACTTCAATACCTACACTCCCAAACTAAATTGCAACAATCAAGACACCATAGATGGATGGGTTTTCTACAAAAATTTCATTTAGTCATCACATATAAAAAGGGCATACATAATAAAGTTGCAGACATGTTATCAAGACCCATTATAAATGCATCTACTATACTTAAGCACAATTCTGTGTTACATGAGAGCTACATTGAACAATATGCTCAAGATATAGACTTTAAATATGTATATGCAACTTTAAGTCAAGGCAAAAGAGTAAAAGAATTGGACTATCATGTAAAGGACCGACTCTTGTACCATTGTGGGAAGTTAAGCATTCCACAAACTGAAAGAGTAAAGATAATTCGAGAAGCACACACTTCTCTAATATCAGGTCACTTTGGGGTAAGTAAAACAGTTGCACAACTGCAAAGATTTTGTTATTGGCCAAAAATGAATGAGACAGTTTCTAGATATGTAAGAGGGTGTACTATGTGTGCTAAAAGCAAGCCCAACAATAGAAAACTAGGCTTGTACACTCCATTACCAGTTCCTTCTCACCCTTGGGAAAGTGTTTCCATGGATTTTGTTGGAGGACTGCCTAAATCTAGGAAAGGTCATGATTATCTATATGTTGTTGTGGATAGGTTCAACAAAATGTGTATTTTGATACCTTTTAATAAACATATTACAGCTGAACAAAATGCAAAACTGTTCTTTGAACATGTATGGGTTCATTTTGGATTACCCACTCCCATTGTATCTGATCGAGACACCCGATTTGTGGGGAAGTTTTGGTCAAGTATGTGGGAACTGATGGACACCAAATTGAAGAAAATCACAGCTTTTCATCCACAAACTGATGGCCAGACCAAAGTAGTCAACAGGACAGTGATCCAGTTTCTCAAGGGATATCGCAACAAACATCTTAAGCTTTGGAATGAACATTTGTGTTATGTGCAGCATGCTTACAATAGAGCAAAACATTCTTCTACACAGAGATCTCCTTTTGAGACCTGTTTTGGTTTCACACCAAGGTCTCCTTCGGATTTTGTCTTTGGTAAAGACACCACAGTTGAGGGACACAGTGATGTGGATAGGGCAACTAAGTTCATTGAACAGATCCAAGAGATCCACCAGGCAGTACAGGAAAAACTGGAAAAGAGCCAAGCCAAATACAAGGCAAGGCATGACAAACATCGGATGGAGCATAGTTTCCAAGTTGTTGACCAAGTCTGGCTGTACATCAGCAAGGACAGGATGCAAGGTGAAGGTAAAAAGCTAAAGCCTATAAGGTATGGACCTTTCAAGATACTTGAGAAGATTGGTGAGAATGCTTTTCGCCTTGATCTACCAGCTTACATGCACATCTACTCAGTCGTGAATGCAGATTGCTTGAGATTGTTTGAACCTTCACTAATTGAGGATCCTGAAGAGCAGAGTCAATTGCCTTCTATTGATGACCTATTACCTGAATATCTTAATTAATTGTAGGAAGACCTAGTGCTGGACAGGAAGGTGAGGACGACGCGTAGGGGAGATGTTGAGTACCTCAGAATTGGGCTCAAGGGGTCAAAACCAAGTAGTGCAAAGTGGATAGAGATTGGACAAGTGAGACAATTGTACCCTCACTTAGTCAATGCTTGAAAACCAACTTCTGGTGGTCCAAAAGCTTCTTCAGTGGGAAGGTTGTGATCCGAATTGGATCCATGAAGATTATCACAGTACCATGACTGTATCAAATCAGGACAAAATTTCGAATTTATGAAAACAGAGCGATCAGGAAGACCTCTGGACAGTGGCAATTTGTAGCCAGTGAGGAATGACGAGGACCTTGGTCAAAGTGCGCTGACCGAGGCCCATGGAGACCGCGCAAGAGGCAAAACTGGCGCTTGGGAAGCCTGGATCGGGAAACAGAGGGTATTTTGATGCGCGATTAGCGCTAATCGCGCATCGCTGGGTAAAACCCCTCGAGAAGGAAAAGCACCGAAGCGCTCGGTTGCATGGAAGCTGGGAAAACCATGGGGAAAGCGCTAAGGTGAAAGGCAGGTGCTGCACTCCAAAACCAGCAATATATCGGGGGCATACTTGGGCGGTAAGCGAATTTGGAGAAAAAAGAGCGATTCCATTGAGCGCCCGACGCGTGGCAAGCGGTTGAGAGAGAAAACCACCGCTCATCGCGCGCTAACGGTTGAGCAAGTCAACCATGTGAAATGAGCAAATGTTGTAGGATCTAGGGGCTCTAGATCTGACGGCTGAGATTGCGCCCGATAGAGAAACCGGATTTGACAGGGGATTAAGCCACGACATAAAGAAATTCTGAAGTCTGATTTGACGCTGAGATGGCGGATGAATCATACCACAGTGTAACTGGAAAACCGAACCGACAAGGAAGAGCTAGCGTAGTTCGTGAAAGGACAAGTGGCCACTCCCTGTGAGCCGTTGACGATGACGCAGAGACATGGAACTCCAAGCGAGTAGCAGAAGGCGATCCGACGGGGGTGGAAGAGGAAGCAAGCAGTCAGGGATAGATTGTATTTAAGCCATAAACAGACATAGAATAGAGGACATGGAGAGGAGAATGAAGACAGAGAGAGCGAGAGCGAAGAAAAGACAGTGAAGCAAGAAGTAGAAAGACATAGGGACGAGCTGACCTGCAGCATAAGGCAGCATCGAGCAGACAAAGAGCTTGAGAGGTTCAAGCAATCCCTGAGAGGATTCGTCGGGAATCAAGTACCATATTGGGCTTCTCCCATTAAAGACCAGAGAGGTTGAGACTTGGATAGGAAAAGAGTCTGTGTACTCTAGTGGCTTGGGGAATCCAAAAACCACCCTGCCAAGCATCATTTTTGTTTCAGGAGACTTGAATTGAGCTCCTCATTGTAAATCTATGCTTTAAAGATACAATAAAAGAAGGCCACCATTGAAAGCTGGACCAGAGACGTAGCCCCACAGGATAGGGTGAACTCCTTATTAATTGTTGTGTTCTTGCATTTGCTTACTATGTTTCTCTTGCTGCTTTCCATTTTCTAGTGTCTGTGTATTTTGCGATCTGATCGATCCATTTCCTAAAATAACATAGACACACACCAGCACATGAGTCTATAATACCTTCATTCAATAATTCTTTAACTGAGATCACTCAAGAGTGATTTTTCAGATCACATATGTCGGCCAATTGAGCTAACACTTGAGGTTTAAGAATAGAAGAATAAATTGCCAACATATGCAAAACAATTTCAATGACTAACAAAAATGGCTTCCATATATTTTGGGTTTGTTTACATTTTTAGTTAGACGTGAAGGATTATGTTACTTTCTCTTACGTTAAAAATGACCACAACATGGTGCTTTAGAGAATTCAAGGCTCATCATTGATTACATGTACCCTAGTGATTTGAGTGGTGTTGATTTTAGACATGCTTTATCATGCCCTTACAAATCTAAAGGGAATATTGTGGAATCATCTAATTAAAATAAATAAATAAATAAAAATAAAAAGCCTATGGTGAATATTCAATGAATCAAATACTAGAGTGTTTAATAATAAAATAAAATTTGACTTAGAATTAGATTAAGAATTTTAACAATGTCATTACACTACGCAAACCTTAATGTCATTACACTATGTGCAAACCTTGGTAGACTTATTAAATTTGTTTTTAAACAGATATTGATAGTTTTTGTGTTAATAGTAAAAAGAGGGGTTTGTGATCATATTGTCCAATCCTGGATAGTTGCATATGTTTCTCAATGATGTCCGCTTCCATCTGCTACTTAGTCATGTCCAAAAGAACCAATTGAAATTAGGGAACTTTTTGCTTCATACGAACAAAATATAGGGAACTTTTGGCTTCATAGTTGGAGATAACACTAGGCCAAACATGATTTTCTCTCTCTTTTTGAATGGGTTGTCATTTCATGTTTAATTTGGTTGGCACACTTAGGTGTGAAACATATAATATTCCTAGAAATATTCCCTAAGAAACTTTTCAACGCATGTATCTCCCTTAATTACTATCCTTAAACGATAGTTCCATGTAGGTTTGGTGATTAGCCAATTGAGGGAATGCATTTTTTAGACTAAATTTTGTATGGTAACGAGGGGGATAAAGTCATGTTCATTTTTCCTCAGGTATTCTTTGTTTCTTGTAAACAAATGTTTAATTTTTAGGTTTCAGTCTTGCCCACAAGGTCTAGTGTAGGGAATGTAGGAGGAATGGGCACAAGTTCTTGTTTTGCCTACATGTTTAAATGTTGAAGGTTATGAAGTGTGTTGAAAGTTTATAAACACTGCAACCTCTATCTATTCGATGTGAGGTTCAATGGGTTTGATTCCATTACCAAACATCAATAAATTTTATTCTTAAACAAATATGGATAGTTTTTACGTTAATAGTAAAAATATGGGTTTGTGATCATACTGTCTAGTCTTGGCTAGTTGCATATGTTACTCAATGATGTCCTCTTCCATGTCTATTGCTTGGTCATGAAAAAAAGAACCAACTGAAGTTGTAGTTATCTTGAAGTTTTTTGGTCATGCCTTCCTCCTCCAACTTCTCTTTGTTGATTTCCCTAACCTCATACGGAGTTAGGAAACTTTTGGCTTCATACGAACTTCTTGTGTTTGCATTAAGAAATCCTTCATACGAAGCACTATCAAAAATTTAGAACCTTCAATCCTATTCAAGCTTAGGTATATACAATGCTTTATGACTCAGATGATAATATTTTAGTTGCAACACCTATTGGTAGTGGTAAGACTATTTGTTGAGTTTTCTTTATTACGATTGCATCAAAAAGGCCCCAAAAGTGTATTTATATGTGTCTATATTTCTCTTATAGAAGCTCTTGCCAAAAAGAGATATCAATATTAGGAGCATAAATTGGAATAAATACAAAATAGACCCAAAATTGTCTCCTACTTCGCTTGACAAGACTCCTTTAGGCTACGACTACTTCAGATGCTCTTCACTTATGATTAATTGCACTTGGGTTGGTGAGAATGAAGCTTCTACTCACTATAATTTATATAATTTTGAAGGGCTTCATCTAATCTACCCTTGTGGGCTTCACAACTCATAAAATCTCACAAACCTAGACATCCAAAAACTTTTCCTTTTATTCCATCGAAACTAGTTACATTATTCAACATATCGAAGTATGTGGCTATTTTTTGTTAATGGAATATTAAATGCTATTAGATTATGTTGATTTCTCAACATCCCTTATGATACTCTCTAAAAAATTCTCTCATTTGATGGACTATTATAGGATTTTAAACCAAACAAGTATTTGTCAAATCTATCTTTGTCGAGTGACAAAAGTTCACGTAGGATAGAAGAAACTGACCAAACATTTTTTTGTAATGGAAGATTAAATGCTATCAGATTATGTTGAGTTATCAACATCCCTTATGAAACTCACTAACAATTTCTCTCATTTGATGGATTGTTATAGGATTTTCAACCAAATAGGTATTTTTCAGATCTATCTTCGTCGAGTGACAAAAGTTTAAGTAGGATAGAAGAAATTGACCAAACATCTGCTACATCGTATAGTAGGTGAAGATCAACTAGAGGTGAAAAGATTAGAAGAAAATTCCATAGATGCATGGATTTTTTTCTCCCTAAAGGGGGGTTACGTTCTTATGATAATGAGAACATAAATGACATTGAGGTTCCCTTGAGGTACAAACATCTAGTGAAACAATGGGAACCCAAGGATCTTCCTAAAATAAATACTATTTTTTTTGTCAATGAAAGGATATACCACATTTCCCCATCACCATTACATAGTTTGGGGCTTTTTTCCATGGATGACATAAAGGTATGTTATGGAGAATTAACTGAATTGATGGAGTATGTCATACCTTGTTAAAACTACAATGATTGGGTACAACTAGTCCAATATAGAAAAAAGTATGTGAAGATATGGAGTGGTTGAAAATTATATACAACTAATAGACAATGATCAAAATAAAGGAGGCCAGAGAGTGGACGACGGACCTCTAGAGATCTGGTAATCGGAGTTTCCGATACTGTTACAGGGTTCTACCCCCATGGACGCTGGAGGGGGCCCTCCCCCTCCTCTACCTCCTGAGATCGATGCCTTCAAGTGGCTGGTTGCCTCTTGTGGCAAGAGGAAAGATAATCCGAACTTGCAGAAGTTTGTAAAGAAATCCAAATCCATCCCCTCCGTTGAACTACCTGCGGAACGCCTGTGCTAAACTGCGTTGAACCTAGCAGAACGCAGGCTCATTGGACAATTTACAGGCCTCTGGCCCTCTCCCAAAGCTATCGATGGTTGGGTCCAACGAAATTGGAGGCCCCTCGTCTCTTAAGGAATCTAAAATCATCTGGTAGGCAGAGGCTATTATGTTTTTGTTTTCAACTCAGCTGAAGATCGAGATCTCATTTTCTGAAACGGTCCATATTTCATGGGCCCTCAAGGGCTCTATCTGAATAAATGGATGCCAGACTTTGATCCTTCCTAGGATATTACTTCAGTCATTCCTGTCTGGGTAAGGTTACCCCATCTCCCTCTTCATTGTTAGAACCCGAAATCTATGGAAACCATTGGGAAAAAACTAGGCAAATACATCGATAGGGATGAAAGGAGAGAACAATATTCGTGTGCCAGAATTTGCGTTGAAGTCGACTTGGAGATAGGGTTTCCCGAGGCGATCAAGCTAACCGTAGCTGGCTGGTCTCACATATAGGAACTCGACTATGAACAACTCCCCTTCAAGTGCCGACATTGCCACAGCTATGGCCATTTTGCTCAAAACTGTAAGAAGAAATCTGAGGAAGAATCTGAAAAAGAGAAGGGCGAACAATGGACACAAGCCCAAAAAGCAGGCACATCCAAGCAGGCCAACAAAGTGAAAGGGAAAGGAGGGAATATAGGGATCGGAGGACCAACTACTGGGAAGAGACTACCTGAAGCTCATGCCATAACAAATGCCACTGCTTCAACAAATCCTTTTGCTGTTCTAAACCCTCCAGAAGATCAGACCCCACCTGTTCTTGAAGAGGGCGAGGTGCAACAACATATTGAGCAGATTGCAAATGCTGAAATAAACTCAGGATCACAGGAACAAACTGGAACAACCACTTTAGAAATCCCTTGCGTAGATGCAACCCCGCAGGAAACCTATGGCTCTCCAGCAAGCGCCATATCCCCACCCTCTTATGCAAAAATGATTAAAAAGAAAAAGCCGATAGACAGCTTTGGTTCTTCTGAAGAAGACTCTTTTGAGCGATCCACCAAAAAGGAAGGAAGGAAGTCTTGTAAGGAGATCAGAGAAGAAGAGGCGGAGAGATTAAAGATGCAAGGCAGTCAGTCTACAATTGAAATGTCATTAGGCAGGAACACGAGGGCTAGACCCCCAAAGGGAGGCCCTACTCCTCCTTACTCCGATAAATAATGCAGATTGTCTCTTGGAATTGTAGGGGTTTGGGGAACCCATTGAAAGCAGAAGTAGTTAAAGATCTATCAAGAATGGAACCCTCAGATATCCTCCTGCTCCAAGAGACAAAGATAGAAGAGGATTCTCTTCTATCCTTAAGTCGAATCAAGTGGAAGAAGAATGCAGGCAAAGCAGTCAATGCTCGAGGTACTTCAGGGGGTCTTGCAACCTTATGGTCAGAGGATATGTTTCAGCTAAAAAGATCTTTCGCAACCCAACACTGGATATACATAGAACTTCAACATCTTTCAAGTAAGATTTCTTTGGCTCTTTTCAATCTTTATGTCCCAGTTAATTTCTTGGAAAAGAAGGACTGCTGGAATTCTCTCTCAGATTTCCTAGAAATCTACACTCCCCCAAACATCATACTGGCGGGGGATCTTAACATCACTTTAGATCCGAAAGAGAAAAAAGGTGGAGTTCGGGGTAAAGATCCCTTTCATGATTCGGTGGAGTCTCTGATTCTTTCTTGGGACATCCTTGACTTCAAGTCTAAGAAAGGTCGTTATACCTGTACCAACAATAAAGTAGGTAATGAAAACATTGTTGCTCGTTTAGACCAGTTTCTAGTTCAAAGTTCATTGATGGAGGGGAAGCATTTAATCTCTTCAAAAATTCTGCCCAAGATAACATCAGACCATAACCCCATCTCTCTGCTGCTAGAAAAAGAGGAAGACTTAGGCCCTATTCCATTTAGATTTAGTCCTCTTTGGGTAGCGAGAGAGGGCTTTATGGACATAGTGGCTCAAGCTTGGTCGCAACCAGTTGAAGGATCCCCCAGCTTTGTGTGGGAGTAGAAACTTAAGTACACTAAGTATGCCTTAAAAATCTAGGCAAAAAAACCCCTCACCACTCCAATGAGCAATAGACAAAATACTGTGCAAACTTTAACCGAGATCCAGTTAGGCATGGAAGAAACTGAAACCACCAAAGCTTAGCTGGTCATCGAACAGAATGCCTAGTTCAACTCTTTTCTCTCCTTTCGCCAGGAAGAGGAGTACTGGCGCCTCAAGTCTCGCAGCCTCTGGCTGCAAGCTGGAGATAGAAACACTTCATTCTTTCACAGACAATGCAGAGCTCGTCTCTCTCGGAATCACATCTCAGAAATATCCACCAGGGAGGGGGAAGTCATCAAAGGTCACCCTCTTTTAAAACAGGCTGCCACATCTCATTTTCAGCAACTGTTTCAGGAGGATGGTACTTTTGATGATGTTCTGGCTGCTGATTTTTTGTCAAACATCCCTTCACTTGTCACTGCAGATTTAAATGTTGGTTTATTGAAGCCTTTTACTGAAAAAGAGATAGTGGAAGTCATATGGTCAATGGAGTCGGATAAAGCCCCCGGGCCGGATGGCTTCTCCATCCATTTTTACAGAGTTTGTTGGAATGTAATAAAATTCGATCTTCTCTAAATGATAAAAGCCTTCCAAAAGAAAGCCAAAGTGGGAGGGTGTACCAACTCCACCTTCCTCACTTTAATCCCGAAAGAAGTTAACCTAGAGACTTTTGACAGGTTCCGGTCTATCTCGCTCTACAATGCCTCATACAAGATTCTCGCCAAACTCTTAGCCAATAGACTCAAGCCTCTGTTAGGGAAGCTGATTTCCCCTCTCCAGGGTGGGTTTGTCAAAGGAAGGCACCTCATAGACAATGTGATCCAAGTGCAAGAAGCCCTCCACTCTAGTCACATTCAGAAGGAAAAAGGCATGCTCATCATGCTGGATATGTCAAATGATTTCGACCGGGTTAAACTCTCATTCCTCTCCAAAATCCTTCTCTCTTTTAGTTTTAGTGCTGAATTTGTCAACTTGATAAAATCCTGCACATATAGGCCTTGGATAGCACCCCTGGTCAATGGTAGACCTGCTAATTTTTTCCAAGCTACAAGAGGGCTCCGACAAGGGTGCCCTCTATCACCCTTTCTTTACATCTCGTTGGCAGAATCCATAAGTAGAAAGCTAACAGTTGAAAAGGAAGCAGGGTCTATCCTAGGAATTAAGGCAACAAGAGGTGTGGATCCTATAAATCATGCCCTCTTTGCGGATGACTCTCTCCTCCTGGGAGGGGCCTCGATTAAGATAGCAAGGGATTTCAATGAAATTCTTCAACATTTCTGCTTAATTTCAGGAGCCTTGATCAACAAAAGAAAAAGTGTTGTCTACGGTTGGAATGTAGATCATCTGTCTATCCTTCGAATAGCTTGCTCCTTGGGATTCTTTAGGTATGACAAATGGGAAAAGATCAAATATCTAGGCCTTCCCTTAACCTTGGGACCAAGCCCTCCTTCCCTCTGGCTCGAAGTAATAAGCAAGATAAAAGAAAAAATAGTATCTTGGGGAGGCCATTGGCTAACAAAGGCTGGGAAGCTAGTTTTGATAAAGGCAGTCCTCTCCACCCTTCCCATCTTCCAGTCTTCCCTCCTGCTAGCACCCAAGTCTATCACGGAACATATCTCCAAGCTCCTCCGGGACTTTCTATGGAACGGGGGTAAGGGCAATCAGAGAAAGTTACATCTGGTAAGATGGGATATCCTTAAAAGACCATTTCAGGAAGGTGGGTTACAGATTTGGGATCCAGGCCTGGAAAATTTGGCTTTAGGTGGAAAAATTATTTGGCAGCTGTATGCAGACAAAAAGCATCCTGTCAGCAAGCTTCTTTGGATGAAATACCTAAAGGGAGGCTCCTTGAGAAACCTCACAACAACATCTACTCCTTCAGGAACAACAATTTGGAACTTAAGCAGAAGAGGCATCGATCACTTACAACAGCATTTATACAGAATCCCGGGCAATGGCCTGAGAACCTTACTGTGGGAGGATACTATTCAAGGGAATTCCCCTTTGGCCTCCTTAAATTCCTTAAACAAGATAAAGATTTGGTTAGTGAACAAAGGTCTCCTTCGGCTTGCAGACATCTGCTCTTGGGATAGCAAAGGGAATTGGGCAGGATGGACTTTTTCGGAGGTCCCAGAACCTCTTCTCGCTCAAAAAAACTTGTTGCTTACAACTCTCTCTGGCCTCGCCCCAGTACACCACTCATCCAAGGAAAAATGGGGTGGGGAAGAACAGTAGATTACATAACAACTCAAGGATCCTCCTCTTTACAATCTCCTCATGCCCCTTCTCTGACACCGACTCTTTGGAAATCAGTTTGGTCCCCCTTTAGCCTACCAAAGGTGAATTTCTTCACTTGGTTACTCATGCATAAAAAGGCATTAACAGGTGAAAATCTAAATAAAAGAGGGTTCCACGGCCCCTTTAGATGCTGCTTATGCAACTCTGCTGCTGAAACTTCCGATCACTTATTGGTTGACTATGATTTCACTCAAGCAGTATGGAATTTGGTCCTTCATGGCCTCTGTGCTCCTTCCCCCTCTCAGACATATGTTGTTTCTTTGTACATCTCCTGGACAGACTGAAATCCTGAGAAAAAAGCCAAAAACGCAGCCTAGAACAACATCTGGCAAGCTATTCCAAAATGCCTTTGGTGGAAAGTGTGGTTGGCTAGAAATCACTGCATCTTCAACAACAGTCTTCCGAATCCAGTGGTAGTGGTGGCCAAAGTGAAAGCCCTCTTGCTAGAATCTGCAGGTAAATTTTCTCCTGCCTCCTCTTTACCTCCAGAAGCTTTTGCGTGGTTGGGATCCTACTCAACCGGTGAGAGGAAAGAATTAGTCAGCAAACCGTTGAATGCTCCTACTTGGTGCCTGCGACTCATAGAAGGTGACTTTCACATGTGGTGGCAGGGGACCTCAAAAGCCACGATTTTCTTTGATGGAGCGTCCAAGGGGAATCCAGGAATTGCAGGTGCAGGGGGCTTGATTCTTTCCCCAGACAGATCGAGTGAAACCGGTTTCAGTTGGGGCCTAGGCACTAGCTCGAACAACCAAGCAGAGAGTTACAGTCTTTTAAAAGCTTGCCAGATTGCGAAGGAGCTCGGATATAAAATAATACAAATTTTTGGAGACTCAGAGCTTTTGATTAAACTTTTAAACTCCGAAGACCATTTTTGTAATCCTTCATTAAACAAAACTCTGCAGTGAATCCGAAACACTTTGAAAGATTTTGACAGAGTTGACTCTTACCACATTCTGCGGGATTTAAACAAGCAAGCTGACTCTTTGGTAAACAAAGGCTATCTGCTGCCTCAAGGAAACTTTAGTCTCAATGGAGGACCCTGCTCACTTCATCCTCTGCCTTAACCAAGCTACAATAGGTAGATCTGCATTCATTGGCCTCACCACTCTGTATGAAGTTTGGTTCTCTCACAGAATATGCTCAGCTCATCATGTAATTGGTTGCACTTTTCTAAATAAAAATCTACCCTTTTGAGTTAAAAAAAATGAAAAAATAAAGGCGCAACTATGTATATTGATGGAAGTCCAAAATCAACAGGTAATATTGCAGGGTTTATAAATAGAACACAACCCGTGACCACAAATAAGCAACCCTATTGCATATTCGAGGGACGTGAAGGAAACCATGTATTCGTATGTGCCATTAAATCAATAGTTTCAGGGGAAGAGTTGCTCATTGATTACAATTTGAATCAAATAGATACAACTATTGTTATTATGGGGGTGGTATGTATTCAATTCTACCCAACTTTTAAGCAATGTCTATTATATGTCATGATTGTCATTTACTAGAATATATTATCAATAGTAGTTTTCTTATTATTATAATGATGATTAATTGTGGATGAATTACAAATTACACTTATTTGATAAACATGGTGATATGGGGAAGGCACCAGCCTTAGAGAAATCCACAAATGCTCTGGAGGAAGAGCATATTGAAGAAGAATTTTTTATGTTCGTCAATCTAATCCAAGCAATAAAGAAGCTTTGAATGAAAGCAACAACTAAATTCAGTGCTTTAGTTTTGATTGAACCTCAGGCAAAAGAGACAAGTGGCAAAATCAAAACCTTGATGTGCCAAATTCATTAATATGGGGTGAGAAACTCAATTAATTATCTCGTTTATTTGTTTATGATTTTAATTATCTCATCCTTTATAAATTAATTCTTTATTTTATAGGAGTTTTTGGCAAAGTACAAACCTTGTGTTACGACTATGAGGGGTCGACGCTGGTAGCAACGCCGATGCTTCGCCTGTGAGTGACACATCAATCAATGAGACTGGTACAACTGCTCAACCACACATTGCAAGATCTATATCTCTTGAACAACATATGTTAGGATATGCAAATGATGTAGTGGACGCAGAGCATGATATCATTGCACAATTTGAAGTGAGTTTTCCTAGATCTTCTTGTGTTACTAGCATGGGAACATGACCACTTAATTTTTTGGTAGATGAGGATAATGTCCCCATGAAAATAGAGAAACTTACAGGTATTTAAGAAATTTTTTAAATATTAAGTACAATCTAATTGAAATTAATGTATAGTTTGTGATAATTTTAAAGTAATGATAATATTGATTTGCAGGAAATGATGTATTTGATCGGCGTTTGTATGACTTAAAGTTGGAAATGTTTGGTCCCACCATTCGCACAAACGGGAAATACCAAAGTTCCAAGTTGAAAGATGAACTTATAACTAGGATGGTTCACCTATTCGATGAGGGTACTTGCAACAAAAATGGAGTTACCTCCAAGGCAGACTTAGATTTTAAATATTTGTGGGACTAGTATAGGTCTCATTTAGAAAGGACAAGGTCGCATGAGCACCCTCCAATGATTCCAGAGATGGAGTGGAGGGTGCTCGTGGCATATGCAAATGAGAAGGCACTATGAAAACCGAGAAAGACACCACCTGGACTAGGAAGGTATGAGGCACTTTTAATAATGTAATTATGATGTTTTATCATCATTGCGACATCTAATTAAGTTTTTCAATATTTTAAATATAGGTTTCTAGATATTGTTGGCATTGGATAAACAATGCTCCTCGTGTGTTTTGCGACATGGACTAACCATCTCTCATGGATACTTATCTCTAGTGACGCTATTGTTGACTAACACCTGCAACTTTTGGTCTAATGACAATAGGATTCCCAACAAGTGGTATCATAGCGTAGGTCACAAGTTCTATACACACTCGGCTCGCGTTTGGGGGGGGGAGATTATTTGACATTAGATAAACCAATGCTCCCTGTGTGTTTTGCGACATGGAATAACTGTCTCTCGTGGATCCTTGTCTCTGGCAATTCAATCGTTGACTAACACTTGTAGGTCTTGGTCTAATGGAAATCGTGATTCTCAACATATACATCAAAAACCATGATGGCTAGAATAACTAAACATGGGCAACATCATCTTGGCTCGAGTGGTTACTCAAAACTGGCTTCTAAAATTGTAAGTATATAAAAAAATAATTTGCATTAAGTTATAAATTCTTAACAATTTTAATTTATTATCATAGACGAAGAAAAATTCATGTTCTCATGAAAAATTTCAGGGGTCACAATTCAAAGAGTCTCCCATGGAGGAAGACCTAAATCTTGCTTTCAAGTACGACTATCAAGCCATGATTGAACATAGGACAAGCTTGGCGTCTTCACAATCTTCCAACACCAAACCTAACGCTCAGGAAAATAAAAGAAACGGATAGCATTTATAAATGATTACTTGTACAATGTATTGGTTATTATTTTTGTCCATAATGTAATGTGCTTGATTATAAAAATTAGACAAGTAATGTGGATACAACACATGAGCCTACTGACGGTGGAGTGTCTCTTGACACTGATGTCCAACTCAGTACTGGAGGTATTTCATGTGTTATAATTTTTTTTAGTATGTGATACAATTAAAAATACTTAAATTCAAATGGTGTATTAATTATAACCTTTCTTGTTTCTACACCACAGCATGTACATGATGAGGCCAGAGAACATATGGCCACATCCAAAAGTATTCCGCTTCCATCCACTACCGAAGCAAGTAAAGAACACTCTACTACTCTTTTTATTATTAAAACATTTGTAATAATAATAACTATAAATATGAATTTAACATTTCTTTCTTATTGTAGTTGATGCTCTGCCCCACTTGTAGTAGCATAGACGTAGGACTAGGTCAACAACAAGACATACACAAGGGCCCACAAAAAACGAAGGGGGCCAATATCAAGACATCCTTGCTAACTACCTATTTAAAAGAAGAAAAAAACCTAATAAAAAATGATCGTACTTGTTTATTTAGAGCCCAATTTTTTGAGTACCACATTTTTGCTTGAGAAGTTGAATGCCTCATGTCATGTGCACATGGAACTTTTGATTATCTTAATAAAAAGTTGTGATTTTTCCATTGGAAAAAATTTGAATGACCTTGTTTTATATTATGTGATCTTTCTTCATCCAACTCTGGTTTGAGGTTATGATTAAATTATAATGCAATGATTTTTTTATAGAGGCTCAACCAAAACCCATGTAAACTGAATAAGGGGAAAAATATAGTAGACACATTCTAATATTTTGTCTCATATAAACTTTGTGGATTTTAAACATCTTGAGATACAAGTCATTTTCAAATATGTACAACCCTTATGACTACTAGGCAAACCAAAGAAACTTTCATAGGTTATATCACTATTTTCCATAAGCTTTATAATTAGAACTACCATGCATTGAACTTGTTTCTAACATAACAACATTTGTTAAATCATCCACCCATTTGAGTCTTGGGATGAGATAATTATAAACATTTCCCTAGTGAAGGATTTGAGTAACTCCAATTTTGACTTTGTGGACAAATGGATTATTATAGTGAAATATACATTAACTTTAGGATTTTCCATACACCGTATTGTGTTACAATACTTCTAATGTTTTTGTTAATAAAAGAGTCGATGCCTTCCTTTCCTTGAATAATACCCCTCTTCTCTTTTCCCTAAACTACTCCCTTAGATGTGATGCGTCAATCAAACTTCCAATGAATAGTTAAGGGTTTAATCCTCTATGTTTCGGTGATTAAATTGTTCATCTTCATGTTTACTTAATGGTTTTAGCTCATGCGATAACTTAATCAACTATCCATTTGAAAAGATCATGATCCACGAAAGACAAGGTTTTCATTGAAATATACCATTGACTCACTCAGTATTACTAACTAGGCCTCCTAATATATAACTAATCCAAGTCATTGTAATTAAGAAAATATTATGGTCCATTGTCCAGTCACCTCATGATGATTCTAAGCCAAATTATTCCCATTCAAATTATGAAGACATATTTTTGATGATAATTTTTTTTGAGATGAAGTATTTTGTGTCTATGATTAATGAATGAATGAATGAATGTTATATGTTAATGAATAATTTCTATATGTTTCTTTATGTACATGAAATTGTTTCATATTATGTAAACATATTTTTTATGATAAAATTTATTGAGATGAAATATTTTCTAGATTTACGAATGAATGAATGAATGTTTTCTATTTGTTTTTTTATGTATCTTAATGTCTTGTTTTCAGTTATTTCCTATATAGTAGATAGATTAGGTACTAGGGAATTGAGAGTGATGTGGGAGAGGGGGGGCGGGGGGGGAGGGGCCATGAGATCTTCCACCTTAACATGGTTGGCCCTGTTCAGTGGAGAATAAATTAGGATTTGGATAATCTTGGAGCAAAACACCCTCGAACCAATAGAGAAACGACAAAGTCAATGTTGACTTCGTTGAGTAGAAGGAAGTTTACTACAAGATTAAACTACTCCAACAATTTATTCTCGAAACCAAGAGGAGCTCATTTAGGTATTCATACACTCAATTCCTTTTAATTATTATCTATTCATGCAATTAAATTAAATATTTGGTCAAATTTAATCTAAGTTTGTCTCGTTGGTCTCATGAATATGTTAGGTCCCTATAATACTAGTGATTCCCCCATTACTATTGTCGTTGTATCCCTTATTGTTATTGTTGTGCCCCTATTGTCCCCATATTGTTATTATTGTGCCCAAAAGAATCCCTCTATTGTTATTTTTGTGCCTTTATATTATTATTGTTAGGTCAGCTTGGTTATATTGTGACCCCTTAGACTCCTATATATAGAAAGGAGGTTTTGTCATTTGAATCATCCAAGAATTGTTCATTTGTGTAATGTAAAGGAGGTTTCCCCCTAGAAGAGGCTTATTTCTAAGGCGTTCATCTATCTTTTCTATCTTTTTGTGAGCTGGTTTCATAACATTTGGTATCAGAGCTTTGGATTCTAGGGTTTTGCTACTCCAAATAGGTCATCGTGGAATTTTCGCTATAACTGTTTTTCTGCGATGTTTCAGAAGCTAAAAAAAAACCCCATTTGAGATGCAATCACGCTAAACCTCTGGTATGAATTGCATATTTTGTCTCACTATATTTTCGGATATAGGAACTGAGGAAGTTAGGGTTTTTGCAAGCTCTAGAATTTCATCTAAAATAGGTCATCGTGGAATTTTCACTATAACGATTTCTCTATGAAGTTTCAGAAGCTAAAAAAAAACCCATTTGAGAAGAAATCATTCTGAATCTCGTCTCCAAATTTTAGATCTTGTCTCGCTATATTTTCGGAGATATAATCTGAGGAAGTTAGGGTTTTGCAGACCCCCGAATTACATTCCAAATAGGTCACCTTGGGAAAATCGTCATAACTTTCGCTCTGAGCATCATATTGAATTTTCGTAAGAAGTTACAAAAAGAGGACGGACTGTAGTTTTTTTGGGTATTATTTTCAGAACCTAAGGTTGAAACAGTGACCTATGGCACGTCATACAAGTTTTCTCTACTGAACGAGTCTATACTCAGGTCATCGTGGGAGATTTGGCATAACTCTTCATTAGAGAATCCAATCTTGATCAAACTTGCGGGGTTAGAAAGATTACTCATAGGGTTACCACAGGAAGCAATTTCAGACCTAGGAGATCCAAAATTGCAGAGATACATCGGATTCAATATCGAGATCCTACAAAGTGAAAAAAGGTGTGTAGTTTTTTTTAAATTTTTGCATAAGCTTGGTTTGAAAAATTCGTTTGAAGGAATTCAAAGGGCATAGTGAAGCATTATTATCAGTAATTGATGCCCCAAATATATAAAATGGAAACACCTAGTAAGCAGCCTGAAAGCTCTAGCATGACTCATAAATAAGAGGAAGAAATGCAACATGATATATCAAAATTACGAGACGAAGTGCAAAAAATTTCACTTGCACAAAAAGTAACAGAAAATAAGATGGATGGTTTAAAGAAAGACATAGAAGCTAAGATGGATGGTTTAAAGAAAGGCATAGAAGATAAGATGGATGGTTTAAAGAAAGGTGTAGAAGCTAAGAGGAATGACGTGGAAGCTAAGATGGACGGCGTGGAAGCTAAGATGGATGGTTAAAAGAATGGCGTAGAAGCTAAGATGGATGGTTTAAAGAAAGGTGTAGAAGCTAAGATGAATTATGTGCAAGCTAAGATGGATGACGTGGAAGCTAAGATGGATGATTTAAAGAAAGGCATGGAAGATTTGCAAACAAATTTGAACACAGATTTGACAATGTTTCTACAAGAAATGCTTACTAATGGCGAAAAGGTAGGAAAGGGAACTCATGATGAGAACAAAATAAATGCTAATCATGATTTCATAGACTGTAACATTGGATCGAAGAACAACCATGTTCCAAATATTGATATGAGGAAGTTTGATGACAAGGATCCCGGAACATGGATACTACAGATGGAGCAATTTTTCGATCTCCATAATGTGCAAAACACACAAAAGGTACACATTGCAACTTTATATTTGGAACGAAATTAGTTTGTATGGTAACAATGGATTTTCTCTCTAAACAAATTGTCACTTGGGCTACTTTTACAGATGAAATGATAGCACATTATGAGGATACAAAAAGCAACACTTTTTTTAGCCAATTGATAAATCTCAAACAAAAGGGTTCAATGATGGAGCACATTCAGGACTTCCAAAAATTGAATATAAGGGTAAAAGATATTCCAGAGGAGCATAGGATTGATGTGTTCATAGGGACTTTAAAAGATAACATCCAACATGAGGTTCACCTTTGGGAACTAGATTCATTGGAGAAGGAATTCAGGTTGGCAAGAAAAATGGAAAGAAAAATAATGGCAACAAGGACGCCTACCACTCACAATCATAAATATGGAAGTGTTACTGCCCCTAGCCATCCACAACCTACAAGGTTGACACCACAACAATTGGAAGAAAAAAGAGCAAAAGGGCTTTGTTACAGTTGTGATAGCAAATACACTAAAGGTCATAAGTGTGGAGAGAAGAAATTATTTTACATAGATTGTGAAGAGGAGGAAGAAAAGGAACAAGAAATGTCAAAAGAAGAAGATATACACTAGGAAAAACCCTAGAAAAAGAAGAAATGAATCCGACCATATCTTGTAATGCATTGGCTGGAATTACCACTCCTCAAACTCTCAAGATAGAAGGGCATATCAAGAAGAAAAAGGTAATAGTGTTGATTGATTCAGGAACTACCCAAAATTTTATTCATTGTAAGATAGCCAAGGAATTTAATTGCTTCCTATATCCAGCACCAGAGTGTCAAGTGATGGTTACAAGTGCAGGAACCATAAATTGCTCAGGAAAGTGCCATAATATCAAACTATCCATGGGAGAATATGTATTGAATAGCCAAATGCTTTCCATTCCAATGGGTGGTGTTGATGTTGTATTAGGAGTCCAATGGCTACAATCCTTGGGTACAATAGCTTTTAATTTTCAAGAACTTTTCATGAAATTCTCTTCAGAAGGAAAGGAAGTTGAATTAAGGGGTATCGGATGGAAACAGAGAAAAATAATCAGCTCTAACGGAATGACAAAGCTTCTAAAGAAAGAACAACGGGGCGTAATTGCACAATTATGTTCACTAGAGGTTCCCACATCGAAATCATCCATTTCTCCAAAACTCCAAAAAGTCTTAAACAATCATTCCAAGGTATTTGAGACTCCCAAAGGCATCCCACCTATTCGTGATCATGAACATGCTATTAGTTTGATTCCAGGAAGTGTTCCTCCAAACATCAGGCTTTACAGATATCCCTATGTCCAAAAGAGTGAAATTTAACGTATGGTTGCGGAAATGCTAGAGGTTGGTATAATTCAACCTAGTCAAAGTTCTTTCTCTGCTCCAGTAGTATTGGTTCACAAGAAGGATGGATCATGGCGCATGTGTCCAGATTATAGGAAGCTCAACAAGCTCACTATTAAAGATAAATTTCCCATTCCTGTCATTGATGAATTATTGGATGAATTGCATGGATCAATTTACATCACCAAGTTGGATCTTTGTTCAGGATATCACCAAATCAGAATGAAGATTGAAGACATTCCAAAAACAACATTTAGAACTCATGAGGGTTATTATGAATTTTTGGTCATGCCTGTTGGCCTTACTAATGCACTTTCTACATTTCAAGATTTGATGAATTCCATTTTCAAACCTTTCTTTAGAAAATTTGTGTTAGTATTTTTTGATGATATACTAATCTACAACAAGTCTTGGAAGGATCATGTCCAACATGTTGACATGGTGCTCAAACTATTGGAGGAGAAACAATTATATGCAAGAATCTCCAAATGTTTCTTTGGAGTACAAGAGGTGGAATATCTGGGTCATATTGTATCTCATGAAGGTGTTAAGGTAGACCCTAGCAAAATTAAAACCATTAAGGAATTGAAAATCCCCACATCCATAAAGCATCTACGTGGATTTCTTGGGTTGAAAGGGTATTATCGCAAGTTTGTTAAGAATTATGGGAGAATAGCAACACCTCTAACAACATTAATGAAGAAAGATGCATTTTCATGGACTCCAAAAGCAACGAAGGCCTTTGAACATCTTAAAGAGGCAATGTGCCAAGCACTAGTCTTAATTACACCAGACTTCACAAAAACCTTTATTGTGGAATATGATGCCTCAGGAAATGGAATTGGTGTTGTTTCAATGCAAGAAGAAAGACCCATTGCTTTCGAAAGTCATCCAATCAAAGGAAAGTATTTACACAAAGCTATTTATGAGAAGGAAATGTTGGCAATACTACATGCACTTAAGAAATGGCAACCCTACCTAATGAGAAGACAATTCAAGGTAAAAACATATCATGATAGTCTTAAATAATTTTTAGAACAAAGATTATCTTCAGAAGAGCAGCAAAAATGGGTCACAAAGGTGTTGGGTTATGACTTTGAAATCATCGACAAAAAAGGGAAGCAAAATGTTGTGGCAGGTGCACTCTCAAGAAAGGATGAGGATGTGGAAGCATTTCTTTGCGCCATTTCTATTATCCAACCAGATTGGATAAAAAAAGCAAGGGATGAATGGAAGAATGACGAGGAAGTGTGGGCACTCATTCAAAAGATACAACACGATCATAGTACATCTGATACATTTAGCTAGAAAAATAATTCATTATGGTACAAGGACTGGTTATACCTATGTAAGAATTCCCAACTCAAACAAAATATCTTAGGGAATTGCACAACTCTCCCTTAGGAGGGAACTCAGGATTTCTAAAAACCTACCATAGGGTTAAGAAGGATTTTTTTTGGGATGACCTTAAATCGGATATTCAAAATTTTGTGTCGGAATGTTTGGTTTGCCAACAAAATAAAGTTGAAACAATTGAGACCCTAGGACTATTACAACCTTTATCCATTCCAAGCCAACGTTGGGAGGAGGTTTCAATGGATTTTATCATAGGTTTACCCAAGTCCGAAGGAAAGAGTGTTATCATGGTGGTAGTTGAGAAACTTACCAAGTATGCACACTTTTGTGAATTATCTCATCCATTTAAAGCGAGTACAATTTCTACTGCATTTATGGAAACAATTCAAAAGCTACATGGAAACCCAAAGATCATTGTAAGTGACAGAGATCCCATTTTCACTGGAAATTTTTAGATAGAATTATTTTCTTGTCTTGGTACTCAGTTAGCTCATAGCTCATCTTATCATCCTCAATATGATGGGCAAACCTAGATAGTAAACAAATTTTTGGAAGGATATCTTTGTTGCTTTGTATATGATAAATAGGCACAATGGGTCAAATGGTTGCCTCTGGTTGAATGGTGGTATAGCACTTCCTTCATACTGCAGCAAAAATGACCCCATTTATGGCACTTTATGGATATCATGCACCATCCATCACATCATATTTAAGAGAAAATTCTAAGGTTCAAGCAGTGGAAGATCACATCGAGCATCAGCAACAAGTTCTCCAACTCTTAAAGGATAACCTCACCTTGGCGTAGAATATAATGAAACATCAGGCATATCAACATCACAATGAAAGAAGTTTTGATGTAGGTGATTGGGTATTCCTACGGCTACAACCATATAAACAAATGTCCCTCAAGAAAGCTAAGAAGGATAATAAATTATCACCAAAGTATTATGGTCCGTACAAGGTGTTGCAAAAGATAGGTACTATGGCATACAAATTGGAGGTTCCTGCAGCTTCCTGAGTGCACCCGATTTTCCATGTTTCATGCTTAACGAAGGTTATAGGTGACAAGCTTCCAGTTCAAACAATATTTCCAGAACTTGATGAGGAAGAAAAAATCATATTGGAACCTGAAGCAGTCAAAGAAACAAGAACTCGACAGCTACGAAATCGATCAATTTTAGAGTATCTCATCAAGTGGAAGAACTTACCCATTGAAGATTCCGCATGGGAGGATGAGAATTTTATACAGAAGCATCCATAGCTAATCAAGCATTGAGGACAACACTTTTTTGAAGGAGAGGGGCATGTTAGGTCCCCATAATACTAGTGATTCCCCCATTACTATTGTTGTTGTATCCCCTATTGTTATTGTTGTGCCCCTATTGTCCCCATATTGTTATTATTGTGCCCCATAGAATCCCTTTATTGTTATTTTTGTGCCTTTATATAATTATTGTTAGGTCGGCTTGGTTATATTGTGACTCCTTAGACTCCTATATATAGAAAGGAGGTTTTTTCATTTGAATCATCCAAGAATTGTTCATTTGTGTAATGTAAAGGAGGTTGCCCCCTTAAAGAGGCTTATTTCTAAGGTGTTCATCTATCTTTTCTATCTTTTTGTGAGCTGGTTTCATAACAGTATATGTGTAGGACAACTATTATCAATTTGGATGTTGAAGTGTAACAACTATCTGAAGAAAATAACTCAAAATGGTAAGGGTTTAGGTGAGACAACATAATTTGTTTGATATTTGTGTTATATGTATTGGCCGAGTGGGAATAAGAAACTTTTCCATGAAAAAAATTCATGTAGTATTTGTTTTTCTTTGACCATTATGTTTGTATTTGAGTGAAAGACCACAAACAGTAATTTTTCATGCAGTGAGGTATAAGAAATTCTTACTCTATTAATTGGGCATACGGCACTCGTATGTTTTTTCTTCTATTTTCTTAATTATTTATCTCATCTAACTTCTCCTCCTTAATTTGTTTTTTAGGTACTTTCATTCACATATATGGATTTGAAAGATTAACTAGGGGAGTCATATACGCGAAAAACTCATCAAAGTATCACTCAACTTTAGCCCACCAAGCGCTTGGCTACCAGGTGCATGATTAGTTTTGCGTTGCATTTGATTTCAAGCAATTTGATATTTCTACATTGCAATTATTGCAAGACCATAGACCCAACTTCTCTTCTTATCAACTTCAAATGAGACTTCCAAGCCCATAGACCCAAATACCAACACACCATGATTAATAAAGCATGCTTCTGAACTTTGTTCTTTTCATGGATAGATTCTACACAAACACAACCCCAATTAGCAATAAACTGCCAATATGCATGTGTGTGTGTGTGTTTGTGAGTGTTAATACGAACTTTAGGGGTCTTCAAATATCTTGATGTTGCTCATTTATCATGTTGCAAATCATTACAAATCTTAAAATATTTCAAAAACACCCAATCATAAATTTGTCATCAACATTTTATAAACTCATGGAGGATATGCAAGTTCTCCCTCAACTAAAAAATAAACTTTATCAGGCTCTTCTTTCCATCATGCTCATCATTAAGGTAGGTGAGCATCTTCAACATCTTGAATATTGTATACCTACAATTCTAGTAATATGTCTAACCAAATATAAATATACAAGAGCATGACATCTGTTATCACTCTAGGAAGCTCTCCTAGGTTGTAGCTCGGAGATGCCTGGTAACATATAATCTTCAATATTGTTCTCTGAAATATTGGAATGAATGATAGTTTGGATCAAGTCAGATGACTGTTTCAACTCTATTTTCACTCAAGACATGCATGAACACCTCAGCTTTACAAGGATTTAGACCACTAATGTTCAATAGTTTATAGATTCAATGGATAAATGGAGAACACTGACTGTACTAGCAGATACATACATAAACACATATGAATGGCTAGCTATAGAAAGAAAATGAAGCTTGCAATCTAATTCACCAATGCAGAGATAAGATGACAATTATCTGGCATTAGACAAAGAAGAAAACATGAATAACCTATTCAAGTGCAAACATAGAATAGAAGAGAAAATTGGAATTGAAAATGTAACAGCAAAAGAAGCTTATATTGCTGGAATGAAGATGAGAAGCTAGAGGAGTGGAGTCTCCACAGTCTCCAAAAGTTTAACCCTTGTTACTTTGAACTTTCAAATATTTATAGGCCTTTTACAATGTTCTCGAGCCTTCTGAGGCTCGAGAGGTTTTAATCTATCCCCTCTCTCTTTAACGACTTGATGCCCTGACCAGACACGCATGGGATCGAAGGTTTCTTCTTCTAATAGCAGAGTAACTACATTCTGGTAGTTTGCTCCGCTTTCTGGGAGCTCGCTCGTGCCAACGATGCTCCATGATCAATTTCGTTGGTTTTGGCTACATCGTGCTGTGGATTTTTATCCCTCCGGCCATATGTCTCTCGGCAATCTATCTGTCGGCCTCTGTCTCCCGACCTCTGTTCTGTAATGAAATGGGTCTTCGGGCTTTTGACATCCTTTCAAATACCAAATGATTGTTTTCTTTTTTACACAGAGAAATGCATTCAACTGTGAAAATCCTGCCAAGCTCTATCCATTCCGGACTTCAAAAGTCCTTAAACACTATCTATTCCTCTATCGGGCCTGCCCTCAATCGCTATCGCAAGTCGCTTTGGCCTTGCTTCCAAGCTTCCCTTTGTATTTTGAAATATGTTAAAAACACTAAAAATCATGAAAAATTGGCTTTGGCAGACCTGAAATATTATATATTTCCCTTCCCGAACCCTTTCGGGTCCGGGTCTTATCGCATATCGCAAGTCGCTTTAGTCCTGCTCCAAGGTTCCCCTTTGTATTTTAGAAATACATTAAAACTACGAAAATGCATTGAAAATGGCTTTTCTACAGACCTCAAATCTTATGAAATAATATTTAGAATACCGTTGGGTCTGGTTCATCGGGTCGCACATATACATGTGTATAGGCCCCGCTCCATGGGGTTGCTCTGATGCGATATAGCGATGCGATCTGATTGCAATCGCATATCGCTCATGCCTCGGGCCATTTGCAAGTGCTCTTTGTAATCTCCAATAGTGAAACTCTGATGCAGTGTGGGCCGTCGATCTGCGCGCTTGATCGGCGGTCCACATTGATTTCGCGGATTGCCATTGCCAATTCCATATAGTCTGCACTGATATTTGTCAATTTCCTGTGCCGATTGCGATCCGCCGATCAGATCTAGACCGTTGATTGACCAAATCTGAAGGCTACTGTGCATTTCACTGCTTATGCCTTCGATACTTGGTTTTTCACTGTTTTTATGTGTTTTTGGCCTCCCGATAGTGTTTCTCCACCATTATAAGGGCTCGCCTCTTGCAATAGTTTTGATCTTTGGCCTGATTTTACTAACTTTTGAAGACTTAGCGAGCATATTTGGATCCATTTTGGGCCACATGCCAACAAGGCTAACACTGGCTCCTTCTAGGGATGAAAGCGTCCTTGTGAGGTTTCAAGAACTGTAGACCAATGCCTTTCCTATAAACCGAAATCAAATCTATCTCCTAGTGTTCCATTGGGCATGGAGTTTATTTTGCATAAAAGATAAAAACTAAAAAACATGTTTACAATATCAAGGCTTTAAAGCCTTAAATGAAATAAAGTTTCAAGAACCGCCCACTGATTGGGCTACCAAAAACATCTCCTCCTTCTAGACTGTGCAGAATAAAGGTATTGTTTTGTTGAATTTGAGTGATGACAAACGAACCTGTCCATAAGGAGTCAAACTTACCATGATTATCTTTCTTTTCCTTCAATGCATCCCATTTGAGAACCCAATCACCAACTTGGAAATTGTCCACTTTTGCATTCCTGTCAAAGGTTTCTTTGATTTTCTTCTGATGAACTTTTGACTTCTCAACCAGTTGCTCTCTAATCTGCTGTAATTCAACCAGGTTATTCATTCTCCTTACCATGTCATTTGTTTCATCCTGTTCTTCTTGAAATAATTTGGCCACATGGAGAATCAGCTGGACAGGAAAAACAACATCAGCACCATAAACCATCTTAAATGGAGAATTTTGTATGGACTTCTTATTGGTAACTTTGTCAGCCCATAGTGAAAACTTCAACTTGGAATCCCAGCTCCTTTTGTTGTCATCCAACAATTTTTTGATTATCCTTACAAGACTCTTGTTAGATGATTTTTCTAGGCCATTGCCTTGAGGATAATATGAGGTAGAATGCACCAACTGAATGCCCATGGATTCACACATGTCCACTAATTCCTCTGCCCTGAAAGCTGTTGCATTATCAGTAACTAGTTTGGTTGGGCAACCAAATCTAGTGAAAATATTCTCATTCAAGAATTTTATGATAACCTGATGATTAGCATGTTTAGTGGGCACGACCTCAATCCATTTGGTGAAATAATCAGTGGCTACCAAGATCCATTGGTGCTGGCCACTGGAATGTGGATTAATCTCACCTATGAAGTCCAAGCCCCACTGCTGGAAGGGACCATTGTCGTGTACTGGCTTCAAGGGCGGAGATTTCAGCTGTTGTATTCTTGCAAACCTCTGACATTTTTCACAAGATTTCACAAAAGAAAACACATCAGAGAACATAGTAGGCTAATAATACCCTGCTCTCAGGATTTTGTGGGCTATGGTTTTCCAATAATGATGCCCTCCATAGATGCTAGAATGGAACTGGTGCATGACTTCCACAGATTGTACTTTATCTAGACATCTTAAGAGGATTCATGATGGGTCTTTCCAATAGAGAAGATTTTTATTAATGTAGAATTTGGCTGATCTGAGCTTAATGGCCCAGGCTTGACTTGAGCTAAGCCCTGGAGGGACTTCTAGCTTCTGCAAAAAATGAACTATGCTGGAATACCATTCACAGGTGGCTAGATATTCAACCAAAGACTAATTCTTCTTTTGCTCTTCTACTGCTTCCTCTGTCTGCTCACCACCTGAATTTGAACCCATACAATTGATGTCTAACAAACCACAATCTTCCTCAGCCATAACTTTAGCCAAGCCCTAGCCTTTGAAAAGCTTAGTGGGCTTCACCTCTATGTTAAACTCTATGAATTTTACAAACCATTTAGCTCACTTTCCATCAATATCTGGCTAAGTTAAGACATCTTTTACTGAGGCTGAAGGTACATATGCAACCACTTTGGAATGCAGAATGTAGATTCTGAATGCCTTTAAAGATTTATGACAGCATAAGCTTGTTTTTCAATAAGGTCATACCTTAGTTCAGCATCCCTCAAAGTTTTGTTTAAAAAGACCACAGGGTTCTCTACATCTTCATCATTTTTCTGCAATAGAACTGCTGCAAGTATATCATAAAAGGCAAAAGAGAAGATATAAAACTCCTTGGTGTAATCTAGGCTGATTAGAGTGGGAGATTCCATGATAGCTTGTTTGATGGCTTCAAAAGAGCTTCTTGCAACATCTGTTCATTTTATTTTTGATGCTTTCTTTAGCATGGAAGTGATGTGCTTCACTAGCTCTGCAAAGATTGGAATGAACCTCCTTACAAAGTTAATCTTACCCAGGAAGGATTGAATGTCCCTTTTTGACCTTGGGATGGACAATGTCTAAATTTCTTGTACTCTTGCTGGATCAATCTTCACACCTTCAACAGAAACAATATGTCCCAGAAGTTTGCCTTCTTCTAGAGCAAACTGTGACTTCTTTGGGTTCACAGAAATTCCGAACTGTCTGCACTTTAGAAACACCTTCTTCAAATGTTGCAAATGGTCCTTGTGAGTGCTGGAAAAGACTATTATTTCATCAAGGTAAATAAGGACAAACTTGTCCTTCTCTCCCACAAAGGCTATGTCCATGGCCCTTTGAAAAGTAGCCCCAACATTCATCAGTCCGAAAGGCATCTTGGAGTACATGAAAGTGCCCCAAGGAGTAGTGAAGGTGGTCTTTTCCTGATCTTCTGGATGTACAAAAATCTGATTGTAACCTAAAAATCCATCTAGGAAAGACATGACTCTAGCCCTTGAAACTTTTTGCAGCAGGTGTTCCATCTTAAGCAGGGGGTAGTTATCTTTTTTAGAGCATTTGTTCAGATTCCTGAAGTCAACACAAACCCTGATTTCTCCATTCTTCTTTCTTACTACCACAAGGTTAGATATCCGCTTTGAATACCTTAGGAGAACTATGATCTTGGCATCCAACAACTTCTTGATTTCTTTCTCAATCAAAGGAAATAAGAGAGGGCTGATAGGTCTTAATTTTTGCTTAAAAGGGATGGTGTTCTTTTCCAGTGGAATCTTATGCTGAATGATGTTTGTGTCATAGGTTTTAAGATCATTGTATTCCCAAGCAAAAATATCAGCAAATTGCTTCATGAGGGTGCAATACTTGGAATTCTGGGTAGAAGACAAATGAGTGGACAGATTTATGTACTTCAGATGGGTTGGGCTCCCTATATTATGTTTACGAACAACAGACTCATTTTATTTTTTGGCAGGATTATAAGGTACATCGTTATGATCAAACAACTTCTCTAGAGGCACCAATCCTTTGGGTATATGGTTACTAGGTAGCTGGACAATGCTTTCTCGGCCAATCTCGTCCTTTAGCTTGGACTGGTTGCATTCTTCCATGGTTTCGTTTTCTTGGTCGATGTGCATTTCAGAGAATTCCTCAACGACTTGTAAAAATCTATTAATTTCATCATCGTCTTCAAAAAATTTCTAGTATTTGACATTGTTAGGTAGAGATGGTCTGTATTTCACCTGAACTTCATAAGTCAATTTAGGAGGCAAAGGAGGAATAAACGTGCTAGCAGACACAACAAGGGAATCAGTAAGCTGGTTCTTCATTATTGGGATGTAAGAAATGCTCAAAATATTAAAAGAGTCCTTAAGCTTCCATACCTCATCTCTATATGCTTTTAGCCTTGGATGATTTGCGTGGAAAGTTTTGTTAACCTACTGAATGATAAGGCCTGCGTCTCCAAACACTTTCAGAGCTTTGATGCCCATTTCTTTAGCAGTGTTTAAGCCCAATATCAAGGCTTCGTACTCTGCTATGTTATTTGTGACCTGAAAAGTTAATTTGAAAGATAAATGAATGCATTCCTGTGTGGGGGACACAAGGACTACACCTGCCCCTGCAGCTTCCTTAGAGCAAGCTCCATCAAAGAACATGTCCCAAATTTGTGGGCCTTCTTCCTCTGCGATCTGGCAAACTAGTTTCTTAAGCTGCGTGGAGGCCAACTGAGATTCTTCAATCTGAAGAATACAAGCTCCAAAATCAGTGTCGACAACATAGATGGGATGATTAGTGGGATTCTTCTCATCACTGATGATATAAGCCAACTGAGCCTCTCTGTATAATCTCTTACTCTCACCTCCAAAAACTAGGACAGTCGCATAGGACAGATCATTTTGCAATGTTCCACCTAATCTCTTGATCTAGCCTCTGGAAAGAAACATGCCAAACTTGGGGGGTACATCTGCTACCATAATATCAATCATCATGCTCTTCATGGGCAGCTGAGACAAAGTGATGGCTAGGTCCTTGATTAATCCCAGACATTTCACTTTTCTAGAGTCAAAAGAAAATAGGTCATGATAAGGCTTGGTAATGTCAAGACCCAACTCATCCATGACAACCTTAGCCATTAGATTATGGCTGGATCTAGTGTCCAGAAGGCAGTTGTGGAGGATTTTGTCATGACTAGTCATAGAGACATAGAATGATGGGGAGCTGTCTTCACAATTTCCAATCATGCGGCTAAGAATAACAGCTGGTTTGTCATCTTGAAGATTTACATAGTCACTGGAGGCTTGGATGGTATTGGGCTCAAGGGCCTCGAGGATAGATCTCTTGAAGTATGCATTCTTCACTAGTTCGATCAGAGGTATAGGTATTCTTAGCTTCTGAATTTCTGATTGAAAACTGAAAGGAGGAGGAGACTTGTCAAGGCCTCTTACCTCGTGAGCTGGAGCTTTGAGGATGATGGGATCAAATGTCGGTCGCCTCTACTTATTAGCTTGCTGTACTGTAGGGACAACAACTCTTTGAATAGGATTTTCCTTGGCATTATTCATCTTTGACCTCAAATTATATCTGTGCTGATCTTCAGTTTGCAGAACAACTTCACTGTTCCATTCTTGGTTGATCTGGTCATTGAATAATGAGTTTTCATAGGCAGCTGAGGTCAAAAAGGAGGCACTGCCTTTGTCTTCCAGACAATGGATCTCATCATCTTCATCAAACTTCTCTTCTTCCATGAATACGTTCTGGAAAGGGGGCTTCACCCTTTGGTCTTCATTGGCATCTTTGCTTCTTTGCAAAATCTGCAACTGCTCATTAGCTCTTCTATACGGATTTGGATTTCTAGGAGCAAAGGTATTAGGAACTCTTCCTTTCCTAGGGCGCTGCTCAACCTTTAATTTGGAGATTTCAGAGGCCAATGAGTCTATCATCTTGGTCATTTGATCTATCTTGGGATCTAAAGATGATGAACATTCGCCCCTCTGTCTCCTTCTATCAACATTCCCCTTGAGCTGCTCTACAACCATGATGTTTGATTCTACTTTCAAGGTTGCATCCTGCATATAAGCCAAAGTAGCACATCGCCTCTCCCTCAATAGTAGACAGAAGTCAGAATCGAAGGCACTGGCAAAGGTGAGTTTAGCAAAGGTAGTGGTGGGTTTTACTTCAACTGGTATTTTGCTATACATGCGGTTAAACCTCTTATTAAAATTAGACATCAACTCACCATTTTCCCTCTTTAAGTTCCCAAACTCGGTGTGGTAGTAGAGTAGATCCTCCTTATCCCCCCAATGATTTAGGAATGCATCATCTAAAGCCTTAATATCTGCTATAGACCTTGGGGTTAGTTCTTTGAACCATTTTCTAGCCTCTCCATCTAGACTTTGGACAAAGACTCTCATCCACACATCATCTTCACTAATGTCCAGGTTATCAGCATAGTTATAGAATGATTCAAGATGTTCTTCAGTTGTAACACCTTCAGTCCTAGTGAACTTGGGCCTATACTTCTGATATTCTCCAGTAGGCATGGCATTTAAAGGAGTGGGCAGTACTAGAGGTCCATACCTAGCAGCTATGATTCTTTCCATTTTGGTAGGTGCTTATGGTCCTGCGATAATTATGGTGGCTATAAGGGTACTGGAAGTCTGAATGATAGAGGGCTGAGGAGTGACTGATAAGACTAAAGGAGTATGATGGATAGGAGGTGAGGTTTCCTTTGGGAATACAGCAAAAGGAGAACCTAAAGAATAAGGAGCTTTATGAATCTCTGATATTTTTTCTTCACTGCTAGTATTTTATGCTATACTCTCAACATGTATTTGTTCTATTGCAAGATTTTCTTGAAGAGATTTGGAATATTGTTTAGATTTACCTGAACCTAATGCTCCTTTTTGCAATACCTTTCTCCCTTTGATGATTTTTTCAGGGTCACGTACTGGGTCAGCTTGTGACTTCTAAGGATTTCTCTGAGTATGCATCACAAACTGAGCCAGAACTATCAAGTGGAGTTGCCAAGAGGTTCGTCCTTTAGTAGAGTCGCCAGATAGATGATTACAACCAAAAAAGTGCCCAGACTTTGTCTATCATCAAAGCTGGATTTGTGTCGTCTCCCAGGGAAGCTGAGCTTCAGTTTCCTCTCCCTGGCAACGACGCCAATTATGTTATCGCTCCAAGAAGCTCTCCTAGGTTGTAGCTTGGAGATGCCTGGTAACATATAATCTTCAATATTGTTCTCTGAACTATTGGAATGAATGATGGTTTGGATCAAGTCAGATGACTGTTTCAACTCTATTTTCACTCAAGACATGCATGAACACCTTAGCTTTACAAGGCTTTAGACCACTAATGCTCAATAGTTTATAGATTCAATGGATAAATGGAGAACACTGACTGTACTAGCAGATGCATACATAAACACATATGAATGGCTAGCTATACAAAGCAAATGAAGCTTGCAATCTAATTTACCAATGTAGAGATAAGATGACAGTTATCTGGCATTAGACACAAAAGAAAACATGAATAACCTATTCAAGTGCAAGCATAGAATAGAAGAGAAAATTGGAATTGAACATGTAACAACAAAAAGTGATGATTGATGCTATGTGATTCGTTCTCCACATTTCACTAGTTTCAATCCCACTTCTTCACCCCTGTGAGCATCACCCGATGCAATGAGTGCTAAGTGAACTATTCAAAAATCATGAGAAATTAGTCAATTACAACTACCTCTCATGGAAATGGTCATACGTGAATGATCTTACTTAACGCAGTTGAATCCCAAAATGATATCTAATATAATGCACTGCGTAAAACCCCCATACTTAAATTCAAAAAGAGTCAAGGGATCTCTACTTGAATGGTTCATGAGGCACAATACTTGCTAAGGTTTTGCAAATGGGGTAGCAAGCTAAGTGGGCTTGATTGTGGGGAAAAACTCCACAGTTAAGCGCGCTTGAGCCAGAGGAGTTCTGGGATGGGTGACCTCCTAGGAAGTCCTGGTTACCGGGTGCAAGCCCCGGAAGTGATGATTGATGCTATGTGATTCGTTCTCCACATTTCACTAGTTTCAATCCCACTTCTTCACCCCTGTGAGCATCACCCGATGCAATGAGTGCTAAGTGAACTATCCAAAAATCATGAGAAATTAGTCAGTTACGACTACCTCTCATGGAAATGGTCATACGTGAATGATCTTACTTAACGCAGTTGAATCCCAAAATGATATCTAATATAATGCACTGCGTAAAACCCCCATACTTAAATTCAAAAAGAGTCAAGGGATCTCTACTTGAATGGTTCATGAGGCACAATACTTGTTAAGGTTTTGCAAATGGGGTAGCAAGCTAAGTGGGCTTGATTGTGGGGAAAAACTCCACAGTTAAGCGTGCTTGAGCCAGAGGAGTTCTGGGATGGGTGACCTCCTGGGAAGTCCTGGTTACCGGGTGCAAGCCCCGGAAGTGATGATTGATGCTATGTGATTCGTTCTCCACATTTCACTAGTTTCAATCCCACTTCTTCACCCCTGTGAGCATCACCCGATGCAATGAGTGCTAAGTGAACTATTCAAAAATCATGAGAAATTAGTCAGTTACGACTACCTCTCATGGAAATGGTCATACGTGAATGATCTTACTTAACGCAGTTGAATCCCAAAATGATATCTAATATAATGCACTGCGTAAAACCCCCATACTTAAAGCTTATATTGCTGGAATGAAGATGAGAAGCTAGAGGAGTAGAGTCTCCACAGTCTCCAAAAGTTGAACCCTTGTTACTTTGAACTTTCAAATATTTATATGCCTTTTACAATGTTCTCGAGCCTTCTGAGGCTCGAGAGGTCTTAATCTATCCCCTCTGTCTTTAACGAATTTATGCCTTGACTAGACACACATGAGCTCAGAGGTTTCTTCTTCTAACAACATAGTAACTGCATCCTGGTAGTTTGTTCCGTTGTCCGGGAGCTCACTCGTGCCAGCGATGCTCCATGATCAATTCCATTGGTGGTGGGTGCATCGTGCTGTGGATTTTTATCCCTCCAGCCATATGTCTCTCGACAATCTGTCTTCCGGCCTCTATCTCCCGGCCTCTGTTCTGTAACGGAATGGGTCTTCGGGCTTTTGACATCCTTTCGAATACCAAATGATTGTTTTCTTTTTTACATAGAGAAATGCATTCAACTGTGAAAATCCCGCCAAGCTCTGTTCATTCCGGACTTCAAAAGTCCTTAAACACTATCTATTCCTCTATTGGGCCTGCCCTCAATCGCTATCGCAAGTCACTTCGGCCTTGCTTCCAAGCTTCCCGTAGTATTTTGAAATATGTTAAAAACACTAAAAATCATGAAAAATTGGCTTTGGCAAACCTGAAATGTTATATATTTCCCTTCCCGAACCCTTTCGGGTCTGGGTCTTATTGCATAACGCAAGTCGCTTTGGTCCTGCTCCAAGGTTACCCTTTGTATTTTAGAAATACATTAAAACTACGAAAATGCATTGAAAATGGCTTTTCTGCGGACCTCAAATCTTATGAATGAATATTTAGAATACTGTCAGGTCTGGTTCATCGAGTTGCACATATACATGTGTATAGGCCTCGCTCCATGGGGTTGCTCCGATGCGATATAGCGATGTGATTTGATCGCAATTGCATATCGCTCATGCCTCAGGCCATTTGCAAGCACTCTTTGTAATCTTTGATAGAAAAACTCCGATGCAGTGTGGGCCGTCGATCTGCGCGCTTGATCGATGGTCCACGTTGACTCCGCGGATCGCCATCGCTAGTTCCATATAGTCTGCACCGATATCCGCCGATTGCATGTGCCGATTGTGATCCGCCGATCAGATCTGGACCGTTGATCGGCTAGATCTGACGACTACTGTGCATTTCACTGCGTATACCTCCAATACTTGGTTTTTCACTATTTTTATGTGTTTTTGGCCTCCCAATAGTGTTTCTCCGCCATTCTAATGGCTCGCCTCCTGCAGTTGTTTTGATATTTGGCCTAATTTTACTAACTTTTGAAGACTTAGGGAGCATCTTTGGATCCATTTTGGGCCACATGCCAACAAGGCTAACAAGATCCATACTAATTAGCATATCATTGAGAGTTTCAATATAAGTAATCAAATTTCCACAACTTAAATCAATTTCATATTTCTTATCCAACTCGAGATTTTCTACTAGGGTTTTCAAGAATTTCTACTAGGGTTCAAAGTTAAACCTTAAATATCAGCAACTTAATAGTGAAATCATTTTATATCTAGGGTTTCACTATTTCAAGTTCCAGAAACTAGACTCAACACCTACAAGGGTATTGCTACAAGCCTTAGGTTTGATCACTAAGACTTACCGAATCTAGTTGTACATCTAGGGTTTCAACAATTTCTTGTTAGATTTTACTAGGTTTTGTTACAAACCATAGAACTCATTAATGAACTAGAAAATTTCCATCTAGGGTTTCATTCATATTAATATTTTACATAGATACAAACATCAAACCTTAACAATTTTTAACTACAATTTCAATTATGTGGAAGCACATACACCTAGTGTTTCATTCCTAGGGCTTCAATAAACTTTTAATTCACAAAACCCTAAAGGTTTAGGTAACTATGACAAACTCTAAAATATTAGGGTTTCACCAAAGCATTACCAAAACCCTAAATATCATTAGACTTTCAAACCCTAAGTAACCCAGGGATTCAACATTATCAACAACATACTTTAAACATAAAAAATAGGGTTTTATAGTGAACCCTAAAAGTTAGGGTTTCAACCAAAAATGAACAAATAACAAGAGATATGACAAAGGTAGATTCAATCTAGTGATTGATCATCCTAACAATATACTTTTGTGATTTAAAACCCTAAACACAAGAGAGTTAGAAATACAAAGCAAATTTCAAAATAATTTTAATGAAAATGGTTTTTTTCTGCAAATCTTATAATTATAGTCATACATGTAGTTGCTCCTTTTACAAACCTTGTAGGGTTTCCTTGAAGTGCTCTCTCTGAATTTAGTCCCAATTTTATGCCTGCAACACTTAATGACAAGTACAACCAAGAAAACTATACGATACCAAAAATGTGATGTCAAATGTTAATCTAGGGTTTCTAAGCAACAATGGAGGATGGAATCCTAGGGTTCCCAAGTACAAAATCTAGGTCTAGAAAAAACAAATTTTCTTCTACTTCAATTATCACTAGGGTTTACTATATACCCTAGATTACCTACAAAACTTAGAAGTACAGATCAGGGTTAGGGTTTCTATATGACAAGGATTGTCATGTGTCATTTGGGATTTATAATTTTCAATACCAACAAAATATGTTAGATTCTTAAACAAATAAACATGTTGTACATACCATAAGGTTGCATGCCTTAGAGAACTTGATGCCTTTTCCTTCAAACTGCACACATATGGTTACATGACTAAAATATGAAAAATAGTGTTGAGAATTACTTGAAGACTTGACGATAAAGATACTTGTTACATTTCTTCATTGACTGTAGCTTCTTTTGCAGAGTAGACCCAAGGTCTAGAACTTATCATTGTCTTTCAAACTATATAGGAGAAATGAATTTGAATGATGCTTAGTGTATTCGAGATGACTCATTGGATAGATATAGATATACTTCAAATGTCGGCTTCCCTTAGGTAACAATTCAAGTTTTGGACAGTGTAAATATATATGCTATAGGAAAATCAATCTTTTTTCATAAGATCTTGCCCTCTAAACCACTGAATTCTCCTTAAGAGGGTATACGAATAAGACTGTAAGAAAGATCAAATAAGATAGGTATGATGATAGATTAGTCTTAGAAGTCTCAGATTAGAGTTCCCTTTCAGAACTTCGACTTTTTGATAAGGTAATAATGGATCTACTTTAGGATTTGCAGTATAGACTTAGAATGAAATCAATACTATCCTCCAATAAAACTAGAGATTTAGTAGCAAACCTTTGTGCTCAAAATTTTGAAAATATTTGGCTCCTTTTCAGGGTTAGTTGAGTTGTCAAGATGAAGGCCTTTGATGCCTAACAAAACTCAAAACAATCCTTAACAAGTTAAATGTTCTATAGTGAGTAAGATATACATTATAGAGTTCATACCTTATGAAGGCTTCAAACCTAATACAGTCTCTTTAGACCCTCGCTCTATCACCAATATGTGCAACCCTCATATGAATGTTGAATCACACTTTCGGTTCTTCAAGAGTAGATATTATCATGACCTCACTTACTTTAAGCCTGTAGTCTTGTCATAGTGAATAGGGCTTGATAGCATGCCCATAAATTTAATCTTCTTTCCTTCACAAATTCGTTTTATGGTATTTTTTTTTCCTTGAGATAGGATGGAGCCAATTTGATCTTCTTTATCTGCCCTCTCTTCAAAGCCATAACTCTGATACCATGTTGAGAAATCTAGGGCATCAAGCAAATTAAGTTCTTCAAGTGGATTTCTCTTAACTTTGACATTTTCTTGTGATTTTTCTTTCCTTTTATTAGTACTTATTTCGATTTATTATGTTAATGAAGACAAATGCCAAACAAATAATATCACAACAAGGACACAAGATTTAGGCACAAGGCCAGGGAAAAACCCCTATAAAGGGGAAAACTTAGTGTACTCTTTCTCTAGTAGATTAGATCATGTTGAGGCACACTTAACCCTTTGACCAATAGAATTTCTTCAACCAGAAAATCAACTCCTTATGCAATAGTCTCGACCCTCCTACAATAGCTCCTGCAACAGAGATTCTTGGCCCTTCCTATAATAGCTCCTACAACATAATTTTTTCGTCCCCTCCTGTAATAGCTCCTGCCATAGAGATTTTGGGCCCCTCTTGCAATAGATCCTTCCACAAATATTCTTGACACCTTATTCTATACTCTTATCCAAGCTTCGGAAGATTGCATATTGAATGCTTGTCTTGTCTCCTTCAAAGTGGTTGAATGATAGGCTATTTATACTTGTTTGTCACTGTGATTTTAAGCCAACATGAACAATGTTTGAAGATGACTTGTCATCTTGACTTGAGGCCGACTTGTAGGCTGGTTTATAGGTCTTCTATTTGGAGATTGACTTGTAGAATATGTGGCAATCTTTTGTAGGAGAAGGGAGTTGACTTGGTGGAGGAGTTTCTTTGACACAAAAACATTTTTATCACTTTCAATTTTGACTCAATAAAAATCCTAGAAGCATACAATGGAGGCTTGACCTATTGACCATTGACCCAAGCATGAAACACATGATTTAATGAGTCAATAAAAACATATTTTTATAAATACATGACTCAAATACAATTATGAAGGTCGACACTAGTTACATTCTTCAACAATACCTAAAGTTGCTCCTTTTACAAACCTTATAAAGTTTCCTTTATCGACACGTTCCCTCAGAATTTTAACCTTTGTGCCTGCATTGCTTATTGACAAGTACAAAATATGTGATACTAAAAGAATTATGTTAATTTTGTCAATCTAGGGTTTCTAAGCAATAATGGAGGATAAAATCCTAGGGTTAACAAATGCCAAATCTAGGACTAGGTACCTAATGTTAGATACACCTTATTATTCTCATATGATCGTACTTAACATATACCCTAGTTAGCTCACAAACCTTAGAGGCCAAGGGTTAGGGTTTCAAGTTTATATAGTTAGGGTTTAATATGTGTTATTTAGAATCTTAGATATACAACTATAAACCCTAGAATCAAATAACCAAATCAACATCTAATGTTAGAATTCTTATACATACCTCATGAATTCATACTTTTATCCTTTATGATCATAGAGACTGCTATAAGGCTTTCTCATGATCATAAAAACTCTTTATTAGTGATTTATTTCAATTTGTTATGTTCATAAAGACAAATGCCAAACAAACAAGGACACAAGATGTAGGCACAAGGCTAGGGAAAAACCCCTATGAAGGGGAAAACACAATGAACTCTTTCTCTAGTAGATTAGATAAATTTAAGACAAACTTGATCCTTTGACCAGAGACCCATTTCATCCACCAACTCAGCCCTTACTAAGTTCTTGATCCTTCCTGCAACTTTTGTTCTTGTTTTCTACAACTGTCAAATTCAATAGTTAAATTGACTTGCCAATATGATGATCCAATACTACTACTCATAGTCAAATAGATGGCCTAATCAAAGTATGCAATTATGCCCTCAGTCAATAATATTCAAACTTCGCCCTAACCAGAAAGTCAAAGGTTGGTCAAACTCTTTCAAAACAACTCGATCAAAGGGGATAGGAACTCGACCTCTCTTAATAGTGAAATGATAGCAACACAATCAACTTTGGAGTGGTTAAACTTGGTCAAATAGAAGGTTAACCTTGCGGTCAAACTGCTACCTCAAGCCTGCGCTCAACGCAAGTCAACCCTACCACAAAAACAAACTTTCCCTTGTTAGAATCTAGTGCTCCATAGGTCAAAATTAGTCCTCTCGAAAAGAGGAATTCATTCCAATAATCATATTTTGCAAATGAGTTGTCACTCCATGACATCACAATGGAGGATCCATAATTGATCCTTATTATCAGCTTGCAACAATATCTTTATATCGACTAGTTGACTGCTATATCAAGTTCATGAATCTTTTCGTATGCTGTTATTAATTATTCTCTTCCAGGCATCCGCAGTCGAACGATTATATCTATGTCTTTTAAATTTATATTTAAATTTAAATTTAACAATATAAATATTGCAATCCTATATGTTATATGCCATTTTGATCTATGGGTGGCTATATATTTATTGAAACCCTACATTATTAGACACCCACCCCCCAAGGCCTCTTGATCTATCTTTACTAACCATTAAGCATGGTTGTTCAAAGTTACATTAGTTTTAGTAGCATTGTCGATGGTTTTATTAGATTGATATATTTTTAAACTTATCATTTAATGATAATATTAGTTTTAATATTAATATTGTTAATAGTTTTTTATGTATATCTTGTGAGACGTTTTTGAGTTATGGTCAGTGTTATGTGATGTTTCAAATAATCTTATCATAACACCCTGTGCCTAACCATTTGGTGATATTAAATATCCAGGCTTTACATATTAAGGATTGTTTTGAGATAGTGAAGCATACACAAAAATATTTGTTAATTTTAAATTGACCTTATGAGTGTTGGGATTATTTCCACATTAATAATCCCTACATTGAAAATTAATAATTTCCCCTCTCCTAACTATTTGACGGTATCAAGCCATAAAGCATCACATATTGTGGTTTGTTTTGGCTTAACAAAGCATACATCACAAAATTTGTTCAATTGAAGTTCATTATAGTCTGTAGGTTTGCTTTAGCATGTAGGTATGTGAGTTATGTGATATTATCCTCTCTCGTTATAATATTAGCATTGCAATACTTATGCTTCTACTCACATTTATTAGGAACATATGTGCTTATTATTGAAAGGTTAAAATGACTCACTTCCCAAACTCTTAAATACAAAAGGAAGAGAGTATTAGTGTGGAACAAAATCCATCTTATTACAATGGTATATCATCTTTGCACCTACCAACCATTAAAAAAACTCTAAACATCCTATTTTACATAGAAAACTTTTCCTCATGGTATATTAATGCAACCATTAGACATGAAAACTACTTATGTCCTTAGAGAAGTTCATAACTCTAGTTCCATAGAGAAAATCATGAAGAATAGTATAAGAGAACATTATGCATGTAGATATAATGGATAAAAATAAGAGTAATGAATTGCATTCCTAATTAAGAAATGGGATTGTATTGCAAAGGAAGGCTTCACAATTTGTGTTATAGAGACCATTTCAACTCTTGCTTTTTAAGCCACTTTAGAAATATAACAAAAAGTTTCTAAGTTTTTCGATCTAGAGCATTGCTTAATCACTTGAAACTTTGAGTTTGATGACTATCCAAACTTACTCAAAGTGGCAAAAATTTCCTTCCATGTTAACATGATTTCTTTTGAGGGCAACAAGACATAATAGAGATCACCTCATTTTTGTGAACTTTGTTGTTTGTGTGAGTGTGTTAAGTATAAATTTAGATACATAACTATTATGATATAGGGATGAGTCATAAGGGATTTATCATTGTTTGTCAATTCAAAAGTTAGCTTTGGGGTGCAAATCTAAAAAATGGTGAGATATCGTTCTCTTCACTCCAATAGTAATAACACGAAAATTACATTGCTATGTATTGTGAGTATTTTTTATTTATGAATTCTTGATCATAGTGGTCAAATTATTGAATAAAGGTGTTCATCTTTCACCTTTGGAATGAATATGATGGAGCCATGGAGAAATCAAGAAAACCTTGTTTTCAACCGTCAATTTTTTTTAATGCGCAGACACCTGTTTGATATTTGACGGTACATGGAAGTCGTTGCATACCCGACTCTTATCCAATAGGGTAAACATCGAATATTCGACGAAATACCGATGGAAGGAGGCGTCTGACATATAACATTCTTGTCGGACAAAACTATTATCTTGTCGAATCTCTGGCACCCAATCGTCGAACTCGCTGCTCCATACTGATAGAAACACCATTTGAGATCTAGAACTCTCGTCGAACTAATTTAATATAACATTGATTATACGACGATCAAACATCGGACTTGTTGCTCCATACTGACTGAAGGAGGGGTCAGAGATATAACACACCCGTCGCACAATCTTGTTTTACCATCAATTATGTGACGCCACACCATTGGACATTCCTATTGAACTAAAAGAAATTACTGTCTGATATTCAATGCATGTGAGCGTTTCTATAGACATTTTGGCATCGAATATCCGATAGATTTGAGTGTTACAAAACTGACTTCAAAGCGTCAGATTTTTAATGACAATTTTAACCATTTTTTGTGTCAGATAATTGGCGCTTGTACCGTCGAATATCCAACATTTAATAAAGTGTTGACTATTCGACACAATTCCAGCAACGCATTTCTCAACTCCAATGTGTCGGATAGTTGATTGCAATAAGTCACATATCCGTCGAATATCTGTCAGATTTTGGCCCTATTTGTACTAGTGCAAATATACAATAACAAGTGAATTTGTTAAATGGCGCAATACATCATTGATTAATATCATAAATTTAGCTGGTGCATTACATAGGTCAAATGGCATGACCAACCATTCCTAAAAATCTTTCCTATTTTTGAAGGCGGTCTTCTAGGTATCTTTTTCTTTGACTCGAACTTGGTGATATCCAGACTTTAAGTCTAGCTTGGTGAAGTATTTTTCTTGTTGCAACTGATCGAGTAGATCATCTATTCTGGGTAGGCAGTACATGTTCTTGAACATGATTTTATTCAACACCCTGTAATCTATACACATCCGCCAAGTCTCGTCCTTCTTTGGCAGAATGATGATGGGTGACTCACATGGTGATGTACTCGGTCAAATGACACCTTGTTCCAACAGTTGTTGCAATTGTTTCTTCACCTCACTTGCTTCTATAATAGACTACTTGTACAACCCAATGTTTGGTAATGGGGATTCCGACAATAGTTGGATCTCCCACTCCACTTCCCTCTTAGGTGGTAACCCTTTAGGCTCTCAAAACACATCCTTGTATGCATGTAGCGATTCTTCCAGTTGTTGTTTCTTTTTCTTAGTACATCCTTGCCTCTTACTAACTCTTCTATAGAATGAATTTCTCTTAAAAATAATAAAACATACTTCTTGCTGGAACTGATCAATTTATTGGCTTGGTTGGCACTTACCAGTGAAATTTTTGACTTGCCTTTATGCGTGTTGATGATGAATGATTTTCCATCCTTGACAAGCCAATATTGGTTGGCTCTCCGCATGAATATTGCATCTTGCATGTACATGTAGGGACTCTCAAACATGACTCCACATACATCAAGGGGAACCACATATAGTTATATTTCATCAATAAAATCAACACTGATGGAAAATCTAATTTTACATTGTTTTGTTACCTTCAACTCTACATCCTTATTTACCCATCCCAATGGATATAGGCTTTGATGATCATGAACTTTCAACCCCAACTTCTTGACCATCTCTGCTTCAGTGAGATTCACCTGCGATCCTGAGTCAAACAGGGCATCAATCTTTGTCTTCTTGATCTGTATCTTTATATGGAAGAGTTTGGTCATTTCTTTCTCTTCCTATTGTTGAAAGCTAATCATATTCACCTTTTTTTGCACTTACATACAAATAATATTTTCATCCACATCTGAGCTGATTTTAACTTGGTTGCTCAAATCAATGGCCATGAGATTCATCTTCTTATTATCTTTCTTTTTATTCTTCGGGTTTAGCTCCGAATGAAACTTCCAACACTTCTCCTTTGTATGACCGTCAATGTTGTAGTGGTTGTTGGGATATTTGCATTGGTGTTTTGTGGATGTTATATATTTATCTTTTTCCCCTTTTTATTTCTTCTTCCCCTCCTTAGAAGTGTCTTGATGCTCCTTCTACTTTGGTCCACTTGATTGCACTCTCTTCATTCCTATGTTCTCCAGGTACTATGCATGTACACAAGCCTCGCCCGTAGATTTTGGCTTGAACAACATCACTCTCTCCTGCAGATGGTGGTTTAGACACCCCAAATACTTGAGGAGGACATATAGGTTATTTGGGGAGATACCCAACATTATGGCCATCTTTCTTAATTTTGTAGTGTACTCTCACACACTTTTCTCCAACTTCTGCTTGAGGTAGTGCAATCGAATCTATTGGTCTTCTATGTACCCAATAGGGTAAAACTGTGACTTAATGAGGGTTTTGAAGTCCTCCCACTTAGTCACTAGAGGTTCTCCCTCCAACCTCAAGGTCTCTATGTGGATCTCCCACCATGTCAAGGCATGGCTCTCTAATTTTTGTCGCGCAAATGAGATTATCTATCCTTCCTCAATTTGATAGATGTTGAAATAAACTTCCAGTTGCAACAACTAGTGACATCTTTAGAGTGTCGATCTCATCGTGCTACGACTTGATATTGACTTTTGCTTCCACTTTAAACAGGGGTTGTGATTGATTCATGACACTCAAACTAGGTTGATATTTTCTGGGTTCTTTCTTTGGCTGATTCTCTGTTTCTTCCCAAGCTCTTGATCCCCCTTTTGATTTGTCCTTTGCATTTGAACCCCATTATTCTCCAAATATACTCAGCTTATTGTTCAGGGTCTATGAGAAGATTTACATTGCGGTTTATATAAAAAATTTGTTGTTCCAACCATGAAAACCTATCCTTTGCAGGATCACAAGGGTTATTCATAGGTTTGTCGGTCATGGTTAGGGGTTTTCAAATTTTTTCCCAGCTGATCTAGATCCCCTGCAAATATCCAAAAAATACCCAAATGAAACTTCTCTAATAACAATATGATTAGTAAATTATCGTGGATAATCCACTGGATAATTCGTCACAACAAATATGATAATATTATATTTAAAATTTGAAATTCTACACTATTACAATTTTATTAGATTTCTGGATTTATAGATTCATTGTTAATAGTGAATGCATGTGAATGAAAATTATGTATAAAAATAGAGAACGATAAAATAAAATATCACAAACACATGTAACACAAGATTTTCTCTAGGAAATGCTTTTGGGAGAAATACCTAGCTAGAAGGTGAGGTCGCTCCACTCTCTTTCTGTGTCTGGAAATATGGATGTGAGTACAAGCAAGTAAGGTTTGTGGCCCGTGGGATGTTATAGCACACAAATTCTCTCTGTGTGTTCTACCTCCTATACCTCTTGGCTATTTTTTTTCTCAGATCTGGAACAAATTCCCTCGAAAGATTGGAATCCCTTTTAAAATTCCTACTTGTGTCCTGGTTATTACACAATCTGATAGCTTACTAGTGGTTAGGTTTGACTACCTCAACTCTTAACCAGAGTTACAATATAGACTCTTCTAGAGTATTTTACATAATAAGCATGTGGCTAGCCCCTTTTCCATGAATAATGGGGGTTAACATGGTATCCTCTCGAACTATGGTGGTGAAAACAAGAAGGACAACTTCTGAGTGGCATAAATTTTGCATATGAACTCCAATTGGTGTGATTCTTGTGCCATTGGAAAGTTTTTTGTGTGTGTAATAACATGAAAATGTGTTTAACTAAAGAGACATAGTTTTACCCCCCAAAAAAATTTGTTTGATTCTTCAAAACGCTCCTGGAAGGTTTCCGAGCCTGTTTTACCAATCTAGGTCCACTGGTAAAATCGATCCTGTGAGTTGATTCCTCCAATTTTTTTGTAGAAATTTGATAGAAATTGCAACTTCTCAAGAATTCAAACTAAAATCAGGAGACACAAATTCTACTCTACTAATTTGCGGAATGAAAATCAAAATTTAGAACAACATGCATAAACATGCAACAAGCAAAACCACAAGTACACAATGATTTCTAGGGGAACCCAATTGAGAAAAACCCCTCAAGCCTCTTTGCATTAATAATTTGAATATAGAAACTATTAAAATTGCATGTTCCATCTCTCAACACCACTTGCAAAAGAAAAATTATTCTCTCTGCTGAATGAGACCCTCTAGCCAACACTTAACCAATTTCTGCCCTCCAACCTCCTATTTCCTTGCGCAATTCTAAGCTAATTCGAGCTCCTAAACAATAGAGAAGTCCCTATTTCCTTGCGCAATTCTCAAGGAATTGATCTCCTGATTGCATGCAAAAAATTGTACACTTAACTAGTATACAATTAATGTTACACTAACTTTGTATCCTCCACTCCAGCTGAGCAATTCGAATTCCATGCATGTCTGGGCTATTTTGGGTGGATTGATCAGTTAACTGATAGAGCTATGAGTTAGACAGTTGTCTCACTCCACAACTGATCTTCAAATGACTCTATTAGTTGTTAGAGGTCGGTTAACTAAGTACAACTAAGAATAACTTAACTAGATTCCTAAAATTTAGCAATCAACACATGCATGATTGAACTCCAAGTCCACTAACTCGAATTTCCTAATCTAGCTGAGTGACAAGAGCCATGTCACACTAGTTAACTACCTCCAAGTTGTCCTACTAGTGTGGAATTTTGATTTTCTCAATTTGATTAAGGCTAAAGTCAAATTGAGCCTTTCTTGCTACACTTTCTAGCATTTTCACATTGAATGCATCGAGATGGATGAAAAATAATATAATGATCCAATCCGGATCAGAAACCCTAATTAACACCATATGTTGAGAATGAAACAAATGATGGAGCTTAGTGGAAAGGAGTCGCCTTCACTAAGTGGGCCCATAGGCAAATTATGGCGCAAAGTCTATTTTTAGACTATGTCTATTTTTAGACATATGGATCATGGTCTATGAGTTGTAGGATGTTGTTTATGGATGATTGGTCATGTTGGAAAAAAATAGATGGACTTCTATTTCTAGTTCACAGCAGGAGTGATCAAAGTCTATTTTTAGACTGCTAGGTTAAAAATAAAAAAGTCAAATATTATTGTCTCATAATAATATTTAGACTATAAACTTTATCTTATCCTCTTGGAGCACTTCAACTTGAGCTACAGATGTGGCACATGCAACTGTCAGAAGGAAATACACTTTTCTTATGAGTCAGTTGAGCTATTGCATGCATGACATCAGTTAGAACTCATGCATGTGAGTTCTGTGGAGTTGGATGTGGAGTTGATGGAGTTGTGTTCAGTTTGACTTTGTTAAACTAGTTGTAATTAGTCTAACTGCAAATAGACTAGTGATGAGTGATGTGAATTAATTGATTAAATTAATTCACTAATTATTAACTCATAATGCAACTGAAGAATACATCAGTTAACTCAGTGCATGTACAATTCAGTGGAGACAGGTGTTAGAGGTTGAGATTGCTATCAGTGGTGACTATCGTTGTGCATGAGATCTTGCACAATCAATGGATTGAGTATGCCCATGAGGATTGCTCAGTATATGCCCAGTGAAATAGCCTGTGCTCACGTGATTTCCAGTGTGAGTGATTTTCACATGGTATTGTGCAATAGAGGCAGGCAAAGCAGCGGAGAAGATTTGAACCTGTGACTTGTTCGGATCTGAGCTAGTTTTGTGTGTAACAGGTGGAGATAGTGTTGGATACTTGTGAGGAGTATTGTACTATGTAATGTTACATGTTCTCAATCATTAATATACAGATAGTGTGGGGTTTTCAGCTGTAAGCTTTCCCCGGGTTACATACTGTGTTAATGTGTGCATGCGATTGATGTTTCATTGTTTTTGATGCTGCTAAATTGATGATCAACGTAGAGGAGGTTATGTATTATGCATGTATTATGCAATAGTGTATAATCAGGATAATATCTGTGAATAAGTGTTTATTATTCAAAATTTCTACATGGTATCAGAGCAGTTGATCATCAGATCTATTATTCAGAAAGTGTTTACATCTTATTTCTTTAGGCAGAGTCTGTAATCGGGCTAGGTAGCCTCTGGATTCATCCTTCCTTTGGAAGGTGAGATATCCGGTAAAAGCCCATACAGTCAATCTCTGTACGAGAAATACTTTTTTCTCACGAATTTTAGATCAGAAGCGATTGAGATTGGAGCTGGTGGAATTTGAATTTGCAGTAGTGTTTTCTTGGTATCAACGTGGCAATGTCTTTCAACGGATTGCGATTGGAGTATGCTCTTGAGGGCAGCTCAAACTATATTGCATGGAAGGACAGGATGGAGGCAGTGTTGGATGATAATGGGCTGAAGGATTTCATAGAGGCTGATGTCCCAAAGCCTACTAATGCTGCACAAGTTGATGCTTGGCAAAAGAAGACAGCAAAGTGTCGAAGGATTCTGTTGTTGGGCGTGAAGGATCACATTGTATTCAGCCTGCATGGAAAGGCTTCTCCATACTTGACGTGGAAAGCGTTGACAGATCTATTCCAATGCAAGAGCGATCAGAGGAAGCTGGCGCTCAAAGATAAACTCATAAACATCAAATGTGAGAAGGGAGACAGTATGCCCAAGTACCTCACGAAGTTCACCCAGTGCAGGGATGAGCTGGGAAGTGTGGGGGTGACTGTTGATGATGAGGACTTGGTGAGCTTGGCTCTCCTTGGTCTTCCGAAGAGTTTGCATTCCTATCAAGACTTTGTCAATGGTCGAGAGAAATTTCCAGGATGGGAGAGACTTTGGTCAGATCTTGTGCAGGAGGAGATCGGGTGAAATACCAGGGACGGATCTTCATCAAAGGGACCTGATGAAGAAAATTGCGCTTTGGCTGCCAAAGCAAAGAAGGGGAAGAGCAAGAAATCTTCTCAGTCTGGTGCGAAAGGCAAGAAGCAGGACATGTCCAAGGTGAAGTGTTTTCACTGTCACCAGCACGAACACCATGCCACTAATTGTCCGCAGAAGAAGAAGAACAAGCAAGCTGTTGGATCTGCAGCAGGAGAGGCTCTAGCCTCGCAGTTTGAGCTTGATTTTTCATTGATCGCATGCTTGGTTTCAAGTGTGATGGGATCGGTGCGGTTCTTGGACAGTGGTGCGTCTATTCACATGACAGGTGATCGAGATTTGTTTTCTGATCTAGAGGACAAAGATCTTGGAGTGCACATCGAGATGGGCGATGATGGTAGATATAGTGCGACCAATATCGGTACCATTTCCTTTGAGAGGGAGTTTGGTAAACCCTTCGTATTGAAGGAAGTGATTCATGTTCCAGGATTGAAGAAGAATCTTATCTCTGTGGTGATGTTAGAAGACAAGGGATATGATGTTGTTTTCAGCGAGGGAAAGGCTCTCCTGCGCAGCAAGACAACTGGAGAAACTCAGAAGATAGGGGTTCGAGTGAGGAACCTTTATCAGTTGCATGTAGATGGATGCGCAGCAATGGCATGCAAGGTAGAAGGATTGGCGAGCCAGGATGATGGCAAGATGTGGCACAGGAGATTGGGTCACCTTCACCATGGAGCCTTGAAGATACTGCAGCAGATCACTACAGGGCTTCCTAAAGGCACTCTTGCTCAGTCAGATCAGTGAAAGGGGTGTACTTTAGGAAAGTTTGTGAAAGCCACCTTTCACGAGAAGGATAGTCGCGCCATGACGATCCTTGAGAGAATTCACACAGATGTGTGTGGACCTTTCTCAGTAGCTTCAACAGAAAAACACAGGTATTATGTGATTTTTGTTGATGATTTCTCTCGTAAGTGCTGGATCTTCTTCATGCAGAAGAAGAGCGAGACATACTCAAAGTTCTATGAGTTCAAAGCACTGGTCGAGAAGGAGTCGGGGAAGAAGGTGAAGGCTCTTAGGAGCGATAATGGTGGTGAATACATCTCTAGCGAGTTCAAGGATTTCTGTAGTGCAGAAGGGATTCGAAGAGAGCTCATAGCTCCCCATAACCCACAACAGAACGGGGTTGCTGAGTGGAAGAACAGAACTATCATGGGTGTTGCACGGGCGATGTTGCATGATCAGGGCCTACCCCTTCACTTGTGGGCGGAAGCATGCAATACAACAGTTTATGTGCAGAACCGTTGTCCTCACAGGATACTTGGCATGAGTACACCCGAGGAGGCTTATTCTGGTAAGAAGCCTGATCTTTCTCATTTGAGGATTTTTGGTGCTAACGTTTACATGCATGTGACAAAGGATGCCAGGAAGAAGTTGGAGCCAACCGCAGAGGTTGGGATATTTGTGGGGTACACTGATACGCCCCACAACTATCATGTGTATTTGCCAGACAGCGGTAAAACTGTTGTGCGACGTGATATAAAATTTCAGGAGGAGAAAGCCATGAAGTGTTCGCTTGAGAGGGAGCTACACTTGCATGCAGATGAGGAGCTGTTAGTTCCTAAGGATGAGCTTCAGGATGTGGATCATCCATAGGACGAGGTTCATGGAGTGGAAGAGACCACTCATGCAGCGCCAACCATCAGAGGGCGAAAGCACTTGACAGAAGCTAAGCAACTGGCTCAAAATGCAGAGAAAGTTGTAGGACCACCTATAGCCCAACGCAGGTAGAGACAGTCACCTGATCGGTACAATGGATACATGCCTCTTATGAGAAAATTTGTTGTGACTGAGCCATCCTCTTTCGAGGAAGCTGTGGAGGATCCCGCATGGGTAGACGCCATGGTGGAAGAGTATGATTCGATTGTCAGAAACAGTGCATCGGAGATTGTTCCTAGGCCAGAAGGGAAATCAGTGGTGGGTTCGAGATGGATCTACAAAGTTAAGCAGGCAGCTGATGAGAGTGTGGAGAAGTACAAGGCAAGATTTGTTGCCCGAGGCTTTTCACAGATAGAGGGGATCGATTATGAGGAGACCTTTGCAGCTGTCGCAAGGTATTCTTCCATACGGACGATTCTTGCTCTCTCAGCGCACATGGGATGGCACATTCATCAGATGGATGTGAAGACTGCGTTCCTCAAAGGAGTCATTGAGGAGGAGGTGTACATTGAGCAACCTGAAGGTTTTGAGATCTTCAGTAGCGAGTCGCATGTGTGCAGGCTTAAGAGAGTGCTGTATGGGTTGAAACAAGCACCACGTGCTTGGTACACACGGATAGACAGTTATTTCACTGGACTTGGATTCTCCAAGAGTGAGGCGGATCCTAACCTATACCATATTGTGGTGGAGGGTAAGTTGCTTATCATTGTACTTTATGTAGATGATTTGATTCTAACGGGTGATGAGCTGTTGATACTTTCATGCAAGGATGATCTTGCTAAGGAGTTTGAGATGAAGGACTTGGGCCTCCTTCATTATTTCCTGGGATTGGAAATTTGGCAGCGCAGTGATGGACTATTTGTTTCTTAGGGTAAGTATGCTCAGGAGATACTGGAGAAGTTCAACATGCATGGCTGCAAGCCTGTTGATACTCCTCTTCCTGGAGGTTGGAGGAAGGAGGATGCCACTTTGGCAGAAGAAGTGGATGCCACTGTTTATTGACAGTTGGTGAAGTTGCATGTGTGCAGGCTCAAGAGAGGCACATCGGGATATGGATCTTGGTACAGACAGGAGGATGTAGATTGGGCAGGGAGCTCAATGAACGACATCAGGTACCATCATATCAGAGATTGTGTGCAGCGGATAATCATGTTACTTTCATACATTCCAACGGAGGATCAGGATGCTGATATCTTGACGAAGGCGCTCACCAGGAGCAAATTCGAATACCACCGAGGTAGGATAGGGGTTGCTGATAATCCATATCTTGTTGAGAGGGAGTGTTGAGAATTCAACAAGATGATGGAGCTTAGTGGCAAGGAGTCGCCTTCACTAAGTGGGCCCGCAGGCAAATTATGGCGCAAAGTCTATTTTAGACTATGTCTATTTTTAGACATATGGATCATGGTCTATGAGTTGCAGGATGTTGTTTATGGATGATTGGTCATGTTGGAAAAAAATAGATGGACTTCTATTTCTGGTTCATAGCAGGAGTGATCAAAGTCTATTTTTAGACTGCTAGGTTAAAAATAGAAAAGTCAAATATTATTGTCTCATAATAATATTTAGACTATAAACTTTATCTTATCCTCTTGGAGCACTTCAGTTTGAGCTACAGATGTGGCACATGCAGTTGTCAGAAGGAAATACGCTTTTCTTATGATTCAGTTGAGCTATTGCATGCATGACATCAGTTAGAACTCATGCATGTGAGTTCTGTGGAGTTGGATGTGGAGTTGATGGAGTTGTGTTCAGTTTGACTGTGTTAAACTAGTTGTAATTAGTCTAACTGCAAATAGACTAGTGATGAGTGATGTGAATTAATTGATTAAATTAATTCACTAATTATTAACTCATAATGCAACTGAAGAATACATCAGTTAACTCAGTGCATGTACAGTTCAGTGGAGACAGGTGTTAGAGGTTGAGATTGCTATCAGTTGTGACTATCGTTGTGCATGAGATCTTGCACAATCAATGGATTGAGTATGCCCATGAGGATTGATCAGTATATGCCCAGTGAAATAGCCTGTGCTCACGTGATTTCCAGTGTGAGTGATTTTCACATGGTATTGTGCAATAGAGGCACGCAAAGTAGCCGAGAAGATTTGAACCTGTGACTTGTTTGGATCTGAGCTAGTTTTGTGTGTAACAGGTGGAGATAGTGCTGGATACTTGTGAGGAGTATTGTACTATGTATTGTTACATGTTATCAATCATTAATATACAGATAGTGTGGAGTTTTCAGTTGTAAGCTTTCCCCGGGTTACATACTGTGTTAATGTGTGCATGTGATTGATGTTTCATTATTTTTGATGCTGCTAAATTGATGATCAACGTAGAGTAGGTTATGTATTATGCATGTATTCCGCAATAGTGTATAATCGGGATAATCTCTGTGAATAAGTGTTTATTATTCAAAATTTCTACACCATATAGAATGAAAAATATATAGAATATAAGAAATAAAATTACATAATTTTCACAAGAGTCTCTTCAATCAATCCTAAGAAACCAAAATCAAGCAAAAGTCCTCCAAAAGCAATTTGCACCATAGAAATCACATTGTGGTCAAGTAGAAAGAGACAAAGAGCTAGTGTGTATTTCCAAAGAGATTGAAGTGTGCCAATGAATGATGATCATAGATAAATAAGGATTCTCTCTATTTATATGAGGGAGACCAAGCCTCTTTTCATTCATTTTACAAGCAAAACCCCTAAAAGAGTTTACTTGAGCATTAAACTAGGGAAAAGGTCACAAGTTTACCTTGAAAATTTGAAATAACTCTAAAACATAACAAAATGCAAAAAATAACCCACGCATGTGGGAGAAAAGTGATCTCCCCCATGACAACATCCTCCAAAATAGTCAATGAGGCATCAAGGGACTGAGACAAGGGTCCAAGAGTGCTCCTTACTCCAAGAAAGTCCCAAAGTGCATGTGTACATCTCCAAATGGTGCCTCCTCCACCATGACATCATCCAAGAGAGGCCCTACATCACCCTTTCCAAATGGTCAAGAGTGTCATGGCATCTCCTAGGGGAGGTGTCAATATCAATGAAGGATATCTTAGCCCTCCCAAGGCATTTCATTGATAACCATCCTCATCTGGGCTCCCAAACAACATATCATCCATAAAACAAGGTCAAGGCCAACCTAAGTCACATGACACAAGGACACAGGACTTAGAGGACACATAAATACGAGTATTCAACATGATACACAACTACCTCAGAAACAGGACACAAGGGACACATTAGATATATATATATATATATAGTGCTTGAACATACCGAGGTGATCATGGGTACCCTTGCACCTGCGGCCTCTCCGAACAGGGAATACGACTAGGGTTTCATTGTCTACAATAATTGACACAAGACCTGTTGTTTTGCGTTTTTGTCCTCACCGTTAATAGTTGGACGCTTTTCGTGGTTTTTGTTGTCACCTGTTGCCTTCTGCTACTATCGAGTTTGCTGCAAGATGTTGGACATGGAGCTTGAAGAATTGGACTACTCCACTGAACCTAACCCCTATGCTTCTATCTGGTGAAGACCTAACCCTTTGCCGGTTTCCTCGCCCGCTGGTTATCAGGACCTATCTATTCCGCTCATCTCCGTTTTTCCCCCCACTGTTTCACTCCCGGGTCCATCTACTTCTGATTTCCCCTTCGTCGCGCTTTCTATTGACTCCCCGAACCTCGACTGCCCTACCCTCTCGCCGAAAACCCTCCATCTGTTTAACTCCTACACACCGTCATCCCCGCCTTTTGAGCCATCACCATTCAAGAATTTGGTACATCTGACTCCCTTCACGCTTCCCTCCTATGTAGGTTTCAAATTGGCATCCAGACTCGTCCTGCCTATGTCCACTACTCCTACCACTCCTGTTGCAGCGCCATGATCCTCATCCACCCCCTCCGGCTGCTTTGAAACCCCAGTCATCAAAGTCTGGCACTCAGCTCAGCAGTCCCAATAGGAGCTCCAGGGCTCTCCGGACCCCTTGCAGGATCATCCGACTGCGCCACGATCAGGGAAGCGGAAAATCAAGTGTGTGAAGGCCATAAGTAAGGACCTGACTCTCAAATTTGGGGAAGGGATTAACATGGGGGAATTTGTCAACATGATTGGGAGGGTTCTTGTTGGTAGGGTTTGGGGCCGCGCCTATTCTGCTGAGAGGCTCAAACTCTGGGTCAAGGAGATTTGGGGAAACATATTCAAGGACCTCCCAGAGGTGCAAACGTTGGCTCGAGGATGGTTCGCGCTCCATTTTCAGTAGGAGGAATACACTAATTGGGCACTTACCAGGTATTGGCACATCGAGATGGTGTCGGTCATGCTAAAGCACTGGAGCCCGCTCTTTGATCCAGAGCGGGAACAAATTGGAGTTAGACCACTATGGGTTAGGCTTCCTGGTCTTCCCCTGCACTTTTGGTCCGAAGATATATTCATTTGCATTGGCAATGCACTCGGCACCTATCTAGACTACGACAAATCATACATCAAATCCAGAAACCAGTCTCTGGCTCACATACTGATCTACTTGGATACTGGAGAAGGGTTGGAGGAAAAAATCACACTACAGTGGAAGAATTTCACCAGGATACAAATACTGGACTATGAAGGAGTGTCGTTTAGATGTCGTAGGTGCCATAAGGTTGGGCACCTCTACAAGGAATGTCCATTGGTTTGTAAGGCTTCCCCCCCAACTAAAGAAGCAAAAGACATTGCGGCTAGGGCTTCAGCTACCGTTCCTGAGCAGACTCCTCCAACAAATTCTCCTTTGCCAAAGAAGGGAGTATCGACTCAGATGCCATCCTCGAGTACTCCCCACCCTCCCTCCCTGCCAATGACAAGATCAAGGGTTGTTACAGAGGCTGATTGATCCTCAGGTACTCCTCTCCCTTGCTCTGTTTCTGCATCTTCCTTTTCATGCTCTGCACAACATTTGCATTCTGCATATGCATCTATACCAGATTTTATCCCTTGCTCTCTTGTCTCCCATCTTCCGGTCAACTCTACTACTCCACCCTCCATCCCTGACCTGGAGCATTCTACCCCACATGCTTCTTCTTTGATCATCTTTGAACACTCACACCCCTACAAACTTTGTCCCCATTCATCTCACCCTCCTGAGACCATTGTGAACTCCGGACTGGGCCTGATTTCCACTTCCTGCGCTCCCAAATCCTCCAGGGGGCGTAAATCTCATTTGTCGAAGGCCATCCTTCAAGCTGGGGTCGAAGTGGCTTTCAACAGACAATCCTCTCTCGACTGGGTACTTAGAGCACAAACTACCCTCCCTCTGTCTCCCCCATGAAGTGGCTTTCATTTAACTGTCGAGGTCTGGCTAGCCCTCCCAAAAAACTAGCCCTTAGATGATTATTTGAATCTGATCTTGTTGACATTATTTTTCTACAAGAAACCCTTGGGTTGGCTGATCAAATTATTCCTGTGCTTCAATCATTGAAACCGAGATGGACTTTCCATTCCCTTGATGTCATGGGGCGATTAGGTGGGATGGCCTTGGGTATTAATCCTCACACTATACATCTTAAGGCCTCCTGGGGTGGTGCTAGATTTATCAGCATGGACATTTTTTCCTCAGATCTGGGCATGGATCTCAAGATTGTCAATATTTATGGCCCTTGTCATAATAGAGAGGCCTTTTGGAATCACCTCCTAAATCTCTCCATTATCAACTCTGATAATATCATACTGGGAGGAGATTTGAACTTCTCCATTGGCTTTGGGGAATCTTGGGGAAGTAATGCACAGGTGGACTCCTTATCTGACATTATGGAGTAGCTCCTAGAACAACATCACTTGACTGATATTCCTATGACAAAACCCCAGCCCACTTGGTGCAATCACAGAATTGGGGAGGTTGTCCTGGCCAGGCGTTTGGATCGATTCCTCATAAAGGATACACTACTGAGAAGATTATCACTTTACAGAAAATGGGTTGGTTCAAGAGGTATATCGGACCACTCCCCCATCTTCATGGAGATCTCTGGCCCTTTTCAGAAGCTAAGGGAACCCTATAAATTCAACTCCTCTTGGCTATTGGACCCCTCATACATTCACTTGGTCAACAGTTACTGGCTTTCTCACCCACCATCCTCGGGGAGAACCATTGCGGAGGGTTTCTGTGACAACCTTCTTGAGATCAAGCATTTATCTATTAAATGGGCCAAGGATAAAAGAGATCAGGATGAACAGTCTCTCAGAACCATCAAACAGACCCTGGCCAATATTTTGGACAAATAGGGCTAGGGGTTCACATTGGTGGAGGCAAAGACCCATCTCATTGACTTGGAAGAGCAGCGATCCAAGATTTTAAAAGAAAGGGAAGAAACCTGGCACCTCCAGAGTCGGGCTATATGGTTACAATCTGGGGACGAGAATACAAAGTTTTTCCACAACTTTGCAAAGGGAAGGAAAGTCAACAACACTATCTGGCACATGCCTATGGAGGACGGGAGTTTGGCAACCTCTTTTAATCAGTTGACTCATCTAGGTAACTCTCACTTCCAAAAACTATTCAAGGCTCCTCCTGGTGCCACTCTTGCTGATATTGTTCAGATAATAGGACATTTCCCTTGGTTTGTCGACCTAGATGAGGCTGGGGAGCTCATCTCCCCTATTACAATGGGTGAATTGGAAAGCACTTTAAAATGGATTAGAAAAAGACAAGAGTCCAGGGCCTGATGGATGGACTATTGAGTTCTATCTTTCCTTTCATGAGACTATTGGACAGGATCTTCTCAAAGTGGTGGAGGAATGCAGGACATCTGGGCGCATGTATGAGGCCATTAATTCCACTTTCATTGCCCTTATTCCCAAATCTAACTCCCCCTCATCATTCAATGATTTCCGACCCATTTCACTTTGTAACTGTCTCTACAAGATCATTGCCAAGATCATAGCCAATCGCCTCAAACCCATTCTATCCTGTCACATATCCCCTGAACAATTTGCTTTCCTTCATAACAGACAAATCCATGAGGCTATTGGCTCAATGCAGGAAGCCCTACATTCCATGAAAACTAAAAAACTCAAGGGGGCCATCCTCAAAATTGATCTCGCTAAAGCTTTCGACCGGGTCAGATGGCTCTATATTAAAATGATTCTCACCCACCTGGGCTTTCCTCTTCCCTTCATTGATTGGATTATGTGCTGCATTACCTCGACCTCCTTCAGTGTCCTGATTAATGGCTCTGCACCATATTTCTTTCATGTTGAATGTGGTCTAAGACAAGGTTTCCCGCTTTACCCTCTCCTCTTTCTAATCGTAATGGAAGGCCTCAGCATACTCATTGCATCTGCCAAGCAGGATGGGTGATTACAGGGACTCAAAATATCTGATCAGTGCTTCCTCACTCACCTACTCTTTGTAGATGATGTGCTCATTTTCCTTAATGGAAGTATAAGGGATACTTCCACCTTTTTTGACATTCTCATGCTCTTCACCAAGGCCACAGGTATGGAAGATAACCATTTAAAATCCACTATTACTCTCTATGATTGTACTCCACACGAAGCAAGGGTTGGACAACAAAAAATTCCTTTTTAGAGCCATCGGCTGGAGGATGGACTCAAATATCTGGGTTTATGGATTAAACCACACTTCTACAAGATTTCCGACTGGATTTGGCTTGTGGTCAAGATCAAAAAATTCTTACTCAATTGGAACCACAAATTCCTCTCCAGAGCTGGCCGATTAGTGCTTATTAAATCAGTCTTAGAGGCTACACCTGTTTACTGGATGTCTCTGGCTTGGATTCCTAAAGGAATCCTATCCCGGATACAAAGGATATGCTGCAGATTCCTTTGGAATGGTTATAAGGAGGGCAAGCCATTTGCCTGGGTGGGATGGAATCATATTGCTATACCAAAGAAATGGGGTGGTTGGGGCCTGAAGGACTTATCCACCTTCGCACATGCACTTGTTGCCAAGATGGGTTGGATTATCCTCACCTATAGAAGCCTCTATCATAAATATATATGGCCCCATCAGCTTATGGATTGGATACGTTTTCCCAATTGGTAGCGATCTGGGATATCCATGGTCTGGTGTGTGATATTACACACTTTGCCTACTATCAGAAATGGACTAGCATGGCGAATCAATGAAGGCACATTTGTTCGCATTGGCTTGGACCCCTGGTCTGGATGTGGGAATATGTTTCGATTACCACCAGACCTTATTCATCTACTCAATAATAGGAACATTAATGTGATTGCACAGGTTGCCGATCTGGAGAATAGTACTATCTTTGCACAAGCTTGGTTAACAACAGAGCAATTAGGCATCCTTGTGCAATGGTAGCTTGACTGGGAAGGATATATTGCTGCCCTGACTGAATCTCACGTCTGTATCAAAGAAGGAGTTGATGAGCTCATTTGTACCCCTGCAGAACATGGCACATACTCCCTGACGGTGGGATATCCCATCATCCACTCTGCGCACAAACTGCTTGTCCTATTGGATTGGTGGGGAAATATATGGAAGCTCAAAGCGCCTCCAAGAACAAAGCTCTTCATGTGGAATTTCATTCAAAATAAAACTCCTACTGGTAACAACTTACTGCATCGATCTTTCCACGGCCCTACCTGGTGTGTGCTCTGTCATCAGGCAGAAGAAACCAACGAACACCTTTTCTTATCCTGCTCGATGGTTGTTCAACTTTGGAATCAAGTCCTAGATGCGCTATCTCTATCTATCAGATGGCATGGACAATCTGTAACTGATGCTTGGGACCTCTGGCGTGCTGCAAGCTGCGATACAAAAGTTCATTGCCTTCCCCTTCTTGTTTGTTGGTCCATTTGGCTGACAAGGAATGAGATCATATTCAGGGAAAAATTGGCTAGATGGCCATACATCATCGCAAAAATCATTGTTGCATACCATGAAATACCGGATGATGATCACACATCTGTGGGTCGAATAGTCACTTCAAAAACCATTGATCATTCTATTCCTTGGGCCTTTTTCGATGGAGCAACACAAACACAGGGATGTGGTGGGGGAATTATTTTATCTATCTGAAAACCACCATTTCAAAATTCAAATGGGGTTAGGAGTGGGAACAAATAATTTTGCAGAACTGATTTCCCTCAGACATCTCTTACACTTTGCACTGGCACATGCATGCAATCATATTCAGATTTTCGATGACTCAAAAATCATCATCAATTGGTTCAATATCATTTCTGCATGTCATGTGCACTCACTCAAGAACATATTGGATGAAATTATGATCTTAAAAGCACAATTTAATTCAGTTTCATGTCATCATATTTACAAGGAACGTAACTCGGCTGTTGACAAACTTTCCAAGGAGGCTACGAAACATCCCAGAGGCCTGTGGTTAATACATGAGCAAATTGGAGAGCATCAATACTAGTACTATCACCGGCCTTATATTGATAGGGCATATCCAAGGGCTGTCAGGCCCTAAGTTATTTTGCAATTTTCAGTAGTGTTTATTACAGCTACTTGTTGATGATATGTATATATTTTTTTTCCTTCTTTTAGACTTATCAATATACCCTATGTGGTAATATATGTACAAAACTATACTTTTTGCATGGCTTCGGTCATATGTTTTTTGATATCTACTTGAAGGCTACGGCCAACAGACTGCATATGCCACAAGCATCTACTACATGTAATTTTTCACATTAATGAAAAGTTACGATTTTTCCTCGGGGAAAAAAATATATAGTGCCTATTCCATATTTTTAGAAATTATAACATCTACAAATATGAATCATGATGATATCTATTTAGTAATTTAATCATTTAGTATTTACAATTTTACAATTTTAGAACTAGTTAGTTTATTGATTTACTACATCAATAATGTTCACAATTCAATGTTCATTGTTCATATTATTAACAATTGTTCAAGCACATACGAAACTATAAATTTAGAATTAGAACTTAGATATTAAAATCATAAATTGCAGATCTTAAATTAAGTCATCAAAACCAAAATGTATTACATATATACCGGGGGAATGCCATTGGAAAATACGAAATAGAGTAAATACAAAATAGTTAGGAATATCATAGCTCGTCAGCGGTACTGGTCATGATTCACTAGTCATGAATCTATCAATAGTTCAAGTCCTCCTCCATGTCATAACCACCATCACTACCACTGCCATCTGACTCTGCGCCATCCTCCTCCTCTATGCCCAATCCAAGATCTCATGCTGCATTTGTTGGTGTGGAGGATGATCCTCAAAAGTCTCATCATCAAAAGTCACTGACTCTAGCACTAGGTCATTAAGATCTATGTTGGTTAATGCCTTACAAACACAAAATTGACAGAAAAAATGATAAAAAATTCAAGACACGAGACTTTTTACTTTGGGATTTTAGTGGGACGTGTCGTAAAATCAAGACACGTTAGGGCACAACTCAGACAAATCCCAAACATGTGTCCTGGTTTTAGGACACATTGAAAAATGTGTCAGACACATTTTATGGGTCATGTCATGTCTGACATGCAAAATATGGGACACAGGACCCCTAAGGACGTGCCCTGTGACTTAGAGGTCAACTTGGGGGCATTCAAGGTCCATTTGGGCATATTATCAAAAGTCTAACAACAAAGCTTTTCAAGCTTAATGTTTCAACATCAAGAGGTGTAGTATCATGTGGAAGTTGCTCAAGGCCCAACGCTCAACTCTAGAGGGGGAACGTTGGGGCCCAAAGGTCAGTAATTCCCTCAAAACAGGGAAAAGTACGCCTTGGAAGGTGCTGAAGAAGAGTCAAGTTGTCCCTTAAGGGATCTTTGTTGCAACATGAAACCACCTTAACAAAACCTCTGAAGATCAAGTGAGAGCAACTATATTAGGGACATGAAACCATTAAAGTATCATAGTGAACCATATCTAATGTTAAGGGAACAAAAATACTTCACACAAAACTCACCTTCAAATGTCTAACATAATCAGGATTTTTAAACATGTTACCACACTTATCTTAGGGATAATTAAGTCAACAACCCTATTAGGTGCTTCCAACCACCAAGGGTAGTGACATGTCCCAGGTTAGCTAATCAATTCATAGGTGTGTGTTGAAGGCTAAAAAATATTTTCCTACAACATTATAAGGGAGACCACCCGATTAGGAACTTAAAGCAGCTCATTTTCCGTTGAAATTGTGGTTCTGACTGGTTAAACTAGGTCCATTTACCTTTTTTCTATCTCTACTGGCTTAAAATATGACTTTCACCTACCAATAGAGAAAAAACATCAAATCAACCCTCTTGCTAATCAAGCAAGAAAGTGATCCTTAAGCTGATCTGGGGCTCAACCAAGCCACATCTAAATTTTTGCTTCTTTGATAAGAGGACTTTTAGAAATGTAGAATTAAATCTAAATGCTAATTAATCCTAGAATGCAAGCAAAAGGAAAAAGATCCTAAGCCTATCTCGATTAGGAAGATGTAGATCTAACCCAACTGAGAGCAAAGTATTTAAATGATTGAGATTTAAATATGTCTGGATTATAATGAATATCAAACTAACAAAGTAGTTCAATTAACTAATATTATGAATACCAAAACACATTTTGTTCAGAGATCTATTAACTAAGATAATTAATCAACAACATTTAGGAAGTAGTTCACAAAATGATGATGATTGTTAAATCAGTAACTCGAATGATTAAACAATAATATAAGGAAATAGTTCACAAAATATTATTGTTTGTTAAATCAGAATTAAAAGACTAATTTCTGAGTAAATAGTTACTCAGAAATCAGAGTTCAACACATAAGAGTAGAGATAAATAACAACAGATTATTGAGGCAAATTACTCATATCGACAATAGTGCACAAATATGAATGAAAATGACACATTTATGCTATTATAAAATGAAACCAATATAAAAAGCAATAATATTTTAAATACGAATTTATTGACACTGTTTTTCTGGGTCTAATCTGCAAGTCCTTTACAATGCTTGAACCTTTGTTGTTAAAACAAGAGCTGCAATAGTGCAAGCTTTGCTCTCCATATATAATTTAAAATGCAAAAGAAAAATCCTCAATAATCCCCGAGGACTGTAGGTAAAATGAGATTGATCCTCTCTACATACAATTCTAAATCCCTATTACAATAGTGCTTTTAAGAATTCCAGAACTGCAGAGAAGAGAAGCCCCTCCACTAGTTCCATTCTACAAACCACTATTTATAATTTACAAAATGAATTCCTGATAGGAGAGTTGTTGAAGAGTAATTACGCTCCAACAATTTTGATTGGTCCAAATTCCTATTCTTCTATTGTTGGATCAATCTCATTGACTGAAATTTGTTCCTCCTAATCTCTTCAACTGTTTCCTGTCAAAGAAAATCAAAATTTAATTAAAATGCAAATTAAAATAAAAATATCAAATCCAGAAAATAAAATATCTTCAATTAAAAATCAAATAAATAAATAAAAGGAAATTTGAGCTTTCCATTAATCCCTGTAAAGATCTAATTGGTCAAGGAGAACATAGTCGAATAGATCTGTATTCAACAGAGGTTATGAGCAAATGAAAATGCAGAAAATTAAACTCAGAAAATTAATTATATTTAAAAATTCGGAGTTTGATCTTTTGTTAAATTTTAGACTCATTAAGTGATCAAATCTGGCTAGGAAACCACTTCATAAATATTTTCCATGATTCTATCTATCCAACGAGCTGTCCTGGACCTCATTTAGCCAGGTAAAACTCAACTTATAAGCTTCCAAAGTTGAAGAATCAAAACTACCATAATTATAAAAAATTTGTTACCTAAGTTAAAATTAGACATTTTAATTAAGAATTCTAATCTTATTTAATTATGCAATTATTAATTATTTATGATTATGAAATTAATTAATTATATACAAATTAATTACAATTAAAAATTTAAGTTATAATTATAATTAATTAAATTAATTGTAAGTTAATTAAACTAGTTGGGTTAGCTCAATCGGTCAAGTCGGGGCCTCGCCAAATGGGAAACCACAGGATCAATTCCCGAAAGCTCTTGGGGTCAGGTCTTGCAGTAAGCCGCAGGGTGTCAGCCCAGATTTTTTCAGTAAACGTAGTGCCACCCGTTAACCGAAAATGTCTATAAACCACATGCAAAAAAAATAATAATAATAATTAAATTAGTTATAAATTAATTTATGATTAATTAAATTATATACCTGAATCGATATAAAAATTTAATTTATTTAAATTAATTAAATAATATTTAAATATCATTTTTAATTTAAAACTAATATAAACCCAAACTACGAACTACTTTATCCTAAAACAAAAACCATGATTCCTATTAAATAACATCATTTGTTTTAAATAGCCATCAGAAGGACATAGATCGAAACTTTTGAAATATCGACACATCGGAAATAAGATGATATTGGAGATTTTATAGTGTAACCACTTCAAAAGTTAAGATAAATGATGGAGTTAGCGTTATAATTAAACCATTTTTATATCCATATGGAGTGAGGTGAAGATGAATATCGTATAATAGAGGGTTGGGTTATCAGAGAAATTTTGATATCAGCAAACATTAGTTGTGCACCGTATAAAAGTTACGATATAAGTTGAGACCCGGTAATAGGGGGCGGAGTAGTGACGTGGAAAGACAAAGCGTCGGAGAAGTGGGCCCAAAGCTTTATGCGCTCAAGTCTTTATATGTTTAATGTTGTAATATAAAGTTTCAAGTTATAATAAGTATTAAGGCCTTGGTTGGGGTGCCTATAAACAATAACACAACCACTTTGTGGAAAGACAAAGCGTCGGAGAAGTGGGCCCAAAGCTTTATGCGCTCAAGTCTTTATATGTTTAATGTTGTAATATAAAGTTTCAAGTTATAATAAGTATTAAGGCCTTGGTTGGGGTGCCTATAAACAATAACACAACCACTTTGTTAAATGAGCTTGGGACTTTAGATTGTCGTTTTATTATGCCACATTAAGTTTATGTAAAGTTTAAACTTTTTAATAGTTTACATGAATATGCCAAAAGTCACATTAATAATATGAATCAGACTTTGGTTTATATGATTTAATATGCCTATGGCTCGAACTTTGGGTATCTGAGATTTCCAAAAAGATTTTTTCGATGACAAAGTTCCGATACCTAAAAGCTCTGATTGATGGTTTATTATACATGTCACATTGTTTAATTAATGATTAAGGCTAAAAGTTTATGAATAATTTTTGGTTTCGGGGGTTATGTATAAAATAAAAATAAAATATTTACAAAAAATAAATTAATATTTACAATTGAAAATTAATTATTTATAAAAATTAAAATAATATACATCTTGTACATTTTTTCAACTCAGGCGGCAAAATGATCAAACTTCAATGGAATTCCATTTGAAAACTGGATAACCAAATGAAACGAAACACGTATCGATGGGAAGTTTGTTAAAAGTCGAATTCAATGAAACAGTGAAAATAGAAATCTAATGAAAATGAAAAAATGACAAAATTGTGTATACTTAATCAAATGAAAATCATAAAAGGTGGTTTAACCAAAAATTTAAGGAAAGGGTTTATATTATTTGAAATAAATAAGTAAAAAATGGGAGGTGTTGGGTTTTCCCTACAACATTGGGGACACAATGGGAAGAACCAGTTATCTCTGGTTAAGATAATAAATTTTATTTTACCCAACTTGGTTAAAAATAATGAAGTATGTTAAATCGTTAAACCATAAAATATTTCCATGGGTCCCACATAAACAGATTAAGAAATATGAGTTTGAAAAAATAAATACTCAAAAGCACTTGAGTAAAAATCATGAATCCAAATTTGGTAAAATTTTATTTTAAAATTACATCAAATGAGAAAATAGAAGGTACAAATAAGGGTTTTTTTATAAAGCATATATCTATTGTTACGAATGGTCTCTGACATCGCTTCATTGCCAGTGAGTCTGAACAATACTCCGAAGAGGTTGTCTTTTGTGCCATACAAGCCTAGCCCCGCTGCCAGTGAGCATCCATAGCCCCAACGAGCTTACTTGTATTTCTCATGATTCCTTTTTTTATCACCCTTTTGAAAAGTGCATTTTTGATCTTTTAGTTTATGATGTCCCTGAGTGAAAGAGGTGGGATGGTATGATGCAAGAGCATTCAACCCAAGAGAAAATCATTGTATTTTAGTAGACATAGAGGTGTCATGTGTTTTAAGGAAGTTGGATTCCTAAATGTTGAATTAATGTAATATTTAGGCTTTTGAGTGAGTAGGATAGGAATTAATTTGATAATGTGAGATATTTTGTAAATGCTCTTGAATGAAGGAGAACATGAGTGGTTAATAATAACGAGAGAGTTAAAAGTCAATTATAACTCTTAAGGTAGTTTCATGATTTGAGGAACTAGAGAGGACATTTAGGAATCAATTCAGTGGATTAAGGATTTAAATCAAGAAATTAGTTATAGAGTCCTATGTATAAATGTAAGCCTACAGGAAAAGTAAAAGAGGAAGAGGCCACTGATATTGAAGATCAGACCTGAGAGACAGAGAGTCTCGATATGTAAACAACTGTTTGTTTATCAATACAGAGGTTTATTCCAAACTGTATATGTGTGTGTGTTACGGGTATTGATAGATTGAATTGTGTGTGAATTCATAGGCTCTGTAACAGAGGTTACAGGCAGAGTTCTGTAGAACACGCAGAGGGAGAGAATGATTCAGAGGAATCATAATGGGTCTTTGAATCCAATTGGAGGATCGGAGCGGAGCTCTAGAGAGACAGCGATGTGAGGGTTCGTAGAAGTCAAGCTCAGGAGTGAATTGAGCAACAGAATAACGGAAGGACGAGAACATTTGAAGAAACCTGAACCACAGAGAAAACGTTGAAGAAATAGCGTAAAACATAAGTAGAGAGAAGAGCGGAGAAGTGAAGAGGTGATGCACAACAACCATTGGATCTCATAGATCAACGAGCAGGATTGATTCGCACGGTGGAAGAGTGCAGAAGATAGTCGGCGACAAAGCGGTTTTTATACAGGAAAGTGGTATTTTAGACGGCCTCAAACCCATAAGTGGTATTGAAAGGTGAGCCCCCGATTCCACTCATCAAGTGACACGTAGCAGTGAGGAGGAGAGAGGAAACCGATTTTCAGGCGGTTAATCCTCATGCACGTTGCTCACCCGAAATCTTTGTGAATCGTCATATATGTCGCGAGTTAATCGACGGTGGAGGATTGTCGCGCAAGTTTGATTGATCAGGCCAGCGACAACCGTCGGATTGGGATCCAGATCAACGGTCCTAGTTTGATCGGTGATCGGAGCGAGAATGGAAAGCACTGCGGAAATAGCTTGGGAGTGCGGACCCGACGATCTATAGATGCGGGAGTAATCCTTTTGAAGTCTAGCTTAAGCATTAAGCACGATTGGAGATCAGAGAAGGCAGAGCGCAGCGGAAAGGATTGAAGCCACGAGAAGGACCGACAGAGTTATAGATGCAGGTCGAATAATTGGAGTTCCGGAAGGTTATGTTATCGCATATCGGGGATGCAAGGAGTGTGTAGTGTGACCGCGAAGAATCGCGATTGTGATAAGCAATAAAGGGAAACCTCAGAAACTGTGCAAGGGCTTTAAAAGTGCGGAAAATGTATGTTTGCAATGGAATTCTATCATAAAGAGTTTATAATAGAATAAGCACCTATATGAGGTTTCTATGTGAAATTCCAATTATAAGTGGGCTTGAATATATATGCGAGCTTAAGGGTTAATAAAAGGTTTAAAATAAGGTTTATGAGAATGAATGATTTCAGATAGAAGGAAAATGATGGATTAAGGGTTAGACTTGGTTAGTCTATAAATTATTCCTTAGAGATTAAGAAAGAGGGCCTTAACCACTGATGGTTGAAGATTTTGACTCGTTAAAGAGTTAAAATTCCTAGGACAAATGTGCTTATGCATTTTATATGCATACTATGGGTATAAGCGGGGGTAACCTTGCGTCAATTGGTATCAGAGCAGAATTGTAATTGAAACAATTGGGGTTAAAACAGAACAAAGAAATTCTATGTGAAAGAACTGAGAACAAAGTTATGTTTTAAGATGTTTATGCAGGCAAGGAAGGATCAGATTTTAATCTGACAGAAAGTAGGCACACAGAGGTGATGTGTAGCAGAACTTGTAGATGCAAGAAACAGAGGATAATCCATTCAAGGTACAGGTGGAATGGTGGAACAAGATCATGCAGAGATCTTGAAGGTGAGGTGATATGTTCTGTTTTGATTTGATTGGAGAATGTGTGTTTGTACATTAATGCACATATAACAACAAAAAAAGTGAGAAGGTTGCAACGATATAAAGCAAGGAGTGCCTGAATTGGTTCCAAAGGAAAGAACCAGAGAAATGCTAAAAGACTGAGCTCAAATGAGAGAAGCTTCGTAAAGCATATGTAGCAAGGAGACTTGTTACTGCAGAGGTATTGTTGCAGTTCACAAAGGTAATTCCACAGAGGATGTGGGTAGAATTGCCAAGGTAATGAAGGAAGATGGTAAGACTTTCTAAGTGAAAGAAGAAGTGGTCAGAACCAAGTATTTCATGGTGATTGAAATACAAGAGGACAGTTGTGTTCTTAGGAGATGCAGAAGAGTTGAAGCCTAGAAGGAGCAGAGAAAAGTGCTCAAAGGAGGTTCCAGAGATAGAGAACTAAGTGCTTGCCAAAAATACCAAGTACAGAGGAAAGCTTGGTGAGGTAAGTGGCAGCAGGGAGGACTTGTTGTTGCAGAGGCTTTAATGTAGCTCATAGTGAATGAGTGAGGAACTCATAGAGATGGAGAAGAATATGGCTACTGATAGTCATAGCAGAGGTTCTGAGGAAAACCACAGTAGAAGGAATATGAAGAAAGGGGATGCTAAGGAAAATGGCAAGAGAATGAGTCAAGAGGAGCTTGACAAAAAAATTGCAGAGTTAAAAGAACAACTCGATGCATTAAGGAGAATACTTGAGGAAAGCCAGAGACTAGGTTTGGTCTTGAGGAAGAAGCTAGTGAAGTGGCATAAATTACAGAGAATGCTACAACAGAGGCAAGTAAGGTGGCTGATGGAAAAACTCAGAGAAGCTGAGTTGGAAATGAAAATGGAAGTGTCCATTTGTGAAACAGAACAGGGTGAAGTTCTGAGTGAAGATGAAGACTTAAAGACTGAAACTTCAAGTGAGACCAAAGGGTCACATGGTTTTAAATCTGATAATTTGTGTGTGTTTGCAGGTGAAACATGTAAAGAATGACAATTTGCTGATACTGTCATAAAAGAGGAAAACAAGCAGAATCTAAATTATGTTATGGAAAAAGATGAGATAGATAGGTCTCATATATAGTTGGGGAAAGATATCAAGTAACCAAGTGAAGGGCTTGAGGAGATTGAAGAGGATACCATTGAAAAATTTCTGAGTCATAAAGAGAACTTGGAACAGCAAGGAGATATGATAGTTGAATCATCAAGTGGGATCACAGGGTCTTATGTTTCTAAGACTGATAGTTTTTCTGTGGATGCAGAACAAATGCAGGAGAATATTAACGCAGATGGTGAGACAAGGATAGCTCTTGGAGAAGGTAACAACAAGAGATTCAAGGCAAACTTAAAGAAGAGACTATGTTAGCTGAAAACATAGTAAAGGATCATCAATTCACCATGATGATAGGCACAATGGAAATAACCATGGACGCTGTTGAGACAATCAGTAAAAAAGAAGGACATCTACTGAAAGATGTTAAGAAGGAAGAAACCGATGCAAAGGATTTAACCTTGGCAAAAAGGACATTTGATGATTGGTCACTAACAAAAGAAGGTTTTGCAGAGGATGAGCAATCCTTTGAAGCTGTCAAAAGTATGGAAAAGTATCTTTCAAAAGATGAATACTCTGGAGTAAAGGATAAGGGAGAATATCTCTTGAATGAGGAAGGCAGTGACTTATTGCAGCAGAAAGAACTTAGTAATGAAACTGTTACAACACAGAGACAATTTCTTGTGGGAAAAAGAGATGAAGTTCAGTTTGAAGAACTGATATGTGAAACAACAGATGAAACTATTGGGCCTTGTAATTTTCAAACTGACAATTCGTTTATAAATGCAGGGATTATAAGTAATGATGAAGTATTTATGAAGTGTCATAGATAAATTGCATTGCTGGAGTATTTGCTGGGAAATTCAAAGTATGACAGTGTGATTGCAGAGGAAGGAGTTCACTACAGTGGACAAGAACAAAAGGACATCATTAGAGCAGATGATGTGGAGGAGAGACTAGTTAACAATCTCATGAATTTTTTTGATAATTCAAAACAACATATTGATGTGCTAACAGAGAAGAAAGAAATAGAGCAGCAAACTGAATTGTTGCCACAGGAAGATAAGGCACATAAATCTTATGTTTTTTATTTTAACAAGTGTTTTGTGAGTGCAGGTTTAGTTGCAGATGCTGGAGAAAATTTGGCACACATGAGCAACCAAATAAAAATGAAAGAAGAAGATTCTATGGAAGAATTCAATCCATGGAACAGAGATGCTCAATTGCCGGAGAGAATGTTGAATGTCATGATTCAGTGCAGACAGAAATAATCATGAAAGAGGGTAAGGATGAAAGGGAGGCAGTAAGCATAGGAGTCAAAGCAAAAGTTGGAGCAAGAGCAAAATGAGAAAAAAAGTAAACCAACAACTACAAAGTGAAAGTAACCAACAACAGTTTGAAGAATTAGTGGACAATAGCAACAAACTGAAGCAAAGAGAAAGAGGAAGAAATAAGAGGCAGAATATGGACTAGTCGAAAGATGAACTAGAGACAGAGATTGAAGAATTATGGCAATTGATGATGAAACAATACATGTGGAGGAAATTGATAATAGCAGGAAGGATGATCAATCAGAACTTGAACCTGAGTGACAAGGAGAGGAAGATGAAACATAATACATTAGACATATAGCAGCAACAAAGTTGGAAGGCATTTGGGCAGCTACAAACTAAAGTTTGGGACCCTGGAGGTTTTCTATCAACTTATAAAGACACATGATCAAGAGATCATGAATATTTTCTACTTTGGGAGTTTGATGCAGGAGCATTCAACCTAAGAGAAAATCATTGTATTTTAGTAGACATACGGGGGTCATGTGTTTTAAGGAAGTTGGATTCCTAAATGTTGGATCAATGTAATATTTAGGCTTTTGAGTGAGTAGGATAGGAATTAATTAGATAATGTGAGATATGTTGTAAATGCTCTCGAATGAAGGAGAACATGAGTGGTTAATAATGACGAAAGAGTTAGAAGTCAATTATAATTCTTAAGGTAGTTTCATGATTCGAGGAATTAAAGAGGACATTTAGGAGTCAATTCAGTAGATTAAGGATTTAAACCAGGAAATTAGTTATAGAGTCCTATGTATAAATGTAAGCCCATAGGTAGAGTAAAAGAGGAAGAGGCCACTGATATTGAAGATCAGCCTGAGAGACAGAGAGTCTCGATATGTAATTAGTTGTTTGTTTATCAATACAAAGGTTTATCCCAAACTTTATATGTGTATATGTTACGGGTATTGATAGATTGAATTGTGTGTGAATTCGTAGGCTCTGTAACAGAGGTTATAGACAGAGTTCTGTAGAACACGCAGAGGGAGAGATTGATTCAGAGGAATCATAATGGGTCTTTGAATCCAATTGGATGATCGGAGCGGATCTCTGGGGAGATAACGATGTGAGGGTTCGCAGAAGTCAAGCTCAGGAGTGAATTGAATAGTAGAATAGCGGAAGGATGAGAACCTTTGAAGAAACCTGAACCACAGAGAAAATGCTGAAGAAATAGCGTAAAACATAAGTAGAGATAAGAGCGGAGAAGTGAAGAGGTGATGCAAAACAGCCATTGGATCTTATAGATCAACGGGCAGGATTGATTAGCATGGTGGAAGAGCACAGAAGATAGTCGGCGACAAAGCAGTTTTTATACAGGAAAGTGGTATTTCGGGTGGCCTCAAACCCATAAGTGGTATTGAAGGGTGAGCCCTCGATTCCACTCATCAAGTGACACGTAGCAGTGAGGAGGAGAGAAGAAACCGCTTTTCAGGCGATTAATCCTCGTGCATGTTGCTCACTCGAAATCTTTGTGAACCGTCAGATATGTCGCGAGTTAATCGACGGTGGAGGATTGTCGCACAAGTTTGATTGATCAGGCCAGTGACATCCGTCAGATCGGGATCCAGATCAACGGTCCTAGTTTCATCGGCGATCAGAGGGAGAATGGAAAGCGTTGCAGAAATGGCTTGGGAGTGTAGACCCGATGATCTATAGATGCGAGAGTAATCCTTTTGAAGTCTGGCTTAAGCATTAAGCACGATCAGAGATCGGAGAAGGCAGAGCGCAGCGGAAAGGATTGAAGCCACGAGACGGACAGACAACGTTATAGATGCGGGTCTAATAATTTGAGTTCCAAAAGGTTATGTTATCGCATATCGGGGATGCAAGGAGTGTATAGTGTGATCGCGGAGAATCGCGATTGCGATAAGCGATAAAGGAAACCTCGGAAACTGTGCTAGGGTTTTAAAAGTGCGGAAAAGGTATGTTTGCAATGGAATTCTATCATAAAGGGCTCATAATAGAATAAAGCACATATATGAGGTTTCTATGTGAAATTCCAATTATAAGTGGGCTTGAATATATATGCGGGCTTAAGGGTTAATAAAAGGTTTAAGAGAATGAATGATTTCCGATAGAAGGAAAGGATGGATTAAGGGTTAGACTTGGTTAGTCTATAAATTATTCCATAGAGATTAAGAAAGGGGGCCTTAACCATTGATGGTTGAAGATTTTTACTCGTTAGAGAGTTAAAATTCCTAGGACAAATATGCTTATGCATTTTATATGCATACTGTGGGTATAAGCGAGGGTAACCCTGCGTCATTGTAATAAAGACTTATGTTAATGGATACAATACTTTCATAATGTTGACTCCAAATTATTTCTCCGTGACTATCCATCAGAGGCTTTATAAAGTGGAGGGGTGGTAGGGATCCGTTGAGTTAAACTCGGGTCAATTCTTTCCTTGAAAATGTAAACCCTATCACTTAGAAAATATGTGTGTTCCTCCATGAAAAATATTTAAAGCAAGAGGACTTTATGGTTCCATCAAAATATATATTTAATGATAAATGAAATTCATTGAAATAGACAGAGTAAAAGATCTCCCATATATGCCAACCATTGTTGGGTGAGGAACATGCCTTCCACATGAATCATGGTGGAGTCACAAAAATCAAAACATAACCGAAAGAAAAAAGAAAATAACACTAAAGTAAAGTAAAACGAAATCAACAAACTCTAATTAATGTAAAAATGACGAAAGTAAAAGCTAAAAGAAAAATGTCAAATTTAAAAGATAAACCCCAACAAGATTTCTTATACAAATGTCTCAATAAGAAAAATAAAAAAAATAATAATCATGCGAACGTTTATCTTTTGTTGAGAATCTAGAAGATTTTATCCTTAGGAGTTATAAGTGATTAGGCTTCTAAAATTAAAGGGTGAATAACAATCATGCGAGATAATAAGCTAATGAGAAGTCTCCTCAATTTCGCTGATTTGATAAACATTGTGACTGTTATTCCAAAATTCAGAGGCAAACAACAAAGAGAATGAGCTCTAAATTTGAGTCATTGGGGATGTGAAAAAAGATCATGAATACCTGCAGAATAGAGTTTAAGATAAAAAAAACTAAAAACAAAAACCGAAATGAAAAGTAAAGAAAATAAAAATAAATGAAAGTGGGCATATGAAACTTACAATTGGAAAATTTCATTTGATCTTACTTGAGGGATATCATCTTCTCCAATAAAAGCTAACTTCTTCTTTTAATTAGAATTAAAAGAATGAAGAAGTTGAATTGACCGAAATCTTATTGACCCAAAATCATCATTTATTAAATCTAAATTAAAGCAAGTAGTCAACTAAAAGAAAACAATGTTTCATGTTTAATGAATCGGAAGTAAACCAATTCTATCATAAAAGAGAATGAAGATATGCGTCTTTATGAATTGCAATGAAATTTCTTCCATTTGTAGCAAATTTGAGCAATGAAGAGTGTAAGCATTTTATTTTAGCTGCATCAATGAGAGATATAATATGATTATTGACTTATGAATTCACGTGGGTCTGCACACATGAGCATATCAGAAAAAGAATATTGGAGAAATTACTTGGCTATACTTTAGAAAGTTACGATATATCAAACTTCCGATAAATCATATTTAAAGAAATAAGAAGAGGCGGGAAGTGGTATTGAAAGTTTTATATCGGGGATAGTATATCGCAGAGTTAAAGATATAGCATCCGATATGAAAGTCCCGATATAGACTAAGAACGAGAATATCGAATATCGGAATATCAAGTGACCAGGATATCGGGACATTGAGAGATTGGAGATATCGGAGTATCATAATATCAGATGATCGGGATATCGTGAGTTTTACGCATAACACATTTTATAAGTTACAATATTTGCGAAGGTCGATATGCCAAGTGGCAGTTGTGGGGCCAACAACTCTCAACGTATTTAATTCAAAAGGAAGTGCCTAACTTAACTTTGTTTTTTACAAAAGCCCCTTTAATAATTATATTAACTATCGGGAATATTTGATCAGAGAATTATTTTATCGTAACTTTCTTATAAGGAGAGTTACGATATTATAATGATCCGATATGAATCTTCCAATAATGCATTAATTTAATTCAAAAGGACCTATTGGGGTTTTGATGAATAGAAGCAAAACTAAAGAATACCCAAATTCTGATGAAACATAAATACTTCCTTGGACATGTTGCAGATTAGAAAGGGTTGGCTGCTTGCTTATCTCAAGTCTCCAATCATCAAGTCAATTAATACCTGTAAAAAGAAACAAAACATAAATAATAAACAAACTATGAAAAAAGAAAAAATCAAACAACAAATGAAGATGACCCTGCTAATACATACCTGGAAGAATATGACTGTAAACTTACCTCATGAATATTTAAGCTCTCCCATGTTTTTTTCTCAAAATTTACATATGTTCAAATCTTATTTATTTGTTCAATCTAAAAATGCTAAGTAATGAGCTTTTAAGATTGCATTCACTTCAAATTTACATCGTAGGACAAGAGTGGTGAAAATGAGCCTTAAGAAATACTTGTGAATCAAAAATTGCCAAGCCATAACAATTCCTTGGAATTTCTTCATATATGGTCAATGTGATGAAGTTTTACAAAAACAAGACAATCAACCACTTCACAAGTATGTATGATCTGATTCTATAAGAACTTTGATATGTTCTAAGCCACTTTGTCAAAACATGAAAGGGGATGCCAAGAAAACTCAGATTCATTACTTGTTTATTGAAATTATGAAATAAGTGCAAACATAAAATGAATTTAAATCTAAATTAATCTATCTCTAATTCTAATTGAAAAGAAACATGATTAGTTGTAGTCATACTTCAAATGTATCCATGCAAGCATTTTATTCCTTATATGCATGTACAAGTCAAACATTAATAACAAAAACAAAATTGCAGTTAACCCAATCAAAATAAGTCTGAATTTATTATGTACATCTCTTGTTAAAGTATGTACAAACATCAACTTATTTACAAATAACTTATTAGTAAACCATTTCTTTTGGAAATTCCTCTCCAAGCAAATATCTATGAGCTCATAAAAGTATGGGTGGACATTTGTTAGAGATTGAAAGCTATCCAAAGGAGAAGGTAACTGGTCAAATTGTGAAGAAACACTCTCGAGAGTTAAATTTTGTCGATAATGCTTTGGAGATAATTGAAATGAGATGAACATCAAGTGAATTTGGAAAAGAAAAATTTCTTGATATTCAGGGTTAAGATTTTGAATTACATATTCATTATCTTCTATTAATGAATCTCGAGGATGTTCAATGTCATGATATTGAACATGCCAAAATAAAATATCAAAAAAGAAAACATAACAAAAGAATTGAAAGAAAGAAAACAAAACCAAATCGCTATGTACATAATAATTACAAAATAATGTTACAGGGCAACTTTGGAACCCATAATTATATTCAATAATTGAATTACCACTAAAAAGACATTCCAACAAAATGTTATAAAAGCAAGTTACCAAAAGAAAATAAGAATGAATTGCATTAGAAACCTGCAAAACTAACTCATCAAAATGTTCAGGATAAAATTTGTGTTCAATGATAGGGGACAAAATCGTAACACATGAATCTTGATGACATAAATCAGATTTTAAAATCAGTTCACTTTGTCAAGGATGTAAATATTTGACATCATCACCAGAGTATTCGTTATAAATTACCCCCCTCTCTTGGAAACCAGGTGGCTGATTTGTACTAACAGAATCATAAAATATGTGAAAGAGACATTTTGGAACAACATTTATGACCAAAGAGTTAACCTGTGAATGAATGATAATCCCAAAACCTTCAGAACTAGTGGTAGGATTGTTTTCAAGTGAAAGATTAAAATGATCATCATATAATGCAATCTGATTTGAAAAATATCACGATAAAGAAAATAATGACTACCTAAATATAATGTTGGCTGAAAATGTTTATCTGGACAATTTGTAGTATCATTATAATTATGGCTTAATGAAATTTTTTTAGTTGTGGGAGTAGAGATATGTTCTGAATTTTCAGAGTTTACCTTAGGAGAAGAGAGATTAACATATTCATTATTTAAATGTCGTTCTTGATAAAATTCTATTGGGTCTTCTTGTTGTTCACAAGAACCATTAGAAATGGTTACAACAACATTTTCAGATTTTTCATATATGTTTGAAAATTTTATTTTAGAAATCGAAAAATGTGTGTTGCAACGTTCCAAAGAAGAATGATGTGATATAATTTCAAGCTTAGGCTTAGGTTCAACAAAATTGTTTGCTGAATTCAAGACTAATAAATGAATTAGATGTGTCATGTTCTTCATTATTTAAATCTATATCTTCAGAATTAGAATAAACAAGAGAATATAAATGTTCAATCAAATCTTCAGTCGAAGGTAAATGACGTAAATTAAATTTATAACGAAGTGACCAGAATCTATTAGAAAAATCTTCTAAAGATTCATTTTCGTATTTGAAAATATTATCTAATTCTAAACACAAATTATCATAACTATAATTTTGATGAGCTTTAGAAATACCTGCATAAAAATGTTCCTGGAATGAATTGACTTCGTTGGAAGTACTTTGAACTATTTGCAGATTCATCCTTGGAATGTGAGAGTAAAAAGCCTGCAAATCTCATTGTTAGGAATAATATTAAAAGATTCACATTTGTTTACAAAATAACAAAGATGATCTAAGGCAGCAAATTTACTCTTACCTTCGAACTTCAAATTACACAAGGACTCAATTTGCTTCTTGGTCATGCCCCTAGTAGGTTTAGATGAGCTGAAAGCAAGACCCCATGTAGGAATGCATATAGGAGCCATGATTAGTCTAAAAAATGACAAAACAAAATTCAAACATAACAACTAGCTCAAGGCCCTCCTTCTAGCCCCAAAAATGTTGAAGGCTCGAAAATATTTGCCTACAACATTATAAGGGAGACCACCCAGTCGGGAACTTAGAGCAACTCCTTTTTCGCTGAAATGGTGGTTCCGGCCGATTAAACTAGGTCCAATTATCTTCTCTCTATCTTCACTGGCTTAAAGTACGAATTTCACCTACTAGTAGAGAAGAGACATCAGATCAACCTTCTTGTTGATCATGCAAAAAAGTGATCCTTGAGCTGATCTAGGGCTCAGCCAAACCACATCTAAATTTTTGTCTCTTTGATAAGAGGATTCCTCGAAATGTATAATTAAATCTAAATGCTAATTAATCCTAGAATGCAAACAAAAGGAAAAAGATCCTAAGCCTATCTCGACTAGGAAGATGTAGATCTAATCCAACCGAGATCAAAGTATTTAAATGATTGGCATTTACATATGTTTGGATTCTAATGGATATCAAGCTAATGAAGTAGTTAAATTAATTGATATTATGAGTACCAAAACACATTTCGTTCAAAGATTTATTAACTGAGATAATTAATCAACAACATTTATTAAGTAGTTCACAAAATGATGATGATTGTTAAATCAGTGACTCGAATGATTAAAGAATAATATAAGGAAATAGTTCACAAAATACTACTATGTGTTGAATCAGAATTAAAACACTGATTTCTGAGTAAATAGTTACTGAGAAATCAGAGTTTAACGCATAAGAGCAAAGCTAAATAATGACAAATTATTGAGGCAAATTACTCACATCAACAATAGTGCACAAATATGAAAAATGACACATTTAAGCTATGATAAAATGAAATCAATCTAAAAAACAATAATATTTTAAATACCAATTTATTGAAATTGCTTCTTTGGCTTTGATCTCCAACAATCCTTTACAATGTTTGAACTTTTGTTGTTAAAACAAGAGCTGCAATAGTGCAAGCTCTCTCCATACATAATTCAGAATGCAAAAGAAAAATCCTCAATAATCTCGCAGATTTGAGATTGATCCTCTCTACCTACAGTTCTAAATCACTATTTCCAGAATTGCAGTCAAGAGAAGCCCCCCACTAGTTCTATTCTACAAACTATTCTTTATAGTTTACGAAATGAATTCCAAATAGGAGAGTTGTTAAAGGTAATTATGCTCCAACAATTTTCATTGGTCCAAATTCCTATTCTTCTATTGTTGAAGCAATCCCATTGACTAAAATTTGTTCCTCCTCATCTCTTCAACTGTTTTCTTGTCAAAACCAATCAAAATTTAATTAAAATGCAAATTAAAATAAAAATATCAAATTTGAAAAATAAAATATCTTCAATTAAATCTCAATTAAAAAAAAAATGAAATTTGAGCTTTCCATTGATCTTTGTAAATATCGAATTGTTCAAGAAGAACATAGTCGAATGGATTTGTATCCAACAGAGGTTATGAGCAAATGAAAATGCAGAAAATTAAATTCAAAAAATTAATTATGTTTAAAAATTTGGAACTTGATCCTTTGCTAAATTTTAGACTCATTAAGTAATCAAATGAACTATCTTGAGCCTCATTTGACCAAATAAAACTCAACTTATGAGCTTCCAAAGTTGAAGAATCAAAGCTACCAAAATTCTGAAATATTTGTTGCCTAAACAAAATTAGACATTTTAATTTAAAATTATAATCTTATCTAATTGTACAATTATTAATTATTTACGATTATAAAATTAATTAATTATATACAAATTAATTACAATTAAAAACTATAATTAAATTAATTATAAATTAATTTAGGATTAGTTAAATTATATAAAAAACTAATATAAAAATTTAATTAAAATTTAATTTATTTAAATATTACGTCTAATTAAAAACTAACATAAAACCAACCTTGGGCCTGGAGTATGCCCTAAAACTGCTTCTGCTTGGCTAAGAGCTCGTCTTCCTCGGACGTAAGGAAACAGGTTAACGGCCCAAGACCCAGAGGCATCTGGCAGGAGTGAAAGCCTGCTCCCTTACGGACCACCAGCGGGTTATTTCAGGTGGCGTGGTTTTCCTTGATAACAGTGATGTGTCAACTGACATTTGCGGATAGCAGCCAGAGATGGCTGTCCTCACTGTTGGTTTGACAAAACTGAGTTTGATAGGTTTTTCCACCTTTTGAAAAAAAAAAAAAAAAAACATAAAACCAACCTACAAATCAATTTATATATAAAAACAAACTACTTTATCCTAAAACAAAAACCACGTTTTCTATTAAATAACATCATTTGTTTTAAATAGCCATGGGAGGATATAGGTCGGAACTTGTGAAATATCGGCACATCGGAAATAAGATGATATCGGAGATTTTATAATGTACTCATTTCAAAAGTTACGACAAATGTCGGAGCCGATGTTATATTTAAACTAGTTTATATTTATATCGGGTCCGGAGGTGGAGATAAATATAAGACAATGGAGGATTTAGTTATCGGAGAAAATGTATAAAAGTTGCGATATAAGTTGAGACCGGGTAACAGGGAGAGGAGTAGTGACGTGGAAAGGCAAGGCATTAGAGAAGTGGGCCCAAAGCTTTATGCGCTCTAAGTTTTTCTATGTTTAACTTAATAACATAGAGATAAGTATTAAGGTTTTCGTTGGAGCGCCTATAAACAATAACACAACCACTTTGTTAAATGAGCCCAAGACTTTAGATTATCGTTTTATTATGTCACATTAATATTATTTATTAAACTTTGGTTTATGTAAAGTTTAAACTTTTTAACAGTTTATTTGAATATGTCGAAAGTCATATTAAGAAGGGAGACACTGTCGTAGCGGTAGTCCCTGCCTGGGTTTTTGCAATATTCGTGAAGCGTTTGTTGAACAACCAATGTTTGGGCTCTACGCATAAGGAAATGAGACATAAGAAAACACTTATACTCTGCAACGACTTACACCTAGAAGACATACCATAGTTATACAATTACAAAAGCTGAAAAGCTCCAGAGACATTTACTAACTGGTAGAGCTGTCAAATCGATTGTGATGTGCGGAATTCGATATGCAAATTGACAAAATTTTGGAATGTCAGCAATCGGTGCAATTAAGTGAGCAATCGGTGCAATTAAGTGATCTATCTGACATTGGAGGCAAATCACACATAAAATGATGTATGTGACAGCAAAAGCAAATCGGAAATTAAGTGATGTATCTGACATCAGAGGCAAATCTCAAATAAAATCCTGGTGTTAGATTGCAAGTGTTTCATCTGGTGCAATTAAGTGATCTATCTGACATCGGAGGCAAATCGCAAATAAAATCTTGGTGTTAGATTGCAAGTGTTTCATCTACCCAATTAAGTGCTTGCAAAAACAATAAAGGAGATCTATTGTCAGGTTTTGGCAGTTGAGTGCGACAGGCTCCAACTTCTCGTTTCTGTTGAAGTTGGCAATTTTTTCTGTGGACAATTTTAGAGTGTAAGACAATTTTTTTATGTGGACAGTTTTAGAGTGTAAGACACAGGACTTTGATTCAGGTTTAGTGGTTCAGTGCAATAGCTCTGAACTTGTTGGTTCAGTCCTTTTGTGCTCAGCACTCCAAATATTAGACATGATGCACTTACAATGTCTTTTATTTTGAGGCATTCAGAAGCTAAGGTGGTCTTTGTGGATTACCAATTCTTGGAAGTTACAAAAGCAGTAGTAAAGATTTTTTCACAGGTGAAAAAGGAATTACCATTAATGATTGTGATTCATGAATTGGACAAGTATAGAGTATCTTTGAATGATGATCATGAATATGTTCTAGAGTATGAAAAGCTTTTGGCAAGTGGAGATCCTAATTTTGAGACTTGCTGGCCTGAACATAAATGGGATGCTATTACCACTGGAAATGTGCCCTTCAGACCACTCTGAGAAGTGAGTGCAACAGACACACAAAAAATGACATTTTAATTCATTAAGTTGCATTATGAAGAAGATGAGTAAAACAGGGAAAGATTCATAAATATGAAACTCAGTCCTTACTCAATATGAACAGAGTGTAAATGTGTATAGAGATGCCTTTATCAAGAATCCCAGCACAATGGAAAGTGTTCTTAATGACGGTACTACAATTGGTGAAATCATGATCAAGGGCAGCATTGTCATGAAGGGATACTTCAAAAATGTTGAAGCTACAGCCAAAGCATTTGAAAAAATGGGATGCTATTACCACTGGAAATGTGCCCTTATGACCAGTCTGAGAAGTGAGTGCAACAGACACACAAAAAATGACATTTTAATTCATCAAGTTGCATTATGAAGAAGATGAATAAAACAGGGAAAGATTCATAAATATGAAACTCAGTCCTTATTCAATATGAATAAAGTGTAAATGTGTACAGAGCTGCCTTTATCAAGAATCCCAGCACAATGGAAGGTGTTCTTCATGACGGTACTACAATTGGTGAATTCGTGATCAAGGGCAACATAGTCATGAACAGATACTTTGTTGCATCGTGAATGGATCCTCCGACTGCGTCTTCACAAAGCCTTGCACAAAAGAAAGGATATGACAATCAGCGATATGACAATCTATAAAGAGAAAGAGAGGAAGTAATGAGAATATATATAAAGTTTAATACTACAGTGCATGCAGTACTAATCACTGTAAAGTAAAGTATTGTAGTGACAATAGATAAAGACAAGGGTTACAGGCCGTGAAACTCCACAAATATTTTTGACAAAAATTATAAAGATACGTACCCATAGCTCCACTCTGCACAAGCATAGGGTCCTATTTGAAGATGAGGATAAAGCCCTGCTTCTTGTACTGTCTTCAAAAACCTCACCAGGTCAAATTTTCCTTCAAAATTATACTGCAATTAAATTGTATGCCACAATAAATTCATCAACAATTCAAAGTTCAATTTGAAGTCATACATACATTTCAAGATTGTTAAAATATTTTAAATGCTTACTACCTGACATTGCTCTGGGAGCTTATGTGCTAAGAGAGATGCAATCGAGAAGTCCTATACTTCCAGTTTTTTTGCATCTAGTCTTTTCAATTTGATCCCTGGTATGGTGTGCAACCAAACAGGGAAACCCTGCAAGATCGCAACACTTCAATGAGAGATGAATTTCTGACAGGTGCAAAAAAAAAAAATATAATGTCCGATTTGAAATGTAACTGAAATACTTCTAGTTCAGATCGGAGAGGATATAATCCAAGATCAACAGCGTTTATTGGACCAAACCGGTGTTTAATGATTGCCATAAAACAAAAAGCCTACCACTTCAACGTTGCAAGATGCATAATGTTCAACACTTACAATGTATAAAGAGAAAGAGAGCAAGTAATGAGAATATATATAAAGTCTAATATTACAGTGCATGCAATGATTCATAAAGGCTTGCACAGAAAAAAGGATATGACAGTCAAGGGCATAACCTACATCAAATCCAACAATAATAGCATCTCCAGCCTACAGATTCTTTCGCTAATTCTAAATGATTTTGACTATGCAGAAATTTTCTGAGTATTTCTATTACCTGGCATGGATGCTGTAGAGGCAGAAGCAGTAGATGGATAGTCTAATAGCCGACGTAGATTCCTATACTCCTCATTCGAGATGTTATTGTTAGTGGTTGTTTCTTGGTTTCTTTTTCCTTTGTGCTTCTACTTTTAGGATGTACATAATCAGAAGAGTCATGAGAAGAAGTGCTAAAAGAAACAACGCTGCCAGTTGAGTAAGTTCGCTTATGCTAATGGATTCCATGTTATGTGAAGCAGAGAGATGTATGTCAATATGTAGGTGCAAAAAGAAGTTATGTTTTGCAGGTGAGAAATTAGGCATTGCTTTTGCCAATTTATAAAAGAGTTCAAGGTGTTTGCAAGCCGGTTTTAAGTGTGAATGGAACTGAGTTTTTGGGAATATTTTACTGCAAGCAAGAGGTAATCATTTGAAAAGATTGAAAGACAGTGGGTAATGGATGTTTGTATAGGCTTGTTCAACCTCGTGGAACGAGTGTTTTTGGAGCTTATGTGCTAAAAGAGATGCAACCGAAAAGTCCTGTACAACCAAACAGGGGAATCCCTGCAAGATTGCAACACTTCAATGCGGGATAAATTTCTGATAGGTGTAGAAATAAATACATATACGGACCGATTTGAAATGGAACTGAAATACTTCAAGATCAGATTGGAGAGGATATAATCCAAGATCAACAACATTTATTGGACCAAACCGGTGTTTAATGATCGCCATAAAACAAAAAACTTACCACTTCAATGTTGCAAGATGCATAGTGTTCACCACTGACAATCTATAAAGAGAAAGAGAGGAAGTAATGAGGATATATATATATATAAAGTCTAATACTACAGTGCATGCAGTACTAATTACTATAAAGTAAAGTACTGTAGTGACAATAGATAAAGACAAGGGTTACAGGCCATGAAACTCCACAAATATTTTTGACAAAAATTATAAAGATACATACCCATAGTTCCACTCTGCACAAGCATAGGGTGCTATTCGAAGATGAGCATAAAGGCCTATTTCTTGTACTGTCTTCAAAAACCTCACCAGGTCAGATTTTCCTTCAAAATTATACTGCAATTAAATTGTATGCTACAATAAATTCATCAACAATTCATAGTTCAATTTGAAGTCATACATACATTTCAAGATTGTTAAAATATTTTAAATGCTTATTACCTGACATTGCTCTGGGAGCTTATGTGCTAAGAGAGATGCAATCGAGAAGTCTTGTACTTCTAGTGTTTTTGTGTCTAGTCTTTTCAATTTGATTATTGGTATGGCGTGCAACCAAATAGGGAAACCCCTGCAAGATCGCAACACTTCAATGAGAGATAAATTTCTGACAAGCGCAGAAATAAATACATATACTGTCCGATTTGAAATGGAATTGAAATACTTCAAGTTCAGATATGGAATTGATGTACGCGACAATATCCATCATATATTTGAACAATATTTACATACTTGAGGCATCTGCACAGTCACTTTGTTAGGAAAGAGTTTAGACAAAAGCTTCATTGCCTTTGGAGCTTTTTTGTTTCGTTCATGTAACCTCCCAATGTTATCCTGCATCTTTCCAAAATTTAGCACATCATCCAGAAGAATAATGTAAAACTCGAATCAAAATCAAAATTAGTCCTAAATTTAAAGACAGCGAATTAGGAATCTGTATCAACATTAAAACAATACGATGGCCATACACATTGTACAGTTAAACAATCCTGACTATGAATTAATTTTATTACATGGAGTTGTAGAATGTTTGCTCATGTGATATTTGTTCTTATCCTATGTAACAATGGAATATAACTTGGCACATTTTTTGCAGAACAGAGATTTTGTATTGTGTTGAGAAAGCTCAAAGCTCAAGAGAAACTTCATGCTTAAATAGACACACACCTTTCACAATTGCTTAGGATATCTGCATTGGCTACTTACAAATTCTCAATCAATGTGTTCTATCTACTCATAATTTCACTCATATCAATCTTGGTGACCAGTGCCCCCTCCAATTAATCCTCTCCTTAAAGATCCAAGGTTGCTCAAAGCAGGGGAGTAGGAAATAAACAGCATATCCCATTAGTCTACATTTGTGTACCCTACATAGAAAATAGGCCATAACCATAACAAACGCCAAATTTTGTATCTGCTTCATTCAGAATAAGACATGAATTTATAGAGTCAGGGTACCGATTTGAAGCACAAGTGTCGTCATGGGAGCATGGAATGCATTATAACTTTTGAGGTATCAAGTGTATCACTGCAAAAATTGCATGATTTAGAGTCTAATGTTTCTGCTCACTGAGTAGGACAGAAAGAAGGGAGTGAATCAAAGCAACAAGGGACAAAGGGACCTTGAGCATATTGTAGACCACAAAGTGGTGAGATCCCGTTTGTCCCCTAAACTTCCCCCTAGGATGTCAATCAATATCCTTAACACCAGTTCTATGGGGCCAAACCAAACCTCTAACTGCACATCATCATAGTGATGGACAAATCAATCCCAGACAGACCTTGAGTAGGGCACCTCAAACCCATCAGACTACATCCCAATTTCAAAAAGTAGCGTAAGTTCTATAGAGGCCTCTTTCCTTCGACCTTGGATGTTAGGAGAGAGGCTCCCTCACTCTTTTGCCCCCCACAAGATCATATAATCAGATCCCAGTATGGTGCCCAATAACTTTGACAACTAGCAAGCACCCCAGGCACCCCCTTTGACCTTGGTCATGAAGATCAAGACACTGACAAATTGCCTCATTTTCTTGAGCAGCACTAAGATATTGAATCGAAAAATCACTCCTATTTTTATGACATTACATGTGGATTTTGTTTTAGTTAGACCTAGTGATTAGCTGAAACAGACACTTATGAAGGCTGCACTTTTCCTTTTCCTTTTTCTTTTGCCCTCACAGATTGTATTCACACTAGATGTATATTTTATTTCGATTAACTTACTTACATGGTCTTATCTGATTAATATGAAGTTTACAATATCCATGTACTGCAATATGAGCGTAGGCTTGCTTATTGAAAAGAGGTGGTCACCACTTTTGCAAATCATGCACCAAAAGATATAGCACCCATTTTTTGAAAATTGAAGATTGTAGTATTCGTTTCTGAGAGGGCGAACATTAAGGTATGATTACATCATATTAGAGATAGTTTGAGAGACCTAGAGGTCTCAATTGTGTCAAATTGTTGGATAAATATTAATCATGGACTTGCCATTAATATATTATTTTTCTGGCCCAAAAAGGATGTTGATATTGAAATGTTATGGATAACATTTTAACATAAAGGATTGTACATATTTGATGGGCCTCTCTAAAGAGGCAATACAGTAAAATTTGGTGCAGATTGTAACAAACAATGTTTCAACTAGGAAGATGAATCGTTCCCATATAATCTTTAAACTCCCTGTCCATTGTGTCAACCTCTTAGTGAATTTTACTGAGAGGTAAAGGTGAAAGCAATCTGTTTTTGTCATCTTTGAATGATGATCATGAAGATGTTTTGGAGTATGAAAAACTTTTGGCAAGTGGAGATCCTAATTTTGAGACTCGCTGGCCTGAACATAAATGGGATGCTATTACCACTGGAAATGTGCCCTTCAGACCACTTTGAGAAGTGAGTACAAGAGACACACAAAAAATGACATCTTAATTCATTGAGTTGCATTATGAAAAAGATGAGTAAAACAGGGAAAGATTCATAAATATGAAACTCAGTCCTTACTCAATATGAACAGAGTGTAAATGTGTACAGAGGTGCCTTTATCAAGAATCCCAGCACAATGGAAAGTGTTCTTCATGACGGTACTACAATTGGTGAATTCATGATCAAGGGTAGCATAGTCATGAACGGATACTTCAAAAATGCTGAAGCTACAGCCAAAGCATTTGAAAATGGATGGTGGGAGTTACATGGATTTTAGCGGCGTTTGAATTTGTCTTCATCTCTGCCGGTAAACTTGTCCTGACCAATAGCATTCAATGTACAATGTTGCATTGCGAATGGATCCTCCAACTGCGTCTTCACAAAGCCTTGCACAGAAGAAAGGAAATGACAGTCAGCCATATGACGTCGTCCATGAAGAAAACAAAAGAGTTTAAGTTAATTGCAATCGTGAGGGAAAGGAATTATTGTTTGCCCATCCAACTAGATTTTAATATCTGAATCAGTTACATTGTTGATGCAAACGCAGATCTGACAGTTCTCTGTTCTATGAAGCATGATTGTCAAAATCACTCGCCAGATGCGTAGCATGAATGAAAATTCTTTGTACTATGGAGCTGTAAGCTGACATAAGAAACAATTATCTATGCTATGGAGCCATAAGGTAGGATAAGGAAGATCTCAAGTTGATTCATTGTATTGATTGTAAGCTCAACAATTGCAGAGAATATAGTATTCAAAAATGGCAAGGAATAAGCTAGCTATGATACTTAGAACCAGCAGCAGCAGACGACTCCTTTGAAGATCAATACAATATTCAGCTACTTTTTGATAGCTACTTTTTGATATCTGTATTGAAGGCAGTCAGGGTTAATTCATTATTTTGTAAGACCAAACAAAGGGGGGGAACTTATCAAAAATATTTGTGGAGTTTCCTGGCCTGTAACCTTTGTCTTTATCTATTGTCACTACAGTACTTTACTTTACAGTAATTAGTACTGCATGCACTTTACAGTGATTGAGTTGCATTATGAAAAAGCAATAGTACCCTGCGTGAGAAGACAGCGTGCAAAATCTGCAATATATGGTAAGAAGATGAAGACAAATTTCATTCCTTAGAGTGTCCAGTTGTCACAACTTCAAGATTTGAAAATATATCCCAGGCAATTGTGTTGAAAATAAGAAACTTAAAATATCTTTAGCATATAAGGATCCCTCCTACATTGCATCCTGATATGTTCATTGGGTTAGAAAGAAATGGAATCCATGTTACCCTTAACATTATCACCTAGGCCAGTTAGAATTTTGAAGGAGTTCAAAGTTGATGGCATGGTGGAATTTTTGGGTTTTATTTTGGCCTCACTGGGGTTAAAAGGCTCCTAGGATTCCAAGAGAGGACACAAACAGTGTGCCCTTTTGTTGTGGCCTCCAAGGGTGACATTTTGAGGGGATTGCATTGGCTCCTTGATTGTGGATGAGGCCATTGGCTTTCTTCTAGCTATCCCAACAGAAGTCAAAGGATTGCTATCTTGTGCCTTTTGGGCTATCGTACCCTGTGTCTTGTGAATTCGTTTGGACCACTTGAACCCATACATCTTCAATGTCCTTGTTTGAGGCATACTTGCAAATATTGGCAATTCGAGTCTTTGAACTCACTGATACTTGGTGGAAAAAATCATGATATTTTGAGGGGTATGAAAGTGTCACTATATTTTGAAAATATTATGATATGTTGTCAAAATATCACAAGCCGATGTAAAATATTGGGGATATTTTGAAAATTTTGGATTTTTTTGTCCACTTTAAAGAGAAAAAGCAGGGGATTGAAAGCAAAAGGGTTATCCACTGTTATATCCTAATATTTTTTTTAGTTTCTCGATACTCTATTATTTCTGATAAGTTTCTTTTCAGTCTCTTGGCAATATATTCACCAACATGATATTTGCAACATTGGGACATTGAAGAGCATGAGGTGCTGGGTGAGAGCCTTTCCTTTTCAAGGTCTTTAGACAAGTTAATTTTAAGGCAGAACCTCTTCTGAGGAGGAGGTTTTGAGAACCTTCTAGGTTGATGGCAGATTTAGTTGCCCAGATAATTTTGATATAAAGGAATGAACTAAATTGCATGGTCAGGCCAAGAATTTTTTCCCTTACAGGACAACAGAGCTGTGGACACTGCTTAGCCGAAAAGTCCTCTAACCAATGAGAGAGTATAACAAAAGTATTCATGCATAACCAAGTGCTGCAAGATGTGATAGCTCAACATGCAGACTATTTGGAAATAAAATATAAACTAGCCTTTAGTCAGGCTTCTGCTACTTTAGGAATGCCAGCGATGTAGTTTCCACATCTCAATCCAGTCCTAAATGCAGGACATATGCTTGATCCCAAATCTCACCAACTCAAAATTAAAAATCTCACCAGCTCAAATTTAAAAGCAATAGTACCCTGCGTGAGAAGACAGCTTGCAAAATATGCAATATATGGTAAGAAGATGAAGACAAATTTCATTCCTTAGAGTGTTCAATTGTCACAACTTCAAGATTTGAAAATATATCCCAGGCAATTGTGCTGAAAATAAGAAACTTAAAATATCTTTAGCATATTAATATGAAAACATTGGTTAAGGAAGAAGTGAAAATTGAACCCTTATTCGAACCTGCAAGTTTTTCTATTGAACAAAATGCAGAAGTCTTGAATGGTATAAAAGTTTTCATTTTGTTTATGATGATCTCAATTTCCGTTAAATGATAAATAAAGGATATGCTTAGTTGATAAACCAGTTAGAAGTGGATCTGTCCAATTGCTAACATTCCTAAAAATATTAAATACCCTGCCTGTTGATACGTGAATATTGTGAAAGAATGACGCATACCACAATACTGGGGTTTGCAAGAGATCACCAATTGAAGTGCAAAGGCTGTCAAATTAAACTGGACCTCAAACGTTGTAGCAGTTCACTGCTCTGAAACTGTAATGTATAAAAGCAAAGACAAACTGTATCGTAACAAGCTAAAGACAGAGCTTTTAAACAAGTTAAAGACAAAGCTTTTAAACAGACACTTGTCACACATGCAAAAAAAAATGTATAATACAAAAATATATTTCAAACACGTAAAATACCGTGGGCCCACAATTTTACCACCTGCCTGCCTCTCGTCCTTCTTGCATACCCAACGTCTTTACCTCTGTCTCTTTTGCATGTCCAACGTGTCTACCTCCTAGCTAACCAACTCACTTGCATCCATCCAAATGATTGAATCTCCTTCTAGAGTCTTTCTAAAACTGTCCTGAAGAAATGATTCAAGGCAGTCGAGGCACGTGGAATGATTCAAGGCAGTCGAGGCACGTGGATTGTATCAAGGCAGTTTCTCCTGCCCCCTAATGCGGCCTCTCACTTCGTTTCGTTCTTCGTCTGTACCGTCGAAAACAAACCCAACCCAGAGAAAAAAGAAAAATGGAGGGCATTCTTCCCTACGTGCATAAAGCCCTCACTGCATGCCCAGCAAAATACAGACCATAGAAATGACATTTCTGTGCATGGAGATGACCCCCTTGGACATTCCAGTAGTCCCAGATGAATAAAGCAGCAAAATAAGTCGGTCAAGGTTCGGGTCAAGCCCCGTCCCTCGCTCACCCTGCAAGCAAATCGGCTCGCCTATGATGGAAAGAAAAGTACCAGCCAAGCCACTCGAGCCGAGTTGTAGCAGCCATCAGACGGAGGGGCAAGGCTTTCTTACTGTCAAAGGCATAACCAGGTCAGTCAGGGTATTCAAGAAAACCTGTCCCGGAGCGTTGGAGCTCATCCGATGAGCGAAAGCGTCCCATCAAGGAGCAGATCCTTGGCCCTCAGGGGTCGTTGCCGTGCCTTTCAATGACCAGAATCGTATCCCTAAGTTAGAAGAAGATGAAGAAATTAGCAGATTTCGCAACTGGCTGCCTTCCAATTTGGCAGGAAATTCTTACAATGGCAAGGATGTATAGAGGTAATGACAATGAATAAGTCAAAGAAGGATTTTATGGTATGCTATATTTTGGTCAGAACTAAAAATGGACAATTGGTTTGTATTTTTGGATCTTGCATTGACCCGAGCAAACAAAGATACGGGGTATTCGGCCTCGAAAGCCTGTTCTTCGAAAGCCAGCACCAGAGGGAAGTGGATCTGAAGTCCGAGAGGGAGGTGGGTATGAAGCCCGATAATTAGGATCTAGGTCAATACCTGCACAGCTACAGCCAGGGTTGCCTCCAATCCTCAGCAAGACGTTACCTTCTTTCAACTCCTGGGTTGTCGCTGTCCTGCAGGAGCTCCTCGTCTCTCAAAAGGGTTTCTTCCAAAAACACGTCCTTGTCCAATTCTTCCTCCTTGAGCTGGAACCTCTTAGAAGGAGGATTGGAAGCAGAGGGAGGACCCCCAAAACGCAGTTTGCCCCCCATAGTATCCATATTTCCAAGGTTTTGTCTTTGCCCTGGCTATCTCCTCTGTATCTCTGTGTATGTAACCGCGATAGATGACGAGGAGAAAATGGATAGCGGGAGGCTCCTGGACTGGACTGAGGAAAATGTCCCTATAGTGGACTAACATGAGGGCATGGGCACGGGGGTAACAGCAATTGATGAACTCAGGAAGCAGGCAGCTGGTACTCAAGGTGTCTGTGGGGCAGTTTGGGGAAACAATGACATTGCATATAGGTGCCGTACATGTGAGCAAGATCCTACCTGTGCTATTTGTGTTCCTTGTTTCAGAGCTGGCAACCATGTCAATCATGATTACTCCATGATTCACACAGGTGGTGGTTGTTGTGATTGTGGAGACGAAACAGCACGGAAATCAGAAGGTTTTTGCTCTAGACATAAAGGTCCAGGGCAGGTGCAGCCCCTACCACCAAAATATGCAAAGTTTGCAGAGCCTGTATTGGGGGCCCTTCTAATTGAATGGAAAGAGCGTCTACTAGCTGCAAAAAAAGTGGCCGAAGGCAAGCCAAAGAAATGGCATAAACAAAAAGCAGAGGAAAAGGTTGCTTACAAGACAACTTCTGTAATCGTGGAAATGCTGCTTAGATTTTGTGAATGCAGTGAGAGTTTACTCAATTTTATTGCAACATTGATGTGTTCTTCCCAGTATGGTTTGCTGGATACTCTTCTAAGGACTAAAAAGTTTCTGCATAAGAAAGTAGTGTCAGAGCTCCATGAGTTGCTTTTCAAGTTATTGGGAGATCCAAATTTTAAGTATGAATTTGCAAAGGCTTTTATTAGGCATTATCCGTTTCTTATGTCTGCAGTCACACGAGAGGATGTTGATGGGTATAATGCCAATACAAGGCCAGTAAAGCCAGTAAAATTAGGTCATTGTAAAATGAAACCACTAAACATACTTACAAGTAGTAAGAATCCCAATCAATCAAGAAACTCCTCCTCTCTTCCTTGGCTAAAACTAAAGCTGAAGCTCCCCCCTTGACAGATGTTGTTGTTGGCTCGGATACTAGCTCGGATGCTGCTGGTGGACACTCTCTGCTCTGCTCCTCAAACTAGCTCGAAACTGAAACTCACTCTCTCCCCTGCTCGTCTCCTCCAGAGAAAGGATTTCTGGACAAACGTGGATGCCTCTGCACAGACATCAAACATCTGGCACTTGCAGCATGCAGGGCACGGAGAACAGGCACCAGAATAACTTTGTTTTGAGAAAAGTTAGGATAAATTAAGTTGCGCGCACTAACATAACATCGGGCCAAGTGAGGCGGGCAATAAGAGGGTAAACTGAAAACTTTGGTTAAAATTTTCTTGCAGAGAAAGTGCCCAGCATAAGCCCAGCATAAACTTTGGTTAAACAGTAATTAACCCGTACAAATTGACGGTCAACGCGAAAATTAATAGCGAGTCAACGCCGTATCGAACACTATAGTCCCTGCTATGCCGGAGGCAGGGACTAATAATATGAAACGGACTTTGGTTTATATGATTTAATATGTTTCAAACTTTGGGTATCAGAGATTTCTAAAAGGATTCTTCTGATGCTCAAAAGTTCTGATTGATGGTTTATTATCCATGTCACATTGTTTAATTAATGATTAAAGCTAAAAGCCTATGAATAATTCTTGGTCTTGGGGATCATGTATAAAATATAAATAAAATATTTACAAAATATAAATTAATATTTACAATTGAAAATTAATTATTTACAAAAATTAAAATAATATACATCTTGTACATTTTTTTAACCCAAACAACAAAATGATCAAACTTCAAAGGAGTGTTATTTGCAAACCGGATAACCAAATGAGATGAAACAAGTATCAATAGAAAGCTTGCTAAAAATCGAATTCAATGAAACAATCAAAATAGAAATTTGATGAAAACGAAAAAATGGCAAAACTGTGGTATACTTAATCAAATAAAAATCATAAAAAGTGGTTTAGCCAAAAATTTAAGGAAAGAGTCCCCATTATTTAAAATAAATAAGTAAAAAATGGGGGATGTTGGGTTTTCCCTACAATAGTGTGTGTGATAATGTTGGTCATGGAGTGGAAGAGACTTCAAGGAAGGTGCCATAGCCATGAGACCAACTAATGGGGATCCAACATCCTAAGAGTAATGATGTAAGGAGAGAGCAATCATGGTGGCATGAATTACCTCTTTCCTTGGCCTTCTTTTTCCACCAATCTGGTGTACCTTTTACTTTAATGATTTGTCTTTATTTGGTGCATAACTTAGGAGCCCAAGCTCGCCTTGTGTTTGACGAATATCCCTTTAACATGTAGCAGTTTCTTATTCAACAAGGTTGGGACATTCAAGAGTTCCTTTATTTGAGGAACTAGGTGATGACTAATGTGTTGAAAAATGTGTAACTAGGATCGGTCTTCATAAGTATGAAATATATTCTTGTAAATTATAAAATGAAAAAGAAATTATTATTATTGAAGCATGAGTTTCATACTCAAGTTCTTTTATTTTATAGGTCAAGCACCCATTGAGTGCTTCTAGGGTTTGTCCTAGGTTTAAGAGTCATTGTCATATATTGAAGACCCTATGGGCACATTGTATCTTGTAAAGAAAAAATTATTTTGTCTTTAAAGTGTCGAAATACCTCCAAGATCAAGTCGGCCTAGAAACTGTCAAGTCGACCTACATGAAGAGCCACGTCTACCCTTGAAGAAGCCTATATATAGAGAGGAACTCGTTCTCCATTAGACACACTTATTTCATTCTATGCGAAGAAGAAAAAAAGAAAAGGAAATCGAAGAACGAAGAATGAAGAAGGAGAAAAGGATGTCAAAGTGCTTGGTTGAAGTCTCTCTCTCTCTCACATGCAAGTCGAAGCTAGGGTTTCTGCGTTGGGGCTATCTTTGGTTCGATCTTAGAGGAAAGAGAGAAAGGAAGTCAAGCAAAGGTCACTTAGGGTGTCTCACTAGCCCTAAGTCTCAAAGAAAGGCAAGTGAAGGGAAGAGGAGACTATACAAAGGAGATCGAAGTCTCTAAGAGGAGCAACAACAATTGCAGCAGTTGTCGGGGAGACAAAATTTTGGATCTATAGTGGGAGGTCGAAGTTCTTGTAGTAGGCCAAGTTGATCTTGATCTTGGAGGGTATTTGTCTAAGTCATTAGGTCATGGTATTTGTCAATTGAAGGATCTATAAGAAGAGAAAAAGATTTAAGGGTTTTCCCCTCAAGAGGAGGGGTTTTGGCCCTGGCTTGCAACCTATATACTATGTCACTAGTCTTATTATTTTAGTAGTTGTTTGATGAATCTCACACTGTAATAATAAGGAACAAAGCTAACAAGGTAAAAGATAACACAAACAATTATCAAGTTAAAAGCAAATTAACATACTCACTGCCCTATTGAATTCTCAACATAATGGGGGTGTAGAGCTCATGCTAAGCTTTTTCCCAAGCGCTAAATATTATCTCAGTGATCTTTTGCATTTTACATTTTCTTTCAATGTGGTTTTACATGCTTTTAACTTTCTTTCAATTGCATCAACTTCTGGGGCCAAATTTTTGGGCCATGACTCAAAGATATGGATATAAGAAGCCAATCCCAAAAACTATTGACTACCAACTTGAAGAATGGAGATGAATAATCAGGAGAGATGAAAAGTGGTATGGATTACCTTGGATGTGCTATATCAATTAGTGCCTCCACAATAGTGGCCTCCCTAAACCTTAAGGCCTCAAAGAAGGTCCCACTAGACTAGAGTCAAAGACTAACCTCCCAAGTGAAGTGTGGGGAACAAAGATACCATCAAGATTGGTCAATCATCCAGTTTTCCCCATGATCCATATCAAGATGCCCATAACATTAAACGAAAGCACATGATTGCAAGAATGGTTAGATTACCTACCAAGAGATGATCCACCTTTCTTCAAGAGGAATGCTAAATGGAAGAAAGATTTGAGTGGAGCAATGGGTGGAGAACTCTGAAACAATGTTATGTGCCGACCATCACAAGGTTGTTGGCTAGCCGACTGTCAAATGAGGAGAAAAAAAATTCTCCTAGGGGTTAACCATGTTTGGTGGGTAATAGGCCCCTTTAGAAATTCGGTTTGCACCTATGCTAGTTGTTTTTCATAATTTGGTCCACCTATAACAACTTGGCCTCCTCCCAAGTCTAGCATAAACCTTCACAACCTCCCCAAACTCAAAACTTGGCTACTAGAACTCGGCCTCACAAGTTTCGGCCCTCCTCTTATGCGCTCAACCTACAAATCTGGGCTCCAAACTTCCTGTAGCTGCACACTTTTTTACCTCTCTTCAATCTTGAGTCTCTCACTCGCCTGAGAAAATAGCTCTCTCAAGAATAATGTATCTTCAACCTCTCCCTTAGGCTTCTTTTATAATTTTTCATTGAGATATATCTCAAACCCTAGATCTCCTAAGTGATGGATGGCTAGGATTAGATCCTTAGCCTCAGCCCCACTTGAGATCAGATCTTAGATCACTTAAATAATTAAAGTATTTATTCTTAGAAACTGGGATCAATAGTCAACATTAATTAATAAGTTAATTGATGTATTTTTCCTACTTTAACTGAAGAAAGATATTATAGAAATCACTTACTCAAGAGTGAGGACCTAAAGAAGCAATATGACATCTTCTGCAAGCTTGACACCTAACCTATGCAGAAGCACGTCTCTGAGCTATTAACATAAACATAGGGTAAATTTTTTGTGTCTTGCCATGAATGTGATGATTTTCTTGCACTAAAGTCTTTGTTTTGAATACAAAGTGGCAGGAAGATAAAAATGTAAAAATATAGCTAATTCACAGCAGAAACAAGACACAGGTAGAAAGTTCACAGCAGAAACAAGACACAGGTAGAAAGAACAAATAATTTATGACAGGATCCCTGTTGATGAATCAAGTCAGCCATATGGTGATCAATTAGAGATCAATGCCTTTCATGATTTCATCGTCAAAAGAATGGACATTCTTATAACAAAACATTTTACCATCTCCCTAGCTTTATTCTTTGGCAGCCATGGCTTCCACCTCTGCTTTTTGATTCTTCAGAATTTCAATTATTTCAGTGCTCATTGTGTGTCATCATGGTACTGTCATCATCTGCTGGCTGTTCTGTACAAGTCGTCACACTAGCAAATTATGAAGAGCCCTCTATCTACACCCTTTCCAACGTATCACATTCCCCAGAGTCCTCCGCTCTTCAATGAGGTTAGCAACTGTACTAGATGGGTTCATGGAAATAAGCTTCCTGCAGGTTTACATAGGACTGTGACAGCATTCTTGACATGACTTAATATGGCAAAGTTCCAACCACCTAATGCAGCGTTTCCAACTATGAGAACATGGAACTGCTAACTTCCCTTTGTGATGTTTCAAGTTTTACACTATCAGAAAGGTAAATCTAGGCTGAAATTATAACATTTACCAGTCAAAATTTATATGAAATTCAATCTCACAAGGTAGAGCCTTTTGTTTATTACCGTCCATATTACCTGAAAAAAGATAAACCATATTTGCATGCTGTAACTCTTTGTTCTGTGCAATAATATGTGAAGCATTTCTCCAACAACAAAAAAATCTGGAGGTCAATTTTCTTTCACATTAACAGTAGTGTCTCTATAATCTCTATTGGCAATGAGAGTTTAGCAATAGTAAACAGTGTGGGAAGGAATGTCTCTTGGTCTCAAGATTTGAGGAAAATGATTACCAGCTCATCTGAACGAATACATTGATCAAGCATACACTTAACCTTCTTCAAGGGAGTATACATGCTGCATCACCACACTATTTGACAAGCATCTAGTTTTGAAGTAGAGATAATCATCTTTACTACTGCAAGATAGATAGGCTGGATATGAAGCATACCGAAAGGCTTTAACCTTCTCTATTTGCCAACATTTTTACGATAGTCATACTGATAATTCTATCACCTGGTCCACTGACAGGAAAAAGTGTGCATAAAACTCTCCTACAAATCTCATCTTGTATTTCTTGTACAGCCATGCGAAAAGTTAAACACCATAAATTCTGAGCATTATTTAATCCAGCTGGCCTCACATCCATGCTAATTTCAAATTTCTTTTTCTGAATCTTGAGATAATTTATAATATTTCCACTGTTTGATTCTGGAGGTAGTAATTGTAGATTGACTTGTATCTGTACTTGGAGATAATTTTACAAAGTTAATGTACAAGTCTTGTACTTCCAATGCTGCCAGACTCAAATTCACCATAAAATGTTTTCACTTCCAGCTTCATCTTTGCCAACATCTGAACCTACTTCATATGTTACTTATATTATCTTCCTTAGAACTCTGAATCTGAAAGTTTTCCGAGACATCCAGGAGTCCCATGTACTGAACTCATCTATGTCTGTCATGCATAGTCTTTCTAGTCTCGAACCTTGGCTATAATTGAAGCCCTCCTAATTTCTCCAATAGCAATTTTATGTTCTGCTAAAGGGATTTTGCCTAATTCCACATAAGAAATTTCACAGCACCCATGCCCATCCTGAATCTTAGTATACATAGCTTGTCCTGTATTCTCTGAATAGGTGCAGATATTCTTGTAGTTTATGAAGCTTAAATTTCCTTCTTAATTCAAGAACAAGTCTGACCCTTCAGCGCACTACATCACCCATTAATCTGATAAAATATTCAAAACCTTCCTCTCTGTTTCTGCCACAGTATCTCCTCATTTGTCTTCAATAAAATTCTTGTGAAGGCTATCATGCCACCATTAATCTTCAGCTATGAGGTTATAGCTTTGAACATTTGTTATGTGCTTCTGCACACATCCAGAAGAGACCAGCTTGAAGCCTTGAACTATGTTAATCCTAAACATTAGTATTTTATGACAGCAGACCTTTCAGTAAATTATAAGCGAGAACTTTGCAGCAAATCTTAATTATCTTTTTCACAAATAGTCTTTCAAATCTCATCTTCTGTTGCCTTGCCTATAAATGAAGCCCTCCTAATTTTTTCAATAGCAAATTTATATTCTGTTACAGTGATTTTGTCTATTTATATGGAAGATTTTCACAGCTCCCACGTAGCTCAAGATATTCTTGTAGTTTATGAAGCTTACATTTCCTTTTCAATTTGAGGACAAGTCTGGCCCTTCAGGGCACTACACCCATTAATCCGATAATTTTTTTAAAAACCTCCCAATTTGTTTCTGCCACAGTATCTCCTCGTTTGTCTTCAATAAATTTCGTGTCAAGGCTATTATGCCACCATCAATCTTCAACTATGTGATTGTAGCTTTGAGCATTTGTTATGCACTTCTGCACACATCTAGAAAAGACAAGCTCAAACTAGTTAATCCTGAACATTAGTACTTTACGACAGAAGAACTTTCAGCAAATTATAAGCGGGAACTTTGCAGCAAGTAGGAAATTCTAGGAATGAGAAAGCAGTATTAATAATGAACAGAAGATAGTTTTTTCAGTGGCAAAGATTGCAACAAAGAAGATAAGTTCAAAATTGATAAAGGAAAAGAAAATATCATGACTGCAAGAAGAATCTCTTATGCATTGATGTATTAAAACTGCAAGAAATTATGTCAGCTTTAGCGTCAATAACCATAACAACAAAGGAAACCCAGATTCCCAAAGAACTAACGCCATTCACTATTACCTTGTGTGTTGTTCCATAATCATCTCAGATCACAAGTGAATTGCCTGCACCAAAGTGGAGTGGTATTCACCACAAAACATCATAATCCTGTTAAACCATCACCAACACTGAAATTTGATAACAAGAAAAGAAACTGTTAAAACAGAAAACAGAAGAGAGATCCAGAAATAAAAGGATCCAGTCTTTTGAGAATCAATTTTGGTATGTAATTGTTTTACAGTAGAAGAAAAGACCAATAATCTTAAGGATAATCATATATTGTTCTCTATAGATGGAAACCCAGAATGCATCAAAGTGAGAAAAAATAAAAACATCCTCGTCACCTTTCAAAACTCATTTGGTAGATTAGAATATGTTAATGGATTTGGCTCACAACCGCTGGCCATCATCTCTTCAAAGATTGCATATGCACGATCCACTCTGCCTGCTATGCTAAACGCGCGAATTAGTGCATTGTAGGTAGCAACATTTGGTTCATAACCCCTAGAAAGGAGTTCTGCATATACCTCACCTGCTTCCTCCATCATACCAACCTTTCCAAGGTGACCTATCAAGGAATTGTAAGCAAACAAGTTTGGGATAGAACCACTGTTCTTCATTTCCTCAAAAACTTTAAATGCTTCCTCCAATTTTTCAGCTTTGCCCAGTCCATCGATGATGATATTATACACGATCGTATCAGGCTTCAAGCCACTAGACTTCAGTTCTACAAAGAAATGAAAAGCCTCATCTACCCTATCAACCATACAAAGACTGTCTATGAGAATAGTGTATGATTTTACATCAGGTTTTATGCCCTCTGCTACCATTCTCTCGAAAAGCTGACAAGCTTCATCTACATCCCCTACCTTCCCAAAGGCGTTCATGAGAATATTGTAAACTGCACAATTAGGCCTGCACCCGTTTTCAATCATTTCTTGAAAGAAGTGATTGGCCTCAGATACTCTTCCTGCCTTACCAAGTCCATCAATAAGAGGACCATAAGTAGATGGGGAGAGAAGATATCCCCTCTTCACCATATGACCATACAAATCTATGGCCTCATCCACTCTACCGGCCATCACAAGACCTGATATGAGGGTGTTGTAGTTTACTGTATTCATCTTGCATCCTCTAGCACGCATCTCATCAAGAAGCTTGAAAGCATCATCCATCTTTCCAGCCTTTCCAAGAGCATCAAAGAAGGCGTTGTAAGTGTAAACATTTGGATTACAACCTGACTTCTTCATCTGTTTGAAAAGATCCCAGGCAATATGCATATGGTCAGCTTTACATAACCAATCAATAAGAGTATTGTAAGCTATAGTGTCAAGAGCAACGCCTCGATCTTTTGATTCTTCAAATACTCTGTGAGCGTCAAACACTCTTCCTGCTTTGCATAGGGATTTGATGAGAGAGCGTACCACATATATGTATTGACTACCACCCTTAGCCAACATTCCTTCATAGGTCAAGATTGCCTCATCCAACCTGCCCACTCTGCCCAGGCCATCAATTAGGGCTGCACAAGCAACATCATCGGGAAGCAGTCCCATCACATCATAGAACTCCTTGAACACTCTCAAAGCATAATCCATTTGCCCAGATTTTGCAAGCCCTGGCAAAACAGTACCCATAGTTACAAGGTTTGGAGAAAATTTGTTTTTCATATCTTCAAAGAGCTGGCAAGCTTCATCAATTCTATTTGTTTTTATGAAACCATCAATTAGTATGTTGTAAGTTATCTCATCAGGGTAACACCCATTTTCTGTCATCTCTTGCATTATCTTGAAAGCCATATCTACCTCTTTATTCTTACAGAGACCATTCAACATTGAATTGTGTGTAATAACATTTGGTGGGCATCCCTTTTCCCTCATTCGTTGAAATAACTCTATTGCTTCCTTAACCTTGCCATCTTTGCCAAGCCCATCTACCAGAATATTATATGTTATAACAGTGGGGGGAAGATTCATCTGCTGCATTTTGTGAAACATCTCCCATGCCTCGTCTGTTCTGTCTTCCTTGTAAAGAATATCAATCAAAGTATTGTTAGTGACAGTGTCTGGTTCACACCCACTTTCTATCATCTTCAAGGTCATCCCAATAGCTTCATCCACTTTTCCTGCCTTGGCATAGCAGCATATCATGATATTATACGTGATTACATCAGGGGACAGACCTGTCCGTTTCATTTCTTCAAAAAGTTCATTCACTTCTTTAATCCTTCCTACCCTCCCGAGGCTATCTATACAAACATTGAAGGAAACAACATTTGGAGAAATTCCTTTTTTCTTCATCTGCAGAAACACGTCATATGCTTCATCAGCCTCACCATTCTTTCCATGATAATTGATGAATAAGCTGTAGGTTAAAGATGTTGGATCACACCCTTTATTGTGCATAACCTGAAAAAACTTCTGTGCATCCTCCAACCTGTTATTCTTAAGAAGACCTCCAATCAACGAATTGTAAGTATACAGATTGGGAGAACTCCCTCCCTCCACCATTTCATCCAACACTGCAAGTGCCTCATCAATTTTTCCACCTGTGCATAGGGCGTTGATAATAGTAGTAAAGGTAACTACAGTTGGAGCACATCCATCAGCTATCATCTCCTTCCAAAGCTCCCATGCAGCATCGACGAGGCCACAATCCCCATATTTATCTATCAAAGTATTGTATGTGATAGAATCAGGACTACATTTGTTGCTTCTCATCTCTTTCAGTAATGCTGTCGCCTCATCCAATCTACCCGCATTACAGAGAGCATCCATTAATGTGGTGAACAACACAACATCCGGTTTGCAGCCCTCCTCCTTCATTTGTCTCCACAGGCCCCATGCTTCATCGACCTTGCCAGCTCTCCCGTGTATCTTTATGCAGAGTGTGAAGGTGTACACATTGGGTCTCAAGCCAAGTTTTCGCATTTCAGCCAGAAGTCCCATCACCTGTCCTGTATCTCCCATTTCTCCACAGGCACCCATTAGTACAGAATAACATTTTAGGCTTGGCAACAATCCTTCCGAAATCATCTTCCTGTACACCACCACGGCTTCTTTCCGAAATCCCGATTTGATTAGTAATCCTATAAGACCATTGTAAGCAAAGTCACTAAGCATAAGCCCAGATTTCTTCATCTTTTCCAGGGCTGAAGGAATTTGCTCCAAACCACCTGCTATTCCGAGGTTGCGGAGAATTATTAAATAGGTCTGGGAATTAAGCCTACAGCGTTGCTTTTGCATCAAATCTAAAACGCGTGCCATCTCCTTCACCATGCGGGCTCTTCCGAGGATTTCTAGCATGGTATTGTAGGAATATGTGGTGTGCATAAATTGTTTTTGTCTGGCAGCCGAGAAGAAAAAACCCAATGCCTGCTTTGGATCAGAATATGATTTAAGGACTTGTATTACATGGTCGGAAGTTAACCCACTGGCAGTACCTGCCTGATGTATTGGCGGGCAAGTCGTGTTAATTTTGGGATTTGGATGCGCGTTAATTGCCAGTACAGTTTGTACGCAAGAGACCTTCATTGAACACAAATTGAAAGATAATGCCCCACTTGTTTTTCTTCCTCTTTTGGACCCAAAGTGCCCCACTGTAGCAGACCCTTCTCCTACTCCTGCTCTGTATGTACAACTACAGACCAATTCCACTTCTCTTCCATTGGAAATTCCTATTAAACATGTCTCCATTACTCCTACCACGGATAATTAAATTACAGCAATTCAACGGGCCCAAGGGTTTACTGTCTGAAGTGCAAATAGATTTTCACAGAATGACAAAAACATCAGACACAATCAGACTAACCCGTTAAAAGTATGCGTACAGGGCATGAAGTTCAGAGGCAGAGGAGATACCTCCTTCGAGTGCTATGTGTCAGTGTCCATTTAGACTGGTTCGGTCTCATGAAGGGACGTTATCTTGAGCGAGTGGCCGGACCTGCCTTCTGTTTTCGACCTCCCATTTTGTATTACACGCAGAGGCAGTAATATATTGATTGCCCGTGGAATTTTGCTTCTATCACAACGAACGGAAGGCAAATCTGTTCGAAATTATTATTGTTATTATATTTTTAATATTGTGAAAATTTATCATAAATAAACTAATAGTAAGTTTATTAGGTGTATAGAAAGTCTGATCATTTTTTATTATACAGGTCAAAAAATAAAATAATATGTTTGCAAGATATAATGATATTCAATTTTTTTGTCGTGTTATTAATTTTTTTTTATTAAAAAAATTTAAAATTTATTCAAATTTTAACATTATAAAATTAAATTTATTATTTTTAAATAAAATTTATTTCTATTTATTTCAAATATGATTGGTTGAAATGCCTCCCCTCTTATTGTGTAATAATGGCAAGAATTAACTTTTATGTACTTTATTATTAATTACTATATATTATATTGCTAATTACTATTTACAATAAATATAAATTATTTGAAAAATAACATTATATAGTAATTACTATGTACCATAAACACAAATGATTTGTAATTAAATTCAAAATTCAATTTTGTCATTGGTGTAAAGTATTGAATAGACAGTTTTTATGGATTTTATTTTTTAATTTACCAAAAAATAATTTAAAAAATATAAATTTGAAAAAAATATGTAAAAATAACATGTGTACAATTTGTACAACTCTCATTATATCAATCTATATTCTAATGACAGACATGTGTAATATAATACCAGCATTATATAAAATAATTGTCATTATTCAATATTAAATAAATAATTATTAACTTATTATCATTCTTTTCAATGTCAATTCTTTATATATATATATATATATATATATATATATGATGATGATGATGATGATGGTTAACGTCCACTGAGACCAAATTGGTCTATCGGACCTACAATTTTCTTAATTTTTACTTGTCTGGCTCCTCGTCTTTCTTGGCGAGATTGGTGTTGTAGCTTTCTTTCTTTTCTCTACGGTCTTCCAACTTCCTTTGTCTTGCATCTCCTTCATCTCTTCTGGTTCTTGGGACATTGATGTCTTAGCTTCGCGATCTATTGTGTTCGTTCTTTTGAAAATAGTCGGAGAAGAAGTTTGGTTTAGGAGATCTGCTTTGTTGTTAAATGAAGATTTATTTTCTGCAGTATTCAAATCCTCACAACTGTTGATTTGTTGGGGCGGGCTTTCTCCTTGCTTGTTTTGAGAGTTGTTTCTTTCTTCCTTGATTTCTTGTGACTCAGAGTTTTCTCTAGAATATTCTTCTTTGATGACAGTGTAGTGTTCTTTTTGTGCTCCTTCCCACCATGTAGATCTGTGGTGGTTTTTTCTAGCAAAATTTTTCTCAGAGCCTTTTGGGCAATTTTTGGCTAGATGCCCCGTCTCAAAGCACGATCGACATCTGAAGAGGACACTTTCATAATCAAGCTTCTGGTTCCACACATAGTCTTTACTTGTTAGGTTTATTTCAGCTGGGAATCCGACGCTGAAATCCATTTCCACACAGATGCGTGCATAGGTGGTTCTGGCATATTCCTCTATTTCTGGGCACCTGCAGTAAAATTTCCCAATTGCATTTCCGATGGCTTTTAGCGAGGAGAGATTCCAGAGATGCAAGGGTAGGCTTGGCAATCTCACCCAAACTGGTGTTGAGGTTATCACTACTGTAGAGGGATCGAATGATGGGTTCCATGGCTTCATGAATAGGCCTGATTTTTCCCAAAACCAAGGGCCGGAATCTAGAATACATTGTCTGCTTTCAGGATTTTCAAAATCTACTATAAAGAAACCTCTAGCACAGGGGTAGATATTAATTTCATCAGAAATGATAGGCTTCCATACCTCCGAGATCCAATTGTGGAGTGCTATCAGCCGCGGCCAAAAACCACTGAACCGGCAAATTAGGGCACTTTCGGAGAACTTCAAAGCTTCATCGAGTGAGTCCTAGACCACTTGGATAGTGGGAGCTAGGGCTTCACTCACGATATGGGCAGGAGATTGCCCTCCAGAGGCGGATGAGCCACCAGTTATTTTTGCGAAGCTCGGAGCCATATTTTACTTGCTCGTAGAACCCAGCCGCAGACAAATAAGACAGAAGATAAGATTAGATCTAGATCTGACCGCAGAAAATTAGATTTAGCCGCCTAGATCTAGCCTCAGATCTAAAACCTAGCCGTGAAATAAACTGTAAATGCGAGCAGGCGCCAGATCTATACCGCAGATCTGCACCAGATCTATACCGCAGATTCAATTCAATACCGCAGATCTATACCGAAAGCTAAAGAAAGATCTCTTCCCAATCGTGGGAGAAGGTATTAATTTAATTTAGGATTCTTTTCATCATAAAAAACTATACCGAAAGCCGAGCAAGAATTTGCAGATCTATACCGAAAGCCTAGCAAGAATTTGCCCAGGAATGATATGGTTATCTGAAAAAGGGTAGAGACGGCAGAGCCTTCTTCCATTCTTAATGCTTAATGCTTCTGTTGCCTTCTTCCATTCTTTCAACAATAGATCTGATCAAGAGATATGAAGTTTCGCGCAGCTCCACAATAGATCTGATCAAGAGATATGAAGTAGATCTGATCAAGAGATATGAAGTTTCGCCCAGCTCAACAATAGATCTGATCCAGAGATATGAAGTTTTGCCCAGCTCAGCAAGAGATATGAAGTTCCGCGCAGCTCAACAAAAGATCTGATCAAAAGTTATGAAGTTCGCGCAGCTCAACCGCAGATCTTAGAATATCTAACTATATTTGAAACAATAGATCTGATCAAGAGATATGAAGTTTCGCCCAGCTCAACAATAGATCTGATCAAGAGATATGAAGTTTCGCCCAGCTCAACAAGAGATATGAAGTTCCGCGCAGCTCAACAAAAGATCTGATCAAAAGATATGAAGTTCGCGCAGCTCAACCGCAGATCTGAAGAGATACGAACCTATGAAGTTCGCGCAGCTCAACCGCAGATCTGAAGAGCACGAGGAGTTCCAGACATGCTGTATAGATAAAGGTTATATATATATATATATATATATATATATAACCTTTATCTACTAAAAAAATGTTTAACTATATTAAAAAAATATTAAACAAATATTTATATAATTCATTTTACATTTTTATTATTGTTTGGAGTACATACAACACTTCATGACATTAAAATATTTCAACACATCATGACATTAAAATATTTTATTTAGGCGGCAACTTTGTTGACAAATGTCGGTTGACTTACTATTATTAGTTAAGGAAAACCAAGCCATTTGTAATTATTCATTGGTGATACATAAGGGGACAAACTTTCACCTCTGCCCAGATTTCACCCCTGCCCAGATGCATCTGGTCTTTCGCGATTAAATTGTTTTCTTATGTCGAAAAAAGACCAACTCTTACCCAACAAAAAGCAGAAGCAATTTTAAAACATACTCCAAAGTCATACTACTTTAATTTATTAAATTCACTTTTCTTTAAAACATTTTAATTTTAAATTTAAATACCTTTTTAAAAAAACATTTTTTTAAATGCATTTTAAATGTTTATTTAAAAAATAGTCTTCAATAAATATGTGGCTAATTTTTTATTAAAATTTTCCAAAAAAAAAAAACTTCAAATATATACCTAAATTTTTATTTTATTAAAGTTTTCCAAATATGAAGTTAAATCTTTATTTTTATTGGATTTTTAAATTTTTTGCTCATGATAATAATAATTAGTTTTCTGATTTTTTAATTAGGTTTAAATACAAATATGTTGTATGATTTTATTTTTTTAATTAATATAGATTTATTTTAATTTCAGTTTTTTATTTTTATTGGATTTTTAAATTTTTTGCTCATGATAATAATAATTAGTTTTCTGATTTTTTAATTAGGTTTAAATACAAATATGTTGTATGATTTTATTTTTTTAATTAATATAGATTTATTTTAATTTCAGTTTTTTTTATTATGTTTATGTTGAGGGGGGAGGGGGCGATGAATCTGTATTTCATACCCAATCAAATTTTGCTTAATTAATATTTTTATTTCAAAAGTTATCTTGAACCATTATTTTAGTAATAATGCTTTATGTTATAGATCTATGCATATTCAATAACCATGAGTAGTGCTCAACATAAGAACAGATAAACCATAAAAGATACAACACATAATCAACACATCAACACATAGGGACACCAAATTTTTAGGTGGAAACCCAATTGGGAGAAAACCGTTGTTGTTTTGTCTTCTTCTTATTAGTACTAAGAAATTCTTCTTATATCTTGCACTCACACAAACTTTTACCAGTGCACATACTCTTATTTGTTGGAGGCTACTACCTCCTTTGGTTTCTCCAGCTAGGATTGGAAGGAAGCTCCTACTCCATCATCAAGTTTACCGGCCACCACCTAAAGGAAGCTCCTACTCCCTCATCAAGTTTATTGGCCACCACCAGAAGGAAGCTCCTACTCGCTGATCAAGTTTACCAACTACTACCAGAAGGAAGCTCCTACTCCCTCACTAAAGGTTCCATCCCTCAGTACCTCTATGGACCACGTTTTAGAATCTTTCACACTGGATCCACCTGACTCAAACACAAACCAAAACTTGTAGGCCACATTCCATCCAATTTTCAAACTAAACCCACATCAACCATTATGCTTATTCACTGAATAACTGAATACCAAGATATCAATAACCTGTCACTAATCAAACAAATATACCAAGCCAAATCCTGTCAAATACCAAGTTAAACCCTTTGTTCATCAACATTTTCTATACCACGCCAAATCCTATCATAAGACAATATTCATCTATCATCATCATACTCATTAAGCCATTCAGTAATATTGAAAACCCTCTTTGAAGATCCTTCATAATTCTGCAATTAACTTGAATGCAACCATCATGATATTATTCTCAATCTCAAAACAATATGCAAGATCATCAGGTCTTTCACATAGAAGATCCATAACATCAATATTCGTATAAGTAGCAAACTCATCATCAGAGGTATCTGACAACTCTTGATCTCTGTAACACAGTACAATGTAAACAATCTCAGAGGACAAGCAACTAGGTTACATAAAAGACAAGTAGTAGCAAGTCTTTGTCCTCTGTCCTACATCCTGCATGCAACCTTTCTCATACTCAAAATTTTGTCAAGATCACACATACTTCCCCTTTTGTCATAGATCTCATTAGGATCTCAACCATCTCTTAATACAAAATAATTTCTATGCACAATGATGAAACTGATCATAAACCTTTGTCACAATACTAGTCACAAAACAAGTCCCACAACATTGTCATAAGAATGATGCTATAACAAAAATAACATTATTGTCACCGAAATAACACTGTTATAATAGGAATAACACTATTGTAATAGGAACTTTGTCAACATTATGCCACAATCATTTTTCTACAGACTATTGAGCCATTCATAAGTAGAACACAATGGAAACAATGTAAATTTCGACCATGACTTCAAAGAACAAGTTGCAACACATATTATGTTGATACATGGTTACAAACAACAATAACACAAGGTTAGGGTTTCTGTAAAAATATCAAAGACAGATCCTTGGCCACAAAGCATGTAATAGTCAGCACAAAACTCATCTAGCCCAAACCATACAACTCTCTACCCTATGTAAAATCATGACAAGATATTCACTATGTATGAACCACCGATGTGCACATTTTGGAATAAAATGCTCCAACAAAATATTGATTTCTGCAAAAAGAAATTTTACTTAGTGTAATAACAATTTCTGGACTCAACATAGTTGCATTCATTCAGTAAATAACATGGATTTGCACAACAAATATTTTATGGTGCACTTATTTAGTGAAGGATTAGGATTCAAAGAAATGTTGTGTGAATATCCCTCCAAGAAAAGCTTATTAAACCCCAAATCAATTATGGATCACCTGATCATTTACTACTCTAGCTCTCTGCACAATAACACAAACATACAAAACACCACATATATATGCAATGCACGAGTAGATTCCTACAATAAAATACAATGTGTACATAGATCTATAAAATTTAAATGGTCTATGTCCCAATTATAGTAAGCTCAAATCTACAAGGAAAACAATAGATATCTAAAACACCACTTATCAGTGATAACTACAGGTGGGACTCAACATTTATGAGAAAATTTTAAGTGTGCACAACAACATCTAGTCATATCTTTGATCTAGATATTTCAACGCTGAGATAGATAAACATTTCAATGTAGAGATAGATATAAGGTGCTAAATAAATGCATACAAGAACAATGATCCTCAAGGAGTTGCACATACCCAGAATATGAACACCAAAAACAATGCACCTCCAGTACTTGTGCATGCGTGGTTAAATGCACCTTCAAAACTTTATTCAAAATGAAAGCAAACAATTTTGTGTATCTCCAATATAAACTCAACAATCAAAACTATTCAAACAATTAATCCTTTTGTAACTTAATTCATGACAGCTTCATGAGAAAAAGTGCGCACAAGCAACACGTTCTTCCATGTCGCATACATCATATCTTTGTCCCATAGTTGAAAACTTTCAATTTTAAGTCACACCAAAAAATGCACAGATCGATCATTCCAACATGCTACTTCTAAACAAAACCAAAACAATTGCATGAATTGTTTTTCAGAACCAGTCATTCTCCATCAAAAGCGTTGTCTTATTCTCATCAAATGCTCACTGGTCTAAAGTCAAGACAAACCAAATCGATCTCACCAAGTGCATTATCAAATCCCTTTTGGATTACAAATAAATAGATTTGGAGGGATGTCTCAAAATAGAAAAACCACAGGCATCAACTATTGATGCATTTGAAGGTATTTGACCTTTGGACCAAAGTCTCAACCCTAAATATTATTTTGGTCCAAGAAGATATTTTATGTTTTTATTTACCAACCATCAATGACCAACTCCTTTGGAACATAGCCTCAATGTTTATGTAAATTATTTTCACTTCAACTGTAGATGACCAAGAGATAACCAACTCCATAACCACATTATAAAATATTCTTTTTATGAAAGGGAATTGGACCACTTTGACCAACTCACATTAACCAAATGAATAATAGTGATTAACTATAGCTCCACATAATCACAACTACCACAAAAATATTCTTTACGAGAGAGGATTGGACCATGTTGACCAAATCTCATTAACCAAGTGATTAATTGTAACTCCACACTCCATAGAAGTTGTTGGACGGGCCTGCACCTGTATTGTTCCTGTGAAATCATTAGTGTGAAGACAACTATCTAGGTTGACATCAAGGACAACACATTAGCCATAATGCCAACAATCTACCCCTTTGGAATTGATTCCAACCTCCTGCAAAACACAAAGTCCTTCTCTCCCCCTTTGACATCAAGGGTAAAGGACAAAGACATTCTCAACACTATAAATTTGATCTACTAATGTGAACCAAGGAGTTCAGCTACAAGATATGACTCTAATCAACACCATAACCTCTCATACTGACTGTGCTCCCCTTGAGCATATACTGGACCTTTTAGTGATATACAATGTAAGTGCAAGGCTTTATGAGGAAGATACATGATTGTACATAAGCACATATGACTGATATATACTTCTTGTCTAAGCCTAGCTATCGCCAACCAATGATTCTATGAACCCAAGTTTACATCATTCACCTAAAACAACTATGCTGACATATATGACAAGACATGACTTTAAAAAAGCTTACAATAAATTTCATAAAAAAGAGACTCATCAGCAACATTTGTGCAGTCAAAGAATACCTTCAACATCACAATACCATTAAGTAGAATAGAATTGATCAACAACATATTGAATATCAACCAACATCAATCATGACATAGTGACAACAACACATATATCTTCCAACAGTGAGCAATGCATTAACGAACTAATGTAAGTAGAGTGATGTTTACAACAACAACAATAATAAGGCACCATGAACTCAGCATAAATCAAAACACTTTCGTACTATCCCAAACACCAACAATGAACCATTGGAAGAATAGGAGATTCTCCCCCTGAACTTATGCCAACACTTCATTACCAATCACGCATAGCCCCCTTTGAGATCATGCACCTCTTTCCAACAAATTGGTCCTGTGGACCTGATTGTCATCAAGTTATCATCTATTCCACATCTACTTCTGCGGTCCTTTCAAAAATATGCCGTAGGTATAATAGATTGCAGTGGGAATTAACTTCCCTTACTCTAAATCTGAAGAAGAGGAGATGGACCTCTTATTTATACCCAATTTTTTCTTTAGTAAACATACTTTATCTGCATTTCTGATTCCTTTTGCTATTACCTTCCCAATGTCTTCTTCTATAACTTTGCATCCTAACGAGGTAAATATGACTACATGCCCTTTATCAGTCATTTGACCTACACTCATAATATTTTTCTTTAGTCCATCAACAAACAATACATTAGTTGCTTATATATTTTTAACATCAAGATTTTCTCTACCCTTTCCTAGTACCTTTGTTGGCGCATTGTTTCCAAGAATTACTTTATCACCTTTTGATTTCTTTAGAGAGATAAATTTTCTCTTATTTCCATACATGTGATGAGAGCATCCACTATCTATGTACCACTGATCTTCTTCTTCTATTGCACATAAAGCAAGGCCACACTTCACTTGTTGCTCTCCCCTTTTCTTGAGATGAGAAATACTGATGGATCCATCTTCTTCAGGTCTTTCGATAACAATATTCTTGTCTAGTTTCTTTATTTTAATAGGTTCTACTTGTTGTCTGAGATTTCTAAATGAATTCATTGACCTGGTCCTGCATTCGTTTTCTACATGTCTAAATTTTTACATGTATAACACCTTATATGACCAAAGAAGGGGACAAGAAAATCATAATATTTCTACTATGTGTTACTTTCAGTTTTATATGAACTGCAATCGATAGTTTTATGACCAAATGAATTGCCTGTAAAAAAATACCCTTAAAAGAAACTTGAGTACTAAGGAACCGATGATTTTCCTGGGGAGACATTGTTTTCTCGAGGTCTAAATAATCTTCTTCTGCAATTAGTTGTAATGTGTCCAAAGTTGTGGCTGATAAAACATTCAATATCATTGATCAAAGGAGACAATGGATTGTTATTGCTATTTATGTCAGACTCATTGGGAGCAAATGATTTCCTTTGAAAATTCACTTTTATTGGTTGCTAGTTTAGTTGACTCCTTAGTTCTTTACCATGATTTCCAGAGTTTGCTTTGTTATCCTCAAAATTGCCTACACAATCTTGTGACCTGAATTCTCCCTTGACAGTTTCATGAAAACCAAGGCTTGATTTGATGGAGAGACACCTTTGATTGTTAAGAAGGATATCCAATATCTTGTTACTATCTTGAAATATCAAATGTTTGTCCTTTTATGCTAATTTACCTTCTAATGTGCTTACCTCATCCTCTTTTTCTCTTTTGTCTCTTCCAACCATGTTCTTAACTCAATAAATTCTTCTTTAAGTCCATTTTCTTATCTTTAAATACTTAAAGTAGCTCCTCATTTCGTTTGTTTGACTTTTCTAGATCATATTTGGGAGATATTATATGCGCTTAAATTCCTTAACAATATTGTTTCTTTTCGTTAAGTTGTTCTATTGCTGTTGCAATGGTTACAGATTCTTCATGGTTCCTACTTTCATATTCCTACAACTTAATCTCAAGACTGTCAATCCTTTTCAAAGTGGAAACAAGTTTTCTTCTAAGTTTAAATACTTCCTCTAACCTCCCTTCTTCTGAATCAATCACTCCATTTGATATGGTGAAAAATGTTTCATCGTCACACTCATCTTTTGATAGAATACAATTTCCTTCATATTCATTTAATGTTTCAAAAATGGGATTACATGTCGGTTTACTTGATGAATAGACTAGTTTTACCTTTCCTTCATGGATTGCTTGCATATTATCCCATACCTCCTTTGTGGTTTCATAGTGCATAATTTTCTCATATTCAGACCAAGATAGGCCACCTTACATTGCATTTAATGCTTGATCGTTATTTAGCAATTCTTGACATGAAGGGGGAGTTTTAGTGCAACCATTAAAAACTGAATGCCAAACATTAGATCCAAGGCCCATTAATCTAGACTTTATCCTTTCTTTCCAATCCTGATAATTAGGATCATTAAGTTTGAGCATACCTTTATTATACATAGTTTCTAACTTGGCTTGTTCCACTACTTATTGTCATTGATCAATAGTCACAAATACTACTACTACATGTGATCACAGTTGTCCTGAACTAACTTCTTCCTCTGTGTTCCCTACTTGATCTTGTGCTTCCTTCCCATGATCCCCCATCTACTCTCAAGCTATTAAGCATTACTGGAGAGACCTGATCTGATACCACTTGTTAGAAATATTAAAGGGGGGGTGAATCAATATTTCATGCCCAATCAATTTTTTCTTAATTAATGTTTTTATTTCAAAAGTTATATTGGACCATTGTTTTAGTAGCAACGCATTATGTTATAGATATATGCATATTTAGTAACCATGAGTAGTGTTCAACATAAGAGAAGATAAACCATAAAATATACAACTCATAATCAACACATCAACACATAGGGACACTAAATTTTTAGATGGAAACCCAATTGGGAGAAAACCGCCATTGTTTTGTTGTGTCTTATTATTATTATTATTATTAAGAAATTCTTCTTACATATTGCACTGGCGCAAACTCTTACTAGAGCATAGGATCCTCCTTGCTGGAGGTTACTACCTCCTTTTGTTTCTCTAGCTACGACTAGAGGGAAACTCCTACTACCTAATCAAGTTTACTGGCCACCATCGAAAGGAAGCTCCTACTACCTCATCAAGTTTACTGGCCACCATTGAAAGGAAGCTCCTATTCCCTAATAAAGTTTATCAGCTACTACCGGAAGGAATCTCCTACTACCTCATTGAATGCTCTAACCCTCAGTACCTATGTGTACCAGGTTTTAGATTCTTTCACACTGGATCCACCTGACTCAAACACTGGATCCAATTTTCAAACTAGACCCACATAAACCATTATGCTCATTCACTAAATAAATAAATACCAAGATAGAAATAACCTCTCACTAATCAAACAAATATACCAAGCCAAATCCTGTTAAAAATCAACTCTCATCTATAATCATCATACTCATCAAGCCATTCAACAATATAAAAAACCCTCTCTGGAGATCCCTCATAATTTTGCAATTAACTTGCATGCAACCATCATTATACTATTCTCAATCTCAAAACAATATGTAACATCATCAAGTCTTTCACAAAAAAGATCCATAATATTAGTATTCATATAAGTAGCAAACGCATCATCAAAGGTATCATACAACTCTCAATCTCTGTAACAAAGTACAATGAAAACAATCTCAGAGGACAAACAATGGGGTTACAGAAAAGATAAACAACAACATTATAAGTCTATGTCCTCTATCTTGCATCCTCCGTACAACCTTTTTCGTACTCAATATTCTATCACAATAACATATACTTCCATCCTTATGTCATAGATCTCATTAGGATCTCAACCATCTTTGAATACAAACTAATCTTTGTGCACAATGATGACATTGATCATAAACCTCTCTCACAATACCAGTCATAAAACAAGTCACACAATTATGTCACGGAAATAATATTTCTCTAACAAAAATAACATTGTTGTCACAGGAATAATACTGCTATAAAAGGAATAACACTGATGTAACAGGAACTTTGTCAACACTTTGCCTCAATCATTTTTTTGTGGACTATCAATCCATTCACAACCAAAACATGATGGAAACAATGTAAATTTTGACCATAAATTTAAAGAAAAAGGTATAGCAGAGATTAGGTTGATACACAATTGCAAGCAACAACAATATAAGATTAGGGTTCTTGCAAAAATTCTTCCTATAAAAATATCAAAGACATATCCTTGGTCACAAAGCATGTAATAGTAAGCACGCAACTCATCTAGTCCAAACCATACAACTTTATGCCATGTGTAAACTCATGACAAGATATTCAGTATGTATGAATCAGTTTGCACATTTTGGAATAAAAAGCTCTAGCAAAATATTGATTTCCGCAAAAAGAAATTTTACTTAGTGTAATCACAAATTCTGGACTCAACATAGTTGCATTCATTCAATAAATAACATGGATTTGCACAATAAATGTTTTATGGTGCACTCTTTTAGTGAAGGATTCGGATTCAGCCAAATTTTGTGTGTGTATCCCTCCAAGAAAAGCTTATTAAATCCCAAATTGATTTTGGATCATCAGATCATTTGCTACTCTAGCTCTCTGTGTAATAACACAACATAAAAAAACCACTTATCTATGCAGTGCGTTATTTCAATTGACGAGTAGATTATTGCAAGAAAATACAATATGTACATAGATTTATAAAATTTAAATGGTCTCTATCCCAATTAAAGTGCGCTAATTTCTACAAGGAAAACAATAGATCTCTAAAACACCACTTATTAGTGACATCTACAAGTGGGCCTCAACATTTCTGAGAAAATTTTAAGTGCGCACAACAACATCGAGTCATATCTTCGATCCAGATATTTCAAAGTTGGGATAGATAGACATTTCAATTCAGGAATAGATATAAGGTGCTAAATAAATGCATACAAGAACAACAATCCTCTAGGAGTTGTGCATACACAGAATATGAACACCAAAAACAACACACCTCCAGCACTTGCGCATACCCAGTTCAACACACTTTCAAATAACTAAACATAAAAAAACCACTTATCCATGCAGTGCGTAGATTACTGCAAGAAAATATAATATGTACATAGATCTATAAAATTTAAATGGTCTCTATCCAATTAAAGTGCGCTAATTTCTGCAAGGAAAACAATAGATCTCTAAAACACCACTTATTAGTGACATCTACAAGTGGGCCTCAACATTTCTGAAAAAATTTTAAGTGCGCACAACAACATCGAGTCATATCTTCGATCCATATATTTCAAAGTTGGGATAGATAGAAATTTCAATGCAGGAATAGATATAAGGTGCTAAATAAATGCATACAAGAACAACAATCCTCTAGGAGTTGTGCATACACAGAATATGAACACCAAAAACAACACACCTCCAGCACTTGCGCATACCCAGTTCAACACACCTTCATAACTTGATTCAAAATGAAATCACACAATTATGTGTATCTTTAATATAAAGGTAGCAATCGAAACTATTCAAACAATTAATCCCTTTGTAATACAATTCGTGACAACTTCATGAGAAAAAGTGCACACAAGCAATGTGTTCTTCCCAAATTGCATATATCATATCTTCGTCCCATCATTGAAAACTATTGGTGCCAAGTCACACCAAAAGACACACAGATCGATCATTTCAACACACTACTTCTAAAACAAAACCAAAGAAATTGCATGAATTGATTGGCATAACTAGTCGTTCCCCATCAAATGTGTTGTCTTCTTCTCATCAAATATGCACTAGGATAAATCCAAGACAAACCATATCAATCTGAGCAAATGTGTTATCAAAGCCCTTTTGGATTACAAATTTATAGATTTGGAGGGATGTCTAAAACTAGAAAAACCAAGGGCATAAACTGCTGCTACGTTTGAAGGTATTTGACCTTTCGACCGAAGTCTCAACATTAAATATTTTATTTGGTCCAAGAAGTTTTTTTCTGTTTTTATTTACCGATTGTCAATGAGCAACTCCTTTGGAACATAGCCTCAATGTTTGTGTAAATTATTTTTCACTTCAATCGTCAATGAGCAAGAGAGAACCAATTCCATAACCACATTATAAAATATTCTTTTATGAAAGGGAATTGAACCACTTTGACCAACTTGTGTTAACCAAATGAATAATAGTGATTAATTGTAACCCCACATAATCACAACTACCACAAAAATATTCTTTATGAAAGGGGATTGGACCACATTGACCAAATCTCATTAACCAAGTGATAAATTGTAATGCCACACTCCACAAAGATATAGTTGTTGGACGAGTTTTCACCTGTACTATTCCTTTGAAATCATTAGTGTGATGACAACTATCTAGGTTGACATCAAGGAAAACACATTAGCCATAATGCGAACAGTTCATATTGAAATATGTTATACAAAAGTTTTTAAATTTTTAATTTAATTAATATAGATTTATTTTATTAATCTATTAGGATACAAAAAGAAAAGATTCATTTTAATTTTGAATATACTCAGAGTTGAAAGAGATCAAATGTCTTAGAATGCAAAACTTGTAAAAAGTTTGTAGTAAAATAAATTTGATTCAATCCAAAATTAAGACATATCTATATTCATTCTTAATAATACTAGCCTAGATCCATCTTAACTTTGGATCTACCAACGGCCGAGAGGGATCAAATCTCTTGAGATGCAAAGAGATTTGATCCTTCTTGGTGCTTGGTAGATCCAGATTTAACATAGATCTAGACTAGTTTAATTCCCCCCTTTAAATAGGTTATATTCCACATGAATACCATGGAAGTTCAAAAACCACCGATAACTTGACCAAGTCAAGTTTACCTTAACTACCCAACAAAAATTAATAAAAATAAAAATAATAACCTAGAATTTTTATTTTAGCATAATATTATTTTTATTTTTATTTTATTTTATTTTAACCGAGTTAATTATTTACATGATAGTACATTGCATTACAACATCTCTACCATACTACGTTGGAGAGCACCTCTCAGCGTAATTATTTATATTTATATAAATTTCACATCTTTATATATAGAAATTTTCTTATTTTTAATTCTATTAAAATTTGGTTTTATATATATAGACACACACACACACACACACTTGGCATGTTTTATAATTTTATAATTTAATTGTAATATGAAAGGTATAGAGTTGATTTTAAATATATAGCACTTAGACAAAGATTTTATTGTAAGTATTAAGTGCCATTACAACATCTCCTTCATACTTTGTTGTAGAGCGCTTGTTGGCGCAAAAAACCATATTACACTATAACAAATTGAATTGAATTGATTCAATTGTAAGGGATTTTCTCCTTAGCTATGGTTTTGATTTAGATAGAGCCCATAACATTTCTCAACCATTTATGGCCAAGCCATCTAATCTTGAGTTTTCCCTTGAAATCCTTGAATTTGAAGTCATATAGTAATGCCTAGTCTCCTCCCTTGAAATTTCCAGGTTTGATGCACATGCATGCCATATTTTTCTTTGTAGTTGGATTATCTCTATGTGGAAGAGAGATTTCATTATATTTTCATCTTATGCATTAAGTTTTTCTTTTCTCCTCCTATGCATCTGATAATTCCATGCCCATCTTGGAAGTTGTCCTTAGGGTGCCAAACTCAAACTCAATGGGAACATGGATTTCTTGCCATGGAATAATTCATAGGAGGTGAACCGCATGGTAGTTTTACATGTAGTGTTGTCTACCCATGTTATTTGTGTGATCTTATTAGTCCAATCCTCTTTGTTCATGATAATTTTTTTTGCAATTATGTTCTCCACCTTCCTGTTAGTTACTTCAACTTGTCAATTTCCTTGTTGATGGTAAGGAGTGGACTTCCTATAATGGATCTAGTGTTTCTCCATGATCTGTTAAATGAGGTTTGAGGTGAATTGAGTGCCTTGGTCAATAACTAATTCCCTTGGAGATATAAATTTGTAGAAAATGTTCTCTTTGAAAAAAATATTTGCCTTCTATTCTATGGCCACTTTAACTACCTTAGCCTTAGCCCATTTGGTCAAGTAACCTATGTCAACTAAGATATATCTATTTTTCCTCGAAGGATAGTCTATAGGTCCTACAATGTCCATATTCCAACTATCAAAAGGTTCTAATGGCACTTGTGGTTGTAATGACATCTCACCTCTCTCAGTAGGTCTCCCTATCCTCTGACATTCATTATAGTGAAAAGTATAATTGTATGCATCACTGTGTAGGGAGGCCAAAAGTATCCATCCAAAAATATTTTGTAAAGTATCTTGTTCATTGCATAGTGTCCTCCACATGGTTCATTATGAAGTGCATAGATGATATCATGCACTTCATCCTTCCTCGCACACCTTCTTAAGATCTCCTTTAGTCCAAGCTTGAATAGTCAGGGCCTACAATCCAAGTGTAAGCCGCACTTTGCCTAAGAATTTGCACCTTTCCATGTAGGAAAAATGTGGAAAGAGCCTCCCTATTATCATATAATTGGATATGTTAGCAAACTAGGGGGTATGTATTGGGATACTAAATATGTGTTCATCTGGTAATTGATGAACAATCATCTCTGTATTTTTAGGATTTGTTAGTCTTGACAAAACATATGCAACAATATCTTGGCTTCCTAAGTTATGAATTATAATGAGATCAAATTGTTGTAATAATAGAATCCATCTAATATTTTTGTCATTAATATCAAGTTTGTTCATGAGGCATTTAATGGTAGCATCATCTATGTGTACGAATACCTAGTAAGCAATAACATAATGCTTGAGTTTGTTAATAGCATAAACTATTGTAACGAGTTTTCTTAATTACTATGTAGTTTAATTCTGCATTGGTCAATTTTTTTCTAATGAAATAAATTGCATAAGGTAGTTTATTCTCATTTTGTCCCACAACTGCTCTTATTGTTTTATCTAAGGCATTAGTATATATGGATATGGAAAGGAAGATTCCAATTGGGGCCTTGAAGAATGGGTGTTGATGTGGGTTTCCATTTTACATAATCAAAAGCTTTTGGCATTATAGGGTCCAACAAATTCTATGTCCATGGTTAATAGTGAAAACAAAAGAGAGGGAAATTTGTTGAAATATTTGATACATATCCTATAGTAACCTACATGGCAAAGGAAACTTCTCACACCTTTTTGTGTATGAGGAATGGGAAGATGTTTTATTATGTTTACTTTATATGGGTCTACTTCAATTACCATAGAAGACAGATGATGTTCTAGGACAACTCCTTCATCCATAAGAAAATGGTATTATCGTGACTAAGGGAGAGGTTCGTTTCTTCACATCTTTGAAGAATTTTATCAAGAATGGACAAGGCTTCCTAGAAGGAATTACCATAAGGTCTGAATTCATGCACATAGATTTCCATAGTGTCATGGATATGGAATGTGGTAGGAGCATTGCATAGAACAAAAGGAAGAAACACGTACGAAAAGGTTCCCTAGGGAATAGTGAAGATAGTTTTATATCAGCATTCCAAACATGGTTGTATCCACTACATCCATCCAACTTTGAGAAGTATTTCTTTCCTACTAATATATCTAGGGCTTGGTTAATGAATGGGAAGGGAAAATGATCCTTCCAAGTGGATATGTTAAGTTCTCTGCAATATACACATAGTCTCAATTTACCATTATTCTCCGGGATAATAGCTAAGGGTGAGAACCACTCACTATCAAATATTAGGTAGATGAACCCAACATTCAAGAGTGTTTTTTGTTCCTCTTTTACAATATCTTTTACTGTAGGGTTCATCCTTCTTTGAGGTTGTCTAATAGGTTTTCAATCTTCTTTGACGTAAATGTGGTAGGTAAAGATGGAGGGATGGATGCCTTGGATCTCCTTATATTCCCATGCAAATGTTGTAACTTGATTTTTCAAGACAAACAACAATTTATGCTCTTGATTTGCAACAAGTTTTGTGTCGATTTTCAAGATATTAGAGGGGAAAATTGCCATGGTTTTGGTAGTAGGTTTCTCAGATTCTATTGTGAATACTTTTTCCATAACTCCTTTTTGATCAACAGAGAATTCAAGTTGTTTTTCATCATTTAGGCCACTTAATTGCACAACAACAGAATTTTGATTTTATAGAAACTTAGAAATGAAGGTGTCTTCATTGACCTGCATATTGGTTAAATCTTTTCTAATTATGCAAATGTAATAGGTGGAGGTATAAATATGATATTTTTCTTCTTTGCCCACCCATATTGGAAATTTTGCTTAAATAAAGTACTAAGCAAGATGGTAAAGTACAAGTTTCTTTTAGAACTAGCCATTGGTGATAGTCATGTTGCCTGCTCTAAAGATTATGTAAGAATCTATTGTTGGTAGACAAGCCCTTCCCAAAATGAGTAGATACCCGTTGAATTAGGTTTTTGGTTGAAGTAGTGAAAATTCTCCAAGGAATCAATGGAAACCACAACATCTTCGAACATTCCTTCAAGCTTCACTGTTGACCTATTACCAAGTTGAAGTATTGTGGTAGTTTGCTTTACTAGATCTTAACGGTTCAAATTAAACATTGTCTCTTTGGTCATGAAATTGGTTGCAACACCTAAATCAAACAAGATTTTTTGGAATCGGATTTGGTTGTGGACACCTACTATAGGGTTTCTTGCATAAAAATACTTATGAACAATTAATCTCCCAAGCACAAATTATGTTATTTTTCCTATGAAATTTATGGTACGAGTATATTTCTTCTTTCTCCTAGGATTTTTGAGGAATTCCTCTTTAATGTAATTGTTCAATATGGGAACATCTGAAATCCCAATCGAAATCGATATTGGTTCATTAACTTTTTAGAAGTGTTTGCATGTATTTAAAATCACCTTTAAAAAGAGCTTAATTTAACTGACATAGGAAACTTGAAAGGAAAAATACAGCAAATAAACATTAACAACAAACCACACAAGAGAAATTGACACCAACACGTTGATAACAGAGTTTTGCTATCTTCAATCCTACATCTTTGGGCCCGGTCTTCAGTGGGGAAGCCTCTTTATTTAAAATGCTCAAAACATTTGTGCATCAAAATTTAAGCTCCAACTCGTCAAAATAATGCCACCAGTTTGTTCAGAAGGCCTCAAAACCCTTGTTAGGCTCTTCTTGCACTCAAAAGGTCTCCAAATGGCCTCAAAAAGCCAAAAAATACTCGTTGTTGCAACTTAAAAGGACTTGGCACTGTAAACCATACAAAAAATCAACCTATGGCCCAATGGTTGGGCACGTTGGTTATAAAGCCCCTGGTCAGGGGTTTGACCCACAAATCTAGCACTTTCAATAATTTTTTAATAACATACTGATCCAGATTTAAACAGGAATGCAACAAACTACAGAGATAACCATAAACACAGAGATGCAGTGGAAATAATACTTCATTTCATTAATGTAAAATACTAAAATATGCTTACAAACAACAATGGAAATAAACCAACTAGGGCGATGGTAGCTTATCTCTGAGAAGAGATGTGGTGGCTACATGCCTCTGAACTGTGTTACAATGAGGCTCGAAGGCCTATTTATTATTGAGAAATAATGGAAAACCCTAAACATCCAAAAACCTAACCCTAGAAGATGAAACGCCAAACTGTGGGCCTTGTTTGGGTAAATTGGTACATCAACTTCCCGAGGTCATAACTTTGGCATACGATCTCTGTTTGACGCGCACAATATCTCGTTAGAAAGATCTATCTGAGAACTACAACTTTGGGAAGAGAAATATGGTCCATGTACCCATGTTGATCACAGTTTTCCCAAAAAAACGTCGTTTAGGTCCTCAAAACAACTCCAGAAGTTCAAGACCCGAAAAACTGCTAAAAATAGTAAATTGTGCTACAATTAAGGAAACTGAAAAAACTGAAAGAAACAATGGTGGGGGTCCAAGTGGACTTGGCAAGTGGCCACCAATATCCACTTGGATCACATACAACAGGAGGTTATATTAAATATATGGCATATAATAATTTTTTTAAAGGTTATGGTGGTGGGGTCAACGAACCTGGCACCCCACACCATACCACATACAACGTATAACATAGCGCAGAGGTTAAAATGGTTAATATGTGCACACTCCATACTATGTCACCTCTAAAATAAGTTGACTCCCACTATCAAACAATATCGTGGGGATATGGCGGAGTCGCTAGATATGACGAGTTCCTACCACATCCCTTCCCCCCATATGTGGTGCCAATAAAATTAAATAGAACACGTGTTCTATGTAACACTAGTAGTCCAGTGCCAAGTCATGTGAACTATGGCCAACAGGTTCGGGGTTCGATCCCCATTAAGCACACTCAATAAATTTTGGTCAACACCACAGGGCCACGTGGCCTCCTTGGATTAGGCCACGTGTCGCCCTCTAATTGGGTCATGTTGTACCAATCCATTGGTACACATTCCACCAACCATATAGTGACACTTGTCAACCTCTGGAAGCACCACATGTTGGCTGACACTGTGAGCCTAGAACCTTAGCCGTTAGAACCATGAGTTGACCGTTAACTGCTGGAACCCTTAGTGTTGAATTTGACTTTGACATGTTTACCTTTGAATTTTTGCCTTGTGTTGGGCATGGAATCCCCCCACAGCATGTTTTGGGGCTCAAAGCCCATGTTTTGGTCAAATGTATTGTAAAGACTCCATGAATTACGGGTGCGGAGAGCGAAGTATAGGATGAGTCATAGGATTGTTCGCCTTAAGTATTGTAAAGTAATGTAATGTCATGTCGGCCTACCTTATATAAATAGAGTGAGGCTCTAAGTTGTAAAGAAATTGAATTGGAGAGATAGATGAGTACGCATGGTTCGAGAATAGAGTAAGAGTCTAAGTGTATTGGGTCGTAGTAGTAGGAAGAGGTTCTGCAGCTGAGTGCGCAGAGGCCTAGTAGAGTCCGCAGCTGAGTGCGCAGAGACCTAGTAGAGTCCGCAGCTGAGTGCGCAGAGGCCTAGTAGAGTCCGCAGCTGAGTGCATAGGGCAGTGTCGAGTCTATAATCTTGATCAAAGAATAATAAAGAGAAGTTGATTTCAATTTCTGTGTATTTGCTTGTGTATTGCCTTCTTTACATTTATATTGTTTTGTTTATCACACGCACTGATATGATTGCTGGATATGCTGTTAATTATCACTATTCTTACACAAATAAGTTGAGTAATCAGGTAATAACAAATTAAATAGCAAGGAACTTGGGTATAATATGGGTCGCGCCCATAGTAGGGTTGCGCAGAAGCAGCATCACAGGTTGCAAAGGACTAACAGGTGCACGTAGCGACATGCGCGCAGGGTCAAACCGCAGACCTCCAGAAGCTCATCAGACATCCCCAGGGTGCGGAAACCTGGTTCTAGCACCCTCCCATACTACTTCGGGTGAGACCTCAGTTTGTGCTCTGTTTTGGGAAGTTTTAGTGTCTATGGATAAACGCTTAAACCCCTAGACTAGTAGCTAAGTCTAGAACAACAGTGCAAAGCATTCTCTACTTTTTCTATGACCAATAGATTAAATAAGAGGTAAAGAAGCCTACCTGAAGCTTTCGCTTACTCCTTATCTCCCTTGACCAATTATGTCGCTCCTTTCCATACTTAATCCGCTTGAAGAGTACCTGCACACAGACAGAAGACAAAAACCGATCAAAGCATATGATAATGATCTATTTATTAAACATAGCATGGAATCAAGTACATAGTACACATATGAAAGCATCAATGAATAACACAAGCATATGGAAAAAGCTTTGAACACTTTATTAGTAAAAGGAAGAGTTACAACCCAATTTGCTTGATTCAGCATCACTCCTCCAGTTCAATCCCATCCTCTCCTCATAACAAGAAAGACATTTTGACATCATTACAATACTTGAAATCAACTCAAGTCTCATACTAAGAACCATCTCCTTATAACTCAATGATTTCCAACCCCTGATCACTTAGATGAGTGGTGTTTTTATAGGTGAATGAAGGAAGTTATGCCATAAATGATGACAATGAATGCCCTCCCCAACTTAGGATTTAGTTCCATGGAAGAAGGGATAAATGGATTGATGTTCCTTAACTCCCTACCTCATCCAAATTCAAGCTCAAAGGAGTAGATAAACTTGGGAAACTTCTAGATGCATCCAATGGATAAGAATATTCCCAAACCCCAATGCAATTTCGCTCAAATTCGCCCAGCACAGGCCAAAAAAGGCTCAAGTGCACTGCATAGCACCCTAGCAGTGTACTGGACTACACTGCAGTGCACCCTAATGAAGGCCTACCTGCGTTGATCTTCTTAGAGGCAGTTTTTGGATGATTTTAGTCATGGAACCTCTTGGGAAGCTAGGCATTCTGATGGTTGACTTCTTTAGGGCATGTAACAATTGGATTAGGGTTTGATAGGCCCTAATAGTACTAATATGTAAGTTGGGGTTGATGTGCCCAAATGGATTTGTAACAGTTGCCCCCTAAAGCATGAAGTTGTAAATATGTATGTTGAGTGAAATGCTTTATCATGTGGAGAGGAGGTTTCGAAGCGGAAGGTGACCTGCATCAATTACAATACATATATCATGATAATTTGATTTTTTCTCATGAACTTGCTGAGGGAAGGCATACCCATGCTCAACTTATAAACTTTCATTACATGTACAAATATAGTCATCTACAGATATAGACTCATGAATGGATGACCATGAATGTAAGGCAATTGTACATCTGATTTAGTACTCCTGAAAATATCGCAGCCTAGATGGATGAAACTAGATCCGGGGTCTTCAATCTCATTCAATCTTTCGCTCAAGTACAAGTCTAACCATGTGAATAGATGATCTGAAGTCGAACATGGGAAGACATCGTCTGATTACTAGCCAATGATGTAAGCCATTAACAGATGCGAGAGGAATCACCAATAATGATAATGACCCTCAAGTTACTATAGTACATTTCACGTGGTGTGACTAAATGATTTGATGTTGAACACCATACAAAATCTTTCGGTTGAAGGCCAATGATGTCAACCTATCGCTGGAAGCAAGAAACCTGCCATTAATGTATGCAAGCCTCAAGGTACTGAAGGGGTATTTCTAAGTCAACTTCTTGGATAATGTGCTAATGTCGACAAGAAGCGACTCATCACAGGAGGGCCTTGATGTGTCCCACATCAATGACACAAAATGAGGTAAATGATTTTGGAGATGAAAAATCAACTGACAACAGAAGGTTCAGGAATGGTAGTCACGAAAATGAAGGTTTATGGTATTGCAAAGGATGAAGTTTGAACTGAATGACTTCTCTTGAACATGTTGGCGACACTAAGATGAATTGGTAGCATTGACCCAAAACAAAGTAATGGATGGTATGATAAACCAACGGTCTGATAACCATTAAGATGAATGACCCAACCCACATAGCCATGGTGATGAAGTGAAAGTGTCATGTTCAAGAGTGACTTGCTACCATAAATCGCTTTCCCCTTTTTCCAATTTTCCCTAGTCATTGTTGACTAGTACCTCTTTATTTCTAATTAAGATTGAGGAGGATAACATATGCTTGTTTTATAATTTCACCCTTCGGGTGAATCCATCACTATTTGATGTTTTAACGAGTCTAGCGAAGGTGAAACTCGGTCTTGTCTAGATGGACAAGTTTGTCGCTATTTGATGTTTTTAACGAGTTTAACGACAAATATAACTCAGTCCTTTTCATGTTTAGAGAGTTTGAAAAGGGACGAAAAGAAAACTCCACAAGTTCTTTTTCGTAAAATAATCTCTCAAGTCTGAAAAAATGTAAAATAATACAAGAGAGATATCGTTTCCAATCCGTTAACGAGCTGGAAAGGACAAGTGCTCGACAATCTTTTCATATTTAGAGAGTCTGAAAAGAGCTTAAAGAGGACTCTATTTTGAGGAACGAGTGGTGTCTAGGGTAGCAACTGGTTCCGGTGATGTTGGAACTTCTCAAAACATGTTGATTTATGTGAAGGGGCTGGCTAACAAGACCACTCATTGCAACTATTCCTCAAAAAGGGTAAAACAACCAAGTGAAAGTGTATGGTTGGCCAAAGGGATGGTGGCGATGGGATGAAAACAACCAAGGCCCATCTGACGAAAGAGGCTGATAGAATGGAAATCACGAGGGTTAAACTGGAAATGAGTTCATTTTTACACAAGCTTGAACCATAGGGAACTATGCTTGGATTCAGTTTCATGTTTACACAAGCTTGAAACAAAAGACTACGCTTGGATTCAGTTTCATGTTTACACAAGCTTGAAACAAAAAACTATGTTTGAGATTAGTTTACATGCCCCCAACATGATGAAAGGGAGAGTCTTTTGTAACCAGATGGAAGTCACTGCGGTGAAGCAGGACGGTTATCCAACACCTTTTGGGCTTCATCCAGATAGGGACAAAGGTGAATGGGGTGATTCCCTTCACATAACTTACATGGAAACATAACTTTACCACAAGGTGCATGCCCCCCAAGCTTCATTACATTCACCTATGTAAACTACTCATGGCTATCAAGTGGATGGAATGAAGGTTCTTTTACGAGATCAAGTGAAAGACTCGACTGGGATTTTACGAGATCTAATCAAAGACTCGACTTGGAACTTGGGACCTTGTTTCATTTTTTAATGAGCTTGACACAAGACAAGGAACTCTGCTTGGAATCCTTGCTTCATTTTTTAACGAGGTTGACACAAGACAAGGAACTATGCTCATATCCCTTATTTCATTTTTTAACGAGGTTAACACAAGACTAGGAACTATCCTCATACCCTTTGTTTCATTTTTTAATGAGGTTGACACAAGACAAGGAACTATCCTCATACCCTTTGTTTCATTTTTTAATGAGGTTGACACAAGACAAGGAACTATCCTCATACCCTTTGTTTCATTTTTTAATGAGGTTGACACAAGACAAGGAACTATCCTCATACCCTTTGTTTCATTTTTTAACAAGGTTGAGACAAGACAAGGAACTATCCTCATAGGAGTTGTTTCATTTTTTAACAAGGTTGACACAGTAAAAGAACTATGCTCATACCTGATCACAACCCATAAGAGGTAATAAAGGAGAGATCTGGTTCCAATGCCCCCAGTACATGATGTACAACATCATTGAATTGATCATCAGTTGATGTAGGTATGGAACGGGTTTCCACATAATTAACCTGTGGCGGGCAAGATACCATTGGTACAAATGGACCATTTAGGGAATATGGTTGACTAGGAGCCATATTTGGATCGAGAAATGAAAGCTGGTCAACGGTGACAATTCTGCCTTCATGCGGGAAACAAATCACTCGAAAGAGTGTTGAAACAATAGCCCCCATGTCATAAACATAGTCGCGCCCAAGAAGTAAATTATAATCTAAAGGGCCTAGGACTACCATCACATTCAGATACACGATTTTCCTCCAAAAGTAATAGGTAATTGAGGAAGGATCCCTAATGGTTGACTGGTTCCTCTGTTAAAACCCAACAGATTCTATGTAACAGGCACAAGCGGTGGCAAACCAAGCACTTGCCAATCAATTGAGGAAATGATACTCATTGATGCACCTTCATCTATACTGGTGCCAGATACAATCATGTTACAAACGTGTACTATGGTCTAGAAAGGCACATAAGAAGGAAGGCAGAATCCTGCCAATTGATTCCAATCAAAGGAAGTGAGTAGACTACTTGGAAGGGGTATTGTAGAAACGAGAGAATTAACCCCTTGAGTTATGAGAATGGGAGGATTTTCCTCCTGTCTTGATGGAACAAGAGGACTGCCCCCGAGCTCATTAGAATCTGAAGAAACAAAAAGAACTTGAGTGGTATCATATTCACTCTCTTCGAGAAAGGTACGATTAGCTGAAGGTGGAATTGGGTCAACTGTTACCTCGACCTGTTGATTTGGGTCGGGCATAGACTCATAAGATTCACTTTCAGAGAGAGTGGGTTTGACCGACGGTTGATTTTGGTTAGTCGATTCATCAACTAGTGATGGATTTAGGGAGAATTTCCTGTAACCAGATGGAAGTCGCTACGGTGAAGCAGGACGATTATCCAACACTTTTTTGGCTTCATCCAGATAGGGACAAAGGTGAATGGGGTGATTCCCCTCACATAACCTACAGGGAAACTTAACTTTACCCTTCTTTCCATGCACTTTACTACCACTAGTTGATGGTGTGTCACCAACATGATCTGGAGAAGTTGATGACACAGGATGATATGAACGGGAAGACCATTCTTCTAAGATCTGAGGAATATCAGGACAATTTCGAAGAAGATGGTCTCCAGTACAAAGCACACTTTGTGAGGCTTGATGGACGATTTCTCATCAGATGTTGCATTCAAAGCAATGGTTGCTTGGTTGGCCCTCTGCTGAATTTGCTTCTTCTTCTTCTTCCCTTTCTTCTTCTTCTTAGCCACCTGGTTACTAGTACCAATACTTTCACCAGGCGAAGAGGAAGAAGGGGAAGAAGAAATAACCGAGGAAGAAGGCAAAGGGTCAACTTTAGGATCAATTGGAGGTTGATTTTGTCCAGTTGGAGGAGTACTCGATTGCGGAGAAATCACGACATTTTGAACCAAGGAGGTTGAAAACAACCATACTGTCAAGCCAATGGTAAATCCCAGAAGGGACAATGTTGCCATATATGGAGCACCAATATTTCCAAAAGAAGGAAAAGGACTAGGATTCCCATCAAAAGGAATTCCTTGATCGGTGGACTCCGGATTTGTTGCCATTTGTTTCAACCTAAGATCAACTAAGGAGCGAGCGTGGATGATGTTATCTGCGGTCAATTAAATTTATTTTAATCAAAGTAACATAACAAAACAAAAGAGGGATAATCTAGGCAAAAGGTTTACCAAGCAACTGTGAACTGCAGAATACCTCCTGGTGAACCAAGAAGTACGGGTAGGCAATCTCCTCGAATGCTGTGTTCGGTGTATCACAGTGTACAAGGCGGCTGACTCGGTTACCTAAGGATGGATAGCAACCTAGTGTTGTCCTCCCATATATACTCGAAAGTACGTGGAGGCCCAATCTGTATAAGCGTTGTCTAATGCAAAACTGCACAGTGAGAGCATTCCCATATACTTTACGTACTGTAACATTGCCCTATATACCCGAAGGTACGTGGACAAGCTACGATATACTCATGTACGTGGAATGAGGTATCACACTCGGAATGTATTGCAAACAAGTTAGCGATAACTACTTTGTTTTACGATGCCGGAACACGTCTCTAGCCTAGACCTCTAAATGTTTTTCGTTAGGTGACAATGCTCCATTAGGTAAATTCAGATAAATTTTAAGTTTACCTTCTTTAGAATTTGCCTCTCAAGGTTCACCATGTGATGTATGTTTGCAATTCCTAAAATGCAACTAATATGATAAGCATTTTTTCCATTCAATTTAACAATGAAAATCCTTAGCTAGTAGGGATAGAGCAATCATATTTCTTTAACAAAGAGCAAAGAGCATGTTATCACCCAAAAATTCTCAAAACATCATTGTGTCAACTCTGCTTTTGTTCATGATTTCAAGGAGGTCTAAAAGTCATTTTAGTCTTGATAAAAGGGTAAGTGATAGGGTTTGAAGTCTTAAAATGTCATCTTTCATTTCCAAATAAAGTCCTTTAGGTTCACTTCATGGTCAAATAGGTCACATTTTGCATTAAGTTTAGGGTTAATTTTTTGCAATCATATAGGAATTTTCAGTTTCGTAGCGCAGTTAGTTCAAAAAAGGTGATTTATGCTACGAAAACAAGCTAATTTTGTAGCGCACTATGAGGCAAAAACCCTGTTTTTCTGTTTTTAGTAGTCAACTTCCAAGGGGGTTCCTGAGCAATTGAAAACTAATTTTTGAAAACTAAAAGAGGGTTTTCTTATAAACATTCTTATCTACAAAAACCTCCTCCATTTTTGTAACAGATATCAGGGATCAAGAGATAGGAGCTCAGGAGTGCAACCTTCTTTTAAAAAAAAACAAAGCGTTATTTTTATTGGTTGATGAAGTGGTTGTTGCTTTCCACTCCCTTATTTTGTCACCTTTCTCTCCACATTCGAATATAATTCCTTAAAAAAGTTACCTAAGCTCCTCTCTGTCATTTACTTTTCAACCTTTGCATGTATCAGTCAGCTGTCACCTTTGAAAATTTAACTTTGTGACAAACTACTTGTTGTCCAAAAAGTACTTTACAGCCATCATATTTTTAAGAGGGCAGTTTGGGTTATAAAGGGAAATTGCCATGAAGATGAAAGCATAAAAATAAGGCTATGTGTTTGGATAGGAGCCTATAGAGCTTTAATTTATCATGGATGACCTCAGCTTCACACAAGCTTTCATCCAGACAGGTTACATGTATTTCTACCAGGAGCTACAAGGGGATTTGTGTGTTTCTTGGACTGTTTTGAGCTGTTGGTTTTAAAAGGAATTTTCAGGAAAATGAAGACGAGTTTCAAAAATCTGAAGGAGGTTTTTTCTAGGAACATAACAAGGAACAAAAACCTCTTTCAAATTTCTCCTAGGTGCTACCAATTTGGAGATTCGAAGTTTCCTTTGAGAACTATTTGCAGAATTCTGAATTTTCCTGTTTTATACATGATTTTATAATGTAGATTCCGGACACCTAACGCTGGGTTTAAAAAAACTGAGAGAGGTTTTTCTTATAAACATTCTTTTTTTTTTCTATGTAAAGACTGATCTATTATATTAAAAGAAGAAAAAGATATTTACAAAGAGGAACAAGCCTCTGAGGATGCAAATTGCCACCCTCTGTCAGAAAAACATGGCAGGTGCGCATGGCCACCTGATTTACAAAGATTGAGTCGATAGATATGAGCATGGGCTACGCTGTAGTAAGTGGCCTTCTGAGTTACAAAGAGATTCCAACAACAAAACTGCAGCAAGCATAATTGTAGAGCCATTGATCCATTGCATGCTTCGTGTGTCTTGCTGCTGGCAGCATTTTAACATAGGAGAGTAGAAGGACCTTTGTTTCCAGAGTTCTGGAAACACCACGAACTCTGGAAGGTCCCCTACCCAAAATCAAAAAACTGGACAACTCGGAAAGAGAAGAAACGCCTTCAAAACTCCCAAACATGACCATTGAACGGCTGAAGAAACAGGTACTAAGCCTGTGGAGGCTTACCTTGTGCATCTTCGATCACTTCTTGGCGGAAATCCGGTGGGCGAACTGGCTGCTGGAGCGAACCCATACCAAGGCCAGGCTCCCTGAGATTGACTTCGTCTGGAGGAGGATTTGCAGCGTTACCAACCTCCGCCATCGCTGGTTCATTACCCATATGAGCCTGCTCCCCAACATCCTCCTCCTGGCTGTCCAAATCCTCCTCATCCTCCGTGGCTATTACAGTTATCAGAAGAGAGACCCGAGACTGGTTTCTCCGGCATCTGAAGGTACAGCGTGAAGTATGAACTTGACTTTCTAAAGGGTCCGAATCCTCTGAGGGAGAAGACGGAGGCGACCCAATAGCAAGCGGCGGAATTGCTCTTGCTTGGGCCTCCTGCCTACGACTTATTCCCCAAACACCTCCTCTTCTCGGGACCCCTCGTTGTCTCGGCGCCATGAGCAGGGGAGCTCTCGTGCGTATTACCGTGGGAGGCAAAGTATCAAGACGCAGAGCCTCAATTCTTCCACCCAGAACCTCCTTAATAAAAATCGAAACCAGAGTATGGACCCTCGCGATCCCCTTCACTGATAAGAGCCAAGAGAATGCAGACTGCACAGAGGTGAAGCCCCTGCCACTACTCACATCTCCAGAACTTGGCCTCTTCCCGACCTTCTCATACAACAACATAACAATGGACCAGACATACCACCACTGGATCATATGCGCCATTAAATAGACTTATGTGCGGACCAATCTAGATGCAAACAGAGCGAACCCCATCTTATCAGCGTACAGGGCGTTTCAGTCGTCACGCCTGAGACCATTTCCCCTCTGCAAAGCCATCTCTTTGACATTTAAAGGCATTGATACGTTGCAGGGCCGACGAGTGTGGCCGTCCTGGCCTGCCATCACAGGACGCCAGCTGCCCATCACTCCAGGCTCAAGCATTTGACAAGTTGCCACCCGCATCCGGGTGTGAACCATCCTGTGTTTGCATGTCTCTGTCTAGTAGTGCTTGTAAGGTAAAGAGATGATCTGCCGAGACTGTATCATGTATAGGGCCTACTGAGAGCTCTTTCTCATTGTCCACCCCTAAATTAGCTAGGAAATCAGCAGGTTTGTTCCCTTCCCTTTTTATATGCTTGAAGGATACAGCTCTGTTTTCTTGCAACCATTGTTGAACCTGTTCCAATCTGGAAGCCAGTCTCCAACTGCTACTGACCTTATGTACTTGGGAACCCTGTTGGAGCTTTAAGGCCATGTTTATTAGAATTTGGGAATCTCCTTCCACAATTAAAGGGAGATAATTACCTTGTTGTGCCAGAGTAAGACCTTTCCATAGACCTTCCAGCTCCGCTGCATTGTTGGTGTTCCACCCAATTGTTCCGAAGAAGGTCATGTGAGGTTTGCCCTGATGGTCTCTAATAATGCCTCCGTAACCTGTCTGACCCGGATTGCCTTTCGATGCGCCATCGAAATTCAGTTGGAACACATTGATGGGTGGTGGCATCCACTTTACAGTATGGGTTTGGTGCTTTGCTGGACTGACCTTGACTGAAATCTGATCTTGTATCTTTATCTGCCAATTGTTCCAGATAGCCAATTCCTGAGGTTGCTTTGGGAAATCATCTTGAGACCAGTCCTTTGTAGAGAGAGTTTCTCTGATATTGTTAAGAATTCCTTTCCATACCTGCTCCAATGTCATTGATTGGCCTTTGAATATCCTCCGATTCCGCTCCTTCCAGATATTCCACATCACGAATCCCGGTATTAATTGCCAAAGGATATTTAGGATTTTACATTGGTAAGGAGTTTGAGGCCATTGGCGAATTGTGTCTTTGACATCCCCCAATACACGGCCTTCCTTTTGACACCTAAATGCCACTTTTTCCCATATCTTTCTGCTCAGGTGGTACGCCTGCATTAGGTGTAGAGCTGATTCTTCTTCCTGATTGCAATTGAGGCAGATGGAAGGTCCCAAGAAACCCCTTTTCCTGAGGTTATCCCAGGTTAGGATTCTATTGTATGAGAGAAGCCACAGAAAGGTGGATACCTTCGGCCAGATTGGGGGTTTCCAGATATTGCTCCATATTTGATCTTTGTCCATTCTGTCCCTTATGATGATCCTGTAGGCTTCTTTTGTAGTGAAAGTACCCCTCTCCTCATAACCCCATCTCAATGTGTCCATTCCCGTTTGCTTTAATATCCTACGCTTTTGTAGCTCTGAGTGGAGAGAGAGTTGGTTTTGGTTTGAGCTGCGTGGTAGGATGAGGCTTGTTTCTTTCCACTCTCTCTGCTCTTGGTTATTCTGTTCTTTCCAAAAATTGCTTATTTTCTCCTGCGGAATTATCTCTCCTTCTGGAATAGTTTGCAAACTGTCCTTGAGATTTGGAAGCTGCTGCCAGGAATCTTCCCAGAACCTGGTAGTGAGACCATCTTTCACCTCCCAAAAGCTATGTTTTTGGATAAGATCTCTATGCTGAATGGTCGAGTTCCATATTAGCGATCCTTTACTGATTTCCGACATTCTGATCCTCTCTTCTAGGGGTAAATTCCTAGAATACTTTGCTGTCCAGAGACGTGCCCAGGGGGTATTAAGGTTTGAAAGCCACCTCCACCATATTTTCGCTCCCATGGTCTTGTTACTTTGCTCTGGGTCTCTGAGGCCTATTCCTCCTGCCAATCTAGGAAGACAAGCCTTCTCCCATCTAATGAGAGCCCATTTTCTGTTTGGTCCAGAGTTGCCCCATAAGAAGTTCCTCTGCAATTGTTTGATAGCCTTGAGAACCCATTTTGGCACCGCTAAGATGGAGAATAAGTAAAGCGGCATGGATTGCAAAAAATCTTTGATTAGCACAATTCTACTGGCCATATTGAGTGATCTATAGGTCCAAAGGAGTAATTTGGCTTCAAGTTTTTCTATCAGGATTGTCCACGAAGAGTGCTTGAGGGCTGAAGCGATAAGAGGAGCTCCAAGATAAGAGGAGGGAAGGGATGCCTTAGAGAAGCCAAGGATATGCGTTATGGCTCTTTGGGTATAGGGGGGGGTGTTGAAGAAAAAGACTTGGGATTTGGCATTATTAATGAGGGCTCCAGAAGCTTTTGAGAAGGAGTCAAGGATGGATTTGAAAGAGCGCGCTTCTTGAACAGATGGGTGGCCGAAAAGCATGTTATCATCAACAAATTGTTGATGGGAAACTGCTGGGAGATGGTGAACAGCAATACCTTTGAGCTTCTTTGCTTGAATGGCAGCTTTTATACTTCGCCCCAAACCTTCAGCAAGGATAACAAATAGAAAGGGTGACAAGGGATCTCCCTGCCTAATGCCCCGGGAGGGACGAAAGGTGGGAGAGGGAATCCCGTTGATGAGGATGGAGAAGAAAGATGATGATATAAGACTGCTGACCCATCTGACCCATGGTGGAGCGAAGCCAAAAGCCAGTAGAGTTCTTTGCAAATAATTCCAGCTAATACTGTCGAATGCTTTGGAGAGATCGATTTTAAGTAGCATCCCTGGCTTCTTCAATTGCTTGAGTGAATGCATTATTTCCTGGGTTAGGATGATCCCATCAGTGATTTGACGCCCTTCTACATACCCGGAATGTTCGGGAGAGATGATGAGGGGAAGCAAGGGTTTCAATCTTAAAGCAATGACCTTAGAGACAATTTTATAAATAATATTACATAAAGCAATGGGCCGATACTTATCTGGAGTGTTGGATTCCAAGGATTTGGGGATTAATGCTAGAAATGTTGCATTCATGGCTGGATACATCCATCTGAGAGTCCTTGATTCCTCCACGACCTGCCAGACCTCCCATTTAATTAATTCCCAGAAGTGCTGAAAGAAATTTGACGTAAACCCATCTGGGCCCGGCGCTTTCCCTGCCTTGAGTTGATTCACCGCTGTTTCTACCTCTTGAAGACTGATTGGTTTGAGAAGCACAGTGTTCTGGTCTTCGTTAATTAATCTGGGGATGTGCCTGGTGATGTTGTCGATGGCTGCAGATCTGTTGATGTTGGGTTCTTGATTCATCTGTTTAAAGTAGTTGATGAATTCCGTTTCTATTTCTTCTTGATTTTCAACCTTGATGCCTTGCTCATTATTTACAAAGGAGATTTGGTTGATCATGCGCCTTTGGACTGTAGTTTTGTGAAAGAATTTTGTATTCTTTTCACCTTCTTTCAGCCACCTAATCCTCGACTTCTGCCTCCACAGGGTCTCCTCCTGCAGGTCTCTTTCCAGGATTTGCTTTTCTATGGCCTGTTCCTGGTGTGTCAACTCCTCAGACCGGCCATAAGAGATGATTCTTTGTTGAGTGTCCTTCATTTTTTGAATAAGGATTTCCTTTGATTTGAAAATATTACCAAATATTGATTTATTCCAACGTTTTATTTCCTCTTTGAGATACTTCAACTTCTTTTGGAACCGGGCCATTCTTGTCCCCTCCGATTCATTGAAATTTGTCCATGTTGTCTTTACAAATTCATGGAAGTCCGGATGCGATAGCCAGAAAGATTCAAATCTGAATGGCCTTCTTATACTTTTGCCTGGTCTGTTCCAGTTTAAGGCAATAGGCCAGTGGTCCGATCCTGAATATGGTAGTATCGAGGCTATAAATTCTCCCCCCAAATGCACTGCATTGTCAGAGATTAGGAAGCAGTCCAGTCTCGAGGCCACTTGCATTGGTTCCATTCTCTTGTTACTCCAGGTGTAAAGGCCATTTTCAGTTGGAAGATCTATCATCCAGTTGTCTTGGATGAAATCTTTGAGTAAAGTACCGTCTCCGTTAACTCTGCATCGTCCTCCTCTCTTTTCTTCTAGGGTTGCTATCATATTGTAGTCTCCACCAGAGATCCATAGCGGATGCGTTCGGTTTGCATTAAGCTGTGTTAATGCATCCAGTATATCAGCTTTCTGCTGGCTTTCTTGTGGAAAGTAAACATTTGTTATATGCCCATTAATATTTGTGTCAATTAGATGAAACTTGGCTTGGATGAAATTTCTATTTTCATGTATGGTATCCAACTGTATCATTCTTGCGTCCCAGAGGATTGCCAAGCCTCCTGAGGCGCCCTGAGCTTCCACTGCTGTAACCTGCCCTGCCGGCCAGGCCTTGGCTTCTACCTTTTCTAAAACTTCCTGTTTACATTTAGTCTCTTGCAGGAAAAGAATTGCTGGTTTTTCTTCCATTATCATGTTTTTTAGGAGTCTTCCTTTCTTCTGGCCGTTAAGCCCTCTAATATTCCAAGATATCAATTTCATTGGGAAGGTTTGGGATTGATATTAAAATACCTGGTTAGCTGGGCGTATTTGCCTGAATCCACCAGGATCTCTCCAATCTTGATGGTTCTCTCCAGAGTGGACTTCCTTCCTCTCTTTTTACTGTCCTTTGAAATAAACTTCCCATCCCATTGGCTACCTGTTTGAACCCCGAGCGAATATTTCTTTTGAGCTTTATGCAGAACCTCTACCAGGTTGTCCACTTGCGTTTCTGTTATCTTATCAAAGTTTCTAGTTCTACAAGCATGCTCCAGACCAAGAATGTCCAGTTCCCCTATATCAAATGTTTCTGTGTCCTCATCCATTTTTTGGGGTTCTTGTTGGCTTTCTTCTTCTCCCTGTGGTTTTACAGGGCCTGAATCCATTGTATCTGTTTCCATCTCTGGTTGGCTCCAAATTTTCGTTTTGGTGCCATGGGTGTTATCTTCCTGTGCGGCATTTTTTCCTTTTGCCGGCACTTTGGGTTCCTCAGGCTTTTCCAGATGTGAGGTGCGCTCGGATGAAGGGGGATCTTGGTCATGTTGCACATCCTCTGCAAGAACAGCAAAGCTGTTACTTGATGAAGGCTTTGAGGGATCCTTCGGGGCCTGCCTGTTCTGAGATAGCTGTTTCTTGTTTCCTCTTCTACGGTTTGCTACTTTGGTAAACCCATCTGTCGTTTGTTTGTCCGGATCTTGCTCCGTAGCCTTGCTATTTAACGGGCAGTCTCGGAACAGGTGCCCTAAGGCATGGCATTTTCTACACCTAATAGGCACATGTTCATAATCTATTAACTGGATCCATTCTACATCTTCATGAGAGAGTTTTACCTTGTCAGGCAGAGGTTCCTTTAGATCCATGTAGACGCAGATCCTGGCATAGGAGGTGTACTTCTTTGTCTTGGTTTCTTCTGCTACCTTGACAAAGTCCCCCAGGACCTTCCCGATCTCCTGAAGCGATTCTTCCTCCCAGTATTCCCATGGCAATGAGTATAGCCTGATCCAAACTGGTGCCCAGCTCAGATCCTCCTTATCTGGGTTAAATCGTTCTATCCATTCTTTGAGAAAGAGACCCGCTGAGTTAAAGAAGTAAGGTCCGTTCTCAAAGACCCTGTTTCTATCCTCCAAGCAGTTGAAGACTGCTGTGAAAAAACCTTTTGGTCCCAGATGCAGGGATATATGTCCTTTCGGGTGCCATTTGACATTAATCCATGTCCTCAGGGCTTTCTCATTTGGCCAAATGCCTATAAATTTGCCAATGAGGGCATGATCCCTCATATATTGTATTCTTGCATTGATTCTGTGACTAGGGAACTCCACTATTGGCGTGTGCTTGGCAACAAGCTTGCATGTGGATGATCTCACTCTCTGTTCCTCTGATTGAGCTTGATCTTTCTGCCCCTCCGGCATATCCTCAGTATCCTCTTCATTCGTCCTCTGATCCTTCCTTAAGTCGTCCTGATATTCTGGTTGCATTTCATTAGTTGGAGGATCCTCTCCTGCCCCATGGCGGGGGTGCATTTTCCGCTGCTGCCAACTCCCTACGCCTGTGATGTACCGCTTTGCCGCAGTGAAGGCTTCTGCCCCTGCAGTCCGCCTGCCGTTGCAGGTCTGCGACTAACCCTAGCCGCTGTACACCGCTTCCATGCTAAACTTCGCGCCTCAAAGCCTAACTACAATGTTCTTTCTTATAAACATTCTTATCTACAAAAACTACCTCCATTTTTGTAACAACTATCAGGGATCAAAATATATAAGCTCTGTATCAACACCTATTTTTCAGATAAAAACAGTGTAGAAAATGATAAATTTATAGGTCAGTCTTTCATTAAGGTGAAGACCAAATTTTGAGGAAAAAAACTTTTACAGGGAAATTTGTTATGCTTTTTGACGTTGACACCAATCCTTGAAGAATGTTAAATATCTTCAAACTTTATATTTCTGAAAACTGTGTTAAAGGGAGCATACACAGCAGTTTCATAGCGCACTACGAAACTACTGAAGGTGAATTTTTAGCACTTTATAGAAGAATTTTGAAGGTAAGGTCTGATAAAGTCCAAGTTTTGATGATTGTTGGTAGACATATGAGGATCATTGATGAAGTTTCAGATAGCAGTGATGCAGAATGGTTCAAAGAAGTATTCCATAAATGATATAAAATTTGTGCTACGAAAAAAGGCTATTTTTGCAGCACAGTCATGTTTCATTCTCTTTTTCATCTATTCGAGAGTTCTTTTCTTGCACAGGTGGAAAAATGAAGTTTAAATGGATTACTAACACATGCCACATATGAAACTGCTCGAAGATAAGCATAAAGGATTAAGGGCCTTAAAAGGAGGAACTTTGTCTCCTTTTTTTCAGGACAGTTAGGTCATGACTCAGCAGGGTTAGCAACAATACTGGAGACATCATCAAGCTCGAGTACATGTATTGGAAACTAATTAAAGTATGTATTTAAGTCATAGATAGGGTTGTTGAAAGCATGTTTTAGGAGTTTCACTCCTATTTTTATTAGGACTCTTAAAGACAGCTAGTTGTCAAGTTGTAATTAAGTAGTTTGTTTTATGAATAGATAGGTGTCAATGATAGGAATTCGAATTCCCCTAGAGATGGATCATAGTATCCAAGGTTGTAAAAACTCTATATTAAGCTTGAGAATCGAATTCCTCATGGGTTGGGAATTTCATTAGCAAAAGAAAGTTGTGTTATTGTAAGAAACTGTGGTTTTTCAAACTTAATACAGAGATCAGTTTGACTACTCAAGATTCACAAGGAGTTTATGTGTTTAATGTTCTTATGGCCTTTTACAATTATTTATTTGCAGTAGTATGAGCTTGTGATACTTAGAATTCATTGGAAAATGCTTTAACTTCCTTCACATGCTTGTAGACTGTGTTGATTCCCTATGATATTGTTTTATTTATAAACCTAAACTCTAAGTGCCTTGACTTCCATGTTTTGCTGATCATGTTGTTTTGTTGAAGACTATATTGACTCCATATCCCAATAGATGTTTGCTAATCTTTGATTCAACTAGTCAACCAGTTATACATTTGTCCATTTTTGTTCCTAGAGTTAGCCATCTAATCATTAATTAAAAATCCTAAACCTATTGAGAGAGCCCTCTTAGGTTGAGGAGGCTAAGCCTCAACCAAAAGATTGGTTTGAAAGAGTTACTCAGAGTCTACTTGATCAGTAGCCTATCAGGGTCAGTTTTTGTGATAACAGAGCACAACTAATGCAATTTCCCTAGCTATTCCTTTCAAGCATTGACAAAATTTTTCAATGCAACATGCATGTATTTCTTTTTGATCTCCCTTAATGTGAATGAACAAAAAGGAAAACTAATGCACAATCGATCAATAAACTCTTTTCATAAAAATGACGATTTTGCGACAATTTCTTTTCAAGGAAAGGAGGACTTTAGGACACTTTTGTTTTCAAAGAAATGAGGAATTACGACACTTTCAACGAAAAGACTAATCATATGCATACATCAACCAATCGATCTTTCATGAATGAGGACTTTACGACAATTCAAATTTCAAAGGAAAAGACGATTTTACGACACTTTCTTTCGCCAAAGATCAATCGATAAAAAACTAACTTTCGATTATAGATTGAAAATGACAAAGTAAGTACATAAGAAACATTTATCAATCCTAGTCTAAGTAGGGCCAGGCAAGGAGATGAAAAACTATTTTCAGAGACAAGGCATCATTGACATTTAGCAAATCATTCAAACACGAGAAAATTGGCACAAAATTTTAGTTCCTAGATGGGAAACTGACCCTCAAGGGATCAGCGTAGGCAGCAGTGAGAGATAGTGTGCTTCAGCGCACTAGCTCTATGCGGGAAGTGCATTGCAGTGCACTGTGTCCTTCATTGGGCTGCGCCGATGACAGTAAGCCATTTTGAAGGCAATTTTGACACAGATTTGACTCAATTTTCAATGAAATCATATTGAAATTCAATCAATGACCACAAGTACAGTATGTAGAAATGTCTTAAGAGGCTGATATGCTACTAAGATGGATGATCGATCCCCAGCGAAGTCGCCAATTTGTTTTGGGAAGTTTTAGTGTCTACGGATAAATGCTTAAACCCCTAGACTAGTAGCTAAGTCTAGAACAACAGTGCAAAGCATTCTCTACTTTTTTTATGACCAATATATTAAATAAGAGGTAAAGAAGCCTACCTGAAGCTTTCACTTACTCCTTATCTCCCTTGACCAATTCTGTTGCTCCTTTCCATACTTAATCCGCTTGAAGAGTACCTGCACACAGACAGAAGACAAAAACCGATCAAAGCATATGATAATGATCTATTGATTAAACATAGCATGGAATCAAGTACATAGTACACATATGAAAGCATCAATGAATAACACAAGCATATGGAAAAATCTTTGAACACTTTATTAGTAAAAGGAAGAGTTACAACCCAATTTTCTTGATTCAGCATCACTCCTCCAGTTCAATCCCATCCTCTCCTCATAACAAGCAAGACATTTTGACATCATTACAATACTTGAAATCAACTCAAGTCTCATACTAATAGCATCTCCCTATAATTCAATGATTTCCAGCCCCTGATCACTTAGATGAGTGGTGTTTTTATAGGTGAATGAAGGAAGTTATGCCATAAATGGTGACAATGAATGCCCTCCCAAACTTAGGATTTAGTTCCATGGAGGAAGGGATAAAGGGATTGATTTTCCTTAACTCCCTACCTCATCCAAATTCGAGCTCAAAGGAGTAGATAAACTTGGGAAACTTCTAGATGCATCCAATGGATAAGAATATTCCCAAACCCCAATGCAATTTTGCTCAAATTCACCTAGCGCAGGCCAAAGAGGGCTTAAGTGCGCTGCATAGCACCCTAGCAGTGTACTGGACTACACTACAACGCACCCTAATGAAGGCCTGCCTACGCTGATCTTCTTAGAAGTAGTTTTTGGATGATTTCAGTCATGGAACTTCTTGCGAATCTAGGTATTCTGATGGTTGACTTCTTTAGGGCATGTAACAACTGAATTAGGGTTTGATGGGTCCTAATAGCACTAATCTGTAAGTTGGGGTTGATGTGCCCAAATGGATTTGTAACACGCTCCGCGGACTGTTACCGAAAGGGCCAGTAGTACTGGGATTTGCTTGGCTAAATCATCTCTGAACCTGTGTCAGGCCCATACAAGCCAACAAATGGTTCCGTTGCCTGGACCGGGATCTGCATAAGGGATGTCTGATGTCGTGCCACTGGAATCCAATAAAGAAAGAAATTGAAGAGTGGTTGGATAAGAAGATTCACGAGTTCGCGGTGCAGGAAAACAGAAATCCACGAGTGACTAAAGAACAGTGGTTGGAGCACTACTTGTATATGGAAATCCATGAAATTTTCTTTGTATCCTTTCCTTCTGAGTTGCATGAGTGCTTCGTGAAGCTAGCAAACAGTCAGGGAAGGTGTAGGATCGACAAATCAATTGTGTGGACTCCGGAATTAGCTCACAGACTAGAAGAGTCAGGAGATAAGATTGCGTGAGATGTGGACCATTGGCTCGATCCAATTATAGGAGGATTTATCACTGAGTTCCCAGTAGATACGACCGTCAGCTATAGTGAGAAGGAGCGACATTTACTCAAGGGACTGCGAGGTAAGTATAGTAAATATTTGAACACGTGGATTAAGATGTTATTGTGTGAAAAGTAGGTTATGCGAATAAATTAATGTTTGGGACTACGCGAAGTAGGAAGATCTACAAAAGCGGAAGTAGTGAAGAATTGGAAACCAGTCCCTTAATTTCCCCCTCGCGGAAAAGCGAGGAAGATCTCGTGAAAGTTTCTCCGAGAAGTGCAGTCAGTCTGATAAGGAAGCGCATTCCATGTTTACCACCTCCACCCACACCGCCACCCGTCTCATCCTTCTCACCTCCATCTCCACCTACCCCACCTCCGCCACCACCACATTTCAATATGGCAAGTACGATCAAACTACCGGTATTCAGAGGAGTAGGGAACGGAGATCCGGACCAATTCTGGTTCATGGTAAGAGCAGTATGGGAAGCACAAGGCGTCGCGGATGACAATATCAGGAAGGCTACGCTGGTAAGCGCATTGCAGGATCATGCATTAACATGGTACATCAAGCATTCCAATGACCATCCAAATGCAAGAATCGCAGAGATCCAAGTCGTGTTGAAAAGGGAATTTAGCAGACCAAAATCGAAAACACAATCAATCATTGGGTTTAAGGAGATCACGATGCTCCCGGGCAGGACCCCCTGGGATCTGGACCAAAGACTGAAGGGTATGATTCGCGAATCCAACATGACGTTGACAGATGGACAACACCATTCATGGTTTGTAGCATCACTGACACCGCACTTAAGGACGGCGCTATCACAGCAAAAACTTTCCACCCAGGTGGAAGCTTTAGAAATGGCGATAAGATTGCACAAGACCCATATAAATGACCCTATCTAGGATTCCAACAAATCCATGCGCAATTGCAAAATCTGTGTCTAGAAATGCAAAGTTTGAAACAGGACAGGACAACTCAGATGGACGCGCGCAAGGAGGTATGGTGCATAAAATGCAAAGGCGAGGGGCATGACAAGGATCACTGTCTAGTGTTCGCGAAATACTTGGTAGGAGAAGGGCCAATGCTGTTAAGACCTGAGGCACAGACAGGACTGAGTGCGTCGCCTGCATTATGGTGTGTGATCTGTCAGATAGGAGGACAACACAATACGAACAATTGTCATCTATTGCAGAAGTATACCCATACGTCCCAACAATTGTTTTGTAACTTTTGTAGGTCAGTAGGCCATGATGAGGGCACCTGTAGAAGCTACGAACTAATGATGGATCGGACCCCTGCTTACAGGGTGCAGACTGAAACACGAGCCCTCGACCCGAATGTAGGAATGGCGCGCGCTGGATTTCAGGGGTGCGGTCGAGGTCGAGGTGGAATGGGACTAGGAAGGGGTTGCGGATAGTTAATTTGTTATAATTGCGGAGGGCTAGGGCACTATGCTTACGATTGTACAAACCTGACGAGGACATCATGTTTGTACTGTACTCAGTTTGATCATGAGGCAGAAGACTGCCCTACACTGATAGCGAGACTGCGCGAAAAAGGGGTACTTCAGCCCCCTCCGACTTAGAATTTGCAGATGATGAGGTCTGAACCATGCGAAGAAGACCTGAATGTAAACATGATGCTCAGGAGTGGTGTGACCACTGGCAATGATAAAGGGAAGCAGCCAGAAGAAAGTGTGTGGGTTCGCAAGGCTCCTACTCAGGAACCCGAATTTGATTTAGAACGTGCGAAGGAGACATTCATGGAAGCTAAGAAGAGCTTCACGGAGGCCTCCAATTCAGGTAGTAAGGATCAATTAGAACCAGGAATTGATCCTTCAATGCTCAATACCTTTCTGAAGACATGCATGAAACTGCTACGCGATAGCAAGGTAGTAAAAGGGCTACATGAATTTATCACTAGGTGCGCGGGCTTAGGAGAACCGCGCGTGGTCCGGAAACTTGGAAAGCATGCATTGTGCACTGGAAGGGAAATGAGGATGATTGCGAAAATCAACGAATATGAAATGGATCAGGTAATCCTGGATCTAGGATCATACGAATGTACTACCAAAACAAACATGGGAACGCATGGGCATACCCGCACTACAATGTTCTCCTATTCAGTTACGAATGGCGAATCAACAGAAGATCTTGCCCATGGGAAGATTGCAAGGGGTAACAATAGATATTGAGGGTGTGAGCACGCAGGTGGATTTTGAAGTGAGAGATTTTTGATGACAGTAATCCCTATCCCGCACTATTAGGAATAGATTGGGCCATCGATATGGACTGAATCATAAAACTTTAAAAGTGTAAAATGATCTTTGAGAAAAAGTCACTACGCGTAGTAGTACCACTAGATCCAGCTGAAGGAGCGCGATACACTGAACCAGTGCGCGACGATGATAGTGATGACGATCTTGATTGTATTTACAAGATAACTACGTGAGAAGAGGATTGGGTGAATCCGACTGCAGATGGAAGGATTTCGTGGGAGCACGAAAGCTCCTGCACCTCGGATTCAAACGAAGAGATAGAACGATGGCAGAATCGACTGCACGAAGTAACAACGCTTAATTGCAACATGATGGTTAGATCACTGCACTATGTGACAACAGAAGCAAGGGATCTGCCGACATATGATGGGTTGACAGCGGTGGATGAATTCCTGAGCAAATTTGAAAGCGCAGTACCAGAACAGTAGCGGTTCGATGCACTGAAGTGGGCACTCTGCACGACGCCTGCACGATGGTGGGGTACGCATCAAGGAAATTTTGAGGACTGGCGTGAATGCAGAAGGATGATGTGCCTATGCTTTGGAAAGCCACAGCTCAGAACACCAGCCAGTCAGTAGGGGTGGAACAACTTGCGTGCCCACCTTTCCCGATGGGTACAGACATATGCTATACAGCCAGCACAAGCGCACACCGCTCCCAAAATAGAGAATCATAAGAAACCGCAGCAACAGGAAAGATGACAGACGCTACCAATTATCCACGGCGAAGCATTCGATAGGGTGTGCGAAGTACTGAACAAGGTTCACCAGGCAAGACACACTGATTGGGACCTATGTGTACCAGCGGTTCGATGGGCCTATAGGACCATGTGCAAAACCCTGACCGCAGAAACGATTCCGAAGGTGTGAAACAGAGTAGGGACCATAATTTTTGAAGAGAATGCAAACAAGAATCCGCACGTAATAGCTCCTGCAGTTGTGATAGTATGCGAAGACTAAGATGAAGAAATCACACGGCTATGTGAGGTCGAACACATAGAGATTCAGGAAGCCATTCGGCGAGGGAACCTTAGACTTCGCGAACTTGAAAAAGACCGGGTACGACTAAGGAAGAAAAGCATTTTGATGGATGTCGAGATCAAAAGGCTAGAAAACGAGATCAAGCAAGCATGTCTCGTCGATCAACCAAGGATAACAAGACAAGGTGCGGATGATCATACCACTGGATTAGAAGATTTTCACCGAGAATTTATGACTCTGCTGCCATGGCTACAACCACACCTCACCAAACGCAGTAACCAGGGGAGCGCACTACATACAGTAGAACGCGCGGCACCAGTTGTCGCGAAGGCAATTGAGGAGTTTCCGCATACTGTACTAGAAGGCGAGTTGAAGTCTCGCACAGGTGGTGCGACCACTTGACTAGCCGTAGGAAGCATAGTCTCAGCACTCCAGGCAGTTGAAAGAGAGCACGGGACTATAAAAGAGTCTGTTTGGGAGGTGCGCGATGAGGGAGGTGCGTGCAAAATTAGCATGTCACAAGGGTCACAACTGCGCACGGGGGGCTACACTGTCGTGCGGGTAGGCTGGGAAGTGATCGTTGGTGTCACTATTCATGACGAGATGTCTGATTTAAGGCAAAAGGGAGCGGGCGGCGGGCATTTAAGACATGAACTAAGGACAAGATTTGGGGAAATCTTCTGCCAAGAAAGCATTGATGGCCCAGAATTGGGGAGAACGATCGAATTTGAATTCAAAAGGTGCTATAAAACTCCAGGGGCTAGCCACGAGACAACACTTGTTCACTTGAGTTTTGAGTATTTGATTAGAGCATAGGGTGTTGAGCGCCGAGTAATATTTGAGCCCCGAAGTTCGCGAACGACCACAGACAGTTCAAACAGGATGACGACTACTAGGAGAGGTTTGGGCTCTGCAGAAGGAACCACCGACGAGGCCACATAGAACCCCATGGTACATGATGTTCCTGGAGATACTGGGGTCGTGCCAGCTATATTTTTGTGCATCGTGGTGGACGTGTTCAAAGAATACATCCACAAGTTCTTGGAGTTCTATCTGGATGATTGGACTGTCTTTGGATTAGTTAAGCACCATGTAGTGAGCTTACGCTTGATGTTGGATACTTACCGCTGACACTAGATTGCGCTGAACCTTAAGAAGTGCACATTCCTCGTTCCCTTTGGAAACCTACTGGGACATGTGGTCTACAAACAAGGATTGATGGTGGACCCTACGAAGATTTTCGTTATCCTAAATTTGGAAGCATCGCGAAGTGTTAAACAACTGCGCGCTACCTTGGGACACACTAGATACTATAGGAAGTTCATCAAAAGTTATGCCCAAATAACCGTGCCGATGGAAAAGCTATTGAAAAAAGATGTTACATATTGTTGGAATGATGATTGCATGAAGAGTTTGGATGTCCTAAAGGGGAAACTGGCCTCTACTCCAATCCTGGTCTTCCCAAAATGGGATGTGGAATTTCATGTACATGTTGATGCATCATGTATTGCATTGGGAGCCGTACTCACACAGGAGGGTGCGAAGGGTGTGGATCACCCGATCGCGTTTGCAAGTCGGAGATTGTCCAAAGAAGAAAAGAACTACTCTACCACCGAGCATGAGCGGTTGGCAATGTTGTACGCACTCCAAAAATACCGACACTATTTTCTCAAGGGACATTTCAAGATGTATACCGACCATTCCGCATTGAAATACCTGGTGAATAAGCCTGTGTTTAGGGGGCGCATATGCATATGGCTCTTACTATTTCAATAATAAGATTTTGAGTTCATATTCAAGCCGGGACACCTAAACGCAGGGCTGGATCACTTGTCACGAATTGAGATGGGCAAGGAACCCACGAATTTGGAGGAGGGACTGCCTGATGCATAACCCTTTGCAGTGCGCATCACGGATCGACACTTCGAAGATATAATCCATTTTCTAACAATAGGGACTATGCCAAAAGAATACTCAGTCCAACAGAAGAAGGAATCGGTGGTGCGCGTGATAGACTTTTCTGTCATCGTGGGGCACCTCTACAAGATGGGCAACAATGAGATACTACGAAGATACATACCTAAATTTGAACAAGGTTAGATCCTTGCGGAAGCACATGATGGCGCTACGGGAGGACACTATGTAGGACGCGCGACCGCGTAGAAGATTCTTCGTGCAGGGTTATGGTTGCCGACCCTACACCACGATTCGAAAGCACACTGTAAAGCCTGCAATATATGTCAAAGGACTGGAAAACCATCACGAAGAGACGAGATGCCACGAAATCCACAAATGACATTGCAACCATTTGAAAAATGGGCAATCGACTTTGTGGCCCGATCAAACATCAGGGAAAGACAGGTGCGCGCTACATCATCACCATGACGGAATACCTGACACGATGGGTGGAAGCGCAGCCGGTCAAGGACTGCACGGTCGCTACGGCTGCAAAGTTTTTGTTCGAAAACGTGTTGACACAATTTGGCTGTCCGAAAATATTAATGAGCGACCGCGGAACGCACTTCCTGAATGAAACCATTAGCACGCTCACAGAAGAATTCTAGGTGATCATCAGAAAATTACACTGTACCACCCACAAGCTAATGGGACAGTAAAGGCATTCAACAAAATACTGGAGACTGCGCTGACCAAAGTATGTAATGCACAATGAAACGACTGGGACCTGTGCGTACCTACCATCTTATGGGCGTACATGACAACATGCAAGAAATTGATGGGACAGACACCTTTCCGGTTAGTCTATGGCACATAAGCTATCATGCCAATTGAATACATCTTACCTAGTCTACGAATAGTAGCGCTCATAGGCATAACGGACCGCGAAGCTCTGGAAGAAAGGCTCACACAATTAGAAGAACTCGAGGAAGAATGGTTTCTGGCTAGATTTCATCAACAGGTACAAAAGCAGAGAGAAAATGCCTGACACGACCGCCATATCAAGTTGCGCACCTTCAGGGTAAACGACTTAGTGTTGGTGTATGACAGCAAGTTTGAAAAATTTTCAGGCAAATTCAGAATGCACTGGCTGGGACCATATGTGGTTAAGGAGGTCACAGATGGAGGCGCGCTCCAGCTAGTCAAACTAAATGGATAACCCTTCCCAAGCAAAGTAAACGACAATCACTTGAAACCCTACACGGGTGGGCTGAATCTCTGACTAACCGGCCAAAGTCTAGTCTTCGCGACCCAAGGAGCCGGACAAGGGCGCGGGACTATAAACACATGAAACAGATGCCGGTACCAAGGTAAGGACATAATTTAGACATGGATGATTCAGAAGCAAGAATGCAACAGGTATAGCAGGCAACGGCTCAGTGCACTGCCGACATTCAGGCCATCGGGACCAGTTGGAGGGGCTTCGCACCAAGATCGCCGCACCAACAGAGTGACTCAGGATGAGCCACAATGATTGTGTTGTGGGCCTGTTGGGCATGGAATGCCCCCACAACATGTTTTGGGGCTCAAAGCCCAAGTTTTGTTCAAATTTATTATAAGACTTTGCGAATTACGGGTGTGGAGCGTGAAGTATAGGATGAGTCATAGGGTTGTCCACCCTAATTATTGTAAAGTAATGTAATGTCATGTCGGCCTACCCATGGTCCGTGAACCATGGGATTGTATAAATATAGCGAAGCTCCAAGTTGTAAAGAGAGCGAATATGAGAGATAGATGAGTATGCATGGTTTGAGAATAGAGTAAGAGTCTAAGTGTATTGGGTCGTAGTAGTAGGAAGAGGCTCTGTAGCTGAGTGCGCAGAGGCCTAGTAGAGTCTGCAGCTGAGTGCACGGACCCCTGCAGTTGACTACACAGGGCGGTATCGAGTCTGTAATCTTGATCGAAGAATAATAAAGAGAAGTTGATTCCAATTTTTGTTTATCTGCTTGTGTATTGCCTTCTTTACATTTATATTGTTTTGTTTATCACATGCACTGATATGATTGTTGGATATGTTGTTAATTATCACTAGTCTTACACAAATAAGTTGAGTAATCGGGTAATAACAGATTAAATAGCAAGGAACTTGGGTATAATACGGGTCGCGCCCCGAGTAGGGCTGCGTGGAAGCAGCATCACAGGTTGCAAAGGACTAACAAGTGCGCGTAGCGGCGTGCGTGCAGGGTCAAATCGTGGACCTCCAAAAGCTCATCAGACATCCCCAGGGTGCAGAAACTTGGTTCTAGCACCCTCCCATACTACTTCGGGTGAGACCTTAGTCCGCGCTCCGCGGACTGCTGCCGAAAGGGCTAGTAGTACTAGGATTTGCTTGGCTAAATCACCTCTGAACCTGGGTCAGGCCCATAAGAGCCAACACCTTGCTTGGACCTGAACTTTGATTGGTTGTAACTTCATCATACGATATCCTTTTTTGTCTGTTCAAGTTGTGTTGGATTTAGAATGACGAAATATACACAATTGAGCTGATTTGAAAAGCATCTAACAACTTTTATTTTTAAGAATTTTCTAGAACTTTGAACATCTTTTGGATCCTCTGTATCACTTTTTTTTTTAATAGGGTCAGTTATCTTATATTTGTTCAAAAAGGGATTGATGAAATTCTTGATACAATACTTCTTGTTGATAAGAGGAGGATTCCGAAGCTAAATCCTCAAAACTTATAGTTCTTGTTGATACATAAGCTGAGTTATATCCTATATATCCTGCTGCACTACCTACATAAACTCTAATAAATTGTTACAGAAGATAGATGCATTTACATTTCATTAGGTATATATTGATATACAAAACCAACAAAATTGAGAAAATTGATTTATCTATATAAATCACTCATTGATTCTTGTTGAGATGAGAAAACTATCCTTTGTGTTCTTGGTTGATAGATGTCTCTTCCTTCTAATTGAGAGTATTTCTATGGTTATTGGAACTGGATGTGTCTGCGATCTTCTTCTCCACCATTTCATGCAAGGAGGATAATGCATGTTCAATGTGTGAGCATTGATTATTGATCTTGTTGAGCGATTCTTTGATTGCTGTGACTAATAGTATACAAATCCAATTTCTAAGGAGCATCTACTATTGCATTTTCCTACATCTTTTTAACCTGATCCGGTTCATTTATAAGAGTTTTATAATGATAATGGGAGGTACAAAGATGAGGGAAGGAGAGAAAAGGATCGGTGCAGAAGGGGAGAATGGGAGACAAGGCACTAAAATAAGTAGAAGAGATGATGAACAACAGAGAAGAGAAAACACAGTGAAAGAAGGATGAGATGATCAAATTTTAAATGTAATTATAGGGATAAGAGGACCAAGTCACCAACTCGTGAACTATGGAAATGATCACGAGAAAGGATGCTAAGAGTACAAAGATCATATGAAGAGGATACACAGTGATATGCTGATGTGCATGATGGAGGCCACATTGTCCTTTGTGGATGCTCAGTTGATCAGGAACATGGATTCTTCTAACAAATTGAAGGGATAGATTTGGATTGGTCAAGACTAAAGTCATGATGAGTCTTGAGAAAAATGAGATTTTATGGGATATTCTTGCTATTGACTTCATTGTTGACCCTGACTTCACCTTGAGATCTGCAACATGCATTGTTAGCTAATATATCAACTTTACTATTATTTTCTCTCAAGACATGAAAATATGATACATTACCCAAGTTTTTCATTTGATGTTGGATACGAATGACGATTTTCTTAAGGTCAACATTGGCAGGTATGGAGTTCTTTACAATATGTTGAATGAGGATAGCGAAATCCCCAATTACTATTGGGTTTTGGAGGTTTCATTCATGAAGGAGTTGATCTCCCAGAAGAAATGTGTAGGCCTCAACCCTGTTATTTGTATCGCTTCCCAAACCCCATTCATAAGCAATTGATCCCTTGCCCTTATGATGCATAACTAATCCCCTTGCTCTGGCATGACCAGGGTTAAATATGGATACCCCATCAAAGAACATGCATGGTCGGTTGTGTTCTTTAATCCAGACACTGAATTCTTTCCCTTTTAATCTGATCTTCCAATTGATTGTAGTAATTCAATTTCTCTCTGGAGAATGAGTGTTGGAGGAGAGTCTATCCAGTACAAAGTTGAACCATAATCGTTCATCAAGTTGCATAAGTTGAATGTTGATTTTGCAGTTCCCTTTAATGAGAATGGCGTTTGTGGATAGACTCCATACCTTAACAATAATTTTCCTTATGCATGGTTTTTTGTTTTGGAATACATACTTATTTCTGGTGAGTCAAAGCTACCAGCATAGGAATGATGGGAGACTGGAGCAGCATCGTTTAATTAGATTCTTATTTTTTAGGGAAATGGAATGGATGGATTTCAATTTAACAAAGAACTCCAAAATGTTGAGATCAACATTTAATTGGATATGGAGATGGTTCACTAAAGTTTTCCAGCAACATTTTGAAAATTCACATGTTAAGAAAAGATGTTGAATACTTTCCTCATTTCTCAAGAAGAATGGACAGATTGAGGGACCTTGAATACTTCTATTTTTCAAATTGTTTTCCGTGAGAATTTTTCCTTTGAGCAGTGTCCATATAAAAAGCTTGATTTTAGGTAAGCTTTCATTTTTCCAGACAATTTTCCATAGAGGCCAAATAGGCTATTGATGTTAGTGTAATTTTTTTTTGACAAGTGTACCAAAAATGCTTCACTTAAGTCACTGGTGACTAGTGACCCTAACAACAAAATATGGCTGCTTCTATGCTTCAGATCTACAATAAAATGTGAGAAAACCCTACAAGAAAATATATGATGCAAGCCCAAAACATATAGTAGCAGTAAATGAAAGTGCAATAACCTAATGGAGGACTTCAAATGAATAATAATTTTATTAAAAAAACTGGTGAGGAATATTTACAACATGGGTCTGTAGATCTCCCTCCATGGGATGGGTCCTTTTGATGTCCTTGTGCTTCAGCAATTTGTTTCTCTCTCTCAATCTTGCAATGGGTAGAAGACAAAAAATGGCTTGAACTCAAGTGAGAGATCAAAATGTAATAAGACGATAATGGTGACGATGAGAATGATTAAGGTGAAGAATAAATGGAAAAACCATCTATTTATAACAAAGTATTGAGCTAAATTAGGAATTAGAAAACAGTAAAATATTATTGACTAAATCAAAATCTAGCCATTGAGAATACTTTATTATATTTTTGAGAGGGAAAAGATATTCAAAATGGTCAAATATTTGTATTTAGAAAGTGGTTGAAATAATTAACAATTAAAACTGACTTATTAATCACTTTGTGAGAATTAAGAAAGGTTTGAATTTGAAATAATTATTGAATAGTGGTTTAACAATTATTCCAAAAAAAAAAATGAGGAATAATAAACAATGGTGATTTATTTAATTATTCCAAGGTGATTAAGTCAAAGGTGACCAGAAATAATTATCAAATAATGATTTAATAATTATTCTAGAGAAAATTAAATAAGTAATGGTTTATTCAATTATTCTCATGGGGTTTTTTGGATTTTAATGAGAAATAATTTAGGGAAAACTGTTTACTAAATTATTTACATGGTGAGAGTGAATTTACTATGGTAAAATTAATCTTACATGTTGTATTTCGATTAACTTAGGAAGAAATGGTTAGGTGATCATTTTTTGGTGATAACAAATTGCCCCCCAACGTAAGAGTGTTAGGAGAAAATCATATGACCGAAATACGTTGTAGATTTCACTTTCACGAGACATAGAAGTGGAGAGAGAGAGAGAGAGAGAGAGAGAGAGAGAGAGAGAGTTGAAGTGAGACAAGGAAGGAATGAGGGATCGAGGAGGCGATACTAATATAATATAACTCTCCTTTTATTTTGGAGTACATGATCTCAAATGAGACAGGGTAGGCATACCCATACTCATGGAGATAACTGAGTGCAAATAATAATCGTGTGCCCAACAATGTGGGACTGAACTACAAAGTACATGATACATGATACATAACATGTTGGCATCAATGGGCCAGAAAGTGATAAAATGATACAATGAGTCCCATATACGTAGTGTGCCTGGAAAATAGAGGTCAAGACTTAATATAATAAAATCTGTTGATCTGAGTACATGAGACATAATGCCCCTAAAGCTAACATGATGATGGGGCATCATAACCAAATAACCCTTGTTGAATAGGAAAGGGTTCTAAATATCTAAGTGGATCATTTGAATGTGATGGACCATGTTGTAAGCATTGTGATCGGCATGGGTCAATCGAGTCAAATCTATGGAACTACATTTGAGGTTAGATGATGAGCTGCTAACATCTGGGCATGCAGGGGGCTACCTAAAGGGCCACCGCATCATGAGGTCTAGAACATCTCACGCACACCCTGGAAATGTTGGTGCGTCAATTGGCTAGATCACTGGGCCATCAAGTGTACAATTCTCAACTATGCAATAATGAGTTGAAGTCAAGCACACGAGAACTAACCAATTCAAAGGGAAATGAGGATTCCCTTTTCTTGATCTGAGGCACTGAAAAATGATGGAAGTTGGAACCAACCTACACCACCCTCTAAACCACTCTACTAGAATAAATGTGTTGCAGTTGACAGGAGAGGGCCCGCCAGAGTTGAGGCAATGAGATTCCTAAGTAAAGGCAAGAGGATCATAGTAATGTGATTGATGGACTACACTAGGGATGATGATGGAAGGATAAAAGGAGTGGTGGACTGATGACTTTCCTTATCAGAGCATAATATGCATGGTTGACCTAACAATGACTGACTCGATTCTAGAGGGGATGGTCAATGGTCAATTACTCAGACGAAAGAATTTCAAAGATAGATCTGAGTATAGATGGAGGCCAAATATGAGTGAAATGGGATGAATGCAACTCAAATATGGATGATACACTGTAACAGGACTCAATGGAACTATCAACAGACTTGATGGATGCAAGGGTTACTCATTTGGGATGCTCTAAACAAGGGTGACTTGATGATGCTGCCATATGGGGAGGTCCAGAGGGGACCATAAAAACATGAGTAAATAATGGTTACTCATGAAGAAAATTGACATGTGACTCAACAAGTGCAAAGGTAAAGTGGTATCAGAGTGCAGGAGGCTTATATGAATAAATTTGATTTTAATAGGCGGCAAATTGAGACCTCTTGGAAAAATGGCTTCCTGGTGAAGTTCCAAAATACCTAAAACAAAGAGAGACCCATTATAGAGCTCGATGAGAGATTTCCAACGATGTTGATGATTCATCAAACTGACCTATGGTTTGGTCACAATGGGCGATGGAAAAATTAAGGTTTTTCCTATAAAAGGGCTTATTTCCCCCAAATCCAATTCATTTGCACATTCAGTTGTTGGAGAATTTAGAGAGGAGCAGAATGCCCTAAATATTAGTGAGCTCATAGTAGACAAACTAACCGTTGGAATTTTGATCTGCAATTTTCAGGTAGGTGGCCTTATTTTTCTAAAAATGGCCTTAATGCTTCTTTGAATTATGGTTCTTGGTGAAGAATTAAGGAAAGAAGAATACAAGAATGAACCACTAGAGGAGCTCTAGAATCATGCCCACCCACCAAGTCAAACATGGGGATCGTGTGGTATCACATAAAATATTTGAAGACATGGTATCAAGCATCTGTGATATGCTATAAGGATATGGCTCACTAGATAGGCTAGTAGGACAAACTATCCAAGGAATGAGAGGATAACTGACCATACCTATATTTTTGGGTCTAGGATGAGACTTATGTTAATAAAGTGAGAAGGTGGCCATGGGTGCCATCATGCCCCCAAGCATGAGATACTACCCCACAACATATGTGATGGAGGGGACTCATCAAGTATGAAAAGGTGGGAATGATGCTCCCAGTTGAAGGAGTTTATGGAGTTCCATTGTGTCCCAAGTGCTCAAATAATGGATTCGAGTATCCATCCTTACTGGCGCAAGATCCTCTAAAGGATGATGAGGAGATGTAGGGGTTTATGTGCCTCCTAGTTTTGTATGTATGGTTATAGCATGCTATTGACATATCAGATGTATTTAGAGTAGTGGACTCCAAACACTTTATGATGGATATTATGACACATAATATGGTTATGCATCTTTTTGATGATGTGGTTTGCCATTTATTTGTTGATGGTTTCCTTGTTGTGGGAAGAATGGATATATGCAGTAGGAGAAAGGAAATGGTGGATTACCAATCTCACATTGGCACTGCATATATGAGTCAAATGGACTGAATTTCTGGGTTCGCATACATGGTGTCACCATACCAAAGAGTGGCTTTGGACATAATGAACATATGCTCACCTAGACAATATGATGGTTGGAAAAAAAAAATGTCTAAGGGACTCGATTGTTGATGGAAGATGGAGGTATGATTAAGTGGATCATCCCTAGGGTGATCCAGAGTGATATGGGACTCTAAAAGTTCTTCAACATGGGGAAGAATAGTGGCATGAGAGTCGCTACTATCATATCCACTAAGAGGGTTGGGGAGAATTTCTTCTCATGAACTCTAGAAAACTGATGACCCCTTACCCAAACATTGTGTGGCAATGTAACGGCCATAAGGTGTATGTGGTTCAAATTCATGGGTTTGAAGTAAGGGATGATGTAACCAATCGTTATCATAGAGACATGGTTCGCATACACATCGTTGGGAGGGATGGACGGATGACTAGTAGATGTGACTTCTACCGATGTTGAGACTGAAGTGTTCATCAAAGAGGGTTCAACAGAATCACATTAGGAAACTTCAAGAGAGTCCCAATATATCGATCCCATGAACGACAAAAGGTAGAGGATAGGGGCATAACCATCCTTCATCTCAACATAAAGAGGGGAAATCACAATGGTAGGTTCAGAAACCTCCTGTTCTAGAAAACCAGTGGGGCTAGAACTTGTAGGTAGAGGAAAGGTGGAATCACTACGGGCGATATATAACTCCTGAAGCACTGGAAGTGTATCGTGAAAATCTTCGAGATGGGGATAGTGACAGGAATAATGGCCATAATTATCACACAAAGCAAAAAGGGTGATTCGTGCGTAAGGATTTGTTCTTATTGGTGGACTTAGGTAAGGTGGCATGGACCTTAAGAATGTTAGAGTCTAGGAAAGTATCGGAGATCACATTCATAATATGAGGGAGCTCAGGAAAATTATTGGTGGCATTCCCAACAACATCATACAAAGTGCATGGAGGAGAAGGCTTTGACAGTTTAGGAGGTGTGGGAGTTGGTTGGAGTGCCTTGTATTTGATTCCCTTTTTCTGGGCTTTCCCTGCCTCACCGGATGCTTTCAGAACAGGAGTGGCCTATTGTTGAGGTTGTTGTGGAACTGAAGCAAAGGAAGGGCTGGGAATAACGGGTTGAACTAGATTCAAATTTGTGTAAGGTTTGAGTTGATTAGGATGAGTGTTTACGAGAGTATCAATGTACCATACTAGGATCCCCAAAGTGATGTCAAGAAGACTCAACATAGCCAAAACAAGGGTATAAAAGATTCTTGGTGGCAGGAACAAGAAAGGTATATGAACATAAGGATAATGACCCGAGGGAATAACTCAGGGATGGTTAAAACCTGGGGGATCGGTTCCTGGTTGAAAAGGACTGTGAGAGATACCAACATAAGGAAACTGGCATGGAGGAATTATACTTGAAGGCTAAGTTGAGTTGGGAGCAGGAGCTTGCAAAGGGGTTGGTTGTTGTGAAGGCATACCAGATCGCTTGTTAGTGGCCTGTGACGCTTGGAGCATGCAAACACTTGAAGAGATAGGCTAAGAAGGGGTAGGCGGTGGGCCACAATACGCCCCAAGTAGCGTGGAATCTTTATAAACTCCAGGAGAAACATTGGTTAAGGAAGGGATAGTATTATTTCCAATCATCAATGAGATAGTGGTCTGAGGAGAGGTCTGAGATTGAGGGTCATAGTAAGTCAACTGATCAATAGTGATGATCTTTCCATTGTGAGGAAAGCACATGTTGCGAAAGACAATGGATGCGACAATGGACATGGCATAAGTGTAACTACGACCCAACAAGATGTTATAATATAATGGGGCATCAATGACTTCAATATCAATCGAGACTATCTTGTTGACAATAGTGATGGGGAAGTTGCAATCTAAACCGAGGGGTTGTGAGGGGTGACTATCCCAAGCATGAAGAGTGATAGTGGATGGTGAAATGTTAGGGGAACCAAGTTTCTTCCAAACACTAGCGACCATCAAATAGGTAGAGGCACCTTCGTCTATGATACACCACTAGATAGTGGCATTCTTTATGGAGACTTTTATTTGAAAGGAAAAAAATGAAGGTGGGGGGGATGTTCCACTTTATCAACATCAAGACAATCAAATGATCATCAAGAGGTTCCAAAACACCTAGAGTAGATAGTAGATATTTCTATTGGGATGGGAACACCTGAAGGAATTATAGCGTTGACATGGAAACAAGATACTGCGCCAAGTCATCTACTATGCCATATGTTAGGGCGAATTTAGAGGAAGAAAAATTTCGACATAATGGCCCTTTGGGGATCTTGGGGGGAACCTCAGCTTTATGTGGAGTGATATGTATAGTACCATTTGGTGACGACAGAGGCTCAGTGGAAACTTTAGGTTGGGAATTAGTCATTAACTTTGCAGGAGGCTTGTCATATTGGTGCGATCGAGTCTGGAGGTTGACTTGTTCAATGTTGACTTCTTTGAAATTCATGATAAGAATCTGGTAATTGTTTTGGCCAAATTGTGAAGGTTGGGGGGCTGCATTACTTTGTGTGGGTTGGTCAGCCACATATCCTTGACGAGGAAAAGGATTTGTAAGCACTTCCAGTTGTCATGAAGCAGGGGGGGAGGAGGTAGACTGTTGGGTTGAGGTACTCGAGAAACAACTGATTGAGTTTCCCATGCCCGACGCATCTGAGGTAACAAGGGAAATTTGTGAGTGTAATGGCAAAAAACTCCACAACAAGCACAAGGTTTAATGGTTCTAACAGTCTTGTTTTTCTTGGGTTGTTTGCCCTATTGCTAGGTTGTGAGATTAGGTTGGTTACCCTTAGGGGAATTAGGTTGTGGACCTTGATTTACTTGGTTATATTGAGGTTGTTGGTTCTATTTACCCTTCCCCTTATTCCTTCACTCGGGGTTAGGGGGATTGGTAGTAATTTGTTGGGCATACACTTGACCTTGAGGAGGTGGTTTCTTGGGTGGCAGAGGTGAAGGAGACATGGGAGGTTGAGGCATTAGTGTTGGCAGAGCTGGAGCGTTAGGTGGTGCATAAGGATATTAACGATTCACTGTCACATTTGAATAACTAGGTTGAGCAACAATTGGCCTTGGCATCTCTTGATGCATATGGGAATATGCATATCATGTTTTGGTACCTTGGTAAATGTTGACACGTGAAGGATTGGGAGGGGGATAGGTGTAAGCAGAACTGCTCCCCCCTAGGGTTGTCCATAAATCATAGGAGGGGAGCACATGGTGATGTTTGAGGGTGGGAAATGGATCCAATGATACCGTTAGTGGCTTGAGATTCCATTAGCATATTAGAAACACCATGCTGAGGCAGATCGAGAAGGACAGTGTAAACATAACCTGATTGAGCATTGATCAAATCATTTTTTAAGGCTATCTGGAGAGCTTCTTCCTTAGTATGAGGGAAGTGAGAGCCAACATATTTACCTATGGGGACCAACAATGTTCTAAGAAACCAATCCATATATACATGGTCTTCAAACTCAAGGGCTCTACACATGATCCTCCTTCTACTCCATTCTTGAACATGGTTAGAAAGGCAGGTGGCAGAAGTTTGACAAAAAGATGTCAAAATTTTGGTACCTATTTCATATCTGATAGGTATCTGGAAATAGGAAATAAAAGATTTGGTGACAGTCGTAAAGGTGGAATGGGATGCATGCGATTGGTCCATATACAACTTGGAAGCAGCTATAGTTAGGGTGCATTGGAAAATACTAAAACAGATGGAGTCTTTGGTAATCAAATTTGATGAACACCACATTTGAAAAGAGAAAATATGATTTGTGGGGTCTTCTCTTGGATTATCTTCAAAATTGGGAATGTCGGAAGGAATCTTGGTAGGCATAGGAGGCCAATTTGGGTTATGGAGAAGAGGGATGTTGATAAGTTGGCTGAAATCAGGGAGGCTCAAACCAACCATATAAGGAAGCAAGGGAGGGTCAGTGGCAATACCAGTAGAGGGTACACCTCTGGGGTTACCTTGGTTACCACCTGGGTTTTCACTACCCACGTTGTTGCCTGACATGGTGGCGATGTGGGGTTGGGAAGATGTGAAATCAAAGGAAGAACTAGATGAATTAGAAGAACTAGAGTCAATATGGGGACTCAATGGAGGACTAGGAGGATGAACTCTAACTCGACGAGGAGGAGTAAGATGTCGTAAAGAAAACCAAGGGTGAAGGCCACGAAATCTCCATGAAAAATGCATAGGAGGCGCAATGGTGTTAAGAAAAAGATGACTCAAGGTACTAAAGGGTTATGATAGGATAAAAAGAGAAACAAATAGTAAGCAAACACCTAGTGCAGTGGTTCCAAGTGTAAACTAACTATAATGATATGTTACTCTAATTCAAGAAACCACGTCCTATTAAAGAAAAAATGACCTCTAGCCTAAAGGTGATCTAAATCCTCAAATCGATCCTAGATCAATTGTTTTAGATGGCATTCCAAGAGACTTCTTACTTGACATAATTTGATCCCCACAAGAAAATCTATCTAGAGAAAGGTAGGGTAAAGGACCAACTGCTTGCCCACAACTAGTCCTATAGGGTGTTTTCCTAAGATTGGCCATCAATGTTACCTTCGTCCCACGTGGGTGGTAGAGTCTTGAGCTTCTTAGTGATCAACCATAGCATGAAATTCCCTACCATGGCTTGGGTAGCCCTGAGGAGAACCACTCGCATTATTCTCTAGCCTAACCCCCTCTGAATCGAGTTTCTAACGCACTTCGACTTTGGACCATGGGATGGTGAATGATTTTAACCTCCCTAATATGTCAACTTTTTATTTCTCATTGTAAGTGATACATGGGTGTTATTGGAAGCCTATCCCACTGATCCTACACCAAACTATAAAGATTGTTTGGCCCTAATGCCCAAGTGGGCTTAATCTATGTGAGTTGAATTATTAAGGTGTAGTGTTTCAAGTCTTGGCTCGATGGTGTTAACCAGCTCATGTTTGCTTAGGGTGTGAGTGTGTGAAAATAATGTGTCAAGTGGATGAGTTAATTAAGCATGTTTTGATGACGTCATGTGCTGCTGAAAATAAAGTGTTGAAAACTATAAATAATGTTGAAAATGGATAGTAAAATAAACAACAAACTCAAGCACACAACTCCCCACCCAAGAGGGCTATCAAGCAACTAAAAAAGTGAAGGAAAAAAATCAAATCAAAGACACAAAAATGACCAAAATATATAATGTCTAAGGGACTGGGATCTAAAGGCAAAAGGCTGCTGGAAATGGTGGAGAAAACCAGTAAAAATCAAAGGTGAAAATGTTGGAAAATGAAATGCAAGAAGCTAAAAAAAAAGAAGGATATACAAGGGGATCCCAAGGGGGAAAGACAACACTAAACTCTAAAGGGAGTAAAATGATTAAGTAACATATCCAAAAGGGTTGTAAAACAATGGACAACCCCTAAAAATTAGAGGCTAAAAATGTTGCACACTGGACTCGTCAACTCAACAATTCTCTTCTTAAATGGTGGAGGTGTACTCTAAACCCAAGGGGGATTTTTCCTTCCTCAATGAGAAACTACCAAGTGGATCTAGGCCTAGATGTGGCTCAAGAAATAACAGGAACGCTTCCCAACACACACGCAATACTATCGACAAAACTGGGGAATTTTGGAAAAAAAAAATCTGAAAAATGACAAATGCAAAAACTTACCTAAAAAGTGTGTTGGCCTAGTTTTTGGGCAAAAAAGTGTTTTCTGGGCGCAATTATTGGGCAAAAAAGTGTGCTATGTTCCTGCTTCTCTCTTTCGACAGATATGATCTAGAATATGCCTTCTTCTACTTGGCTCATACTTGTGACATTCGAAAAGATGCTGAACCCCAACAAAAACGAAGAATATTCTAGAAAGAAAAGTAGATCTAAACATAAAAATGAAAGTGCTAAGAATAGTTAGAAAAACACTGAAGATCTATGAAACAACAATCACCAAGGATCTGAATTACTACACCAGTGGAGTTTCCATTTGTTAGCAACTATGTAGTTAATTACCCAGCAGAGTCACCATTTTTTAGTGTAAATATTTCAGATAAGCACACCAAAAATTATTCACTTAAGTCACTGGTGACTAGTAAACCTAACAACAAAATATGGTTGCTTCTATGCTTCATACCTGCAATAAAATGTGAGAAAACACTACAATAAGATATATGATGCAAGCCCAAAACATATAATAACAATAAATAAAAGTGCAATAACCCAATGGAGGACTTCAAATGAATAATAATTTTATTTAAACACCTGGTGAGGAAGATTTGCAACATGGCTCTGTAGATCCCCCTTCATGGGATGGGTCCTTTTGATGTCCTTGTGCTTTAGAAATCTATTTCTCTCTCTCAATCTTGTAATGGGCAAAAAACAAAAAATGGCTTGAACTCAAGTGGGAGCTCAAAATGTGATAAGACGATAATGGTGACGATGATAATGATCAAGGTGAAGAATGAATGGAAAAATCCTCTATTTAGAACAAAATATTAAGCCAAATTAGGAATTAGAAAATAATAAAATATTATTGACTAAATCAAAATCTAGCCATTGAGAATACTTTATTGTATTTTTGAGAGGGAAAAGATACTTAAAATGGTCAAATATCTGTATTTAGAAAGTGTTTTAAGTAATTAACAAATAAAAATGATTTACTAATCACTTTGTGATAATTAACAAAGGTTTGAATTTGAAATAATTATTGAATAATGGTTTAACAACTATTCCAAAAATAAAAATAAGGAATAATAAACAAGTGGTGATTTATTTAATTATTCCAAGGTGCTTAAGTCAAAGATGACTAGAAATAATGATCAAATAATTATTTAATAATTATTTCTAGAGAAAATTAAATAAATAATGATTTATTTAATTATTCTCATGGGTTTTTTTGGATTTTAATGAGAAATAATTTAGGAAAAATGGTTTACTAAATTATTTCCATGGTGAGAGTGAATTTACTATGGTAAAATTAATCTTACATGGTGTATTTCAATCAACCTAGGAAAAAATATCTAGGTGATCATTCTTTGGTGATAACAGTTGATCCTGGTCTCCCTGAAGTTTTTCATATCCACGTTTAACCTCGTAATCCTTTCTAGTAGGGTTCCACTTGAAACCACCAAGCTTCATGTAGTGAGTAGGAATTGCTCCCTTGAGATATAGAAGAAGAAGGTGCCATTGAGGATTCAAATATGGGGGAATAGCTAGTTTTTTCCAACCTTTCCATGAATTTTCATACTAATTCCAATATGATATTTGGTCAAGTTTTGTTATGCCTTTTCCAAGGAACCAGGTCTTGAGGTGATGAAGGTCCAGAAAGAAGAGATACTAAGCTTACCCATTATGTTGTCATCCCATATATTAATATATTTCCCTCCTCTTGGAATTTAGATGTATTCACTTAGATGAGAGGCAAAATTTTCTTACAAAGCTTCCAGATTTAAGAAAAAGGCCTGCGAGGAATATGAGATTTAAGGAGTTGGTGACTAGGTGCATTTATGTGTTTTTTTCTCTAAGACCTACTTCCACCATGATGATTCCTCGGTTATTAATCTCCATATATTTTTTTCTACCAACGCTAAGTTCATTAGTCTCGGTTGTCTTATGGTGACCCCCCCTTTGTCATAGGGCATAAACACCTTTTTCCAACTTATCAAGCTAAAAATTTTTGTTTCTGTCTTATCTCCTTGCCATAGAAACTTCTGAATTATCAACTCAATTTTCTTTTGTGTTGTTGTTGGAGCCTACATTATTGTGAATTGGTATAAAGGTAGAGCTAACAAAACTGATTTAATTAAAGTTACCCTGCCTGCTAAATTGAGCCATTGCATTCCCCATTGTTGGAATTTTTTCTTCATTTTTTCTATCACCTATATCTAGACCTCTGTTTACATGGATTTTTAGAAATTGTCATACCTAGATATTTGAAAAACGACCAGTGAAATTTAAAAGGAATGCCAGAATTTTGAGAAATACCTTGGAGATTTCTAATTGGAGTGTTCCATCCATATATGTTTCTCTTCATATCATTGAGAAGGCCGCTAGAGGCTTTCAAAAATTGATCCAAAATGGTTTTGAATCTTCTAACAACAATACAAGAGGCTCCTCTAATAAATAGCGTATCATCGAAAAATTGAGAATGATTCATGCTTTTAGCTCCTCTATTATATTGAATTCCTATGAGAAGTTTGCTTTGTCTCTCTTTCTCTAGCTTCTTGTTGAGAGTTTAAACCATTATATTGAATAGGAAGGGTGATATTGGGAAACCTTGTCTAAGACCCCTAGTGCTTTGAAAAAAATGACTAGGCCTCCAATTGATTAAAGGAGCAATTCAGGTCTTATGGATGCAAGCCCTGATGAGGTCAATGAAGATGCTATTAAAACCCAATTTGTCTACAACAACAAAAAGAAAGGAGTGTCTAACTATGTCAAATGCATTTTCCATATCTGGCTTCAGGATGAATCCCTGGTCTTCTCGGGAAATGCTCGAATGAATGGCTTCTTGGAAAAAGATAATGTTGTCTACAATTTGTCGATTAGGAACAAACCCCCCTTGATTTTCAGAGATTATGTGGGTAAGGAGATTTTTGAGATGGTTTGCAAGAATCTTAGCTATAATTTTATAGGAGACATTTCATAAGGAAATTGGCCTTAAGCGATTGAAGGAAGCGGGCGTATATTCTTTTTGGAATAGAGCAAGAAAGGTGGAATTTGTATTACCTCCAATTTTGCACTTGAATTGAAACCATCTAATCATCTTGAGCAAATATTTCTTGATGAGATCCCAAAATGTACACTAGAAGGCAATGGTAAATCCTTCTAGCCCAGGCACTTTATCAATATGTATGCTCCATATTGTTCTTTGCAATTCCTCTTCCTCCACTGGTTTGAGTAAAGCTACATTGTCCTCCTCTAAGACCATTTTTGTTATTTCTCTCAAAAAATCCTCAAAATTATTTGGATCTGGGTATGTAGTTAACTATATTTTGAAATGTTGATTTGCCTCTTCCTTAATTTATGCTTTCCCTTTAACTGTTACATTTTATTCTCCATTAATCAGTTCTATCTAGTTCTTTATTCTGTTTTGAGGTTTTATTCCTGTCCCTGACTTGTAACCATAAAATCCTAGATTTAATCCTCCAAATTTATTCTTCTTTTCCATTTGTTTGGTAAAGCTCTGAGTATAATTCTTTTTCCTTAACTTTCTGCTCTTTAGTGTCTTCTTCATTCTCCATTTTAGCCTAAACTTGCCCCAATTCTCTTTGCAGCTCTATTTTTCTCTAAAATGGTTCCTTGAAGCATGATTTAGCCCATTCTTTGAGAGCTATTCTGACTAGCTTTAACATGGATTCCCATATGAACCTAGGTGATCCATTAATTCTTGTTTTCCAAGCAAATTGCACCAATTTCCCGGCTTCTTCAATAGTTGACCATTGAGGATTGAAACGAAAAGTAAGAGGTCCCAAATTAACACTCTCCCCAAACATTAACGAGATTGGATTATGATTAGATGAAATAGTTGAAAGGATTTTTGAACACTGATCCTGTTCCAGTTGTGAGACTTACGAGGATTAGAAAATGATATAATCTTTCCTTAATATTGCCAAGACCTATCCTTCTATTGCTCCATGTGAATTTGTTGTTATTTGAGAGAATGTCTAGTAGATTCCACTTCTCTATTATGAATTCTAATTTATCTCTACTTGAATTTGAGAGGAAGGATCCCCCACGCTTTTCTCCAGCATTCATTACCAATTTAAAGTCTCCTCCATTGATAACATTTTGGCTATCTTCTGCTACTAACTAATCCGCTAGTGACTGCCAAAAAATCTCCTAATCTCTATAGTATAGAGGGGTGTAAACATTGTATATTGTTGTGGATTTCCCTGTATTTTTATTTGAGAAGTTTGATTTGATCCAATGGTGATTTTTTTGGATTCCTTTGAGTTCCATAATTATTTGATTCCACATAGTGAAAATACCACCAATTTCTCCTCTTGCAAAGATTGCAACTTTGTCAAAAAAATTATTCTTTGAATTATCACAATCATTTATTCTTTAGATAGTTTGGTCTCCTAGATTAGAAAAAATTAGGGGACTTTATATCTAAATAGATATTTGACTGCATTTACTTTAGAGATTTTCTGAAGACCCCTACAGTTCCAGGAGACAAAATTCATTATTTATTATGAGATGGAACTACATGGTCTTTGCCTTTCCCTATCTGGGTTTGCATGTCCTTGCTTCCTATTCCTATGTCAATGTAAGTGTCCATTGGTTGTTGGATCCCCATCACCATATCCTTTTGAGATGCTTCATCTCGAATTTCCTTATTTGTTTTCCTTCCATGAATTTTTGGGATTTTCAGATGAGACTAATGATTCCTTTGATTTCTTCCGAGTGATAATCCCTGCATAAGAGGTGGCTTGGGGAGTAAGCAAGGGAATAGGAGAGACTAGAAGAGGGAGGATGGGGGTAGAGGTAAGGATTTCAGTAGGGGAAGAAGGGGGAGATCTAGAGGAGGCAACATGAAACTGCTCTAGAATTTCTCCCTCTTCGTGATCAGTTGGAGAATCGACCTCGATAATGGTGGAGAAGAATGAATTGTTGAGGATGGATTGTGAGACTCCAGATTGTAGAGAAATAGAGGGGTTATAAGGATGGCCTTCAGAAGGGATATATCCAGATTGGGATGGCCCTACATGCTTAGAAAATTTATTGGGGTTCCATGTATACTTGCGTTTAACAGTTTCACTATGTGCTTCTTAGTTTTCAACTGGATATTCTGCAACTCTTTTAGTGCATCTATTAGCAAAATGACTATATTCATGACATACCTTACATTTAAAGGGAATTTCTTCATAGTCCAGTTGTTGGTTGTGTGTCCAGTTATCTACCTTGATCTTGAATTCCTCTGGGATTCCCTTGTCCAGATCAACTTCCACATGGATTTGAGAGCATGCATGCAAGTTTTCTCTTAGTTTTCTTATAGCTATATACTTGTTGAATGCATTACCAATTTATCTGACAGGGTCGTCTCCCTAGCAGTGGGAGGGAGATGGGGGAGACACACCCACATTGGGATATCACTGGGAATGTCAAGTTTTGGATCAAAGTCTCGCGTCCATCTATTTAAATATAAACCCCTTGAATCCATAAAATATGGACCATTTCTGGAGATCAAATCTTGATATTCCTTGGATTCGAAGTAGAATGTAAAGAAACCCTTTCCACAAAAGTGAATGGAGATCTAACCTTAGGTTTTTGCAGCCCAGTTTCACTCAACCTATTTCTGAACAATTTTTGGAGAATGTGAGAGGCCAGTGACTTGACCACTCTTGCCCTGCTCTACCAAAGAGAGAGCGCCTTTACGAGGGATTGAAGGGGGCAAGTCAATTTTCTAGATTGCGTCTAGTTTCTTGATAAATTTGGAGATGGAGGGGTGCTCCCAAGGAGGCCTAAGAGTACATGACGCGTCCACATGCACATGAAATTCTTTCTTCCAATCTGGGAAGACTAGGATCAACATGGTGACCATTTTCTCCTTTAGCACATCCAAGTTCTTCTGGCATTCTTCATTCCAACAGAATGTAACATCTTTCTTTAATAATTTTTCCATCGGCATGGTGATCTAGGCATAGCTCTTGATGAATTTCCTATAGTATCCCGTGTGTTGCAACATTGTGTGCAACTGTTTCACACTCCTTGGCGCCTCCAAATTGATTATGACCGCGATATTTGCAAGGTCTACCATCAAGCCTTGTCTGCATACCACATGGCCCAGCAAGATCCTAGAAGGGACACAAAACAAACATTTCTTCAAAGTGAGTACGATCTGGTACCTTCCACAGACTTTCCACATGGCGCTTTACCAATCCAAACATTGTCCAATCGTCAAAGTATACCTCCAGATGTTTGTGAATGAAATCCTTGAACACCGCGATGACTACGTGCGAAAATATCGCCAGTGCATTCTTCAGCCCAAAAGGCATCACCGTATACTGGAAGCATCCCCATTCAGTCGCGAAGGTCGTCTTACTTCTATCCTCCGGTGCAATCTTGATCTGATGGTACCCAAAGAATCCATCAGTGAACGAATATGCTTCTTGGCCTCCAACATTATCAAGGACCTCATTGGTGAATGGAGTTGGGAAGGGATCATGCACGTAGGCATCATTCAATCTCTTGATATCTATGCATATCCTTATTTCTTCCTTCTACTTCTTTTCCTAAACCACTATTGAGCTCACCCAATCAGATTCTTCCACCGGTTCAATAATACCTACGGCGAGCATCTTGTCTAACTCTAAGTGGACCCTTTCTTTGTACTTCAGATTGAGGCGGTAAGGTCTTTGCTTCACAGGTTTCACGTTTAGTTTTTATGGTGATCTTCATGACACCCAGGTCCCCGATTATCCCTTTCAGATCTGAAAACTTCGTGGGAAACAAATCCTGATATTTGCGGAGTAGTTCGACGACCTTATCTACTGTCGCGTCGTCCCAGTAGTCCCCAATCTTTGCAAACTTCGGCTCTGCCTCCGTGTCAATGTTCACCTGCCTAGTTTTGAGCGGCTCAGTTATGTTGGGGTTCTCTAGTTGCGGTCCTTCAATTTCGCGGTGACCTTTAGTCTCCAGGATATTAATCTTCCTCGGGTCTTCGTCTTCTTCTTCCACTATGACATTGTATCACTCCAGCACGTGGCTCAGCTGGGCAGTCCAATCAGATTGAATCAAATCTAGAGGATCTTGCGGTATCCTAAAAATCTTTATCTTAACCTCCTGTAACGCTTCACCGATAGACTCAAATCCATCCTCAAAATTGAACATCATAAAAAATCCTTGGCGCAGGATATCCCATTCTTCAGTGCCATGGCGGAGTTCCATCTCCAAGTACCAATTCATTGGTATAACATCCAAGGTATGACAAAACAGATGGACCCACTCCGGTTGAGGCTTCGCTCCATACACTTCAGTCCATTTGGCCAAATGGTTGCACGGATCATTTCTTCCATCATACTTTTCTATTAATCACACCTTCGGATGACCAAAGCGGACCCTCATCATCCTCCTATATTCGCACCAATCATCAAAACTATCTTTGTGCGTACCCCACCACCTTGCGGGTGTAGCACGCAACGCCCAATCCAATGCTTGGAAGCGATGCTTCTTTGGCACTTCCTTTTCAAATGCATCCAAAAAGTGATCAACATCAGTTAACCCATCATAGTAAGGCATATTTCTTACCTCTAATGATACACAACGCAACGACTTGGTCATCATATTACAGCGCAGCGTAGATACTTCATGCAGTCGATTCTGCCAGTGCTCTAGTTCTTTGTCTGAATCTGATGTGCAGGAGCTCTCGCAGTCCCACGCAATACATCCATCTGCTGTCGAATTCACCCAATCCTGATCTCGCGTCGTTATTTTGTAAATCTGGTCCAAATCGTCATCACTTTCATAATCGCGGACTGGTTCAGTATAGTACGGTCCTTCTGCAGGGTCCAGTGGCACCACTACGCAGAGCAATTTCTTCTCAAATATCATCTTTCACTTCTTCAGATTGATTACCCCATTCATGTCAGTGGCCTAATCGATCCCAAGGAGCATGGGGTAAGGATTGCTGTCATCCACAATCTCTATCACTTCAAAATCGGTTAGTGCGCTCGCGCCTTTGATATCAACTGTTACCCCCTGCAACCTCCCCATTGGGATGATTTTTGCTAATTCGCCATCCTTAATTGAATCGGAGACCATTGTAGCGCTGGTCTCCCCATTCACTCTCAGGTCTGCTTAGGCAAAACATTCGCGTCGGACCCTAGGTCCAAGATAACTTGGTCCATTTCGTATTCTCCTATCTGCGCAATGAGTCTCATCTCACGTCCAATCCTTGCCTTATGCTTACCAAGCTTTCTAACTACACGCAGTCTGTCAGTAGCGTTTTCCTTGCCAGCGCACCTATTGATCAGCTCCTACATTCCCTTCACAGCCTTGGTATCGCGAAGCAGTTTCATGCAGGTGGTGGGCTCCAGTATTGTAGCAATAATGCTACAACTCCTGGGACTCCCTTCTTTAATCTTATCAACCCGGTAGTTCGTAACAAACTTGGAAGCGACGGTGCTGTATGCACAAGTACTAGCTCTTGCCGCAGCTGTCACTTGGTCAGCTGGCACAAGTCCGTTAGGGGCTCAAGCCAACTTCTATGAGCTCTTAGAAGAAGCTTTTTAATTGATGGATGAAAGCTACTCAAAGGAAGCTAATCTACTTGCAGAAAGAACCTGAAAGCCAAAAAGAACCACAAACCCTAGCAAGCCCTAATTCTACCAGCTAGTCCTACTGATGCAAAGAGGAGAATGAAAACTACAGAGAGATGCCATTACTTTCTATGAAGGTAAGATACATGTGTCTAGACTACCTCTACCTGAAGAAACCTTTTTTTGTATTTTTGAATAAGTTGTTAGAATTAGCATGCTTGTGCTTTTAACTGGCTTTTTACTGTGCAGAGGTGGGTCAAGGAGGAGAAATGCTTGGAAGAGGTCGGGAAGGTTCAGAGAGGGTCTAAGGAGTCCCTAACACCCTTCCAGAGAGTTTCACAAAGTTTGGATATCAAGAAACCTCATTTGTGAGCTTCTACAGGAAGTCTGCAGGGGTTCTACAGGATGTTTCAGAATTTCTACAGGATGTTCAGAAATTTCTACAAGATGTTCTACAATTGGATTTTGGATGATGCGTGAGTGAAAGAGGATGCATGAATGGATAGGGAGGTAGGATAGGGGTTTGTAATGACTTAGTGACAAAGAGATGAATTGATAAGAGGGTGTGGAAAGCTAGCTTGTCTTAAAGAGGGCAGAGGAAATAGAAGGTCAAGAAGGTAGTGTGACGTGGGCAAAAGAGTAGTTGTGAGACAAGGGATCTAACTTGGAGATGAGCAGTTGGCCTGGACGAAGCTTAGATGGACGAGAGAGTGATGGAGATGCACCGCACAGTGTAAACTTAACCAAATCAACCACGTCCTGCACATAATCAAAATATTAACTAATCTATCCTAACTGTTAATGGAACCAATGAACAACACATTATTTCTAAAGAGAACCACGTACAGTACTGAAACAGAGAAACATCCCAAGAGGTCTGAACGCATGAATAACTCCTACAAAGGAAAACACTTCACCGAAGATTGCATGGGTAAGCAAACTAGTGTTTTTGTTGGGCAGCACTGTCTGCAATTCCAGCCCCTAGGAAGAGGTGAAAATGAGAGTGCAGGCAACCCTTTTCTGGAGCTTTTATCACTTCTTATCTCATTACTCTATTCTAGACGTCTGAAACAACTCTATTCTTCAACAATGACCTACTTAACCACACAACGAAATCTAACTCAACAAACTACGTTTCAAATGCATGCAAAGAAAATCATAATGCTAAAAGGAAATATATCAATACAAAGAAGGAGGCCCTAGGCTCTCAGGTTGGGCCCAACCTCGAGAGCTATGGCTCCTCTAGAAACTCAGAGCTGAGATCAAATCTGACTGCTTCTCATTAAAAAATAATAATCATAAGTCAAGAGGTATGCCAATGATGGCTACAAAAGAACAAAAACAGAGCTGGCAGCTCGTAGTGCAGAATGTGCAAAATTTTTTCCAAAAGTCCTTTTTGAAGGCTGAAGCCTTATCATTTATACATCACGAGGCCCCAAGCTGGCCTCCTAAATCTATGGGACTTGGCTGACCAAACTGGGAGTGAACAGCTGCTTCCACAAAATCTGTTTGGCTGCCTTCTAGATCCGGTTTTGGTGGCTTTTGGAGCTCGGAGTTGGGGGTGAAGATCCCGAGGAAGGCTATTTAATGCCGTGGACAACCCCCCTACGAATCCTCAACCCCAGCTTGGCTGTCTCCTAGCCCTTGTCTGCTCGGTTTTGCTCCAACATGTGTCAAAAAATCCTGAAATGAGCACGTGTTAGCCACCTAGGAATAGTGACTACCCTTATTCGTACAAATGACATAAACATACTAAAAAATGATGCATAAGTTATGAAAAATGAAGGATTGAGCAAGGGTAGTTAGGCCCAATGAGCCCAAAATGTTACCAAATTTGGGGCTCATCATCACCCCCCAGCTAAAATGATTGCTCATCCCTGAGCAACTAATCCAGCTCCTCGTCCTTCATTGCTTTCACCGCCACTCTCACATCCCAAGCTTCTGAAGTAGTATCCTCCTCACTGGCATGGAACCCAGCCTTCCTTTCCACCTCTTCCCACTGCTTATGCTCTTCTTTTTCTGTGCTGCCTTCCATCAATCCTAAAAGCAAAAGTGGGCTTAGCTTGAGGCCAATCCAGCTGGCTTGGAGGTTCTGTATGGACTTCTTATAGAGGGGCACCCGTACTAGAGCTTCCCTCATTTGAGTTGGAGTGTAATATTCCCTGATTTTGAGGCTGTGGGACAATGTGTTCCATCGGCGGGTGTAAGCATGAACACAATTGTCCCCTAATAGTTGCTCCATATCCTCGAAATGTGCTATAGCCTGAGCCTGCTGATCCATGTATTTCAATAGAGCTTTAGAGTCGGTTGCTAAGTGTTGGTGGGCCGATATCAATGCAGTGGGGTCCCCTGGCTCTGCTCTAATCAGCAGTGGCTCATGTAACTCTCGGTTCATGACCTCTTTGACCTCTGCTGCTCTCTTTTCTTCATGGTTCAACCATGAGGAAAATGCCATCAACTGCATATCTCCTATGACTGTGTTGGGATCCCATGAAGTCACATTAGGAAGGGCCAAATTATGGAGATAGAACTCCGATAGCTTGGCCTTATCCTTTGATGAACTGCTATTGCATAACTCTGTGAACTGCTGGGGGTCTTGGATTTGGGAGATACCCCTTTGTGCTAATGCATTAATTTGGAATTGCAGCCACTGCTCCCGTAGGTATAGGCCATAAGATTTGACCGGTTGTCTACATTGTATAGCATCCATGGCCCAACTAGCCATGCAGGCCAGTTGTGCCTCTTTTTGTTGTAACTGTTGTTTGAGAGCTTGTATCTCGATTTGTGCTTGCAATTCCCTTTCCTGTAGGTGCTGGTTTACCTCCCCAAGACCAACTTGCAGTCCTTCTTTGCCTTGAGGTTCTGCTGTAGTGTCCCCTGATGTTGTGCCCCTTTCTTTCCTCTGTTCCTGTAGCTGCAGTTTGAGTTTCTCATTCTCTTCCTGTAGGAATACCCGCTGGCAGTTTCCCATGTGTTTGGCCATAGCTAATTCTCTTCGTGCCTCCTTGAGTTGTTCCTCCAAGGGGCCTATATCTTCCACTCCTTTAGATTTAGCTATCCTCATCCACGTGTGGGTTCTCACTCTTTCTTCCTCCAACGCAAAGAAAAGCGGCACTGTGAATTTCTGTGGAATAATTTTTCCAGCCTCCAAAAAGTTATAATACGAGCTCAAGCTTGGCTGGGGACTAGGTTCCGGAATATGCTCTACCTCTTCTTCCCTTGGTGGCTCTACTCCGTCTTCCCTTGGTGGTGATGTGGCTGCCTCTCCCTCCATTCTTTCGGTCTCCTTGAGCCTGGCCAATGTTTCTTGTAGAACGGCCTCAGCATCCTGTAGAGGGGTTTTTGAAGTCAACCTTTCCATCCTCTCCTTCCAGGCAGTCGTCTTCGGGCTCCCCCGCTCATAAGTGACTGATATTTTTGAGGGGGACCTCTCCCTTGGCGAGGTAGGGGTGTCTTCTATGGTAATTGGGTCGCTGGATGGAGGTTGGGGCCTGCCTGTTTTGATTCTGACACTTCTCCTTGCTTTGAAATACAGAGGGGTCTCCCTCTTTCGTTTTTCCTTTGGCTTGGGAGGGGTACTTAGGGTGGCCAGCACAGCTGCTGCCTCCCTAGCAAGGATTTCGGCCGTCTTCCCCTTCTGCGTTCCTTTCTCAGGACTTCCTGTAGAAAGCCTTGTAGCGGCTGATTTTTGGCTTCCTGTAGAAGCCGTTTTTTATTTTCCTGTAGAAACAGGTGGCACCGTTTTAGCCTGCTTGGCTGAGGGTGCTTTGTCTTTTGACTTTGTTGAGGCTGCCTTAGAGGTGCCTTCACTGACGTGGACTTGTTCAGTCCTTCCCACCCTGCTCTGTAACCTTTTCTCCCTGGGTGTTAATGTGGGTTTGTCATCCTTTGTTTTGGCAGCCTAGTGTTTCTCTTGTTTCCCCTTGTGTTCTTTCTTTGGTGCTTTGGCCATGGTTTCTTGGCCTTTTCCTTTCTTCTCTGTTTGAATTGGTTCCTTCTCCTCGCTGCTGGAGGAGGTGAGCTCCTCAGCCAAAATTTTGATGTCATCATCCTTAGTCAAGTTTCGAAAGGCTTCCCACGAGAGAGGAACGGTGTATGTGTGGAGTGCATCCTCCACGAGGAGCTTAATGAGCCCATGATGGGCTACCTGGTCTGGTGTTCCCTCTCATAACTTGGTTGCACATTCAGTCATGGACTGCAGGAGGAAGTAAGGAATACTCAACTTGTTTTCTGAGGGTAGGTCCATTTGGTGCCTAAGTTCTGTGAGCAGCCGGAAATGGTATCCATACACGATGCTGAATCGCCCCTCGCACGTGATATACTTCATAATTTGGAGGCTGACCTCACTCCAGAGCGGCTGTAGGCTGGCTCTTCGAACTCCGTTCTTGTCCTCTGAGAATTGCTCCTCCGGTAGAAAGAACTCCTTCTTAGCCTTCTGGCCTAGTTTTCTCTCCTCCTTATCCCACGGTACCCCCATCGGGAGATCAGTGACTCTGCTGATGAACTGTGGGGTGAGTCTGAGATTCAAACCTCTGAAATTGACAACAGCCAGCGTTTTTGATTTTGGCTTCAAAGCTCGCAGGAATTCCTCTGCCACCTCGTCATCGTAACCTTGAAGCTTGTCGCAGAACGACATCCACCGTGCACGAGAAAACAGGTCTACCACCTCAGGGTTTTCCCGTAGCTTCTTTGAGTCTGTCGGTTCTTTTCTAATGAACCCACCCGGCATGGTGAAAGCTTGTTGTGTTAGCCAGAGCTGGCTGGCGCGTATAAAAAGATGGACCTTTGGGATTTCCTTAGACAGAGCGTAGAATTACGCCTCTGTCAAGCACACAGTTTGTGAATTCACAACTATCTATAGGTGAGCCTTAACAGTGGCTCAATTATGAACCAAATCCTGTAGAAAACCCCACATATACACTACGACGACAATTCTCATGCAGAAGTATGACGACGCTTGAAAATTCATGCACAGACTGTAGTTCTACTTTTTTTTTTTTGGACGTCGACTTTGCCACCCTTCGAACCAATTGCATGGGAGGACTAGGTTCAGGCTTACCTTATTCCAACTTGCCATTGACATGAATAGATTAATTTCCTCCGTAGCGGTCAGCTTCCTGTAGAAGTCGTGCACGGGTTCTGGAGAGCGCGTCAGTGGTTTTGGGCCTTCTGTGCAACCATCGGACGTTTGAACAGGCCGAGGACTTAGAGTAATAGCCTTCAGGAAATTTTGGATGCTTACTTGACTGCAAAGCGGTTGAGGATAAATGAGTGGAGTGCCATACGCGATCTAGCCGGTGGATTTGAATCCCTGCGGAACTCATGGCGCGAGGGTGAGCTGTCCCTGCCGGACCGTTGGACGACGTCACCTGTTATCATTCCACTGTAAGTCTGCCTCACCGCCGAATCATTCCCTGCATATCTACCGCCGCCATTTCTGTTAGATCGCCACTTCTCCCCGACTGGACGCTTCCCACGTGTCCATTTCCTGTCTTGTTTGACACAACCAACGCTTTCCGAATCGGACGAGGCCATCGGACTGGTCGTGGTGGCCAGTTGAATGGCTACCCGATTGGCTCAACCCATTCATTTCCATACTCGCACACATTTTAGAGCATTGTTCATGTAATTTGACAAAAAAGGGTGAGGCACTTACCTATGCGGCCGCGACGTTATTTTCATGCTTCAGGACGAGGGTGACGGATCCGCTTGCTGCTGCTTCATGCACAGGCACGGGAGTTCCTTCTTGCCGACTGCTGCTGGTTACGAGACCGGTTACCTGGCTGCGGATGGTGCATGTGCCCGCTCTATGAGTTGTAGGTGCCTTCATGGTGTATGCTCTAGCCGGATCAACTGCTACAGGATTCCTGTAGGATATCCTGTAGCCGTTTCTCCTCCTCGGGTGCATGCCGAAACGGTGGAATCACGGTCACGATTGCAGGGTCCTCGAATTGCTTTGATAAGTAGCGCATTGGGCCTCTGCATACTTTATTCCATTTGAGAATTGTTCTTCTGAGAATCCAACGTTCTGATTTGACTGTGCAGGTATTTCCATTGCATGGCAGCAGGGGTGGTAGAAGGAGGTGACAACAGTGGGTGATGGAGAAAAACATTGGTTTGCATGCCTCCTTATTGGACTTCGGGCTTCAAATTCTTCCACACAATCGGTCCTGGGCCATCCAAAGATTCTACAGGAAGTTTCCTGTAGAAATACAGAACTTCCTGTAGAAGGCTAAACTGTGATCAAATCGTGCCCAGACCTTGGAAGAGATGAGTGTTTCTGAAGGGAGTGATGGTGAGGTCACCTGGTAGCATAGTAGGGACCCTTGTCCTTGAGTTGAGAGACCTCCTTTTCTGCATGGAATACCTGCAACCTGCATGAATTGTCAAATCTTGAGCCTGTTTTCCTGTTTCTGCTTCCTTCTTTCTGTTTTCCTTTCCTTTGTTTGTTTTTTTTTTCTCTTCCTTTCCTTTTTTCGAAAGACTGCAGGGGCGCCTCAGTGAGGTTTTCACCCTTACCATCTGCCTTGAGCGCCTCAGAGAGGTTTTCACCCAAGGGTCTTTTTTTATTCAAAAATTTTCAGAAATACAGCAGGGGCGCCTCAATGAGGTTTTCACCCCTACCATCTGCCTTGGGAGCCTCAGAAAGGTTTTCACCCAAGGATCTTTTTTTTTTTTTTTTTTTTTTTTTTGAGATGTTTAGGGTATGCCCAAAACATAGGCAGAGCCCTTCTCTATGACCAACACTGATTTCTCCATAGTTTTGATGAATTCTTGCCTTGAAAGAGGTTTCCTGTAGATCTTTAGTCGATGCCCATTGACGAGCATGGGGATGGCTTCCTCATCAATGGTCCGAACAAGAACAGACCCATTGTCATTACACTTCTCCACTGCATATGGTCCCAACCATCTTGTTCTCAGCTTCCCCTTAAAATCCTTATGTCTGGAATCGTACAACAGTGCCCAATCTCCCGGCTGGAATTGCTTGTCATTGAGGTGCCGGTCATGCCATACCTTCCTCTGAAGTTGAACCACCTCTGAGTGGAGAAGGGCCTGCATTCGGTGTTCATCCAGCCCATTCAGCTGCAATAACCTTTCTTGTTGGGCATGGCTGAGATCTAGGTCCAGCTGAGCTTCCATCCTCAAGGTGTTGTACTCGAACTCAATTGACAGCAAGGCTCTCTTCCCATAGACCAGCTCATAAGGTGTGAAGCCGGTTGTGGTCTTCCAAGTGGTGTTGTAAGCCCAAGTGGCCTCAACCAGGCGATCTGCCCAATATTTTCTACTGTTGCTCACCACCTTAGTCAAGATCCCTTCCAATGCTCTATTGGTGACTTCCACCTGCCCATTTGCTTGAGGATGATAGGGGGTGGAAGTCCTATGCTTGATTTTCTGATGAGCGAGTAGGTCTTCAATTAAGTTGGAGGTGAACTGGCTTCCTTGATCGGTGACTAGCTCTCTCGGGTAGCCAAATTTGTAGAAGATGTTTTCTCTTAAGAACTCGGCCACCTTTTCTTCTGTCGCTGCTTTGATTGCCTTGGTTTCTGCCCACTTTGTCAGGTAGTCTGTGCACACAATGATGTAAGACCTTTGCCTTGAAGGAGGATTGATTGGACCCACAAAATCCATGCCCCACTTCTCAAATGGCTCAAGAGTCACTTGAGGTTGGAGAGGCATTTCGTCCCTTGGAGTCGGTTTCCCCATCCTTTGGCAGCGGTCACATTGGCTGATATATCTTCTGACATCTTGATGAAGCGTGGGCCAATAGTAGCCTGCCTGTAGGATTTTGAAGGTAGTTCTTTTGGCTGCAAAATGTCCTCCACAAGGCCCGTCATGACAGGTTAGGAGGATATCAAAGACTTCCTCCTCCCTTACACAACGCCTTAAGATCTGATCGGGGCCAAGCTTGAACAGGTTGCCCCCAATCCAAGTGAATGAGGCACTCTTCCTTACGATTCTGCTCTTCTCTCTTGAGGATAGGTGCGGAGCGAACTGTGCTGAGACAAGGTAGCTTGCTATATCAGCAAACCATGGAGAGAGTACTGAGATAGCAAACAGATTTTCATCTGGCATCTGGTCATCCATTGTTCCATCCTCACCTGCAGGTAAATCCAATCTAGACAAGAAGTCAGCAACAACATTTTCTTTACCTGGTTTGTCAACGATAGTCAAATCAAACTGCTGCAACAAAAGTAACCATCTAATAATACGAGCATTCACATCTGGTTTATTCATTAAATATCTAATTGCAGCATGATCAGTATGTATAAATGTTTGATAGCCAGTGATATAATGTCGGAACTTGTTCAGTGCATGGACCACAGCCAAGAATTCTTTCTCAGTTACAGTATAATTCAGTTCTGCCTTGGATAAGTTTTTGCTGACAAAGTATATGGCGTATGGAAGTTTTTTTTCAACTTGTCCTAAGGCTGCCTCTATGGCTTTGTTTGAGGCATCAGTGTGGATGTGGAAAGGTAGGGCCCAATTTGGACCTCTCAAGATTGGGGCAGACACCAACTTATCCTTTAATTCATTCAGAGCCTTCTGACAATCGTCAGTCCATTTAAACTCAACATCTTTTGCCAAGAGGCCAAAAAATGGCGAGGCTAGCTTACTGAAGTCTTTAATGAATCTCCTATAATACCCTGCTAAACCTAAGAAACTTCGAACATCTCTTACCTTCTGAGGAGGTGGAACCTTTTTTATGAGAGCAATTTTGTTAGGATCCACCTGTAACCCTTGGCGAGAAATGGTATGTCCTAGCACGGTTCCTTCAGTCATCAAGAACTCACATTTTTCAGGACTAAGGGACAGGTTCATCTCAATGCACTTGGTTAGGACTTTTCCCAGATTGGACAATGCTTCCTGGAAGTTGGACCCATAAGGAGTGAAGTCATCCATATAGATTTCCACCGAGTCATGGACCAGCTCAGAAAAGATGCTCAAGACGGCTCTCTGGAAGGTGGCAGAAGCATTGCATAGTCCAAAGGGAAGAACTCGGTAAGCAAAGGTACCCCAAGGACAAGTGAAGGTGGTCTTATCTTGGTCTTCCGGGCTGATTTGGATCTGATTATACCCGCTAAACCCGTCTAGGAAAGAGAAAAACCTCTTTCCCGCCAGTCCATCCAACACTTGATCTATGAAGGGTAGAGGAAAGTGGTCTTTCTTGGTGGCTTTTTTTAGTTCTCGGTAGTCCACACAGATTCTCTACTTCCCGTTTTTCTTGGGAACCAACACCAGAGGGGACACCCACTCGCTATCCGAGATGGGGTAAATGAATCCTGCATCCAACAGTTTTTGCAATTCTTCCTTGACGATGTCCTTAAGGGTTGGATTCATTCTCCTTTGGGGTTGCCTGACCGGTTCACAATCTTCTTTGATGTAGATGTGATGGGTACAGACCGAAGGATGGACTCCTTTCATCTCCTTATAGCTCCAAGCAAAAGCATCTAGATGACTGGCCAACAGACTACACAGCTCCTTTTCCTGGGAAGGAGATAGGGAGGAGCTGATCTTTAATGTTCTCTCGGGGCCAAACTCCACATTTTTGACTCTGGGAGTGGTTGGATTGGTCACACAAAGGTCCACTAAGGTGCTGGCTCGGGTATCCTTCACCAATTTCTCTAAGGACGATGCACTGGGAGGTGGATTCTGAATCAAGGTCTCAATCAAATCATCCTCGGTTTGAGGACCTCCCCTGGTGGTTTCTAAGGTGCACAAGGGTGCAGAGTACACCTCATCCTCTTCCCCTTCTTCCAACCAAAGTGGTAAGTCATGCTCTAATAGAGGTTGGGCAGGAGGATATAGGACTAGCTGCTTGGACATAGGACCATTTTTGATGGTCATGTTTCCTGCACGGCAGCTTATGTAAGCATCCGCAGTGGCTAACCAAGGCCTTCCCAAAATAAGGGGGTATCCAGTAAGCTTTGCCTTTGGTTGAAGAACCAAGAAGTCTGCAGGGTACTCCCAAGAGTCAACAGAGACCAAGACATCCTCTACAATCCCTTCGGGAGTCACGGTGGAGCGATCTGCTAGTTGCAGGACTGTCGAGGTCTTTCTCAAGGAACCCTGAAGGTTGAGTTTGAGCATGGTATCTCTGGTCATCACATTAATGGCAGCCCCTAGATCAATCAACGTGTGGGGTATGATGGTGCCATTGATGTGGACATCAACTACAGGACTCCCAGGATCCAAATACTTTATGCAGATTACTTGCCCCAACATAAGATCAGACAGTTGTCCTATGACGTTGATGGTTGAGGCTTCCCTTTTTCGCCTGCCTGGGTGTCTGAAACACTTTTCCTTAACCAGCTTGTTGTATATCGGTACATCTTTGATGGCTTGGAGAAGTGGTATTCTCACACACAACTGTTTGAGTTCTCCCAGAAGCTCATCCTCCTCTGGGTTGGGTTGTGTGGTTGCTGTTAGTCTCTCAGGAAAGGGTGGAATGGCTTTTGGTTCACTTTCCTGTTTATCTTCCTCGTCCTCTGGGGGAAGAGGTTGGCGATCCGGAAGAGTCTTCCCAGATCGCAGGTTGATCTCCTGGATCTCCAAAGCTTAGGTAGGGCATGTTGTTTCCCCAGTATATACCTGCTGGGCCTGTCGGTTGTTGGGATTCGGGTTCGGTTGAGCAGGCATTTGGGGTTGTCTTGGAGGAGCAGGAGGTAATGGTTGTGGTTGAGCTGGTGGTGGAGGCAAAATGGCGGGAGGAGTATTGTACTGGGGCCTCCACCCCGGTTGAGGTGCATTCCACTGAGGTTGTGGCTGGGCATGTGAGTGAAACGAATGAGTAGTGGGCTGAGTATGGTACTGAGGTGGGTAAGACCATGGGGGAGGTACAGACCAGGAAGGATGAGCAGGGGGACCCCAGGAAGGCATAGGAGCAGATTGGTTGGGGCTATAATAAGCTTGGGATGTCCCTTGCATCCCCTGCTGGTAAGGTCTCGGTCCATGTGGCCTCCTTTGGTTGAGGAAATAGAGAGGTTCAGTGGGCGCCTCCATTCCTTGGTACATGGCTTTAAGCCCAGGTAAGGTTGGGCATTGGTTTGTGGGGTGGTCCTCCTCACAAACGAAACATACCTCTACCGAATGTAATGGGCACTCGTTCTTAGGGTGCTTCCTTGTACACCTAGGGCAGAAGATAGCCAAAGCCCTCTCAGCTTCCTCTTTCTTCTGCTGGATTCGGAATGTATCAAGTTGCATGGCAATGGTCTGTCTCACCTCACTCTTGAGGTCCTCTAACTGATTTGAAAACTCATGTTTGGAGAAAGGAGTACTAGCTGAGAGGGGGTTTCCTCTACCTCTTTTCCGGGCTGCCCTAGAGTGGTTCCTAAACACAGTCTTTATATCCTCATAAGGTAGTTGGTAAATATCTCCTCTAGCTAGCATGTGAAGGGTATCTAGAAGGTCTTCAGGGACTCCTCGGAGTAGGACCAACTTGAGAGATTCAGGGTCAAGTGTGCACCTGGACCGTTTATAGCTAAGTTGGAACCTTTCCTCGTAATCTTCTAAAGACTCATCATTCCCCATGGTCATCCAAAAGATTTCTCCCTTGGCTTCCTTGGACCTACAGTAGTCCCGGTATTTGGTATTGAAAGCTTGCTACATCTGAGCCCAAGTGGTGATACTGTTCCCAGGTAAGCCCATGAACCAGCGTAATGTTGCATCCTTAAGGGTAGAGGGGAAGAGTTTCAGTTTTTGCTCATCTTCGGTATAGTCATAGGTTCGACAAAGGACGGCAAACTCAAACAGGAAGGTATCAGGGTCTTCAGTAGTCAGTCCATGGAAGTGAGGTAAAGCGGAGGGGTTTATGTTTTTCATTTTCATGTCTCCATTGGTCTCTCGGATGGGAAAGGCACCTTCTATTCTCTCATCTTCTCTTCTATTGTCAGCCATGGCTTCAGATGGAGTGTTCTCTAACTCTTCTTCTGTTATTGGATCTTCGTATATCTCAGGAGGCTCGCCTATAGGTTCTTCTGGATCACTGTCACCAAAGAAGAGAGAAGGGTGACTCAGTGACATGGTGGGGGTGTTCGGTAAGAATTTGCCTGTTTTATCTCGATTTCTACGAGGCATGAAATGGAAAGACTTTTGATTGCTTTTGTTCTTTTTTCTGGTACCTGCAAAACTAAAATAGATTGAACTACAACTAACTATCTTGCTGAAATGGAAATGCGGAATTGAAATGAAAGCATGAAAGAACTAATCTATTTTGCTCAAATGAAATTGCAGGAATGAAATGTTAGGCTACGCTTGCGGAATTGAAATGCTAATCTACGCTTGCAGAAATGAAATTGCGGAATTGAAATGCTAATCTATGAAAGCAGGAAATGTCTATGCTACTTTTGCGGAAAGGAAATTGCAGAATGGAAATGAAATAAACTACTTAGCAGAAGGCGAGAGTAGGAAAATAGAAGAAAAGCAACAATCACCAATACTTTGACGCTTCCCCAGCAACGACGCCAAAAATATGGTGGGCTCTAGTATTGTAGCAATAATGCTACAACTCCTGGGACTCCCTTCTTTAATCTTATCAACCCGGTAGTTCGTAACAAACTTGGAAGCGACGATGCTGTATGCACAAGTACTAGCTCTTGCCGCAGCTGGCACAAGTCCGCTAGGGGCTCAAGCCAACTTCTATGAGCTCTTAGAAGAAGCTTTTTAATTGATGGATGAAAGCTACTCAAAGGAAGCTAATCTACTTGCGGAAAGAACCTGAAAGCCAAAAAGAACCACAAACCCTAGCAAGCCATAATTCTACCGACTAGTCCTACTGATGCAAAGAGGAGAATGAAAACTACAGAGAGATGCCATTACTTTCTATGAAGGTAAGATACATGTGTCTAGACTACCTCTACCTGAACAAACCTTTTTTTGTATTTTTGAATAAGTTGTTAGAATTAGCATGCTTGCGCTTTTAACTGGCTTTTTACTGTGCAGAGGTGGGTCAAGGAGGAGAAATGCTTGGAAGAGGTCGGGAAGGTTCAGAGAGGGTCTAAGGAGTCCCTAACACCCTTCTAGAGAGTTTCACAAAGTTTGGATATCAAGAAACCTCATTTGTGAGCTTCTACAGGAAGTCTGCAGGGGTTCTAGAGGATGTTTCAGAATTTCTACAGGATGTTCAGAAATTTCTACAGGATGTTCTACAATTGGATTTTGGATGATGGGTGAGTGAAAGAGGATGCATGAATGGATAGGGAGGTAGGATAGGGGTTTGTAATGACTTAGTGACAAAGAGATGAAGTGATGAGAGGGTGTGGAAATCTAGCTTGTCTTAAAGAGGGCAGAGGAAATGGAAGGTCAAGAAGGTAGGGTGACGTGGGCAAAAGAGTAGTTGTGAGACGAGGGATCTAACTTGGAGATGAGCAGTTGGCCTGGACGAAGCTTAGATGGACGAGAGAGTGATGGAGATGCACCGCACAGTGTAAACTTAACCAAATCAACCACGTCCTGCACATAATCAAAATATTAACTAATCTATCCTAACTGTTAATGGAACCAATGAATAGCACATTATTTCTAAAGAGAACCATGTACAGTAATGAAACAAAGAAACATCCCAAGAGGTATGAACGCGTGAATAACTCCTACAAAGGAAAACACTTCACCGAAGATTGCATGGGTAAGCAAACTAGTGTTTTTGTTGGGCAGCACTGTCTACAATTCCAGCCCCTAGGAAGAGGTGAAAATGAGAGTGCAGGCAACCCTTTTCTGGAGCTTTTATCACTTCTTATCTCATTACTCTATTCTAGACGTCTGAAACAACTCTATTCTTCAACAATGACCTACTTAACCACACAACGAAATCTAACTCAACAAACTGCGTTTCAAATGCATGCAAAGAAAATCATAATGCTGAAAGGAAAGATATCAATACAAAGAAGGAGGCCCTAGGCTCTCAGGTTGGGCCCAACCCCGAGAGCTATGGCTCCTCTAGAAACTCAGAGCTGAGATCAAATCTGACTGCTTCTCATTAAAAAATAATAATCATAAGTCAAGAGGTATGCCAATGATGGCTACAAAAGAACAAAAACAGAGCTGGCAGCTCGTAGTGCAGAATGTGCAAAAGTTTTTCCAAAAGTCCTTTTCGAAGGCTGAAGCCTTATCATTTATACATCACGAGGCCCCAAGCTGGCCTCCTAAATCTATGGGACTTGGCTGACCAAACTGGGAGTGAACAGCTACTTCCATAAAATCTGTTTGGTTGCCTTCTAGATCCGGTTTTGGTGGCTTTTGGAGCTCGGAGTTGGGGGTGAAGATCTCAAGGAAGGCTATTTAATGTCGTGGACAACCCCCATACGAATCCTCAACCCCAGCTTGGCTGTCTCCTAGCCCTTGTCTGCTCGGTTTTGCTCCAACATGTGTCAAAAAATCCTGAAATGAGCACGTGTTAGCCACCTGGGAATAGTGACTACCCTTATTCGTACAAATGACATAAACATACTAAAAAATGATGCATAAGTTATGAAAAATGAAGGATTGAGCAAGGGTAGTTAGGCCCAATGAGCCCAAAATGTTACCAAATTTGGGGCTCATCAGCAGGCCTCCAAGAATGTGGTAATCATGGATGGGTCCATTTCTTCAGCGGCTTCTCTTGACTCCTTGAAGTAGAGGCCTTAGCGAAACTTTTCTTCACTTCCATAAATGTTTCTTTCGCACATTCTAGATCAAACCCCGTCTACTTTTTCAATGCTTTGCGGACCCACTCACCTTCTTCAGGCTGCTTCCCCTTATCCTCACCAGTCGTTGCTCCACTCCACAGCACAATGTTTACCTTAGGGTCTTCCTGGCAAGGCCCGGCCCTCATCATCTATAGGTTTTGAGTTGGTTGCTGAGGTTGTGCCCCCTTCTCATGTATCTTAGCTAACAGTATAGGGAAATCCTTCATCGCATGGTCAAACTGAGTACAATAGTGGCATGACAGCCGCATCGGATTCAAGAAGTCTCGTGCGTAGTGTCCTGGTCCTCCACAATTGAAACAAATAATCTGCCCTCGACCTCTGCCAGGTCCTCCTCCACCTCGGCCTTGGTCGTGCCCCTGATATTCGCCTCGCACTCCTCCAGCGCCTTGTTCCAGAGGTCACGTTTCTGCTTGCACCCTGTATGCAGGTGTCCTGTCCATCATTAATTCGTAACTCTGGCAATTGCGCTCATCATGACCCACAGATTGATAAAAGTTGCAGAAGAGTTGTTGCAGTGTCTGTACGAATTTCTGTAGCAAATGGAAATTATTTGTTACATGTTTCCCAGCTACCTAACAGATAGCACACCATAGCGCAGGCCCTGTACTTGGCCCTATTGCAGCTTCTGGCCTCAAAGGCATTGGTCCCCTTGATGCAACATAATTTGCGAAAACAGGACAATGATCTTTGTCATGCCCCTAGCTTTTGCACTTTAGGCACCACACTTCTTTGCGCCTCTGGCCGAGCTGTTCTGTCTTTCTTCAGACTTTGCATTTCGAGGCAAAGGTTCTACAACTGCGCATGAATCTGTTGAACCCCCAGATTAACATCCTGCATTGGTGTCTCGTGCAATCTCATCGCAATTTCCAAAGCTTCCGCCTGGGTCCCGATCTTCTGTTGTGATAGCGCAACCCTTAGATGAGGCAGGAGCGAGGCCACAAACCATTCGTGGTGCTGCCCATTAGTCAAATTCATGTTGGCTTCACAGATTGTACACTTCAATCTTTGATCCAAATCCCAAGGGTCTCTCCAGGCTTCATCATGATCTCCTTGAATCCCACAATTGATTGCGCCTCAGACTTAGGTCTACTAAATTCCTTATTCAGTGCAGTCTGGATATCTGCCAACGCGGACGTCAGATTATCAGTGTAGTACTTAATGTACCAAGTTAGTGCGCGGTCCTGCAAAGCACTAACCAACGTCACTTTCTTCATTTGATCATCCGTGATACCTTGAGCTTCCCATACAACCTTTGCGATGAACCAAAACTGGTCCGGATCTTCATCTTTTACACCCTTGGACACAAGTAGCTTTACGAAGTTCGCCAATTTGAACAGTGGTGGAGGTGGTGGTGGTGTGGGTAAGGGGGTAAGCGGTGGAGGTGAGGATGGAGGCAGTGTGGGTGGATGAGGTGAGGATGGAGGCGGTGTAGGTATTCGTGGGAATCCCTGTCTTATCAACTAAATAACACTCAGCGAAGAAGCCTATGCTACTCCTTCGTCATCACTTAGAGGAGGCTCAATCAATGGGCTATATTGAGGGCCTTTTCTTCCTCCATCCCTGAAAGTCCTTCCACTTCGCATAGCCCCAAACATCAAGGTAACTGCATAACCTACTTTTCACACAAGAGTATCTTAATCCAAGTATTTAACGATTTCAAATACTTACCTCATGGCCCTTTGAAGAAGCGGCGCTCTGCTTCGCTGTAACTGACCGAAGTATCGACCGCGAACTCTGTCACAAACCCTCCTATGATATGGTCAAGCCAATGATCGACAACGCACGTGATCTTATCTTTAGACCTTTCCAATTTTCACACTAACTCCAGGGTCTAGACAATCGGACCGTCAAGCCTCCACCTCCCTTGGCCGTCTACCAACTTTGCAATCCACTCGTATAATTCAATTGGGAAGGAACAAAAGAAGATTTCATGTATCTCTGTGTACAGATATCTGTCCAACCACTATTCTTTCATCAATCGCGGATTCCTGTTTTCTTGCGCCGCGAATTCATCGATCTTTCTATCCAACCAGTCTTCAATCACCTTCTTAGTTGGATTCCAACAATGTGACATCACACATCTTGTTATGCAAATCCCGGTCCTGGCAACGGAACCATTTGTTGGCTTGATGGGCCCTGACCCAAGTTCAGCATTAAGTAGCCAAGCAAATCCCTACACTATTGGCCCTTTCGGCATCAATCCGCGAGCGCGGACTGAAGTCTCACCCGAAGCAGTATGGGGGGATGCAGGAACCAAGTTTCCGCACCCTAAGATGGTTGTGATGTTAGGTATATTCCCTAACCTTCCTTCGTGCAGATCGATAAGCCCTTTAGGGCTTATCAAAGTACTTCTCTTATTCGTCCTCGAAGCCTCTACAAAAGTCTTCGATTGTCCTTCGCGGACCCTAAATAGATAGATCAGGCACTTGTGCGCCTCTGTAATTACTCTTACTTCTGTATGTACTCAGATTCGCTTAAGTATTGGTTACTTTAACATGCATTACGATTATCTTCGCGTAAATAGATATTCCTACTTGCGTTCATACGACAAAGTAAAATACATAGATTCGCGCATCAATATAGCATTAATTCATAACATAATTGCAACATTCATAACAAAATTAAAATAACGCATACACAGATAATTGCATAATTCTTTTTTTTTTTGATAATCCAGATTTCCAGTACAGACTTTAGCTACCATGCGCACACAGCTACAAGGGTTCGTGCACTCAGCGACGGACTTCTACCCTAGGCTATTGCGCACTCAGTTGCAAAGCCTCTTCCTACGCTAAGACTCTTCACTCTTAGCTCACACAGACCCATGAACTTACTCAGAACTCTACCAAAACTTGTGACTTAGCTGCCTTAGACTCTTCTAAGACTCCCTTTTTATACAATCCCATGGTCCGCGGACCAAGGGCGGATCTCATCAAGCCGACACAACTATCTAAACTAAGGGTAGAAAACCCTTTTTGACTGCTTACATCTTCGCGCTCCGCGGCCACAAAATGCGGAGACTTTACATTCTTTCCTACAAAATTTGGGCTTTCTGCCCCAAAACTGGGCTTTTAACCCCAAAATTGACCCCAGGGAACCCGTTCCCAACACCATAAATAATACCCGAGAGAAAGGGAGGACCAATTTCAGCCTCATCCTCCTTGTTGGTGTCATAAATGGGAGCACAATCAAATTGAGGACCAACAATTTCCCATTTCTCCTTTTCAATATGGAAGTAATCTCCAATATCATCTTCTAAGGGGCCAATGGGATCACCTTCCTCAAGGCTCTCAAAAGGAGATTTATCATGAGTAATATCCTCAAGAAAGGTAAGGTTAGTCTCAACTTCATCCTTCCCAACACGTGTTCTCAAAATAATCCTTTTCGTCATGTGGACCCGAGGAGGACTCATCTTCTTGCTCATTACTTAGATTCTCAATGTCTTGATGATGGTCAATGAAGGCTTCCTCTTGGATGCTTAATGTGGGGCATACTTGAAAATGTCTAAGAAATCCATCAACGAACTCCTCAATAGATGAGATGCTCTTAGGTTCATGATCATGCAACCATGAGTTATGACCACCGAGAGATCCCATGAACAACAACATAAGGAAATCTTGGTGAACAACCTCCTCTCTTGAAGCATGTGCATTAAATCTTTTTACGTGGTCAATTGCAGAGAGTGGATCACCATCAAACACGAGCACTCCACGTACCATCCTTCCCGTGACATGATTAGAGTGCCTAGGGATGCTAGCAATGTCCAAAGTGAGAAATTTATCAAAGAAAGACAACCTATTTGAGATATACATGAAAAATATGTAGGAGTCGCCAGGGTGAATTTAAAGATGCCTAGAAAAATGCTTGCTTCACCCTACAAGCATCGACCTTAAAGTTGAATGAAGAACTAGGGCTTCGTTCTTCCAATGGAGTCGTCAATAATGTTATGTCAATATGTCGTATGGGGAACAAAACACACGTTTCGTGTCCCCGACAACGACGCCAAAATGTTACCGCTCAAACTAGCAAGGGTCCTAAAAGGGGATCCTTGAAGGGTTACTACTAGGCTAAGGGCAACAATGGAGCGATAGCCCACTATCACCCAGGCTAATGCTCCCTACTCTTTACGGATTTTAACCAATGGGAGGAGACCCGTTATTATAAGGATCACGAAATGGATGGACCAATGATAGGGCAAGGCCATCCTGGAAGCCTATTCACAAGAGAGGCTCAAATTGTGGCTTGCCTATCTTGGAAGACAAGATGGAAGGCTCTCTAGGAAGGACTTGGGGAAAATTTCTACGGCTAGGTTTTGAGTATGTGTCTTATAAACGGGATCCCTAAGTCCTAGAATTCTTGTGGAAACTTGGGTTCTGGGTGATCTTTGAAGAATTAACCTTGATAGTGCATGGGACCACACGGGACCAAGTGGACCCGAGGTTCGATAAAGGGGATAGGATTTAGCAACCAATGATATGCTTGACCTAATTAGGAAGGGGAAAGGGATCAAGGAATGAATTTTCAGTGAAAGGCAATGCAAAGATCCCAGTGAGGTTTCTAGCCTATAGGAAACCAAGGGCAAGAATTGGTCTTCGAGCTAGGGCTTGCGATATCTCAAGATCCCACCGTCAAAATCTTATGAAATTTGGAGGGCTTCTTGAGGACACACCAACGCAATTGGGGACCAAAAATCGAATTATTTGGATGGATCGATTGTGAGATAATTGATGCCCTACGTGACCTAGAGGACTAGACCTAAAGAAGAGGAAAGGGGAGAAGGAAAATAGGTTTAAGGTGATCACCATTGGGTGGACTAGTACCTAATCCTTTGGGGAGATTGGAGTCAGGTAGAATTATGACTATGGACTTTCGAATTTTCTAGGTCAAGGAGGCCTCAAAGACAACTTTGCTTGGCACTAGGGCAGCAACAAAAGCGGCTTCAAAGACTTTATACTTCGCTTTGAAAGGTAGATGGCTTGTCAAGATGAATTTCAGTAATGAAACATCTCTAGGAACTTTCATTCATTATACATGGCCCATAAATGAAGCATTCACTATCCAAAAACAAAATTTCCACAACTTCACATAAGAGATGCAACAAATAAGCCCTAGTATAGTGAAATCCCAACAACAATGTATGTGACAAAATTAGAAAGCAAGAATAGCATTAAAATGTACTTACACGTATAAGAATATATCCAACCATCCAAAAAAATTTCCATCTAGAAGCTCTGAGACATCAAAATTCATTCCATGCTCCAAAAACTCGTCCTCCAAGAAAGATAGCGAAAATCTTTAAAGAGATACTAGTTCCAAATCCAAGTGATGATGCTAAAATGAATCCTCATTACTTCTCTTTATACACTTCTAATGAGTTCGATTTAGCTACTTGGGCCTACATTAGCCCCTAAAATAAAATAATGTGCAAAACAACTAACTTTTGGTGACAAGCCCACCAAACTAGCTCATAAACAAAAGAATAAACCTCTCAAGAGGTCGAATGATCAATAATACATGTCGTTGGGCCTTCTAAGAAGCCTGATGAAGTCCATAAGTGCCACAATGATGAATAGGACCCCCAAAAGTAGTGGACAAGGGGTTGGATCCTTGTTCTCCAAATAATAATTTGTGGTGTTCCCATTGGGTGTGAGGGCACACAAGTAACCTCATGGGCCTCCAAGTAGGTCGAAGATGCTTGTAGACCATCTGTAAGGGCTTAGATGATGATGTAAGTGATGCCACATCGGTATACAAGTCTTGGGTCATTTGCCAAGTGTATGGAACAACTATGGGGCCGACTGGGCATGGTGAACCAGGTGCATCTTCCTCCTCCAATAGGTGAATCTCGAGCAATCTTTGAACATTTTGGGGATCCATGGAGTGTTGTCTACTGCTGTGGAGGTCCATGGCTCTCAACACACACCCTACATGTGCCAATGTAGCCCTCGGGAGGGTTAGGACTCCGTATAGGGAGACCAAACCCAAAATTGAGACCATCTGCAATCTTGCTTAAGATCCAATGTGTCCCCTAGCCTTCCAGTACAACAAGTCATCAAAGGAAATTGAGTTAAAGATATTACAAACCATGGACAACAGGTGGGCACTTCATAATGGCATGTTATTCCATAGTGGGCTTTGACATGTGCTAATGTCTCCAAGCTCTAAATGGGGTTAACCAAGTAACCTATTAGGTGGTTTCTGTTATCACTCAGGTTGTTCCCCAAAAGCTGTGAGAAAAGGGAATACGGCCGAGGTAACCACTAACCAATCTTTTGGATGCAGATTCTAGCCAATCTGCAGCCAGAGAGGGCTCTCTCTTGATGATTTAGCTTTATTTTGCTATATGTTAGGCTAGTTATGAAGTGCAGGTATTTGTTTGATTTTTGGATGGTGACATTCGATAGAACAGGGCTGCAAAGTATGAGAAGTTCAGACCATTGGGTTAATCGAGTCAATGAAGGTGAACTGTTGGATATGGTTTTTTTGACAAAGGAGGAACCACAGAGCTAGATAATTAATCATGGAACAACTTTCAAGCTGGAATCAGGTGAAATGGAGTCAGGGGATGAAAGGCAATTAAGAATCTTTCATCATGTTGACAGAGGGAATGTGTATGAATATTACCAGGGAGAAGTTAATAATTCCTTGGTTATATTCAAAGTGTAAGAACCAGGGAAACAGGAGCAGTTAAGAATTCTTGCCTATGCTAGTCCTGAAGAAAACATATAAAATAACAGGAATTGAACACAGAGTACAGTTAAGCAAGTTCTGGGTTATTCTTTTTTCCTGTAATTTAGAACATGATATATAAAACACAGAAACAGTTAAACAAGAGTTAAAAAGACTTATTGATCCATGAAGTAATTCTAGAATTCTGTAACATATTCTTCTGCCATTAATTCCACAACCAGCAAGTTCAGCAACAGAGCAATCCAGCAATCTTTTATTCAAAAGAGTTCTCAAATTTACAGCGCAGTTCCAGAATGATATCACCAACCCCTAATATTTAGCTTGGGGAGGTATTTGTACAAAAATGTTTACAAAATATCTCAAAGGAGATAATATCTTGCAATAACTTCTTTCACCTACTCTACAGAAGGAATAAATGCTCTTGGGAACATAGAGAAATGAATACAGAAGTAAGAAAATGCTGCGCTGGCCATTTTGTTGGTGAGATGCATTGATTACTTGCTCAGCAAGTCGGCCGAGGGATACTTTAGTGAACTTCCACGCTGCTGGCATTGCTTTCCTGGGTGCTTTGATTGCGCTTTGACTGACTGCCCAGCACGATTTTTAATCTACTCTTTCCTTCACTTTATAACATCTGTATCGTTTTGGGAATATAAACAAAACTTTCATATCTGCCTACAAAATCTCCAGCATACTCTACCACCATTGGTCATCTGGTAATTGGTGTCTGCGCATTTTTATTATAGTTTCATCAGCATCTGTGTACCTGAAGAAAGTAGGCTGGAATGTGTTCAAGAAATGTATTAGCCTATTGGCCTGTTCGGGCATGTTTCTCAATGAATCCCTGGCCCTTTGAATTTCTTCTTGAGCTGCTGCTACCAAATCAATCTGTTCATGAATTATCCATATTGATTTCCAAATATCAGTGATGGATTGGCCAATATTGGCCCACAGAATGCTCTGGATTTCTCTCAGAGGCTTGTCTAATAAGAGGTCCTTTTCCAATGCCTTTACTTTATTTTCCAATGCTTTTACCTCCCTTGTTTTTTCTGCCACTGTCATTTTAGATTTATCATAACTAATTTCCAACTTGGCCAATTGCTCTTTGGCATCCTTTAATTCTGACACTTGGAGTCTTAGATCCTCCATAGCCTTTATCAGTTCTTCAGTAGTCATGGTAGTGCTGCTACCTGTTGTTGTTGTTGTTGAAGTGCTTGGTGCTGTTGATGCCGAGACAGTAGGAGGGACTGCTGTTGTGACTGTAGAAGGAGCAGTTGTAACTATTGGAGCTGTTTGTGATGGCTGGGAGGCCAACTCTCCCTATTTTCCTTGTAGTGCTTCTTCCAATGCCTTTTCTGTTTCTTCCAATCTCTCATTCATTTTCATCAGCAGGTCCATTGCATCTTCCTGTGATTTTTTCTCAACAATCTCTGTAGTTTTGGGATGCATGGTAATGGGCAGCTTAAGCTGTTTCCTGAGAGCTGCAATGTCTTCTTCCTTCTTTTTTATTAATGCTTGGATACCTTTGGGATCCTTGGGATCATTTCCCAACTCTATGATAATCTCTTCTAAGGATTTAATTCTGTTATGCTTAGCTAAAGAGGAAGCCTTTTCCAACTCTAATTGGGCAGAGGTGTTATTTAAAGAATTTTACAATTTGTGGGCCAGCAATGCCTTATTTTCCAATGTGGAGTATACCATTTCTCCTGTTTTCTTATGTAATTCAATCTAGTCCATTAGCTGGTTGCCTTTGGCTAATACTTCCAGATTGGTCCTGATGTAATCAGCAACTGACTATGGCTGCAGTATTTTGGGCTTGAAGTGACTCACGATCATCTTTCCTTCTTGGATGTCATATGCTGACATTAACCTTTGTTGATTTGTGGGTGCCATCTTCAGCAAGTGATTGTAAAGTTGAATCCTTATTGGCTCATTCTTTGCCTTTATTTCAGTGAATGTTCTCTTAATGTCTGAGCCTTGCTTACTTTGCTGCCTGGCAGAAGAGAATTCCACACTATGTTGTCTTCCAATCTCCTGTCTGTGTGAACTGGTTGATGTTTCTGTGACTGGAGATGTATCCTGGCTGACTGCTCTTTCTTCCCTTGGACTGTCTGTGATCTCCTGAATGAATTCCTCCTCTGATAGGGGGTTCAATCTCTGCCTTTTCTCCCATGGTTGCTCTTCAGGACCACTGATTGGTGTGTCTTCTTGCTTGTCCCTTTTCTTGCCTCTCTCCTCATTTAGAGGAGTTTGTAGTATAGGGATTTCTGGTGCTTTTGTTTGAGCTGGAGGAGCCTACCCTTGACCTTGTTCCTTTGATGTAGCTGGCTGGTCTGTCATTGTATCCTGTTCTAAACCTATTACCTCTTTGCCCTTTGCTGACCCTGTGCTGGCTTTTTGTGTGTGCTGTTGAGAAGTCCCAGCAAAATGTTAGACTCTCTCATAAAACAATAATAAATCCAAAAATTAATTAATTAAAAATTCCAAGTTAGGAATTTGTGCCTAACTCTTGGGTTGTTCCTCTAAGATAGGAGTTAGTTTAGGTAACTTCTATATTGGTGTGTCTGGTGAGAAATTATCTCAACCAAAGGTGTCTAAGATAGCACGCACTATCTTGAGAACATTGTCTCTCATCTATTTATTTGTAACACTATATTCAATTATTTTTGTAATGTGTAATGAGAGAGAAGCATGAAGCTTCAGCCTTTTTCCGCCATTTTTTGTCTCTGATTTTTATGTGTGTTTTGTTGTAATCTGTTGGAGTTTATTTCATTTTCAATATGTGGTATCAGAGCTATGTTAGACCTGTGTGAGGCTGCATCAAGGCTGCATCCAAAGCCGTGAGCCTGCAAGTTATTTGTAAGGCGTTTGTTGTAGCATGAGTGTGAACCTGTAACAAAAAGGCCAAAACCGTCGCGGGGCGAGAAGATGGATGAATCTCACGCGATCTCAGCAGATCTATGTCATCGGGTCGTTTTGGTAACGTGGATTATATATTTGATTTGTTTTCATATTATAGTTTTGGTTTATCAAAGGGCAATGTAAGCTGAGAAAATTTCAAACGTGTGCGCAATCAAAATTTCAAGGAGCGCAGAGCTCCTGAGGCAAATGCTGCAGATGTTGAGGTTGGAGAAGACAGGAAGAAATGTTTCCGTGGGAGTGGATTTTCCAATTCTTGCATAGGAAAGGGCAGCATTCATAGAAAAATCGGTTTCATTGTGTCTATCTGCTTGTTTCCATCGAGAATATGAGAGCCCGCCTTCCTTTTCCCCATTCATTGTCGCAGATCTAATGAAGCGCCCTTTGGAGTCTCTGGGAATAGCAGAAACCTTCTGATTGAGATTTAATCCGGTATTGGTTATGAGACCCTCTATTACTTTTGTGGTTTATGATATTAGTTTTTCATTTTCAAAAGAAGGCAAAGCCCTGGAGTTGGTTGTTGGCCTGTCCACATCTTGCAGGCACAAACTGTTATTGGTATCTTCCAAATTATGGGTTGAGTAGATGTGCTGGCCCGTCTCCTCCTCAGTTTGATGGACAACATCAATTCTAATTTTAGCTGGTTCATGCTGAGAAGAAATGTTTGATTTTGTCATCTTCAAGGGAATGCATGAGACTAGATTTTGAACAGGTAGTACTCCCATGCTGTGCATTCAATTCATGATCAGATCCCCCCATCTTTTCAGGGTTGATGGAGGAAACTTCTCTGTAATTATTACATTCTTTAAACTGCCTTTTAAGCAAATTTTGATCCCTATGTTCCGATGACCCCTCCTCTACCTGCAATTTGCAATTTCCACTGTTGCCTGCATTTTGATGTGTACATTCATTGTCTCCCAATATTTGGAGTTTCTTCGTATAAACAAGAGGCGACTCATTCAGTGAAAACATGGTTTTCTCTTCTTAGTTCTATGTCTTCAAAACAAATCCCAGAGAAATCTGATTCTGGGTTTACAAAACAAAGCACAGAGAAATCTGAGAGCGTGTCTGAACATCCTTGAATCTGAACCATTGCCAGGCGGTTCAATCTGTAAAAGCATAGATCGGGCGAAGACGGGTTCTTGCATCATCGAATCAGCCAAAGGCAGTGGCTAGATCTCGTCGTACCCTGTTATTCGAACCATTGCAATCTGCAATACATTCTGTGCCTTATGAACATCGGCCTGGGGCAGCAACACATCCAAATGGAGTAATCTTTTTAAAGGTTTTACGCTTGGGAAATTGGGCATTTCCAAAACGTGAGTTTACAACCTTTTACTTATATTTTTCTTAAGCCCTATGCACCAAAAAGGATGAGTGGTGTAATGTGAAGCGGAATTTTTATTAAGTTTGAGTTTTAAGTGGGCATGAATTAGTTAAAGTGTTTTTTGGAGAGTTAAGGAGTGGATAATATTTTTTAAATTTTTGTAATGAGGTATGCCGTTTAATGTGTAAAAATGTTTTTTTTTTAGTGCTTTGGGGAGATATAAGGCGTGACATAAGAAAGAAGATGAGTGGATAAGGTGCATTACATTTTGTAAATTTGAAGAATATTTTGTGGAGATATAAGTGTATTATTTGGAGTGATAAGGGAAAGTTGTTGTAATTCAAAGTATTGTTTTACTTTGAGAGGGATCGTGTCACTATCCATTCAGATTTTGAAGGTGAGTTGTTTCAAAGGGTTGTCAGCTTGGCATTATTATTGCTTCAAATGTACTCAGTGATTAATAAAAGTATCATTTTGTGTTGATTGTGTCCTAGATCCGCCCGAAATTGAATAAGGGGATCTTAGGTACACGAAGAGTGTATATGTGATGGCGAGTGTGTTTATGGCTTCATGTTGTTGCTTATGATTTGTGTCTAGTTTTGACACATAAATGATCGCATTTACCACACACATAAAGTTCAATACAAGCAAGCACAACACATGTAACGAAGTAGCTTCAAGGAAGGTTAATTAAGCTCAACACATATTTGCGTCACTACAACAAATAATCAAAGTTTTCAACATCGGCATTCTACCTCAACAAACAAATTCACTCAATACAATCAAGTTCATGAATCTGCATACTCCAACATTTCAGAGCAAAGTCTACATCACTACAATCAAGTTAATGAATCTGTAAACTTCAACGTTTCAGCGCACAGTCTACATCAACATTATTGAACTTGTAACCAAACTCAAATTACATTGAATTGTAAGGGTGCATTCTCGGTTGAAACCGACACCCAAGCCTTGAATTGAGTCATTGTAGTGAATCATTGAAATCATTGTAAGCTTTTTTGGGTGCATTTTCGACAGTGTTCGACACCCTGTCCATGAGTTTTAACTCCTTGACACAAACATCACAGCAACCAAAACAAGTTCAACTCTAACACCAATCAGGCAAGTTGAATTCCAGAAAGTTCTAACAAGTGTTCTCAGCAAGTACAATAAGCCACAAATCAAGCGAGCGTGCCATTCAAGTCCCATAGCAAGCGAGCCTGTCAAAATCAAGTGCAACAGTTCAAAGCACGACATCTACGACAAGAGAGCCTGATTTCAAGTGAGCAAGTTCAGATGGCGCAACATATTCAGTTGTTAAATATTCTTCACAGTTTGATCATCTCCAGTGATGAAGACATGGTGCACGTCAGCAAAGAAATTTTTGCCGATCTTTCACGGCATCTACAAAAAACACATGAAACCATTGAGTTTCTTCAACTAGAATCGCAACTACAAAGAGATGAGCTGCAACAGAAGATTGCTTCTTCCAATTCATTCAACCATGCAGATGAAGATAAAGATGTTGATTCCCATTCACTCATCCAAACAACTTCAAATGCCGAAGTTGTTCATGCTCAAATGCAAATTTCTTCCAAACCCATCATCAAGCCCTGGGAAGAGATTCAAAATAACAAGAATCGACGAGGCTTAGGATATGTCCCTGATGACACCAACTTACAAATCCCAGATTATTCCAAGCCAATTAAGTTTGTGAGTGCAGGATTTCTTGAACCACTCACCTCAGCAGGTTCTGAGAAAGTTGCCGACAATCAGAATTGCACGCAACCTGAAGTTGAAGTTCAACCAAAGTGTTCTCATTGTCAAAGAACTGGTCATATGGAAGATCAATGTTTTGATCTCCATCCGTGTTGCCATTGTGGCAAGCCCAATCATTCCTCAGAAAAATGTCGCAACCCACACAAATCAGCCAGATTGAAGATACATTATGAATGGATTGATCCTTGGGAATGGTCATCCACAGTCAAACGATTGTCTCAGTTCTACAACCGACTACAATCACACATAGTGCAGCCAGCAGTGAACAGATGACGGTACTCTCATGCAGTTGAATGAGGGAGTACAACAGTGAAACTCTCCTACACCTGAAGGGGGGGAGTTCAAATATATTTTGGAGAAGATTGTCTCTCCTTTCAGCTGACAAAGGGGGGAAATGTCAATGAAATTGACAAGTGGTTGTCAGACTGAAATTCTCGACAACATCAGCGAAGTAGCCAGTGGGCATCTTCATCGGCCAGTGGGCATTTGTCATTAGCAGTGAGCATCAGCAAATTCGCTAGTGGGCGATCGACAACCAAAGCAGCAGTGAGCAGCTTTCATCATAGCAAAAGCAGCATTGAGTTGTTTTTCGACATCATCAGCCAGTGGGTGTTCATCAAATTGTGTCAGTGGACACGGGATGCTGTTTTCAAGCAAAGGACAGTTGGATCCTTTTGCGGCTTGGCACATGATGGAGTTGTCAAGCGTCCCTCTGAGATGAATCAGTCATGCAGCTGACTCAGTCTCTTCATATTGCGGTTTGTTCAGCATCCAGATTTGGCGGTTTTTTCAGGCAATGTTTTTGAGGATCAACATGAGAACTTGGAAGATGGTTCTCGTTCTTATTTGTGGATTTATCATTGAGGGGGGGAATGTTAGACTCTCTCATAAAACAATAATAAATCCAAAAATTAATTAATTAAAAATTCCAAGTTAGGAATTTGTGCCTAACTCTTGGGTTGTTCCTCTAAGATAGGAGTTAGTTTAGGTAACTTCTATATTGGTGTGTCTGGTGAGAAATTATCTCAACCAAAGGAGAAATTATCTCAACCAAAGGTGTCTAAGATAGCACGCACTATCTTGAGAACATTGTCTCTCATCTATTTATTTGTAACACTATATTCAATTATTTTTGTAATGTGTAATGAGAGAGAAGCATGAAGCTTCACCCTTTTTCCGCCATTTTTTGTCTCTGATTTTTATGTGTGTTTTGTTGTAATCTGTTGGAGTTTATTTCATTTTCAATACAAAAGATGTATCACCTCCTATGTGTTGGGGCAGCTTGAAGGATACCTGTCCAAAAGAGTCCAGGTCAAGTGTTTTTTCAAGCTCTTTCATGGCCTTTTCCAATTTCTCTTCCTCAGAAATCCCTTCTACTAATGTGCCTTCTACCCATTCTTGTTGGTTAGCATATTGTTGAATTTCAGGGATTTGGTGGTGAACATATGTTGTAAGCTTGTTTTTCACTTTTCTATAACTTATGAAATGTTTAGGGTCATATGGTGCCCAATAAAAACTTTGTTTCAGCTTAAGTTGCTCCCATAAAATCTTATCAGCCTCTTCCCGGGCTTCCCTTCTATTTAAGATAAAAGGGCCCAATTGATTTCTTATTTTGAGTTGTGCCTTTTTCCTAGCACCATAGAAATGAGTCAAATCTGAACTAATAAATTGCCTAAAGTATTCCAGGGCAAACAGTCTCATAGGCACATACTTTGGCAGCTTGTAGGGGCATAATTCACAGCCATATATCCGGATCTCTGTGTGATTCTGGTAAAAGTACCAGTCACCTATACTGTAGTCTTTTGAGAGATGCAAAATTTTCTGCATTTCAACAGAGAGCCTGGCAGGAGGAGTTGTAATCAATAAAGAAGTGGCTAGATGTATGAACAGGTCAATGAACTCACAATATGTATAAGGGGAGTTATGGACTTCATGGAATACTGAGGTCCAGAAAATTACAGACCTTCGCTCTCCCTTGAGATCCAATTTTCTGAGGGGAATTTGAAAACTATCAAGTTGATTGTACAACAGCAAATGATATATGTAGGATGTGTATTTGAACACTCTTTCTCTGTCCAGGCTCATGAATTGCTCATGGATCTTATTAGCTATGAAGGTGGCATAATCATATTGGACAGCAGGGGGCTGTCCTGGAGTAAATATGGACAACAAAACTAGGATAGTCTCATTAATATGCTCACTGGTTTTAAATCCCAAGATGCAGGAAATCATGTCAGTAATGAATGTCCCAGCTTCATTGAACCAGACCTGATTATAAGGAGGCGGCTGCCTGGGCTAGCGATCTGGTTTAATGAATAATTGAGCTATTCTGGTTATTTCTGAACTAGGCAGTTTGGCACCTTGGTCAAGCAAGAATTCCATGGTGAGAGGAGCCAGAGGCTGAGTTGACTTAAAGTGCAGCATCTCATTTATGGATTGAGGGGTAATATAGAAGAGGACAGTCCCAGATGGAGCCATAACTGCTCTTTGCATGGGGTCATAATTGGCACAGCATAAGTGGATGAGATCAGGAAGCTCATTTACTGAGGGGAGATAGTACATAGGCATGTTGGACTCCCAAATTCCATAGACATCAGCACTGTTGTGGTAGCTATTCCTAATTTCACAAAAAGCTTGAAGGTGAGGCTTGTCACCAATCATATCATTAATTTGGAAATCTTTGTCAGCAAGGGGTAACCATTCCAATTTTTTATGTGGTGCATTAAGGGGCGCAACCTTCAAGGCCACTGGAGCCCCCATTTTCAAATTAGTTTATGACTTTTCTACTTGGAGTTTGGGCTTTTGCAGCAACAGTAGGTAGAATTATAGTTTCTGGAGGTTTCTCACCGAATTCTACAGGCCGAGACCGGTTTGAATTTAGCTTAGTGGGCGAATTTGAAGGGGGAGACGGGTTTCTTGGAAAAATGGATAAAAGAGTGGTTATGGTGCACGAGTTTGAAAGCAGCACAGCGTTTCAAATTTGAATTTGGGTGCTCTGGGCAATTTTACAGAGAAAACTTTAAAAAACAGGGTTTAGGAGTGGAACTCGGGTAAATACATGTTTAACGGACGCCCTGTGCAAAATGTAGGTGGCAGACCGAGCTGATGGGCAGCGCTGTGGAGTCAATTTCTCTAGGTGGCGGACTGTGCAGTGTAAATGTTGCTTTGAACGTAAAAAACGATGCAGAGATTGTGCAGAAGAAACAAACAAAAAATTACATTTTACGCCTTTTTAACAAAAATTTGATTTTGGCGGGTTTTTGGCGTGCTTTGGTCGGGTGACGTGAGCATGACGTAATCTTTGTCGTGTAGCAGGGGTACGGAAGCTGACTTGGTGGTGACGTGGCGGACACGGCGGATGATACAGTGGTGAGGTGGTAGCCGACGTGGGCGACGACGTCAGCGGCGGGAAGCGGGGGCGGTATATGGTATTATCGCACCACTTTTTGGACAACGGCGGTTTTGGGCGAAGGGGACACGATAAAACTAGGTGGCGACATGTGGATTCTGTACGGTGGTAAAACCGTCGTTTTCCCGGAGGCTAACGTTCGGCTATCGGAGGGGTTCCGATATCGACGTGGATCGTCCGATGGGAAAGCCCGGATCGGACGGTTGATGAATGGGTGGAGTTGGCAGAGGCGTATGGTGTGGTGGCCCACGTTAATTTTTAACGTTTTGTAATGTTCGGGCAGTGTATTGAAACTTTGGTTAAATGTTCGGGCGCGGTTATTTATTCAACCAAACGTTGAATAAATCCCAATGTTATATGCGCGCGCGGGGAAGGGTTGTCCACAAGGTTTCAGATAAACCTTGGACCCCCTTAAAACCTTAGCATATGGCTATACATAAGCCCGGGGCGGGATATTTAAGAATTTCGGGGTTTTATGTATTTTTACATAGTATGGGAGGGGAAATATTATGTAGGAGCTATATAATAGTGTTAATAGGTTAAAATGAGAAATATTTACAGACCAAAAGCACTAAGTAAAAGGTGAAACTTAGGCTTAGGGGAGTGAAAGGTCTCCAAGTTATGGATTTGGAAAACTTAGTAGAATGGATCAAAAGTATTTTTACACAAGAAATGTGGCTTCCCTTGCCCAAGTAAACACAAAGTTTTACTTAGTATTTCTCATAAAATGAAGTAAGCTAGGAGCACTGAGCAGATCTCAATGTCCTTGGGGGGAAATTAGTAAATGCTCTTGGAGAAATGAGGGGGGAAATTAGTCATGCTTCAACTGTTTTGCAGCCACTTTGCCATGGTACTAATGATATCCATGAGATAGATCATATTCAAAAAAGACAAAACTGCTCATAAACTTGCTTCTGCAACATCAAACTGCCTACCCAGCCTAATACACCTAACATTTTTTCTTCTTTTTCCTTGGGTGCATTTGAACTAGCAAACCCTTTCTCTCTTGTTTTCTTTTAACTGCCCTCCTATCTAAGTCTGCCCTTATCTCTTCCAGGGGCTCAGATTTAGCTGTTGAGCACCCTTGCTTCTCTACCTAACTACTGATCTGCCAAGCTTAAACTGTTTGAACAGACCTTATTCTCTAGTTCTAAAACAAGAAATTTAAACATGGAGAGGCCAAGATTGAGCTGTTGGGCCATCCATCAAGTGTGACAGAAGTCACTGTTTGCACAATTTGAACTTCTTTGCAAAAAATAGGATAGTAGTGGCATTTTGACTAGCACACTTTCTTGGTCTTTTCTTTGGGGTTGATTTTCTTTCTTTTTTTTTACCAATTCATTCTTTTTGCCCTTTGATTTTTCTTTTAGGGCATACCCTCTTTTTATTTTTTAAATTTTTTTATTTTTTGAAAATATGGAACCTTTGCAGCATGGAAAGGATGAACATATTTGGCATTTTAACAGTCAATCATGAAATATGACACCTATTGGTATAGGAATCTAACAGTGGCTCCACTTGGGGATGGATTTTCTAGGTGAAAAGCCAAGAACAGCAGGTCAGATAGCCTTATATTCAACTCTTGCTGCAATCTGAAATTTCCTTTTGCTGTAAACAAACAAAACTATATCTCTGTAACATATATGCCTTTCCCATAAGCTGGTTTGAACAATTACAGCTCTGTCTCTGACAGTTTGTCTGAGTATTTGTCATCATTTTTATAGCTCCCAAGTTTTCTTCTTCACTTCTTCTGATAAACTCAAAATGTAATACAAAAAGGTGGCACAATTCTTTGCTTTTTTCTCAAAACTTGCTGCATCTTATTCCCTATCTTATTGCTGTAATAAACTGCAGAAAATAGACACTATTATGTACAAATTACAGTCCTGCTATATCAACAAGGTGGATCAAAATAATGTTTGAGCATCTGACCATTGACTGGCCCATCTCCTGCTTCTGTACCATCCAGGCTTCTTAAAAAGTAGGTGTTGTTTCCTTGTACAGCCTAAATAGCAAAAGGTCCTTTCCATAGGAAGTCAAACTTCCCATGTTTTCCTTTATCTTCCCTTCTGGAATCCCATTTCAGCACTTTGTCACCTATGAAAAAATCCTCTGCCTTTGTCCTCTTGTCAAATATCTTCTTAAGTTTTTCTTGGAGAATCTGAGATCTTTGATACACTTCTTCTCTAGTCTGTTGTAAATGAATTGTTTGATTGATTCTCCTCTGAATGTCATTGGGTTCTGCTTGTATTTCTTGCAGCAATTTTATCACAGGGATTCCCAAAGATGAAGGGAACACAACCTCCATGCCATAAACCAACTCATAGGGGCTTGTGCCAATGGATCTCTTTGTAGTCAACTTGTCTGCCCAAAGTGCATTAACAAGCTTTTTGTGCCAATTCTTCTTGTTTTCCTCAAATACTTTCTTAATGATATTAATCAAGTTTTTATTGGATGATTCAGCTAGACCATTACCTTGAGGGTAATAGGTTGTGGAATGGCTTAAGGTAATATGGTACTTGTGACAAAAATTGGATTTAAAAGTAGCAGCATTGTCAGTTATAATCTTCTCCGGACAGCCAAATCTGGACAAGATATTAGTTTCTAGGAATTATATGATTATTGAGTCATTAGCTTGTCTACAAGGGATGGCTTCTATCCACTTGGTGAAGTAGTTTGTGGCAGTCAAGATCTTCTTATGTTGGCCAGAAGAGGGAGGGTGAATTTATCCAATGAAATCTAAACCCCATTATTGAAATGGTCTTTCAGTGGAAATGAGTTTTAGGGGTAGAGGTAACAGTTTTCTCTTGCCTTCAAATATTTGACATTTATGGCAAGAAACTACAAATTTCTTTACATCAGCAAACAGGGAGGGCCAATAAAAACCAGCTCTTAAGATTTTATCAGCAGTTGATTTCCAATACAAATGTCCACCACAGTCCCCTGCATGAAATTCTTTAAGCACTTTGTCAGTTTCATCTTTTGTTAGGCAGCTTAGTAAAATTCCTTCATGATTTTTCCAAAATAAAACATTGTCTACAATACAAAACTTTGAAGCTTTCATTTTCAAAAATCTCTTTTTAGTTCTGGACAACCCTGGAGGAGCTTGCAGGTTTAACAATACATAGACTATATCAGCATACCAAGGTGATTGTAAGAAGGCTTGATTGATCTGTGGAGTCGCCATCTCCTGTTCGTTATCCAGTTCATTGATGTCAAGGGCTTGAAAGTTGGTTTCAGTCATCAATTTAGCTAATCCTTGTCCTTTCATTAGCTTTGTTGGTTTAATTTCAATGTCATATTCCAAGATGTTAGCTATCCATTTGCCTCTTTTAACTTCAAGTCCTTCTTGAGTTAGAATATCCTTGACCACAGTATTTGGCACATAAGCTATTACATGAGAGTATAAAATGTAAACTCTGAAGTCCTTAATAGCTTTTACAAGGGCATAAGCTTGTTTTTCCATGATCTGATATTTTAAAGGTGCATCTCTAAGTGCTTTGCTGAAAAAAGCAATGGGCTTCTCACATCCTTGATCTTTGGCTAATACTTCTAGATTGGTCCTAATGTAATCAGCAGCTGACTGTGGTTGCAGCATTTTGGGCTTGAAGTGACTCGGGATCATCTTTCCTTCTTGGATGTCATATGCTGACATTAACCTTTGTTGATTTGTGGGTGCCATCTTCAGCAAGTGCTTGTAAAGTTGAATCCTTATTGGCTCATTCTTTGCCTTTATTTCAGTGAATGTTCTCCTAATGTCTGAGCCTTGCTTACTTTGCTGCCTAGCAGAAGAGAATTCCACACTATGTTGTCTTCCAATCTCCTGTCTGTGTGAACTGGCTGATGTTTCTGTGACTGGAGATGTATCCTGGCTGACTGTTCTTTCTGCCCTTGGACTGTCTATGATCTCCTGAATGAATTCCTCCTCTGATAGGGGGTTCAATCTCTGCCTTTTCTCCCCTGGTTCATATTCAGGACCATTGATCGGTGTGTCTTCTTGCCTGTCCCTTTTCTTTCCTCTCTCCTCATTTAGAGGAGTTTGCAGTATAGGGATTTCTGGTGCTTTTGTTTGAGCTGGAGGAGCCTGCCCTTGACCTTGTTCCTTTGATGTAGCTGGCTAGTCTGTCATTGTATCCTGTTCTGAACCTATTACCTCTTTGCCCTTTGCTGACCCTGTGCTGGCTTTTTGTGTGGGCTGCTGAGAAGTCCCGGCAAAAGATGTATCACCTCCTGTGTGCTAGGGCAGCTTGAAGGATACTTGTCCAAAAGAGTCCAGGTCAAGTGTTTTTTCAAGCTCTTTCATGGCTTTTTCCAATTTCTCTTCCTCAGAAATCTCTTCTACTAATGTGCCTTCTACCCATTCTTGTTGGTTAGCATATTGTTGAATTTCAGGGATTTGGTGGTGAACATATGTTGTAAGCTTGTTTTTCACTTTTCTATAACTTATGAAATGTTCAGGGTCATATGGTGCCCAATAAAAACTTTGTTTCAGCTTAAGTTGCTCCCCTAAAATCTTATCAGCCTCTTCCCAGGCTTCCCTTTTATTGAAGATAAAAGGGCCCAATTGATTTCTTATTTTGAGCTGTGCCTTTTTCCTAGCACCATAGAAATGAGTCAAATCTGAACTAATAAATTTCCTGAAGTATTCCAGGGCAAACAATCTCATAGGCACATACTTTGGCAACTTGTAGGGGCATAATTCACAGCCATATATCCGGATCTCTGTGTGATTCTGGTAAAAGTACCAGTCACCTATACTGTAGTCTTTTAAGAGATGCAAAATTTTCTGCATTTCAACAGAGAGCCTGGCAGGAGGAGTTGTAATCGATAAAGAAGTGGTTGGATGTATGAACAAGTCAATGAACTCACAATATGTATAAGGGGAGTTATGGACTTCATGGAATACTAAGGTCCAGAAAATTACAGACCTTCGCTCTCCCTTGAGATCCAATTTTCTGAGGGGAATTTGAAAACTATAAGGTTGATTGTACAGTAGCAAATGATATATGTAGGATGTGTATTTGAACAGTCTTTCTCTGTCCAGGCTCATGAATTTCTCATGGATCTTATTAGCTATGAAGGTGGCATAATCATATTGGACAGCAGGGGGTTGTCCTGGAGTAAATATGGACAACAAAACTAGGATAGTCTCATCAATATGCTCACTGGTTTTAAATCCCAAGATGTAGGAAATCATGTCAGTAATGAATGTCCCAGCTTCATTGAACCAGACCTGATTATAAGGAGGTGGCTGCCTGGGCTGGCGATCTGGTTTCATGAATAATTGAGCTATTCTGGTTATTTCTGAACTGGGCAGTTTGGCACCTTGGTCAAGCAAGAATTCCATGGTGAGAGGAGCCAGAGGCTGAGTTGGCTTAAAGTGCAGCATCTCATTTATGGATTGAGGGGTAATATAGAAGAGGACAGTCCCAAATGGAGCCATAACTGCTCTTTGTGTGGGGTCATAATTGGCATAGCATAAGTGGATGAGATCAGGAAGCACATTTACTGAGGGGAGGTAGTACATAGGCATGTTGGACTCCCAAATTCCATAGACATCAGCATTGTTGCGGTAGCTATTCCTAATTTCACAAAAAGCTTGAAGGTGAGGCTTGTCACCAATCACATCATTAATTTGGAAATCTTTGTCAGCAAGGGGCAACCATTCCAATTCTTTATGTGGTGCATTAAGGGGGGCAACCTTCAGGGCCACTGGAGCCTCCATTTTCAAATTATTTTATGACTTTTCTACTTGGAGTTTGGGCTTTTGCAGCAACAGTAGGTAGAATTATAGTTTCTGGAGGTTTCTCAGCGAATTCTACAGGCCGAGACCGGTTTTAATTTAGCTTAGTGGGCGAATTTGCAGGGGGGGACAAGTTTCTTGGAAGAAATGGATAAAAGAGTGGCTATGGTGCACGAGTTTGAAGGCAGCACAGCGTTTCAAATTCGAATTTGGGTGCTCTGGGCAATTTTACAAAGAAAACTTAGAAAAACAGGATTTAGGAGCAGAACTCGGGTAAATACCTGTTTAATGGACGCCCTGTGCAAAATGTAGGTGGCAGACCGAGCTGATGGGCAGCATTGTGGAGTCAATTTCTCTGGGTGGCGGACTGTGCAGTGGAAATGCCGCTTTGAACGTAAAAAACCATGCAGAGGTTGCGTAGAAGAAACAAACAAAAAACGACATTTTACGCCTTTTTAACAAAAATTTGATTTTGGCGGGTTTTTGGCGCGCTTTGGTCGGGTGACGTCAGCATGACGTAATCTTTGTCGTGTAGCGGGGGTATGGAAGCTAACTTGGCGGTGACGTGGCGGACATGGCGGATGATACAGTGGTGAGGTGGCAGCCGACGTGGGTGCTGACGTGGGCGACGACGTCAGCGGTGGGAAGCGGGGGCGGTATATGGTATTATCGCACCGCTTTTTGGACAACGGCGGTTTTGGGCGGAGGGGACGCGATAAAACCAGGCAGCGACACGTGGATTATGTACGGTGGTAAAACCGTCGTTTTCTCGGAGGCTAACGTTTGGCTATCGGAGGGGTTCCGATATCGACATGGATCATCCGATGGGAAAGCCCGAATCGGACGGTTGATTAATGGGTGGAGTTGGTGGAGGCGTATGGTGTGGTGGCCCACGTTAATTTTTAACATTTTGTAATGTTCGGGCAGTGTATTGAAACTTTGGTTAAATGTTTGGGCGCAGTTATTTATTCAACCAAACGTTGAATAAATCCCAATGTTATATGCGCGCGCGGGGAAGGGTTGTCCACAAGGTTTCGGATAAACCTTGGACCCCCTTAAAACCTTAGCATATGGCTATACATAAGCCCGGGGTGGGATATTTAAGAATTTTGGGGTTTTATGTATTTTTACATAGTATGGGAGGGGAAATATTATGTAGGAGCTATATAATAGTGTTAATAGGTTAAAATGAGAAGTATTTACAGACCAAAAGCACTAAGTAAAAGGTGAAACTTAGGCTTAGGGGAGTGAAAGGTCTCCAAGTTATAGATCTGGAAAACTTAGTAGAATGGATCAAAAGTATTTTTACACAAGAAATGTGGTTCCCTTGCCCAAGTAAACACAAAGTTTTACTTAGTATTTCTCATAAAATGAAGTAGGCTAGGAGCAGTGAGCAGATCTCAATGTCCTTGGGGGGAAATTAGTAAATGCTCTTGGAGAAATGAGGGGGGAAATTAGTCATGCTTCAACTGTTTTTGTAGCCACTTTGCCATGGTACTAATGATATCCATGAGATAGATCATATTCAAAAAAGACAAAACTGCTCATAAACTTGCTTCTACAACATCAAACTGCCTACCTAGCCTAATACACCTAACATTTTTTCTTCTTTTTCCTTGGGTGTATTTGAACTAGAAAACCCTTTCTCTCTTGTTTTCTTTTAACTACCCTCCTATCTAAGTCTGCCCTTATCTCTTCCAGGGGCTCAGATTTAGCTGTTGAGCACCCTTGCTTCTCTACCTAACTACTGATCTACCAAGCTTAAACTGTTTGAACAGACCTTATTCTCTAGTTCTAAAACAAGAAATTTAAACATGGAGAGGCCAAGATTGAGATGTTGGGCCATCCATCAAGTGTGACAGAAGTCACTGTTTGCACAATTTGAACTTCTTTGCAAAAATAGGATAGTAGTGGCATTTTGACTAGCACACTTTCTTGGTCTTTTCTTTGGGGTTGATTTTCTTTCTTTTTTTTTGACCAATTCATTCTTTTTGCCCTTTGATTTTTCTTTTAGGGCATACCTTCTTTTTATTTTTTAAATTTTTTGATTTTTGAAAATATGGAACCTTTGCAGCATGGAAAGGATGAACATATTTGGCATTTTAACAGCCAATCATGAAATATGACACCTATTGGTATAGGAACCTAAAAGTTTATACTTTTAAAGGGGATAGTATGTCCAAGGTACATCCTTCAAAGGGTGGTGGCATGTGATAAAGAGATGAATGGAGTAGGGAAAGAAAAGGGGCAACCCTGAGCCACATGTTGGGGTACTAGGGTAGCTAGCAAAAGGGAAGCCCACGCTTGGGTATATAATGTATAGGAGGGAGCAATCGTGGTACATGAGGTGCCCCAACCTTGATTTTTCCACCCTTCTTTATATGCCTTTTTCCTTTTATGATTTTTCTTTGATTAACTACTCGGGGCTCAAGGGATAAGAGCATGATGTGTAAGGTATAGCAGTGGATACCCCCTTTAGGGTAGGGCAGTTCATTGCCCACTAGGAGTTGGGACAATCATGGGTTCCTGAATGATAAAGGAGGTTCATCTAGGGCCTGTAGGAACCAAGGTGATGGCCATGATAATGGGGTAGAGCTCATGTATTGGATTTTTCCCACGTGCTAAATGTGTTTGTCTCGACCATCTGTTGCATTTATGACCTTGTTTTTGTTTTTTTTGTTAAAAAAAAAAACATTAAAAAAATTTAAAAAAGCATTAAAAAATCTAAAAAATTAAAAAAACTTCATTTTTGTGACTTTAGAATGGCTAAGGAATTAAATTAAAAGAGGATTTGCACTTTCACATTAAAAAATTTAATGTGGCCTATGGCCCATTAAAATTTCAATTTATTAACCCTTTTGATTTACTTTTGTCACATCAAAAATTTAATTTCTTCATTTACCACATTAAATTGATTGCCTAAGGGATAATTAACATTCAAATTTAAAGTTCCTTGGTGTCATTGGTGTTAAGTGTAAAATTTTGATTTTTGTGGTATTGATTTCTCTATTGGCAAGTGCAATTAATGTTTTGAAAATTATATTGGCTATAGGAGAAAGATAATTAATTCTAGATCTGGGTTATTGAAGAAAATCATTTTTAATCTAGAATCATTGCTTAGCATTTAATTTTCATAATTCTTCATGGGATTTAATTGCTAGATATATTGCAGTTTTGGGTGTTTACATTTAATCATTCATGATTGTCACCTTCACCACATTATAAATTGCTCTGGGTAACTTGTTCTCATTTAGTTTATGAATATTAAGGCACTGGTCTATAATCATTTCTATCTTGTGGTTGTGTCTTGGTTGTATTAGTGTTTAATCTATTCATCTCAGTTAACCAGGACTCATTTACATTCGTCAAATTGTCCATCTTTAAGTCTCCTAGAGCTTGTGTTTTACAGGATTTTCTCATTTATTCACCTTAGGGACTACCCCCATTGACTTGTCTAGGAGAGAGTCTAAATAGAGTGAGTAAGGATTAGAGTGACAACCCTTACTCTGAGCATTGTTGCGGTGCCTATACACTTTGTGCGACAACAGACCCAGTGGAGGAATATGGACTCAGGTGGGAGGAATGATGAATGGGGTTATAATGAGCGGAAGGGGTGTGATATATGTGGATGAGGGAGTGTGACCACACAACCAAAATCAGGGTTTCCCATGAAGTACCATCCTAAAGCCCAAAGGTCAGTAAAAGAGATCCCACCGGACTAGGGTCCAAGGTTAATATCCAAAAGAGTTTTAGGGGACAAGAGCTCAGACTTAGCCCACTCTTTCCGCCGAATCCCCCCATTAATCCATGACCAAAAGTTTCCATGATAAGTAAACTACAATACTCAATTACCAAATGACAAGGCATACCTTCAGGTTTGGGAGGCCCACCTTCAAACATACGACCATGACAAATGGGTAAGGGACCACATGGCTGGATTAGGTGGCAGAGAAATGGCACAACAAGCTAGTTGATGGCTCCAAGGGGCTGCCGACTGAGGACCATCTTCTAGATTTTTTTCTAGGGATATCACCCACAAAATGGTGGGTAACAGAACATATAAAGGTCATCAACATTCAGCTCAGTTAGAGCAAACATGTCACAAAGTGGGATCTGAACCAAGGTGGGAGGGTAACAAATTTTCCTCACTTTCACTCACGCTACATCCAACTGACAGCACGTGTGGGCATGGCTATTCGTATCTTGGCTCCCGCACTGGTAGAATGGATACAGGTATCCATGGCATCCGAGTGTAAATGACATGAACTTGTGTAGCCTCTCATCCTCTGGTGGCACGACTAAAGACAACTACAATAGCCATCCGTCGGCGGGATTCGAGTATACGGTCTGTTTTTTTTTAAAGCTATTTTTTTTTTAATTTTGATAAAAGCTTTATTCAAATATAATAATAAAAAACACACACATTATAGATATATTCATAATTTATCTATATATATTTCATATTAATTTTCAAAAATAATATAATAAATTAAAGAGTATTTAATATAAACATATTCTAATAGTGAAAAGAAATGGGAGCTGGAGAAATGGATTCCTAGGGCCAGTTCGAAATAAGTTAGGGTTACTGCAGTGAACCTATACCTCACCTGCATCACATTCGCTATGTCCCGGCTACCGACACCGTGGTGGAACCGTAACGCGATCCGGCTCTCCGTAATGGCCTAGTAAAACCTCTGCCCCGTGACTTATTCACTGTATTACAGTTTTACTTGCCTTCTACCCGACCTAGCATCATTGTGACAGTTACAACAGTTTCGGAGGTAGCTGGTGAAGGTTTCCTCGGAACAGCCATGGAGTTGGACATTGTTGACTATTCAAAGCGTCCGTTGGAAGGTGTCAACATCTGTCCAACTCCACATTCAGCCTCGGAAGGAATGCTCCCCTTCTACTGTGATCTAACAGACACCATCGCAGGCCTGCCCTCAATCTCGGGGCCCTCTAGTTCTACTGTGACCTTTTCCGAGCCCCCTCCAGTTTGGCCGATACCCTCCTCCCCTCCCCAGTCTCCCTTCGCACTTAACTTCGCAGCCGACTGTATTATCCCTAACCCTATGGCTGAACCCTCGCATTACCCTCCTCCCCCTCCATCAGCCAGTTCTCTTAACTTTCCTCCCGGAAACCCCTTGAACCCGGCACAAGGGCCTCCTCAGGCGACTATATCAACTACTCCTCCATCGGGAAGTTATGCTACAGTCCCCCCTCTCTCAAACGTTATTCCCACGAGTGTGCATCAAAGCCCTGAAAACCCTCCTGCAAACCCTTCACCGCATGAGGAACGGTCGGACTCCTTTGAAGCTACTACAAGGCTGAGCAAAAATCTCAAGTGCTTCAAATCCAAAGTTGAAGACTTCATTATTAGGGTTGGGGAAGATATCCAGTGGGGTGATTCCATGGACATGGCAGACCGTGTTCTGGTTGGGAGGATCCAAGGAAAAAGTCACACAGTGGCTCGTTTGAAGCTTTGGACATCAAAGGTATGGGGGCAGCAACTAGCCAACTTGCCTTTTGTACAAACTTTCATTAGAGGTTGGTTCGCTCTCAGGTTTGCTAGAGTTGAGCACACGAATTAGGTCATGTCCTCCTTATGGCATTTCGAATAGGCCCTTGTCCTTCTACACCGCTGGAACCCTCTATTCGACCCAGAAAAAGAATAGATAGGAGTCGGGCCAATTTGGGTTTGGCTTCCTGGATTGCCCCTCCAATTTTGGTTGAAGAACATATTTCAGCGCATTGGTAATACCCTGGGCACTTACCTTGAGCACGACAGATCATACTTCACTACTGGAATGATGGCTTATGCCAGGGTATTGGTACATTTGGACACGAGGGGGGGTCTTCAGGAACATATTACATTACAGTGGAGAACTTTCTCTCGGCATCAGATTCTGGATTACGAAGGGGTCTCGTTCCGTTGCAGAAGATGCCATAAGGTGGGACATCTTTTCAAGGATTTCCCTCTGAATAGTAAGGCGCGAGATGGAGACCAGAATAAGGTCACTCCGCACAGGAGTTCACATACACAGGGAATCCCCCCCTCAGCTGAAGAGCAAGTGAATCACTCGCCACAGGCTGCTGCAGAGAAATCACCATCAAAGGAGGCCAGGAAGAAGCGTGTGAAAGCACCATACGGGCCACACTCACCTCCTCTGACCAGAGCAAGGGCGGCTGTCGAGGTTGCATTCTCCACGGGTATGTTGGAATCATCTTCCTCCTCTATTTTTACTACTGCTTCATCTTATTGCATTGCATCGAATATAGTTCAGGCCTTTGTCCCTTGCTCTATTCCCCCCATTACCCTGGAAGGCCCCCTAAAACCCCCTCCCCCCTCCTTCTCATGCATTCCGCCTTCATTTCCTGAGGATCCCCCAGCTATCCCTACCATTCCTGAACATGACCCTCCATCTTCAAGCCTGAACATGACCCTCCATCTTCCAGATACTCACTTCGATCACGGAATCAATCTCAGGCCCCTGATTCCTTGGGCATTGGTCTGATTTCCTCGCCCCCCGCAAGAAGAAACCTCGAGGCTGACCTTCCTCGTTATTGAAATCCATCCTACAAGTTGGGGAAGAGATAGCATCTAGCAGACAACATTCCATTGATTGGGTTCATAGAGCTGTGAATACCCTTGAGCACCCCCCTCAATGAAGATGTTATCCTTCAACTATCGAGGGTTGTCTAACCCTGGGAAAAAACTAGCCTTGCAAAGATTGCTTAACTTTGAAATGATCGATGTCCTTTCTCTACAAGAAACCCTAGGTCAGGCTAGTGTTATCACACACCTGCTCGAAACTTGGCTCCCTGGGTGGATGTTTCACTCTCTAGATGCAAATGGTCGCTCAAGGGGTTTGGCCCTGGGGATAAACTCCCGCTCCATTAGAATCTGTAACATATGGGGAAGCTCTGGGCACATCGAGGTGGACATCTACTCATCTGAACTTGATTCAAAGCTTAGGATCATTAACATTTATGGACCCTGTCATAATAGGGAAGCATATTGGAATCGGCTGCTAAACTCTCACATTCTTCAGCAGGACAAGATCATTATGGGGGGTGACCTATATTTTTCCATTGGTTATGCGGAATCATGGGGGCACAATGCTCAAAGGGACACTCTCTCGGATTTCTTTGAGAACATTCTGGAGGATCATAACCTTATTGATATCCCTTCAACCAAAATTCAACCTACTTGGAGGAACAACAAAACCGGAGAGGACAGCCTTTCCAGGAGACTCGATCGGTTCCTCATAAAAGAGCGCCTGTTGAACATGGGACATAGAATTAGACAGTGGGTTGGTTCAGGGGGCATATCTGATCATAGGCCGATATACCTGGAAATTAGTGGAGGAATGAGCAAACCTAGAGCCCACTTCAAATTTAACTTTGCTTGGCTAAGAGATGCAGACTACACCAGGTTGGTCACTGAATTTTAGAAGGCCCACCCCCCAGAGGCCAAAGGGAACATCACAGAAGGTTTTGCTCACAACCTGAGAAAACTGAAGAATCTATCCAAAATATGGGCGCACAAGAAGCGAACCCTGGAGGACCTTATCCTCAAGGCTACTGAAGAGGAGATAGAGATCTTTGAGAATGAACATGGGGGGATCTACTCCTCCCCAGAACACAAGGATGAGATGACATCCCTATTGGCCAAAAGGAGTCAGATACTAAAGGATCGAGAGGAAAGTTGGCGACTAAGAAGCAGAGCTATATGGCTTATGGAGGGGGACGATAATACAAAGTTCTACCACAAATTTGCGAACAGGCGCAAGGCTATCGATACAATTTGGCAGCTAACAAATGAGCAAGGAGAAACAGTTAACACCTTTCCAAGATTAGTTGCTCTGGCTACATCTCACTTCAAGTCAAGCGACTACTCTAGCAGAAGTCTTGCGCACAGCTCAACTGTTTCCAAGGTTCGTTGAACAGGAGGATGCATTAGAACTGACAAAGGAAGTCACTTTGGGAGAGCTCGAAGCCACTTTAAAATGGTTCAAACGATACGAAAACCCAGGCCCAAATGGATGGAATGTGGAATTCTATCTACCTTTTTTTGATATTCTGGGAGAGGACCTCTTAAAAGTTATAGAGGACTGTAGATCCAATGGTAAGATATACGAGGCCTACAACTCCACCTTCATTGCACTCATACGCAAAACTGACAATCCCACCACCTTCAATGACTTTTGTCCCATCTCCTTGTGTAATTGCATATATAAGATCATATCCAAGATCATAGCCAACCGCCTCCGGCCGATCCTGTTCAACCACATCTCAGCTGAACAATTCGCCTTCTTGCAAGACAGACAAATTCATGAGGCTGTTGGAACCGCTCAAGAAATCCTGCACTCCATCCAGACAAAGAAATTAAAAGGTATGATCTTAAAAGTAGATCTCTCGAAAGCTTTTGACAGAGTAAACTGGCTCTACATTAGAATGCTTCTAACTCGCCTAGGCTTTCCCTTCGAGTTTATAAAATGGATTATGTGCTGCATTACTAATGTAACATTCAGTGTCTCAAGCAGGGATGCCCACTGTCACTGTTACTCTTTTTACTCATCATGGAGGGGCTCAGCAGACTCATAAGAGAGGAACATCGAAGGGGAAGGCTAAAAGGTATCAAGATCATAGAAAGTTGCACCTTGACACACTTACTCTTTGTAGACGATGTTCTGCTCTTCCTCAATGGGAGTATTCGTGACTTGACCTCACTACAAAACACTTTATCTTTTTTCCTAATGGCCACAGACATGATTGTAAATGTGCAAATTCCACCATAACGGCTACTGGGTGCTCCCCACACGAGATACAGTATGCCCTGAACAGATTCCCTTACACTCTTTTGCAACTAGAGAAGGTACTAAAATATTTGGGCTATATATTAAAGCCTCATGGTTACAAAATCGCAGACTGGATATGGCTTATTACCAAGATGGAAAAGAGGTCAAAACATATGGCACCACAAATACTTGTCACAAGCAGGTAGGCTGATACTCATCAAAGTAGTTTTAGAGGCCACGCCGGTGTATTGGATGTTGTTGGCATGGATACCAAGGGGTATCGTATCCAGAATACAAAATCTTTGTTGTAGATTCTTGTGGAAAGGGAAGCAGCCGAGGAAAATATTTACATGGGCCAAATGGGAATCCCTTGCTCTTCCAAAGAAATTGGGGGCGTGGGGAATCAAAAGGCTGGAAAATTTCTCTACTGCCTTGGCGGCCAAACTAGGGTGGTAACTAATCACCTCGCATAGTTTGTGGACAAAGGTTGCCACTTCTAAATATATTGCTCCACAAAGTCTCATGGATTGGCTTCGTCAACCACAATGGAATTTTGTTGGCATATCAATCATATGGAAAGTAGTTTTGCAATCAATGTCTCTTATTAGGGACGGACTCACTTGGAGAATACATTCGGGAGCATCAGTTAGACTAGGGATAGACCCCTGAATCGGATGTGGAAATGCTCATAGGCTTCCTGGTGAGCTAAAGACCCACCTCACAGCCAGGGGAATCACTCATATCAGTCACATAGCAGACATAGAACACTCCACTTTCACGCAACAAGCCTGGAAATCTGGGCAGGCACTTTAGATTCCACAACCATGGCAACAACTATGGAAAGAATACACAGATGCTCTTACTGAATCGCACATCAAAATTCTGGAAGGAGAGGACGAGTTAATATGGGCACTAGCAAAGCACAGGAGATATTCACCAAAAGAAGGCTATATAGTATTAATGGACTCTAAAAAGCCACCAATATGTGAATCTAGGTGGAGCAGTGTATGGAAGTTAAAAGCGCCACCCAGGACAAGGCTCCTCATGTGGACAATTCTGAGGAACAAGCTTCACACAGGAGAAAATTTAAGCAAAAGATCTTTCCATGGACCCTTCTAGTGCTGTCTATGCAAGTCCGATAACAAAATTGTGGAACATCTCTTCCTCATGTGCCCAGCTGTAAAATATCTATGGGGTACTATCCACTCTCACCTGCCCTCTCTCACCCATTGGCAAGGCTCAATAGTCTGAGAAGCATGGGGCTCTTGGTGGTCTGCCGCCTCCCCGATAAAGGCTAGAAATATTCTTGTTCTCACCTGCTAGGCTATATGGATTGCCTGCAATCGATATATTTTTCAGAACTCTCCCCCCCATTGGCCTACTATCACAACCCGCATCCTATCAAATTACCAAATCATTCCCGAGGAAGAAACAAATCCCTCTCCTAGGCATATTATCCCTGAAAGCATAAATCACACACACCCTTGGGCTTACTTTGATGGCTCAACACAAGTTATTGGCTGTGGACGTGGTGCCATTCTACACCTTTCAGAATCTCATTCTTTCAAAATACAAATGGGCCTGGGCAGAGGCACAAACAACTTTGTTGAACTTATCACGGCCAAATATACCATTCAATATGCACTAGAAAAATAATGCAGAAACTTACAATTATTTGAGGACTCAAAAAAATTGTGTGCAATTGAATAAACAAAACTGCAAACTGCAATGCATTTTCTTTGAGGCATATTATGGATGAGATTCATAGACTCATCAATATTTTTGACACCTTTGTTTGTCATCACATATACAGGGAGCGAAACATAGTCGTCGATCTCTTATCCAAGGAAGCAGTGCACAGGGCTATAGGGACATGGATGATCCAGGAACAGAGGGATGGTACCTTCCATCTGCACTACCATAGACCTTATATAGGCATTACAGATTAACTAGCTCTGAAGGAACCTATCTATACTTTTTGTTTATATGATTTTTATTTATGCATTATGTTATCAGACATACATATGACAGTTTAAATACTCTCTGCGTAGAGATTTTTGAAGCTATAGTGATAGTGCAGTGTCTCCCTGCACCGAGTACACCATATTTTGATCCTACAAACTTGATAGGCTTTATGTCTCACATACAACATATGCTTTTGCATCTACAAAATGTAATTTTCTTTGATTAATGAAAATTACAACTTTTCTAAAGGAAAAAAATATAAACATATTCTAGATCAAATTTTAAAAAATTGTAATAAATTGAAGAGTATTTGATACAACAATTTCCAAGAAATAAATAATTATAAATATTTTATTTACAAACAAATTCCAAATAAATTGGAGAATATTTAATGTGGAAATTTTAACCAAATGTTCAATTATAACTATTAAATAAAAAAATAATAGAGTAATGGATAAAAAAATATATATTGTCAACTAAGGTTATGTATTTTGTCAATGACTAATAAAAAAAATTATAAACATAAAATTCTATTTAAAAAATTATGTTTTATATAACTAAATAAAAATTATCAAATAACATTAAATCATAACATACTAATTATTTATAAAATATAAAAACTAAATACCATATTTTATTTATTATAATTTCTTATTAGAAATATGTCATTGAAATTTTCATATATTCTTTTACATTTTGTTTATTACACAATATTAAAATAACATATAGAACATTCAAATGAAATATTGAAATGGTTTATAGACCATTCAATTTAATCAATATAATTGTGTTGTTACCTATTTTTTTAATGTAAATATTATATTATTATACCTACATAACTTATGTTTTTCATTGACTTGCTATTAGTTTTGTTTTGACTAAAAAAATTTAAAATCTATCCAAAATTTAACATTATGAAATTAAATTTATTATTTTTAAATAAAATTTATTTCTATTTATCTCAAATATGATTGGTTAAAATGTCTCCCCTCTTATTGTGTAATGATGGCAAGAACTGACTTTTGTTTACTCTATTATTAATTACTATATACTTTATCACTAATTACTATGTACAATAAATATAAATAATTTGAAAAATAACATTATATATTAATTACTATGTACCATAAACACAAATGGTTTGTAATTAAAATTAAAAATTCCATTTTCTCATTGATATAAAATATTGAATAGACCATTTTTATGGGTTTTATTTTTTAATTTACAAAAAAATAATTTAAAAAATATAAATTTTAAAAAATATGTAAAAATAACATGTGTACAATTTGTACAACTCTCATTATATCAATCTATACTCTAATGACATGACATGTGTACTATAATATGAGTATTATATAAAAAAATTGCCATCATTCAATATTAAATAAATAATTATTAGCTTGTATCATTTTCTTCAATGTCAATTATGTATATATATATAACCTTTATCTGCCAAAAAAATGTTCAATTATATTAAAAATAATAATAGATAAAAGTTTAAACAAATATTCATATAACTCATTTTACAATTTTATTATTGTTTGGAGTACATACAACACATTATGACATTAAAATATTTTATTAAACTAAGCGGAACACTAGCTATGCGGCCTTGTTATTTTCCAATAAAATTGGTCTAGCTTCCTACACATTACTTCACACAATCTTTTAAAATAACATAGTTTTCTTAATCTTTTTATGTAGGGTTCACTTGCATTCTACTTCATGAAAAACATTTCATGGCTTCCTTATCATTTATATGTACTGTTCAAATGCTTTTTTTTTCATTTTTTTTCTTTTACTGCGTGCAACTCTTATATATATATATATATATATATATATATATATATATATATAATGGCAGAAGTGTCCTCAGACACGTAATTTTATTAATAAAAACAAAACAAAAAACAATTACATTTGGAATTTTGTAAGAGTTTACACCCGAACAACCAAACACTCTTGCAATGAGCTATTTATAAGCTCAATGTCCTAACTACCTCTAATTATGGATCACTTATGCAATAACAAGTGTCCACTTACAATAAAATCTATTCAAACAATCTTACTAACAATTCTCCTAAAATAGAGCCTAAGATACGACACATTTGTAGAGTCATATCTTTTACAACAATATACTAATTCTAAATGTCTCCATTAAATAATTAAATATTCTAGATTAATAATTATTAATTTAATATCTTAAATTAATAATTATTTTATTCTAACTTAATAACCTATGATAATATTTATTTTTGGATCATCTAACATCCCCCCATGATCCAAAGATACATTACAACAGATACCAAGTTCATCCCTCAACTTAGTAAATTTTATTCTTCCAAGCGGTTTCGTGAAAATGTCGGAGATCTGATCTTCTAAAGGACAATAAACTAGCTTGAGGACATCTTTGGCAATGAGGGATCTGATATGATGATACGTGGTGTCCACATGCTTTGTCTTTGAATGAAAAACTGGGTTCTTGGCAAGTTTGATGGTTGACTGGCTATCAATGAATAATGATGTAGCTTCTGCCTGAGAAATGCCCCAAGTCCTGCAAAATTCTGCGCAACCAAACAATTTCACATGTTACTTCCCATGCTGAAATGCATTATGCTTCTGCTGAAGAAGTGGCCACTGTAGCTTGTTTCTTACAACTCCAAGATACTGCACTACTAACCCCATGTTCATTAAATAACCTGATGTTGATGCTCGATCATCAATACTTCCAGCAAAGTCGGCATCTGAATATCTACTAAGTACAAAGTTTTTAGTCTTTGTGTAAAGAAGACCAAAATCTTTTGTCCCTTGGATATATCAAAGAACTCTTTTGGCGACATTCTAGTGGTTGTCTCGTGGTTCTTGCATAAAACGTGAAAAAATACTGATTGCAGAAGATAGATCAGGGTGAGTATTTGTCAAATAAATCAAACTGTCAATCAACTGTCTGTAAGTAGTGTTGTCCACCATTTCCCTCCCTTCAAATTTTGAAAGTTTCAAGTTTTGCTCCATGGGGGTAAGAACGGGCTTGCAATCCTGCATTCCAAATCGTTGAAGAACCTCTGTTGCATACTTACTCTGAGAAATGAAAATATGATGTGGATGTTGTAAGACTTCAACTCCAAGATAGTAGTGAAGTAATCCCAAATCTGTCATCTTAAAACCTACATGTAACTCTGTTTTTACCTGTGCAATGTGATCATCATTGTTTCCAATAATGATCAAATCATCTACATACATAACAAGAATCACCAAATATTTTCCCTGTTGTCGCACATACAAAGTATCATCAGATTCACTTCGTTGAAAACCAACTTTCCTAAGGTATTCATCCATTTTTGCATACCAAGCTCGGGGAGCTTGTTTTAACACATAAAAGGCCTTGATCAATTTGCAGACTTTATGTTATTGCCCTTCAATTTCAAAACCTAGTGGTTGTGTCATATACACTTCTTCCTGTAAATCCCCGTTGAGAAAATCACTTTTGATATCCATTTGATGGACATTCCACCCTTTGTGAGCAACCAACACAAGTGTTAATCGGATGGTGTTCCATTTAGCTGTAGGAGCAAAAGCTTCCTCATAATCAATGCCTTCTTGCTGCGCAAAACCTTTAGCGACAAGTTTTTCTTTATACTTTTCAAGTTCGCCCTTTTGGTTGTACTTAATTCTGTAAACCCATTTGCATCCTGTGGGTTTAACATTTTGAGGACAATCAACAAGTTTCCAAGTGTTGTTATCAATCACTGCTCGATATTCTTCAATCATAGCCTGTTGTCATTCTTTATGTTTCACTGTTTCGTTGTATGTGGAAGGTTCAGTAAAGTCATGTGCTCTTAGTGAAAAATTGCCTTCAGTTCTATGTGACTTCCTTGTTCCTGTTTTATTCTGTTCATCAGGCCTTACATCTTTCAAAAGTTGAACTGCCCATTTTGGTAGTTGATGCTCACTTGTTTGAGATTCTGAAAAGTCACCATCATTGTAAAGTGGATTAATATAAACTGACGTTCGTCGATCAGTTGAAGACTCTGGAGGTGGAGAATCATTGTCTGAAGAACTGCTACTGCTTGAAGATGTGGATGAACTGCTAGAAGATCCTGATGGTGTTATTGAAGTAGATGGATTGGAGAAATCATCTTCAGATGAAGGAAAATCAAGTTCATACCAATTTGGTGAATTTGGTTGACTTTGCATATTTCCTTTTCTTTCACTGCCTTTAATTTCTAATTTTTGAAGAAGACTTTCGATTTCTTCAACACTCTTACTCTCTGTTTCATCAAAAACTACATCCCTGCTCACAATAAATTTTTCATTGGTCAAAAGACGGTACCCTTTCTTCTCATCAGAATAGCCAATCATTGTGCATTTCAAACTTCTTGAGTCAAGCTTAGTTCGTTTTTCTTTCAGAACTAAGGCATAACATATTGATCCAAAAACTCTAAGATGTTTAACTCGAGGTTTGAAACCAAACCAAGCTTCATAAGGTGTGATTCCGTCTAAAGAAGTAGTTGGAGATCTGTTTCTTAAGTAGACAGTTGTATGAATTGCTTCTGCCCAATATGTTGGACTTAACCTTTTGAAAGTTAACATAGATCTCGCCATTCCTAACAAGGTGCGATTCATTCTTTCTACTACTCCATTTTGTTGTGGAGTGTAAACATTTGTAAGATGTCTTCTTATGCCATTATCACTACAATAAGTTTTGAATTCATTTGAAGTGAATTCTCCCCCATTATCTGTCTTGAGAGTACCTATCTTTTCTTTGACTTCATTTTCAACAAGTTGGTGAAAAATTTTAAACTTTTCAAATGCTTTTGACTTTTGCTTTAAGAAATAAACCCAAGTCATTCTACTGAAATCATCAATGAATAGTAAGAAATATTTGCAACAATTGAATGAAGTTTGTAGTGGTCCACACACATCACTGTGAACTAGTTGCAGCAACCTGTTTGTGCGCCATGAACTTGTTGGAAAGCTTTCTCGACTTTGTTTTCCATAAATGCAAGCTTCACATTTTGCATTTTCCTTTTTGAAAGTGGGAAGTCCTTTAACCATCCCTTGTTTCTGCAATTGAGAAAGACTATCAAAATTTAAATGTCCATATCTTACATGCCATAATCTTATAGGTGAAATTCCTGTAGTCACTGCCCCTGCAAAATCAGAATGCCTTGGAATAACTGTCCCTTTCATCCTTAACAATTTTCCATCTTCATAACTTGTCATCACAGTTTTCAAGCTCTGTTTGACTGAATTAATCTTAACTAGGCCATCTTCCATAATTACCTGATGTCCTACTTGTCGAATCGTGACTAAAGATAGCAAATTTTTCTTAAAGGTTGGTACATACCATACATTTGAGATCATTTTTTCTCCAATGCCAGGGAGAAAAACTTTAACTGTTCCTTTTCCATAAGGAGTATATTTTGTATCATTTGCAAGAAAAATGGAATTAAGTTGGCAATCTTGAAAATTCCAAAAAAAATTATGTCGACAAGTCATGTGCTGAGTTTCCCCTAAATCCAAGATCCAGGCATCTTCATAATCACTTCTAAGATGGGATGAAAGTTGTAATACTAGCGAAGAAGTAAAAACATATTCTGAGTTATCATCATCTTGATCATTTGCAAATTATGTTGAGTGCTGATGAAACTTGGGACTTTTATTAAGAGAAGTTCGACAATCTTCAGCATAATGTCCAACTTTGTTACATCTTCGACACACAATTTGACTTAAGTCTCTTCCTCTCCCTAGAGATTGTCCTCTGCCTTTGCTTTGACTTCTGTTTTGAGGTTGTCCTCTACCTTGATTATTATTTCCTCTCCTTTGAAAATAGCCTCTTCCTTGATTGTTTCCTCTACCTTGAAAATTACTCCTGCCTGAACTGTTGCCACTATTAAAGTTGTTTCCTCTGCTTTGGCTTCTACCTCTACTTTGTACATTATGTGCTGCTTGATTCTTATTGAAATTCCCTTTGCCTCTATTTCTAGAACTGTCAGTCGATGATTTACTAGTGTTGGCCTCTGTGAAAAAGACATCTTCACCAACTTTCTTTTTCTTCCCAAAGGTTTTATCATGTTGGGTCAACATTTCGCAGAGCTCATCAAACTTTAGTTTCTCTAACTTACCAGTTAATTGTAGAGTCTCCAAAAAATGTGTGTAGGAAGAAGGAAGTCCAGCAATTAAAATTGTGACCATAAAACTATCATCTACTGCTGGAAAACCAACATTAATGATTTCCTGCCTAATATTCTTAAGTCTGGAGATATATTCAAGAACATCACCTCCTTCAGTCAACTTTTGTTGCAATAATTTTAATTGTAGATCAACTTTCTTTGATTCAGGCTGAGTATCAAAGAATTCTTTAAAAGTTCTCAAAGCAGACCATGCATCTGTAGCATTTTCTATATGGACATACATTTCATCATTGACAGAAGATTTAATGAGAGTTAATGCTTTGGCATTCTTAACTTCCCATTTTGCTAGTGCAACTGCATCTATGGGTTTATTTGGCTTAATATCACCATCACATATACCCTGCCACAATTCATTATAAATGAGAGTGCTTTCGATGAGGCGTTGCCATGTTTTGTAAGATTTTGTGCCTTCAAGTTTATCGGAATCAGAAAACAAATTAATCAGCTTTGACATTGTATTGTTGAAGCTTCACACCAAGAATTTGGCTAAAAAAATATCAAGATGGGCAACACACTACGCAAAAAGAAAGAACGATCTATCAGGGCTTGGCCTTGACCCTCGTATAGTCGTTGAAACAAGAGAAAAATGACTGAGCTTTGCACTTGGCTCTAGTCAATTTCTCAAATATTTACAAGGTAACTTTCAAAATTTGACTTTTACAATGATGCCCTTGCAAAACTTGGTAAAAAAATGTTACCCCCCCTCAAAGTAAAATTACTTTGAGTTACAATATCACACTTATCTCTCCAAATAAAAATTACAGATAATATCCCCTTATTGCTCCAAAATTTTTACAAACAATAAATTCCCAAAATACAAAAACTCACCATATCTCTCCTAAATAAAATATGCCTTATCTCTCCAAAAATTTACAAAATTAAAAAAAAAAAAAAAATTCCTTATCTCTCCAGCAAAGACTTTTTCACTTCTTCGATTCAACTTTAAACTTACTTAAAAACAAACATTGTAAGAAGTTGGATTTTTTTACTCGTCCTTCACGCTGGTGGTTGGCTGGCTCACGTTGGCTGGCTTCTTGTTGTATTTAGAATTTAGATTGGCTTTCGACCGTGTAATACTGCTAATGATCTTGACCAGCGATTTGCAGTATCAATGGCTCCCAAAGGTGAGAAGAGGCCCACCGAGAAGAAGCCGGTTGTAGAGAAATCTCCTGCGGCCGAGAAGAAACCCGCGCCAAAGGCCGAGAAGAAGCTCTCGAAGGAAAGCGGAGACAAGAGATGCAAAAAAAGAGATTCCAACGCAGGAGAGAACGATGGAAACTGAATTACGCTATTGTAATTCCTTTGAGGATCCAGATCCACGCTACAGAGGAGAAGATTGCTGCAATATAAAGGGGCTGAGAATGCACTACTGTTTTCTGGGTTCTCGTTCTGCAGTTTTCATAGCTTGAGAGAGAAGTTTTCTCTGTAATGATATTATAGACCAGGGAAAATATATGTACTGAAACTGTTGTATAATTGATGTTGTTTTTTATGATCGATTTGGCGCTATCGCTGGTTGTTCTCTCTGCAATTTCATTACTCAGTAGTCAATTTTTTTGTGCAAAATCTACGTTACACAGAATCGAGTGTGCCCAAGCCATATGCTCTGATTGTCCCACGGAGCAGGCAACAGGTGCAGAAAACGGTGGCGTGCTGCATAAAACTTGGGTGGGAGATTCGCGTTCGTAGCGGAGGACATGACTACAAGGGCCTCTCTGCAACTCTCTTTACATTTAATGATCGGATCTGATTGCAAAGTATGCGTGCAAATGATGAGAAAAACGAGGTAAATGCCCTTCAAAATAATATGCAGGTCTAAGAAAAGACCAGAGTTTGTGCTCTAAGATAGAGACCCAGAAATCAGAAGTAGGATCGGGAATAGAAATTCCTCAATGAACATCGTCCTCCTCGGAATAAGAAAAGTCTAAATTCAGGCCTAAGAATCCTCGCTTATGCGGTGCAGATAACAAAAGTTCAAGATACAGAAGCAATTTTTTGATAATACTAAAAAATGATTTTCAGATTTTAAAAATCTAAAATCAATGATAAAATTTATTTTCTTTTTTAAACAAAATCTGGACAATTTCCATACCAATCATTTGTTGGTCAATTGAATGGAGTTTTCCAGGACTTTGTTGAGCTGGAATATCCTCCTCACATCCACTACAACATTACTGGAGCTCTGTTACCACAATAATGGCAGAAGTGTCCTTAAACACATAATTTTATTAATCAAAAAAAGCAATTACATCTAGAATTTTGCAAGAGTTTACACCCGAACAACCAAACACTCTTGCAATGAGCTATTTATAAGCTCAATGTCCTAACTACCTCTAATTATGGATCACTTACGCAATAACAAGTGTCCACTTACAATAAAAGCTATTCAAACAATCTTACTAACAATTCTCTTAAAATAAACCCTACGACACATTTGTAGAGTCATATCTTTTACAACAATATACTAATTCTAAATGTCTCTATTAAATAATTAAATATTCTAGATTAATAATTATTAATTTAATATATTAAATTAATAATTATTTTATTCTAACTTAATAACCTATGATAATATTTATTTTTGGATCATCTAACATATATATATATATATATATATATATATATATATATATATATATATTCATTCCCAAAATATATCATAATCGCTTAATCTTTCCATGCAAGAACGACATATATAACTAAGCACAACAACATGATATTTTCCAAAGAATCTCAAGAACTACCTATTCTTCTCAACAAGGAATGTAGTTACTTATCTCTTAATGAAATGTATTTGGATAATCCCTTATGTAGCCAAGAGAAAAACATCATGCCTTTCAGTAGCCCATGATTTGGAAGGTCGTTGGCTTTAATTACAGTTGGCAGCTCTTGCTTGACCCACCGTGAATAGGAGACTGAGGCCAACGAAGAGTATCTATCACCCAGCTACTATGCTTAGAGCGACTTTCTTTCCACGCAATCTTTTATTTGTACAGGTAATTAGTAATGAAAAATACACGAGTATCAAGCATCGTGCGATGACTACCAAGGAGAAAGGTCAAATTTTAATGGTGACATTCTGCAATTCTGGGGAAGAAAGAAAAGTGGGTCTTGCTGTTGAGCTTATAAAATGAGTCGATTCCCCCTCAAGTACCAAACTTCAAGTGTAGTGACTATCTTTTCAATTTATTTTTTTCCAATCCAGTCAAAAGGGAATAAAACCATTGAATCCACTCTCATCCCTCCTTCCTGCCAAATTATTTTCTTGGAACCGACAATGGTACTTACAAGTCGTTCCATAACTAATTATTGATTCCATATGTCAACAAGTTAAACAATAATATTATGTAAGTACATGAGTTTCAGTAGGGATATTACAATGTCTCTTCACCTTCCCTTTCTCCTATTTTCCTTATTTCTCATAATTAAATGCCAATTAATGCCTCTTTACCTTTGTCAATGCCTTTGCTAATTTCCATAGCCATTAATAAACCGAAAGTGATTCCCACTATAATGTTTTGCCCAACATTCAACTTGGAATACATGTCCCATTATCTTGGCCTTATTTTGCCTTTATTAGCCTTTATTACATAAACTTTTAACCCGAGGTTGTTATAAAAAGATACTTCTATTCCTAGTTAGCCATATCTTTTGGAAAATGAACATGGGGAGAGGCACCTAGATTTTTTTAAGGAGGATATTTCTATGTAATCATCTAGTATATTTTTTTGTGCCATACATCAAAGAATTTTTTAATTGTATTTGGCCAATTTACACATTTAACTAAGGTTGTAGCATCATATCCTTGACTTCTTTGGTGGAACCACATTCCATAAAGAGATAAGAAATGTTTTCTTCAGCGGATAATATTAGAAGGAATTTGGAGGGGTCTTGAATTCCCTTTTTGACAAGATTCCCTACCGTAATAATCTTCCAATGAGCTAGGAGCTAGTAGGAAAAATTTATTTTGGAAATGTTGTTGGGAGGCCAAATATTCCTTCATAGATTGATTTGGGAGGCTCACCATGCATAAATAACAAGGCCTGATATCCTACTTTAACTATGTATTCCATCTCATTCCATCCCTTGGAGTCTTCTTCCTCAAGATGATTTGGGGCACATCTCGAAAGCTTCCCTTCAAGAAGGCATTTCACTTCATTGAGGTAATCTGGGGCTCCATGCAAATCCCAACCTGACCACTTCCAATCTTCATCCTATAGTGATCTATCAACTAGAGACATCTTCTTGTGTTGCACTAGTCATTCCCTAAGGCGAAGAAAAGGCATTGATTCACTTAAGGGTGACCAACTCATAATGCCGCAATTCCAAATATTTATTAATTGTCCATTCCCATGAACCCAAGTTAAATGTTTTGAGATCAAAGAAGTTATTGAAGTGAATATCTTCTAAATTGAGGAGCCTCCTCAATGTGAAGGAAGAGAATAAAGACACATCAACCTATTTCCATTTAAATATTTATGAATGATCACAAATTTCCATCATTCTTCTTTTGACGAGATGAATACCCACGATAATTTCGCACTAATGGAAAGATTCATTAAAGATGGATCTTTTATTCCTAGAGGACCATGACTTTTGAGAATGTGCATAGTTGCCCGTTTGCCCAATTTTTTGTTGTTGTTGTTGTTGTCTTCAATTTACCCCCTTGCGAAAGAGATTTCTTTATGATTTGAGAGATTTTAAGGATGACACTTGTTAGGACTACTAATGCAAAAAATTGGAATAGGGAAAGAGCTAAGAGAATCGATTTAATTAGAATTATTCTTCCTGCCAAGTTTAAATAGACGACTCCCCATTGTTCCAACTTTTTCCCCAAATTTGGATAGGATCATTGGAGTCTAAGATGGGTGGGGAAATGGCTTAATAATGAGTTTACCAAATTTCCACCACTTTGAAGCCCATCAATATGTTCAGTTGCATTTGTTTCCTTTTCTTGGTATTCCAGGTATAAATTTGATTTTGATTTTGAATTAATTATTCCTCCTGAGGCCTTGACAAACTTGTCTAAAATAATTTTGAACCTTTTGTCTATTACGATTGATGCTCCCCTTGCCCATGGGACACATAATAGACGATGACGGGGTGTACTATTAAGTCCCTGGTTTAAAACTTCGTGGGAAAAAATCCAGCCATGTTAAGGGTTAGTGTGGCCTAAGACGAGTGTGATCCTCAGGCGATTTTGATGGTTTAGATGCCCCTGGGTCGCGATTTATCAAGCCAAAGGTTAAACCTGTAGTCATCTATGGAGGACGCATACAACTTGACAAACAAAAACAAATTATGATTGATGCTCCCCCAATAAAAAAAAGTGTCATTTGTAAATTGTGATTAATTGATGTTCTTGATATTTGGTCCATATCTTATTCCTGAAAGCATTTCGATTCTTCTTTCATATTCAAGCCTTTTGCTGAGGGTGTTCATCATGAGAATATATAACATTGGGTAGAGAGGGGAAACCTTGTCTTAACCCTCTTAAAGTTTTAAAAAACTTCATAGGTCTCTCGTTGACCATCAGAGCTATCCAAGGATTGGTAACACAAGTTGAGATTCATTGGAGGACACAATCATCAAATCCAGACTTCTTTAGAGTCTCGAGAAGAAATTTGTGGTCAAATTTATCAAAGTCATTGCACATATTCAATTTTATTACCATTCCTTTTCCCCCTTGTCTTCCTTAAGTGTATTGCTTCTTGCGTCAATATAATTTTATCCATTATTTGTCTCTCACCAACAAACCCCCCTTTGATTTTTAGAGATAAGTGTGAACAAGTAACACTTCATTCTTATAATTTTTGGGATTAACTTGTATGAGACATTGCATAAGGAAATAGGATGGAAATAACCAAAAGAAGATGAATTCACTTCTTTGGGTATTAGAGCTAAGAAGGAGGAGTTTGGCGCTCCCCCAACATATCCATGCTTCAAAGAATAGTCATTCATTTGACATAAATCTATTTCAAATATTCCCCAAATTTTTGGTAGAAGTGTGCTTATAACCCATATGGATTAGAGTTTTCTAGCCCAAAAAATGTCATCACTTTCTATATTTCTTCTTCTAATGTAGGTTTGAGGATCGCTTCATTTTCTTCATCGGTGATCTATTTTGAGATATGCTCTAGTATGTAAGGAACCTAAGCTGAAATGTTGTCTTCAAATTTCATGTATAAATTTTTGAAGTGGTTAAAGGTGACCTCCTTGATTTTCCCAAAATCAGAGACATGATCCCCTTCCACTATCCATACGCTTGTTTATTTGATTATCCAGATTTGTTCCTCGTTTTTTAAGGCTCTTCTCTCTTCTTGTAGAATTTCATATGATATATTTTTATTTTCTAGTTTATTTTGTATATTTTTCAAAATAGTTTTGTGGAGTTTTATTGCTTGTCCTAATTTGTTTTGTTTTGTTTTCCTTGGTCCACTGTCCAAGAGAAAGCTTAGGATTTTTTAAATTTTACATTCCCATATTGAATAAGGGAGCCAATAATCCATTTCTTTAGGTGGATGTGATAAGATCCATGACCACTTGAAATCTGAATGGTAGAGGGTTGTAATCAATCTCTGAGCGCATTGAGAGGCATATTGTCGTGTGAATTGATCCTCCCCAAGTGAGAATGTTTGAGAAGAACAATTTTTCCTAATTTAAAAGGTCACTATTAATTAAAAATCTGTCAAGGAGGGAAGCTATATGTCCCGAACCAATTATTTTATTATTCCACATGCATTTTTTGAAGGTTGGTTTAATATCCACTAGCTCAAATGATGAGATAAGATCCTTCATATTTTTCTTAAGGGATCTCTTACAAGGGAACCCCCATTTTTCCCATGAGTGGAGGGTGAGATTGAGATCTCCTCCAAAGATATTCCATTATTATACCTAGAACCTAGACTTCTTTAGATTATTTAACACATTCCAACATAGAATATTTTCTTCATAAAGAATAAGCACATACACATACACATTAACAATAGAATATACTTGTTGGGAAGGAATATGCAAAAGTCTAGTCACTATAATTTTGTGTACTTTTTCATAGTTATTCATATTTTAAGATGAATTTTTGGAAAAGAAATGTGTTTGTGAATTTAGTTTGTCCAATGTTTTGGGTGGACACTCCCAAAGTGTTGGACAAACGAAATTTCCAAACATAATTCTTTTCCAAAAAATCATCTTACAAAAAAAATCTAGTTGCTAACCAAGGAAGTGAGTGATCCATCGAGAGGAGTTGGAAATGAGTCAAATGAGATGGTACAAATACCTCCAAAGGCCCCACATGAACTTACTACTTGAGTTGTGTTTTTTTCCAATAAAAAAATTACATTTTTGGAGGATCTCTTGTTCCCCCATTTTTGTCTCTTGGAGCAAAAGGATTGAAGGCTTTTCTTGATTAATCAACCTTTTAACTTATGCCATTTTTTTTTAGCCTAATCCCTTGCAATTCCAGGAGATTATTTTCATTATTTACTAAGAGATTTTTCTCCCCCGTGCACAATGGGGGGGCCTCCTTTTCTAGTAGTTCTTTCTCATTTGGAGAAGGCAACATCTATTCTTTGTCTTTAGTTGGTTGCTCCTTCAAGTTGTTATGTGCTTTTCAACCTACTATTTTGAATACTTTAGGCTGCCCCAAATCCTTCCCATGGTCTCCTTTTGGTCTCTCATCTACTGATTTTGCTGAAATTTCTTCTTGTTTAGTTTTTTTTTTTTTTTTGGGGGGGGGGGATAGAAATTTCTCCTCTTATTTTGATTTGGATTCATATTCATATTCATCTTGTTCCCAATTAGGGAGATTTACCTTTTGTTGCCACACCACCTTGTCTTTTTTGGATGTAACTTCAAATCTATCTTTCAGTTTGTTTTTTTCTTTGAGTTATGCATCCTCTTCTTCATGGCTTAAGACTTCACAGCTGTTCTCCAACTAAGAGGGACTATTACTTTTGCTGGAGGATGATGCCCGAGTTTCTTCAGGCGGGACCATAATTTTGAGATTCTTTTTCTCCATTTATTTTCTCTATGCCTTTAGCAACAAATAGTTGATGACTTGTGCCTCTTCTTCTCTTTGGTTGTTGAATCCATTGTTGGTCTTCTTTAGCTTGGTTTTGGTTCTCCTCTAGCTTCTTATAGTTCCTAGAAAAAATACCCATATTCATGGCAAAGTTTACACTTAAATGGTAGTTGATCATAGTCTACCTCTTGTAAGAAGCATTAGTTAGATAGAGTTAATATGAGAGCTAAATGAGACCTTTGTTTTAATCAACTTCAACATAGATCTTGACACAAGAAACCATACCTTTTCTTGGTTATGCTAAATATATATATTTACATAGAACATTTTTTATAGATAAAAAAGGTTTCATCATTACAATAATGCAGGGTTATATAAGGGAGTTTTACCTAGATTAGAACAATTGAAGGCACACGATTTTCTAGGTTGAAATCCGGATTCCATTATCTAAATATGGTCCTTGGGCTCCCATGAAATAAGGTCCACTCTTGAACATCATATTTCTATTAGATTTATTCTCAAAAAGAAAGGTGAAGAACCCTCTTCCACAAAAGGAGATAAAGATTTGTCCCTGGATGAGAGGCTTCAAATTCTTGTCTATCCAAGAATTTAAGGATTTGGGGGAGGTCCATATGCCTATAAACTAACCCACCAAACCCCTTTTTTCCAACCAGAGTGCCACTAGTCTAGACTGGGTTGCATGGACCAAAATTTTGGGGATTTCCTCTAGCTTTTTTACAAATATTGTTGGTTTTTTCTTGGGAGCACTGTGGGTGCTAGATACCAACGCTTGGAACATAGTTATATTTAGCGCGGGGGGAGGAAGGGGAGGTACAAGTCCTCCTGAACCAATGGCCATCAACTCCATGCAATTTCTTAGGTTGCAAGGTCATCCTTAGAGTGTGTGCAAAGAATAATTCTCACTCTTGGCATTTAGCATAACTTTCCATAGATATAAAGCCACACTATCTATTTTGGAACATATATTATGCTTTTTTTCCAAGGAAAAAAAATTGTGCATTGGGTACCACCCACAAAAGAAATTTGACCTCCCTCTCTGTCCAAAGGCAAGAGAGAGGTTGCTAGTACTAGGCCAACTTTCAATATAGACTCACTTAAGAGCACAAAATAATTACTCTATTCTAGAGCATAAACCTATCAACTTACAAGATTTGTACCTTGGTGGGGAGGACAACAACTATTCTTCCCAACCACACAAGCTAAACTCAATTGACTTAAATTTTGGGCATTGGGGACTGCCCGGGGAAAGAATTGGCCTCGCTCTCAATTTGAAGGCAAGAGAGAGGTTGTTGGTACATGGACAACCCACATTATAGACTCACTTAAGAGCACAATATAGTTACTCTATTCCAGAGCTACAACATGTCAAACTATGAGACTTGAACCTGGGTGGGCAAGATCACAACGATTCTGCCCAACAACCTAAGCTAAACTCAATTGACAAAACATTTATTATATTGCATAATTAAACTAAACTTATTCTAATTATTAAAATCATAACTAATTAAAAGTAAAATGTAAATGTTATAACCATGAAATATATGTATAAATTAATTCGTCACTTATCATTATTGCTCAATAAAATATAAATGCTATAACCATGAAGTATAGAAAAAGAAGAATAAGTTATTTTAACGTCCACGAAGCTAAAGATAGCCTATGGGACAAATTGCTTCTCTATCTGGCTCTTATACTCGACCCTTTTCCTGTGAAGTTTCACGATAAACGCTTTAAGCTTCTCGACAAACCCGTCGCTGAATATATTATCCCAAGAACTAGCTACCAAAATATCTGCATAACTTTCCCTGTTGTCTTTGAAGGCCTCGCATTCTAAAATGAAATGTTTTTCTGTTTCCACTTTTCCGGAAGAGCAAAAAATACATACTCTTTCCTCCCACACTTATTTTGGCATTTTCTAGCGCCTTGTTTCACAATGGAGTTGATGAGAATTAGTCCTTAATTGAGCAATAAGAATTTTGGCTCTCCAAGAAATATTGGCCCCTATGTACACTTTTTGTTGATGATTATGAGTGGGATTAAACTCTTCAATATAATATTTTTTTTTTCTCCCTAACTCCTTCTCCCAAGTACGTTTGTGGAACTTATCCATAACAAAAGCTTTTATCTCTTTACTGTTTGTGGGACACATGCTCAAACAAATACCCCATTTACTAAACCATTTGTTATTTTGCTGCATCGAGGTCTTCTTTCTTTTGCACAATATGTCATTAAACACAACCTTAGGCCATCTGCCCTCTTCCATTTGCTCATTTTTTTTTTAAATGCCTTATGACCCGCACTATAGCAATTGCTTCAATAGGAGCAACCGTTGTTTCACTTAACAAGATAACATAAGGCACTGCACTTTTAATTTTGAATTTGTTTGTAATCAAACGCTTCTAAATTTTCTCAATTTGTTTCCACTGCATGTTGGATGCACTGTTGGTCCACAGATCACAACCGTAGAGAATCACGAGAATCACTAAAAGGCCAAAAAGAGTTAGGGTGGTTTTCAGTGCCATAACTCTGCCGCTCTACACCTATTTTGAAAAAGCATAAAATGTTTTCCAACTCCCCAAAGTTCTTTTCTTTCAACATCCATCCTAGCTTAGATTTATATTTAACTCAATTCCAAGGTATTTGTAATCCGCAACTTCTTCCAGAATGTTGCCTTCAAAGTAGAATTTATCCTGGTTATGTTTTCTTTTGTTAGAGAAAACCACTAGTTTCATTTTGCTAATATTGACTTGCATCCCCACTCTTCTACAAAAATTCTCAAGGGAAAGTAAGTGCTCTTGCAAACCAAGAGCAAATTTAGCAATCTGAATAAGGTCATCTACGTATAAAATAAGCCTTATAACAAAATTTCCCAAATGGATACCGCCACCCCCTTGCAAATTTAGCCACTCTTCAAGCTTGTCAATTTATAAACCAAAGAGGGTAGCAGACAATGGGCAACCTTGTTTGACCTCGATATCGCTTCTAAAACTTTCAGAAATGTCTATCGAAGTTCTAATTTTAACTTTCACTTCTTCATACAGCCTATGCACAATTGCTCTCAAATGCCTCAAAAGCCCAAGTTTCTCCATTCTGTGCCAAAGTTTATCTCTAGGAACCATGTCAAAGGTTTTTCTGAAATCAAAAAAGCAACAAAAGACTTCTTCCTTTTTCTCCCAAACTTTTTCAATGATGTGCTCTAAAGTTATACCATGACCAATTGTGGAATGTTTAGGTCTAAAACCTGTTTTCCCTTTAGCACATTTATCTCTTTCTTCTACCCACTTACTGATTTTATTTTCCAACATGCTTCCAAATAACTTTGCAAACAAGGGGTTTATCATTATGGTCCTATAATTGGAGGGATTATTGACGTCACCACTTTTGAAAAGAGGTATTGCCAGACTAGTTGTCCAATCTGCGAGGAACCCCTGTTGTATGATGCTTTTGAAAATTGTTGTAATGTGAGGTGCAAGAATTTTTAAGCCCCACTTTAGATACTCTGCTTGGAGTTCAGCGAAGTCTCTTGTTTTTCCAATGCCTAACTTCTTGATACCCATTTCTACCTCTTGCACCATGAAGAGTTTTGTATCAGTGTTGACCAAGGGAATAGGGTCAACCTTGGGATCTTGCTCATAAAGTTGCCTTGCATAGTCAAACCATTTAGAAGCTGTAATACTGTTTTCAGTTTGCATCTTTCTCGGCTGGAGCTCCTTCCAAAATAATTTGGGGTTATTTTTCCTGAGGAAGATTATTTCTTCTCTCCTCGAAACCATGAAATCAACCTTTTTCTTTCTTAATATCTACTTCTAAGCTTTGAGCTTTATGTTATCTTTGTTTGACTCTTTCCACATTCTCCTTGCCTTTTTGCATTCTTCATCAAACCAAGCATTAAATGGGAAGCAATTTGTTTTAGACTTCTTAATTTTTGCTCTTTTGCGCTTTGAATTAAATGTGTTAATTCGTGACTATGAAGGTCGTGAAATGAGATTTTCTCCTTCTCGAAGAGCCTCTCTAACGCTATTTTGAAGGTATTACATTTTTTTGGAGTCAAAAGAATTATGCCCTTTGGGAGATTTTATTGAACACACTGAGTTTTTGACTCTAACTGTTTCTTTCCGGTCCAAGAGAAACTTAACTAAATTGGTTTGTGATCTAATTTTAAGTCCTAAAGCTAATCTCCAATCAAAACTTCCTCCATTTTCTCACACAAACTATGTGAGCAAATTACATAATCTACTACACTTACGAGTCTAGTATATGTATAAATTAAACCATCACTAATTATGAGTACTCTTTCAAAAACTTTACTAAAAGATCCTCTTTCTCACAAATGGATTTTTAGAGTTATCACATGTATTTATGTTTAAAAAATGGTGTCAAAAGACATCAACTTATTAATGTTTGATATTTATTTTAATGTACTCTTTATATTGTATGACCCAATATTTACAATATGAGGGTCTAATGACCCTGGAGATAAATGTTTTTATTTTTACTTTTACCTTTTAAATAGTTTTATTTGTTTTAAGCAAAGTCTTTCGATAAAAATCACATAAGAGAAATTTTTGGCTGACGCATTTCGAACCAACAAGTGTGGTTCATCATTAGAACTAGGTCTTAATGATGAACAACACTTGTTGGTTTGAAACAAGTTGGCCAAAAATTTCTCTTATGTGATTTCTATCGAAAGACTTTGCTTAATTCATTATGGATCACAGAAGCTTGAATACAAACAAAAAAAACAAAAACAAAAACAAAAAACAAAACAAAAAAATTCGTTTAATATTGTTTTCTTATTTGTTACACATTTTCTAAACTAAACCTAAAACTCTCCATTTTGACTTTAATATTGTCTTCTTATTTGTTTCACATTTTCTAAACTAAACCTAAAAGTCTCCATTTTGACATCAAGTTGATGGGATCTTAAAAACTGTAGCCCATTTTAAAAGGGCCAAGTCGTTACGAACTGAATTCCTCCATGAGAGGAACTTCACTCTATCAATTTTTTTTTGCAAATATGATTTGTTATTTTATTATGATATATAATGAATCACAAATTAATACAATTATTGCACATACAATTATTGTGCAATAAGACATCTTTCTCTATGATTTGTTATTTTATTATGATATATAATGAATCACAAATTAATACAATTATTGTGCAATAAGACATCTTTTTCTAAAGAATTTGCTACCAAGGATCGCTTCTCATAAAATATCACCAACGGAAGCAGTGTTTTGGTCTCCCCTTACCCAACGCCCGCGCTTTTTCTGTCAAATGGTGGTTCAATGTTCAAATAACAAACTGGAGTATTGGCTCTGAAAATATTGATTTCCACAGGGCGAGAAAACGATGATTCCAAGTGGAAAGTATGGCCTGCAATTGAGAACGCCTATTCAGCCCAAGAAGCCCACGAGACCGCCTCGTCCACCCCCTCCCGGTTTCCAAGATGACGAGGAAGATGATGTGGAAGGAGAAGTCGCTCGTCAGGCCTCGAAGAAGAAATCCCACAGAGATGTAAGTATATATTTCTTTGCAACTCTCCCCTCATATTTCACCCATTTCCAGCACATTTGAATGATGTCCGTCAAGGTATTTGAAATGAAAAATTAAACCAATTTCATCAATTGGAATTTAAATTAACAGTGTCATTTAATCCCGGGGCCTGATATGCACCTTCCAGGTTCGTAAGTATGAAGTTGCATACTTCCAGTTCCCACATCTGATGCCTCTGCCATTTGTGTGAAGCTAGATTATGCATGTTCGAGATTCGGAAACTCGAGTTGAATATCATACCCGGGTTTAAATTAATTTCCATCTTTGATCCACGCAATGCACCGTCTGGATTTATTGCATCACTTCACCCCTACCCGGGATTTTGAATGACCTTGTTTCTCTCGGCATTCTGTTGATCTCACCAGTGAACCAGTGCCACTTTGGCATCAATCAGGCAGATCAAGGATGCTTTTGGTTTACCAGGCCTGTGTATAACTGTTTTATTCTTTTGTTGGAAGTGCTTCAAGAACCATGTCAAGGGTTGCACCATGAAGAACGGACTCGTTTCAGCTTAGAAGTCAAGTTTTAGGGGTCTCTATTCCTCAAAAATTGCCCATGACTTGAACCTGACATGATCCCTTTCTTGGAATCGGGCGGCGTGTACCCAGCTATAAATGAACCCTAGTGGACAGCTTGTCACCTGAGTCACTTGATTTGTGTGCAATTTCTGATTGGACAAAAAAAATGCTCATGCGTTTGGCAGAGTCAATTAACTTATTAAGCATGCGTAATTAATTTTTTTTATTGATTCAACAGTAGAGCATAATAGAATTTTAATCACTCCTTTATCCCAAAATTCTATTGTAAGATAATCCTATTTGAAATTCTATTGTAAGATAATTCTATTTTGAATATAAGATATATATATTTCAAATATTAGATGGAAATTCTCTTTTTTCTTTTTTTTTCCTTTTTTTTTTTCGAAGGTGGTAAAACCTATCAAACTCAGGTGTCAAACCAACAATGAGGACAGCCATCTCTGGCTGCTATCCGCGAATGTCGGTTTGACTCATCATTGTTATCAAGGAAAATCACACCACCTGTAATAACCCGCTGGTGGTCCATAAGGGAGCAGGCTTTCACTCCTGCCAGATGCCTCTGGGTCTTGGGTCGTTAACCTGTTTCCTTACGTCCGAGGAAGACGAGCTCTTAGCCAAGCAGAAGCAGTTTTACGGCATACTCCAGGCCGAGATGGAAATTCTCTTATATCAGTGTTTTCTTCTTTTTTCTTTTTTCTTTTTAAAAGGGTTATTTTTTATTTGAAAATCAACGAAACAGCTGTCGAGGGCTTAAACAAAAGATACACTATAGATCCTTGCTACAGTCAGCAGGGCCAATAGAATTGGATTTTGAAAAGCTCGCTGAAAGATTTACATTGTGGTAGCAGAAAGGATTTGATTGAAGGAGGACTTGATTTGTTCCTGGCTGACGCCTTGGAGATCCACTGCTTTCGCTGGAGGAGACCCACCGCGCTGGACTGCCGGATCAACCCATGAAACAATTCAGTTTCTTTTTGATTTGTCTGGCGGAATGCTATGAAGTGATCAAGAATTCCAAGATCGGAAAACCAAGCGTAGCGGATCTGAAACTCTATAAAAGTGGGCAGAAAAGCGATATCGGGACCGGAATCAAAGCGGAAATCGCATCGGAGTTAGGCGGGGGTAGGCCCATCGCAGAGGGATGCGATGGGGGCCAGATGCGAAAAACCTGAAAAAAAAGAGTGATCGGGTCCGGGCTTTCAACATGCAACACATATCGCAAATCGGAAATCGCAATCAGAGTTAGGCGGGGTGGATATCGCAAATCGGAAATCGCAATCAGAGTTAGGCGGGGTGGAGGCCCATCGCAGAGGGCTGTGATGGGGGCCGGATGCGAAATGGCAAAAACTGAAATAAAGTATGATCAGGTCCGGGCTCTTATCGCTCATCGCATATCGCAATGGTGTATGGTAAATGCTTTGGGTGGGAAATGCGTCCGGGCTCTCATCGCGCTGGATGGGAAATGCGATGGGGCGGAAGCGAAAAGGCAATAGACTGCAATCAATGGCGAACGGCTAATGCTCTGGTTGGGAGTTGCGAGGGGGGCGTGTGCGAAATATATCAGTCTTTTCTATATCAGTCAGATTTGTGGCTATTTAAATTTTTTGAGTACGCAAATTTAATTACCAGTGCTTGAATTGCGGCAATTTCTGATTTTGTTAAAATGTGGTGACTCAGCTTGTTTCTCTGTCAACCTCACCAGTGAACCAATGCCACGCAGGCATCAAGAGTTGTATCAGGCCTTTTTAAGGGACTTATTCACAGTTTTATGGTGCTTGTAACATTTACAATCCAGTTATAAAATATCTCACTGGTAGAACACTTATTTGCGATTTCTACGCTGAGGAACTCTGAATCGTTTTGTTTGCTGCCTGTGCTTATGGAGTCCTAGAAATATGGTTCTCCAGGAATCAAGGTACAGAGATGGAATCTTCGATAATGTGAAGGTCTACTTGCTTAGTCCCTTTACCAGAAAAATTCAATATGAGCTGTGGTATGCATCTCCAAAATTCATTTAATTTATATAGCAAGTTTAATGTGTTTCAGTTTATTATTTGTTTTTTTACCACGTTGCCATGCTCTTCCTACCCTCTAGTCTGTAGGTGAGAATCTTCCTACCCTCTAGTCTGTAGGTGAGAATGAGATTGTTGGTACCTTGAAAATCTTCCTACCCTCTAGTCTGTAGGTGAGAATGAGATTGTTGGTACCTTGCCAGCCGGAATCAACATTAGCTCCCTATAAGGGAGAACAAGATTACTGGTACCTTGCCAGCCCCAATTAACAATTAGCTCACAAAAAGTCCCAATCAACAATTGGCTCATGGAGAGCAAACATGTCACAAGTGCAATTTGAGCCTAGGCGAAGAAGATAATGGCTTCACCTCTTGACATATTCCAGGTTATATTTACGCAAAAATTATATACATTGGTGAGTATTTTTCAAGAAATTTTGGAGGGAAGGTACCGCATTTATGGGATTTGGTAGCGGCGATTCTTTTTGAAATAGAAATTAAAAAATCATGATAAGATGGAGAAGTTATTTAATTGCATCATTAAAGAGCATTTGTAAGTGGCTGCTGCGGAGTTTATAAGCATGTGCTGCAGACTTCCTAAGCCACGGTGAGAAGATCGGTGGCCATTACCTAATATTAAATCAATGATCAAGGGATTCTGCTTGGAATTGTGATATCTTCCATTTTCTTGTTAACTTCAAATTTATCATTTTCATTAGAAAGTCTCTTCCAAAGGTAACAATTAATACAGCTTTCTTCTTCCTAGACTTTCCCACTTGCTGCAGTTTTCCTGCTTATAATCCTCAGAAAGGTTTTCTTTCATAAAAGACTAATGTTCAGGATTATCTGGCTTAAGCTGGTCTCTTCTAGAGGTGTGTGCCATAAACAATGAGAAGTCTAAGGAACTCAGGACGCTAAAGGCATAAGAACACTGAATCCGTTCCAAGAACTTAAGAAGAAACTCTTCCCAGACTCTCAGTAAGGGCTGAACATAAATATTTGAATGATGAAGTACTAAAAAATCAACTATCAGCAAAACACAATGATTTACTTCTGAAAAATACAATTTAAAATACCCTAACAAGCCCTTGGGTCAACATTTGAGTTGAATCAGTACTAATAAGAGATATTCAAGAAGAATGCCCTGTGCTAGTACTAGTATTGTTACCTCTCAGAGTTCTGCTGTTTCTGGGACACTTCATAATTAGGTTCTACTGAGACTGTATCTGTTAACCCTGCATATTCTATACATTTCTATAATACATCAATGAATTAATGTTAAAGAACAACGTAGAATTCACGAAATCTATTAATCCATCCAATGACAAAAAATAATATATGGGATTGTATTTTACTATATCAGAATCTAGTGGAGAAGCCAAGACATTCAATGCTTGGGAATATAAAATATTTTCATGTTAAGAGCAAGCTTCTACGAGGCTACGAGCTCGTCACACGTTTAACCGAAGCATTAGTACGTCCCTGAAAAGGCTAGCGCATGTTTTCACACGCCTGACAAGTGAATCACACAATTCATTTCATTTTCATTTCTTTACGAATGAAATACAAACCCATCAATGCGCCATCATCATTTTTACTACTAAACATAGAGCCCTAAAATTTGATAAAGAGACATACAAATATTAAACAGCTCGTCATGCCATTTGATCACATGCTTGTCTATATAATATACATCAAACAAATAATACAGAATTAATGGCGATTTACTAGGCAACAACAGTCGATTAATGGAACAACTTACCATTCACTGGTCCATGACAGTTGAATTTAAGAAGTAGAGGATGCCATTTGATCACATGGTTGTGTATATAATATACATCAAACAAATTAATACAAATTGAGTGGCAATTTTCCAAGCCAGAACAGTCATTTATTGGAACAACTTTTACTATAAACCAGAGGGGGCATAAATGCATATAACTACTATTAAAAGTCATTATGCTCATTTGACATACTGGAAAAGCAACATATTGCTGACTCCAAGTTCTATAAGCTCTCCCCTTTCTAATCTCAAGAATCAAGCTCTTACGTAGTTCCAGGAGGTTCATTCCCTGCTCCTGGCTTGCGGTTGAGATAACGAATGATTGCATCTTCAACCCATGGTTGATTGTAGAAGTCAGACCTGCCCTCCTTCTCAGCATTCCGGCTTGCTTCCCCGGCAACAAGCTTTAAATCCCTGCTCTGTGAGGCTATCAAAGCATTTATAAACTCCACAGGAGATTGACTAAAGCCCAGATAAAATGCTCTTCTGCGACGATGCTCATGAATCTTTTTAATTGCTCCACAAATTGCTTCATCGCAGGCATCAATGTCCTTGTGCTTCTCAATATTAGCCAAAAACGCACTCATTTCCTTCTGCAATGGGAAAGGAACATCCACTAAAACATCATAGCAAGCATGGCCAACAGGACTATTTCCTGACAATCTTATCTTGTGCTCTAAGTGGATGGGCTGCGGAGGATAGAGATGCTGAGAAAGCTTCTGGGATATAAAAGAAAACTTAATCTTCTCGCCCCCGAAAATCCTCTGCAATGGTGGGTCACAGTTAATGACCGATGGATCAGAAGGATGTTGAAGCTTCTTAGCTTTCACATACTGCCAAAGTGCAGCAATGATTCTCGGTCTTGTATCCACCTCAATGCCGAGAAGTTCAGTCAAGGAAGGCGAGAGCTTGAATTTCTCCGGAACATAATTCATTTCCAATCGAATAGATGCAGTGAATTCTTTGCTACCCTTCCGCTTTATCTCAAACCCTTCCACAGGAGTCGGTGATCTAACATTATCCCAAATAATGACAGGGTTATCAGGATACAGACTAGGATCCAAATTGACTGTGATCCTCTTAAAGAAAGACGAAAACTTGGGAAACGATGAACTCTGTTGCTTTGGAATAGTGCCGGCGGAAGCAGAAGCATCCGTCTCTATGCCATCCTCTAGAATCCTTCCGAGAATTCTCAGGGTCCACGACGGTTGCTCCAACATATGTTGTTTATCATCGGTACCACGGGCGTGGTGGTTTTGATTTGCAAAGGTGTTGAAAACATAGATTCGCAGCGTGCGCTGAAGGGAGGGCGGATTTTTCAGGGCTTCCTGGATATCAGTCTTCTTTCTGGCCAGGGCCGCGTCCACCCTAGCCTCAAATTCAAGCAACTGGGTATACAAAGCGGACTCCGGTAGTAGCGCAGCGACTCGGTCGGGAACCTGCTTCTCGGGAGCCTTGCGCTTCTTCCTCCGAGGGGCCGGGGCTAACTCTGTGGGTTTGAATGGGGACGATTGAGGATTTCCAGTTAGAGATGTGGCTCCCATGGGGCGGACAGGAGGCTTCTGCTGACCACGCTTAGGGTTTGCAGAATTAGGGTTTGACAGGGTGGAAACGCCAGGTTGTGGTGGCGTAGCAGCCAACTGGGATTGGGTCTGTGACTGTAACTGTGGCTGGACCTGGAAGTGTGAGGATGCAGGAGTCGAATGCGTAATTGTTGAGTGGAGGTTTGTCACGTGTGCGGTGGTGTTAGGACCAGGGTTCGAAACCCCCGCCATATTTGTTGCAATGGAAGAGGGATTCGGCCCAGTGGGTAATCCAACACCACCTCCTCCTATGCGCCCGGCCAGGTTGCTATTATTGTTATTATCAGTAGCCATGGCAGAACCCTAAACCCTACACCATCAACGAACTCGAACGGAAAAACAATTGAGATTTGAACCCTCACCTGTGCGTCTTCTTCACCATAGTTTGTTTCATTTCTGCAGGTTGGTCGATTTCCTAGGACTGCAAACACCCTGCCCTGTTTTCCTCGCTCGGTTTTGCTAGATGGGTTGGAAGAGGAATTTATTTATTGGAACAACTTACCATGAACTTAAAAAGAAGTGCAGCCTGAATTTGTGGCTAGATTCTTTGAACAATTAATTATCCTTTGACCGAATGTCATACTGGAAATAAATCACCCGATTCCATTCAATTATGCTCACTTGGTATATGGTTGTGAAATTTACTCTGTTTTATGGAAATGCAGGAGTTTAAACGTTTTACATTATCTGTTTTTAAAAAATTTATTTTATGACATATAATTTGTTAATTTTCCATTAAATGAAATGTTTGTCCTTGTAAATTTTCAAACATGATTATCTGTTTTTAAAAAATTTATTTTATGTCATATAATTTGTTAATTTTCCATTAAATGAAAGGTTTGTCCTTATAAATTTTCAAACATGAGGATGATTTAAAGAACTAAATTGTATATATTATAATTTTATTTTTTTATGCAAAAGTATTTTTTTTATTAATTTATTAAGATAGCTAATTATATTTTTGAGACACGTGCGTTCACAAAATTATTCTATTATTTAAATAAATTCAAAAACCAAGTACTTTTTTTTTAAGAAGAATTATAAATAAGGATGTTCGTATTTTTGAAACTATCCAAAATAATTTCAAACATAATGTTTAAAAGAAATTAGATGAAAAATATCATATGAATTCAAAAATGTTAAGCTCATATGCCATTGGATAGATGATTCCTTCACAAATCCATTATAATCAACTCCATCATTTAAGGACAAATACTTCCTTAAGTTCGCCAAGCTACAAAATGGTGTTGTAGAGAAATATGCAGAAGGGGACCTAAAACTCCATTTTTAGGCCCTCAACAACGTGATTGAGCACTTAAAATAAAATTTTAAATAGCTCGATTGAGGGTTTAAGAAACCCTCTATCGAGCTCTTGACGTGGTTAAATGAAGGCTCGATCGAATCGAGCTATAAGGCTTGATCGAACCACTTATTTTAATTCCCAGCCTAGGTTGTATTATTGAGAAACTAAAAAAAAAGGCTCGATTGAGCTCCTAGATAACCTCAAGTTACACATGAGCTCAATCCAGAGTTGTTTTAATGTTCGGTCAAGCAATATTTAATGGCTCTCAAATAGCTTGATCGAGGGTTGAAAGATTGCTCGATCAACCTCTTAAAAGGGCTCAATTGAGCTGTTTTTTTCACCCACAAAGCTCCCTCGCTTGCCAAAAAGTGTAACCCAACTTCATGCATAGACCCTTTATTATATAGAAATTTGCGTTATAAATTTTGAGTTAAGACGGATTTAGATTTATGTTATTTCATTGTAACTTATTGTTTATACATGTTTTTTTTGTGTGTAAATTAGATAGGTAAGTTATATTATATCATATAAAAAAATAACATCAGATTCTGCTATGTGTATTGGTCTACCACATGGGAAACCAAACCAGTAATATAACATTATTGTTTTTTACCACATAAAGAGTTTTAAACTAATAAAAAAATCTATTAGATATTACCTACCTACTTAACATACCATGACCTATTTTGCAGACTAGAGGGTCCTTTCTATCATCCTTTATCCTCAAAAAATTACAAAGCAACATAACAACACTTGCCATAATGAAGTCTTCACTGGGGTAATCCACCTGGATTGTGATAGGTGGGTTTGTGTCTTCTTCTAAGTTTGTAAACTCTAGATTTGCAAGTTTCCTTACCATCTTCATTATCTTGATCTTTTTCGCTACCTCATCCAAACATAGAAAAATTTCCTATTGTTCTTCTGATCTTTCCGCTAACATCTTTCCCATTATGGTCTTGAGTTGCCAATAAATGTCAATTGTCTGCATGTATTTGGCATTCCTTGTTCTCATATAGCCTATATCTGGAACCCAATTTCCGATTGACTCCACTATTTCATTGTTTGGTATAAATCAATGTTTTATGATCATAACCTCTCTCTCAGCATTCTCAATTTCCCTTTGAATGACTAGAGGGGTAATGCTAAAATAAACATGAGTTGTGTTCTCAACAACTAACTAGACCAAGGAGTTGGATGGTCTCACATTGTTGTGGTTGCCTCTTGTACTAAGAGCTTCCCTACCAAGAGGTATGATTTCCCCTTGGCAATGGAGATAGAACTAAGAAAGAGATAAGGGAAGAATACCAACAACCTAGCCCAAGGGAGGCTTAAAGATAGAATTTTAAAGGAAAAGACTGTGCCTTTGAACTCTACATCAATTAACGAACCCTATCTCTAAAGTTTCCCATCACTAGGCCTTGAACAACCCACTCTTCCCAGCAAGAACAAGAGATGTGAATGGTGGAAATGAGAATACGAACCTAAGAATCAGACTAATGGCCATGTTCATTTTCTTGAATCCATTGACACTTAAGGAGTAAGACCAATAACTCCAACTAAGAGAACAACATTTTTTGAAAAAAGAGAACAGTAACGAGGGAATGTCCTTCCCTACAAATGTTCAAACAAGACTTGTGGAATGCTTTCACTACTGGCTCTGATTCAAAGTTTTGGCTTATAGATTAAATTGAAAGGTAAGGAGGAAGAAGGAAAGAAACCTGAGACCTTGTGACCTACATGAAGTTTGACACAAACCATCTTATGTTTACAAGTGAAGATGACCAAACTAATAAAATATGAAGGGAAGAGATGACGAGAAAAACCACTTGACCAATCAAAGTAGAAGAATCATATCCCAAAAATAGGATAAGGGTCAAGACTGAAATGACAGTTGTATAGGAAGGGGGCAAGGAGACCAAAAGAAAATTGAGAGGAAACATGTTTCAAAGCAAAGATGAGGGGTTTCTAAACTGGAAGGAAACCACAACCAAGACTTTCTAGATATGAATAGGAAACAACAAACTAAGTGAAAGAAAATTGAAGTTTAAAAGTAGACTTGTCCAAAAAGCTCATTGAAGTGTAGGTATCTGACAACATACTTCTTTGAGAAGGAAAATATTGCAGGTTCCCCTGACCTTGCAATCCAAGTTTCCATATGATATACCATGTTTCTCTCATAATTGTTCTACAAGTTTAGTTACCTTGTACCTAAAACCATTCTTCAAAACAAGACATTATTACCTCACAACTCCATTCAAAATTATGATCCTTTTAATTGTCCTTGCTTTAGTGGCACATATAACTCATTCGCTTTTGAGATGGAGGATATTGCCAACCCCCATAAATTACGTGTTTGACAAATCATGTCCTCTATATATTGTCCTTAATGTTCACCTACAATGAAGTTGTTTATATATGTAAAATTAATTGTAAATTGATTAAGGAGAAAATTGTGATCCTCTCTACCCAAATTCAAGTTCCATTTATAACATACTTTCCCTTAACCCCATAAATAGTGTGTTTGACAAATCATGTCCTCTATATATAATCCTTAATGATTAGCTACCTTAGGGTTACACTAGGGTTTTCTATATATGTAAAATTAATTGTAAATTAGAAAATTGTGATTTTCTAATTCGAACTCCATTTATTACATGCTTTGCCTTTATGAATTAGTAATACAAATTCAAAAATGAGAACATGATTTAGTTATTTTTCCCTCATTTAATAAAAGAAACCAACATAAATGGGAACAAGATTTTGTTATATTTTCCCCATTTAATAAAAGAAACAAACATAACTGACATCGTTTAAGAATATCATAGTATGAGAGCTACTGAATATCTGTGCCTCTGGCTCATCTCAAAGATTTTATGTCAGAATGAAGTATATCATGGAACATTGATATTTCATAAAAATATTTTGGTGCCTCAATGAATTAATCTGGGAAACAAAAAATCATTTCGAAAGTTTGACAGATGTTTATGAAATCTGCCCGGATCGAATCGATTTATTTAAAGAAAAGCATTTGAAAGTTCAGCCGGAGCGGACGCTCCGGATCCTCTAAACTTGGCTGCGTTGTGAGATTCAGAAGCATGGTGGGACTATACAACGAATCTATTTACATTAAAAATTCTGCTTAGCGTTACCCAAAATTCTTTGGGGACGATAATTGGAATTTAGCGGGAGTTTGCATGTGCGAACTGCGCACTTCACATGACCGTGAATCGCCGCTACATCTGGCGGGAAAACATTTGACCAGCAATCCACGTTCCCCTGATCTCATTCCATCCGTAGTTCTAGATTTAGCGGAATATAATACTTTGTGTTGTATTAAGGTGCCGTCTTAAAATAAGAAGTGATAGTGTTATTTTGATCAGAAAAACTCATCGGAAAAGCTTCCAAAAAGTCGCATTATAACAACGGTTTATTAAAAGAAGTGAGTAACCACTAATTAAGATTGTTTTAATTTAAAAGTGATAGCAAACACGAAGGAGATTAAAACCTTAATGATCTTGATTGACTCAAATATATAATAAGTAATTTAAGATCTGAGATAGTTAAGAAATGATTAAGCTGGAAGAAGCTCTCAAAGATTTATATTGATTGTTTTCTTGGATTCGGATTTGGTCGGAGGAGCCATTTCAGATCTACCTCTCTTGCTTTATGAAATTATATTTGGTTAAAAAAAATGATTTGTTAATTATATTGGGTGAAGGTCATGAAGAGGATGCGCGTCTTCAGCGAACTTCTTCAAACGAGGAGGTCATTACTTGTGCACCGGCGCAGTTCTCTGACACTGTTCTGTATCCGGTGATGCCTCCTGGTCGCAATATTACGGATGTTGAAGACAATGTGATGATTGAATGGGTCAGCTCTCCGTGCAAAGCCAACAGCGAAGATGCAGAGTTACCACCTCAGGCAGAATCAATCAACTGCGGAGATTGATGGAGCAGATCGGACGGCGGTGGAGGATTTCGGAAGGCTCTTTTTGGCGGAACTTTATGTACCGAAAAGTCAGAAATGATGACGTCAGTCGAGAGCCACACGTCAACAGAAGATTTTATCGGGCTTGTTCATACGGATACCGCTCGCTGGTCGACGGCAGTCCGATAAACTGGTAGTTTTTGTTAAGCGGTTTAATGCTGCCGCTAATGTCCACGTCAGTTTTTTTCAGTGTAATTCTCCATCGTCTTCTTGTTTTTGTTTTTTGGTGGTGGTGTCTAGTTCTACAGAGTCCTGGGCTCTCGTTTTTTATCTATGTAAACAAACAGTTAAGAGTTGATGGCAGAAGTTTTTCTTGACAGAGGGCTGGCTTTAGCCCCCTCAGAGGTTCCAACCTCTTTGTAAATATTTTCCTCTTTTATTTATACATAATAGAATAGTCTTTACTCAGAGAAAAAAAAAAATGTCTCTTCTCAAAGAAGTTTGTTTAGCAGGCCAGTGAGGTTTTAACACAAACCGTTTTGGTAATGAAATTTTTTCTCAAATTATAGGGGCTTAACGAGTGCATGTTGTAGTGGCTGGTGCAGTCGGTTTGCACGCTTTCCGGCCGCGTTCGAGTCCTGTGGAGCTGCACAATGCTGCAGCGTATTTGATCCCATGGCGTTTATTCCGGTGATACTCGATATGACCTGTTTCAGCGTATGTATGTATGATATGATGGTTAGTCAGCGGGGTCTGACAATATAATGTAATTAAAAAAGGGCCCCATTCCGCTTCCCTTGGGAACTAACCCCTCCCTTTTCAAAAAAAAAAGTTACTGCTTTTATATATATATAGTTTGTAGTTAGTTGGTTTTTCCTTTTTCTTTTTTTTCCTCCTCTCCTAAAATATTAAAAAAATGATGATTTGTTTGATTTTATCTTAACTAAATGTCTTAAAATATCTTAAGATATGATAAATTATATATATGTCTTAAGATATGATAAATTATATACATATATAGATATAGATATAGAGGTTAGTTTTTTTTTTTTTTTATTAAGCATGGTTGGTTTGATTTGAATCATTTGTTTGTTTATTTATTTTAACCTAAATATGGTTAGTTTTTTCTCTCTTTTTTTCCTAAATTAAAATCATGCTTTGTTTGATTTGAATCTTTTGTTTGTTTATTTATTTTAAGTAAGAGTTTTGTGATTTGTTTGATTTGAATCTTTTGTTTGTTTATTTACTTTAAGTAAGAGTTTTGTGATCACTTAGTTTATGTACATATTCTAACATTTTAGAGGAGGTTGATATTTTTATTCAAATATTTAGTTTTGATTGATTTGTATTATGTTTTGTTTTTCTTCTTTAAGATGATTTTTTCTTTATTTATTTTTAATTTTTGTTATTGTTTTTTTTAATGGTAGCTTTTAAGTAAACATCGGTTTAGATTTTTTTCTTTAAACGATCAAATTTTTAGATAGATATACTTAAGATGACTTATTTTTAAACAAATTTTACATTTTAGAATTATGTTATTGTAATCTAATTTGCATTTTAAGAGGTGGTAACTTTTGTCCGCATGGGGTAGCTCAAGTGGCAATGGCCGTGGAAATGAAGTCTCACCGAACCGGAGATCTTGGGTTCGATTCTTGTGCTACCCTCCCTGGAAATGGGGTGAATAACGGACATGTAAAAACTCGAAAATGAGAAGGTCCCACCTAAGCTTACAAAAAAAAAAAAGAGGTGGTAACTTTTAGGTAAACATCTTTTTAGTTGTTTGCTTTTTTTTTCTTTTTTCTTTTTTTCTTTTTTTTAAGATGAAATTCTTAGATAAATATTCTTAAGATAACTTATTTTAAACAAATTTTATACTCGAAAATCATATTATTATTGAGAGTGTCTATGGCTTGTCATTATGTCTAAAAGTCAAGAGAGTCATTGTCATGTATATAAGACCCATTTGGGCATGTTACATATTATAAAAATAATTTATTTGAGTCAAAATAAAGTCAAAAGACCCTCCAAGACCTCGTCATGGTGCAAAGATCAAGTTGACCTGTGTTAGGTCCCTATACTACTAGTGTAACCCCTTACTGTTATTAGTGCAACCCCATTATTATATTGTTGTGCCCATATTGTTATTATTGCGCCCCATAGAAGCCCACTATTGTTATTGTTGTGCCCTTACATTATTATTGTTATGTCGGCTTTGATTATATTATGACTCCTTAGACTTCTATACATAGAAATGAGGTATTGTCATTTGTATCATCCAAGAATTGTTCATTTGTGTAATGTAAAGGAGGTTGCCCCCTCGAAGAGGCTGATTTTAAAGTCGTTGATCTATCTTTTCTATATTTTTGTGAGCTGGCTCATAACATTTGGTATCAGAGCTTTGGATTCTAGGGTTTCGCTGCTCCAAACAGGTCATCGTGGAATGTTCTCTATAACTTGTTTTCTGCGACATTTCAGAAGCTAAAAAAAACCCATTTGAGCTGAAATATCGATGATCCCAGGTACAAATTTTAGATCTTGTCTCGCTATATTTTCGCAGATATGATCTAAGGAAGTTAGGGTTTTCGCAGGCTCTTGAATTTCATCGCAAACAGGTCACCTTGGGAAAATTGTCATAACTTTCTTTCTGAGCATTAGATTGAAATTTTGTAAGAAGTTATAGAAAGAGGATAGCTTGTAGTTTTCTTTGTATCGATTTTAGGTCTGAAGGTCGAAACAATGACATGAGGCACTTTGTACAAGTTCAATCTACTGAAAAAGTATATAATCAGGTCATCTTGGGAGATTGGGCATAACTTTTTCTTAGAGAATCCAATTTCGATCAAATTGGTGGCATCGGAAAGAGGATGTAGAGGGATATCACAGTTCACAATTTCAGAACTTGGAGATCCGAAATTGCAGAGTTACAGTCGTTTCAAGATCGAGCTCCTAAAATCTAGAAAAGGCGATAAGAGGAAGTTTGATGGCAAAGATCCGATAAATTGGATACTACAAATGGAGCAATATTTTGATCTACATGATATACAACTGTTACAAAAGGTACGTGTTGCATCTTTATATTTAGAATCAAATCAATTTTTATGGTATAAAGGGCTTTGTTCTCGTAAACCACTTGTCACTTGGTCAATTTTCACAGAGGAAATGATAGCACATTATGAGGATACAAAGAGCAACACCTTCTTTAGCCAATTAATAAATCTCAAACAAAAGGGTTCAATGGAAGAGCACATTGAGGACTTCTAAAAATTGAATATAAGGGTAAATGATATTCCAAAGAAGCAAAGGATTGATGTCTTCATAGGGACTTTAAAGGATAACATTCAACACGAGGTTCGTCTTTGGGAACCTGATTCATTGGAGAAGACATTCAGGTTGGCAAGAAAAATTAAAAGAGGAATTATGGAAACAAGGAATCCTACCACTCACAACTATAAATATGGAAGTGTTTTTTCTCCTAGCCTTCCACAACCTACAAGGTTAACACCACAACAATTGGAAGAAAAAAGAGAAAAAGGGCTTTGTTACATTTGTGATAGCAAATATACTAAAGTTCATAAGTGTGTTGAGAATAAATTATTTTACATAGATTGTGAATAGGAGGAAGAAAATGATCAAGAAACATCAAAAGAAGAAGATATACACTAGGAACCAACCCCAGAGAAAGAATAAATGAATCCGACCATATCTTGTAAAGCATTGGCAAGAATTACCACTTCCCAAACTGTCAAGATAGAAGGACATATCAAGAAGAAAAAGGTTCAAGAAGTCAAAGATCACATCGAGCATCAAGAAATGAATCCGACAATATCTTGTAATGCATTGGCGAGAATTACCACTCCTTAAACTCTCAAGATAGAAGGACATATCAAGAAGAAAAAGGTTCAAGCAGTGAAAGATCACATCAAGCATCAACACGAAGTTCTCCAACTTTTAAAGGATAACCCCACTTTGGCGAAGAATAGAATGAAACAATGGGCAGATCAACATCGCAGCCAAAGAAGTTTTGATGTAGGTGACGAGGTATTTCTACGACTACAACCATACAAACAAATGTCCCTCAAGCAAGCTAAGAAGGATAATAAATTATCACCAAAGTATTATGGTCCGTACAAGTTGTTACAAAAGATTGGTACTATGACATACAAATTGGAGCTTCCTGCATCTTCCCGAGTGGACCTAGTTTTCCATGTTTCATGCTTAAAGAAGGTTATAGGTGAGAAGATCCCATGTCAAACAATATTTCCAGAACTTGATGAGGAAGGAAAAATCATATTAGAACCAGAAGCAGTCACAAAAATAAGAAATCGACCGCTACAAAATCGATCAATTTTAGAGTAACTCATTAAGTGGAAGAACTTACCCGCTGAAGAGTCCACGCGGGAGGAAGAAAATTTTAAACAGAAGCATCCATAACTACTCAAGCTTTGAGGACAACACTTTTTGAAGGAGAGGGGCATGTTAGGTCCCTATACTACTAGTGTAACCCCTTATTGTTATTAGTGCAACCCCCTTATTATATTGTTGTGCCCATATTGTTATTATTGTGCCCCATAGAAGCCCACTATTGTTATTGTTGCGCCCTTACATTATTATTGTTATGTTGGCTCTGATTATATTATGACCCCTTAGACTCCTATACATAGAAAGGAGGTCTTTTCATTTGTATCATCCAAGAATTGTTCATTTCTATAATGTAAAGGAGGTTACCCCCTCGAAGAGGTTGATTTTGAAGTCGTTGATCTATCTTTTCTATTTTTTTGTGAGCTGACTCATAACAACCTACATGAAGGGATAAGTCAACCTAAAGATAGCAATTTGTACCCCTCACAAGCCTATAAATAAGAAGGAACTCGACCTCATTTGAACAGTCACTCAAGCAAGTTTGATCTCCTCTTGCACCCTTACATTATTATTGTTATGTCGGCTCTGATTATATTATGACCCCTTAGACTCCTATACATAGAAAGGGGGTCTTTTCATTTGTATCATCCAAGAATTGTTCATTTGTGCAATGTAAAGGAGGTTGCCCCCTGGAAGAGGTTGATTTTGAAGTCATTGATCTATCTTTTCTATATTTTTGTGAGCTGGCTCATAACAATCTACATGAAGGGATAAGTCAGCCTAAAGATAGCAATTTGTACCCCTCACAAGCCTATAAATAAGAAGGAACTCGACCTCATTTGAACAGTCACTCAAGCAAGTTTGATCTCCTCAAGATAAAAGCTAGAAGAGGATGAAGAAGAAGAAGAAGGGAAAGATCAAAGTTTTGAGCCTCTCTCTCTTTCGTGTGTTAGGGTTTCGACAATTTCTAGGCAAATTGAGGTACTAAAGAGTTGTTGGGCAAGTCGAAGTGATGGAAAAATATTGGGTCGAATTTCCAAAAGAATTTGTTGGGTAGGTCGAAGTTCGAGAAGAATTTGCTGGGCAAGTCGAAGTTCCAGAAGAATTTGTTGGGAAGGTTGAAGTTGTGGAAGAATTTACTAGGTAGGTCGAAGTTCTAGAAGAGTTTGTTGGGAAAATCAAAGTTGCATAAGAATTTGTTGGGAAGGTCGAAGTTGCAGAAGAATCTACTACGAATCGAAATTGCAGAAATTGTTGGAATTCATCAATTGAAGTTCTATAAGAAGAGAATATTTTTTGTGGGTTTTCCTCTCAATTGGAGAGGTTTTGGCCTTGATTGATCACCTATATCTTGTGTCCTTTGTCATATTGTTCGTTATGGTTTGGTAACTATTTGATGAAGAGAATACTAATAATAATCAAGTTAAGTAAAAATACCTCACAAGCAGTTATCAAAGAAAGAGAAACCACCTACTCTAGGTTCCTCTAGATTTCTCAACATGGTATCAGAGCTGAGGTGACTACACCAAGGAAAGGCAACTTCAAGAAGGATACTCAAGGGCTAAAGCATAAGAAGATCATTCAGGAACATCAAGGACAATGAATCACCAAGAAGGGATTCATAAGAGCCAAACAAACTAAGAAGCATTAAGAAGGACTACTCAAGGATCACACCATTTAGAAGCAACAACAAGAAGGAGACATCAAAACCCTAGATCATCCACAAAAGGTTTCTTCAATTAAAGAATTCTTTGGAAGTTTTCAATCTTCAAAGGAAATAAGACCTCAAGGAACCGTGATCCACTCAATCAAAGAAAGACTCTACATTTGAAGTATCTTGGGAAGGCCACCACACTCTACACTATCATCTGAGGAAGCAAGAATAAGCATTATCATCATCATCAAGGAATTAAGGTGATCTCCATCTCTTTGAGGCAAGGATCACTTTTGAAGGAAGACATCTTCTATTATCAACATCATCATCAAAATCAAGAAGGCACCAAGTTGAAGATATTGTCAGCAAGGAGTATCTTCACAAGTATCTTTATATATGTCTGAATTTGCTAAAATGACTTGATTTTGCAAGGAAGGCAACAAATTGGTTGGGTCATCAAACTTTCTTGCATCGAAGAAGAGGACATATTTGATCCTCATAGAAAATGAAGTTGTTGAACATGTTAAGGGTCCAATCACTAAACGTCCAAAAGAAGAATCTCATGCCCTAGTCAAATATATGAAAGGAGAAATTAGGGCTCAAAGGATCCTTATAAAATCCATCAAGGATCCCCTCATACCATATGTTGCAAAATTGGAGACATCAAAAGAAATATATGAGAATCTAGTAAAATTATTCTTCGTAAGTGCTGCCAGAGAAGTAATATCTTTGAGAAACAAGCTATACAAAATGAAGATCTCAAAGGAAGATGGAATGACCTCATACTTTATGAGGGTATCATAAATAAGAGACCAACTACAAGAGTTGGGTGTTAGGATATTCCGACACATAGGAAATAGTTAAGTATAACTTGGTCTAGTATAGAGTTAGGTAAAGTGTGTTCCTTTACTATGTACATTTTGTAACTTACAATCCGACGGTCACGATATGTAGTGATCCGACGGTTCATTCTCTCCTCGGTATTACTGACACTTGATCTATGACTTAACACCCGATTGGTCCATGATCTCTATTTAAAGAGCATGGAGGGTCATTTGTAGGTTAACTGTTCATGAGAGAAGCTTATGTAAAATTTCATTCTTTTATTAATAAATTGCCTGAAGTGGCCGCGTTGGCTCAAGCTGTGGACTGTTTCCCTCTTTGAGGGTTTTAACCACGTCAAAATACTGGTGTATTGATCTGTGATCTGTGTGTGAGCAGTGTCCTTTGGTGTTCTGTCTGAGGAACTTACCCTGTAAATTCCTACATGGTATCAAAGCTATTTGAGGGTCGCGTCCGTTGGTGATCCAAATCTAAAGCCGGTAGAACTGCATCCGATTGTCGTTTCCTAGATCTACTATTTCTTACTACTTTCGGGCCGAGAGGACTGCTCTATTGTGTTGGGAGCATCTGTTCCAGTGAGGAACCCCTTTCGTTTCATACGAAAAGGTTTCCGGTAGCCCTAGCTACATCATTTTTAAGATCTGGAGGTATACAATGTTTATTTGCAGTTTATAGTTATTTTCTCTCTGTTTATTTCGGTTTCGGTTTATTTAGCTTTTTTTTATTACCGGATCTATACCTTTTATTTCTGCGTATGCTCTTTGCCCCGCGACTCTGTGCGATCTGGGCAAATCAGAAACAGAAAGGAAGGATTTTTCTCATGCGTATGCTCTTTTCCGTTGTGCTTTAGTGTGATCTCGGAAAATCAGAAACATTGAGGAAAATATTTAGTTTCCGGCTAAAGCTAACTTCGAGCCGCAAGGTTCGTTTTTTTTGTATGTCCGTGTTGGGTTTTTTGTTTTTTGTTTTGTAGGGAAAAAGAACTTTCTCAAATCAAGCACGCAACCCAAAGCTTCAACCCCACCCCGCCCTCTCAAACTTTTTGTATAGCTCACTTGGTCCAAAGCTAATTTATGAGAGTAGAGGTCTTGAGTTCAAGTCTCCTTTTTGTGGGGGCGGATTTTTCATTTCCGCACATTCTCGCACTTCGTCGGCATCTTCATCAAATTTTCTTCAAAAAGCCATAACTTCTTCATCCAGAAGCCGTTTTCATAACCGTTTTTTTTTTAACAGCCTAATTTTTCGAGATCTTTCCATTGGAACACTTAGTTTCGGCATCTATAGCTTCAGTTTCTGTTAAAATGGAAATTCCATGCCAAGTTATTCTTGATAGCACCAACTACTTCCAATGGTGGTCCTACATTGTGGATTTACTTAAAAGTAAAGGTCTCTACAGAATAGCCTCAGGCCAAGAAACCAAACCGAAAGATGAAGATAAGGCAGCTAAATGGGAAAATAGGCAAGAACAAGCACGTGGGTTGATAGGGATGTCTATTTCTCTAGATCTTAGATTCCATATTGCAGAACTTGATACTCCTGATGAAGCATTGAAACAGATTACTAAAGTTTTTGGAATAAAAAATGAACTTAGAGCCCATCAACTTGAAAATGAGTTGCTTACATTGGACCCCAATAATTTTTCTTGCATTGAAAATTTTTTGTCCAAGTTCAAGACCCTTAGACTTCTCTTGGAAGGTGTTAAGGTTAAGAAAGAAGATAGTAACCTTATCTATTCCATTCTTACTAAGTTGGGACCAGCCTACTCTGTGTTTGTTTCCACCTTCCATTCTACAACAGAAGCCTTCATTTCTCAAGGACAAGACTACAAGTTCCCTTCCTTTGATTCTTTTTGTGATTCTTTAATAAGAGAACAAGAAAAACTCTTACACCTTGGTCTTCTTAACCTTGGAAACTCTTCTAAGAAAGCGTTAGCCGCCCAACAGCAACCAAATCCAAAGAATCCTAAGAAGTTGTATCCTAAAAGGAATGGTCCTAAACCAAACAAGGGTCCTAAGCAATTTCAGCCTCAAAATGAAAAATCATTTCAACAAAATGATAAGACAAATAAAAACAAAGGGAAGAAGACTGATAGACATTGCAACTTTTGTAATAGAGATGGCCACTTAGAATCCAAATGCTTTAAGAAGATGGAAGCCTTGGAAGCAGCAATGAAGAAGCATAATATCCATTTGGAGCACTCTTCAACTTCAACCTCATCTTCAAGAATGGCACTTTCTGCATGTGGTTGTCAAGCATCTCGGTCTGGCTATGCACTAAATGTATCTTCTTCTTCTCATTCTCATGAGTGGCTCATTGATTCTGGAGCTTCTTATCACATGGCCAAAAACAAAGCCATGTTTTCTTCTTTAAATGATTGTAACACCAAAAATATATATGTTGGTGATGATAGATCTCTTAGTGTTGTAGGGACTGGAACTGTTCATATAGACAATGGTCAATTTAATGATGTATTATGTGTTCCAACCTTATCCTGCAACCTTCTATCTATATATCAGATAACTCATTCAGGTGAAGGTAAAATCGTTGAATTTTCACCTCACGATGTTGTAATTAAGGACCTAAGAGATCCTAGACAAATTTTAGCTACTAGCATTACTGATGATTCTACAAGGTTGTATAAGTTTCACAACTTTGGGTCATCAAATCTTCCCTCGGTATTTGTTGCTCATAATGATGAAGTGAGCAAACTTTGGCATGAGAGATTTGGTCACTTAAACTATCGCTCCCTTCAGAATCTATGTAAAGAAAATATGGTGACAGGTCTTCCAATGGTATCTTGCAGAGATGGTGTTTGTTTCGTATGTGTACTCGGAAAACATCATCGGGATAGTTTTGAAAATGTGCCTCTTGGCACGCCTCAGCGCCTTTACAGCTCGTGCATAGTGATTTATGTGGTCCACTTCCAGTTGTTTCATTCTCTGGCTGCAAGTATTTCTTAACTTTCATTGATGATTTCTCCAGACGCACTTGGGTATACTTCTTAAAACTCAAGAGTGAAGTATTTAACATGATCTTAGCCTTTAAGGCCTTTATTGAAAAACAATCTGGACATCAAATTTTTAAGCTAAGATCTGATAATGGCGGAGAATATGTTAACAACAAATTCATCAACTTTTGCACTGAGAATGGAATTCAAATGCAACATACTGTTCCATATACTCCACAACAAAATGGTGTAGCTGAAAGGAAGAATCGCACCTTAAAGGAAATGGCTAATTGTATGCTTCAATCTAAAGGACTTAGTCTTAATTATTGGGCAGAAGCAATTAACTGTGCAAATTACATAATAAATCGCACTCCTACTAAGGTTTTAAAGAATATCACTCCAGAAGAAGCATGGAGCTCAATTAAACCAGATGTAAGTCACTTTTGCATTTTTGGAAGTGAAGCATGGGCCCATATTCCAGATGAGAAACATAAAGCTTTAGAACCTAAGAGTGAAAAATGTATTTTTGTTGGATATTCTGAAGATGTCAAAGGATATAGACTTATTCCACCTAAGTCCAAGAATGTTATCATTAGAAGAGATGTAAAGTTTGTTGAAAATATATCGGCCTACGAGCCTAGTTCGGCGGATGTGCCACCTCTTCCTATCTCTTCTACCTTTGAAAATATTTCTTCTTCAGATGATGAAAGCGAGGATGACAATCCTCCCCCACCTTCTCAAGATCCTCCTTCAACTCCTCAGCTTCCAAAATGGGTTCGTGCTACTTGGGATGCAACAGGTGATCTTGTCAGTGATCCTACAGATCAGTGACGTACACGTTCTCAGTTTGATAGAGCCTCTTCTTTACTGGCTCAAGCTTCAGTGAATTATGATCCTGACACCTTTGTAGAAGCTTCAGGCCATCCAGATTGGGAAGCAGCTATGAATGAAGAATCATTCATTATTGGCAAATGATACATGGGATCTTGTTCCTCTACCAAAGGGACGAAAACTTGTTAGATGCAAATGGGTTTATAGAACCAAGTATGGACCAGATGGGAAAGTTGATAAACATAAAGCTCATCTTGTTGCTAAGGGTTTTTCACAAGTTGAAGACATTGACTATACTGAAACCTTCTCCCCTGTTGCCAAAATGAACTCTATCCGCCTTGTTCTTTCCCTTGCTGCCTCTTTCAAATGGGAAGTCCATCAGATGGATGTTAAATCTGCCTTCTTGCATGGGGACTTGCATGAAGAAATCTATATGGAACAACCTATTGGTTTTATACAAACAGACTCCAGCCTTGTATGTCGGCTTAAGAAATCCCTTTATGGTCTCAAGCAAGCTCCTCGGGCTTGGTATGCCAAAATGGATAGCTTTCTTTTAGAGTCTGGCTTTTCTAGGTGTCATTCTGACAATACTGTCTACTCCAAGAAAGTGGGCAAGTCTCTTATCATTCTTGTTCTTTATGTTGATGATCTTATCCTCACTGGTAGTGATCCCAACCTTATCAACCATGTGAAGTCCAGCCTTAAAAAGAAGTTTGAAATGACAGACTTAGGACAGTTACATTATTTTCTTGGTCTTCAAGTCTTGCAATCCAAGGAAGGTATTTCCCTTTCCCAATCCAAGTATGCCTGTGATATTCTATGCCATTTTCACATGGAAGACTGTAAGCCAGCCCCTTCTCCCTTTCAGTATGGAGTCAAACTTTCAATCACTTGTACTTCTCCTGAAGTTGATGCTACCTTATACCGTCAACTTGTAGGAAAACTTTTGCATCTAACCCATACTCGTCCTGACCTTTCCTTTGTTGTTGGCCTTGTTGCTCGGTTTATGCAAAACCCACGTGAAAGTCATTGGAAAGCAGCTAAAAGACTACTTCATTATGTTAGAGGTACAGTTCAGTTTGGGATTCATTATAGTGCCGAAGCATCTCCTCTATTGGTTGGTTTCACTGATTCCGATTGGGCTGGTGACCTTGATGATCGGAAGTCTACTGCAGGTTATGTGTTCACTCTTGGTTCAGGACCTATTACATGGGCTTGCAAGAAACAAGGTGCCATTTCTCTTTCTTCAGCAGAAGCAGAGTATCGTGGTGCCGTAGAAGCTAGTAAGGAAGCCTTGTGGCTTCATCAGATCCTGTCAGAGTTTGGCTTTCAGCAGAAACATCCGACTACACTTTGGTGTGATAATCAAAGTGCCATTCAACTATGCAAAGATCCAGTCCAACATCAGCACAGCAAACACATTGAACTGCACATGCACTTCATCAAAAATCTCATTCACGACCATGTTCTTGAAGTGCAATATTGTTCAACAGATGATCAAGTTGCAGACATCTTTACAAAGGCTCTCACAGAGGCGAAGTTCACTAAACTTCAATTTATGGTTGGAGTTCAGGAAGTTGTCACTAAGGGGGGATAAGCTCTAGTGCCTCCTTCCTTCTCCTATTGTGTCGTATTTGTAAATCCTTCAATCCTATCCCAAGTTGTTCTTAAGGGGGAATGTTAGGATATTCCAACAACGGAAATAGTTAAGTATAACTTGGTCTAGTATAGAGTTAGGTAAAGTGTGTTTCTTTACTATGTACATTTTGTAACTTACAATCCGACGGTTCATTCTCTCCTCGGTATTACCGACACTTGATTCGTGGCTTAACACCCGATTGGTCCATGATCTCTATTTAAAGAGCATGGAGGGTTATTTGTAGGTTAACTGTTCATGAGAGAAGCTTATGTAAAATTTCATTCTTTTATTAATAAATTGCCTGAAGTGGCCGCGTTGGCTCAGGCCGTGCACTGTTTCCCTCTTTGAGGGTTTTAACCACGTCAAAATATTGGTGTATTGATCTGTGATCTGTGTGTGAGCGGTGTCCTTTGGTGTTCTGTCTGAGGAACTTACCCTGTAAATTCCTACATTGGGAGAAATAATGTTTGATAAAGGAATGACCACCGTGGTGCTCAATGCACTACCAGAGGAATGGGGAAACTTTATATCAAGCATCTATGGAAAGAAGGAATATACCCCATTCAGTGAACTTTGGTCATTGTGTAATATTGAAGAAACTAGGTTGAAGGAAAAAAGTGTTGTAACATCAAACGATCAAGTTCAAGCATTTGTTGCCATGGCCAGGAGGAAAGGAAAGTTTGGAAAGTTTGGTCTTCAGAAAAAGAACAAGAAGTATATGTCAAAGATCCAATGTTATGGTTGTCATGAATATGGGCGCTACAAGAGAAATTTTCCTAAAATCAAGAAGCACAACAACAAGAGAGGACGGGAAGAAGCCCATATCACCGAAGAAGTGGAAGAAGCTGAAAAGTAGAAATCAGAGGAGGAGGAAGAGAAATATCTCTACTACGACTAAGATAATCTCCTTCATCATAACTTTTTTAATGTTTTCATGAAAGGTAGCTATCATGATAAAAAACATTTCAAGTATGATAGGATGCATCATATTAGGAGATGGCATCATGGTAGAAGCATACGATTAAAGCAAGAGCTCATTGTAGAAGCTTGAAAATGATAGTTGAAGTAGAAGTCTACATGGATGTAGCAATCATCATATAAAGGAAGTAGCTCTTGGTAACCTCATTGAAATCATGTGTAATGCATATAGTTGAAATAAATTCATCTAGCATGATATAAGGAATTCATCATACATCATCATCATGAGAAAGGAGATTTTGTCGGATGAGGATAATCTAGATCCTTTGTTGGAATCTTCATTAGAAGGTTCACCTCTACTTGGAAGAAGCAAGTGTCTCGTTGATCATTCCACCTTGTGTGGGATACATTATTTAGAAGGATGGTGGTATGGTGACAAAGGAGTGGAGCAGGTCAAGTTGATTGAAGTACTCTCAATCAAGGAAAGGAAGTCGTCGAAGGAAGTCTAGATGACCAAAAGAGGAAAATAGTTATGTATATATTTGATAAATAAGTCATGTCATCACATAGTTGCAAACAACATGGGTAAATGCTCTACTTGATGAGCATTATCGAGGAAAAATGGGATCTCTTCATTGGAAAGATTCATGAAGGCATGGTTCACATATTGACAAGATGAAATCAACATATTATGTCCTCAAATGGAATATCAGAGGTGGTTGGAAGAGATAAAGGAGCTATGGATGAAAGTTCCGAGAAGCAATATGTGAAGAAAGAAAGAATAGATCATGAAAGATGCAACTATGGAATCAACATCTGAGGACTAGAAGGACTTGATATGACATATCCATGGAAAAGGTATGAAGAACTTGATGAAGTCTGTAAACAAAGGAGACCCTTGACGCATGAAGTCTTGGAGATGTGTTTATGAATGTGCATGATGTTGCAGGCAAGCAAGACGTCATGATAAGCGACCATCACAAAAGGTAACTATGATTTGATATTCATTGGTTGATTTTTGAACATCTGGGTGGGTTGATACAGGGCTACCAAAGGAGAGTTGTATATACAATTTTCCCTCATGGGTTTGGATGAAAGATATGAAAGGAAACATGAATTGAAAGAGGTAGTTGTATGAGGAAAAAACAAGATGTGGACTAGAGGTTCACTTTATGATAGAGAGAAAGATGATATGACCAATATGGCTCATGAAGGAAAGTGATGGACGGTTGATGCCCTACGAAAAGATGAAGGATCCATAATGTTTAAGATGAACTTCATGACATAGAAATAAGGAGACCCACAAGCAACTGATAGTCCCATGATCTCTACCTAGAGTAGAATGTTGTTGGAAGCAAGTCCCTAGTTAATAGGGAGCTTGAAAAAGTCCCTGAATAAGAGGGACATTGGGAACATTCTTTTATAGGAATGGGTACATTCCTTTATCAGAATGGGTATATCCTCCCTAGTTAAGAGGAAGAGATAGACACATCATTCTTTTCTTCACTTTGGGAAGAAAGAATGGAGGATTGGGTAAGCATTTGGCATTTGATACTCTTTGAGGATGAGGTAGGGCATCCAAGATAAGAGTAGTCGAAGAGGGACGATATTATTTGAGAACTAGGAATCCAAGATAAGAATAGTCCTAGAAGGACATACACTGTGAACACCCGGGTGGGATATGTACCTTGAGAGACAATGATGATGGTGTATATAAGTCATTGGTCTTGCCAGCATTGTGCTCTGATCTAGTGGAGAGATATAGTTTTTAGTCAAGGCCTTTCTGTGTGAAAATGTTGGATGATATGATGCTAAATAGATGGGTTACCAATCCGACTCTTCTTATGAGAATTCTTCAAATTGATAATGTCCAAGTACCTTGTATGGATTATGAATACCTCCCTAGTTAAGAGGGAGTGTTGAAATATGTAACTAGGTTCGATCTTCATAATGACATATGTAATCATGATTTTATGTATTAAATGAAAAGAGAAAAAAAAAATATTTATTATTCTTATTCTTGAGGCATGGGTTTCATGCTCAAGGAAATTTATTTTATAGGTCAAGCTCCCATTGAGAGCTTCTAGGGCTTGTTATTATGTCTACAAGTCAATAGAGTCATTGTCATGTATATAAGGCTCATTTGGGCATGTTACATATTGTAAAAAGAATTTATTTGAGTCAAAATAGAGTCAAAATACCCTCCAAGACCTCGTCATGGTGAAAAGATCAAGTCGGCCTACATGAAAGGATAAATCAACCTAATGATAGCAATTCGTAACCCTCACAAGCCTATAAATAAGAAGGAACTCGACCTCATTTAAACACTCACTCAAGCAAGTTCAATCTCCTCAAGATAAAAGCTGGAAAAAACGAAGAAGAAGAAGAAGGAAAAGATCAAATTTTTGGGCCCCTCTCTCTCTCTCGTGTTGGGGTTTCTATAATTTTTGGGCAAGTCGAAGTACTGAAGAGTTGTTGGGAAATTCGAAGTACTGAAGAGTTGTTGGGAAAGTCGAAGTACTGAAGAGTTTTTGGCAAGTCGAAGTGCTGTAAAACTGTTGGGTCGAAGTTCTAGAAGAATTTGTTCGGCAGGTCAAAGTTCCAAAAGAATTTACTGGGTAAGTAGAAGTTCCAAAAGAATTTGTTGTAAAGGTCGAAGTTGCTGAAGAATTTGTTGGGCAGGCCAAAGTTGCAGAAGAATTTGTTGGGCAGGTCGAAGTTCCAGAAGAGTTTGTTGGGCAGGTCGAAGTTCCAGAAGGGTATTGGTATTCATCAACTAAACATCTATAACAAGAGATTGAAGGGTTTTCCTCTCAAGAGGAGAGGTTTTAGCCTTGGCCTGAAAGCCTAAACACTGTGTCACTGTCTTATTGTTTTGGTTGCTATTTGATATACTGAACACACACAATAATAAGGATCTAAGACAATATAAGAAGATGTACACAAGTGGTAATCAAGTAAGAGCATCTATAATAAATAAAATGCCCTTAAATTCTCAACATGGTTTCAGAGTTATGGTTCAATCAAGGGAAGTCAATACAATGATATTAGGACACCTAATGAAAGGATCGGTCCTCTTATGGCATTATCATCTTGACATACATTTCAAAAAGACGGTTAACCCTCTCGGATCAAGTCATATAAAGGAATTTGGTGCTAATTCAGGTGATATGATCTCGCTGTGAAATCACAGTCTCCCTCTTGGAACTATTTCAAAATTATAGTGAAGATCTCGGTCTGACAATCTCAACAATACTACATGATCTTGTGACTACAATGCGGACCTTTATAATTGGATGACATATCTTAGTGCGGACCTAACAAGGTTTCACTCTATCTCGACTTATGCACATATCATCACTTACAAAGATGTCTACTCAACAAAACTATATCCATAGTTTGATGAAATGGTTATTCAAATATTCTCCATAATGAAATACAGTTTGATGAAGTAAGCATGGTGATCTCAATACTACTCATGATGCTTAGTTATTGAGGATCTCGGGTAAAATGCCATCATTTGGGTAACTCCATACAAGTCCTCAATACAAGGAGACATTTCTTCTTTGTCTCGACATAAATTATACTTTCAGAAACTCGGGAAAAGAAGGCAGACAATCTCTCTATATAGTGCCTCCCTACACAAAGACATCATTGTCTCGATACAATGTCATAACAATATACTTGTCACAGTCTCAGATCTTGAACAACATGATGCTCATATCAGAACAATAAGTCTCCCTATATCGTTATCATAGTTTGGATAATGCTCTATGTAGGTATTTGCTTATGCACTCCAATGAATATTGAGTGTGATAAATTCCACTTGTGGGATAGCAATATCACTAGCATATTAGTAATATGCTCAAATACCTTAAAGATGAAGTAGGAGTCAAAATGATCTCAGGGTCATGAAGCAGTTTCAATAATGTCAAGATCACTAATGTCATGGTGCTATAATGTCTCCAAGGAAGTCTTGATAAAGGGATATTAATGATGGGTAGCTCAAGCAAAGGAAGCATCAAGGTGAAGATCTCTTCTTCACATGCCAAGTAAGTATCTTTGATGTTTAATCAATTTTTGGTTTAATGACTTTGTTTTGGAAGGAAATAGAAATACTGGAGGAAAGTCACAGTCCTCATGAAAAAGTTCCTTGCATAGAACACAGAGGATTGTCAATAGAAAAGATAAGTCATTGATGTTTATGTAAAGGTCTCTGAAGTTCAAAAATGCATTAAGGGATTAATAGGATTCATATGAAATCACTCGAAGGTCCTCCCATGCCTATGTAGCAGAAGACGAGACATAAAGAGATATATGAAATCTTAGAAGATATATTCTTTGAAATTATAGTAAAGAAAGTCACATCACTTAGACCTACACAAAAGCAATGGTATCTAAGAATAAAGGAATATCTTCATGAGATCTCAATTGGGACATCTAGGAAATATAATAAGAAGAAGGTTACCTCATTCAACAATCTGTGGTCTCTATTATAGATAGAGAAAGATAGTGTAAGATTCAATGCTACAGAAAGAATGTGGATAGAAGCTCATATCACCAGAAAGAAAGAGGGAGCAACAAATCTCTCACAAAAAGGGGTCCTACCATAAGTTCCTAAATCTTTAGATATGACCATAAGATTAAGATGCATCGTAGCATCATGAAAGCATTAGAAACAAGATCTCGTGACATCATCATGAGGGTGACTAGATTCACAAGGTTAAGTAAGATACCTTTGTCAACAACTTAAGGTTTCTATGAAAGAAGGCAAGCTGTAGGCAACAACTTTACAGAATTCAAACATTTGAAGAAGACTCATCATGCATCAAAAGGGAAACATCTGTTGAATAGGGATCTTTAAGATCCTCAAGATTCTCTGATAGAATCTTCACTAGAAGATTCATTGATTTAGGAATGAAGCAAGTGTTTCAATAGGAACTCCAACTTATGCAGTTCATGGATAATGATATGATGACATGAAGCAAATCAAGGGATTGAAGATCTTTGTAATCAAGGAAGTTGTTGGAAGAAGCCTCGATGACCTAAAGGTAAAATAAGGTATGTACGCTCATGTTTAATATTATAATGTCATGTCATATGGTTGCATGTAACATGAATCATTGCTTATATCTTAAGAAGCATGATCAAGAGAAAAAGGATCTCTTCCTTTGAAAGGATGTAGGAAGACATAAGTCACACTAGATGAAATCAACATAATATGTCCTCATATGAAGTATAAGGTGGTCGACTACAATGAAGAAACTCTGATTGAAAGCTACTAGGAATGAAATGTGTGAGGAAGGAAGAGATCATGAGATATGCAACCCTAATGAAGGCAATCAACATCCAAAAGGTCAAGAAGACTTGAATAGAAAATCTCCCAGAAATATATGAAGACTCTGATGGAAAAGATGAAGACCCTGGACAGTGGATATTTTTGGGAGATGTGTCAACATGTATGCAGGATGCCGATACCTACAGAAATATGTCATGATGAAGAGTCATCTCGTAAGTTAATACTTGATTTAATATGTTTTGATTTCTTGAAAAATATCTGGATAAGTTCATGCAGGGCCACTAAAACAAGAGTTGTAAATACAAGTACAACTAGCATCCATGTGGTGGATAGAAGAAGCATGACGAAGAAGTGTCCATATGACAAAGGTTCCAGATATGAAGAAGGTTGTTGCGTCTTGAAAATGTCATTCATTTCCATTACACTTTCACTATTATGTCCATTATATCACCTCCATTTCACTACTATGTCACCACATTCATCCCACTCTCATTATCATTTGTGGTTAAAAATTAGAAAATAATGTGCATATGGTTATACCTAACAAATGGGTTGAGATTGTTGACATGTGTAGGTTGAAAGGAGGCTTCTAGAAGACCCTTATGTCGCACTCTAAGGCCAAATTCGAATTTGAGTGGAAAGAATCATGGGATCATGAGGATATGTGTCACATCTCCTAATTATATTGTAACTCTAAGAAGACATGTGTCTTATCAGTTCCTATTTTGATTAGGACTCTAGAGGTAGAGGGAGAGATTCATGGACTCTCATTAATGAGATGGCTTCTCATCTTTTTGTATAAATAGGAGATCTCTCTCCTTCATTTGTTAGTCTTTTAGCTTGTGAGTTCTTAAGTCTTAGCTTGTTAGCTTGTGAGATGGCTTTGGAAAGCTTTGGAGAGCTTTGTTGTACTTTGTAATTTTGAAGAATTTGAATAAAGCTTTGATGTTCTCAACATGGAAGGAGATGTGAAGTAGATGTCATAGAGCATATTAGAATGTAACGTAGAATAGATTTCATTTTGTAATTTTGCTTTGATTTCATTATGTCATTTGATTGCTTTCAAGTTTGATAGTTTAGATTTTCCATTCATGCAATTTTAATTCATGTAAGTGTGTTCAACCGGTTGATTGTAGATTAGTTTTTCTTTACATGTTTTTGCAGCAAATAGTGACATGAGATTTACCTCTTTGCTGACTTTGTTTTTTTTTATCTTTTCAATTTCAATTGTGCTTTGATTTCAGTCTTATTCATTTGCTTTGTTAGTTAGTTTAGATATCAGATTGCTCAAGTTATTGATGATTACCTCCGAAAGCCATAGCGAGACTAACTAGCGAGGGGTCAGACTATGAATTGATGTGATTTGATTTTAAGTTTACTTTTCTGCAATTAGATATCAAATTGCTCAAGTTGTTGATGATTACCTCCGAAAGCCATAACGAGACTAACTGGCGAGGGGTCAGACTATGAATTGATGTGATTTGATTTTAAGTTTACTTTTCTGCAATTAGATATCAGATTGCTCAAGCTGTTGATGATTACCTCCGAAATCCATAGCGAGACTAACTGGTGAGGGGTCAGACTATGAATTGATGTGATTTGATTTTAAGTTTACTTTTCTGCAATTAGATATCAGATTGCTCAAGTTGTTGATGATTACCTCCGAAAGCCATAGCGAGACTACCTGGCGAGGGATCAGACTATGAATTGATGTGATTTGATTTTAGTTTTACTTTTCTGCAATTAGATATCAGATTGCTCATGTTATTGATGATTATCTCCGAAAGCCATAGCTTAGACTACCTGGCGAGAAATCAGACTATGAATGATGTGGTTTGATTCTACTTTTTATTGGTTTGCAGTTTTTGATTTGTTTGAGTGCAATAGCTTAACTTTTATTTCCGTATTTAGACAAGCAGCAGAGACAGTGATTTCATGATCAATATTTCATCTTTTGCTTGATTAAAGTAGCTGCATACTTACACTTTTGTTTAAGTACTAATTCCATTAATAACATGTTTTAAGATCTTTTGAAGTGCTAAGTTTTTGGAAGTTACCATTAGGGACATAGACCTTGTCTTGAAATCTACATCCATACTTGACCTTTAAAAGTATTCTTAAGACCTTAGAATAGGATTTCCATTTGCATTAGATACTTTAGGAGATCAGCAAGAACAAAACCCCAAAACAAAATAAAATCTATAAAACAACGAAGTAAGAAAAAGGTTAACTAAGCACATATGGTGCACCACACTTCATTAGTTTATGATACCCAGATTGATAATTTATGTAGAGCAATTTAAGACGTTAAATTGACTAGACAAAGGCCACTTTCCATGAAGAAAGGAATGATATGACAAACTAAGGAAAGTGATCGATGGTTGTTTCCCTACAAGGAAGAAGCTCAACTAAATTCATGATATCAAGGAGAGAAGTTGATCAAGTAACGAAAGAACCCACAAAGAAAAGGTTGTTGATATATAAGAGTCCCTAGCCAAGAGGGAGCTTTGACAAGTTCCTAATTAAAAGGGAACCTAGGCAAGTTTCTGATCAAATGAAACTTGGGCATATCTTCCTCAGTTAAGAGGGAGAGATAGACTCAACATTATTGTCTTCTCTTTGAAAGAAAGAATGGAGGATTGGAAAATCATATGACATCTGATGCTCTTTGAGGATGTGTAGGGAATTTAAGGCAAGAGTAGGCAAGAGGATTGATATTCTTTGAGGGTTAGGAACCCAATATAAGAATAGTCCTAGAAGGCCATACTCAGTGAACACTCGGGTGGGTATGTACCTTAAGAGACAATGATGAAGGTGTTTACCATCACTGGTCTCACCAACATTGTGCTCTGATCTATGAAGAGATAGAGTTGTTAGTCAAGGCCTTGCTATGTGACAATGTTGGTTATAATGATGCTATACAGATGGATTACTAGTCCAACTCTTCTTATGAGATCTCTTTAGTATTGAGAATAACCATGTACCATTTAATGAATACCTCCCTAGTTAAGAGGGAGTGTTGAAAGAAATGTACCTAGGTTTAGTTTTCATTATCACTTGTAATTATGATATTATGTAAAAGAAGAAACAAATTATTATTATTCCTTGCATCATGGGTTTCATGAGCAAGATGTGTTTACCATAGGTCAAAGACTTCTTCTTGATGTCTTTAGGATTTTATGTCTCATCATAAGTATTATAAAAGTCATAAGGTCAAAGGTCTACGCTCCAAGAACAAGTGTCACTATCCTTGTGCAAGTCGGCTAAATAAAAGACAGTGATCTCCTTGATGATATGTCGGCCTAGCTTTAAGGCACTCATGTCGGCCTAATGTACCATCGTTGATCTATATGTATATATAAGGAGTGACGTTGTGTCAAATAAACAAGTCTTCAGATCATTCATAATACAGTCAGCGAAGAAGATACGCATACACAGTGATCAAGGGTAATATCTCGGTGAAGTCTGCCTACTATACATATACATCATGTCAAGCTCTCGGAAGTCTAAACAAAACTCTCAGAGGTCTATATCTATACACAGTGATAACTCTCAGAAGTCTGAACATAACTCTTGAAGGACTATATATATATATATATATATATATATATATATATATATATATATATATATATATAGTGACTGCTCTCAGTATAGCTCTCGGTGGTGGCCTGTCCTATCATTATCATAACAGCGAAGAGCATGAAGGACTGTCTCAAGACAATGACATGAACGAAGTAACTTATTCCTGAGCGAAGAATTGTGGTAGCCAAGGAAGAAGGAGCCGAGAACTGTGACTAGACAACGAAGGTATAAGGAGACCGAGAACTGAAGGAGTACAGTGACATCAAGTCTATAGACTGTGGATTGAAAGCTGAATAGTGCAGGGGATAGTGACAAGTAGCTTGGAGGTAATCTTGAGTCAAATTTTGTCAAGGGTCTTGGTATTCGTCAACTAAACATCTATAAGAAGAGATTGAAGGGTTTTCCTCTCAAGAGGAGAGGTTTTAGCCCTGGCTTGAAAGCCTAAACATTGTGTCACTGTCTTATTGTTTTGGTTGCTATTTGATGTACTGAACACACACAATAATAAGGATCTAAGACAATATAAGAAGATGTACACAAGTAGTAATCAAGTAAGATAATATGTAATAAATAAAATGCCCTTAAATTCTCAACACAAAGTGACATGAAACACTTGAATAGACTCTAGTGGATTTGACCCTGACAATAAAGAAATCCAAAGAGGAATCCATAAAGAGATGGAGTGAGAATACTAATGAATAATACCATATGTATTGATCAAAAGAATTTCACTATAACATAAGACAATAAAATACCTCAATCCTTGACCTCCATAAACACCTCATTGCATCAGAATTTGCAGCCTTAATAGATTTTACATATATTCCCATATGTGTAGCCTCAAGCAAACTTAATATGATGTGCCATAAAACGTGCCAAACACCTTTGGCTTCATCAAAGTTGGGAGGTAATGCATGCATTATGCCTCCTTATGACCATTAAATTATAAAAAAATAAAATGATATGAAAATTGAGTTTAATGCTTTCTTGGTCCTCTTTCCAAACCCATATGTCGTAGTTAGGCTCATAAGCACTCTTTTTGGGTTTTATATTAACTACATCATTCAAGTGCCTTTCAACCTCCAAATAGGATATTTCATGAAACATTTTTAGAAGAAGATTTTACCTAGACAATAAGCTTGTTAACCAAGTGAAACACAAAAACTCATGCAAATAAAAAAAACCAAAAAATCTATTACTAAATCTCAAAGAACTTTAGTGTAACCCATTTCTTAAATTCTTTTTACCTCTTCAAGAATTATTAACAACTCTATTTAATGAATAAAATATAAAATACAAAAAAACAGAGGGTTGACTCACGAAGTGTTAAACCAAATTTCTGAAATGTTGACCTACAAATATCTATCAGATTAATAAGATAAACTTCACAATTACTATAAAATGAACCTCACAATAAAAACGCATTTAGCATTAAAAAAAAAAAAAAACACAAAATCCAACCTTCTAGAATCTTTCAAGATCATTCCACACCTATTACATTATTTTCAAAACATTCATTTAATAATTTTTTTAAACTTAAAAAAATGGAATTGTAACGGAGTTTTTGAAATAAGACTTCATTAAGGGGCCCACCTTTTCACTTTTGTTGAACGATCCTATTTTATATTTGTCCCTCCTTTTTGTCGCCACGTGGCCTTTGTGTAACGTATGAGGTAACAGTTTTAATATTTAGAAAAATTAATATAATTTTTTTATACTTATAAATGGATGAAACATTGTTTTTATTTAAAAAAATTGAAAATAATTTATATTTAAAAATAGATTAAATATATAAGCATGTAAATTTTCATTACATATTTTAATTTTTCTATAAAATGTATATACCATATATATTTTAATTTTTTTCAAAAGAAAAAATCGAACTTTTTATTAAGGTAATAAAAGGTTACAAAGTATAAGCATTTAAGCATTCAGTAAACTCTATGACTTTTGTCCAAAGCATAGAGTTGTTCTGAAATGGTGAATTTGAGTGTCCTCTTACTCTACCATCTCATTTTGCAAATAACAGAATTGTTGAAACCATTATCTCGGGCCTCCTCATTGAGGAAAACAACCCAAATAGGATATTGATCAGCTTTCAACATATCAAAAAACCAAAAAAACAGCAGGAGTTGATGTCTGAGAAAGTCTATGTACCAAAAGGAAGCTCTGAACCAATTCTCAGACCTCCTCATAGAGGAAAACAACCCAAACAGGAGTATGGCCAACTTTCAGTTTAACAAGTAAATATTTGCCCAAATCTAAATCTGTTTCCAAAGACCATTTTTAGCATAATAATAAGTTTGTGTTGTTGATAAACAAAAAACTAATACATAATAACAGTAAGGAAAAACATCATTGGCCAAAGCCGTGAGACTGTTGGCAAGATTCTCAAAATGGTGGCTAATCCGACACACGGATCTCATCGAGCTCGGTTTCCTCTATCCTCCAACAGTCCAGATCCTGTTGTAGACCCACTTTAGAAAGTTAGTCTGCTGCACTATTGTGTTCCCTATAAATATGACATATTGTGATATCATTAAAAAATTGTTTTAAATATTTAGCTTCTTCTAACAAAGGAGATAGAATATAATTCTGACATCTGCTCTCACCATTGAACCATTTGATAATATTCATCGAATCCCCGAAGATCTGAACCGAATGGATGCCCAGGTGGGTAAGCCAACAAAGTAGTAGTTTTAATGCAAGAAGTTCTGCGTAATTGTTGGATCCATTCCCCAATCCTACAGAGGCTTTAAGGCTTCTGTGATCATTTAGGTGTATCAACAAACCTGCCCCACATTTATTATTTTGGTCTGAGGCCCCATCAAAATAGGCCCAAGGAGTTCCTTCTCTAATATGTTCCTCTCTTACTATCCTTGGATTTATATCCCGGGTTGGCTCAGGGATACTTGCATAAATAACAACGCATTCTACAACAATGTGGCTTGCTGTGGGGGTTTGGTCTTTGAAAATATTGTTGTTGCGAGCCATCCAGATACCCCATGCTATGATTAGAGGGAGGTTTCACAAATTTCCTTCTGGAGAGTCCTTCCACCATTGATTCCATACTTCTGATAGAGATTCCCCTTCCCAGGTCATCCTGTTCTGAATCAACCTCCCTGATTCCATCCACACCTCCTTTATGAATGGGCATTTAAGAAAGAGATGGTGTATCGTTTCTATATCATTTTTACCTAAAGCACACCTTCCTGGGCCCGATTTGTATCTCTTCTGTAAAATGTCACAAGTTGGTACTTTATTTTTTAGTATGCACCAGAAGAACAATCGAGCTTTTTTTGGGCATTTCAGCTTCCATATGAGATTCACCCATATTTTGGAGAATAGGTACCCGAGGGGGCATGTGCCCATACTAGCTGGTTTGGCCCATCTCTAAGCCTAACATTTGACCTGGTTAGTTCCTTGGTGAAATTTTGCCACTCCTCCCTCCATTGCTGGTCGAGATTTAGGTCTGTCCTAGATAGCCATGCTTGGCCCCATATCGTGGAATGTCCATTTTTTTTCCGATCTGGCTTATATGATGGATGCCTCTTGAATCTAGCTGATTTATAAGACCCGGAGATAGTAAGTATCCTTCGTTGCATCCCACCCAGGGATCCTTCCCTATCCTGACTTGTTCTCCATTTCCAATCTTCTAGGAGAGGCCTTGTTCTATGATATTAAAGGCATCTATAGTAGCTTTCCACACCATTGATGCATTCCCATTCTTCTTATTTGGCCTCCTGATCCAATCGTCCAAAGGAATGGGATCAATGTACTTTCGTTTGACCACTATGGTCCACAAGTTTTCCATCTTTATTAGTCTCCATCCCAGTTTTGCAGCTAGAGATGGTCCAAAAGCTGATATGTCTTTTATTCCCCATCCTCCCCATTCCTTAGGTCTTGCCACCTTATCCCAGGCCACCCAGGGCAACACCAAATCCTCCTTCGAGCCAGCCCATAGGAATCGGTTGCATACTCGTCTTATCCTTTCCAGAATTCCTTTCGGGACCCATGTAAGTGTCGCCTAGTACACCGGGATGGCCATTAGAACTGATTTTATGAGGACTAGTCTTCCTGCTCTGGACAACCATTTAAAGCTCCAATGATTAATCCTGGATTTTATTTTTGCCACTAACCAGAACCAGTTCTGTTTCCTATATGAATGTGGCTTTAGGAAGAATCCTAGGTATTTGAAGCTATCCTCCAACTTCCGATCTTCAAAGGGCAGGTCTTTTGCTATATTCCTTGATTCCAATCTACTGAAGCCTTCCATAATTAATGAGGATTTTTCCTTATTGACGAGCATGCCCGTCGCCTTGAGAAACAAATCCAATATCTTTTTTATGTTCTTTGTTTCACTCCTTCCATTGCTGAAAAGAAGAATGTCATCCACAAACAGTAGGTGAGTTATATAAAGGTTGACTGCCACTTCTATTCCTTGAATGTCTCCTTTTCTTCTTGCTTCTCGTAACAACTGACTTAGACCTTCTGCTACTAGGAGGAAGAGGAGAGGGGATAAAGGCCATCCTTGTCTCAACCCTCTTTGGCTTTGGAAAAAAGAGGATGTCGCCCCATTGATTAAAACTGCAAAACTAACATTGTTCAAGCACCCCATGACCCAGTTTATGAAGCCCACTTGAAACCCTAGGCGGGTTAGGAGCATTCGGTGTAGTATACCTATGGGGGATATTATGGGGTACAGAGGGAGGTATCCAAAGGAATAATGTAATAATAGGATGGACCATAGTTAATAAATAAAGTGGTTAACCTGCATCATGTAAGGGACCACAAGTAGTTAAAAATAATCTGATAAGCTCATGGTATTAGATATATGGTATTGAGTGAACCATGGTAATGACCCATGGTATTGTATGTATGAATCATATATAGAGGCTAGAGACTCCCCATTGAGAGATGTCAAGGAATATTGTATTGACAAGCATATGGCTTGTGGAGTGTTCTCCTTCCTTAAGAGTGATTGTATGGTGTTGCCCTACCTTAAGGTTTTTTATCAACAAAGAGAAGTTTATCTATTTCGATCTTGTTATTTATGGGTATATTTGCTTTATTATATATTTGCAGGTTATATCTATTACAAGTGGTATCAAAGCACTTTCTTGGGCAAAGCGGAGAATTTTTTTATTTTATTTTTTGTAGAATTTTTTTGGGGCAACGAGTTTGCAGATCATATCAGTAACTTCTGTTGCAAAATTTGAAGAAACAAATCACATATCTGGATTTTTTTGCTAAAAAATACCCAATTTCAAAAAAGAAAGTAGGCCGAATCGGAGTCCGGATGAGGGAGATATCGCTAATTTAAAAATCAGGTGTGTTGCAAAAAAAAATTTTGACGAAAATTCGTGGATGGCGGATCTCCAATTAATTTTTGTCGTTTTTGTGTGGAATTATGAGAAACTAACTACGGATCTGATATCCTCTTGAAAAGTTGCCCAATTTCAAAAACAAAATTGGTCGAATCGGAGTCCGGATGAGGAAGATATTACTGATTTAAAATCAGCTATTTTTTTAGAAATTTTTGTGACAGCGGGACAGTCACAGCGCAAATTTGAAATTCCAGTGCCTAGATCGGGATTTCTATCACATGGAAGATGCAGAATGGTTGTTCCATTTCCGAAAACAGGTCATAATAAGGACTCTGAGCAATATTGACTGAACTATGGCCGTTTTAAATTTTCGCCAAGTGCGTGCTTTTTTTTCATGACTTCTAACAATAAATTTTTTACAGGGAACGATAAGGGTCTTACTATTAAAGAATTGTTAGAAAGACAAAAGTCATTATGGCCAAAATGATGGAAATGTTTGACTCATTTTAAAGATGAGGCGGCCACATGGTGGGAATCACTTAACAGAGTGAAGTGTTTAAACCTGCCCGATGAAGAATTTGAAAAATTATTGTTAGACAAATGGTCTCATGCTGGAAAACAAGATAATGAGAAGCATGTGGGGTTATTTTCTATTGGTATCTCCTTATTACAGGTTCATGGATGTATTCAGAAGAAGAAGATTATTGTGTCTATAAATCCTAGTTGCAAGCAAAATTTTATAAATGTTAATTTGGCAAAAAGATTGCAAATCCCAGCCAAACAAATGGAACACACACAGGTTAATAATGAGCAGGTGCAAGTTTATAAAGATTTGAAGATTTCTATGGATAAGTATGTATTGCATTTTGATTTTTATGCTTCAAATATTGCTAATGTGGATGTTATTTTGTGATACACTTGGATGGAATCTGTTGGTACTATTAATATTAATGTGCAAAAGAAACTCCTGAAGCTCTGGTATAAAAAGAAGAAAATTACATTACAAGATATTTCCATCAATAAATAGGTAGAGTCCAAGGAGGCTGAAGCAGAAAATGTTATAAGTATTGATACATCAGATGAGGAGTCTGTGGTTAAAGTAATACTGGAAGATAAGCAACAATTGCAGGCGCCACAACATGTACTAGATACCCATCAAGCTTCATTAGGTGGTGAATTCAAGAAAGATACACCGTTGGTTAAAACTTCAGCATATCACCACCCACATCACCCCGCAAGAAAACAACCAACACGATGGCAACAAATTAGCCACAAGGAGAATAACCCCTGCATGACAGATAGAGAGGGGCGACGATCCACCCACAACACATCAACACAGAAGAGCCACCGGGGTCAACTTCCATCTCAAGTGAGCGAGGCACCAGCTAGATCGAGGGTTCACCTTTCTCTTGGATGACTAGATGCACGTTCGTGGTACCAATGGACTACTCTTTTGAGTAGATCTTATTATTTGTGTTCTTCTTATGTTTTGGAGACGAAACATGTTTAAGGGGGGTGGAATGTAGTATACCTAGGGGGATAATATGGGGTACAGAGGGAGGTACCCAAGGGAATAATGTAATGATGGGATGGACCATAGTTAATAAATAAAGTGGTTAACCCGCATCATGTAAGGGACCACAAGTAGTTATCAATATTGTGATAAGCCCATGGTATTAGATATATGGAATTGCAAGAACCATGGTATTGTATGTATGAATCCTATATAGAGGCTAGAGACTCCCCATTGAGAGATGTCAAGGAATATTGTATGGACAAACATATGGCTTGTGGAGTGTTCTCCTTCCTTAAGGAGTGATTGTATGGTGTTACCTTACCTTAAGGGTTTGATATTAATAAAGATCTGGAGTTTATATATTTTTCTCTTGTATTGGCTCTTGGGTTTAATTGCAATATTGGGTATATTGTTGTTTTCATATACTTACAGGTCAGATCTATTACATTCAGAGGTACATATAACTGATTCTATCATAGGCTTTGGAGAGGTCAATTTTCACTACTGCACCTTTGCTTTTGTTTTTTTGTTTTATGCTATGGATGGTTTCCTGAGCCACGCTTATCGCTTCATGAATCTGTCTTCCATCTAGGAATCCAAATTGTTCTTTTGAAATATGCCTTGAGAGAATCGACTTCAATCTAACAGCTATCACTTTTGCTATTATTTTGTAGATACAGTTGCACAAAGAAATCGGTCTAAAATCCTCAAAAGAGGAAGGATCCTCCTTCTTGGGGATAAGAGCTATAAATGTGGCATTGAAGGGTTCAAAAATTACTCCTTTCCTCCTGGATTCTTCAACCACTTCAGTTAATTCACTGCCTGTCGTCTCGAAAAAGTGTTGGAACAACTCCACTATCCAGCCGTCTAGACCTGGGCTCTTGTCCTTTGGCATTGATTTTATGATTCCTTCCACCTCCCCTCTTGTGACTTCTCCCATGAACTCTTCAGAGTCCTCCTCATCCACATATCGAGGGAAAGCCTAAGTTGTCCGATGACCTCAGCTAACAACACTTTTAAAGATGCTTTAAAAATATTTTTGAAATGGCTTTTTCCCATTGAAGACAGTTCCTCAAAAGAGTTGGCCTACCTTCCATCCTCTATTTTTAGGGACCAAATGGTATTTACGTTTTTCCTTCCTTTAGCATAATTTTGGAAGAATTTTGTGTTTTCATCCCCAACCCTTAACCATATAGCCCTACTTTTAAACGCCACTGTTCTTCTCTTGCTAAGAGGATTTTCCTCCTTTGGGTTTCCAACATCTTAATCCTATCTATTTTTTCTATTGTCTCATATCCATCAACTTCTGGACATTCGAGCTCATCGAGTTCCATCCCAATCTATTTTAGATTTTCTTCTTCTTTTAATTTTTTGTCTCTGGCCCATTCAATCGTAACCTTCTTAAGGCGTTTTAAGTTTTCCATAAAAAGGAATGCTTTTTCACCACTCTCACTTGGACTCACAGGTCTCCAGGTTTTTTTAAAGAGGGTGTTATAAGAATCCTCCAATAGCCAAGCTGGATTGAATTTGAAAGGTGTTGTCGGCTTTCTGAGAAACCCTTTCAATTTGAGCAAAACATGTAAGTGATTAGAATCAACTCCCTCTCCTACCCACTGTCAAAACACATAAATCTTTGCTGCTACCTCCTCTCTCAAGAGAAACCTATCCAGTTTCTTGGCCACACGGGCTTCCCCAGCTCTCCTATTCCTCCAAGTTGGTCTAGGTTTCAACATATTGATATCTAAAAGCTTTTTCTCCCTAATGATATTAGAGAAAAAATCAGAGAGCGGATCTCCATGGGAAAAGGGGCCCCAGGTTTTAGCAATTCCCAAGGAAAAATTCAGGTCGCCCCCGATCACCAGATTCAGGTTATCCATAAGCGACTTGGAACAAAGGTTATTCCAAAAATGGACTCTGTCTTGGCATGGTCCATAAATATTGAGGATTATTAGATTTGTGCAAAGCTCTAAGGAATAGACTTCTATTCTGATCACCTGATCCAGCCCCCAAGCATTCAGAACTTTTAATCTCCCTTCCTTTACACCCAAAGCCAACCCCCCTGATCGGCCTTTGGCATCCAAAGCCTGGATGTGCCATCCAGGCATTAATTTTGACAGAGCTTTTGTGACCTCTGTTCCAACACCCAACGTTTCTTGTAAGAGTAGTATGTTTGGATTGTAATTGCGAATTACCTCCTTTAGAGCCAATTTTTTAGGACCACTGGCTAAACTCCTACAATTCAGGGACAACATAATCATTAAAAAACCTTGGGTGGGGGGGTATGCGCTGCTCTAAGCACCCCAGAGATGGACATTTTCTTCCCATCCACAATGTCTAATTTGGCTCTCAATTGAGCCTTTGACAAATTTGATTTCCTTCCTCTAACCTTCCAGTCTCCTACTTGGATAGCCTGCATTCTGAGCCCTCCCACGGCCTCCCAAGGAGGGTTTTTTTTTTTTCTCATGAGGCCTGAGATTATAGTAGGGGTTTACTGCTTGGATAATATCTTTGTTCTTGGCTTCCTCACCCTTCCTAGGCCTTCGATTCAAATCTAAATCAGGGATTGATGTAATAATACTATCCAGTTGTTCATTAGCGAAATTTGAGAGGGGAATAATAATGTTCTTAGGCCTAGAGGGACCACGCTTTGATGCAGAAAAAAATCAAAGAAAGAATAGGAGAAATATGAGGAAGGATAGGATCCGGAACCGTACCCTCTATTGGATGAGTAAGGCTCCCGACATCCACTGCTGCTGGTGCTGGTTTAGTCTCCTTTTCCTGCTGAGAATGCAGAGCTATAGGATGGTCTTCTTCCTGCACTTCCATATTCTCCACATTATCCTCCTAAGTCTTGTCAATTTCCATTTGATCATCCCCCATTCCTAGATTCATCTTTTCACCCTTACTCTCCTCCTCTGCTGCTTTCCCTCCCCCTTCCTTCCTTTGCCTCCTTCTTCGCCTGAAACCCAACGGACATTCTTTTGCCAGGTGTCCATATTTATGACACCTGTGACATCTAAATGGCAGATGTTCATAATCTAACAATTGTGTATAAGTGAATTCCTTGTATTGAAGGTTTATTTCTTCCGCCAAGCCTTCTCGGGGATTTAAGCTTACCAGTATACGGGCCATCCCTTGATCTCTTATTTGCAGAAACGACATATCAACTTCCATAAATTTGCCCAAGTGATTGCCAATAGCCCTGAATACGGATTCGACCCAGAGGAACGACGGTAGACTAGGCATACGAACCCACACAGGTGATTCATATACTTTTTCCCGTTGTGCATCAAACATGGGGTTCCACTTTTTGAAGTATATCGGATATCTCCTGAAGCTCCAATTTCTCTCCATGACCCAGTCCACCAATTCTCTTTTCCCGAACTTGATCATGAACCATCCTTTCGCCAGTGTTGTGACCACAAAGGCTGAGTCTGGCGCTTCCTGCCAGTTTTTTGCAGTCCATTCTTGTATGAAACTGGCCGAGTATTTCTTCCCTCTTGCCCGACCTACCAAGGTTAATTCCGAGACCTCCATGGCCTCGTCGATTTGGACATCCATTCCTAGGACCAAGTTTGCTACAAAATCTGTCTTCTTGATTATTTTGTGCTTTTTCCTTTTTTTCCCCTGCCTGTCACTGTCGAACCCCTCCCTCTTTGTTCTGTGTGTTTGTTTTCGCATTGGCTGGTGCTGCCGGGAGCATTCCAAAATGCCCCTCTTTCCTGAATATTCCGAGTCCTTCAAAGGACCTTTCTCCCTCTTGGTTCGTCTGCTCTACCCCTGGGTAGATTTCCTTGCTGCCCAGCTGCCCTTCCCCTTCAAGTAATGCTTCCTTCTCAGCCCCTGTCTGCTTTACTCCTCCACTCTTCCCAACCTCCTCATTCCTAACTTCGCTCGCCTTCCAGCCTCCTGACGAGTCTTCTGTTTGCTCTAGCAGGCCAACAATGTTCGTCCCTGCAAGTGGGTTATGCCGAGAGACATCCCTACTTCCCCTATTTTGCAGGCTTCTGCATGCAAGGGTGTTGTTCAGGCACGACCCTCTCCCATCTTTTTTCCGGCCCTAAGCCACCCGCCAAGCAGGAACACAGGCCTTCCTGACCCTTAAATCCACAACTGATAACTATGTCCTCTAAACCCCCTGAGTAAAATTGTTTTAGTGAAAGAGGAGGATCGTTACTTACATGAAAACCCTCGCTTTCCGCCGCTCCGTGCTCTGAAAAGGACTGCCTCCCTTGCAACTGCTGCCCTTCCCAGTTCTCCAGATACGACAACCCTAAGCTTTCCTCCAGGAGTCCTAGGGATTTGCTTTGATTCCAACCCGCTCCCGAGCCGCCTTTCTTCCTTCCTAGCTGTCTAGCTGGACGAATATACCTCTCTATATTTTGGTCTGTTACCTCCAGACCCCAGATTGACAAAGTGTCCCCAGGTTCGGGATCCAAATCAACAGCTTCGCTCTATTTGACCATCTTCCGCCCTCATGTTTCCTTTTAACAACTTAGCGATAGAAACGACACTTTGTGCTACGACCACGGGCGCGTGCTGAGGAAAGGAAGCGATAACGCAACAAAGTTTAAGACTGTAAACCATTTTTCCGTTTGCCATCCTCTGCTTAAACCATAGGCTTAATGGTATGATTCCCAAGGCATTAGCGTTCATGAATGTTGCCTTCCATCTGTCCTCCCGTCCATGACATCCACGAACCTTCTGATGCCATCTGTTTGTCACCCGTACCTCCTCCCTGTTGCTGTCTCAGCCCTTCAGGGAGCCCACTTGTAGTTAGAAACCTCTGGTTCGAAACCCTAGCTCCATCAGTCAAAATCCTTCACTTCGCCTCCGTCGAGTCACCATCTCAAGTTTGTATACTCTCAAGTTCCTATATATTTTATTATTAAGAAGTAAGTACTCTTTCTTTTTCTTTTTCTTTTTCTTATTTCTTTTTTTTTAAAGAAGAATAATAGAATATTTATTTAACAATAGAGAATATATATTTATTTTTATTATGATTAGAAAGTGTGAAAGTGATTTAAAGTATAATTTTAGTTTGGACAATGAAATATAGTGAATGATTTGAAAGGCATAGACACAAAAATTCCATTATGATTTTTATAGAAAGAATTTCAATTTACAAAATATAGATTATAGAGGCAGTGATTAAAAAAAATATCATAATTTTGTAATTAATTATTTCAATTAATTTAACAAAGCAACCTTCCATTTTTTTATTAAAAATAAAAAAAAATCCTTATAATTAGCTTAACAAAGCAACATTCTCTTTTTTAGAAAAAATAAAAAGTAAAAAAATACCTTCCATTTTTTTAATAAAAATAAAAAAAAATCCTTATAATTAGGTTAACAAAGCAACATTCTCTTTTTTGAAAAAATAAAAAGTAAAAAGATACTATAAAGTAATGTTAAATTATATTATATAAACATATAAAAATAAAATTTATAATTATAATTTTTTTTTTCTCGGTAAATCTATTCTATTCTATTATGTACAGAAAAAACATTACATGCATATATTTAGATTGCCCAAGGCCGACTGTGGCTCTTTGGAGCATGATTTCTCAGCACTAGACCCGCCCTCGCAGGGGCATCGCGACCAGACAAAACTATCTTCACATGACATCATAATATGACAGTGAATCCATACCATACAAAAAACATCCCGCGCAGGGGCACCGGAGCAGAGAAGTACATCCCTCGCAGGGGCATCAAAAGAGTTATAGACATAGCCAGAGCAGACATAGACATAAACGTAAACTAGAGAGACATAGCCATAGCCGACATAGACAGAAACATAAACCAGAGAGACATAGACATAGTCATAAAACCGGAACAGGACCTGCACAATTGTGGAAGACGATAGGTTGAACCAGTGGAGGTTAGTCCTCCGGCTTCTCCTCAACAATTCTGCACCATCCATACTTCTCTTGTTCTTCTGCAGTGGGGAAGGAGTCCCAGTCTTCAGCAGTGTTCTCCTTGGAGGTCGACGCCTGCTGAGTCTGAGGGCGAATGGGAGCTTGCACGGGAGCCCCCGCTGGTCTCTCCTCGTCGCCTTCCATGCTTTCATCTGGGAGTTCCTCCTTACTGCGCGAACCACCTTCACCATCCTGAGTTTCCTCAATGAATAAGACCGAAATGTGAGCATTAATGCGGGGTTTATTCTTCGAGCTGCCAAAAGTGAAGATGGCGGAGCCAAACGCAGGAAGAGGGTCCGGTTCAGAGCTTGGACTGCTCGCGTCCATGAACTGGCTCGCCTGGAGGGTGCCCTTCTGTGGCAATTACAGCGACAACATTGGAGATGGGGCTCTGTAGCTGGAGGACGAGAAGACCCTCCCCGAGCAGAACCTCGTCGACTGAGCAGTCTTTGCCGGGGTCTAACCATTTTTGCAGGAGTGCCGGCGGCTTGAAGCAGTATAGCGATTGAAGGCCTTCCCAGCTTGAGACAGCCCCCAACTGAATTAGAGCCGCTCCCAGCAGACCTGGGACAACACTCAACAGAGCAGAGGCGGCAACCAGCAGAGTTTCCGGGCTGGAGACAACCCTCACCACCTTGAAAACTGGCCTTAACAGCAAGAGTTGTGGCTTGTAGAACAAAACAACAAGCAGGAGCCTGAACCTCGTAACCACAGCGCTGAGCGTGAACCTGCTCCATACCATCACCCACCTTAATATCCTCAACATTCCCTCGAGACCTGTTCTCCATAACTGCAAATTGCAGTCGCACCAATTAACCGGACGCTGCATTGAATTCCCTTCACCCACCCCTGAGCTTTTAATCCTCGACGGCGAGAGACGCAATAGCATTTAATAATTATAATTATTAATTAAAATATTTTAACTTATTTAAATTAAAAAATTAATAATTATAATTATTAATAATTAAACTAGTCTATATATTATTATTCTGAAAAAATTATTTTTTTTATTATTCTAAAATAGATTTCCATCTCAAAATTTAGTTTTTTACTTCAAAATTTTTAATCTTCTACATTCAATTTTTTTTTTTTTTTAATTTCTCTCCACTAGTAAATCCAAAATTTTTTCCACTCTTAATAAATTTAAAATTAAATTGCGCTTTGACGCTTATCCTGAGTGGTGGGAATAGTGAGCGTATCGCCTCCCCACCCGGGTTCGACCCTCCCTGCATGCTTCCGCTACTCTGCAGCTTATTGTGTTCAATTTCGCTTCCAGCGTATTGTAACAATCATGCTTATGTAAATATTCACATTACGAATTCAATCTGGCTTCTCTAAATATGTGTAATTGTGAATTTCAAGTTAATATAACTTCTTCTAAAAAGACTCACCCCCTCATTTTTTAAATAAATCTGAAATTAAATAAATTCAAACCGATCGTAGTACAATTAAATCAGTAAATCTAAAAGAAATTTCCACCCTCCTCTCTTTAAGAGATTTCCACCTTCCTCTCTTTTCCTCTCATAAGATCTCTCAACGATCAGGATTGAAGTAATGGTCATCAGGACACGAAACTAATCGAGACTCTCATCTCTGGATGCTCCTCGGAAGTGTGCATGTTTGGATCATACGTTTTCAATGCAAGACCTCAGAAGGATTGGATAAATGAATTGCTTCGTGTCCTAACCCAAGCAAACAGCAGGAGAAAGGACGGAGCAGGAAAAACGAAATCACAATTCAAATCCCTCCAACAATACACAGAAACGTCAACGAGAGGATCTCACTCCTCATTGCAACAGTCCTGTCCATCGGCATCCAGGTTTTTTATATTTATCCATTACTAAAATCTCCGTACCGCAAATATTTACAAACCGCAAAAGTATTGGACCAGGTTTTTATATTGACCCATTACTTAAATCTCCATCCTGAAAATATTCAGCCAATTTCAAATTTACAGACTACAAAACAGTGGGCCAGGTTTTTATATTTACTTATCACTTAAATCTCCAACCCGCAAATGTACAGTCATTTTCGAATTTACAAATCGTAAAACAGTACTCTCACTGATCCGAATTTTTTTTTCCAGTTTATATTGAATTCCATCTGTACTGCTGTTAAAGGGCCCCGTTCTAGGGCAATTTGCTGAATGATGAATTAGGGTTGAATCAGGGTTGGATGCCGATTTTATATCCGTGTTTATATGTATACGTACCTGATATCAGTTATACAGGCCGCAATTAGTGTACTGAAGCCAGGCAATACCTTTCAAACTTTCAAAGTCCACTTCCGGTAGCAATCATTTTGAGCTAAATTTTGTTAACTCGGACTCACACGAAGCACATTTTGCCAAGACAATAGCCCCATGAAGAGCCATAAGTCCATTGATAACATAACGGCACCAACGGGAGGAAATAAGACTCCCAGTTGGAGAATTCACAGGCCAGCATAAGATGAAGGTTTAAGCAACTTTGTATTTTTTGTTTTGTTGGGAGTGCTCTGAGAAACTCTCCCTGAGGTGAAGGGCCCTCACTATATAACTTAGACTTCCTTCGGCTTGCCTGGGACTTGCACCCAGTCTCATCCTTTGAAACTCATGCCCACTGGGTAGGGCAATGTGTTTTTCAATGCCCTAGTTGGGCACACATTACCACATTAAGGACCCAAGCCTACCCCCATGTTCTCTTCAAGGTTGCCTTCTGTTTTAAATCATCATCAAGGACCATGCAAGGTGGTGATAAGTAGATAATTGGATTCAGTTACAAATCTTCCACTTATATTTTGAACAGTTATATCCTGCCTCTGGACATCCCCATTAAATGCTATCTGTATTAATCCCCTATGGTCCCTTTTTTTGTTAGACCAAATAAACTGATCCTTAACTGCCTACTGATTCTGCCTCGAATTTATATCTTTAATATGCAAATATGTCTTTTTAGTCATCCTTGGATTTCTCTCCGGAGACATAAAATATATTCATCTATAATCCAGTTCTATTCCCTTCCCATTCCAGCATATTGACCTTTCTCCTAATATCCATTCTACTACTAGGAAAGAGTTCACCATCCATTCGTAAAGCACATCGCTAAAGCAGAAACCTCTGACTGTGCCAGGCACTAACATTTTGAACCGGCAAGACCTAATTGCAAGATCCTATTGCTTATCAATAATTATAGGAACCAATCCAATGAGCCACTAGCATAGATCCTTCCCTTTCCTCCTTCATGTTTCCTTTAAAAAGATTTAACATTTATTTTAAATTATATTAGGCTATTTTAAATCTATCAAGCATTGAAGATCAAATTTATTTTTGGTATTGTAAATGTTTGTTTGGCCTTGTTAATTTTATCAAGGGGAGGAGGTTAAGCTTTCATGGTTGCATGAATCTTAAGCCATTAACTCTATCATGTGCTTTCATTTCTATATTTCCTCAAATTTTATCCATCATGCCCAAAAGGCAATGTCAAATGAAATTTCCTCATATCTTTTCTCTCAATATTTATATAAAAAGGAAAAATAAGAGCAGGGATTGAATAACGCACACCAGGAAAAAAGGCTGAAGCTAGATTATTATCTTTGGATGCTTCTCAAAAGTGTCATTGTTTTAACTATATTTCTTAGATGCAGGGCTTTGCAATGGTTGGGTAAATGAATTGCCTGGTGTCCTAAAACAAGCAAGATCAGGAGGAAGGGTGAAGAAGAAAGAAAGCGCTCACCATTCCAATTACCATGCCTCTAGCAATACCCAGAAACATCTGTGATGTGCGGATCTTACTCCTCATTGCAGCAGTCCTGTTCATCACCATCCAGGTCTTTATACTTACCCATTACTTAAATCTCTATCCTGCAAATGTTGAACAAATTTTGAATTTACAGCTCACAAAATATTAGATCCAATGATCCCAGAATATGTTAATTTTAGATTGAATTCTGGCCATACTGTTGTTAAAGATCTGATCTAGGGCAACTTTCTGATTCACAAACTAGGGTTTCTTTTGCATTACTTCGCAAAATAAGGTTGAAGCCTATTTCTCAACATTAAAGCAATTCCTCTATGTCATTTGTATACCTCTGTTTATATGTATATTGACCTGATATCAGTTATACAGGCATCAATTAATCTACTAAAATCACTCAATACCTTTCAAAGTCCGCTTTTGGTAGCATCTGTGTTGAGCTAAGTTTGAGTCTTGACAGCTTGGAATCACATGAAGTACATTTTGCAAGGGTTTTATGCTCTGTTACACGGGAACTGCTCCTGAGAGGTGGGAAACCTGTTCCAATGGTTCCCGCGCTCTCGGGAGCTTTGGAACTGTATGGGAACGTTACCTTTTCAGCGGGAGCTTCAATGGGAGCTTGGGAAAGTTCCGGGAGCTTTGAAGACTGTTTTTTTGGAGTTCTGGTGTTCCCTAGGGTTGGGGAATACAAAGCCTGTAGAGAAATTTGCTGAACTGCCCGTAAAACATGAGCCTATGTTGAAACCTTCGCAGGAAGAAAGGCCAAAGACATGTTTAACACCAATATCGTTAATTGAGAAAATGGAGCAATCTCTTGATGGGTTAAGGAAGCGTGTGGCACCTCAACGTAAGGGCGATATCTGGGATGTCAAGCTGATGAGTATTTCTTTTGTTGTTTATGTATATATATCGCAAAAGATTGTGTGTGCATATTGTATGTGGCAATCAATGCTTAAACATTAGAGTTGTTTTTTCTCGTAAGAATAACTAGAGAAACATGTCAGAGAACTGATAATGAACTTGACATTTTATATATATAAAAGGGAGAGACTCTGGGAGAGAGGCACCCAGAGAATATATTTATATATAAGAGAGGTTATATATTTATTATTTATATATTTAAATTGATTTTAATATTTGAGTATTTTGAATCAATATTAATTTTGATTATTATATAAATTATATAATTAAAAAAATATTTTAATTTTTTTATTATATAATATTACCGCTCCCTATTAGCTGTTCCTGTAAATTTTGGAGAAACCTCTAGCCGTTCTAGAAACCCGTACCCAAGTTCCCAACATTCCCACGTTCCAGAAACTCATGCAACATAGGTTTTATGTCTGCTATTGAAATAGTGGATCGTTTTTTGTCCTTTCCTTTAGTTAATTTAGTTTGGAAAGAAATATCACAGTTGACTAGTGGAAAAAATCAATGGGATAAGGATTTCTTGGGGAAGTGTTTTGTTAATTTTAGTTAACAATGGTATGTTCTATGCTTAGCACAATTACTTCAATGTTCCTTTAGCAGCCCAATGACAATTTAGTTTTCAATAGCAAACACATTAATCACATTGACAGTAAAAGTAGATAGAACATGAAACAAAATGCAGAAGACAAGCCAAGACAAGAGGACACTAGATTTGGCGGATGCCAGGGAAAAACCCCAATGTGGGGAAAACCCTTTGATCAATTCTTCTTATTATTATATCAAATGTTTAGCAGAGAGAGAGAGAGTACAAAAGTGAAAATTTGACTTGCCAAATCACAATCAAAACAACCTGTCAAATTTGCAGTCAAATTCAGCCCTAACCAGAAAGTCAAAGATGGTCAATGCAGTAGCAAATCTTCCTTTTTGGAGCTCAGTCATACCCAGTCAAACTCGGCTTGATAAGGTGGTCAAAGTCAGCCCAAAACAGTCCTGAAAACTGCGGTCAAACTTGGTCAACTCTGCGGTCAGCCCTGTAGTCAACCCTGTAGTCAGCCCTGCAGTCAAATTGCCTAGAAATTCTTGGTTCCTGTGCCAAACTGTACGACCTGCCAAAAATGGAAATTTCCTACAAAAATCACAGTCAAAGGATGAGTCAAAGTGCTCGGTCAACGCTGGTCAAACTCCTGCAACAGTGCTGAAATTTGGCCAGAAAATTCGTCCTTTTGCCACATGTGTGTGAGAGAGAAGCTCTGCCCAATAGCTGTACGAACCAATGAGAGAGGGAGAGAGAAGAAATGTGTGTGATGATGATGCCAAATGAGGTGAGAGAACACTTGTATTTATACAAGTCGTTGAGGGTGAAGAGTCACGTCCATTGGGCTTCATGAACTTACATGATGATGTGGTTGACCTGAACAATTTGCACATGTGTGGGCATAAATTCAAAAACACACTTCTACTTGTCCAAATTGGATGATCTTTATATCAATTTTGGTCCTCTTGAAAAGCTGAATTTAATGCAATTATCATCTCCATCAAATAAGCTGTCCCAAGGTGGAATTTGGCCCTAGTTGCCAATTTTAACACTCCCTTTCAACTAGGGCGAATTCCACTTACCAATCCATCCATCATCATCGATCATCATGCCATCCTGTCGTCATGTACCATCTTTGTATCTCATCTCATCTCTGCTATGTTGAACAATGATATGAATAATGAAGAAAAATCGATTGAGAGTGAGTTACAAGACCTTACCACTCCCCACTGACAAAAGTCAGTTCAAAGGTAGAACCTCAATCAGACTTCATCCGAACACCGTGCATCCTAGACATAGGGAGTACAACGGTACATGATGCGTCCATTGGTAGTGCTATAGTCCCTATCCACTTTTCCCAACTCATTGGCCAGATGAAAGGTACTTCCCATGATTCCTGGACTACATGGGTAGGATGTATGATGGGGCATCAACAGGAGAAGGTGAATCACTCATCCTGCTCATATGCCATAGGAGAAGGTGAACCACTCATCTTATGCATATGTCAATTGTAGGGGAAGGTGAACCACTCACCCTACACACATGTCAATCATCATGGGTTATCACAGGGGAAGGTGAACCACTCACCCTGTACACAATGCACCAATAGGGGAAGGTGGACCACTCACCCTATGGTTGCTCATAGTTCTAAGAAGTACCACAAGCCCTCAAGAGCTCCCAGAGCTCAATGTCCAACTCAAGCGGGACCCTCATGGGAGGGTCTTTCCACGACTCCAAGTCTGTCTTGGAAGGCTAAGAATTTGACCTTCCCTAAAGGCTTCGTGAGGATGTTTGTGATTTGCTCATCAGTCTTGATGTGTTGGAGCCTTATTGCTTCCCGTTGTACCATATCTCGGATAAAGTGGTACTTGATATCAATGTGCTTGGAGCGGTCGTGGAACATGGGATTCTCTGAAAGGCGAATCCCACTCTGGTTGTTGCAGTAGATCATGGTGGTATCCAACACATACTCAAATAGCTTACTAAAGAACTTCCTCAACCAAATAGCTTCACAACAGGCCATACTAGCAACAATGTATTCGGCCTCGGCAGTGCCTAGAACAATTGATTTCTGCTTCCCACTCATCCAAGAAATTGACGCAAACCCCAATGAGAAGCAACATCCAAACGTGCTCTTACGATCCACCACACTGCCAACCCAATCAACATCAGTACATCATGTAGCCTCAAATTCCCGACAGTGTATCTCAATCCATAGTTGATTGTGCCATGAAGATATCTCAAGAGATTCTTAGCAGCAATCCAATGTACGTGATGAGGCTCGACCATAAATTGACTCAACGTATTCACAACAAAGCATATATCCGGTCGGGTGTTTACCAAGAATGTCAGGGCCCCTAGAAGTTGTCGATACTCGGAAGGGTTTGCCAATTCGGGCCCAACAACGCTTCCACATAGTTTCTTGAAGTTGAGTTCCATCGGAGTAGACATAGACTTGCAATCCACCATCCCACATTTCTCGACTAAGTTCACAATGTATTTTCCTTGAGAAAGGAAAATCTCACCTGACTTTTGCCAAACCTCCAAGCCTAGGAAGTAATGCATCAGACCCAGGTCTTTCATTTCGAATTCGGAAGCCAACTCCTTATTGCATTGATAAATGAGAGGGTCGGCACCTGTCAGAAAGAGATCGTCTACATAAAGGACCAAAATGAGAGGCATGTCCTTTTCAACCTTGAAGTATAGGTTAGGATCAACGTCATTCCTTGTAAATCCCAGCTTCATAAGACAACTATCAATCCTCTCATACCAATCCCTAGAGGCTTGCTTCAACCCATAAAGGGATTTCTTCAACCTCCATACGTGTGTCCTTCGATCTTTTACTTTGAACCCCTGAGGTTGTTTCCAAGTAGACTTCCTTCTTAAGCGAGCCATGCAAGAAAGTAGTTTTAACGTCCATTTGATGTAGGATCCATCATTGAGAGGCGCGAGAGCAATAATCGATCGGATAGTGGTATATTGGGCAACCGGTGCTAATATCTCGTCATTGTCCACTCCTTCCTTTTGAGAAAAGCCTCGAGCAACGAACCTGGCCTTATATTTTTCAGCACTCCCATCAGTTCCATGTTTAATTTTGTATAGCCATTTTAAGGTGACTACGAACTTGTCCTTCGGTTTAGGCACCACATCCCAGACATCATTTTTCATGATAGATTCATATTCCTCATTCATTGCATTCTTCCAGACTTGGTGCTTTACGACTTCTTCAAACATACATGGCTTATATTAAACAATAGTACTCAATGTTGCACGAAGCGCCCCCCGTCGGTTCCAAGCCTGGAAGCGTGTCCCGTGCGGAAGCGTGCTTCCGCCTGATTTTGCCGCTTCCTAGAATTTTCTGAAGCATGGCTCAGAAGCGCGCTTTGTATGACGCTTTGGCTGTATGAAGCGTGGCGCTTCGGAGGACGAAGCATACGCTTCCCGTATGCTTCCGGAAAAAGCGCCGCACGGCCTAAAAAAATCGATTTTTTTTTTTTTTTTTTTTTTTTGGGTTAGGGTGAGGAATGAAGGCAAAAAAAATATAAAAAAAATATAAATATAGCAGACTCTCCCTCATGGTAATGTTAAATTCTTAAAGTAAAAGTGACATTCTCCTTTATTTTTCATTTTCATCCTTTTACTTAAATTTTTAACATTACCATGAAATGACTCAGGATGTTTGAGAGTGGTTCCAGCCTCATTGGACTTCATATGGAGAAAATAGAATTTCATATCCTATTCAAAATTCAGCAGACTTAACAGTTTTCAGGAATTCAGGATCAATGGGATTGTGGCATTTCATTAGATTATATCAAGTATGAAGGTATGCGATTAGCATTTAATCAAGAGCACCAAGCCCTATATGTACCCTAGTGTTGGTGGTGTTAATTGTTGAACTCCTTTGTCACGCCCTTAGCAAAAAATTACCTTTCAATCAAGTCAAAATCATTGATCAAGCATGTTAAGCTTTTCTACCATATTTTAAGTCTTGAATTAGGTAGCTTGATCAAAATTGGCCAATGTTGACTAATATCCCTAGACAATCGAGGTAGAGGCAAAGGCTAGACAAGAGGAGAAGAATCTAGATTCTAGATGGTTGATGCTCGAATAATTAATCATTAATGTACAATGGATGCTATATCTATCTTGATTTATGCAAAAATATGCATGTTTTCATGTCTTCTACAACTAATTTGGTAGTTGGGATGTTTGTTTTGAGTATAAATGCAATAAAATATATATATAGCAGACGCTTCCGCAGACACTTCGCTTCCTAGATTTTTGGAAAATGATGCTTCCGCGTCCCTGCTTCCAAAAAACGTCCCCGCTTCGTGCAACATTGATAGTACTCAACAACCAAGTACCCTTGATAACTGTTCGACTTCTTGCTTTCACGGAATGTCCCTCTTGGAGTAATATATCTTTTAGCATCTTTGAGAGTATTTTTGAGCCACAAAGGTCTTTTTCTTAAGGTAGAGGGATCACCAGGAGGTGGATCAATGGGATCCATCGGGCTTTCAACATCAGGCATAAGCTCATCTGTTGGAGGTTCATCCTGCTTTTCTGCAGCATCATCATTATCCTTCCTTGGAATGGGGAGATCTTTGGCCTTCCCAAGTGCAATGTCTTCATCAAAGGTGACATCATGGCTAACTTCCACATCTCTTTGTCCAGGCACATAAATTCTATATGCCTTTGAATTTTCACTGTAGCCCACAAATATACCTTTCTTTCCAGATGCTTCTAGCTTGTTTCTTTTTTGTTTAGACACATGAAAATACATGTGACAACCAAATATTCTAAAATGAGAAACTTCAGGTTTCTTACCAGTAAAGACTTCTTCGGGTGTCTTGAAATCCAATGCTTGATGTGGGTTCCTATTTTGAACATATACGACAGTGTTTGCAGCTTCTCCCCATAAGAACTTTGTAAACCTTGATCATGGAGCACGTCATAGATGACTTCCATGATTGTTTGATTCTTTCTTTCAACAACTCCATTTTGCTTAGGAGTGTATGGAATGGTTGTTTCCCTCTTAATGCCAGCCTCTCTGCAAAAGTCATTGAATTCATTTGATTCATATTCGGTTCCATTGTCAGTCCTCAATATTTTGATCTTCTTCCCTGTTTGATTTTCCACCAAGGCTTTGAAAGAACGAAACCATTTGAACACTTCATCCTTCTTCTTCAAGAAATAGATCCATGTTTTGCGAGAGAAGTCATCCACAAAAATTGCATAGTATAAGTATCCTCCCAATGATGTTATGGGCAACATTCCAGATAGGTCAGAATGGACCAATTGAAGAATATTAGTAGTTTGGATTTCACTTGAAGGGAATGGTCCCCTTGTAAGTTTCCCAGCTACACAACCCTGACAAACTCCTTCATGATTCATGTTGAACTCGGGCATACCTGTGACCATCTTCCTTACCCCTAGGTAAGGCTTTGTAATGAAGGTGGGCAAATCTTCGGTGCCATAATTCAGATTGAAGAGAAGTATTGCAAGTCAAGGCTCCCAAAGGACTTCCTTCAGCTTGATAGAGACCATCAACCCTAAATCCAAGTGTAAATGCATCTTTCATGTTTCTTTGCCAAATACGTACCTTTCCATCAATGAATGATACCTTGGAGCCTTTATCTTCCATCACAGAAATAGACACCAAGTTCTTCTTCAAATCAGGTACATACAATACTTCTTGTAGATAAATGGTTTGGCCTTGATTTAAGTAAAGAGTTACAGTACCTATTCCTTTCACGGGATAGGTGGCATTATCTCCAAGTATGATCTCCAAACTTCACATCTAGCATATATGCCAAGAAGGAAGCAACCACTCTCAGTGAAATGTGGTCTCTATGCAGAACAAAGGAAACCAAACTTAAGGCAAAAGAAGATGTGGGATCCAAGGAGCAAGCATTTGCTACCATGGCCAAAAGAAAGGGAAAATTTGGCAAGTTTGGTCCACAAAGAACAAACAACAAAGACATGTCCAAGATCCACTGTTTTGGATGCCAAGAATATGGACAATACAAAAGGAATTGCCCTATGCTTAAGAAGGACAACAATAACAAAAGGAAGAGTGAAGAAGCTCACATAACTCAAGAGATGAAAGAAGAAGGAATGAAGAAAAAGAAGGAAGATCCTTCGGATCTCTACTATGACTAGGTCAAACTCTTTACTTCTAGACTTCTTTCAAAGTTTTGAGTAGAATATAGGAGCATGTAGGAATAAATTAAATTGCATGGCTAGAAACATCCCCTAGAATCTAGCAACATGATGTACATAGAGTTTTAGAGACTCATGTAGATGTAGCATTTATGATAAGAAAAAAAATGCATAAGTAGAAATATCTTCTAGAATATAGGAGCATGGCAGATATAGCTCAACATATTCATGTAAAAGAAGCATACCTAGTATAGGACCTCATATATGATGAAAGAAAATTGATCATGATAAGAATCCTAGAAAACCTACATCATCAAAAAGAAAGAAAACATTTATAAGGTAAGGATCTTCAAAACCCTATGATAGAAACTTCAAAAGAAGGTTCATGGACCAAAGCAGATGTCTCATTGGGAATCCCATTCATGGGATTCAAGAAAATGATGATATGCAGGCAAGCTAAAATGAAGCAAGAAGGGGCCACACCAAAGGAGAGTCAAGATGAGGTATGTATGCATCAAAGTTTAAGTCATGTTATCATTTGTATATTATTAAGTCATGGGTATAATATGATCAAGCATGAAAGAATCTCTTTCACCAAGAACATGCTCAAAGGCATGTGCCACAATGCAATGAAGGCCAACAAAGGAACATGCTCACATAAGGTGCATAAGATTGCTAACTAAGGAGCAGGAAGAAATGCTGACAAGTCCAGAAAGCAAGCATTGAAGGAATGCTTCCACAAGAAGCATTAGATGGTTGACCTATCTATTTGAGGAGAAGCAAATGAAGAAAGAGATCAAGCATGTGAAGAACACCATGATCACCAAGGATCACTATCTGACAAAATGCCTTGATAAGACATCTCCCGAAAGAAGGTAGGACAACTCTGATAAAAGAAGAAAGGACCCTTGACACCTTTGAAGGCCTTGGAGATACAAAAGGTGCAGATAACTGATTCTACTCTACAGAGATGTCGTGATGAAGAAGCCATCCAACAAAAGAAAAAGCAATGTTGAAGCAATATCAGGATGAAGTCATGATGGGTTACTAGGTCAAAGCATGTAGCCTAGAAAGTACATCGAAGCATCCATGAGAGGAATATTCTGAAGCACAAGAAAATCTGATGAATGACAAGAAAGCCACTTTCCACAAAGGAACAAGACATTACAATCCAGGAAGGAAAGTGATCGATGGGTGGTGCCCTACATAGAAGAAGTTCGAACAAAAACTTCATGACATCAAGAAAGGAAGGAGATCAAGCAACTGAAGGACCCACTAAGAAGAAGTTGTTGATGAAGGAAAGAATCCCCAGTTAAGAGGGAGCTTTGACAAGTCCCTGATCAAGAGGGAGTTTTTGAATTACCCTCGCTTACAAAAGAGTGACAATTGTGTTTTCCATTTCATGGGTCATGCACTAGACAAGGACTAACAACCGTAAGTCTAGATGAAGGCCATGAATGGAAATGTAGACACAAGATAGACACAACATTCTTGTCTTCACTTGGGAAGAAAGAATGGGAGGATTAGGTAATCATCTGGCATCCAGTACTCTTTGAGGATGTGTAGGGCATCCAAGACAAGAGTAGGCAAGAGGACCGATATTCTTTGAGGGTTGGGAACCCAAGATAAGAATAGTCCTAGAAGGTCATACTCGGTGAACACTCGGGTGGGTATGTACCTTGAGAGACAATGATGAAGGTGTCTATAAATCATTGGTCTTGCCAGCATTGTAGCTCATGGTCTCATAAAGAGATGGAGCTGTTAGTCAAGGCCTCACACTTTGACAATGCTGATGAATATTATGCTATAACAGATGGATTGCAAATCCGGTTTCTCTTATGTGAATTCTTCAAGATTGAAAATTGCCAAACACCTTGTAATATTGTATGAATACTTCCCTAGTTAAGAGGGAGTGTTGGAGAAAATGTAACTAGGTTTGGTCTTCATAAATGCAATTTTGATATTTGTACTTATTCAAGAAAAGAGAATTCATTTTGATATTATTTGTCAATGAGTTTCTTGCTCATTAAAAATAGGACAAGCACATTTTAAAGTGCTTCGAGAGAGTCAAAGTCAAAATGTAATTATGATAAGACCCTTTGAGGGCATGTTACATCATGTATGACATCATACAAGGTCAAAGGAACACCTCCAAGCATGGTCAAATCCTCTCCTAGCAGCAAATAAGTTTACAAGCAGCAAAAATGATAAATAAAAGATGAAAATAATGTAACTGTCAAGTCGGCCTAAAGGAGGAGGGACAGACCTCTATTTATAGAGGCTGTCCACTCCTCATTTGGACACACACTACACTCTGAAATCTGCAAGCAAGAGAGGGCTAAAAGGACGAAAAGAAGACAAGGGAGAGGGCTACAAGGGCAACGTAGTAAGAAGACAGAACAATGAAGTAAAGGAGGACTTTTCTGAAGCTACCACAGTCACACGTGCGAGGTTAAGGAAGGTTGCACTATGGCCATAGCAACAGAGAAGAACAGTTCAAGTATCATCACAATTTGGGTTGGAATTTAAGGTCTACAAGGCCTCCCTCTAGAGCAAAGAAGATACCCTCACAAACGAAGGAAGTCGAGAAAGTAGAGGACTGTTTCTAGCGCTAGAAACAGTCACATGTGTAAGGTACAACGGGGGATGACAACAAGCTAAACGATCCTTTGTTTGGATAAGAGATCAAAACTCCAAAGGCTCACAAGCCTAGTGAAGGAGACCATCTCTCTAAAGGTGAAAAAGACTCTAATTGGAAGACGAAGTGCTAGAAGTTAAAGTGCCAAAAGAAGTGCTGGAAGATGTGCCGGAAGTGACAGTGTAGAAAGAGGAAGGATTTGACTTATGCTTGGAGGATATCCTAGTCAAGGGTCTAGGGTTTGGTAGTTGTTCAAATAAGAAGCTTCAATAAGAGAAATCTTACAAAGGGTTTTCCTCTCAAGAGTGGAGAGGGTTTGTCCCTGGCAGAGAGCCAAATTCTGTGTTCTTGTTATTTTGTTTTGGTAGCAGTTTGATGAAGCACACACATATGCACTAATAAGAAGAAGAAGAAGTATAAGCTAATAAGAAAAGTAAAAAGACTTCACAAATTGTTATCAAGTCACAGAGAATCATCACAACACTACTTTGCCCTAGATTCTTTAACAGTCTGTCATCATGATTGTTGTCCATTCAAATTCTGAGATGAAAGCCTCTTGTGTTATAGTCTATTTGAGTTGTGCCAACTCTCTCAAATGTATCTTAGGGTCTTGTCGATCAAAACATTCTATTAACCTTTGGATGAATTCCGTATAAGAGGTTATGCTAGAGTGCCCCAAGGTGACCAGGCCATGGTACCACCATTCTTGTGGCCCGCCTTCCAAGTGTAATGTTGCAAATTGGATAACATCTGTTTTCTACATGGGATTAAGTCATAAATAGGTGTCCAACTTCTGTACTTAAGCCCTGTTGAGCGTTTTGAGGATCCATCAAAAGAAGGGACATGTAGCTTTCCTACCTTGCGCATTAATTCCAGATTATGTTGTCCTTTGGATCTATGTTTGTATTTGATGTTGCTACACTCTTGGAAAGACATGGATGCTCGTGTATTTTCCTCTAGTGTTGCATCCTCCCAAAAATATTCATCAAAAAGTCCATCCTGTTCTGCTGCTCCTTGGGTTGTTTGTGGTCGGCTGTCTAAAAATCGAGGCAATAAGGGCCTATAATTACTTTCATGGGTTGCCCTGACATTACATTGCGCAAAAGTATTGAAGGGACCATGATTATGGCTGTTGATTCCTACAACACTAGTTCTGTTACCAACATTCAAACCATTAGCAATGTTGTCACCAAGATTGTTTATGGTTTGGATGAGTTGTGTCATTTGTTGCTCTCCTTGGGCCATCTACTACTGCTTTGCACTAGCAAATTTATTATTTCTGTCTGTCCATGGATTATAACATGTAAGGGTTCATTAGTATCCGGTCCTCCTCACCCTTCCCTATGCCCCATAACTGAATGGTGGGTGATCGTTTTTTGTCTTACTGTAACATTGCTTGTATCTTCGGGAAACATACAAGGCTCATGCCCTCACAAGTTGGTAGGATGCACAACTCTGATACCACTATAATGTCCTAAGGAAAATTTCCCCTTAGGGTTCTATTGTTACCAAGCTTTTTTCCCCAAATAAATCAGAGAGTCTAATTCAAACAAAAGTGGGTATTGTTACTTGCTGGATTGTACCTAGCAAATAAAGGAAGACTATCGCCCAGTGGACAAGACACCAGTGAAAATTTCCAAGTCCAGAAGTTTTGCTGGGAAATTTTGCCCCTTCTCCTTCTGTCTTCTCTCTCTATGCAAATTCCATACTCCACGGAGGAATTGTAAAAAATGTACTAGCATGATGAAGTTATGTAAAGACTTAGCCCCTTGGGACTTGGTTACGAAGGAAGTGACTCAAGCTTTTTTTTCACTTAACTAATTATTGTTGCCTTTTAGCAATAAGTAATTAATTGAATTTTTTCACTCACAACCTCCAAAGCTGGAGTGTCTTGACTCTTAATAACTAGGCCTTGTGTGTATTTTCTAAGTCTAGAGTCAATGTATATTACCATGCTAGGACAAGACACTAGTCAATTTTTTCAAGTCTAGAAGTCTTGCAAAGTAATTTTGCCCCTTTTCCTTCTTTCTTCTTTCTCTATGCAAATTCCTTACCCCATGGGGGAATTGTTAAAAATGTACTAGCATGATGAACTTATGTAAAAGACTTAGCCACTTGGGACTTAAGGAAGTCACTCCAGAGTGTTTTTTCACTTAATTAATTGTGTTTGCTTTTTCACTGTTAATAATTAATTCAGTTTTTTCACTCATGAACTCCAAAGCTGGAGTATGTCCTTGAATGTGTTTTCAAAGTCTAGAGTCAATGTATATTACCATGCTAGGCATTATTCTGAGTCACGTGGAGTTGCATTAGGTTTTAATAGGAACTTTAAAAAATTAAAAATTTCCCGCAAAACAAGAATTTTTTTTTAATTAAAATTTATGTAATAAATTAAAAAACTGGTACTAGGAAGACCCATATGGCACGTAGGTACTCATTTTTCATGCTTAGAGTACCAACATTACCTTAGTACCAACTTTTGGGTGGAAACTATTAATTTTTCCTCATGAAAAGTCACTTTTACTGAAAAAGTGAGGAAAAATACAAGAAAATCAGGATGTTAAATAACTGAGAACATGTCTTCAGTCAAACTGAGTCTCTCAATCACTTAAGAGGAGTGACTAAGCACTCAAGAGGGAGTTAGCACAAGTCAAGGCCCATGAATTGAGGACAAGGTGGCTGCTATAAGGACGAGTTAGCTGCCAGTTTAGAGGGCCAAGTAGAAGGTGTGAGTTGCCTCATTAGGAGGAGGCTGAGTTGACTCACTAGTTGAAGGTTGAGTTGGATGATGAGTCTACTAGAGTGAGTGTGAGTTCATTCCACCTTCACTCCCTCTCCACCATGCTCTCCTTCCCACTTTGCGTACGCATTGCCTACTTGGCCTATGCACTCCCATTGAGGAGATACACATGGCTACTTGGAGCTTGTATTCTTTCTTTGGGATGATCACTCATTGGGATCTTCTCCCTCATTTCATACTAATTGAAGTTCTCCCCTCCTCTTCAGGTTAGTATTGAAGCTTGGGAGAGCTTGGGGAATTGCTGCTATTGTATTGTTCTATAATTTGTTAATAAAAGAAGGCTTTTGAGGCTACATGGCATTGATCTTTGTGTGGTAGCTTGGAGTTCAATTGTGGTATAATGGTTTTAATTATATTGCTGTGAAATTCTTTGATGAATAGGCCTTTGAAGGGGTGTTGCCACTCAGTGGGAGTAGACTCTTCAAGTTCAATTATTTGATTAGTCTATTTGTTTTTCTACACTTTGAGAGTCTAGATTATATGTTGATTTGGTTGACTCACATATTTTCAAGGTTTCATGCGTAGGGAACACCTATCTATTAACAAGTTTTCTTGGCAAATATTTGTGAAGTTTTACAGGCACATCAAGTTGGAGAAGTGGCTCACTTTGGTTAGATGATCCATTTATTCCAACACATCAGAATCAAATTCCCACCAAGCTCCAAGTGTCTCCAATCACTTTGAAGACCCCAAGTTTCTTTTATCTCTTCATACACATTCTCAAAAGTTTTTCAAAGCTTATTGGTTTGATTTTGTGAACTTTCATTGATAAATCTAGCATATTTGAAGGCTGATCTTATTGCTGTCCTAACATCAATAGAAAATCAGCCAAGAAAAGCCAAGTTACTTTGGTCTTTCCTTGGTTGCCTAGAGTAGGAATTTATATATTTCAATCTAGATTTTACTTTGAATTTTTTTGGGCTTTTTGTACTAACAATTGTGGGTGTTCCAAAACATTTTTGGTCATCTTTCACTCCCGTTTGCTTGCTGGTTTTTTGCAGGTCAGTGAAAATACAAGGGGAGGTGTTGTTCGATTTCAGTCAAATTGGAGCATTTAAGAACCCAAGAAGAAACCAATAACCATCCCTTTGTAACAAATTGATAAAAAACCATTTTCCCTTTATTTACAAGGGATACCCATCACTACAAAGGCATTGTAATTTTGAGGGAGCAGGGAGAGTCTCCTAGGCATCCCATTCCCCCCTACCCAATGGGGGCCTCTTGTGTTTTGTGTCTCTTTTTCATGGTGTGCTTTATTTGGGCTTAAAATTAACCTTGCATTGCAAAACATTAGAGTAGTTTAATTTCATTTTAATAGACTAGATTTCAATTTTCCTTTAGATTAGATTTCATTTTTGCAAAAGTAACGAACCCCTTCAAGTTTTGATATGCTCTCTGCCGATGCAAGTTTAGGTTGATCCTCGTGCATGATTCGAGAGGACTTGTTGGTTGGATTAGTTTAATTAGGGAAAACCGCTTTTACCATTTATCGTAAGATTGGGGAAAAAAAAATGTTGACTTGCGAAATGAGAGGTGTGGGCTAGTTTCTCCTCCTGATGGAACTCCTTGCAACTTGTTGACTTGTGAAATTAGGGGAGTAGTCATTGAAGCGAAGCTTCCTCCTGTTGGAACTCCTTGCAACTTGTCGACTTGTGAAATTAGGGGATTAGTCATTGAAGCGAAGCTTCCTCCCATTGGATCTCCTTGTGACTTTCTCAAACCCATTCGAAGGTTAAGGTTGGAAGAGGAAACACATTATATTAGATTTACTTTCATTGCAAATCACACGCATCACCACAAATCCGTCACTTCACATTCACCAATAGTTCCAAAGTAAAACTAATCTAATAAGATTTACTAAGAACACTTCCCACAAGCGACATATTTTGTTTGGGCCACGATCACATTTGCCAGATTTATTTTCAAATGACACAAGCATTCTTTTATTGGCACTGGTCTATATTGTTATATCTTTTGCTTACAAGCATTTCATTTATGTGATTGTTATTGCTATATAATTTATTTATGCATTGTATTTATATGCTTTAAAGTTGCATGTTGTAAATCACATGCTGTTGGTGAATATACTTTTGATAAATCAAATTAACTCCTAGAATCTTTTCTTTGTTTACAATAGCTTAATCAACCTTAGTTGTTTTAGGGACTACCCCCTTTGGCTTCGCTAGGAGTTAGCCTAGAAAAAGGAGTTGAGATTTGAGTGACAACAATTCAACTCAAGACTTGTCCCTAAGGTCACACTTAGTAGATTAAAGATTTCTTCCACGTAGCCCAAAGGTGTGGATTTGGCGACAATAGGTATCCTTCTATGTATACATGCATATAAGATTTCCACAGTAATAGGATTCTCAACCAAATCACAACAGATTAGGGCTGACTACCCAATGAAACCATGAATGTATCCAACAATAATTCCACTAGTACAACAATGTTCACAATGTAGTAAAATAATAATTCGCTGCAATTATGCTAGATTAATCCAAAGGTCCCTATATTAATTTACTATTTACTGTGCGAAGCCTAAGCTTACTGACTCAGGGGCAAAGTCCCCTCCCTGTGGGTAACCACTGAGACAAAATATTTAGCAGCCATAGGATCACCATCTGGTTTGAGACTCCAACAGATGGTCGTAGTGAAGGTTGAGTGTCCCGTGATGAGCTGCAGGTAGTGCGTGGTTGCTGGCTTAGACTCAAACCCGAAGTGCCTTAGTCATCTTAGAGTAAGTTCTATTTGTTCCTCTGGGAATTATCCACAACCCTAACAAATCCGAGTTCTAAGTTGCTGCCTTAAAGTAATCCTCAGACTGATCGAATCACTCGCTGTTCCTCACTGTACTTGAGTTGTAATCAAATCACTCCTTTCCCGTCTTCAATAGCACTCAAATTTTCTCTTCAACAGGCCGCAGGCCAAATTCTTCAATTTACCATGTTAATAATTAATAGGCTGTCCTTGATTAGGGTTTGACTGCCCTTCTATGAGTTAGCCGTAGCTCTAGAAGGGTCGAATACTAGTCCGTTAACTTAAAATCGACCTCAGATTAATCTGATTATATCACTGTTAAGAATGCGGTGCAGCCTCAAACAATTTCTATTCAACCACGAGATGAGCTTATGAACTTCAACCTTAAGGACAAATGCAGTAGGGTTTTCTCAGGGAGGGATCTCTGCTGTCCTTGAAACAATGCTCGTTGATCTGGACAATATCCACAGAAACTTGACCAGACAAATCCGAGTGGTTCCAAGAGAAGTTGCTGTGCCAGAACAAAGAAAAGAAGTTTCTAGGTAGGGTGGGATCAGCTCTATCGAAACTAGATGGGATTAGCTAGGGTGGGATCACCTCCACCGAAACTAATCAAGAAGAAGGGGTCTTAAAATCCTCAGAGTTTCAGGCTTAAGAAAATAAGAGATATTCCAAATTTCCAATCCAAATTGATTTTATTTATAGATTTCCTCATGGGGTTTTCTCCTCCTTTATCGAATGTGAGGGGTTCATGTGCAACCCCAATTTGAACTTTATGCCCCAGCTACCCTAAAATTATCCGATGTTGCCCCAAAACATTGGATCAGTGTTGATAATATCGGTATCGGGAAAATATCGGTGAGGGTCCAGAAAATATCTTATCGGCAATATCGGCGAAAATATCGGCAAAATATCGACAAGCATAAAAAATGCATAATATATTCATTTTTTTTCTTCAGATTTTTAAACATATAAAGCAATAACAACATGAAATAAACACATTGGCACATAAATATGAAGAAAACACTGATATATATGATGTCAAATAGAAATGATACATCAAAGGTGATACCAAATCCTGCTGATCCCTGATAATTGTCCATTTAAGGACTCAAATGTGGAGAACCAATACAAAATAACATCACATATATAAAAGTATCTCATCATCATGAGTTATATGTAGCACAACAAATAAAACTAGCAGCTATCTATCTGAAATCACTGCCCTCTCCCCCTTTTACGGGAAAACATGATGGGTTGTTTGCCAGTCCTGCCCCTAGTAGTAGGAGGCCCTAACCCTGCCTCTGCACTTAATGTCAAATAATGAGTGCTAGGTATGGGGCTATGCTCTCCTATATCTATAGCAGATGGTGTTGATGCTGATGCTCCCGCAGTGTCCTCCTCCTCCTCCTCCTGCTCCTCCTCTGAGTGCTGCTGCTCCTCTGACTCCGAGTCCTCCTCTTGCTGCCCCTGCTCTAATGGATCATTTGCCACTGGCTCTAACCATGAAGGTGACTCCTCCAAGAGGGGCTCCTCAGACTCCACCCTCCACGGAGACAATACATCAATATTGTCTAAGCTAAGTCACATGACACGAGGACACGAGACACGGAGGACACGTAAATACGAGTATTCAATACGAAACACAACGACCTGGAAACAAGACACGGGGGACACGTTTTATATATATATATATATACATATATATATATATATATACCAAAATATAGTTTTTTATCCATATTAAATTGCAGGTTGCAGCTTATCTAATCAAATTAAAATATAATTACTTCTCAAAGTTCATAGTTCATTTTAAACAAATAAATAGAATCAAAATTTACTATTTAGAAATTAGAATGTGATATGCTTAGTCTTGATTCTTGAATATTCAATGTTCATTGTTCATGTACAACTTACAAGCACATAAGAAAATAACTAAAGTCTAATCCTATTGATTTCCTCTGCCCCTCTTGCGAGAAAATGCCACAGCTTTCCCTTTCCCTCTAGATGTAGATGCTGGTGCTAGTGGAGTTGGCAGTGGAGTTTGCTATGCTCTAGAAGCCGAAGAACTAGAAGTAGGAGCTATAGGAGGTAGACCACGTCCTCTACTGGTGTCAGGGGTAGCCCGGGCAGGTGGTGTCACCTGGAAACATTACAATCTCCCAACCCTGAAATCCTAAAAAACTGATAAGTCTGCTGCATTTTGAATGAAATCTAAAATTCTACTTTCTCCATATGAAATCCAATGAGGCCGGAACCACTCTCAAACATTTTGAGTCATTTCATGGTAATGTTAAAAATTTAAGTAAAAGGATGAAAATGAAGATTAAGGAGAATGTCACTTTTACTTTAAGAATTTAACATTACCATGAATAGCATATCAATACTAGGGCCTAGAACGCTCAAAACCTCCTTGGCAGTAACCACATAGCTCTCCCCTTCCTTCTCTAGCAATCAGAAATGAAAATGATATGAAAAAAAACCAAAATCAGATTTTTATAGGCCGTGCATAAATTTTTTACAGTCACCGGGCGATATTTCCGATTGTCGCGCGATATTTTCCGAAATATCGGCGATATTTCGGAAATCGCGTGATATTTTCAAAAGCCGAAAATATCGCGATTTTTGTCAGCGATATATCGGCTCGCCGAAAATATCGCGATATTTCCGAATATCGCCGATATCTCGGCGATATTATCAACACTGCATTGGATAATTGGGTTTCCCTCTTTATCAAAGACTATAGCCTACGGGGTTGGATAGACTATTCCATACCAATGTTGTTAAAAGCGCGAGCGGGATTAAATCGGCGCCGGGAATGAAGCGGAAAAAATCGGAAAAAGCGGGAAAAAAGCGGAAAAAAGCGGGAAAAAAGCGTTTGGTACAAAAATATTCATTTTTTTTCATTTTTTTTCAATTTTTTTAATATCTAAACCATCTACAACATAAAATAAATACATTGACACATAAATATGATAAGAAAACTAATATATAAGATGTTTAATATCATTTCTAGCGCTAAAATCACACATAACATTGAATCATGTCCTGAATAGTAAGTCCTGACTCCTGAGTCCCAGCTCAGCCTCAAAATATCAACAAAAAATATGATAATGTATCTCATCATGTCATAATGTCATAGACTCATATACAATAAAATGAAAGTCTAATCCTATTGATTTCCTCTGCCCCTCTTGCGAGAAAATGTCACAGCTTTCTCTTTCCCTCTAGATGTAGATGCTGGTGCCTGTGCTGGTGGAAATGGCAATGGAGTCTGATGTGCTCTAGAAGCTGAAGAACTAGAAGTATGAGCTACGGGAGGTAGACCACGTCCTCTACTGGTCCTAGTGGTAGCCCGGGTAGGCGGTGTCACCTCCTCCTCCTGCTCCTCCTCCTCCACCTGCTCCTCCTCCACCTGCTCCTCCTCCTCCTCCCCCTCATCCTGCACTAACCAATCATCAGTAGAATCCATGAGAGGCCTCTCGACCTCAACCCTCCATGCAGCAGTGGTGTCAATCCCATCCAATGAGATGGCATCCACATCAGGTGTCCTCTCAAGTTGCCTCACCCACAATCGAAGATTGTAGTAGACGTAGACCATGTCATTAAGTTGCTGGGACTCCAACCTGTACAAAGATCATGAAATAATAATTAATAAATCCAAATTTTCATTATAAATCGTGCTGCCACGGACCCCCGAGCTTTTTTACGAAAAAAGCGGCAAAAATTTTTTTAGGCGCTTTTCCCCATAAAAAGCGCGATTAAATCGGCTTAGGGAAAAAAGCGCGATTTAATCGCGCTTTTAACAACACTGTTCCATACTCCCTTGGGCAATTAATCAATAGGGGACATTACAGATTTTTGGGCGCAATCTATATTGAGGGGGACATTACAGATTTTTGGGTGCAGTCTATATTAAAGATATTCTTTCTGTCCTTTTGATAGATGTGAGTTGATTTTGTACTTGTTGTATTTGTTGTTAATACCAGCATAGATCCATCTTAAATACGGATCTAACATGAGCCGAGAGGGATCCAATTTCTTCATGTGCAAATTTTTTTACGAGCCAACGTTATTTGTACAATTTTTTTTATGAGCCAACATTATTTAAATGTTTTGTATAGTTATTTAATTTTTTATTTTTTATTTTGGCTGACATGAGCAAAATTTCAATTTTGATGACGGACGGACAGGGTTACACATCATACTGGGCTGTAGAATGAGCCTCTCGGCTCAATAAGAAGCCTTATTTAAAAAAAAATCCTCTATCTTGTATGCTATGATGCAGAGTTAGTTACTTTAACTTATGAGTCATCTTTTGAAATTTCAGAAATATATCTCTTTTGTTGATTTTGTCAGTTATCCCCGGATTTTTGATTGGGCTAAATGATAAAGTATGGTGCCTTTTCTATTTTACTTTTTCTCATCACATACTTCTTTTCACTGCGGTGATTCTGTCAACATTTTCATTCGCTAGCCTTTGACCACTTCTTCTATGGATTAATTATCATTGCTTGTTGATATTTTCTAAGAAGCTACTCTACTTGGGACTTGCAATTTTATCTAGCATCTCTGTGGGAATTCACTTGTTTAGATTCATTATTTTAAGTTTAATTATTTATACATCTATACTTCTGAAAATTCGTTTATTCTAAACAGACTGGCAATTTGATTTTAGTTTCCTTTCTTAATGAAATGGTGGTCTCATGCTTCCTGATTTTTGCAGATGCGGCTTTTTGCAACGCAGTCTGAGTATGCAGATCATCTTGCAGCTGCGGTATGTTACACATATATTCCTAGCTATTTCATGATATTGAGGAAGGAAAGCAGAATCACCCAAATTTGATATGAATGAGTCAACAATGCCTTTTAAGTTCTTATTTACATAATTAGGCAAGGTGAAGTTTTCTGAGACTTGACAATTACATAGGATTCTTCCTATACAGTTTCTTCTGTGCATTGGTTACCAACATCCTCTTTCTTGTGTGTTATACAACACAGGATAAATCTAGCCATCTTAGTTAACTTGTCTACCATCGCTAATATTTGATAATGTTGTCTAGTTGTCATGGGCTATAAGTTAAAGAGCACATGGAAGTATTTTCTCTTTTTATCATTAGGGACAGATAAAGGGGTATGCCTAGCATGTCCTATAGTATTCATAAACTACGCTATACCCTTATTTTTCATTTTCCAGGGAAAACATTCCTTGCACCTTCATATTTTTTGTGTCTTAAGATGTGATTTGTGAGTCGGGATTAGCTAAAGGGCTATTCGAAACACCCACACAACTTTCTATCTCAAACTAGCCTCAACAATGATAATTATTCTTCATCTATACATAACATAATAAAGACTTACCTTATGGAAATGATGCTAATTCCAAAGGGCACCATCTATTCAATTCTTGTGCTTCTTTCACCTCTTACTATAGAGTTGCTTGGGTTAAGATTTCTAACCCTAGATGACTGATGTTCTTATGATCTCAAAGCAAACAAGTCAAACTGAATTTATTTAACTGCAGCAATTTAATTTCTGAACACAGCATCAATCACACGATAGCTGGAAAAGTAAATAGTGGAAGCATAAATGATATACATACATATCTAGATGATTTCTCCTTCAAATTAGCTTCTCATTACTTGGATCAAGGCATACAAGGTGACCTTTGCAGCCTGCCAAACTAACAGCTGCACAGCTGCACAGTCCACAATTGTTATTATTATTATTATTTTTGAACTGGAGTACAGTCCACAAAATCACCCAAAACAAATCTGTACAGGCTGCTGAAGAGGTGTATGTTTGCTGTATGACTGCAGCTGTTTGGTCGCTGTACAGCCCTGATCTTCTCCTGCTTCCTGAACTTTGGCTTCTCCTGCTTGCTAGATCTTCTTAATTGTCAATTACGTCTTCTATCTTGTCTTAATGTTTTGCTGAAACCCTAATATGCAAAAACCCTTAATCTCATCTTGAGATGTATAACGTGGATTAGACCTAAGTGTTTAATGTATTAAATACACTTTACTAGATTCATTGGGCTAAGTCAATGACAAAACATAAGATATTTCTCTTTTTCTTAAATGAATTACAAAATAGAATTAACTACCCACTTTTCCAAAGTGGTCTCTTTCAAAATGTCTCAAACCACTTCTTGCATGTTCGCATTTAAACTTGTGCAAGAAGTTCTTGTCCAAACTACATTTCTCAACACTCCCTCTTAACGAGGAAGAAATTTTGCACCAATTCGAGTTTGTCTCTGAATGCTTCAATCTTCCCTTTTGTTAAGGGTTTGGTCAGAATATCAACTACTTACTGATTTGTAGGAACATATTGGAGCTTTGCTGCTCCCTTCTGTTATGGGGTAAAATGCATGGTGTATGGAGACTGAAAATACCCTCAAAGGTCTTCCCGGGACCTTCGACAGAGTGTAAGATTATTTGCAATCACAAAGTTACATGCATGTTCATAAACAATTACTAACTATCAAAGTATGAGAAGGAGATTACCTCAAGCCTCCATGTAGATTTACTGGAGAGCACAAATGCAGCCAGGTGGAAGTCCCCTGAGCCGGCTCCAAATCAAGTCCTGCACAAAGAAGAGACAAGTGTAATCACAACATACAACTCTGATAACTAATACATGAATACATAAAGAACATATAATTGCATACAACTAAGCTACTCATGCAAACAGGTATCGGACAAACAACTTAATGAATGATAGTACCAACACCACGGAGTAGACAGTACAACTGCAGTTCTATATTAATGTTGGAAGAGTGATTACAACCCTTTGTTGCATTAGCCTTCCTCTACCCCTTCAACTTCTCTCTCTCTCTCCCTTCTTGCTCACTTCTGATGATATGAGACAATGCTCAACAGTCAAGTATGCTATCCTTTCAAATGCTCTGACCCCTTTCACAATAGCCCTAGCTTTGCTTATGTAGCAATTGAGTTAGGGTTTCCAAGTTCCTCCTTGAGTTCACTAGGGCAAAAGCAATGAACTTGCCATGCTTTTCAGCTCTTTCCCATTTGCCTCCTTTCGGATTAGAAATCCTCCAAATAGGTCGATTTTGGATGTTTCCTTGCTTTTCTTGAGTAATTTTAGGAACAAATATCTAGATATTTATGAGTCAATTCGTTCCTTTGACCCTTGGAACTTCACCAAGTTTCACTAACGCTATCCCCTGACTAGCAACTTGAGTTAGCAGGGTCACTAACGCACCCTTAGGCTTGGTAACAAGCTTTATAAAGCAGGTTGTTAGTGTACAACCAACGTTAGTGTGGAATCAAGGTCTATAATTGTGGTTTTTGCTTCAGCTATCATGTCTTTCCCCTCTGAGTTGATGAGGAGGTCAATTTGTTGTATAACACCTTCTGAATCCTATCTAATATGAACTGATATGTAATCCCGATGTGTTTGGACATGTCATGAAATATTGGATTCTTTGAGAGTTTGATTAAACTTTGACTGTCATAATATATCACATTGGGATCCAACACCTGATCTTTGCAAGTGATGTATGAAGCTAGATGGCCTTACAGCTAGCAGTATTGGCTGCCATGTATTTTGCCTCTGCTGCCACAGAATTTTGCTTCTTGTTGAACCATGACATCCCAAGCTAAAGTGTTAAAATTGGCAACTAGGGCCAAACTCCACATGGGTCCATCTTGTTTATGACTGCTGATATTTTTCTTGGATTCCTCTCTCCAAGAGGTGTAGGATTGATCTAAAGATCATCTAATTCTGACATGTACAAATGAAGTTATGATTATGGTCAAATTGTCAAGGTTGGCCAATAAATTTATGTAGGCTCAGAAACCCAACAGTCACGTCTATTCATCCTCAACGTTGCATATAAATAGAAGGTAACTTAGCCTCATTTGGACACACTCATCTTCACACATCTCTCTCTCTCCTCATTGATTGGGTACAAATTTCTGGTTCTCTCTCTCTCTCCACACATTTGAAATTTCAGGAGAGCGAAATTTCAGGAGGTCGAAATTTCAGGAGAGCGAAATTTCAGGACAGTTTGACCAAGCATTGACTAGCATGTGTTGACCTCCTTTGACTGCATTTTTGTGAGGACTATCTTTGTTTGGGCAGGCCACATTTCTGGGCACAAAAATCGAGGCTAAACATTGACTGTTGACCAGCGTTGACTGCAGCTAGGGCTGACTGCAGGTGGGCTGTTTGACCAGACTTTGACTGGGCTAAATTTGATTGTTTTGAGGGCTGTTTTATCTTGCTGTTTGGAGGCTGAAGTTCCTTGAAGTTGACCGATTTGCTGAGGGTCAAATTTTCCCTATTGACTGGCGTTGACTTTTTTGGTTAGGGCTCTTTTGCTACTATTATAAATTATTAGATTTGTAAATTGTACTATCTCTTTTCGCTGAACTATTGAAGACTAAAAGAAGATTTGATCAAGGGTTTCCCCACAATGGGGTTTGTCCCTGGCTGGTGCCACATCTTGTGTCCTCTTGTCTTGGCTTGTCTTCTACTGATTGTGTTTATGTCCTATCTACATTTTACTATCATGTTGATGTGATTGCTAATCTGAATATTGATACTGGGCTAATAAAGAAATTGAAGTAAAATTGCTCTAAAGCATAGAACATACCATTGTTGCCTAAAATTAACATGGTATCCAAGCTGAGGTGAAGACAAAGCCCAAGCAAGAGTGAAAGAGCAATCACCAAATATAGTTGGACAAGGACAAAAGGTTCAATGGGTTCCTCATCCTACTTTCCGACTGAAGACAAGCTCCATAATAAATCTGACTATCATGGATGGAAGATGTCCCTTGATTTGACCTTGGAAGAAAAAGAAGTGATGGACTATGTGCGGGGTAAAATCCCTGAACCTCCTTCAAATGCATCGACTGCTGCGAAGACCAAGTATAATAGGGCTGAAGTCAAAACAAAGAAGATTATCAGGGATTCCATTGACAAGCATTTGGTGGCCTACATCTTCGAATTGAAGACCTCCAAGGAGATCTACGACAGGTTGGTTGGCATGTTCAAGGTTAGTAATGCTAATCAAATTCTATTTCTCAAGAATAAGTTGAAGGATATTAAGAAGGGCAAGGATGAGGATATTCAATCCAATTTCTTGAGGATTATTGAGATCAAGAATGATCTACTCTCGATTGGAGAAGTCATTCCTGACAGGGAACTTACTCTCACCACCCATGGAGGACTCACACCTGAGTGGTATGTATTTAGAACCACTGTCCTCAACAATGATCGAATTCTAGGGTTTGAAGAATTGATGTCGAGATGCATTCGAAAGGAAATAAGAATGGTGCAGCAAGAAATGCCTTATAATAGAAGCAACTCCACTGCATTCTTCGCTCATGCCAAAAGGAGAAATAATGCAGGGTCTAAAGGTCATTTCCATGGAAAGCCTAGATCTAAGGGAGGAAGGAAGGGCAGGTGCTTTGTTTGCAATAAGTTTGGCCACTATGAAAGGGAGTGTCCAAATAGAAGGGACACATCGCATGATGATGATCACAATCATTCCAGGGGTGTTAATTTATGGTATGTTCTATGCTTAGAGCAATTTACTTCAATTTCTTCTTATTAACCACTGTTTAGCAATCACATTAACATAAAGTAAAATGCTGATAGAACATTAATAGATCGATAGAAAACAAGTCAAGACAATAGACACTAGATGTGGTTGCTAGCCAGGGACAAACCCCAATGTGGGGAAACCCTTTGATCAATTCTTCTATAATCTTCAATAGTTCAGTAGAGGGAGAAATAGTACAAATGTACAGTTCTGTAATTTTATGACAATAGTAATAAAACCCTAACCAACGCTCGCAAAGTTGGTCAAACAGTCCACAAATGACCTTGGGTCAACCTTGGTCAACTCGGCCTTCAACAACAATGAAGGTCAACCCAAAATAGCCCAAAAGAGATGGTCAAAACAGGTCAACACATATGCAGCCCTACGGTCAACCCTAACCAGTCAGCACTGGTCAATTCGGTTATCAAATCAGGTCAACAGATCGCTGTTTAGATCTGCGGCTTGCTTGATGGAGACTCCTCACACTAGGTTGAAGTCAAAAACACCTTCATCGCTGGTCAACGCAGTCACCCTTAGCTTGCTGCTCCTAGGTCAACCACAATCAACGCTGAAATAGACCTGCGTCCTCCTAGTTGTGTCCTTCTTCTCCCACGTGAGAGATGCTGCTCCTTGTATACCCAATCAAGTAAGGAGAGAGAGAGAAGAATGTAAGATGAGATGAGATGAGTGAATAATGCCTCAACCTAACTTGTATTTAGATGAAACGTTGAGGATGTATGCCACACATTTAGCTGCTGGCCGACCTTGACAATTTGTCAAGTAAATACAAATAAATTCATATCTCCATAAATACTTGTCGAAATCGGATGATCGTTAGATCAATCCTACACCTCTCGACGAGAGGAATCCAAGAAAAATATCAGCTGCGACAAATAAGATGACCCACATGGAGTTTGGCCCTAGTTGCCAATTTTAACAAGGGGCAACTTCAACAACAACGATCAAAGGAATGGCAGGTCCAATGGCAAAGGAAAAAGGAATGCGGGACATCAGCGAAATGGTCGACCCTTAAAGAAATCAAGGAACTCCAGGGATGAAGAATCAAATGTTGTTAACAATAAGAAAAAATAGCACTATCTTATACCGGCCCTCTCCACGTCCTCTCCTCCGGACACTTTGGGAAATTGGCTGATTGATAGTGGTACCTTAAGGCACTTCACTAGATACAAGGAAGCCCTCTCTAAACTCATAGAAAAGGAGACAAACTTGGAGATCATCCTTGGAGACGATGCCACCTATCCCGTGAAGGGAGTAGGGAATGTTACCCTACAATTGAATTAAGGTAACACTCATTCACAAGAAGTACTATATGTACCTGATCTCAAGAAGAACCTGGTGTCCATTTCAGTCATGGAGGACAAAGGATTCAAGGTGGCATTCGTCGATGGAAAGGTACGTGTTTGGAAAAGAAATTTCAAAGATGCTTTTACTCTTGGGTTCAGGGTTGACACTTTGTATCAAGTTGGAGGAAGTCTATTGGGAGCCATGTCTTGTGACACATCTCTACACTCTGAACTATGGCACCGAAAGTTTTCCCATCTTCATTATAAGGCCCTACTCGATGTGAGACAAATGGTGATAGGTATGCCCAATTTCAAAGTAGAGCATGAAGGTGTATGTCCGGGATGTGCTGAAGGAAACTTACAAGGGGACCATTTTCCTCAAGTAATAGCAAGAAAACATATATATGGCAATTGGTCCACTCCGACATATTTGGTATGATGCCCGTAAACTCTTTGGGAGGATACTGTTGACACCTAATCCAAAACGGATGGGTGAACTGGACAGTCATCTAGAAGATGAACTGATCCGTTTCTATTTTTGTATATAAACATGAGTTACCTAATGAATAAAATCACTCAGTTTTCTCTCTTGTTCAATGTGGAGTTACCCTGGCCTGACATGGTATCAGAGCACAGGTCCCAAAATAGTGTAACTCCTGCTGAGCGCTGCATCATCCTGAGCGATTCCCTGACTGCAATACGTTTCTGATTTTTATTGAATGCCCTGCGCTCTCTGACTGCCAGAGACTGCGCATTGTCTTTTATAAACGTTTGCCCCTCTCTGCGCATACCTGAATTCGCTGCAGGAGAATTGATGCCGACCTGCAGCACGTTACTCTCAGGTACATTCCTGACACTGCGTCCTCTACGCTCTCTATTCCATTTCCGATTCAATAGCTGGGACCACCTCTCTCTTGTTTTTCTCTTCTGCGGAAATTTGAACTCAGCATCACGTATCTGAGAGACCGCGGCCTTGATTATTGTGAGTGCTCGACTGATAGCTGTGGTAAAATCCGTGAATGCTGAGAGTGGATTCAAGACGAGCATTTGTGCTACATAAATCTGATGCGTGGAAGCGTTGACGGAATATAGTGTTGTGCCTGAGGTGCCTCCTGGTTAATGCAGTCAAATATGATTCTTGTAAATGCAATGAAAACAAGGATAGGCTTTTCAAACTTCTAGCAAGTATCACGTACAATAATCTTATGAACTATTACTATTAGGATGCTTTATATGCCTTCTTAATGGTTATAACAGAGTAACTTGCTACTTGTTTATTCGGGAAAGTAACTGCTCTGAATTTCCCTATTTTCACTATTTGTGCATGATAAAGTGACTTGTAGCTTCATAAATCCACGTGGTATCGCTCAGTTTTTAAAGAGGCCTCAGTTTTATTATTCGCTGCGTTTTTTAAAGACTGTGGTATCGATTGCGTTTTTTGTAAGAACTGTGGTTTCGCTGCGTTTTTTGAACTGTGGTATCGCTGCGTTTTTTTTTAAAGACTGTGGTATCGCTGCGTTTTTTGTAAAGACTGTGGTATCGCTGCGTTATAATGTAAGAACTGCTCCTATTGTTGCACGCTCTAACCGCTGCGCCTCTATCCGGTGTAGTAATAAGGAGCCTCAAATTATGGTTTTCGATTATGGTTTGAGATTTTTGTAAGTGAAAGTGATATTATTGCAACAGCAAATGGGAATGAAGTTCCAGATTTTTATTATTTGGAATGTTTGAAGTCAAAGTGATGTTATTGCAGCAGTAAATGAAGTTCGATTTTTTCATAAGGGACAAGAAAGAGGATTGCTTGAGATTTTATAAGGCAGAATGATGATATTTCTGGTTTGTGATTCATATCACGATATCATTTCACCGACAAATAACAACTGTACATTTTGGTTTTACCTCCACTAACCTAGAAGTCTTTTATCAACAGAAGTTTTTTGCCAGAGATATTTTTTTTACAGAATGCATTCAATCATTTCTATGGTCGGAATAGTTCTCACTGGCAAGGAGAACTATTCTGAATGGTCTCGGATGGTAAAACACACCCTCATCTACAATGAGCTGTGGAAAGGAGTGTGTGTCGGAGAAGAAGACAAAGACCCTGTGCAGCCTACATCAGATAAAGAACTTGTCATTTGGGAAAACAAGAACAACAAAGCCTATGCATTGATCGCAGCATCTGTAAATGAGGAAGTAAGTTGTCATATTTCATCCTATTCCACTGCCTTTGAAGCTTTACAAAAGCTGAAAGAACTCTATGATACACATTCTGCACTTGAAGTTGTTCAGCTCATGATTAAACTCTTCACTCTTGAACTGAAAAATAATGATCCTCTTGCTCTTGCATTTGAAATAAAGTCTATAATGCATGATATTAAATCCACTAAGGTTGAGCTGGATATCTCTCTTATTGCCTTTCTCAAAGCACTCTATCCTACCTACTCTAATTATCTTGAGTCTTTACAAGCAAATGGAAATCTTAAAGATATAACCTTTGACACTCTTGTGAAAAAGTTTGCTGAAAGAGAGAAAGCCTTTGGAAAGAAAACAGTCCCTGAATCTTCTGAAGAGACTGTTTGCCTTGCTCATAAAGAAAAGCATCCTGCTCAAGATTCTACAAGAGGAAGAGGTGGACGAAGAGGAAGAGGAAGATACTTCAGAGGCAGGGGGGGCAGACATCCTCAAGCAGAAAAGGCAGATCTGCATTGCATTCGCTGCAAACGAAATGGATCACATGATGCTTCTACATGCAAGCTACCATGGGACAAAGTTGAGCAGAGAAGAAATCAGCAGAAAGGTAAAACTGATGACACAGACAAAGGTAAAGCACCTGAATCCGCTCACTATATTGAGGCACAATGTAACATTGGAGTAAATGAAGATTTATTTAATGCTTCTCTTGCTCCTTCGAAAAATGACTGGTTGCTTGATTCAGGAGCAACCTGTCATATGACTCATAGGAAAGATTTCTTTGAAGATTTCACTGACAATGTTGATGGAGCAGTATACTTTGCAGATCAGTCAAAAATCAAGCCATCAGGGCTTGGCACAATCAGGCTTAAACTGCCTGGTCTTCCAGACTTTCTTCTGGATCATGTTCTATATCTCCCACAGCTCAAGAGAAACTTGCTGTCCCTGGTCCACATCCACCAGCAAGGTCACTCCATTCACATGTTTGATGGCAAGCTTGAGGTAAGAAAGGCATCTGACCACTCACTTGTCATGAGGGGTATAGAAGAAGAAAGACTTCTTAAACTGCAAGGAACCTCTGCTCATGCACAACATTTCTCATATATTTCTCATCATGAAGAAGGTGCACTTCCATCAAGTTTATTATGGCATGCTAGATTTGGACATTTAAACTATGATAGTCTCCGCTTGTTGAAGAAAAATGGTGTTGCTGGTTTGCCTACAATTCCTAGAAAACATAAACAATGTGATGCTTGCGTTCTAGGAAAGCATAGCAAACAGTGTTTTCATGATTCACATTCAAGAGCACATAGGAAGCTTGAACTTATTCATTCAGATTTATGTGGTCCAATGCCTGTTCCTTCTGCAAATGGAAATAAATATATCATGACATTTATTGATGATTACACCAGAATGTGTTGGGTTTATTTTTTGAAGAACAAATCTGATGCTTTTCAAACATTCAAGAATTTTCATAAATGAATTGAAAATGATGCACAATCTCATATTGGGTCTATTCGCACTGATAATGGAAAAGAATATACATCAAATGAATTTGAACACTATCTTCGCCAACATGGGATTAAACATCAAACAACTGTGCCTTATAATCCTCAATAGAATGGTGTAGCTGAAAGAATGAACAGAACAATTTTGAATATGGTACGATCCATGCTTTTCTTCAAAAATGTAAAGACAATGTTTTGGGCTGATGCTGTTCTATGTGCTGCATATATAAAGAATAGATGTCCATCTAGTGCTATAAGAAACAAGACTCCTTATGAATTGTGGTATGGACATGTTCCTTCGGTAAAACATCTCAGGATTTTTGGTTCCACCTGTTATGCTTTAATACCAAAGGTACATAGAAACAAACTTGGTGCTAGAAGTCGTAAGTGTATCTTCCTGGGGTATTCAAACACATCTAAAGCATACCGCCTCTATGATGAAGTAAATAAAAAGTTTGTTTTATCTAGAGATGTCATTTTTCTTGAATCATCCAAATCTGACAGTGTTGTTGAGCGGCAACTTGATCGCTTGGATAGATTCACAAAACCGAAATCATTCCAAGAGTTTGATAATCAGATTCCACATCTTGAAGGGGGGATTCCTATACTAGATCAACATGTGGAATCTTCTTCTGAAGAACAATCTCCCCTGCATGACACTCCAACAACGGATGATGCTTTAAGTGATGTAATTGATAGAATTGGGAGACTTAATCTTGATTCAGTCCCAACTCCATCAACAGAACAGCCTGGACCATCTCAGAAAGGTCCCCCAAAGTGGCTGACAAAGACACTTGAAAGTGTTCATCCTGATGAAATTGGAAAAACAGGAACCAGAAATACAAACCGACAAGATGGAGGTGATGTAGATAACTCTAATTCACCTGTTGATATGGATGTTACTTATGATTGTGAATTGAACTTGTCTACAGATTTTGAACCAACTTCCTTCAAAGAAGCTGCTTCTCATGATGAATGGAAAGAAGCGATGCAGAAGGAGTATGATGCCCTCATAAAGAATGGCACTTGGAAGCTGGTTGATCCTCCATTTGGAACCAAACCAATTGGCTGCAAGTGGGTCTACAAGAACAAGTACAAAGCTGATGGCTCACTTGACAAGCACAAAGCTAGGCTTGTGGCAAAAGGTTTTGCACAGAAGGAAGGGGTCGATTATGAAGAAACTTTTGCTCCCACAGCAAAATGGGCCACCATCCGGACACTCTTTGCACTAGCTGCTCAGAACGGTTGGAAAGTCCATCAAATGGATGTAAAAACTGCATTCTTGAATGGAGATCTAAAAGAGAATGTTTTTATGTCCCAGCCTGAAGGATTTGCTGTGAAAGGACATGAACACAAAGTATGCAAACTTGTGAAGTCCTTGTATGGCCTCAAACAAGCACCACGAGCCTGGTATGAAAAACTAACTGAGCATCTTCTGAAACTCAACTTCAAACATTTTGATCTTGATGATGCAACTTTATTTGTCAAGAAAGTTGGCAAAACAGTTGTATATCTTGTGGTATATGTAGATGATCTTTTAATGACAGGGAACAATGAAAGCTATATTGCATCCATAAAGAAAGAATTAGGAAATTTTTTTGAAATGACTGATTTGGGCTATGTTCATTACTATCTTGGCATTGAAGTAACCCAACATCCAAAGTCCATATTTCTTTCTCAAAAGAAATACATTGGAGATTTGTTAAACAGATTTGGCATGACAGAGTGCAATCCCCTTTCTACTCCAATGGAACAAAACTTGAAGCTCACATCTATTGAAGGAAAGGAATTTGAGGATGCAACAAAGTATAGACAGCTTGTAGGAAGTCTCATCTACCTCACTAATACCAGACCAGACATTTCATTTGCTGTTGGAATCCTCTCCAGGTTTATGCAAAAGCCTTGTGAGGGACATTGGTCTGCTGCAAAAAGAGTTCTAAGGTACTTGAAGGGAACTCAAGACCTTGGAATCAAGTATACACAGGTGGACGACTTCAACTTGATTGGATACTCTGATTCAGACTTCGATGGAGACAAAGAAACTGGGGTATCTACTTCAGGATATGCTATGAGTCTTGGATCAGGAGCTGTCTCCTGGAGATCACGCAAACAATCAGTACCAGCAGATTCCACAACAGAAGCAGAATATGTGGCAGCAGCTGAAGCAACGAAAGAAATTGTGTGGCTCAGGAAAATTCTTGAAGATTTGCAGGTAAAACAAATACAATCAACTCCACTCATGATTGATAACACATCTGCAATAAAGTTGGCCAAGAATCCAAAGTTCCATGATCGTACTAAGCACATCAATACTAAATATCATCTGATCCGACATCATGTTGAGGCCAAAACAATCCATCTCCGTCATTGTTCCACAAACGAGCAAATTGCAGACATCTTCACCAAAGCGCTTGGAAGAGAAAAGCTTGAAAGATTCAGAACGATGCTTGGACTCACCAACATCCCTTCAGATTAAGGGGGGAATGTTGACACCTAATCCGAAACGGATGGGTGAACTGGACAGTCATCTAGAAGATGAACTGATCCGTTTCTATTTTTGTATATAAACATGAGTTACCTAATGAATAAAATCACTCAGTTTTCTCTCTTGTTCAATGTGGAGTTACCTTGGCCTGACAGATACTTATATTATCTCACCTTTACGGATGATTATTTTCGCAAGACCTGGATCTACTTCTTGAAGAAGAAGGATGAAGTGTTCACCTGGTTCTGACACTTCAAAGCCTTGATCGAAAACCAATCCGAGAAGAAAATCAAGATATTGAGGAATAATAATGGGACCGAGTACGGATCCAATGAATTCCAAGATTATTGTAGAGAAGCTGGCATTAAGAGGGAGACTGCAATGCCATACACTCCTGAGCATAATGGTGTTGCTGAAAGGAAGAATCCCTCTATTGTAGAAGCAGTTTGTGCCATGCTTCATGATCAAGGCCTTTCGAAGTTCCTATGGGCTGAAGCTGCAAATACCCCTGTGTATGTTCAAAACCGATGCCCTCATCAAGCATTGGACCCCAAGGCTCCCGAAGAAATGTTCACTGGTAAGAAACCCGATGTCTCTCATTTTAGAATTTTTGGAAGTCCCGTATATTTTCTTGTGCCGAAAGAGAAAAGAAGCAAATTAGGTGCATCTGGGAAGAAAGGAATCTTTGTGGGCTATAGTGAAAACTCTAAAGGATATAGAATTTATGTGGCTGGTCAAAAGGAAGTTGAGATAAGTTATGATGTCACCTTCGACGAAGATATGGCCCTCAGGAAGATAAACAACCTTCATATCCTAAGGAAGGACAAAGAAGCTGACACTAGAAATTAGGGTGCAAAAGAAGACGAAACAATGCCTGATGTTGATGAACCTATGGATCGTATTGATCGTCCTCCTCATGAGCCCTCCTCCTCCAAAAGGAGACCCTCATGGCCTAGGGAGACTCTCAAAGATGCCGAGAGACACATTGCACCAAGGGGGACTTTCCGTGAAAGCAAAAAGCCGAACAAGTATCAAGGACATTTGACAGCCATGAGCACTATCATTCAAAATGAGCCTTCATCATTCGAAGAAGCCGTGAAGCATCAAGTATGGAAGGATGCTATGAATGAAGAATACAAGTCAATTATGAAGAATGATGTTTGTGATGTGGTCCCTAGACCCCAGGACAAATCGTTTGTCACCTCTAAGTGGCTCTATAAAATCAAGCATGGAGCTAATGGAAGTGCATAAAAGTTCAAGGCTCCCTTTGTTGCTCGAGGCTTCTCTTAAAAGGAAGATGTAGATTTCGATGAGATATTTGCACTTGTTGCCCGATACACCACCATCCGCTCAATCATAGCCCTTGTTGCCTTGCAAGGATGGAACCTACATCAGATGGATGTCAAGACCGCTTTTTTGCATGGTTCAATCAAAGAAGAAGTATATGTGGAACAACCCGAGGGGTTTGAGGTTCATGATCGGGAATCTCATGTATGCAGGTTGAAGAAAGCTCTCTATGGATTGAAGCAAGCACCTCGGGCTTGGTATGAGAGGATCGATAGCTATCTGATGAAGCTGGGATTCACTAGAAGTGAAGCCGATCTGAACCTTTACTTTAAGGTTGAAAATGATAAACCTCTCATCTGGTACTTTATGTGGACAACCTCTTTTTGACAGGTGCAGACCCTCTCATTCACAAAATGTAAGAGCGAGTTGGTTTTTGAATTTGAGATGAAGGACCTAGGACTGATGCACTATTTCCTAGGGTTGGAGGTTTGGCAAAACCCAGGTGAAATTTTTCTCTCTCAGGAAAATATGTTGTGAAGGTATTGGAAAGATTTGGGATGTAGTGGACTGCAAGCTTGTGACTACTCTGATGGAACTTAACTTTAAGAAGTTATGTGGTAGTGCTGTTGGACCTGAATTGGGAAATGCTTCTGAGTATCTTCAACTCATAGAAGCACTGATGTTCTTGGTGAACTCCCGTACGAACATATGTTTTGCAGTTAACACATTGAGCCAATATATGGTTGAGCCTCATCATATACATTGGATTGGTGCCAAGAATCTTTTGAGATATCTTCGGGGCATAATCACTCATGGACTAAGATACACTGCTGGAGATGTGAGGTTGCATGGTTATTTTGATCCTAATTGGGATGGTAGTGTGGTGAATCACAAGAGCACTTATGGATGAGCAGGAAGCGAAATTCAGTTGCCTTGAGCACTGCTGAGGCCGAATTCATAGCTACTAGTATGGCCTCCTATGAAGCTGTCTGGTTGAGGAAGCTCTTTAGTGAGCTGTTTGGACATGTGCTGGATATCACCGTGATCCTCTTCGACAACTAGAGTGGGATACGATTATCAGAGAATCCCATGTTTCATGATTGCTCCAAGCATATAGATATTAGGTACCACTTTATCTGGGATATGGTACAACGAGGAGTAATAAGGATCCATCAAATTGGGATTGATGAGCAGGTCGCCGATATTTTGACAAAGCCCTTGGGGAAGGTCAAGTTCTTGACCTTCTGAGAACGACTTGGAGTCATGGAGAACTTATGAGGGTCTTGTGTGAGATGGATATTGAGCTCTGGGAGCTTCGGGGGGCTTGGGGTACTTCTTGGAGTGATGAGCAACCATAGGGTGAGTGGTTTAGCCTTCCCCTAGTGGTTTGCTGTGTACAGGGTGAGTGGTTCAGCCTTCCCTTCCGATACCCCGTGTTAGGAGTATCTGTTCTAGTGAAGAACCCTTTTCGTTTCACGTGAAAAGGTTTCCGGTAGCCCTAGCTACATCATTTTTAAGATCTAGAGGTATACAATTTTTATTTGCAGTTTTAGTTATTTATTTCAGTTTATTTATGTCTTTGTTCTTTATTACTAGATCTATACCTTTCATTTTTGCGTATACTCTTTGCCCCGCAACTCTGTGTGATTTGGGCAAACCAGAAACAAAAAGAAGGATTTTTCTCATGCGTATGTTTTTTTCTGCTGTGATGTAGTGCGATCTAGGAAAACCAGAAACATTGAGGAAAATATATAGTTTCCGGCCAAATCTAATTTTAAGCCGTAAGGCTTGGATTTCTTTTGCGTGTTCGTTTTGGTTTGTGTGGTTTTTTTTTGGTTTGTAGGCAAAAAGAAGTTTTCCAAGTAAGCACTCACTCCAAAGCTTCAGTGAGAAAAAAAAATCCCCTTCCTATTTTCCAAAAATTACTAACCTTTTAAACTAGCTCACTTGGTCCAAAGTTACTTTATGAGAATAGAGGTTTTGGGTTCAAGTCTTTTTTTTTGCCGAGTAACTTTTTCAAAAAGCACATGTAACTTATGTTTTAAAATTACTTTATGTAAAAGTGTTCTCATCCATTATAAAAAGTGAGTCATTTATAATTCTAAAGTCACTTTATCTTTTATTTAAGTTACAATTTAGTGGATAGTTCATAAAGTCCCATTGTAATAGTGACTTTCACTTATTTGTAAAAGTGGGTCACATAAAGTTTTTTTGTTTGTTTGTTTTTGAAGTGGCTAATTAGATTAAGTTTGGAAAGGGGGGATTTTTTTTTATAAATATAACATTATCATTCACTTCCCAACATTCACGTAGTTCGTTGGCATCTTCAACAACTTTTCTTCAAAAAGCCATAACTTCTTCATCCGAAAGCCGTTTTCAGAGCTGTTTTTTTTTTTAATCGGCCTAATTTTTCGAGATCTTTCCATTGGAACACTTAGTTTCAGCATCTACAACTTCAATTTCTTTTAAAATGGAAATTCCATGCCTAGTTATTCTTGACAACACCAACTACTTCCAATGGCTATCCTACATTGTGGATTTACTTAGAAGTAAAGGTCTTTATAGAATAGCCTCAGGCCAAGAGTCTAAACCTAAAGATGAAGATAAACAAGCCAAATGGGAAAATAAGCAAGATCAAGCACATGGGTTGATAGGGATGTCTATTTCTCTAGACCTTAGATTCCATATCGCAGAAATTGATACCCTGATGAAGCAATGAAACAACTCAATAAAGTTTTTGGAATTAAAAATGAAATTAGAGCCCATCAATTCGAAAATGAGTTACCTACGTTGGACTCCAATAATTTTTCTTCCATTGAAGATTTTTTGTCAAAGTTTAAGACCCTTAGACTTCTCTTGGAAGGTGTTAAGGTTAAGAAAGAAGATGGTAGCCTTATCTATTCTATTCTTACTAAGGTAGGACCATCCTGCTTTGTGTTTGTTTCGACCTTGCATTCTACTAGAAAAGCCTTTATTTCTCAATAACAAGCCTACAAGTCCCCCTCTTTGGATGCCTTTTGTGATTCTTTAATAAGAGAACAAGAAAAACTCTTACCTCTTGGTCTTTTTAATACTAGAAACTCTTCTAAGAAAGCCTTAGCGGCCCAACAACAATCGAGTTCAAAGAATCCTAAGAAGCATCATCCTAAAAATAATGGTCCTAAACCAAACAAGGGTCCTAAGCCATTTCAGTCTCAAAATGAAAAATCAATTCAACAAAATGATAAGGCAACTATAAACAAAGGGAATAAGACTGATAGACATTGCAACTTTTGTAATCGTGATGGCCACTTAGAATCCAAATGCTTTAAGAAGATGGAAGCCTTGGAAGCATCCATGAAGAAGCATAACATCCATTTGGAACACTCTTCAACTTCAACTTCATCTTTAGGAATTGCACTATCTGCGTGTGGTTGTCAAGCATCTCGGTCTGGTTATGCAATAAATGTATCTTCTTCTTCTCATTCTCATGAGTGGCTCATTGATTCTAGAGCTTCTTATCACATGGCCAAAAACAAAGCCATGTTTTCTTCTTTAAATGATTGTAACACCAAAAATATATATGTTGGTGATGATAGATCTCTTAGTGTTGTAGGGGTTTGTTGAAATTTGGTACCGGAGGACAGGTGGTTCCCTAAGGCTTTGATCTTTGGCCTAGGGAAAAGTGTCCAAAAGAATTTAACTTTTTCTCCTAAAGTGACTTTATAATTTTTATAAAGTTAAATCTAATTTAAAAGTGACTTTAAGTGATAAAGTTACTAAAGTCTAATTTTAAAGTGACTTTATTAAAGTCAATGTAAAATTAGAAAGGAAAAGTGACTTTGGAAATAAATGACTAAGTGGGTCTTTATTAAAGTGGGGTGAACTAAAAAATAGAAAGTGAGATTTAAATGAGCATTTAATCTCAGCCATAGATCTAAATCTATTTCAGCCATTGGATTTAGGGATCACCCAAAAGTCACTTAGGGTTGGATTAAGGGAGGAAAATGAGGAAAAGATCATTCATTCTTTCATGAGCAGATTGAGAGAGAGAGCAAGAGAGCAAGGGAGATTTCTGGACAAGGAGGAGAAGGAGGCAGCAGCTTGGCAGACATACCAAGGCAGCATTTAAGCAAATCCTTACAGCTGAATGAGCAAGCAGTAAAAGGCAGATTTTTGCTGAGCAAACAGTAAAAGGCAGATTTGTTTTTGCACAGAAATCGAGGTCTGTACAGTCTGTCTGTACTGTATGTATAGCTTGTCCGTACAGCCGTTCGTACTGTCCGTACAACCGTCCGTACAGTGGCCGTACAACATTGTGTTGCTGTTTGGAAATTTTCAGTGGGTTGTCAGGCTCAGAAATCGAGATAAGTTGTAAATTTGCTTGCTGAAAATTTCTCACTGTAAAAAAAAGCATTTTCAGAAATAAAGAAGAGCTTTCGAACTGGCTTTCCCCAAGAGTTGTAGGGGGTTTTTCTAGGGTCACATTGACCAAAAATCACTGTGTCTAAATGTTTTAAATGGCTGTTTGTACCTGCTGATTTTCATTTCTGCATTTTCCAGCATTTTGTAAAATTTCCGGAATTTGTGTTTTCAGCAAAAAAAATTTATTTTTTTTAGTTGTTGAATGTATGGTTATGGGAAAGGGCATTTAACTACATGGGAGAAATAAGGTGAAACTGAAAACCGGGGTGGGAAAACAGAAATTTCTACATGGTATCAGAGCTTGAGTGCTAAAGTGCAGTGTGGGACAGCAAGAAGAAAAATTACAGCTGCTGATTTTTCACTCAGAAAATTCCAGCAAGCTGATTTTTCACAAACAACAGTTTTATTTTTACTACAACGGTGCTATTTTTTCAGTTTTAGGACAGCAGGATGTCATTGGGATTGAGGGTGGAGGATAGGTTGGATGGGCATACAAACTACAACGTTTTGAAGGAGAGAATGCAAAGTATCTTTGAGGAGGCAGAAGTTTGGGATATCATGGTGCATACCACACAGAACCCTGTTGTTGTGCCTACTGATGCAACTCAGTTGGCTGAGTATAATAAAAAGAACAACAAGGGTAAGAGACTGATTTTAGACGGAGTCGAAGACCATTGCATTCCTCATGTGAGAGGAAAGAGAAATGCCCATGAGATGTGGACAACATTGTCCAATCTCTACCAGAGTACCATGAGAATCGGAAAATGGTCCTGAAGGAGAAGCTGAAAACTATTAAGATGGGTAATGATAGTGCAACTGGATATCTCACAAAGATTACTAATGTGAGAGATGAGTTGGCAGCAATTGGAGAGGCCATTCAACCCACTGAGTTGGTGCGGATTGCAGTGAATGGCCTCCCCCGTTCATGGATGAACTTTGCTGATGGGGTTTGTGCACGTGAGACCCTTCCCACATGGGAGAGGTTTTGGGATGATTGCATTCAGACAGAGATCAGAAAAGGTCAGCTTGGGGCAGCCAAGCCAGTTGAGTAGGATGAGGATGTAGCACTGTCAGCAGGAGGCAAGAAAGGCAAAGGGAAAAAGCAGGCTTCCACAAGCAATGGTGGGGGCAAAGGCAAAGGTAAAGGTAAACAGGGTGACACACAGAAGGACTATTCCAAGGTGAAGTGTTGGAATTGTCAAAAGATGGGACACTATGCAGTTGTGTGTCCGGAGAAGAAGAAGAAGAAGGGGAAGAACTAGAACGTGGAAGCTTCAACAGAGGTTAAGGACTTTGCAGTTCGTTTTGACCGAGAGTTTGGGTTCACTGCGTATGAGTCCTCTAGTGCAGGATCACCTGCCACACAGGTTCAGAGGGAGCACGCTTTTCCCTCGATTAGCGGAGCATCTTCAGGTATCTGGTATGTGGACAGTGGGGTTTCACGTCACATGACAGGAGTCCGTGAGTACTTCTCAGAGCTTTCAGAGAGTGGCACTGATATTGAGGTAGTACTTGGTGATGACAGAGTTGTCAGAGCAGTCGGGGTGGGGACACTGACATTTCAGAGGGAGTCCAAACCTCCCTTGAAGATGTCAGATGTTCTTTATGTGCTAGGGATGAGGAAGAACCTCATATCCGTCTCAGCTTTGGAGGACAGAGGATATGAGGTACTGTTCAGGGGAGGACAGGTGTTGATGTATCCCAGGGGCACTCCAGCTGATTTAGCTAGAGTGATAGGTGTACGCCATGCAAAGGTGTATAAGTTTGCATTCCAGTCCCTTGTGGCATTGAACAGTAGTACCGACAACAGAGCTAGCAGTTCTGAGCTGTGTGAGATTTGGCACCGCAGGATGGGACATATGTATCATGGAGCCTTGAGGACATTGCGGGAGATCACTACAGGTGTGCCAGATTTCAGTACTGATCGCTTTGATACTTGCAGAGGATGTGCGATGGGCAAGTTTGCCAAATCCCCTTTTCCCAGCAGTGACAGCAGAGCGACTGGGATACTTGATTTGATTCATTCCGATGTGAGTGGTCGGATGTCTCATGTTTCCTTGAGTGGATATGAGTTCTATGTTTTATTCATTGATGATCACTCCAGGAGGACCTGGATTTATTTCTTGAAGACCAAGAGTGAGGTCTTCAAGCGGTTTCAGGAGTTTAGAGCTCTTGTGGAGACACAGACAAGTCGGAAGATCAAGTCCCTGAGGTCGGACAATGGGGGAGAGTACACCCTTGGAGAGTTTGTTGACTATTGTGCGGAGGCAGGCATTAGGAGGGAGTTCACTGTTCCTTACAACCCCCAGCAAAACGGGGTTGCGGAGAGGAAGAACAGATCCATCGTAGGGGCTGCCAAAGCCATGTTACATGATCAGGGGTTGCCATTGTTCTTGTGGGCAGAGGCCTGCAACACAACTAACTGTTTACTTGCAAAACAGGAGTCCGCATCGTGTCTTGGGGCACATGACTCCGGAGGAGGCTTTCTCTGGGAAGAAGCCTGATATTGGTCATCTTCGTATCTTTGGATGCATTACATACTCCTACATACCCAAGGAGAAGAGGACCAAACTAGAGCCCACCACAGAGAAGGGTATCTTTGTGGGCTACAGTGAGACCTCAAAGGCCTTTCGGATTTACATTCCTGCACAGAGGAAAGTTGTTGTCAGGCAGGATGTGAAGTTCGAGGAGGACAGGGCCTTTAGGAGATCACGGGAGTTAGAGTATCTGGATCAGCCAGACCCTCAACAGCAGTTGAGTCAGTCGCAGGGATCCAGTGGGCAGGGATCAGGAGGATCTGGAGGTACATCTATGAGGATGTCAGGTCCGTCAGTGAGCAGTGGCTCGCCGAGCCAGAGGGGTGGTGCTCCGGGCAGCATGCAGAGCAGTTCACTAGGGAGTCCACTGATGGACAGTTCACACGGTACCTCAGCTTCTACAGTTTCAGGTGTAGGCAGGAGGACAGCAGACAGACAGTCAGGAGTTCAGGCTCTTGATGATGATGGGGAGGAGGAGTTTCATTCTCCTATGGGAGAAGTGCACTCAGGGAAGAGGAAGCCCAAGTGGCTTCAGGACACCTTGAGAGATGCCACATCTGTTGCTGAGCCGAAGAGACCGATCAAAGAGAGTAGACCACCTGAGAGGTTTTGTAGCTATATGGCAATGGTTACCAGCATCTTTGACTCTGAGCCTTCTAGCTATGAGGAGGCAGCTAGCCAGCAGGTCTGGAGAGAGGCCATGCGGGAGGAGTATTCTTCTATCATGAAGAATGATGTTTGGGAGGTGGTGCCGAGGCCTGAGGGCAAATCCGTGGTTACTTCCAGATGGCTTTACAAGGTAAAGCATGCTGCAGATGGCAGCATTGAGAAATTCAAAGCGACGTTTGTGGCTAGAGGTTTCTCCCAGGTAGAGGGAGTTGATTATGAGGAGACCTTCGCTCCCGTGGCTCGATATACTTCGATCCGCTCCATTATATTGATAGCAGCAGAGATGGGTTGGAAGATCCACTAGATGGATGTGAAGACTGCATTTCTCAATGGCTTCATACAGGAGGAGGTGTACATTGAGCAGCCACGGGGCTTTGAGGTGCATGGGAAGGAGTCCCATGTGTGCAGACTGAAGAAGGCCCTTTATGGCTTGAATCAAGCTCCCAGAGCTTGGTACTCCAGGATAGATACATATTTGCAGGGGATGGGTTTCACAAAGAGTGAGGCAGATCCGAACCTTTACTTTATTGTGATAGGTGAGGCGCCTCTCATTCTGGTGCTGTATGTGGATGAATTGATCATTACAGGTGCAGAGAGACTCATAGAGCACTGCAAGAGAGATCTTGCGACGGAGTTTGAGATGAAGGACATCGGCTTGATGCATTACTTTTTGGGTTTGGAGGTGTGGCAGAAGGAGGGGAATTTCTTCCTGGGGCAGGGGAAGTATATTGTGGACATCCTTGGCAGATTCCACATGGAGGATTGTAGACCCATGATGACACCGATGATTACCAATTGGAAGAAGCTTCATGCTTCGGATTCCGAGTTGGTGGATCCCACATTGTACAGGCAGCTGATTGGTTCCTTGATGTATTTGGTCAACACTAGACCAGATATTTGTTTTGCAGTCAACACGATGAGTTAGTTTATGTGTGAGCCTAGGAAGGTTCACTAGGTGGCTGCAAAACACATTTTGCGGTACTTGCAGGGGACAGTGGATTATGGTCTGGACTACAGGCAGGGGGATGGAGTGAGATTGGCAGGTTACACTGATTCTGATTGGGCAGGTTGTGCTTCTGATAGGAATAGCACTTCAAGGTGCTGTTTTGGGTTGGGTTCGGCAGTAGTGTCATGGTTCAACCCAATGTTGTGAAAAGCGTGAGCAGGATTAAATCGGCGCGGAGAACGAATCGGAAAAAATCGGAAAAATCGGGAAAAAAGCAGAAAAAAGCGGGAAAAAATCGTTTGGTACAAAAATATTCATTTTTTTTCAATTTTTTTAATATCTAAACCATCTACAACATAAAATAAATACATTGACACATAAATATGATAAAAAAACTAATATATAAGATGTTTAATATCATTTCTAGCGCTAAAATCACACATAACATTGAATCATGTCCTGAATAGTAAGTCCTGACTCCTGAGTCCCAACTCAGCCTCAAAATATCAACAAAAAATATGATAATGTATCTCATCATGTCATAATGTCATATACAATAAAATGAAAGTCTAACCCTATTGATTTCCTCTGCCCCTCTTGCGAGAAACTAAGTTGCACTGAAATGGATACGGGCACGGATACGGATACGAGGTTTGAAACGGATATGACAAATTTTCAAAATATGAGGATACGATACGGCAAGGAAACGACATGCATATATATATATATATATATATATATTTCATATTACCATTCATCTTTTAGAATCTAGAATCTAGAATCTATATCTTAAAATGCATAGTCATCGTCATGAATTCAACATAAACAAATCATCATCATCAATTCAACATAAACATTGTCATCATCATTAGTGATTATTATAACATTCAACATATTATCATCATCATTAATAATGTAATCAGAAATGCAACAGCCTTTGTGCTTTCGGGTCCAACTCCTTCAAAGAACGTGTCATGCATGGCAGATGATATCTATCTTCCTTGCATGACAATTAAAAGGCCCATGGGATCATTGGGATATTCCATCAAGACCTATCTGAACATTTCAATCTTCTCAATGTCAGCTTGGTCTCGTGACTATATGCAGGCACAAGATTGGCTAGAGAAGATTTGTTATATTGGAGGGATTTATGAAATCAAAAGCAAAATCAATGACAATTAACAAAACCTTAACCAAAATGAAAATTAATCGCTCAAATAAATCTCTTTACGAAGACATTCATCAAACCCCTTTATTTGCATTTTTGAACATCTATCTTTTTCTTAGTAAGAATTTTTGATAAATATATGGAGTGTCGTTGTTTCTAAAGATTTAGAAAAGATTTTATGAGACTCTGTTTATAGTGAGTTTATTTGCAAATCTGATTTCTTCATTTTTATTATTTATTTATGGCTATGCAAATTTTCAAGAGTTTTAACATTTTAAGGGTGGATTCTGATCACAATTTTCGTGGATCCGTTTTACCGGAAACAGATCCAAAAAAATTTAAATCCCTTGGAAACGTATCCAATTCCAAATCTAAAGTTTCCGATTTTTTGAAACGGCACAAAAACGTTTTTACAGTGTTTCGGACAAGAATCGTATCCGTTTATGTATCGGAAACGGGATCCGCGTTTCCGGAAAATTCTTCAGGGGTTTTCGGTAACTTAGGCGAGAAAATGTCACAGCTTTCCCTTTCCCTCTAGATGTAGATGCTGGTGCCTGTGCTGGTGGAAATGGCTGTGGAGTTTGATGTGCTCTAGAAGCTGAAGAACTAGAAGTAGGAGCTACAGGAGGTAGACCACGTCCTCTACTGGTGGCAGTGGTAGCCCGGGTAGGCGGTGTCACCTCCTCCTCCTCCTCCTCCTCCTGCTCCTCCTGCTCCTCCCCCTCCACTACATCCTGCACTAACCAATCATCAGTAGAATCCATGAGAGGCCTTTCGGCCTCAACCCTCCATGCAGCAGTGGTGTCAATCCCATCCAATGAGATGGCATCCACATCAGGTGTCCTCTCAAGTTGCCTCACCCACAATCGAAGATTGTAGTAGACGTAGACCATGTCATTAAGTCGCTGGGACTCCAACCTGTACAAAGATCATGAAATAATAATTAATAATTAATATTATAAAAAAAATATTGTTTAATGAATTCAAAAATTTATTTGGAAATTTGCAATATTTTAAATGTTTAAGTGTTAACCTGTTGCGCTTCTTGTTGTGTATTTTTTCAAATACACTCCAGTTGTGCTCACATCCTGAGGAGCTGCATGTTTGGCTGAGGATGCGTACGGCAAGCTTTTGCAAAAGGGGTACCCTGCCACCATACATTTTCCACCATGCATCTACAACAAAATTACAAATAAAATTTTAAATAAACATAAGAAAAAAATGGAATTTGAAGAGACAATGAAATTTGAAACAAAGTTACAAACTAAAAAATACCTGGCATTTTAATCGTGCTATCAGTGATAGCCATCTCAAAGCCAAATGTGCCACTTGCCAAGTCTTATATGTCTCAATTTGTTTAGAGATCTCTATACGTTGTTTTGGAGATCGCACCATTTTCTGGACACAGGATAAGAATCTATCCATGATCTCAGCATCAAAATCAAACCCACATGCATAAGAAAACGCAGGGTTCAGGAAAAGCCCAACAGCATGAATGGGACGATGGAGTGTGTTGTTCCATCGCTCATCAATCACTCCCCATAGAAGGAGTTGTTTCTGAAACCCATCATCTCCCTTATCATCATAGTAGGCTCAAATGGCTTCTTTGGCCCTGTCCATGGCTTCATACAAATAGCCCATTGCGGGCTTCTCACCATCAACCAACCGAAGAACCTTTACCAAAGGTTCAGTAACGACGCACACCTCCTGCACTCCCGCCCAGAAGTCTTCCTGGTATGAAACTGGTCTGCATACGACCTCTCCTTCTGGTTTGCGGCTCATTGACAAAGCACGCCACTCCTCTGAAAGAAACATTCTCTTTACATCCCACATAGAATTCAAGAGGGATTGAAGAGATATGAAACTCGTGGCAAACCGTGTAATGGCGGGGCGCACCAACTCTTTGTTGTTGGTGAATCTTCTCATCAAGCTAAGCACAGATGTATGATTATATATAAATTTTGTGATGCTTTTTGATGAGTCAACAATATCTTTGACAAAGGGAATTTTCCCTATGTCCTCTAACATCAAATCAATACAATGGGCAGCACAAGGTGTCCAAAATAAAGTAGGATGCCTGTCCATAAGCATTCTACCAGCAGCAACATAATTTGCAGCATTGTCCGTTATGACTTGGACAACATGTTGTTCACCCACCTCCAAAATAAACACATCCAGCAAATCACATAAAGTTCTTGCATCTTTGATTTGATGAGATGCATTAACAGATTTGATAAACATAGTCTCCTTGGGACAACTAACCAAGAAGTTTATAAGGATTCTCCCCTTTTGGTCAGTCCAACCATCTGACATAACAGTGCACCCTGTTTGTGCCCATGATGCCCTAAAATCCTCCAATCTTTGGGTGCAGTCATGCTTTTCATTTTGAAGAATCCGGCCTCTGAAATCATGATAAGAAGGGATTTTGTACCCTTGGCCAACACTGTGAATAGCATCAATAGTAGGTTGGAAAAATGGATTATTCCTTACAATGCTGAAAGGAATATCACTCCAGAGGAGAAATTTTGCCATCAACCTGTCAGCGTGTTCTTTTTCAGTTCTTTTTAGCATTGAACCGATAGATGGTTGTGAACCAGGTGTGGTTCGAGGAACAAAAAATGATGATGCAGCTACCGGATTCACTGATGCTGCAGTAGAACCAGTGCCACTTGGCCCACTTCCTTCAGCTGACCTTTTTAGTTGCCTTTTGAGTTCTTCTTTGGCCTCTCTAGTGTGCTCTAATTCTCCCAATGCTCTCATGGCTCTTTGGATAAGTTCAGGATTTGTATTTATACAGGGCCCCACATCATGTCCAGGGATTTGTGCAAGGTGAAACTTCAACCTGTACACCCCTCCGCGTATCTCCTTTCCACACAACTTGCAATTCAAGTTTTGTCTATCATTCGGAGCTTTAGGTTCACCATATTCCCAGAAAGGATCCAATTTCCTTGGCATGTTTGTTTTTGAACTTTGAATTTGAAAACCTATGGGAAAATAAGGATTAGGAAATAGGAATTTAGGATTACAATTTAGCATTTACAAAATTACAAGTTACAAATTTCCAGAATCCAAAGTTCCAAACCCAAGTTACCCAACCAAATGGCAAATGCCAAAAACAATGAAAAAACATAAACAATGTTTAAAAAAAATGAAAAAAAAAAAATTGGTTCCCATAGTCATACCAAGTTACCCATCCCAAATCAATGAAAAAATACAAAAAATTCTTTAAAAACAATGAAAACAAAAGGAAAATGGTGCCCATATGAAGTTTCCCAACCAAAAACAATGAAAAACAATGTTTTTAAACAAGGAAAACAAAAAAAATTAATCCACATACCGTTTTTATGGAGAAATTGGTGGTCTCCTCTTGACTTTGTCCTATAAGCACTTAGATTTGGTCACAAACCCTCCAGTTGCTTTCTCCAAGATGTCCTCCTCCTTCTGCGCGCGCCCACTGTCCAAACGACAAAAAAAAAACCCAAAATCTCATTATAAAACGCGCTGTCTCGATAAAAAATCGGCAAAAAAAAAATATAGCCGCTTTTTTGGTATAAAAAGCGCGATTTAATCGCGCTTTTCACAACACTGGAACTTCAACCGGAAGCAGCAGTCAGTAGCATTGAGTTTAGCGGACGCAGAGTATATGGAAGCCAGTCTAGCTAGTTGTGAGGCCATTTGGCTTTGCAAGATGTTGTTTGGATTATTTGGTCAGCCGTTGAGACCTTTAGTGATTTACTGTGATAATCAGAGTTGCATTAAACTCACGGAGAATCCAGTATTTCATGACAGGTCAAAGCATATCGGGATCAAATATCATTTCATCAGAGATTGTGTTCAGAAGGGCGCTGTGAAGCTTGAGTATATTCCCACTGATGAGCAGGTTGCAGATATTCTTACCAAAGCCTTACCACGGGGCAAGCATGACTACTTCAGAGATAAGATGGGTGTGGTGAGGAACACCTTCCTCGGTAAGAGGGAGTGTTGAAATTTGGTACCGGAGGACAGATGGTTCCCTAAGGCTTTGATCTTTGGCCTAGGGAAAAGTGTCCAAAAGAATTTAATTTTTTCTCCTAAAGTGACTTTATAACTTTTATAAAGTTAAATCTATTTTAAAAGTGACTTTAAGTGATAAAGTTACTAAAGTCTAATTTTAAAGTGACTTTATTAAAGTCAATGTAAAATTAGAAAGGAAAAGTGACTTTGGAAATAAATGACTAAGTGGCTCTTTATTAAAGTGGGGTGAATTAAAAAATAGAAAGTGAGATTTAAATGAGCATTTAATCTCAGCCATAGATCTAAATCTATTTCAGCCATTGGATTTAGGGATCACCCAAAAGTCACTTAGGTTGGATTAAGGGAGGAAAATGAGGAAAAGATCATTCATTCTTTCATGAGCAGATTGAGAGAGAGAGAGCAAGAGAGCAAGGGAGATTTCTGGACAAGGAGGAGAAGGAGGCAGCAGCTTGGCACACATACCAAGGCAGCATTTAAGCAAATCCTTACAGCTGAATGAGCAAGCAATAAAAGACAGGTTTTTGCTGAGCAAACAGTAAAAGGCAGATTTGTTTTTGCACAGAAATCGAGGCAGCTGATTTTCTGCACAAAAATCGAGGTTCGTACAGTCCGTACAGTGGCCGTACAACATTGTGTTGCTGTTTGGAAATTTCCAGTGGGCTGTGAGGCTCAGAAATCGAGATAAGTTGTAAATTTGCTTGCTGATTTTTGCTGAAAATTTCTCACTGTAAAAAAAAGGCATTTTCAGAAATAAAGAAGAGCTCTCGAACTGGTTTTCCCGAAGAGTTGTAGGGGGTTTTTCCAGGGTCACATTGACCAAAAATCACTGTCTAAATGTTTTAAATGGCTGTTTGTACCTGCTGATTTTTATTTCTGCATTTTCTAGCATTCTGTAAAATTTCCAGAATTTGTGTTTTATTTTTTATTTTTTCAGTTGTTGAATGTATGGTTATGGGAAAGGGCATTTAACTACATGGGAGAAATAAGGCAAAACTGAAAACCGGGGTGGGAAAACAGAAATTTCTACAAGATTGGAACTATTCATCTAGACAATGGTCAATTTAATGATGTATTATGTGTTCCTACATTATCCTGCAACCTTTTATCTGTATATCAAATAACTCATTCAGGTGAAGGTTAAACCGTTGAATTTTCACGTCATGATGTTGTATTTAAGGACCTAAGAGATACTAAACAGATTTTAGCTACTGACATTGTTGATTATTCTACAAGGTTGTATAAGTTTAACAACTTTGGGTCATCAACTCTTCCCTCGGTATTTGTTGCTCATAATGATGAAGTGAACAAATTTTGGCATGAGCGATTTGGTCACTTAAACTATCGCTCCCTTCAAACTCTATGTAAAGAAAATATGGTGACAGGTCTTCCTATGTTATCTTGCAGAGATGGTGTTTGTTTTGGATGTGTACTAGGAAAACATCATCAAGATAGTTTTGAAAAACATGCCTCTTGGCATGCCTCAACCCCTTTACAGCTTGTGCATAGTGATTTATCCACTTCCAGTTGTTTCATTCTTTGGCTACAAATATTTCTTAACTTTCATTGATGATTTCTCTAGATGCACTTGGGTATACTTCTTAAAACTCAAGAGTGAAGTCTTTAACATGTTCTTGGCCTGTAAGGCCTTTGTTGAGAAACAATCTGGACATCAAATTCTTAAGCTAAGATTTGATAATGGCAGAGAGTATGTTAACAAATTCATCAACTTTTGCACTGAGCATGGAATTCAGTTGCAACATACTATTCCATATGTTCCACAACAAAATGGTGTAGCTGAAAGAAAGAATCACACCTTAAAGGAAATGGCTAATTGTATGCTTCAATCTAAAAGACTTAGTCTTAATTTTTTCTCAGAAACAATTAACTGCGCAAATTACATAGTAAATCGCACTCCTACTAAGGTTTCAAAGAATATCATTCCAGAAGAAGCATGAAGCTTAATTAAACTAGATGTAAGTCACTTTCGTGTTTTTGGAAGTGAAGCATGGGCCCATATTCAAAATGAGAAACATTAAGCCTTAGAACCTAAGAGTGCAAAATGTATTTTTGTTGGATATTTTGAAGATGTTAAAGGAATAGACTTCTTCAACCTAAATCCAAAAATGTTATCATTAGAAGAGATGTAAAGTTTGCTGAAAATATATCGGCCCGCGAGCCTAGTTCGACAGATGTGCCACCTCTCTCTATCCCTTTTACTTATGAAAATATTCCTTCTTCAGATGATGACAGCAAGGATGACAATCCTCCCCCCCACCTTCTCGGGATTCAGCTCCTTAGCTTCAAAAATGGGTCCGCGCTACTCGGGATGCAGTAGGTGCTCTTGTAGGTGATCCTACAGATCCACGTCGCACAAGTTCTCAGTTTGATAGAGCCTCTTCTTTACTAGCCCAAGCTTCAGGAAATTATGATCCTGACACCTTTGCTGAAGCTTCAAGCCATCCAAATTGGGATGCAGCTATGAATGAAGAATATCGTTCATTATTGGTGAATGATACATGGGACCTTGTTCCTCTTCCAAAGGGACGAAAACTTGTTAGATGCAAATGGGTTTACAGAACCAAGTTTGGACCAAATGGAAAAGTTGATAAACATAAAGCTCATCTTGTTGCTAATGGTTTTTCACAAGTTGAAGGCATTGACTATATTGAAACCTTCTCCCCTATTACAAAAATGAACTCTGTCAGCCTTGTTCTTTCCCTTGCTGCCTCTTTCAAATGGGAAGTCCAATTAGATGGATGTTAAATTTGCCTTCTTGCATGGGGATTTGCATGAAGAAATCTATATGGAACAACCTCATGGCTTTATACAAACTGACTCCAGCGTTGTATGTCGGTTAAGAAATCCCTTTATGGTCTCAAGTAAGCCCCTCGGGTTTGGTATGCCAAAATGGATAGCTTTCTTTTAGATATTGACTTTTCTAAGTGTCATTCTGACAATACTGTCTACACTAAGAAAGTGGGTAAGTCTCTTATCATTCTTGTTCTTTATGTTGATGATCTTGTCCTTACTAGTAGTGATCCCAACCTTATAAACCATGTGAAGTCCAGCCTTAAAAAGCAATTTGAAATGATAGACTTAGGACACTTGCATTATTTTCTTGGTCTTCAAGTCTTGCAACCCAAAGAAGGTATTTCCCTTTCCCAGTCCAAGTATGCCTGTCATCTTCTACGCCACTTTGGAAGATTGTATGCCTTTCACATGGAAGATTGTAAGCCAACCCCTTCTCCCTTTCAGTCTGGAGCCAAACTTCACTTGTACTTCCCCTGAAGTTGATGCAACCTTATACCATCAGCCTGTTGGAAATATTTTATATCTAACCCATACCCATCCTGACCTTTCCTTTGTTGTTGGCCTTGTTGATCGGTTTATGCAAAACCCACATGAAAGTCATTGGAAAGAAGCTAAAAGAATATTTCGTTATGTTCGAGGTACAGTTCAGTTTGGGATTCATTACAGTGCAGAAGCATCTCCTCTATTGGTTGGTTTCATTGATTCTGATTGGGCTGGTGGCCCTGATGATCGGAAGTCTACTGTAGGTTATATCTTCACTCTTGGTTCTGGACCTATTACATGGGCTTGCAAGAAACAAAGTGCCATTTCTCTTTCTTCAGCAGAAGCAGAGTATTGTGGTGCCGTTGAAGCTAGTAAGGAAGCCTTGTGGCTTTGTCAGATCCTGTTAGAGTTTGGTTTTCAGCAGCAACATCCGACTACACTTTAGTGTGATAATCAAAGTGCCATTCAACTATGCAAAGATCCAGTCCAACATCAGCACAACAAACACATTGAACTACACATGCACTTCATCAGAAAGCTCATTCATGACCATGTTCTTGAAGTGCACTATTGTTCAACCGATGATCAAGTTGCAGACATCTTTACAAAGGCTCTCACAGAGGCAAAGTTTACTAAACTTCGATTTATGGTTGGAGTTCAGGAAGTTGTCACTAAGGGTGGATAGGCTTTAATGCCTCCTTCCTTCTCCTATTGTGTCATCTTTGTACATCCTTCAATCCTATCCCAAGTTGTTTTTAAGGGGGGATGTTAGGATATTCCAACACATAGGAAATAATTAAGTACAACTTGGTCTATTGTATAGTTAAGTAAAGTGTGTTTCTTTAGTATGTACTTTTTGTAACTTACAATCCGATGATCATGATATGTTCTAGACATGAAGTGATTTGACGGTTCATTCTCTCCTCGATATTACCGATACTTGATCCGTGGCTTAACACCTGATTGGTCCATGATCTCTATTTAAAGAGCATGGAGGGTCATTTGTTAGGTGACCGTTCATGAGAGAAGCTTATGTAAATTTTCTTTCTTTTACATTAATAAATTTCCTGAAGTGGCCGCGTTGGCTCAGGCCGTGGACTGTTTCCCTCTTTGAGGGTTTTAACCACGTCAAGAATACTGGTGTATTGATCTGTGATCTGTTTGTGAGCGGTGTCCTTTGGTGTTCTATCTGAGGAACTTACCTTGTAGATTCCTACAGATGTCATAGGGGGGAGAGAAATTAGGAGAAGAAGATCGAGGCATGAAGTCAAGGGGAGATGTACTCGCAAAAGGAGTATGTGTTGCCATCATTGACAAAGGGGGAGATTGTTGAATGGTGTTGTCATTGATGTCAACATCTAATGTTGAACACTCTTAATATTTGTTCGGGTTGCATTAGTTGGAAGCTCCAATGAAAGGATGACTAGAAACCCTAATAGCTCTGCATTTTCTGAGGTTTTTATGGATGAAGGTCAGTGAATTGGATCTCAAGATCATTGTGTTTGGATTCTCCTTGTCAAGCCGATTCTGGTGGTATGTGTCATGCCACGAGAACTTTCATGGTTTGAGAATTATGCTTGTTCGAAGATGGCAACCCCGTCTTGTGGGAAAAACCCCAATGGAAGATGATGTGGCATTGTTTTATTGGTTAGACTACGATGCTTATCGTAAGTTGAAGAAAGGGGATAAATTAGTTTTTTCCATGGTCAAAGATTAAAAAGAAACTTTATTAAAATAAAAGGATAACATTATTCTTGGGATCAACAAAAATGTATATCATGGTATCTTATGTTGATCCTATCCGTTTGGGGTTTTTCGCTCTAAATTAAAATTCAAAATTCTAATTTTGAATTTAGTTTGCCCTCGTTTCTACAAGTCGGCTTCATCCTTATGGGCATGTTGGTCCTCCTATCAAGCTCCTTATCACTATATATTTGGACCTATGCTTCCTCCTTGCATCAATGTATTCTATTGTAGATTTTTTGAGGCTGAGGAACATAATGAAGAGGTCGAGAACAACAAACTTAAGGGCATTAAAGTTTATTTTTATTTTTTCTTTATTGAAGTTTCTGATGCAAGTCTTACGTATGCGAGCTGGTTCTGAGACTATAATCTGTTTGTGGGCCGCAATAGCCTTGAGGAAACTACAATTAAAGGACAATTTTTTTTGCGGTAGCCGCAAGAGTAACCTGTGATAGGGCAGCGATAAGCCCCATGGAAGCCATAGGTGTTGAGGCCTTATTTTGTCTTGAATAGGAGGCAACGTGGTCTGGTTCCTTGACATGTTTTGAGGCTGACCCAGAATCAATTCTCAAGTGCGAGTTTCTTTGAGATACTTATGCCCGTAGAGCTTTAACACATTCCTCTTCTGAGGTGACACAACATCTCATTTTGGAGAGTCCCCGATACTTTATATTGAGCAAATTCACTGCAATAACAAAAAATCGGATTGATCACTACATTGGATCTCGTGTTCAGAATTCAAGTCCATTGTCTTAATTACTAAGGACAAGTTCTGAAATGTTCAATCACGTGGCGTTGCACGTATATATGTGGCGTCAATATATATATATAAAGCTATCATTTGAGTAGTATACAGAGATATAAACATATTGGCAATATTACAGATATGTCACCAAATTATCGACAATTGCAACGATTCAATAGATTTAACTGCTCGCTATATTGAATGCAAATTCATGGTTGTAGGATCAACACTCGATGTTGATGCCTCTATGCATTCTCAAGTTTTAAATTCCGCTTCCAGGGTTGATGATATGAGCCAAATCATAATGTTGTAGGAACAATTGGGCAGCGAAATTGGCAAGCATGGTTGCAAGATCAATTCCGTTGTGTGTTATATGCAATTTTATATAGAATATTTTATGTATGTCGTATGGTTAATGACTAGTAGAAGTTGAACCACAACACTTGTTGGATAATGTGACTTGTAAAAGCCCATCTCATAATATGTTAATCTCACTAAACCATGTGCCCAACCCCATCAAATTTGATATGTGAATGAATATCCAAAAAGGTATGTCGATAGATTTAAATATAAGTTTAAAATAAGCTCTGATGGGCAGTTTGTTGCATTATTACCAGAAAAGACCAAATTGTATAATGGACTTGAAAATAAGCATTATGTTGATCATTTTGTAGTTTGTAATGACTTTTATTGGTTTTTGAAGTTATCATCTAACCAAATCAAGATATAGAAGAAGCATTGAGATCCAAATTCTAAGATAGATTTTGTTAAAGTGATTATCATGATTATTTGGCAGTGTCGATAAACCTAGGGTTTCTACCAGAGTTTGCACCCATTGGGGTTTGATATATATACTGGGAACATAGGTTATTTTGTAGTTGGAGAATCAGGGTATGATGCCTTTAATGAGCTAAATGTGTTGACAACAATGACTTTGCAGGACTATATGTGGAGTTGTCAGTTTACTTGCATATCGCTGATCTGAGTAGCTAGGGTTTGAGATAGCAGAATGATTTATATATCTAATTTTTCACACTGCTAGTGTTTGAGCATTGATGATAGGTTTTGCTGCTACGGTCTACATGTTGAGCAGGGTTTATGTCACTAAGATTGGACTGGCTACAGAATTTATACAATCTATGAACTTGAATTTGACATTTGTATTCAATGATGTATGATGCTACTATTTTGACAGGGACATATACATGTTGAGACAAGGTTTTGGTAGAATTATTTATGCAGGGTTTGCAAATAGATGAGTAGTAAAGCTAGGGTTTGATGCACAAATCGAGCAAAGACAAATTTGATTGACAAAGATTGTTTTGTAGTTTCTTTTATATTGATATCGAGCTCAGGTGGATCCATTCTGAAAATTGTGAATCGTGGTCCGCCCACTGATTAGGGTGCTGCAAGGCAAAAGAGTGGAGTCTCCTTCAGGTTGGAGCCTGAGAATACTTCAGGGCAACAGGGTGTTGCTAGGGTAGGTTGTAGCATGTACAGGGCGTTGGAGCTGGTAAACGGAGTGTTGGAGCATCCACTAGGTTGGAGCCTAAAAAGTAGGGCATTGGAGCATCCTTCCGGTTGTAGCTGGTAAACAAGGTGTAGGAGCATCCTACAGGTTGGAGCCTCCTTTAGTTGGAGTTGACAACTTGATGTAAATATTTTAAAGACGAATATTAAGAATTGTTTAGTGGTTTTTGTCCCGGATGGGTTTCAACCTAAAAATATTTGTGTCTATTGTCTTTATTATTGTGCATTGTTGAATGGTGTTGATGAATGCTTATGTTTATCTGATGCTAATAACATTTAATGCTCTGAAAATATTAATAAATTACTAATTGCTAAGAAATACTAATTCACCCCCCTCTTAATATTTCCAACATCCAAAAGTTAGGTTGGCCTAGCATAAGGACACACTACTTGGGTCACCCTAATTCATTATAAAAGGGCATTAGCCCTCATTTCATCATTCACTCACATCAAATATTCATCTATCTCACACTTCTGAAGAGGACTAAGGAAGAGGCCGAGTTTCCTGAGTAAGATGATTTTTCTGTTACAGCCGAATTTGTCTAGTATTTGACTAATGTTGACCATCATTTTACCTTACATGTGTGGCCACAACAATAGATTGTTTGATTGGGATTTTCTGGGTATGTTTCTGATCACTTTGAGTGCAGTTGACCGAATTCCTGAGGCAGTTGTAGGAGGCCGAATTTTGGCTTGTCTGAAAATTGTGAAACGTGGTCTGCCCACTGATTAGGGTGGTGCAAGGCAGAAGAGTGGAGTCTCCTTCAGGTTGGAGCTTGAGAACACTTCAGGGCAACGGGGTGTTGCTAGGGTAGGTTGTAGCTTGTACGGGGCGTTGGAGCGTCTGTCCAATAGGAGCTGGTAAACAGGTTGTTGTAGCATCCGCCAGGTTGGAGCCTGAAAAGAAGGGCGTTGGAGCATCCTTCCGATTGTAGCTGGTAAACAAGGCGTAGGAGGGTCCTATAGGTTGGAGCCTCCTTTAGTTGGAGTTGACAACTTGATGTAAATATTTTAAAGACAAATATTAAGAATTGTTCAGTGGTTTTTGTCCCGGAGGGGTTTCCACCTAAAAATCTTTGTGTCTACTGTCTTTATTATTGTGCATTGTTGAATGGTGTTGATGAATGCTTATGTTTATTTGATGCTAATAACATTTAATGCTTTGAAAAGATTAATAAGTTACTAATTGCTAAGGAATACTGGTTCATCCCCCTCTTAATATTTCCAACATCCAAAAGTTAGGTTGGCCTAGCATAAGGACACACTACTTGGGTCACCCTAATTCATTATAAAAGAGCGTTAGCCCTCATTTCATCATTCACTAACATCAAACATTCATTTATCTCACACTTTCGAAGAGGACTAAGGAAGAGGCCGAGTTTCTTGAGGAAGATGATTTTTCTATTACAACCGAATTTGTCTAGTATTTGACTAACGTTGACCATCATTTTACCTTACACGTGTGGCCACAACAATAGTATGTTTGATTGGGATTTTCTGGGTATGTTTCTGATCAATTTGAGCATAGTTGACCGAATTCCTGAGGCAGTTGTAGGAGGCCGAATTATGGCCTGTTTGACTAGAGTTGACTATCTGAGGCATAAGGCTGAATTTCTTTTTGTTTGACCAGGTTTGACTTGTGTGGATTCTGTAGTCAGTTTGGGAGAAATCAGATTGTACCTTTGCTGAATTGAATAATTTCTCCTAAGAGAAGATTGCTGGGTTTTTCCCTAGTTAGGGTTTTCCTAGGGAAAAAATTTGTGTCTCTTTGTGCTTGGTTGTCTCTTTATGATCCTATTGTCATTATTGCATTATTGTTGATATTTTCTATGTATAATCGGTTAATGATATATGTGATATAAGCAACTTGATTAAGAAATCATTAGAAAGTAATTATCAGATTTGAAGATCATATTTCTCCTTGAAAAATCAACACAAGATGGAGGCATTACAATGCATCTAAGCCTCTTGTAGTGGTTCATATTCATATTTGTGGACCTTTGATCATTCAGTCTCTTGGTGGGGCTAAATACCTGTTTTTTCTAATTACATTTCTTGTCTTACACATGATGTTTTGGAAAATTAAAGGATTTCAAACTATTAGTGGAGAATCAAGCTAAGACAAAGATCAAGTGTGTCATGATTGGTTGTGGAGAAGTTTCTACTAGTAGAACTAGTGTTGCAAACATCGCGATAACATCGCCACATCATGATTTTTGCAGGCAACGATTTTATTGAAAAAATTGCTGATTTTATATGTCCAAAAGAATTAGGACAAAATCGTAAAAGTCATAGTAAAATGAGAATAAAGTTGTAAAAATTGCAAGTCAATTTTCTTTTGCCTTAAGTCACTTTTTTTTTTTGTTTTGTTTTGTTTTTTTTTTTTCGTTAAATATTGCCGATGTTTGCCGATTTTTATCTATATTTTCCTGATTTTAAAGATTTTTTTTGGTTTCCGGACCCTTATCGATTTTATCCCAATGCCAATTTGAGCAAAATTGAGCAGAATTTTTCAAAGACTTTTCAAAGATCACAAGGTCCCTTCACACGACTCTTTCGTAGGATGGGGAAGTAGCCGTCCAAACAGATAAAACAACTTTGAACATGGTTTGATGTATGCTTCAATCGAAGAAATGGAGACAAATTTCTAGGGTGAAGAAAATTGTTTGTGCAACTCATATCATCAACACGTTTCTCACTTGTGTAGTTCCAAGTGTGACTGCATATGAGAAATGGTAAGGCCGCAACCCCTAAGTTTCACATTTTAAATCAAGTGGATGGCCCCCTATTCTCAAGGAAAAGCAAAGCAAATTGGAACACTAAAATCATTGTTGTATTTTATAGGTTACACTTAAAATTTCTAAGGCTTATTATGATCCCTCCACTCATCAAGTGATAGAATGAAGGGATGTGATATTGAGTGAGGTCCTTTCTTATGATGCACTGGGATATTTCTCACTACTTTCTACATATGTTTTGTAGATTGTTTTAGTGGATCTCTCTCCCCCACACTATTATGATGATTCTTCTCATAAAGTGTTTCCTTAAACACTCTTTCTGCAATAACAAGTAGAATGACATTAATGGTGAGTTATTATTAACTCACTTGAAGACTCTTCGTTTGTAATGATTGCACTTCCTATTGCACCTATAGTGCATCTGAAAAATGTTGAAGATATTACTCCATCTACTCTAGAAGGGCCAAGTCCTATGTCAAAATGTGTTTTGACTAGTGTTCCCTGGGGACACTTCCCCCATGGTGGGGTGTGCCCACCCTCATATCTCACATGCTTGAGACAGGGGGATGCCTGGGGAAACGTTTCCCCACATCCCCGTTTTGGGAAAACTTGGGATAGGAGGAAACATTTCCTCAATGTGGGGGACACGTTTCCCCAAAAAGGGTGCTTGTGGGCTTCCGCCCTCAGAAATGGCTATGCGTGTCCCCCTAATTTTGCTTGAAAACAATAATTTATGAGGGGGGAAGCCTAATATTCAATGCTAGGGACCTACTAATGCTATGTAATTAGTGGTAATGTTAAATACTTAAAGTGAAAGTCATCCTTCTACTTAAATTTTTAAGATTATCATTAATTGAGTCAGGATGTTTGAGAGTGGTTCTGATCTCATTGGATTTCATATGGAGAAAGTAGAATTTTAGATCCCACTCAAAATCCAACAGACTTTATAGTTTTCAAGATTCAGGATTGGGGGATTGCAACGTTTCCATTGGACTCTATCATATATGAGGGTTTGGAACTAGCATTTAATCAACAACACCATGCTCTCTATGTACCTCAATATTGGTTGCATTGATTATTGAACCCCTGTTTCATGACCCTAGTAAAATTGTACCTACCGCTCAAACAAAATCTCAACTAGACATGTTAAAGCTTTTTGTATCTTATTTTAATGCTTAGAGGGTGATCCAATATTATTTGTAGCATGAAATTTTTGGACTATATAGACCATCTAGTGTTAAAATTGTAGCCATGGTCGACATTTACATTAATAAAAATAAAAGGGAGAAAATAAAATTAAATTTGCAAATTTGAATTTATGTTTTCCCTCCCAAAATTCTATAAATCGGCCTCAAATTGTTTTAGGTCAGTGGGGCCCCTAAGAGGCACCCACTCGACCCCCTCTTTAAGTCTATAAATAGGAGACATCCTCTCCTCATTTGTACACACCGATCTATCTATCATTGAGCTCTAATCTAGTGAAGCTGGGAGTAGAAGGAGGAGGCCAAAATTTGAAGGAAGGAAGGCTTGGGACTTTGCTTGGGATCTCTCTTATTCTTGGGCATTGGTTTGGTTATTATCTTGATGATGTTTTTGATGTACTGATGTATCTTGAACTCTGTCTCTCTCTCTGTCATAAGGAAGAATTTCTAGGTTTTCCTCTTGTGGGTTTTGCCTTGGCCTCGAGCTTAATTTCTGTGTCTCCTGTGTCTTGGTTTTTTTTACTGCTTTTTCATGTTTTACTGGTTGATATTTTCTTCTGTATAACTGCTTAATGATTTTAGATGAATATTATGTGGAATTAATGCTAATTGTTCATTGGAAGTAATTATCATGTAGAAGAAAAAAATAATTCTAGCTGTGCCTTAGTAAAATAAACATCCAGAGCCTCTTTATTGATGTAGTTTTGGTTCAAATATGGATTACACTTGGTGGTATTTTGCTTATATGCATTGTTTCTATATATATGCGAAACTTTGCATATTTGTTTATAATGGTTTCGATTCATATGGATGCGCATGAATACTTGCATTTTTTTCTTCAAAATTTGAATATTTATGTGTTGTTTGGTCGACCAATTTTTTGGTCTTATTTTTTTTTTCCAGTTCCCAGTTTTGGGGTTGACCACTTTGATCACCAGTTCCATCACCAATCTAGTCTAGTTTTGATGACATTGGTTCATTGTCCATTGTTCATTTTTAGCTTTAACTTATGAGTCTTGACTCTAGATACCGATGACCTTAGACCAAGTCTGTGATTTGTCACTATCTATTATTTTTAAGTTTGAGTAATTTCAATTTACTATTCCAATCTTTAGACTTTAGTATCTACTATTTTGCTTGGTACTAATTGGATCCTATAATAATAAATTATGAATTTAATCAGTATGTACAATATTTTACTATTTCTATTTCGTTGAATCGTTTATGATGTCTAATCAATTATTTCATTATCTAATTTGAATCATGTTTATATATATATATATATATACCCTTGCGTCCCCCCACCCCCCTTGAATTTCCCTAAATTTTGGGGTGCTCCCACACATCCCAATTGTGCGTCTCCCTGTTCCTACGCTCCCTATCTTGGAAACTTGGTGGAACATTGGTGTTATCTATTGTTTTAACACTGCCAATTTCCTTCCTAAAGGTGAACTGTGTCCTCATCGACAGTTGTTTACCACATAAGCTCTTCTAACCAAGGTTGACATTGGTAGAGGCCCCTCTACTTATTATGAGGCCATAAGTCCTTTAAATGGGAAGCAAGTATGGCTATTGAGTGTGAGGTTCTAATCAAAATCCACACATGCCAACCCATTCCACATCCGAATTTTTATCAAAGCCTCATACTCAGTAGCCATATGTGCTTAAGCGTAAGGATATTGTTGATCAATAATTAATAGTTAAATAAATATTCAATCTGAATTATTCAATTTCTCTTTTCAATTTCTCTTAATTATGATAGCTGCTTGAGATTTTTCTTCTTTCTATTATTATCTTCAAACAATCACCAAAACAAGAAGATCAAAATACACAAGTACACAAGATATTGGCACCAAGCCAGGGCAAAAACCTCTCCAAAATCTGAGAGGAAAAACCCGTTGAACTCTTTCTTATAGAATTTTTATTGAGAAGTTACATGACCCAAACATTGACTCAGAAATGCCTTCAACATCAAATGACAATACCTCCAAACGTGTACCCAAACATATTGTGCGTTTCTGCAGTGAATGAGCATGAAAATATGCACCAACAATTCCGAATAGGCTCTTCCAGCCTTGTTCTACCCTCACACTTTATGTAGATCCTCCATACATTGTTAGATCGATGATTAGGGCTTGATTATAGGGCTTCGAAAGGCAACAACATTGACTGTTCAAAAATAGCGAGAGCAGAACCCTTTGATTTCAGAACGAATTCATATGTGAGAATAGTGTTTGGGCTCTTCTAGCCCTATGATACTTTTGCTCTTTTCAACAACAATCTTCTCCATGCATTTGTGGCTAGAACAACCTTTCAAACCAACCATAGAGTTATGAAATGTAAAGCCCTAATCCGGGTTTGAATGCCATGAGGAAGAGCAGACTCGTTGATATCTTCACATGAGGGAACATACCTCCTCACTTGCTGCGATTACTCTTCCTTCCTTCGGCCTTATCACTGCTGCCCCTCTTCGTGAGTGAGTGTGAATGAATAGCCTTTTTGGAGGAGCCAAACATAGCCTATATATAGGCTTACCCTCTCATCCATTGAGTTGACGTGAGCCTAGATTAGGCCGACATGTCCCTTTAATTAATTAATTAATAGGCCGACGTGAATTTGGAAGGCTTCCATAATTTTCTTTGAGCGGTTTCCTTGCAATGAATCTGTGGGTAGACGTTGGAGTGTTTCATTGATGATCTAGAAGGACTTACATTCATTACATTTACATGAACAATAATACATGATTGTCTCCATTTACATGACTTGTCTAGGGCTCTCAATTAGAGCAAAATAATTCTTTGATACAAAAATACATAGTTACAAAATTTGACATAATGAAGACCAAACCTAGTTACACTATTTTCAACAGTAGATGCCTCCCGATGAGTAAGTTTCTTTCGCCACTCGCTATTACCGCCATCCAATTCATCGCTATTGCACAACGCTGTTATAGCTATGTGATTTGGCCCGTACACAATGCGGGTTCTCTGCACAAGGTGCCACTAAGATGAAAATCATGGCAATAGAGAGAGGAAACACCATAGTGTGCAACAATTTTTTTCCTGTGTGTTGTCCTTGCAAATTTGTGCAAGCATTTGTACATGAGATCTCCAAAACCCAGAAATCATTCTCGGAAATTCCGCCTAGAAGTGTCTCAATTAGATTATTAATTGTTTTTTAGATTTTTTTAAGTCTAAACTTAGGGAATATGGTTAATTAATCAAATTAATTGAAATAAGGTGAGAATCATCTAGAAACTCACACAGATGGATCAAAAAATGATCTTAGCCATCGATTATGTTTTAATTTTGGCCGTTGGTGCTCCAACAATGGATTATAAGAGGAGGTCGATGTGGTGATGGAGAGTAGACTAGTGCAGATACTCAGTTGCCCAGGCAGTTCGATTTTCTCAGTAGTAGTATCTCAATAGAGAAGATAGAGCCAGAGGGTGAGTAGCAGGTGGAAGAGGAGGATAGCAGCATTTTGGGAGGAAGGTTTCCAGTCTCCGGAAGAGGCAAACAAAGAAAGGTCGAAATTCTCATAGGGTCAGCATAAGCTCTGCGTAGAGGGTGATGCAGGAGGCTCAACACAGAGGCTAGGGAGGTAATTTCGGAGGCAAAAATTAGCTATAGGGTGAGAGAAAATTGTCATAGTAATTTTGCTAGTATTTTCCTTAGATTAGATTGCCAGTTGGGCATTTAAATTATTGTACTCAGAATTGCTGTTGAAGAATAATGATAAAACCCTCATCTGCTGCATTTGTTTTCTCGCATTGGGTTTTTCTGGGGATAATTGTCCAAAAATAATCGTGTTAAAATTCTTGTGTCTGCTAGAATTTCTCAGTTTTCAGTATTTTATTTTCCGCAACATTTTTATGGTGGAAATTGTAGTTGTGATTTTATTCGTTGTTTGCCATAGCAAATAAATTGCATAGTTAAATTTTCAGTTAGAAGAATAATTTCCAGTTACTGCAATAGATAAAAATTTCACACTTATCACTATCATCGTGTTAAAATTGGCAACTAGGGCCAAATTCCACCTTGGGACAATTCATTTGATGTAGATGATGATTGCATTAAATTCCTCTTTTCGAGAGGACCAAAATTGATATAAAGATCATCTAATTTGAACAAACAGAAGTGTGTTTTTGATTTTATGGCCACACATGTGCAAATTGTTCAGGTTGGCCACATTATCATGTAGGCTCATGAAGCCCAATGGACATGACTCTTCACCCTCAATGACTTGTATAAATACAAGTGCCCTCTCACCTCATTTGGCATCATCATCACACATTTCTTCTCTCGCCTCGAGTCATTGGGTCATACAACTATTGGGCAGATCTTCTCTCTCTTACACGTGTGGCAGAAGGATGAATTTTTTGGGAAAATTGCAGGGCCGAATTTCAGGACTGTTGCAGGTGTTTGACCAGCATTGACCGAGCACTTTAATTGATCCTTTGACTGTGATTTTTGTGGGAAAATTTCGTTTTTTGCAGGCCGTATAGTTTGGCACAGGAATCGAGAATTTCTGGGCACTTTGACCCCAGTGCTGACTGCAGGGTTGACTGTAGACTTAACTGCAGAGTTGACCAAGTTTGACCACATTTTTCAGGACTGTTTTGGGCTGAATTTGACCACCTTATTAATTTGAATTTGATTGAGCTTCAAGAGGATTGTTTGACTGTTGCCTTGACCATCTTTTAATTTCTGGTTAGGGTTGAGTTTGACTACAGTTGACTGCAGATTTGACAGGGCTGTTTTGACTTTGATTTGGCAAGTCAATTTTGGCTTTTGTACTCTCTCTCTTTGCTGAACATTTGATATAATCATAATAAGAATTGATCAAAGGGTTTTCCCCACATTGAGGTTTTCCCCTTACCTCCACCAAATCTGATGTCCTCTCTTGGCTTGTCTTCTGCATTTTATTTTATGTTCTATCTACAATCACTGTCAATGTGATTAATGTGATTGCTATTGGAAAACTAAATTGAAATTGTCAATTCGCTGCTAAAGGAACATTGAAGTAATTGTGCTAAGCATAGAACATACCATTGTTAACTAAAATTAACACATTGCAACTTGCTTAGCAATTAGGTAAGGTGTAGATCAAAAAGGCTGTTTGTAGAGACGTGACTCGTACCATTTGGTTGCTAGCTAGTCATATTGCTGTTTCATTAAATCTCATGTAGGGGGATAATATTATAACTTAATATCTATTTACAACATATGATGAACCACTCGATTTGGCAGACTTATATAAATGAGTAAGACATTTTAGTATTGAAGTGGGATTTTAAACAAGTCAAAAGGTGACTTTAGAAAAAGGTCTTATCAAAAGTAATTAAAAATTGAAAAAAGAAAAAGAAATTGGAGTGTCTATATATATATATATATTGTTATTATTATTATGACAACTTAAAAGAATTATTTAAAAATAAAATAAAATTAAAAAAAATAAAAATAAAAAGGTTGGAAGGTATTTTAACCTTCTAGCTAAAAAAAAGAGAAACAAAAAAATAATGTACATAAGATAACAAATAACCCCTGAAATATCAAGTCTAAGTTAAAAGATATTGTGAATTATTAATGAAAGTGAAATGGAGATCGGTAATGGAAGATTTCCTACAACTTGTAGTAAAAGTGTTAGTGCAGTATTTCAAATGAAAGCATCACTTGTAGGAAAGGATATTATAATCTCTATCGATCCTACTCAAGATAATAATTATGTTAGTACTGAATGTACTAACCAATTAGTGAATCCTGATTTAAATATAATTGAAAGTTGAAACGATGGATTAGATGAATAAAAGACAATATGACATAAGCAATTGGCAACTAAGTATTGGAGACTACTTTGTCTCACAATTCACTGTTAAAACCTTATTTTGTGATGATAGTGATATGCATTTGGGTTTGCCCTGGATGGAATCACTAGGGTCCTTCCTAAATACAAAAAATATTTTTTTGACATTTCCCTACAAAAGGAAAAAAATAATGCTACAGGATGTTACATTGAAGCCATATTTAGTAACGCCAGAAGACGTAAAAATATCTCAAAAGTAAATCTTCTAGAAAACTAGAAGGCAATGCAAGATATGTAGAAGGAAGTTGAAAAGATTAACGCAAACAAAAATGAAGAAGTTACTCATCTCAAGGACCACAACGAGAAATTACTGATGCAAATTAAGAAGCTGAAGAAGGACATGAAGTTGTTGGAAAACGAAGTACAACAGTTTATCAAGAAGGGAATATTGAAATCTTTAGATGTTCAAGCCGAAGAAAAAGGTACAAATATCGATCCTGTCAATATCAGAACTCAAGAAGATGATAAACCAATTGAGGTAAAAACATATTCAGATGTTGCAATTTAAATGATGGAAATTTCAAGTGAAAATCCAACGTATAACCAAGTGACTTCAGTGCATGAAGGAAATAAGATACTTCAAGTAAATCAAGAAATTGCCACAAATAGGATAAGGGGAAATCAAATCACAAGAACTCCTTATTGACACCCAAATCATACAAGCAGACATCTCACCCAGTCTGCAAATCCATATCACTTAGACCAGAAAGTTAGAAACAAGTGACTTATATTCCAATGAATATCGATGTTACCATAATCCAGTCTTGTGATAACAGTTCATCTCAAGTTTCCAGTATCCGCAAGATTCCGTAGAATATTGATTTAGGATGGTTAGATCCCTTCTTAGTCTAAAAAAATTGTTTATCACTCGGACGATCCTATCACCTTGTATCGTCGAAGATGACAATTCAAAGAATTCTGGAAGATGCAAATAGTTTACGAAACAAAGAAACAGATGACTCGCCTTATCAACAATAAGCTTTGAGGACAAAGCTTTTCTGAAGAGGAAGGCGATGTTATGAATATACATAATTAATAATTAATAGTTAATAATGATTAGTATATTGAAGAGGCATGTCTCAAAAGACATGATTGTTTACGATGGGGTATCCACCTAGGTATATATATGGGACCCTCAGTTGTAACCAAATCATATTCTCATTCATACATTTTATATACATACTTGTATCCTCAATTGACGTCTTTGTATTCCAAGTGTTCTGAAGATTATTGCGAAGTATGAACTTTGTTCGTTACATAGAGATATTGACATGCATAAGGTCAAGCTTGTTTCAAGTCAAAGAAAGAAGGTATTGACTACAATGAAACTTTTTCTCTAGTTGCTAGGTGTTATATAATAAAACTAAATATGTGTAATTAGGGTTTAATTAGGAAGAAGAGCAGGATCAAAAGATAATGCCCCTTCACAAAAAGGCACCCAAGGCTATATTTAAGCCAGGGGCCCTCTCTGTAAACATCATCATTCATGTTTTTAATAACATATATATATATATTATTTGTTAATTTGCAGATTAAAAATTGTCTTTTACTCCATTTTGTGTCAGAGCCAGCTAGTGCTGCGCCCTGTTCGTTGAGCACGATGTCTCCAGTGTCTTCCAACCGCGTTTCCGTTTCGCCAAAGTCAACCGGTCCACGCTCTATTTCATCCGCCATCTCCACTGTGTTCCTACATCATTTCTGTGTGTTCCGATCTCACTCTTCCACTCCATTGCTGCACATCGCTGTTTTCCCCTGTGGCCCTAGCTTCCATTGTATAGTTCGCCATCACCCTTAACACCACAACGCTGCCTTTGGCACGCTCCCGCTCTGCTTATTGGACCCTGTTTCGTCGATTTCTTGGGCTTTCCTCCCCTTCGCCCATCGTCGTGCCACTGTCTGTCACAGTGTTGCCCTGTCGCGTCGTATTATCTCGATACCGCGTCGCTAATAGTTGTTGACTATCCCAGACCGCCCACCTTTGAGCACTCCTCGGTCTTGATACCGCTCCACCAATCGCCGTTGACTATCTGTGACCACCCACCTTCGAATCATGAATCTCTCTTGTTGTTTTTTTTTGGTTCATATTAATTAAATTATAAACTATATATTATATAAACCATATAAAATTATTTAATTATATAGTTTATAAAATTAATCAATTGCTTCTTATTTATAATTAATTAATAGATATATAAATAGTTAATTATATAGATTAATTATTTATATAATAATATTAATTTATTATTAGAATTTTTTTAGGATCAAGTTAAGAAAGCGAGTCAAGCTGGATCGATTTACACCACCACAGACTCAATCAATGTCATCAATGTCAATGAGTGACTTTAGTAAAAAATTGACAGAATTGAGAATAAGGTCATCGGAAATGTCGAGGACATTAAGGTTGATCAAAATCATAATCATAAGAGTGGCCTGGAATTTTGCACGATGTTCTAGCCATACTGAAACTCATGCCATGCAGGTGGGGCAGGACTTGAGTGAGAATGGAACCCTGGTAGATGGCATAATGCTTTGTTGGCCTTACTAGTGATCCAATGCCCTGTTGATAGAAACATATAAACTTCAACATTGCAGCAATGCCCCTAACTAGACAAGGATAATCTCAAACTTTGGCAGCAGCCTGTGCTCCTACTCTTTTCATATCATTAGTGTTCCTCTTTCATCCTTGTATACTGTAGTGCATTGGATGGCCTTAATTCTCATGCTCTTGTAGATTCATGCAGTTTCTTTGAGATGCACGGTGGTCTTCTTTTGTCTTGGAGCAGCAGTGCTTCACTTTGGTATTGGAGCACTGGTGCTCCTTTTTGGTTTGGGTTGCACTGTAGACAGTGTACTAGGGACACTAATTCTCATGCTCTTTCAGGATTGTTGCTGAAGTGATCAAACCGTTTTCTAGCTTGATCATAATCCATGACATAGAGCAATTCTATGGACTTTTAGTCATGTACTCTAAAGGCAGGTGCCCCTGAAATGATGATCCTTGCATCATGCCAGTATTTAAGTTAAATCCAGATCACCTTTCTAAGGGTGGAGCTTTCTGTGCTTTTCCTTAAAGCTGCCTCATCAGTATGTTCTTCTGAAGCAGTATCTAAATAGCTACAATGGAAATGTTTTTAGCATTGTTCAAGATATTCAATATATATGAATGTGAAAACTTGTTCATTATTTGCGAATGTTACAATCTTATTTCAACAGGTGGAAGCTGAAAATCATTGTACGAGTCAAATGCGACTACTGATTGATCAAATAAGCATTCAACAAGGGAAAATAGTTGCCGTTGAAGGTATGGCCTGATATATAACTTTGCTTCAGGAAAGGAGCTTTTATTTACTAAAAACTGAGTTGCATGATGATTCACTTGGGGTCATAATGTTTGTGAGATTTAGAAAATGTTAAGCTGCAACTGGCATCTTGAAAATACTTAATCTGAAGTTTCAAAGCTCATTTATCCTTAATACTGAGTTAATATATATTATTTTAAGTAAATTAATTGAAGTGTTGACTTTATGTTAGAAAGCCTAAGCGTATGCATTACGTCATCTTGCTGAATCTTATTGAAAGCTTAAGTATGCATTGAATACCTCAGGATACATTCTGAAGAGGCTTTTGTCCGGTCAGGTAAGCCGATTATCTGATCTGCTCATTTGTAAAGTAGACAATGGATGAAGATCTGCGCACAATAAAAATTGTAAATGGTTAAGTGCATGTTTTATGCTATTTTCACTGAGATTTTCTCTAAAACTGAATTTAGTCGTTGAAGTCATGGTTACATATATTAGTGTAGTAAAGGGGATGATGACTTTATATGGCCAAATAAATTGGAAACGACTTTTGGAGACAAAACCTTAAGAATCAGTTGCCAGTCAATATTTACAGGAACTAACCAAAGTTGAAAGATGTATTACTGATTTATCTTTCAAATATATATCAATGATAAATACCAGGTACCATACTATCTTTCGGTGCTTTCTACTCACCATGAATCATCAAAGAATGTCTTTACTTTTAACAGTAGGCAATGTCAAGGTGAAGTTTGGACCATAGTTGCCAATTTTCAACATCAATCTGCTCTTGTAATCTCTTGTTGGAGTCTCAACGACCATGATTACATCTCAACTGATGGCTAAGATCAATTTGACTTCATCAATAGAAGCCTCTAGAGCAAAATCGAACTTCCTTAATTAATTCCCATTAATTAACCACTTTTCCTAAGTTAGATTTAGGAAATATTTTAATTATGCCTAATTAAATTATTTAAGGTGTCTCCAAGTCTTTTCTCGTAAAACCTTTTATGGTTTTGGAAATCTCGTGTTCCTTAAACTCTTAGACACAATTTGAGACTAGAACACTTGTTTGTTACTACCATATCCAAAAACTATCACTCCCTCTTAGCGAGGAAGGTGTTCTCCATTATGCCCATCTGTTCTTTGAAGTAGATGAACTTAGCCCTCCCTAGGGCCTTCATGAGTGTATCAACCACCTACTGGTTTGTGGGAACTTCCTGTAGCTGCACTGATTCATGATGAAGGTGTTTAACATCTGTGATACCTCCACATTTTCAAGCTAATTTGACTCCCTATCACTGGAAATCACTGTGAAGAAACTACACCGACGGTCACTGCCCACCATGCTATTGCGCATACTCTGATCTCACACTGTTGATGACTTTATGCTGATGTCATCACTGCACCAGTGTGTACTGATCTCTCAAAACTAGAAGATCTAAGCTTACATAGGGTTGCTCCCTCTAAAGCTCATGATCAACTGAGTAAGCAGTGTGACTGTGATTCTTGTTGAAGGTGTGATGCTTTTAAACATATTACAGTGACTTGATTTGACAACAACACTTGAAACAAATGTGACAGTGCTTGCTTGTGACATTGATGTTACGATAGTGATGATTGTGACATGATAACAGTCTATAATACGTTGACAGTGAAAAATGTTGGCAAACCTTGTAACTAGTATTTGGTAGAGCCATTGTTGAGCAGAGAAACAGGTAAGAGAATCTGATTTGATGTGGCTATATGGCTGTATTGGTGATTGACTTGATAATGGTAATTTGACTTGATACTTGACTACAGTGACTCTATTGATAGAATAGAAGTCATCTTGCTAGACCTTTATGATATTATGAATCTATGACATGACAGCACACTTGATGTTTTGACCTTGATCTGCATGAGAGTACACTTGGCATATGACAGTGTCTTTTGATATTTGATAGTGTTCCTTGTATATGATAGTTTCCTGATGATATTACAAGTACTTCATTGACATAGCACATTACGTATATGATAATGGATGGTTATTGAACAAGTATAATTGGCAACTGGTAACTTTGATGATGATACCAGTGGTTTGATTCGGCATTGTGTTTGAACAGAGACAGGTTTGGGTATGGTGGAAAATACTGTTTGAGGTACGATTGTGCAGACATCAGATTGAGCAGGTTTGAGCAGTGAGGCTGCCAGGATTTGACAATGATATACATATTAAGCAGAGCAACAAAACTTTCATTACAGTTTCTTTATATTGATTTTGAGTGCAGGGAGATCCAATCTGAAAATTGTGAAATGTGATCCGCTTGTTGATTAGAGTGGCAGGGTGGTGCAAGGCAGGTGGTTGGAGTTGTTGTTGCTGCCTTGCACACACAACTAAGTTAGTGGGAAAAGCCCTTAACCCCACAAGATGTGGTTGGTGGCAAAATAAAGAGATGGGGCTGTCACCTATTCCCAACTCTCTCCGTTTAAGTTCTTTCCTAGGCAAGCTAAGGGGGGTGGTCCCTAATGAGAAGCTAAGTGAAAAATGATGTGAGGTTTCTAGGAGATGTTAAGGTCAAATGGATTACTTGAAGATTATGAGCAAAGTTCAAAAATATGATAAACAATTTGAAATGAAATATTTTTGTCAATAACCATCAACACATAAATCAAAGATGAGCATATAAAACACCAGTGCTTTCAATATTGCTTCAAAATAAATAACATTTTCTCAAAGATGAAATATCTCAAAATGAAATATCAAATTAGCTTGCAAGATATTAAGTTGCTCTTAAAGAAAATGCTTTCAAAATATAACCATTCATGATTCCAAAGCATGTCAAGAAGCAATGTAAAATAACTTGCAATATGAAATAAACTTAAAGCTTTAGTTGCAAAATTAAAGATATGGTACTTGCCCAAAGGAAATACTTTCAAACAATAGATTCAATGGGTGCTCATCATAACAAGTACATGATAAATTTCAAGTAAAATGCTTTGAAAGTAATGTGAATTAAGATGAAATGCGTTGGACATTGGATAAACCAACGCTCCCCGTGTGTTTTGCGATATGGACTAACTGCCTCTCATGGATCCTTATCTCTGGCGATGCATCGTTGAATAATACTTGCGGGTTTTGGTCTAATGGAAATCGTGATTCCCAACAAGTGGTATCAGCGTAGGTCACAAGTTCGATACACACCCGACTTGCGTTGGGGGGGGGAGATTGTTGGACATTTGTTAAAATTGACAACTAGGGCCAAAATCCATGTGGGTCATCTTATTTATGGCAGCTGATATTTTTCCTTGATTCCTCTCGTTGAGAGTTGTGGGATTGATCTAACGATCATCCGATTCCGACGTGTATTTATAGAGATGAATTTATTTGTATATACTTGACAATTTGTCAAGATCGGCCAGCGAGATAAAGTGTGTGGCACACCCTCAACTTTATCTCAACGATGCATATAAAGCAAAGAGACATTGTGCCTCATTTCATCATCATCTCAATGCTCATCTTCTCTCTCCTCATCTCATTGGGCCAGGGAAGGAGCAACTTCTCTCACACGTGCAAGAGGAAGGACGCATTTTCTGTTTAGGGCATTGTTGACTTTCAGGGCATTGTTGACTTTTTGGGAGTGTTGACTTTTCTAGGGTTGCGTTGACCAAGTGTTGGGCTGCTAAATGAAGCGTTGACTAAGGGCTGACTTGCGCATGCTGTTTGGGTGCTGCATTGATTAGCGTTGACCAACGTTGACTAACATTGATTGGTTAGGGCTGACTGCAAACTGCTGATATTTGACTGCTGTTTTGACTGTTGACCAAGGGCTGTTTTGGGCTGCCGAAGTTTGATGTTGAAGACTGAGTTCTTCAAGGTTGATTAGAGGTCAATCCGGGGTTGTTTGACTAGATTTGACTTTGCTGATTTAGGGTTTGCTGCCGCTGTCATAAAATTATAGATTTATGAATTTGTACTATTTCTCTTTGCTGAACTATTGAAGATTAAAGAAGAATTGATCAAAGGGTTTCCCCGCATTGGGGTTTGTCCCTGGCTAGCCGCCACATCTTGTGTCTCTTGTCTTGGCTTGTTTTCTGTCGATCTATTAATGTTCTATCAACATTTTACTTTATGTTTATGTGATTGCTAAATAGTGGCTAATAAGAAGAAATCGAAGTAAACTGCACTAAGCATAGAACATACCATAAATTAACATGGTATCAGAGCTGAGGTGAAGACAAAGCCCAAGCAAGAGCAAGAGCAAAAGCAATCTCAAAGATTTCATGGGGTCCTCATCACACTTCCCCGCTGAAGACAAGCTCTGTGAGAAGTCTGACTATCACGGATGGAAGATGTATCTCGATCTGACATTAGAAGAGAAGGAAGTGTTGGACCATGTGAGAGGCAGATTCGTTGAGCTTCCATCAAATGCATCTGATGTTGCAAGGAACAAGTGGACCAGAGGAGAAGTCAAAGCAAAGAAGATCATCCGGGACACTATCGACAAACGCCTGGTGGCCTATGTTTCCGAGCTGACCACCTCCAAGGAAATCTATGATAGACTGGTAAGCTTATTTAAAGTTAATGATGCAAATCAAGTTTTGTTCCTTAGAAATAAGCTGAAGGAAATTAAGAAGGGCAAAGATGAGAGTATGCAAGCATACTTCTTAATGATCACCGAGATCAAGAATCATTTCCAATCGATTGGGGAAGTCGTTCCTGACAGGTAACTGACCATCACAACTCTCGGAGGGCTTCCATCTGAATGGTATATATTCAGAACCACTCTTCTCAACAATAATGTAATCCCAGGATTTGAGGAACTGATGGCGAGATGCATTCAAGAAGAAACAAGGATGGAAGAGCAGGAAATGCCTGCACTTAGAGGCAATCTCGCTGCATTCTCCTCTCATGCTAAAAGGAGAAATAATTCTGGGGCAAGATCTAAGGGAAAGGCCAGACCGAAAGGTGGAAGGAAAGGTAGATGTTACATTTGCAACAAAATTGGCCACTATGCGAGGGAGTGCCCTGATAGAAAGGACACATCTCATGACGATGATCAAAATCACTCCTGAGGCAATTCCAACAACAATCAAAGGAAGGGCAGGTTCAATGGCAAAGGAAAAAGGAATGACGGAAATCAGGGAAATGGTCAACCCTCCAAGAAGGCAAGAAACTCCAGGTATGAATCTAACGTTGTTAACAATAAGAAAGATGAATATTATCTACCAACGACCCTCTCTAATACTGCTCCCTCGGACTCGCTGGGAAATTGGCTTATTGATAGTGGTGCCTCAAGGCACTTTACTCGTTACAAAGAAGATCTCTCTAATTTGATAGAGAAGGAGACCAACCTGGAAATTGTTCTTGGGGACAACTCCAAATATCCCGTAAAAGGCGTAGGGAATGTCTCTCTACAATTGAATCAGGGTAATACAATTCATTTGCAAGAAGTCCTATATGTACCTGATCTCAAAAAGAACCTGGTGTCCCTTTCGGCAATGGAAGGCAAAGGCTACAAGGTGGCCTTCATCGATGGCAAGGTACGTGTATGGAAAAGAATTTCAAAGATTCTTTGACTCTTGGGTTTAGGGTTGACTCTTTATATCATGTCGAAGGAAGTCCGTTGGGTGTCATGACTTGTGACACATATCTTCAGTCTGAACTATTGCACCAGAGGTTTGCCCACCTTCATTATAAAGCTCTACCAGATCTGAGATAAATGGTGACTGGGATGCCCAAGTTCAAATTAGAGCAAGAAGGTGTATGTACTGGATGTGCCGAAGGAAAGCTCAAAAGGGGACCATTCCCCTCAAGCCATAGCAAGACCTCCGATATATTGCAGTTCGTTCACTCCGACATATCTGGTATGATGCCTGTGAATTCCTTGGGAGGATATTTATATTACCTCACTTTCACTGATGATTATTCTCGCAAGACTTGGATATACTTCTTGAAAAAGAAGGATGAAGTGTTCTCCTGGTTTTGTCACTTCAAAGCCTTGATCGAGAATCAAACCGAAAAGAAGATCAAAATCTTAAGGAATAATAATGGGATTGAATATGAATCCAATGAGTTCCATGACTTTTGCAAAGAGGCTGGCATTAAGAGGGAGACTACAAGACCATATACTCCTGAGCAGAATGATGTGGCGGAAAGGAAGAATCGTATGATTGTGGAAGTTGTCCGTGCTATGCTCCATGATCAAAGGATTCCGAAGTTTCTATGGGCTGAAGCTGCGAATATCGTCGTATATGTGCAAAACTGATGCCCTCATCAAGCATTGGGTTCGAAGACTCCCGAAGAAATGTTCACTGGTAAGAAACCTGACGTATCTCATTTTAGAATTTTTGGAAGTCTTGTATATTTTCATGTGTCGAAAGAGAAAAGGAATAAATTGGGTGCATACGGAAAGAAAGGAATCTTCGTGGGCTATAGCGAAAATACTAAGGGCTATAGAATCTATGTGGCTGGTCAAAGGGATGTCGAGATTAGCCATGATGTCATGTTTGATGGAGATATGGCTCTTAGAAAAGTTGACAATCTTCCTATACTGAGGAAATCTGGAGAAGTTGTCACCAGGAAACCAGAGGAAAAGGAAGATGACATGATGCCTGATGTAGAAGAACCTATGGATCCTATTGATCCCTCTCCGCAAGAACCTTCCTCTTCTAGGAAGAGGCGTTTATGGCTCACTTGATGATGCCGAAGGACACATTGCACCCAAAGGGACTTTCCGTGAAAGTAAGAAGCCGGCCAGGTATCAGAGATACTTGACCATCATGAGCACGATCATTCAAAATGAGCCTTCATTGTTTACAGAAGCTGTCAAGCATCAAGTATGGAAGGATGCTATGATTGAGGAATATGAGTCCATCATGAAGAACAATGTCTGGGATGTGGTCCCCAGACCCTAGGACAAAGTAGTTGTCACTTCGAAATGGCTTTACAAGATAAAGCATGGAGCTGATGGAAGTGCTGAAAAGTACAAGGCTCGTTTTGTCGCTTGTGGCTTCTCTCAAAAGGAAGGTATAGACTATGACGAGATATTTGCACCTGTTGCCCGATATACCACCATTCGCTCGATCATAGCCCTTGCTGCTTCGCAAGGATGGAACCTACATCAGATGGATGTCAAGACCGCATTCTTGCATGGTTCGATCAAAGAGGAAGTCTATGTGGAACAACCCGAAGGATTTGAGATTCATGATCGAGAATCTCATGTGTGCAGGTTGAAGAAAGTCCTCTATGGTCTGAAGCAAGTACCCCAAGCATGGTATGAGAGGATCGATAGCTACTTGATGAAGCTGAGATTCACTAGGAGTGAAGCAGATCCTAGCCTTTACTTCAAGGTTGAAGATGACAAACCTCTCATATTGGTGCTTTACGTTGACGACCTCTTTCTGACAGGTGCAGACCCTCTCATTCACAAATGTAAGAGGGAGTTGGCTTCTGAGTTTGAGATGAAGGACCTGTGACTGATGCACTATTTCCTAGGACGAGAAGCCAGGGGATATTTTCCTTTCTCAAGGAAAATATGTGGTGAAGATATTGGAGAGATTCGGTATGGCGCACTGTAAGCCCGTGACTACCTCGATGGAGCTTGACTTCAAAAAGTTAAGCGGTAGTGCTGCCGGACCTGTTCTACAAAATGCTACCAAGTATTGTCAACTCATCGGAGCATTGATGCTCTTGGTGAACTCCCGCCCGGATATATGTTTTACAGTCAACACATTGAGTCAACATATGGTTGAGCCTCACCACACACATTGGATTGGTGCCAAGAATATGTTGAGATACCTTCGTGGCACAATCACTCATGGGTTGAGATACACTGCCGGAGATGTGAGACTGCATGGATATACCGATCTTGATTGGGCAGGCAGTGTGGTGGACCAAAAGAGCACTTCCGGGTGCTGTTTGTCTTTGGGATCTACCTTGATATTCTGGATGAGCAGGAAACAAAAGTTGGTAGCTTTGAGCACTGCTGAGGTAGAGTACATTGCTGTGAGTATGGCCTCTTGTGAGGCGGTCTAGTTGCAGAAGCTCTTTAGTGAGCTGCTTGGATTTACATTGGATACTACCGTGATCCTGTGTGACAACCAGAGCGGGATTCGTTTATCAGAGAATCCCGTATTTCATGATCGCTCCAAGCATATCAATATCAGGTACCACTATATCCAGGATATGGTGTAGAGGGGAGCAATAAGGCTCCAACATATCGGTACAGATGAGCAGGTAGTTGACATTCTGACAAAGTCCTTGGGAAAGGTCAAATTCTTGACTTTCCGAGAACGACTTGGTGTCATTGAGAGACCCTTTTATCAGGGTCATGTATGATGCATACATTGAGCTCTGGGAGCTTCGGGGGGGCTGGGGGTACTTCTTGGAGCGACATGCGACCATAGGGCGACTCACCCTCCCCTAGTGGTGCGCTATGTACAAGGTGAAAGGTTCAACCTTCCCCTGTGATACCCCATGGCGACTTAGGGACAGGATGATTAGTTAACCTGTCGAGGCATCCTACCCATGCAGTCTGGGACTCATGTGAAGTACCTCTCCTCTGAACAATGAGCGGGGGAATGGGGTTAGGGACCGTAGTAGTACTATCGATGGACGCATTGTTGTATCTACCATACTCCCTATGCTAGGATGACCTCGATTGATCTGGGATCGATGAAACTGATCTGGGATCAGTGAGAGTGGCATGACACACTCTCTGGGATTGACTTCGGGTCAGTAGAGGGTGTTATGATACATCCTCGATCATTTCTTCTTCTTCATAGTTCAACAGAGTAGTGCAGGGCAGTGCATTTGATGACAGAGATAGTACCAACGATCAGACAGATTAGCAGATGGAGTTCTCCCTAGTTGAGAGGGAGTGTTAAAATTGGCAACTAGGGCCAAACTCCATGTAGGTCATCTTATTTATGGCAGCTGATATTTTTCCTTGATTCCTCTCGTCGAGAGATGTAGGATTGATTTAATGATCATCTAATTCCAACATGTATTTATGGAGATATGAATTTATTTGTATATACTTGACAATTTGTCAAGGTCGGCCAGCAAGATAAAGTGTGTGGCACACCCCCAGCTTTACCTCAACGTTGCATATAAAGCAAGGAGACATTGTGCCTCATTTCATCATCATCTCAACACTCATCTTCTCTCTCCTCTTCTCGTTGGGCTAACGAAGGAGTAGCTTCTGTCACACGTGCAAGAGGAAGGACACATTTTCTGTTTAGGGCAATGTTGACAATTTTAGGGCAGCATTGACTGATTTTAGGCCAATGTTGACTTTTTGGGCAGCGTTGACTTTTCTAGCGTTGCGTTGACCAAGTGCGGGGTTGCTAAATGAAGTGTTGACCAAGGGCTGACCTGCGCATGTTGTTTGGGTGTTGCGTTGACCAAAGTGTTGACTAGCATTGACTGGTTAGGGCTGACCGCAGACTGCTGATCTTTGACTGCTGTTTTGACCGTTGACCAAGGGCTGTTTTGGGCTATCGAAGTTTGCTGTTGAAGACCAAGTTCTTCAAGGTTGACTAGAGGTCAATCCAGGGCTGTTTGACTAGATTTGACTTTGCTGATTTAGGGTTTGCTGCTGCTGTCATAAAATTACAGATTTCTGAATTTGTACTATTTCTCTCTGCTAAACTATTGAAGCTTAAAAAAGAATTGATCAAAGGGTTTCCCTGCATTGGGGTTTGTCCCTGGGTAGCCGCCACATCTTGTGTCTCTTGTCTTGGCTTGTTTTCTGTCGATCTATTAATGTTCTATCAACATTTTACTTTATGTTTATGTGATTGCTAAACAGTGGCTAATAAGAAGAAATCGAAGTAAACTGCACTAAGCATAGTACATACCATAAATTAACAACATTAGATAATCCAACGCTCCCTGTGTGTTTCGTGACATGGACTAACCGTCTCTCATGGATCCTTATCTCTGGTGATGTGATCGGTGACTAATACCTGCGGGTTTTGGTCTAACGACAATTGTAATTCCCAACAAAATGTACTTAACTAAGATTAGATGCAATTATCTTGGTTAATTTTAAGCTAAATGCCTACTCTAAGTGAACGATATTCCTTTTGAACTCTTTCCAAAGGGTAAAAATTGTGGTGACTGTAAGAAAGAGGGGCTAAGTACACGAATGTGTTGTTAATGATACCCTTCACCTCAGTCTTACGAGCTAGTGTTTGCCTTCATTTCGACAAGGGGACAAGCCACCTTCATAACTGCAAGGTCACACACCTTTGCCTTACTTCGTATCAGTTGGAAGAATTCTCCAAGATTTTTTTTCCCTATGATGTCTATCAACCAAGCTTATGTTTGGAGGTTAATTGAGTTAAAATGCAAACTATGCTAAAATGCCTAAATGGAATGCTAGTAAGTTTATTTGTGCTTTGAAAAAATGAATTGCCTCAAGTAATTGAAATATGCTCAGAATGAAATAACTTTAAATAGAGGAGGAATGACCTGTTATAGAGTTTTATGAAATAACTTGCGTAATTGCTCTCAAAATTGTACAAGGCATATAAACATAAGCTTATAAGTAAATGAAATTGTAAATTGTTCCAATTAAATGCCAATAAACAAATAAACTTATTGCAATTGAAAATGAGATGAAGCTAAGAGTGAATGATTGCTTGTAAAGTGTGCCTTGAAAATAAATGAGCAAAACCACAAATGAGCCTATAGTGAGGCAAATTGTAAAGAGAGCAAATGTTAAACAACTAAATTAAACTTGCTACACGAATTGAGATATTTGCATGTAATAAATGAGTTGCTCTAAAATGTCAACTTGTACTTTCAAAGCAAAAATAGAAAGCAAAACATCAAATGAAAACTTGTAGAAAAATCTAACTTAGAAGAGCAAAATGTGATAGTGAGATTGTGTTAATTTTAAAATATGCAAATGGAAAGATTGAAAAGCAAAGTTAATCCACCCACACAAAATCCTCCTTCTAAATAAGGAGAAAGGATGCCTTGGGTAAAACCCAAGCTCCCACAAGAAAACTAAGCCTTTTATTAACTTGTTACAATGATGTAAAAGCCTCTTAGAGGGCTGCCCAAAAGATGAAAGAGATTTGTACAAGATGAGAGCTAGAAAAAGCTAGAAAATCCCTCCAAACTATGGTAACCTCAAGGGCCAATGAAGTCCTTCTAAAATCAGAAAATTACAAGCTCCAATAGGGCCCATGACCTAGCCTTCTTTGCAACTCCTTCTAGTGTCCACGACCTCCTTAGAATGAATCTTGAATGCTTGAGAGGTCCTACAAGAAAAATAGTTAGAGTTTCAATGGTCTTTCCTCAAGGCACTTGTTGTCAAAACTCCAACTATGGGCTGCAAAACCAAGACACAATTAGTGTAGAGAGAGAATGTAAAATGAACAAGTATGATACAAAATAGTGTACAAAACCAAATCAAGTGATGGGAGTGAACCCCATCACTTGCCTAGTTTGGAAAATGCTCTTAAATAGTTAAATAAAATCAATGAAAGCACAATTTTTTAAAGAGATTTAAATTTAGAAATATTTTTTCTTGTATACAAGCTATGTCCAAGAAAACCCCTGCAAAAACCACTTTATAAGATAAAAATATGGAAACTCAAAGAACCAATGAGAGCTCTTTAGAGAATGTGTCAAGAGTGGGTTGGCCTCTCCAAAGACTTCCCCTCACTCTTGATATTTGTTAATTTCAAGTTAACATGTTCTTTGCTTAGGACAATTACTTCAATGATTCAGATGAACCCAAAATTAAATCCATTTATTTCAATAGCAATCATTTAAACTATTATTTATTGACAGTAAACAAAGAAAGAACATAAGTATCATATGCAGAAGACAAGCCAAGACAGGAGAACACCGAAATTGGCTCAAGCCCGGGAAAAACCCCAAGATGGGAAAAACCCTTGCTCAAATCTTTTTATTATTAATATAAAATATTCAGCAAAGAGGGAGAGTGCAATAGCTTAAAATCAAAATGAATTTCCAATTTTGTAGATCCAATATCGCTGCCCTAAACAAGTAGATGGCCCAATCAAACACTGTAATTCTGGCTTTCTATTTCAGTGATCAGATAGCACCTTCCTAAAGCAAGGTCTAGTTATGGCTTCTTGTAAAGCAATGTTGTCCCGCTTGACTGATCCAAAAACTCTTCATTTTAGCTGCGACCTTCCTAGGCAAACATGATGGTGCCCTTCGCTAGCTCTAAGGGTTGATCTGAACCCATGTTAGACATTTCGACCTCCTTATCTGTCCTTGTATATGCTTGCGACCCTTTCTGAAGTGACAAGTCTGAAGTGTGGCTTATCCAAGAGGGAGATTCTGCCCCACACAATGCACAAGTCAGTCCACAAATTCAGCTTGCCATTATGTTCTTGATAGCATACCTGCAATGACAAATTTACCCATACAGTGTGACCAGAAATCTCCTCAAGACCAACGACTGTCCGATTTGAAACATCTCGGCCCTGTTATAGAAGAATAACCCAAACAAGTCCAACCTACTTTTAGTTCTTGGCTATCACAGACATATTTTGGAGCCCTTGGATGATCAAATGAGGTTGGAGGACACCTCTATATATACAATTTGGAGAGGGTCAAGAGTCATGACGTTTGGACCTTTTGAGCCTACATGGAGGTGAGGCCGACCTTGACAATTTTCATATGAGAGGCCATAAATTCAAAAACACATTTCTCCTTATCCAAATTAGATGATCTTTAGGTCGGTTTTGGTCCTCTCGAAAAAAGGAATTTAATGCAATCATTATTACCATCAAATAAGCTGTCCAAAGTGGAGTTTGGCCCTAGTTGCCAAATTTAACACTCCCTCTCAACTAGGGAGAATTCCACCTGTCTTCCATCATCATACCATCCTGTCGTCATGAACTATCTTTGTATCTCATCTCGACTTTGCTAAACACTGATATAGATAATGAAGAAGAATTGATCAAGTGTGAGTCACAAGACCTTGCCACTCTCACTGACAAAAGTTAGTCCACATCACCAGGGGTCTAACCATAGTCGGACTTGATCCCAAGTGATCAAGTTGTTCAACATCATGCATCCTAGACATAGGGATTACGACAGTACACGATGCGTCCATCGGTCATGCTATGGTCCCTATCCACTTTTCCCAATTCAATTCATTGGGTAGATGAGAGGTACTTCCCATGTGTCCCATACTACATGGGTAGGATGATATTGGAGTAATAACAGGGAAAGAGTAAATCACAACTTGCTTACAACCACATGTAGCGAAAGGATGAACCACATCCTATAATCACATATCACAACCATCATACAGAAAGGATAAACCACATCCTACATGCATGCAAATCACCGAGAGTAGGGAAAGGATGAACCACATCCTACATGCATGCCAACTAGCAATCGTAGGAAGGATCCTACATGTGGCGAAAGGATGAACCACATCCCATCGACATGTCAAGCATTGATCATAGGGAATGAGCATCCTAAATGTGGGGAAAGGATGAATCACGTCCCACCGACATGTCCACATGTGACAACAAGCAGATGCCTATATGCATCTCTCACTGGGGTATCTGCAGGAGAAGGTGAACCACACATCCTGCTCATATGCCTTAGGAGAAGGTGAACCACTTGTCCTATGCATATCTCATCAATCATAGGCGAAGGTGAACCAATCACCCTACACACATGACATCCACCATAGGGGAAGGTGAACCACTCACCCTATGTATCATATATCATTATAAGGTATCACAGGGGAAGGTGAACCACGCACCCTGTACCTAGCGTACCTGTAGGGGAAGGTGAACCACTCACCCTATGGTAGTTCATAGCATCAAGAAGAACCTTAGGCCCCCAGGAGTTCCCAGAGCTCAATGTCCAACTCAAGCACGACCCTTACGAGAGGGTCCTTCCACGACTGCCAGCCTCTCTCTGAAGAAAGATAATCGTGACCTTACCATGACAGTAATGTTAAAATTGACAACTAGGGCCAAATTCCACCTTAGGACAACTCATATGATGAAGATGATTGTTGCATTGGATTCCTCTTTTTGAGAGGTCCAATTTTGATATAAAGATCATCTCATTTTGACAAGCGGAAGTGGAATTTTGAATTTATTCTCTCTCATGCACAAATTGTCAAGGTCGACCTCAGTGAAATGTAGGCTCAAGAAACCCAATGGATGTGTCTCCTCACCCTCAATGAATTGTATAAATAGGAGTGACCTCTCTCCTCATTTGGACATCACTCATCGCATCATTTCATCTCCGTTTCTTCTCTTGATTGGCTCATACAGCTTGGGCAATCTCTCTCTCCTTCGCACGTGTGGCAAGAGGTTGAAAATTTCAGGGTTAAGTGCAAGGAAAATTTTAGAGAAACAAACCAGGGTTGACCGGGGCTCATTTGACCTTTTTTGACTTAGGTTTTCAGGGCAGAATTTTGATTTTCCTAGGCCTAGTTGCTGGGCACAGAAATCGAGATGTTTTGGGCAGTTTGACCAGTGTTGACTTTTGATTGAGTTTAGATTTGACCGCAGAAAATTATAGCAGTGTTTCTCTCTCCTTTGACTGGGTTTGACCGAACTATTTTGGGCTGACTTTGACTGTCCTTGAAGGCCGAATTGGACTGCTATTGACCGAGTTGCTTAGAGGACGTTTTGGTGCTGATTTGACCATCGTTGACTTTCTGGTTAGGGCTGTAGTCGATTATTGTTGACTGCTGATTTTGTCATGGCTGTTTTGACTATGTATTGGCCAAGTGAATTTGATCTATGTACTCTCTCTCTCTCTCTGCTGAACTCTTGAATAATAATAAGAAGATTTGATCAAAGGGTTTTCCCCACATTGGGGTTTTTCCATGGCAACCTCCAAATCTTGTGTCCTCTTGTCTTGGCTTGTCTTCTACACATGTTTTTATGTTCTATTTGCATTTACTGTTAATGTGATTGGTATTGGATATAATTGGAATTGTCATTGGGATGCTAAAGGAACATTGAAGTAAATTGTGCTAATGCATAGAACATACCATTGTTATCTAAAATTAACAAGTAATCAGTTCATCCCACCAACAATGATGGAGCTTGGTAGCTCTCCAATGTACCATATCAAAATAAAGCGGTACCCAATACTTGGAGCTGTTGTGGAACATGAATTCATTGAAAAAAATGAATCTTACATAAGAATATTGCAATATACAACGATGGTTACCAACACGTGCTCAGATGGCTCCTTGAAGAGCTTCCTCAACCAACTAGCTTCATACTAAGCCAAACTTGCTGCTATATACAGTTTGCCTCAATAGTACTTCCAAAGCAACCAAATTAGGAGACATAGCACTAGATGTGCTCTTTCCATCCATCACACTGCCAATCGAGCCAACATCAGAATATTCATGGAGTCTTAGATAGTGTACCTCAGATTATAGATAATAGAATCACAAAGATATCTCAATAAGCAACTATCCAATATATGAGGTTCATCCATAGATTGACTCAGAGTCTTCATAGCAAGGCATAAGATTGATAGGGTGCTTATCAAGAACACCAAGGATTCCTCAAGATAGACATATGTAGACCAACAACTTCTCCATCTCATCAGACTTTTAAGTGTAGAAAACAAGGCTAGGTCTTTTATCTTGGCTTTAAAAGTCAACTCCCTCTTACATTGATAAACAAGAGGGTTATCAATCAAACATCATCAATAACTACATCTTTGACCATAGCTCCCTTTGTATGTAGGTAATGTGATCTTGCCAAAAGCATAATCATTGGAACACCTACAACGTGTCCCTTTTTTGTGTTATAGACCCTTAGGTCCATGTGCCAGAGTCATAAATCATGATTATGCAGCTTCCATGCAGGGATATTTGAAGGTATCATCAGAGTCATCATAATCATAATCAGTGGTCATGTCTTGCCTTGATCAGGCAAGAAGAGTCATCAAGCTTATTTTGACATGGGATTCTATAGCTCCCTCTGAAGTCTTATTTATCAATATGCACTGTTGGACATTGGATAAACCAACAGTCCCTGTGTGTTTCATGACATGTGCTTAACAACCTCTCGTGGATCTGTTAACTCTGGCAATGTGTTCGTTTACTAACACCTCCGGGTTTTGGTGTAACGACAATTGTGATTCCAACAAGTGGAATCAGAGCCAAAGGTCTCGAGTTCGAATCACAACTAGCGTGTGCTGGGAGGGAGATTTTTGGACATTGGATAAACTAGCACTCCTCGTGTGTTTCATGACATGTGCTTAACCACATCTCGTGGATCCGTTAACTCTGGTGGTGTGTCCATTTACTAACACATGCGGGTTTTGGTGTAACGACAATCGTGATTCCAACATGCACTTCATCTTTAGGATTAGACTTTTCATGAGGCAACTGTAACAATAAATTTCTAGGAAGCTCCAGGTTAAAGAAGACTGGAGAATCGTCATGGTTCTTCTTCAATCAGGAGAAGAAATCCTCTCATGATTATTTCAACAAAGTGCCATGCACTAAACTTAGTTGATCTTCAAGAATGAAACCTTCAAGTGTGTTGTATCCCTTGTCAAAGTCAAAGGCGTTGCAATTTCTTTTACTAGCAAATCCTTGTAGCTTCTTCATAGTTGATCTTTAAAAGATAGGCTATAAAAGTTTACTATGTCTTGTTCACAACTCCGTTTGTGAACAAGACTACAACGCGGTCATTGATTTATTGGGTTTGCAACATATCACCACTGTTATGATATCATGCATAATGCTGGAACATAAGTGATGCTGAGCTACATATGCCGAGATATCATACATAGGGTAGTGCCCATACATGGTAGACGTGATGTCGTATATAATCAAGAGTCTTCACTACACAGGGTTCTATCCTTGATAGCTACAGGTCTTCATTCTTTCAGGAAGACTCTGGAATTACCCCAAAATATCAACACTGTCAAATACTTATATCATTGCATCAATAGGTAATCATCATGGTCCATACAAGCATAGTTTTGTTAATGAGGCTTCTCAACACTGTTCCAGAAATAGTTATACATTAATACAAGTCCTGTAATAACAAATCCCTAGCAACATTGCCCTATTCATGTTTACCCTGTGAAGCCTAATCTAAATGTTACAACCTCTATCAAGTTCACTATAATATTCCGTTGATAACGTGTATAAGCAACAACAAGAAGGGAACCTTTACTAGTTATCAACATAAGTGATCACATTGCCATGACAACTCTTCAGGCAACCAATTTTCAACCTAAATTTTAGTCACTGATATTGTTATCACTTTTTAGTTTGAGTCTGAATATATATATATTCTCTGTAAACGTTGACAATTTCAGTGTTAGCGAAAACAATTTGTAATAAACAGGGAAATGTTGATAATGCGGTTATCAATGTTCATCAACTACAGAAAAATGATTAACGAGAATACGCTAACAATGGGAGTGTCAACATTATCAGGTATTGGCTGATGGTGGGAATATCAATGCCAAAAATAAAATTTGTATTTTGATTTTTTACAACGCGCTGACACATTCCATGTCAGCTATATGGTAATTATTGGTCTGTCCCACCACGATTTACCTGGAAGTGAAAGGTATGTATTGAAAGTGAAGTTTCGCCGCCCAATGAAATATGGTGTGAGTTGTATTTATCAAAGGTTCAGAGTAATCATTTAACCTGTCAATCAGTTAGTCTGTTTAAAAATTTCTCATTGTTTTTACCACATGTTATTTTCACCTTTTTTGTTTGCATAGTTGTGTCAGTTCGATCGCTCGAGGGCTGTTTGTTTCAATTTTATTGACGGGGATACAACGTTCGATCTTGGTTCCCTGTTTGTGTAATCACCAAATTGTAGGAAAATGGGGAGGAGCGGTAAGCTAAATCAAAATGAGCCCAAAGGCCTCAACCTTCTGGAGATTTACCCATACATTCAACAACAATTTCAACGAGCTGGGTGGCAGGAATTTTTCCACTGGTGCACCGACTACCATGATGCCGTAGCTCAAGCATTCACCTAGGGGTTTGACGGATAGCAGGTGGAAGTAGGAGGACTTTCGTTCCTCGTTACAGAGGAATTGATTATAGAAGTTACGACTTTGCTGACGGATGGGGAAAAGGTTTTCAGAAGCCATGTTCTCGCTGGTATTGATGTCTGATTTTTTTCTGAAGACAAAATTCAAAGACAAAAATTGGAAGACAAGGGTGCAGAGATCATGGCTGGAGGATAAATGGCATGGGCTGCTATGCATTACCCAACAATACTTCACATGTGAAGGGTGTTTTATGTTGAGAAATCTAGGGCATAGAGATTAAGTGATTTCTCTTCTATTAGTAATTGCTTGTGAGTGATTTTTACTTCTTTAGATTAGGATCTTCTTTTACTTAGGTTACTAGTGTTCTTCATCAAACAACTACCAATGCATAAACCATAAAGAGATAAGAGACAAAATATAGGCTATCAGCCAGGGCCAAAACCTCTTACTCTTTGAGAGGAAAACCCGAACAAATTCTTCTTATAGAGATTCTAATTGATGAATACCAAGACCAATACCCTTGACCTATCTACCACTCCAAGACCAAGACACAAACCCTTCCTTCTAGCTTCGTCTTCTTGACTAAGTCAACATTAGTCAAACTTCCTTCCTTTACTGCTAATCTTAGTTACTCTGAAATTCGGCCTTCTTTAATGGACCTGCAACTTTCGTACTTCTGCAATTCTGCATGTGTGAGGAGATGGAGAGGATTTAGGCTACTATCCTCCTTCGCTTTACTAGAGTGCTTCTCTTAATGATCTCGGCTAGCATAGAAGGTGTCTTGTAGACCTTCTCGATGACTTCTTTAGGACTGATATATTACAGCAACAAAAATCTTAGATTATGCCACACGTGTGAGGAGATAAGCCCTAAAATCAATGCTGAAAACTTCGAACCTTTGTTTCCCTTCCTCGCCGGATAGTAGGTTGCCTTATTGTGAACTTCGCACTCCCTTTAGACTTCAACCAAATTACAGACTTGCAGATCCTTGTACCTCGCACTTCTCTGAAATTTCTGTGCTCTGAAATAGGCCGAGCTGCCTATTTATAGTGGTTGCTGCCTCATAATAAGCCGACATGACTTTTGGTGAACCGACATGTCCTTTTTATGAAGATATTATTATTTCTTTGAAGCCGACCTGTAGGAGGAAGCTTGTGCTTGTCTTGGAGGGCTGTTTGACACTTCTATTGACTCATATACAAGTGTATCATGCCCAAGAAGGGTCCTTCATACATGACATTGACTAAATTTGACTTTTATGACTAGATGACTCAATCCTAAAGGCTCACAATGGGAGCCATTACTAAAATAAAATTCCTTGCTCATGAAACCCATGAGACAAGCATTACAATAATTTTATTTTTCTTTCTTTTCATCAATTACATAAAATCACAATTACACATGTCATTATGAAGACCGAACCTAGTTACTTCTCAACATTTTAACTTGGTAAATCTTTACCATTTTCATTTCCTAGCTCATCTAGCAGGGCAAGTAAGTATGAACGCTTGTTTTTATTTATTGGAGAGTCTTAAACACATGGCTGCTCGTTTCCGGGCTAGGGCAGACCCATCTCCTCATTTTATTTACCACAAGGCTTTAATCAAATTGTTAATTGAGAACTAGTTGGCTAAAGCTGGCAAGACTTGGAGCCATTTCCTGTTTTGGGGAGGGTTTCAACCTCAGCCCCCTAAAGCCAAACGAGGGAGACAAAAGGGTACTAAGCCTGGTAAGAAAACTCAAGGAGAAACCTCTACTCAGGGCACTTCTACTGAAGCCCAAAGCTAAGAATAAAGAGAGATCCCCTCATCCTCTGAACCTACAATCCCTAAGGTGTATGCTAGAAGAAGTGCTAGACTGAAGAAAACCCAGCCTAATGTTGAAAACCCTCTTGCTGAAGATATACCTCATTATGTGAATCCCCTTGAAGAGCCACCCATTAAGATTTCCCTTGCAGAAACTCACCCACTAGAACATGTCAAGGGAAAAAAAATTGAAACTGAGCCCCAGGATGAAGCAGAACCCTCTTTGTCTTAGATGTTGAAGTGAGGGAAGAAACCTCACACTAGACCTTTAAACAAATTAAGGCTGAAAATAAAATTAAAGCAAAATCCTGACCTCGCCAAGTAAGTGATAGATGTGGACAATGTCCAATTAAAGGACTTGATAATAAACAAAGGGAATATTGGAAGTGGCCAACACCCTCAACTAGGAAGTTGATGACCCTTTTTTGAGTTTTGATCAAGTCACTGCTACAATGAGTTTTTGGTCATCTATCATTGATCACACACATGTCAGCGTTTAGATACAGAGTAGTGCGGAGTAGAGCTGACATTTCCCTTGTCAGCATATTTTGCACAAAAAAAGATGACATTTCCCTTGTTAGTGTATTTTGCACAGAAAATGCTGACATTTCCATTGTTAGCGCTTTCTGAAAAAGAAACAGGTTGGAAAGGGCGCTGACAGTCGACTTATCAACGAAACCATTGGTTCAGGCAGCTACAGGACTAACAACGACGGTATCAGTGTATTGCAGCACAAATGACTGAGAAGACAACAACAAAACATAACCCGTTTTTGCAGGATGATAAGGTTGATCTACAGGGAGGAGAACATGATCATGATACACTTTCTCAGGCTCTTTTTTCAACAGTTATTATGATTTTTTGATATATTTAAAAGATATTTTCAAGATGCATGTACCTAGGATATTTATTCTATTTCTGGATTACTGTAATTATTTTTTGAGCTACAAACATATTACAGTTATTGTATTATCTATATAAGCAAAGAATGTAGAAGAAGAAAGGGTTGGATTTTATTTGAGATATATCATCCTTTGTGTATTTTTGAGCAGATTTTAATGAAAACAATATTCATGAGCAGGTTACAGAAATTCTCGTGTTATGATTCCTTGTCTATCTTTTCTTCATTTTATACTTCCTCATGTTTGACAAAAGAGTATGAAATTAAGGTTCATGTTTTATGCTCCTTCTTCTTTGTTTATCATGCATTAATAAATGTTTTTCACTTGACTGTTGCACTGATCTCCTTCATTTTCTTTCCAAATTCCTTAAAGTGTTGAAGGAATTGTCACTACCTTGGCTTTATGTATTGCTCATCGAAACTGTGTTTATATGTACCTGATTGGGTTAGACTCCATGCCTAATGGTAGTATTTTTCACGTATCCCAACCAAACTTCATTTTTTAATAAATCTGGCCACATAACTCAATTGCAAAACCTACTACTAGTGACCTAGAGTAGTTGAGTTTTAGGGAGAGATCCCTCTCGAGGTTGAAGGGCCAACTTTCAACCTCAAAGAGGTTCGAGGTTACCCTAGAGGTTTTCCCGCAGCTGGGTTTCCTCTAAGAGATAATATATATGCTGCAAACAAACTTTCTATTCAACAAGCTGATACCTCTGCCCTTCGAATTCACTCCAGGAGATGTTTCATTTCAACCTAATCTTTAAATGATTTCAGACTCCAGGAGAGAGGAGGTCAAATAGGTTTGTCAACCAAGAGCCACACACCATAATATGATAAAGCTTTGTCTTTGAAGATAATGACACTACAATCTGTTATGGTTGGTGTAAGTGTTATGGTAAGGCATTGGACAAGAGATGAGATGCTGTAAATCTCTAGTTAATAAAAATCCCTTACAAAAGCTACAATTTCGTGTGCCCAAACTTAAACTTCAAGTCAATGCATTGAACCCTTATTACATAATTTGGGCTACCTTAAAAACCCTCATAGCCTAGACTCTTTCATATCAGATAGAAAAATTATGAGGTAGACAATTGTTACTTGCCAAGGGTTGAAGAGAACTTTGAGATCCAAACAATGTGCTGAGATATCATCACAGGCTAGGGCTTGAAGAACACCAATAGGTCTGAAATTGCTTAAGGCTTCAATCATAAAAGAGTCATCAAATCAAACACTCCCAAAATCATATCAACGTTATAGTTTTAGTTCCTCAAATCAAGCTAAGTTTGTTGTAGAGAAAAGCCACACAAGACCTCAGAGATAACATCAAGAAGAAAGGTCATATTGCATAAAAGCCGAATACCAAGTAATCAAAACATCTTTCTTTCTCCACAGTGCCTTCATAGACTTTTGTATAAAGGTCGGCTCAAAACTATGACAAATGTATGAAAAAATGACATATATATATCCCCTAAAGACTGCCACAAGAGTTAGAGTAAGTTGGTCATTAACAAGCTTTAGATTTCACCCAAAACCTACTTCTTTGTTTTGAAAGATTTCCCAGAATGTATGCCACAGAGGGTAATTTATGCCTCAAGGCCATGTTACCCACCATTTTATGGGTGATATCCCTAGAAGATTTTTTTTCTCCAAGATGGTCCTCAGCCGACAGCCAACTGCCCCTTGCAGTCACCAACTAGCTCATTGTGCCATTTCTCTGCCACCTGAGCCAGCCATGTGGTCCCTCACCCATCTGCCATGATTGTATGTTTGAAGGTGGGCCTTGTGAACCTAAAGGTATGCCTTGTCATTTGATAATTGAGTATTGTAGCTTGCTTATCATGGACACTTCCGGGCGTGGATTAATGGGGGGATTTGGCGGAAAGAATGGGCTAGGTCTGTGCTCTTGTCCCCTAGACCCCTTTTGGATATTAACCTTGGATTCTAGTCCCGTGGGATCTCTTTTACTGATCATTTGGCTTTAGGGATGGTATTTGATGGGAAACCGTGATTTTGGTTGCGTGGTTTTGCTCCCTTATTGTTAAAATTGGCAACTAGGGCCAAACTCCATGTGGGTCATCTTATTTATGGCAGCTGATATTTTTCTTGGATTCCTCTCATCGAGAGGTGTATGATTGATCTAAAGATCATCCGATTCTGATAAGTATTCATGGAGATATAAATTTATTTGTGTTATGGGACAATTCGTCAAGGTTGACCAGCAACCAAATAACCCCCACTTGTGCTCAACGTTTTAGTATAAAAAGGAGGTGGCTTGATAGTCATTTAGACACTTCACTCTTGATTTCTCTCCACTTGTTTTAGTGGACGAGAAATCTAAGAGGAGGAAGCCCTAGATGCAGGAGGAAAGGAGATACCATAACGCTGTCATGATAAACACAAACATGAAGATGATGAGGATGCCCTAGCTATATGCTGTCCACAAGAAGCCTAGCCGTAATCATGAAGGAGATTTGGCGCAGTAAAGAGGCTCCTATATGCTGCCCAAACTTGCTCTTATACGCTGCCCAAACCTGCTCTAATACGCTGCCTAAAGGATGCCCTAACCGTAGTCAAAAGAGGCTACTTAGCCGCAACAAAGAAGGGAAATCTACCCACTGTTTAGGGGAACTTATATATGTAACAAGGCGGCCCTAATACGCAGACATGAGGAGGCCTTAGAGGAGGCTTAGCCGCAGATCTAAGGAAGGGTTAAATGTGTCCTAGACGCTGTCTGTACATAGCTGAACGCAGGTCCAAACACAATCACCTTAACACTGTTCTAGGCCGCATTTTGTGGAGGGTTTCATGTGCCCTTAAATTGTTCTGAGAAGGGATTTGAATGGTTCCTTATATGCAGTCTCATGACTGCCCTAGTCGCAGGAAAAGAGAAGGTTACAACAGTTCATTAGTGGGACTGTTTGGGAGGTCTGCTATATCAAGGAGGACTGTTATGATGCAGCGTGGAGGGCGGTATCTCATTAGAGGACAACCGTAGTCATTAGGAGCAATTCTGGGCCAACTTAGATGGGCTGTTAGGGACTGTGGTTAGTACCCTAACCAGTCCCAGAATTGCAGCATTGCAACATGACTAAATGTTGCTGCGTTAATAATGATTGGACACTATCTGGGATACGCTTGTTGCTATGTGTTAGGCCACAGGCCATAACACCATAACAACAGTTGTTATGTGTAGTCAAGGTTGTGCAACACAAGTGTATCAAGGTGCAGCATGATGGGCACAGTAAGGTACAGTTTGAAAATGCAACACAAGGAGGTGCAGCATGATGATATGGTGCAACAACATGATGTGTGCAGCATGATGATGAAGAGCAACATGTTTGGTACAACATGATGAGGTACAACTCATCAGTGGTGCAGCATGGCGTTGCTCAGTGATGATGGACATGGTACGATTGTACAACACTATGATAGGTTCTTCTTAGAGATCTATGCTCTTATCTAGTCAAGTCAAAGTGTTGACTTCTGATGTATATGTACTATCTCTCTTTCTCTCTGTTGAACTATTGAAGAACATTTAAGAAGAATTGATAAAGGGTTTCCCCACATTGGGGTTTGTCCCCGGCTGGCGCTACATCTTGTGTCCTCTTGTCTTGCCTTGGCTTGTCTTCTGCGATTTATGTTTATGTTCTATCTGCCATTTACTATGATGCTGATGTGATTGCTAATCTGGAATCGATAATGAGATAAATGGAAAAATTGAAATAAATTGCCCTTAGCATAGAACATACCTAAAATTAACACTTATCTGCATATATTACCCCTTTCCACTTATTATTACCCCATTCATCATTTCTCCTACCTAGGCACACATTCCTCCACTGGGTCCACATAGGGTTAGCTTTCCCCTTCCCCTTGCCCACACCTTGGGTTAAGCTTGGAATGATGCCCCATAGGTTGAGGCAGCTAAAAAGAAAGATAAAAGCATAATTGGCCACATTCAATAGGAAAACATACCACAAAATGCAAAAGATGGCCAGGACAAACACATTTAGCATGTGGGCAAAAGTCAATACATGAGCTCTGCCCCATCATCATGGCCATCGCCCTGGTTTCTACAGGTTCTATGAGCCTCCTTCATCATATAGGAACCCATGATTGTCCCAACCCTGGTGGGCAATGAACCGCTCTAACTTAAAAGAGGGTATTCACTGTTATATGTTACACATCATGCTCTTACCCCTTGAGCCCCGAGCAGTTAATCAAAGATAAATCATAAAAAGGAAAAAGGCATATAAAGAAGGGTGGAAAAATCAAGGTCGGGGCACCTTATGTACCATGATTGCTCCCTCCTATACATTATAGACCCAAGTATGGGCTTCCCTTTTATTAGCTACACTTGTATCCCAACATGTGGCCTAGGGTTGCCCATTCTCATCTCCTACTTCATTCACCTCTCTATCACATACCACCACTTTTTAAAGGATGTACTTTGAACATATTATCCCCTTTAGAAGTAGAAACCACCTAATAGGATACTTGGTTAACCCCATTTGGAGTTTGGGAGACATTGGCACATCCCGAAGCCCATTATGGAAGGGCAGGCCATTATGAAGTCCCCAACTCTGGTCCATGGTTGGTAAGCTCATTTACTCGATTTCTCTAATGACTTGTTGTACTGGAAGGCTAAGGGACACATTGGATCTTATGTAGGATTGCAGGTGGTCTCCATCTTGGGTATAGTCTCCCTATACGGGGTCCTAACCCTCCAGAGGGCTACATTGACACATGTAGGGTGTGTGTTGAGAGCCATGGGCCTCCACAGCAGTAGAAAACACTCCATGAATCCTCGAGGATGCTCAGAGATTGCTCGAGATTCACCTATTGGACGAGGAAGATGCACCTGGTCACCTTTGCCCAGTCAACCCCACAGATGTACCATGCACTAAGCAGTTGAGCAGGACTTTTAGGATGATGTGGCATCACCTACACCATCATTAGAACCCTTATAGATGATCTGTAGGCATCTTCGACTCATTTGGAGACCCATGAGGTTATTATTGTGCCCCCACACCCATTGGGAGCACCACAAGTTTATTATTTGGAGAACAAGGGGCCAACCTCTTGTCCATCACTTTTGAGGGTCCTACTCTTCATTATGGCACCTATGGACCTCATCAGGCCTCTTGGAGGGCCCTACGACATGTATTATTTATCATCTGACCTCTTAAGAGGCTTATTATTTCATTTGTGAGGTTGTTTGGTGGGCTTGTCACCAAAAGTTAGGTTATTAGCACATTATTTTATTTTTGGGGCTATTGTAGGCCTAGGACACTAATTCGAACTCATCATTAGTGTATAAATACAAGTGAGATGAGTTCATTTGCTCATCATCACTTTGGATTGGATTTCTTCTCTCTTGAGACTTTCACACTTTTTCTTGGAGGATGAATTGGAGCTTTATGCATGAATTTTGATGTTTGGATTTGGTTTATCTTATCTTGGAGCTTCTCTATTGTCAAAGTGTGGATGGTTGGATATGTTCTATTACGTGTAACGACATGTTTTTAATGCTATTCTTGTTTTATTTTTTCATATACATCGGATTGGGATTTTCGCTATTTTTAGGGCTAATTGCTGCATGCATTTAGTGCTTAAATTGTGGAATTTTGTCTCTATGTAGTATCTCTCAATGTCTGGGCCATGTAATTTGAATGAAATTTCCTAAAGATAATTCTACCAACAAATTCATCTTGATAAGCCATTACCTTTTGCAAGTCGAAGTATAAAAGCTGTAAGATTATTTCCCTTAGCCCTAGAAGGCTAGCGAGGTAGTCTTAAGGCCTCCTTGACTAAGAAACAAGGTCCTCATTCATATTTGTCATAGACTCCATTCTCCCGAGACTAAGGCAGTGTTTTACCAAAAGGTGGTCACCCAAAAATCAAATCTTTTTCACCTTTTCCTAGTTCTATCCAAGTTGGGTCACCTAGGGCATCATTTTCCTGACAAAATAACCCTCCAAAAAGTTCGATCTCCTAGCCTCTCTTGCGCTGGTTTATCCTCAAGGCCTCCTCCAACTTTGAAGCTTTTTCAACGGTGGAGTTGTGAGAAAAGCCAAGCCCTAGCTCTGAGATCAAACTTTTCCCTAGTATCCCCAAGGCTAGTACCACATAGGATCAATTCAACACCTTTAAGTGAAAATCCTTTCTTTGATCCTTTGCCCCTTCCTGTCCGGGTTAAGAATATCATTGGTTGCTAAATTCTTGCCCCCTAACCTACGCTGGGTCCAATTGGTCCTGTGTGGTCCTACTCCTTTGAAAAGACAATTCTTCAGGAACCATCTAGGATGCCAATTTCAATAAAGATTTTAGGGATTGGGAAACTCCATCATAAGTCTTATCCCATAAACCTAACCCTAAAATCCCCACACCCTTCTCCTAGAAGACATTGTACCTTTCTTAGGAAGCAAGCAAGCTCCATTCTTCAACCTCTTCTGGAAAGCCATTATTTGGGTCACTTTATATCCAATTGTTGATTTATCCTTCATTTGTGACTCCATATATACCGGGTCTCCTCGCATCGGCAAAAGTCCGTAAATAGTAGGGAGACTTAGCTGAGGTGACAGTGGGCTAAGTCTCCACTTGTTGCCCTTGGTCTAGCATTTGACCCTTTAGGTCCCCTGCTAGTTTGAGCAGTAACAGGCCGCATACATTAATCCTTATATCAACGAACTCTACGAAGGTATAGGCCTTGAATAGAATATGACAACCCTCATCAAAGATCCAACGCAGATGTTCAAAATAGGTATGAAACTGGAGGATAGTCTTCAAAACAACCTTCATATCCACCTTAGAGACTGTCACCTTAATTTCAATGAAACCAAACAGAAGTGCTTTAAAAATCAACAAAAGTTCTCCTCAAGTCACACGATCAACTTCAAAGAGGGGCTCGAAAATCATAGTTGAAATCATACAAATTCCCTCAGAGTTGCCTGCAACATGAGCTTGAGACAGACCAACGAAACCCTATCAAAACCATAACCCATGAAGATCTCCATGAATATTAAGCGTTGCTTCTACAGGTCCGAAAGATTTCAGAGAGAAGAAAACGTGTGAATTTGTCCTCCAAAATGAGCACAAAACTACTGTAATGAACTGTCTGATTAGGTTTTCGGCATGGACATAGTGATCATAGTGATCATGCCCAAAATTTGATTTAATGTCACAAAGAGCTTGGTCCTGGGTATGCTTCTATCTTTTGATGTGAGAAGCCATCTTAGTGATTGCATTCTCTCTTGCTTGGGCTTGTCCTCTCTTGAGCTCCGATACCATGTTAACTTTAAGTTAACATGTTCTTTGCTTAGGACAATTACTTCAATGATTCAGATGAGCCCAAGATTAATTCCATTTATTTTAATAACAACCACTTAAACTATTATTTATTGACAATAATTAAAGAAAGAACATAAGTAATCACGTGCAGAAGACAAGCCATGATAAGAGAACACCGAAATTGGCTCAAGCCTAGGAAAAACTCCAAGATGGGGAAAACCCTTGATCAAATCTTCTTATTATTAATATCAAATATTCAATAGAGAGAGAGAGTACAATAACTTAAAGTCAAAATGACTTGCCAATTTTGTAGATCCAATATCGTTGCGCTAAACAAGTAGATGGCCCAATCAAACACTGTAATTCTGGCTTTCTGTTTCAGTGATTAGATGGCACCTTCCTAAAGCGAGGTCTGGTTACGGCTTCTTGTAAAGCAATGTTGTCTCGCTTGACTGATCCAAAAACTCTTCATTTTAGTTGCGACCTTCCTAGGCAAACATGATGGTGCCCTTCGCTAGCTCTAAGGGTTGATCTGAACCCTTGTTAGACATTTCGGCCTCCTTATCTGTCCTTGTATATGCTTGCGACCCTTTCTGAAGTGACAAGTCTGAAGTGTGGCTTTACCAAGAGGGAGATTCTGCCTCACACAATGCACAAGTCAGTCCACAAATTCAGCTTGCCATTATGTTCTTGATAACATACCTGCAATGACAAATTTACCCATACAATGTGACCAGAAATCTCCTCAAGACCAACAGTTCTCCTATCTGAGACATCTAGGCCCTGTTGTAGAAGAATAACCCAAACAAGTCAGCGCTTCGACCTACTTATAGTGCTCGGCTACCGCAAGCATATTTTGGAGCCTTTGAATGATCAAATAAGGTTGGAGGACACCTCTCTATATACAATTTGGAGTGGGTCAAGAGACATGACGTTTGGACCTTTTGAGCCTACATAGAGGTGAGGTCGATCTCGACAATTTTCATATGAGAGGACATAAATTCAAAAATACATTTCTCCTTATCCAAGTTAGATGATTAGGTCGATTTTGGTCCTCTCGAAAAGAGGTATTTAATGCAATCATTATCTCCATCAAATAGGTTGTCCAAAGTGGAATTTGGTCCTAGTTGCCAATTTTAACAATATATGATCCCAATAAGATTTTCCTCTACAACACTTCAATCAAACATTAGCCCCATATAGATCTAGCAAATAAGCAATGATAAGAAAACTCTAGAAATTTATTGGAAAATAACTAGAGATTTCTACACTTAGAGCATACTTCTAAATCAATTCTCAATGCAAGATAGCTTCACATTAACAAATATACAAGGGCATATGGAAATACCATAGATAAAAGCATGAACAAAAGAAATTATACCAATAGTCAACCAATCATCATACTCCAAAGGAACAACAACTCATGAATGAGACCCCCAAGTCTTTTATTGCAATTGAGAACAAGTGTACATAAGAGCAGAGCTTCCCTAAGAACAATAGCTCGTAACAATGATACAAAATAAGAGCAAAAAACTCTATTATATAGAGAAATGGGAGCAAATCCCAATGTAGCAACCAAGTGACAAATGGCCATGGAGAAGATCCCAAGAAGGAAATCGAATTCCAAGTGGAGGGATGAAGAGACATTTGTGTAGCATCCAACAAAATCGAACTCATGAAGTGGCCTCCATCAAGCAAGTCGAAAATCTAATTGTGGAGATGAGCAATGCCAAGTATGCAATGAAAGGGAGTTAATTCCCAACAACCAAGCCAAAAGGTGCCACCTCGAGTTGATGCTTCCAAAGTGCCAACCGTAGATCTCCTTGAGAAATGCATGGTTCCTCCTAGAGGATGCCAAGTGTGAGAGATAAGAGGAGTGAAGTGGAGACAAGCCTCTGTCAAATCCTCCATTAAATATTCCATCATATTCCATGAGATATTCCAACATGTGCACTAACCCCTCAAGAAATTCGATTTTCCAAGTCACCAACTGCTTCATTAATTGTAAAAAATTCGATTTTCTTGAGTGGGCGGTGTATTTATGATGCAAGGTGCCAAATCATCCTCCACTTGTCCTTTGACTCATTCCTTTAACTTGAGATAATTTCCAAGTCATTCCCATTTCATTTTGTAACATGGAGGTATTATTTTTCTCCATTTAATTGATTTATTGCTAGATTTCCCACTAAACTTAGGAAAAGTGGGTTTTGAGGGTCTAGAACTTATTTTTTACCGCTTTAAGTGTGTCATAGTAGAAAGTTGAGGGTGAGAGGTGCAATTTTGAGCACAAATACCCCATACAACTTCTCCAAACATCACTTATTACATTTTACATTTAGATTTTATTCAAATCTCCGCCCTGTGGGAAATTTAAAAAATGACCCCTAGACCTACTCAAATTCCACAAATTTTTGGTGTGATCTAGTATGGTAATATACAAAGACCATAGACACTAGGATTCACCCAAAGCCTCACCATCAAGCCGCACTCCGGCTTTGGGGGTTAGCTTTGAGGAAAAAACTCAATTAACTATTAAATCCTCGGAAGGACCTAATAATTAACCAAGTGAAAAAAACCTCCTCGAGTAAACTCACTTGGTGACAGGGTCCCAAGTTACCTAGGCCTGTTACATGACTCAATTCTTCATACTAGCATCACTTTTACGTTGCCCCTGCAGGGCTTGTGGAATTTGAGTACAAAAAAAGATGAGAAGAAGAAGTAGAGTTGAAAAAATCTGATGCTAGATGAAGTCTCTGATACATCCTTGGTCATGGAGTCTTCAAAAAATCTTTAGGTGCGAATCTGGTGGTCAACATTAGTCACCTTTGGGTTGGAGCTTGAGAACACTTCATGGTGGCAGGGTGGTGCTAGGACAAGTCGGAGCCTGCACAAGGCATTGGAGCGTCTATCTAGTAGCAACTGGTAAATAGGGTGTTGGAGGACTCATAAGGTTGGAGCCTGATATCAGGGCATTGGAGCGTCCATCCGATTGCAGCTGGTAAATAGGGCGTAGGAGCGTCTTACAGGTCGGAGCTGAAAACTTGATGTAATTATTTTTGAAAGACAGGTCGTATGTTGTACCCCAAGCCCCCAGAGTTCCCAAAGCTCACTGTATGCAACATGCAGGACCCTTTTACAAGGGTCTCTTGACGACTCCAAGTTGTTCGGGAAAATCACAGATTTGGTCTTTCCCCCGGGGCTTTGACAAAGTGTAGCGACCTGTACATCATATCACAGTGATGGAGCTTCCTTGCTCATTGACTTACCATATCCGAGATAGGGTAGTATCTGATGTCTATCTGCTGGAGCAATCATCGAGTACGAGATTCCTTAATAATCGAATCCTACCTCTGGTTGTCACAGAGAATCACAGTGGTATTCATCATGTGTACAAACAACTCACTGAAGAGCTCCCACAACCAGGCAGCTCCATACGAGATCATACTAGTAGTTATGTATCCGGTCTCGGCGGTACTTATAACAACCGACTTCTGCTCTCTGCTCATTCATGATATCGAAGCAGAATCCAAAGAGAACCAGCACTGAGAAGTGCTCTAGTGTTCCTCCACACTGCCTACCTAGTCAACATTCGAATAATCATGCAGTTTCATATTTCCAGCAGTGTATTTCAATCCATGAGAGATTGTACCCCGAAGATATCTCAGAAGATTCTTGGCACCAATCCAGTGAGGCTCAACCAAATATGAGCTCACCATGCTAACTGCAAAACATATGTCCAGACGGAAGTTCACCAAGAACATCAATGCGAATGAGTTTATGAAACTCAGAGGCATTTCCCAAATCTGGGCCGACATCACTACCATATAACTTCTGAAAGTTAAGATCCTTGAGGTAGTCACAGGCTTGCAGTTTATCATTCCACATCTGGAATCCAACTCCCTTTTACTTCTGCAAATGGGAGGGTCTGCACCTGCCAGAAATAGATCGTACTCATAAGGTGCCAGTATGAGAGGTCTATCATCCACAACCTTTGAGTAATGGTTTGTATCGGTTTCACTCCTAGTGAATCTTAGCTTCATCAGACAGCTATCAATCCTCTCATACTATGCCTGGGGTGTTTTGCTTCAAGCCATAGAGGGCTGTCTTCCACTTGTATACATGAGATTCCCGATCATGGATCTCAAACCCCTCGGGTTGTTCCAAACCTATGGACCTTTCCATCGATGAGTGCCACCCTGAAACCTTTGACTTCCATTGCTGAAATGGACACCAGGTTCTTCTTGCGATCAGGTACATAAAAGAGATTCTATAAATGAATCGAGTTACCCTTATTCAATTGAGGGATAACATTCCCTACACCCTTTCCGGGATAGGTGGCATCGGCTCCAAGTATAATCCCACGATTGTTTCCATCTCTACCAAATTAGAGAGTGCACCCATCTATCCGATGAAGTGCCTTGAAGCACTACAATCAATAAGCCAGATTCCCAAAGAATCTGAAGGAGAGGGCCAGTGCAAGATAACGCTTCTTTATCTTATCAGAAACAACATTTGATATTTCATACCTGGGGTTCCTTGCTTTCTTTGAAGAGTCGGCCGTTTCCTTGATGACCTGCATTACTTGTCATTTCTCTAATCATTGAAGATGTCCCCGGAATGATTGTTATCATCATCAAGTGATGTGTCCCTACCTCAGACACTCCTTCGCATAATTGCCGAACTTATTACAACCAAGGCATCTGCCTTTCCTTCCACCTTTAGATCCGGATTTCCCAATGAAGTGATCTTTAGGTAGGCCATCAGAAACTTCCACTATGCCATTATGATAATATGCTCTGCTTTGACTTCATCCTTGGTGAATTTAGAAGAGAGATGTGGAACCCATTGATCCTTTTGTCTTGTCCCAACTGTCTTCAGTGATTGCTCTTTCACTCTTTCTTGGGCATTGTCTTTGCCTCGACGTCGATACCATGTTAATTTTAGGTATGTTCTATGCTAGAGAAATTTATTTCAATTTTCACAGTTAGCTCAATACCTTTTCCAGATTAGCAATCACATTAGAATTAAAGTAAACTGTAGATAGAACATAAATATAAATCGCAGAAGACAAGCCAAGACAAGAGGACACAAGATGTGGTGCTAGCCAGGGACAAACCCCAATGTGGGGAAACCCTTGATCAATTCTTCTTTTATGTTCTTCAATAATTCAGCAGAGAGAGAGAGATAGTACATATACAACAGAAGTCAACACTTTGACTTATCTAGATATGAGCATGGATCATCTCCTGTCATGATGATACATGAGATCAGTTGAAGACATTCTGCTTCAACTGATTCTCCAAGGTGACGACTTCACCTAACTTAGTGTTGCAGCTTGTACTCATGTTGCTGTGTTGCACCTAGTCACTGAGCTGCTCCCATCTGCTCCTATCATCATGCTGCCCCTTACTGACATGCCCATCATGCTGCATCTTTCATCATCATGGTCTCATTCATCATCATGCTGCCCTTTACTAACATGCCCATCATGCTGCATTTTTATCGCTGCTGCAATACCGTGATCTTCATTATTGCAGCAACATAGATCTTCATCACTGCGGCAATAGAGAGGCCTTTATCGTAGTATCACTAGGATCACTTGTTGCACTGAGTTCCTCCAAGACTATGAGATCACATCTATTCATGATCTATGATGATATAGTCTCCTTCTATATGTATGCCGAGGATCTCTTCATCTGACCCTTGTTTCATTATTAGGTCATGGCAAGACTGTAATATATATATGGAAGAGACAACATATAACATTATCTTCATCAAGCTGAGAGAGTAGATCTATCATTGCTTTCCAATGAATAGTTTGCTACAGGAGTGCCATCGAGATCTTGATGTCAAGACTGCTTCTTGTTATGCCGAGATTGTCCAGAGTTAATGCCACCTCATCCAAGATCCTCTCTGCTATATCAACCGAGATCTAGCACCTGCAGGTATGTCGAGAATATACCTCTATCCGAGATCCTTGCATCTATATGTTGTGTCCTCATTTATCATGCTGAGACTACAAAGATGCGTGGGCTTTATCATGCCATACGAGATCTGGTCTGCCTGCATGAACAGGTCTCCTTTGACTACGAGAACAGGTCTCCTTTGCTGCATGAACAGGTCTCTATTGACTGCGTGATAGGACTGCGTTTAGGCTTCTACAGGCAGCGTATTAAGGCTCCTCCTTGACAGCGTATAAGGGCCTCTTGGACAGCGTATTAGAGCTTCCATCTTTGACTGCGTATAAGTGTATTAGGGCCTCCATCTTTGACTGCGTATAAGTGTATTAGGGCCTCTATCTTTGACTGCGTATAAGTGCTTCTTGGACAACATATTAGGGCATCACTTGACAGCAGATTAGGGAATCACGTGACAACAAATTAGGGCATCACGTTGACTGTATATTGGAGCTCCTTTAGACAGTGGATAGGAGCCTTCCCTTGACTGTGGCTAGGGTACATCTGAACTGCGGCTAGGGCATCATACACTTAGCCCAACGTATTCTTTTTGTGTCTCTTCTTCACCAAAAACCCAAGATGTGGAGAGGAGGAGATCACATGAAGAATGTGTCTCAAATGACTTCAAGTCCTCACCTATTTATACCAAAACATATATGGTGAATAGACATGACTATTGGGCTTTTGAGCCTACACAAGTTGCTGGCTGACTTGACAATTTGTCTTATAACACAAATAAATTCATAACTCCATGAATATTTATCGAAATCAGATGATCTTTAGATCAATCCTACACCTCTCGATTAGAGCGATCCAATAAAAATATCAGCTGCCATAAATAAGATGACCCACATGGAGTTTGATCGAGAATGTCTCATACCATTCTCCACTGACCCGAGGTCAGTCTCAGAGTGTAACACTGGTCCCAGATCAGTCCTCTACCGACCCGAAGTCAGTGTCATAGTGGGTACCACTCTCACTGGTCCGAGACCAGTATCATTGATCCCAGATCAATGAAGGTCATCCTAGCATAGGGAGTACGGTAGATACAACGATGCATCCATTGGTACTACTATGGTCCCTATCCTCATTTCCCTGCTCATTGATCAGATGAGAGGTACTTCCCATGAGTCGCAGACTGCATGGGTAGGATGCCTTGACAGGAGAACTAATCATCGTGTCCACAGGAGAGCGAATCATCCTGTCCACAGGAGGGCGAATCATCCTGTCCAGTGGATGCCACGAAGAACTAATCATCCTGGCCTACAGGAGAACGAATCATCTTGTTCCACAATCGCCATGGAGAACACATCATCTAGGCCCACAAGAGAACTAATCATCTTGTTCCATAGTCACCACGGAGAACGAATCATCCTGGCCCACAGGAGAACTAATCATCCTATTTCATAGTCGCCACAGGGTGTCATAGGGGAAGGTTGAACCTTTTTCCCTGTACAAAGCAGTGTTTTACGACTCCGACCAGGACTCCGACTCGGCCGAGGATCGACTCCGACTCCAACTCCGAATCGGTAATGACTCAGCCTAGTCGATTTCAATGACTCGGTCGTTGTAAAAAATACATTAAATATTTTTTTTTTTTATAAAAAAACATAATTTTAAATATTTTAAACATAATTTTAAAGATTTTCATCCATGTTTCCAAACACATAGCATTATAATATAGATGGAAGACAACATATGATCAAAGTAGGCTCATGGAGCTTCAATTTCCAAGAGGTGAAATACCTTCCATCTCTTCCACGGAAGGTCACAAACTTGGTATCTAGAGATTTACCATTGATCCTCTATGCAATGATTAAAGTCATTCAAAAATTCAAACCACAGCTGGCACTCAGACACAAATGACCTAAAAACCAGGTCAAGTCAAGACATATGTGGTCTGACCCACAGACCACTGTCAACTGGACACTCTCCAGTAGAATGCCAAAGTTGTCCATTTCAGCTCTTTTTCTGTTTTTGTGAAGGAATTTTTGATTGGTGAAACCAAACTCCAACAAGCAACTAGGACACAACTACAACATACCTCTACTATTTTTAGGGTAAACTAAATACTGCAGATTTTCAACAGCAATAGCATCTCAGGCACATTTTGTGATTTTTGTTGAACTAATTTGGGGAGCTAGGGCACAAATTTGCACTTCTCAGGCTGTTTTCACCAGCTAGCTGTTAAGGCAAAACTTTATGATATGATTTTCAAAGAATCAAGCTTCATCTTGTCACTTCTATGGCAGCTAGAGCACACTTTCAGACCTGATTTTTCACCAGAAAGCACAGCTATAGAACACTTTAAGCATATTTTCAGCGTTGGTTTCTTCACAACCAAGTTTTTCATTGCTAGGGCAGCATTTTTGTTAAGTTTCCGAGATCATTTTGAGTTGAAATAACTCATTTTCAGATCCGATATTCTGAGCAGGAGAAGGGCATTCAGCTGGCCCTCAGTCCTGATATATTTCGAAAATATCAACTTCAGATTTGACATTTCTCAGACATGGCTCGTAAGATTTATAATTATCATTTTCCCATTATTGCTTCATACCATGGTTCATGGCATACTTTATGCATTGTGTACTTCATAATAAAATTACAGACATCCAAACAGATTAATTTCACACCACAAATCCAAAAAAAAGTGAATAAAATTTATTTTTTACGCTGCCCAGCCGTTTTCCAATGACTAGGCCTGGTCAATACGGACTCGGCCTAGTTGACCGAGTCATTGATGACTAGGCCGAGTCATTGGATGACTCGGCCTGGTCATCAATGACTCGGCCAACCTAGCCGGTTACTTGGCCTGGTCGTAATTTTTTTTATCGGCTCGGTTTGACCAGGCCGTTTCCGAGTCAACTCGGCCTGGTTGTAAAACAATGGTACAAAGTGCACCAATAGGGGATGATGAGTCACCCTGTGGTCGTATGTTGCTCTAGTAAGTACCCCAAGTCCCCAAAGCTCCCAGAGCTCAATGTATGCAACATGTAGGACCCTTTTACAAGGGTCTCTCGACGACTCCAAGTCGTTCGGGAAAATCACAGATTTGATCTTCCCTTCGGGGCTTTGACAAAGTGTAACGACCTGTACATCATCTCACAACGATGGAGCTTCCTTGCTCATTGACTTACCATATCCCAGATAGGGTAGTATCTGATGTCTATCTAGTGGAGCAATCATCGAGTACGGGATTCCTTAATAATCGAATCCTACCTTTGGTTGTAACAAAGAATCACAATGGTATTCATCATGTGTAGAAACAGCTCACTGAAGAGCTTCCACAACCAGGCAGCTTCATACGAGATCATACTCGTAGTTATGTATCTGGTCTCGGCGGTGGTTATAACAATCGACTTCTGCTTCCTGCTCATTCATGATAGCGAAGCAGAATCCAATGAGAACCAGCACTGAGAAGTGCTCTAGTGTTCCTCCACACTGCCTGCCCAGTCAGCATTCGAATAATCATGCAATTTCATATTTCTGGCAATGTATCTCAATCCATGAGAGATTGTGCCCAGAAGATATCTCAGAAGATTCTTGGCACCAATCCAGTGAGGCTCAACCAAATATGAGCTCACCATGCTAATTGCAAAACATATGTCTGGACGGAAGTTCACCAAGAACATCAACGCGAATGAGTTTATGAAACTCAGAGGCATTTCCCAAATCTGGTCCGACATCACTACCATATAACTTCTGAAAGTTAAGATCCTCGAGGTAGTCACAGGCTTGCAGTTTATCATTCCACATCTGGAATCCAACTCACTCTTACTTTTGCAAATGAGACGGTCTGCACCTGTTAGAAATAGATTGTACTCATAAGGTGCCGTTATGAGAGGTCTATCATCCACAACCTTTGAGTAATGGTTTGTATCGATTTCACTCCTAGTGAATCTCAACTTCATCAGACAGCTATCAATCCTCTCATACTATGCCCGAGGTGTTTTGCTTCAAGCCATAGGGGGCTGTCTTCCACATGTATACATGAGATTCCCCATCATGGATCTCAAACCCCACGGGTTGTTCCAAACCTGTGGACCTTTCCATCGATGAGCGCCACCCTGAAACCTTTTACTTCCATTGCTGAAATGGACACTAGGTTCTTCTTGCGATCAGGTACATAAAAGAGATTTTGTAAATGAATCGAGTTACCCTTATTCAATTGAGGGATAACATTCCCTACACCCTTTCCGGGATAGGTGGCATCGGCTCCAAGTATAATCCCACGATTGTTTCCATCTCTATCAAATTAGAGAGTGCACCCATATATCCGATGAAGTGCCTTGAAGCACTACAATCAATAAGCCAGATTCCCAAAGAATCTGAAGGAGAGGGCCAATGCAAGATAATGCTTCTTTATCTTATCAGAAACAACATTTGATTCTTCATACCTGGGGTTCCTTGCTTTCTCTGAAGAGTCGGCCGTTTCCTTGATGACCTGCATTACTTGTCATTCCTCTAATCATTGAAGATGTCCCTGGAATGATTGTTATCATCATCAAGTGATGTGTCCCTACCTCAGACACTCCTTCGCATAATTGTTGAACTTATTACAACCAAGGCATTTGCTTTTCCTTCCACCTTTAGATCTGGATTTCCCAATGAAGTGATCTTTAGGTAGGCCATCAGAAACTTCCACTACGCCATTCTGATAATATGCTCTGCTTTGACTTCATCCTTGGTGAATTTAGAAGAGAGATGTGGAAGCCATTGATCCTTTTGTCCTGCCCCAATTGTCTTCGGTGACTGCTCTTTCACTCTTGCCTGGGCATTGTCTTCACCTCAACTCTGATACCATGTTAATTTTAGGTATGTTCTATGCTAGAGCAATTTTTTTCAATTTTAACAGTTAGCTCAATATCTTTTCCAGATTAGCAATCACATCAACATTAAAGTAAACTGCAGATAGAACATAAATATAAATTGCAGAAGACAAGCCAAGACAAGAGGACACAAGATGTGGCGCTAGCTAGGGACAAACCCTGATGTGGGGAACCTTTGATCAATTCTTCTTTTATGTTCTTCAATAATTCAGCAGAGAGAGAGAGAGATAGTACATATACAACAGAATTCAACACTTTGACTTATCTAGATATGAGTATGGATCATCTCCTGTCATGATGATACATGAGATCAGTTGAAGACATTCTGCTTGAACTGATTCTCCAAGGTGACGACTTCACCTAACTTAGTGTTGCAGCTTGTACTCATGTTGCTGTGCTGCACCTAGTCACTGAGCTGCTCCCATCTGCTCCTATCATCATGTTGCCCCTTACTGACATGCCCATCATGCTGCATCTTTCATCATCATGGTCTCATTCATCATCATGCTGCCCTTTACTAACATGCCCATCATGCTGCATTTTTATCGCTGCTGCAATACCATGATCTTCATTACTGCGGCAACATAGATCTTCATCACTGCTGCAACATAGAGGCCTTTACGTAGTATCACTAGGATCACTTGCTGCACTGAGTTCCTCCGAGACTATGAGATCACATCTATTCATGATCTGTGATGATATAGTCTCCTTCTATATGTATGCCGAGGATCTCTTCATCTGACCCTTGTTTCATTATCAGGTCATGGCAAGACTGTAATATATATATGGAAGAGACAGCGTATAACATTATCTTCATCAAGCTGAGAGAGTAGATCTATCATTGTTTTCCAATGACTAGTCTGCTACAGGAGTGCCATCGAGATCTTGATGTCAAGACTACTTGTTATGCCGAGATTGTCCAGACTTCATGCCACCTCATCCAAGATCCTCTCTGCTATATCAACCGAGATCGAGCACCTACAGGTATGCCAAGAATATACCTCTATCCGAGATTCTTGCATCTATATGCTGTGTCCTCATTTATCATGCTGAGACTACAGAGATGCGTGGGCTTTATCATGCCATACGAGATCTGGTCTGCCTGCATGAACAGGTCTCCTTTGACTGCTAGAAAAAGTCTCCTTTGCTGCATGAACAGGTCTCTATTGACTGCGTGATAGGACTGTGTTTAGGCTTCTACAGGCAGCGTATTAAGGCTCTTCCTTGACAATGTATAAGGGCCTCTTGGACAGCGTATTAGAGCTTCCATCTTTGACTGCGTATAAGTGTATTAGGGCCTCCATCTTTGACTGCGTATAAGTATATTAGGGCCTCTATCTTTGACTGCGTATAAGTGCTTCTTGGACAGCGTATTAGGGCATCACTTGACAGCAGATTAGGGCATCACGTGACAACAAATTAGGGCATCACCTTGACTGTATATTGGAGCTCCTTTAGACAGTGGATAGGAGCCTTCCCTTGACTGCGGCTAGGGTACATCTGAACTGCGGCTAGGGCATCATACACTTAGCGCAGCATATTCTTTTTGTGTCTCTCCTTCACCAAAAACCCAAGACGTGGAGAGGAGGAGATCACATGAAGAATGTGTCTCAAATGACTTCAAGTTCTCACCTATTTGTACTAAAACGTAGATGGTGAATAGACATGACTATTGGGCTTTTGAGCCTACACAAGTTGCTGTCGGACTTGACAATTTGTTTTATAACACAAATAAATTCATAACTCCATGAATATTTATCAGAATCGGATGATCTTTAGACCAATCCTACACCTCTCGATAAGAGGAATCCAATAAAAATATCAGCTGCCATAAATAAGATGACCCACATGGAGTTTGGCCCTAGTTGCCAATTTTAACAATAGGGCGTAGGAGCGTCTTACAGGTTGGAGCTGAAAACTTGATGTAATTATTTTTGAAAGACAAATATTCGGAAGCGTTTGATGGGTTTTCTCTCAGAAGAGTTTTCACCTGAAAATCTTTGTGTCCACTGTATTATTATTGCACATTGTTAAATGGTGTTGTTTACTGCTTCTGTTATCCGATGAATTATTGCTGAAGATTAACTTAATGCTCTGAAAAATTAATCAGTTACTGATTGCTAAGAAATACTGATTCACTCCCCTCTTAGTATCTCCAACATCATGTCATGTACTGATCATATAGGTCTGATGGCTAGCTAGTTGTCCAAGGAGGAGTTTTTTCCTATTGGATACCCAGTTTTTGGTGGTAACGTGGACCTACTCCACTAACTATTGGGATAAATTTCTCTTCTTCAGACAACATGGTAGAGAATACATTATTAAATCTTGACAACTAAATTCATCTATATTGTAAACTTCAAACTAATGCTCAAAATTCTGAAGAAAGGTCACTTTGGTTTCATGGCCTGCTTGAATTGCATAGAGAGATAGCCTTTGCCAAGCTCATATTCCTAACCGCTTGAAATTGATCCAAAAATTTAAGGCGTTCCTTCAAGAAATTCCCTCAAAATTGCCACTATTTTTTGTTCTTCGGATTCTTTATTTTTGTCATTTTAACTTTAGTCCTCTAATATTTCTTACTATTATTTTTAGTTACTTTTATAGTCATCCCAATAGTGCGATACTCAAGACATGCACACTACAAGTTGGTATAGACCTTTGTATGAACTCAACATTTTTGTAAATGATCAATTTTGCTTATGCATTTATAATTTTGTAATGTAAGATGGTAAATTTATCGTTCCAGGTCCTTAGGGGATTTTACTAGTATGAATTTCATTTCTCCAGTAATGCAGTTATTGTTAGATTTCTTATCTATTTTTTACTAGGATGACTTTCATTCCTCCACAAACCAGTTATTCTTAGATTGCTTATTTTTTTTTTATCATTTTCTATTGATAGGTGTTCAAAGGGTTTTACAATTGAGATTGGCATGTAAAATGTTTATGGCATTTAAAGCAATTTTTGTTTTTCCAACATATTTCTCATCCCTTGCCTCTTTATTTGGGAAGATAGCTTCCGACATTCTAGTTTTTATTTGTTAAGCATATAGCTGTTAGTAGTTATCTTAAGTGGTATGTTAGGAATCTGTGATGCAAATATATTTGAAAATTTGCTGTTTATGAGAACAATGAACATGGTCAAATGTAAACTGTTTACCATATTAAGGGCTTTTTATGAAAACATATTCCTTTATATTTTCTTCTATAACATATCAAACATTGGTATAAATATTTCATAAAATCCCAACTCTATGGGTGAGCTATGTTTGTTTACTTGTATATTGAAAGTATCTAATGCATAGATTCTAGTCCAATTGATTGTAGCTTACCTCTTATGGTGCAGAGGCAAAGCAACGGTTGGAGGCAGAGTGCACACAACTTAGGAGTCTCGTTAAAGACCTCGAAAGTAAGTTGTATTTTTTTGGCTTATTTTTACACGTTTATCTCTAATATGTTGGTATTTGTGAATTTGCGCTTTTACTTTTATGTACTAGAATTTAGAAATTGAATTGTTAACTAGCATAGATCTGTCTTAATCCTATGTTTATTAAGCATTGAGAGGGTTAAAAGCAACCTAGGTGCAAACCTGTCATCACTGAGAAAATTCTAGGTTAAGATGGATCTTTGCTAGTTATCGTTTCTTTTATGTTGATTTTTATACATTAGACGCTAGGTTTCATTTTTTTTAGCATATTAGCATAACCAACCTGCCACCACATGTGTAATTTCATCCAATAAAGAATGTAGAATGCACACAACTTCTCTTAGTGCAACTAAGATAACTTCGTATAGGGAAATAGGGTGTGCAAGGTAAGGCATTGCCATATGTACCTTTTCAAGTTACATCTTGTCATCATCACTCATCATCTCTTGGCAATCATGAGCTCCTTTTTTGTTGCCTTTTACAACACATTTATGATGAAACATGTGTATGGGCTTAGTGATCCCCTATTTTTCCATGCCAACAAATTTCTTATTGTGTCTAGGCAAACTAAGGTAAGCATACTACATTAGTGTAAAGAGTTGCATATGAGGAGGCTGGACCACATTTATTGTGTTGATTTTGATTGTGATCCGCATAATTGAGATTACAGCTTTCTAGAAGAGTACAATCTCCCATTGAGATTGGAGTATGATTGACATATATTGGAGTTGGTTGTAGATTGTATATTTAATGTAAAATTGGATCATGGTAAACATACTTGGTGTAGATATATGTAGTGGTCAGTATCCCATGGATTAATGATCCAGATTGGATCATTATATTATTTGTTATCCATCTTGATGCTTTTAGAGTGGAAAAGTGGAGGAATCAAGTCACATGACCATTTTCGTTGGTGGGTCCCAGTTTGACGAATTAGGTGTTGAAACCTTACAAAATTCATTTGAGGCATTAAATGACATTTTTCAGGGTTAAACCTTTGCCACTTAGGCTCGACAACCCTAGTAATATTGTACACACATATACCTTTCGAGAGACAAGAACCGCCTCAATCAAAGTCCGTATTCAAAAGTTATGCCACTTGGAAGTTGAGCACCTTGTTTTGACCACCATGATTCTAGATGATGCCACGTCAGTCCCGATTATTCATGTAAAAGGGGGTAGCCACGTGATCATGACAAAGAAGTCTCTATAATATTTCATATTGTAACTCTAGTTAAGAGTTGAAGGAGTCAAACTTAACCACTAGTGGGCTATCAGGTTGTGTTTTAATCGGGCCACTAGGAGGGAAATAGGTTCCATTCCATTCAAGTGCATTTTGTTTTGTAGATGAATAGAGTAGCTGAGAGTGGATAAAGAGAGAGAGAATAGAGAGAGTTTGTATACCGTAGCATCCCACGAGCCACAAGTCTCACTCCATTGTACTTTCATCCATTTCCATTCAAAGAAAGAGTGAGCAGAGCAACCTCAACTTCTAGCTGGTTTTTATCCCAAAAGGGCTTCCCAAGTCATATCTTGTGTTATTATGGTTGTAAGTGATTAAATTTTTGTTTGTTCCCTATTGTTCGCATTTTCTATATTGCATGCGTAAAAACAAGAACTTAATAAATCCACAAGTCTAAGGAAAATAACCCTTATAGTATATATTTTGGATTTTTAGTAAAAAATTATGAAATCTGTTGTGATGAACCGTCCAGTGGAATATCCACGACAATTTACAGATAATATTGGTATGAGAGTAGGTTTCTTTGGGTATATTGTGGGAAGTTGTAGGCGACCTAGATTGGTTAAGCCGAAAACCATAAAACCCCAGCCATGGTTGATGAATCTGTTAATAACCCTCAAGATCCTGTAGAGGAGAGGTTTGTGCGACTGGAAGCACAAGTCACATATATAAACTATAATGTGAGCCTCCTCATGGCAACCCTGACCAATAAGCTCAAGCTATTCAGAGAAGATAAAGGTTCTAATGTAGAGGTCAAATGAGAGGATCAACGGATTGGGAAGAACTAGAGAGGGAGTCTAAGAAAGAATCCAAAAAGGATCAACCCAGTTTGAGTGCCATGAACCATTCACAATTCCTGTTCAAGATGGAAGCAAAGGCTAACATCAAGCCATATGAAGGTGATATTGATACATTGAAGTTAAATCACTATTGCACGAGTTAGAAGTTTATTTTAATGTTCATTGTATAGAGGAAGAACAAAAAAATTTGTTTGCTTGGATGAAACTAGAGGGCCATGCCCTAACTTGGTGGGAAAGTCCAATAGAGACCTTGAGGCTGGAGGGAGATCATCCAGTGACTAAGTGGGAGGATTTCAAAGCTCTCATAAAGTCCCAGTTCTACCCTATTGGGTATGTGGAAGACCACTGGATCTGATGGCAGTACTTTAGGTAGAAGCATTGACAGAGTGTATAAGAGTACACCATCGAATTTAGGAAGATGGCAATTATGCTGGGTATCTCCCCAAAGAACCTAGACGTGCTCCTCAATTATCTAGGGGGTCTACACAACCATCTTTGGAAGTAAGTGATGCTGTTCAAACCCAAAATGATGGATGGGGACTATGGACATGCACAATACCTAGAGAACATAGGCTTGAAGGAAGGACAATCAAATTGGTCAAACTAGAAGGAGCACTAGGAAGTTGTCAAGCAGGGGAAGAAGAAGTGGAAAATGTTGAATTTTTGTAACCATGGTTGGTTTCATAATGTATGTTTGGCCCTTGATGTATTTATATTGATCATTGTAAAGCATATTTTAAATGCTAGAGTCAAAAGAAGAAATTATTTTGAGTCAAGTACCATTTGGACTTTTGACAAAAGAAAATATGAATTTTTAAATTTGAAATTTTTGGCTCCAAGTTTGTCAAGTCGGTTTCCCTTCAAGTCCAGTCATCCTTGGTAGAATCACACCCCTTCCACCCAGGCAGATCACTATATATAGGTAGCAAGGCACAATTCACACTCTCTCAAGCAAGACAGTTTTTGGGCATCCTAGCACAGGACAAGGACAAGGAAGACGAAAAGAAGGACGAAAATCTATCTTTCTCTCTCTTATCTAACACGTGTCAAAGGACTCCCTCTCTCTCTCTCTCTGTGTAGCTCGCATTTTTCTGGGCAGTTTCTATTGCAGGGGCCAAAATTTCTGGGCAATTGTAGGGTGCCGAAATTCTGGGATTCTGGCAATTGCAGGAGGGTCAAAATTTTAGGGTGGATCAGTAGAGCACAGTGTTGGATCATATTAGGAGGCTTGACTTGGAGGGGTTGACTAGGTTTGACCATAGGTATAGGTGTGTCTCTTGTTGAACAAAGTAATTTCTCTATTGAAAAGGTTGCTAAGCTTTTCCCCCTTAGTGGGTTTTCCCAGGGTAAATCTTGTGTTCTCTTTGTGCATTGTGATCTCTACTTTTCTATTGTTATTGTATGGTTGAATTTTTGAAGTATAATTGCTTAATGATATATTGGGAAAACTAAAAGAAGATCAACATCATTATAAGTAATTATCTATTTTTCAGAAATATTGTGCTAGTGTATATTGCACTTGAAAAATCAACATAAAAGGGGAAAGGACAGGAAGACAACAACCACAACATACTAGTGCAAAGATCCCAACAATCACTATAAGCAGTATAAAATTGATAGTCATACAGAGGCAAAGTGTTGGAAGTTGCATCGAAAGCTCAACACAAAGAACCAAAAGAAAGATGCTAAGAAGAAAAATATCATGGGGACAAATTCGAGTAATCAAGTGGAGAGAAGCTCAGACGTGGATGAGAAGATTGTCTTTGGATCAATGTAGAAGGGGGTGAATTTGAGTAGCCTTAAACAACATGAAGGAAACAAAATGACCAGACTCTTTATGTATTAAGTAATGTTAGTTATATATTTTATGTATGTTATGTAGTTTGCCCACCTTCAATAGAAATCAAGGACTATTTCCTCTAAGCATGGAGGATTTGATGATATTAGTCTAGTGAACATATGCAGACAATATTATATTTGTACATTATAAATTTTATATGTCATGAATATAAATAAATAAAATAATACATATACATGTGTGTGTGTGTGTAACTCACAATTCAATAATAATTAATAAATAATAATTAGTATAATGAACAGGGCGCTTCGTCTAGTATTTATATGGGGCCCATTGTTGTACAATCAATCATCTTGTTTTTGACTATCAACATTTTATATATTGTCCATGTTGCCTCAAAATCTAGTAGGCCTTGCGAGAAGGGCTCACAAGGAAACAACCAAACTAAGGCACAACAATGAGGTGGATGCCATTGTCACCTTAGCACTCCACCTCCTGCTCTTTAGTTGAATTTCACCACACAAGAGGCTTCCTAGTATATATCACCTAAGGGTATTCTAGGTTGATAGGATCAAGGTGATACTTTCAAAGGCTAGATCAAGGTACCTCACACTAGGAACAAGGCACAATAATTTGTAATAAGGAACAACATATGTTTGAAAAAGCCTATGAAATAGTGCTTGTGGCCTAGGGTTTCAAGATGTAGCTCTGCAATGGCACATCTAGGCATACAAGCAAAGAAAAATGTTTGCCTTACAAGATATGGTCAACTAGTGGTATGGCGAACCTTCAATAGCCCTAAGTTGAAGCTTATGTGTAGAATTATGGTTTTATAGGGCCTAAAATTACCTAGGGTTGATGATGTCAACCCTAGTGAGATGCTTTTTGCCATGCGATACATAAGATTTTGATGTCGTAGGGTCAAGCAAGGTGTGGAAATGTTAAATTAGCTCCAATGCTCAAGCCCTATTTGAATTCGTCTTAAATCCTAGCTCTAGTGGCTTTCCTTGAAGGGCTAAAAATGTAGAGAGGAAAAGGGAAGGTTTTATAGTGTTTATCATCAAGATGGTTGCCAATGCCTTTTTCTACTTGGGTGATGGAGTCTCAGGAATTGTAACCATGGAAATATCAAAACTTTGAAGGGATTAAGGGGGAAAACCTTAGTTTTCACTTCTTAAGCCTAGCTATTAGTTTATGAGGGGAGAGATTCACTAGAAAAATGCTCTCTAAGAGGTTTTCTAGGGAGTCCTGTAAGAAAATTGGAAAGGCAGAAATATTTTCTCTTGTTGATAATTACTTGTGATTTCTTTGAGTTATTATTATCTTTTTTATGTTCTTCTTTTTATCTTAGTTCATCAAGAAATTACCAAAACCAAAACACGAAGATCAAGGACACCAGATGTAGGCACATAGCCAGGGAAAAACCCCTATATAGGGGAAAACCTAGTCAAGGACTCTTCCTTCAGTAATTCAAATGAGATAGACTGAGACCCTAGACCAACAGACCTTCCTCCTCCACCAAGTTAGCCTTCCAATATGTTTTAGCACACTTTAGTAGTCTCTTCTTGCCCAGTAGCCTCAACCCAACATCAACCCAGAAATTTCGGCCCAATGTCACCAACAACTTTAGAATTTTGGCTTCCCTGGTGACTACAGAATTTCGGCCCCTTCAGTAGCTTCACAACTTCACACGTGTGGGAAAAAGAGTGAGAATTTCGACTTCTTATGTTTGTGAGAGACGACCTTCTTCTTTGTTATCATTTTCTCCTTCTTTCCTTGGAATTCACACTTTTTTTGGCCCCAAAAGTTTCAGATCGAACTTGTTGAGTGTGTGTGACAAATGAGGTTGAGTTGTTGCCTTTATATAGTGATTCTGATGCCTAGTTTAGTCCGACTTGGTGGAGGAGGCCTAAATGGCCTATTTTATAATAAAATAAATTTCTTTGACAAATAAATCACAAGGGTTCTTTACAATATGACATGGACAACGACACTTGACATAAACCCTAGAATCCTTCAATGGAGGCTTTGACTTAAAAACAATTGACCCAAGCATGAAATCCATGCCTTAATAAGTCAATTTATTTAATAATAAATTTTCTTTTTCTTTCTTTTGATAAATATATTTCATTATGACTCAAGTACAATTATGAAGACCGACACTAGTTACATTCTTCAACACTCCCTCTTAACTAGGGACGTATTCATAACTACCTATATCTATAGAGGTACATGGAAGATCTCTAAAATGAACTACAAAGAGTTTAGCACACTCAGTACTACGGACTAGATTCCTGACCAGGGTAATCTATTCGGGTGGGACTAAGATGGACTAAAGCTTTCATCTAGCCTAGGTACCATCAAGCTTACTAACTAATCATCATCCCAGGGATCTAGGTGTGTATCCAAGGTCAGAGCTCCAAGACAAATGCCACCCTCCCTCTTCGGGATCTAGACATCAACACATAGGTCAACCCGATGTCCTCCCAAGCATCCGCCATTATATGCTTCACCTCTCCCTAATAAACAAGATATATCCATTTGTCCAAGCATGCTCCCAAAGTGTTCAGCCTGTTTATGGAGAGACAAACACAAACCCCAATCAATAATAAATTATTAAATATACATATACAAGTAGATACAAACCTTCAGGGTCCTCAATAATCTTGATGCCACTTATATCGAGTTATTCATATGCAACTAGTCAAAAGCTTTTCTTCTTTCATTACTCTAGCAACATCAAGAGTCAAGACATCCTCAATACATTGTAGTACTTCATACATTGTTTTTTTTTTGTTTTTTGTTTCCCTTCCCATGAAAATTAATCATTTTATGTTTTTTTTTGAATGTTACATTTATCATTATCGACAATTTTTTGAGAGGGTTCCAAAATTTAAATTGTTGGCAATATCGGGGAAAATATTGGAAATTATCATGAAACTTAAAAAATACAAAAACAATTTTTTTTTTCAAAATTTTAACTTATAAAACAACATCGACATCAAACAAACACATTGCTACATAAATATGAAAATAAAGTGGATATATAAGATGTCAAGTGATACATCTGAGATCGATATTGACATATGATATTTTGTTGAAGAATCAAGGGCAATGATGTATAATAGGATTCTTCTTGACTTGATAACAAATTGTGAAGTCTTTTTACAATTTGTCTTGTTAGCTTAATCTTCTTCTTCTTCTTATTAATGCATGTGTGTGTACTTCATCAAACTTCTACCAAAAACATAAGAACAAGAACACAAGATGTTGGCTCTCTGCTAGGGCCAAAACCTCTCTTCTCTTGAGAGGAAAACCCTTCGGTAAATTTCTCTTATTGAAGCTTCTTATTGATCAATGCCAAACCCTAGACCCTTGACAAGAATATCCTCCAAGCACAAGTCAAGTCCTTCCTCCTTTCTGCACTTTGTTTTCCCGACACTTTGTCCTCCTCCTTCCGGCACTTCGTTCTCTAGCACTTGGTCCTTCTTCTGGCACTTCGTTCTTCTTTCAACTGTTGGTAGACCTTGTTGCACTTGCTCTAGAAGAGGCACTTATTCTTGGTCTATGATGAGACTCCTTCCTTGTGATGATCCCTTCCTTCCTCTTGACCAAATGAGCTTCTTCCTTGAGGTGTAGGTACAGACTTGGTATGACTATCCTGCAGACCTAATTTGTCGCACGTGTGGGAGGCTTACTTGATGTTATAGGCTCTTTCTTCTTCGCTTGAGTAGGAGGCCTTGTAGGCCTAATTTTAAGCATAGACAATGAGAGATGTTTGACTGTGAGTTGCTGCTATCATAACCACAGAGACAACCCTCTTTTTCTCGCACATGTGGTTGTAATTAGCCCTAGAACAGTCCTCTTAGGCTTGGTTATGTACCCTTCTTCTTTGTTGCACTTGGAGACCTCTTTTCTTCACCTTTTCGTATCCCTTCTTCGTCCTCTTTCTCGCTGATTTCAGAGATGAGCGTGTGTCATGGTGGAGGAGTGGACAACCTCTATATATAGAGGATTGTCCCTCCTTTAGGCCGACTTGTTGACTGTGGGTCGACTTGTCTTCTTTGCTTCAGATGGGTTCTTTTGATGGTGCCTTTTCTTGGAGGAGACTTGACTTTGCTTGGAGGTGTCTTCTTTGACTCTAATACATAAGTATACCTAGTGCAACATGCCCTTAACGTCTTCATACTTCAACATAATTCTTTTGACTCTTTGACTCACCTATAGCACTTTAACATGTGCGAAACCTATTTCAATGAGCAAGAAACTCATTGACAAGTATAATAAAAATAATATTTCTTTTCTTGAATAAATACAAATATCAAAAGTACATTTATGAAGATCAAACCTAGTTACATTTCCTTCAACACTCCCTCTTAACTATGGAGGTATTCATACAACATTATAAGGTGTTTGGCTATTTTTCAATCTTGAAGAATTCACATAAGAGAGACCGTATTGGCAATCCATCTGTTATAGCATCATAGTAACCAACATTGTTTCCAGAACAAGGCCTTGACTGACAACTCTATCTCTCAATAGATCAGGGCACAATGTTGGCGAGACCAATGACTTCTAACGCCTTAGTCATTGTCTCTCAAGGTACATACCCACCCGGGTGTTCACTGAGTATGACCTTCTAGGACTATTCTTATCTTGGGTTCCCAGCCCTCAAAGAATTTCGGTCCTCTTTCCTACTCTTGTCATGGATGCCCTACACATCCTCAAATAGTATTGGATGCCAGATGGTTACCCAATCCTCCCATTCTTTCTTCCCAAGTGAAGATAAGAATGTTGTGTCTATCTCTTCCTCTCAATTGAGGAAGATATGCCCAAGTATCCTCTGACAAGGTACTTGTCCAAGTTCCTTTGTAATTGGGAACTTGTTATAACTCCCTCTTAGCTAGGGACTTGTCCATTCATCAAGAACTTCTTCTTCGTGGGTACTTCAGTTGCTTGATCTCCTTCTTTCCTTTGATGTCATGAAGTCTTTGTTCAAACTTCTTCTTGGTAGGGCACCATCCATCGATCACTTTCCTTTCTAGTTTTGTCATGTCATTGCTTCCTTCGTGAAAAGTGGCCTTCTTGACATATATCATGTTCTCTTGCCATCTGGTTACTCCTTGTCATCTTGTCTATGCTTCAGACTACTCTTCACATGGATGCTTTGTTGTACTTGCTTGTTCCCATGCTTTGATCTAGTAGCCCTTCATGACTTTATCCTGATATTGCTTCAACATTAAATGGTGCTTTTGCTGGATAGCTTCTTCATCATGACATCTTCGTAGAGTAGAATCAATTATCTGCACCTTTCATATCTCCAAGGGCTTCATAGGTGTCAAGGGTCCTTTGATCTTTTCCTTCCTTTGTTAGAGTCGTCATGCCTTCTTTCGGGAGATGTCTTCAACAAATCTTTGTCAGATAGTGATTCTTTGTGATCATGGTGTTCTTCTCATGCTTGATCTTTTTTTTCATTTGCTTATTCTTGGATAGATTGGTCAACCACCTTCTACTCCTTGTGGGAGCACTTCTTCATTGCTTGCTTCTTGGACTAGTCAACATTTCTTCTTGCTTCTTAGTCAACAATCTTATACTCCTTATGTGAGTATTTTCCTTTTGTTGGCCTTCATTGCATTGTAGTACATGCCTTTGAGCATGTCATTGGTGAAAGAGATTCTTTCATACTTGATCATGTCATAAAACTATTCTCATGACTCAATAATATACATGACTTAACTTTGATGCATACATACCTCATCTTGATTATCCTTTGATCATCTTAGCTTCATTTGGTTGTCCTTGGTGTGGTCCTTCTTGCTTCATGTTAGCTTGCCTACATATCATCCTTTTCTTGAATCGCATGAATGGGACTCCCAATGAGACATCTTGTTTTGTTTATGAATCTTCTTTTGAAGATTCCATCAGAAGATCTTGAAGACCCTTACCCTGCAAATGTTTCTTTCTTTTTGATGATGGAGATCTTGTAAGATTCTTACTCATGATCAATTTTTCTTTCATAGTGGATGAGGTCCTATAATAGGTATGCTCCTATATTCTAGAAGATATTTCTAACCATGCATTTTGTGCTAAATGCTCCTTTGACATGAGTATTTTGAACTCTATGTACATCATGCTTCTAGATTTTAGAAGATGTTTCTAGCCATGCAATTTTATTCTATTCCTATATGCTCCTATACTACTCAAAACTTTGAAAGAAGACTTTAAGTAAAGAAGTAGACTTAGTCATAGTAGAGATCTGGAGGATCTTCCTCCTTTTGCTTCTTTTCTTCTTCCTTCACCTCTTGAGTCATGTGAGCTTCTTCTCTTTTTCTTTTGTTGTTGTTGTCCTTCTTAAGTTTTGGACAATTCCTTTTGTAGTGTCCATATTCTTGGCATCCAAAGCATTGGATTTTGGACATGTCTCTATTGTTTGTTCTTCGTGGACGAAATTTGCCAAAATTTCCCTTTTTCTTGGCCATGGATGCAACTTCTTTCTCCTTTGATCCCACATCCTCTTTTGCTTTGAGTCTAGTTTCCTCTATCTTGCATAAAAACCATAATTCACTTGGTGAGGTAGCTTCCTTCTTGGCATATATGCTTGATGTGAAGTTGCCCCAATCCTCAGGTAGAGCATTGAGTACTACGATTGTCATTTCTCTGTCAGTCATTACTTCTCTCAGTTCTTGAAGTTGATCCCTCATCTCAGAGATCTTCATGAAGTAGGGAGCTATTCCTTCCTTTGATACCTTCATCTTGTATAATTCATTTCGTAGAGATATTACTTCTCCAATTGTGGTTATCGAGAATAGCTCTACTAGCTTATCACATATTTCTTTTGATGTCTCAAGTTTGGAGACATAAGGAATGAGAGAGTCCTTGATAGATTTTATTAGAATCCTTTGAGCTCTTGTCTCATCCTTATTGTACTTGGCTAAGGCTTGAGTTTGTTCCTTAGCAGGAATAGCGATATTCCCTTTGATGTGTTTGAGAAGTTTATTGTCCTTGAGAAGTAAATCATTCCTCTTCTTCCATGCAAGAAAGTTATTGGTACCTACCAATTTGTTGCTTTCCTTGCAAAAAGACATTGATGTATATTCAGAAAGGGACATATACTTACTTGATAGGTTTTGAGATGTAGTGGACTTGCTTTCTCCTTGAAGACTTGGTGGCTTGCCTTCCTTAGATCTTGATGTTCTTGAAGTTGCTTTTTCCAAGTGGGCTTGCTTGATGACTTGTAGCTTGATGTAGGTCCTTCTTTGATTAGTGTTCTTGAGATGGCCTTTCCTTGATGTGTCACCTTAGCTCTGATACCATGTTGAAGAATCAAGGGCAATGATGTATAGTAGGATTCTTCTTGACTTGATAACATTTTGTGAAGTCTTTTTACAATTTGTCTTGTTAGCTTAATCTTCTTCTTCTTCTTATTAATGCATGTGTGTGTACTTCATCAAACTGCTACCAAAAAAATAAGAGCAAGAACACAAAATGTTGGCTCTCTGCTAGGGCCAAAACCTCTCTTCTCTTGAGAGGAAAACCCTTCGGTAAATTTCTCTTATTGAAGCTTCTTATTGGTCAATGCAAAACCCTAGACCCTTGACAAGAATATCCTCCAAGCACAAGTCAAGTCCTTCCTCCTTTCTGCACTTTGTTTTCCCGACACTTTGTCCTCCTTCTGGCACTTCGTTCTTCTTTCAACTGTTGGTAGACCTTGTTGCACTTGCTCTAGAAGAGGCACTTATTCTTGGTCTATGATGAGACTCCTTCCTTGTGATGATCCCTTCCTTCCTCTTGACCAAATGAGCTTCTTCCTTGAGGTGTAGGTACAGGGTTGGTATGACTATCCTGCATCCCTAATTTATCGCACATGTGGGTGGTTTACTTGATGTTATAGGCACTTTCTTCTTTGCTTGAGGTTCCTTCTACTTCGCTTGAGTAGGAGGCCTTGTAGGCCTAGTTTTAAGCACAAACATTGAGAGATTTTTGACTGTGAGTTGCTGCTGTCATAACCACAGAGGCAACCCTCATTTTCTTGCACGTGTCGCTGTAATTAGCCCTAGAACAATCCTCTTAGGCTTGGTTATGTACCCTTCTTCTTCACTGCACTTGGAGACCTCTTTTCTTCACCTTTTTGTATCCCTTCTTCGTCCTCTTTCTCGCTGATTTCAGAGATGAGTGTGTGTCATGTTGGAGGAGTGAACAACCTCTATATATAGAGGACTGCCCCTCCTTTAGGCCGACTTGCTTACTGTGGGCTGACTTGTCTTCTTTGCTTCAGATGGGTTCTTTTGATGGTGTCTTTGCTTGGAGGAGACTTGACTTTGCTTAGAGGTGTCTTCTTCGACTCTAATACATAAGTATACCTAGTGTAACATGCCCTTAAGGTCTTCAACATAATTCTTTTGACTCTTTGACTCACTTATAGCACTTTAACATGTGCTAAACCTATTTCAATGAGCAAGAAACTCATTGACAAATATAATAAAAATAATATTTCTTTTCTTGAATAAATACAAATATCAAAAGTACATTTATGAAGACCGAACCTAGTTACATTTCCTTCAACATATTTGTCCTAAGTCATAAGATCTAACAAAATGATATAAAATTGTATCAAAACAAAAATAAATGTATCTCATGAGATGAATCATGACAATGAAAACAATGGATTTTCCCTTGTTTGCTTGATGGAAAATGGTCACAACATCCTCAACAATGTTATCAAAATTGGATCAAAAGATTGGTTGACCAAAAAATACATAAAATATTCAAATTTTGAAAATAACACATAATTAATTTATGTGCATTCATATGATTCCAAATTTCTATACACAAATATGCAAAATTTCTCGTGTATAGAAAGGGTGCATATAACCAAAATATCCCAGAGTGCAATCCATCTTTGAATTAAAATAGATCAATAGAGACCGAGACTCTGTAAATGGCCTCCGAAATCCAAAGGAAATCATGCAACAACAAATAACTACATAACATCAAAATCATTGCCTATATTGGGATCCTACTCATTAAGATCACCCACTAAGCATTAAAACAAGATAGAAAAAACTTAAAATCCTAATCAAAGATTTTGCGTGAGTGAAGTGTACCTTTTTACTAGGGTCATGAAGGAAGGGAGCTCAACAGTGAATGCCACCAACGTCAAGCTATGTAGAGGGCTTGGTGATCTTGATTAAATGTTAGTTCCATACCCTCCTACATCACATAATCCAATAGAAACATTACAATCCCGCTAATCCTGAAACCCTAAAAACTGTTAAGTTTGTTGGATTTTTTTGAGTGGGATTTAAAATTCTATTTTTTGTTAAATTTCCAAGAAATTTTGCAACTACTTTGTGAATTACTGAAGACTAAAATCTAGGTAACTTTCACCAAGATACAAAACTTCTTAACAACTTATAAGCAATGAAATAAAAAAATAGTTATAAAAACACTTCAAACAAATATTGACACATTTTCTTAGGAAGCCCAATAGGGAAAACCTACTTGCTTGATGTAGCTATTTTATTGATTGTCTTGGAGCAATTGAATCTATTACAAGGTAATCTGTCTCTCTTGAGAAGTGTTTTGCTTCTCACATAACTCCCAGCTTATATAATTGGTCTTGGTTGCCTTGATCACTACTAGGTCTTGGTTCTTGCACACAATTCTTCCTCCGCTGTCTCCTTGACTTGCTTTGCAAACCCTGTTGATTTTCTTCAATTCTGCTCCTCCTTCCTTGTGCACTTGGCCTCCTTATTCCTTGCGCTAATCTCTTATTTCCTAGTGCATTCCAGGCCCTATTTATTAGCCCACTTGAGCTCCTAATTTTTAGGATCCTAGCTCAACACAACCTGTGCACAACTAATCCCCCTAAATCATAGTGCACTTGAGCTCTTATTTTATAAGACACAATTCCTATGCTCCACAACCAAGGCTCTCTCACACTAACTCGTGAGCTTTGTCTTGTCACAATCCTTTGTGCCTTCGTCCTCTCTTCTAGAGATTCGGTCTATGCTAAACTAGGCTAGTTCAAGTTTAGAACTCAAGTTGTGATAGCAAGTTAATTGAGACTGTTAGTCACTCTCCTTCGAATCATCACTGGAGTTGATAACTTGTGCCCTTTCCAATCAACATTGGAGATCTAACACACTCTTCCTTCAATCAAGACTAAAGAGTAACTCACTCTAATTTAACTGCTAACTGCCACCTTGTTCTGTAGTCAAACTAACAAAGATTCCACTTAATTGAAGCTCCAACTCTACGCATACTAACTTGATGATTATTCGAGTAAACTGGAAATAACTCATCCTAACTGAAGTCTAATTCTTGAGGACAACTTGAGGTCTTCATTGGCTAAGGCACAAGCCATAAAACCTTTCTCACTACATTTTCAACACTCCCTCTTAGAGAGGAAGGTACTTCTGGAAGAACCTCTTCCACTTGGATTTGTATTCAACATCACCACATTATGCTGCAACTGCTCCCTCTAAACTAGAAGACTTCCCTGCCTTTTGTTGTGGAATCTGATCTAAAGGCCCATTGCTTCCAACCATACTCCTATTCTGCGAGTCTATCACCTCAGTCATAGGTGCCATGTACTTCATGTATCTCTGTGACTGCTTACTATGCTTGAATGTGGTACTAGGAGGTCCAACAGTCTTTTAATCTTCCCTAAACAAATCTTCGACCCACTTGGCTCGAACTCTCCCTATACTAGGAGTCACTGACTTAGTGGTTGCCTCCACTCAACTCAACCTGGGCTTTGCTTTTCATCATCCTGCTGGTCGGCCCACTTGCCAACTAGCCGAGACTCAAACTAAGATACTGGCTGAGGCTCCATCTTGAGTAGCTTCTTCTCAGGTACACTAACTTACTCTTGCTCTAAGAACTCTCTCAAAGCCCTGCTCTCCTCAACCATCACTTCTTTACTTTGAACACTACCTGTCTTGCTGCTCTAGGTTGCGCCTGTCTCTACCTGAAACTTGTAGAGATTCTTCATCCTCACACTTATATGCTTCTTACATCCAGAAGCTAAGTGCTAGAGGTAGTCCTTACCTTTGTTGAAGATGACATCATAACCCTTGTCCTCGAGGGTAGCTACAGAAACAAGATTTTGCTTTGATCCTGGAACATAGAGAATATCTCTGAGATGAAGAAGATTACTTGAATCTCTCTAAAATTTGGCAGCACCAACTCCTCTCGCTGCATACTTGCTATCATCTCCTAGCTCAATATGAAACTGCATGTCCTTCTCCTTCAGGTGGCTGAAATTCTTCTTGTTCCTGGTAATATGGAAGGATGCTCCTGAATCAATATACCACACATTGCTATTTGTTGAGCTTGCCATGCAGGGGATCAATGAGAAATATTTCTCAAATTGGGAAGAAAACACCTCCGCTGATGTAGCTACATGATACTTACTAGACTCCTCCTTCCGATTAAGATACTTAGTGGCATAGTCTCTGAATTAATGGCAATGGAAGCACTTGATCTTGCTCACATCCTTCTTCTTCTTCTTGCCCTTCTGACTGGACTCAATCTCTCCTTGGCCCCTCTTGCCCTTGGCTCTGCTACCTTTGCCTGCCAGGCAAAGTTCCCCTCTTCCTTTGTTGGAGCTTCTCTACTAGCTCTCATCCATCTTCAGATTTCTTCTTGAACTTAGTCACTCCATAACTTTTCCCAATTGGGAATATTCTCTCTACCACTTACTGCATCCTGGAAACTCTATCAAGACTTATGGAATCCCAGAAGAGCAAGACTCACAAGGTCTTTTCTGCTACCGTCTCACCCACACCACCTAGCTCATTCCAAACTTGAGTGAACGGGCTCTCCTTTTCTCATCCAAATACTTCTTAGCTTCTCCTTGAAAGCATGCTTCCTGGCATCATTGGAACCCTGATACAAATGTAAGTGTTGAAATGTGGTTGACATTGATATCAACCCAAGCAACACAAGAAGATGCCCCGCCTTTGTTGACCAAAATGACATGGAAAATCAGTTTTTTTCATGACAAGACCACCTTCATTGGATACTCCTACCAATTCCAATGGTATATGACATGCCTCGTGGCTCCTCACGATTTGCAAGATATGCCCTTTGGAAGGCCAAAGCCCCAACTTGTGGGCAAAAGCCCCAAAGAGAGATGATGTGGAATGGCATTATAGGTTGGTCTAAGGAAGTCAAAATGGTCAAAGGTCAAAATAAAATTTCATTAATTATGAGAAGGAAAATTTGAAAATTTAATATGTGCCTTCCATCCAACAAGGCAAGTCGACCTCAACTTTTGGCCCCAATTTTAAAATTCAAATTTTGAAATAAGGGTTTCCATCCTAAGATTTAGCAAGTCGGCTTCCCTAATTGCATCCTCCAGATACTATTAAAAGGCACCTTGTCTCACCTACTAGGGCATGAATCTAATGCACATCTAAAGTGTGTGAGCTTTGAAATATTTTCAGCCCTGTGGAGAAGAGGCTAGTCTAACGAGAGGCCTGAAGCAATTTTCGATCCCTGTACTCTTTGATCTCATAGGAACAATGGGGATTTTTAACTTATCATTTCTAGGCTTAAGAGATTCATTGGGATTTTCTTTGCAAGGTTATTCTCCATCTCTGAGTATCGACCCTCTTTAGGGCAATACTTCTGAGCATAAGGGTTTCATTCATCTATCTTTGGGGCTCCTCAAGGACCAATGAAGGAAACAAGGATAATTTTGAGTGTGATTTGAAGCAAGTTGCATGTCTAGGGCAGAGGCCTAATAGCCTTAAATATGCGTCCTGGTTGACCAATCCTCTGGGACAAACTCCTGTGTAAAATTGAGAAGTGCTAAAGTTGTCGAATAGTTTGCTAAGTCTGCACTGGAACAATCTCTCACATACTATGTTCTGAATCCGGAATTTCAAGCGAGCTCAAGTATAAATTGTGCAGGCCTTCTAGCCGCATTGGTGACTTGTATTGATCTGCCTCTAACCATCACTCATTAAGTCGAAACTTTGTGAAGTATCACGTCATGCATTCTATGCTTTGAGGAAGGAATTTCGGTCTATGCCTGAAGCTGCCTGTCGAGAATTCATTCTGCAAATCAAATGTGTAACAAAGTTATGTGGTTTAAAATTATAGGTCTATGCTTGAATGTTTGTTGTGAGGATAAAAGTTTTGACTTTTGAATGTTGGAGATCTGAGCATTTTGGAACTGTAACTTGAAGATCTGGTATATCTTTGACTTATCTGTGCAAGTTGACTGTGGACTTATAACTACAATCCCTCCTGTTTGATGGCAAACTAAGTATCCTTGTGCACTGGTTCTTGATGATTCTCAGCAAGGAAATTCTTGAAGGTTGATTACACTAATCTATGTCCTCAGTGATCAAGGTTTCTAGGAAGATAGAGGTATAGTATAACCTATAGTGGCTTCGCATTCTCTTCAGCCGTAAGGAATTTGTTTGCAACAGTAAGGGTTTCAGATTGGCAGACCTTTTCTTTTGAGATTCATATTAGCCTGGTCTCATCACTGTCATCGTGCAACAGTAAGGGTTTCACTACCAGCAATCTCATCATTGTCATTTTGTAGCAGTAAGGTTGAGGGTTTCTGTAGTAGCTGTTTAATAGTAAGTGGTTCATGGTTACATCACCTAGCAGCAGTGTTTGAAGAAGTCTTGAGTCATTGTTCAAGAAGTTTTGCAGTAAGAGTTTCAGTGACACATCATTCTGCAGTAGTGGAAGGAGTCTAGCAGTAAGGGTTTCACTGTTTTACAGTCAGGGTTTCATTAAATATCTTGTAAGTGGGTCATTGTCCCTGGTACAAGAGCCCACAATAGTTGGTCTAATTCATTATCATTTTCAGGGTGGTTGGGTGGTGCAAGGTAGGCGATTGAAGTCACCTTCAGGTAGCCTGAAAATACTTTAGGGTGGTAGGGTGGTGCTAGGGCAAGTTGGAACTTGCAAGGGTGTTGGAGCATCCTATCAGTAACAGCTGATAAAAACAGGGTGTTGGAGCATCTTCTAGCAGGAGTTGAATTATATGTACTCTTAAAATTATTAGAGAAGCGTTCGGTGATTTTTCTCTCGGAAGGGTTTCCACCGAAAATTTTTGTGTTTACTGTCTTTTGATTCTGTGCACTATTGATTTATGTTTTAATCTGATGGTGAAGTTAATGAATGCTCTGTAAAAGAAAAATTAACTAATTGTAAGTGAAATACTGATTCACCCCCCTCTTAGTATTTCCAGCACTAAGATGGCTTTAAACATCTCATATGCTGTCTTCTTCTCATGGAGATGAGAGATAATATGGTCTTTGATCCCCTCAAGAATGATCCTCCTCGTCTTGGTGTGATTCTTGTTATGCTGGGCCAACTATTGGGCATCCATAGGTGGCACTATTTGCTGCTTCACAAACTCTAGCACCCCACTATCTTCCAACACCACTGACATCTGCTCCTTCCATGCGTCGAAATTCAAGGCTCCCTCTAAACTGTGATCTGACCTTAGTCCTTGGAATGCCATACTACTATTCAAAGAACTGCTCTGCTCTTCAAACTCAAGCCTTCTGCTTGATCTCCGCTTTTCACTAATTGGTCTATTTGGTGCTGGTATTTATACTGATCTCTACTCTGATACCATGTTAAATTTCCATGAAAGTCTGCAACTACTTAGTGAATTACTGAAAACTGGAATCTAGTTAAATTTCACCAAGATGCAGAGCTTCTTAACAACTTATAAGAAACAAAATAAAAACACAAAGATAAAAACACATAGCACAAATATTGACTCGCTTTTGTTAGGAAACCCAACAGGGAAAACCTGGTTGCTTGATGTGGCTATTTTATTGATTGTCTTGGAGCAATTGAATCTATTACAAAGCAATCTGTCGCTCTTGAGAAAGCGTTCCACTTCTCACACAATTCTCAGCTTATACAGTTGATATTGGCTGTCTTGATCACTACTTGGTATTGGTTCCCTCACACAATTCTTCCTCTGCTACCTCCTTGACTTGCTCTGCAAACCGTGCTCACTTGCTTCAATTCTTGCTCCTCCTTCCTTACACACTTGGCCTCCTTATTCCTTGATCTAATCTCCTATTTCTTAGCGCACTTGAGCTCTTATTTTTTAGGACCCCAACTCCACACAACCTGCGCACAACCAATCCTCCTAAATTATAGAGCACTTGTGCTCCTATTCTTTAGGAAACAATTCCCACATTCATTGAAGGCTCTTTCACACTAACTCGTGAACTCTGTTATGTCACAACCCTTTGTGCACAAAACAATTGTAATCTGCTTGTGCCTTCATCCTCTCTTTATAGATTCGATCCATGTTAAATTAGGTTAGTTCAAATTTAGAACTCAAGTTGTGATAACAAGTTAATTGAGACTGTTACTCGCTCTCCTTCCAATCATCAATGGAGTTGATAACTCGTGCTCTCTCCAATCAACTTTGGAGATCTAACTTGCTCTTCCTTCAATCAAGAGTCAAGACTAAAGACTAACTCATTCTAATTGAATTCCTACTTGCCACCTCGTTCTATAGTAAATTTGATGAAGACTCCACTTAACTGAAGGTCTGACTCTATGCATGCTAACTTGATGATTATTCGAGTAACCTGGAAATAACCCATCCTAACTGAAGTCTAACTCATGAGGACAACTGGAGGTCTTCACTGGCTAGGCACATGCTAGAAGACCTTGCTTGCTACATTTTCAACACTTTTTCCATATGAAATTCAATGATGTTAGAAGCACTCTCAAGTATCCTGAGTCAATTAATGGTAATGTTAAAAATTTAAGTAAAAGAATGAAAATGATGTTAAAATTGGGCAATGTCGGGACTAATTTCCCCTAAGGGAAACCCAAAGCCTCATATCAATCCCATCTCACCAAAAGAAGATTTTAAAAATGGATAAAGAAATATTATTAGTTTTACAAATTTATTTTCGCATAAACTTGGAAAATTATATTTAATATTATTAAATGAAAATTTGAAAATTTCCTCCAAAGATTTCAAGTCGATTTCACTAAAGAGGGTCCTATCATATCATATAAAAGGATATTTGTGAATCATGTGAGAGAGATAATCAAGAAGAAAACTCACCATACATCTGAAGTTTGTTACATTTGCGGTATTCAGTGGTTTGAATGGATTTTGGGTTTTACACGAAGAGGATCGCTATTGTCTTTAATGTCTTAGTGGTCTGTGTTCTTGGCATCAAATATATATTACGACATTGACGATCTACGGTCATTGCATCAAATATACATCTCAGCCTGACACATCTCATTCACAGTGTTGGCATTGGTATGGTCGCATGCTGGTTCTGTCTCGACACCTAGCATTCATCTCTTTCCTGGCATCGCATGGAGTAACGTTTTGGGCATCACATTGCACTATGGTCTCTTTGCCTCATGATGATCTTTGTTTTTGATTCGCTCATTAGTTTTTGTCTTGGCATCGCAATGCAATGATTTTTGTCTTGGATTCGCATGATGTCGCATGACGATATATATATATATATATATATATATATATATATATATATATTGCAGTCTGGGCATAGTTATGTTTTCAGTTAGTTTGGATGAATCGTTGGTAATAGGTATAACCCGATGTGTGTTTTACATGGCCCCTCATCGCCCGATATGTGTTTGGTATTGCCCTCTCGATGAGCGCATAGCATAGGCAGTGGCTCGATGGCTTGACGGAGGTATGGCCCAATGGCCCAGCTGCAATATGGCTCGATGTCCCAGTCGCAGGATGGCCGATGGCCCAACAACCGTATGGCTCGATGGCACAGTGGCAGTATGGCCTGATGGCCAAGCGACAACATGGCCCTATGACTCGACGGTGGTTTGGCCCAATGGTCCATTAGTGGCATGGCACAGTCCGCATGATGACACGTTGGCTTGTTTGCATGATGGTAGTTTGCACGATGGCATGATTTCATGATGGCCCGTCTGCTTGATAACATTATGGCATGTTGGCACAGATTCTCTGCTTACTCAATGGTATGGTCTCTGTCCTAGGCATATTGCATGTGTACCACTGTTTTGACACAATGCTTATGTATTACAATCTTGGCGCAACGTATTACAATCTTGGCATTAGTCTTGGCACCAGATATGCATTATGGTCTCGACACATGAGCTCGCTTTGATGAGTAATGCTATGATAACAACTTTTGGTCAATGGATATAACAACAGTCTTTGATCCATGTATATCAATGTGTTCATAGGTATCTATGGATGGCAGTCTCATAACAAAGCAACATTAGTATAAGTTCAATGGCGGTATTTATAGTATGATGAAGTTATTGATGACTACAATTATATTATTGATGTAACTTGTTCACAAACGAAGTTGTGAACAAGTCTTTTATCGACCCTTATGCATATGATGTCTCTCAATGATGCAATTTGTATCTCAGCTGCACAATTGATGAAATCTAATAGAAGAAGAAAATTTGACGGGTTTTCCCCCTTTTTGGGGTTTTTCCCTGGTCTTCGACCAATCCCGGTGTCTCTTTGTGTGTGTGCTTTTCTTCTAATGTTTCTCTTATTTCCGCTGCATTGTTGATGATGCTGTTCTTTCTACGTAATTGCATATATTGCTAATGATGTTATGGGGTGAATGAATATGCAAATGATGAAAAGTTTATAAATGCAATTATCAAAGCAAAGAACAATATAGCCCTTAGAGAAAATTAACAAATGAAAGATAAAGGAAAATGTCATGAAAATGAAAAATAAAGGGAAATGTCACTTTTACTTTAAGAATTTAATATTACCATTAGCTACTAGGATATGTATCTCATGAGATGAATCTTGGGAAATGAAAACAATAGATTTCCCCTTGTTTGCTTGATGGAAGTAGGCAGAGTATCCTTGCCACTCAATCCCCTAACTCACTTTTATAAGATTAGTGTTAAAAGAAAAAAAAAATTGGTAATGAGTTGAAATTGATAGGGACAAGTTGATAATTTCAAAATTTTCTCTATAATTGCCTAAATTATCACAATAAATTCAAAATAGGGAAACTATCACGATAAGTTATGATGATAATATTGTCGAGGGGCAGTTTAGCAATAATATCGCGATAATTCCGATATTATCGCAATGTGTGTGACACTGATTTTTTCAATTCCAGTTCATTGAATCCAATTGAACCATGGTTTGATAAATGGTCCGGTTCTAAATCCAGTTCTGCTTTTTAAAACTATGGTTAAAGATAAGATAAATTTGTGATGTCTTGTAGAGGAAATCATTTTACAAAGGACTGTCCTAGACATTACGAAGTTAGTAGTAAGGGAGGAAATTTCTTTGTTGAATGGATGATGTGAATTAGCTTCTTGATTCATAAGAGTAGGCAGCAAAAACAAAGTTGGAGAGTTCTTTCTCTTTTTCGGCATGCTAGAATTCTTTATTGCATGTAAATTAATAGAGCACATGATAATCCAGATAAGCTTATCCTTATGTTAGGTGGATTCTACTTTCATGGCAGTGGATATAACTTTCTGCATCTTATCTTTCAAAATAACTAGTAGCACATGGTCATCAGTATCCCTATTTGGAACACAACTCACATGTTACTCCAACCCTTTCCTGTGTTGCAATGGGCACAACATGACTATCCTTGGGCTCACAACCCCTTAGCTTGATATTGTAAAAAATTTATGGTGGTGCTCATAAATGCAAATCCAACTTCATCTTTGTTAGGTTTTCTCTGAACTTTGGGAAAAAAGGGTATTGCATTCATGAGAAAACGATAAATTATAGGTATAGTGCTAGTCAATTATGGTTGAAATTAATCACATCCAACTGTATAGCTACTATTTTGACCAGCAAGGTATTCATGTTGTCAACGAGGCACACTATGCCTATACTATGTTTGGAATGCTGTTCAACTTAATGCATCACCCTATGGCATAGTTTATGACTTTAAGATGATTAAATATTCACATACAACATTAGATACAAAATTACAAACAAGTAAACCACAGATGCTATCATTAAGTACCAACATGTCTATCTTCACTCACATGCATGTACTGGACTTTTAATATTATACATAAAAAGCCAGCGTTTTTTTCTTCTGAAAAAAAAGTACCGACATAAATTTTTGCAGTGTCAATGACATGGGAATGAACCACCATTAAGACCAGTACTTTCATTTATTAGTTTATATTCAGAAAAATCATACAAGTCCCTCTCCCAAGGAATCATTACTTTTTCTAGTGGGTCTTTCTTACGTTGCAAGCCGCATTAATTAGATTAATCATCCAAGGAATCTTGTGCACTTATAATTGATTTTCTATAGACAGTTACTTATGCTGTTATGCACAAAAGGTTAAATTCCTTGTAAACCTGAGCACAATGTGAACATTTCATTTTTTTTCTCATTGACTGGTGCGAGTTACTAGAAGATATTTCTAATACCCTTTCACCACAGATGTTCCCTCCCAACCTCTGCTGCAGTGCCATTAGACATCTCAGTAGAATGCTTCCTTAAAACACCAATCAAACCAGTCTCAGATTATGGAATTTTCAATAAAATGAATGCCAGTCAGCTAATTGAGTAGAACTCCTAGGCAAAACGGCAACTAAATCTGTGTGTAGGCAGGCAGAGTGCTCAATGAAGTGGTGATCACCCAACCAGAAGATGAAATTCACTGGCCTAGTCAGACGGTTCATAAGAGCAAGCCGGTGGAGAGTGCAGCCCGCCCTTAACCCATGCACATACATAATCCTCAGTCACTCCAGAAAGAATGGCGGGTAGATAGTACTTTCATTCATTATGTCCTAGATTGATTTGCCGAATCACAGAGGGATCACGCATGACTCTTCACATGAAACAGGTTCCTCATTGTCACTCCTTATTTTGCATGGCATTGCAGATCATTACTAGTGAATTTTTTAAGGCCTCAAAGCATGCTAGATACTCTATGTTGCTACATCAGTAGAATATTTTTATGTTAGATAAGATCTATGGCACCAGTATTCCTGCCCTTTGCATATCTGCTCTGAATACTATATGTGATTCTCATGTTTTAAATGTTTTATCCTGCTCAATCTCTTCTTGTTCTGTACCTGCTTTTCACATTTGTATATCATATTGCTGGCAGGAAGAGCAGTGAAAACACAGAATGGTGAAGGAAATGAGGTGAGAACTACAGAAAAAATAGGCTATTAATCAGTTTGGGATAGGGATTATATATATATATTTGGATGTAACGTAGGTTTCCTTTTTCTTTTTTGAGGAAAGAGCCGCCTCATGAAAATTTCCCCTTTGAATTTCATAGAAGAGGGTCCTAAATTCATGCATTACTTTCCAATTTCTGTTTTATTCCGGTAAAGATTAGATTGGCATCTTAGTTGTGAATACTAATTTTTACAGGAACCCATAGCAGCTGTTGTCATTATGGCTTGCAATCGTGCTGATTACTTGGAAAGAACAATTAAATCAATTCTAAAGTGAGCGATAATCTTATCTATGCATTTGACCATTTAATTAAAAGTTTAAAACAACTCTTTCTTATGAAGTAATTGTGTGTTCTTTGTAGGATCGTTCTTAGTGATTTTTTTTTTTTTTTTTCATTTTTCTTTTGTTCATGAAATGCAGTCTACCCTTTTAGATCTGTGAGCATTAGCTTTTTCATTTCAGGTATCATGGACCTGTGGCTTCAAAGTTTCCGCTTTTCATATCACAGGTATTTAAATGGTCTACTCTTTCCATTGACCTAGTTTTGTGCACATCTATTTTCTTCTATTTTCTCTCTTTTGTTTATATAAATGCAGTTTCATTTGGTATAAAATTCAGAACTAGAAAAATCGTTTTGTAATCTTTTATTATTAATTAATTTTCAGGATGGCCCAGATTATTCAGTGAGAAGCAAAGCTTTGAGATACACTCAGTTCAAATATATGCAGGTAGACACAAGATAGCATCTAGTTTGATATTATGACTGGATAAAGTTTTACTTTGTTGAATTTTGGCAGCTCAGGAAGAAATTCCCTCCTTTGGGAAGCCTTCCTCACCCTGAGAGGACTCTATTAGCCCTTGGAAGAATTTAATTTTCTCAAGGAAAAATATTATTTTTAATGTGAAACCCACAACTGCACAAAAGTACAAGTTGGCCTGGGCAAGGAAATTCGACTCCCTCAGCCACATAAATACATCACATGTCACATCACTTGGAGGCATCATCACACATCATCATTCTTCTCTTGATTGGTTCATATAGCTCTGAAATTTCAGGTCCGAGGCCATGCGTGCGAAGGGGAGAGGGAGAAGCTGTTGCCCAGCATTGACTTCTGTTTTGGATCTGTTTGACTATCCTTTTATTGGATATTTTGAATTGGGCTGATCAATTCTTCTTGGACTGTTTGGGAGGCTGAGTTGACTGCTGATTTGACCGAGTTTTTTGGAAGGCCAATTTTGCTGCTGCTTTGACCGAACTCTTTGGAGGACTTTTGACCATTGACTGTTGTCTGGTTATGGCAGCGTTGACTGCTGTTGACCTTGACAGAATTTGCAGATTTGACTTTTGGGCTCATCTTTGATTAGATATTTGTTGGAAGATATTGGTTGGTCAAAGATTTGACTTTGACTCATTATTGATGTATTTGGATGATGTATCTCTCTGCTGAACATTTGATGACAATCTAATAGAAGAAGAATTTGGAAAGGGTTTTCCCCTTTGTGGAGGTTTTCCCTGGTCTTTGACCAAATCTTGTCTCTATTGTTCTTGGCTGTCTTCTATTGTGCGTATGATTAATTGTTCTATCTACAATTGCTTACTGTCACTGGATAATTGGAATTGAATTGGATAATTGATTGCTCTTGGAAGAAAAAATTGTTGTAAGTGATTGTTATAGCATAGAACACTGAAAAGTTAACATGGTGTCAGAGCTAAGGTGAAGACAAGCCCAAGGAGACGAGCAATCGCATTAAAGGAATCTGATTTGAAGGAGCTTATTTGAGTTGGTCAAGATGTCTACCTCATACTTCAAGATTGAAGAGAAGCTGAATGACTCGTCTGACTATGCAGTTTGGAGAACCAAGTTGGATGTGACTTTGGATGAAAATGATGCCTTGGAATATGTTGAAGGAAAGGTACCTGAGCCTCTTGATAATGTTTCTGCTGCTATCAAGGCCAAGTACAAGAAAGGTGAGATCAAAGCTAAGAAAGTTATTATTGATTCCCTGAGAGATCACTTGTTGTTTATGTTTCAAAGTTGAAGAAGTCCAAGGAAATGTATGATAAGCTGGTTGGGATGTACAAAGTCAACAACTTGAGCCACATTCTTTCTTTGAAGAATCAATTCAAGGACATCAAGATGAAAAAGGGATAAATTGTGTAGTCATACCTCATGAGGATATCCCAACTCAAGGATCAATTGTTGTCTATCGGAGAAGTTACTTCTAATAGAGAGATGGTACTCATTGCCCTTGGAGGTCTTCCACCTATTTGGGAGACATTTATTACAACTATAAGCAACAATGACATGTTCTCGACATTTGATGAGCTCATTGGCAAGTGCACTCAAGAAGAGACCAAGATGATTTCTAGAGGGAGGATTCAAAAGCATGAAGAAGGAGAACCCTCTGCATTTGTTGCTCAAGCTAAGAAGAAGAAAGGAAGAGGAGGTCCATCTAATTCAAGAAGGCCTGTTCCAGTGTCCAGGGACTCTAATAGAAGATCGAAAAGGGACAAAGATATGTTCATATTCAATGTTTCAATTATCATAAGCAAGATCACTATGCCCGAGATTGTCCTGAGAAGAATGATGCTCTCAGATCCTACAACAACAATCGTCGATACAACAACAATAGGTCTAACTATAGAGGCAGGAGAGATGCTCATGATGATCGTGATGAAGGTCACTATCGTCAAAAGAGATTAAGGAATTTAAGATATGGAAATAATGCAATTTCTACTCAATTTGAATGTTTTCTTATTTTTGCTCTTTCTAGGTCCTCTCCATTGGATTCGTTTGATAGTTGGTTGGTAGATAGTGGGGCCTCTAGACACTTCATTGGTTATCGTGAAGTCCCCTCGATCCTGGTTGAGAGGGAGACAAATGTGAAGATCATTCTTAGGGACAATTCTACCTATCCTGTGAAGGGATTTGGTTTTGTTTCATTTCATTTGGACTATGGAGAAACTATACATCTACATGATGTTTTGTATATTCCGGGGTTGAAGAAGAATCATGTGTCTATATCTGCCTTGGAGGACAAAGAAATGAGGGTTGCCTTTATAAGAGGAAAGCTCCTCACTTGGCCTATGGAATCTCACATGAGAGATGCATTCACTTTGGGATCAAGAATTGAAGGTCTCTATAGGGTCAATGGTAGACCAATTCGAGCGTTGGTTCATGATAGTAATCATCAAGGTGAGCTGCTGCACAAAAGGTTTTCTCATCTTCATTATGATGCACTGCCTAAAGTAAGGATGATGGTTTTTACTTTCTTGTATTCCCGAGGTTCAAGCAAATCATGATGGGGTTTGTTCGGGTTGTGCTAGCAGAAAAAAGACGAAGGGACCATTACCTTCTAGCAGGGGTAGGACTACTGGAATTCTACAACTTATTCATTTTGATCTATGTGAACCCATGTTGGTGACTTCTCTTGGTGGATACTTGTACTACATTATCTTTGTGGATGACTTTTCCCTCAAAACTTGGATATTCTTCTTCAAGCACAAGGGCGAGGCATTTGATATGTTCAAGGACTTCAAGGCACTGATAGAAAATCAAATAATAAAGAGAATCAAAGTATTCAGTTCTGATAATGGAGGGGAATTTGTTTCAAATGAGTTCATTGGCTTTTGCAAGAATGTTGGAATAAAGAAGGAGACTATTGTGCTTTATAATTCTCAACAAAATGGAGTAGTTGAAAGAAAGAACAAAACCTTTATGGAAGCTGCCTGGGCTATGTTACATGATCAAAATTTGCCAAAGTTTTTATGGGGTGAAGCTTCGAATACTGCTGTCAATGTTCGAAGCAGAACTCCTCGTCAAGCGTTATGTGACAGGACTATTCTCGAAAAAGCTTTCACAGGTATGAAGCCCGATGTTGGTCATTTAAGAATCTTTGGTTACCCCATCTACTTTCATGCACCGAGGGACAAGAGGAACAAGTTGGAAGCTACTGGAAGGAAAGGTACATTTGATGGTTACTCTGAAAATTCTAAAGCATATAGAATATACGTACTTGGTCAGAGGAATATAGAGTTTAGCAGGGATGTGACATTTGACGAAGATGCTGCCCTTGGGAAAGCTAGAGACACTCCTCCCCCTGCCAATGTTGAGAAGAAGGATGATGACATGGATCTTCTAGAAGGTCCTCTTGTGCCTGGGCTAGAGACTGATGTTGGTGATGATCCCTTGGAACCCTTCGACCCCTTGGATCCCCCTCCATGTGATCCTCCTGCCAAGAAGAGACCACTTTGGTTTTGTGACACTTTACAAGACGTTGAGAGACATCTTGTTGCTAGAGGAACCTTCAGGGAAAGCAAGAATCCATGCCGGTATTAGTGATATTTTGTGGCTATGAGCTGTTGGAAAATCAGAAAGGCAATAAAGATTTTCTGGATCTTGATAATCACTTGTGATGTTTACTATTATTGCGATTCTTTATATTTTCTTTCTTTAGTTCATCAAGCAATTACCAAAAGCAGCAACACATAAAACAATGGACACAAGATGTAGGCACATGCCAAGGAAAAACCCCCCTCGAGGGGAAAACCCAGTCAAAGTAATTCTTCTTCTCAATCGTATTCTTTGAGACTCTTCACCCTAGATCAAGACCAAACCTTCCCTCCACACCAAGTCAACCTCCAGAAGTTCGACCTCTTCCCAGCAACTTCGACTATGCAACAACTTATGGCAACTAGCAGCTTCCGACAGTAGTCCAACTTGGAAAACTTCGATCTCCCAATCCAGAGCACGAAACAGAGTGGGACCACCACCAAAATTTCGATTTTCCTTGTCTTCTTAGACTCCCTGAAACTCGCATTCACTTCGGCTTTCTGGCAACAAAGTTTCCTAGCTACCCACTTCGCACTTCTACCCAACAATAGGATTTTCACACTTCGGCCCAGTAGAGAGAATTTGAACTTGATGAGAAGTGATACTCCAAATGAATACGATGTCCTTCCTTTTATAGGCTTCTTGTGGGGTCGAATAGGGTCTTAGGCTGACTTGATCTTCCCTTAGGCCGACATGGTGTGGAGGTTACATAATTCATATTTGACTGAATACTTAACCTTTTTATGTGATTCAAAAGCTGAAGTGTGAAAATTCTATCACCGCAACATTTGATTTACTTTGCCTACTTATTTTCAATCAGTTATTTATGAAATTCCTTCAATAAACATTAAAATAAGTTATGTTGTAGATATCACACCATAATACAGAAACAAACACATGCACAAGAATCAACACATCGACACAAATATTTTGGACAACAGTCCCAGGAAAAACCCAATGTGGGAAAACCGGTGCAGTAAGGGAGGATTTTATTATTCAGCTATTCTTTAGTACAACCAGGTGCTAAATTGGCTTACCCAACAGGAAAAAATTCTCCAGCACTTCTCCCAGTCCCAGCGTTAGCTTGGTTGACCTTTGCGTAGCTCCCAGAAACTCTATGTCAGCCCTTTGCTTGTTCGTGTTAGCCCTAGGCCTCTTTGCGTCACCCACGTAGGCCCTCTAGTGACTGCACGTCTCCAACTGACTTAGCGCTCCCTGAAAGGCCCTGGGTCTGCCTCTCCTGCCTTTGCGCTGGTTTTCTGTCGCTGATCCCGAATCTCTGCTCCGTACTAGCTGCCTCCTACTGCTCTCTAGACCACTAGTTCGAATTTCTCAGCTAACCCCGCTCCAGAAATCGAGCTGACTGGTCTCCCTCAGTGTATTCTCCAACTGACCCTCAAGCCTCTTCTTATACTTTTCTCGTTGGTCCATCAATGACCGAGATTAAGTCCCTAATTTACGGTTAAGATTAGATTTGGCTTGATCCATGACTTTTGGACCATTCTAACTCAGTTTTATACTAATTCATATTAATATTTTATTTTTCCTAAGTTTAGACTTAGGGACTTCATTAAAAATATTAATTATTTTAATATCTTCCAAACTGGTTAGATTTTGCCCAAACCATTTCTGGGTCTTGGAGATCTCATGTGCTTTAGCCTCTCCACCAATTTTCGTGGCTAGAGCACATCCGATGCTACCCCAAATCAACACTTCCTCTTAGCGAGGACTGTGTTGTAGTAATACTCCTCACTAATTATCACCCTGATCATCTGGCATCGGTCCCTGTGTTGATGCTAAGCCTGCCTGCCCAACATCCTTTGCACTGCTGCATCCTGTACTACTGCCCATGGCTCTGCTACTACCACTGTTGCATCTGTACAACAACTTCCTCTGCGTTCGTGCTGTTGCTTGTCCCTTTCTCCCAACACTGCATCCGCACTACAACTCCCTTTGCATCCATGTTGCTATCCCCATTTTTTCTACTGAAACGGGTTCTTTATCATCCCCATATTTTCCCTGAAGTAATCAAACTTTGTCCTTCCAAGGGCCTTGGTGAGGATGTCCGCCACCTGTTCTCTTGTAGGAGTGTAGCTCAACTGTACAATGCCTTGTTGGACACAGTCTTTGACAAAGTGACACTGGATATCAATATGCTTTGGTCGATCATGAAACACTAGATTCTCAGAGAGTTTGGTGCGACTATGATTATTGCACATGATCCTGGTCGCCTCCATTTTCCTTCTAAATAGGTTCACAAGTAGTTTTCTAAGCCATATGGCCTCACACGAAGTTGTGCTTGCCGCCATATATTCTGCCTCAGATGAGCTCAAAGCCACAAACTTTTGTTTCCTACTGCACTAGGAAGTCATTCCTGATCCAATGTTGAAACAATACCCAGAGGTACTTTTCCGATCCACTGAACTTCCTGCCCAATCTGCATCAGTAAATCCACTCAATCTGATATCCTTACCCCTGGTGTACAAGAGTCCATAATCGATTGTTCCCTGTAAATACTTGAGAACGTGTTTGGCTGCTGCCCAGTGCACCCTCTTCGGTTCCACCATGAACTGACTGAGGGTGTTGATAGCGTAGCAAATGTCTGGCCTGGTATTGACCAGATACATCAAGGACCCTATGAGTTGCCTGTATAGGGTGGGATCAACATCCTTGTCTTCTGATGCATCAATCTTTTTCTAGTTGGTGATCACTGGAGTAGCCATGGGTCTACAGTCCTCCATCTTGAATCTTTTCAGGATTTCTGTAGCATACCTCCCTTGCCCAAGGAAGATCTCTCTGTGCATTACTCCCAAATCCTTCATATCGAATTCTGTGGTTAGATTCTTCATGCAGTCCCCAATGAGCCTGGATGAACTTGTCAGAAAGAGATCATCCACATACAATACTAATATTAACGGCTCATTCTCTATAACCAGATAGTAGAGATTTAGATCCACGTCACTCTTAACAAATCCCATCTTCTACAAGTAGCCATCGATTCGACCATACCATGCTCTAGGTGCCTGTTTCAGCCCATACAAGGCTTTCTTCAATCTGCATACATGAGACTTCTTCTCATGTGTCTGAAAGCCCTCTGGTTGTTCACTGTCTACCTCTTCTTCTATTACCCCGTTCAGAAAAGGCATTTTGACATCCAACTGATGAATCTCGCACCCCATCTGAGTTGCAAGAGATATCACAGTCCTAATAGATGTATACCTGGTTACTGGGGTGAAGGTCTCCTCATAGTCAATTCCTTCCTTTTGAGCATACCCCTTAGCCACAAACCTGGCCTTGTATTTCTCAACACTGCCGTCTGCAGCGTATTTGATCTTGCAGATCCATCTCAAACCTACTACTAATTTGTCTTGAGGCCTTGGCACTACTTCTCAGACATCGTTCACCATTATGGAGTTGTACTCCTCTACCATTGCATCCAGCCAAACCTGATGTTGAGCTGCCTCCTGGAAACTGGTAGGCTCCCCATCTTGAGCTACTAATTCCTGATATCTCTCGCTGTTTTCCCTCTCTCTTATTGTTTCTTGGCACATCGATGAAGTCCTCTGCATCTCGCAGAATCTGATGAAGTTCCCTGCTAGTTCTTCCTCTATTAGCAGGTGCCTCTATTAGCTCCTCCTCATCCTGTGAATCTTCTTGATCCGAGGAAGAATTCTTTACTTCTGTTGGTTGAATAAGTTTTATTCAACGACTCCTCTTTTGACTGCTCCTCGGAAGGCATCTCACGAGATTTTCTGAGAGCCCTGCCCTCCATGAACTTTACATCTCGTCGAACCACTACCTTCTTGCTCCCTTGAAGATAGATTTTGTATGCCTTAGCGTTCTCGCTATATTCCACTAGATATCCCTTTTCCGTAGTTTGATCCAGCTTTTTCCTCTTTTCCTTGGGTATGCGACAATATGCTAAACTACAAATATCCTGAAATGAATGACTTCAAGTGTCTTCCCTGTGAAAACTTTCTTTGGAGTAATCTTGCCCAATGCCCGATGAGGAGTCCTGTTCTAAACATAGACTGCTGTGTTGCATGCTTCTGCCCACAGGAATTTTGGCATATCCCGATCATACATCATGGCCCTAGTTGCTTCTACAATAGTCCCGTTCTTCCTTTTTGCTACTCCATTCTGCTCCAGATTGTACGGAGTTGTCCACTCTCTTATGATGCCCTCCTTAGCGCAAAAATCAATGAAGTCCTTATCGACATACTCCATTATTTGAGCGCAAAACTTTTATTTTCTTCCCAGTCAGATTCTCCACCAGAGCCTTGAACTCTTTGAATCGACAAAAAACCTCGTCCTTGGTTTTCAGAAAATAAATCCAAGTTTTCCTTGAGTGGTCATTAATGAAGGTAAGGAAGTACTCGACACCACTAAGAGCTTTGGTGGACATAGGTCCGTAAATATCTGAGTGTATCAATTACACTCTTGGGCCTGTGTTTACTCCTAGGAAATGCTGACTTGGCATACTTTCCTAGAGCACATCCTCTGCATACATCATCTCGTTCCGTACTAAGATCCAGAACTCTTGTTACAGTGCTCTTGAGAATTCTCAGAGCCCCATGGTGCAAATGTCCCATTCTTCTGTGCCATAGTTCGTTCAAGTCCTTGTCTCCATGACTACCTATTAGTGCCATTGGTGATTCTAGTTGTAATCTGTACAACTTGTTACTTTTGATCCCGATCTGCACTTTCTTTTTTCAGCTCAGGTGTTTGACGTATACCTTCTCCTTGATGAAGTAGACGTCATAGCCCTTGCCTTGAAGTTGCGACACGGAAAGTAAGTTCATCCCCAATCCTGGTACATGCAACACATTTGTAGCGCGGAACCGTTCTCCCGATTCTATTTGAAAAACTATTGGAGTACACTTTGCATTGTTCCCCATGGTGATCTGAAAGTTCATCTTCTCTTCTCGATACTCTGAGAAACATTCCATGATTCCCATCATATGCCAAGAGGCTCCATTGTCTATATACCACACTTCTAATGATGCAGAACTAGTCATACAAGCCACTTCTTCCATCCTAGAAGCCAACATGGAGAAATCGAAATCTCTTGTGCAATTTTCTGAAAATCTGTGCGAGTCCCCTGACGTGGATGCCTTTGCATCATTGTCTCGACCCATAACTGGTTTTCCCTTCCTGTTTCTGATTACTTCCTCTGATACCATACGAAAATTCTATCATTGCAACATCTGATTTACTTTGCCTACTTATTTTCAATAAGTTATTTATTAAATTCCTTCAATAAACGTTAAAATAAATTCTGCTGCAGATATCACACCATAATACAAAAACAAACACATGCATAAGAATCAACACATCGACATAGATATTTTGGACAACAGTCCCTGGAAAAACCCAATGTGGGAAAACTGATGCAACGAGGGACGATTTTATTATTCAGCATTTCTTCAGTACAATCAGGTGCCAAACTGGCTTACCCAACAGAGAGAAAAATTCTCCAGCACTTCTCCTAGTCCTAGCGTCAGCCTGGCTAACCTTTGCGTAGCTCCCAGACACTCTACATCAGCCCCTGCTTGTCTGTGTCAGCCTTGGGCCTCTCTGTGTCACCCACGCAGGCCCTCTAGTGACTGCGCAGTCTCCAGCTGACTTAGCGTCTGCTTGAAAGGGCCTGCGTCTGCCTCCCCTGCCTCTGCACTGGTCTTCTGTCGCTGATCTTGACTCACTACTTCATACTAGCTGCCTCCTGTTGCTCTCCAGACCACTAGTTCGAATTTCTCAGCTAACCCCGCTCCAGAAATCGAACTGACTAGTCTCCTTCAGTTTATTCTCCAACTGACCCTCAAGTCTCTTCTTATAATTTCTCATTGGTCCATCAATGGTCGAGATTAAATCCCTAATCAACGGCTAAGATTAGATCTGACTTGATCCATGACTTTTGGACCATTCTAACTCAGTTTTATATTAATTCATATTAATATTTTATTTTCTCTAAGTTTAGACTTAGGGACTCCATTAAAAATATTAATTATTTTAATATCTTTCAAATTGGTTAGATTCTGCCCAAACCATTTCTGGGTCTTGGAGATCTCATGTGCTTTAGCCTTTCCACCAATTTTCGTGGCTAGAGCACATCCGATGCTACCACAAATCAACACCAAGAAGGGTCCCTTTAAATGTACAGTAATTCTATAGACTCGGAATAAATCTTAGAAGTCCTTGATGGGGACTTTGACCTAAAACATGGTTATCCAAGCATGAAACCCATGCTTTAATAAGTCACAATAATAATAATAATAAATCTTTTCTTTGTTCTTTTGATAAGTACATTACATGATGACTCAAGTACATTATTGAAGATCGAACATAGTTACATTTTCCAACACTCCCTCTTAACTAGGGAGGTATTCATAATGTACATATACAATGTATGATCTAAAACTATATGCACCATGAAGAACTTTAGGTGCCGCAATGCCATGGGCTAGATTCATGACCAGGGCAATCTATCCAGCCAATCACTCAACAATTTAGGCACCACAATGCCATCGACTAGATTCTTGACTAGGGCAATCTATCCAAGTGGGACTAAGATGGACTCAAGCTTTCAACTCCTCTAGGTACCATCAGGCTTACTAGCTAACCATCAACCCAAAAATCCAGGTGTGTATCCAAAACAAAGCTCTTTGATTAACACCACCTTTCCAACTTCTAGACATCAACACAATATGCCGACGAGATGTCCTCTGAGGCAATGCTTCACTCACAAAGCCTTAGCATCCCTTGATCCAGAAGATCAAGAATAACCAATCTCTCCCAATCAAATTGATTGGTAACTAGCATGATTTCCTTCGAGAGATTCACCTGTACAAACACAACCCCAATCAATAATATACTTTCACATGTACATAATCAAATACAAACCTTCGGGGTCTTACAGACAACTTGATGTTGCTTCTCAACTTTTCATAGTAGGATTATTAACTGAATCTTTTGACAGAATATTCCTCAATCATATGATTTACTTCCTACTTCTCAGGCAACAACATATCCTCTGAAATTCATTCTTCAATTAACACTAAGCTAAGCCCTCCCTCTCAACCAAGAAGCACCTCTTTATCCCGACTCCCTCTTAATCTTAGGGAAATCTTCTATTCATGCTTCCTCTGGTAGATTAGCTTCTTCCTTTTCAACATCGAAGAATCTTTCGCGGCTTCTAACCATTTGATTAGAGTTATCATTATCCCCATCATGCTTATCACATCAAAGAACATTTTCACCAATTTGAAGCTTGCGTATTTGCACAACTTCAATAGCAAGTACAACGAAATCTATAGAAGCATGCTGTTAGCCATATCAAAATCATGGAAGCGTTTCATATTTATACATATTAGATACCCAAACTCAATTTCAAACAAGAGACATATACTCTTCAACATCTTGTTAGGGACTTTATACACCCTAGACTACTTCATAACAACATTCATTCCATCTAGGGTTTCAATGTGTCTTCCAAAGGTATGACATACCTTACTACAACATATAGCAAACCCTAGAAACAATTTACATAGATATAGATTTACAAAGTATCTAACAACCTTTCAGACTTCTCACTAGGGATTCATACAAATCCTAGATTTCATACAAACGAATCAATCAAAGTCAATCACAACTTAGTCATTAATCTGACTAACTTCCACTAGGGTTAGTTCCAACCCCTAGATTTTCAATCAACCATCAAATAGTCACTAACATGATCAACTACCACTAGGGTTAGTTTGCAAACCCTAGATTTTCAAGCAATCAAATTCAACCAAAAATTCAAATTTCAACAATCTCTTCACAAATCTCAAATTATCATCATATATTAGAGATTACTACTTCAACTAAGGGTCAAATCTAAAACCCTAGAATTACATTTTCACAAATTCAACAATCTTACATAGATCTTAAATCATCATATTTAAGAGATTTTACTTTGACTAAGGTTTAACTCCAAAACCCTAAAATTCTAGAATCTCAACAATCATTAAATACATAGATCTGAGATTGTTACATTTCACACTAGATAATGTCACTACTAGTATTTAATTGCAAAACCCTACAAACTTAAAGCAATACAAAAATGTCTTTTCCAAAGATATGCTAAAAACCGATAAATTGTAAAACATATAAAACAAGTTATGTAAAGCAAATGACTTAATAGTGTAAGTCCCTAATGTCAGATTCTTCAGGCTTGACTTTCTTTGAGTCTCCTTCTTTAGCAAAGTTGGCTTGATCTCTTCCTCTCTTCTTATTCCTTGGATTCTCGAGACAGTCACTCTTGTAGTGACCTTTCTTATGACATTGATAGCACTTTATCTTAGACATGTCAACTTTCTTCCTTGGCCTCATCGATCTCTTTCCTTTATGATGAGCAACATAAGCATTTGATATTCCTTTAGGATTGGAAACCATTGAGATCCTTAATTCTTCTTGACTACATGCGGTCCATAATTCTTCAAAGGTGGAAGCTACCTTCCAACTGTTGAGGCCTGAAGCAAATGGACCCAAAGAGGGCGGCAATCCTAATATGGTAGTGATCGCCAATTATTTATCCGGAACAATCTCATCAATGGCCAAAAGATCATCCCTGAGTCTAGCTATCTTCACAAAGAAGGTTGCCACAATATCTTCTTTAGTCATCTTTGTATTCCTCAGCTCATTCTTCAAACTTGCTACTTGACCAATGTTCTTAATAGTGAACAACTTCGACAAGGCTTCATACATCTCCTGAGCATGATCGATGTTAGCTCTGATTGGGACAAGCTTGTCTTTTATCCCTTCTACCATTAGAGTCATAGCTACCAATTCTAAATCCCTGAACTTTGCTTTGTCAGCATCACTAGCTTCTTCTATAGGCTTCTTTACATTTTCTTTTACCAAATCCATCACCTTGTTCTTCTCGAGGATTAGGTCAATCCTCGTCTTCCAGGATCTAAAGTTAGATGCTCCTTCAAGTTCGTTCTCACTCTTGATTGAGTTAGACATCTTCCTTGAATATAATAGACTCCTTCCCTTAGATAGTACCTATGAATTGATCTGCCTTTTTCTTCCTTCTTCACCAAAGCTCTGAAACCATGTTGGAAAATCAGAAAGGCAGTAAAGATTTTCTAGATTTTGATAATTACTTGTGATGTTTATTATTATTACGAATCTTTATATCTTCTTTCTTTAGTTCATTAAGCAATTACCAAAAGCAACAACACATAAAACAATGGACACAAGATGTAGGCACATGCCAGGGAACTGCCCCCCCTCGAGGGGAAAACCTAGTCAAAGTAATTCTTCTTTTCAATAGTATTCTTTGAGACTCTTCACCCTAGACCAAGACCAGACCTTCGCTCCATACCAAGTCAGCCTCCAAAAGTTTGACCTCGTCCCAACAACTTCGACTATGCAACAACTTACGACATCTAGTAGCTTCTGGCAGTAGTCCAACTTGGAAGATTTTGACCTCCCAATCCATAGCACGGAACAGAGAGAGACCACCACCAAAATTTCGATTTTCCTCGTCTCCTTAGACTCCCCCAAACTTGCATTCACTTCGGCTTCTCGACAATAGACTTTCCCAGCTACCTGCTTCGCACTTCTGCCTAGCAACAAGATTTTCACACTTTTGCCCAGTAGAGAGAATTTGAACTTGATGAGAAGTGATACTCCAAATGAATTCGATGTCCTTCCTTTAATAGGCTTCTTGTGGGGTCGAATAGCGTCTTAGGCCGACTTTATCTTCCCTTAGGCCGACATGGTGTGGAGGTTTCATAATTCATATTTGACTCAATACTTAACCTTTTTACGTGATTCAAAAGCCCAAGAAGGGTCCCTTTAAATGTACAATAATTCTATAGACTCGGAATAAATCCTAGAAGTCCCCAATGGGGACTTTGACCTAAAACATGGTGACCCAAGCATGAAACCCATGCTTTAATAAGTCACAATAATAATAATAAAAACTCTTTTCTTTATTCTTTTGACACGTGCATTACATAATGACACAAGTACACTATTGAAGATCGAACATAGTTACATTTTCCAACATGAGCAACATCATACAAGCTGAACCACACGCCTTTGATGAAACAGTGAAAGAGTAGGTATGCTATGGTTGAAGAGTATAAATCGATCATGAAAAATGATGTATGGGAAGTGGTTCTGAGACCCAAAGGAAATCCTGTAGTGACTTCAAAATGGTTGTATAAGATTAAGCATGGTGTAGATGGAAGTATCGAGTAATATAAGGCGAGGTTAGTGGCTAAAGGTTTCTCCCAGAAACAGGGAGAGGACTATGATGACATATTTGCACTGGTTGCCTGCTATACTACCATTCGATCTATTGTTTCCCTTATTGCTAGCCAAGGATAGACTCTTCATCAAATGGATGTGAAGGCCGCATTTCTATATTGCATTTTCTAGGAAGAAGTATATGTTAAGCAACCACAGGGCTTTGAAGTACAGGACAGGAAGACTCATGTGTGTAGATTGAAGAAGGCACTCTATGGATTGAAGCAAGCCACTAGAGCTTGGTATGATTGCATAGATAACTACTTGATGAAGCTTGGTTTTACAAGGAGCAATGTCGACCCAGACCTCTACTTCAAAGTTGTCTAAGGTATGTCCCTGATTTTGGTTTTATATGTTGATGACTTATTCTTGACAGGTTGAGAGCCTATGATTCTCAAATGTAAGGGGGAGCTGGCCTCTAAATTTGAGATGAAAGACCTTGGATTGATGCACTACTTCTTGGGCTTAGAGGTGTGGTAGAGGCCTGGTGAGATTTTCCTTTCACAAGCAAAATATGTTGTGAAATTGTTGAAAAGATTTGGTATGGTGGAATGTAAGTATATGGCCATACCAATCGAGTTGAATTTCAAAAAGTTATGTGGAGAAGCCGCAAGACCTGACTTGGTGAATCCCTCTGAGTACCGACAGTTGATTGGAGCATTGATGTTCCTTGTGAACGCACGACAGAACATATGTTTTGCAGTTAACACTCTTAAGTCAATTTATGACTCAGTCTCTACATACACACTGGGTCGTTGCTAATCATGTGCTGAGATACCTTCATGGGACTATTAATCTTGGTCTGAGATATACTGTTAGAGATGTGGGGCTTCATGGTTACACTGATGCTGTTTTAGCCTTGGATTTGCCATGATATCTTGGATGAGCAGGAAGCAAAATCCATTGCCCTTATCACGACCGACGCTGAGTATATTGCTGCTAGCATGGCTAGCTGTGAGGTAGTATGGTTGAGGAAGATACTAGTGGTTAGTGTGAAAATTCTAAAGCATAGAATATACATACTTGGTTAGAGGAATATATAGTTTAGCGGGGATGTGATATTTGACGAAGATGCTGTCCTTGGGAAAGCTAGGGACACTCCCCCCCTGCCAATGTTGAGAAGAAGGATTATGACATGGATCTTCTGGAAGGTCCTTCTATGCTTGGGCTAGAGACTGATGTTGTTGATGATCCCTTGGAACCCTTGGACCCCTTGGATTCGGCTCCATGTGATCCTCCTGCTAGGAAGAGATCACTTTGGCTTCATGACACTTTACATGATGCTAAGAGACATGCTGTTGCCAGAGGAACCTTTTGGGAAAGCAAGAAGCCATGCAGGGATTAGGGATATGTTGTAGCTATGAGCAACATCATATAGGCTGAACCACACACCTTTGATGAAGCAGTGAAAGAATAGGTATGGAAGGATGCTATGGCTGAAGTCTATGAATCTATAATGAAAAATGATGTATGGAAAGTGATTCTGATACCCAAAGGAAAATCTGTAGTGACTTCAAAATGGTTGTACAAGATTAAGCATGGTGCGAGAGGAAATATCAAGAAATATAAGGCGAGGTTCGTGGCTAATGTTTTCTACCAGAAAGAGGGAGAGGACTATGATGGCATATTTACACCGGTTGCCCGCTATACTACCTTTCGATGTATTGTTGCCCTTGTTGCTAGCCGAGGATGGACTCTTCATTAAATGGATGTGAAGACCGCATATCTGCATGGCGTTCTCTGGGAAGAAGTATATGTTGAGCAACCACAGGGCTTTGAAGTACATGACAAGAAGACTCATGTGTGCAGGCTGAAGAAGGTACTCTATGGATTGAAGTAAGCCCTAGGGCTTGATATGCCCACATAGATAGCTACCTGATGAAGCTTGGTTTTATAAAGAGAAATGCCGACTCGAACCTCTACTTCAAAGTTGTCTAAGGTATGTCCCTAATTTTGGTTTTATATGTTGATGACTTATTGTTGACAAGTGGATAGCCTCTGATTCTCAAATGTAAGAGGGAGTTGGCCTCTAAATTTGAGATGAAAGACCTTGGATTGACGCACTACTTCCTGGGCTTAGAGGTGTGGCATAGGCTTGGTGAGTTTTTCCTTTCACAAGGGAAATATGGTGTGAAACTGCTGGAAAGATTTGGTATGTAAGTATATGGCCACATCGATGGAGATGAATTTCAAAAAGTTATGTGGAGAAGGTGCATGACCTGACTTGGCGAATCCCTCCAAGTAATGACAATTGATTGGGGTATTGATGTTCCTTGTGAACACTCAACCAAACATATGATTTGTAGTTAACACTCTAAGTCCATTTATGACCGAGCCTCTACATACACATCGGGCCACTGCTAAGCATATCTTGAGATACATTCACGGGACTATTAATCTTGGTCTGAGATATGCTGCTAGAGATGTGAGACTTCATAGTTACACTGATGTTGGATGTGTTGGAAATGTTATTGACAGGAAGAGCACATCAGGGTGCTATTTTAGCCTTGGATCTGCCATGATATCTTGGATGAGAAGGACGTAGAAATACGTTGCCCTTAGCATGACTGAGGCTGAGTATATTATTGCTAGCATGGCTAGATGTGAGGGAGTATGGTTGAGGGAGCTCTTGGAGAGTTGTTTGAGTAGGTTGAGGATACGACTGTAATCTATTGCGACAACAAGAGTGGGATCTGATTGGCAGATAATCCCGTGTTCCATGACAAGTCCAAGCATATTGAGATTAAATATCACTACATTTGAGATATGGTGCAGAGGAGCTGTAAGACTATCACATTTCAACCGATGAGTAGATAACAAATATTCTCACCAAGGCTTTTCCGAAAGGGAAGTTCTTGTTCTTTAGAGAGTAGCTTGGATTGATGGATGTGACTCTCTCGGGTAAGAGTCACGACTAATTAAGAACACTGAGCTATGCTCTTCCCCCCTGTTTGAGCTCCCTATGACTTGTTGTACTGGAAGGCTACGGGACGCATTGGATCTTATGTAGGATTGCAGGTAGTTTCCATCTTGGGTTTGAACTTTGGTCTCCCTATACGGGGTCCTAACCGTCCAGAGGGCTACATTGGCACATGTAGGGTGTGTGTTGAGAGCCATGGGCCTCCACAACAGTATTAGAATAATGCTATATTAGTATTTAATGCTCATCTGTGATCTTAATTAGCAGTTTCTTATTAGAAACTTGCTGTTTCTATTTTCTTAGTAGAAACTTGCTGTTTCTATTTTCTTAGTAGAAACTTGCTGTTTCTATAAATACAGTTGTATTATTTATTGAGCTTCACTGCTCATTGTAAATCAATTCAATTCATTCATTGATTATGGTATCAGAGCTCGGGTATTTTTTTCGAAATAATTTTTCATTGTTTGAAAAATTTTGCTTCATTTCGAAATAGCTCTCTAGGAATCTGGAATTTTTTTTACTAGGCGTCATAATTTCTGAGTTGCAGTTTTTTCTGAGGGTTTTCATACTAGAGTTATCCATGTCGTGTTGGGTCGGATTTGGTTTAATCTCGGGTTATAGCGGGTGTGGATTTCTACGTTGCAAGGGGTTTCGTTCTGATTGGCGCAGTAATCGAAGGATTTTCCCGCTCCTGTTCTGAGATCTCCAGTGCCTGAAGGACAAGTCGTGGGGATCGAACCTGGGAGTTTCATTGTTTGTCTACATTTCAAGACTTGTCTTGGCGCCGATTGTCATCTCCTCCATAGATGAGCCTTTGCTGTATAGGCGGTATTCCTTCTTTTTCCTCAACTCGCTGCTTAATTCGGTCAATTGTATCATTGGGTTCAATATCTATCTCGACTTCTTTTCTGGTAAGGGTTTTTCACCTTGATGGAAATGCCTCCCCTTAACCGCAAAACCAAGTGAAGAGTTGATTCCTTTTGGATATTGTAATCAGCTAGAGTGAGCCCATCTTCTAGCTGTTTTCCAGCAAATATTAATCGTTGTTGATCTGGAGGGATACCCTCCCTATCTTGGATTTTACTCTTCACATTATCAACGGTATCGCTGCTTTCAACATCGAGAGTGATCGTCTTCCCTGTGAGAGTCTTCACAAATATCTGCATCTTGGCCTACAAATATCACTGAACCCCGCAAAACCTCTACAATATAGGGGGAATACAGCCCCGATTGAAGGGTGGTGAGAATTATAGAGACCAGACGAGCAACCATCAAACGTCTCGGCGGCACCGTGCTTAGCGTCAAGCTGGAAAATATCTCGCGTGATCCTGGCAGGTCGACTCCTGCTTGGCTCTCTGTGAGGGTTTATGTGTGCGAGAGGACCGCTTCTGCCTTCATCGTCATTGTTCGCTACGCTGTCCAAAATAAAGACTATTATATAACAATGCTTTCACGTAAGTACGCTAACCAATTTGCCATTTGGTGGAGCTATCGAATTCTTTGACGAGGCACAACGCAGTGGTCATAGAGCTCGAGGTCAAAGATTCTGCGTTGCTCAGGTGCGCGCTCGAATCCGCCAAATTTTCGAAATCAGCATGTCCATACCTTGTTCATTCCCGCTGCTACTGTCGCTGCCGCTGTCTATCCGAGCTACTGCCGCTGCCATTGGAGGAGTCCATTCAAACGTAACTGTCATTTTGTTTTTTTGAAGCGACTGTCAGCACATACAAATATATTGAGCCGCTGAAGTCGTCGTTTGAAGAAAAAAAACGTAGAGAATTACGTTGTTGCCATAAAGAGATTGCCGTGAAGAAATGCATCGTGAGTCCTTCTGCACGCAAAGATCATCAGACGCTGTCTTGTTTCCGTTTGTTGACGGAACCTGCTCTACCCATGCTTGCATTTATTAACGGGGCTGTGATTTGAGAATTTTTTTTTCCAGAAGGGCGTTCTCGTATATAGGTGTTCTCAGCGTGCCTGTTTTTTGCAACAGCAAGGGTGCTAGACATATATACACCCCGTTTCCAAGGCCTATTATCTGCTGTGTTTATCAGCCCTCTTATACGGTGTATTCAGCGTGTCTTTTATTGCTGGCTGAGCGTGTCTTCTATGCTGAACGTCATATCTCAAATTAATTGTTGACTGCATAAAAATTTGCACCTGTCAGATTTCGTCTAGATCATCCGGCATCTGCATTAAAATCCGTGTCAGACTCCTTTGTTGTTTTTTGTGTCTTGGGAAATGTGCAAATGGCCTTGCTAACAAATCTGATGTTGGAAGTCGGTTAGCGCTTTAATGGCACCAATTATAACATCTAGAAACAAAGAATGTTGACCATTTTTGAGTATAGGTGTCTTGACCAGCTTGTTTTAGGCAAAGAGCTCAGACCTGGTACAGCTGGTGCTGATCAAGATAAGTTTGATGATCGAAATCGAGAGGCTCTCTCTGTGGCTGATGATCAGTTACCACAGATTCCTTCCGGCAAGACAGTTGCTGAAATCTGGCAACGTTTGAGGGAATTGCACGAGACATCTGACAAGAGCAGAGCTTTGTTTCTCAAGAATCAATTGTTCTCCATCATGATGGATGAACATATGTCTTTACAGGAACATCTTAACAAGATTAAAGATGTTCGAGATCAGCTCGAAGCCATTGGTCAGACCATGGAGGAAGAAGATATGGTAGTCATCACTCTGAAAAGTCTACCAAAACCTTATGAGCACTTCATAGAAACGCTCAACATTACCTCCACTAATGTTGATATGAAGTTTCCAGAGTTATGCACCAAACTCATGCAGCAGGATCGTTGGAAACAACACTTTGGTAGTAGTGCTTCGTCAGCCTCCTCATAAAATGCTTTTGCTGCCAAATATCAATCCTCTCAGTCCTTTCAGCAGAAAGGTTCTTCTTAGCCTTCTGATCTGGTTAAGAAGAAAAATGTGCAGTATAATTCCTATCACAAGTTCGGCCACATGAAGAAAGATTGCCGACAGAGGATTGCTTCTGAACAGAAGAAGCAGGGAGGGTCTTATCAGCAAGCGAATGTTGCAGAACATTCTAAGCAAAAGGAATCTACTTTTTATGCCTTTATGGCTAAGAGGTCCTCCGATCATGCCCTGTCTTTGCCTGGTACATTGATTCTGGTGCATCACGTCATTTCTCTCACATGCGTGACTGGTTTACTGAATTTTCATCTTTCAGTGATTCTGTGGTATTCGGCGGAGGTGAAGAGTACACAGTGGTTGGTAGAGGTACAGTTCATTTCCAGTCTAATGGGCGCACACTCATCTTCTTAAATGTGTACTATGTTCCTGGTATGGAAATTAATCTGTTATCTGTCACCCAGATTATGAGGAACTCTCGTCAGCTTGATGTAGTGTTCAGTGCACATAAGTGTTCCATTATTGACAGGGACGCTCGTCTTACGGTTGCTGTTGGCCTAGAGGATCATGGTCTATACAGGCTTCTTGACACTGGTGATTCTCCAAAAGTGGCTCTAGAAGCTCATGTTTCTCCCATCAACACTCTGTGGCATCAGAGATATGGGCATCTAAACATTCAGTATCTCTCTCAGCTATCTCAGGAGAGACTTGTGTCACGGTTACGTGATATTCAAACTCAGCAGGTGGGAGTGTGCGGCGCCTGTCAAGCTAGCAAGCAAAATCGATCTGCATTCAAGGATGGTGAATCTTGGTGCGCATCTAAGGTACTCCAGTTAATTCATGCTGATATTTGTGGTCCTATGAATACATCTTCAGTTACTGGTTGCAAATATTTTTTCCTTATTGTAGATGATTTTAGTAGTTCCTTATTGTAGATGATTTTAGTAGAAAGATGTGGGTGTACTTTGGTATCTTTCAGACGTTTAAATCCTTAGTTGACAAAGAGTTTGGCTGTAATATCATAACTCTTAAGATAGATAATGGGGGGGAATTTTGTTCTTCTGCTTTTTCCAACTTCTGTGATACCCATGGCATCAAATGCCAGTTAACTACACCCTACACTCCTAAAAAAAACAGTGTTGTCGCACGTCGCAACCGTACGGTTGTTGAAATGGCTCGTTCCATGTTACAACACAGGAGTGTTTCGAACAAATTTTGGGTTGCAACAATGTTTATTGCTGTCTATCTTCTTAACTGATGACCTACTCAGGCTGTTAAGGGGAAGACTCCAGAAGAGGTTTGGTCTGGCCGTAAGCCTAAGATCAGTCACCTCAAAGTGTTTGGCTCGGTTGCATATGTTTGGATTCCAGCTGCTAAGCGCTCTAAGTTGGATTCCAAAAGCCAAAAACTCATGATGACAAGGTATAGTGATCACCACAAAGCCTATAGGCTAATAGATTTAGACACTGATTGTCTTATCTTCAGTCGGGACGTAGTATTTGATGAAGACAGAGGGTTTTCTTTCCCCTCCTTCTAAGCAGTGTTCTGAGGATCAACCTCACATTGTTTTTCTTCCGTTAGGTCCACCTGATGGGAGGGATGATGCAGCATCAATATTTGATAGTGCACTACCTGAGTTCCCTCCGGCAAATAATTCTCCCCTCACTGCTCCTGTTATTCCTGAGCCTCCTCCACCTACTCCAGATATTGGTTCTTCTACTCTCAGACCTAAATGGTGGGCTAAAACTATTGGTGATCTCTGGGATAATGAGCTCCTTGAAGGTAGAACTTCCAGAAATAAGAGCAAACAACAACCTACAATAAATTTTGCTCTTATGGATAACCTACACAGTATTTTTGAGCCTCAAACCTATTCAGATGCTAAGGGTACACCTGAGTGGGAACATGCTATGGAAGCTGAATTCCAGAGTCTTCAGAAGAATCGAACTTGGACCCTTTCTGATCTTCCTGCAAGGAAGAAGCCCATTAGCTGCAAATGGGTGTATAAAGTGAAATACAAAGCTGACGGAACCCTAGACAAGTATAAGGCTCGCCTTGTTGCTCAAGGGTTCTCACAGAAGGAAGGCATAGACTATGAGGAGACCTTTGCTCCTACAGCCAATATGAGTACCATACGGCTTGTCCTTGCCTTAACAGCTCAGTTCAATTGGAAAGTCCATCAGATGGATGTAAAGAGTGCTTTTTTGAATGGTGACTTACAGGAAGAAGTCTACACGACGCAGCTTCTAGGATTCAAGGTTGCCAATCAAGAACAAAAAGTCTGTAGATTAGTCAAAGCACTCTATGGTCTGAAATTGATAAGTACCTCACAGATCATGGCTTTCAGCGGAGTCCATCTGATGCAAACCTGTATATCCAACATACTGGTGCTGATATTCTGTTTGTGGTTGTCTATGTGGATGACCTTATCATTATTGGCAGTTCAGCACATTTGATCCACGGGATCAAACAGGATTTGTGTAGCACTTTTGATATGAAAGATTTGGGACTTCTTCATCACTGTTTGGGGGTTGAAGTCTGGCAGACTGAGCACAACATATTTCTCTCTCAGTCCAAGTATGCCTGAAATCTTGTGGACAGGTTCAGAATGCAGGATTGCAAACCTGCCATGACCCCTATGGAACCAGGGCTCAAACTTTCGGCTTAGTCATCCTCACCACTTGTGGATGAAACCTTATTCAGGAAATTAGTGGGCAGCCTCATCTACCTTACTGCCACTAGACCTGATATCAGTTTCGTAGTGAGCTACATTTCACGCTTCATGTTAGCTCCTAAGGCTGATCATTGGATAGCAGCAAAGCGTGTGTTGCGTTATGTGAGTGGCACTTCTGATTATGGAATTCTGTACACTCGGAGTTCAGATCCTACACTCAGTGGTTACACAGATTAGGACTGGGCCGGTTCGGTTGATGACTGTAAATCTACAGCTGGGTTTGTGTTATTCTGGGAGCTGGTGCTGTCACATGGATTAGTAAGAAGCAGCAGGCAGTGGTTCTCCCCTCGACAGAAGCAGAGTATTGGGGAGCAGTTAAGGCATCTTGTAAGGCAGTTTGGCTTCGACGTATGCTTGAGGATATGCATGTTTTCCAGGTAGGTCCTACTCCCTTGTTCTGTGATAATCAGGGAGTGCTCAAACTCTCCAAGAATCCAGTCTTACATGAACAAAAAAAGCATGTGGAAACCCTTTGTCACTACATTCGACAGCTTGTTGAAGACGGATCCATTCAGTTGCTATATGTTCCCACCACGGAGCAGCCAACAGACATCTTCACCAAGCCTTTTGGTCCTGATAAGTTTGTAAAATTCAGAGGGTCTATAGATGTTGTAAATAGATTGAGCATTAAGGGAGGGTATTAGAATAATGCTATTTTAGTATTTAATGCTCATCTGTGATCTTAATTAGCAGTTTCTTATTAGAAACTTGTTGTTTCTATTTTCTTAGTAGAAACTTGTTGTTTCTGTAAATACAATTGTATTATTTATTGAGCTTCACTGCTCATTGTAAATCAGTTCAATTCATTCATTAATTAAACAGTAGACAACACTCCAGGGATCCCCAGAGATGTTTAGGGATTGGCTTGAGATCCAACTATTAGACGAGGAAGATGCACCTAGTTCACCTTCACCCAACCAACCCTACAGACGTACCATGCACTTGGTAGCTGACCCAGGACTTGTAGGATGAATACTTATAGGATATAACGTGTCTTTGTCCTAATGGAGCAGAAGGAGCAGAGTGAGAGACAACAAACGTGGATTAGTAAATTACAGACCAATGACTTCGAGATCGAGTATGTCAAGGGAAAACACAATGCAATAGCAAATGCTCTCTCTAGGATGCCATCCACTCTCTCACTCATGGAGATAACAAATGACTGGAAGTCACTGCTGCTTGTAGAATATTGCAAAAACAAGTTTCCCTGTGAGATTGTGGAGGGGTTGATACAAGATGACAGGTATTGGGTTGTGGATGATATTATTTACTACAAGAATCAGATCTATCTGGTGCCATAATTACAACTCAAGGAGAAAATTATGCAGGCAGTTCACAACTCACCCTTAGCAGGGCACCCGGGGTACGTAAAGACCTACAGATAAATTAAGGAGAGGTTCACTTGGAAGGGCCTCAAGATGGATGTATTGAGGTTCATGAAGTGATGTAGCACTTGCCAACAGAACAAGGCATAGCACACTCATCCAACAGGTTTACTGCAATCACTCCCTATCTCGGAGTAGAAGTGGGAGAGCATTTCCATAGACTTTATCATTGGGCTACCCCTGACACAAGGTAAATACTGTACATATGTGGTGGTAGATCGACTCACAAAATTTGCTTGTTTCTCTGCCATACTGTCAAAATACTCAACAAAGTAGGTGGCCGAGTTGTTCTTTAAGGAGGTCTTCATATTACATGGGTTGGCGAATACCATTTTTAGTGAGGGATAATATGTTCATGGACAACTTTTAGCAGGAGCTATTCAGACTTGTGGGGACCAAGTTGACACTGAGCACCTGCCACCAATTACCACCCACAGCGAACACAAGCCACATTTAGACCTTGTAAGTCCATGCAAACTCTGATACCCCCACCTCTTAATTTCTTGTCTTAGATCACAATCGAGCTAATCTATTCTGACCTGGCAGTTCGTTCCCCGGTTAGAGATCCAAATCTAGTTCCAGGGCCAATCCTAGACCCAGTTGACTCGAAGAACCCAGAGCCAATGGACCCATAACTCTGCATATTGTTTTCATATTGTTTGTTGCACCTTGTCATGCCTGGATTAGAACTAAACTGATGAACAAATAGAGATAGTCAACAAATCGCTGGAGGGCTATCTTCGTAATTATGTAACCGACCAACAAAAGGCATGGGAAAGTGGTTGCATTTGGGGGAACACTGCCACAACATCACTTTCCACATGTCCATTGGTATGACGCCCTTTAAAGCACTATACAGATATGTGCCCCAACATTTGTAGACCGAATATTTGGGGATAGCTGTGCCCCTTTGGATAAACACTGGATTTAGGAGAGCCAAGATATCTTACGAGTCCTCAAGGACAATCTGCAAATGGCTTAAAACCAACAAAAGGTGTATGCATACAGGAACAAGGTGGAGTGCAGTTTTGAAGTGGGGGACATGGTATACCTTCGTTTTCAACCTCACTAGTAGTCATCGCTCAAAACTAAAGGGGAAGAGAAACTAAATTCCAGATTCTATGGGCCATACAAAGTTGTGAGGCGAGTGGGAGAAGTGGCCTATGAACTTGCACTTCCTGAAGGATGTAAAATTCATAACATCTTTCATGTATCATGCCTCAAGAAGGCCTTGGGGAAGTAGGTAGTCACCTCCACTGAGCTCCCTCCATTGGATGAGGAAGGAGAGCTAATCCTGGTTCTGGAAGAGATTCTAGAAACAAGGGAGTGGAAGTTGAGGAACAAAACCGTGAGAGAATACCTGGTAAAATGGAAGGATCTACTGATTGAGGATGCCACATGGGAAGGTGAACATGTTCTCAAACATCTAGAGTTGAAGTTACTTGAGGGTAAGCAAACTCGGGTGAGGAGGACTATAATGTCCTCGACTGCTTAGGAGAAATATGATGGGTTCCGCTAGCCTAATGAGTTCTTGTAGGCTAATGCGGGGAATTTTTTTAATTAGGGTACGCGATTCACTGAGGAGAAACTTCATCATTGCCTAAGAGGTGAAAATGGGACATGTCCTACATTATTGAAAAAGTCAATTTAATTTTATAAAGTGAAATTCTACTAAATTGAATTAATAAAATATTAAAAGGGTAAAATGACTGCAAAAGTGGTCACTCAATTATAAAAAGGGAAAAGTGAGGAGTTTCTCTTCATTTTGTTACTTGCGTTTTTGGAGAAAATGAATTCTTGAGAGCTTTTGGGAGAGAAACTTAGGTTTTTCCAAACTTTAACCACCATAGCTAGCTTTGGTGTTTAAACTAGACACCCTAGTTGGTTCCAAGAGTGAGATTAGACATATTTCACCATTGTGCTTCCAAGGAGAAAAAGGTTTTCAGAAGATTTTGAGGTAAAGAGGTATTATCAGTTGATTTTATCTTCTGATATTGTGTTTATCATAGTTCTTGATAGATTGGAAGAAACCATGAAGAGTCTTTGCTACGATATCATTCCAGTGGGCTGATTTAGTGAATGAAAGAGGGCTTTGTGTCAAAGGCTTCATACTGTAGAAGGGAAACGAGTTCTTGGACCATTTTGGAAGATCAAGCACCATTGTTTTGTTGAAGTTTATGGGTTGATTTCATCTCTGAGATAGGGCCAAGTTCATTCACTAGTTTCCTTGCTAGTTGGGTTTGCCATAAATCTCAGGGCCGAGTTACTCACCATTTGCTGGTCGAGTTTCCTGGTGTCTTGGACGAGTTCACTGCCAGAGAGAGGACAAATTTATACCTTTACCTGCTGGCTCAATATACTGTGGAGAGGGGATGAGTAGCTGAACCTCAAGGTCAAGTTCTGCTGTAGCTAAAGAGGCTGAGTTCTGAGTGTACAGTGATTAAGTTTACTCCCAAAGGAGGGTCGAATCTCCATTCCTGTTGCTGACCAAGTTTACTGTGGAGAGGCACTAAAAGGAGGACAAATTTCTCTCTATGTATACTTGAGCTGTAGCAAGTCTTGCTTCTGGAGCTGCGTACCATATGAAAGACAATTTCTGGGCTGTATGGTTGGAGGCACCGTTGTTGAACTTAAGGAAGAGGCTGGACCCATAAACTAAGTTTATAAATCAGGTGCTACTGTTCCATTCTTATTGTAAACCCGGCTGCAAATTAATCCAAAGACTACTTTCCAGAGCTCATTTCCTTGTGATATTGAGTTAATATTGTTGCTATTCATGCTTGTTTTCGTCACTACTCAGACTTGTATTAGTATAAAATTATAAATCAGATGTTGTTGTTTTGAAGTAATTACATATATGTAATGGTCACTGTGTGTGTTATTTGAATTAAAGGATACCTACAGCAGTGTGTCTCCCAACTCTGATGGAAATTCCCACTGAAAATTATATTAAACAACTCAGAAAATTGTTGAAAAATTAAAGTACTTCCAGCTAGGTATCTTACACTGCATGGCCAAAAAAAGGCACAGGTTAAAATTGCATGGCATGAATGGGCCACGTATCTCTATGGAGAGCCCATGTACCTACTCCATGCAGTTAATCCCCAACATAAGATAAAATAATACATGGATTAAAGGGCACTAATTAAACAATTTTAAGGACTCAGGATAAAATTAAAATAATATTATATTCATTTAGCCTGCTCTACCCCCCAAGCCCCCCATGACTTTCCTCTCTTGTGGAGTCATGCCCCCCATTCTGTTTTTCCTCTTCTGCAGCCTGTGATGTATTTTATTAACATTCAGTGTTTTGTTACAAATTACATTTGTTTGGCTTATAGCCACTCATCATGTACACTATTACGTTATTGGTATGGGGATCAAAACCGGGGTATTACAGGTATGTCGAGGAAAAATAATTCTAGGGTTTAGGAGAAATGAAATCCATATTTTGTCTTTTTATCACACTATCTATCAGTTATTTTTCCATTGTAGAGCATGATATGCTCACTTATGCTGCATTATTGCGATTTCTCACACATTAGATTCTCATGCAAGGAAAGTATGAGACAGTGATAAAATGCTATGTTCTTTCCCTTTTTCCATTGGCAAATCTGATCCTCATGCATGGGAAACTAAGCCACGCACCTTACTGTCATGTTTGTGTTTTTCAGTTATCTTACAATGAGTCTTCTCATAGCTCTTGAACTTTTTTAACATCATTTTATAGTTTATAGTTTGAAGTTTGACATGTTTTTTATGAGTACAGTAACAACTGATGAATGTGAGATTCAATTACTTAACTAGAGGCGTTGTTGTTCTCATCAATTTCAACACTTACACTGGCTGTCTATGCTGGTTTGCAGCACTTGGATTTTGAACCAGTACGAACTGAAAGGCCAGGAGAGTTGACTGCTTATTACAAAATAGCGAGTATGGATACTTTTTGAATTCCTTGTCTGATAGAGCAGGGTATCATTTAATATTGAATATCTACTGAATTGTTCTGTACCAATGTTTTCTTCAGATCATTATAAATGGGCCTTAGGTAAACTCTTTGATGAGCAGAATTTCAAGCGGGTAATTATCTTGGAAGGTGAGATATTTTTGCCAAATTTTATGTTAGGAAAACATATAAGCGCCATTTACTGATAAAAGGATTGGCAAATATTTCTACTTTATTAATTGGAGTCACTGTGTTTTTCTGAGGCAGATGATATGGAGATTTCTGTCGACTTTTTTGAATATTTTGAAGCAGCAGCATCTTTACTTGAAAATGACAAGTATGTTCTTTAAATTACATTACAGAAAACTACTAGTCCTTTTCTTTTCCAGCTTTCAGAAATGACTATCAAATTATTATTTATTTTCAATTCCTTGAGATTACCTTACTTTTTTTCTGTAAAAGCACCCTTATGGCGGTTTCATCTTGGAATGACAATGGGCAGAAGCAGTTTGTTCAGGATGCTGGTGAGTTCTCTGGAGCATGTAGAATTGTTTCATGTTTCAACAATATAAATGTATTAAATATCGGTTTGATTAGAAACTTAGATGGTGGTCCTTTGATTCCGGGTTGCAGAATTGCTCTATCGATCAGACTTCTTCCCTGGACTAGGGTGGATGCTGACAAAGACTGTGTGGGATGAGTTGGCTCCAAAATGGCCAAAAGCATATCCTTCACTTTTCCCATTTTCTTTATTTCATCCTTGTACATCAATAATATGCTTCCATTTGTCTTCATTCCTTTCCTTGCTATCCTTGACATATTTATACTTATTGGGATGACTGGATAAGGTTAAAGGAAGTGCGTAAAGATCGACAGTTTATTCGTCCAGAAGTATGCAGAACATATAATTTCGGTGAGCATGTAAGTGTGCTTGTTCTCATAAAAAATATGAATTTTAACTAGTCACTAAATCTTTCAGAAAGAAATGCTGATTATACAGGTAGCATAGTGGTAACCCTCACTGGAAATGTCTGCAATGCCTTCCTTTTATTTTAATGATTCATTTGTTGGTAATGGGTTACACCCATGTAGGATCATTAAAACAAAACTTGATTTTAACAAAGATAATTCAAATGAACATCATCAGGTTCTGTGTACATTTTAACGTTCAATAGAATTTTGGGAAGATCATTTGAGCATTTGTAACCTTGTCAATAAGTTCAATGCCCTCTCCATCCTTTTTCCTTCAACTTAATACAGGTAGCATAGTGGTAACCCTCACTGGAAATGTCTGCAATGCCTTCCTTTTATTTTAATGATTCATTTGTTGGTAATGGGTTACACCCATGTAGGATCATTAAAACAAAGCTTGATTTTAACAAAGATAATTCAAATGAACATCATCAGGTTCCGTGTACATTTTAACGTTCAATAGAATTTTGGGAAGATCATTTGAGCATTTGTAACCTTGTCAATAAGTTCAATGCCCTCTCCATCCTTTTTCCTTCAACTTAGAATCAAGGTTGCACGAAACGGGGAAACGGGTACGAGTTTCCGAAACGGGAAGCGATACGAAATGCGACCTCCCCAAATTTTGGAAACGGGGAAACGCGAATATATATATATATATATATATATATATATATATATATTAGGAATTTAAGAAATATGTGCAATCATAAAGCATATATGATACATTCTAATTTATTACATTATGATAAAATTGTCAATTGTCAATGCATAGACTATAAGTATCTAAATTTACATCACATTTACTCATGAATAATCACATAATGAAAATAGAAATATCCAAAATCAGCCACGAGAAATTTCTAATTTTTTGTCTTGTGGTTGATTGGGAGTCTCCTCCTACATAGTCGAATGACCTTAGTGCTCTTGATTAAATACAAGTTTCATACCCTAGTACCCTACATTCTCTTGATTATTGGGAGTCTCCCCTGCATAGAAGGCTTTGTTCTCTCGATTAAATACAAGTTCCATACCCTAGTACATGATAAAATCCAATGGAAACATTGAAATCCCCCCAATCCTGAAATCCTGAAAAACAGATAAGTCTGCTGGATTTTGAGTAAGATCTAAAATTCTACTTTCTCCATATGAAATCCAATGACGGCGAAACCACTCTCAAACATCCTGAGTCATTTCATGGTAATGTTAAAAATTTAAGTAAAAGGATGAAAATGAAAAATAAAGGAGAATATCACTTTTACTTTAAGAATTTAACATTACCATGAACTGCATATCAACACTAGGGCAAACAAATGTAAGAGATCTACATTAGAAAAAAAAAATTAAAAAACAAATGTTTTTTTGGGGGAAACGTGGCCCGTACGGCCTGGAAACGTGTTTCCGGCCGTACGACCACGTTTCCGTTTCGGGAAACGTGGCCGTACGGCTGGAAACGCGTTTCCAGGCCGTACGGTACGGGGAAACGCGTTTCGTTTCGTTTCGTTTCCCCTGGCGAAACGCCCCCTAGGGCCACGTTTCCTGCAACTTAGCTTAGAATTTTTGAGCTGCGTTCCCTCTTGCAAAGTCTTTGGTAACTGTAACCTATTTGATAAATTTGTAGGCTCTGCCTGTGAGTTGATATGGCAAATTGCAATGTGGCCATTATTTTGTTATTTAATAGTTAGTATAGCATTGCTAACTTTGGGCTCATCATTTACTTCCAGCCTCTAGATGGTTCCAATCACACCCTTATGTTGCACGTTCTGTTGATAAGTTTGTGCACGTTTATCAGCACTGCACTGAGTATTGTGCATTGCTTGGTGCATGGGTGCTGCTGTCGCCCAAAGTGTACACCTAAAGCGCAACACTCAGCGTAGGTGCGGTCACCCTGATCCCAACTCAGTCCGTTTAGACTCTCTCTTAGTTAATTCAAGGGGGGTAGTCCCTAATGATGATGATGAGGGGAAAACTTGTTGGAATAACAAGTCCTAGGAGATTAGGGGCAAGATCGCGACCTCTCTAGATAACTCGAATTAGAGACCAGTGCCTAATGAACAATGCTCAATATAGATTATATCACTTGCACAACATGAAAACTTCAAAATACTAGATTAGCAGTTTTGTAAGAAGAAAGCTAGTTTAACTGATCAAGATACCCAGGAATATGAGCAGTAAAGCAAATTAGAAACAATTTGCAAGAAAGAAACTTATTATGGCATTCAAATAAGCTCACAATTATAAAGTAATCCCACGATTCCTTTTAGACAAAATAAAGAGTTTAAAAATCCTTCAAGGAGGATTTATGAAATAAATAACTTTAATAGCTGAATATCCTCTCCTCAAATGTATTAATGAGAGAAATATCTTAAAAATGACTTAAAAATATTAAAATGAGAATATTTTTGTGGACACTCGACCCTCCACTCAGAAGAGATGGCTTGCTTGTGTACAGTCGCCTGGCATTACACAGGTTACAGGTTACGCTACAGGTTACAATGAGCAAAATTACAGGTTACATGTTATGCTGAGCAAAATTACAGGTTACAGGTTACGCTGAGCAAATTTCAGATACAGGTTATCACAACAGTTTAGGTTATCAGGTTATCGCAGCAATTTTCGTGGTTTCGGACCCTGTTTTCAGTTTAGTGATGTTTGCAATTGTGTAAATCAATCACAAGCGCTTGAAATTGCATACGAGGACGACCACAGAGAAGAATGGGGCCTGTTTTGTGGGATTCAGTGCTACATTCTTGTACATTTTGTAGCCACAGAGTTGCTGCTGCTTTTCTTGTTACTTTATTTTGCAGGCAACCATTATAAGAAGCGTTCAATCTGTTCATTGCAGGACTCGTCACATGTTCGACCGACGTGATATGTTAGCGCGAAACCCATTTCACAGAAAAGTTCTGTGAGGTACCCATCTATCTATTTTCTACTTTGCTTGTTAATATTTCAATTCGGGTTCAACGAGGACCAACGCTTAGAACTCCCCCATCCAGTGATCAGACGGACAGACGGGGTCTCTTTCATTTGGTATTTTGGTCTTTTGTGCATTACTGTCATTTTCTGTTGCGTTACTATCATTTTCTGTTGCGTTACACATATACAGAGACTTGCGTTACGCTTTGCACGATACATAGAGACAGGTTACAGTGGGTGTGCTAAACATATACAGAGGCCTCATCCCAAAATGGAAAACAATGGCAAGGAAATCTCAGATTTTGTGGAAACAAATCACTTAGGTCAAGTCAAAATTACTTCAACAAACAAAATAGGGAAGTGGATTTGGGTAAATGAAAAACAATATTGGGGCATTTTAAAGTGCAGACTTGCTCACTTTAAATGGGAACAAAGAAGAAGAAAATAGTTATAGAAAAAGAAAGCAAATAAAAGCAACAAAAATAAAGAAGAGTCAACCATTTACAGTCCCACATCTACACCTCTTACTTGGTCGTCAGATTTCTATGTCCAGGAGCTGATGAAGGCCAGGGCAAGGCTGGAAATTTTGGAAGCCAAAGAACAGGAAAGGGACCACAAAATTTAAGAGATTACACTTGCAAATCAATTTTTAACGGAAGGTAATAGGATCCTAAAAGAGAAAGTAGCAATGCTACAAGAGGATTTAGAGACAGGAAAACAAGAATGGGAAAACATGAAGGCAACATGGTAAACATGGAAGAATCAATGGCAGCAAACAAGGAAATGATAATTTCTAAAGCAACTTAGGTGGACACACAAATATCTTAGCAGGTAGTCATTTCCGAAAAAAATGCAAAAGAGATCAAGAGGACAAGCATTCCAAAAGAAATCAAAACCAGAGCTGAGGGCACTAAAGGTTACATAAGGATGGAGGAAAAAAAAGATGTAAGTGCTCGTAGAGCACATGAAAGAGAGCACAAAGACAAAAAAGATAGGGAAACAAATTTTATTATAAGAGGAATAAGTGACTATGGAAAGAATGAAAGCACTCTCAATTTGACAAGAGACTTTTTGAAAGAGAAATTACATTGGAGAGGGCAAATTTGTCAAGCAAGAAGGGTGGGAAAAATATGTGAAGAGAGGCCTCGACCCATAAAAGTCATCATGGCGAGTGTGCAAGACAAACACTATCTCTTAAGCAAAAAGAAACTCTTGAAAGGCTCACACTTCTTCTTAGATGAAGATCTAACTAGCAAACAACAAGAGGTGAGAAGAGAAGAAGTGGAGAAAATTAGAGCAACAAGAAATGAAGGGAAAAGAGCATGGTTGTACAATGGTAAAGCGGTTATTGCAATGTTTGGGCCTCATGGCAAAGCAGGGCAGCAATTTGGTAGTAAAGAAAAACCAGTTAATTCTATAATAGGGAGGAAAACAACGGGATCAACATGGATGAAAAGGGGTGAAGACTCAAATTTGAGTCTTGTATGCCAAACTGCGTAGCAATCAAATCCTACCCAGGTCTACCTAAGTCTAGTCTGTTGGAACTATAGAGGTTACCTGGGAGGAGGGGACATGGGATAGGGCATATTGCAGAAGGTAGAGACATAATCTGTCTCACAGAAACTTATGAACATGATGGTTGTAAAACTCCTATGCTTGATGGTTATTTAAAATTAGCAATTTGGAATGAGGCAACAGAAAATGGCAAAGGGTATGGAGGAATACCAGTTTTAGTGAAAGAACAAGGTCGTCACATACAGTTTGTGAAAGAAGAAACAAATAAGCAATATTTATGGTTCAAAATAACAGAGAATGAGAACCACATAAGAATTGCAACATGCTATTTTGCACCTCAAGCCTCAAAAACTTACAAAAATAAGGGGTTAGATAGCAAAGACCCATATGCAACTTTAAAGCACAATAACAAAGAATGAGAACCACATAAGAATTGCAACATGCTCTTTTGCAGCTCAAGCCTCAAAAACTTACAAAAATAAGGGGCTAGATAGCAAAGACCCATATGCAGCTTTAAAGCAAGATATTGCTATATATTCTCAGCAGGGAGAAGTTATTTTAGTGGGACACTTCAATGCTAGAACAACAAATCAACAAGCTAGTTTTTTTTGTTGCAAAGAAGATCACAATCCTAACTGGCTCATTGAAGAGGAGAATCCCCAATGGCGGAGAAGTTCAGAAGATGACAAAGTTAGCAATCATTTTGGGGAGGAGTTGCTCACGTTGTGTGGTGCTTTCAACTTAATCATTTGCAATGGTCTAGATAAATGGAAAAGGTCTAGGAAGTTCACTTGCAACACATACAATGGGGCAAGTGTTGTTGACTACGTTATTTGTTCACAAAGCTTGATAGAAAGGATAGATGAAGTTAAGATTGGATAGCATACATGGGACTTAAAATCAAACCATAACCCAATTTATATAAAGCTATCTTGGTTAGAAGAAAGACAACATAGGAAGAAAACCCAATGTTCTCGGCAATCGATATCAAAGGGAAAAATTCTTCTAACACAAGAAAATTGCACTATCTTCAAAACAATGTTGGAGAGATCAATTTAGAAGGGGAAGAGTGGTTCCCAAAGCCTCAATAGTCATGAGTTAACAAATATAATTCAGAGTGCACTTGAGAAGTGCAAAAGAGCAAAAAATAGGAAATCTGAATCAAATTGTTTTCTTGTAACTGCTTGGTTTGATGAGGAATGCAAAATGGCAAGAATTTTTTTGAAAAAGGCAGACGAGGAGAAAATGAATGTAGACTTATATAGGCATATTTTAAAAAAGAGAAAAGATGAGTTCATGCAAACAAGACGAGAAGAGTTAATATATCTAGGCAAGAATCACCCAAAACGTTTTTGGCAGGAACTTCAACCAAGGAAGAAGCAAATTGAAAATAATATTACAACCAATCAATGGTTTGACTATGCAAGACAACTCTATGAGAAAGAATCAACGGAGGAGCCTCCTCCCATGATTAACACAACTACAAAGCTTTTCACATTACATGAAGTAGAGACAAGAATTAAGAAGTTGAAAATAGGAAAGGCAAAGGACTTGGTTGAACTTCAAGTAGAATATCTAAAGTGGGGAATGAACATTCTTGCACCGCACATCATGGAAATATTCAACAATGTCATTCGGCAAGGATTCCCAAGAGATTGGACAACTAGTCTAGAAATACCCCTTTTTAAAAGTGCAGACATGAATAATCCTTCCAACTATAGAACCATTATTATCAATTCGTTGTTTGCAAAGCTCTTCAGCAACATGGTGGAAAATAGAATCAGTGAGTGGGCAAAAGTCAAAGAAAAGAGGGCAAAAGGGCAAGCAGGTTTTAGGCCGAAGCATTCTACAATAGATCATGGTGTCACATTGAGACACATTATTGAAAAGTTTGGGGAGGGCAAAGAAGAAGTATTTCGCTGCTTTGTTGACTTCAAAAAGGCATTTGACGTGGTCCTTAGAGATAAGTTGTGGAGTAGAATGGAAGAATTTGAATTTCCTTTGCATTATAGAGTTGTTGTCCATAGGCTTTATGAAGAGGTGAAAGTCAAAATTAGAACTTCAGTAGACATTTCAGAAAGCTTTTGAAGTGAGATCAAAGTCTAGCAACGCTGCCCTTTATCCCCTACTCTTTTTGGTTTATATATTGATAAATTGAAAGAATGGCTAAATCTGTAAGGCGGGGATGGTGTTCGGTTGGGGAATGGTCCCTAGAGATAAGTTGTGGAGTAGAATGGAAGAATTTGAATTTCCTTTGAATTATAGAGTTGATGTCCATAGGCTTTATGAAGAGGTGAAAGTCAAAATTAGAACTTTCGCAGGCATTTCAGAAAGCTTTAGAAGTGACATCAGAGTTGAGCAAGGCTGCCCTTTATCCCCTACTCTTTTCGGTTTATATATTATTGGAAGAATGGCTAAATCTGCAAGGTGGGGGTGGTGTTCAGTTGGGGAAGTTTGTGATAAAGATTTTTTTATACGCTGATGACCTTGTATTGATTGCTAAATCGGCCTAGGGATTGCAGATACACCTTTATGCCCTTGAACATTTTTGTAAAGCAGTGGGGATGCAAGTCAATATAAACAAGACCAAAATAAGGATTTTCTCAAATGGGAAAAATTCAATAATGATTGAAACAAGAGAACTTTCTTCCCAAAGTGAAAATCGACCTTACCTAAGATAGAGAATGCTCCCAAATTTAATTTTCAAAGTGGATGTGGAACTCCAAAAAATTAAACGCTAGAGTTTCTTATAATTAATTCTCCAAGGGTCGACTTTATGAAAATTTGTTCAAATACCATGGAGATTTCGCTCACGGAATTGAATCAAGGGCTCTCGCTTAAATAAAAGGACGAATTTCTTTTATGCTTGCATCAGAGGAGAAAACGGCTGGAAGATTGCAAACGGCTCCCACGGGGAAGTATACAGTTCGATCTGACCTCATACTCTGCAAAATGACTGTCCACAAAGTGAATTTTGATTCAGGAGAAAAAAATAACCATCCCAGAATAAATCGAACTGCCCAAAAAGTTTCGGTCTGCTAGGAAAGAGAGAACGTTCTCAAGAAATCTCGATTTTATTTTTTGCAGAGCAACCAAGGGTTAAGTATAAATCAATTAAAGATCAAGCCCTGGAGTAAGAAATATTTCGATTTTACTAAAAATTTGCAGATGGGTTCCAGAAATTCAATTTTTCGACAATCTTTCACAGATTTAGTCAGACTGCCAGACATTTAATTCAAGGAGGAATTTTGCTCAATCTGACATATGGAAAAAATCTTGTGCAGGCTCAAAATGTGGAAGACACTCCAGAAAAATTTGAGCACGGTTTAAAAAAATTCTTCTGCAATATGATTCTGAACCCTAGCCGCTGGATAAATGCACAGAGACAAACTTTCAAAGGGCTCATAGCAAAATAAGAAATTTAACCAAATTACTCACGGTTGGATGAGAAGGAAGGCTCATTTTTCCCTTTTTTTTATTTATGATTAATTCTTTAAATTGCAGGCCCTAACCCCTTAAAAAATATTTTCGCTGCCTTTCATGACGTCCAAGCCAGGAGAAAATCCGAGCCAAAGGAGAAATACCTCTTCAAGCTCTCAGTCAAGGAAATAAAGGCCATATAAAATGCCAGCGACCTTCACTAAAATTTTCAGAATTCAAAACCAGGCCTCCAGAATTTGCAAAATTGAGCTTAAGCAATTGAAACACAATGCCATGACCAAACCCTCTCGTCAAAATTCAGTGATCTCTGTAAAAGTAATCAGAGTTAGCAAAAAAAATTAAATGCAGATTTTAAGAGCCCTAGAGGCTTGCACTTTGCAATATGGGCTACCGAAACTGAGCCAAAACCCCCTCAAGATTTGTGAAAAATCTCCAGATCTGCAGAAATAAACAAGAAAAATACAATACGTACAATGCAAATTGGTATTATATACAAGGTTATTTTAAAATATACACAAATTTTATTTACAAATTCAGAATGAAAAGGATAGAAAAAATATTTACAAATACCTACAATGAGGTAGGCTCTTTAAATAGCATATTTATCACTTAAAGCTCAATAAGCTAAAAGTTTGAAATATGATTTTTTATTTAAAATAAGTGGCAGAGAAAACTCCCTTTTAAAATTTCTGGATGATCAAGACCTCAAGATATTGACCACGAGTTCTAAAGTCATTATGTGCTAGGTAGATGGGTGGTTCAAACAAGAACTTTCCAAAATGCCCAGCTCGATTACTTTGTTGAATCAAGCAAGAATTTCCCCAAGTCATCAATATCTGCTCACAAAAATATTTCTACAAAACTTTGAAGGATTATGTTAGATTCACAGGGATTGGTTAGCACAAAGAGAAGGAGCTCGTGTTTCAAACAAGAACCCACCAGATCTACCTATTCAACTATGACTCCCCAATCCAAATAGAGGTACAAACAAGTAACCACTAGATCTAGATGGCCAATGAATATAACAAAAAATAGTGCAACTGTAGAAATTATAAGCACATGATGATACACATTACCATAATAAACTAAGAAGACACTGTAGTATAACCCCAAAGTGTTTGCTTTATTGCACAAGAAAAAAAATTACAGAGCTTCAAAGCCAGTACACTATCCAAAGATCAAATATTTTACAATGAGAAGCATATGCTTCCTTATATAGAAAAAATGAGAGCTCTGGAGACTCTTCCTAGTGAAAACGACTAGATCCATGAAGGTGCACAAATTTGACTCAATCTTGGTTGATTAATGCTTGATCCATGTCAAAATAATTTCCACCGTTGATTGCTTGAGAAAAAAATTGAATTACTTGATGATGCCTTTTTCCTTGGTCCAATTTTTGTTTTTTGTTTTTGAAAAATCCCCATTCACTTAACCAACTTGGATCATAAATTCGATTTTATTTAAAAATCATTTTTTTTGGGAATTAATTCCTATTTTCTAGACCAATTTTTTTTTTCTTGAATTTTTGCTTGCTTGATTTGTGGAGATTCCTTTCTTGGAAAGTGCACATTCCCCTTTTTAATATTTTTCACTTGGAGAGAATTTATTTTTCCCTCATTTTTATTTTCTGACCAGCTTCTTGCTAATATTTTTGTCGCTTTTTGCCAGAAAACCAAAAATAAAAAATAATCATTTTTGACTCAAAATATATTAATTTTTTGGCTTAGGATTTTAATTCATTTTAGCCAGAAAAATTAATTGATTGACACTAAAGGGTATTAATAATTTTTTCCACCCTTAAATATTTTAGCCATGGTGTCTAAATATGAGGGACCATGCACCAAAATATCTTTTACATCAAGATATTACAATTTCAACCCTCAAAGGGGGAACACCCCTTCGTTATAGACCCTCAATATAATACGCAATTTCGTGACTCAATATGATCTAGTAGACCAAGTGATTTGTAATAAAATAATTTAGCCATTTAGCTTAAATTATTCCCAAATCACTTTTACAAAAAAACTCGACTAGAACACTAAGACTCACCCAAGATCTTGACGTCAAATTCCACCTTAGCATTGGGGTGAGGTTGGAGAGAAAAACTCTGCCGATCATCTGTGTTTAGAAACACAAATGAATCAGTGAGACGAAAACCCTCCTAGGGTGAAATCCGTTCCCAAAATAGTAGGCTTACCTAGGTTGTTACATAGATATGGTCTTACTAGCATCATTTACATTAAAATATTTGCAAAATGGGCTTACAACTCTGACAACTGCAGTCAAATTCCACCTTGGACATCTCATATGATGAAGATAATGATTGCATTAGATTCCTCTTTTCGAGAGGACCAAAATCGACCTAAATATCACCCAATTTGGTCAAGCGAAAGTTGAGTTTTGAATTATTTTATTCATACATGTATTATGGAATGGGTCGGCCCTAACCATGTGTAACTGCTTAGGTCAGCCTCAACCCCAAGTGGACCCTCATGAAAGCCTATAAATAGAAGAGACCTCAAGCTCATTTAGAAACATTGATCAAGCCATTTTCTCTTCTCTTATTGTCTTGGTTCGCATAGGTCTGTCAGAGGAAAGTTCGCATAAGGGTCTGAAATCTCAGGGTCAAAGCTTGCACTGATCTAGGGTTTTTTGGATCTCGATCGCTGGCACAAAACTCATCATTTTAGTCCATGGACGTTGGCATAAAGTGGTCTTGATAGCGTCTAGGGAGCCTTGGACGCTGGCATAAAGTGGTCCTGATAGCGTCTAGGGAGCCTTGGACGCTGACATAGTGAGTTATGGGAGCATCCAGGGCTTGAGGGTCAAATCAGGCTGTATTAGTCCCCGGATGCTCCCACAGAGTGGTCCTAATGTTGAAGAATCTAGGGCAATTCATGATTTAGTGATTCTTCCCAAACTTGTTGATAACAGTTTGTGTTGTGTTCTTCAATTAACTTTGTTTTATTAGTGTGTTCTTCAATTCTTCAAATAGTTATCAACATGGATGATCAATAATAAAAACAAGTACACAAGATGTTGGCTTCAAGCCAAGGAAAAACCTCTCCTCTTGAGAGTAAAACCCTTGAATCTCTTCTTATAGATATTTAGATGAATACCAAGACCCTTGACAAAATAAACACAAGGTTACCTCCAAGATAAGTGTCACTATTCTCTGCACTGCTTGGTCTTTGATTCACTGTCTTGACTTCACTGTTCTCCTTCTCCTTATGTCTTCACTGTCCGGTCACTGTCTTTGACACCTTCTCTTCTTGACTTGCCACAGTCCTTTGATTCCTTGTTGATTACACTAGAGATAAGTTATGTCACCAGATAGTGTTATGTTGAGCACTTGTTGCTGTGGTTGCATATGCGTAGTCCTTTTATAAGTACTGAAGTATATACATTATAGTGAGTGATATATCGCACTTCTGAAGGATGTCCCAAGGATACCTTTCAGGCTTATATATTCGAGCATGATTGAGAGGCTTCGAGATATCCTTACAGGCTTTCAGAAAGCATACTGAGCTTCACATATAGATATACCGAGACCTTGAGATAAATACTGAGACTCTGAGATAAACACCGAGACTCTGCCTTTGAGATATGTCCGAGCTTCTGAGATATATGTCGAGACTCTGTCCTTCGATATATGTCTGAGCTTCTGAGATATATGCCAAGACTCTGTCCTTCGAGATATGTCCACTGTATATTTGATGACTGTAATATGAGATTCGAAGACTTTGAGAGATATGCTGAGGCAATCTTTTTGAGATATATTTGAGCTTCACTTATAGACCTTGAGAGATATATCGAGCTTCTCGAGAGATATCCGAAGTTCACTTACTGAGAGATATCACTGTGTATTCGTTCCCTTTTTGATGACTGTAATATATATCTTATTCCAAAGATCTATGTACATTGACTCTACGTTACCACTATATATATATAGGTCAACGATGATATGTCAAGCCGACAGGAGAGCCTTTGAATCTAAAACTGACATGTCAAGGAGACTTATTCCAGTTCGTAGAGCGAATTTGCAAGACGATAGTGACACTTATCTTGGAGCATATCCTTTGACCTTTGACCTTATGTCTTTCATAATATTTATGATGAAACATAAAATTCCTAAAGACATCAAGAAGTCGTCTTTGACCTATGGTGAACACATCTTGCTCATGAAACCCATGATGCAAGGAATAACAATTTTCTTCATAATATTATCGTTACAAGTCATAATGAAAACCGAACCTAGTTACTTTTCCTTCAACACCTGAGAGCGTCTGGGCTGCCATAAACGCTTGCACAGTGGCCTTATGAGAGCGTCTAGGGCTTGAAGCAAGTTTGGGTATGTTTGACCTCAGACGCCCTCATCCAGTTCACTTGGGAGCGTCCAAATTTGTTCCGAACATAGTCATCCAGTTATGCAGAGAGTGTCTATAACTGCTATAGACGCTCACACAACTCCTCCTCCCTACGTCTGGGACTCATAGATGAGATTTCAGTATTCCGAGGATTCCGCTTAGTGACAACAGTGTTCATATCGGTGACAACACTATCCAAGATTTGACAGTTTGTGACAGCACATTACAACCATCAGAATGAGGGTTTTGATTATACGCATGATTAGATCTGTTTCATGGATATCATAGTGGTTTTGTTGCATAGATAAAGTTATGGATCATTGTACTCTCTTTTGCCGAATCATTTGATGACAATCTAAGAAGAAGAAGATTGCAAGGGTTTTCCCCATAGTGGGTTTTGCCCTGGTCTCAGACCAATCTTGGTGTCTCTATGTGCGTGCGTGCTTTTCTTCTATTGTTCTTTTATGTTCCGCTGCATTGATGATGATAATGTTGTTTTTCTATATAATTGCATATGCTGATGAATAATGGTGTAGATCTGAATAATGTAATGATGATATGGAGTGAACTTAATGTATTAATGATGAAATGCAATTATCAAAGTAAAGAACAATGTAGCACTATGAAAAATTGTTAAGTTTAGGTATGTTCTATGCTAGAGCAATTTATTTAAATTTTCACAGTTAGCAATCACATCAGCATTACGATAAACTGCAGATAGAACATAAATATAATATGCAGAAGACAAGCCAAGACAAGAGGACACAAGATATGGCGCGAGCCAGGGACAAACCCCAATGTGGGGAAACCCTTGATAAATTCTTCTTCTATGTTCTTCAATGGTTCAGCAGAGAGAGAGATAGTACATATACATCAGAAGTCAATACTTTGACTTGACAAGATAAGAGATCAGTTATCAAAGATCTTCACCATGAAGATAACACAAAATGAGGTTGCAGATCTGATCCCAAGGACTGAAGATATGCAGCAGATGAACAGCTCAGTCAATTACCCAGATTACTGAAGCTTTCTTTCCATAAGACTCTCCTTCCTTTGCTGCTTTACTGATCATGTCAAGGTTACTAATCTGGTACCTTTCATAAGGACGGGTGCATGGCAGACCTGGTCATTTGTTTGGGCACAAACTCTGAGAGCCATAACACCTTAAACATACCCCACAGTTCACCTGATTACTGTGGCTAGCCTTCATACAATCCTCCAGTGATACGCTGCCTTATAGGGCTGCTTACCTTCTGAATGCAGCTACTAAAAAGGCCTCCAACTGTTGGCTATGGCCTCCGGCCTAGCCCAGCAGTGGACTGTAGCTGTAGTCTCTTCAAACAGTGATCTAAATAGCTCTTTAAACAACAGTAATGTCACAGAGATTTCCATGCTGCTAGACGCTGATATATGGGTCCTTTTAATGCTGCGTGTAGGGCTCTTTAGGGCTTCTTATGCAGCGTATTGAAGTTCCTTAGACAGTTGATGGATCACACATCAAACTGCGGCTAGATTGACAGCGTAATACGTCTCCCTTTTTGCCTGCGGCCAGATCTCCTCACTGCTGTTAGGGCTTCATGACTTTCCTCTAGACAGCGTATAGAAGCCTTCTTTTGCTGCTGCCCAAACTCTTCTCAATACAGTGGCTACAATATGACAGCGGATTAGGGCCTCCTCATTACAGCGTATAGGGCTTATGTTTCACTGCTGATCAGCCCTCCTTTTGCTGCGGATAAGGCTTCTTCTTTTACCTGCGGCTAGGGCTCTTCTTAACTGCGGCTAAGTCTCCTCTTTTACCTGCGGCTAGGGCTCTTCTTAACTGCGGCTAAGTCTCCTCTTTTACCTGCGGCTAGGGCTCTTCTTAACTGCGGCTAAGTCTCCTCTTTTACCTGCGGCTAGGGCTTTTCTTAACTGCGGCTAAGTCTCCTCTTTTACCTGCAGCTAGGGCTCTTCTTAACTGCGGCTAAGTCTCCTCTTTAACATATATACAGTCATGAAGTCCACCTGTGTATTGTCTTCCCTTACTGCGGTTAGGAGACTCCATTATAGGACTGCGTTCAGAAGTGTTAGGGCTTCTTGAACAGCATGTAGGCTAGGGCATCATCTGCATATAAGCTAGGGCATCATACTTAGCCCAACGTACTCTTTAACGTTTCTCCTTCTCCAAAAACCCAAGACGTGGAGAGGAGATCACTTAAAGAGTGTGTCTAAATGACATCAAATCCTCTTATATTTATACTAAAATGAGGGTGATGAATAGACACGTCGGTTGGGCTTCTAGAGCCTACATAAGAGCTGGTCGGCTTGATAATAATTACATAAACAAAATAAATTCATATCTCCATAAATACTTATCGGAATCGGATGATCTTTGGATCAATCCTACACCTCTCGACGAGAGGGATCTAATAAAAATATCAGCTGCCATAAATAAGCCGACCCACATGGAGTTTGGCCCTAGTTGCCAATTTAACAAAAATTAACATGGTTTCTTGTTGCCAGGGTTTAACGACATTCTTCCTAATCTTCTAATCATTCTTCATTAGCCTGTCAAATAGCACAACATTTTTTGGTGCCATTGTCGGGTACCAGTTTATTGGACCTTGGCTTTGCGACCTTCGTCTTAATCATCTTTATCTTCTCAATCTTTCATCATTTGTTATCCCATCAATGCCACATTTTCTAGCGCCATTGTATTTCTTCATCTTTTCATCACCTTATCTTTTTCTTCTCACTAATCCTTTCATCTTCTCTATCTGCACCTTTAGCCCCTGGATATTTTGGTTGGTGTCCTGTTTGGGTGGTGACTCCACTCATTCATTCATTATTTCTTAGACAAGAAGCCCTCCTTGATATCCATCTGCTTCTCCGTGACTAACCTTTCAGTTTTTGCACTCTCCCCCCGACATGAAGCTCCAGCCACTGATGATACTTTGAGTGATGTGATTGAAAAAATTGGGAGACTAAATCTTGACTCAGTCCCAACTTAGTCAACTGAGAAGCCTTGACCATCTCAGAAAGGTCCTCCAAAATCGCTGACAAAGACACTTTAAAGTGTTCACCCTGATGAGGTTGGAAAGACAAGAGTGAGAAGCACAACCAGACAAAATGGAGGTGATGTAGATGATTCTGATTCGTTTGTTGATATGGATGTTTCTTATGATTGAGAGTTGAATTTGTCTTTAGATCTTGAACCAACTTCCTTCAAAGAAGCCGCTTCTCATGATGAATGGAAAGAAGCGATGCAAAAAGAGTATGATGCCTTGATAAAGAATGGCACTTGGAAGCTGGTTGATCCTCCATTGGGAACCAAACCAATAGGTTGCAAGTGGGTCTACAAGAACAAGTATAAAACTGATGGCTCACTTGACAAGCACAAAGCCGGGCTTGTGGGAAAAGGTTTTGCACAGAAGGAAGGGGTCGACAATGAGAAGACTTTTGCTGCCACAACAAAATGGGCTACCATCTAGGCACTCTTTGCCTTGGTAGCTCATAACGGTTGGAAATCCATCAAATGGATGTAAAAATTGCTTTCTTGAATGGAGATCTAAAAGAGAATGTTTTTATGCCCTAGCCAGAAAGATTTGTTGTGAAGGGTGAAGAACATAAAGTATGCAAGCTTGTAAAATCCTTGTATGGCCTCAAGCAAGCACCACGAGCTTGGTATGACAAGTTAACTAAGCATCTTCTGAAACTCAACTTCAAACATTATGATCTTGATCATGCAACTTTGTTTGTCAAGAAAGTTGACAAAACAATTGTATATCTTGTGGTGTATGTAGATGATCTTTTGATGACAGGGAACAATGAGAGCTATATTGCATCCATAAAGAAGGAATTGACGAAAGGTTTTGAAACGACAGACTTGGGGTATGTTCACTGCTATCTTGGTATTGAAGTAACTCAAAATCTGAACTTTATATTCCTCTCTCAGAAGAAGTACACTGGAGATCTGTTGAACAAGTTTGGCATCGCTGAGTGCAATCTTTTGACTACTCCAAGGGAACAAAACTTAAATCTCACATCCATTGAAGGAAAAGAATTTGAGGATTTGTAGGAAGTCTCAACTCCCTAACTACTGCTAGACCAGACATTTCATTTGCTGTTGGAATCCTCTCCAGGTTTATGCAAAAGCCTTGTGAGTGACATTGGTCTGTTGTGAAAAGAGTTCTAAAGTACTTGAAGGGAACTCAAGACTTTGGACCTAAGTATACACAGGTGGGCGACTTCAACTTGCTTGGATACTCTGATTCAGACTTCGATGGAGATTAAGAAACTGGGGTATCTACTTCAGGTTATGCTATGAGTCTTGGATCAGCAGCTGTCTTTTGGAGGTCACGCAAACAATCAGTTCGAGCAGATTCCACAACAAAGACAAAATATGTGGCAGCAACAAAAATAACAAAGGAAATTGTGTGGCTCAGGAAAATTCTGGAAGATTTGCAGGTGAAACAAGTGCATTCAACTCCATTCATGATTGACAACACTTCTGCAATAAAGTTGGCCAAGAACCCAAAGTTCCATGACTGAACAAAGCACATCAATACAAAATACCATCTGATTCGACATCATGTTGGGGCCAAGACAATCCATCTATGCCATTGTTCCACAACTGAGCAGATTGCAGACATCTTCACCAAAGAGCTTGGAAGAGAAAAGTTTGAAAGATTCAAAATGATGCTTGGACTCACCAATATCCCTTCAGATTAAAGGGGGGAATGTTGACACCTAACCCTTGGGATTAGATGAATATGTGTAAAATAATGTAAATAGAAAATAAGGAGAGTTAGAATATGAAGAGACACTGGGAGAAGAAGCCCAAGAATCTCTCCCTCCATGTATATATCTATGATCAACCTTAATGCAAAATCACAATTTCGTTTGAGGAGTTACCTCCTGGGTTTATATGAAACAATGATTAAAGTACCTCGTGTGGTAAACCACCATCATTAGATGAGTATGCTAACAAGTTGAGTATATGAGGATTGAGAGCCATATGAGGTGCTTTTGTAGGTGGAGAATGTTGTTCATCATCTCTACAATGATGTTATCACAATCTTGGCCTCCTATTTGTGCCCCTCATGGACAGTGAAAGAAAAACCTGAGGGTTGTCATAGTTGACTAGAAGGAATTGATAACCACCAAGGTGAAGTAAGGAAATAAACATAACGTCCAAGCATCATGATCTTTGACTTCAACCCATGATCCTTAGATGCCTAATGCATTAAATGTAAACACTCTATAGAATCAATGACTAAAGTACCTCATGTGTGTTGAGCCACCACCATCAGATGAGTATGCTGACGAGTTGAGCATATTAGGATCAAGAGCCATATGAGGGGCTGTTGTATGTGGAGAATGTTGTTCATCATCTCTACAATGTGGATCTGTTGTGGAAAAATGAAGAACATATGTAGCTGCTGGCTGGAAATCTGCATCATAGGAGAAAATCTTTTCCCCGAGGTTACCCATGTATACATGTATATGGGTGGGTAACAAGTCCTACAATGTATTTTGCATCCTAGAGGGGGTCATGATTTGAGATACTATTCTTTATTGTCCAAAAACTCCTGTACCAACAGGTAGATGTCTCATCCTTTTTATTGAATAGTCCAACCATATAGAGAACGAAACTTCTAGGACCAATGTCAGTGATTCTAAGTTATATATGATACACAAAATTTTCTTTATAAATTGAAAACAAAAAATCATGGTGATCTATCTATGAAAAGATACACACTCAACCTCTAAATGCCAACTTAATACTTGAAGATAGAAGTCAATGAGTCCACGAGTTGTATATTACATATGTCAACTGCTACGAGGTCAAATTTTGAGACAAAAGAAAAGGAGGTCAAGCTGAACAATAATATTTCATTTGTTTCAAAAAAGACTGCTTGAGCTTTGATTGCTCTTGAAAGAAGAAGAGACTTGAAGTATTGCAGTCTTTGTAATGTTGGGGACCATTCTATGTGATCTTGCCCAAATACATGAAAAGATTATAGAAAAGAGGAATGTCAACATTCATGTCGCTATGTTACTTGACATGGAGTAAAGATTGTTACTGATGCCACTATCAGGTCAAAAAGTGCAACTTGACCAGCTCTTTGGAGGGTAGCTCAATATGCAACTCTGTAGAGTAGAAGCAATTTTTTAAGATGCAACTCAATACTTCCAAGAGATGGGTTAGGATGAAAATCCTTTGGCTGTGCCTAGTTGCTCAACAAGTCAAGATCAAGAAGCCAAATTGTGGAAACCAGTTAAACAACTAATGATATTCTTGAAAGAAGACGATGCATTTTTGCACTCCTTAAAATCCTTTAAATATTGTATGCCAATTCTTCTTATGCTAATTTGAATGGATAAATCCAAACATTTCAGAAGTTGAACAAGTCTGGAGAGTGTTCATTAGCTTTGGTCCTAAGGTCAACCAGTAAACAGAAGGATTTTTGGTGCAAGAGTTTGTGGCTGATTTTGGGTCACAAGTCAACATACATCCCAGAACGGCTTGTATACAATTGGGTTGACATCATTATCAAGGTCAAAGAACTGCTTAAATGTTCCCGAGCAACACTTTGTTTAACCACGGGGTTTTGTGATAGAAATTCAAAATAGGCTAATGGGTATTGTCATCCATGTAGATTTTGAAATTATTGATATGGTAAACTCAGAATATGCTTATACTGGTGTTGTTGGTACCATGGGGTAAAAGAACAAGAGGTTCGATGTGACTAAACAAAAATCACTTACATTCAGAGGAAATGATGTGATGGTCTTCCCTGAGCCAGGAAAGGGAAACATCAACATGTAGTCTCTATTAGACATTATGTGGATCTGCACCCTTTCACGCTTCCTGGCTGTGTTTGGAGCTCATTTGGAACAAGCTGGCAAGTCGAGTCTCAATTCTAGCACAAACGTGACATTTCTTGCAGGTTCTTTGCTCTGGTCAAGTATTATACCCGTGCTTCACAACTCTAGCTGTCTTTTCTGTTTCTTTCCTACTCAAAATATTCAAAAAAATTGATTGCGCTTTCCACCTGCATCTCATGTCCCTCATTCCTTGCTTCTTGCATATAGACTTGAATGAAAAATCCATTTTGTGGTATGCAATTTTGGATGGTGTACTTCAGTTAACTGTATTTTGGTTTGCAAGGGAGCTCTGTTTCATAATTCTTTTATATCAATTAGTTTTTATTTCAGTCTGATGAAGTTGCCATGCACCTATGGAAAATTTTTGTAGAGTTTTAATTACGAAATTTTTCTTCTTGCAGTTTTAACTTTTTCCTGAACAACAGATTATTTAAGCTGATTACTGTTCAATCCCACTCTTCAATGGCAGGGATCTAGTCTGGGACAGTTTTTCAGACAATATTTGGAGTCAATCAAGCTGAATAATGTTCCCGTATGTTATAAAATTCTCCTGCGATGCAATCTTCAGGCTGCTTGTATTCAGGACTTTTCCATGAACGATGAATGTGTGTTTTTTGTGTATTTATAGTTATATTCAGCAGGCAAAATCAGAATGGTAGTGAAATTTTGGCTTCTCCTGTTCGCCGGAGAAATCCAATCTGCTGTTTTTCCATTTGTATTACAACTGTTGTGATTCTAAATAGATATTTCTTATATCTCTCAATGGATATTATTTTATCCTATGTTTGTTGTGCAGGTTGAGTGGAAGTCAAAAGATCTGAGCTACCTGTCAGAGGTAACATTTTGAAAGTTGATGTAGATGATTTGCAATAAGGATCGTTTTTAGTGCGACTTTTTGGAAGTTTTTCCGGTGGGTTTTTCCAGTCTAATTTCTCTAAAATCCGGCAGGAATTTATTGAAATCACAAGCTTGATGGGTAACCCCTGCACAATCGAAGTGCCCTAAGGGTTTTTCAGGGTGCTGAATCTATATATACAGTCAAAAAACCAGTTTAAATAACACAAATCAAAATTTCACCTCAAAATTTTCCGCCAGATTCTGGCACCAAAAAGTCCAAAAAGTCGCACTAAAGACAACTCCTCTGCAATTTATTCAGCTTCTAATATAATATAATCTTAGCTTTTGATTTGCTCATAGGAGGTTCCCTGAGTGCAGGCAAACTATCCAAAGTACTTCGGTAAACTTGTTTCAAGTGCAACACCCGTGTATGGGGAGGATGTTGTTCAAAAGGCATACAATATAGATGGTGATGTACGGATAGAATATAAAGATCAGGGACATTTTGAACAGATTGCACGGAAGTTTGGGATCTTTGAAGAATGGAAGGTATATAATTCTGCCAGAGCTCCTGCTCCACTTGCATCATATGAAATCAGTCAGGTTCTGATGTTCAGGAGAATCATATCATACTTTCCTTCAATTTGATCATATTCAATTGAGTAATATAATGTTTAGAATGTTTGTATGGAAGTATTGTTCATCCACTTTAATCTTGTCATTTTTACAGGATGGAATACCAAGGACTTCTTATAAAGGAGTAGTAGTGTTCAGATGGCAAACAGCAAGGCGGATATTTTTAGTTGGTCCAGAGGCTATGAAAGAACTTGGAATTGATCATTGAAAAATAGGTGGCCTGAATGGTTATCTATGGTATTTTCTTCAGAAGCCTTTGTATATTATCCTATAATTATTTGAAGTAGAAGATAGCTACTTCAGCCAGTCAAATCAGCTTGCACTAATTTTTAGGGCCATTCAACCCTTCTAAATATCAATTAATCTGAACGGTATCCTTCTTGAGAATCTTCCATTAAATTATATAGTGAAGCACTGGGATTCTGTCACCATCCCCCGTAAATATTTAAAGCTGAAACAGAGACAAAGGAAAGATAGTAATTCTCATTTTTATGTTCAAAGTGAGTTTCAGATATGCTGATAGCCATTTTTGGTATCTCTTGTACTTGCCAAAGCAGTGGGCTTCTTGAATTTTACCAGGCAATCATCGTCGTTTTTTATGAGTGGCCTGCAGAGCTTTTGTGTGATACAATATTATCATCCTAGTATTGGCAATATGATCAACTAGTTGAGCCAAGTTACATTAGTGGTTGCTATAACTTCAAAGCTTGAAAATCCAGTGATAACTTCCTTTGGTTATTTTATGTGTGGAGATAGATGCCAAACGAACTGCACTTCTTTATATAAATTCAATAAATAAGGAAATTTTTTCAAAGTCAGCAGTCTTAGATATATGGGCAAGACAGTACTGACTAAATACAGGGCTTGTTTTTTCTATCAATCAAGAAGCATAGAATACTTAAGAATTTGTATGTTCATGCCTAAAGCACATGGGTGTTAACTTACGTAAATTGTGAGGAAAATAACTTGTGACCATTTTATTATCCAATCAAATGGTTTCACATAATAGATGAATATTGAAAGAATAGAAAAGATAGGAGACTCGATGTTATGATTGGAAGACCAGTTCCAAATATGTACAAGGGAAAATGTAAACAAGGTCATCTCGAGTTATCCTTCTTCATCCCAGCATCAATGTTTAGAAGTTTGAAGATAATGTCCAACATGTAAAGGATGTGACGTGTCCCCTTGGTCCTCAAGTGAGGCAAACAAAGTTCTATGATACAATAGTATCTAACTCCGACATGTTTATGACTTCCAAGGAATCTAGAATTCATTAAGCAATAAACATTTTTCATAATAATGGAATCCTATGCTTAATTAGTAGATTTCTTGACATTTGGAACCTTAAGGAAAGTCCAATATTGGGAAGACTAAAAGCTCACAATTAATCTGTGGAATAAGTTTGTTAATATGCATTCTTTGAGATCAATAAGATAGGTTGGCTTTGAAAGAAAAAATGAAATCTCACAAAGATAGCCAAGGCATAGTTATTTAAGGTGTGGAGCACTGTTTTAAGAAACGGTCGTTTCGAAACCGAAACGGCCGGGTTGATCCGAGCCAAAGCCTCCACCCATGACCCAGCCTTTGGAACGGTCCGGCTGGCCGAGTCAGCCATGACTCGGCCGAGTCATGGCTGACTCGGCCAACTCGGCCGTTTCCGTTATGACTCGGCCGAGTCACAACAAACCGCCCAGCAACACGTATTACAACGATTTTATAAAATTTTAATGGATTTTTAAATGGTTTTTTGGTTGGTTTGGACTCCAAATAGTTATATGAATTTGCTAAATGATTTTTGGGGTCCATTTCCCCCCCCCCAAACCCTATTTAACACACCCAAGTGCTCTCATTCACTCACAGCAATCTTATGCATTTGAGTGAGAGTCTTCTTTGAGAGTTAGTGAGCAGTTCTTGAGCTTGTTTTGGAGCAGCAGTGAGGAGTCTTGGAGGAGCATTGTAGCTAGAGTGAGGAGCTTCTTGGGCAGCCATTTGGAGCAGCATTGAGGAGCTGATTCTTGGAGCAAGCTTGAGGAGGCAATTTGTGCCTGGAGGTATTTTTTTCACCTCTATAAATCTGTTTTTGCTTAGTAAATTTTAGGTGCATATCTAGAAATCTTAGAGTGTTTTTTGTCAAATAAATGAACATTGAATCAAGGTTTTTTTTTTTTTTTCAAATTGTTTTCTTTCATTTCCTAGTAAAAAAATGGCACCTAGAGCAAGAGATCCTGCTTGGGCATATGTTGAAATGGTTGATAGTCAAATGCAATGCAAATTTTGCCATAGGAAAATTAAAGAAGGTCCTGGGGGCATTAATAGGCTGAAACAACACTTGGCAGGGATTAGAGGCCAAATTACCCCATGTACCTCACCGGAAATTGGGGAGATTAGGAAGAATTTGTTGGCCAGCTTTGAGAAATTTAAAGAAGATAAAGCTAGGCAAAGAGACATACATGCTGAAATTGGGAGGAAGAGGGAGATACAAAAAATGATGGCTGCCAACCCCCATTATGATTTTGAAGGTTCTTCCTCTATCCCTCAAACTGATACATCCAACCCTTTCCGATATGTTCCTCCCTCTTTTGGTTCTGTTCAAGATAAAGGAACCGATATGTTCCTCCCTCTTTTGGTTCTGTTCAAGATAAAGGAAAGGGTAGAATGAAAAAGGGTGATGTGACTATTAAAAGTTGTTTCACTCCCTCCTCTCCATCAGATGCACATGGTCCTGAAGTTAGTAAAACTCAAATACAACCCACTTTAGATGACCATTGGAAGAAAGAATTGAGGGAGACTGCTTGTGAGTACATAGCTAGATGGTGGTATGATGCTGATATCCCCTTTAATGCTGCTTGTTCACCATATTATGAGCCTATGTTTGATGCCATACATGCTGCTGGAAAAGGCTTCAAAGGCCCTACTATGCATGAACTAAGGGGGTTTCATTTACAGAAAGAAATTCAATCCATTAATGAGTATTTGCAAGAGTTCAGGGACTCATGGGCAAGAACAGGGTGTACCATCATGTCAAATGGATGGAATGATCAAAGAAACCGTACCATTATAAACTTTCTTGTCTTCTGCCCACAGGGAACCATGTTTTTAAAATCAGTTGATGCATCTGATAAGGTAAAAGATGGCCACTTGTTGTTTCAGCTATTGGATCAGGTTGTTGAGGAGGTGGGGTGGCTAATGTTCAAATCATCACAAATAATGCCTCTAACTATGTTCTTGCTGGTAAACTGTTAGAGGAAAAACACAAGACCATCTTTTGGACCCCATGCGCTGCACATTGCATACACCTCATGCTTGAGGATATTGGAAAATTAGATTGGGTCAAAAACACTATAGATCTTGCCAAAAGCATAACAAAATTTATCTACAATCATACATTGGTTTTGAGCCTCATGAGGAAACACACTGGGGGCAAGGATATTATTAGGCCTACCATCACTAGATTTGCTACACATTTTTTGACATTGCAGTTTATGCTTTCCCAACATAGAAACTTGCAAAAGATGTTTTCCAGTGATGAATGGAATCAAAGCAATTGGTCTAACAAACCAGAAGGCAAAGAATTGAAAAGGAAAGTCCATGAGGAAACTTTTTGGAGAAAGGTAGCAGAGATTGTGAAGCTTGCTGAGCCACTAGTTAAGGTGTTGCGGTTGGTGGATGGGGAAAGGTTGGCTATGGGCTTCATTTATGAGGCTATGGATCAAGCAAAGGAGCAAATAAAGATGGTATACAAGGATAGAGTGGCAAAGTATGGGCCCATTTGGGCAATCATTGATGAAAGATGGAACAATCAACTCCATCGCCCTATACATGCAGCTGGGTATTTTTTGAACCCACGGTATCATTATAAAGCTAAGGAGTCAGGAGCTTTGAGGGGGGAGGTCAGAGATGGACTGGTTGATTGCATTGAACGCATGATCCCATTGGAGTCTGATCAGCTGGAGATACACCGATAGGCCAATATCTTCAGCAATGCAGCAGGTATCTTTGGGAAGAACCTAGCAAAGATTGCAAGAGAAGCAGATGAGCCAGGTAAACAAAAATTTCAATTTTCAAATTCTTAATAGTTTTACTTTTTGTTTTTTTTTTTAAGTTTGTTAAATCGTTTATAATTTGAAAGTTAGATATAATTTGTAATTTTGTTGAGCTAACTCATTACACTCCTATGTTTTTTGCAACACAATGGTGGGAGGCCTTTGGTGGCCATTGTCCTGAATTGCAAAGGTTTGCAATTCATATTTTGAGTCAAACTTGCAGTGCATCTGGGTGTGAGCGCGATTGGTCTGTCTTTGAGAGGATTCACACAAAGAAGAGAAACCGTTTGGATAAAAAACGGTTAAATGATTTAGTTTATGTCCAATACAACCTTCGGCTCAGACGAAACCATTTGCTGAACAAAAGACCTGATTCAGATCCCATTGTGTTGGAAGACATTGATCCAACATCAGATTGGGTAGTGGAGAGTCGTCCAACACAGTTTGATCCTGATGAGGATCTTGATGTAGATTTAGATATGGAGACATCAGTTGAACTTGAACATGTTGTTCAACTTCAGCCTGTTCAGTTGAATGCAGATCCCAATCCACCAGCCTCAGTCTCACCAGCAAGGACTCCAGTTGTAGATGCTTCCTCTGCTCAGCCACGACAGGAGCGCAACCGCATATGTACTCTACCTCAGCTTGCATCTGTTGCAGTTGCACAGCCTGCTAGTGGTACCACTTCTACAGTTGCAGTTGGAGATGATGATGATGAGGAGCCATGGGGCCCCCTGTCTGACTCTGATGATGATGATCCAGAGATTGATCGACATGATCTTGGCTCCTCTGACAGGAGCTACTAGCCAGTAGTACTGTAGTACTAGTACTGGAGTCTGGTCACCGTCACAGTTTACTTTTGTTGTAGCGGCCATTTCTAGTCTCCTTGGTTATGTGTTTTTTGTTTTGAGTCTTTGATCATGTATGGCAATTCACTATGTATTGCCATTGGGTACCATTTTGATATAATGGATTGGTTCATGAGCCTACTTTGATCATATGTTGTCTTCCATCTATATTATAATGCTGTGTGTTTGGAAACATGAATGAAAATCTTTAAAATTATTTTTAAAATCTTTAAAATTATGTTTTTTTATAAAAAAAATAAATATTTAATGTATTTTTACAACGATCGAGTCATTGAAATCGAGCCGGCCAAGTCATTACCGTTTCGGAGTCGGAGTCAGAGTCGATCCTTGGCCGAGTCGGAGTCTTAAAACTATGGTGTGGAGTACCATTTTGATGTTAGAAAATCAGAAAGGTAGTAAAGATTTTCTTGATCTTGATAATTTCTTGTGATGTTTCTTATTATTACAATTCTTTATATCTTCTTTCTTTAGTTCATCGAGCAATTACCAAAAACAGCAACACATAAAACAATAGACACCAAATGTAGGCACATGCCAACGCAAAACCCCCCTCGAGGGGAAAGCCCAATCAAGATAATTCTTCCTTTCAATAGTATTCTTTGAGACTCTTCGCCCTAGACCTTCTCTCCATACCAAGTCAGCCTCCCATAATTTCGACCTCTTTCCAACAACTTCGACTATGTAGCAACTGACGACAACTGATGACAAAAGACTTCGATCTCCTAATTTAGGGCATGAAATAGAGAGAGGGAGACACCAAAATTTTGATTTTCTTCGTCTCTTAAGACTTCCCTAAACTTGCATTCACTTTGACTTCCCGACAACAAACTTCGCACCTTTTCCCAGCTACAAGAGAACTTCACACTTCTGTCCAACAATAAGAGATTTTCACACTTCTTCCTTTTAAAATTGGAAACTAGGGCCAAACTCCATTTGGGTCACCTTATTTATGGCTGCCGATATTTTTTCTAGATTCTTCTCGTTAAGAGGTGTAGGATTGATATAAAGATCATTCGATTCCGATAAGTATTTATGGAGATCAATGTTTTACGACTCCGACTCCGACTCCGACTCAGCCGAGGATCGACTCCAACTCCGACTCCGAAACGGTAATGACTCGGCCGACTCGATTTCAATGACTCGGTCGTTGTAAAAAATACATTAAATATTTATTTTTTTTATTAAAAAACATAATTTTAAATATTTTAAACATAATTTTAAAGATTTTCATTCATGTTTCCAAAGTCCAAACACACAGCATTATAATATAGATGGAAGACAACATATGATCAAAGTAGGCTCATGAACCAATCCATTATATCAAAATGGTACCCAATGGCAATACATAGTCAACTGTCATACATGATCAAAGACTCAAAACAAAATACAAATAACCAAGGAGGCTAGAAATGGCCTCTACAACAAAAGTAAACTGTGATGGTGACCAGACTCCAATACTAGTACTACTGCAGCACTGCTAGCAGCTACACTACCACTGGCTAGTAGCTACTGCCAGAGGAGCCAAGATCATCTCGACCAATCTCTGGAGTCTGGATCATCATCATCAGAACAGTGAAAAAAATATACAGTAGCTCTAGGTGTCAAGGTAAGGGTTTCAATTTGTATTCCTTTGTGTGTTCCAAATTTCCAATGGAATTTGTTTGGGTAATTCTTTGAGTATAATTTCAGAACTTTATTGTATTTTTGATCCGTTGGTGTTGTTTTACCTTGAGTCTAGGGTTATTTTAAATTTTTATCCTTAAGATCTGTTCTCTTCCTTTTTCCCTTGTGATTCGGTTGGGATTCCTTTTCAATTGCACACCCATAATTTTATTACAGACCCGCTCCAAAGAACTCGACATCCACTAACAATGAACTACAAGACTTATGCTTGACTGTGGATAATCATTTGCACTGAAGACTCAAGTAAAGTGTTTAGGGCTCGGACATGTGTAGTAGGGCTTGAGGAAAAGTTATATTAACTGCAGATTTTAGGCCTTATAACCAGCAACATAGTACTGTTTAGGTCCTTTTTGCATTAATTTGTTTTGTAACTTTGAGTCTCTTAGGTATTCTGTTGAGTGCAAGAGTAGGCCCTCATCCAGGGCATCGTTTGACATTTCAATTGTAATTCGGACGATACCTTATATATAGACTGATATATAGAATCTAGATATCAGATTTACTAGCTGTAATAAGATCTGTACATTAAACAGATATGAAGAACCTGGGCTTATTTCAAAGGGATTGACCACTGGTATCTTCAACAATGATAGTGATATCAGCCCTTTCACTCTTCAGCTCAGAAAATCAGTGCATAACCATGTCACTCCAACAATGGACACGATCTGCAATAATTGTGGAATGAGGAAACACATACAACAAAACTCAGCTCCCTTCACACTTGAATAGTCAACAGTGATAATAGATATATGGCGGATTTCGATTCCATATTAAAACATGTGACTTAAACTGCATTAAACAGTTTGGAATCCTTAAACTCCATTAAACATTTGAAAAATACCAAAAAAATGAATTTTTTTATGTCTTTTATGCCTGCCCAGCCACATTTCATTGACTCGGCCTGGTCAATACGGACCCGGCCTGTTTGACCGAGTCAACTATGACTTGGCCTAGTCATTGGATGGAAGATGTCTCTGCTGAAGAGAAACTCCGTGAGAAGTCTAATTATCACGGATGGAAGATGTCTCTCGATCTAACATTAGAAGAGCAGGAAGTGTTGGACCATGTGAGAGGCTGGATTGTTGAGCTTCCATCAAATGCATCCACTGCTACTAGGAACAAATGGACCAAGGGAGAAGTCAAAGCAAGGAAGATCCTCCGGGACTCTATCGACAAGCGCTTGGTGGCCTATGTTTTCGAGCTGACCACCTCGAAGGAATCTATGATACACTGGTGAGTTTATTTAAAGTTAATGATGCAAATCAAGTTTTGTTCCTTAGAAATAACTTGAAAGAAATTAAGAAGGGCAAAGATGTGAGTGTGCAAGCATATTTCTTAAGGATCACCGAGATCAAGAACGATCTCCTATCTATTGGGGAAGTAATCCCTGACAGAGAAATGACACTCACCATTCTTGAAGGACTGCCATCTGAATGGTATATATTTAGGACTACTCTTCTCAACAGTAACATAATTCCTGGATTTGAGGAATTGATGGCTAGATGCAGTCAAGAAGAAACAAGGATGGAAGAACAAGAAATGCCCATACTTAAAGGTTATCCCTCTGCCTTTTCTTCTCATACTAAAAGAAAAAACAATTCCGGGGCTAAATTCAAAGGAAAGGCTGGACCAAAGGGTGGAAGAAAAGGACGATGTTACAATTGCAATAAAACAGGTCACTATGCAAGGGAGTGCCCTGATAAAAGGGACTCACACTGGGACGATGATCAAAATCCCTCTCCAAGAAATCAAAGGAATGACAGGTCAAATGGCAGAGGTAAAAAAAATACCGAAAAAGAAGGAAGAGGACAACCATTCAAGAGGGCAAGAAATTCCAGGTATGAATCTAACACCGTTAACAATAAGCAAGATGAATATTATCTACCAGCAACTCTATCTACTACTGCTCCCCCGGACTCGCTGGGAAATTGGCTTATTGATAATGGTGCCTTAAGACACTTCACTGGTTATAAAGAAGCTCTCTATAATCTGATAGAGAAGGAAACCAACCTGGAAATTGTTCTTGGAGATAATTCAAAATATCCCGTAAAAGGCGTAGGAAATATCACTCTTCAATTGAATCGGGGTAATACCATCCACTTACAAGATGTATTATATGTACCTAATCTCAAAAAGAACCTGGTGTCCATTTCGGCAATGGAAGACAAAGGCTACAAGGTGGCCTTCAGCAATGGAAAGGTACGTGTATGGAAAAAGAACTTTAAAGATGCTTTTACTCTTGGGTTTTGAGTTGATTCATTATATCAGGTTGGTGGAAGTCCGGTGGGTGTCATGTCTTGTGACACATCTTTTCTGTCTGAACTATGGCATCGAAGGTTTGCTCACCTTCATTATAAAGCTCTACTCGATGTAAGAAAAATGGTGACCAGGATGCCCAAGTTCAGATTAGAGCAAGAAGGTGTATGTCCAGGATGTGTCGAAGGGAAGCTCAAAAGGGGACCATTCCCCTCATGCCAAAGCAAGAACTCTGATATATTGCAGTTGGTTCACTCAGACATATCCGGTATGATTCCAATGAACTCCTTGGGAGAATATTTATATTACGTCACTTTTACAGATGATTATTCTTGCAAGACTTAAATATACTTCTTGAAAAAGAAGGATGAAGTGTTCTCCTGGTTTTGGCACTTCAAAGCTTTGATGAAGAATCAAACAAAAAAGAAGATCAAGATCTTAAGGACTGATAATGGAACTGAATATGAATCTAATGAGTTTGATGAATTTTGCAAAGAGGCTGGCATTAAGAGGGAGACTACTACACCATACACCCCTGAACATAATGGTGTGGCAAAAAGTAAGAATCGTACAATTGTGGAAGCTGTCCGTGCTATGCTCCATGATCAAAGACTTCCGAAGTTTCTATGGGCCGAAGTTGCAAATACCGCCATATATGTACAAAACCGATGCCCTCATCAAGCATTGGGTTCCAAGACTCCCGAAGAAATGTTCACCAGTAAGAAACCTGACGTATCTCTTTTTAGAATTTTTGGAAGCCTTGTATATTTTCATGTGCTTAAAGAAAAAAGGAATAAATTGGGTACATCTAGAAAGAAAGGAATCTTCGTGGGCTATAGCGAAAATACTAAGGGCTATAGAATCTATGTAGTTGGTCAAAGGGAAGTTGAGATCACTGTTTTACAACCAGGCAGATTCAACTCGGAAACGGCCGAGTCATACCGAGCCATTAAAAAATTTTGTGACCAGGCTAGCAACCCGGCTCGGTTGACCGAGTCAACTATGACTCGGCTGAGTCATCCAATGACTAGGCCGAGTCATCCAATGACTAGGCCGAGTCATAGTTGACTCGGTCAACCAGGCCGGGTCCGTATTGACCAGGCCGAGTCAATGAAATGCGGTTGGGCAGGCATAAAAGACATAAAAAAATTCATTTTTTTGGTATTTTTCAAATGTTTAATGGAGTTTAAGGATTCCAAACTGTTTAATGCAGTTTAAGTCACATATGTTTTAATATGGAATCGAAATCTGCCATATATCTATTATCACTGTTGACTATTCAAGTGTGAAGGGAGCTGAGTTTTGCTGTATGTGTTTCCTCATTCCACAATTATTTCAGATCGTGTCCATTGTTGGAGTGACATGGTTATGCACTGATTTTCTGAGCTGAAGAGTGAAAGGGCTGATATCACTATCATTGTTGAAGATACCAGTGGTCAATCCCTTTGAAATAAGCCCAGGTTCTTCATATCTGTTTAATGTACAGATCTTATTACAGCTAGTAAATCTGATATCTAGATTCTATATATCAGTCTATATATAAGGTATCGTCCAAATTACAATTGAAATGTCAAATGATGCCCTAGATGAGGGCCTACTCTTGCACTCAACAGAATACCTAAGAGACTCAGAGTTACAAAACAAATTAATGCAAAAAGGACCTAAACAGTACTATGCTGCTGGTTATAAGGCCTAAAATCTGCAGTTAATATAACTTTTCCTCAAGCCCTACTACACATGTCAGAGCCCTAAACACTTTACTTGAGTCTTCAGTGCAAATGATTATCCACAGTCAAGCATAAGTCCTGTAGTTCATTGTTAGTGGATGTCGAGTTCTTTGGAGCAGGTCTGTAATAAAATTCTGGGTGTGCAATTGAAAAGGAATCCCAACCGAATCACAAGGGCAAAAGGAAGAGAACAGATCTTAAGGATAAAAATTTAAAATAACCCTAGACTCAAGGTAAAACAACACCAACGGATCAAAAATACAATAAAGTTCTGAAATTATACTCAAAGAATTACCCAAACAAATTCCATTGGAAATTTGGAACACACAAAGGAATACAAATTGAAACCCTTACCTTGACACCTAGAGCTACTGTATATTTTTTTCACTGTTCTGATGATGATGATCCAGACTCCAGAGATTGGTCGAGATGATCTTGGCTCCTCTGGCAGTAGCTACTAGCCAGTAGTAGTGTAGCTGCTAGCAGTGCTGCAGTAGTACTAGTATTGGAGTCTGGTCACCATCACAGTTTACTTTTGTTGTAGAGGCCATTTCTAGCCTCCTTGGTTATTTGTATTTTGTTTTGAGTCTTTGATCATGTATGACAGTTGACTATGTATTGCCATTGGGTACCATTTTGATATAATGGATTGGTTCATGAGCCTACTTTGATCATATGTTGTCTTCCATCTATATTATAATGCTGTGTGTTTGGACTTTGGAAACATGAATGAAAATCTTTAAAATTATGTTTAAAATATTTAAAATTATGTTTTTTAATAAAAAAAATAAATATTTAATGTATTTTTTACAACGACCGAGTCATTGAAATCGAGTCGGTCGAGTCATTACCGTTTCGGAGTCGGAGTCAGAGTCGATCCTTGGCCGAGTCGGAGTCGGAGTCGGAGTCGTAAAACATTGGTTGAGATTAGTCATGATGTCACCTTTGACGAAGATATGGCTCTTAACAAGGTAGACAATCTTCCTACTTTAAGGGGATCTAAAGAAGCTGACACCGGGGAACTGAAGGGAAAAGAAGATGAGACAATGCCCGATGTGGAAGAACCTATGGATCCTATTGATCCTCCTCTGCAAGAGCCTTCCTCTTCTAGGAAGAGGCCTTCATGGCTTAGGGGGACACTTGATGATGCTGAAGGACACATTGCACCCCGAGGAACCTTCTGTGAAAGTAAGAAGCCGAACAAGTATCAGGGATACCTGACCATCATGAGCACAATCATCCAAAATGAGCCTTCGTCATTCATAGATGCTGGTAAGCATCAAGTATGGAAGGGTGCTATGATTGAGGAATATGAGTCCATCATGAAAAACGATGTTTGGGATGTTGTCCCCAGACCCGAGGACAAAAACAGTTGTTACATCAAAATGGCTTTACATGATAAAGCATGCAGTTGATGGAAGTGCGGAAAAGTATAAGGCTCGTTTTGTCGCTCATGGCTTCTCCCAGAAGGAAGGTCTAGACCATGACGAGATATTTGCACCTGTTGCTCGATATACCACTATTCGCTCGATCATAGCCCTTGCTACTTCGCAAGGATGGAAACTACATCAGATGGATGTTAAGACTGCGTTCTTACATGGTTCGATCAAAGAGGAGGTCTATGTGGAGCAACTTGAAGGATTTGAGATTTATGATCAAGAATCTCATGTGTGCAGGTTGAAGAAGGCCTTCTATGGGCTAAAGCAAGCACCCCGAGCATGGTATGAGAGGATCGATAGCTACTTGATGAAGCTAGGATTCACTAGGAGTGAAGCCAACCTTAACCTTTACTTTAAGGTTATAGATGACAAGCCATTCATAGTGGTGCTATATGTTGACGACCTCTTTCTAACAGGTGTAGACCCTCTCATTCACGAATGTAAGAGGGAACTGGCTTCTGAGTTCGAGATGAAAGATCTAAGACTTATGCACTATTTCCTAGGACTGGAAGTCTGTAAAAAACTAGGGGAGATTTTCCTATCTCAAGGAAAATATGTGGTGAAGATGTTGGAGAGATTCGACATGATGGACTGCAAGGCCGTAACTACCCCAATGTAGCTTAACTTCAAGAAGTTAAGCGGTAGTGCCACCGGACCTATTTTATGAAATGCTATATAGTATCGTCAACTCGTCGGAGCATTAATGTTCTTGGTGAATTGCCATTCGGATATATGCTTTGCAGTCAACACATTGAGTCAACATATGGTTGAGCCTCACCACTCACATTGGATTGGTGCCAAGAATCTGTTGAGATATCTTCGTGGCACAATCACTCATGGGTTGAGATAAACTGTCGGAGATGTGGGACTACTTGGGTATACTGATGCTGATTGGGGAGGCAGTGTGGTGGACCGAAAGAGCACTTCCGGGTGTTGTTTCTCTTTAGGATCTGCCTCAATATCCTGGGTGAGCAGGAAGCAGAAGTTGGTGGCTTTGAGCACCGCCGATGCAGAGTACATTGCTGCTAGCATGGCCTCTTGTGAAGCCGTCTGGTTGCAAAAGCTCTTCAGTGAGCTGTTTGGATTTACATTGGATACCACCGTGATTGTGTGTGATAACCAGAGTGGGATCTGTTTATCAAAGAATCTCGTATTTCATGATCGCTCAAAGCATATCGATATCAAGTACCACTATATTCGAGATATGGTGCAGCGATGAGCAATAAGGCTCCAACATATTATTACAGATGAACAGGTCGCCGACATTTTGACAAAGCCCCTAGGAAAGGTCAAATCCCTGACTTTCCTAGAACGACTTGGTGTCGTTCAAAGACCCTCTTATGAGGGTCGAGTATGATGTTATGAGCTCTGGGAGCTCTAGGGGGGTGCGAGGTACTTCTTGGAGTGACATGTGACCACAGGGTGACTCACCATCCCCTGGTGGTGCATTATGTATAGGGTAAAGGTTCAACCTTCCCTTGTGACACCCCGTGGCGGCTGTGGAACAAGATGATTAGTTCTCCTGTGGGCCAAGATGATTCTTTCTCTGTGGCGACTGTGGAGCAGGATGATTAGTTATCCTGTAGCCCATGATGATTAGTTCTCCATGGCATCCACTGGACAGGATGATTCGTCCTCCTGTGGACAGGACGATTAGTTCTCCTGTTGAGGCATCCTACCCATGTAGTCTAGGACTCATGGGAAGTACCTCTCATCTGATCAATGAACAGGGAAATGAGGATAGGGACCATAGTAGTACTATCGATGGACACATCGCTGTATCTACCGTACTCCCTATGCTAGGATGACCTCCATTGATCTGAGATCAATGATACAGATCTGGGATCAGTGAGAGTGGTTCACACTCTGAGACTGACTTCGGGTCAGTGGAGGGTGGTATGATACATCCTCGATCATTTCTTCTTCTTCATAGTTTGAGTAGAGCAAAGTAGTGCATTGCAGAGCAAAGTAGAGCAAAGCAAAGCAGAGCAGAGTGGGGTCAAGTTGTACATGACAATGCATTTGATGGATGGATAGAAGTGACGGTTTGATAGAATGCAGATGAAGTTCTCCCTAGTTGAGAGGGAGTGTTAAAATTGGCAACTAGGGCCAAACTCCATGTGGGTCACCTTATTTATGGCTGCTGATATTTTTCCTAGATTCCTCTCGTCGAGAGGTGTAGGATTGATCTAAAGATCATCCGATTCCAATAAGTATTTATGGAGATATGAATTTATTTTGATTATGGACAAATTGTCAAGGTCGACCAACAAACGTATGTAGGCTCAGAAGCCCAACAATGATGTCTATTCAACCTCAACGTTTGCATATAAATACAAGGAGCATTCTCCTCATTTGGACAATTCAATTCACTCGTCTTCTCTCACTTTTTCTCTCTCCTACGCATAAAAGGAGCCTCTCTCTCTCTCACACGTGTGGTTGAAAGGAAGACGTTCTAGGGCAAGGAAGACGCAGAAAGAAGGATGCTAGGGCAATAGGTCATCTCTTTGACCAGCGTTGACCAAGCGTTGACCTTTCATAAGTGCGGATTGGGTGTGGTTGCCTCTCCTAGGAAGCCTGCATTTTTTAGCATGAAAATTGAGGTGATCTGACCTCTGGTTTGACCGGTGTTGACTGCCCTAGTTTAGCGCTGCAAACTGCCTTTAAAAATCTGCAAATTGACTGTACTTTTGGCACTATTCAAGCGCTGTTTCTTTAGGTTGTTTTATGACAAGTTGACCTGAAATTGGCCAAGCATTTTAGAGGTCAATTTTAACTAGTTTGACCAAGTTTGACTTTGCTGATCTAGGGTTTGCTGCCGCTGATATAAAATAACAGAATTCAGATTTTGTACTATTTCTCTCTGCTCAACTATTGAAGATAAAAGAAGATTTGATCAAAGGGTTTCCTTGTATTGGGGTTTGTCCCTGGCTAGCCGCCACATCTTGTGTCTCTTGTCTTGGCTTGTTTTCTGTTGATCATTTAATGTTCTATCTGCACTTTACTTAATGTATATGTGATTGCTAATCTGTGGCTAATAAGAAGAAAAATAAGTAAACTGCTCTAAGCATAGAACTTACCATAATTTAACATGGTATTAGAGCTAGGTGAAGACAAAGCCCAAGCAAGAGCAAGAGCAAGAGAAATCACCGAACAAAAGGTTGGCAAGACTATTTTAAAAAGAAATCATGGGGTCCTCAACACACTTCCCTGCTGAAGACAAACTTCGTGAGAAGTCTGACTATCACGGATGGAAGATGTCTCTCGATCTAACATTAGAAGAGCAATAAGTGTTGGACCATGTGAGAGGCCAGATTGTTGAGCCTCCATCAAATGCATCCACTGCTACTAAGAACAAATGGACCAAGGGAGAAGTCAAAGCAAGGAAGATCATCCGAGACTCTATTGACAGGCGCTTGGTGGCCAATGTTTCCGAGCTGACCACCTCCAAGGAAATCTATGATAGACTGGTGAGTTTATTTAAAGTTAATGATGCAAATCAAGTTTTGTTCCTTAGAAATAAGTCGAAGGAAATTAAGAAGGGCAAAGATGAGAGTATGAAAGCATATTTCTTAAGGATCACCGAGATCAAGAATGATCTCCTATCTATTAGGGAAGTAATTTCTGACATGGAAATGACACTCACCACTCTTGGAGGACTGCCATCTGAATGATATATATTCAGGACTACTCTTCTCAACAACAACGTAATTCTTGTATTTGAGGAATTGATGGCTAGATGCAGTCAAGAAGAAACAAGGATGGAAGAACAAGAAATTCCCGTACTTAAAAGGTCATCCCTCTGCCTTTTTTCTCATACTAAAAGAAGAAACAATTTCGGGGCTAAATTCAAAGGAAAGGCTAGACCAAAGGGTGGAAGAAAATGATGATGTTACAATTGCAATAAAATGGGTCACTATGCAAGGGAGTGCCATGATAAAAGGGACTCACATCGGGACGATGATCAAAATCCCTCTCAAGGCAGTCAAAGGAATGGCAGGTCAAATGGCAACGGTAAAAGAAGCGCCGAAAATCAAGGAAGAGGACAAACATTCAAGAGGGCAAGAAATTCCAGGTATGAACCTAACACTGTTAACAATAAGCAAGATGAATATTATCTACCAGCAACTCTATCTACTACTGCTCCCCCGGACTCACTAGGAAATTGGCTTATTGATAGTGGTGCCTCAAGACACTTCATTGGTTACAAAGAAGCTCTCTATAATCTGATAGAGAAGGAAACCAACTTGGAAATTGTTCTTGGAGATAATTCAGAATATCCCGTAAAAGGCGTAGGAAATGTCACTCTTCAATTGAATTGGGGTAATACCATCCACTTACAAGATGTATTATATGTACTTGATCTAAAAAAGAACCTGGTGTCCATTTCGACAATGGAAGACAAAGGCTACAAGGTGGCCTTCAACGATGGAAATGTACGTGTATGGAAAAAGAACTTTAAAGATGCTTTTACTCTTGGGTTTCGAGTTGATTCATTATATTAGGTTGGTGGAAGTCCGTTGGGTGTCATGTCTTGTGACACATCTCTTCAGTCTAAACTATGGCATCAGAGGTTTGCTCACTTTCATTATAAAGCTCTACCTGATGTAAGAAAAATGTTGACCCGGATGCTCAAGTTCAGATTAGAGCAAGAAGGTGTATGTCTAGGATGTGCCGAAGGGAAGCTCAAAAGGGGACCACTCCCGTCAAGCCAAAGTAAGACCTCCGATATATTGCAGTTGGTTCACTTAGACGTATCCGGTATGATGCCTATGAACTCCTTGGGAGGATATTTATATTACCTTACTTTTATAGATGATTATTCTTGCAAGACTTGGATATACTTCTTGAAAAAGAAGGATGAAGTGTTCTCCTGGTTTCGACACTTCAAAGCCTTGATCGAGAATCAAACCGAAAATAAGATCAAGATCTTAAGGGTTCATAATGGGACTGAATATGAATCTACTGAATTTCATGACTTTTGCAAAGAGGCTGGCATTAAGAGGGAGACTACTACACCATAGACTCCTGAACAAAATGGTATGGCGGAAAGGAAGAATCGTACAATTGTGGAAGATGTTCGTGCTATGCTCCATGATCAAAGATTTCCGACGTTTATATGGGCCGAAGCTGCAAATACCGCCATATATGTACAAAACCGATGCCCTCATCAAGCATTGGGTTCCAAGACTTCCGAAGAAATGTTCACCGGTAAGAAACCTGACGTATCTCATTTTAGAATTTTTGGAAGCCCTATATATTTTCATGTGCCTAAAGAAAAAAGGAATAAATTGGGTGCATCTAGAAAGAAAGGAATCTTCGTGGGCTATAGCGAAAATACTAAGGGCTATAGAATCTATGTAGTTGGTCAAAGGGAAGTCGAGATTAGTCATGATGTCACCTTTGACGAAGATATGGCTCTTAGCAAGGTAGACAATCTTCCTACTTTAAGGGGATCTAAAGACACTGACATCGGGGAACTGAAGGAAAAATAAGATGAGACGATGCCCAATGTGGAAGAACCTATGGATCCTATTAATCCTCCTCTGCAAGAGCCTTCCTCTTCTTGGAAGAGGCCTTCATGGCTTAGGGGGACACTTGATGATGCTGAAGGACACATTACACCCCGAGGAACCTTCCGTGAAAGTAAGAAGCCAAACAAGTATCAGGGATACTTGACCATCATGAGCACGATCATCCAAAATGAGCCTTCGTCATTCACAGATGTTGTCAAGCATCAAGTATGGAAGGATGCTATGACCGAGGAATATGAGTCCATCATGAAAAACGATGTTTGGGATGTGGTCCCCAAACCCCAGGACAAAGCATTTGTCACTTCAAAATGGCTTTACAAAATAAAGCATGCAGTTGATGGAAGTGCAGAAAAGTATAAGGCTCGTTTTGTCGCTTGTGGCTTCTCCCAAAAGGAAGGTATAGACCATCATGAGATATTTGCACTTGTTTCCCTATATACCACCATGCGCTCGATCATAGCCCTTGCTACTTCGCAAGGATGGAACCTACATCAGATGGATGTCAAGACTGCTCTCTTACATGGTTTGATCAAAGAGGAGGTCTATGTGGAGCAACCCAAAGGATTTGAGAGTTATGATTGAGAATCTCATGTGTGCAGGTTGAAGAAGGCCCTCTATGGGCTAAGGCAAGCACCCCGAGCATGGTATGAGAGGATCAATAACTACTTGATGAAGTTGGGATTCACTAGGAGTGGAGCCGACCCTAACCTTTACTTTAAGGTTATAGATGACAAGCCTCTCATACTGGTGCTATATGTTGATGACCTCTTTCTAACAGGTGCAGACCCTCTCATTCATGAATGTAAGAGGGAGTTGGCTTTTGAGTTCGAGATGAAAGATCTAGGATTTATGAACTATTTCCTAGGACTGGAAGTCTGTTAGAAACCAGAGGAGATTTTCCTATCTTAATGAAAATATGTGGTGAAGATATTGGAGAGATTCGACATGGTGGATTGCAAGCCCGTAACTACCCCGATGGAGCTTGACTTCAAGAAGTTAAGCGACCTATTTTACAAAATGCTACCAAGTATCATCAACTCGTCGGAGCATTAATGTTCTTGGTGAATTGCCATTCGGATATATGCTTTGCAGTCAACACATTGAGTCAACATATGGTTGAGCCTCACCACTCACATTGGATTGGTGCCAAGAATCTGTTGAGATATCTTCGTGGCACAATCACTCATGGGTTGAGATAAACTGTCGGAGATGTGGGACTACTTGGGTACACTGATGCTGATTGGGGAGGTAGTGTGGTGGACCGAAAGAGCACTTTCGGGTGCTGTTTCTCTTTAGGATGTGCCTCAATATCCTGGGTGAGCAGGAAGCAGAAGTTGGTGGCTTTGAGCACCGCCGATGCAGAGTACATTACTACTAGCATGGCCTCCTGTGAAGCAGTCTGGTTGCAAAACCTCTTCAGTGAGCTATTTGGATTTACATTGGATACCACCGTGATTCTGTGTGACAACCAGAGTGGGATCTGTTTATCAAAGAATCTCGTATTTCATGATCGCTCAAAGCATATCGATATCAGGTACCACTATATTCGAGATATGGTGCAGCGAGGAGCAATAAGGCTCCAACATATCAGTACAGATGAACAGGTCGCCAACATTTTGACAAAGCCCCTAGGAAAGGTCAAATTCCTAACTTTCCGAGAATGACTTGGTGTCATTCAAAGACCCTCTTATGAGGGTCGAGTATGATGTATTGAGCTTTGGGAGCTCCAGGGGGGTGTGGGGTACTTCTTGGAGCGACATGTGACCATAGGGCGACTCACCATCCCTTGGTGGTGCACTATGTACAGGGTAAACGTTCAACCTTCCCATGTGACACCCCATGGCGACTGTGGAACAAGATGATTAATTCTCCTGTGGGCTAGGATGATTCGTTCTCCATGGAGACTGTGGAGCAGGATGATTAGTTCTCCTGTAGGCCAGGATGATTAGTTCTCCGTGGCATCAACTGGACATGATGATTCGTCCTCCTGTGGATATGATGATTAGTTTTCCTGTCGAGGCATCCTACCCATGCAGTCTGGGACTCATGGGAAGTACCTTTCATCTGATCAATGAACAGGGAAATGAGGATAGGGACCATAGTAGTACTATCTAAGGACACATCATTGTATCTACCGTACTCCCTATGCTAGGATGACCTCTATTGATCTGGAATCAATGATACTAATATGGGATCAGTGAGAGTCATTCACACTTTGAGACTGGCTTCGGGTCTGTGGAGGATGGTATGATACATTCTCGATCATTTCTTCTTCTTCATAATTTGAGTAGAGCAGAGCAGTGCAACGCAGAGCACAGTGGGGTCAAGTTGTACAGGACAATGCATTTGATGGATGGATAGCAATGACGGTCTGACAGGTTGCAATGAAGTTCTCCTTAGTTGAGAGGGAGTGTTAAAATTGGCAACTAGGGCCAAACTCCATGTGGGTCACCTTATTTATGGCTAATGATATTTTTCCTAGATTCCTCTCATCGAGAGGTGTAGGATTGATCTAAAGATCATCTGATTCAGATAAGTATTTATGGAGATATGAATTTATTTTGATTATGGACAACCTGTAAAGGTCGGCCAACAAATTTATGTAGGCTCAGAATCCCAACAGTCATGTCTATTCAACTTCAATGTTTGCATATATGTACAAGGAGCATTCTCCTCATTTGGACAATTCAATTCACTCATCTTCTCTCTCTCTCTCCTACGCACAAAAGGAGCCTCTATCTCTCTCACACATGTGGCTGAAAGGAAGACATTCTAGGGCAAGGAAGATGCAGAAAGAAGGACGCTAGGGCAGCGGGTCATCTCTTTGACTAACGTTGACCAAGCATTGACCTTCCATAAGTGCTTATTGGGTGTGGTTGCCTCTCCTAGGTCGGCCGCAATTTTTGGCATGAAAATCGAGGTGATTTGACCTCTGGTTTGACCGGTGTTGACTGCCCTAGTTTAGGGCTGCAAGTTGCCTTCAAAAATCTGCAAATTGGCTATACTTTTGGGGTTGTTCAAGGGTTGTTTCTTCAGGCTGTTCGAAGACAAGTTGACCGGAAATTGACCAAGCATTTTAGAGGTCAATTTCAACTAGTTTGACCAAGTTTGACTTCGTTGATTTAGGGTTTGCTGCTGCTGATATAAAACAATAGAATTCAGATTTTGTACTATTTCTCTCTGCTCAACTATTGAAGATAAAATAAGATTTGATCAAAGGGTTTCCCCACATTGGGGTTTGTCCCTGGCTAGCTGCCACATCTTGTGTCTCTTGTCTTGGCTTGTTTTCTATTGATCATTTAATGTTCTATCTGCACTTTACTTAATGAATATGTGATTGCTAATCTGTGGCTAATAAGAAGAAAAAGAAGTAAATTACTCTAAGCATGGAACATACCATAATTTAATAGCTTCTGACAATAGTGAAACTTGAAAGACTTCGATCTCCTAATTTAGGTCATGAAACAAAGATAGAGAGACAACAAAATTTTGATTTTCCTCGTTTCCTTAGACTTCACTAAACTCGCATTCACTTTGACTTCCCGAGAACAAACTTCGCATCTTTTCCCAGCTACAAGAGAACTTCACACTTCTTCCCAACAACAAGAGATTTTCGCGCTTCTTCCCAACTACAAGAGAGTTCGAACTTGATGAGAGAATGATGCTCCACATGAATTTGATGAGCTTCCTTTTATAGGCTTCTTGTGGAGTCAAATAGGTTCCTTAGGTCGATTTGATCTTCTCTTAGGCTGACATGGTGTGGAGGTTACATAATTCATATTTGACTCAATACTTATCTCTTTTTACATGGTTCAAAAGCCCAAGAAGGGTCTTTTTAAATGTACAATAACTCTATAGACTCAGAATAAATCCTAGAAGTCTTTAATGGGGACTTTGACCTAAAGCATGCTGACCCAAGCATGGAACCATGCTTTAATAAGCCACAATAATAACAATAAAAATTATTTTCTTTATTCTTTTGATAAGTACATTATATAATGACTCAAGTACATTATTAAAGACTGAACATAGTTACATTTTGCAACACTCCCTCTTAACTAGGGAGGTATTCATAATATACAAATACAATAGAAGATCTCAAACTATATAAAATATGAAGAACTTTAGGCACCACAATGCCATGGCCTAGATTCATGGCCAGGGAAATCTATCCAAATAGTCACTCAACAATTTAGGCACCACAATGCCATGGACTAGATTCCTGACCAAGGAAATATATCCAGGTGGGACTAAGATGGAATTGAGCTTCCATCCCCTTCAGGTACTCTTAGGCTTATTTGCTAACCATTAACCCAAAAATCCAGGTGTGTATCCAAAACATAACTCTTTGATCAAAACCACCTTTCCAACTTCAGGACTCAGACATCAACCCAAAGTGTCAACCAGAGGTCTTCCCAGGCAATGCTTCACTCACAAAGCCTCAATACCCCTTGATCCAACAAATCAAGAATGACCAATCTCTCCCATTCAAACTTGATTGGTAACCAACATGCTATCAAATCCTTCGAGAGATTCACCTGTACAAACACAACCCCAATCAAAAATATACTTTCGCATGTACATAGTCAAATACAAACCTTTGGGGTCTTTTAGAAAACTTTGATGTTGCTTCTCAACTTTCCATAATAGGACTATCAATCGAATCTTTGACAAAATATTCCTCAATCATATGTTTTTCTTCCTACCCATGCAACAACATATCCTCCGAAATTTGTTCTTCATTTAACATCAAGCTATGCCCTCCCTCACAACCAGAAACCATCTCTTTATTCAGATTCCCTCTTAATCTTGGGGAGATCTCTTCTATTGATGCTTCCTTAGGGAGATCAACTTCTTCTTATCTACATTAGAGAATCCTTCGTAGCTTCCAACCATTTCATCAGAGTTATCGTCATCCTCATCACGCTGAGCATCTTCACCAAGTTGAAGATAGTGTGTTTGCACAACTTAAATAACAAGTGCAACCAAATTTATAGAAGCATGATGTTAGCCATATCAGAATCACAGAAGCATTTCATCTTTATATATATATATCAGTGAACTCAATTATAAACAAGAGACATATACTCTCCAACATCTTGCGAGGGACTTTGTTATAAACCTTAGACTACTTCATAACACTTCTCATTCTATCTAGGGTTTCAATGTTTCTTCCAAATGTATGACATGCCTTCCTTCAACATATAACAAATCTAGAAACAATTCTCACAAATATAAATCTACAAAGTATCTGGCAACCTTTCAAAAATACATGTGTTAGACTTCTCACTAGGGACTCATACAAATCCTAGATTTCATACAAAAGAATCAATCACAGTGAATCACAACTTAGTCATTAACTTGACCAACTTCTACTAGGGTTAATTCCAATCCCTAGATTTTTCAATCAACCATTAATCAGTCACTAACATGACCAACTGCCACTAGGGTTAGTTTCAAACCCTAGATTTATGATCAATCATCAGTTTCAACCAAAAATTCAAATTTCAACAATCTCTCGCAAATCTCAAATTATCATATAGTCATCATATATCAGAGATTTCTACTTCGACTAAGGTTTAACTCCAAAACCCTAGAATTCCAATTTCACAATCTAAGCAATCTTACAGAAATCTCAAATCATCATATTTCAAAGATTTTTACTTTGACTAAGGTTCAACTCCAAAACCCTAGAATTCCATTTTCACAATTTCAACAGTGATTAAATACATAGATCTCAGATTGTTATATTTCACACTAGACAATGTCACTACTAGGATTTAACTGCAAAACCCTAGATTTTCATTTTCAACAATCACTCAATAGATTTCAGATTGTTATGTCACACATACTAGACAATTTAGCTTCTTTAGGTTTTAGCTACAACAGCCTTAGATTTCCAAAAATCATCACCCTAGAATCTCAGACAAGGACTTTCTTTAAATCCTAAAACAAGGATTTCCGTTAAGTCCTAAGAGTTATGACCATCAATAACTAGGTCAACACATATATCTAGGAATTCATAATCATTCATAAGCATATCATATGTCCAACAGTATTAATACATCTGACCTAGACCAACCTAGGATTTTCAAAAGGGCATATCCATATAAGCCTAGATTTTATCATCATGCAAATGCATTTCATATCATGTGTTAGTCAAACCCAACTTCGCAAGGATCAATAAGAGTTAAACACACAATCGTCTTGATTGCACTAAGATTTGATTAGACAAACACACACATCCCAAGGAAAACATTTCTTAGACAATATAAGGGTCTCGCTCACACATTCCTCCAAACCCTAATGAGCTCGGGTTCCAATGTAGGAACACAACAAACCCAACATTACCAAAACTTCAAAGGTTCGAGATTTTAGACCTTATCATTCCACCCTAACAAGTTAGGTTTTCCCGATCATATCAAAATCCCAAACCTGACACCATTGATCAAACTTCAACTAGCATTCCATAGTATCCCTAAGCAACTTAGGATTTCAAACATTCACATTAGCATATCCTTCGGTTAGGGTTTTCCAGAACCTGTCTAGGGTTCTATTCAATCAGTTAAGAATATGAGTGGGGTGGGTAGATTTATCAAGAGATGGATAACCCAAACAAGAATCACTAAGATTCAATACAACTAGTCATAACATAGTTAGTAATAGATCATCAAATGAATAATCCTTTCAATCAATGTATTCAAAGCATACCTTTGTTTCTAGACTAACCTTGTCTTGAGAGATCCTCCTTGCAGATGTTTTCCAAATCAAGAAAACAAGGGGAGAAAGGTTATTAGTGTTTTAATATAATCAAAACTAAATGAGTATATGAACCCAAAAATGAAAAGACATGAGATACTTATCTTTGGAAGTTGTTGGGGGCTCCCTCCAAATCTTGAGGGAAACCTACAACTTAAAACAATACAAAAATGTCTTTTCCAAAATATGTTAAAAACCTATAAATTCTAAAACATATAAAACCAAATTTGTAAATCTACAAGCAAAGGACTTAATATTGTAAGTCCCTAATGTCGGGTTCTTCGGAATTGACTTTCTTTGAGTCTCCTTCTACCACAAGGTTGACTTGATCCCTTCCTCTCTTCTTATTCTTTGGATTGTTGGGATAGTCACTTTTGAAGTGACCTTTCTTATGACATTGATAGTACTCTATCTTGGACATGTCAACTTTCTTCCTCGGTCCCTTTGATCTCTTTCCTTTATGATGAACAACATAAGCATTTGATACTCCTTCAAGATTGGCAACCATTGAGATCCTTAATTCTTCTTGACTATAGGTGGTCCATAATTCTTCAAAGGCGAGAGCTTCTTTCCAACTGTTGAGACCTGTAGAAAATGCATCCCAAGAGGGTGGCAATCCTAATAGAGTAGTGATCACAAGTTCTTTGTTCAAAACAATCTCATCGATGGCCACGAGATCATCCCTGAGTCTAGCTATCTTCACAAAGAAAGTTGCCACAATATCTTCTTTAGTCATCTTCGTAGTGTTGAAAAATCTAGGGCATTAGCATTAGGTGTTTTCTCTTCTATTAGTGACTGCTTGTGAATGCTTTTTACTTGTTTAGATTAGGATCTTCTTCATGTTAGATTATTAGTGTTCTTGATTAAACAGTGACCAATGCATGAACATAAATAGACAAGAGACACAACATGTAGGCTATGAGCCAAGGCCAAAACCTCTCACTCTTTGAGAGGAAAATCCACATGAATTCTTCTTATAGAGGTTTCAATTAACGAATACCAATACCAATACCATTGACCTATTAGCCACTCCAAGATCAAGACAAGTTTCCTTTGACAGTCAACCTTCTTCTTGCCTGCTCTTCCTCTTCGACCTTCTATGCTTATGAACTGAGACCATCTCATATCGAACTGTAGATATACTCATCATTACCACATCAATGAACTGTGATCTTTGAGAAGTACTAAACACCAAATCCTTGTGGCTTCATTATAACACTGATATGTGACTTCCTCATAGCACAAAAACCCAAAATTCATAACTGTAGTGTAATCCGAACTGTTGACTAATACAAAACTCCTTGACTTTGATTATATGCGAGTTCCTTGATTGTAAGGTTATTCAAACTAGTTACTTCATGACATTGAATACTCCATGGACCTTCGCTGCCCCTTCAATACCTTCTCCGAGCTTATATTTTATTTGTGATCTGAACCTTAAAGAATATGAGCTTTACTTACTGTGATCAGCCTTAAACATGACTCATTGTCCCTTCCTTACCCATCCGAAGATCTCAGAGATGTAACCGAACTGTTTTCATGCTTATCCACCTAAACTTCAGAGGAATCTGAACTGTTCAACTGTGGAAATGGGGATACCTTACATGCTTATATATAGTAGTCTGCCCATATATATAAGCCGACATGTATTCAACGAAGGGATGTGTCTAGCACGCCATTTTCAACTGCTTTTGAATCCTTACAAACGCTGAAAGAACTCTATGACTCACATTCTGCACTTGAAGTTGTTCAACTCATGATTAAACTCTTCACTCTTGAATTACAAAATAATGATCCTCTTGCTCTTGCATTCGAAGTAAAATCTATAATGCATGATATCAAAGCCACTAAGGTTGAATTGGATATTCCTCTTATCGCTTTTCTCAAGGCACTTTATCCTACTTACTCCAATTATCTTGAGTCATTGCAAGCAAATGGAAATCTCAAAGATATTACCTTTGACTCTCTTATAAAAAAATTTTGTTGAAAGAGAAAAAGCTTTTGGAAAGAAGACAACCCTTGAATCTTCTGAAGAGGCTATGTGCCTTGCTCATAAATAAAAGAATTCTGCTCAAGATTCTTCCAGAGGAAGAGGTGGTCGAAGAGGAAGAGAAAGATATTTCAGAGGCAGGGGGGGCAGACACTCTCAAGGAGAAAAGTCAGATTTGCACTGCATACGCTGCAAAAGAAATGGATCACATGATGCCTCTACATGCAAAATACCTTGGGACAAAATTGAGCAGCAAAGAAATCAACCCAAAGGTAAAACTAATGACACAGACAAAGGTAAAGCACCCGAATCTGCTCATTATGTTGTGGCACACTGTAATATTGGAGTAAATGAAGACTTATTTCATGCTTCACTTGCTTCTTGGAAAAATGATTGGTTGCTTGATTCAGGAGCAACTTGCCACATGACTCATAGAAAAGATTTTTTTGAAGAATTTACTGACAATGTTGATGGAGCAGTATACTTTGTAGAACAATCAAAAATCAAGTTATTAGGGCTTGGCACAATCAGGCTCAAATTGCCTGGTCTTCTAGACTTTCCTCTGCATGATGTTCTATATCTCCCACAGCTGAAGAGAAACTTACTGTCCTTGGTCCACACTCGCCAGCAAGGTCACTCAATTCATATGTTTGATGGCAAACTTGAAGTGAGAAAAGCATCTGACCACTCACTTGTCATGAGGGGAATAGAAGAAGAAAGGCTTCTCAAGCTGCAAGGTACCTCTGCTCATGCACAACATTTCTCATACAATTCTCATTATGAAGAAGGTACACTTCCATCAAGTTTATTATGGCATGCTAGATTTGGACATATGAACTATGACAGCTTCCGCTTGTTGAAGAAAATGGTGTTGCTAGTTTGCCTACAATTCCTAGGAAATTTAAGCAATGTGATGCTTGCATTCTAAGAAAGCATAGCAAACAGTGTTTTCATGATTCACATTCAAGAGCACATAGAAAACTTGAACTCATTCATTCAGATTTATGTGGTCCAATGCTCGTTCCTTCTGCAAATGGAAATAAATATATGATGACATTTATTGATGACTACGCTAGAATGTGTTGGGTTTATTTATTGAAGAACAAATCTGATGCTTTTCAAACATTCAAGAACTTTCATAAATGGATTGAAAATGATACACAATCTCATATTGGGTCTATTTGCATTGATAATGGAAAAGAATACACATCAAATGAATTTGAAAACTATCTTCGCCAACATGGGATCAAACATCAAACAACTGTGCCTTATAATCCCCAACAGAATGGTGTAGCTAAAAGAATGAATAGGACAATCTTAAATATGGTACGCTCCATGCTCTTCTTCAAAAATGTAAAATTAATGTTTTGGGCTGATGTTGTTCTATGTGCTGCATATATAAAGAATAGATGTCCATCTAATGCTATTATAAACAAGACTCCATATGAAATGTGGTATGGGCACATTCCTTCGGTAAAGCATCTTAGGGTCTTTAGTTCCACTTGTTATACCTTGATACCAAAGGTACATAGAAACAAACTTGGTGCAAGAATTCGTAAGTGTATCTTCCTAGGGTATTCAAGCACCTCCAAAGCATACCATCTCTATGATGAAGTCAATAAAAAGTTTGTTGTATCTAGAGATGTAATTTTTCTTTAATCATCCAAAACTAACAATGTTGTTGAGCGGCAACTTGATCGCTTGGATAGATTCACAAATGAAAAATCATTTCAGGAATTTGATAATCAGATTCCACATCTTGAAGGGGAGATTCCTATACTAGATCAACATGTGGAATCTTCTTCTGAAGAACTCTCTCCCCCACATGAAACTCCAACAATGAATGATGCTTTAAGTGATGTGATTGATAGAATTGGGAGACTCAATCTTGATTCAGTCCCAACTCAATCAACGAAGCAGCCTTGACCATCTGAGAAAGGTCTCTCAAAGTGGCTGACAAAGACACTTGAAAGTGTTCATCTTGATGAGGTTGGAAACACAGGAACTAGAAATTCAAATCGGCAAAATGGAGGTGATGTAGATGACTCTAATTCACCTGTTGATATGGATGTTTCTTATGATTGTGAATTTAATTTGTCTACAGATTTTGAACCAACTTCCTTCAAAGAAGCTGATTCTCATGATGAATGGAAAGAAGCGATGTAAAAGGAGTATGATGCGCTCATAAGGAGTGGCATTTGGAAGCTGGTTGATCCTCCATTAGGAATTAAACCAATTGGCTGCAAGTGGGTCTACAAGAACAAGTATAAAGCTAATGGCTCACTTGACAAGCACAAAGCGAGGCTTGTGGAAAAAGATTTTGCACATAAGGAAGGGGTCGATTATGAAGAGACTTTTTCCCCCACAACAAAATGGGCTACCATTAAGACACTCTTTGCCCTAGCAGCTCAAAACTGTTGGAAAGTCCATCAAATGGATGTAAAAACTGTATTCTTGAATGGAGATCTAAAAGAGAATGTTTTTGTGTTCCAGCCTAAAGGATTTGCTGTGAAAGGACATGAACATAAAGTATGCAAACTTGTGAAATCCTTGTATGGCCTCAAACAAACACCACGAGCTTGGTATGAAAAACTAATAGAGAATCTTTTGAAACTCAATTTCAAACATTATGATCTTGATGATGCAACTTTATTTTTCAAGAAAGTTGGCAAAACAATTGTATATCTTGTGGTATATGTAGATGATCTTTTGATGATAGGGAATAATGAAAGCTACATTGCATCCATAAAGAAGGAATTGGGGAAAAGTTTTGAAATGACTAATTTGGGCTATGTTCATTACTATCTTGGTATTGAAGTAACTCAACATCTGAAGTCCATATTTCTTTCTCAAAAGAAGTACATTGGAGATATGTTGAATAGGTTTGGCATGACATAATGCAATCCTCTTACTACTCCAATGGAACAAAACTTAAAGCTCACATCTATTGAAGGAAAAGAATTTGAAGATGCAACAAAGTATAGACAACTTGTAGGAAGTCTCAAATACCTAACTACTACCAGAACAAACATTTCGTTTGTTGTTGGAATCCTCTCCAGGGTTATGCAAAAGCCTTGTGAGGGACATTGGTCTGCTGCAAAAATAGTTCTAAGGTACTTGAAGGAAACTCAAGACTTTGGAATCAAGTATACACAAGTGGACGACTTCAGCTTGATTGGATACTCTAATTCAGACTTCGATGGAGACAAAGAAATTGGGGTATCTACTTCTGGATATGCTATTAGTCTTGGATCAGGAGTTGTCTCCTGGAGATCATGAAAACAATCAGTTCCAACAGATTCCACAATAGAATCAGAATACGTGGCAGCAACTGAGACAATAAAAGAAATTGTGTGGCTCAGGAAAATTCTTGAAGATTTGCAGGTAAAACAAGTACAATCAACTCCACTCATTATTGACAATACCTCTGCAATAAAGTTGGCCAAGAACCCAAAGTTCCATGATCGAATGAAGCACATCAATACTAAATATCATCTGATTCGACATCATGTTGAGGCCAAAACAATCCATCTCTATCATTGTTCCACTAATGAGCAAATTGCAGACATCTTCACCAAAGCACTTGGAAGAGAAAAGTTTGAACGATTCAGAATGATGCTTGGACTCACCAACATGCCTTCAGATTAGGGGGGAATGTTGACACCTAATCATCAAGATTGGGTGAATAAATGTAATTGATGTAAATAAATAATAAGAAATATGAATAATCATTAGGGGATGAAGTGAAGAGTCTCTCCCTCATGTATATAATAAAGACCAACCTGAAGGAATAAAATATGAATTGATTTGGTGGAGTTACTGCCTGGCCTGAAAATTGTGAGTCGGCATGAGTTTGATATTCCTTCTATACACTGACATGAAGAGGAGAACCATGCTCATCTTTGGAGGGCTATTTTACAGTCCTATGACTAGAATACATTTGACATATCCCCAAGTAGGGCTTCTGCATACATGACATTGACTTTATGACTCTAATGATAAATCCTAAGGCTCTCAATGGGAGCCATCTAAAATAAAATCACTTTCTCATGAAACCCATGGAGCAAGGGTTAAAAAATAATTTTATTTTCTTCATTACATCACTTACAAAAGTCACAATTACATGTCATTATGAAGACCGAACCTAGTTACACTTTTCAACACGTAGTCCTCAGCTCATTCTTCAAACTTGCTACTTGACCAATGTTATTAATAGTGAGCAACTTCGAGAAGGCTTCATACATCTCCTGAGCATGATCGATGTTAGCTATGAATGGGACAAGATTGTATTTTATCCCTTCTACCATCAGTGTCATAGCCATCAATTCTAAATCCCTGAACTTCACTTTGTCGGCATCACTGGCTTCTTTTGTAGACTTCTTTACATTTCCTCTTACTAAGTCCAACACCTTGTTCTTTTCGAGGATTAGGTCAATCCTCTTCTTTGAGTTAGAGGCTCCTTCAAGTTTGTTCTCACCTTTGATTGAGTTAGATATCTTCCTTAAATATAGTAAACTTCTTCCCTGAGATAGTACCTATGAATGGATAAAGTGCTTAGGATTGCATTTTTCTTCCTTCTTCACCAAAGGTCTGATTCCATGTTAGAAAATCAGAAAGGCAGTAAAGATTTTCTTGATCTTGATAATTATTTGTGATGTTTCTTATTATTACAATTCTTTATATCTTATTTCCTTAGTTGATCTCGCAATTACCAAAAGTAGCAACACATGAAACAATATACACCAAATGTGGGCACAAGCCAGGGAAAAACCCCCTTCGAGGGGAAAACCCAGTCAAGATTATTCTTCCTTTCAATAGTATTCTTTCAGACTCTTCACCTTAGACGAAGACCAAACCTTCCCTCCACACCAAATTAGCCTCCCAGAATTTCGACCTCTTTCTAGCAACTTCGACTATGCAGCAACTTACGACAATTGGTAGTGTCTGACAATAGTGAAACTTGGAAGACTTCAATCTCCCAATCCAGTGCATGAAATAGAGAGATATAGAGACACCAAAATTTTGATTTTCCTTGTTTCCTTAGACTTCCCCAAACTCGCCTTCACTTCGGCGTCCTGGCAACAGATTTCGTACCTTTTCCTAGCTATAAGAGAACTTTGCACTTTTTCCCAGCAACAAGAGATATTCGCGCTTCTTCCCAGCTGCAAGAGAGTTCTAACTTGATGAGAGAATGAGGCTCCAAATGAATTCGATGAGCTTCCTTTTACATGCTTCTTGTGGGGTCAAATAGGTTCCTTAGGCCGATATGGTGTGGAGGTTACATAATTCATATTTGACTCAATACTTAAGCTTTTTACATGATTCGAAAGCCCAAGAAGGGTCTCTTTAAATGTACAATAAATCTTTAGACTCAGAATAAATCTTAGACGTTCTTAATGAGAACTTTGACCTAAAACATGGTGACCCAAGCATGAAACCCATGCTTTAATAAGTCACAATAATAACAATATTTTTTTTTTCTTTATTCTTTTGATAAGTACATTACATAATGAATCAAGTACATTATTGAAGTCTACCAAACTTAGTTACATTTTCCAACATTTGACACCTCTTTTTAGCTTAAGACCATTATCCTAGTTGAGGTAGTTCACCATTTCTCCATTTCTCAAACTGCTCTAATTTATCTTTTGTGGTAATCTGGAACTTTAGTTATCACTTGTCTCCTCCAATAGTATGATATTTTTTTTCCTTATTTCTTCATTATGAATTTCATGTGTCTAGATTGATTTTTGAGGTGTTTCATGGACTCATCGATATCATTAGCCCCTATCACAACATATTTTGTATGGGTTGTTCAAGTACCATTCCATGACATCTTATAGCATGAAATTTATGGACCTTCTATGTAGCAGTGGTGGATCATGGGGAATTATCATGTTGTTCATAGTTATCATTTGTGCTACCATTATGGTTTATTTAACTTTCACTAACTAGGTGGGAAGGTGGAATTCATGGAGGATGACTTGGCACAACTAATTTGTCATGCCATTTTCATTCTTTCCTATGTATCAAATTATTTCTACAACTGGAGGTTGCTTCAATGAAATTTGATGTTTATTTCATCTTTTTTATGGTGCATTTCTTTAGTTGATCATTGTTAAGGAGACCATATTGTTATTTGTGCTTGCTCAGAATTCTCTAGTCACTAACCTCATTGGGTTATTTCATGGTGGGTTCATGTCTTGCTCTTTATTATTAATGTCCTCATGGTGATGTGTTCTCCCATTGTTTTACCTTTACTTACAATTCATCACTTTTCCTTCATTTTTGCTAGACATCATTTTCTCACCATGTTTCCACTTTGTATCTTGGTACAAGTCATATTACACTCACATTTCAACGTTTCTTGTTTGTAGGGGGTTGCGTTAGTCATTTCACCCAAATCAATATCGTTTTCTTTACATTTTTAATCATCTGTTTACCATACTATATTGTTTCACTACTTTCTTGTGTGGAAACACCAAACCGGTGTGGGATATTTTCATTGTTGATTATTTGAGCTTGAACCTTAGTTTAGGTGCTACATTATTGATCTAACATATTTCAATCTTCTAAACCTTGATTTAAGCCTTATTATGTAAGTTGAATTAATAAAAGAAATGAAGGTAAGAATGAAAGAAAAATAATAAAGCACTAGGGATACAACGTATCCTCATGGTTACTTTAGGGTAGCACTCCCCCTTTGGTACACATTGAGGCTCTCTCTCTCTCTCTCTCACACACACACACATTATTGGTTGCCTATCTTATGAATTCAATTGGGTGATTTCTAAGCCTTTACCTCATTCACACATGCCACTTCAGTGGATTAGGATTTAGCCCTATCCTTTGGCATATGTTCTTATGGAGTTGGTTAGGCTTGCACATAGTTTGAGGGTTAATAATGCACATGCCTTTGTCCTTATTGAGTTTATTCCTTGAAAATCTCTTTATCCATAGGCCTTTGTTCATTTTCACACATTCTCCTAGGTGGAGTGGTCTAGTAGGTGGTCCACCTACATTATTAATTGGTATTGTTCTCACTTTGCTTCCACTTCGTTGAGGTTTTAAGTGAATTTGAGCTAATTTTCCCTACCTCTTGGAGAGTGGTTACATGGTGTTCCCTACGGTTCACTATTTCCAATGGAGAATATTTTATGGTTATCGTACTTAGCTAATGTGGACCCCATGATCATTCATTTATGGTTTACTATTTTTGGATACTTGTTGAGCTTTGGAGACTAGTTTGGGACCACTTTTGTCAGTCTTGGGATGTCTTGCAGGGCCCACTACCTTGGATAATTTTTTTTTTTTTTGTTTCTTGGAAAGTGGTTTCAACAACTTGGACACTTTCTTGTAGAGCACTTCTTTGCTTGATAACATTTTAATCATTTTTATTTGATAGAGCTTCTTGGTGCACCCTATTTCTCTTGTTTCTCTCAAGTGGAGAGAAGAAAAACTATTTAATGACATGTAGTTTCTAAAATAACCCTCAATTCCTCCTAGTGTCTTGAGCCTAGGAGAATTGAGGGACCCACCTAGTCATCTTAGTTACCTTGCAAACCCTAGATAGAACTTTCAAGCTATGATAAACTCTCTGATGATTTGAGAGAGGGTTGGTCTTCAATAAGCTGTTGATGAATGTAATGAGTGTTGGTCTTCATAATTGTATGAGTCATGATGTAATGCATTTCTCCAAAGAAAGAAAAACGAATTTCATTATTAAATTAATTGAATTATTAAAGCATGGGGTTCATGCTTGAGTCATTAATGTTTTATAGGCCAAAGTATCAATTGAAGACTTCTAGGGTTTGTCTTGAGTCATTAAAGTCATTGCCATTTATATTAGACCCTTGGGATTTTATTCCATGTAAAAATATTTATTTTTGAGTCAAAATGATCATTTTTCACCTCTACACCAAGTCGGCCCTGCCCTCATCAAGTCGGCATGAGTTAGGGAAATTCAACCTCAAAAGAAGCCGATATATTGAGCAACTGGACTTCATTTGGATGGCATGATCTCAAGTTTGATCTCTAAGAAGTAGTAGCAGAAAAAGAGTGCAAAGTTGCAGAAGGAGGAGGAGAGAATTTGGGAGAAGAAAAAATGAGTTTTTGGGCTACCTTTCCCTCACATGTGCGGAGATTCTGGGCTAAACTTGGGGGATAAAAATCTCAAGCTGGGACCGAAATTTTGATTTGAAGCTACAGTTTGAAGAGATGACACTTGGAAGGCTAAGAAAAATATATCTACTAGGAGGAAGGGCTGACTTGGTGGTTGGAGGAGGTCTTTGTCTAGGTCTAAGAAGTTTGGAAAGAGTCTCATCTTGATTTGAATCTATTGAAGGAAGAGTTCTTGACTGGGTTTTCCCCTTATAGGGGTTTTGCCACTGCTGAGCGCCTACATCTTGTGTCTCTTGTTCTTGTGATCTTCATATACATATAATATCGTAATTGCTTGATGAAAGATAAACTAATTAAGAAGTAAAAGAAGCCAACATAATTCACAAGCAATTATATGAAAGAGGAATCAAACCCTAAGCATTGATTTCTCAACATAAGCCACGATGGCCAATCCAACAACAATGGGGAGCACTAAGCCTTAGTACAACACCATAGAGGGACCTTGCATCTTTTTAGCCCACTGAGGTAACTCTTAGGGAGAGGTTTCAACTTGATTTTCTTTGCAATTTTTGGATTTTCAACCCTCAACCCAATGCTTTTGCCTTGCAACTTGATTTTTAGCCTTCCAACTTCTTTGTAGCACCCCTATGAGCCTTAAGGCAACATCATAGCCTTGGGAAAATGTCTCTCGAGTCTCTCTCAAATTTTTACCTTGTCAAGTTGCCATAGCGCTCGCCTAATCATCAACTTAGCATCATAACACCCTCTTTGACATTAAGGCAACACTACAACCCTCAAACTTGGGATCTAAGCCAAATTTTCTTCCTCCCTAAGCCTCCTTAGCAGTCCACTGAGCATGAGTCAAGTGATATGGTCTTAAAATCTCTCTCTTGAGCTCATCTTTTGGCCTCCCTATCTCTCTGTGTCACTCGACTAAGCCTTAGTGGAGCGTTATAACATACCATTAACCCTTGGCCTCATGCTATAACGCTCTCTTCAATCTTAATAAAGCAACATGAAGACTCTCTCATTCCTTTCTCTTACTCATAAGCCTTTTTTCTTTTCTTAAGTAACACTAAGTTAACAAAAGATAAATGTCAAGTAAAAAAAAGAAATTACTTGAGTAATTAATACAAAAGGCCCCTGAAAAGTCTTTAGAAAGAGGCTTATAGTTGTTTCCATTTCTCACATTAATTAGATCTTGTGTTTTAGAGATCAAATCACTTTATTGACAATGTATTACGCCTCAACATTATGTTGAAATAGTAACTATGGTCGGTCTTCACAATAACTAATTATTGATGTGGTTTGAACAAATAAAATAATGTTTGAACAAATAAAATTATTATTATTTTTTAATTGTCAAGCACGTCCTTCATGCTTTATATTGGTCAAAATAAAATTTAGAAGCACATGTTCTTTATGACCCTTGCAAAAGGAATGCATATTAAATTTTTCAAGTGTCATTTGTCTCACCAATATGCCAAGTCGGCCCTCCTATCCCTCAAGTCGGCTTAGCTACATGGGGCACCTTTTCACTTATGGAGAAGACTATATATAGCTCACTCACATCTCTCAATTGGACGCCACCAACATACATATATCTGATCTAAAACGTGTTGAAGAAAAATGTAACTAGGTTCAATATTTGTAAATGGAATTTCGATCTTTGTACTTGTCAAGAAAAATAAATATTATTTTTATTATGAGTTTCTTGCTCATTCCTTAGGTTTAGGAAAGTCAAAGAATCAAAGTCATGTTAAGGAGCTCTTCTTGAGCATGAATATGGGTCAACCTAGTGTCAAGTAGCCCTCCAAGACAAGCACCATCCTCCAAAGAAGTATACTGCTAACAACACGATGAAGAAGACAATCATGTCAGCCTCAAAGCATATATATATATATATATATATATATATATATATGACAAGTCGGCTAAAAAATAGAGACACATTGGTTCACCGTAATATGTCATCTTATTATGGAGACGTGAAAACTATATAAACCCAGCTAAGGTCACCACTGAAGCTCAGAATCTTGGACATCCTGAAACTACGGATAAGGAGCAGAGCATATACATCTATGAAGTCTCGGTCAAGCACATTAGTATAGGGTCTCGGATGAGGTGTAGGAGAGTGAGCAAAAACCTCTGTAACTTTAGATGAAGACAGAGCCTCGACATACTTCTGAAACCTTAGTGGCAATTGTAGTGATATCTTAGGACTCCTCTATGAGATTGCAGACAAAGGAACAATGGTACATGAAACTTGAATGAAGGCAAAAAACCAACAATTTAGATGGATTAATGTGATCTTAGAAAATCATTACAGTGACACAACTTCTCAGCACAACTGTGATCTCGGTGCAAAGAGGATGCTGTCATAAGTCTCGGTACAACATTGTTGCAAAAACAATAATCTCAATTATTACCTTTATAGTGCAGCAGGGACAAGACCTTGTTGACATGGTGAATAAAGCAAGATGAAACTATAAGGATCTCTGTGATATTATGATCATGATATCAGTGAAGTAGTAACAATGATGATGATGATGCCAACAGTAAGAAGAGGATTGATGTCTTGGTCTTGGAGTGTTGGTGTCTTGGTCTTGGAGTGGCCTAGTAGGTCAAGGGTCATGGTCTTGGTATTCGTCAAGTAGAATCTCTATAAGAAGAATTTTATGCGGGTTTTCCTCTCCAAGCGGGATAGGTTTTGGCCCTGGCAGAAAGCCAACATCTTGTGTTCTTGTCTCTTCTATTTTGGTATCTTTTGATGAAGTAAGAAATACAGACACTAATGATGTCAAGATAAGATTGTGCTAATAAGCAAAAAGTTAAAATACCTCACAAATAGTTATCATTCTAAGAAGAATCACATTAACTACATTTTCCTTAGATTCTTCAAGATGGTATTAGAGCTAAGGTGCTGAAGTCAAATGAAGGGCAGAAAAAGAGACATACAAGTATCTGTCTTCAAGGACATCAATGTAGGTTGAAAGGATTAAAGGAGCAAGTATACAACAAGAAGGTCTATAATAGTCATGGAGTATCAACTTTAGTAATTAAAGTCATGCACTCAACTCATGCCCAGTTTGATGGAGTATATCAATGATCCTCACTTCTTGATCACTAAAATTTCTCCATGCCATAAAATATAGTCTCAGGTGTATATATATATATATATATATATATATATATATATATCTATATATATATATATATATATATATTGCAGAAGTAATCCAAGGAATACCTCTCACAATCCATGATTACATCACTGTCTCAGTATAGTTAATACATCAAAGCAGTTTCAGTGATGAGGCAGTACAATGCCTCCCACAGTTTAGTTATGTTAATCATTGATAAGTTTGGGCTCTTAATACATTGTCTCTGTACACAATGCACATAGGCATCACTGTGCAGTGCCATATCAATATACTTGTTACATTCTCTAGTTTTGTGTATGATTATGATCTCAATAGCATGGTGCTCAGATTAAAAAATAGTATCACTAACATGTTAACAATATTTTGAAGTCAAAAGTACCTTAAAAATGAACTAGGAAGGTCATGAATCAGTCTCGTTGATGTCAAGATCATTGATGTCATGGTGCTAGAAGGCCTCCAAGGAAGTCGTGATGAAAGGATACTAATGATGGGAAGCTCAAGAAAAAGAAGCATCAAGGTGAAGATCTCCTCTTCACACACCAAGTAAGTATCTTTCAATTTTATAATCAGATTTGGTTAAATGATTTCATGATTGCAAGGGGTTTATAAATCGGTTAGATAATCGAAAGTCTTTGCATAGTATATGGAGTGTCATAATCCTCATAGAAAAGAGAAATCATTGATATCTATGGAAAGGTATATGAAGGTCAAGCATTGTTTGAATCCATCAAGAGATTCATAGGATTCATACGATATCACTCAAAAGTCCTCTCATACCTAAATAGTAGAAGAGGAGACATAAAGGGAGATATATGAAATGCTAGACATACTCTCGGAAATTAAAGTAAAGAAGGCTAGTTAGATCTACACAATAATAAAGGTACCAAAGAATGAAGGAATAACTTCATGAAGATCTAGGAAAGATGATAAGAAGGTAGTTATCATTGATGAGTAAGGTAACAAATATCAGTGAACAAATAAGGTTACCTCACCCGACAATTTGTGGTCACTATGATAGATAGAGAAAGACAAGTTGCAGTCTATAGTATTAAAGGATAAAAGAAAAGGGCCAAGGAAAGAGGGAGTATCAAATCTCTCCTATGATTAAGATAGTCTCCCTCACAAAAGGATCCTATCATAAGCTCCTATATCTTGTGTTATAAGACATGACAATGATAATAAGATGCATCATGGCATCATGGAAGCATTATAAGCAAGATCTCGTAGCATATCCATAGTGATCATGAAGGAAAAAAATCCATGGCAGACAACATGTAGGATATATAGCTCTTGGGAACCTCAGTGGACATTGAAGGAAAGAAAGGAGTCATCTAAGGCTCATCATACATCAAGTCAGAAAGGAAAAAATCTGCTAGCTGGGGATATATATGATCCTCAAAATTCTCTGATGGAATCCTCATCGTAGGGTTCACTAATCTAGAGAGGGAGCAAGTGTCTCAACAAGAACTCTAACGTATGGAATCCATGAGATGATGATATGACATGTGTTGATTTTGAGTAGCATCGAATGTGCTCTAGCTTTGAAATTTTGTGCAGGGGCTAGAATACATAAGATCTCCAAGACGCAGAAATCGTTTGGAGAAATTCCACCCGAATTGTGAGTTATCAAAATAATTAATATTTTTAACTTAGGAAAATAAAAATATTAATGGGTATTAATAAAAATATGGGTGAGAAGCTTCTAAGAGGCGAGGATCAAGTCTGCTTTAATCTTAGCCGTTGATTATGGACTTAATCTTGGTCGTTGATTCATCAATTAGAAAAGTATAAGAGGAGGTTAAGGGTCAGTTGGAGATACACCAAGTTGATTAGTTAGTTTGATTTTTTTGGGGTGAGGTTTGCTAAGAAAGTCAAACAGGTGATCTGAGTTACATTAGAGGGGCATGGATAGTTGGGGTTGGAGGATCTTCGTCGGGACCCCAAATACACAACAGAGAGAGAAGAAGGTAAACCAGAGGAGGTAACACAGTCTAGGGGAGGCTGACGCTGGGCCAGGAGGGACCATGTATTGCTTGATGCAAGGGAAAGAGTTTCCCTCCTGCAGAAGTCTGAATTCAGCTGTGGAGTAGCAGGATCAGCCGAGAAGATTGGCGTCAGAGCTCCAAGAGGCAGCGCAAAGCTGACGCAATGTCTCAGAGAGCTCCACATAGCTACTGCGAAGGGGTAACATAGTTGTAGCTAGGGATAGTTAGTCTAGTTGCCGGATTGGAGGGATTTTTCTGGGTAACCTCACTTAGGTTTCTGCCAATATATTTTATCTGTGTAACTGGATAGCCGAGGGGGCATCCAAATTTGTCTTCAGAACTACTACTTAATAATAGAAAACCCTCAGAGATGTTGCGTCGATTTTCCCGCATTGGGATTTTCCGCAGACGTTTGTCCAAAAGTAACGGTGTCCCTTGTGTGTTTGTCTCATATTTGTTTTAGTTTATGATCTATATGTCAATGTATGCTGCAATATTGTTTTTCATCACAGTTTATAAATTAAATAACTTGTTGAATGTAGTAACAAGTAGGAGATGATAAACCAATGATTGCACTAGGATTTCTGATGTGTAGATTTAGAATTTTTCACATGGTATAAGAGCATTGCAGATCATAGGACATTGAAGCCATCAGATGGGAGATCCAATGAAACTGCTGCAGAGAAGTTGTTGTCCTCAGTGACAACACTGTTTCAGAGCCAAAGGAGCAGCTGAAGGAGTGACGCAGAGCCAGAGGAGTGACAAAAAGGCTCACATAGTGCCCGTGTCATCATTATGAGCTAGTGGAGGGTGAGGCAGTACCCGAGAGGAGCTCACACAGTGACTGCATTAGCTCTCTGGGCCAACGCAAATCCTGAGAGGCTCAAGTTAGTCAGTTGCCGGGGCAAGAGAAGCAATGCTAATTTGATCTGTGGTGCTAGTGGGATGCTGTTGCTGTTGGTGTAAAACAATGTATGAGGAGACAAAACCGAGGTAGAGGGAGTCACTACCTTAACAGATTTCTTGCTAAAGAAATCTAGATCTAGGTTGTTGAGCAGAAACAAAGGAGGATTGAAGAGGAGTGATTCGACATTTGGCGGGAGGATTTTCGTGAAGGAAATTAGGACTTAGAGGGAGTCTGGAAAGAACTTGTTCCTTAAAAATTTCTAGCGCCAAAGAAATCCAGATCTGAGTCTTACTGAGGCAACAATAAGAGAGGGAGAAGAGAACATGTTGTAAACTTGTTTTAGCAAATATGGCAGTCAATGGACTGAGAGATCATGGCAAATTGGATGGAGCATCCAACTTTGTCATCTAGAAGGCCAAGATCCTGGCAGCCTTGGACAAGAATCACATCAAGGATTATGCCTTGAAAGTGGTGGCTATATCAGTCGACGCTGATCCTTTAAAGAAATACGAGGAGGATCAAGCAAAGGTGAAGTGCATGATCTTGTACGGGGTCAAGGATCACGTGATCCCACATATTGTTGAAAAGGAAACATGAAGGGAAATGTGGGAGGCCTTGACCACCTTGTATGAGGGAACTTCCATCCAATGGAAGATGTTTCTTGGGAACCAGCTGAGATAATATCAGATGTAGAAGGGAGAAGAAATCAATCCCTTCCTTCTCGGGTTGCAAGGGATTCGAGATCAACTAACTTCCGTGGGGTCTACTCCAGATCCTGAGTTCATCATCAGGAATGCCCTGAATGTAGACACTGAAGACTGGGAGACCTTTTTCCAGAGCATCTTGAGCAAGGCTTCTCTCCCCATTTAGGAGGAGATGTGGGTAGATCTTCGATAGGAAGAGATTAGGCGGTTAACCAAGGAAGGAAGTAGCAGTAAAGGGGTCAGAGTGAAGAAGGAGGAAGAGTAGGATGCAACTCTCGCATCAGCAGGACAACCAAGGAAATAAAAGAAGAAAAAGAAAGACACAACCAAAGTGAAATGCTTCAGGTGTGGGGAACTGCGAAATTTCGCCACTCAGTGCCCTTGGAAGAAGGGCAAGGAAGAGAAGTCTAACTCGAAGGCTGCTACAACGAAAGCTGACAAGGAGGATGATGTCGAGGATTGTGCCATGAGTGTTCATGTACCTCTGGAGAAGAGGTGGGATGACATCGAGTTGTAGTCAGGAGGACTACACGAGGGTGTTGAACCTCAGAATTACCCTCTCCTTGATAGCTTTTCTCACTTCTTTCCCTTGTTTTTCCATAAGAATACAGATCCCCATCAATGATAAATGATAGATTTTGTCTTAAGGAGGGCATTAAATGATTGACATGTTATATTTTTATGTTTTTTCTATTTGAATAAGTTTTTTCAAATTAGCTACAGAACGCAACCTATTCTGTAGCTAACTGTGTATTCTGTAGCTACTTCCATGGTCTGGCAGGTTCCAGGTGTCAAACGAAGAAACTGGCCACATGGGCATCTCTGGAATCGGCTCCACATGGATTCTATCCTAGTCACTCAGCCCAGATCGATAAGAAAGCAAGCTCAAGACCATAGTCAAAGGTGGAGTCAAACATATGAAACTCGGAAGCAATAGGACTCTTTGTCTACTCTTTTGGGGTTAATTAATAAATCCAACAGTTCTGTTGCAGCATTAACTCGGATCAGCCACTCGTGTTAATGATTTTGTGCAAACATATCGATCGAATTCAAGTCACCTGTAGTTGATCAACATTTACGCAGTCCTATTGTGATACGTGTAGACAACATGTAGCTAATTTTCCTCAAAGACAGTTATGAATATTTTCTTTTAAACACTGGTTGTATAGAACTGAGAGGGGTTCAAAGTTTTTGATGTATTAAGTTTAGACTTTCAGCTCTGTAATTTTGGACTTTGTTCCTGTTTATAATATAAAGCCATGTGTTGACCAATGATCGTTTGAAAGAGCATTTTCAATTAGTTAGCAGCTCAACCCAGTCAGTTGTAGAGGGCCCCTGCACTGAAGGAGGTTTTCTTTTCATTTGTTTTCTGTTCAGTTTTAATTTCACCACTTGCTTTTAACAATATTTCTAACTTAGGTTGATTTCTTGTAGTTTGATTTCTTTTAGTTTTGATCAGTAGCATAATGTTAGAACTCAATTATGCAGTCTTGTTTCTCTAACCCATTTCATAAAAAGGAAACGACTTTGTTTCTACACAGAGTAAGGTTGAGAGTAATGAGAATGCATTGTTGACTAGTTTAATCACTGTTATCGTTATTTATTTTCTAGTTCATATTGGCAATGCACTACGTTAATGAATGTTTTTGATCACCATTTCCAGCTGATACCCATCCTAAACGTTAAACATTCACTTACACAATGGTTGAGACCAATCAATTACCTTCTGCATGTTTTTATTTAGTTCTCTAGATCATAAAGTACAGAAAGTTGCTTGTATTCCATCTTAAGAAGGTTATCTTTCAAAATTGAAGGTTAGAGTAACTAGAAGTACTTCAGTTAATTTCATTCTCTGTATTTAGTTCAACATGCCTTACAACTTCACCTTTTAATTTTAAGAATTAGATTCATGACTTAGGATTAATGACAAGATAGGACAAATGCTCTGTTTTTCCTTCTTTTAACTTAGATTTTGACTAGTTTTAAGCTCTTGGTTCACCTATAGGAAGTTTAGATTCAATGTCTCTTAGTTCAGTTTGTACATAAATCGGAATCAAAGAACAGAAACCCCAAAAACAATATAAAAATACAAAACAACGAAGTAGGAAGGGTTAAATAAGCACATATAGTGCACTACACAGTGCCAAAGTCTGAAGCAACAGAGTAGAGTGTTGAGCAATACAGGAGGCACAAAGCAGATACAACAATAACGCAGTAGCATCAGAGGGTCAACACAAATTAGTAGCAGAGGTAGCTTCAACATCACGGGGTATCTAGACTGACTAACGTGTCAGCTTTTGGGTGACTTTTTTAGTTGTTGACTTCTTAGCAACTGAGTTGTAGTGCAACAATTAGCAGTGGCAGTGCTATGGGCAACATGATGCAACATATTAAGAGGGAGTTGTAGTACATATTTAGCAGTGACAGTGGCAGTGCTATGGGCAACATGATGCAACATATTAAGAGGGAGTTGTAGTACATATTTAGCAGTGACAATGGCAGTGTCATGGGAAATAGTACATAATGCAACAGTGCAGTGGATGAAGGGTAGCAGGCTAAACATCAACAACACAGAGGACTGATGCCATGGATCAGTGTGATGCTTTTATTGGGGAGTATTGCTAGAGCACATTCCTCGCTAAGAGCGAGTGTTGATTTTGGGTAGCATCGGATGTGATCTAGCTATGAAATTTTGTGGAGGGGCTAGAATACATAATATCTCCAAGACCCAGAAATCGTTTGGAGAAATTCCACCCGGGTTATGAGTTATTAAAATAATTAATATCTTTAATGGGTTCCTAAGTCTACACTCACGAAAATAAAAATATTAATGGGCATTAATAAAAATATGGGTGAGAAGCTTCTTAGAGGTGAGGATCAAGTCTGATTTAATATTAGACGTTGATTAGGGACTTAATCGCGGCCGTTGATTCATTAACATGAAAAATATAAGAGGAGGCTTGAGGGTCAGTTTGAGATACACCAAGTTGATAAGTCAGTTTGATTTTTTTTGGGGTGAGGTTTGCTGAGAAAGTCGAACATGTGATCTGAGTTGCAGCAGAGGGGTGGGGATAGTTAGGGTTGGAAGGTCTTCTCAAGGACACAGGATACACAATAGAGAGAGGAAAAGATAAGCTAGAGGAGGAAGGGCAGACCAGGGGAGGCTGACACTGGGCCAAAAGGGCCCATACATTGCTTGACGTGGTGCCGACACAGGGGAAAGAGCTAACCTCTTGCAAAAGTTTGAATTCAGCCAGGGAGCAGTAGGATCAATCAAGAAGGTTAATGTCAGAGCTCTAGGAGGTAGAGGAGGCAACACAGAGTTGACGTAGTGTCTCAAAGTGCTCCACGCAGGCCCACACAACTATTGCGAAGGGGCAACACAGTTGTAGCCGGGTATAGTCGGTCTAGTTGCCGAATCGAAGGGATTTTGTTGGGTGAAATGAAGTAATATCACTTAGGTTTGTGCTAGTATATTGTATCTCTATAACTGGATAGCCGAGAGGGCATCCAAATTTGTATTCAAAACTACTACTTAATAATAGAAATCCCTCAGAGCTGCTACACCGGTTTTCCTGGGGACGTTTGTCCAAAAATAACGGTGTCCCTTGTGTGTTTGTCTCATATTTGTTTTAGTTTATGATTTGTATGTCAGTGTAGGCTGCAATAGTGTTTTTTATCACTATTTATAAATTAAATAACTTGTTGAATGTAATAACAAGTAGGATATGATAAACCAATGATTGCACTAGGATTTTTGATGTGTAGATTCAATTTTTTCACAACATGAAGCATATCAAGGGATTGAAGATCTTTTCAATCAAGGAAGCTGCTAGAAGAAGCCTCGATGAACTGAAGGTAAAATAAGGTATGTATGCTTGTGTTTAATATTATAATGTCATGTTGTATGGTTGCAGGTAATATGGATCTTTTATTCTATCTTAAGAAGCATGATCAAGAGAAAAAATATCTCTTCCTCTGAAAAGATGCAGGAAGGCATAAGTCACACTAGATGAAATCAACATAATATGTCCTCATATGAAGTATGAGGTGATTGATTACAATAAAGAAACTCTGATTGAAAACTATGGAATGTGTGAGGAAGGAAGAGATCGTGAGATATGCAACCATGATGAAGGCAACCAACATCCAAAAGACCAAGAAGATTTGACTACTAGAAAGATATGAAGACTCTGATGAAAATCTGAAAATAATGAATACCCTTGATAATGGATATCTTTGGGAGATGTGACAATATGTGTGCATGATGATGATACCTACAAGAAGATTTCATGATGAAGAGCCATCTCGTAAGATATGATTTAATTTAATATAATGTTTCAATTTCTTGAATAATGTCCAGATGAGTTCATGCAGGGCTACTAATACAAGACTTGTAAGTACAAGTGAAACCAGGATTCATGCGACGGATGGAGAATCCTGAAAGAAGCATGGAGAGAAAAGAAGTAGGCATATGAAGAAGGTTCCATTAAGTACCAATAAGGCTACTTTCCATGAAGAAAGGAATGACATGACAAAATAAGAAGGAAAGTGATCGATGGTTGTTTCCCTACAAGGAAGAAGCTCAACTAAATTTTATGACATCAAGGAGAGAAGTTGATCAAGAAGCTGAAGGACCCATAAAGAAAAAGTTGCTGATATATAGAAGAGTCCCTAGCTAAGAGGGAGCTTTGATAGGTCCCATGATCAAGAGGGATTTTGTATTAAGATCACCCCTGATTACAAAGGAGTGACAATTGTGGTTTTCCATGTCATATGTCAAGCACTAGACTAGGCCTAACACCCATAAGTCTAGATGAAGGCCATGAATGGAAATGTAGACACATGATAGACACAACAGTCTTGTCTTCACTTGGGAAGAAAGAATGGGAGGATTGGGTAATCATCTCGCATCCGATACTCTTTGAGGATGTGTAGGTAATCCAAGATAAGGGTAGGCAAGAGGATCGATATTCTTTGAGGGATGGGAACCCAAGATAAGAATAGTCCTAAAAGATTGTACTTAGTGAACACCTGGGTGGGTATGTACCTTGAGAGACAATGATGAAGGTGTCTATAAATCATTGGTCTCGCCAACATTGTAGCTCATGGTCTCGTGGAGAGTTGGAGTTGTTAGTCAAGGCCTTGCATTATGACAATGCTAATTGATATGATGCTATACAGATGGTTATACCAATCTGATTCTTCTTATGATAAATTCTTCAAATTGGGAATGACCAAGTGCCATTGTAAATACCTCCCTAGTTAAGAGGGAGTGTTGAAGAAAAATGTAACTAGGTTCAGTATTTGTAAATATAATTTTGATCTTTGTACTTGTTAAGAAAAATAAATATTATTTTTATTATGAGTTTCTTGCTCATTCCTTAGGTCTAGGAAAGTCAAATAATCAAAGTCAAGTTAAAGAGCTCTTCTTGAGCATGAATATGGGTCAACCTAGTGTCAAGTAGCCCTCCAAGACAAGCACCATCCTCTAAATAAGTATATTACCAACAACACAATGAATAAGACAATCATGTCGGCCTCAAAGCATATATATATGACAAGTCGACTAAAAAATATAGACACATTGGTTCACCCTAACGTGTCGAATTATTATGGAGACGTGACAAATATATAAACCTAGCTATGGTCACCACTCAAGCTCAGAATATCAGACATCTTGAAACTGCGGATAAGGAGAAAAGATATCTCCGCATACATCTTTGAAGTCTCGGCTAAGCATAATAGTATAGGGTCTCAGATGAGGTGCAGGAGAGTGAACACAAACCTCTGAAACTTCGGGTGAAGACAAAGCCTCGACATACTTCTGAAACCTTGGTCACAATTGCAGTGATATCTTCGGACTCCTCTCTGAGATTGCGGACAAAGGAACAATGGTACATGAAGCTTGAATGAAGGCAACAGACCGACTCTTCAAATGGATTATTGTGATCTTAGACAAGCATTACAGTGACACAACTTCTCCGCACAACTGTGATCTTGGTGCAAGGAGGATGCTATCATAATCTAGGTAAAACAATGTTGCAACAACGATAATCTCAATGATTACCTTTATAGTGCAGCAAGAACAAAACCTAGTTGACATAGTGAATAAAGCAAGATGAAACTATAAGAATCTCTGTGATATTATGATCATGATGTCTGTGAAGCAGTAATAATGATGATGATGATGTCAATAGTAAGAAGAGGATTGGTGTCTTGGTCTTGGAATGTCCTAGTACATCAAGGGTCATGGTCTTGGTATTCATCAAGTAGAATCTCTATAAGAAGAATTTTCGCAGGTTTTCCTCTCCAAGAGGGAGATGTTTTAGCCATGGCAGAAAGCCAACATCTTGTGTTCTTGTCTCTTGTATTTTGGTAACTGTTTGATGAAGTAAGAAATACAGACACTAATGATGTCAAGATAACATTGTGCTAATAAGAAAAAAGTTAAAATAGCTCACTAATAGTTATCATGTTAAGAAGAATCACATTAACTACAGTTGCCATAGATTCTTCAACAAAACGAAGACAAGACTACTCGCTCTTGGAGGCTAAAAATAGAATACATTATTGAATTTCCACGACTCTGGTGCTAGTATAGAATCTTAAAATCTCCAACGTTGCCAAAACAAGAATCTCAACAAATCTACTTTGCATAGAGAAATATAAACAATAGTAAATCACACATGCACAAATCTAGAAAAAGTTTAACAAAGTATTGTAAAAATATGTACAACAACCCAATCTTCGTTATATTAAACCAACTGAATAATACAATAGTCTAGGGCTCCTGCACTAGGGATAATGGACCTCAATTATCCACAAGTACATGAATACAAGATACAATGACAATATCGCTGTTCTAATGCACAATCACAACCTCTATGTCATATCTTGTCTTGTCGATCCTTCACTTCTGATCTACTCTCTAGTTGCCCCTTAGTCCATCAAGAGATGATACATAGAGACTCCAGGAGGGTTTCCACCTATCACTGCTGCAAGTCACTTCCGCCTTAATGAACATGGGCTAATTGTTGAAATTTGGTACCGGAGGACAGGTGGTTCCCTTAGGCTTTGATCTTTGGCCTAGGGAAAAGTGTCCAAAAGAATTTAATTTTTTCTCCTAAAGTGACTTTATAATTTTATAAAGTTAAATTTAATTTAAAAGTGACTTTAAGTGATAAAGTTACTAAGTCTAAATTTAAAGTGACTTTTATAAAGTCAATGAAAAATTAGAAAGGAAAAGTGACTTTGGAAATAAATGACTAAGTGAGTCTTTATTAAAGTGGGGTGAATTAAAAAATAAAAAGTGAGATTTAAATGAGCATTTAATCTCAGCCATTGATCTAAATCTATTTCAGCCATTGGATTTAGAGATCACCCAAAAGTCACTTGGATCACCCAAAAGTCACTTGGAGTTATATTAAGGGAGGAAAAGGAGGAAAAGATGACATTCGATTCAATTCTTTCATGAGCAGATTGAGAGAAGGAGAGCAAGAGAGCAAGGGAGATTTCTGGGCGGTGTAACAGCGGCGGAGAAACAACAGCGGTGTATCAGCAACAGCAGCGGTGTATCAGCAACAACAGCAGTGTATTAGTAGCTGTGTATTAGCAACAACAGCGGTGTATCAGCAACAACAACGGTGTATCAGTAACAGCAGCGGTGTATCACCAACAACAGCGGTGTATCAGCAATAGCAGCAGTGTAACAACTGCAGAGTAACAACAGGCTGAGTTTCAGCAAGGCTGAGATAAGTTGTAAAAGTCTGTTTGCTGATTTTTTGCTGAACATTTCTCCTACTGTAAAAAGGCATTTTCCAGAAATAAAGAAGAGCTCTCAAACTGGTTTTCCCCAAGAGTTGTAGGGGGTTTTTCCAGGGTCACATTGACCAAAAATCTCAATGTTTAAATGTGTTTTAATGGCTGTTTATTACTGCTGATTTTTATTTCTGCAATTTCCAGCATTCTGTAAAATTTCCAGAATTTGTGTTTTCAGCAAATTTATTTTTTTCAGCTTGTTAAATGTATGGTTATGGGGAAGGGCATTTAACTATATGGGAGAAATAAGGAGAAACTGAAAACCAGGGTGGGAAATGAGAAATTTTTACATGGTATTAGAGATTGAGTGCTGAAGGGCAGTTTGGGACAGCAAAAGGAAAAAATTACAGTTGTTGATTTTTCACTCAGAAAATTCTAGCAAGCTGATTTTTTCATAAACAACAGTTTTATCTTTACTACAGCAATGCTATTTTTCAGTTTTAGGACAGCAAGATGTCATTGGGATTGAGGGTGGAGGATAGGCTGGATGGGCATATAAATTATAGCGTTTTGAAGGAGAGAATGCAGAGTATCTTTGAGGAGGCAAAAGTTTGGGATATCATGGTGCATACCACACAGAACCCTGTTGTTGTGCCCACTGATGCTACTCAGTTGGCTGCTTATAATAAAAAGAACAACAAGGGTAAGAGGCTGATTCTAGACAGAATCAAAGACCATTGCATTCCTCATGTGAGAGGAAAGAGCAATGCCTATGAGATGTGGACAACATTGTCCAATCTCTACCAGAGTACCAATGAGAACCGGAAGATGGTCTTGAAGGAGAAGCTGAAGAACATTAAGATGGGTAATGATAGTGCAGCTGGATATCTCACAAAGATTACTAATGTGAGAGATGAGTTGGCAGCGATTGGAAAGGCCATTCCACCCACTGAGTTGGTGCGGATTGCAGTGAATGGCCTCCTCCGTCCATGGTTGAACTTTGTTGATGGGGTTTGTGCACGTGAGACCCTTCCCACATGGGAGAGGTTTTGGGATGATTGCATTCAGATAGAGATTAGGAAAGGTCAGCTTGGGGCAGCCAAGCCAGTTGAGTAGGATGAGGATGTAGTACTGGTGGCAGGAGGAAAGAAAGGCAAAGGGAAGAAGCAGGCTTCCACAAGCAGTGGTGGGGGCAAAGGAAAAGGTAAAGGTAAACAGGGGAACACACAGAAGGACTATTCCAAGGTGAAGTGTTGGAATTGTCAAAAGATGGGACACTATGCAGTTGTGTGTTCGGAGAAGAAGAAGAAGAAGGGGAAGAACTAGGACGTGGCAGCTTCAGCGGAGATTGAGGACTTTGCTGGTCGTTTTGACCGAGAGTTTGCGTTCACTACGTGTGAGTCCTCTAGTGCAGGATCACCTGCCACACAGGTTCAGAGGGAGCATGCTTTTCCCTCGATTAGCGGAGCATCTTCAGGTATCTGGTATGTGGACAGTGGGGCTTCACGTCATATGACAGGAGTCCGTGAGTACTTCTCAGAGCTTTCAGAGAGTGGCACTGATATTGAGGTAGTACTTGGTGATGACAAAGTTGTTATAGCAGTCGGGGTGGGGACAGTGACATTTCAGAGGGAGTCCAAACCTCCCTTGAAGGTGTCAGAGGTTCTTTATGTGCCAGGGATGAGGAAGAACCTCATATCCGTCTCAGCTTTGGAGGACAGAGGATATGAGGTACTGTTCAGGGGAGGACAGGTGTTGATGTATCCCAGGGGCACTCCAGCCGATTCAGCTAGAGTGATAGGTGTACGCCATGCAAAGGTGTACAAGTTTGCATTCCAGCCCCTTTTGGCATTGAGTAGTATTACCGACAGCAGAGCTAGCAGTTCTGAGTTGTGAGATTTGGCACCGCAGGATGGGACATATGTATCATGGAGCCTTGAGGACATTGCGGGAGATCACTACAGGTGTGCCAGATTTCAGTACTGATCACTTTGATACTTGCAGAGGTTGTGCGATGGGCAAGTTTTCCAAATCCCCTTTTCCCAGCAGTGACAGCAGAGCGACTGGGATACTTGATTTGATTCATTCTGATGTGAGCGGTCGGATGTCTCATGTTTCCTTGAGTGGATATGAGTACTATGTTTTATTCATCGATGATCACTCCAGGAGGACCTGGATTTATTTTTTGAAGACCAAGAGTGAGGTCTTCAAGCAGTTTCAGGAGTTCAGAGCTCTTGTGGAGACTCAGACATGTCGAAAGATCAAGTCCCTGAGGTCGGACAATGGAGGAGAGTACACCCTTGGAGAGTTTGTTGACTATTGTGCGGAGGCAGGCATTAGGAGGGAGTTCACTGTTCCTTACAACCCTCAGCAGAACGGGGTTGCGGAGAGGAAGAATAGATCCATCATAGGTGCTGCCAAAGCCATATTACATGATCAGGGGTTGCCATTGTTCTTGTGGGCAGAGGCCTGCAACACAGTTGTTTACTTGCAGAATAAGATTTTGCATCGTGCCTTGGGGAACATGACTCCAGAGGAGGCTTTCTCTGGGAAGAAGCCTGATATTGGTCATCTTCATATCTTTGGATGCATTACATACTCCTATATACCCAAGGAGAAGAGGACCAAACTAGAGCCCACCACAGAGAAGGGTATCTTTGTGGGCTACAGTGAGACCTCAAAGGCCTTTCGGATTTACATTTTTGCACAGAGGAGAGTTGTTGTCAGACGGGATGTGAAGTTCGAGGAGGATAGGGCCTTTAGGAGGTCACGAGAGTTAGAGTATCTAGATCAGCCAGACCCTCAGCAGCAGTTGAGTCAGTCGCAGGGATCCAGTGGGCAGGGATCAGGAGGATCCGGAGGTACATCTATGAGGATGTCAGGTCTGTCAGTGAGCAGTGGCTCGCCGAGCCAGAGGGGTGGTGCTCCGGGCAGCATGCAGAGCAGTTCACTAGGGAGTCCATTGATGGACAGTTCACACGGTGCCTCAGCTTCTACAGGTTCAGGTGCAGGCAGGAGGACAACAGACAGACAGTCAGGAGTTCAGGCTACTGACGGTGATGAGGAGGAGGAGTTTCATTATCCTATTGGAGAAGCATGCTCAGGGAAGAGGAAGCCCAAGTGGCTTCAGGACACCTTGAGAGATGCCATATCTATTGCTGAGCCGAAGAGGCCGGTCAGAGAGAGTAGACCACCTGAGAGGTTTTGTAGCTATATCGCGATGGTTACCAGCATCCTTGACTCTGAGCCTTCTAGCTATGAGGAGGCAGCTAGCCAGCAGGTCTGGAGAGAGGCCATGCAGGAGGAGTATTCTTCTATCATGAAGAATGATGTTTGGGAGGTGGTGCCGAGGCCTGAGGGCAAATCCATGGTTACTTCCAGATGGCTTTACAAGGTAAAGCATGCTGCAGATGGCAGCATTGAGAAATTCAAAGCGAGGTTTGTGGCTAGAGGGTTCTCCCAGGTAGGGAGTTGATTATGAGGAGACCTTCGCTCCTGTGGCTCGATATACTTCGATCCGCTCCATTATATCGGTAGCAGCAGAGATGGGTTGGAAGATCCACCAGATGGATGTGAAGACCGCATTTCTCAATGGCTTCATACAGGAGGAGGTGTACATTGAGCAGCCACATGGCTTTGAGGTGCATGGGAAGGAGTCCCATGTGTGCAGACTGAAGAAGGCCCTTTATGGCCTGAAGCAAGCTCCCGGAGCTTGGTACTCCAGGATAGATACATATTTGCAGGGGATGGGTTTCACAAAGAGTGAGGCAGATCCGAACCTTTACTTTATTGTGATTGGTGAGGAGCCTCTCATTCTGGTGCTGTATGTGGATGACTTGATCATTACAGGTGCAGAGAGACTCATAGAGCACTGCAAGAGAGATCTTGCGATGGAGTTTGAGATGAAGGACATCGGCTTGATGCATTACTTTTTGGGTTTGGAGGTGTGGCAGGAGGAGGGGCATTTCTTCCTGGGGCAGGGGAAGTATATTGTGGACATCCTTAGCAGATTCCACATGGATGATTGTAGACCCATGTCGACACCGATGATCACCAACTGGAAGAAGCTTCATGGTTCAGATTCCGAGTTGGTGGATCCCACATTGTACAGGCAGCTGATTGGTTCCTTGATGTATTTGATCAACACTAGACCAGATATCTGTTTTGCAGTCAACATGATGAGTCAGTTTATGTGTGAGCCTAGGAAGGTTCACTGGGTGGCTGCAAAACACATTTTGCGGTACTTGCAGGGGACAGTGGATTATGGTCTGGACTACAGGCAGGGAGATGGAGTGAGATTGGCAGGATACACTGATTCTGATTGGGCAGGTTGTGCTTCTGATAGGAAGAGCACTTAAGGGTGCTGTTTTGGGTTGGATTCAGCAGTAGTGTCATGGTTCAGCTGGAAGTAGCAGTCAGTAGCACTGAGTTCAGCGGAAGCAAAGTATATGGCAGCCAATTTAGCTAGTTGTGAGGCTATCTGGCTTCGCAAGATGTTTGGCTTATTTGGTTAGCCATTGAGACCTTCAATGATTTACTGTGATAATCAGAGTTGCATTAAACTCACAGAGAATCCAGTATTTCATGACAGGTCAAAGCATATCGGGATCAGATATCATTTCATCAGAGACTATGTTCAGAAGGGAGTTGTAAAGCTTGAGTATATTTCCACTGATGAGCAGGTTGCAGATATCCTTACCAAAGTCTTACCACGGGGCAAGCATGTCTACTTCAGAGACAAGATGGGTGTGGTGAGGAACACCTTCCTCGGTAAGAGGGAGTGTTGAAATTTGTTACCGGAGGACAGGTGGTTCCCTTAGGCTTTGATCTTTGGCCTAGGGAAAAGTGTCCAAAAGAATTAAAATTTTTCTCCTAAAGTGACTTTATAATTTTATAAAGTTAAATTTAATTTAAAAGTGACTTTAAGTGATAAAGTTACTAAGTCTAATTTTAAAGTGACTTTTATAAAGTCAATGAAAAATTAGAAAGGAAAAGTGACTTTGGAAATAAATGACTAAGTGGATCTTTATTAAAGTGGGGTGAATTAAAAAATAAAAAGTGAGATTTAAATGAGCATTTGATCTCAGCCATTGATCTAAATCTATTTCAGCCATTGGATTTAGAGATCACCCAAAAGTCACTTGGATCACCCAAAAGTCACTTGGAGTTATATTAAGGCAGGAAAAGGAGGAAAAGATGACATTCGATTCAATTCTTTCATGAGCAGATTGAGAGAAGGAGAGCAAGAGAGCAAGGGAAATTTCTGGGCGGTGTAACAGCTGCGGAGTATCAGCAACAGCAGCGGTGCATCAGCAGTTGTGTATCAGCAACAGCAGCGGTGTATCAGCAACAACAACGGTGTATCAACAGCTGTGTATCAGCAACAAAAGCGGTGTATCAACAACATCAGCGGTGTATCAGCAGCTGTGTATCAGCAACAGCAGCGGTGTAACAGCTGCGAAGTAACAACAGGCTGAGTTTCAGCAAGGCTGAGATAAGTTGTAAAAGTCTGTTTGCTGAACATTTCTCCTACTGTAAAAAGGCATTTTCCAGAAATAAAGAAGAGCTCTTAAACTGGTTTTCCCCAAGAGTTGTAGGGGGTTTTTCCAGGGTCAAATTGACCAAAAATCTCAATGTTTAAATGTGTTTTAATGGCTGTTAATTACTGCTGATTTTTATTTCTGCAATTTCCATCATTCTGTAAAATTTCCAGAATTTATGTTTTCAGCAAATTTATTTTTTTCATCTTGTTAAATGTATGGTTATGGGAAAGGGCATTTAACTATATGGGAGAAATAAGGAGAAACTGAAAACCGGGGTGGGAAATGAGAATTTTCTACACTAATCCAATCCGATCTTCTAGGCTGGCCAATACCTGAGCTCCAATCTGCCAATCTAATAGCTTCTTTCATCCATCAAAGAGCTACGCATTAGGCTCCACTCTTCACCCAAACTTCAGCTTTCAAACTTCCTTTATGACTGCTTGTTAAGGGCTGCTTTGAACACTTTCTTGTTTCCCTCCACCAACGACTAAGTGCCTAATACAACCACTGTGGAATCTTATCCTAGGTTAGGCTTCTAACCTCCACGTCAAGCCTTCCATTTGGCTTCCACGGCTGCAAATACATCACATCCGAATTGATCCAAGAAGCAGGATCTAACCCTAGAAAACATACAAAAAATACATACCTTTTGGCTCATTGTTGTAGGGTCTGTTACACTACTGTTGACTTCAGCATGGTTAGGGGAATACACTAATATGTTTCAGCCTCATTCTGTCGTCCAAAAATCCTCCTAACAACTACGGCTATGTTAGACAAAGGCTCTCCTTCGACTCGCTATCTGGTAGGACACCTTCCATCCCATTATACTATCTAACGACCCTCCTTAGCACAAGGATCTAGGGCTCGACCTACCTAAAGGAAACTATACAGGTCTGTGACCTTCTTTCCTTGAGATATTCCCACACAAACCACACCAAAATAGGTCCAAACATACCTTCTTTCACTCGACGGTGCTGCTAGACAAAGGTGGCTCCCAAACAATCATGAGAAAAGGTCTCTCCAAACCTTTCTCCTCCTTGCTTGTCCTGCTCCTTATATCCGCAACCAAAACAAAGATATTCACCTTCTTCAACGAGCTCCCTTCTTGATTTATGTTGCAACTTGGATGTGTTCAAATGATCCTCAATCACCTCTTATTTATGCCAAGTAAGAGGGCTCCACCGAATTTCCCAAGTGGCATGTCTTTTGGACATTGCTACTTCAATCCTACATGACTTGAATGCCCAAAAATCAATTACTAACTTGAAAAATTCACATCTCATCAAGGACATCTTGAATTTCGATGATTCTCGTCGCCATCCTCTATCACCTCCATCCATCACATGTCCAAAATTCTCCATGGTTTTGGCCCAAACATCAATGGGTACAAACCCAAACCTTAGGTTCCAAGCCCAAAATGACCTATTGTGGTGCTCCATCCTCCAAAAACGGAACGCTAGGGCTTGGAATACCTGGAAAGCTACTAAAAATCAACATACATGGCTAATTTCTCAAGGAAATTTAGAAGGCAAAATAGATGTAAAATTTTGAGACATTTTGTAACTTGTCCCTATGGAGAAAAGTGTGAAATCTGAAGCTATGCTTCAGTGGAAAAATGTGCAAGTTGAGGCTCATATTCTGAGATATAATTTAAAGTTCAGTTACATAATTTTAGGCTAAGACAAAAGCCAATTTTTCGGCCATCTTAGAGATATGAAGTAGAATTCTTTGCAGACTCTTTTGTGGACAATTTTGGAAGCATCTTGTCTTGATATGTTTATGGGATGACTTGGCATGGCTGGTCTACTAGACAGGTTAGATATGCCTTGGATTTCTTTTTGGAAATATTGAGATGGGGGTGAATCAATATTTTTGATCAATTAATAACTTATTAAATTTCCAGAGCATTAACAACATATAAAACATAAAAATATCAAGAGAATAATGCACAAGAAATTTTAGGTGGAAACCCTTCCAAGAGAAAAACCACCGAATGAGTATATAATATGATTCAAATCCAACTAAAAAGGGAAGCCCAACTCCCTAGTACTCTAGAAAAATTTTCACTTTTCTAGCTCCAATTCGAAGGACATTCCAATGTCTTAGTTTTATTAGCTACCACTAATAGGATACTCTAACACCTTGCAAGCTCCAACTTCCCTAGCACCACCCTGCCTCCATGAAGTGTTTTCAGGCTACAACCTAAAGGTGACTTCAATCACCTGCTTTACACCACCCAACCACCTTGAAAATGATAATAAAATATGCAATCAATTGTGGGCTCCTGTACCAAAGATAATGACCCAATTACAACAATATTCAATAAAACCGTTATTGTAAAAAACAAGACAATGAAACCCTTACTGGTCTGCAAGGCGATAATTAAACTGTTGAAAATAAATCCCTTACTAATCAGCTATGAACTATTGGAGGATACACTATCTTTAATATCGCAACTTCTTCTGCTGATGTATCTTTGTCACTATGTTTTGAAGGAGCCTCCTATTTTCTTCAATTGATGATAGCACCAAAGAACAAGCTCCTTAAGTCATTGTCCACTATCAAGGTTATAGTGTCACAATTTTGCAAACCCTAGGCCATTTCTTTGGCAACACACATATATACTCACTCCTGAAATTATGATTATGATGCAATTTGATCAAACCCTAAGCTAATGTAATCATGCCACAAAACCTTAACTGACCCAACCCACTTCAGAACTTATGATGGTCAAGAGAACAATGAAAATGTGGCACAATATACCTCTATCCTCACTCCACAAAAATAAGATACACTCTTGATTTTTATTTAGATCAAGTTCAATTCAATCAGTCAAATGCCAATCAAGATTAAATTCTTCATATCAAAAGTGTCAACAAGAATTGTTTTCAAATCCACATGTACCTTAGTCGAAGCAATTTGCAATAGTGAACAAAACTGACATGAGCGTTGAGTTGAAATTAAATAATTTGTTAGGGCTCTTGAATTTCCTTGGATTAGTTAGACCAATAAACCACATGAAATTTCAGAGATTTCAAGCCACATATGTAACCAAAAAATAGCCACACAAGTATACTTAGATTTTGCTTGAGGGTTCAGTTTCAAGACATTGTTTAGCAGTCACTGTTGGATAGGTAAATCCCCTCTACGGACAGAGGCGATCCCACTAGCCTAAAATAGAACTAGCCACAATCAAACCACACTGCCACGCAAGTTCCTAGTTATGCATCAAAGGTGAATTAAGAAGACCAACCTGGAATCCAACGCTATGGTCGAAGCAGAGTTGATATTCCCGCTCCCTCGCTCCAGCAGATCATACACAGACACCTGCACATGCAAAGGAAGAAACAGATACCAACATAAAATCTACCGAGGCACAACTATATTTCAGTCAGAAAGGAAATAAATCAACACATCACTATAATAGACAATGAGATTGGAACTATAATAGCAGTCGCTCATTAATTAATAATAGACAGGAAAAGTTACAACCAAGGTTCTGACGTTGAACCTCTCCTCTGGCTGGGCGACCAACTATATGTGTCTTGCAATGTATCTCCTCTCCGGCAGCATAACCTCTCTATGCTTCATTATCACTCATGATAATCAAAAACTAGCATTCCTCCAAGGACTCAAGAACTCAACAACTAGCACTAGCTTGTCTAATGCATGAGGACAAATATTTATAGATGGAGAAGGTAGAAAGATTCGATGAACCAGGACACCCATTGTGGATTGGCATTATCTCGGAAAAGCTACTGTGGATAGTTTTCAAGGATAGATGATGACTCTCGACCCCTATCCACTGGATTTTTCCCTCAAAAGGCTTCGTGATCTGAAGGGAATAAATCATACGGGCGTGCTTTTGGCAAAAATCATTACTAAACTGGGCTGGCGCGGGTGTTGTTCTGTGACAGAGCGCCAGTGGTCGCGCCCTCTTTTGAGGATCTCAGTTATTGGCGCGGGTAAGATACTGTGGACCTGCGCCAATGGAAAAAGAGCACTTTTCAGGGATAATTTGCAGAAGGTGTCTTCAGGGAACATGAAGTATATACTCAGGGGAACATAATGCAAGTGTTTTTGGGTTATGTCAGTGCTCACAGGTCCCGGAATGCGTCCTCCAATGTATGGAAACAGGGTGATAGGGACGGTGACCAATGGTGACAAATTACTGTGTAACAGATGCCCCCTAAAGCATGAAGTCTGAGAGGTAGAGAGAGGGGTGAAATGCTTTACAAGAACACACAAGAACACATATATAGAGCTGCCGCCGAGGATTTGTGTTAAGAGACATGACTGATAGTTCAATTACATGATGTGCGTGGTATGGTCGCAACCATCCATAAGAGAGTACATAAATAATCTAGATCCATAGTATGGACGCAACCATCTGGTTAGGATCAATGAATTGACTCAGGTATGGTCGCAGCCATCCAGTGAATGAGTCAAGTATCAAGAATCACGCCTGGATTACAACAGACACAATCCAGGGTCTTGCGCTCCATCCTGACCCGAACAAGAGTACAAGTTCAAGCATGTGAATATATGAGTTGAAGTCGAACACGCATGAACATCGTCTGATTACCAGTCAATAGTGGAAACTGTTAACGGACGCGAGAGGTACCACCAATAATGACAATGGCCCTCAAGGTACTATAGGTACAGTCTACGGCGTGTGAATTAATGATCTGAAGTCGAACACCCGTAGAATCATTCAATCGGAGGCCAATGATGAAAACCTCACGTCGAACACGAAGAACCTGCCATTGAGGCATGTAGGCTCCAAGGCACCGGAAAGGAGTCTCTAGATCAACTTCCTGGATAATGAGTTGAAGTCGACAGGAAGTGACCTTGATCGAAGGTGGGCCATAATGTTTCCCACATCATCGACACGAGACAGAGAGATAATGTTGTGAATCAAGATTGTGTGAACTATCAGAGGGAGGTTGTTTCTTTGCAGAGGTCAACTTCTCTTGAACATATCGGCGGCACATTAATAGAATTGACAGTATTTGACATCAATGTATCAAAGGTCATGATGATGAGGCAATGAGTGGATGAGAGGTCAAATAAGGTACCCAAGTCCATGGAAGCAAGTGAAAGATATGAGATGAGATATCCCCACCCTGGACACGAAAGCAGAAAAGTGCCATGTTGAAGAGCGACATACTGCCGTCACGGTAATAATTATGGTTCAAAAATTTTCTTTTCCCCCGCCATTTCTGGCGAGTACCCCAGTTATTTTTAACAAGCTTGATGGGGATAGCATATGCTTGTGGTGTAACAAAATTCGATGTCATCAAGTTTTACGAGTCTGACAAAGGAAGAACTCAGCGTCTTTTCATGTTTAGAGAGTTTGAAAAGACAACAGAAAAGGAAACTCCAGGGATGTCCTTTTTCATAAAGTTGTGTCTATCGGGCCCGAAAAAGTATAAAATAATACCCGAAAGAACCGCCTGATCATTACGATTGAGGAGTACTTTTCATAATTAGTGATTTCGACCTGAAAAAGTAAAAAAGCGGTCAAAACCACGTCGTTTCGTAACCATTAACGAGTTTGAAATGACAAAAACCCGGTAATCTTTTTATGTTTTAACGGTCGACAAAAAAGAACTTAAAACGACCGCCCCTTATTAACATTTAACGAGTCAAGAGGAGCGACTCGGCAATCTTTTCCTCTTTAAATGGTCAGAAAAGTGCTGAAAGCAAACCTCCATTTTTATTTTCTTTAACGAGTCAAAAAGGAAAAATACTCGGCAATCTTTTCATATTTTACGAGTCAGAAAAGAGCGTAAAGGCGACTCGTCCTGAAGGAACGAGTGGTATAAAGGGTAGCAACTGGTTCCGGCAATGGTGGAACTACTCAAAACATGTGATGGTCAAGAGACTGGCTAACAAAACCACTCATCGCTGCAGTTCCTCAGGAAAGGATAAACAACCAGGTGAAAGCATATGATCGGCCAAAGAGATGGTGGCGATGGAATGAAAACAACCAAGGCTCCTCTAGCAGAATTTAGCAGATAAAAGGCAATCACGGGATGTAAATCAGGCATGGGTTCATTTTTACACAAGCTCGAACCATGGAGAACTTTGCTTGGATTCGGTTTCATGTTTACACAAGCTTGAAACGAAAAACTATGCTTATTAAATTTTTGCATGCCCCCAGCATGATAATGCAAAATCGAGGTACATGCCCCCCAAGCTTCATGGCATTCACAGAGTGGATGGAATGAAGGTTTACTTGGAAAGACTCGATTTTGAAGGAGGATGCATGCCCCCCCGGGCCTCAGTCACGCGCCCGGGTCAGCTGCCGTCATCAGAATGACGGAGTGGATGTTGGGGCATTTCCTGTGGAAATAAGACCATTTAGGAATGGTAGATGACTATATGTGAAGTGTGAATTGGGGAATGAAAGTTGGTCTACAACCTTGATCGTCCTTCCCTCATGCGGAAAACACATCACTCTGAAGAGTGAGGACACAATTGCACGTATGCGATAAATATAGTCTCGTCCAAGGAGTAAATTGTAATCTAACGGACCTTGGACTACCATGACGCCCATTTGAACAGTCTTCCCTTCTAATGTGATAGGTACATTGGGAAGAATTCCTAAAGGTCGAGTGGTTTCTCGATGGAAACCTGTAAGGTTTCTCATCTCAGGAAAAAGCAGTGGCGAACCAAGTGCTTCCCAAGCGGTTGAAGAAAGGATACTCACAGGGGATCCCTCATCAATAATTGTACCGGCCATAACCATGCGGTAGACTTGGACTATAATTCGAAATGGTATGGAGGCTAGTAACCGAGGATTGCCTAGTTGATCCCAATTGAAGGAAACAACTAGGTTGCTTGGAGGTGGGACTGGATAGACAGCCGGATATGATTCTGATGGAATTTCTTCCTGGTGCGAAGGAATGAGAGGGATGCTCACTTGATCATTAGAGTCTATGTTGATGAATAGAATTTGGATGGTGGGGTCTTCATTCTTTGCAGTGATAACATCATCTGAGGAGGGAACTTCTGAAGGTAAAACCGGGTCACTTGTAAGCTGGACCTTTTTATTGTTGTCTGGTTTGGATTCAGATGTAAGATCATCTAAGGATGGAACTTCTGTAGGAAAAACCGGGTCACTTGTAAGCTGGACCTTTTGACTTTTGTCTGGTTTGGATTCAGATGTAAGATCATCTAAGGATGGAACTTATGTAGGCAAAACTGGGTCACTTGTAAGCTGGACCTTTTGAAACACCGGGTCAACTGTAATCTGGAACTTTGGACTTTCGTTTGGTTTGGACTCAGATGGTTCATCCTTGGTGATAAAGTGGTGCATAGATGATAAATGTAAATCAACACTCGTTCCGACCAGGGATTGGTCTGGAACAGGCGGAGCACAGCTAGGTTCGGGAAGAGAGGGCTGGACCAAAGAGGAATCATGCTTGATCACTTGGTTAGCGGAGAGATGATCTGCAGTTGCAAAAAGACGCTGATGTCCAGCGGGTAGTTGGGGTAAGGGAGCTGATAGACTTTCCAAAAGATGGGAGGCTTCATCCATAAGTGGACAAAGGCGAAGGAAATGATTACCTTCACAAAGTCAAAAAGGGAAACGAACCTTCCCTTTTTTCTTACCAACTGATAAGGTATCGTCGACCTGCGACGACAAGGGGTGAGTCGAGTCACGGGACCATATATCTAGGATCCTGGGAATACCAGGACAATCAGAAAGAAAATGGTCCTCCTTGCATAATCGACAAGGAGACTTAGCCTTCCGCGGAGGAGCAGAAGGTGGTTCCACTTCAGATATTTTCGTGGTAGATGCGACCTTTCCCTTAGGAGACTTCTTCTTTTTGGTCTTCTTTTTCTTCTTCTTAGCCGCCTAGTTACTGAAATCCAAGGTTTCACCAGGCGAAGTAGAAGATGAGGACGCAGCAATGGGCGAAGAAGGGGAGGGGTCCACCTTAGAATCAACATGGTGTTGTTCGGGTGGAGGTGGTGGTGGAACAGGAGTTATCACACTCGAGACCACCGAGTTTGAAAACAACCATACGGGTAAACCAATGGTCAACCCAGGCAAAGACAATGTTGCGATATACTGAACACCGACATTTCCAACAGAAGGAAATGGACGAGGGTTCCCGTCAGGAGGAACACCTTGGCCGGTGGGCGCCGGGAAGGCTGCCATTGAACGAGAAATAATCCTACTCAATCTAACGCAAACAAAATCTAATTGGGTAGATGTTATCGTGGCCAATAAATTTTAAGACACTGAACTTAACCTTTTCATTTTTTAAGAGTCAAGAAAAGGATAAAAGATGACTCTAGTCTCCTTCAAATATTTAATGAGCACGAAGTGACAAGACGCTCACAGGCACCTTTTCTTTTAGGAAGTCCGAAAAGGATCAAAAGTGACTACTCTGGAGACTCTAGGTAAAAGGTTTACCAAACAATCCGTAAAATTGTTTATACACCTTGGCAATCAGATGAAAACCAAGGACTTCCCGTACTGTAGTCAATCTTCCCGAATGCTGTGTTCAGTGCATTACGGCTTGTAAGGCGGCAGACTCGGCTTCCTATGGATAAAGGATAATAGCCTAGTGGGGTCTCCCGTATATACGCGACGGTACGTGGGAGCTCAGTCCGTATTGGCACCTATCGTTTCACCGTGGAGGAATCACCCAACCACTCGACGATAAACTACCAGGTTTAAAGACGCCAGAACACGTCTCTAACGTAGACCTCTAGAGTATTTGCGTTATGTTCCAATGCGTTGTTATGTTCATTGAGTTTATTTTAAAGTTTATCTTCAATTATGTTTCAGTTTTTTTGGTCCTACCGTATGTGATATCTCAAAAACTTCTTAAATGCAAACTATATGCCAAAACTATATCATTTGATTCGATGAATTCTATCTACAGGAGGGTTGAGATCTTTACACAAACGAAATGATCACTCAACAAACAACAAAGATCCTAATGCAGCTAATAACAAGAAATGAAATTTTTTCTTTTTCTTTTTAATAGCAACAAATAGCAATAAACTCTAACTAATATGATACAAAAGATATTTTGTTTTTCTTTCCTTTAAGATGGCATGATGCATTTAAACAAATCTTAAGAGATATGCACAATCCAAGTTCACTCAATGAAATAGAACTAGCTCTGAAACACCAAAATGAACTATGCAAGCAAGAAAAAACATAAAGACTTTCAATGAACCATGTAATCTAAGTTCGAATGAAGTCAAGTAAAATCCAAAGAGGCTAGAAGTGAATCACTCAGAGCATAGAAGATCAAGCTTTAACAAATCATTGGATAGGTGCAGAACACAACCAACAAGTTGACTGGATAATCAAGAGACCGAAACTTCCCACAGAAGGCTAGACATGCAAAGTCACTAGATGTTCTAGGGCTGAGACGAAAATCAATAGAAATAAGCAAAAAACTGAAGGATAAAGGCTTAAAACCAGTCAAACAGAGGTTCAACACACTTCCAGAGGCTGTAAGAGATATAAAAAGAGGCTGAAAGAGCTTTCCACCCACACATAGGCAAAATTTACAGGGCTGGCGCGACTGTCAGCCTGCAACTTGCGCTACCAAAGGATTGGCGCGAGTTGCTTTTGAGAAACATGCACCAACTGGCGCGACTGTCAGAGTAATAACCACGCCAATCAAGCTTGCCAGCTAGAAAAATAAATAACACGACCTCAGGTCAGGCTGACAGTGCTCAGATGGATCAAACAGTAAAGAATAAACTCAAAACTGACCCAGGAAGCTCATTCACTCAAGCAAGCAAGAGAAAATTAACATGCAAGACAAATTCCAAATAGCTTCTCCCTAGCGGAGTCGCCAAATTGTTGGATAGGTAAATCCCCTCTGCGGACAAAGGCGATCCCACTAGCCTAAAACAGAACTAGCCACAATCAAACCACACTGCCACGCAAGTTCCTAGTTATGCATCAAAGGTGAATTAAGAAGACCAACCTGGAATCCAACGCTATGGTCGAAGCAGAGTTGATATTCCCGCTCCCTCGCTCCAGCAGATCATAAACGGACACCTGCACATGCAAAGGAAGAAACAGATACCAACATAAAATCTACCAAGGCACAACTATATTTCAGTCAGAAAGGAAATAAATCAACACATCACTATAATAGACAATGAGATTGGAACTATAATAGCAGTCGCTCATTAATTAATAATAGACAGGAAAAGTTACAACCAAGGTTCTGACGTTGAACCTCTCCTCTGGCTGGGCGAACAACTATATGTGTCTTGCAATGTATCTCCTCTCCGGCAGCATAACCTCTCTATGCTTCATTATCACTCATGATAATCAAAAACTAGCATTCCTCCAAGGACTCAAGAACTCAACAACTAGCACCAGCTTGTCTAATGCATGAGGACAAATATTTATAGATGGAGAAGGTAGAAAGATTCGATGAACCAGGACACCCATTGTGGATTGGCATTATCTCGGAAAAGCTACTGTGGATAGTTTTCAAGGATAGATGATGACTCTCGACCCCTATCCACTGGATTTTTCCCTCAAAAGGCTTCGTGATCTGAAGGGAATAAATCATACGGGCGTGCTTTTGGCAAAAATCATTACTAAACTGGGCTGGCGCGGGTGTTGTTCTGTGACAGAGCGCCAGTGGTCGCGCCCTCTTTTGAGGATCTCAGTTATTGGCGCGGGTAAGATACTGTGGACCTGCGCCAATGGAAAAAGAGCACTTTTCAGGGATAATTTGCAGAAGGTGTCTTCAGGGAACATGAATTATATACTCAGGGGAACATAATGCAAGTGTTTTTGGGTTATGTCACTGCTCACAGGTCCCGGAATGCGTCCTCCAATGTATGGAAACGGGGCGATAGGGACGGTGACCAATGGTGACAAATTACTGTGTAACAGTCACCATGAGAGCTTATTCCAATGTAGAAGAAGGCTTAGGATGAGATAGGCACCAGTCCTGAGCTACTCCAAAGAGAAGGTTTAAATGCCTTGGGTGCCCATGGAAACCTTCTACCAAGAAATCAGAACAAACTTTCCTTGCACTCAAATTCCTTCGCTAATATTTGGGATCGAACAAGAGCCACAAAGATTATGATGAAGGTATATGAGTATAGCCCAACTAAACACTTAGTCTAAGAACCATTAGAAACCATAACTCTGTAGCAAAGAAGAATATATCAAACTTTAACCAATTCAGACCACCTTCAGATTTTTTATTTCTCCATAGGGCTGAGTTAATTTTAGAGAAGATATGTGAATTTACCTGGGTCAATTTGAAGGAGAGAGCCATAGATTTATAGAAGAAGATAGGCCTCTTAGAGGGCTAACTTCAACAAGGAGGTAAGATTTTTAATTTTAAAATTTGAAACTTGGAACCATAATTTCCCTCTCATTTTAGACCACAAAATTTCCAAATTTTACTTCCCCTCTAAGATTTTGACCATTATGAATTTTAATACTTTATTAATTTCAATTTATCCTTCATAGAAATATCCTCCTTTTCTTAATGAAGTGTGAAGTAGACTAGCCAATTTAATGTTGCCACATCACCACCCTTTTTGGGGCTTTTGACCACAAGGTGGGGCTACACATTTGAACAAGCATATCTCTCAAACCATGAGGACCCTTGTCACGTGCCATATACTAGTGGAATCGACATGAAGATGATAACTCAATAGAGATGACCTAAAATCATCAATTTCCCTGTCATATTTGTCATCAAGGGAAGGGCATATTCTAGTGCTGCTTGGGGTGACATCAATGACAACCATACTTCAACATTTCTATTGTTGACAAAGATTCTATAAGAGGAGGATTGCTGGGTTTTTCCATGCTCTCTGGCCTAATTTCTGGTGTCTCTTTTATTTTTGTGCATTGTACTTGTTTAATTGCTTGATGACCTATGAATGAAGTAATTTCTTATTGAAAAACATATATAAACAATCACAAGTAATTATCATGTCTAGAAATTCTAGTATGTACTTGAATTTCAACATGGTATTAGAGCTAGTTTTGAGGACAATTTTGAGGTATGCACAGACCCAAGGAGCCTAATACGGATTTGAAAAAGACAAATCTTGTATCATTTCTTGTGATTTGGTTGAGGATGTGAAGAAGAGTTGTTGTCTGAGTTTACAAATGTATTTCTAGGGGTACACCTCTATGATTGGGCCGAATTTGTTATGCATCTTGAAGCAGGTCTGAGTTTCTTGTTCGAGTGTTGAGTTGTCCTAAGAGTTAAATTTCAAATGCAATGAAGGAAGGTATGTAAGGTATTGAAGAATTATGTAAGGACGAGTTGTAGGATCCCTAAAAAGAAGGCCAAAAATCTATGTTATCTCATGCTCAAGACCTTAAGGGTGGAGCAAACATCTATTTAAGGTTTTAAGTGTTGGAAAAAGTAGCTATGTTCGGTCTTCAATAATGTACTTGAGTCGTCATGTAGTGTACTTGTCAAAAGAATAAAGAAAAGAATTTTTATTATTATTATTGTGACTTATTAAAGCATGGATTTGATGCTTGGGTCACCATGTTTTAGGTCAAAGTCCCCATTGAGGACTTCTAGGATTTATTTTGAGTCTATAGAATTATTGTACATTTAAAGAGAACCTTCTTGGTATTTTGAATCATTTAAAAAGGTTAAGTATTGAGTCAAATATGAATTATGTAACCTCCACACCATGTTGGCCTAAAGGAATGTCAAGTTGGCCTAAGGACCCTATTCGACCCCATAAGAAGCATATAAAAGGAAGCACATCAAATTCATTTGGAGAATCACTCTCTCATCAAGTTCAAATTCTCTTGTTGTTGGGCATAAGTGCGAAGTTCTCTTGTAGATGGGAAAGTATGTTTCCGAGAAGATGAAGTGAGTGCGAGTTTGGGGATGTCTAAGGAGACAAGGAAAATCAAAATTTTGGTCTCTCTCTCTCTCTCTCTCTCTCTCTCTTTTTCATGCCCTAGATTGGGAGATCAAAGTCTTCCAAGTGTCATTGTTGTCAGAAGCTGCCAGTGGCCGTAAGATGCTACATAGTCGAAGTTGCTGGGAAGAGGTCGAAATTTTGGGAGGCTGACTTGGTGTGGAGGGAAGGTCTAGTATTGTTCTAGGGTGAAGAGTCTCAAAGCATACTATTGAAAGGAAGAATTATCTTGATTGGGTTTTCCCATCGAGGGGGGTTTTTCCCTGGCATGTGCCTACGTATGGTGTCTATTGTTCTATGTGCTATTGCTTTGGTAATTTCTTGATTAACTAAAAGAAAGAAGAGATAAAGAGTTGTAATAATAATAAACATGACTAGTAATTATCAAGATCAAGAAAATATTTACTGCCTTTCTAATTTTCCAATATGGTATCAAAGCTTGGTGAAAAAGGAAGAGAAAGGCAACCTCTAGCACTTGATCCATTCATAGGTACTATCTCAAGGAAGGATTCTATTATATTCAAGGAGGATGTCTAACTCAATCAAGGGTGAGAACAAACTTGAAGGAAAATCTAACCTTAGATCCTGGAAGAAGAGGATTGACCTAATCCTTGAGAAGAACAAGGTGTTGGATTTGGTAAAATGTAAAGAAGCCTACGAAAGAAGCCAATGATGTCGACAAAGAAAAGTTCAGGGATTTAGAATTGGTGGCTATGACTCTGATGGTAGAAAGGATAAAAGACAATCTTGTCCTATTCATAGCTAACATCGATCATACTTAGGAGATGTATGAAGCCTTGTCAAAGTTGTTCACTATTAAGAACATTAGTCAAGTAGCAAGTTTGAAGAATGATATGAGGACTACAAAGATGACTAAAGAATATACTATGGTAACCTTCTTTGCGAAGATAGCTAGACTCAGGGATGATATCCTTGCCATCAATGAGATTTTTTTGGACAAAGAACTTGTGATCACTGCCCTATTAGGATTACCACTCTCGAGGTGCATTTGATGCAAGTCTCAACAATTGGAGGGTAGCTACCACCTTTTTAGAATTATGGATCAATTGTAGTCAAGAAGAATTAAGGATCTCAATGGTTTCCAATCCTGAAGGAGTATCAAATGCTTATGTTTCTCATCATAAAGGAAAGAGATCGAAGGGACCGATGAAGAAAGTTGACATGTCCAAGATAGAGTGTTATCAATGTCATAAGAAGGGTCACTACAAAAGCGACTGTCCCAAGAACCCAAAGAATAAGAAGAGAGGAAGGGATCAAGCCAACCTTGTTATAGAAGGAGACTCAAAGAAATTCAAGCCTGAAGAACCCGACATTAGGGATTTACACTATTAATTATTTTGCTTCTAGCTGTACATATCTTGTTTTATATGTTTTATAATTTATAGGCAAAGACATTTTTGTATTGTTTTAAGTTTTTAGGTTTTCCTCAAGCTTTGGAGGGTGCCCCCAACAACTCCTAAAGATAAGTATCTCATGTCTTTTTAGTTTTGCGTTCATGTACTCATTTAGTTTTGATTATATTAAAATAATAATCACCTTTCTCCCTTTGCTGTCATGATTAGGGAAAACATCTACAAGGAGGATATCTCAAGACAAGGTTAGTCATGAATCAAAGGTATGCTTTAAATCCAGTGATTGAAAGGGTTATTCATTTGATGATCTATTACTAACTTTGTTGTGACTAGTTTTATTGAATCTTAGTGATTCTTGTTTGGGTGATTCATCTCTTGATAAATCTACCCTCCCTCTCTCATATTTTGAACTGATTTTGTAGAACCTTAGTGTTAGGGTCCAACCTTAACCCCCTTATTTATGTAATAGGGTTGAGTCAGAGTTATAGTTAGTTAAAGAGTCAATAAAGCCCATATTAATAATTGTAAGTGGTTGACCCACATTTAAATAAGCGACCACAATTAGTTACAAATGGGCCATGGTATTAGATAGATGGTATTAATAAGAACCATGGTACTAACCCATGGTATTGCATGTATGAATCCTATATAAAGGATAAATATTCCCCTTGAGGAGCGTCATGTCTTATTTTGTAATTGAGCCCAGCTATATTGGAGGTTGCCCCCTCGAAGAGGCAAGTGAAAATTGCTTTCCTTTTTGAATAATAAAGTACATGTTGTTATTTCTTATTGTGATGTGTTCTAGGTATATTTCTTCGCATATTTGGTATTCTGGTATCTTCTCATAGGTCAAGAGCATAACAAGTGGTATCAGAGCACTTTCCAGGGCCGGTGGCTCTCCATTTTTAGCAGAATTTTTTTTGGCTAGAGACGTGTTCCGACGTCTTTAAACCACGAGATATGTTGTTGAGTGCATAAACCTGCAGATTTGGGGAGGCATGCATGCAGGAAATACAAGAGGTGGTCACGCTTGTTGGACTCCCTTGTAACCCCTATGGGTACCCCTTCGAGTAGAAGCACATTAGACATAACCGCACACAGACTGTTTTCCAAGTACCCTTTGGGTATATCGGAAGCCCCTAAGCTCTCTTGAAACCTCCCCATAGATAAACCATCGGGAGTCTTGCTGTGACAATACACTAAGAACAACACTCAGGGAGATTACTCGTGCGTATGATAGGGTAGTCAGGTTGTATAGATAAGGGTATGGTTGATCCTCCTTTATTAGTGCACTGAAAGATTGGTCCGAGTACTACTGTTGGACCCTTATGTATATTGCGATTTGTAGCATCTGACACTCCTTGAGACCATAGTTACCTATTCTCTCTCTAGATCACGCATCATCTTTGCCAGATCAGATCTAGCAAGTTAGGTTCTGCCTCAGCCGCAATAATTAGTTCCGCCATTCAGATCTATCAGATCCACCAATCAGATCTATCAGATCTGCCATTCAGATCTAGCAGTTTGGGTTCTGTAGCAGTCGCAACAATCAGATCTGGCATTCAGATCTAGCAGCAGGGGTTCGATCACTGCCATATTCCTACTCATAATCTGCAGTTAAGGGTTCCACTGACAGATCTGACTATTTGTGTGGCTCCTATACCTGGGTGTGATTCTCGCAGGACATTGGGCAGAATTAACTTTTCTGGGAATCGGCTACTACAGTGTTCCTAAGCGAGGAGTAAAACTCCTTTCAGAGTAAAATTTCCATAGAAGTCTGAGACCCTCCCTGGATGCTTATAGGAGACTTAGTCCATAAGAATCAGGTTGGCAGGTTGAGCAAGGTGGTACCATTCACTTGTCAACGTCAAAATTTTGGGTGGTCCATTTTTTTTTTCACAGTAACGACAAGTGCACCAGATCTGTGCATGGTACAAACCAGAGCTCAAGCTATGGACAATGAGAATATAGACACCCTTGAACAAAAGTTGGAGGCATTAATGAAGCAGATCTAAACCTTAAATGACACAATCACAAAGGGCAAGTCGAGGGAACAATCAGAGGCATATGATTTTAATGAAATCCTTGAGGGCGAGTCTAGCCATTCTCTTCACTTCTATGGAAACCACCAACAGTCCCAACCTTGACCACCCAAGTTGGACATGTATAAATTTGATGGCTCTCATCCGGCCATATGGCTAGCACAAATAGAGCAATATTTCACATTGAATCACATCAAAGATGATGTGAATAAGCTAAGTGTGGGAAGCCTGTACTTGGACCAAGAAAGATGGCAATAGTGGCAGTGGCATCAATGCTGCTATGCAAGGCCAATGACTTGGTAGATATTCTCAAAAGCCCTTTCTGATCGCTTTGACCATGAATCTAACTTTTTGGGTCATCTTACTAAGCTTCGACAAACAGACATAGTGCAATAATATATTAAAGCCTTTGAAGCATTAGCCTTCTGCACATGAGGTCTAACCGATTAATTCTACTTGGAATGTTTTATCAGTGGTCTCAAAGACGCCATACAAGCCCACGTCCGACTGCAACACCTAGTCTCATGGCTAGCAGCTTGCAAGACAGCTCGTGAAGTAGAACATGTGTTAGCAGCCTAGTCGACTCGTCCAAATTTAATAGCCAAGGGACGCCTCACCCAAGCTCCTAGCACTACCCAAACAATTAAGGTTCAAAAGGTTTCACCAGCGGAAATGGAGGAAAGAAGAAAGCAAGGATTGTGTTACTACTGTGATGAGAAATACTCCCTAGGGCATAAATGCAAGGAACCCAAATTATTTCAAATTGATGCTACTGATCACAGTTCATCTGAGGAAGCCCCACCATTTGAAGGACCAGAGGAGGAAGATGAGGACAACTAGCTGGACAATGAGCTCCCAGCTACACCTAAAGAACCAGTTATCTCGCTTCATGCTTTGGCATGAATTTCTTCTCCCCAAACTCTCAAAATCAGAGGTTTTATTAAGCATCGCCCTGTAGTAGTCTTGATTGATAGTGGCAGTACACATAACTTTATCCATCAAAGAGTCACTGAAGTAGTGCATTGTTTCGTCAGAGTAGTCTCTAATTTCCAGGCCCAGATTGCTGATGGGGGGACAATGAAATGTGAAGGCCGCTGTGAAAATACCAAACTTCAAATGGGGGATTATCACCTAAAGACCCACATGTTTGCCATCAAAATGGGTGGGTGTGACATTGTCTTGGGTGCTAAATGGCTCCGCACACTCGGCCCAATCACAATGGATTTATAGGAGTTATATATGAGCTTTAAGCATAATAGCCACACACATACCCTCTATGGACTCCAGGTAGGGGCTCCTTCTATCATCAGCTCACATAGAACGGAAAAATTGTTAAAAAAGGGCCACCATGGAGTAATAGCCCAAATTAATGCCATCCAGGCCTTCGAACCCACTTCTCTTCATATTCATCCTGAGATGAAACCAGTCTTAAAAAACCATATGCAGGTCTTTGACAAGCCTCATGAGCTTCTGACCTCGAGAGGGGAACATGATCATAGCATTACTTTGGTCCCAGGGGCACAACCACCAAATGTGCACCCATATAGATATCCTTTCACCCAAAAGAATGAAATTGAAAAAATCATCAAGGAACCCTTGGAAGCCGGTGTCATTCGTCCTAGCATTAGTCCTTATTCATCGCCTATGGTCATGGTGCTCAAGAAAGATTGGGAATGGCGTATGTGTCTAGAATTCAGGGCCCTCAACAAGCTGAAAATCAAAGATAAATTTCCCATCCCGATTGTTGATGATTTGCTGGATGAAGTAAATGGGGCTCATTTCTTTACTAAGCTCGACCTTCGCTCAGGCTATCACCAAATTCGCATGTAAGAAGTAGACATTCCAAAGACTGCTTTTTGAACTCATGAAGGCCATTATGAATTCCTGGTCATGCCATTTGGTCTCTGTAATGCCCCATCCACTTTTCAGAGCCTCATGAATCACCTGCTCAAACCATATCTCAGAAAATTTGTCCTTGTTTTCTTTGATGACATCCTCATCTACAACCTCACCTAGGAAAAACATCTTCAACATGTAGATATGCTCTTGCAACTGCTTCGGAAGCATAAATTATTTGTCAAATTGTCCAAGTGCTCTTTTGGCATGGAAGAAGTTGAGTATTTGGGCCACATTGTGGGGCGTGAAGGTGTCAGGGTGGATCCCAAAAAGATCCAGGCAATGCAGGATTGGCCTCAACCAAAGACCTTGAAGAGTTTGAGAGGATTTTTGGGTCTCACCAGCTACTATCACAAATTTGTCCACAATTATGGTCGCATTGCTAGACCCCTCACTCACCTTCTTAAGAAAAATTCATTCCTCTGGAATGATGAAGCGCAACAGGCATTTATAGCTCTCAAACATGCCATGTGTTCCACTCCCGTATTGGCACTACCCGACTTCACCAAATCTTTTGTGATTGAATGTGATGCTTCAAGTACGGGTATTGGGGCTGTCTTAATGCAGGAAGGTCGACCCTTGGCCTTCACTAGCCAACAACTAAGTGGGACAAATCTAGGACAATCTACCTATGAGAAGGAGATGATGGCTATCTTACATGCAGTTGATACCTAGCAACCATACTTATTGGGGCGGCGTTTCCAAATTCGCATAGACCATCAAAACCTTAATATTTTTTGGAGCAACGCATATCCTCACGACAACAAAATAAATGGCTAGCCAAAATGTTGGGATATGATTATGAGATAATTTACAAGAAAGGGCATGAAAATGTCATAGCGGATGCTTTATCACACCAATTTGAGGAGGAAAGCACCCTGCTAGAAATCTCTTTTCCCATTCCAGAGTGGATTGAAGAGGCTCGCAAGGAATGGTTTTCACATCCTTCGCTCTCCCAACTCATTAATAAATTGCAGGCAGATCCAAATTCCACAGCGGGCTACTCTTGGCAGGATGAGATTCTTTGCTACAAGGACAAAGTAGTGATATCACCAACATCCACCCTCAAAAGTCGCATTTTGGCAGAGTTTCACTCATCTCCCACTGCAGGCCATTCAGGCTTTTAGAAGAATTATGCTCGCACTCGACGTTCATTCTTTTGGACAAGCATGAAAAAAGAAATTCTTACTTTTGTAGCTGAGTGTGATGTGTGTCAGCGCCACAAAGGAGAAACAGTCAAATCCCCAGGCACATTACAGCCATTGCCCATCCCTGCCTCAATCTGGATGGAGGTTTCTATGGATTTCATTATTAGTCTTCCAAAGTCAGGCAACAAGTCAGTCATCATGGTGGTTGTGGACAGACTTTCTAAGTATGCTCATTTTTGCGCCCTACCCCACCCTTTTACACCAGCTTTGGTGGCTCAATCTTTCATGGACCAGATCTTCAAATTGCATGGCATGCCCACTTCCATTGTGTCTGATCGTGACCCGATCTTCACCGGTAACTTTTGGCAACAACTCTTTAGGCTACAAGGTATCCAACTACGACTCAGTACTTCCTATCATCCCCAAACTGATGGTCAAACTGAAGCAGTCAACAAATGTCTGGAGACCTACCTTAGGTGTTTCACTTCTGAAAAGCAACATCTATGGGTACAGTGGTTACCTCTACCCGAATGGCGGTATAATACTAACTATCATGCCACCACCAAAATGACTCCATATGAAGCCGTTTATGGTCAACTACCTCCTTCACCTACTTCTTATATCCAAGGATTCTCAAAGGTACAAGTAGTAGATCAACTCCTACAGAACCATGCAACCATGCTGGCCCACCTCAAAGAGAATGTCCATCAAGCTGAAAATCGCATGAAGCAATAGGTAGACCAACATTGTTTAGAGCACAAATTTCAAGAAGGGGATCATGTATTCTTGAGGCTGCAACCATATAAGAAAACATCACTCAAATACAAGGGTTGTTAGAAATTATCTCCAAAATTCTACGGACCATATCAAATACTTCAGCGCACCGGAAAAGTAGCCTACAAGCTAGCCTTACGACCCACTGCAAAAATCCATCCCATCTTCCATGTCTCATGCCTCAAGAAAGTGGTTGGGAACCATTGCAGAATTCAAACCAGTCTAGTGGAATTGGATGAAGAAGGTTCAATCTGACTCCAACCTGAACAGGTTCTTGACATGCGAGAATGGCACCTGCACGGCTGCACGATCAAGGAAGTCCTCGTCAAGTGGAAAGACACCTCTCCAGAATATGCGACTTGGGAACCAACCACTGTTCTTCAGTAGTTTCCGCAGCTTCAGCCTTGAGGACAAGGCTATTTTTATGAGGGAGGGCATGTTAGGGTCCAACCCTAACCCCCTTATTTATGTAATAGGGCTGAGTCATAGTTAAAGAGTCAATAAAACCCATATTAATAATTGTAAGTGGTTGAACCACATTTAAAGAAGGGACCACAATTAGTTGCAAATGGGCCATGGTATTAGATAGATGGTATTAATAAGAACCATGGTACTAACCCATGGTATTTCATGTATGAATCTTATATAAAGGATAGAGACTCCCCTTGAGGAGCATCGTGTCTTATTTTGTAATTGAGCCCAACTCTATTGGAGGATTCCCCCTCGAAGAGGCAAGTGAACATTGCTTTCCTTTCTGAATAATAAAGTACATGTTATTATTTCTTATTGTGCTGTGTTCTGGGTATATTTCTTCGCATATTTGGTATTCTGGTATCTTCTCACAGGTCAAGAGCATAACACTTAGAGAGGTCCTGGAAAACCCTAACTGAAGGGTATAATAATTTGAATGTATAAAAACTTAAGCTGCTTAGGGATATTTTGAAATGTTAGTTGAAGGTTTTATTGGTGATGTCATGTTTAGGATTTTGGTATGATCAGGAAATACTAGCTTGTTAGGGTTAAGTGATAAGGTCTAAAATCTTGAAACCTTTGAAGTTTTGGTAATATAGGGTTTCTTATGCTTCCACATTGGAACCCTAGCTCATTAGGGTTTGGTGGAATGTGTGTTCTACATTGGAACCCTATATCATTAGGGTTTGGTGGAATGTGCGAGAAAATCCCTTATATTATCTTAGAAATGTTCCCTTTGGTATGTGTGCGTTTGTCTGATCAAACCTTAAGTGTAATCAATATGGTTGTGTGTCTAACTCTTGATGATAGTTGTGAAGTTGGGTTTAACTAACACATGATATGAAATGTATTTGCATGATGTTGAAATCTAGGCATATATAGATATGTTTCTTGGTTGAAATCCTAGGTTGGTCTAGGTAAGATGTATTAATATTGCTAGACATATGATATGCTTATGAATTCCTAGATATATGCATTGACCTAGTTATTTATGGTCATAAGTCTTAGGACTTAATGGAAGTCCTTGTATGAGACTCTAGAATGATGGTATTTGGAAATCGAGGGTGTTGTAGCTAAACCCTAGTGAAGTTAAATTGTCTAGTATATGTGATATAACAATTTGAAATCTATTAAGTGATTGTTGAAAATGAAAATCTAGGTTTTTGCAGTTAAATCCTAGTAGTGACACTGTCTAGTGTGAAATGTAACAATATGAGATCTATGTATTTAATGATTGTTGAGATTGTGGAATTCTAGGGTTTTGGATTCAAACCTTATTCAAAGTAAAATCTCTGAAATATGATGATTTGATATATGTGTAAGATTGTTGAATTTGTGAAAATGGAATTCTAAGGTTTTGGAGTTGAACCTTAGTTGAAGTAGGAATATCTAATGAGTGTTGACTATATAATTTGAGATTTATGAAGAGATTGTCGAAATTTGAATTTTTGGTTGAGTTTGATGGTTGCTTGGAAATCTAGGGTTTGAAACTAACCCTAGTGGTAGCTGGTCACGTTAGTGACTGATTGATGGTTGATTGAAAATCTAGGGGTTGGAGCTAACCCTAGTGGAAGCTGGTTAAGTTAACGACTAAGATGTGATTGACTTTGATTGATTTGTTTGTATGAAATCTAGGATTTGTATGAAGCATGCAGAAATTCGGAACATATGAAATCAACAAAGGAATATGAAAATGAGGAAGACGATGAATTCTTTCCCGTATCAAATCAAAATTATATGGAGGAAGAAACCAATGAAGCATCAGAAGAATATACAACAGACAGGGAAAAGACTCCATCCAGGCATGGTCAAAAGAATAATCCAGAATCTCAAATTCTAGGAGAAAAAGGGTTTGGAGTACAGGTAAGAAGAACTCTTACAGGAACCTCAAGTTATCTAGAATTACTATCCTCCATAGAACCACATAATGTAAATGAAGGTAGCAAAGAAGAATGTTGGGTTAAGGCCATGGATGAAGAACTTGACCAAATTGAACAAAATGGAACAAAATGGATATTTAAGAATAAGTTGAATGAAAATGGAGAGGTTATTAGAAACAAAGCAAGACTTGTTTGTAAAGGGTATGCTCAACAAGAAGGTATAGACTTTGAAGAAAATTTTGCACCTGTTGCCAGACTTGAAGCCATAAGAATGTTTCTTGCTCTTTCAAGTTTTCAAAAATTCAAAGTATATCAAATGGATGTAAAGTCAGTTTTTCTTAATGGGGATTTAGAAGAAGAAGTTTATTTTGAGAAACCAAAAGGATTCATTCTAGGAAATGATGAAAAACTTGTACGCAAGCTCAAAAAGGCTCTATATGGTCTGAAACAAGCTCCAAGGGCCTGGTATTATCGTCTCGACAAATATCTACAACAACAAGGTTTCACAAAATATTTTGCAGACAAAAATTGATACACAAAGATTGAAAGTGACAAACTACTAATTATTGTTGTTTATGTTGATTATATCATCTTTGGTAGCAAGGAAGAATCTATGAGTTAGAACTTTGCTTCGATTATGCAGCAATAATTTCAAATGTCCTTACTTGGTGAACTTACTTATTTTCTTGGTGTACAAGTACAACAACAAAAAATGGTATTTTTCTCTCACAAACTAGATATCTCAAGCAGATTCTGAAGAGGTATGGAATGGGAGATTCTAAACCAGTATGTACTCCAATGATAACAGGATGCAATATCATTTCTAACGATGAATCACCTACAGTGAATCAACCAACATACAAATAGACTATGATTGGAAGTTTGCTCTATCTAACTGGTACCAGACCTGATATCATGCATGCAGTAGGAATTGTTGGAAGGCTCTAAGAAAATACAAAGGAATCACATCTTTAGGCAATAAAAATAATATTCAAATATCTTCAAGGAACTTAAGACTTTGGTCTATGGTATCCTAAAGATACAGATCTTACTCTTCATGCATATACATATGCAAATTGGGCAGGAAATGTTGATGATCGAAAAAGCACTACTCGAGGTGCATTCTACATGGGATCACAGTTAGTGTCTTGGTTCAATAAGAAACAAAGTTTGATTGCCTTATCTACAGTTGAAGCAAAACATGTGGCTACCGCATCTTGCTACACAAAACTACTTTGGATGATGCAAGCATTGCAAGATATTCAAGTCACATGTACTCCACTCATCTCTATTCTATGTGATAATACAAATGCCATTAGCATTTCGAAAAATCCATTCATGCACTCAAATACCAAGCACATACCCATTAAGTACCATTTTCTATGAGAACAAGTGCTTGAACAAAAGGTTAAATTGGAGTATGTTCCCTCCAAAGAACGGGTTGCTGATATATTCACCAAGCCGCTTCCCAGAGAAACATTTGAATATCTCAGACAAAAGCTGGGAGTAGTTTCTGCATCATCCTGCTGTTAAATCCTGTTTTTCACCAGAAGGTTCCTATACGCGGGTTTCATGAAGGATAGTCGCATATATACGTGAGTTTCTGTGGCTTCAGGGGCGTATATGTTTTTTTGATAGAAAAACAGTGGGTTTGATATGGGTGCTCAGTCTGATATTGATGATTACAATTTGCTGATATGATTTGTTCATTGATTTTTATCCGACTGATGAAGATGGCTTGATGAATGATTTGTTGACAATGTAGAGGTAGCACAGGTTTAGGGGGAGCATTAACCTTATCAAACATTCTGCATTGTTGGCATTATGGTTGCTGATTATAGCTATGGTTTCAGATATTCATATCAATTGTTGCATAGGTCATGTAGAGATCTAGGGTGTAATATGTCTCCTTTTGTCATAGTCTATTTTGAATTAGTCCTATTGGACAAATGATGTAATTTGTATCCCGACTTTGCACAGGAAGGATGATGTAATAATTGCTATATTTCAGTCATGTATAAACAATTGGTATATCCCCACTTGGTTGGGTGGATGAGTCAAATTTGGTGTATCCCCACTTGGTTGGGTGATTGATGTATGTATGAGTCATTGGTCTTAGGGAGGTCATACTCTCTTAGTTGAGTTATAGAGTCATGTTATTCTTTTGAAACATATCTCTGCAGACTCTGCATGTACTCAAGGGGAGCATGGATAACATAGTGTATCTCAAAGGGGGAGAATATTTTGGTCCGCCCTTTGCCCTTGATGTCAAAGGGGGAGAGTATTTTGGTGTTGCTTGATATCTCTAACAATTTCTACAACTTGTAGTAATCAACACCAATATGGTTTCCATCAAGTCCAAAGGGGGAGATTGTTGGCATTATGATACAGGTGTTGTCCTTGATGGCAACTCACTCAAAGGTTATTTCAAATTTGATAAAAGGAAACTCACAGTGTAACAGGTCAATTCAGAGGTAACAAGGCATTGGTACAAAAGAACATGAAATTGGAACAAAGGTCTACTGATCAGAATCAAAAAGTTGAAGGAAAAGGATGTTTACAGATATTTTAAGATGTATACGTAGGTTCACCTTGTCAAAGCAGCGTATACACATAGGTTCACAAAACAAAAGGAGCGTATACGTATGCACTCACTTTCACAAGAGGAAAAGCGCGAATAGGTTGGAAAATCAAGGAATACAAGACTAAAGAATACCAAGGGTCAATACCATGGTATTAGCCCACAAGTTTGAGTGGAGTAGCGACTATTTGATCCCGTCCAATTATACCACAATATCTAAGTGTTGTTTTGGTTCGAGGTATTGAGGAAGGCCAAAACCTATATAAGGAGGAGAAGATCAAAGGGTTAGGTGTGCAAGTGAAAGGGTTTCTTAGGAATACTTCTACTTAAAGTATATTTTATGTTGTAGGGGTTATGATTATGATATAATTTGAAATATTTTGTGCACCTTGGATACAATGTTGAAGTAGGATGATGAGACCTAAAATGAATTATCATTTTATGATCTAATATTGGTTGGGCTAGATCTTATTGATTACACATGTTTTATTCTTTAAATGTCATGATCTGGGTATTTCTGAAGTTTGGAATAGCACTGAAGTTGTAAGATAATATTTGCAGATCTATATGCTAGTTCGGCTTGGTAAAGGCGTGTATACATGTAGGTTCTACTCTTACAATTAGTGTATGCAAAAGAAAATCTTGTTGTTCAGAAATGACTGATCTATCTGATCAGTGCTGCTGCTTTACTGCTATTTGTCAATGAAGTCTTCTTAGATCTGAAAGTAAAACCGAATGCATAAGGAGTTTGTGTCTAATTGATTGGTTGATTAAGTGAGAAGGGTTATCTTTGTTGCTAACTGTCTAAATCTCTGCAATTAACAGTAGATGTTCAGAATATTACTGGTTGGTATAGATTTGATTCAGAGTTTTTTTATGATTCAATAGTTTTGGAGGTATACGCAGGTTTTGTTGCAGGAAGTAGCATATACATGCAGGTTGGGTTCATTAAAGTATAATATACATTCTGATGTATGATTCTTGAGGTTGCAGCAGGTTCTGAATGACGATGCAAGTTTCTGGGTCCATCACAGTGTTCTGGTGACAGTGATTTGATTGTTCAAATTAATTGATTGTTGGTTGATGCAGTTTGAATTTCTAAGTTTATGATGGGTCTAGTGTGAAAATTTGATGAAACAAGGTCTTCATATTGTATTGTTGTGTACCAGGAGCATCCAGTCTGAAAATTAATGAAATGTGTTCCTTGGAGGAAGAGAGAAGGTCGTAGCCTTCTGTAGGTCGGCGCCTACGTACTAGTAAACATATTGGCTAGTATAAGAGCTAAGGGGTTGTAGATCCCTTATAGTAGAAGTTGGAAAAAAAGAGAAGGTTGTAGCCTTCTACAGGTGGGTCCTTGCATACTGGTATGAGTCTGCACCAGTACAAGGTTGCAAAAATATTTTCTTTATATTAAAAGAAGACAGAGACGACAGCAGCAGGTGGTTTTCTCCTGCATTGGGTTTCCACCTTAAATCTTAGTGTTCATGTGTGATGCTTATGTGTAATGGTTTATTATGTTATTACTGCACATAGTTACTATATATTAAGATACTGATGCACTGATTAAAGATCAACACATGATAAATTGACTATATCATAAGTTCTCTGGGTATACACTGTTTCTTTAATCACAGTACCGTACACACACAAGTTCACTTCATTAAAGTAGCATATATAAATCTGATTGGGAATTGAAAATTATTGAAGTGTAAATACTGATTCAACCCCCCCACCCCCCCTCTCAGTATTATTTCCAACATATCTTCCTTGACTATTCAGGATAGTTCTATTTTCCTGAGAGAACTAATCCAACAATAGATATCAATGAATTCATTTTAAATGTGTGTACTGTAAAAAAATGTACTTATGCTGCCAATATACTGTAAGAAATTGCACTTCTGGTGGTAATATGTGTAGAAAAATGAACTTTGATATATTAAAACAAAGATATTATTTGGGGGAGGATATATTTTGGAGAGGGAGTATATGGGGGAGGGAGTATTTAAGGGAGGGTGTATATGGGGAAGTGAGTATTTAGGGGAGGGTGTATATGGGGGAGGAGTTATATAATTGGAGGAGTTATTAATTGTGTAGTATTAACTGTGAGGTATTAATTGTGAGGTATTAACTGTACAAAGGAGTATGGAGGAGACAGTTTGGAGGTATTAACTGGAGGAGGCAGTTTAGAGATATTTCAGAGCGGGATCAACATATGACCGAGAGTCGAGAGGAGGCCTGGAGGTAGCGTAAATCACAAAACAAAGGAAAATGGTGTAATGCAACAGAGAGCCACGATGGGTGAATGATGGTATGGGGAGAATGGTGGTATGGTAATGTCGTATGGCAGAGGAGAGGTGGTATGGTGGTATCACCATGATGTCATAAAAAACATTGTTTATTATTGTTTAACACTAATCCCTGCGTGGAGGCGCCAAGTCTGAGATCGACAAGGCAGAAAATGTGAACATAGTATGTGGAAACCACATTCAAACACTCTTCCCACAATCAAACCTCTCTAATACACCACTCACATGCCATTGCACCTCAAGCTTCAATGCACCGGCTATAGCACCTCCGGGCAACACGCCATTTGACGCAACAACATGTTCCAGTCTTCACAGGAGGAAAATAAATGCCTCAATGCCTTAATGCAACAAATCGACCCTTCAATAGTTTGAATATGAGATGAAGTCTCGACCATTGCATTCAATAATGCACAAATATTACAGGGATAAGACAAAGAAATCTTGAACGGATACCATAACGTTGAAGGCAATGAGAGAAAAATAGAATATAAAAAAACACAGTGGGAGTGTTGTATGAAGAAACAACTACATTGAACTGGAACATAGTGTGTAGGACGGGCCAAGAGGCGGTGAGGGAAGATCACTGCATCGTTAAACAAAATATAGAGGGAAAATTTCAATGGATAACACAGTGGGGGTTTTTGTATGGCAAGACAAAGTATGAGAAACCACTAGGGCAGCGAAGGTGTATAGGATGTAAAGAAGGTGACAGTTATGCAAAATAGGCAGAATAAGAGGGAGTTACAAAGGCTGGAAAGCCAAAAGAATGGAGTTGGCTTTGATACCATGTCAAGCCAGGAGGTAACTCCTCAAAACAAATTGTGTCTTTGCATTAATATTGCTCATGGATATATACAAGCAGGGAGAGACTCTTGGGCTTCACCTCCCAATGTCTCTTCATATTCCTATTCTCCATTATTTACTATTTACATTATTTACATATATTCACCCAATCCCAATGAATAGGTGTCAATAAGAAGCAAAATCAAGTTATTTGTAAGACTTTGGAGGTTTGTATTTGATTATGTACATGTGAAAGTATATTATTGATTCGGGTTGTGTTTGTACATGTGAATCTCTCGAAGGATTTGATAACATGCTGGTTACTAATCAGTTTGATTGGGAGAGACTGGTCATTCTTGATCCGCTAGATCAAGAGGTGTTGAGGCTTTGTGAGTGAAGCATTGCCTCGAAGGACATCTGGCCAACACATTGTGTTGATGTCTTGAAATTGGAAAGGTGGTGTTGATCAAAGAGATCTATCTTGGATACACACTTGGATTTTTGGGTTGATGGTTAGCAAGTAAGCTTGAGAGTAATAAAGGGGATGGAAGTTTGAGTCCATCTTAGTCCCTTTTGGATAGATTTCCTTGGTCAGGAATATAGTCCAGGGCATTGTGGTGCTTAAAGTTGTTCATTGTTCATATAGTTTGAGATATTCCATTGTATTTGTACATTATGAATACCTCCCTAGTTAAGAGGGAGTGTTGGCAAAAGTAACTATGTTTGGTCTTCAATAATGTACTTGAGTCATCATGTAATGTACTTTTCAAAAGGATAAAGAAAAAAAATATTATTATTATTATTGTGACTTATTAAAGCATGGGTTTCATGCTTGGGTCACCATGTTTTAGTTCAAAGTTCCCATTGAGGAATTCTAGGATTTATTATGAGTCTATAGAATTATTGTACGTTTAAAGAGACCCTTTTTGGGCTTTTGAATCATGTAACAAGGTTAAGTATTTAGTCAAATATGAATTATGTAACCTACACACCATGTCGGCCTAAGGGAATGCCAAGTTGGCCTAAGGACCCTATTCAACCCCACAATAAGCATATAAAAGGAAGCACATCGAATTCATTTGGAGCATCACTCTCTAATCAAGTTTGAATTCTCTTGGTGCTGGGCAGAAGTGTGAAGTTCTCTTGTATATGGGAAAGTTTGTTGTTGGGAAGCCGAAGTGAGTGCGAGTTTGGGGATGTCTAAGGAGACAAGGAAAATCAAAATTTTGGTCTCTCTCTCTCTCTCTCTCTCTCTCTCTCTCTGTTTCGTGTCCTAGATTGGGAAATTAAAGACTTCCAAGTTTCACTGTTGCTAGAAACTACCAGTTGCCGTAAGCTACTGCATAGTCGAAGATGCTGGGAAAAGGTCGAAATTTTGGGAGGCTGACTTGGTGTGGAGGGAAGGTCTAGTATTGTTATAGGGTGAAGAGTCTCAAAGCATACTATTGAAAGGAAGAATTATATTGACTTGGTTTTCCCCTCAAGGGGGGTTTTCCAACACAAAGTATCTATGAAAGTGAAGTTCAAACCTCTGTGGATCTTTACAAGTCATCTAAAGTCTAGAGTAAGCGATATAATTCTGAGATCTCAAGGTATTTATGGTGTAATATCAAGTCCAAGATTTGAAGCAATCTTGAACACATACATATTTTAAATATCAAACATGAGGTATTTGTAATGAAGAGCTGAAATAAGGGTACAAGTACTTGTAAATATGAATCTTGTTATCTCTATAAGAGACATGTAATTCAAAGCTATCACCAACCTGAGGTATGGTCTGAATCCTCTTTGAAGGGTTCTAATCATTCTCCATGGTTCGATTTATAGAAGTGGTACACCAAAAATTCTATAGTATGAGAAGGACCAGTAATCTGAATATAAGAAGCCTACTGAAGAAATGATCAAAGATTAGCCTCTCTTCTCTATAAATAAATGTTTTGGAATCTAACGTGAAGTAACAGTCAAGTCCACATCTCTCAATGTCAAAGAATTTTTTTGAAGGCCAAATAAACTATTTATGAAAAGAAAATGATGGTATGAGTTCTCTACGTCATCCCAATCACCTTTAAAAGGATATCAAAATTACCTCTGAAGAAGATATTATAAGTCAAATTTTTGAACACAACCTAGCGGTGTCACCTGAAGCCTGATCAACTTAGTCCAAACTTTATCTTAGTAGATGGCACATTTCCATGAGGGTTTTGAATATACGTTGTAATCAAATATCTATTCCTCTTTATCCCTAAAGGAAATGTGGACTACGTACCAAAGAAAGGTAAGCATTATGAATTTAAAGGAAAAAGTCAATTGCATCTTGTCAAGTCTCAAAAGTTTGATGAGAGGAATGCTATGAGTACTCAATATGGCATAAAGAAAGTAAAAGGATCCTCAGGAAGTCTTGAAGAAATCTATGAAGAATGCAAGGATACACCATCTTCTATGAATGGTGGCCATTAGAGAAATTTTGAGGTATAAAATGGGCCTCCTAAGGAATATTAAAAAATAATAGTGGAAATAATAAAATAAGATTAGATTACAATCATCAAGTTTTGGAGGGAGAAAAAATCTACTTTTTTTGCTCATATTTTCAACCTATCTCCTTATGATTTTACTCAAATTTTGAGTGTGAGCACTCATTGGATGCAAAATTTAATTTTTCATCCAAGGATTACCCATGTTGCATAGTTTCGATGGACCCTACTACATGAAAAATGTGAAATACATGAAAAAGAGTGATTTTCATGTATTTCATATTTTTCGTGTAGTAGGGCCAATAACAAATATGCAACATGGGTACTCCTTGGATGCAAAATCAAATATTACATCCAACGAGTGCTCCCACTTGAAATTTGAGTAAAATCATAAAGAGATAAGTTGAAAATACATGTTGAAAAAGTAGTTTATTTTTATTTTTATTTTTTTTTATCTTTTAATCCAAAAACGGTGAATCATACCCCATGGTTGACATCATCATATTGAATCCTATTGGTTCTTATAAAGTTGATTTTTGTTATACATTTTTGTTTTGAGGCCTATTTTTTACCTCAAAATTTCTCTAATGCATTTTTGAACCCTAAAGTTTGATCAAATTAATTTTTAGGGATGGAATCTTGATAAGTTTTCTAAAAATAATGTTTATAAGGGTTTGAAAATCCTAGAAAATGTTTGAACAAGAATTTGTCAGAAAAATCTAGATTTGCCACTTCGTATTGTATGACAAAGTGGATTACAAGGATGGGTGTTTCATATATGGGGTTTGTAAGCCCTAGACACAATTTGAAGAATTGTTAGATCAGAGGGTTTGGAACTAAAAACCTGTCCATACAATTGTAAACCCTAACCAATCAAAATGGTTGAAGAATAAGGACTAGGGTTTGTATACTAAACAATAAACATTGATTGATTCTGCTTGAAAGATGAAACCCTAGCTCCTAGATGATGACATGGATGAGGCTGATTTTCTAGTTAAAAGAAGACCAAGATTAAGAGGGAGCTGATTTTTCTCAAAAGATATGTACTCTACATCTCCTTTCTTTGATTACTACTGTTGCTATCATCTTTATCTTTGGATAGTCAATTATCTTTGTACTTTTCCTAATTGTATATGTTCTTTTATAACCCGGTAATAGAATTTGCAAGTTAGTGATAGAATTTTACTAGGCTTCTGAAACATGATAAAGGAAATGGAAGAACATAGTAAAGCAAGAGGACATTCCTAAATAGAAGAGGCCCACTGTCAGTTTATGCATTTATTTGAAGGTCAAAATCTAGCATGCACCAAATGGCAACATGGAAGCAAGAAGGTTCTCCAAATAAGAGGGAGAGGATCATGTTAAGGCAATTACCTTAGAAAAGCTACCTCAAGATTTTGGATTGGAGCCTCATCATTAAAGAAGACCTCGTACTTAGGGAAAGAAGAATTCATGATTCAAAGGAAGAAATATTAAATTCAGAGGGATCTGGAAGAAAAATTTAACATGAAGGATCTTACACTACAACTTGGGACTTGAGGATATATTGATTGGGTTGGTAGTGCTGATGATAGAGATACTCTTGATGGTTGGGATCTAGTATGGTTTCTTGGAAGAGCATGAAGCAATATTCTATTGCATTATAGAGGTAAAATATATGACAATTTGTACAATTAGTTGTGAAGAAGTTTGGCTCCATAAAATGTTTGAAGGACTATTTCACGACGTATTGGATTCAATTATAATACTCTATAAATATTGTCAGAGAACCTAGTTTCTCATGGAAGGTTGAAGCGCTTTATGATTCGAGAGTATGGTACAAAGAGGATCCAAGAAACTACAATAGAACTCCATGGATGAACATGTGGTTGATGTAAGGAAAGTATGAGTACTTTTGAGGCAAGCTTGGGCTTGTGGATTACTCCTTTGAGTTTGAGAGGGGTTAGGATGGAAACCTAGTTTCTCCATGTGTCATGTAGTGTGGCCAATACTAACAACTGTAAGTCAAGTACATGAAGACAAATAAGGAGAATGGTAGATTGGATAAGAATCATGAACCCACATTCTTGAGTCATGTACTATGACCAGGACTAACAGTCATAAGTCAAGTACATTGACCCGATATAAGAATGAGGTTTGACATTTCCTTGAGTCAAGTATTATGACACCGAATTAGGAAATGGTCATGTGGAGGATATACTTTGGTGAACCTAGGTGGAGTATGTGCCTAAGAGATGTGGTTGCATGGTTTCCTATTGACCAACATTGTGCTCTGATCTAGTGGGAGATAGAGCTTACTTGTCAAGGTCTTGGTAATTTGATAATGTTGGTCATGATGATGTTTTTAATGATGCTTATCAATATGGATGCTTTCTTATAGAAGTATTCAAATTGATAATATCTTGTTGAGTCATTATGAATACCTTTTTAGTTAAGAGGGAGTGTTGAAATTGTAACTATGGTCGGCCTTAATAATAACTAATTATTGATGTATTTTGAACAAATACAATTATTATTATTATTTCTTTATTTTCAAGCATGTTCTTAATGCTTTATATTGGTCAAAATAAAATTTAGAAAGGCATGCTCTTCATGACCCTTGCAAAATAAATAAATATTGAATTTTTCAAGTGTCATTTGTCTCACTAATATGCCAAGTCGGTCCTCCTACCCCTCGATTCAGAGGGCTACATATGACACCCTTTCAATTATGGAGAAGACTATATAGATCTCATTCACATCTTTCAATTGGACATCATCAACACACATACATTTTATTTAAACAAAGACAAGACTACTCGCTCAAGACATGACTACTCACTCTTAGAGGTCAAAAACAATATACAAGGTTACTTTCTCAAGAAAATTCGGAAGGACAAATAGAAGTAAAAGTTTTAGACATTCTATAAATCATCCTTGTGGAGAAAATGTAAAATATGAAGTTATACTTCAATGGAAAAATGTGCAACTTGAGGCTCATATTCTGAGATAGAATTCAAAGTTCAGTGACAAATTTTGAGGCTAAGACATAGGACAAAATTCATCCCACTTGGAGATTTAAAGTAGAGTTCTTTGCAGACTCTTTTTTGGATAATTTTGGGAGAATATTTTCTATGTTGGAGGTCTGACTTGGAATTATTGGTCTACTTGTTAGGTTAGATATGAATTTTATTTCTCTTGTTGACGAAGATTCTATAAGGAAATGATTGCTAGGTTTCCCCCTTGTGGGTTTTTCCCTGGCCTTGGGCTTACTTTCTAGTGTCTCTTCTATTTTTGTGAATTGTACTTGTATAATTGCTTGATGACCTAATGAATGAAGTGATTTCTAAATGAAAAACATATATAAATAGTCACAAGTAATTATCATGTCTATAAATTCTAGTTTGTACTCAAATTTCAACGCATTCCTGGTTCAACTAGATTTAACTAACACAACCCAAGTAAGTGAATTTTTATCCTTATTCAATTTGGATTTTTGTATTGTATGGTCGTTTTTAAATGAAATTATTTACAAATCAATAATTTTATTTTCATGAAATCATCTCTTTACTTCATGTTTAACCAAATGGGTGTCAGGATAGGAGTAACACCACGGATGTGATTATTTTTTCATTAAGAGAGAATATGAATATATACAAGGAGAGGGAGACTATTGGGTTTCATCTCCCAATGTGTCTTCGTCTTCAATTTTCTTTTATTTTTTTATTTACAATATGTACATGGATTTTCCTAATCCCAAAGATTAGGTGTCAACATTCCCCCCCTTAATATGAAGGGATGTTGGTGAGTCCAAGCATCATTTTGCATCTTTCAAAATGTTCCCTTCCAAGCACTTTGGTGAATATGTCTGTAATTTGCTCATTTGTGGAACAATTCCATAGGTGGATTGTCTTGGACTCAACATTACCTCAAATTAGATGTTATTTTGTATTTATGTGCTTGGTTAGATCATGGAACTTTGGGTTCTTGGCCAACTTTATTGCATAAGTGTTGTCAATCAAAAGAGGAGTTGAATGCACTTGTTTCTCCTGCAAATATTCTAGAATTTTCTTGAGCCACAAAATTTCCTTCATTGCTTCAGTTGCTACCACATATTCTGCCTCAGTTGTGGAATCTGCTGGAATTGATTGTTTTCGTGACCTCTAGGATACAACTCATGATCCAAGACTCATAACATAACCTGAAGTGTATACCCCCATTTCTTTATCTCCATCGAAATATGAATTAGAGTATCCAATCAAGTTGAAGTCACGTACTTGTGTATACTTGAATCCAAAATCTTGGGTTCTCTTCTAGTACTTTAGAACTATTTTTGTAGCAGACCAATGACCCTCGCAAAGATTTTTCATAAACCTGGAGAAGATTCCAACAAAAATGAAATGTCCGGTCTGGTAGTAGTCAGGTAGTTGAGACTTCCTACGAGCTATCTATAATTTGTTTCAGCCTCAAATTCTTTTCCTTCAGTGGATGTGAGCTTTAAATTCTGTTCCATTGGAGTAGTTAAAGTATTGCACTCAGCCATGCCAAACCTAATCAACAGATCTCTAATGTACTTCTTATGAGAGAGGAATATAAACTTAAGATGTTGGGTTACTTCAATACCAAGATAATAGTGAACATTGCCTAAAATTTCATTTCAAAACCTTTCCTCAGTTCCTTGTTTATGGATGAAATGTAGTTCTCATTATTCCCTATCATCATAAGATCATCTACATACACCACAAGATATACAACTTTTTTTCAAAATTTCTTGAAAAAAAAGTTTCATCATCAAGATCATAATGTTTGAAGTTGAGTTTCCGATGATGCTCAGTCAATTTCTCATACTAGGCTCGCAGCGCTTGCTTGAGGCCATACAAGGATTTTACAAGCTTGCATACTTTGTGTTCCTGACCCTTCACAATAAATCCTTATGGTTGGGACATAAAAACATTCTCTTTTAGATCTCCATTCAAGAAAGAAAATTTTACATCCATTTGATGGAATTTCCAACTGTTCTGAGTTGCCAAGGCAAAGAGTGCTCAAATGGTAGCCCATTTTGTTGTGGGGGCAAAAGTCTCCTCATAATCAACCTATTCCTTTTGTGCAAAACCTTTTTCCACAACCTTGACTTTATGCTTGTCAAGTGAGCCATTTGTTTTATACATGTTCTTAAAGACCCACTTGAAACCTATTGGTTTGGTTCGCAATGGAGGATCAACCGGCTTCCAGGTGTTGTTCTTTATCAAAGTATCATATTCTTTCTGCATCACTTCTTTCCATTCATCATTAGAAGTGTCTTATTTGAAGGAAGTTGGTTCGAAATTTGTAGATAAATTTAGTTCACAATCATAAGAAACATCCATATTAACATGTAAATTCAGACTATTTACATCACCTCCATTATGTCTAACATAACTTCTTATTCCTGTTTTTCCAACCTCATCAGGATGAACACTTTCAAGTGTCTTTATCAGCCATTTTAGAGGACCTTTATGAGATGGATTAGGTTGCTCAGTTGATTGAGATGGGGCTGAATCAAGATTTAATCTCCCAATTCTGTCAATCACATCACTCAAAGTGTCATCAATGGCTGGAGCTTCATGGTGGGGAGAGAGTGATTCATAAGAAGATTCCATAGATTTATCCCATATAGGAATCCCCTCTTCAAGATGTGAAATCTAATTATCAAACTCTTGAATAGGCTTTGCATGTTGAAATCTATCGAAGTGATCAAGCTGTTTCTCAACAACATTGTCAGTCTTGGAAGATTCAAGAAATATCACATCTCTAGATATTATAAATTTCTTATTCACTTCATCATAGAGATGGTATGCTTTGGAGGTATTTGATTATCCCAAGATGATACATTTATGACTCCTTGCATCGATTTTGTTTCTTTGTTCCTTAGGTATCAAGGCACAACAGGTGGAACAAAAAACCCTGAGATGCCTCATCGAAGAAATGTGGCCATACCACATTTCATAGGGAGTCTTGTTTTTTATAACATGAGATGGAAACCTATTATTTATATATACAAGATGTAGAGTTTCATCAAACAAAAAAATCAGCTTAACATTCTTGAAAAACATCATCGAACATACCATATTCAAAATTGTCCTGTTCATTCTTTCAGCTACTTCGTTCCGTTGGGGATTATAAGGAATGATTGTTTGATGTCTGATCCCATGTTGGCAAAGATAGTTTTTCAATTCATTTGATGTATATTTTTTTCCATTATCAGTAGGAATAGATCCAATATGAGATTGTGCATCATTTTCAATCCATGTATGAAAGTTTTTGAATGTTTCAAAAGCTTCATATTTGTTCTTCAATAAATAAACCCAACACATTCTGGTGTAGTCATCAATAAATGTCATCATATATTTATTACCAGTTTTAGAAGGAACAAGCATTGGGCCACATAAATTAGAACGAATGAGTTCAAGTTTTTTATGTGCCCTGGAATGAGAATCATGAAAAGACTGTTTGTTGTGCTTTCCTAAGATACGAGCGTCACGTTTCTTAAGTTTCCTAGGAATAGTAGGCAAACTAGTATCACCAGTTTTCTTCAAAAAACAGAGGTTGTCATAGTTCAAGTGTCCAAATCTAGCATGCCATAAAAGACTTGATGACAATGTACCTTCATCATAGTAAGAAATATATGAAAAGTTTTTTGCATGAGCAGAGGTTCCTTGCAACTTCAGAAGTCTTTCTTATTCTATCCCAATCATGAAAAGTGAGTGATATGATGCTTTTCTGACCTCAACCTTGCCATAAAATATATGAATGGAGTGTCCTTGCTGGTAGATGTGGACCAAAGCTAACAATTTTCTCCTCAACTTTGAGAGGTATAGAACGTCATGTAGAAGAAATTTTGTAAGACCAGGCAGTTTGAGCCTGATAGTGCTAAGCCATGATGGCTTGAGTTTTGATTTATTTGCAAAGTAGACTACCCCATCAATATTTCTAGTGAATTATTCAAAGAAATCTCCTCTAATAGTCATGTGGCAAGTTTCTCCTGAATCAAGAAACCAAGCATCTTTCCATGAAAAAAGTGAAGCATTGATAAAGTCTTCAGTTACTCCAATGTTGCAATGTGCCACAACATAATGAGTAGACTCAGGTGCTTTTCCTTTCCCTTTACCAGGTGTTTTACCCTTTTCTTCATTTCTTTCCCCCTCAATTCTGTCCCAAGGGAAATTACATGTGGAAGCATCATGCCCATCTCTATTGCATCGTATGCAATGAAGATCAAAACTTTCTCCTTGGAAATGTTTTCCCCCTCTACCTCTAAAATTCTTTCTTCCTATTGCTCTTCGGCCACCTCTTACTCTAGAAGGATCTTGTGCATGATTCTTCTCTTTCTGTGTAAGGCACAAAGCTTCTTTAGAACACCGAGGAATTGTCTTCTTACCAAAATCCTTCTCTTTCAACAAACATCTTCTCAAGGGAGTCAAAGGAAATCTCCTTATGTTTACCACTTGCTTGCAATGACTCAAGATAATGTGAATAGGTGGGATATAGTGCCTTGATATAGGTTGTGAGAGGAACATCTATTTCAATTTCGGTGGATTTTATTTCATGCATAATGGATCTTATTTTTGATGCTAAGGCAAGAGGGTCATCTGATTTTTCAATTGAAGATTAAACAACTTGATCATCAATTGAACAACTTCAAGCTCAAAGTGTGAGTCATATAATTCCTTCAAATTATTTAAGGCTTCAAATGCATTTGAAAATGGTAATATATGATGGCTCACCTCTTCATTTACTGATGTTGCAATCAAGGCATAGGCCTTGCTGTTCTTCTTTTCCCAAATTGCAAGTTCCTTGTTAGAAGTGGGTTTCTCAAGTGCATTGTCTCCTTCAAAAATTCCCTTCCAAAGTTCATTGAAAATGAGTGTGTGTTTTATTTTCCTGAACCACTCATGGTAGTTCTATTTTTTAGAGAGAAATATTCCCACTATAGAGATAAGTGAATGCATCATAAATTCTAAAGTGGGCCCAAAATACTTGCAGTAAAATTGATGCGTCTTTGCAACTAATTAATCGACATATAATATGTCTTCAAACAAAAATGCAAGCTCTCAAAATTGAAATTATATATATATATATATATATATATATATATAGATATATGTATATGTATACCATCCATAACATATACTATCATATAGCATATTGCATTTAATACCATACCACTCACACCCTTAAAAAATACTCCATATGCTTTATGATTTTTCTATAAAAAGGGGCACAAATCATATTAGATAAGTTCACTCATGAACTATTAAATATGCCACCACTTATAATACGACCATATAACCTCCTTTTAAAACTCAACACATATACAATTTTGGTCTTCACACACGACCTTCAAAAGTAACTTAATAAACACCAATGCTCAACCTTTAAAAGGAACTAAAAGCACAACGTTTATATATATCTATATATATATATATATATATATATATATATATATATATATATATATATATATATATATATATATATTAAACATAATATGGAGCATATAGCATACGCCATCATACCAATCAACGTAGGACTTGAATAGACATTCAGTGCATGACTTCGATGTTTCGACGAACTTCAACACATCATCCACGTTCAATCCAATGTTCACGTTAGGTTCACCATAAGCTTGCAACAGATTCAGAAGAAACTCTATCTGGTCATCACTTGCATGTAACACGACTATCTCCCTAACCTCATGTTGGTTCTCGTTGAGAAGGCTCATATACGAAGGAAAACTTCACTTCCTATTTCTCTAGGCTACGACAAGCACTTGGTCTATGCGAGTAACAAGGCTGCAATAGTCGACACCAATCAACGATAACTCTTAAATCAACCACAACATATGCATGAGCATAACATGAGGAGTCATGGATTTCAACACACATGGTTTTCAAAACATTCAATGCAATTCACGCACCTCCCATTAGGGGAATTTTGAGGTCTAGAATGGGCCTCCTAAGAAAAATGTACAACCAAAATAAACTTTATAAGAACCAATAGGATTCAAGATGATGATGTCAACCATGGGGAATGATTCACCATTTTTGGAGTAAAAAAGTAAAAATATAAAAAACAAAAAAATAATAAAACTATTTTTTCAACTCGTATTTTAAACTTATCTCCCAAAGGTTTTACTCAAATTTAAAGTGGGAGTACTCGTTGGATGCAAAATTCAATTCCTCATCCAAGGAGTACCCATGTCGAATACTTTCGATGGACCTTGCTACATGAAAAATGAGAAATACATGAAAAAACATGATTGCAATCACATTTTTCATGTATTTGTATTTTTCGTGTAGTAGGGTCCATCAAAAGTATGAAAAATGGGTACTCCTTGGATGAGGAATCAAATTCCGCATCCAATGAGTGTTGCTGCTCGAAATTTGAGTAAACCCATAAAGAGATAAGTTGAAAATACGAGTTGAAAAAATAATTTTTTCTTTTTTCCCTCTAAAATTTGATGATGTAATGTAATCTTATTTTATTTATTTATTTATTTATTTTTTTGGCTGTGGTTCACGAACACCTTGGTCAATGGGTGGTCGCTACATCCATGGAAAAATCTGGGTTGATCGACCCCAAAGGGAATCTAGCCTCGCGGCCCACTAGCAAGGCCTAACCCCAAGGGCTTCGGGCAGAATGGACCCTATGACCTCCCGAATGACGAGGCACTGATTTTGACCAACTGAGCTAACCCTTGGGGCTATGTAATCTTATTTTATTATTTCCACTATTATTCTATAATTTCCTTAGGATGCCTATTTTAAACCTCAAAATTCCCCTAATGAATTCCACACCATTCTTCAACCGATGAATTGTTACACATATATGCCAGACACAGTCTTGAATGTAGAGATTACGTTTAACATCAATGTTAGGGAACGAGAATCACTCCAAGGTTGAGGATGGCAGGAATTTGGCAGACTACAAAAAAATGGTAGAAGGGAGTTACAAGGGCTGAAATGATAATTTCGGGGGTTGGTTCTGATACCATGTCAGGCCAAGAGTAACTCCACGAATGTGATTTTTTTCATTAAGAGAGATTACAAATATACACAAAGAGAGGGAGACTAATAGGTTTCATCTCCCAATGTCTCTTTGTCTTCCACTTTCTTTTATTTTTTCCATTTACAATATGTACATGGATTTTCCTAATCCAAACATTAGGTGTCAACATTTGGGTTTAAGTGAATTTTATTGATCCTTGGTTTGTGCCAAGCTTTTCCTCCTCAACCCTCACCCTCTAGTGATTTAGTGCACACTTGTACCATATCTCACAACTCATGGAAGATGAAGACACTCAATTCAACCACATAAGTAATCTAAGAGTGTTTTAAAGGTCATTTGACCCCACAATTGGATACTTTACTGACTCTTCTCACCCAACTCTACCTCAGGGTTGCAACCAAGCTATCTAGCAGACACTTTTTCACTTCTACAACATTTTTCCATGACAACAAAGGTAAAAATATTTTGTCAAAGCCCAAAAGCTCCTAGTTGTTGATTTTCTTTAGCTCTATAGGGTGTTCCTTTCTAGAGCACCTAGGATTTTAGGTCTACGATTATCCCCATGCTCTCAACCTAGATTTTTTGGTTAAAATCTTGATTTTTTTTCTATTTCTTGAGGCTGGGTAATAAGAAAGTAAAACCTACCTAGAAACCCTATTCTCTATCCTAGTACCATAGGGAGTTTCTCCATAGGAAAACACCGATCCATTTTGGTTATGATTGTGAATATGATAATCTTGCTTTTTCCTCACCGTTGAAACCCACTACTTTGCACATTAACAACTAGATTTTAAACCTAGACCCATTGGTTCTTCACATTTTGCATTGTAAGCTAATATCTATAATGGATGCCTTTTTCTTTTATTTGGTTTTCAAATAAAATCACGTTTATCCACAAAACGTGCTTGCAAAGTTCCAATAGTTGAGATATTTAATGAAGAATAACTTGATAATTCCTTTGTGCCTGAGTTCTAGGACACTCTGTGTTTCATAAAAAAGTTAAACACATATACATGTTCAAAGGCATATAGGATTTTTCAGAGGAAGAATATGCCTGCAAATGACCCATATTCAGAAATCTACGAGGTTGCTAAGCGATATAGGCTATGAAAAGTGGTTTCCCATATGTGTTTCCATGCGCTAAAGTTGGAGAATGACTAGTGAAACATGAAAAATTTAAGGAATGTTAATCTAGGTTGTCATTGATGTCAATATGTTACTATTGGGATGGAAAATATTCTTGTGATATCATAACCTCATGCATATTATGATGATGTCCTTGCTCATGATGACAAGTCCTTGTTTGATAAGGATGCCATTAATGAAGATGTCAAGATATTAATGATGCCATTATGATGTGAAGAAGTCTTGTCCTAGATGCCTGTTGTTCATAATGTCCTAGATGTCCTTGAACTAACCATGAAGACACTATAACCTCTTGTATCCTTACTCTTGATGAAGAAGTCCTTCTTATTGATGCTCATAGTGACTCTTGATGAAGAAGCTCTCCTTGTGATGATCTAGTGCTTGCTCTAACAAATTGATGAATGCTGCATATGGTTAATGACATTAACATATCACTTCACTATCATAATGACCACACTTGATAATGGCACTTGATGACATGGTTTGAAGATTGCCTTGGAGCTCTCCTAATGGGAAATTTATGTTGCACTATGACTTATCACTGGACAAGTATATGATGACATTGTTGGATAGTTGGATACAAGATGATACACTCATATTGGATACGCTCATGATATCACCCATAATAATATTGTTGAGCCAAACACCGATGAAGTCATGCTGTCCCACATAATAGAAAAGCCTTGCTGTCCTAATCACCTTTGGCACATAAATTATTTTTCAAGGGCAGTGAAAAATAAAAATGATTTTTGACGCCTTTGAGGGATCTTTCCACAATGAGTCATATACCATCTTAAAGAGGATTTTTTCCTCTCTCTAATGAGCTATTACTTGTCCCTAAACTCCCTGTGGTTGACGAGGTATTGAATTTTTGAGGTACAAAATATATATTTGCAGGCTAGCCGACCTACACTTTGTCACTCATGTCAGCCTCCCTCCAGAAAGACGTGTCCCTTCATTTCAAACATAAATTAGTATAAATACAAGCGGAATTCATCATTCTAGCACAAAATTTTCGGTGAAGAGCATCTGAAAAACACAAAACAACGAGGAGAGGAGGACTTAAGAGCTGTTTGTTTGGGTTATTCCTTCTCAAAGTGGGACAAAAAATTATTTTGGCAACCATATGTGGTAATAAAAACCTCGGACCTATAGTAATCTCTTTAGATTTGTGTGGCTCGGAATTGCAGAACCGTGGAGTGTTTAAGGGCCAAGAGGCCTAGTATAAGGCCCTCTCTTCTAGCCACAAAAGCAACATTACGTGAAGCAGTTTGAACTGTGTAGAAGCTCGGATTACAGTCACCTTGAAGGCTACCCTTAGACCTGTGGCAGCTCTTGTGTGAAGTTTCAGAGGCTTGGACCATGCACCTACCTTGACAGACTTCAAATAGAGAGCAGACCTCTGTTAAAAGCTTTGAACCTAACTTTTAATTGCAGAAGGAAATCCGGTCCTACAGTTGGATGTTTTTATTAGAATTTCTCTGTGACAATTTGTGAATTGCAGATCTCTATTGCAGCTTCTCTGTGGTGACATATTGGAGACCTGTAGTGGATTCTATGTGAACCTGTGATGACCTGTCTACAAACTCTTCGACCTATGGACATAGACATCAATTTGAAATTTTGAATATGTGGTAAAGCTCACTTAGGAAAGCATCTATTGCAGACCTGAAGTGGATCATTGGAAACATTTTTGTAGACCTGTGGTGATTCATTGGAAATCTGTGAAAGCTTTTTAAGGAGATATTGTCTTGGAGGAGAAACTTATTTGTAGATCTTAATTGAAGGCACAATTGCATCTTGGTTGGAAATACTATTTTTTGTAGATAGTATTGAGTTTGTTTGGAAACTCTTTGAGGTCATTTCTTTGGACCTGGAATAATTGAAGAAGCATCCTTGGAACTTTGGAGCAGATTCTTTTGAAACATTGTTGTAACATCCCTGAAGTCTTGCATACCTTGAGGCAGTGTTGAAGAATTGCAGAAGCTGATCTTGGAGTCAATCTTGGAGACATGATGCCTTGTTGAAGCTCTCATGAGGTGACCTTGGAAAAAGTGTTTGGGTGACATGAAGAGTAGTGGTGACACCTTCTATATGATAAGGTTTTCATTGATGATGTAGTGTGAAGACTACAGTGAATCTAAAGATTAACAGGGCTTGGTGAAGAAGACCTTGGGAGCCGTGAAGTACAACCAAACATACCTTGACAAAGTGAAGCTATAGGGTTGGAGCCTTTGGGGTTGGTGCCTCATAATTGACAAGGTTGGTGCCTTGGAAAATATAGGATTGGTGTCCTTGGAGTTGGTGCTCCTAAACTCAAGGTTGGTGCCTTGGATCAGATAAGGTTGGAGCCCTAGAGGATCAGAGTCCTCAAGAAACCAGGTCAGAGCCTGTACGAGAAAAGGGTTGGTGCCCTCGGGGTTGGAGCCTCTAAACGCAAGGTCATTGCCTTGAGAAGATAGGGTTGGTACCCTAGAGGTCGGAGCCTCACAAAAGTTCGTGTTGGTGCTTGGAAAGAGGTTGGAGCCTGGGAGATTGAAGATCGGTGTCTTCATCTAGGGCTAGAGCCATATATATATTGTACTTGTTTCATTGTAAATATTATATTAATAAAATAATTTATTCCTATTGTTCATTTTGTGTTCTAAATATAAGTGATCTAACTGGTAAAAGTAACAATTGAAAAGGAATACTGATTCACCCACCCCTCTCAGTATTTCCACCAATTGGTATCAGAGCCAGTACCTTCACTCAAAGCCTAACAACTTGAAGGTTGATCATTATAACACAAATGGTGAAGCCAAGGAAGAAAGTATCCAATCCTTTTAAAGATGTGTCTCCCTCAGCCACCGAAATTTAAGTCAATCAATTTGTGAAGGCTCCATTGCTTAATGGAAAATTTGATATATGGGAAGCACGAATGAGGAATTTCTTAAAGACTCAAGGCATTGAAGTCTGGAAATTGGTGATTGTTGATAGCATGATGGATGGAGAATCCAAGGAACATAATACAAGAGCAATGAAAGAAATCTTGAATGGGCTACCTGATTCTATGAAGGCCACTTTTGAAAAATGTTCATCAGCAAAAGTCATATGGGATAAACTTCATGATCTTCACTCAAAAGGAGCGTTGACAATGATCTCTAGTCAAGAAAATGATGGAAAACAAGAAGTAAATCCAGAGCCATCAAGGAAGGTGAAGATAATAGTGATAACATCAAGGCTAAAGAAGACCTAGAAGATGAAGAGAATGAAAAATATTTTGAAGAAGATCTCCTCACTAAACTTATGGCTACCATGGAAGAGAATAACAATTTGAAAAATGGAAATGAGGAACGTAAGAAGAAAGCACAATTTGGTGACCAGGACAAGACAAGGAAGGAAGTTGGCCTTGTCAAGCTTCAAGTACAAGAAAGATATGAGGTTCTCGCCAATATTAAGGAAGAATTTCATCAAAACAAGAGAAACCATCATGAAGAAGTCATATCCATGAAAAATCATATGGATAAGGAAAATAAATGGGAGGGTACCTTGTCAAGCCACCTTGAACAAAGGCACAAGAGCTTGAACAAACTTGAAGCAGAGATTGGTCAATACAAGGAAGAGGTCTCCTCCCTTAGATCTCAACTAGAAGAAGCAAGGAAACAAGCACAAGGAGACAAGAAGGTGATGGAAGCTTTGAAATTCATAGAAGGAAAAGATGATGAAGCATAAAAGGAGAGAAACACCATCATATGCCAACTAGAAGAAAAGGATGATGACATCGCCAAGTTAAAATAAAAAATCACTTCTCTTAACGCACAATCATGTGAAGCAACCAAGATGAAGGAAAAAATGGAGATTATTCTATCAAAGAAGGATGAATAATGCAATAAAATGAAGGAATAAATTGTATTTCTTAAAAAGGAAGTTGACTTGCAGAATAAGAACTTGAAAAGTTCTCAAACCCTAGATGACATCCTAAGTCATCAAAGGTCTCCCCTTCATAAATCAGGTCTTGGCTATGCATGTGAATCCTCAAGAAAGAATGATGCAAAACCTAATGCTTCAAACAACAAGGATGCGAGGAAACCTGGAAGAAATGTTGATGCTCCCAGTTCAAGCAAAGGCAAGGAGAAGAGTCAAGACAACTATGGAAGATGTTATCACAAAATCAAGCACTGAAAGGCTGCTGATCAGTTAGACTCTGTGTAACTATTTCAAACCAGACTTTTGACTAAGGCTTAGCCTCCTTAGCCTGAGAGGGCTCTCTCAAAGGGTTATTGATTTTAAATATTGATGAGATGGCTAACTCTTGCAAAGTAAATTTAACACATATGTTGGCTGGACAGACATTACAAAGACTTCCATTGGGCTTATGGAGTTAATCATCCTTCAGTAAACTATAACGCTACTCATTCATAGAAGTCAGGGCATGTAATGTTTAAATACTCAAAACACATCTCATAGAAACCTCAGCTTACAAATACACACAGGAAATCAGAGCAGCAAAGTGAATTCTGAGTGATTGTGTATTTATACAACTGTAAAAACATAAAGGATAAAACAAAACCACATATCTTGAGCATTTGAAACACTGTATGAATCCTGAGAAGAAAAGCAGTCACTTGTATTACTGAAAATAAGTTTGTCCACAAGCCAAAATAACACTCTGTTTTCTAAAAAAATCCAACCCTCATTACATAAAAGTTTCATCTATATATAGAAACATAACTTTAACTACTTTGAGCTTCCTCCTCCAGCATGAGGGAAGCTCGATGACTGCCACTAATTACCCCTATCTGCTATTTAACTGAGTCATTAAATACAATAAGTGCTAAACTGGAGTTTAAAGAGTCCTAATTTAACTATAACTCTAACTCTATCTTCCTTGTAGAATGATTCCTCCTTGCAGCTTTGACACCTGGTTTCCTTATCGTTTGGCTAAGATGACTGAGATGAGCAATTAATGCTCCATGCTGGCTTGGAATGCTGAAGGCTTTAACTGCTCAGCGATGTTAAGGAATATCCCTTACTTTCCGGTTCTGGTCCCCCCAGCACTTCGAATATGCAGCAACATGTCTTTTAAGTCCCTTTAATAACCCCAATAATATAGAACACCATCATGTTTCCTTTGAGTTGGATGCTTCATCAATAGCCAAGTGTGCAAGCCAAAATTCCATGTAGGCAATTCATTCAACACCCTATGACCGGCAATAAAGTGGCTTTATAATCGAAAAATTTACACTAAGGTTAAAACATTTCACCTTTTTGAAGGCACACCTGTCTTGATCAGAATGGCTGGGATGTCTTCATTTGATCTTTTACATAACCTTTAGGTGTTCCTATTTGAAAATTCCCGCACATATTACTAAACAGTTTATTTGCTTTGAAAACGCCACCTACAGCAGTTTCGTAGCGCGCTACGAAACTGCTGTGTAATTTCAAGAACACAGTCTTTCTTTCTGACCAATTTCAATGCCTGCAAGACTCTTAAGATCCTTTAAACCAAGAAGAACAGTCTATAAAACCACAGTAGACAGCAGGGAGACCCTCCTTGTCTTGTAAATTGCAAAGAATAATCTGAAGCCGTTCAAGTGCAGGACAGAAACCCAAATGTTCGACTGGACCAAGGTTCGAATCTATTTTCTTTGCCAACTTGGTAAGGCCAATATCACTGAAACTAAAATGGTAAAATTCTTCAATGGACCCAACTAAGCGAAGGATCTGCAAATTCTGACAGGCGGAAATGACACTAAGGGACTCATCAATACCGTGATGCAGTTCCAGCTCTTGTAGCAAACTCTGTCTTGCTCCAAACATTGAGGAGAATAAGTTCAAATCAACCCACAAATACACATACATAATGATGGCTTGGAACAGAAAATCACGCTTCTTACATCTGTAAACATGACAACTTACAACGAGATAAACCAAATGAAAAACCTTGATTTGTTTGACTGGACTTATTTGAATGGAATGTGCATGTAATCTACGATGCTCATAAGATCCTACTTCCCTGTTAATGCCCAGGGTTGTCTTCCCACTCTTGCAAATAAGATTTTACTGAAGGATCATAATTTGTGGCTAGGCGAAGGTAGTGCTCTGCTCTCGAATGAAATTTTGATGCTGGACCCTTCAGAATGTGCCACAGTAAAGCCCTACAGCCTGCTGTTTTCTCCTCTGAAGGCTCCATGACAATTTCTCCCATTATTTTTCGTATACCTTTTATGAGCTGCTTAACAGATGCATTTCGGAGCACAAATGACATAGTCTCAGCCAAAATTCTTGCACATATTCTCTATGGTAGTACCGCAGCTGCTTTGCTATCCTTATTACATATGCAATGTCCTTTACAAGAAGCTTCTGCATGTACTTCAAGATATAAGAGAAAGCTGTGAAAACCTGTTCAAGAATTTCAGGATTTCGATCTCTACCAGATTCTAGAAGGTTTCCCATGGCTTCCATTAGTTTATGGAGAAAAGGCATGAACTCCTTACGCAAATCCCTTGACAGAACTACAATCAAACTGAGGATAGGCTCAAAGGAAAGCTTAGCCTACATGTGCAACCGGCAAAGAAATTTTGATACAATTATTTCCTTGTGTAGCAAAACTCGTGGTAAAGTTTGCACCACTGGCATCAATTCTTCATATAGAAAAATAAATTCTGCCGCACTATTCAGTTCCCGCCATTGTAGAAGGTTTTCATGGAAAAATGATGTTCCTTGAGTTGGCTCAAATAGTGTTAACGCTGTAACCAAATGCCAGAACCAAGCAAGTTTTCAAGTGCCCTAGAACTTGATATGCGACTGGAGTGTGAATAATTAAAATGGCCATAATTAACACTAGACCATTTGCGCAAGTAACCAGATCTTTAAACCGGCCAAAAACATGGATTCTGATGTTGATACGATTGATATATATGGCGCAACTCGGCATCACCACAAAAAAGGAAAATCAGGAAATTTCACCCAATTTTAGCTGTTTGGCATGCATAAAGTTGAACGGAGAAACAAATTTTTTCGGTGAAAATAAATGTCGCCAAAATCTGATTGCGTTAGAGGAAAAGGCAGGGCGATCTCTCGTCCTCAAGGACGGCCAATTGAAGAAGAAAACCTAAGGGCCAACAGTAAGTGATGCAAATGAGGAGGGAGCTGCATTTTTGCCATTCCTTTTGATAGCAAGCATTACATATGTCAAAATCGGGACATGTTTCACAACGCCATCCCTGCCCTGTTTCAATATCATGATGACAGGTATTGCATGTGGTTACAAATGCAGGTGTTGTAGGATTATGTAAGTGATAAAGAACCATCATGGAAGAAAGCTTGGCACGAGGCAAAGTATCATATTGGTAGTGATTTCCTTGACAAAAGCTAAGAAAGGCCTGACGGGTATCAAAGAATTTACTCTCCAAAATTTCATCTTTATCCCTAGTATCTGCAGGAAGATCTGTCACTTCAACAGAATTAAATAAATGCTTTTTCCTTACTGTTGACAGGATGCCACTCCCTTTCATCAAGCTTTTGTTGTGCCTCGTAACAAATATCACATAATTGTCAACTCTTACATTGGCTGCAAGCCCAGCGTTTGCCAGAAACAATGAAATGACAGCAATGAGAACATGCATATTGCAAATGAACCATAATAAAGTCTTCTTTCATTGGAGATATGGACTCCCCAAGTTTCTGCATTAATAAAGCATCCTTTGAGGCATTGCTTGCAAGCTCAGCTTGTGATGCAGCTTCTGATGCTCTTTTGGTTGCAGTTTTCTTGGTCTTTCCTTTCGCTTGTTGAAGTTGCATTATCATATCTTTTGCAGCGCCTGGCCAATAATCACCATCAAAATATGACAAGCGAGCTGCAGTTACCTTAGCCTTGCATTCACCAGTGGACACAAAAAATTGATCATATAGATTAGTGAGTTCCACAACAACGTTCTCCTTTGTGGCCTTCCGCAACATTGCAAGATACCATTCACGGAGCTTATCAGATTTTGGTGTCTTCTGTATCTCTGGGTGGCAATAAAGAATATAATCCTCTCCCTTCAATGGAGGACAGGCCCACATATAACAGCTTGTCAAACCTCGTTTCTTGCAGTATTTCCATCAATCCGCTTTAAATATCTGTCATTTCCCAATTCAAAGATATTGCAATAGAAGGAACCCCTGACATGAGAGCTTCCCTTGCACTTGTAACAGTGCCAGAATAAATGATGTGATATCTGCAGTCTGATTCTTTGTTGATTCTACTGATTACCACAGAAGGCTTCTTCCAAGGAAAGAGTGCTCGAGATTAACCTAATGAAACACCATCTGCTGGGGTACTAAAAAACCTTATAAGCTGACAACTGTTGATGCAAACCAAATGAATAAGATAAACATGACAGCTGGGTAAGGTCTGCTATGGATTAGGACAAATCCCCGATTTCGTAGCGCGCTACGAAACCACCTAAACATGTAGCGCTGCGAAACTGCTAAAAAGGATTCAAACAAATATAAGACATTTGGCATTGAAATTTTTTCAGTGATAACAGTGGCTCCACTTGGGATAGTGTGCCCTTGTGGTACACTAAGAACCTGCAGTTCCAGTGCCTTATAAAATTTATTTGACAAACATCTTCTTTAAGTTCCTTGGGCCTTCACCTCGGGCTTTAGCTGGATGATCATTGTAGGAGAAAGAAAACTACATCTACTGAAAAAATGCTCAGTTGACCTTGAGCTTATTTGCATTTACCTACCTACCTACCCTAACAATTTCAACTTCTTTCTGCTCAATCAATATGAAATTTCCAATGTAGCCAATCCTCTGTTTTATCTGATATTTGAGTTTTTTGACTGCATCGGAGTTCAGAGCCACAATGATATTGTGATGACCACTGCCACTGAAATTGCCTCTGATCTTCATAGAAAAACTGAAAAACTTGAGAGTAAAATTCTTCCATGTAGTCAGCTACAGGATCCCAGAATACATGATCAGCTTGATGATTCTTGTAACTTTCAGGTTGTGCAAACTGATCTTCAACAACAGTGTTCAGTTCCTCAATCGTGAAAGAGAAAGGAACCAGCATTGTCTCCTTGCGTTCTGCCATAGAAAACTTCTGAAAATAATGATCATGATTATGAAAACTATATGTCTGAATTTGACCTTCTACACCTTCAATTTCTTTCTCAATGTCCTCAGCAACTTCATCCAAAAATCTCATCTTATCCTCTGCCTTGCAGTCAAAGGATTTTAGATATGAGGACAAGGACAAAGGAAAATTTTCATTTGTTTCTCCATTACTATGATCATTATTCCATTGTTTGAAACCTTGACCTGAAGGAGAGTTTGCCACCACCTCTGACCTATCTATCCATTCCTCCAAAAACATAAGCCATAAGTCTTGAAATGACTTAACGGATTTGATGGGAAAACTTTCAATCCATTGTTTACATTTCCCTTGAAGTGAATCATAGAATAACATAATGCAAACATCCTCATGTTTAACTCTAAGAAGCTGTGAAAATTCACAAAAATCTGATATATGCTTCAAAGTTAAACTCAAATCTTCTCCGTTGAATTTTGGACCATTCCTTAGAAAATATGCATCCTTGGGAAAATGATTTGGGAAACCATAAATTCCTGAAAAATCTATGCATGCATACCTTGAAATAAGAATGGTAGCATCTGGGTCCTTCATAACTCCAGTGGAATCACCATGAATGTATGAATTTTGAATTCTTCAACAATGGAGTCGCCAAGGTAGATTGCAGCCTCGAAAACCTTCTGAGCTTCTGCTACCTTCAAAAATTCAGCTTCATGATTTCGGGAAGCAATAATCTTCAGACTCCCGGCAGACGCACCAAAATGTTATCACAAAATAAAGCACTGAAAGGTTGCTGATCAGTTAGACTCTGTGTAACTATTTCAAACCAGACTTTTGACTAAGGCTTAGCCTCCTTAGCCTGAGAGGGCTCTCTCAAAGGGTTATTGATTTTAAATATTGATGAGATGGCTAACTCTTGCAAAGTAAATTTAACACATATGTTGGCTGGACAGACATTACAAAGACTTCCATTGGGCTTATGGAGTTAATCATCCTTCAGTAAACTATAACACTACTCATTCATAGAAGTCAAGGCATGTAATGTTTAAATACTCAAAACACATCTCATAGAAACCTCAGCTTACAAATACACACAGGAAATCAGAGCAGCAAAGTGAATTCTGAGTGATTGTGTATTTATACAACTGTAAAAACATAAAGGATAAAACAAAACCACATATCTTGAGCATTTGAAACACTGTATGAATCCTGAGAAGAAAAGCAGTCACTTGTATTACTGAAAATAAGTTTGTCCACAAGCCAAAATAACACTCTGTTTTCTAAAAAAATCCAACCCTCATTACATAAAAGTTTCATCTATATATAGAAACATAACTTTAACTACTTTGAGCTTCCTCCTCCAGCATGAGGGAAGCTCGATGACTGCCACTAATTACCCCTATCTACTATTTAACTGACTCATTAAATACAATAAGTGCTAAACTGGAGTTTAAAGAGTCCTAATTTAACTATAACTCTAACTCTATCTTCCTTGTAGAATGATTCCTCCTTGCAGCTTTGACACCTAGTTTCCTTATCGTTTGGCTAAGATGACTGAGATGAGCAATTAATGCTCCATGCTGGCTTGGAATGCTGAAGGCTTTAACTGCTCAGCGATGTTAAGGAATATCCCTTACTTTCCGGTTCTGGTCCCCCCAGCACTTCGAATATGCAGCAGCATGTCTTTTAAGTCCCTTTAATAACCCCAATAATATAGAACACCATCATGTTTCCTTTAAGTTGGATGCTTCATCAATAGCCAAGTGTGCAAGCCAAAATTCCATGTAGGCAATTCATTCAACACCCTATGACCGGCAATAAAGTGGCTTTATAACCGAAAAATTTACACTAAGGTTAAAACATTTCACCTTTTTGAAGGCACACCTGTCTTGATCAGAATGGTTGGGATGTCTTCATTTGATCTTTTACATAACCTTTAGGTGTTCCTATTTGAAAATTCCCGCACATATTACTAAACTGTTTATTTGCTTTGAAAACGCCACCTACAGCAGTTTCGTAGCACGCTACGAAACTGCTGTGTAATTTCAAGAACACAGTCTTTCTTTCTGACCAATTTCAATGCCTGCAAGACTCTTAAGATCCTTTAAACCAAGAAGAACAGTCTATAAAACCACAGTAGACAGCAGGGAGACCCTCCTTGTCTTGTAAATTGCAAAGAATAATCTGAAGCCGTTTAAGTGCAGGACAGAAACCCAAATGTTCGACTGGACCAAGGTTCGAATCTATTTTCTTTGCCAACTTGGTAAGGCCAATATCACTGAAACTAAAATGGTAAAATTCTTCAATGTACCCAACTAAGCGAAGGATCTGCAAATTCTGACAGGCGGAAATGACACTAAGGGACTCATCAATACTGTGATGCAGTTCCAGCTCTTGTAGCAAACTTTGTCTTGCAAACTCTGTCTTGCTCCAAATGTTGAGGAGAATAAGTTCAAATCAACCCACAAATACACATACATAATGATGGCTTGGAACAGAAAATCACGCCTCTTACATCTGTAAACACGACAACTTACAACGAGATAAACCAAATGAAAAACCTTGATTTGTTTGACTGGACTTATTTGAATGGAATGTGCATGTAATCTACGATGCTCATAAGATCCTACTTCCCTGTTAATGCCCAGGGTTGTCTTCCCACCCTTGCAAATAAGATTTTACTGAAGGATCATAATTTGTGGCTAGGCGAAGGTAGTGCTCTGCTCTCGAATGAAATTTTGATGCTGGACCCTTCAGAATGTGCCACAGTAAAGCCCTACAGCCTGTTGTTTTCTCCTCTGAAGGCTCCATGACAATTTCTCCCATTATTTTTCGTATACCTTTTATGAGCTGCTTAACAGATGCATTTCGGAGCACAAATGACATAGTCTCAGCCAAAAACTCTTGCACATATTCTCGATGGTAGTACCGCAGCTGCTTTGCTATCCTTATTACATATGCAATGTCCTTTACAAGAAGCTTCTGCATGTACTTCAAGATATAAGAGAAAGCTGTGAAAACCTGTTCAAGAATTTCAGGATTTCGATCTCTACCAGATTCTAGAAGGTTTCCCATGGCTTCCATTAGTTTATGGAGAAAAGGCATGAACTCCTTACGCAAATCCCTTGACAGAACTGCAATCAAACTGAGGATAGGCTCAAAGGAAAGCTTAGCCTACATGTGCAACCGGCAAAGAAATTTTGATACAATTATTTCCTTGTGTAACAAAACTCGTGGTAAAGTTTGCACCACTGGCATCAATTCTTCATATAGAAAAATAAATTCATCCGCACTATTCAGTTCCCGCCATTGTAGAAGGTTTTCATGGAAAAATGATGTTCCTTGAGTTGGCTCAAATAGTGTTAACGTTGTAACCAAATGCCAGAACCAAGCAAGTTTTCAAGTGCCCTAGAACTTGATATGCGACTGGAGTGTGAATAATTAAAATGGCCATAATTAACACTAGACCATTTGCGCAAGTAACCAGATCTTTAAACCGGCCAAAAACATGGATTCTGATGTTGATACGATTGATATATATGGCGCAACTCGGAATCACCACAAAAAAGGAAAATCAGGAAATTTCACCCAATTTTAGTTGTTTGGCATGCATAAAGCTGAACGGAGAAACAAATTTTGTCGGTGACAATAAATGTCGCCAAAATCTGATTGCGTTAGAGGAAAAGGCAGGGCGATCTCTCGTCCTCAAGGACGGCCAATTGAAGAAGAAAACCCAAGGGCCAACAGTAAGTGACACAAATGAGGAGGGAGCTGCATTTTTGACATTCCTTTTGATAGCAAGCATTACATATGTCAAAATCGGGACATGTTTCACAACGCCATCCCTGCCCTGTTTCAATATCATGATGACAGGTATTGCATGTGGTTACAAATGCAGGTGTTGTAGGATTATGTAAGTGATAAAGAACCATCATGGAAGAAAGCTTGGCACGAGGGAAAGTATCATATTGGTAGTGATTTCCTTGACAAAAGCTAAGAAAGGCCTGACGGGTATCAAAGAATTCACTCTCCAAAATTTCATCTTTATCCCTAGTATCTGTAGGAACATCTGTCACTTCAACAGAATTAAATAAATGCTTTTTCCTTACTGTTGACAGGATGCCACTCCCTTTCATCAAGCTTTTGTTGTGCCTCGTAACAAATATCACATAATTGTCAACTCTTACATTGGCTGCAAGCCCAGCGTTTGCTAGAAACAATGAAATGACAGCAATGAGAACATGCATATTGCAAATGAACCATAATAAAGTCTTCTTTAATTGGAGAGATGGACTCCCCAAGTTTCCGCATTAATAAAGCATCCTTTGAGGCATTGCTTGCAAGCTCAGCTTGTGATGCAGCTTCTGATGCTCTTTTGGTTGCAGCTTCTGATGTTCTTTTGGCTGCAGTCTTCTTGGTCTTTCCTTTCGCTTGTTGAAGTTGCATTATCATATCTTTTGCAGCGCCTAGCCAATAATCACCATCAAAATATGACAAGCGAGCTGCAGTTACCTTAGCCTTGCATTCACCAGTGGACACAAAAAATTGATCATATAGATTAGTGAGTTCCACAACAACGTTCTCCTTTGTGGCCTTCCGCAACATTGCAAGATACCATTCACGGAGCTTATCAGATTTCGGTGTCTTATGTATCTCTGGGTGGCAATAAAGAATATAATCCTCTCCCTTCAATGGAGGACAGGCCCACATATAACAGCTTGTCAAACCTCGTTTCTTGCAGTATTTCCATCAATCCGCTTTAAATATCTGTCATTTCCCAATTCAAAGATATTGCAATAGAAGGAACCCCTGACATGAGAGCTTCCCTTGCACTTGTAACAGTGCCAGAATAAATGATGTGATATCTACAGTCTGATTCTTTGTTGATTCTACTGATTACCACAGAAGGCTCCTTCCAAGGAAAGAGTGCTCGAGATTAACCTAATGAAACACCATCTGCTGGGGTACTAAAAAACCTTATAAGCTGACAACTGTTGATGCAAACCAAATGAATAAGATAAACATGACAGCTAGGTAAGGTCTGCTATGGATTAGGACAAATCCCCGATTTCATAGCGCACTACGAAACCACCTAAACATGTAGCGCTGCGAAACTGCTAAAAAGGATTCAAACAAATATAAGACATTTGGCATTGAAATTTTTTTAGTGATAACAGAAGAAATACTACTCCAAGAAAACTTGCAAATGATGTCAAGAATACAAAAGGCGATGAATATTATCAAGGAATCCCAAGGCATAAAGGCTTCAGAAGTACATCAAGGAAATCTCCATCTCCCAAGTACCAAATTTTATTTCTTGGTTATTGTTATGCTTGTACAAACTTTGGACACATGTCAAAAGATTGTAGGGAATATCACAAAGATAAATATTATGGTCCCCGTCAATCTTCGAGAAGCAATTTTGCAAGAAATAATGAATCCTTATTCATGAACAACATAGAATGCTTCACGTGTCATAACATTGGTCATATGACACGCGATTTTAAATTGACTCGGGCTACTACACAAGCTAGAACCATGCCAGAGAAGAAAGTTACACAAGTATGGAGAAGGAAGCAAATACAATCTGAAAATCTCTTGAACTCTCCAGCCAACAACACATGTTGTTGACTTGATCTTCGACAATCTTGAAAATCTCTTGAATTCTTGTAGAAGCTATTCATGGATGGATCCTATGAAAACCTTGATGAGTCATATCTGGAAATTCATAGATCATCTCTCAGGAACACTCCATTGAAGAAGATGATCCCTTATCTATCCAATGAACTATTGTTGGATACTTCTTCCACTTGTTTACAAGACAACAAGTTTTCATGAGCTAGAAGAGTTTATGCAGGCAGGGGAAGTTGGTTCATCACATGAAGAAATACATCTATCATGGATCACATTGCCAAAAAGAAGAGCACCATGAGAAGGGGAGTAATGTACCTATGAAGAACTATTTTTTGAAGAAAATAAGCAGCTTGACAGGGGGAGTACTTGGGCATCCTGTTTGCCATTGATGTCAAAGGGGGAGAGAATGTTGGAAGCACAAGAATATTTCCATCAATGACAAAGGGGGAGATTGTTAATCTAGGTTGTCATTGATGTCAATATGGTACTATTGGGATGGAAAATATTCTTGTGATATCATAACCTCATGCATATTATGATGATGTCCTTGCTCATGATGACAAGTCCTTGCTTGATAAGGATGTCGTTAATGAAGATGTCAAGATATTAATTATGCCATTAGGATGTGAATAAGTCTTGTCCTATATGCCTGTTCTTCATAATGTCCTAAATGTCCTTGAACCAACCATGAAGACACTATAACCTCTTATATCCTTACTCTTGATGAAGAAGCTCTCCTTGTGATGATCTAGCGCTTGCTCTAACAAATTGATGAATGTTGCATATGGTTAATGACATTAACATATCACTGCACTATCATAATGACCACACTTGATAATGGCACTTGATGATGGTCTTGATGACATGATTGGAAGATTGCCTTGGAGCTCTCCTAATGGGAAATTTATGTTGCACTATGACTTATCACTGCACAAGTATATGATGACATTGCTGGATAGTTGGATACAGGATGATACACTCATATTGGATACACTCATGATATCACTCATAATAATATTGTTGAGCCAAACAACGATGAAGCCATGCTGTCCCAAACAATAGAAAAGCCTTGCTGTCCTAATCACCTTCTGCACATAAAAAAATTCAAGGGCAGTGACAAAAAAAATTTGATTTTTGACACCTTGGAGGCATATTTCCACAATGAGTCATATACCATCTTAAAGAGGATTTTTTCCTCTTTCTAATGAGCTATTACTTGCCCCTAAACTCCCAGTGGTTGATGAGATATTGAATTTTTAAGGTACAAAATATATATTTGCAGGCTAGCCAACCTACACTTTGTCACTCATGTCGGCCTCCCTCCAGAAAGACGTGTCCCTTCATTTCAAATGAAAATCAGTATAAATACAAGCGGAATTCATCATTCTAGCACAAAAATTTTGGTGAAGAGCATCTGAAAAACACAGAATAGCGAGGAGAGGAGGACTTAAGAGCTATTTGTTTGGGTTATTCCTTCTCAAAGTGGGACAAAAAATTATTTTGGCAACCATCTGTGGTAATAAAGACCTCAGACCTACAATAATCTCTTCAGATCTGTGTGGCTCGGAATTGCAGAACCATGGAGTGTTTAAGGGCCAAGAGGCCTAGTATAAGGTCCTCTCTTCTAGCCACAGAAGAAACATTACGTGAAGCCATTTGAATTGCGTAGAAGCTCGGATTACAATCACCTTGAAGGCTACCCTCAGACCTGTGGTAGATATTGTGTGAAGTTTCAGAGGCTTGGACCATGCACCTACCTTGACAGACTTCGGATAGAGATAAGACCTCTGTTAAAAGATTTGAACCTAACTTTTAATTGCAGAAGGAAATCTGGTCCTACAATTGGATGTTTTTATTAGAATTTCTCTGTGACAATTTGTGAATTGCAAATCTCTATTGTAGCTTCTTTGTGGTGACATATTGGAGACCTATAGTGGATTCTATGTGAACCTGTGATGACCTGTCTACAAAATCTTCAACCTGTGGACATACACATCAATTTGAAATTTTGAATAAAGCTCACTTAGGAAAGCATCTATTGCAGACCTGAAGTGGATTAGTGGAAACATTTTTGTAGACATGTGGTGATTCATTGGAAATATGTGAAAGCTTTTTAAGGAGATATTGTCTTGGAGGAGAAACTTATTTGTAGATCTTAATTGAAGGCACAGTTGCATCTTGGTTGGAAATACTATTTTTTGTAGATAGTATTGAGTTTGTTTGGAAACTCTTTGAGGTCATTTCTTTGGACCTGGAATAATTGAAGAAGCATCCTTGGAACTTTGGAGCAGATTCTTTTGAAACATTGTTGTAACATCCCTGAAGTCTTGCATACCTTGAGGCAGTGTTGAAGAATTACAAAAGTTGATCTTGGAGTCAATCTTGGAGACATGATGCCTTGTTGAAGCTCTCATGAGGTGACCTTGGAAAAAGTGTTTGGGTGACATGAAGAGTAGTGGTGACACCTTCTATATGATAAGGTTGTCATTGATGATGTAGCGTGAAGACTATAGTGAAGCTGAAGATTGACAAGGCTTGGTGAAGAAGACCTTGGGAGCCATGAAGTACAACCAAACATACCTTGACAAATTGAAGCTATAGGGTTGGTGCCTCAAAATTGCCAAGGTTCGTGCCTTGGAAAGTCCAAGTTGGTGCTTGTAAAATATAGGATTGGTGTCCTTAGAGTTGGTGCTCCTAAACTCAAGGTTGGTGCCTTGGATAAGATAAGGTTGGAGCCCTAGGGGATCAGAGTCCTCAAGAAACTAGGTTGGAGCCTGTACCAAAGAAGGGTTGGTGCCTGTTGACATGGCGAATTTTCGCTATACCAACAAGGGGAACTAACCCGATCACAGACCCCAATTAGATCTGCTCTCGTTTAGGGTGGCTAGCTCCAACAGGTTTTAAAGGATCCCGTAAACTGTTATATGTGTTGAAATATTTCTTCTTGGAGGAAGACTTAAATTACATCAACAAACAAAACAACTAACCTATATGTATCAGATCCTATCTAAACTAATTCTAACTACTTATGCTAGTCCTAAATATTCTAATCTATCCTGCAGGAGCATAACAAAAGGAAGTTAAACATCATGTATAAATTCTGAGTTCTAATGAATCAATTACTGGTTCACAGATGAACAAGGATATATTAAAACTTAATTGCAATCTAATTACTTATACAAGAATATACTTTCCTTTCCATACAAATAAAGCTTGCAATTGATGTTTAACAAGGTCTCGAATCAACAATCACTCATGAATTAACCATGGTAACAATCATATTTGAATAACCAAGACTAGTCATGAACTATCTATTATCAGTATGCACAAAACAAATCACATTTATATTTATGCCAGCAACAACATCCTAATTCTAAACACATGAAAGGAGAGGCAAATGAATCTGAAAAAGGCTCTTTCTCGACCAAACAATTTTCTTTATTCACAAAAAATCAAAACTGTTCTGCGCAAAAAAAAGTCCTCCCCTCATCTTTGGAGGTAATATTTATGCTGAAAGAAATGACCCTTTGTCTTGCCCTTCCCTTTTTCCCCTCTCCTATCTTTTCAATATACAAATAAAAAATATACAGACATAGAAAAGTCGGTGTAACCGCTGACACGTAGAAGGCATATCTGCTGGAGTGCTTCATTTCTTGGGGAAATGAATAGATGTTGATTAGAAGAGGATGATTGTGTGCCATCTCTTCATTATGAAAACTGGGACAATATCACTTTCAGAATACACAGGAAACGCGTGGAAACTTGACCGAGAATGCCTAGGCTGGATCTTTAAATGGAATACATCCGCATATATGAACTCTCTGGATCTGATCATGCGTTTTTTTTACTCCTCGCCTACAGAGATAAATAACATTATTTTTATGATTATGAAACATCACACATGATCCCAAACAAACCTTGCATTCAGCCACAGTTTCTATGCAATCTTGCAACGTAGAGCAACTATAATTATCAAACCACTGAGCCTTGCTGTGACACGTATTCTTGCTGCCCCTAATATTCATTTTACTCAAGGATTGCCTTAACAATGCTTCAAGGGCAGACCTATTCACTTTACGGGATTTTCCTTTGAAAACCCGGACCACATCATTTTAGCGAAATATATGGGAAAACACAGGAAAACCCGCGGCCGGACCATAAGGCCAAACTTCAAATATTATGCACCCGGGCGTATAATTATCATCGTGTCTGTCATATGGTATTGCACCCTATGTATAAGCGTTGGAATTTTCTGATTGCGATTTGTGATTGGGGGAGGCGGACTCAAAATATTTATGTGTCGTGGTTAGTAATCCCCTCAGGTCCGCCATATAAGCCTTTCCTTTGAAAACCCCAACCTCAATACTTTTTCAAAAAACACAAGAAGATACGGGAAAACCTGTGGCCGGCCATAAGGCCAGACTTCAAACATTATGCATCCAGGCCTATAGTCATCGTCGGGTCCGGTAGATAGTGGTATGCCTTATATATAACCCCTGGACCCCGCCGATTGCGATATGCGATGGGGCTCTGGACCCGAAATATATATATTGTGGTTAATAATGCCATCAGGTCTAGTAGACAACAGTGAGCCATATATATATAGCCTTCGACCTGGCTAATTGCGATATTCGATGGGGCTCCGGACCTGAAATATATATATTATGGTTAATAATGTCGTTGGGTCCAGTGCCTCATGGTACATGTTGTATAAAAGCCCTAGGACCCCGCCGATTGTGATATGCGATGGGGCTCTGGACCCGACATATATATATTATGGTTAATAATGCCATCGGGTTCGGTGTATAGTGGTGCGTAGTGTTGATTGCGATAGGCGGAAAAGTGTGAGTTATGCATGTTTGTGGAGTATTTCTATTATCAAAGCATTGATATAGAAATAAGGGTGCGATGGGAGGTTTCGAGGGTTGAAAACGTCCCGCTGGAGGATATGAATGAAGGGCTAGAAAGGGTTATAAATGAATCATGCGACAAAAATTTACTAAGGGGGGATTAACCATTAGGAATTGAAGATTCGACTCGGTAAAGAGTTAAAGACTCTGTGATAAAAGAGATCATTCGGAGAGGTGAAAGATTGACTTTTAGGGGACCCATTCAAAATTTCTACCAAGGCAAGTTTTAATAGCGTGGCGGTTGTGGCCACAACAAATGGCGAACCGTTGGGCGGACCAGTTATCTCTGTTTCCAAATAAACCTTGGATCAATAGAACATCAGGGTGTTAAGATAAACTTGAAATGCAAACTGTATAGATGGACAGGCATGGGTTCCACTTCAACATTAATTTTTATAGGTGGGATAAAGACAAATGACTTCTACCTACCGACAGGGTTTTGACAGGCTTTCTCCAATGGTAGTATTATGGGATTTATTGACCTTCCTTTACCTGTTTCCTACTTTCAAAAATCCTTTCAGGGCCATCACTAGTCTGTTAGTACCTATTTAGGTGTGTACCTCAAATCTCTATCGCTCTTCAAACTTGATGTGTTTATCTGCACTTTATATGATAATTTCAGTTCTATATTTTCGTATGATTGAATGGGGCACAATCATGGATCATGCCATATTTTTAAACCACTTAAGCGAGGTTGGGCTTGCTGTGTCAACCGATACTTTGAGCCCAGCAACAGTCCCTGCTCCAACTGGCTTCCCAAACAACTTTTCCTTCCAGATTGGCACAAGGACTCGACATTTCATTTTCTTTTAAATAAGTCCTTCCAGTTTCAGGCACATAGACTAGAGCACAATTGGATTTTCCACAGGGTATATGACAATGAGTTTAGCCCATGAAAGGAGATTTACTTGTAGATGATAGGTATTTGAAACTTAGTGTGGTGGATGGGACCAATGGAGAATGACTGCAAACCTTACAAGCAAGTATAGGCTAGGTTTGAGTGGGATTTTAAAATGAAACATTCCGCCATGCCAGTCCAACTGTGGTTACACATTTTTTCGTTTTATAAATATGCCCCTACATGCTCCAGGTGTTCAGGTTATCAACAGATCTTACCTAGTTGATGCTAATGAGTGGATTCGATTTGAATTCCATAGCTGATTTTCAAGTTCTTATGGGCTCATTGAAAGTTTGTTTGATTGGCAAGGCAACGATGAATTTAGGACCAACAAACTCATCAGCAAGTTAACGAGGGAGGCCAAAGCTAAAGGTGATGAATGAGGGCAATTTGAAGAGACTTATAGAAGTGAAAATGAGAGTGGAGGACCAAAATCTGTTGGCTGAAAAGAACTGAAATTCAAAAGGAAAATAAACTTTGCGTAAAACAGGAAAGGACATGAAGAAAATGAAACTAAGCTAACAACAAAAATAAAATGAATCCTAACCTACTTAGGAGGTAACCACCATGTGGTGGCCACTAGAAGTATCTCTTAAGATGCTGGCCATTAATAGGGAGTTTTTCAGTTTCTCCCTGTAAAGTTTTCAGTCTGTAAGTTCCTTGACCAATTTTTTCCTCAACTTGGAACGGGCCCAACCATAAGTGTTGGAATTTCGCGTGCTTACCCTTTGGGGCGACCGTATCAACCCAGAGGAAATTTTTTAGAGCGTTGTTCCAATTCCTCTGGTTTTCGGTGACAGATGCATGAATTACACGAATGAGGTTTTTATTTGAGGACTCTGCAACTCCATTTCCCTGGGGGTAATAGCTTGATGCATATCTTATGCGAATTGATTTATCGATAGCAAATTCGGTCAATTTTAGTGATGAAAAATAAGAAGCGTTATCAAACATGAGAGCAGGGATGCCAAAACTGTTGACAATAAATTTCTCCATGAAAGATATTACGTCATCTTTACTCTCATTCATAAGCCTGTCATGATTTTTTTCATCAATGAGTGCCTTTTTGAATGTCTTCTCGCAATGCAGGAGCTCAAGGATTTGCTCGTCATCTTCGAATGCCTGCCAATTTGAGATGTTATTAGGTACAGATGGTCTGAAAATCGATTCAACATAACATTTATTCTTGTTTAATCTAATATCAAGAAAAAGTTTTGCAGCCATACTGGTCATCGGATCGACATCTTGGTTTTTCCATCGAGGTATGTGTATGGTATTAAAAGAATCAAAACTGTCAATTAAGCTCCATACCTCATGTTGGTATCTTACCAGGTGTGGTGAATTGCAATGTATCCTTTTCCTTACCTGGTCCACAATTATCTGTGAGTCACCAAAAGCTTTAAGATTTCTCACCTTCATATCAATGGCTTTTTTCAAGCCTTGTAGCAAGCCTTTGTATTCTGTCGTGTTGTTGGTGCACGCGAAATCCAACCGGCTGGCCATCGAATGTTGGTCCCCTCGCGGGTTAATGAGAATGCTACTAGCACCTGCACCTTCTAGGAAGTTAGAGCCAGCAAAATAGAGTGTCCAAAACATAGAATCTGATGCTATATCAAATGAACTGCCTTCTACGAAATTGGCCATATCATCTACCATATTACAGGGTAGCTCATCAGTTAGACTACGGGGGAGAGCTTCTAACCATGTGTTTATTGTAGTTTCTTCAACTGTCTTTGTGTGGAATTCTCTGAAACAGGTTTCGATGGCACAAACATCGAAACTATAATTCCCAAGGATAGAGTTGGTAAACATTACAGGTTCATTAGGACCATTTAGTTCTGTCACTACATACTTCATGTATCTTTCTCGATCAACTCTCAGCATATCACCTTTTCCCTTTTGAGGCAGCAAGAGATGGGACCAATCAATTGAGAAATATCCATTTAGTTTTGCTGACCAGTCCCTACTAAGCAACATTCCATAAGCCTCAGGTATGTCGACTACTACTATGTCAATGACTTGTGTGTACTATGGTTTGGCAACCATTCGAATTAGCACATCTTTCAATTCTCCAATTACTTTCACATTCATTCTGTCTAGTTTCATAATTCGAGTTCCAGTTTTCTTGGGCATTGCATGAAGTCTTTTAGTAATAGCGTAAGGCATAACAGTGGATGAGGCACTGAAATCTACCAAGCAATTGTATACATTCATGTTAAAGATTTCAAATGTGATAAGGAAAGGTGGAGTCATGGATTTTGATTTCCTTCCTATCATGGCCGCACTGACATCTTGGCGGATTCGATTCATTTTTGACAGAGTGGCTTCCATAGCTGATGGTGTTTGGGCTGTACTAGAGGTACTGACAGGTCTGGACACCGACTTCTTGGTTTGGCTACTCGGATTGGTGGGATATTTGCAATTTCTTTCATTCATAGCTTTCAAAAGGAGATCTCTTTGCTGAGTTAACTTTAACAAATTGAAGTATGTGATGTTAGCTCGAGATTTCTTAAGATCATCCACAATGTTGTAATCAATGTTATAAATAGGGTAGGGCAGAGTGAACATACTGGTTTTGCCATTCTTAGGTGGGAGTTTACCATTTTGAGTCGCCTTCGTCACAGGCGGAGATGTGTTCTCTTTCTCTGGATAGTTTGCAACTGGAGTATTCTTGGACTCACCACTAGGTCTACCCTTCTCAATAGGAACTTTGGGAGCGGATGCCTTCATAGGGAGAACATCTTTCTTTGTCTAGTCTACAGGCTTCATCACACCCGCAAGTGGCCCTTTACTTCGTGTGTGGATTTCATTAGTGTGGATTTCTACCGTGTTATCTTCTTTGTTGTCATCATTCTCATTTGTATAGAAATCCCACAGTACATTTATTTGAGATTCTTCATCCAAGGGCTCTTCTACTTGGTATTCTTCCTTATTTTCTTGTTCTAGCGCCAAATCCACTATAGGTTCTTCTTTGTTAAGGAGCGATCCAATAAGAGCCAACTCTTACATATTTAAATTCCCTTCATTGGCTGGAGTAGGAAACGTGAGTTGACCATTACCACCTTTTGTCTTCTTACGATAGAAAGGTTTGAAGGGTTTTCTGTTGTTATACTCTCCTCCATTCCCGCTTGTACTCTCTCCAGAATTCCTTTTCATATCAATGACTCTGTTTTTCAACTTCTTAATGATCCAATGCAAACCTTCGACATCTGTGGTATCCTTTTCTTTGATTTTAGCCCCTTTCTTATCACTCCCATTATTCTTCTTGGATGCTTGACTGGCTTTCTTTTCTCCGGTTGTATGATGACATGTTGTGGGACGATCATTTCATTCTCGATTTTTACTGCTTCATTGATAGCACCCTGTAAGGTTTGTGCGTTACTCCTTTTGACCCACATCGCAGTAGGGACTGGAAGAGCAGTGATGTAGAATTCCATGAGCACCTCCTCAGTAGGTCTAGCGTTAGCCGAGATTCTGTTGAACAAAGTGTTGAACCGGATGTTAAAATCCTTAACCTTTTCTTTGGTTTCCATTTTCAAACAGGATAGTTCTAAAACTAAGGCCATAGGTGTTTTGTCATCGCCATACTTGTCTAAAAAGGCCTGTTGAAAGGAAGCCCATGAGGTGATCGATCCTATTCTCAAGCTAAAGTACCATGTGGAGGCCGCACCAATCAGAGTAAAAGGGAATAGGTGACATACTATATCTTCATCGGCTACCCCCAACATGCGCATGGCCAGGAAGAAAGAGTGAATATGGTTATCGACGGTGTCTCCCCACTCACAGTCGAATTTAGGCAGTACTCTTTCTGCATTCTTGGGTAAGGGATGTTGTTGCCCAGGTATCGCTACAGCATCCTGTGCAAGCCAAGGAGGGAGTGCTCCCGGAGGAGGTGGGAGTTGGTTCCCACTTGGTTGAAGCTGATTCCCACCTAGAAGAGGAACGTTAGCCATATTATGGATATAGAGGTTTTGGTTGAAGGCTTATTCGAGGTGTTCTTTATTAGGATTTTCCAAATCAGGCCAGGGATTTCCTGCAGAAGGGGGATCCTTAGGAATTTCTTCCCAAGGAGAGTCAATACTTTGCAAAGACTCTAGCACAATATCTTCAAGAGAAGGCGATGCAGATGTTTCTTTGTTTATGTGATAGATCCTTGGATTTCTTTTAGTTGTCGAAGGTAAAGACAAAAAGATACAAAGCTATGATAGGGAACAAGCGTAAGCACAAGTAAGTACTCTGACTGGTTCTTCTTGAGTGACTAGAGTGGCTAGATCCAACGATTTTTAAAGGATCCCGTAAAATGTTATATGTGTTGAAAGATTGCTTCTTGGAGGAAGACTTCATTTAAATCAACAAACGAAACAACTAACCTATATGTATAAGATCCTATCTACACTAATCCTAACTACTTATTCTAGTCCTAAATATTCTAATCTATCCTGTAGGAGCATAACAAAAGGAAGTTAAACATCATGTATAAATTCCAAGTTCTAATGAATCAATTACTGGTTCACAGATGAACGAGGCTATATTAAAACTTAATTGCAATCTAATTACTTATACAAGAATACACATTCCTTTCCATACAAATAAAGCTTGCAATTGAAGTTTAACAAGGTCTCGAATCAACAATCGCTCATGAATTAACCATGGTAACAAATCATATTTGAATAACCAAGACTAGTCACAAACTGTCTGTTATCAATATGCACAAAAAAAATCACATTTATATTTATGCCAACAACAACATCCTGATTCTAAACACATGAAAGGAGAGGCAGTTGAATCTGAAAAAGACTCTTTCTCGACCAAACAGTCTTCTTTATTCACAATAAATCAAAACTGTTCTGCCCAAAAAAAAGTCCTCCCCTTATCTCTGGAGGTAATATTTATGCTGAAAGAAATGATCCTCAGTCTTCCCCTTCCCTTTTTCCCCTCTCCTCTCTTTTCAATATACAAATAAAAAATATGCCAACATAGAACAGTCGGTGTAACTGCTGACACATAGAAGGCATATCTACAGGAGCGCTTCATTTCCTGGGGAAATGAATAGATGTTGATTAGAAGAGGATGACTGTGTGTCATCTCTTCATGATGAAATCTGGGAAAATCTCACTTTCGGAATACACAGGCAATGCGTGGAAACCCGACCGAGAATGCCTAGGCTGGATCTTTAAATGGAACACATCCGCATATATGAACTCTTCAGATCTGCTCATGTGTTTTTTTTACTCCTCGCCTGCAGAGATAAATAACATTAATTTTATGATTATATAACATCACACATGATCACAAACAAACCTTGAATTCAACCAAGTTTCTATTTAATCTTGCAATGCAGAGCAACTATAATTATCAAACCACCAAGCCTTGATGTGACACGTATTCTCGCTGCCCCTAATATTCATTTTACTCAAGGATTGCCTCCTTAATGCTTCAAGGGCAGACCTATTCACTTTACGAGATTTTCCTTTGAAAACCCAGACCACACCATTTTAGCAAAATATATGGGAAAACGAGGGAAAACCCACGGCTGGACTTCAAATATTATGCACCCGGGCATATAATTATCGTCGAGTCCGCCATATGGTATCGCACCCTATGTATAAGCACTGGACTTTGCCGACTGCGATTTGCGATTGGTGGAGGCGGACCCGAAATATATATGTGTTGCGGTTAGTAATCCCCTCGGGTCCGCCATATAAGCCTTTCCTTTGAAAACCCCGACCTCAATACATTTTCAAAAAACACAGGAATATACGGGAAAACCTGCGGCTGGCCATAAGGTCAGACTTCAAACATTATGCATCCAAGCCTACAGTCATCATCGGGTCTGGTAGATAGCGGTATGCCTTATATATAATCCCCAGACCCCGCCGATTGCGATATGCGATGGGGCTCCAGACCCGAAATATATATATATATATATATATATATATATATATATATAGATATTGGTTAATAATGTCGTCGGGTCCGGTGCCTCATGGTATGCGGTGTATACAAGCCCTGGGACCCCACCGATTACGGTATGTGATGGGGCTCTGAACCCGACATATATATATTATGGTTAATAATGTTGTCGGGTCCGGTGTATAGTGGTGTGTAGTGTTGATTGTGATCGATGAAAAAGGGTGAGTTATGCATGTTTGTGGAGTATTTCTATTATCAAAGCATTGATATAGAAATAAGGGTGCAATGGGAGGCTTCGAGGGTTGAAATAGTCCCGCTGGAGGATATGAATGAAGGGCTAGAAAGGGTGATAGATGAATCATGCGACAGAGATTTATTAATGGGGGCTTAACCATTAGGAACTGAAGATCTGACTCGGTAAAGAGTTAAAGTCTCTGGGATAAAATAGATCATTCGGAGAGGTGAAAGATCAACTTTTAGGGGACCCATTCAAAATTGCTACCAAGGCGGATTTTAATAGGGTGGTGGTTGTGGCCACAACAGTACCCTAGGGGTTGGAGCCTCTAAATGCAAGGTCAGTGCCTTGAGAAGAAAGGGTTGGTGCCCTAGAGGTCAGAGCCTCACAAAAGTCCATGTTGGTGCTTGGAAACAAGTTGGAGCCTTGGAGATTGAAGATCGGTGTCTTCATCTAGGGTTGGAGCCCTATATATATTATACTTGATTCATTGTAAAGATTATATTAATAAAAGCATTTATTCCTATTGTTCATTTTGTGTTCTACTAATTGGTAAAAGTAACAATTGAAAAGGAATACTGACTCAACCGCGCCCCTCCCCCCCCCACCTCTCAGTATTTCCAACACGGAAGCCATGATCAAGGTAGTTGTGGGAAGCCCATTTCTTCTTTCAATGCCTCTAACATAGAAATGTACCACAAGTTTCCCAGGGTATAAATGTGCTTTGACAAATATTAGCTAGAAAACCTTAGGATTCTTCCTAGAGAATTTCTCAAGGCATGGTGGACCAACATGGGTACTTTCTAAACACAAGAAAATAAAGAATATCCAGTGAATATGATGAATACCCCATAGTGGCTAACATGATGTGTCTATTGTATGGTTGGCCTAATGTCAAGACCTTCCATAAAGGTTGGGTATTTCTCATGTACACTCTAGAAATCAAAGGCATGCTTTTCAACTTGACAAAAATCTTATTAGGTTCTCTAAGGGATAGTATCAAATGGGATCAAAACCCTAAGGAAGGCCAACAACCTCAATATTTCATGAACATTTATATCCTCAACATAGTCTCTGCTAAGATGACATTCCCAACCATGAATTGGAGATGGAAAAGTCACAAGGAGTTGGTTCATATTTACTGCAAGATACCTTGGGAAGATCACTATATATCAAGTTATGCACATATTTGTTAATATTTTTTGGTGCCCTTGTATGAGGATACCCAATGTATGCCAGAAAGACCAAGATAGTTAGTTCCCTCATTCGGTGATTGGTTTATGGACTAGGATGGCATTTACATTAGTTGCTGAAGCAACTAAACCTCCCCACCTACTACCCAGATTTGTAATCGTCAGAGTAGTGCTTCAAGAAATAACTTATTTTGTTTGCACATGGGTAGGTGAAGATATCTCACAGAATAGGAAGCATCCCTAGCCACACATGCCTTTTCACCTAGAAGTATATGAATTAAAAGATATTAAGACAACTAAAGAAGTTTTAGAGGGCCAGATGCTTTTCCATTTTGGGGATTTGATGTTCCATTGGTATGATCCAAGATCCACAGTGAAGAATCATTACAGATCATGAAAGTAGAGGTGGGAGTGTTAGTTAGAGACTTGGGCATAGGAAGAAAAATTAAAGGATACTTTAAATTTTATAGATTTCATTTCATGAATAGGCTGCAATATTGCCCCCAAAATAGAAGAAAAGGCTCATTAAAAATACATAAACATCACCCGAGAAGCAAGGTACTCAACAAGAAGAAACCCAAAAGGAGCATGCAGGATGATGCAAAAACCAAGTGAGGGAAGAAACTCTCCATCCTGAGAAAGAAGAACTAGAATTAGAATCTCAACAAGATTCAATCGCTATGGAGATTGATTCAATGTCATTGGTAGTACCATAAATCATATGAGGCCAACTATCTATGACAAAAAAGGGTATCACACCATCCATGAGGAAGAAGGTGGTAAATTTGAATAAGATTAAGTTCGATCAAAACTTGAATAGGATTTTGGAGCAAATGAAAAAGGCATATGTCATGTCATGTTTGTCACTAATATAGATTACCACTAAGAGGTCCATAATGCCTAACATAAGAAAGGATCCCCTTTCCATGGCATTAGTAGGCACAATATTCTCTCATGCTACTAAGATAAATGTACAATATGTCCTAGAGAATATGAAGAAGAAAGATACACAAATAGATGAGCTAAATAAACAAGTCCAATTGGTGAAAGAAGAGACCAAGAAAATGAAACAAGCAAGCATCAGGGTGAAGGACTATAAGGCACGTGCTTCAAAAGTAAATGAGGTCTACAATTATTTGGTCTTACAAGTGTACCCTTTCCTATCGATCATGCAGGAAATTTTGGCTAGGGTGTTACAAATTTGGTAGCTAGCCACAGAGTGATGGACTCGGTTGCAAGGAGTATTAAATTATTTCAATCTGTCTAACCCAAAGAATATCCTTAGGCCCCAACATAGGTTCCTATAATCAACACACAAGTATTGATGTATGATTCTATTGCTATCAACTGAGCTCTAAAGATACAAGAGAAATTAGGAAAGGATATAAATTGGTTAGTGGTACAATATCAACAAATTTACTCCTTGGCTAAGAAGATCATCATAATCAATAAACTTCTATTGATTGGGGCTCAAGGAGAGGTAAAGATGAGGGAAGAAGTAGGTAGATAGTTGGAGGAGCTATTGAAAGGAATTTTATTTTAATGTCTTCACCAGTAAGTTCACTAAGGATAATCTGAAGCAACATCATATTGATCCTAGTAGGCAAGAGACCATCATGAACTCTTTCCTAGTTTCATTGAGGAGGGATGTGCCCATTCTGGGCCTAGAATACTATAGAGTATCACATAGTCATGGAGAGATTGTGACCCAAATAGATTAAGATGATCCAAATATATTATGAAGTACGTGTGACCTATATTTAGGACATCCTAAAGCTCTCAATTAAAGATCCAATCATATTGTAATAATTGTTCGCCTCATTTTTTAGAGCAGTAGAGCATTTTCTCTTATTGTAGTTGTAAATTGTGAGAAGTTGAAGAGTTGTAACTAACCGAAGAGGAGTTCAATGGTCACAAGGTAAAATTACTAAATCTATAAATACTGAAAAATTCTCAGTATGAAAGGTTTCAAACTTTTGAATTTCTAGAAATCCCTACAGACCAGAGCTAGAAGGCTAGTACTTATGTATTAATTGCTATGTATCTAATTTGTGAGATGTCTTTCTCTAGGTCATGGAATCATATGTGGAATAGATAGTATCTTCTCGCATGTTTGTTGTTTCGATTTTATAGCTTTCATTATTGAACACATATTATATAAAAATATTGACTATTATGGATTTGTTGTAGTACATTAAACATTCATTGTTGTCCCATATATCGATGAAATGTTTCCTTGACTGTGTAGTTGTGTGTTTATTTTCCCATCGCTTCCTAATTCATATTTATCCTTTAACGAGTTAGATAACTTAGATTAGTTTCACTTTTCATTTAGATTATTATAGCTTACAATCTATGTTCCCCTTCTATGATGATTGTTCATATATCTTCGCATTCCCAAGTAGGTGACCTAATAGGTGTTCAAATTATAAGGCTTAGAGGTGATAAGGATAGGCTTGAGAATGACACTAAACTTAAGGGCAAGGATTAATCTAACAAATATAAGGAAATGTGTGCCCTCCAAAGGCCTATCCAGGGCACTTGTGACCTAGGGTTTAGAGAATAAAAAAGGAGAAAGGCTCACCAAGGCACAAAATGCTAAGAGAAGGCTTGATAATACACACACACACACATATATATAAAATCAATAATTGGAGCAACAAGCCTTCAATAAGCCCCAAGTTGAAGCCTAGGGTTAGGTTAGGGTTATCCTAGGACAAAATTACCTAGGGCTTGTGACATTAGCCCTAATATGGAAAAAATGTATGTGGAAAAGGATAAACTTGATGTAATGAGGCTTAAACCACGTGAAGAACCCTCCCAAAAGAAAACACAATCCTCCTAGTTGAATTCAACCATAGCCTTAGCCTAACAACTTGCCTTAAAGGGCCGAAAATGTGAGAAAAGAGATATAAGTTTTTAGGAAATTTTCTTAGTTGTGATCACCTATGTGGAAGGCCAATGCTTGATCCTTAGGTGATGGAGTCTAAAGGGAGACATAATCTTCGAAGAATTAAACCTTAGTATGGAGTAAGGGCAAAGAAAACCTTCATTTTCAAGACCCTAGCTATCATTTTATGAGGGGATAAAGCTATTGAAGAGAGCATAACATGAATATTCATTCAAGGGATTGTCACACATTCTTTAGGGTATTTCATACAATACTTTTCAAATATTTCATAGAAAAATATTCAAAAAAATAACACATAAAAACCCTAACAATAACCATTCCATGCAATAACCATAAAAAATATATTCAACAACATGGAATAGTCACAAGAAATGCATGAAACAATCCTTTATTATCTGTTGTAGTGGCTACAACCACCTTTCGAAATTTTGCCTTAGCCTGTTTTGGAGCCTCCCTACCAACCTTCACAGCAGCTTGCCTTGCTTCGTCAAGTTCTCAAGTTTTAGTGTCTCTCTCTCTCAAAGGCAGCACGTCGATCAAACTTTGATCTTTTCCCTTCACAAGATGCTCATCAGGGCTTGGTCCAGTTGTAGGCTGAGAAACTTCCTAGTGAAATTTGCACATTTCTGGAGGAAAACCAGCCTTTCCCTCCAGAAATTGTGCAATTCCCTTGGACAACCTACTGGGCTCCAAGATTGTGCAATCTTTCCAGCCAACCCTCCCAGCAGGAATTATGCAATTTTTCCCATCAACAGGTAGTTTAGCCCAGGATTTGAGCAAATCTCGGTAGCAGTCAGTCGTTGGGCCCAAAAATTATGCAATCCCCTTGGGTAGTCAGCCCCGCTTACAGTCAGGAATGCACATTTTTCCCAGCAGTTGAGCACTCGCATGCATGGACAATCCGATTGACTAGTTCCACCCGGGATCGAGGAAACTTGACTTGCATGCATGCATGAATTGATCTTCCTGGAATAGCAAGAGACAACATGCAAAAGGAATCCCATGATTTAGGGAGCTATTTTTAGCAAATGTGGGTTACATGCAAAGTTGTTTTAGAAGTTTCCCTTCAAGTGTCGCTTTTTCCTAGATTTGTGGCATGTGCGTCATGTGACCAAACTTATTCATTCGATGCATAAGAGCTCATTCATTCACATCGATCTTGGAGCCCTGACATCACACAATACATCCAAGACTCTTCGACACATCCGGCTCAACTATTCACGGGTAAGTGGCCTCAACTTGTCTTTTTGAGCATTTTTGTTGCTTTTTGTGTTTTCTCTTGTGCGAGTGTTGTTTTCTTGATTTCTTTGAGCACTTTCTGTCGTTTACATGTATACTAACTTGTCCTAGCTTTGTTTAAGTTTTCCTTGCTATCTCACTACTGTCGCATGCATGAAACTATTTTGCACAGACGTTCACCCAACCGGTGAATTGCCTCACCCACATGCATGTTGATCTATTTGTTGAATCTTTCATTCATGTTTTTCATGCACTGTTAATCACTTCTACTATCACTTAGTGTTTCCATGAATTTCATCGACTTAGTTGCTTTCAGTTTCCCGTCGGCGAGTCGGGCCAACCTTGGCCTGGTCTTTGCCTTCACCAAGGATGCATTGTGCAATCTAGAGAAGGAAGGCTCACCTTCCTCTCCAGATTTGCACATTTTGGCCCAAAACCGGCCTCCTAGATTCAATTGCGCATTTCTGGAGGTCAGTGGCTGCTTGGCCCAAAAATTTGCACAAATATGCCCCTGGGCCAACAATCCTTCCTAGCTGAGATTGCTCATTGCACAATCCCAACAGCCAACTACTCGACTGGACTGTGCATTGCATAGTTCTAGCAGTCAGTCAGTCTCTCAGCAGCCCAGAATGTTCCTTGTGTAGTCTTGGCAGTTGGTCTCCTGACCTCCCAGCTAAAATTGCACAACCTTCATGATCATTCACCTAGGTATGTTGCAAGTTAGGTCTCATGTTCATTCTAGTTTTTGACTGAAAAATTGCTTACTATGAGTGTTTCCATGTCTCTAGGTATTTATGTTATCACCCAGGTTGTTCCCTTTGACTCTAAGGGAATACGGCCGGGTAACCACTAACCAATCTTTGGATTACAGCTTCTAGCCAAACTGCAATCAGAGAGGGCTCTCTCTTTATGATTTATCTTTGTTTTTGAATGATCTTAGGCTAGCTATGAGTTCAGTTTTGTTTTAAGGTTTTAGTTGGGTGATAATTTCAGTCCAGGTTCTTATGCAATTTCCAAAGTGTTCTAGTCCATTGGGCTATGGAGTCAGTGGTCCTTAGGTCTTTGGTGTGCTGCTTTGATACTGTAGTGATGCTGCAGAGCCAGATTAGTGTCTGAGAACAACGTTTATATTTAGTGATTGAGTGGAGTGTATCCAGTCAATGCAAGGCAATGAAGAATCTTGCAGTGAATTGTTGAAGAAACACAAAGGGGATACTATCCTAGAAGCAATTAAGAATTTCTAGGCAATATTCATACGTATAGAATCAATACAGACATGAGCAGTTAAGAATTCATGTGCATAGTAATCCTGAAGACAAAACATTCATAGCAGTAAATTTTGAGTGCAAGGTGTAGTAAAACAAATCTTGTACTATTCTTTTCCTTTACTGCTAGCTTAGTGTAACATGATTATGATCTGACAAACATAAGAAAACAGGAACAAAGATTGAAGAAAAAAACTTGTTATTTCATCAGACAGCACAGGAATTCTGCATTAACACATGGAGCATCCTCCAGACATCAAATATTTTAGGAAATCACTGAGTTCATCCAGCCCTTTGTATTAGATAAATCTAAAAGTGTACAATACAAGTGTTCTCATAGAGAAAATTACCAACCCCTTATGAGTTACTCAGGGGGGTATATATACAAAAATTACGTCAAAAAATATCAGTGAATGAGTTAATATCTCATTTATGATATGCTAATCTCTGAAATTCAGTAGCTGAAGGAGTGAATGCAGCAGTAATTCCTTAATGCTTCAGCTGTCAAAATAGTCAGAAAATATTTGGACTTTATGGCTGTTGGAGTCGGCTGGAGATGCGTTGTCCAAATTTGGCTAGTTGTCATGTCTGTGTGATGAGTCACTTTTTAGCTGCTTTAACTGCTGACATTTGTCATGTCATTTGTCTTGTAGTGACCTGGAGCTGGCAGTGGCCGAATGACTGAAGCTATCGTGGCAAAATCTGAAGCATGAATTGCCACCAATCCTCCTTAGGCATTTGATGTCTGCGCATCTTTATCAATGTTTCCTCGGCCTCTATATGCTTATAAAGATTGGGAGGGGTCTCAAACAGGTGATTCACTTCATTCTCAATGAAGAACAGGCCTTCAAGTTTTTCATATATGCTCTGTCCTGTGGGAGGCCCTGCTTGTTCAGATGAACTGCCAGATGCAATAATCTGATTTTCAATAGTGGTTGCCATTCTGTTGGCCATTTGATCTGGAGAGATCAGTTTCCCTGCACCACTTAGTAGGCTGGGCAGGCCTTTTCCTTGCAGCACTCCCATTTTGGCTTTGTATTCCTCCACATCTGCTTGCATCTCATAATACTTCCTCTATACTGTTTGTATATAGTTCTTGAGGGTAAGCACTTTCTTAGCAGAGAGGACAGCCTCTGTTCTGTTGGGAATGCCTATGGCTGCCAATTCCTCCCTTTCTTGCATGTTCAGGAAATCAATCATTCTGTTTGCCTGTTCTGCTCTGTTCCCTAGCACTGTCTTGGCCTTCTGAATTTCTGCATGAGCTTGGCCCATTAAATCCATCTGCTCATGCATTATTTTTATTGACCTCCATTGCTGTCTGATGGATTGGCCAATCTTGGCCCATAGGATCCTCTTTATGTCGGCCATAGCAGTCTCCAGGTTCAGCTCTTTCTCTAATGCCTTGATCCTTTCTTTTTGGGCCTTTATTTCTCTGCCCTGTTCTGCTATAGTCACTTTGGATTTATCATACTTGGCATCCAGTTCTGCCAATTTCTCCTTTGCTTTCTTTATTTCGTCAGCTTGGAGCTCCATTGCCTTGACAGCCTTGGTCAATTCCTCTACACTTGGGTTGGCATCTGGAGCTGCTGTTGTTCCTGCTGCTTCTGTTGTGGGGGTCACTGCTGCCCCTGAAGTTGCTGCTGTTGTGGAAGTGGTTGGAGGAGCTTGGGAAGTGGATTCTCCCTGTTTATCTTGTAGTGCTCCTTCCAGCTCTTTCTCCAATTCCCGGATCCTCTGATCTTGCTACATTAGGAGGTCTAGTTGGTCCTCAGCCTGTTTCTGCTTTTGAATCTCTGTTGTTTGAGGGTGCTCTGTGGAATGCAGCCTCAACCTCTTCTTCAATGCATTCAGGTCATCATCTTTCTTCCTCATGAGGGCCTTTACACCTGTTGGATCACTAGGATCATGTCATAGATCAATGATGATCTCCTCAAGAGACTTTATTCTATTGTCCTTAGCCTGAGAGGACATTCTCTCAAAATCCAACTGGGTGTTGGTGTTTTTTAGGGACTCTTTCAGCTCATGGGCCATGGTGGCCTTTTCTACCAAGGTGGCATAGACCATCTCCCCAGCTTGCTTATGGAGTTCAATCTGATCCATGGGATGTAAATCTCTGGCTAGGACCTCCACCCTTGTTTTTACAAAATCTACAGCTGTCTTAGGCTGCGGCCCTTTGGGCTTGAAATGACTGAATATCATCTTTTCTTCCTTAATGTCATAAACAGACATTAATCTCTCTTGCTGGGCTGGTGTAGCATCTATAAACTGCTTGTAAACCTCAGCCCTTAGTAGCTCATTCTGAGCCTTTATTTGTTTGAAAGAAGCCTTTGTGCTCTTGGGCTTCTTGCTTTGTTGTGAAGGAGAGGACACCTCCAAACCAAGCTGTAAAGTTTGCTCCTGCTGAAAGGAGCTTGTACCTGTATGCTGGCTGCCCTCCCTGTCTTTACCTGCATTGTTCAAGACATCTTCAGTAATGTCTTCCACCTCTGGGGATTCTGCTCTTTGCCTTTTGGCTTCTGGCTGGTGGGAGGATCCACTGGGAGGAGTGGACTCTTCTCTTTCTCTTTTCGTCCCCCTTTCTTCATGTGCTGGGGTTTGCAAAATTGGGGCAGTCAATGGCTCAGTTTGAGGTGGTGGTGTTCGCGCTATAGGGGTTGCTGGCAGCCCAGTTTGTGGTAGGACAGTTTGTCCTTGCTGCTGTTCTGGCTGCTGCTCTGTTTGCTGCTCTGTTACAGGGGCAGACTTTTCCTTCACTGCTTCCTCCTCTGCACCCATTATACCTTTGCCTTTGTCTGTCACCGGTGCTGATGTAGAGGGTGCCTGTGGTGCAGTCCTTGTAGTCGAGGTCCCTTCTCCCACTGTATTAGGCGGTCTGAAAGGTACTTGCTGCACATAGTCCAAGTCAATAGTTTTCTCAAGCTCCTTCATATTCTTAAGCATTCTCTCTTCCTCATTTAAATTTTCAACTAGAGTATCCAGCTGCCATTCTTGCAAGTTGGCATATTTTTCAATGTGTGGGTACTGGCAATGCTTAACACCTATAAGCCTATACTTATTTCTCCTAGCAGTGATGAAACCTTGAGGGTCATAATGGACCCACCGAAAACTATAGGATAGCTTGTATTTATCCTTAAGGATCAGGTCTGCAACTTCCCACCCTTCTTTCTTGTTCATGATGAAGGGGCCCAACTGATGTTTGAACTTGAGGTGGGCCTTTTTCTTGGAGCTGTGGAAATGGGTGAGGTCTGACTGAATCAATTGCCTGTAATACTCCAAGGAAAATAACCTCATGGGTACATATTTTGGGAGCCTATATGGGCAAAGCTCACAGCCATAGATCCTAAATACAGTATGGTGTTCATATAGGTACCAGTCACCTATTTTATATTTTTTGGAGAGCTGCAGAGCTTTCTTGATCTCATTTGATATTCTGGGAGGAGGGGACTTCATCAACATGCAAGAGACTGGGTATACAAATTGGTCTACAAATTCACAGTAGGTATAGGGTGAATTTGTGACTTTGTGATAAACAGAGGTCCAGAAGATGACAGATCTTCTCTCCCCTCTATGATCCAGCCTTTTGATGTAGCATGGGAAGGCTTCAGAATGATAGAACATGAACAGGTGGTAAATGTAGGCTGAGTACTTGAAGACCCCCTGTCTGTCCACTTTGCTCAACTGATCATGAATCTTGTTGGCTATGAACTTAGCAAAGTTATATTTTCGGGCAGGGGGCTGGCGTGGGCTGTAAACAGACAGCAATACTAGCATTGTTTTATCCACATGCTCACTATTTTTGTATCCCAACACATAGGCAATCATGTCTAGTAACAGCCTGCCTACATCATTGAAATGGACATCCAGGTAAGGAGGTGGCCCTGTAGGTTGGCACTCAGGTCTCATGAAGGTCCTGGTGACCTTTTGAAGCTCTTCACTGGTCATCTTGTCACTAGCTTCCAGCAAATAGCTCATGGAGAATGGGATCAACAACTCTATCTGATCAAAATGTAACATCTTGTTGATGGACTCAGCATTGATGTAGAAAAGGATCCTCCCAGATGGAGTGCTGACAGCTCTGTGCTGCACATCATAGTTTTCAGCACATAGGTGAATAATTTCAGGGAGGACATTTACAGCTGGGAGACAGTAATAAGGCAGGTTTGACTCCCATATCCCATGTGTACCATGACCATCCTTATAGTCCTCTCTTAGTTGAGTGAAGGTCTGCAAGAAATCCTTGTTACCCTCAAAGTCTTCAATGAGATAGTCCTTGTCAACAAATGCCAAGGCCTCCAGCTCCTTATTTGGTTGATTTAATGGAGCAACACTGAGGGATGAGGATGCAGAGGCTGCCATGATATAATCTAAATTTGAATAGGTAGTGGCAATGGTTTGAAAAGTGTCTTCAAGAGGTTCAGTAGCAGGTCAACTGCAGTCAATGTCTGAACTGTGTCTTATAATGAAAGAACACGCAGTCTTGCTTCTGTAGTTTTTAGCAAGTTCCCAGGGATTGTGAACTGCTCAGGGAAGTTTGCAGAGGGTATGAGGAATTATTTAGGTGAAAGGCTGCAGCTGGTGTGTACATCCGGCAAAAGGGAACAATGCCAGGCGTTTCAAAGGTAATTTTGACAGTTTTTACCCGCAAATTGATTGTATTTTATGTTGAATTAGAGGGCTGGGGCAATGCAGGTTGTCTTAGCTTACTTTAGATAACAGGTGTGGAGCTTACATGAATTTCAACAGGTATTTTAATGGCAATTCACAGAGAATTGGTAAGCATGGGCCAAACAGAGGAATCACGGTGAATACCTGGAAAAAACGCTTAGACACCTCGCGGGCCGAACTGTGGAGGTCAACTTGATGAATTTGGACGGTTGAATTTTGAATTTGGAGGTCTGGAGTCACTTTGGCAGCTGCAATGGCTATCTCCTCTTTCACGCGAAAATAAGATTGAAAATGACTCAAAACATGACTTTAACGATAAAATTCGGAAAAATAGGGTAATTGGCGCCTTTCCGCCGATGACGTCAGCATGACGTCATGGCGGGGCCCGAGTACGGAGGTGACGTGGCTGCTGAGGTGTAAGCCAGGGTGGCAGGACACGGTGGCGGGTGGATGCGGTGGCAGGGCTGCGTGGAGGGCCACGGGACGCGGGGGCGGGCAGAGGCGACATGACGTCAGGATGACGTGAGGGCGACGTGGCCGGCTGGGTGGTAATGGGGAAGCGGTAAGCGGGTTCCCCGCACCACCTTTGGGCAAAGGCGGTATCGGGGAGGGGGGCTCCGAACAACCTCACCGCCTGCCACGCGTCCCTGTACGGGGCGGAAAACCACTTTCCCCGGACGCTAAAGGTCGGCAGGTCGGGGAGCGAAAATGACCGCCCACCGTTAGATTTGGGCGGCGGAGATCGGACGGTTGGCGGGTCCTCCGACGGATCGTGCAGGTTGGGGGGGTCCCGCCGGCCCATTAAAATATTAAATTAAATATTTTGGGCGGAGAACCTTAGGATTGAGGGTTTTCGTGAGTCTTTGGGTTTTATGGGTTATTTTGTGGAAAAAGGGTTTATGTAGGGTTTTAGCAAAGATGAGATTAGGGCTTATAGAGAGGTTATTACTCCCAACCAGTGGTTGGAGTAATCCCTTGACAGGGTTGAGCATAGTCCCAGGTGGACTAAAGTCTCCCTTAAACAAAGTTATTTAGCTATAATGCTAAAAGGAGGATATTTATACCATGTTTGGGGTTTATACACCATGGTGTTAATAATACTAGGGAAAGGGTAAGATAGGGGATTTATATAATAAAATTAGTGGTTAATATGGATGAAATGAGTGGATGAGGGGGGGATATCACTAAGTTTATTTGAAACTCACTTAGTTTAGGGAGTAGATCAAAATGAAAAGAATCTTAGACAAGAAATGTGGCCTTTAAAGGATGAAGAACCTCTATGAAACCATAAGTCCTTCCATGAATCTCGATTGATGAGGGGATGTTAGTAACAAATGGGAAAAGGGGAAGAAGGGAGGTTAGACATGCTTCTTTGCTTTGCTTTTCTCATCTTGACCATCAAGGTTAAATCTGAAATGAATATCACTTCTTCAACCCCATCTACTTACCCAGCTACTTGGCCTAGCATTTTTATTTCTTCTTGGAGGGTGCATTTAGACTTGCAGACCCTTTGTGTGCCTTTTCTTTTCCTTTGGCTTTTTCCTTTGATCATCTATCTAAGACTGCCCTTATTCCTTCCAAGGCCCCAGATTAAGCAGTTGGGAACCTTAATTCTCTACCTAGCTACTTGTCTGCCAAGATTAGATTGTTTGGACAGACTTCTTTCTCTATTCTACAACAGAAAATTTAAACATGGCATGGTCCAGGTTAGGCTGTTGGACCCTCCATCAAAATTTGAGTAAACATGAACCTATTCACATACCTTGCTGTCTTGAAAATATGGGATCTTTGTACCATCAAAGCAGAGCATATTTGGCCCTTGAATTTGCCAATCATGAAATATGAAACCTATTGATATAGGTACCTAACAGGTATCACAGGTGTTCATCTGCCTCTTAGCAGTATAGGTACAATGGCTTCCACAAGAAGAGACGAAGACATCGTTCAGAGCACACTTGGGGATGCAGTCGATCAAGTGTCTATGAGCTTGCCTACTCATGAAGACATCAAGTTGTTTGTGGCAAGGACATCAAGCAGCAACATCACAATGAGCACATCATGAACAGTAGCTGAAGGCAGCATACCAAATGCAGCAAATGAAGTGAACACAATGAATACAAGAGGAAGGTTGTTGAAAACTTTGAGACGGAGCAAAGTTGCAAGATCAAGTAGATCCACTGATAATGAAAGCAACTTTGGAGACTTAGGCTATGAAGTGATGGTGCGATGTGAAGATTGTGCGAAGGTAAAGATGGAACAAAGAAGGAGTTGCATGTGTTGAAGCAACAACTCAAGAAGAACATGAAGCTGCATAGATAGACCAATGAGTTGCAACAGGAACATGAAAACAGTAGGGGCAACATGCACTCACAGATGAAACTGCTCCAGTACAAGTTAAGAATCCATCCCAACAGCTGACATAGAGCAAACATGGTGAGCAATGTTTTCAATCACATGAAAAGGATCCAACAACATACATGTCATTGAGCACACGCATGCAATCCAACCCATTCAACACACTCACCAAGGTGAATACAAGAAGAAAGTCCAACTAGGGCTGAACATGCAGTTCCACAAGTTGATGTGCATGACCACCAACACACACTTGAAGATCAACACAGACACTATGCATAAGTGTGTTTCCAGTTCAACCGTACCAAAAAATACCATGCTCATGTTAGCAAACGAGTTATATGAAGGGGCCGAATGAATGCATCGAGTGAAACAGAGGCAAGAGTTTTCTTCAGCAAGATATCACCATGAGGCACATGCACGCCATCACAGATGACCAAGCTTGGCATCAACTCACCAACTTCACCATCACAAGCATGTCAAAGACTGGTCTCACCACAGAAACCGAGTGTCAGTGATGTCTTGCAAGGCTTGCTCAAGCCATGTTGTCTCACATGAGTACATGTGCATTGTAATGTTGAGTCATGTCAAGTGTATGTTGAGTGTCAACAGTTGGATGTAACAGTCATAGAGTAGGTGAAGAGTCATGAAGGTAGTTGAACTGTCACAAAGGGGAATGTCAAGGGTCACCCCACCCTTTGCTATAAATAATCCCTCATAACTCATTGTATAGGCTTTTGTTCAGCCAAGCTTCTACTAAGACTATCTTGAAGAAGGCTTAGACAGTATTGTAACGCGCCTTGGCTTCTGCACTGCACGGAGCTAGTATATCTCTTTGGAGGAGCAGGTGGATGTGGATGTAATGTTCCACTGATGGGGCTAACAAAGTTTACATGGTGTATTGTGTGATTGTGACTTACACTTCTTTATATAATAAAAGCCAACACATTTTCATGCATATGTTGTTATTATAGTTGGACTGCTCCGGTTGCCTTAATGATATATGTTGTTATTATAGTTGGACTGCTCCGGTTGCCTTAATGATATATGTTGTTTAACTTACGTACTTGTATATGAACTGATTTGTATGCACTTAGACGAAACTTGTTGATAATTTGTTGCATATGTTGTTAATGTTGTCACCATCTGTGTTGACTGCTATGCTGGACATCAAAAAAACTTTCTCTGAACCTTGTTATATCAACCGTCACACTCATCTTAGACTAATCTGTTAGTGTTGTTCCTGTTATCTTACCTTGTATGTTGGGACTACTGCATCTGTGCCGACTGCTCTACTGGAAGCTGTGCATGTCCTTTGTGTTGTTCTTCCTAGCCGATTTGGGACTAATCCCTTTAAACCTGGAACTCACCTTCACCTTCCTCTCCCTTTGAAGTGTTGGAACCTCTCATACTCATTCCTTGACTCACTACATCAGTGACACCCTTGCTACTGACAGAGTTATCTTACTTGGCTCTGTGTGACATCACGATCAAGGCATTATCTTATGGCCCACTGCTGGGACTCCTACACGAAATGGTCTGAGGTCTAATTGGGACTTCTTACCAGGGAGATCCCCTTGACATGTTGGTGGGTCCAACACTGTCAACATTTCTGGTGCTAGAAGGAGGGCCTGATGACAAGCAATGTCCTCTCATCCAATTTTTAACCTTTGCATATCTTTCATGGAGTCTTGCATTCTTCTTTTCCCAAGGTGTTTTTCAAATCGTGAAGATGTCTCCATCTCGGGGAATCTTTTCAATCTCTTGTCCACTCACACATATGATGGTGAAGGTGAAGTGGCCTAGCCTGAGCACTTACATAACTTAATTTCCATGATTTATGAGGAATATGAGTTTACTGACGAACAACTTGGTCTGTTGCTGGCATTCACACTACGCGAATCCCCATTTCGTTGGGTGCTCAAACTACCGGTTGACACCATGCACTCATGTGAGCACTTCTATGATCTTATTGAAGACACGTTCCATCATTTTTATCCATACCTATTGACCGTAAACTGTTACGACAATGGAGGGCTCTGCATGAATCTGTTATTGAATTTTGGCAGTGCTTCCATGACTTACAGTTTCAAGCTCTGAGGAGCCAGATGAAGTTCGCTTATCTCTGGGACCAGTTCGAGTACTGTCTTAAGAAATTAGCCTGTCCCAAGAGGAAGCTTGAAATCAAGCCTCGCTCAACATTCTTCATTGATGGAACTGCGCAATCTCATGTGGGAGTAGGCACTGTCTCAACGGACTATCCGCCTCCCTCTCATTCAATAGTTCCACCATCACCCTATGATGTTGAGGATCATGTTCACACACATGTTCAACCTTCACACCCTCCCAACATCACTCCACACAATTTTCATGCAAATTTGGTTGTGACTCCTTCGAGTTCTCATATGCATTCCTTTTTTTGACCTCTGTCTTCACAACCAGGTGTTCCTCCGGATGATGTTGTCTTGTGTTTTTCCATTCTGGACTCTACACTTGTTGTGAATGAGGAACAACCCAAAGACGGAGTTAGTGTTACAAAACAAACATGCGTTGTCATTCATGAATAGTATGAGTGGGATCTTGAGCATAAACACTCGGCGAAGGTTGAATCCCTTCCATCCAAGCCCCTTCTGTTCTTTCCTAACATCGTTGGTGAACCTGCCATCCATGATTTTGCATGTGTGTCTTCATCTACGGATGCACCCACTGTTTATCTTTTGCAGGACACACCATATGTTAGCCCATCATCCAAAAATAGAGAGGACCAATCATTCATTGAAAATCCACTTGATCTTTCATCTACTCTTTCCGGAAATGCAGAGGGTGAACATCCTTCCTTCTCATGTACCACTCTATATGTTTCGTTAAATCATGAGGATGCCGACCAACATCCTGAATTTTTTTATCTTGGCTGTCATGATCTCTTCACCTCATCATCCAATCATGATGTTGATTCACTCATTGTTAATCCATCTAAGCCGCTGGTTTGCGAAGATCCATCTGTTAATGAAGTCGAAACCCCATAAACCATTGAGACACTTCAGCCCAAGCTGATGGTTATGTCGGACCCTCACTGTACTGAGGTTGGTTTCGCTTCCGATCAGGAAATTGTTCAAACGCTCAAGGCTCCTCATCGCTCATCTGTATGCATTGAAGTTCCACCTCACACAAAAATCACACTTCCTCCACTTGAACTATGCGATCCCATTTCTCATGCATTGGAGGAGTTTTACATTGCAAGCACTTGTTCGTGACGCAAGTTATCTTTGTTTCTCTTGTTTGCTTTCCTGTCACAGTCAAGAGTGTGCTTATGGTTCAAAGTTGCACGTAGTGTCACCCAACACCATGATAAGTCCACAGACTTTTCGTCATGCACATGCACTCACTTATGTCTTGTGGGCACTTTGAAACACGAAGTGTTGCTGTCTCCATTGTCATATCTTTCTTGTATGCTTGTCCGCACAATTGGGTTACTCGCAAACCAAGCCTCCACCCACATGGGTCTACCAATACACTGATGGCTGCATTCGAAGTATCACTTCACGTGATCAGGCCCATGCATCGTTAGTGTAGGAGTAGGAGTATTGTTTTCTTTCAGTCGTTTGCTTGCATGCTTGTTTGATTTCATGTTTTGATTGCTTGTTTGTCTGCTTGCTGGTTTGTTTACTTGCTTCAATTTCATTTTTTTCTTCTGCCCTTTCTTTGCTTTGTTGATTTTTAGTTCATTCGCTTGTTTCGTTCATAGATTAGTTTTGCATGAAACCATGTGTGCCTCATGAAATGAGCTGGGTAAAGTACAAGAGTGTTTGTACAGCTATCACTACTTGGTTATCTGCCATCTTGCCTCTGTATGATGAACTTATTAATCTTAGTCCATGATACGTCGAAGGAAAATACATACTCTTCAAAGTGAACCTTGGTATAAGCACAACACTTGCACACTAACTAGTGTCACCTTCTCTAGTCGATTGTTTTTGGGTTAACCCTTGTCAGCTCATTCAAGTAGAGTAAGGTGAAGGGGAAACCTTAACAAGCACGTCAGAGATATGATAAACTACTTCTCTACTGCAACAACCTCTTCTGATCTCAATAATTCGGGACCCCTCTTCCACCTCTGAAATGAATAAGTGCTATATACAATGAAAATAAAAAAATTCAAAATGAAAAGTCAAAAAAAAAATTCAAAATGAAAAATGAACAAGGCGAAAGAAGAGAAAGGCTTCTTGTGCAGGGAGGTGATGCAAGTAACTCCGCTAGGGTATTGACCAGGCTCGCTGGCAACGGATCCATGCTTGTGTTCCAATGTGACTCCACCGGGTACTGTCCAGGCCTGCTGGAAGTGGAGCAACACCAGAGATGAAACTTAGACTCTGATGACTATATTGCCTGTGCACTTATATGCCCCTCAACTCCAATACAAACAACTGTGTTGCCTTGGCTTGGAATGTGTGTCAATTGACTAAGATTCTGGAAGATGCTACATCTTACATCAAGCTAGTACGAAGCCAAGATGAGCTAAGAACTAAACAATACTTCTTGAGGTGTTAGATTCTTTTTCACGAACAAGGTCCTTTCAGAGAGCTGGAGTTCTACCAGTGTGTCACCAAGTGTTGTAGCGGCTACAACCACCCTCCAAAATTTTTCCTTAGCCTGTTTTGGAGCCTCCCTACCAACCCTCACAGCAACTTGCCTTGCTTCGTCAAGTCCTCAAACTTCAGTGTCTCTCTTGCTCAAAGGCAAACTATCGATCACAGTTTGATCTTTTCCCTACACAGGCTGCTCATCCAAACTTGGTCCAATTGTAGGTTGAGAAAATTCCCAGTGAAATTTGTGCATTTCTAGAGGGAAACTAGCCTTTCCCTCTAGGAATTACACAATTCCCTCTGAGAGCCTGCTGGGCTCCAGGATTGCACAATCTTGCTAGCCAACCCTCCCAGCAGGAATTGCGCAATTTTTCCCATCAACAGGAATTTCAACCTAGGATTTGCGAAAATTTGGGAAGAAGTCAGCTGTTGGGCCTAGAAATTATGCAATCCCCTTGGGTAGTCATCCCAACATACAGTCAGGAATTCACATTTTTTCCAAGAAGTTGAGCACTGGCATGCATGGACAGTCTGTTGACTAGTTCCACCCGGGACCGAGGAAACTTGACTTGCATGTATGCATGACTAGATCTTCCCAAAATAGTAAGACGCAACATGCAAAAGACATCCCATGATTCAGGGAGCTATTTTTAGTAGCCGGTGGTTACATGCAAAGTTGTTTTAGAAGTTTCCCTCCAAGTGTCGCTTTTTCTTAGATTTGTGGCATGCGCGTCATGAGACCAAACTTATTCATTCGACACATAAGAGCTCATTCATTCACATATATCTTGGAGCTCTGACATCCCATAACACATCGAGGACTCTTCGACACATCGACTTAGATATTCACGGGTAAGTGGCCTCAACTTGTATTTTTCAGCATTTTTGTTGCTTTTTGTGTTTTCTCTTGTGTGAGTGTCATTTGCTTGATTTATTTGATCACTTGCCATTGTTTACATGTATACTAACTTGTCCTAGATCTGTTTTAGTTTTCATTGCTATCTCATTGCTGTTGCATGCATGAAACTATTTTTCACGGACGTTCGCCCAACTGGCGAACTGCCTCACCCACATGCATGTTGATCAATTTGTTGAATCTTTCATTCATGTTTTTCATGCACTGTTAATCACTTCTGCTATCACTTAGTGTCATCATGCATTTCATCGACTTACTTGCTTATGGGCGAGTTGGGCCAACCTTGGTTTGGTCTCTGCCTTCACCAAGGCTGCATTGTGCAATCTGGAGAAGGAAGGCTCACCTTCCTCTCTAGATTTGTGCATTCTTGCCCAACATTGGCCTCATGGACTAAATTGCACATTTTTGGAGGTCAGTGGTTGCTTGGCCCAAAAATTTGTGCAAATCTGCCCCTAGGCCAGTAGTCCTTCCCAGTTGAGATTTCTCATTGCACAATCCCAACAGCCAACTGCCCGACTGGGCTGTGCATTGCGCAGTTCCAGCAGTCAGTCATTCTCTCAGTAGCCCAGACTATGCCTTCTACAGTCTTGGTAGTCGGTCTCCTGACATCCCGGCCGAAATTGCGCAACCTTCATGATCATTCACCCAGGTATGTTACAAGTCAGTTCTCCTGTTCATTCTGGTTTTTGACTGAAAAATTGCTTGCTATGATTGTTTCCATGTCTCCAAGTATCGCAGGTGTTCATCTTCCTCTCAACAATACAGGTACAATGGCTTCCAAGAGAGAAGAGACAAAGACATCGTTCAGAGCATGCTTGGGGATGCCATCAATCAAGTGTCTATGAGCTTGCTTACTCACGAAGACATCAAGTTGTTCGTGGACAAGGACGTCAAGCAACAACATCACAACGAGAAACATCATGAACAATAGCTAAAGGCATCATATCGAATGAAGTGAACACAACGAATGCAAGAGGAATGTTGTTGACAACATAGAGGCAGAGCAAAGTTACAAGATCAAGCAGATCCACTGATAATGAAAGCAACTGTGGAGACTTAGGCTATGAAGTGACGGCGCGACATGAAGATTGCACGAAGGCAGAAGATGGAACAAAGGAGTTGCATGTGCTGAAGAAACAACTTAGGAAGAACATGAAGCTACATAGACATACCAATGAGTTGCAGCAGGAACATGAATAAAAGTGGGCGCAACATCCACTCATGGATGAAACTGTGCCAGTACAAGTTAAGGATCCATCCCAGCAGCTGAAACAGAGCAAACATGGCGAGAAGTGCTTTTGATCGCATGCAAAGGATCCAACATCATACATGTCATTGAGCACACACATGAAATCTAACCCATTCAACACACTCACCAAGGTGAAGACAAGAAGCAAGTCCAACTGGGGATGAACATGCATTTCAGCAAGTTGATGCGCATGACCAACAACACACACTTGAAGATCAACACAGACACTATGCATCAGTGTGTTTCTGGTTCAAATGTACCCAATAATACCATGCACATGTTAGCATATGAGTTGGATGAAGGGGTCAAACCAATGCATTGTGTGCAACGGAGGCAAGAGTTCGCTTCAGCAAGATATCACCATGAGGTGCATGCACACCATCATGGATGACCAAGCTTGGAATCAGTGCACCAACTTCACCATCACAAGCATGCAAAAGAGTTGGTCTCACCATAATGACCGAGTGTCAGTGACGTCTTGCAAGGCTTGCTCAAGTCATGTTGTCTCACATGACTTGAGCATGTGCATTGTAATGTTGAGTCATGTCAAGTGTAAGTCGAGTGTCAACAGTTGGATGTAACAGTCATAGAGTAGGTGAAGAGTCATGAGGGTAGTTGAACTGTCGCAAAGGGGACTGTCAAGGTTCACCCCACCCTTTGCTATAAATAGTCCCTCATAACTCATTGTATAGGCTTTTGGTCAGCCAAGCTTCTACTAAGACTATCTTGAAGAAGGCTTCTCCACTCCACAGAGCTAGTATATCTCTTTGGAGGAGTAGGCGTATGTGGCTATAACATTCCACTAATGGGGCTAACAGGTTTACATGGTGTATTGTATGATTGTGACTTACACTTCTTTATATAATAAAAGCCAGCACATTTTCATGCATATGTTGTTATTGTAGTTGGAATACTCCAGTTGCCTTAATGATATATGTTGTTTAACTTACATACTTGTATATGAACTGATTTGTATGCACTTATATGAATCTTGTTGATAATGTGTTGCATATGTTGTTAATGTTGTCACCATCCGTGTCGACTACTCTGTCGGACATCAAACAAGCCTTTCTCTAAACCTTGTTATATCAACCATCACACTCGTCTCAGACTGATCCGTGAGTTTTGTTCGTGCTATCTTACCTTGTATGTTGGGATTACCACATCCATGTCGACTACTCTGCCAGAAGTTGTGCATGTCCTTTGTGTTGTGTGTTCCTAGTCGAGTTGGGACTAATCCCTTTCAACTTGGAACTCACCTTCACCTTCCTCTCCCTTTGAAGTGTTGGAACCTCTCATACTCATTCCTTGACTCACTCCATCAGTCACACCCTTGATACTAACAGAGTTATCTTACTTGCCACTGTGCGACACTGCGGTCTAGGCATTACCTTACGACCCACTACTGGGACTCCTACACCAAACGATCTGAGGTCTAATTGGGAATTCTTACTGGGGATATCCCCTTGACATGTTGGTGGGTCCAACACCGTCAACATAAATGATGTCTCCACAATAAGAGAATGTCCCCAAAAGAAAAATATCTACAAAAGATCACATCTCAAAAAGTATACAAGATTATTTCAGCTAGGTCAAAATCCTTCAAAGGGGCTGAATTGATCCACGAGTGATGATGAAAAGATAAATGAGGTGACCTTTATTTATATGAGTATACCTCAACCCAAAATTTTTGGTTCCATTTTTGGGGAGGTGCTAAAAGAGATTAGGGTTTTGGTAATTTGATTTATTTCATGCACTTAGTTTTTGAAGTAGAAAAGTTTTTATTACCCCGTGCACTAATCAATGTGTGGATAAGATGTACTAGCTAGTAAAATAGCTTGTTAAATAATGAAGAAATTGTACTACAAGGAATATCTTAAATATTGATAGAAATCAAAGACTTACCTGCATCTCGAGTAGAGAAGATCCTTATTGAAATTAAAGAAATACTTATGTCTTAGGAGGAAAAAATCTTGGCTATAATTAGAGACACATCTGCAACTTAAAGAAGATAAGAGAAAGAAACTCATGAGAAATATCAAGAAGTAGAAGTTGATGAACAACATCAAGGAGAAGACCCAATAATATTCCTTAATCATCCTTACCAATTTGTACGAGAGATCAAAGAGTCACAACAAACCATCGATGGAGATCATATACTAGAACCTCAAATCAAGGAATTTCTTTCATACCTATCATCATATCTTTTATACATTTAGGAGAGAAATCAACAAGACTTAGAATATCTTCTTAGCATGATAAAGGTAGACATGCCAATGATTTCTAGTGAACCATAGGGCCAAGTATATATAGATAAAATTTAAGCTTGGTTCCAAATGATTTTTAGCACAGAGTGTTCCTCCATCATCCAACATCTCCTGGATCCAAATCAACTAGAGCAGTGGGATCCTCATAATTTGGTATTCAAAGGATATCTTCCAAATCTGAATATGAGTATACTTGTAATTTTTTTGTGCACATGGATTCATTGGTAATCATCTTACACTTGAAAAGATGCTTCCTCTTTCAATTAGAGTAGGAATTAGTATACAAATAGAAATAAATAAAAGAGTAAAGATAAAAATAAGCCTAATTGTCAAAACCAAGACACTGGCATAGTTAGACAAAGACCTTGCTTGAGAACTAGGTTACTAGTTGGAAACATTTCTAATATTCTTTGCATCATGTTGTTGGTCCTTTAAAATATTACAAATCTTTATATATTCTTGTGTTAGCCGATGTGGGAAGCATTAAGGCTCTCTAGTTAACTAGTTTTGACCCTTAAACCTCAACACCTAATTTGGATTCAAAGCTAGAGACTCCTTTTAGTACCTTGAGGCTTGCATACATCAATGGTAGGTTCTCCTACTGAACAATAGTGGGAATACAACAATGTCCTTTGATTTTTAGATCTTGCAAGTGATTTGACTTCACCTTCTTCATTCATACCTAGAAAGATGTACAAAGGTATCTTAACACTCATTGTCATCAATGGTAAGTTTTCTCGCATTGGTTAATGATATACATCAACGGCCAATAATCAATTATCTCTTTACATGCTCAACTTTAACACATTCATTTGCATGGAGAGAGTTGTACCATGAGTTGGGTTTTGATGAAAAACTAAACAACAGCTGCAACCTTTCATTTTTTCAAATAAGAAGGGTTGACCAAATGTTGGACAACCAGGTAGAAACAAGTTTAGCTTTCATCCTCTTAGAAGCTTCAACAATCATTTCTAGGCGTTGTTAATGTGTTGTTGTTGTTACTCTGCAAGCTCTATTACTACCCAGGCGATGTTACTCTATAGGTGTTCTTACTCTGTAAGTTTTGTTAATCTGCAAGTGTTGTTACTAGATATGTGTCATTACCCCATATGTGCTATTATTCCACTGTTTTCATTACTCCATAGGTGTGTTTACTCTGCAAATATTCCCTATGAAACAAGGTTTATCAAAATTTTCATCATTTTGGTCTCAAGTTCAATACAATAGTCAACCTCACACGATAAATAGTCATTGGTTTTTCAACACAGTAGCTGAAATAGATCAACACTCTACTTTGGATTAGCTCAATGTTGAGGTAAAACTCAAGGTAAAAATCAGCTTGAAACTTTTTGATTTGTTGAAATTTTAGGGGATAATGGTAAGAAACTATTGTAAGCTTGGTATCCAACAATTCATTTTTTTCACTGTCTTTATTCAACCTTTCTAACATGCCTCATACCTCACTCTATTATGCCATCATCTATTTCCATTTGCACCTAGTTGTGGAGGCTATGTAATAAGCCCTCCTCTACAATTGTTCAATTAATAGGCATTGGGATCCAATTCTTCCTTTCTTCTCTTAGCATTTGCATATTGATTTGCAACTTTTCCCTCGGTTCCCAATAACAAAACAACACTCCATGACCTTCACTGTGTATTATTCCCCACCACCTCTAATTAGCATTAAGTTAACTCTCAACTCTAGTGGGCATACTTTATTTTCTTGAAGCCTCTTGCATCATATTTCCTTAATAGATGGTCATGTACCTATACAAACAAAATTCCCTCACCTCCCCCTATCTTTGTAAAAAAATGTTCCTTCTCAACAGTGGTAGATATCTAGATTAGAGGGTGGTGATGGAAGAATGGATTAATTTGATATTGAAAAGGATTTGCAATTAAATGAGGTAAAGAAAATAATGTCCTTGTTTTCTTTTCCCAACAAAATTATTGGTGGTACTAATGAAATTTCTATAAATTGTATTGGTTTCTTCTCTCCCAGAAAATTGAAACAATGGTTTGGAATCTTTTGGAAAGCAAAGATCCTACTATTGGAAAGCAAAGATCCTACTATTGACACAATGTAAGGAATAGATTTAGTTTTATTTTTTGCATAGGAATTGATCCATATGAAGGGATTATTAGTGCAATAAAGGTTGATGAGAAATGTTATAGTTGAAGGTGCAAAACTTCATGGTAAGAAGCCATGAAAGCATTCATTCTCTTCATATGTTTGAGGGAAGAATTGATCCCTTCGAGGCTGAATGTTTGGTGGTAGATCACTTGGATATTTTAGGAGAAAGTGTTGGACACCTAATCCTCTAAGGGTTGGTGTGTAAGCTGAATAGTCAGATGGAGTCCAAGAGGCCACTTGGAATATGAAACCGAGGGTCACTCCAATGCATTATAAATATGTATCATTGTGAATAATAGTGCATTCAAGGATTATCTTTCATATCTCCTATCCACCATGGTTATGTTTAACATGGTATTAGAGAGGATGATTGCTGGCCTTGCTCCATTTTGAGCCACTTGTCTTTATGGTCTCGGTGAATTTGAGTGCTCCTCCTCTGTTATAACTCCTACATGCGCCGCTCAGAAACACCATTATTTTCTTGCTAGCGCTGACATATCATTTTTTGTTGCTATGAGCACTTGTTAGTACTATTTTAAGGTCATTTAACACGGTACCATTATAGTACCATTCATCTGGGCTAAAGACTACGAATTGTGATACGTGGAACTTTTCTTAGAATTTTCTGCTCGTGGTTGGTTCTATTTAACTGCTCATTGAAAGGGTCGTGACTATTGCTTTCAATGGTATATGCGAGGTATTGTTGGAATGGCCTTGGAGCACTGTGTTGAAGATTGACATAGACCATGACTTAACCTTAAATGTTGGTGGAAACTCTTGCAACACTGGTCAAAACACTGGTTGAAATCATTACTATGCATTGGTCGTGTCTTGCGTATAGTGCATTGGTGTGTTTGCTTACGGTGTTTGTTGAAGACTCCTACTCATGGCCAGTTCTTGCATTGGTGTGTTTGAATACTAGTGTGGAGACTGTGCAACGATCCATACCACCGTCGGTTGGTCTCCTGCATCTATACCTCCCACACACCTCATCCATTGTTGTGTACTCTGTCTACCTTGTTGTCCTCTTCGCCTCCTTATCGAATTAATGTCCCCCACCAACATTTTTCTGACCTTCATAAAAGTGATCCTCTTGTGTAGATTTGCCCAGTATCTGCTAATAATAAAGTCCTTATATTCCTTGTATACTTCAGGGGTCTTTGCAGTGGATTTGTCATCGAATAAATCCAATAGAAATATTCATTCAGTGTTGTGAATTTTGTTCCAGGAAAACCAGCTTGAAAATCTCGACATTTCGTAGATTTATCTGTGGCATTGGGGTGAACTTCCTTATTTTAAGTTTGATTGGAGAACGGTGGGAGGCTTAGTGTAATAGGAAATAGTAGCGTTGGAAGAGTCATGGGGACTTCCTGTGTGGTTCGAAGCGGTTTCCAGATTCGGGTCCTTGTTTGTATTACCGCTTGAGTTAGTGTTGGAGGGGCTCGCCATTGGTCAGGCTCATGCGACCACTCTACTCTAAGGCTTATTTATGGTGCTTGAAATGTCATATTTTCTCATCACTATAAGGAGAGCACTGCATCATCAAGTGCATTCTGGTCAATTATTATTTACAAAAACTTAAGTATCTTTGTCAGTGCTGATGAATATTTGATCTAATACATATTGCTGAAAGAGGGCTTGCTTGAGAGTTGCTTCTCTCTTCTGTACTTGGCCACCCAATTGTTGGAGCTCTCCCTCAGGGCTGCTTTAAGGAAATCATTTGCAATGCATATGAATTTTGCAGGTTTTAGAGATAATTTGGAAAGAATAAAAAGTGGCAAGGTTTATTTATGGTGCTTGAAACGTCATATTTTCTCATCACTATAAGGAGAGCACTACATCGTCAAGTGAATTTTGGTCAATTATTATTTACAAAAACTTAAGTATCTTTGTCAGTGCTGATGAATATTTGATCGAAAACATATTGTTGAAAGAGGGCTTGCTTGAGAGTTGCTTCTCTCTTGTTTACTTGGCCACCCAATTGTTGGAGCTCTCCCTCAGGGCTGCTTTAAGGAAATAATTTGCAATGCATATGAATTTTGCAGGTTTTAAAGATAATTTGGAAAGAATAAAAAGTGGCAAGGTTGTTCCAAGGTTTGGATTGGTTTAGTGTGTTGACCATATTGATTCTCTTGGAGAAATTTCATCGAAGGGAGACTCCTTTGCAACGAATCAGCAACCCCTCCTTTATTCTTTGTGTCGACTGAGCCTGCTCCTGTCAATTGATCTACTTGCAATAAACCATTCCTATTTCAAATATATTGTACATTGTGGAGAAGGAAACATGGTAGTGAGCACCTGCTCCAAGAAGAGAGCGATGTAGATTGACAGAAACTAAAATCAAGGTACTAAGAATAACAGTTGCGCCTTGTGAGTAAGGAAGGATTAGCTCAAGTTGAAGTTCTCATGCAAGACATGAATTCAAATTTTTAAACAAGTTGAGGTAGAATTCATTTATGTCTTTACATGTACCATTTTGCATTGGGAATCTATCTTTTGAGTTTATTTTCGACAATTTAATCTCACTATTTTTAGCCCAATTGTTAAGTGGTATATGTTTAAATTTGGTCTTAATGGTTACTCCAAATCCTACCATCAAGGCTTGATATTGTTTGTAGAAGAAGATATTGCATAATTTCTAGTGATAGAATTGAAGCTCGCACTCTTTATTTGCCAGCTGTTAAGAAAAATGGCTAAGATTGAAAGAATATTAGAGTTATTGAGAACTCTCCTTGTATCCATTGTTGACAGCACAGTCAAAATCAGTAAACACACTATTGTTGACATTCAAAAATGTATACAAAATGCACAAGAAAAGATATAATTTTTGCAACTTGAATCTCATCTTCAACAAGAAGAATTACAATAGTGGAGTCATCATTATGACCCTGTTTCTGTTCAGAACATTGAGATAGGGTCCCATCAACAACAAGAATATAAAGTTCAGGTTGATTCACATTCAATTCCTAGTTCAAGATCATATTTCCATGCGGATGCAAAAGTTAAATTTGCATTTCCTAAGCCCATAATCACACCTTGGGAGGAGCTTGTCCATAACAAGCACAAAATTGGTCTTGGATATGGCAAGGATGTGTCCTTTTATATTCCAGATTATTCAAATCCCATTCAATTTCAGAGTGTTGGATTCCTTCATGATAGTACAACTTCATATATTCCAGATTCTGATCCTCTTCCACAACACCAACAACAAAATGTTAAATGCCAACATTGTGACCGAGTTGGACATATGAAAGATCACTATTTTGTTCTTCATCCATGTGAGCATTGTCATAAAACCAATCATTCTTCAAATAAATGCTTTAAAAACAAACCTCCTACAAGAACAAAGATTCAACTTGGATGGATCGCCTCTTGGAAATGGACTTCAACAACCAAGAAGATATTTCAGTCATATAATATAATTTATTCTAGAGTATTGAACAATCTTGTAGTTGAGTTTTCTCCATGATTTCACCTTGTATCTAACAAGGGGGGAATTGATGGGCATCTACAAGCTTCAAAGTCACATCAATCGAGTGTGAGCCACAACATGAATATGTTGTCTAATTCAGAGTTTTAGCCAGAGATACAAAAGTTCAAGAGAGCCTGAGACACAAACCGCCATAACAGATTTAGAGTTTTACCCAGAGACAAATATTCCCCTGAACATGCCTTTGGTTTGTGGTCATCCTTAAACCATGTATGCGGGGTTGAGACCTCCCTTTTTAAGTTGAGCTTCTCCTTATTCAAAGAATTGGGGAAACTCCCTCTAGCAAAAGACTTCAGCTTCTTTCTAGTTTTGGAAGAGTTCCAGGAATTGCATTAAGCATTCCGGAGTTGGTGGTCATCCTTAAACCACCACAGTTTAAGACCTCCCTTTTTAGGTTGAGGTTCTCCCTTTTTATGTAGGTTATAGACATCCCTTTTCCAGGTTGAAGGTCTCTCTCTCCAAAGCATTAGAGACACTTCCTCTAGCAAAAGATTTCAACTTCTTTCCAGATTTGGAAGAGTTACGAGAACTGCACTAAGTGTTCTAGTGTTAGTGGTCATCCTTAAAACATCACCTCATACCAACATTTCACATAGCACATTCAACCTAGTGCTGCCATGAATTTTTGCACATTTTGTATTTAAGCTCTCTTCTTGGACTCACACATACCCCTTCGGATTAAGGGGGGAATGTTGGACACCTAATCCTATAAGGGTTGGTGTGGAAGCTGAACAATCAAAGTGAGTCCAAGAGACCACTTGGAATATGAAACCAAGAGTCACTCCAATGCATTATAAGTATGTATCATTGTGAATAATAATGTATTTAAGGATTATCTTTTATATCTCTTGTTAGCGATCAAAATAGAATTTAATGGCATCATGAGAAAAATACAAGTGAAGGAAATTGGAGCTAGTCCTTGGGTAACCTTTGGTGGCAACATTTTGGCATGTACATGTATTTTAACATTTGGAGATGGACCTATGTGTGGAGGATTGGAAGTGGTTGGATTTTCAACATGTACCAGATATGGAAGATGGAACAAGCTTGACTTAAACCTAAATATTATCATATTATAAATTGGGAACAACAACTACTTAGAGCATAACCAAAGGAAATTGAATGAAAGTGGTGAAGAAGACTAGGGACAATGAGTATTTTCAGTAGTTGGTCAAGTGGAAATATCATCCATTTGAAGGAGCTACATGGATGACAACTTTAGAAATATCCAAGCATGGCAGAGAATTAAGGAACTCATGGACAAGAGCCATGATGAAGTCTTTTGTTCCTTGGTAGCTTAGTGCAAGTACATCACTAGTGGTAAATTGTTTCTTGTTTTACATTTTGTCATATGTTATATATACTTCTGGGTTCTTACACGTGTGAAGAAATTTATTTAAAACGTGTTAGGTCCTTATAATACTAGTGTATTCCCTTATTATTATTGTCATTGTAGCCCCTTATTGTTAGTTTTGTGCCCATGTTGTCCCCATACCATTATTATTGTGCTCCATAGAATCCCACTATTGTTATTGTTGTGCCCTTACATTATTATTGTTATGTCAGCTCTGATTATATTGTGACCCCTTAGATTCCTATATATAGAAAGGAGGTTTTGCCATTTGTATCATCCAAAAATTGTTCATTTGTGTAATAAATGAGGTTTATCCCTCAAAGAGGCTACTTTTGAAGTCGTTGATCTATCTCTTTCTTCTATTTTCTGAGTTGGTTGCATAACAATTGGTATCAAAGCTTTCGATTCTAGGGTTTCACTACTTCAAACAAAATATCATGGAATTTTCGCTATAACATTTTTTCTACAAAGCTTAAGAAGTTGAAATTAAAACCCATTTGAGCCACAATCGTGATGAAGCTCATGACCAAATTTCAGATCATTTATCACTACATTTCAAAGATATGGACTAAGAAAGTTAGGGTTTTTGTAGGCTCCCGAATTCGATCTCAAACAGGTCATCGTGGGAAAATCGTCATAAATTTCTCTCTAAGCATTAGATTCAAATTTCGTAAAAAGTGATAGAAATAGTATGGAATATAACTTGTTGGGTATCATTTTCAAAGCTGAAGGTCGAAACAGTGACACATGGCACATCGTACAAGTTCACTATACTAAACTAGTCTATAATTAGGTCATCGCGAGAGAGTGGGAATAACTCTACCTTGGAGAATCCAATCATGATCAGAATTTTGGGGATGGAAAGAGGACACAAAGGGATATCACAAGCCACAATTTTGGAACCTAGAGATCCGTAATTACAGAGTTAGAGTCATTTCAAGAGTGACCTCATACAAAGTGAAAAACAAAAAGGTGTGTAGTGTTTTTTTTAAAAACTGTAAAAGTTTTGTTTGAGAAAGTAGTTTGAAGTGATTCAAAGGGAATTGTGAAGCATAATTATCATTCATTGATGACCCAAAAAAAGAAAAAGAAACACCTAGTAAGAAACCTAGAATCTCTACTATGACACATGAAGAAGAGGAAGAAATGCAACACGATATATCAAAATTACGAGACCAAGTGCAACAAATTTTGCTCTCACAAAAAGTAACTGAAGCTAAGATGAATGATTTAAAGAATGGAATGCAAGCTAATATGGATGGTATGGAAGCTAAAATGGATGGTATAGAAGCAAAACTGAAAGGAAACATGGAAGATTTGAAGATAGATTTGATAAATTTGCTACAAGAAATGCTTAATAATGGTGAAAGGGTGGTAAAGGAAACTCATGATGAGAACAAAAGAAATGTTAGTCATGATTTCATAGACTCTAACGTTGGATTGAAGACCCACCATGTTCCAAAGATTGATATGAGGAAGTTCGATGGCAAGGATCCCGTAACATAGATACTACAGATGGAGCAATATTTCGATCTCCATAATGTGCAAAACACACAAAAGGTACGCATTGCAACTTTATATTTGGAACCCAATCAGTTTGTATGGTATCGATGGCTTTGCTCTCGTACACAAATTGTCACTTTGGAAATTTTTACGGAATAAATGATAGAACATTATAAGGATACCAGAAGCAACACTTTTTTTAGCTAATTGATCAATCTCAACAAAATGGTTCAATGGTGGAGCACATTGAGGACTTCCGAAAATTGAATATAAGGGTAAAAGATATTCTAGAGGAGCATAGGATTGATGTGTTCACAGGGACTTTAAAGGATAACATCCAACATGAGGTTCACCTTTGGGAACTTGATTCATTGGAGAAGGCATTCGGGTTGACAAGAAAATTTTAAAACAAAATTATGGCAACAAGGAAGCCTACCACTCACAACTATAAAGATGGAAGTGTATTTTCCCCTAGCCTTCCACAACCTACATGGTTGACACCATAACAATCGGAAGAAAAAAAAAAGCAAAAGGGCTTTGTTATAGTTGTGATAGCAAATACACTAAAGGTCATAAGTGTGATGAGAAGAAATTATTTTACATAGATTGTGAAAAGGAGGAATAGATGGAACAAGAAACATCAAAAGAAGAGGATACACACTAGGAACAAACCCTAGAGAAAGAAGAAATTAAACCGACCATATCTTGTAATGCATTGGCTGAATTTACCACCCCTCAAACTATCAAGATAAAAGGACATATCAAGAACTAAAAGGTAATAGTGTTGATTGATTTAGGTAGTACCCATATTTTTATTTATTGTAAGATGGTCAAGGAATTGAATTTCTTCATATATCCAACGTCAGAGTGTCAAGTGATGGTTACAAATGGAGGAACCATAAATTGCTCTGGAAAGTGCCATAATATCAAGCTATCCGCGGGAGAATTTGCGTTGAATAGTCCAATTCTTTCCATTCCAATCGGTGGTGCTGATGTTGTACTAGGAGTCTAATGGCTACAATCTTTGAGTATGATAGCTTTTAATTTTCAAGAACTTTTCTTTAATTTTTTTCGGAAGGAAAGGAAGTTGAATTAAGGGGTATCGTAGGGAAATCGGGAAAGCTAATAAGTTATAATGGCATGACAAAGCTTCTAAATAAAGAACAACAAGGCATAGTTGCACAATTATGTTCACTAGAGGTTCCCACATTGAAATTGTCTATTACGCCAGATCTCCAAAAAGTATTAGACAATCATTCCAAGGCATTTGAGACTTCCAAAGGCATCCCACCTATTCGTGATCATTGTCATGCTATTCATTTGATTCCAGGAAGTGTTCCTCCAAACATCAGGCCTTACAAATATCTCTATGCCCAAAAGAGTGAAACTGAAAGTATGGTTGCACAAATGCTAGAGGCTGGTATAATTCAACCTAGTCAAAGTTATTTCTCTGCTCCAATAGTATTGGCGCGCAAGAAGGATGGATCATGGCGCATGTTTCCGGGTTATAGGGAGCTCAACAAGCTCACTATTAAAGACAAATTTCCCATTCCTATCATTGATGAATTATTAGATGAATTACATGGAACAATTTACTTCACCAAGTTGGACCTTCGTTCAGGATATCATCAAATCAAAATGAACACTGAAGACATTCTGAAAACAACATTTAGAACTCATGAGGGTCATTATGAATTTTTGGTCATGCCTTTTGGCCTTACCAATGCACCTTCTACATTTCAAGGTTTGATGAATTCCATTTTCAAACCCTTTCTTAGAAAATTTGTGTTAGAATGTTTTGATGATATACTAATCTACAACAAGTCTTAGAAGGATCATTTTCAACATGTTGACAGAGAGCTCAAACTATTGGAGGAGAAACAATTATATGAAAAAACCTCCAAATGTTTCTTTGGAGTACAATAGGTGGAATATTTGGGTCATATTATATCTCATGAAGGTGTTAAGGTAGACCCTAGAAAAATTAAAATCATTAAGGAATGAAAAATTCCCACATCCATAAAGCATCTGTGAGGATTTCTCGGGTTGTCAAGGTATTATCACAAGTTTGTTAAGAATTAAGGGAGAATAGAAACACCTCTAACAACATTACTGAAGAAATACGCATTTTCTTGGACTCCACAAGCAACGAAGGCCTTTGAACATCTTAAAGAGGCAATGTGCCAAGAACCAGTCTTAGCTACGCCACACTTCACAAAAACCTTTATTGTTGAATGTGATGCCTTAGAAAATGGAGTTGGTGTTGTTTTAGTGCAAGAAGAAATACCCATTTCTTTTGAAAGTTGTCCAATCAAAGGAAAATATTTACAAAAAGCTATTTATGAGAAGGAAATGTTGGCAATACTACATGCACTTAATAAATGCCGACCTTACCTAATGGGAAGACACTTCAAGGTAAAAACATATCATGATAGTCTTAAATACTTTTTAGAACAAAGATTATCTTCAAAAGAGCAGCAAAAATGGGTCACAAAGATGTTGGGTTATGACTTTAAAATAATCTACAAAAAATGGAAGCAAAATGTTGTTGCAAATGCACTCTCAAGAAAGGATGAGGATGTGGAAGCATTGCTTTGTGGCATTTCTATTATCCAACCAGATTGGATAAACGAAGAAAGGGATAATGGCGAAGAAGTGTGGGCACTCGTTCAAAAGTTGCAGCAAGATCCCAGTACATTTGATACATTTAGTTGGAAAAATGATTCATTATGGTACAAATATCGCTTATACCTCTGTAAGAATTCCCAACCGAAACAAAAGATTCTTCTGGAATTGCACACCTCTCCCTTAAGAGGGCATTCAGGATTTAAAAAAAATTACTACAGGGTTAAGAAGGATTTTTTTGGGATGGCCTTAAATATGATATTCAAAAGTTTGTGGCAAAATGTTTGGTTTGCCAACAAAATAAAGTTGACACAATTAAGACCCTAGGTCTATTAAAACCTTTATCCATTCTAAGTCAACATTGGGAGGATGTTTCAATGGATTTTATCACAGGTTTACCCAAGTCTGAAGGAAAGAGTGTCATCATGGTGGTAGTTGATAGACTTGCCCAGTATGCACACTTTTGTGAATTATCTCATCCATTTAAATCCAGTACAGTTTCTAATTCATTTATGGAAACAATTCAAAAGTTACATGGAACCCCAAAGATTATTGTAAGCTACAGAGATCCTATTTTCACTAGAACTTTTTGGACAAAAATATTTTCTTGTTGGGGTACTCAGTTAGCTCATAGCTCATCTTATCATCCTCAATCTGATGGGAAAACTGAGATAACAAACAAATTTTTGGAAGGATATCTTCGTTGCTTTGTATCTAATAAACAAACACAATGGGTCAAATTTTTGCCTCTACCTGAATGGTGGTATAACACTTCCTTCCATATTGTAGCAAACATGACCCCATTTATGGCACTTTATGGATATCATCGACCATCCATCGCATCATATTTAAGAGAAAATTCTAAGGTTCAAGCAGTGGAAGATCACATCGAGCATCAACAAAAGGTTCTCCAACTCTTAAAGGATAGCCTCACTTTGGCACAAAATCGAATGAAACAACATGTAGATCAACATTGCAGTGAAATAAGTTTTGATGTAGGTGACTGGGTATTTTTATGACTACAACCATATAAACAAATGCCCCTAAAGCAAGCTAAGAAGGATAAAAATTATCACCAAAGTATTATGGTCCGTACAAGGTGTTGCAAAAGATTGGTAATATGGAATACAAATTGGAACTTCTTGCAGCTTCCCGAGTGCACCCATTTTTCCATGTTTCATGTTGAAAGAAGGTTATAGGTGAAAAGCTCCCAGTTCAAACAATATTTCCAAAACTTAACAAGGTAGGAAAAATCATATTGGAACCTAAAGCAAGCATAGAAACAAGAACTTGACAACTATGAAATTGATCAATTTCAGAGTATCTCATCAAGTGGTAGAACTTACCCGCTGAAGATTCCACATGGGAGGATGAGAATTTTATACTGAAACATCCAAAACTACTCAATGTTGAGGACAACACTTTTTTGAAGGAGAGGGGAATGTTAGGTCCTTATAATACTAGTGTATTCCCTTATTATTATTGTCATTGTAGCCCCTTATTTTTATTGTGTGCCCAAGTTGTCCCCATACTGTTATTATTGTTCCCCATAGAAGCCCACTATTGTTATTGTTGTGCATTTACATTATTATTGTTATGTCGGCTCTAATTTTATTATGGCCCCTTAAACTCCTATATATAGAAAGGAGGTCTTGTCATTTGTATCATCCAATAATTGTTCATTTTTGTAATGTAAAGGAGGTTTCCCCTCGAAGAGGCTAATTTTGAAGTCTTTGATCTATCTCTTTCTTCTATTTTGTGAGCTGGTTACAAACATTACCTCTTTAATTTCACATAATGAGGCAACAATTAGAAAAATATACTTGTTTTGGCATGTATCTAGGAGGTTAGAGCAAGTTTAGGAATTAGCTTGGATATTCCTCATAATAGAAGATTCTAATGAGTGTATTTTTCTTATGTCATCTTCCTTATGATGTATAAAAAAATCAATATTTAAGAATTTTTTTCTTAAGTTGGTGAGGACTTTTGGAACATGAGAGGTTGAGTATGTTTATAATTTTTTAATGATCTTTGTATGTACATATTGTTGGTTCATTATTATTATGGTATGCATAAAATAAATGGTTTTAGTTGTTAAAATTAGTTCTAGCATGCATAGTTATGTTGATGGTGAGTGAATGGTTATATACAAATTGAGTGAAGGTGTAACTGGAGGTCAAAATTGTCTAAATTTCCATTCCAAGTAAATTGAGAGTGAAACTCAAACCAATGAGTAGATTTGTCAGGAGATTGAGGCAAACTTAATGTGCAATGATTTCAAATTTTCAAAATCAAAGCAAAAACCTTGCACAACAGGTTCTTCATTTTAATTTGGATGCAAAATAATTGTGAACACGACCTGTAGGAATTAGAACTAGTTTAAAGTCATAATTAAGGAGCACAGCAATTGTATGTGATTTCCTTGATCTAGGATTAAACCAAAGAACTCATGGTCACATAAGAAATACGACTATAGATCCATATGTACTTTTTATTGAAGTGAAATTGAACCATAACTCATGGTTGAAAGGAGAAGACATGCATATTAAAGGCCTATAAGTATATTTATTACTCTCTTAATGACTTTGAATAGAATAATATTTTTTTGGTTATGGTTTAAACTAGAGGTAATGTTAGCGTGGTTATTATTTGGTTATATACTAAATGCATGACCTATATTATTATTATAAATTTGATTCCTCTAGAATTGAAAGTAGAGAAGAACACTCCTCATATAATCTAGATTTAGAAGAATTCTCTCGACTAATGATTTAATTAGTGGGAAATTTTATATAGAGAGAAGTTAAATTAAATATCATCCAATTTTTAAAAATCATTTAAAATAAACATTGTGTGTGTGTGTGTATTAGCTTGATGTTCTCTCTATTTCATCAAACATATCTTTTACAAAAATAAATATTTTTCTACTAATCACCAATGAGAATAAAAAAATTAATCACTTTCATATCTGGTTCAGTATTGGTTTTTTGCTTTAGTAGACATACCTTGATTCAATAGTGTCTCTCCAAATTTGTACTTAAGTGACTAGTTCTCTCCACACATTAAATGGAAGATGTGCGGTAAGGTTGTAGCTATCATTCTATTAATCAAGTAAGTGAATGTGATAATGTTGTAGTTTACAGTATTAGAAGTTATTGAAATTTTGTGTGCTCATACCACACCACAAAATAATAAACACCTAAACAAGAAAAAATTGCAAGATTAGCGATGCAATGTGGTTAAACAATGAACCAACAATACACTCAACCAATTTGAACACTAAAGCAATAATTTAAACTAGTGAAGGGAGTTTGGATTTCCATGTTGCTTTGTTATAGGTCTCATGGTTTACATATAATGCAATAACATACTAAAACCAAACTATATAAAATATACACAAACACTGGAATTATTAGATAATAGATATTTTTTGACACTGTAAATCCAAATCAACAACCAAGTTCTAGGAGTTTTACATTAAGATAAATTAATTAAGAAAGAGTGAACTATGTATAGAAAAGCTTATGCATTTTTATTTACAAATTTAATTAATTCGACAACAATATTTTCTCATGCATGGCCAAACACAATGTCTCCCTTTTCCTACAATCTTTGACATGATTACCTCTTAGAGCTCTCGCCTCTAGAAATTCCCTTCTTCATTTTCTTTTAGTCATTGGCCTCTTGGTTTCCATTTCAATGCCCTTTTTCTCCATGAACTTCATTTTCAATGGGTTTCCTTAGAAGGGAAACCATCACAACGGATTTCAACTTCAAAGTGAACTTTTAGAAATTTCCCCAACTTCCCCTCCCCACCCCCCACCAAAAGAAAAAAAAAAAATTGTATTCAAACCATGCCTCCCAAACTTGCTAGCTTTGGTCTCAAAAAGCTTCAAATCATGTCAATTTTATTCTTCTCTCCATTTAAGCATCCTCTAAGGAAAGGTGACACCACATCAAGATGGAAGATATGAGCTAAATAAGACATGATTTTGGCATAATCATATTGCTCATCTCATGTCTAGAGATGATATTCATTATTGGAATAGGTCGTTGGACAATCATTTCTCCATGGAATACAAGTGCAAGAAACTTATCTTTCCCCATAACCTTGAATCATTGAGCTTTCTTTCTAGATATTCAATTCCTTGGATGGAGTTCCAAGTGAAGCCTCCAACATTTGGACTTCCAATGTCCAATCAATCTATAGTACTGAAAATAACTCTTGCATGTGTTGCTTGGCCTTCTAGATTGTCAAAATTTACCATCCTTATGACCCATTTTATTGCAATAGAATAAACTATATATATTGGTTTTTAATGATAATTTCTAGCTTGGTTGCTTGGTATCCCAAGAGTTAGAGTGGATTTGGATGGAAAAATCATCTCTTTTCTTCCCTATTGCAAGAATATACAAGCATATTGCGTGGCTCTGAAGTAGAATGGATCATTATATAAGTTTTCATCCATCTTGGTACTTTTTGGTTGGAAAATTTGAAGGAATTTGGCTTGCAGGTCACATCTTAGTAGCAGGTCCCAATTTGGAGATTTGGGGTTTGGAAGCATTTAGAGCCATTTGAGGAATCCAATGACACATTTTGGGGTCAAAAATTTCTTATCATATATCCCAACACCTCAACATTATTATACACCATGGTACGAACTAGATGCCATGCCAAATCCCAGAACTCATAGATGGGGATAATGATGTGTGGAATTTATAGAATATTTTAGAATGTCTAAAACCTTATTAGCAATTGAGAGTCGAGGATCCAAAAACCCTAACCCTAGATGACTGTTAGGCTACACTAAATACTAGGACACAAGGAGGAGAAGGGGTTCCATTCTTTAGTTGATAAAATAAAGGTTACACTAAGAGGGGGGTTGGGTGAATTAATGTGATGGAAAATTTAACATTTCATAACCATTTTTTCAATAATTGAATATATAATAGTGCATTAGTAAGTACCCTGCATCATAATAGTGAATAAAACAATGCATCAAGTAACAATAATCACATCAACACATGAGAACACCAAATTTTACACGGAAACCTGTGTGGAGTGAAAACCACAAATATTCTTATCTTCAATCTTCAATATTCATTTTATAATGTTCAGTGACACCAACCGAAAGGAGAAACCCATCCCGTGAAACATACAAGCATCGACTTGCTTTAGGCTACAACGTGATTGAGACACCAACTTAGAAATGATGCAAGCACCGAATTGTTGTAGGAAACAACCTGATTTAGGCACCAACCTTGAAAATGATGCAAGAACTGACTTGTTATAGGAAACAACTTGATTGAGGCACCAAACTTGAAAATGAGCAAGCATTGACTTGTAGGTTTCAACCTGATTAAGGCACCAACCTCGGTGGAGGCACCTAACCCCTTCTTCAAAATGATGTGGACCACTTCTCAAAATATTTCAAACTAGATTTAAGAGTCAAATCACAACCAAATCATCCCGTATTTTGTTCATTTGCACCTTCACATGTACAAAAACATGTTAATGTACTCATATTAACAATAATCATGACCTCCCTAATATCAAAAACTATTTGCAGCTTCCCTCTTTCAAATTACAAAAAAAAAAACCAACCAAAGCCCCTTTTCAAAAAATCAATCTGCTCTCAATTTGACCCATAAAACATTAGAAAGGTTAATTTTTCTACAAATGGTTCTTTTTGACACACATTCTACAAATTGGATTATTTCTAGAAGTTGTTATACAAAATGCTCACCTTCGGCTTACCTAATTATTTGACAAAAGAACTCTTTCTAGGAAAATAATAATAAAAAATTAATCAACCTTCCGACCGAGCTCGAACCCTCAACCTCCTAGGGGTGCCACTACACATTACACAAATTTTTCTATAGTATAGTTCATACAAGATCAAGAGCCAAATTATTTTTGAACTTACCACTAAGATGTCTGCTCAGTCATACTTACCTTGTAAACCAGAGCTTGTTCATGCTCACCATGTTAGGGGCCAATGGACTAATCAAGTTGTCTACACTCTCCACATCACAACCAGGGGCTAGGTCTATAAACAAACCAATCAAATTGTTTGTGCTCTCCATTTCACAATTATGGGCCAGGTTTGACTATGCTCTCCATGTCATAAACCAATAAAAATGTTTTGTGCTCTCCATGTCATAACTAGAGGCCAAGTCTACCAACAAACCAATCAAAATGTTTTCACTCTCCATGTCACAACTAGGGGATAAGTCTACAAAAAAACCAATCAATTTGTTTTCATTATCCACATCACAACTAGGGGCCAAGTCTATTTTCACTCTCCACATCAATACCAGGAGCAAACCAACTATTTATGCTTTCTACATCATCAACCAATCATAATCTCTTTAGCTGTCCACATCACAACTAAGGGCCAGGTCTACCAACAAACCAATCAAAGTGTTTTCACTCTCCACATCACAACTAGGGGTCAGTCATAAACCACAAAGTTTAAAACTTGCAACCACCTAACATACATCACTTCAATATAGCCACAAAGGCGAAGCCTTAACTTGTTACTTCACACTCTCCCAGAATCCCATTCAATCACAAAGTATATGACGCTATTTAAAGATGAATGGGATCCCCCTTTTGGGGAATGGGCCAACCTTTGAAACATCTTATAGGACCACATCTTAGGACCTATATCTAGGGGTAATTATACACCCTAATTTTGACTTCATCATGACATCATACCTACCACATGGCACTCTATGAGTGGTGTCATGTGGATCACCAAGATTTTCCCCTATTAGCTAGCAGAAAATTCCATATCAACATGCCTTGTGGCATCATGACAGACTGCCATGCCAGCCTCATTTTCCATGTCATCATCACTTACCATGTCATCATTTTAATATAACCTAAAATTTCCATGTGGCACTATCGTCCACCTATCTGCGTGACTTTCCAAGTCAACATCCATGTCAAGATAGCCATGTCATAGTCGTTTGTGCTAATGGGTCCAAGTGGCATCTGATCGAGGGGTATGGAAAACTCTTGCCACGTATCATAATGGGACTGGGCCATCATGGAGGTGGAAACCCTAATTAACATTTAGAGATGTTGAAACTTCATCTATTGTTCATGTGAATTTCAATGACCAAATTATTCAAAAGATGCTTGAACTTTAGAAAGATTAAATAGTAAGCAAGTTCATGTGCCATCTACCTAGATTGCACCACAAAACCATAGATCCGACTTGAAGAGTTCAAACTAGCATATCTTATCATCTGGGAAAGAGTTCAAATTTCAAACTAGCATATCTTCTCATCTGGGAAGAGTTCAACCAAGTGTGATATACCAGTGGAAAGGTCTCGGAGAGGAATATCAAACCATTGCATCCATAGAATCATTTGAACATCATAAATTTGGGAAAAAAATAAATAAATTTTTGGCCAATTTGACATCATTTTATGAGAGAATGAAAGATATTGAACTATCATACTACTTCCTTTATTTCATGAATGACACTTCTTCTTTCGTAGGATTCCCATTTGACATCAATGACACATGTTATCATCAATCAAAATACTATTTCCAAAAATATCCCACTTTTTCATTTATGGAAACACCACTAGAATTTGACGGTCATTGATGGAAATGGACTGAACTCCCCCTGACATGCTACTAGGAACTCCCCCTGTCATGCTACTAATTGTGAAAACTCTTTGTGCTTGGTCTTTCTTTTCCTCCTAAATATATTCTCTCTCTCCTTGAATGTCTACTTTCTCTCCAAAGTCCTCTTGCTACTTCAATGTATTCTTTCTCTCCCCCTTTGACATCAATGGTAAAGGGACATGTTGAGGATGGTTGCTTATAAGGAGACTACTTTTCCATGTGAAAATTCTTATGCTCAAGGAACCCCTACTACAACAAATCTTAATCTACTTCATCTACTTGATTTTTTTTAATTTTTTATTATCAAGTTATTCTTCTGAATACTGAAGCAAATTCCTTTTGCAACCTACAATAATTAAATTTTTGAACTCGTGAAATAGAAAACGGAAAAAAGAATAAGATACATAGGACACACTTATTTTTGGACACAACAGTCCCCAACCCAATGCGGGAAAACCGATGTAGTAGTTCTAAGGGTTTATTATTATGCAAGAGAAATATTTGAATACAAATCTAGGATGCTCATCTAGCAATACCTTATAGAGAAAATACTAGTGGAAAATATGAGTGAGTTTTACCTCACTTTACTCGACAGAATTCCAACTAATTAGGAAACAAGTCTAGCTAACCCTGGCTACTTATGCGCTGGCCTTGCATAGGCCCTGCGTCAGCCTTTCAGGTTCTGTGTCAGCCTTTCTGCCCTATGCGTTATCTATCTTGGTTATTCCGGCAGTTCTCGGTAGTTCTAGATTCTATGTAACAGGCATCTTTCTCCTTTGCATTGGCCCTTCTAGATCTGCGTCAAGGTTGCGTCGACCTAGACTAGCCCAACATCATCTCTTGATCAAGTGCTCAGTATTTAGCTCAAAAATTAAAGTTCTCAGATTGGCTTGAAACCTATATGACTGCGTCCATCTCGTCAAGACGATCACAACGCAATTCATTTCATTGAAAACCGAGTACGGATGAAGGAGAAAAGGCCTGCTATTTATTTTCCTAAACAACGAAAAAAATTACAGAACATGACAGAATGATGACATGGAAGTATAGTTAGCATGATGGGAATCTTCTTCAATTTTTTCCAAATGAGGCTGTGACAAGTGTCAATTTAGGATTCACTAGTTTGGTTGTGTGAAGGTGAAATTGCCTAATGTCCTCCAAGGTGGAATTATGAGTTTATGATTAATATGATGTGGAAATTGTATATATATATATATATATATATATATATATATATATATATATATATATTATACTATTTTATATGATTTTAAATTCATATATTATATTATATTATATATAAACCTTATTTAATTCCGCATTAAGTCCAAATCCGCATAATACAATGGCACATTTAATATGGTATGGTCAAAGTTCGATACATCCAAAGGCATGGTAACGTTTTTATTCTGTGTAACAAACTGTATTATGGGTTGGGCGGAGGGCGGGTTGAACCCATGACCTCCCTCTCCCAACTCCGCTACAATACCATCCGACCAAGCACATGTAGTATTAAACTGTAGCCACTAAACATTATTTAATGCGTACAGCGAGCCGACAGCGGGAGAGGAGGGAGCCAGCCCTGCGGGCCAGCGCAAACGACTAAGCGTGATTAGTGCCCCTAATCATGCTTAACATTAATTAAACAATTGTTAAGGTTGGTGATAGATTCATAGGAGCGCCAAATTCGGTGGGACTACCAGTTTTGGTGGTGCTAGCTGGAGTCTTCTCCAGTTTTAGCGGGATTTCCTAGGGAAAAATTGAATGAAGCATATCTTGAGCAATTTTCGACCGAATTGAGCTTAGAAAGAGGTGTTATTAGCTAATTTGAACCTTCTGAACTCATTTTTACATGTTTGAGAGGAAATAGAAGACTTATACAAGTGATTTTTACATAGGGAAGTTTAGGGAAGCCTAGGGCCACCAAGGAAGGAGGTCATGCCCAGATCATCCAGAGTCAACTTTCAGAGATCTAATAGTCATTTTTGGCTAATATGGGCATTCTGAACACATTGGTTTAGGTATCAGGAACCATATAGATTTTTAAATAGAATTTTTACCACATTGAGCTAATATAGAGGCCTAAGACATGGAAGTTGGACCAATGAGATGTAGCCTAGAAGGGGTGAACTCTGTAGGAATTTACAGGGTAAGTTCCACAGAAAGAATACCAAAAGGACACCGCTCACAACCAGATCTCAAATCAATACACCAGTATTTTTGACGTGGTTAAAACCCTCAGAGTGCAAGGAGGGAAACAGTCCACGGCCTGTCCCAACGTGGGTACTACAGGCAATTTATTAATCAAAGAATGAAAATTTACATAAGCTTCTCTCATGCACGGATTACCCGAACAATGACCCTCCATGCACTTTAAATAGAACTCATGGACCAATCGGGTGTCAAGCCACGGATCAAGTGTCCGTAATACCGAGGTGAGAGTGAACCGTCGGATCACTACATATCGTGACCGTCGGATTGTAAGTTACAAAATGTACAACGGTAAAGAAACACACTTTACCTAACTCTAACCTAACTCTATGCTAGACCAAGTTGAACTTAACTATATCCTATGTGTCGGAATATCCTAACATCCCCCCTTAAGAACAACTTGGGATAGGATTGAAGGATTTACAAATATGACACAATAGGAGAAGGAAGGAGGCACTAGAGCCTATCCCCCCTTAGTGACAACTTCCTGAACTCCAAGCATATATCGAAGTTTAGTGAACTTCGCCTCTGTGAGAGCCTTTGTGAAGATGTCTGCAACCTGATCATCTGTTGGACAATATTGCACTTCAAGAACATGGTCATGAATGAGCTTTCTGATGAAGTGCATGTGTAGTTCAATGTGTTTGCTGCGCTGATGCTGGACTGGATCTTTGCATAGCTGAATGGCACTTTGATTATCACACCAAAGTGTGGTTGGATGCTGCTGCTCAAAGCCAAACTCTGATAGGATCTGACGAAGCCACAAGGCTTCCTTACTAGCTTCCACGGCACCACGATACTCTGCTTCTGCTGACGAAAGAGAAATGGCAGCCTGTTTCTTACAAGCCCATGTAATAGGTCCTGAACCAAGAGTGAAGACATAACCGGCAGTAGACTTCCGATCATCAAGGTCACCAGCCCAATCAGAATCAGTGAAACCAACTAACAGAGGAGCTGCTTTGGCACTGTAATGAATCCCAAACTGTACTGTACCTCGAACATAACGAAGTATTCTTTTAGCTGCTTTCCAATGACTTTCACGGGGGTTTTGCATAAAACGAGCAACAAGGCCAACAGCAAAGGGAAGATCAGGACGAGTATGGGTTAAATACAAGAGTTTTCCGACAAGTTGACGGTATAAGGTAGCATCAACTTCAGGAGAAGTACAAGAGACTGAAAGTTTGACTCCAGACTGAAAGGGAGAAGGGGCTGGCTTACAGTCTTCCATGTGAAAATGACGAAGAATATCACAAGCATACTTGGACTGGGAAAGGAAAATACCCTCTTGGGATTGCAAGACTTGAAGACCGAGAAAATAGTGTAAGTGTCCTAAGTCTGTCATTTCAAATTTCTTTTTAAGGCTGGACTTCACATGGTTTATAAGGTTGGGATCACTACCAGTAAGAATAAGATCATCAACATAAAGAACAAGGATGATAAGAGAGTTGCCCACTTTCTTGGTGTAGACAGTATTGTCAGAATGACACCTAGAAAAGCCAGATTCTAAAAGAAAGCTATCCATTTTGGCATACCAAGCCCGAGGAGCTTGCTTGAGGCCATAAAGGGATTTCTTAAGTCGACAAACGAGGCTGGAGTCTGTTTGTATGAAGCCAATGGGTTGTTCCATATAGATTTCTTCCTGCAAGTCCCCATGCAAGAAGGCAGATTTAACATCCATTTGATGGACTTCCCATTTTAAAGAGGCAGCAAGGGAAAGAACAAGGCGGATAGAGTTCATTTTGGCAACTGGAGAGAAGGTTTCAGTGTAGTCAATGCCTTCAACCTGTGAAAAGCCCTTAGCAACTAGACGAGCTTTATGTTTATCAACTTTCCCATCTGGTCCATACTTGGTTCTGTAAACCCATTTGCATCTAACAAGTTTGCGTCCCTTTGGTAGAGGAACAAGATCCCATGTATCATTTGTCATCAATGAATGATATTCTTCATTCATAGCTGCTTCCCAATGTGGATGGCCTGAAGCTTCTGCAAAAGTGTCAGGATCATGATTTACTGGAGCTTGAGCCAGTAAAGAAGAGGCTCTTTCAAACTGAGAACGTGTACGTCGCTGATCTGTAGGATCACCGGCAAGATCACCTGCTGCATCCCGAGTAGCACGGACCCATCTTGGAAGTTGAGGATCCTGAGAAGGTGGGGGAGGATTATCATCCTCACTTTCATCATCAGAAGAAGAAATGTTTTCAAAGATAGAAGAGATAGGAAGAGGTGGCACATCCGCCGGACTAGGCTCGCAGGCCGATTTATTTTCATCAAATTTTACATCTCTTCTAATGATAACATTTTTGGACTTAAATGGAATAAGTCTATAACCTTTTACATCTTCAGAATATCCAACAAAAGTACATTTCTCACTCTTAGGTTCTAAAGCTTTATGCTTTTCATCTGGAATATGGGCCCATGCTTCACTTCCAAACACACGAAAGTGACTTACATCTGGTTTAATGGAACTCCAAGCTTCTTCTGGAGTGATATTCTCTAGAACCTTAGTAGGAGTGCGATTGATTATATAATTTGCACAATTAATTGCTTCGGCCCAAAAACTAAGACTGAGTCCTTTAGATTGCAGCATACAATTAGCCATTTCCTTTAAGGTGCGATTTTTCCTTTCAGCTACACCATTTTGTTGTGGAGTGTATGGAACAGTATGTTGCATTTGAATTCCATTTTCGGTGCAAAAGTTGATGAATGCGTTTTTAACATATTCTCCACCATTATCAGTTCTTAGCTTAAGAATTTGATGTCCAGATTGTTTTTCAACAAATGCTTTGAAGGCCAAAAAGGTGGTAAATACTTCGCTCTTGAGTTTTAAGAAGTATACCCAAGTGCGTCTGGAGAAATCATCAATGAAAGTTAAGAAGTACTTGCAGCCAGAGAATGAAGCAACAGGAAGAGGACCACATAAATCACTGTGCACAAGCTGTAAAGGGGCTGAGGCGTGCCAAGAGGCACGTTTGTCAAAACTGTCCCGATGATGTTTTCCGAGTACACATCCGGAACAAACACCATCTTTGCAAGATACCATAGGAAGACCTGTCACCATATTTTCTTTACATAGATGCTGAAGGGAGCGATAGTTTAAGTGACCAAACCGCTCATGCCAAAGTTTGCTCACTTCATCATTATGAGCAACAAATACTGAGGGAAGATGGGATGACCCAAAGTTGTGAAACTTATACAACCTTTTGGAATCATCAGCAAGACCAGTAGCTAGAATCTGTTTAGGATCTTTTAGATCCTTGATTACAACATCATGAGGTGAAAATTCAACAATTTTACCTTCACCTGAATGAGTTATCTGATAGACAGATAGAAGGTTGCAGGATAAGTTTGGAACACATAATACATCATTGAACTGACCATTGTCTAGATGAACAGTTCCAGTCCCTACAACATTAAGAGATCTATCATCACCAACATATATATTTTTGGTGTTACAATCATTTAAAGAAGAAAACATGGCTTGGTTTTTGGCCATGTGACAAGAGGCTCCAGAATCAATGAGCCACTCATGAGAATGAGAAGAAGAAGAAGATACATTTAATGCATAACCAGACTGAGATGATTGACGATGACATGCAGAAAGTGCCGTTCCGGAAGTTGAAGTTGAAGTAGGCTCCAGATGGATGTTATGTTTCTTCATTGCGGCTTCCAAGGCTTCCATCTTCTTAAAGCATTTAGATTCTAAGTGGCCATCTCGATTACAAAAGTTACAATGTCTATCAGTCTTCTTCCATTTGTTTTTATTGGTCTTATCATTTTGCTGAAATGATCTTTCATTTTGAGGCTGAGATGGTTTAGGACCATTCTTTTGAGGATATGACTTCTTAGGATTCTTTGAATTTGGTGCTGCTGGGCGGCTAACGCTTTCGTGGAAGAGTTTCCAAGATTAAGAAGACCAAGGTGTAAGAGTTTTTCTTGTTCTCTTATTAAGGAATCACAAAAGGAGTCAAAGGAAGGGGCCTTGTAGTCTTGTCCTTGACAAATGAAAGCTTCCCTTGTAGAATGGAAAGTGGAAACAAATACAGAGTAGGCTGGTCCCAACTTAGTAAGGATGGAATAAATAAGGTTACCATCATCTTTCTTAACTTTAACACCTTCCAAGAGATATCTAAGGGTCTTGAATTTGGACAAGAAATCTTCAATGCAAGAAAAATTATTAGGATCCAAAGTAAGCAGCTCATTTTCAAGTTGATGGGATCTAATTTCATTTTTAATCCCAAAAACTTTAGCAAGTTTTTCTAATGCTTCATGAGGAGTCTCAAGTCCTGCAATGTGGAATCTAAGATCAGGAGAAATAGACATCCCTATCAAACCACGTGCTTGATCTTGTCTATTTTCCCATTTTGCCGCCTTGTCTTCATCTGTTGGTTTCTTCTCTTGGTTGTGGCTATTCTGAAGAGACCTTTACTTCTAAGTAAATCTTCCATGTATTCTACCCATTGGAAGTAGTTAGTGCTGTCAAGAATGACTTGGCATGGACTTTCCATTTTTTTTAAAAACTGAAGCTGAAGATGCTGAAAGTGAATGTACCAACGGATAGATCTCGAAAAAATAGGCGGTTTTAAAAAAAACGGCTCTGAAAAAGGCTTCCGGATGAAGAAGTTATGGCTTTTTGAAAAAAAATTGTTGACGTTGCCGGCAAAGTGCGCGAATGTGCGGGAATGAAAAAATCCGCCCCCACAAAATGGAGACTTGAACCCAAGACCTCTACTCTCTAAAAATAGCTTTGAACCAATTGATCTATACAAAAAATTTGAGAGAGAGAGAGAGAGAGAGAGAGAGGGGGGGGGGGGGCCTCGGTTTGCGTGCTTGCCTTGAGAAAGCTCTTTTTCCCTACAAAACACAAAACACAAAACCCAACACGAATATGCAAAGAAAAATGAACCTTGCGGCTCGAAGTTAGCTTTAGCCAAAAAACTAGAAATTTTAAAAAAAATCTCAAGGTTAGCTTTAGCCGAAAAACTAAATATTTTTCTCAATGTTTCTGATTTTCCGAGATCACACTAAGGTGCAGGGAAAAGAGCATACGCATGAGAAAAATCCTTCCTTTCTGTTTCTGATTTGCCCAGATCGCACAGAGTCGCAGGGCAAAGAGCATACGCAGAAATGAAAGGTATAGATCCGGTTAAAAAAAAGGCTAAATAAACTGAGACCGAAATAAGCAGAGAGAAATTAACAGTAAACTGCAAAAAAAAACACTGTATACCTCCCGATCTGAAAAATGACGCAGCTAGGGCTACCGGAAACCTTTTCGCATGAAACGAAAGGGGTTCCTCACTGGAACAGATGCTTCGAACGCAACAGAGCAGTCCTCTCGGCCCGAAAGCAGTCAGAAACAACAGATCTAGGAAACGACCGCCGCATGCAGTTCTACCAGCTTCAGATTTGGATCACCAACGGACGCGGCCCTCAAATAGCTCTGATACCATGTAGGAATTTACAGGGTAAGTTCCACAGAAAGAATACCAAAAGGACACCGCTCACAACCAGATCTCAAATCAATACACCAGTATTTTTGACGTGGTTAAAACCCTCAGAGTGCAAGGAGGGAAACAGTCCACGGCCTGTCCCAACATGGGTACTACAGGCAATTTATTAATCAAAGAATGAAAATTTACATAAGCTTCTCTCATGCACGGATTACCCGAACAATGACCCTCCATGCGCTTTAAATAGAACTCATGGACCAATCGGGTGTCAAGCCACGGATCAAGTGTCGGTAATACCGAGGTGAGAGTGAACCGTCGGATCACTACATATCGTGACCGTCGGATTGTAAGTTACAAAATGTACAACGGTAAAGAAACACACTTTACCTAACTCTAACCTAACTCTATGCTAGACCAAGTTGAACTTAACTATATCTTATGTGTCGGAATATCCTAACAAACTCCTTCATCAAAACACTACGTTAATGTGTCTCTTTGATGGTTTGTTGCATTGTACATGTTTTCTGTTCAATATTTATTTTTGAAGCTATTTTTCTCATGAATTTCACTTTAAACTTAAGGAAATTTAACTGATTGTATGCACAAACAACTAAGGAAACCTCAATAGAAGGAGAAATAAGCAAGCACATATTTATAAATCTGTAATTGTTATTAGCACAACAAAATTAATCATACAAAAACAGATCAACTCTCTCGACTATTGCACTACCTCCATAAGCTCTCTCCACCTCTTTGTCGGTATTCTTCAGAATGTCCTTATCCTGGATTCTCTTTGCCCCTCTGCTTCTGAATGATCACCTAGTTTGAATTTCTCAACTTCTTAGCCCCAAAAATCGAACTCCAGATCAATTCATTCTCTCCATGTGTGTTTCCAAATGAACCCCAAACCTCCATTTTGTTAATCACGGTTGTCATTGATGTCAATATGGCATTGATCGAGATGTCAATATTCTTGAGATGCCTGGTTCCATATGATGATGTCATGACTCTTGTTTGACAAGGATACCATCAATGAAAATGTCAAGCCATGAAGATGTCAAACCATTAATGAAGAAGTCCTAAGGAGCCCTTGAACTAACTATAATGTTGCATATCTAGACCTTAACCCTTGATGACATATGGAGGACTACACTTGATGAATGACCACACTTGAGGATTTCACTTGATGAGGTCTTGATAACATGGTTGGAAGACTAGATGATGATGTGGAAGATCTCATTTGATGGTTGGAAGACTACCTTGGAACTTTCCTAATGATGTTGCCTATGACATATCACTGCACCATTATATGATGACACAGGATGATACACTCATTTTTGGATACTATCATGATGACATGGATGTCCTACATGATCTTATGATGATGAAGAAGCCAAACAATGGAGAAGCCATACTATCCCAAACATTCCTCATGTTGTCCCAAACTTTTTATGCATAAAATTTAAGGATAGTCACAAAGAAAAAATATTTTTTCCACCTTAGAGGCATATTTTCTCAATGGGACCTAGACCATCTTAAAGAGGATTTTTTCCTCTTTCTAATGAGCCCTTACTTGCCCTAAAACTCCTAGTGGTTGCTGAGAAAATGAACTTTTAATTTGTGAAATATATATTTTAATGCAAGCCAACATGAGCCGACTCATGCAACTTGGCCTCTCATTCAAGTGACGTGTCTCCTCACCTTAAAGAAAAACCAATATAAATATAAGTCTGTCTCCTCATTATAGCCATCATATTTCGATGATATTTTTTGAGATTGAGCACAAAATTCAAACAAGAATTATAGGAGAAAATAAGAGGCCAAGGAGGACATTGAAGTTTACTATTTGGGAAACTTTTTAAGGAAGTCATGGTCGAAGTTGCCGTAGTTTCTGTGGTCAAAGCTGTCGTAGTTTCCGTGGTCGCAACTGCCATAGTTTTCATGGTTGCAACTGTCGTAGTTTCTGTGGTTGAAGCTACTGTGGTCGAAGTTTTTGTGGTTGTCGTGGTCAAAGTTGTCACAACCTTCGTAGTTGTCGTGGTCAAAGTTTCCGTAGTTGTCATGGTTGAAGTTGTCATGGTCAAAGTTGTCATAGTTGTCATGGTCGAAGTTGTCATAGTTGTCGTGGTCGAAGTGTTGATTTATTGGGATTGGAAAAATAGAGCTTGTTGAAGTCTTATCTTGAGAACAGAATGAGGCAGAGTTGGAGAACTTTGTGAAGTATCATATTGAAGATTTGTGGAGATCGTTGAAGACCATGATACATTGAAGCCATCATGAGGTGACCTTAAATAATTTTTGTTTGGGTAACATGAAGAGTAGTGGTGACACCTTCATGTAAAGAACAATGTTGTCATTGATGACAAGACGTGGAGACTAAAGTGAAGGGATAGCTGAAGATTGACAGAACTCGCTGAAGAAGACATTGGGATCTGTGAAGTATAACCAAATATATCTTGACAAAGTAAAGCTAAGGGTTGGAGCCCAAGAGGTTGGAGCCTCAAAAAGACAAGGTTGGTGCCTTGGAAGATAAGGTTGGATCCCTAGAGGATCAAAGTCCTCAAGAAACCAGGTTGGAGCCTGAAACAAATATAGGTTGGAGCCCTTAAGGATGGTGCCTCAAAAATGAAAAGTTTGGAGCCTTGGAAGTCCAAGTCGGTTCTTGGCATATTACAGGTTGGATCATGAGGGATTAAAGATCAGTGTCTTCACCTAGGGTTGGAGCCCAACATATATTATACTTGATTTATTGTAAAGAAGAACTTAATAAAATCATTTATTCTTATTGTTCATTTTGGGTTCTAAATATAAGTGATCTAACTGGTAAAAATAACAATTAAAAAGAAATATTGATTCACCCTTGCTTAGTATTTCCAACACATTTTATACTTTTTTCTATTGACTCTTCAATGGTTGAGATTAAGTCTGTAATCAACGGCTAAGATTGAAGCATGACTTGATCTGCCTTCTAGATCATTCTCACCCATATTTGGATTAATACCCATTAATATTTTAATTTCCCTAAGTTTACATTTAGGAACTCCATTAAAAATATTAATTATTTTAATAAAATACAATCCATGTGGAATTTCACCAAAAATTTTCTAGGTTCTTTAGAACTCATGTGCTTTAGCCTATCTACCAATTTTCAAGTCTAGAGAACTTCTAATGCTACCGAAAACTAACACTCCCTCTTAGCGAGAAAAGTGCTCTAGCAACAATGTCCACCTACATGCTGCTTTGTTTCTGAAGCACCTCTTTTCTAAAATGTTGCTATCACCAACATTATGTTGGTGCTGCTATTGTATTACTTCCCATGACACTGCCACTGCCATTGCTACATCTATACCACAACTCCCTCTCAAATGCTGCATCTACTATGATGATAGAACTAACGCTATTAACACTACATCCGTAATGCAACTCAGTTGCTGAGATAAGCAACTGAAAAACATCCAAAATTAATTGAACTTAATTTTGTTCAACTAATACAATGAATGTTGGAATTTGACTTCTACTGACCCTCTGAATCTTCTGCATTGTGCCATATACATTGCTGCTAACCTTACTCTGCATTGATCGGTCTTTGGTCCCAAGCTACTGCATCTGTTCTCCAAACACTCCACCGCATCATCTGATACTAATTCCATCTCGCTACTAATGAATCTTGGGCTCCCATAGCAAGGAATTGATCCAAGAGGTGGACTCCTTAAGGATCCTTCCCACATGTAGTCCTCCCAACTACAACTCAATATCTCCCACCTCCCTCCTAGAGATGCGTGGGCACTCATGGCATACTCTTCCTCATCTATCTTCACAGTTGCAACCTTTGGATCATGCTTCTCATCCTTATCATTTTTCTTCAAAGGACACTGATATGCAAAGAAACCCATCTCGCCACATTTGAAACATTTCACCTTCAAAATGTCCTTCTTCCACTTCAGCTTCTACTATCCCTACGATGATAGAGTTATGTTTTCCTCATCCTCCTTCATCTTTGTGCCACTCCCACTGTTGCCATTGAGGTTGACCTTCACTAGGTCCCTCCTTAACTCCTCCTATTAAAGAGCCGCCCACATCTCCTCCCATGATGATAGTCTTTGCCTAACCAGTTTGCTTTCCCCCAATATGATAGCTAGTAGTGTCCCTTCCAGGTCGATAGCCTATTTCATATCCTTTTTAAAATGACCGCGTAGCAGATTCAATTGACCCCGGACCAACGCCTGTAAAGGAGGCAGAGCCCATGGCGTTATTCCTTTTTCCATGCCCAGCTGCTAGCGAGATAGCCAGTGCTTTTTACACACTCAGCAGTAGCGGCGGCAGCATAGACAACAAAAAGAAGTAAGGGTGGCAACAATGTGAAGTGACCAAGCCAATAAACTTGAACCGGTGGTAGACTAAGCACCAATAGATGCGTATACCACAAATCGAGATTGATACCCCACAGCATAAGGGACAAAGGCAGGAGTTTCACCAGCGAAGGCATAAGCATATTGAGTTGCATTTTACCCAGTCCCAGTTTATGTTTCTCCAATTGATAGAGTTTAACCAAAACCAGAAGCAAGGATGGCAGAGGCAGTAACAAAAGCAAGGGTAAAACAGATCACCTGGTTCAGCAACCGGAGCGTTTTGGCATTATCGTTAGGTCACAGATGCGCTGCGGAATGAACGGCAAGGCATGGAGACTTTCCATTCATCCGAGACTCCATTAAAGGCTATACTCACCATCACAGTTGAGTGAGGAGTGGACTCTACTGTACCAAGTTGGTCTCTAGTGTCCTAAAGACATTGAAGATAGAGGTTCACCCCTTCTCCTTTTTGCATCAAAGTCTGCTACAACTTCCATCTAAATGCATCTTTCATTGCTCGGAAGAGACTTCATACAGAGACGACAAGGCTTCCCACATCTCTCGGGTTGTATCCTTGCCCTACAAGTGTGAGACCACATGATCTTGAACTCCATTGAGAATGAGCCTCTTTTCCTTCCCCTGCCTTGCATTTTACTTCTTCCTTTGATCATTGTGAGTGGGAACAAAGATCATCTCCTGATCTCTGAGCCCATGCAATGCCATCTCACCCAACTATCAAACTGACTCCTATAGTCATTGCTTAGCACTTCTCAGCTGCTCAGCAAGTGAGAAATTCGAACTTTCTGGCAGAAAATTCTCTGAGGAGGAAATTCCCCTTCTACATGTCTTCATTCTTTTCCAGTGGATTTCTGACCCGACAGAAACTACGCCCTTCAAGCACCGTGCTAATGCTCTGCGTCACTCCCTCTGCCTCACAAACTAGAAATAGTACCTCTCCGTTGTCTCACTCAGAGAGAGATTTCCTCAAATCTACTTCCTGGCAAGGACTACGCAATCCCTCCAAGGGGATTCAAATTGCTGCCAAGTGGAGCTTTCGTCCTCACTACTCAACACTAGATCTGCTCTTGCTGTTTCAATATCAATGCTCCGATACCATGTGAAAATTCCTATGCTCAAGGAACCCCTACTGCAGCAATCTGAATCTACTTCACCTACTTGACTTTGATTTTGATTTTTTAATTATCAATATATTGTTCTGAATACTGGAGAAAATTACTTCTACAGCCTACACTAATTAAATGTTTGTAGCCCCAGAAATCGAACTTCAGATCAATTTGTTTTCTCTGTGTGTGTTTCCTATTTATACTTTTCCTGTTGAGTCTTCAATGACCGAGATTAAGTCTTTAATCATGGCTAAGATTAAAACAAGATTTGATACTCCTTCTAGATCATTCTCACCCATATTTTTATTAATACCCATTAATATTTCAATTTCCCTAAGTTTAGTCTTAGGAACTCCATTAAAAATATTAAATATTTTAATAAAATACAATTCGGGTGGAATTTCACCAAACGATTTTTGGGTTCTTTAGAACTCATGTGCCTTAGCCTCTCCACCAATTTTCAAGGCTAGAGCACTTCTGATGCTACTAAAAACTAACAATCCATGCTACATAATTGTTCGTACATCCTCTTATGGACTTTGTCTTCTTGTGAGAAGATTTTCCCCATAAGAATTTGCTCCCTATCATGCGAATCTCCCCCTATCAATAACCTCTCTTATTGCAAAGACTTCCTACTATGTACATCTTCTATTTGGCATATTCTTTTGAAGTCATTTCTACATCTTATATCACTTTGAAAAACCCTTTGATATACTTCTCTTTGGGGGGGGGGGCGGTTGGGGGGGCGTGGGGCGGGGTGGATTTGTGGCTTTAGCAGAGCACCATTTCATGCTATTCTACACATATGGATCTTTCCAACAGTGCAAGAAGCGTGCCAATCAAAGTCTATATGCAAAAGTTATGCCACTCAAAAGTTGACCTTCGTCTTTTCACACCTATAGTTCGGGAGGATGCCACGTCAGCCTCCACTATTCATGGAAAAGGGTATAGCCACATGATTATGATGTAAAATACTCTATAACATTATATATTATAACTCTAGCTATGTAGTCAAAATTAACCACTAGTAGGCTACCAAACTATGTTATAACTGGGCCACTAGGAGGAAGATCCATCTCCATTCGTTCAAGAGATTTTGTTCCATAGTTGAGAAAAGATAGATAGGATAGATAGGAGGTAGAGCACACAGAGGGGATTTGTGCACTTTAGCAGTGCATAGGACACAAGCATTACTTCTTTGTACCTGCATCCATATTTATAGACAAATAAAGAGAGCGAAGTGGCCTCATCTTCCAATTGGGTTTTCTCCTGAAAGGGTTCCCCAGAGAACATATATTGTGTCTTATGTGTGTTTGTGAGCTTAATTTTCCGTTCTCTACTTTTCTTCATAATTTCCATTCGCATGCATGCACCAATTACAATTAAATCTATAGATCTTAAAGTTTAATAAGACTATAATAGTGTAGAATCTCATATTTTTAATGTAATATTATCAACTCTGTTGTGATGAATTATCTAGTGGAATATCCATGGAAGTTTATGAAACATTTGCTATCAGAGCCAGTTTCTTTGGGTATTTTGTGGAGATTGCATGGATCTAGATCAGTGAGGCTAGAAATCATAAAACCCTAATCATGGCCGATGAAATTGTAAATGAACCTTGTGATCCTGCAGAGGTGAGCTATACTTGGTTGGAACAACAATTCATAGATATCAACCACAATGTAGGCCTCCTCATGGATGCCTTGAATAGAAAGCTGGGGATTTTTGGAGAAGATGGGGGTTTGAATGCAAAGGACAAATTAGAACTGGGATTAGAAGATAAGGGAGAAACAAAGAACCAGCCAAGGAAAGGACCCGAAAAATATCAACCTAGTTCGAGTGTCGTGAACCAATCACAATCCCTATTTGAAATGGAAGAAAATGTTGATATCAATTCGTGCCACAGTGAAATTAATGCTATGAAGTTGAACCACTAGTTGTAGCAATTGGACATTTATTTCAGCATCCATTAGATTGAGGAAGGGAAAAATATCTCATTCACATGACTGAAATTAGAGGGCCATGCATTGACTTGGTGGGAGAGCCACATGAAAACCCTGAGGTTAGAGAGAGAACCTACAGTGACTAAGTGGGAGGATTTCAAAACCCTCATTAAGATAGTTTTATCCCATTGGGTATGTGGAGGAATAGTGGATCCGGTGGCATTACTTCAGGAAAAGGCGGGCCAAAGCATGCAAGAGTATACCACAGAGTTCAGCAAGATGGCTATAATGTTGGGTATCTCTCCAAAGAACCCATATGTACTCAAGTATTTGGCGGGTCTGCACTGCCATCTATGTGAGAAATTGTTGTTGTCGAAGCCCAAATCAGTGGACGACGCTTGTGCACAGGCACTATACCTACAGAACATAGGTTTGAAGAAAGTGCAATCAAGTGGCTCGAATAAGAAGGAGAAACAAGATGTTTCTAATGAGGGGAAGAAGAAAAAATGGGAAAAGATTAAAAAATGGCAGCCACAACACATTAGTACAAAGATACTAGCAACCACTGGAACCACTGCAACATTAATGGCCATACAAAGGAGAAGTGTTGGAAGTTGCATCCAGAGCTAAACCTGAAGAACAAGAAGAAATATAACAAGAAGAAGAATCTCATGGAAACTGATTCGAGCAACCAAGTTGAAAGAAGCTCAGACGTGGATGGGAATATCATTTGTACATAACTGTAGAAGGAGGAGAATATGATTAGCCTTCAACAACAGGAATAGAAATAAATGACCAAACCCTTCCATGTAAAGATACATGCCAAGAAGACAAATATTGATGCTCTATATGAATCAGGATCACAGGAAAATCTCATTGCAGTAGAGTTGGTCAAGAATTTGGGGCTAGAATTTCGTGATCACCCAAATCCATATCCATTGGGATGGGTAAATAAGGATGCAGATTTGAAGGTAACAAAACAATGTAAAAATAGATATGCTATTAGTGTTGACTTTATTGATGAAGTAGATATAGATGTGGTTCCCCTTGATTCATATGGAGTCGTGTTTTGGAGTCCATACATGTACATGTGTGATGCAATATCCATGAGGAGAACCAACCAATACTTACTATTCAAGGATGGAAATCGTTCATCATCAACGTGCACAAAGGAAAGTAAAAATTCACTCGAAAGTGTCAGCTAAGCTAAGAAATTGATCAGCTCCAGCGAGAAGTATGTTTTATTTATTTTAAGAGAAAGTTAATCTAAAGAGGAGTCAATAAAAGGCAAGGAATCCATGGAGGGGTATACTACCAAATATAAAAAACAATTGGAGGAGTTGTTACAGACATACAAGGATGTGTTCTGAGAGCCTAAAAGGTTACCACCTAAGAGAGGCGGAGCATTAGATCCATCTATTTCCATATTCCCTATTTCCAAATATCGAGCTATATAGGAAGTATGTTATAAAAACAAGTGAGGTGAAGAAACAATTACAAAAGTTGTTGGAACAGGGTGCCATTTGACTGGGCACATCACCATGTGGGTCACCCAATATCATTGTGCCAAAGAAGGATGGGAATTGGAAGATGTGCATAGATTACAGGGCATTAAACAAAATCACGCTCAAGAAAAGATACCCCCTGCCTAGGATAGATGATTTGTTGGATCAGTTGCAGCAAGAAAAGTACTTCACCAAGCTGGACTTGAAGTGTGGATATGACCAGGTTTGAGTCAAAGAAGAAGATACATGGAAAACTCCTTCAAAACTAGGTAAGGTTTGTATGAGTGGTTAGTTATGCCATTTGGCCTATGTAATGCACCAACTAAATTTATGAGATTAATGAATGATGTACTGCACCCTTTTATGGATTCATTTGTTATTGTCTATTTGGATGATATACTGGTGTATAGTGCTACCTAGGAGGAGCATATGTCACATTTGATGTAGGTGTTGGAAACATTAAAGAAGAACCAGCTGCTGCAAATATTAAGAAGTGCGAGTTTGTGCAACAGTCTTTGGTGTATCTGGGGTATGTGATTGGTGGAGGAGAACTGAATATAGATCCTTCCAAGATACAAGCCATCATGAAATGGTCAGTACCTACTAATGTTTCTAAGGTTAGGAGTTTCATTAGGGTAGGGTAGCATAGTACCTGAGGAAATTCATAGCCTCATTTTTAGTAGTAACAACACCAATCCACTCCATAACAACAAGTGGGAATAGTTTCTAGTGGGGAAAATGCCAGCAAAGGGATTTCGAAGAGGTAAAGAAGAATATCACCAAGCACTAGTTCTAGCATTACCAAACTTGCAATGACCCTTTGAAGTGGAGACATATGTGAGTGGGTATGATATGGGATTTGTCTTGATGCAAGGAGGAAGGCATGTATGCTACCATTCTAAAGTATTTCATGGGGAAGTTATTAATTAGTTTACCTACAACAAGGAGTTTTATCCCATGGTGAAAGCGATGAAGAAGTGGAAGCACCATCTGATGGGAAAGGAGACAACAATCCACACAAATCACCACCTGTTACAATACGTGTAGGCCCATAGTAAGCTACAACAAACCATCATTACAAGTGGATGGGGTTTTTACAATAATTTTATTTGGTGATCAAGTATAAGAACAGAAGCACAAACAAGTTGGATGACATGATTTCAAGGCCACCTACATAAAATATCATAGCTTTGGGGACTCTTATGCACATGGATCCATTCACCCATGATGCTTACAGAGAGGCATATTCATAAGATGAGGACTTGAAGGAGGTGTATCAGTAGTTGCAGAGTAGGATTCATGTGCACGATGGCTATAACACAGTTGACTACCATCTCTAGGATGGGTTACTCTACAGGTTGGATAAGCTATGTGTTCCTAAAGGTGAGAATTTTCAGTTGATCAGAGATGCTCACACCTCCAAGGTTGCAGGGAACTTGATGTATGGAAGACCATGGCTAACTTGCAGAGGTATGTGTATTGGCTAAAGATGCAAGAGAAGGTAGCTAGGTTCATAAGCGGATACATGCTTTGTTGTACCATCAAACCTAGGAACATGAAACATGGCATATATCATCCTTTACTTATACCTACTTGTCCTCGAGGAAGCATTTCCATGGAATTTGTGGGAGGTTTACCGACAACCAGGAAGGGACATGACTATATGTTCATGGAAGTTGATAGGTTCAACAAGATGTGTGTTTTGATGCCCTATAAAAAAAACCATCAGTGGGCAAGAAGAAACAAACTTTTTCTTTGGATAGGTCTGGGTGCAATTTGGGATACCAAGGAGCATATTTTCAGACAATGATACAATATTTATCAATGTATTCCAAACTAAATTGTGGGATAATATGGACCCAAAGTTGAAGAGATCTACAACATTCCATCCATAGACATATGGTCAGACATAAGTATTCAACAAGACTTTGGTGCAGCTTCTGAGGGAATAAAACCAGAAGCACTGAAGACCTGGGATGAAAATATGGTATATATAAAACATTCTTAAAACAGAGTAGTACACACTTATATAGGAAAGTCCCCATTTGAGACTTGTTTTGGATATTTTCCACCTTCACCTTTGGATATTGCATATGGGAAACAAGGAGGTGTGAGGAAAGATATTACAGGAGATGCTTTGAGGTTTGAAAAATTGATTGAGAAGATAAGGTAAATCCATATACAGGTACAAGAAACACTACAGAATTCACAGGAGAAGTATAAGGCCAGGCATGATCAACAAAAAAAAGAGAAATTGTTTAAGGTGGAAGACATAGTATGGATACAGTTGAACAAGGAGAGACTGTAGGGGCCGAGTAAGAAAATCTTATGGTCCCTTTAAGATACTATAAAAAGTGGGTGATAATGCCTATTGAATCAATTTACCATCGCATATGCACATTTACTCTATTGTGAATGTAGATAATTTGAAACTCTATGAGACTTCCATGATATATCAGGAAGAGGAACATGTGCTACCTTTTATGGAGGATTTGGCACCAGATGGTCACGTAGAGTTGACAAAAGATACCATTTTGTAGAAGAGGTCAAGAACTACAAGATAGGGGTAACATGACCTTTGGAATATTGGGTTGAAGGGACAACTTCGAGGCAATGCTAAATGGTACACCAGACAGAAGGTGGAGGAAAAATTTCCTCACCTCATTTAGTAGAAGCTTTAAGGGACCAAAAGCCTCCCAAAATGAGGAGGTATTATCTGGATTAGATCATTGTATTGTTTTTCATCCATCTTGATGCATTTGGGGTGGAAAAAGTGGAGGAATTATCTCACGGGAAAGTTTTTACTGACAATACCCTATTTTGTGCGTAGAATAACAAAGATATTTCTAGTAGTGCAAGAAGAGCATCAATCAGAGTCCGATGCAAAATCTTGCCACTCAGAAGTTGACCTTCATGTTTTCACACCTATAGTTTGGGAGGATGTCACTTCAGCCCCTATTATTCCTGGAAAAAGGGTTTGCCATGTGATTATGATGTAAGAGACTCTAGAAGTGTCTATATTGTAACTCTAGTTAAGAGTTGATGTAGTCAAAAGTGAACACTAATACGTTATCAGGATGTGTTATAACCATACCACTAGGAGGAAGAGGCATTTCCATTCTTTCGAAAGTGTTTTATTCCGTAGCTAAGAAAATATAGCTAGGAGAGATAGGAGGTAGAGAAAATAGAGAGGATATTTGCACTATAGAAGTCCAAGGGCCATAGACATTACTTATTTGTACCTACATCCATATTTCCAGAGAAAGAAAGAGAGTGAAGAAAACTCACCTTCTAACTGGGTTTTCTCTCGAAAGGGTTTCCCAAAGAGCATATCTTGTGTCTTATGTGTAGAAAATCATGTAGATTCAAAAGCTAATGCAATTCTCTAAAGCAAGAGATAAGAATCTACTTCTACTCTTTACAGTGGAAACCCGTAAACATCGAACAAACAATAATTAATAGAGGAAGAGAATCAAAGGAACATAACACAATAAATATATGAGGAAAGCCACAACTCAAAACCCCACTATTTTTGTATTAATCTGGAAAATCAAGATGAAATTACAGTGCTTGTTCTCTCTAGAACAATCCCAACACTCAATAAATTCAATCTCTAACTCATAAGAAATCTCAAGGCCAAAGCTTAGCCTCTTCACAAACTCTCAAAGTTTCTATTCCAATGCATAATTCCTATGGAGGATAACTTGTATTTAAAGAGAAATAAAGCCTCTAAAAATTGCACAATCCCTTAAGGATCAGTTCCTGAATGCATGCACTATCAGTGCAGCTCAAAAAAATGTAAAACAAATAGTACACTATCCATGCACTCTAATTTGAATTGGGTCTTTCTTGGAATCGACATGCATGAGTTTCTGATGATTAAATATTCAGTTAACTTGAGTAGCACTAGTGGAGTTCATTAGTGACACTGCTAACAGTTAAATCAATATTAGTTCTCTCAATAAGTTTGAGAATTAATTTAACTGAACTAACTCATAAAACTAAGTCTTCTATTTTACAACTCACAATTAACTCATATTGGACTCCTACAAAGTAGGGAGAACATACACATGACGACATAATTACTTCCAACTTGAATTCTGTAAGTTAAGTAAGTTTAATAAACTTAATAATCTAATTTAAAGTTGTTATGAGAATAGAATTCGAATTTAATTCATAGTTTAATTCAAGGACAAATTAAATTGGAATTTCTTGTTTCCATTTCTCAACACTCCCTCTCAACAGGAAAGGGATTATCAACTATCCCGATACTATCTCTGTGAAACTCGAATTTACATCTTGACAATGCCTCTTTCAAGATGTCAGCATCTTGCTCCTCCATGGGAATGTAATCTAACAGCGTGATCCGCCTAAATACATAATCTCAGAGATGATGATACTAGATATCAATATGCTTAGACCGATGATGAAATACTGGATTTTCAAAGAGTTTGATACAACTCCGATTATCACAATAAATCACGGTTGGATCCATTTACTGACCAAACAAACCAACCAGGATCTTCCTCATCTAGATAGCCTCACATGTTGCCTGACTTGCAGCCATGTACTCTGCCTCTGTCGAACTGAATGCAACCGCTCTCTATTTCCTATTGTACCAAGAAACTGTCGTTGACCCAAAACTGAATATCCCTCTTGATGTTCTCTTCCTATCAGATGGAATCCCGACCCAATATGCATCGGTGAAGCCTTGAAGCTTCACTCCCTCTGCCCATATGTACCATAACCCAAACTGATTAGTGCCTTTGAGGTATCTCAATGCATGATTTTTTGCCTTCCAATACAGCTTGGTAGGCCTAACCATCACTTGAATAAGTTGGTTAATTGGATAGCACATATCCGGTCATGTGTTCACCAAGTACATGAGTGAACCCCACAAGATGCGTGTAAACAATAGCTTCCACTACTTCCCTTGAAGTAGCATCCTCCTTCCTCCAGTTACCAACTAGAGGAGTCTCCATGGGTTTACTACTCTCCATGTGGAATCCCCTGAGTATCTCGTTGGCATACTTCCCCTGAGATACAAACAACTCCCCATCTCCCTGTCATACCTCCATGCCAAGAAATTAATGCATGAGCCAAATACCCTTCATCTCAAACTATCTTGCAAGGTCCTCCTTGAAATATTTGATGAGCTTCTCATCACCTGTCAGTATAAGCTCATCTACATAAAGTACAATGATCAACAACTTACCTTCCACCATTATGTGATATAGGTTCGTATCAACTTCACTCTTTGTGAAGCCCAACCCAGTGAAGTATCTATCTATCCTCGTGTACCAAGCACGAGGTGCTTGCTTCAGCCCATACAACGCTCTGTTGAGTTGGCACACATGAAACTCATAGTCCAAGGTCTCAAAACCTTCGGGCTGCTCTATGTACACCTCTTCCTTAATCATGCCATTGAGGAAGGCAGTCTTCACATCCATATGATGGATCTTCAAACCCATCTTTACTGATAGTGCCAAAATATATATGATTGATGAGTACCTTACAACAGGAGCAAAGGTCTCATCATAGTTAATCCCCTCTACCTGTGAAAAGCCACGGGCCACAAATCCGGCTTTATGCTTCTCCACACTACCTTCCACAACTTTCTTTACCTTGTAAATCCAATGAGAGCTCACAACTGACTTGTCCTCTGGTCTCGGGACCACATCCCAAACATTGTTTCGAACTATGGAGTCATACTTCTCCACCATTGCATCAACCCAAACTAGCTACTGCATTGTTTCCTGAAAGGAAGATGGCTCTGTCACAGCACATGCACCCATAAGTGCTATGTATCTAGTGTAGCTTTCTGGTGACCTCCTCTATCTACGCTGAGAAGAGGGTGCTCCCACATTCTCCCGTGTATCATTCAATAATCTTTCAACCTCTCTAGTGTGCTTTCTTCCCTCTCTGGAAGACTCTGCCTGAGTGGATGTCTCCACTCTCTGAACCTCTGCATGTGGTTGCTCCACATCAATTTGATGCCCCTCAACCTTAGGAGCTAAAATCTACTCATCCACATGTAGCTCAAGCTCCCTCTCAAGGGATACTCGCATGGCCTTCTCCTCATTGAACTTGATATCACTGCGAATCATTGTCGTTCGACTGGTCGGCATGTACACCCGATAGTTGTGGGGTGTATCAATGTACCCCAAAAAGATCCCCAGCTCTGTTATTGGCTCAAGCTTCTTCCATGCATCTTTGGTCACATGGAAATAAACCGATGACCCAAAAATCCTAAAGTGACCAACGTTTGGCCTCTTACCAAAATAAGCCTCCTTTGGCGTCTTCATCTCAATTATCTGATTTGGGCTACGGTTCTGAACATAAATTTCTGTGTTGCATGCCTCAACCCATAAGTGTAGTAGTAGGCCCTGATCATGCAACATCGCCCTTGTATCCCCCTCTCAAAAACCCCATTCTATTGAGGGTTATGGGGTGTTGTCAACTCTCATTTAATCCCTTCCGCTGCATAGAAGTTCTTAAAATCATTGGAGACATACTCACCATTGTTATCACTCTGTAGAGATTTAAACTTCTTTCGAGACTCTTTCTCTACCAATGCTTTGAACTCACAAAACTTTGTGAAAGTTTGATCCTTTTTCTACATAAAAAATACCTAGCATTTACGAGAATAGTCATCAACAAATATAACATAATACTTGTGTTTGGTCATGGAAGTTGTCGAGAATGATCCACACACATCTGAATGGAATCTCTCCAGAATAGACTCTGCTCAACTGTCTGTGTCTCCAAAGGAAGACTTGGTGTATTTTCCCAAAGTACAACCCTTGCATGTATCAACTTTCTCAAGCGTACCTTTTGGAAGACAGGTAGAGATTGGCTGCAATATCTTCATAGCCCCATGTTGCAAGTTGCCCAATCGCCTATGCCACAACTCGCCGGCATCTTGGCTCAACATCTTTTCTGCTTTTGAACTCAAAGCAGCACAATCCTCTATAGAGATTTTAACTCAAGTCCCTATCTTCTTTACTTGACCCATGGCTATGTGTCAAAGGAATGCCTTTCCTTTCGAAAAGATCACATCATATCCTCTATCCTCAAGCATGGAAATAGACACCAAGTTCTTCGTCAGTCCGAGCACATGCATAAAATTCTTCAAGGTGAGTGGAGTCACATGCTCCCTCTGAAAAGTAATAGTGCCCACACTAGTTACACTATACTTACCATCATCACCCATGTCGATATGCATCTTGAGATCTTTCTCCTCTAGTTACCTGAATAACTCTTTATCGCCAGTCATGTGGAATGAAGCTCCATTGTTTAAGTACCAGACACTTCCCACCATTGAAGACACCATGCATGCAATAAGGGAAAAGTCCAAATCGAATTGGGAGGCCAAAGCCTCACTCGCCACTCCTCCTGAGGACTTCTCCTTGGACTTCTTCAATGGAAAATTTGTAGCAAAGTGTCCCATCTTGTGACAATGAAAGCATTTAACTTTCGGCATGTCCTTCTTCTTACCTCCATGACAAGAATCTGATTTGTAATGGGAAATTTTACCTTTCCCCTTCCTCGCCTTAATCGCTAAGGCACCGTTCTCTTCATCATCAGTCTTTGATGAAGAGCCAAACCTGGTGTTCCTCCTAAACTCATCCTGCATCAAATCCAACCATAGTCGTTCCCAATATGGCAGCTCCTCCTGACCATTGATAGAGTCCTGATAACTATGCCAACTCTTTAGGAGTCCAAGATGAGAAAGGCTCACCATATCCTCCTCAGAAACCGTGATTCCAACACTTCCTAGTTCATCCCGACATTGAGTGAACTTGGTCAAGTATTTCAGAATCGTCTTGCCTTTCTCCATCTTGATTTTACGAAGTTTATCCTTCAGTGCCAACTTCCTTTGATCACTGTTATTCTGATACAAGTCCGTCAATGTTTTCCACATAGCATGTGGGGTTTCCTTTCCATGGAGACTCAAGACAGTATGATCTTGAACTCCCTCAAGGATTATCCGCCTTGCCTTCGCCACACACTTCTTCGACTCAGCCAAGTTTTGTGCATCAGTAGTTGTTGGCTTAGGAATTTCTTGTTCAAGAAATTCCTTTGAGCCATTGTCCTCTAGCATAGCCTCCATCATGTCCCTCCAGGCTATGAAATTTGAGTTTCCTTCACTCAAGCCTCTACCCATGGAATGCCATCTGCCGATCCTGAAGTATGCATTGCAAATTCGACTTTCACCTGTAACCTAGAAACTCAAAACTTCGAAATATCCTTTAGTATATTATTCTCAGCTCTAATACCATGTAGAAAATCTTGTAGATTCACAAGATAATGCAATTTGCTAAAGCAAGAGACAAGAATGTACTTCTACTCTTTACAACAGAAGCCCATAAACATTGAGCAAACAATAATCAATAGAGGAAGAGAATCAAAGGCACATAGCACAATAAATATCCGGGGAAAGCCACAACTCAAAACCCCACTATTTTTTTTGTATTAATCCAGAAAATCAAGATGAAATTACAATGCTTGTTCTCTCTAGAACAATCCTAGCACTCAAAAAATTCAATCTCCAACTCATAAGCAAGCTCAAGGACAAATCTTAGCCTCTTCACAAGCTCTCCAATTCTTTATTCCAATGCGTAATTCGTATGGAGGATAACTTGTTTTTAAAGGGAAATAAAGCCTCTACAAATTGTGCAATTCCTTAAGGATCAGTTCTTGAATGCACGCACTATCAGTGCAACTTAGAAAAATCTAAAACAAATAGTACACTGTCCCTACACTCTAGTCTCAACTAGGTCTTTCTCATAATTGAAATGCATGAGTTTGTGATGAGTAAATATTTAGTAAACTAGAGTAGCACAGGTGGAGTTCATTAGTGACACCACTGATAGTTAACTCGCCATTAGTTCTCTGAATCAATTTTAGAACTAATTTAATTGAACTGACTCATGAAACTGAGTCTTCTATTTTACAACTCACAATTAACTCATACTGGACTCCTACAAAGTAGGGAGAACATACACATGACAACAGAAAAACTTCCAACTCGAACTTCCTAAGTTAAGTAAGTTTAATAAACTTAATTAACTAATTTTAAATTGCTATGATAATAGAATTCGAATTTAATTCATTGTTTAATTCAAGGACAAATTAAATTGGAATTTATTGTTTCCATTTCTCAACATTATGTGTGTGTGTGAGATTATTTTGTTGTTCTCTGCTTTTCTGTATAATTTCCATTCGCATGCATGCACTAATTACAGTTAAATATACAAATGTTAAAGTTTAATAAGAACGTAATAGTGTAGAATCTCATATTTTTAATATAATATTATTAGATCTATTGTGACAAATTGTCCAGTGGAATATCCATGACAGTTTACAAATCATCATATTTGAAACCTTTGTAACCCTTATGCGAAACACACTATACATTTACCTTTGACATAATAATATTTGAATATATAACTTATTTCATCAAAGTACTTATTCGATAGAACCTTAAATCTTAGAATTGAAGAAATCATGGTTTCTGCCTTAGAGCACATAACCGACAACAACTCAAGCCAATGACTTGAGTACTCAAGGTGAGTTCATGATGTTCATTTTCTAGCTCAAACTATTTTGTTCTCCAAACCCTAGTGTGACTTCCTCCTTGCCTAGTATAAACCTTTTCTCCCATGGCTTGCTCAGATAACCTCTTTATGTTTCATTCTCATGTAATGTGTCCAAGATTTGGCATTTAAAGTATTCTATAATATACTTGAATGAAGGAGCAACTAACATATATATTTTTTATTATTGAATCCATTTGGATTTTGTCTTCCTCCAAACTTGCTTTTATAGGTATGATGATCACATTTATAAAGGTTCATGTCATAGGTCATGCAATCCCTAGCTTCATGCCTGATATTTGTACATGAAAAACAATAAACAACAAATATACTTTGATACCTAGATGAGTAGGGTTCCCTTGATGGGGTTGATATTTTGAAGATACTCTACCTTGGCATAAATTCAATCCTTTGTTGATCCTTGTTCTTGATTGCGTTGTTTTCTTCTTTCTCATGGGGCCTTTTGAAAACATTGACATAACTCCTTAAAGTGGAAACACTTCCAAACTTATTTAGAATCTTTCACTATGATTTGGCTCTTAAATAATACTAAATTTTCTTTTGGATTTTTCTTCCAATTTAAACTTTGGAGACCGATAGCTTGCATCCTCTTTGCATGGAGACTTACCTATATAACCAAGACCTATTTTCTAATAGTTTAAAATGTTATCCAATACTTTCGAGCTCTTCAATTTCTTGTTGAGCTTGTCAAATTAAATCCTCAATGAAACAAATTATTCTTTAAGCTTCTCCCACTCTTCTTCTTTCTTCATCATGTGGATCTTCATTACTTAAAATTGTTTCCTTGTAGAAACATTTTCTTCTTCAAGTTTTCCATATTCCTACAATTTTTCTTCCAACTTATTCACCAAAGCATCCTCATTCTACTTAGATTCTTGTAATTGTGTCTTTATAATGGAAACATAATGATCCTTTCTTTCCAATATCTCTTTTTGTTCTTCGTTAAGAGTTATGAGACTCCTTAGCTCTTGTAAAGCATCAGTGAGCTCATCTTGAACTAATTTCAGATCTTGTGGCTGACCCCTCAATGCATATTCATTGAGCCCTAAAAATGATAATAGATTCTTCTTCTATCACATACAAGGGGATGACATGTTCATATTCAGAATCAGTAGGTTTTATTTCTGCTACATCCTTTTGTTCTTCATCATTTTGGTTATTTCCTTTTTTTCCAACACATTTTTTATGGAAATAATTTCGGCTTCTAACACTTCAAAATGACTTTCACTTTCTTTTAGGTTGCTCTACCTCACTTCTTCGATCATTCTTACTTCTTCTAGTTGGGTCTTTAAAGTAGCAACATCATGGTCTTGATTTTTATATTTCTTCAAAACCTCCTTTTGGTTTTTTTCTTCTTCTAAAAGCTTCTCTATGAATTAATATTTGCCTTTATAATTTTGGAGCTACTCTTATGATTTACTAACCCTTCTTCTTGAAGCTTTTAATTCCTTTAAGGAACTTTTGAGTTCTCCTTCATAATCTACTTCAGTTTCAATTTATTCTTCTACTTCCTCTGAGTAGTTAACCTCAATTAGATGAGGAACATCATCTTCATTATTTGTAATAGGACATGGACATATAGAAGTAGTGACCTTCATTTCCACAATTGAAATAATATGTAATAGATGATTCCTCTTTTGATTGTTTCAAAATCCATGATCATAAAGAAGATGTCTTCTTTGAGATTTGATGTATTTCTCGCATAATCGCAACCCTTCCCCTTTTAAGATAACTTCATCTTCATTATTTGTAATAGGACATGGACATATAGAAGTAGTGACCTTCATTTCCACTACTAAAATAATATGTAATACATGTTTCCTCTTTTTTACTGTTTTCAACATCCATGATCATAAAGAAGATGTATTCTTTGAGATTTGATGTATTTCTCGCATAATCGCAACCCTTCCTCTTTTAAGATAACTTCTTCTTACTCTTCCCTTTATTGGCCATAACTCCTTGTATCTTCCTTCCAATGGTTGACTGTTGCTGAAGGAACTTGCTATGATACCGATTAATAGACTAGATATTACACTAATAGGGGAGGGCTGAATCAATGTAATGACCAATTTAACATTTCAAAAATATTTCATCAATAAATAAATATATAACAATGAATCAATAAGTACCATGCATCATAAAATTAAATAAAACAATGCATCAAGTAACAATCACCACATCAACACATGAGAACACCAACTTTTATGTTGAAACCATTACGGAATGAAACCCACATATCTTCAATCTTCAATATTCAATTTACAATGTTTGCTAGAACCAACTAGGAGACACCCATCAACTGAAAAATGAAAGGATCAAATTTCTCTGGGATACAACTCGATTGAGGAGCCAACCTTGAAATGATGCGAGCCGACTTGCTAAGGAAACAAATTGATTGAGGCACCAACCTTAAAAATGATGCAAAAATTGACTTGTTGTAGGAAACAACTTGATTGAGGCACTAATATTGAAAATGAACAGTGACATATTGTAGGATTCAATCTGATTGAGGCACCAACATTAGTAGAGGTACCCACCTCATTCTTCAAATTGAAGATGACCACTTTTCAAAGTATTTCAAATAGAATTCACAAGATCAAATCACAACCAAATCAACCTACCTTTTGTTCAACTGTAACTTCACAAATCCAAAAATTTGTTCATGTACTCATATTGACAATAATAATGACCTCCCTAATCTCAAAAACTATTTGTAGCTTCCCTCTTTCAAATTAGAAAATAAACCAACCAAAACCTCTTTTCGAAAAATCAATTTGCTCTCAAATTAACCCATAAAACATTAGAAAGATTAATTTTTCTACAAAATGGTTCTTTCTAGTGTGCGTCCTACAAAATGGATTGTATGTGATAGTCGTTTTACAAAATGCTCCCCTTCAATTTGCCTAATTATTTGATAAAATAACTTTTCATGTGCAAAAATAATAATAATACATTAATTAACCTTCCAACATAGCTCAAACCCTCGATCTCCCGAGGGTGACACTACGACTACACTAGTTGTGTTATAGTATAGTTCGTACAGGATTACAAACCAACATTTATTTGATCTTACCACTGAGATGCTTGCTAATTCATACTTGCAGCACCAATCAAAGCTTGTTTGTACTAACCACTTCAGGAGCTAATGAACCAATCAATTTGTTTGCACTCTCCTCATCATAAGCAGGGGCCAAGTATGTCAAAAAACCAATCAAAATGTTTGCATTCCCCACATCACAACTAGGGGTTAGGTTTATCTACAATCTCCACAACACAAATCGATCAATTTTTTTTGCGCTCTCCACATCACTACTAGGGGTTGACAAGTCTATCAACAAACCACAAAATATTTGTGTTCTCCACATCAGAACTTGGGTTAGATTGTTGTTTCTTGGATTATTCTTAGCGACAAAAAACAACCCAAAAGGAATCCAATGAGGATCTAATGATCCTCTCGCTTTAGGTTGGACACTGACCCTTTCCAACCACATGGGTTATTCCCTACATATAATATTATTTATATATTTTTTCTATAATAGAGAATAAATATAGCTAGATTATAAATAACATAATGTATTAAGAAAATATAGATGTCAGGGCTTACAATATGTGAAACATATTAAATAAATAAATCATTAATGACTAAAATGTAAATTCCAAACATGCATCATGATCAATACATAACAAAATGGTTAGAAATGAGATTAAAGTTAGAATAACAAAAAAAAAGAAATCAGAAAAGTTAGAAAATGCTAATATATATATATATATATATATATATATATATATCTTATGAAATGTCTCAATCTACAACAAATAAATCATAATTTCGACTTAAATATTTTTATATAGTATACATTTAAGAAATGTTATATCAAATTATGTATGGAGGGGTTAATAATGTGATCATGTTATATCATCATTTATCATTCATGTATGATAGTAAAAGAAGATAAAGTAAAGAACCACAATGTAAAAATGAAAAATAAAATAATAATTGGTATGTATTCGTATTCAAATGAAACATGCAAGGAAATTATAAGATATCCTGTATCGGTATAATTCCTACCTACAACATGTTACTCAAATTTCAGATTTAAACATTCTAAATAGTATATATTTAAGAAGTATTAAATCAAATATATGAAAGGTTTACTGTATGATGATTTCAAATTAGAAACCATTCACATTACCAATGAATACAAATATATAATAAACAAGAACATATAAAAGAGAACACAATAAATCATAGTAGCATATATTAAAATTTCATTGTCATAATAACGTAGGCCTAGAGCATGTACGCTATGCCTTCAAAATAATAAGGTTCCACCTCCAAAGCATACCATCCCCATCTTTGATTTTTTATAGCATTTTTATCTTTATGAGGGTTGGCTACTATTTAGTTTTTTCGTATCCTATATGAACACAATAAATCATAGTAGCATATATTAAAATTTCATTGTCATAATAACGTAGGCCTAGAGCATGTACGCTATGTCTTCAAAATAATAAGGTTCCACCTCCAAAGCATACCATCCCCATCTTTGATTTTTTATAGCATTCTTATCTTTATGAGGGTTGGCTACTATTTAGTTTTTTCGTATCTTAAGATAAATATTAATTACATTCATGATTTCACATAATTTAACAAAAATATTTCTTTGTAATTTCTTCCAACCAAATCTTTCTGACCAACATGTTTTAAAATCTTCTCTTACCAAAAAATAAAATTAATTTTTAAAAATTCATATGATAACTTATAAATTAAACCATAATAAATATATTTTTCTTAGTGGTTAATATCTCCCCATAATATAATTATTTATGTACCCAATACCTTATATACAATAATGTGATTGTTTTTTATTTTAATCTCTAGTAAACATTAATAAAATATCTCAAACTTATAACACAATCCTAAACTATTAAATGTATTTAACATGAACAAGCTAAAAATTTCAACATTATTCAATAAACTTTTGTAAAAATAAATTTACAATAAAAACTTTTAAACCTAGGAAATTTTATTCACATAGATTTAATAAAGAACCAAATCCACTGATTAGTCAAGGTATTGTAATTAGTCTTAGGTTCATTACAAATCACTTAAACAATGGTATCCATGTGGAGCAACTCCCAACGATTTCACGAAGTCGAAATTATTGTTTAACACTTTCAATTTTTCGTCTTCTAAATAAACCTATCAATCATTTGAGCCTTTATCTGAATAACATTAATATGGATTTGATAATATGTTTTTTTGAGGTTTATAAAATACATTTTTTTAATAAATAGAGATTATTTCTATCGGATGGCGAGGAGAGAGAGAATTCTGTTCAAGTTTTGGGATCCAATGGGATCTAAGGGTTGACATTGTTTTTAATGGAAAAATCTCATTTATATCAGATGTGAAACTGTATGTGTATTCATTCTTGTTTTGAATCCCAAGAAATAATATTTCTTACATGTGAATATCTTAAAACAAAGAAGTCATATCCCTAACTGATTGGTTATTATTATTATTTATAAAAAAAAGTTTTGAAGCAGAATTCACTTTAGTTAGGCTTTAAGGATTAATCTCCATGTATTTACTTTTTTATCTATATCAACATATGATGTGTTTATGGATCATGTTATTTTATTTCTTTAACTTATAATATCATTACTGTTATTTAGGATTACGTATACGTATTAAGAGACGTATAAGTATATTTAGATATATAGATTATAGATAGTGTATAATAAGTTAAAGGTACGTGATGCTATGACTAATAAAGCTTTGTGAGGGGAGAATGATTTTGATTAAACTTCAAGAATTAAGATAGAATTTAAATATATGGGGAAATTTAGGATATTGAAAATGAATCATGAGAGACACAACAAAGCTAGTAGTAATAAGACAAAGGTTCATGTGAGGTAGAATTTATAGAGGTAGTCTAATTTTCAAAGAGGGTCAAATTGGACTACAATATTCTATCAAATGTTGAGCAAGGTTGCCATCAATGTATTCTCAAAACCGAGAGAGATAATTGTTTCATACATTTGTGTCAGGTATCTCATTGGGAAAACCAAGTATGTTGGAAAAATAAAGAGGAGAAAATCGTGAAGTTATAAGAGAATCCCAAGAAAAAGTCATTTAAACAATATGAACAATATAAATAAATTAAGGAGTGGCTTGATGAAAAATTAAATAAAGAAAAATTTTCTTGAAACTTCGAAGCACGTGCTATTGTACTCTCGTTCACTAATAGGTCAAAAATTAATCTTTTATCATATACCAAGGACACAAAATCTTCACACTTCGCTCCTTGACAATGGTACTAGAAAGAATGTTATCTCTCGAATTGTTCCTAGTGACAAGAAACAACCCAAAATATATCCAGTAGTGATTATTCTTTGTGTATATATATATATATATATAAAATAACAGCAAATAAATATAGCCATTAAAGAATGTTTTAAGAAAACACAGGTGGTAGGGCTTACAATCTATGAAACTTATTAAAAAACACTCATTAATGACTAAAATGTAAATTCCAAATATGCATAATGATCCATGATACTCAAGAAAAATGGTTAGAAATGAAATTACAGTTAGAATAACAATAAAAAGGGAATAAGAAAAGTTAGAACATGTTCGCGTATATATTTCAACTTGACTATTTTTAAATAGTATATATTGAAGAAATATTAAATCAAATTATGTCTTACAATCTATGAAACTTATTAAAAAACACTCATTAATGACTAAAATATAAATTCCAAATATGCATAATGATCCATGATACTCAAGAAAAATGGTTAGAAATGAAATTAAAGTTAGAATAACAATGAAAAAGGAATAAGAAATGTTAGAACATGCTTGCGTATATATTTCAACTTGAATATTTTTAAATAGTATATATTGAAGAAATATTAAATCAAATTATGTATGAAGAGTTAACAATGTGATCATGTCATATCATCATTAATCATTCATGTATGTTAGTAAAATAAGATAAAATAAAGAACAACAAAGTAAAAGTGAAAAATAAAACAATAATGTACTAATACTCAAATGAAACAGGCAAGGAAATTATAAGATATCATGTATCAATATAATTCCTATTTGCAACATGTCACTTAAATTTTAGAATTAAGCCTTCTAAATATTATATATTTAAAAAGTATTAAATCAAATATGTATGAAAAATTGTACGTTATCCCTTCATCTCATCTTTTATTTTTTACATCCATTTTATCTTTATGGGAATTGGTTATTATTCATTTTCGTAATCTCCTATAGAAACCCTAGGATAAATATTAATTACATTAATGATTTCACATAATTTAAATAGAAAAGTAAATTATTTCTTTGTAATTTCTTCCAACCAAATCTTTCTACTTAGCATGTTTTAAAATTTTACAGTTTGTTGTGTGGCACGTTGTTGATAATGGAATTCCTATTACTTGTGATGGATCGCCCAGACCTCTTATTATTTCTCTTGCATCATAAAAGAAAAACTAGAATTAGTTTTTACATAATTCACATAATAAATTATAAACAAAACTATAGTAAATATATTTTTCTTACCTCATTAATATCTCACGAAGCTATAACCATTTATATACCTGATACCTTATATACAATAATTTAATTGTTCTTGATTTTAATCTCAATCTTTCAAATTATAATACAACACAAAATAATGAAATATATTTCACATAAACAAGCCAATTTTTTAAATGTTGTTCATTAAACTTTTACCAAAATAAATTTACAATAATTTTTCTTGAAACATATGAAATTTATTCACATAGATTTAATAAAGAACCAAATCAAATCGCACATGAGTGCATGGCTCAGGGGATGGGGCAGTCGGCTAACTCACACCCCACCCGCGTTCGAACCCCCTTCGTGTTGCTGCGCTGCAGCATATGCTATCCCATGGCAATTATTCCGGCTAATGTGATGGCGAATATTCCAATTATAATGATAGTTTCAATGTGACAATTATCAACTTGTCTGATATGTATAAATATAATAAAAAGAAAGCTTAGAAACTAGCCCCTTAAAAAAAAACCAAATCAAATAGTTTATTACGAAAAATTTAAACAATAATATCCAAGTGGAGTAACTCCCAACCATATTTATGAAGTTAAAATTACCATTTAACACTTTCAATTTTCCATATTTTAAATAAAGTTGCCCATCATTTGGACCTTTATGTGAATAATATTAATATGGATTTGATAATATGTTTTTGAGATTTATAAAATATACATTTTTTAATAAACAAACGTTATTCCCATTGGATGGCGAGGAGAGAGAAAACTATGTTTGAGAATTGGGATCCCATGGGATCCAAGGGCTTGCATTGTCTTTAACGAATGAGACTCGTTTATATTGGATATGAAACTATTGGTGAGTTATCACTACGTTTTGGTATGATGGGTTTTTCATGTGTGGAGTGGATATTCACGTGAATTGAATACTTTATGAGGTGGGGTCTCTCATCTAAATAATATTTAATAATCTTTTATAAAATGAATTTTACACAAACTCAATAAATAATGTTTTTTTTGGGATTTTTAATAATCTTTTATAAAATGAATTTTACACAAACTCAATAAATAATGTTTTTTGGGGATTTTAATAAAGTTTCATATTAGTGATTTTAAAATTACCATACACTTTTTTAAACAAAATATTTTCCCATCGGAATGTGAGGAGAGAGAAAATCTGAGTAGAAAGGTGAGACCCGATGGGATCTAACAATTAATATTAATCTTGATTTACAACTAAAATTTATGTCTATTAATCTCTTTGTTTGAAGCTGGATCTGTTTCTTCAACTTGTCCTGACGATGAACCACACTGGTTGGTTCGAAACGCATCGACAAATGATGTTTCATGTGATCTTCACTGAAAAATCTTTTGTAAACTAAAATTTATGTCAGATGGGAAACCTGTATGTCCATTAATCTCTTTGTTTGACTAGGTGGGATTTTCAAATGGGGAGTAGACTTTCACATGATTTAAGTGGGGACTTATGGATATTTATTCAATTTTACAAGGATCCAATAAATTTCCTTTAGACTTTATCTCTAAATTTAATCCAAGGCAATTTGTGTTACCCATGTGCCTTATAAAGAGGGTTTTTAAGTGATTTTTATTTTGTAAATTAAATTTTATTGCTTAAAAAAAATAGGTTACATCTGTAAACTAGAATATTCAGATTACAATATTACATTTCTTGATATCAAACATCGAAATGATTAAGGGGTTTTTCCTTTTTTCTCATTTTCGCCTACGTACATCAATCCATCCTTTAGTGTAATCTGTAACAACTGAAGAGCTACCCATTTCTTCATTCTTCTGATAAATCTCCATAACTACTAGTTGAGTCGAGGTCTCCATTTATTTCTCACTGCCTGAATGGTTATATTCATGAGAGCGCTTTAGACTATAGATAGCCATCACAATTAACGTTGATGTTGCTTCACTAACCTTTGCCAAACAGTTCTCCTCTACAAATGGATGATTCACGACAACAAGTGCTGAAACTAGATCTAGAGAGGATACATTATCCTGGGGCGGATTATTTTAATGAGAACCCTTCTTTTTCTAACCTCCAGAGTTCTTAGAAGCAATAGATGGCTTAAGGTCTCACCATCCATGGCTAGTTTTCTTTGACACATGGGATTAGAATGTCTCTTCAGGAGAAGAGAATGCATTCTGAAGATGTTCAGGTTGCTGACACCTTCTACACCTAAAAATTCACATTCTTGTAATCCAATGGTTGGATATAATCCTTACCCTTGCACTTGAGGGTGATTTTGTCTAGTAAACCTTTGTTGAGGTCCACTGAGACACAGGTTTAGATGAAGGTGGTGATCCCTTTTCCTAGTCTACTGATATCCACTTTGATGAATCAACCTATAGAATCTCCAATATCTTCTAATATCTCTGCCCAAATCCATTGAAGGGGTAAATTTGGAAGTCTAACCCACATAGGAATAGGAATAGATTTCATGGTAAGATGGACAAACATTGGGAACCATGGTTGGATAGAAAGACCAACTCTACCCTAGAACCAAGGTTCCTAGTCAAATACCTTCTGATAGTCTTCAAGATTTTTGAAGAAAAATATAGAATAATATTTCGAAAAATATAAAAACGTTATGTTTTAAGCCCATTTCATGTGAATCCACTCTTGGAGTGTAGATGATGAGGGCCAAAAACCATTGAACCTACATACGATTTCTCATTGTTTATAATTTTCCACCCTTATCTTGACGAAATCATTTTTCACCTCTAGCAATATCGTGGATGAATCATTTTTCATCTTGACATGTTTTAAATTTATTAAGAAAAATTATTTTATTTTTCTCTTCAAAGATTAATTATATGAAATTCATCTGCAGATGTGGGCCCAAACCAACCAGCAGGGTTGAGACAATTTGATAGAGGAGGTGAGCAACCTATAGTAGTTGCAGCAGCTAACCCGAAGGCAATAGATATTTTGACAGAGCTGGAACACAACCTAGAGAGTTTGACTTTGGATATCCCATAGACTGGGATGAATGACATTCCTCTCCAATATCAGAGACATGTAGTTGGGGTTTCAGGGCCACTTAGACGATTACTGTGTCGAGTTGCTCATGTTGTTGTTTTTTATCATGAGCATCATCATGCTTAGTTGTTCTATTTTCTAGGACCACATTTTTTATTTTTGGTGCCAGCATATTCATAAAATAAAAGGCCATGAGGCCTTATGTCCTCAGATGACATATTTTGTAGACACACTTTTATGCAAACTCTATTTTAATGAAAAAATACTACTTTTGCTTACTGTTCATCTTGATCAATATATGAATGAATATTGTTTTTAATTTACAAATGTCACAAATGTCTATTTAACACATGATTAGTCAATGCATCTATCAATGTGTTTAAATATCTTGGAATGTGTTGATATTTGATATAATCAAATTGCCTTTCCAAAATACAGACCCATAAAAACATTCTTAACATTGTTGGACTCCTTACTATATAGACATTGTTTAAATGTAATACTACGAGCTGCGAATCTAACCTAAAAATTAAACACCGAATACCAAATGTGATGGCATTAGATAATAACTCAATGACTGCACTATATTCTGCTATGTTATTTGTTGTTTGACCGAGGCATATTCCATGAATAGAGACTAGCTCATCACTGGGTGAATAGATAGCATAGACCGCGGAAGATAAATTCTGAGTACTATGACTAGAACCATCAATAAAGCCAATGTTAGCCTGAGGGAATGTCGACATCTACAAATAAAGTGCAAAACAAGATAAGCAAGAGAAGTAGTAGAAAATGTGAAAAACATTAACTATCGCACATACTGAAAAAACGGTAAATAATGTGCAAAACTCCACCAAAATTTTATGCATAATATTTCTTTAGGTAAGGACCATTTCCGAGCTTTCATAAGGGAATACCATTGTAATCAACCATCTCATAGGGTACTTTAGCTAATACATATTTTATGATGTAGGGGCCATGCCACACGGGTTTCAAACTTTCCCGTGCCTAACTTGTCATGAGCTTGTTCATAAACCAAGATTAGGTCACCCTCTGAATACGAACGAGGATTGACGTTTTGATCGAATTGAGTTTTGATGCCTTTTTTGTGAGCTTCGCTAGCCAGTGCGACATCACGACAGTTTTCATCTAAATGTGCTAAATGCACAAAACGTTCTTCATCTGTAGAGGTAGTGGCCAGTAATTTGATAGCTAATTTTGAGGATGGGATTTCACATTCAATGGGTAACACTACTTCCAAACCATAAAGAAGTTGGAAAGGAGTAATTTCTATCGATTTTCCTGCAGTAGTATTGTAAGCCCACAACGCTGAAGATAGCATGGAATGGCAGTTTCCTTTATGAATACCAACTATCTGTTTAATCATATTGGTTAAAACTTTATTGACGGCTTCGACTTGACCATTAGTTTGTGGATAGTAAGGAGTAGAGTTATCATGGCGTAGGTTGAGCTATGTCGATAGTTCAACCATCATAAAGTTACGAAAATGACTACCATGGTTTGTAACAATAACTTGCAAGACACCAAACCGAGCAATCACATGATTGAAAATGAAAACTGTTGCAGTTTCACTGTCGTATTCATATGTGGGCATTGCCTCAACCCATTTCGTAAAGTAATCAACTACAAGGTTAATATACCCATGCCCCCCAGCCGAGTGAGGGTTACAGGTGACGAAATCGATGCACAATTTGTAAAAAGGACCAACAGCTATGATAGGGTGAAGAGGAGATGGAGGTGCTTGCATTTTGCAATTGTAGATTTGGAAATTATGGCATTTGCAGACTGTAATAATACAATCTTTAAATGTTGAAGGCCAAAAATAACCGACATGTAATATCTTTTGGTTAGTAGCATACCCAAACATATGGTCGCCACATGCTCCAGAATGGTGGTCATTTAATTTTCTTTCGGTCTCTTGGAGAGTCAAAAAACATCGGAATATAGAATCGGTACCGCGATGGCAAAGAATGTCAACAATAATATTGTATTGTTGGGATTGGTATTGGATCCGACGATGATCATGTTTAGATTACTTGGGCCTAAAAGTTTACGTTTGGAGACATATAATGATATCTCCATACCATGGATCTGATGTACTAATATGAAAGAGAGATTCATCAGCAAAGGAAAATTCTGCTACAGTTTCTATATCAGTATGAGGAAAGTCACACAATAGTTCGGCGAAAACCAAAGATTTCTTTTATTTGGATTTTTCAAATTCTAAATCAAACTCTTGTAAAATAACTATCCATTTGGAGTATTTTCCCCTAGCAATTTCTTAGATGATAATATACATCATAGGGTTGGAGTATTGTTCGGAGAAGTATATAGTGACGGAATCGTTGAACAACTTGAATAGTTGCCAAGGCTAGATTCTCCACATGTGCATATTTAATCTCATTTTTAGTGAGATTTATACTCAAATAATGAAGCGGATGTTCATTGCTAGAATCATCCTCTTGAACTAACACCATGCCAATGTTGGCATCAGACTCAACTAAGTATGGAAAGTAATCTCAATAATAATTAGGTGGATGTAGTAACAGTGCATTGGTCAGTGCATATTTTAATGCATCAAAAGGTTCATCGGAAAGCTCATCCCAAAAAAAAGGGATTCCCTTTTTCAACAGTCGAGTAAAACCTTGGATTAGTTCGGTATAATTGTGGATGAATCTACGCAAAATTTTTCTTTCCCTTGCAAACTTTGCAGTTGTGTAAGGTTAGAAGGAGTAGGAAAATTTAGAATTGCCTCCACCTTGAGGGGGTCAACACGAATGCCCTCTTTTGAAATGATGAAACCTAGAAGACCACCTGATTGTATGCAAAAGACACATTTGTGTGGATTCAAGCGAATATTGTAATGCTTGCACCTAATGAAAATTGATTTTAAGTGTAATGGGTGATCCTGCCTTTTCATTGAATGAGTCGGCAGGTCATCTAAATAGGGTTGAACAATATGCTTGATACCATGGAATACATAAGACATTGCTCGCTGAAAAGTTGCGCCAACATTTATTTGGCCAAATGGGAGTTTCCGATAAGAAAAAGTCCCCCATGGGCATATAAACGTGGTTTTGTACTGATTGGAAGGGAGTATGTTTATCTTATTGTAGCCATAAAATCCATCCATGAATGAAAAAATTTCATTCCCGACACAATCATCAACAATTTGGTCGATATACAAAGTTTGATAATTTTCCTTGGGACAAGCTTTATTAATGTCTTTGTAATCAACACATACTCGAATAGTTCCTTGTTTTTTATTAACAGGTACAATGTTTGATACCCAATTAGTCAAAGGAATAGGGTAAATGAATCCTGCTTTCAACAAATTTTCAACCTTAGTTTTGATAATGGCAACTTTTCATGGATGTATAAGACATAATATTTGTCTAACATGCTTAGCATCCAGATAAATCTCATGTACAACTATACTAGGGTCGATTCCTGGCATTTCTTTGTATGACCAGGCAAAGATGTTGCGGAATTCCTGAAATATGGCTTTATAAGTTTGAATATATTCTAAATAAAACGAAGCTCCTATATGGATATTTTCAGTTATCTTGAGTTTCATTGAGATATCTGTTGGTATCGTTGTCGATATGTTCCCTAAATTCTATTTAGAATTGGAAGAAAGGGTAGATATTGGACATTGAGGATCACTAAGAGTCTCAGATGAAAACATAGATGAGAAATTATTCTCAAATTTTTCAAAGGATGGAAAGAAGTTTGAATGATGATGAGTATCATCAAATGGCATTTCTTCCGAGGTCATAACTTCCATAATCCCTTCATTAGTTAAGAAATTTGTTTTAAAAGGATCAGGCATATAGATTGGTTCCAAGCGTGAAAAATGAGAATATTCATCAATAATTGTATTCATTCAAATTTTTTCAGATGTTTATAAGTTGGAAAAGGATTGAATTTCGTCATAATCCAACTCAAAAGGGCTATGAGTCATTTCTCTGCTGTATAATACTATTTTTGACTTTGAAGGTACTTTCCATGGATCTCCCAATTTGAAATTACTTGATGTAATCATGTTAATCTAGGCATCACTATGAGGGAAATTGTGTTGAGGGAATGTGAAAGTTCCCTTCAAATATGAGTCTTTGAGAAGACCAACACCAACTTCTTCATATGGAGTCATTGATTTTCCAACAAAAGGCACACTACCAATGGAATTAGGGTCTGAGGTATAGTATGATAATTGGTCTACCTTCACAATTCTTCCTTGGTGGAGAAACATGATCATTCTAAAATATGACGAGACTACTGCCAACATGGCATAAGTCCAGGTACAACCAAGCAAATGGTTATAGTCAAGCTGAGCATCAATAACCTCAATGTCTATTGGAACCATTTTACCCTCTAATTCGATTGGTAAATCATGTAAAAGACCATAAGGACGAAAACCTCTTCCATCAAAGGCTTTCAAAGTTGTGGGAGATTGATTGATTGTTGGAGGACCTAAATATTTTCAATAGGAAATCAACATAATACATATCGATGCTCCTTCGTCAATCACCATTTGGAAAACTCGTCGATTTTTTACATGAACTGTTATCTGAAAATCCATTTGGTGCGGGAGATGTGGGGCATGATTTTCAAGATCGAAACAATCAAATTGGAGTCATTCGGATCTATTGTTCCAATGGATGATAATAATAACTAAATATTAGCGTATTTAATAATATTCATCACGTATTCCTAAATAATTTTATTTCACCAATGACTAATTTTGAATGGGTAACCCTGAACAATGATGCATCCCTGCTATTTATTCTCTCAGATTGATTGGTTTCTCACCTTGTCCTGAGGATGAACCACATTAGTTGGTTCGAAACGTTGATCCAATCCTTACGATGTGATTAATCCGAAAGATTGATTTCCACATTATGGATCACAAAAGTCTTAGATATAACTTCCTTTATGTTGGACAAGTCTGCAACACTTCAAGAGCCGACATTGTCGAAGGTGACATAGCCAAATCTTCAACGATGTTATAGTTCTGAGCAACACTAGCATGAGGGTTAAAGGCTCACTTTCGAAGCATGCCTGAATTATCATATCAAGGTTTGGTTTTTCAATATGTAATGGTTCAAAAGAAGGAGGAGTAGATGTGAAAGTTTGATCCGCTAGACAGGAGCCATCTACATCTTCAAAAGGATGCTTTGATGTATAATCTTTGGATCTCATTGCTACCACAACTTTGGAAGACGTCATCATGATATCTGCCGATGCAGATGAGGAGGATTAGTCATGAGAAACCATTTTGTTGTCTTGGGGAGGAAAGGGGTCCTTCAAAATAGCAGGAGTGGGTGAACCTTTGACAAATTTAGAAACTTTGGCATGATGTGGGAACTCCTTGGTGTAATGATCTTCATCACAAATTAGACAAGGATAATGAGGCTTCTTCTTTTCATCAAGTGATTCATTCTTATTTGATTTATCCTTAGAACGAGTGTCTTTTTTAGCTTTCCCTTTTCCCTTTTTATTATTTCTGGATTGCTTACCTTTGCCTGTAGATGATTCTATGTCGTTAATCTATGAAGTAATTTCGGGAGATGGACCTTCTTCAGGTGAATTTGATAGAGCCAAAATCTAAGTTTTCTTAGAAATTTTCTTTTTATTCTTAGATTTTTGGCTCACAAAACCAATCATACCATCAACAACATGCGATCCTATAAGGGTTGGATTAGTTGAACTAGGGCGGGGTAAATATGGGACCTTTTCATACAAAGTACTAGACTAAGTATAAACAAGATCAAGGTATTGAACATGAGAAATTACTTGCTCCTTAGTTACAACACCTCCTTTGGCAAAATCTTCATTTATTACTGGTAAAAGAGATTCTATGAACCATTCGGCCAAAATCTGGTATGGAATGTAAACTTTAACCAAACGACATCTTCATCTCCTTTCATGAATGTGATCTGAGATATGGGTTGACGTTAACTGTTTTAAAGAGGCTAAAAGTTTAGTTCCATTATCATATCGAATGGGCAACTGGAAATGGGTCAAAAACATTGTAGCAAGGGCGTTAAATGTATTAAAGGAAGCTCATGGAAATTCTACATACCATTTGGCTGCTGAACCAATTAAGGTTCGTTGAAAAATTCATAATCTAATAGAATCATCGATTAATGAGTTGGACGCGCACCAAAGATGATAGGTCATAACATGGTTTGATGGGTCTTCTCCCGACTTACCTTCAAACTTACGAATGTCACTGGGTAACTTAGTAAGAATGAATGGCCAAAATGGTAAATAAAGAAGAAGATCATTCGTTAACCAAGAGGGGTCAGGAAAATCCAAAGTTGCAATGAAAGGAAACTGGAAGTTAGGATCGTGAGGTGCATACTGATAACCTTGAGGGACGAGTCCTGTACTGGGAGGAGGATACCTAGGATATCCTAGAACAACTTGAGAAATTGGAATCTACATACCTCTTGGATATCCAGGATGATCCATACCGTATTGCGGTTGCATAGGTACCTAAAATGTATGACCTGGGTACAATTGATTCTAAAACGAAATATTCTAACCCATTTGAACTTGAATGAACTTTCCTTGAAAGGGTTGATTTTACAAAGGTTGACCATGGAGAAATTGAGTTTGAAAATGTGGACCTTGAACAAACTGACTCTACAGTTGACCTTGGAAAGGTTGCCCTTGAAACGACACTTGCGTATACGGGACATTAGGCTATATGACAGGTATTTGGGGCATGGACGGAATTGTAGGAATGTATTGAACACTAGATACCTAAGGGATAGACTGAACAAGAGGTTGCACCATTACTTGTGATATAAGTGGGAAAATTACCTGTGATACTCCTGGAATGGGAGTTCTAGGCAAACATGAACCTGGATTTTGATTAATTGTTGGTACAATAGATTGAACCAAGGTTTAAGGAGTACCTGGGATAGGATGTTATAGTGGTTGTTGGGTAGGTGTCGATGGATTAACCTAGGTAGCCGGTTGGACTTGAAAAGGCATACCTTGAAAAGGTAACTATTGTGTAGGTTATCGAATAGGTTGAACAGGTTGATACATGAGCACTTGAGAAGCAACTGGAATTGATTGTTGATTTAACGAAGGGTTCCAAATTGTACTCATTCCAGGGTAAGGTATTCCAATGGCGGGTTGAGGCATAACAGGTTGACCAAAACTGATTTGAGGCATTTGAGCATAATTAAGATAATTTCCGGCAGGGGGTTTCCCCCTAGATGAGGGTAAGATCCACCTAAATTTTGTCCTTCGAGTGGAAGATACAATGGTTTCCCCCCAGGCAGGTAATAACCACTTGTTGGGTTGATTTGAGGATTACCAACATTACTGGAAATCATATTAATAAATTATTCAGATGTCAAACCTTCATTGGTAGGATTAATTACACTAGTTGACATGTTTGAAGATGAATTTGAGGAAGACGCTCCTCAATAAGCTCTAGCAAGAGAGTGATATCTACGCAGTAGAAAACCACCATATAATGTTGACTCCATAAAAGTACAAAACATAGATGTGTTTGATGAGGTACTTCTAGAAGCCATCATAGACCAATCAAAACTTGGTACGGTAGAGTAAGGAGTCATGTATCATGGAATCCCTTGTCATAAAAAGTTCAAGGGTGTGAAATACCAAGGGTCAGGGTGAAGAGATCTAAACAAAATATCTAAAATATATGACGGTTCACTTGCAGAAACTATTGGTGCTTCCTTTTCGTCTGAAACAATTTCTTCAATGCTAATGAGACCAGGATGGAAAGTATCAGTAATAATAAGTCTCACACGTGGTGAATGTGGATGATCTAGGATATGCATTGTAGCAGGTGTATAAGACTCAGGTTCGGAAATATCAATCTCAAGTTCGTCAATATTTGGTTAAGAAATGGGATTTGTATTCGAAAAGTTTCCAGTATCTGATTCAATTTGAATAAGTTCAGTAATTTGTAAATCATTTCCTCCTGAGTGTGATACTAATTTCTGAGTTTGATTATGTTCAGTTTCTGTCACTTCAAGATCTAAGGTAGTAGATATTTCTGGTTGATTAACTTCAGTTCCTTTTACATCAGAGTCTATAATAGTAGAAGTTTGAGTTTCTGTTGCAGTTCCGGATCCCGATGATCTAGTATACTCAGGGGGGTCCCCGAGTATCCTATGTGATTGTCTAGGTAATTCTGCCACAATGAAAATTTTTCAATTAATAAATCACAAATTATCTAAATTACACCTAGAGTCTTTAAAAAGTAAAAACAACACAAAGAGTAATGCATGCTAAAAATCTAGGAGTTCAAAACCATACAAACTGACACTTCACAGAGATCAATAATTACTAGTTGGTGATGAAATCCAACCTCACAGTGACCAAGCTGAAAATCTCTATAGAAATGAGCATTTGGAACCAGTTACCTTGACAACCTACTTAATGAAGCAGTCTGGTGCAAGTAAATTTTCTATAAACGATCTCAAGCAAAGCTTACCCTCCAAAAAGTCCAAGTGAGTCTAGTCAACATCTATTCCAGGTACAACCGAACCTTCCCTCTATCGTCACCTTAGGTAGAGCCCTAGGATTATAGTCACTAAGTTTACCAAATACAACAATTTTACCTAGGGGACAGTCGAAGATCGGACGTATATGCAAGGGTAGAGTAACAACCTCAATCCCCTTGAAGGATCCTCCACATGATCAATCAGAGGTTTACTTTCAAGTGACCCTAATTACCTTTTGGTACTGTTGTAATACGTGCAAATCACTATATTTACGCTAATGAAGTGGCTACGATCACTTCACTAGATTCGACATGATCTCGTGCTTAACTCATGTATAAGAAGAGCTTCCCATAGCAAAACGGAAATAATTGGATTTTATCTCCCTAACTCAAGATTTTATTGTTCGTTTGTAGCTTTGGAAAGTTTACTTCCTGCCCTATTCGAAAGCCCTACACTTAAGAAACTGTAGGTGGCAAGAGCCCTAAAAAATGTAAAATTCTAGATGAATTTTAATTAACATTATATTATTAAGTTGTTCTTTACTCAATAGGTAATGAAGGTGAAACTCATGATGTTATGACATGAATCAAAATCTTAATGCACTAAAAAATGCAATGACAACTTTCAAATTCGATGAAATCCTATTTAGAGGAAAGAAAGAGTTTCTTTGATTTTTCCGAAATGAAATGCAAAACTCACAACTTTTCCAACTTTCCTAAAACAACCAATTTCATCTTAATGAAATGAAAACACATAAAAAAAACCAAGTTCCAAATTTCCCTAAATATCAAATAAACTAGAATACTCTTTATCTTTTGTCACTAAAAATTTTCAAGTGCATAGAAATCAATCAAGAGAGTTGGAGAAAAAACACATTTTCCTTATGAATACTTTGATTTAATGATAACAACAGTGTAAGTGTGAGAAATTCCAAAATTGAAATCTAAACAGTTTCCTCCATCAAAAACAACGTAAACTTTGAAATGAGAACTGATACGATTACCCGTTTTTTTGAGGTAGCAAAAAGATCATCCGATTTTGAAAAGCATTGATTCAGAATGCAAATTTTTTTTGGAATATATTTTTGACACTTTAAATTTTCTTATGTATCAAATATAAATATTTATTTTTAAATGTTAGTGATTTTCATGCTGATTTTGAAACGTGTTGATGCAACATCAGCTCCTTTTTTTAGATGGCTTATTTTTGACACTTGAAACTTTCTAATGTATTAAGTGTGGATATTTTTTTAAAATGTTACAATTTTTGACATTTTAAATTTTTTTATGTCCAATTGTTTTTTTAAATGTTCATTACTTAAAAAATATATATATAAAGAAGACCAAAAAACATTAATATATATATATATATATATCTTGTAAACGATAAAAAATTGAAAAAAAATTAAAAACTATAAAAATAAAGAAATAAAAATACAAAAAATTTAAAAAACTATTAAAAAAAACTAAAAATAAATAAAAATAAAAACAATCGTGATTAAAAAAAAAAAACTAGAAAATTAACCAGAAAAATTAAATGGAGTTAAAAAAAAAAACTATTAAAATTAACTTAAAAACATTTAAAAAAATCAAATTAAAAGAAAATTAACAAAATAAAAAATAAATAAATTTGGAGGGAAGCCCCACCCATGGGCTTGGGTAGGCTTGGCCCTGGGCGGGTAGAGCTGTGTGCAGCTCCGTCCGCTTAGGGTCACGCCCCCCGAGCCCCTCGATGGGAGCTAAGGTCTGATTCTCAGAATCAGACTTCAATTCCCACCCATGGGCTTGGGGAGCACGACCATGGGCAGGCGGAGCTGCGTGCAGCTCCGCTCGCCTAGGATTGCGCTCCCCCCTCCCGGGCCCTTGGGTGGGACTGAAGTCCGATTTTGAGAATCAGACTTCAGCCCCGCCTAGGGGCCTGGGGGGACGCGACCCTGGGCTAGTGAAGCTCCATGCAGCTCCACCTACCAAGAACCGCGCCCCTCGGGCCCCTCAGCGGGACTGTGAACATATTTTTTTTAAGTTTGTTAATAATTTTTTTTTAAGATTTTAATTTTAATGTTCTACTCATTTTAATTAATTATGTTTTTATATTTTTTATTTTTTTTAAATGTTAATGTTTTTATATTTTTATTTTTTTTTAAATGTTTTAAATTTAATTTTAATAGTTTTTTATCGTTTTGTTTGTTTTTAATTTTGTTTTTAAATTATTTAAAATGGTTTTTTTTTTGGGAGGGGGGGGAGGTTGGGGTTAATTTTTACATATTTTTTTTTAAATTAGGTTTGTTTTTAATCTTTAATTATTTATTTTAAGTTTTAGTGTTTTTCAATAGTTTTTTTAAATTTTAGTAGTTTTATTTATTTATTTTTATAGTTTCATTTTTTTCAATTTTTTTTATCGTTTACAAGATTTTTATTTTTATTTTTTTTTTCAACTTTTTTATGTTTTTTTTTCAAAATATGTTTTCGTAATTATATATATATATATATATATAATTTTTAATTCTTATTTTTATATGTTAATTTTGTTTTTCTTTTTTAACTTTTTATGATTGATTTTTTTAAAATATTTTTTTATGTTTGAATTTTTTTTATTGTCTTTTTTATATATTTGATTTTTTTGGTCATTTAAAAAAAAATTTAATATATATTTTTATTTACTTTTTGTTATTTTGTTATTTTTCTTTATTATTATTATTTTTAAATTTATGTTTTCGTTATTCTTTTGAAATTTTAATATTTTTCGGAGTCATGATAAAATCTTTTAGGCCATTATTTCAAAATGCTGAAAATTTATCCTAGTAAAAAAGGACGTTATTTGAACATCAACACATCAACATTTTTCGTTTCTAAGGTGTTTTTGGCACAATTTTTGCAGAAAAAAAATTAGTTTTCACTGCCATTTTTAAATATGTTGAAAATTTACCCCAAAAAGTAATAATAATAATAATAATAATAATAAATAAATTGTTATTCCAGCATCAACACTTTTTATTTTCGAGTTGATTTTTCATGTTTTTTGGGGGATTTTTTGGCTAGAGTTCTCATTTTGAGTTTATAGTTTCTATTTCAAAGTTTACATTGTTCAAACCAAAATGATCAAAATTTCTTCACAAAAGCAGTAGATCTCAAGAAACCCAAATTTACAATTCAACATGAGTTTGATCACAAATAAACAAAAAGTTAAGGTTAACTAGTGTATTTGACAGAACAAAATAAGAATGCCACAAGTAGAAGGACAACCTATCTTGTTTTGATCAATCGGCAAACCAACCAGGCAAAAGCCTAACCAGTTTTGTCAAAGAGACCTAATTCTCAAATAATATTAACAAAACACTCAAATGAGTTTAGAAGAGACATACAACAATCTAAACAAAGATAATGACACTTTTAGAAAAACAAACTCAGGTCTGGGTTGAAACAAAATCCAAATTTTTGAAAATTCCCAAGGCCTGTGCAGGTCAACAATACAAAACATAGCGCATGCACCCAGTTGCTAAGGCAAAACTGGCACAGAATTACGCTTTGTTAGCGAACGAAAAGGTCATATTGAAAGAAATATTTGTACAAAATTTTTCCTTCACATCCCAACATTTTATTGGTTTCCTTTCCCATTTTCCCACAAAATTTTCCATCATAGACCCATTTTGAGCTAGATAGCTCTACTAATATATATTAAGATCATTCCTGAAAAAAAGAGGATGGAATCCCTCCCTCCTCTAATCTTTCTGTTCTTTTTTCTTATCTCTCTAAGAATTTCAAATTCTTCTTTTCCTTTGCTTTATTCATACAAACATTTGACCTTCTTGATTGTCTCATCAACAATCTTAGGTTCATCAACTTGAATTTTATCTTTGTAGGGTGAAGGAAACCCACTTAAGAATATTTTTATCTTTTCCTTCTCATTTTTCATGCTCTTTCCTGGCCATATTTCTCAGCTTGAGCTTGAAAAATGTTGGCATGTTATTGTCATAGTAATGCTTAGAAAGATATTGCTACTAGAAATGATTATTGAGTTATTGCTAGGAAATTATCATCTCATTGATGTGCTTAACATGCACTGGTTGGTGCTATAAAATAGAATATTTCCCCCATCAATTGTGGCTTCTAGATTCGATGAATAGTTATGCAACATAAAGTATTTCCTTATTCCTAGAAACCAAGATTCATCATCTCCTCCCATCTTATGGATTGCTCTATGATTCTTTAGATGTTTATGGATTCCTCTTTAAATGTTCCAATGAGTAATAAAACTTTTAATTCCTTGTAGCACCTCTCCTGTGCGATGATATTCCATGGGTTTCTCTTCTCAAATGGACTCTATATCCTTCCTCATACCTTGAACTTGATCCATTATTGATTTTAATTTTCGCAAATGATTTAAGCTATATAATAGTTGAGTGTTTGTTCAATTTTTCTCCTCCTGAGATTTCAACATCCTTTCATTATCAACTCTACATCTCCATTTTCAAGCTCGTTATAGTTTCTACCAACTCCATTGACTCCATTATCTCTCTATAATTTTCAGAATCTATCTCTTCCATGATGATACTCATGCCTCTAACTTCTTCATATATGTTAGGGTTTTTCCCATCTTCCATGTGTCCGCTTTTGTTCTTTACTTATCCTTTTTGTAGCTTTGACTCTGCAAAAAGTGTACATATCAATAAAATGTCAAATACATCTATATTCTAGGTCTATAACATTATCTTCATATTCTCATATTTTGAGGAATTCTAAATTGCTTCTCCAAGATTTAAACCATAAAAAATGTTTCCTTTTGAATTAGCCTTCCAATGACCACACCCATGCCCAAGTTGGGCTTCTAAATTTGGAGTTATGGCTCTATACAGTCCATTCTCATCATGGCCATTTTTCCAAAAAATTAACCCACAAACTTCATTTTCTCGAAAATTTCAAAAATATAACTTTGAAATTCAAGAATATCTTCGTTTATTCTTTCATAAACTATCAAAATATGGTAACAATCTTCCAATTTGATAATTGCAACATTCAATTACACATTTGTAAGCTTTAGAGACTATTTTCCCTAATTATTCAGAGAGAATTTTCATCAAACACTTGTCACACAAACTAAAACCTCTTCATATATACCTAACTTCTAGCCTATACAATCCCAATGTTGTGACTAGTAGCTTTGATACCATTGTGTAATGTACCCAATATCCTCTATGCCATTTGAGGATACAAGGTACTTCTTTTAACCAACCAAATTCATACCAATTTACTAAGTAATTAAACTCGTTGTTTTGCGACGATTAAGCAACCATGGAAATACATTTATATGCAACATCGATGCAACCATTCAATTATTCATGAAACAATAAATTATATATATAGGCTAACATTGGCAAATAGAAGAATAAATTGAAAATTAATTCAACCATGACATAAACCATAACATTTAAGTATATTAATTCAACACAATTCACATATAAATTTCCAAGCATTTATCTATCTAGAATTGTTGAACTAGTGGTAAAAGATGAAGATTCCACCCAACCAACATCTCTCTACTATGATATTTATCTCTACAACAAAGGTCGCCGTCAAGCTAAGGCTATCAATCCACATGGACAAAATCTTCACATGGATGGTTGTAATTTATCTTTTCACAACCCATTTCCCAATTTGACTATCATTAATTAAATAGATAACAATCCCCAATTCATAAACCTTCTTCTCCATTAGTCTACACAACCCAAGAAATGGGATACCCTTATTTTCTTAGTAGTTCTTAAGGCTATGCCACTAACCCACTTTCCTCTAAGGATCCATTATGGGTTGGCCATTCGGATTTCGGGGAATTGTCATTTCTAGTGAATTTCCTCAATGACAATTATTATCATTTCATACAACCACAATTCTCACTTAATTCTTAGTTGTAAATTTTCATAATTCACTTACATCATTCTCATGACAATTTTTACTCAAGGATAATTCCTTTAATTTCCTTAAATAAAGTATAGTTCACAAGGTAATTCAAGATAGCTCACAAGGTAATTCAAGCTTCTAATAGTTCAACCCTACAATTATTTATATGCTACTTGAAATTTGAAACCCACTTTTCTAAACTTTAGCTAGAACAATGGTTTTTTTTTTCATGTTAAAATGTAAACCTTTTAGTTGCATGGCATGAAGAAACAATGTAAGTTTAGAAAGGCATGTGTACCTCATTTATGTGATAACCCCCCAAGTTTAGTTAAATGACAATTCACTATTATTCAAGGCAAAAAGTTAAGGTTACAAATACTTTGGGTTAAATCACTTATTAAGGCATTTCCTTAGCCTTAAGCTTCTTTATTTCCCCTCTCTTGTAGAGTCATATCCCTTATGTCTTTTATCCTATTGTACAACCAATGACGTATTTTATTATCATTCAATATTTGTTCATAAATTAAATTTATTGGTTTTGGCTATCCATCATGTACATACATAATATTGGAGTGATGATCAAGACTAGGGTAATACAAGCACCCACATTTGCACCAAGGAATTCTAAAGCCTCTAAGTAGACCTTACACTAATGCATACACATTTAGAATGTTCTCCATTCTCATATGAGAATCTTGAGCTTTATATAAAAATACAGATAATTTTATTCAAAGTTGAACAATGCATATTATGCTCTAAGAGCCAACTAGGAGTAATGCCTTTTGAAACACTCAACTTGCATTGGGGACCTCAATTATAGAGACGTGTTTTAATATTCCCAACACTTAGGGGCTAATTAGACCCCCATTCTTCCCTATCACATCCATTATACCCTTAAATAATTCTTTCCTAGTGTGATAAGGGAGGCATTAAGGTATGAGCATTGGTGGTAAAGCTCCATGTGGTTAATGATGTTGAAGATGAATATTTGTACTGGGTAATTCTACCCAAAAGGATCACTTCTTGTTAGCTCAACCAATATAACCCTAAGAGTATTGAGAACATTGAACTTGTATCGAGAAAATTAAACCCATGACCTCTCCATAGTAGAGGTGCTTTAATGTGGCTTTAATGACAGGGACTTGACCAACTAAACTAACCCTAGAGGCTTAACTCTTGAACATAAATAAGTATTCATTGCTATTTATTTTTTAGTCACAAATTAATTAAATAAAAACTTCTCTCTGTTTATAAAACCAATTTATACTTAAAAGTATTTTGTTATTATAATTATTAATAGCGTATAGCAAAATTAACCTTTTAATTTTTAATTGGTATTAAAAGTGAATTTAAATTTGTTTAGATTTTTTTATTTTTTTTATTTAAAGTTTTGCTTATATTTTTTAATCGAAAACTTATTTGTATTTTAAAAGAAAAATCAATATAAGTATTTTTGAATTATGTTTTAATTTAACTATACCTAATGTTATGTGACAACATCTTCCTCATATTTTGTTGTAAAACTCGTTTGGGTGTAATAAAAGTGTGTCAAAGGAAGAACTAGACCTTTATCATGATGAATGTTGAGAAAGAATCTTGACAAAATCATAACTTTCGAAGACCTAATTAACTTTTGGCAAAATAATCTAGTGGGATGATTGAGTGATTGGTACAAATGGATGTTATCCCCTCCTCTTGGTTTCAAAACTCACGTGGGTACATCTTTGACCCCTTCTAATAAGGCTCAAAGAGTGTGTTCCCTTACCCTTGTGGAGTCTCCAAGATTACTCCAACGAGTTAACTTGAAAAAAGGAAAAATGTGATTCATAAATGTTACTATCAATATTTTTTAAAATGGCTTTAAATTCCTTTAAATTTAATGAAAAAATATTAATTTTTTTTTCAATTTTCTATTATAACCTTAACATGTAAGAAACAATTATACCCCATCCTTAATATCCATCCCAATCCCTTCTAGTTATCCTTTGCCTATGTATCCACCCCAATGCCTTCCAACTCCCCTTAGGTAAGCTAATTATTAAGTTACTATAGGCAATATGCTTTGAGGAATGGACTCTCTCTTACATTACCCAAACAAGAGAAAGTAAAATGTCTTATATGTCCCGTTTACCCAAACAAAACAATAATTTTTTTCAAATATCCATTATAATCTTAACATCTAAGAAACAATTATACCCATCTTTAATATCCATCCCAATCCCTTCTAATTACCCTTTGACTCTATATCCACCCATCCCTTCCAACTCCCCTTTCCTCAGCTTGGTGAGTAAGTTAATTATTAAATTATTATAAACAATATGCCTTGAGAAAGAAATAAAACTCTCTTACATTAGTGACTTGAAATGCCTTGTATGACCCCTTTACCCAAACAAAAGAAAATAAAATATCATATATGCCCGGTTTACCCAAACAAAAGAACAACACGAACGAAAAACCCATTTTTAATAAAAATGAAGAATCTTACAACTCGTGATTGAATCCATCCATTTTACTTTTAAAAGAATATAAAGATATTCTTGGCAAAGAAAAAGGTAAAGTTTTCGCTGCCGTTCCGCGGAACCGTCGATAATGTGAGCATAAAGAGGGCATCAGAGTGAAGAACAGGGTGAGCAAAACAGAGGAAACGAAACTTAGCTGAAGCTTTTGTCGCGCGGATCGGCATATCAAAGGGGAGAATCACGAAGCAAGATGCACGCGAGTGTCAAATATGGGGCTAGAAAAACTGGATAATCAGAGAACCCCAAAAATTTTGCAGTTGCAGGGGTCTGTTTGGTTGAAAAATCTCAGATCGTGGGCATGGAAGATGACATCGCTGTTATTTTCTGCATTTGCATGGATATTGCAATACGGCTTGGGTTAAGAGCAGTTGCCGTTGTTGGGATGGGAGGAGTGGGGAAGAATGTAATGGTCGAAACTCCCCAAGAATGTTTCGACCATTTAGTTTGGCTGGCAATATGTCAGAAACTCGCGGGTGCCGCTCATTGCTGAAGCTACTGAAGCTTTTAAACCGAGTGGGGTTGTTCTTACCAACAAAAAGGGCCTATTGGCCGATTCCCACGGTATTAGGTTTGAGTGGCCAGTGAGAGTGTGGCTTTACGCCAAGATCAATTCAGTGCCCTGTTGCGCAATGCATATTATATGTGCACAATACCTAATGGAATTCATATGCTCCGCTCATTGAACCCTGCGACCCAATCGATTTAAGAGTGGTGAGAGGTCATATATGCACAGTGAGCGATAGCTGGAGGCGCAAAAGCCATAGCAGCGAAGATGCAACTTTGGTGCCTTGCCAGCAGTTGGACCCAGGAGAGACAGAGAAGACTTCTTTAATGGATGACATAACTCTAATACCAACTAGAGGCATAGACAAAATCTCTGATCCGACACAGTCACGCTTGTGACATAACAAAAGGTGAGTTGAATAGTTTCAATCGCCTTTAGGGTTTCTGGAAAGAACAAATTCTTAGAAATTGTAAGGTTATAAAAAAATATTTGAATAGTTTCAATCACATTTAGGGTTTCTGGAAGGAACACATTCTTAGAAAGTGTAAGGTTATAAAATAATATTCCCCATCAATGGAGGATGAAGAAATACTAGTGCTGTTCATTGATGAAGAAATACTAGTGCTGTTGAAGTATTTGTGAATGGATATATTATTTGGGTACTGTGCAGAGAGTTTCACTTTTTATTATGCGTATCTGTTATTGGTTTGTATGTATCATCATTGAATTGAAATCTCACTTTTATACAGTTTTATCTTTTCATTACTTTTCTGCTAAATCTTCCATTAGTCTTTAGGAAACAGTCCAGTGTATAATATTCAAAGGGTTTGTGAATTTCTCAATTATTTTGCCATTTCTTGATTCTCTGCACCTTCCCTTTTCCTTGGTGGAAATCATTGGTTCGCATTGAACTCTCGGCCTGGTTTAAAGTCAGATATTTAAAATATTCACCTTTTCCAATCTTTTTTTTTTAATTCTTGGCAATGATTTTTATAATTAAATCTAATCATTTTTTTTTTAATTTCCTGGCAATGATTTCTATTATCAAATCTTATTTTTTTTATATGGATAGGAGTTACATACCACATCTGTCTTGCTCAAACTAAATTAGCCCAAAACTCAAAATAAAAATTAGACTATAAATATGCATATATCCCTCCGTAATCATTATGATCAAAAAAAATTACAATACCCATGCCAAAAACCAAATTATCCAAACTGTAGTCACATCTTACTCAATATTCAATTACATACATGACTGAATTCAAAAACCAAAAAGCAAGGGATTGCCAAGAGTGAAACAAAACTTTAAACATATTCACCGTGTGTAATCATTCATGCATTAAACACATTTATTTTGCAGTCATAGCCATAGTCATTTTATTTAGGCAACAACATTCCTGGTTACATTCTAATTAGTATCAATATTTCATACCAACAACAAATTTGTTTACAAACAATTTTACATTTTGTTTTTTCTGTGTACTAAGTACTGTGTCTGAGTACTCATAGAGTCTGTTTGCTTAGAGCTGAGAATGTTCTTCGTCATTGTAACCTTTGAACTATTTTCCCAATAATTTTGGTAGTTGCTGATTTACTCTTAAATAATGTGTATAAGTTCTTTGGCCAACCCCATCCTATAATCTGTGATAGAGATCCCAAGTTTATTGATCGCTGTTGGTAATAACTATTCAAATTAATAAGGATCACTATTTTAATATGGGTATTGTATAAAAAAATGAGATTTAATTTTGTTAATATATTTCAGAAATTTTAGTTTATGAATTTTTATTTTTATTTTTTAAACTATTTTTTAGTCTTTGTCAAGACTGGACTATTACAATGACCATTATTATAGTATTGACCCATGTAAGTTGTAATATTTAATTTTGGAAAAATCAATATTTATTTTAAATATAATTAAAAAAATATTTTTCTATAACTAAAGGTACAGCTTTTGCACAATACAATGCCATGTGAATAACTCTCTCATATCTTTTTTCCATAATTTCTGGACATAGTTGCAATATTTATGCCATAATTTTTAGATATTTATGTCATAATTTTTAGATATTTATGCAGTGGTTTTTTATTATTAAGATTCATAAAAAAAACCACCCAGAATTAAAACCCTTGAAAATAGTTCATATTCACTTAAATAACATATTTAACATCACCTACCACCCACCATAATTTAAACAAATGTTTACATAAAAAATGGATAGGAACAATATGTAAAAGAATATATTTACAAGGACTTACTAACTATCATTATTTATGTGTGTTTCAGAGCTTTAATGAATATGAGTAAAAATGTAAATGGACAGAAATTTATGCAAGTCATTGCTCCTTAGTAGGCAACTAATTTTTCCACTTCATATATCAATTTGCAATGTTGTTGAAAGCATGATCTGTAACAAACAAAACTTCCCTACAACACTTGCTACCTTAATCATCAACATATCATTCTAAGATATTAATAAAATTAACCTTTGTCTCATCTCATTCAATTTTACAATCTTTCCATTACCTTGTATATAAAATATTATTTAATAATAACAACCTTTATATTACAATATTATTTAATAATAACAACCTTTTTATTACATTGATCACTATAAATATAGATTAAATTGTTTTTGCAATATCACATGTATTATGTGTGCAACTTCATTGAATCATTCCTATATAATATTTATTAATATATCACTATTCATAAGATTTAACAAATTGGAGATTACCAACCAAATTGTTAACCTTTGGACAATGTTCTTGATATTGAAAGTTTTTCAATGGGAGAAGTGTCACCTCAATTAGAGTTAGTGTATGAAAGTTTTTCTTAGGTAATTTTGTTTACCAAGAAGATACTAATTAGATGCTATGTTGAGCCACATTACTCACACTTTTGGAATTAATATCATGTGGAATTTTAAGAAAATTGTATAGGGTGTAAAATTATAATTTCAACTAGGAGTTGGCACATGTAAAAACTCTAATCCTAATTCTAGATAGATATGAAGGAGTTTATTTTTTGATTTGTTTTTCTAATTTCATAGTTGAACACAACATTTGGCCACGGAATAAAGAAGTAAAGTATCCTCTACTAGTAATTTGCCACAATAACCATGGCAACTCCATAGTGATTACCGTTTTCTTTATATTTGTATCAATGATACATAGGCTTCACCTTGTAGATAGTCTAAATTCCTATAGTGATTTTCATAGAGTACATATTATATTTAATATGTGGATAATATGTGAGTGGTGTGACTAATTTAGCATATTTTTTATCAATTTCAATTTATTTCATAATTTTATGCACTAAACAAGTAATATTAATATAAAACTGAAAATTAAAATAATATATAATAAAAGATTTCAAATTATTGTAAGATTTATTGTGACTCAACAACATTTTACAAATCAAGTTAAAAACAACATTTTCTTTTAAGTACTCAAATATTAAAAATTTATTTGGAATAAAAAAATTTAATTTAATTTTAAGGGTGATAACATTGAGCTAGGTTACACTTTTTGGCAAGAGAGGGTGAGTTTAGGTGAAAAAAGAGAGGGCTCGATCAAGCAGTTTAAGCACTCGATTGAACCAATTTTAAGTGCTCAATCAAGCTCCGCGAGTGCTAAAAAAAAATCTAGGTCGAGCTATTTGAATTTAAATTTTAAGTGTTCATCGAGCATTTTAAGCACTCGATTGAGCGTCTGAGGTCCTAAAATCCACATTTTCAGCATCCCTTATGTAAAAATTTCTTCAACACCGTTTTGTACCATAACAGACTTACGGAAAAAGTTTTCCTTAGGTGGCGGAGTTGATCATGTTAGATTCACGAAAAAATATTCTATCTAATGGCATATGAGTTTGAAATTTTCAAATTCATATGATATTTTTCATCTAATTTCTTTAAACATAATGCTGAAATTTTTTGGATAGTTTTAAAGAGGTTGAATAAAAAATCAATAACATAAAATATATACAACTAAAAAATTTCAAAATATATCACTATCTTTGTTTACGAGTCATCTTAAAAATGGTACTATTGGTTATTCAATTTATTTAAATAGTTGAAAAAAAACAAAATGCAATTGAAATATTACTCCACCAACTTCAAAAAATAATAAAAATTATAAATTTTCATAAAAAAATAATTTTTTAATGTGAAAAACTTAGTTCTCTCCGTGTAGATCATGCTCATACATATATATTTTTAAAATTACACATTTTAGACTAAGTTACGCTACATGAACATACATATACCTCATAATATGTGTGAAAATTTGCACGGACAATCATTTCATTTAATGGAAAATTGACATATGATGCGACACTAAATTTTTTTGTAAAAATTATTATTAGGACAACAACATAATTCTCCACAATTTGTCTTTTTACTCTGAATCAAAGTTCACAATGCTTATATTAATTTTGAAGGCTTCAATTCAATAAAAGAGTACATTTTTGAAATCTCATTGCCACCTTTGGCCTAAAAGTATAACACACCTTCATACATTCACCCTTAAGAAAATTATATTTTTTTCCAAATTTAATAGAATCTATATTTTATATAGTCTATTATTGGATTAATAATATTTATTTGAGAAGTTAATAACGGAGATAATAAAAAATTAAATTATACTATGATCTCTTTAATTATGATTTACCATAAGATGAGAAATTGTAATATTATCTGAATATTTTAACTAACCTTGACCCTTTCCCCTAGGCCCTGATCTATTCTAGCCATTAGGAGTCTTTTTTACCGTTGGCCGGTCAAATATAACCGTTGGAGGACTTGCATGTACTATTTAACTGATCGCTCAGATTTTTTCTTCAACTTGTCCTGACGATGAACCACACTAGTTGGTTCGAAACGCGTCGACAAATGATTCTTTATGTGATTTTGCCGAAATTATTCTCACAATCAAAGTATGGATCACAAAAGTCTAAACTCTTTAATAATTTAAATTAGTGTTATATATATATATATATATATATATATATATATATATATATATATAAAGAAAATATCATATATTTTTTTTTGTATACAGTTCGAATCTAATATTTATCATTTGTTTTCTTCATAATGTGATATACTTTTTAAATTAATTTATTTCATTTATTAAATATAAAATATGGTTTTATAATTTAAATATATTTTTATAAATAATATGTTTTTTCCTTTTTCCAAGGAAAATATCATAATGTTCATCAAGAATTTGATGAAAAATACATTCTGTATATGCAATAAAGTGCATTAAAGAAAGAACTGATCATCAACCAATCTAAAAAGGATCATAATATTGGGCCTTAGATGAGGGCCCTTTTTGTGTCCAAACATACTAATGTCTATTAGCAGATATTAACTTATCATCACAAAATATTAGAAAATATATACAATACCCTCCCAATTGCCTAGGAATTTTAGCTCGGGAAAAACATGTGTGTAATAAGTGATCAGCCTAGTAAAGTGTCCATCGGCAGATCCTTTATGAAAGGTTTGTGATAATACTCATAGGAGGTCTCATCTAACCACTCCATGATCTTCCAAGTGCCCATATTATTTTCATTGAATGCCTTAGAGAGAGTTTTTGCACTTGAGTTCCTTTCCCTATAGATATGGAAACACAGAATCCTATTAAAAGAAACCTTTAATTGTAAAATATATTCATGGATAGGGTGAAGAGTGTGTATGTGACATCTGGTAATCTCATAAAACCAAATGATATCAATCTTTGAGTCTCCAAAAAACTAACACTGTCGACATCCATTCTCAATAGCAAACAAGAGAAGAAGCTTAAGGCAGAGGAGTTCGACATACTTATGTGTTCTTCTACCTAACCCAGACTATAGCTTGAAGTAATGATTATCCCTAAGGTATAACACATACCCTCACCCCCCCCCACACTCTCCTCCATCCAGAGAGGCCTCGTCAAAGTAGGCCCATGGATAGGAGCGATCAATAGCTTCCTCTGTGATATTACGTGGTTGACGAACAAGCCCATAAGTTGAAACCAACATAGCCATATATTTTGCTATCACTCTATCCAGAGTAGTTGCCTTTTCTTGAAAGATGTCATTATTTCTAGAGATCCATATACCCAAACTGATAGTAGGCAGAGAACTCCTATTTCTTTTAGGATTTTTCTATTCACACCACTCCTTCCAAGCGTCCTTACAAGATGTGCCCTACCACTTTGTAGCTAGTCCCATGCATCCTTGAACAATGTTTTATACAACCAAGGAGAAGGGTCAGTAAAGGAAAAGGTGATCCATAGTCTCCTTAGTGTTTTTGTGGAGGACACATTAGCTTTTCCCTACCATATTTCTCTTTTTTATATTGTCACCAGTAGGGACTTTATTTCCCAACATGCACCACCGAAAAAGTATATCTTTAGCTAGGCAACTTAGTTTCCATAGTTTCCTCCACCACTAGGCCACCTCTCCTAATCCCCTGTCATCAATAATATACTTATAACCTTCTTTTGGAGAATATTTCCCAAAAGGAGAATGAACCCAGCACAAAGAACCCTCCTTGTCTCTGAGGTGAACATGGGAGATGTTGAGAGTTGTAGTATGATTATGCTAGTGACCTATGTATTCAATATGAAAGTTAAGTTGATTAGAATCAACCGAGCCTTGTGTCCACATACTAGTGTGAGAATTATCAACCATCTAGTTCAGAGTGACCCTACCATTAGTATTAAGAAATTCAATAATCTCTCTGGGTAAACAAAAGTTTTCATTGCAACCCACCCATGGATTGATACCAATCCTCAACTTTTCTCTATTTCCAACTTTCCAAAATAAACTTTCTTCAACCACTGAAAAAGATGCTAAAACTTCTTTCCATATAACTAATCCATTCAACCTCTACTTGTTCGATATCCTTAACCATTCTTCAAGAGTAACTAGATGAAGGTACTTTCTAGACACCACTCATCCAATCATCGTTTCTATAATCATTGGGTTTTAGGTGGAACCTAATATACTTAAGTACTTCATCAAAAATGTTATATTGGAAATAGAGTATGAGCATTAGCTAACTCAACCTTAGATAGACCAAGCAAGGAGAGAATAGAATTTTGAATATTTACCTGCATGCCTGTAGTTTTCTCAAAGGGTGATAGGGCTCCTTTGATGGAAGCTAAATTCCTCTTAGCCCTGTCATAGAACAAGAGAATATAATTCATGAACAACAAATGAGTGCTTGTTAAATCATTTTCTACAATCTCACCCTTTAAGTCACCCCTCCATTTTGCTTCAACCAACAATCCAGTGAGGCCCTTAGCCACCAGCAAGAAAAGTAGCGAAGAAAGAAGACAACCCTGCCTCACGACACATTGTGCATTAAAGAATGTTGAGGCCGCCCCATTTATAAACACATCAAATTCTACAGTGGTTATGCAAAAACATGACCCAATTTATAAAATGAACTTCAAATCCCAAATAAGTCAATAACAATCTAATCTATATCCAACTGAATATGTCATATGCTTTGGAAGAATTAATTTTAATCACCAGGCCCTTAATTTTCTTAGCTTTTAAACTATGAATACCTTCTTGTGCAACCGCAATTGCCTCATGTATTTGTTGTCCTTCCATGAATGAAAATTGTTCCTTAGAAACATTTTTAGAGAGGATCGACTTAAGCTTGTTGGCTATAATTTTGGCTATGGCCTTATAAATACAATTGCATAAAGATATGGACATGAAATTGTCAAAACAACATGGAGAGTCAGTGTTGGGGGTGAGGGAAATAAAGGTAGAGTTGAAAGAATCAAGCATCCTATCTGATTATATGCAATCCTCAACCACCTTTAAAAGATCCCCCCTTGAGATATCATATAGCCCAAAGAAGAATTCAACCCACCAACCATATAGTTTAGGGCTTTTGTGTTTTTAGAAACTATGGAGAACCTTTTGTAATTTAACCTGAGATAAAATATTCATTAAGAACCAATTGTCTTCTTCATTTTCATACCTAGGGAATGATCGATCCAATGAGATAACTTCAACAGTGGTCACTTCAGAAAGTTCCTTATAAATATTTATGAAGCATTTTTTTCCCATCCTTGTGATATCTTCAAAATTTAAGCTTTACCACCTTTTGGATCATCCAAAGCCCATATGTTATTTTGAGCTTGATGACCTTTTACAAATTGGTAAAAAAACTTCATATTTTCATCTCCATTTTTCAACCAAATAACTCTGTCTTTTTCCTCCATGTTTGCCCCTTATCAGTCATTATTTTCTTCCTAGTAGTATATAGAGGGATGATCCTCTTCTTTGATTCCTATAACAAGTATTCCCCCCCCACCCCCATTCGCTGCTTCCAGATGCTCCAACTATGTTTCCACTTGTTTAAACACTTCCTCCTCCCTTTGGGTTAGCAATCCTAAGAATGTATGCACTAGTAAGTAATTTCATTAACAATTGGAAGCTTTCTTCACACTTTTATGTTCATTCCAATTTAATTCCCTTCTTTTCTAAATATGTATTGGGATGAACAATCTTGGAAAATACTTCTACGAACCTTTTATAATATCTATAAAAACCCATTAAGGACCTTACCTCAACTACATTCTTAGATGTAGGCCATTTATTAATAGCTTTAATATTCTTTGGATCTACTATATTCTTTCTTATAGATAATATGTCTCGAGTAATAAGTTTTCCTTTGATAAAAGGAACATTTTCTATACTTTTCATATATTCAATGTTCTATTACTACTTGTAGTACGAACCTTAAGTGCTCGTCATGATTTTCCTCCAAATTTGATTAAATAAGAATGTATATAGGAATAAATGACACTTTTATCTAAATAATTTCTAATTATTCTATTCATTAACCACATGAAGGAATCTGGTGCATTTTTCGATCCAAATGGCACCACTACAAATTCATGGTGTCCATATCTAGTTTTGAAAGTTATCTTATTGATGTCTTCATCCTTTATACTTATCTAATTGTAGTCTAACCTTAGATATATCTTTTAAAATAACTTTTATTCTCTGCACTAATCAAATAGCTCATCGATTCTTGGTAGAGGATATTTATTTCTCACATTGACCTTGTTCAACTATTTAAAATCAATGAATAGTTTCAAAGTCTCATCTTCCTTCATTAAAATTAGTCCTAGTGATCACCAGTGAGAGACACTTAGGTGTATATGTCCCCTCTTTAACAATTCTTTCAAATGCATTTTGTACTCCTTGAATTTGGTTGTATTAATTATGTATGGAGGCTTATAAAATGAAAGTTTTGCTTAACATTCCATATAGTTTATGCTCTATTATCACTTGTAGTACTAACCTTAAGTTCTCTTCACGCTTCTCGTCCAACTTTGATTAAATAAGAATTTCATCTAGGAATAAATGAAAAATTATCTAAATAATTTCTAATTATTCGAATCATTAACCACAAGAAGGTAAATAGTGCATTTGATAATCCAAATGGTGCCACTACAAATTCATGGTGTCCATACCTAGTTCTAAAAGTTATCTTATTAATGCCTTCAACATTTTTCCTTATCTAATAGTAGTCTAACCTTATATATATCTTTGAAGATACCTTTTATCCTCTTCACTAATCAAATATTTCATCAATTATTGGAAGATGATATTTATTTCTCACATTGACCTTGTTCAACAATTTAAAATCAATGCATAGTTTGAAAGTCTCATATTTCCTCATTACAAATAGTCCCAGTGATCTCCAATGAGAGACACATAGGTGTATATACCACTTCTTTAGTAATTATTTTAATTGCAATTTGCAATCCAATTTTGTTGCACTAATTATGTATGGAGACTTATATTCTAGAGCAGCTCCAAGTAGAAAATTAATAGAATAATCAACCTTTTTTTGGTGGTAAATCTAACATCTCCCCAAACACAATTTCACAAGATTTTGGCATTAGAAAGTCCTCAATATTTGGGCTTATACATTTTACTTCCTCTTCCACATTAATTCCCTACAATTGGCACCCTTTCCTATAACATTTATTCATTTCTAAAGATTAAATTTCCCTTATGGAAATGGATCTACTAATTCGTTTCACTATTCTCAACTTTTCTTCTTGATCAAGACAAGTGAAAATCTTATTATGACAATCTAGGATAGCATTATGAGCAACCAACCAATACATTCTAATAAGACAATCATATGAACAAAGTGGTATCATGTTTAGTTCTGTAACAATTAGTGACACCAACCATATCTAATGGACAACCACAATCTCATTAATTTCCTTAATTTTAATTCTAGCATAGAGTTGAGCTAAACATGGTTTCTCCTTCTTACTTCCACGAAATATTTTATCCAAACCAAGGGCAATGTAACTATGAATTCCTCCCAAATCGATTAAATTGTAATAGGTTGATTGGTAACCTTACCTTTAACCTCAATCATGTATGACTAATGGTCTTATTGTCACTTTTCTAGGATGTCATATATTCTTGGGATATTCTTACATATATACTCCACTATAGTTTCCTCTTGTATGTTGTGCATGCTCGTAATTCTACATTTCCTTTTGAAAGAAACATTTGTACCCAATTTTTCCTTCATATCCCAACATTTTATTGGTTTCCTTTCCCAATTTCCCTAGAGATTTTCCATCATAGACCCATTTTGAGCTACATAGCTCTACTAATATGTATTAGGATCATTCCTGAAGAGAAGAGGATGGAATCCCTTCCTCCTCTAATCTTTCTTTTCCTTTTTCTTATCTCTCTAAAGAATTTGAAATTCTTATTTTCCTTTGCTCTAGCCATACAAGCATTTTCCCTTCTTGATTATCTCTTCAACAATCTTAGGTTCATCAACTTTAGTTTGATATTTTTAGAGTGAAGGAAACCCACTTAAGAATATCTGTATCTTTTCCTTCTCATTTTTCATACTCTTTCATGGCCATATTTCTCAACTTGAGCTCCAAAAATGTTTGCATGTTATTGACATAGTAATGCTTAAAAAGATATTGCTACTAGAAATTCTTATTGAGTTGTTGCTAGGAAATTATCATGTCATTGATGCGCTTAACATGCACTCGTTGGCGCTATAAAATAGAATATTTCCCCTATAAATTGTGTATAACAATTGTGGCTTCTAGATTCGATGAGTAGTTATGCAAAATAGAGTATTTCCTCATTCCCAAAAACCAAGATTCATCATCTTCTCCCATCTTATGGATTTCTCTATGATTCTATCTTCCTTGGTTTTCTCTTCTCAAATGGACTCTATCTCCTTCCTCATACCTTGAACTTGATCCATTATTCATTTATTTTTGCAAATGGTTTAAGCTATATGATAGTTGAGTGTTTATTCAATTTTTATTCTCTTGATATTTCAACATCCTCTCATTATCAACTCTACATCTTCAAATTCAAGCTCCTTATAGTTTATACCAACTCCATCGATTACATTCTCTCTCTATAATTTTCAGAATCTATCTATTTTATGATGATATTCATGCCTCTAACTTCTTCATATATGTTAGGTGTTTTCCCATATTCCATGTCTCCTCTTCAAAAACATTCTTCAATTTTGTTCTTTGCTTATCCTTGTTGTAGTTTTGACCCTGTAAGAAGTGTACATACCAATAAAATGTCAAATGCATCTCAATTCTAGGTCTATAACATTTTCTTCATCTTCTCATATTTTGAGGAATTCTAAATCACTTCTCTAAGATTTAAACCATCAAAATTGTTTCCTTTTGAATTAGCCTTCAAATGACCACACCCATTCCCAAGTTGGACTTCTAAATTGGGAGTTATGGGTCTATACAGTCCATTCTCATCATGGACATTTTTCCAAACAATTAGCCCACAAACTTCATTTTCTTGAGAACTTCAAAAATACAACTTTGAAATTAAATAATTTCATTGTTTATTCTTTCATAAGCTATTAAAATACTGTAACAACCTTCCAAATTGGTAATTATAAAACTCAATTACACATTTGTAAGCTTTAGAGACTATTTTCCCTAACTATTCAAAGAGAATTGTCATCAAACACTTGTCACACAAACTGAAGCCTCTTCATATATACCTAACTTCTAGCCTATACAATCCCAATGTTGTGATTAGTAGCTTTGATACCATTTTGTAATGTACCCAATATCCTCTATGCATTTTGAGGATACGAGGTACTTCATTTAACTGCCCAAATTCATACCAATTTACCAAGTTATCAAACTCATTGTTCTGTGACCATTAAGCAACCATGGAAATACATATATATGCAACATAGATGCAACCATTCAATTATTCATGAAACCATAAATCATATATATAGGCTAACATTGGCAAACAAAAGAATAAATTGAAAATTAATTCAACCATGAGATAAACCATAACATTTAAGTATATTAATTCATCACAATTCACATATAAAGTTATAAACATTTATCTATCTAGAATTGTTGAACTAGTGGTAAAAGATGATGGTTCCACCCAACCAAAGGCTCTCTACTATGTTATTTCTCTCTACAACAAAGGCCACCCTCCAACTAAGGATATCAATCCGCAAGGACAAAATATTCATATGGACGGCTGTAATTTATCTTTTAACAACCCATTTCCCAAGTTAACTATCATTAATTACATATATAACAATCCTAAATTCACAACCTTCTTCTCTATTAGTCTACACAACCCAAGAAATGGGATTCCCTTATTTGCTCAGTAGTTCCTAAGGCTATGCCAGTAACCCACTTTCCTCTAAGGCTCCAACATGGGTTGGCCATTGGGATTCTAGGGAATTGCCATTTCTAGTGAATTTCCTCAATGAAAATTATTATCATTTCATACAACCACTATTCTCACTTAATTCTTAGTTGTAGATTTTCATAACTCACTTACATCATTCTCATGACAATTTTTACTCAAGGATAATTCCTCTAATTTCCTTAAATAAAGGATAGTTCACAAGGTAATTCAATCTTCTAATAGTTAAACCGTCTAATAATTTATATGATACTTGAGATTCGAAACCTACTTTTCAAAAATTTATCTAGAACAATGGTTTTTTTTTTTTGCATGGTAAAATGTAAATCTTTTAGTTGCATGGCATGAAGGATCAATGTAACCTTAGAAATTCATGTGTATTGCCTTTATGTGATAACCCCTCAGGTTCAGTTAAATGACAATTAGCTATTAATCAAGGGAAATAATTAAGGTTACAAATACTTTAGGTTAAATCACTTATTAAGGCATTTCCTTAGCCTTAAGCTTCCTTATTTTTCCCCTCTTGTAGAGTCATATCCCTTATGTCTTTTGTCCTCTTCTACAACCAATGATGTATTTTATTATCATTCGATATTTGTTTATAAATTAAATATATTGGTTTTGGTTATTCATCATATACATACACAATATTGGAGTGATGATCAAGACTAGGGTAGTACAAGCACCCAAATTTCCACCAAGGAATTCTAAAGCTTCTAAGTAGATCTTGCACTAATGCATACACATTTAGAATGTTCTCCATTCTCAAATGAGAATCTTGAGCTTTCTATGAAAATACAAATAATTTTATCCAGAGCTGAACAACGCATATTATGCTCTAAGGACCAACTAAGAGTAATTCCTTTTCAAACACTCAACATGCATTGGAGACCTTAATTTATAGAGAAGTGTTTTGATATTCCCAACACTTAGTTGCCAATTAAACCTGCAGTATTCCCCATCACATCCATTATACCTTTAAATAATTATCTCCTAATGTGATGAGGGAGGCATTAAGGTATGAGCGTTGGTGCTAAAACTCCATGTGGTTAATGATCTTGAAGATGAATATTTATACTAGGTAAATCTACCCAAAATGATCACTTCTTGTTAGCTTAACCAGTGTAACCCTAAGAGTATCGAGAAAATTGAACCTGTATCAAGAAAATTAAACCCATGATCTCTCAATAGTAGGGGTGCTCTAATGACAGAGACTTGACTAACCAAACTAACCCTAGAGGCTTAACTCTTGAACATAAATAATTATTCATCATTATTTAATTTTTAATCACATATTAACTAAATAAAAACTTCTTTCTCTATTTATAAAACCAATTTATAATTAAAAGTAACTTTTTATAATAATTATTAATAGGATATAAATTTAACTTTTTAATTTTTAATTCCTATTAAAAGTAAATTTAAATTTATTTATATTTTTTTTTTTAAATTTAAAGCTTTGCTTATATATTTTTAATTGAAAACTTATTTATATATATTTTTTTAAATTTTCAGCATGAGTATTTTAAAATTATATTTTAATCTAACTTTACCTAACGTTATGTGACAACATCTCCCTCATATTTCTTTATAAAACACATTTGGCTGTAATAAAAGTGTGTTAAAGCAGGAACCCTAACCTTTATCATGATCAATGTTGAAAAGGAATCTTGACAAAATCATAACTTTCCAAGGCCTAATTAACTTTTGGCAAAACAATCTAATGGGATGATTGAGTGGTTGGTACAATTGGATGTTATCCCCTCCTTTTGGTTTCAAAACTCATGGGGTTACATATTTGACCCCTTATGATAAGGCTCAAGGAGTACATTCCCCTACCCTAGTGGAGTCTCCTAAATTACTCCAACTAGTTAACCTAGAAAAAGAAAAATATGATTCATAAATGTTAATATCAATATTTTTTAAATGACTTTAAATTCCTTTAAATTTGATAAAAAAAACTACAGTAATGTTTTTTCAAATTTCCATTATAATCTTAAAATCTAAAAAACAATGATACCCCATCCTTAATATCCATCCCAATCCCTTCTAGGGGAGGGACGCCATTACCTGTGTGCCCTCCCGTCTACATTGGTTGCTGACGTGGAGACTCCCTTTTCTACCATACGACATATGTTGACTGGGACGTGCCCCCTGTTGCAGTGGGTAGGTGCCTTAAATATTTTTTTCTTCCCACCTTCTAGGATTTCCTCAAGAGAGTTTTGTGGCATGTCTTCGCTGCCTTGTGTTATTTTGTTTGGCTCCAATGTGTGGGAAATGTGCACTGCCAACGATGACTCCTCTCGGCTCCAGTATTGTTTCACCTTGTTCGCCATTCTAGCGCTGCTCACAGGGCAATGTTGTTTGTAGTGGTTTTTTTTTTTGTTTAGGGTTTAGGGTGTGGTTTCTTTACTGTGCCAGGGAATGTTGTTTGCAGTGGTTTGTTTCTCGTTTGGGGTTTAGGGTGTGGTTTCTTTACCTATTTCGAGGGGGGTTTAACACTGACGTTGTTATTGTTTTTTCGCACTCTCGGGGGTTTATAAATACCATTGTTGTTGTTTCATCCTCGCAGCCTGTTGTTTGTGAAGGAGCTAGTGGGAGATTCTATCAAGTTCGGTGGTCGACATGCAGGTTTTGAGGTCCATGAAGGTAATTCTGGAAATTCATGGGTTTTTTTTGCGAATTTGTTGTAATTTTTTTTAGGTTTTTGCCCAAATGCTAAATTTTTTCTATCTTTGCAAGTTTGTGTAGTAGGTAATTTGTATGGCCATCACAGAAGAGGTATGGAGAGGTTTGGGGTAATGCTTGGACATGGTGGTGGCTTCTGCAGCTCTCCGGTAGGATTCTAAATCCTAACAGCCACTGTGCTTTTCAACACTTAAATTTGTTGTTGGGAATTTAGCTCTTGTTGCACTGTTGTGCTTTTCAAAACTTGAATTTGTTGTTGGGAATTTAGCTCTTGTTGCATGGTTTATGGTAGTAGTTTTATGGTTATTCATTCATGGGTTTAGCTCAATTTGTTGTTGGGAATTTAGCTCTTGTCGCATGGTTTATGGTTAATTATTAATAGGTTTAGCTCAAGTTGTTGATGGGAATTTAACCCTTGTTGCATGGTTTATGGTAGAAAGTTTATGGTTATTCATTCATGGGTTTAGCTCAATTTGTTGTTGGGAATTTAGCTCTTGTTACATGGTTTATGATAGCAAGTTTATGGTTATTTATTCATTGGTTTATCTCTTTTTGATGCCATGACTATGTTTATATGTAGTGTTGCTTGTAGGGTTGAAAATGTGTTTTTTCTTGCCTATGCTACTTGCCTCTGCTTTTGAGAAGCATTTCCTACAATTTCTTCCTCTGTTACGATTTATGCTTGCTTCTAGTGTTTCTTGTAGTGTTTCTTGTCGCTTGCCTATACTTCTAAGAAGCATTTCTTGCACTTTCTTCCTCTGTTACGATTTCTGCTTGCTTGTAGTGTTGCTTGTTGTGTCCTCTTTTATAAAAGGACGTAAAAAAGCTCTGCGATGCCAAGAGAATTAAGCCTGTCAGATATGTAGTTTAAGTCACCAACTTGGTGCATGTCAGAAAAAAGAATGGGGGTTACCTCCCTACGTTAATTTCAGAAACTCAAACAGAGCCTCCCTCAAGGAGAATTCCTGCACTTTCTTCCTCTATTATGAGTTTTGCTTGACTATGCTTCTGAGAAGCATTTCCCGCTCTTTATTATTGAATACAAATGTAGTATTATTCATAAAATTAGCTCAAGGGTTTATTTATACCAGTTTACATTGACGGGAAATGCCATCAACAAATGTGTGGAAGCATCCTTTGGATTTTTCAAATAGGTTTTTCATAGAAGAAATACTTTTCATAAAATGTTATCCAGCCAGCAATTTTGTTAGCAATACTTTTATTGCTTTTTCTTTAAGACATTTGTAGTACCTTAAAAATATTTTCCTTCTCTTTTGTGACGCTTGATATTATTATATTTTTTTATCGTTTGTTTTTCTATAAAAAAAATTATAATTTTAATGTATGATAATTTCTAAAGGAAAAAAAACATTACCTTAACTACAAAATGATCCAGAAATTTGTTGCAGAAACAATTCCAAATGGTAATGAAGCATTTCCTGCAGTTTATTCCTAATTTTTTTTGGATTGTCTATCCCCTGTCGAGTTCTTTTTCTTATGGTCATTTTGGAGGAAAATTTACTTGGTCGAGCTCCTGTAAAAACTTGAACATGTACCTGTAAGGTAAGGGCATAGCTACCAGCTAACAAGCTAGCTTTATATTCCCACCATCCAGTTGCATCTTGACTTTACACATCAACTTACAAATCTTCCTTCTATATGTCTTGACAACACATGGTAAAGGAGAGTTCGAAGGTGGCCTGCCTATAGTGGATTCTTTATCACCTCTATGAGACAATATTGCCTCATTTCCTTTTTAAACATAATTTTGGTTTTGTCCTCCATCTTCCTCCATCTTCATGAAATCTACAAATGACTATCCATCATCTACAAAGTCGAAGTCTCTCATAAATTTTAATAGTTGTTCCTCTCTTTTTATGAGGTTCTCCACTTTAGGATTTGAGAGCTATTCTCCTCCTTCAACATGGAAACTTCCACAAGTCATCGTTATTCTTTTTAATGCCATGGCTACCTTTATATGTTTCTTGTAGGGTTGAAAACTTGTTTCTGTTGTCTTTGCTTTTGAGAAGCAATTCCTGCACTTTCTTCCTCTTTTAAGAAAACCTTTTGGGATTGTATATCCATGTGGAATACTTTTTCTTATGGTCATTTTGGGGGAAAATTTGATCATTCTCTTGACTTAAAAACCCTGCATATACATAATCAATTTTACCACAAAAAATCATATTTTTCCTTTCAGATGCAATGGGCATCTCTTCTTCTACCTCTGGTTCTCTTAACAACCTTGATTATTTATCACCTTTATGAAACAATATTTCCTCATTTCCTTTTTAAACATATTTTTGGTTTTTTCCTCCATCTTCGTGAAATCTACAAATGACTATCCATATTTATTCACTCATTTGTCATTTAATTATTCTCTTGGCTTGTAGATGCTTTATTTGGCTTGTTGATGCTTCACCAAAAATGCAATTTTTTTGTCTTCTAAGTTAACTTACAGTAAATGAGGTTTCATATGTGGTGTGAGGTTAGGTACTTTTAATGTTCACTGCTTTATGCAATTTTCATATTAAAACAAGTGGCTTATTCAAGATTTCATTATTCGTTAAAAAATAATAATAATAATAATAAATAAATATAAACCAAATAAATACATTCAAATACAATCAATCATTAATTAAACCTAAAAAAAATTATAATAATAATAATAATATTATTATTATTATTATTAAATAAATATATAAATAAAATTAATTAATTAAACAATTAAATATATATATATATATATATATATATATATATATATATATATATATATATATATATATATAATTATGAATCAATTAGGCCAACATTAAATAAAAAAAGAAGAGACATCAAATATTTTTTAAAATAACTATTAATAGCTCCATAATTTCTCTCTCTCTCTTCTCAAAATACAAATCTCATTGCCCTGATGATGGACTCACCAAGCTAGTCCAAAACGTTGGTTTCATAAATTGTTCACAGGTTTTTCCACAAACATAAAATTCTACCAACCTGTATGGAATCTCTCTTTAACTTCATTATTCACTCGTTTGTCATTTAATTATTCTCTTGGCAAGTTGATGTTTTTATGTTTCTTGTTGATGCTTCACTGCACATGCACTCTATTTTTCTTCTAAGTTAACTTGCAGTAAATGAGGTTTCATAGGGGCTGTGAGGTTAGGTACTTTTATTGTTCATTGTTTTATGGAATTTTCATATTGAAACAAGTGGCTTGTTCAAGATTTCATTATTCACTCGTTTGTCATTTAATTAACAACTCAGTTGATGCTTTTTGATGCTTTATCATTTAATTAACAAAAATGTTGATGCTTGTTGATTTCATTATTCACTCATTTTCCATTTAATTATTCTCTTGGAAAGTTTATGTTTTATTTGGCTTGTTGATGCTTCACCGCACATGCACTTTGTTTGTCTTCTAAGTTAACTTACAGTAAATGAGGTTTCATATGAGATGTGAGGTTAGATACTTTTACTATTCACTGTTTTATTGATTTTTCATATTAATACAAGTGATTTGTTCAAGATTTCATTATTCACTCATTTGTCATAATATTTACAACTTAATTATAAATGTGTTGTAAATCATTTGGTGGGTAGAAGCATAACAGAAAATCCCATTTGCATTCTCAGGTAAGCTTTCTACATTATAATAGAGTATAGATGTTCCTTCTAAAATGGATTTTGGTTACAATGCCGCAAACAATATGAAATAAGTCAACCTAGGTTGTAAGCCAAAATATTTATGTGACAAGAAAAAGAGACAAGCCATCCAAAATCCACATCATAATGTGGTTACAACCAAAAACATATGACACCCCTATTCTTTATGGCCTTGAGAATCTTTAGTGCCAAAACTCCCTGAGTTACCTGCTTGATCCAAGTAGGTTGGCCTACCTATAAAGGGTTGATTGGGAAATGCTTGATTGCTTCCATATGATTTAGTCCAATTTTCACCTTCCAACCATGGAGGAATTGAGTAACCATACCTCACATTTTCAATACTAACCCCTGCATTAAGTGGAGGTGTGTGATGAGCATACATAGAATTGACACCTCCTCTGGTAGGAATAAGGAAAGTGGGTAAACCCCCATTTTGATAGTGAGGCACTTGAATTTTTATGAAGTCTTGGAATAATGGTGTATTATTTGCAATATTGTCCAATGTGTTTGACATAATCTTGGTTTCATCAGTTGTGCTTGCATCATTGTCAACCATATCGATCATTCCTTGTTCCTTTTCAAGCATTTGTTTAGCCTTTCTTGATTCCTTTTCCTGGTTTGTCATTTGTTTTTTTTTGTCCTTCTCTTGTATTTCTTTCTCTCTTTCGATCCTTTCATCTTCTCGATGGTGTGCTACAATAATCCTTGTTTCCTTCTTCTCCTTGGTTATATCCTTCATTTTTTGTTTTAATTCATGAATTTCAAATTTCTTTTTTTTTTTCAGACTCAACTAATAGGTTTATATAGTCTACAGAGGTGAGTAAATGTGAACTTCAGCCCAAAAAAAGACTACTCAGTGTTCCTTGCTTTTTTTTCATTGACACTCTCTCTACTGGTAGCTTTAGGAACTGACCAAGTAACTTCTCCACCCCTCCCACTTGCATGTCATTTCTTGGTACTTCCCTTTCAGTATCCGAGACAATTGATTGAACTATATTGTTATCTTCATCTGATGCCTCATTATGTGCTTCATCTTCTTCCATTGATCTATTGTCCATAAAAAAATGAACAATTTCATTGTTCAATTCTATTGGTTGTGAAGGCATGTTCATGCTTTGTTCATTGGTTCTTGAGACACTATGTTCGTTCAAATTAATCATGGCTTCTGCCATCCATGATGGTGGGGTTACTTGGCTTGGCAATGTCAATTGGTCATTGTTGCTTCCTAGTGCAATATCAACAATGTCATTTTCAAATACATCTTCATTGTCAACTGCATGTTCAACAATGTCATTAACAATATCAACAATAGAAGTTTCATGTGCTTGAGTTGGTAGAATGACCTCCATGTTATTGTGAATTTTTTCATGATTATATTGTGTTTCACATACATGTTCATCATCATCACCATATAAGTGTCCTTGAGAGAGGGAAATCATATTACCAGCTGCAACCACATCATCATGTTCATCTACTTCTTCTTGCACTTCAACACTTGTTTGGACATGCCCTTCTTCCTGAACATCCACATGAAATGCTTGACTACAACCAGTATCATGCATAAGAGCATCATAATTTAGTGGCCATATCCCTGTCCTCCTAAAGCGAGTCTTGATATTTGATGGTGTCAGAGCCCTTTTAAATGCTTTACTTGCAAGCTCTGCTAGCTCGAACCTTTTCACCTCAACCCCTGGATTATTTTTCATCCATGGAACACGCTCTGACATGAAATAGTTCTTGAAAAGGAAAAAAACACTAACATCAAGGGCTTTCAATCTGTGAGTGGTATGAATGGGCAATGTTAACAGGTCAATGCCCAAATTGTTTGTTTCCTCAATTGTTTGTTTAACAATGTGGCTTCCATGGCCATCTAATATCAATAGGTGTATGTTATTAGGTGAGACACCACCTAGTACAAATGTAGCAAAGTGACAAAGCCAATTTAAAAAAAAAAATTTAGTCATCCATGCATGGGGATGTGTAGTCATGCATGCACTTGGTTCACAGTTTTGTATATAGTTTTTCAGTTGATTTTTACCTTTGAATAGATAAAATCCTTGGATTGAAGTATTAATTGCATTGAAAAAACATGGAATAGTTATCCACACCCTGATCTTAGGCAAAATCTTTGGCATGTTTCAGCTCCCTCTCTTGGAAATTACCCGCATGCCACAATTCCTTCCCGCATGTAAACCTGTTTCATCATAGTTCCATATATGGTCTGCACCATAAGAATGTTTATCGTAAGCACTAGAAAGAGTGTCATAGAACTTACATACAACTACAGGGCATAAATTTAATGGTCTGTCTCTGTCAAGGCCCTCATCTTTACGTAATACAAGGTCTGGATGCCTTTTTTTAAACCCAAACCACCATGATTTACCAGGAAACCGATATTTGAATGGGTTTCGCCTCCCTTGACATATTTGAGCAACTGTGGATTTGAGTTGTGTCAAATCTAGCTCATGTCCCAATTGGGTCATCTCTTTATACCACTCAACCACCCTGACCTCCTCCTCTTCAGTCATAACTGTAAGAGGCCCTCTACGTTTTGTATGAGTGAGCCCATTTATCCAATAATGTATTGATGAGGTAGGAATGCCATGTTTTTTTGCAGATGCCCGAACTGAATAATCATTAAACCCTATGTCATCAATTGCAACTAAATTTCTTCTTTTTTTCAACCTCTTCTAGCACTGATATTTTTAGTTGAACTTGCCCCTTGGACTATGGTTGACGGTGGCTTTGTGGGTGATGGTGTGACAACATCAGCGTTAGTCGCATGGTCATCTGCAACAACATTTCTTCGAGCATTGTTGACATTCACATCACTTGTCTTGTCCTCATCTGATGAAGGGCATCATAGTTGGGCACCCCCTATCACTCTCCTATCACTTCTCCTTGTACGAGAAACATAAATAACTCTTTCCATAGATGCAACTACCTGCAGAATTATTACATGCATTTAGTTAAGAATAATTGAAAATTATGCTTTCATACAAGCCAAAAATATTTCTGCTTTATTACAGGAAATTATCAACATGTATGTTAGTAGCAGCTTAAGAGATTTTCATGCATATGCCTTTTTTACAGTATCCTTGAAAAATCAAATCTACAGAATGAATTTGTTGTTGTCTTCAAAATTATCAGTGATTGTTGTTTTGATAACTTGTTTTTACAATTAAAATACCATGACTGTATTTGTAATTGGAAAACTACTGCCAATGTATTGAAATTGACCTAGAATTGGTTGTATGTCTTCAATTATGTCAATATATGTTTTGGATAAAATGTTTTATGCATTATAGGAGGAATTTCAACTAAACAAAGCGATCTTTCTGGTTAAGATGTGGATCTGGTTTGGTTGTTTTTTATAAATTGTTATTTGACTTAAATTGTTTAGCCTCATGTTTGTCAATATTGTTTAGTTTCATGACAGTCAATAGAAACTCAATAGAATATCTATAGGGAATGGTTCTAAGTTTGTCAATACTATTGTTATTCCTATAGATAACACTCTTTAGACATGAAGGAAGCTCTAGGAGGAATTTCAACTGTAAAAAGTGACAACTCGTTCCTTTTCTAGTTAAGATGTTAATCTCATAGTTACTATTATTTGAATTAATTTGTTTAGCCTCATGTTTGTCATTATTGTTATTCACTGTCACCACAGACATCCTAGGTTTGGATTAGGAAGCCATGGTAATTTTGCAAGTTATTTTGCTTTTGAGGGTAGCCTTAGCTTTGTTCTTGAACATAGTTATAAAGTGCATTGCCTTACTTTTGTTTCAATTAAATTTAATCCTTAAATCTTGAAATTGTAAAGTCTCCATTTAAATTCTGACAAGGTTGGAGACACTCACATACATCCTAGGTTAGTATTGGGAAAGCATGGTATTTTTGCAAGTTGTTTGGCTACTGAGAGTAGCCTTAGTTGTGTTCTTGGACCTAGTTATAAAGTGCAAGTTGTTTGGTTGTTGAGGGTAGCTTTAGCTGTGTTCTTGGACCTTGTTATAAAGTGAACTGCCTTATTGTTGTTTGAATTAAATTAAATCCTTAAATCTTTAAAACTGTAAAGTCTCCATTTAAAGTTTGACAAGGTTGGAGACACTCACAAACACACTAGGTTTGGATTGGGAAGACATGGTAATTTTGCAAGTTTTTTGGTTGTTGAGGGTAGCCTTAGCTGTGTTCTTGGACCTAGTTATAAAGTGCAAGTTGTTTGACTATTGAGGGTATCATTACTTGTGTTGTTGGACCTAGTTATAAAGTGCACTGCCTTACTGATGTTTGAACTAAATTAAATCCTTAAATCTTGAAAAATGTAAGGTCTCCATTTAAAGTCCAACAAGGTTGAAGACACTCACAGACATACTAAATTTGGATTGGGAAGACATGGTAATTTTGCAAGCTGTTTGGTTGCTAAGGGTAGAATTAGTTGTGTTCTTGGACCTAGTTATAAGGTGCAAGTTGTTTGACTACTGAGGGTAGCTTAGATGTGTTCTTGGACCTAGTTATAAAGTGCACTGCCTTACTATTGTTTGAATTAAATTTAATCCTTAAATCTTGAAAATTGTAAAGTCTCCATTTAAAGTTTGACAAGGTTGGAGACACTCACAGACATACCAGGTTTGGATTGGGAAGACATGGTAATTTTTCAAGTTGTTTGGTTGTTGAGGGTAGCCTTAGCTATGTTCTTGGACCTAGTTATAAAGTGAAAGTTGTTTGACTGTTGAGGGTAGCCTTAGCTATGTTCTTGGACCTAATTATAAAGTGCAATGCCTTATTGTTGTTTGAATTAAATTAAATTCGTAAATCTTGAAAAATGTAAAGTCTCCATTTAAAGTCTGAGAAGGTTGGATACACTCACAGACATACCATGTTTGGATTGGGAAGACATGGTAATTTTACAAGTTGTTTTGTTGCTGAGGGTAGCCTTAGCTATGTTCTTGGACCTATTTATAAAGTGCAGGTTATTTGGCCGCTAAGGGTAGCCTTAGCTGTGTTCTTGGACCTAGTTATAAAGTGCAAGTTGTTTGGCTGCTGAGGGTAGCCTTAGTTGTGTTCTTAGACCTAGTTATAAAGTGCACCACCTTACTATTGTTTGAATTAAATTTAATCCTTAAATGTTGAAAAACTTAAAGTCTCCATTTAAAGTCTGACAAGGACACTCACAGACATACCAGGTTTGGATTGAGAATTCATGGTAATTTTGCAAGTTGTTTGGTTGTTGAGGGTAGCCTTAGCTCTGTTCTTGGACCTAGTTATAAAGTGCAAGTTGTTTGACTATTGAGGGTGGCCTTAGCTGTGTTCTTGGACCTAGCTATAAATTGAATTGCCTTACTATTGTTTGAATTAAATCAAATCCTTAAATCTTTAAAAGTGTTAAGTCTCCATTTAAATTGTGACAAGGTTGGAGACACTTACAGACATCCTAGGTTTGGATTGGGAAAAAATGTATTTTTGCAATTTGTTTGGCTATTGAGGGTAGCCTTAGTTGTGTTCTTGGACCTATTTATAAAGTACACTACCTTACTGTTGTTTGAATTAAATTTAATCCTTAAATCTTGAAAGCTATAAAGTCTTCATTTAAAGTCTGACAAAGTTGGAGACACTCACAAACATCCTAGGTTTAGATTAGGAAGACATCAAGTTGTTTGGCAGCTGAGGGTAGCCCTAGCTATGTTCTTGGACCTAGTTATAAATTTCACTATGAATATATGGTAGCCAAAAAGAATTAGTAAGGAAAATTTGCCGAAAAAATTCACTCCCATTAGACTTGATCTCTCATCAATGGGTTGTAAAAAAAGACATAATGGTCAGTTTAATATTTTGATGTTAATTTTATTGCTGATGTTTTTGAAAAGCATCACAATGACAAACTTATTTTACATTATTTCCATTTGAAGATGTCATAGTTGATGAAGGGAAGGATAATGTGGGTTTAAGCTAATATGAAAGATAGATGAAGTATCTTGAGCATTTGAATGCTAAGTATAAAGGAGTACTCGAAGAAACATAAGCATAAAGGAGTTTCTATGTCTATTTTTGTCATTCCAAGTTTGTCACTTATATTTTTGTCATTTCAAGTTTGTCATTGATAGACAGTTGACCATATCAGAGAGGTTGGCGAGGTCCGCTTGCCATAACAATGGATCCTGATTTATTATTTCATCTTCTATATCACATCCTTTTGATGCTCCTTTTTCTATGGCAATATTGCTCTGGTTTGCTATTTTTTGCATTTTTGAACATATGTATTTGATTTGGTATATGGGATTGTCTATCACATGTTGATTTTTGGATGCCATGACACATATTTTCTCCTTGAAAACTGTGACATGTCGAATTCTAGTCTCCACAAGTTCTGTGACTTATTTTTCTCAAGAAAAAAGTTTAATGAAATATTTATTTTCAATAAAAGAAGAAATGAACACCCTTGGAGAATTAGAATATGTAGTTGTTTGTTCCATTTAAAGTTTATTTGGAATGAATATATTTTGAATTTGATTAAAGTTTATCTTGCATGAATATATTTTGAATTCAATTTAAGATTCACTTTGATATATATATTATAGGCTCAGATAAGTGTTTAATCCCTAAACAACCACTAAATATCAATAGACCAGGAAGCAAATTAACACGGTTCCATGAACAGGGAAGGGCTTAGGTAAGTGGAAAACTCTAGAGAGAGAAAGAGAGATTAGCCAATGCCCTCTATCTAACCATGGGATAACATTCATTAAAGGAATGTGAGGTCTGCAACAAATTGCTGGCCAAAATGGTTTGTGAGTCAGACAAGGCCAATCTCTGTTGCATCTGCAATGTGAAGGTCATCTAGTTGTTCTTAAATTGTAGCTAGGAGCCTCATTTTCCAATTAATTATGATTGAGGAACTAGCTTTGATGACATTGTTTTGGCTTTGGGATGAATGTGTAGAAATTTAGATGAAGTCCTTCCTGCTTGGAATTTGTATTGTAGAAAAGGATTGATGTTCAATTATAAATGAGTTATGTTCTTTTTCATCTGTAGCTAGCCATACTAGCCAATACTTTGCATTATGGTTGTGTCATATTTTCCAATCAACTTGAAAATGATTAAGAATATAGAAAAATAGAAAAAATATATATTTTCATGAAAATAAAACTATAAGAAAACTGAAATAAAAACTATGAGAAATGAAAATAAAACTGTAAGAAAACTGTGTTGTAATTGAAATAACTAACCTGAATATATTGTCAAATGTTTTGTGATGGTTTGTCTCCAGGGCTGGTGAATAGTTTGAATGTTAAACATGCAACTTCAGCGATGGTTGAACTTCTTTTTATAGTTTTTTGCACTTGAATTTAATTGGGGGCAAGGATAGTCATGGATTGCAATGACTTCATTTTGAATGTGTGATTTGGATTGATTTGGATGTGATGCAATAACTGAGAATTTGTTTTTTGTTCATCCATGTGTTTTTATTTGTTTTAATGGGAAATAGAATGGGTTAGGTGTCATTTATTGATGTTATTGGGTTGGGTGTCATTTATTGAATACAATGGGTTTAAATGTTGAATAACACAATAGTTATGGCTGACATACATTCACTTTTATTGTGTGCAGGTATGGATATGCATTTGGGATACATAGCTTCCGTTCTTATTAGTGGGGGTTGAAGTGACTACTACCTTGTACTTTTGGAATAGACCATTTTGGAAGGATTTATGGTTTTACTTGTTTTCTGGTTGGGTCAATATGATTTGTACTACCATTCAATGTTTTGGGAAATTTTGGACATAAATTAAAAGATATTTGCACTTAATGTTATTTGTTTTTGTTTAATATTGTTTACACATCTCTCAATTTCGGGTAGCTTGGTGGGATCAGTACTATAACAATCACTGGTCCCTACACAACATTAGACATCTCTCCCCTAATTATCTTTGCATCTATATCCACCCAACCCCTTCCAACTCCCCTTTCCCCAACTTGGTGGGTAATCTAATTATTATTAAGTTCTTATAGACAACATACCTTGAGGAATGGGCTCTCTCTTACATTAGAGGCTTGAAATGTCTTGTATGACCCGTTACCCCAAAAAAAAAGTAAAATGTCTTGTATACTTCGTTTACCCAAACAAGAAAACAACACAAGCGAGAACCCATTTTTCATAGGAATGAAGAATCTTACACCATGTGCTTACTAATGCAAAGTGAGTAGCGTAGGCTACACATTTGGAATCAGTCCATTTTACCTTGTTACTTTCTTGAAAATTACACTTCACTCTTAAAAAAAAATAATATCCAAGTTATCCTTTCTCTTTTGATCAGGTGTGTATGTATTAATTATTTTATTATTATTATTAGTATTTGAATTTAATTAATAAATGAATTATTTCTTTAATTTTTAGTTTATGAAATATATTTTTTATAAGTAAAATATATATATAGTTTATTTTTTTTCAATATAAAGTTTACTCGTATATTCTTTTTTAAAATTAAAATAAATTATTTTATATTTTATTATAAAACATCAATAATATTATTAGTTTGGTTTGGTCACTTTAATTGGCACATTGTTTTGTCACTTAAATTATTATTGATATTATAATTTATTATAAAAGATACGTGGAATTCTTTATACCTTTAATATATTCTTATCTCAACACTTTATTAGTGAATTGTTTAAAATAAAGTAAATGCTTAATTCCTTCCCAGATGTGATAGAAAAGACCAGAACATATCCATATAAAATTGATAATAAAAAAAACCAGAATATATCCATTTTATTTCAAATAAATCAAATTTTTTGAATTGCCAGCCTTCCCGGGTCAAAATATTTTATCCCTTTTCCATTAAAATAAATCTATGCTAATCCATTTACCTAAATTACAATCCCAAGAATTTAAGCCAATTTGGAGCAGATTAAAATATTTAAATCATAAAGCCAATTTGGAGCAGATTAAAATATTTAAATCATAATTTCACGATTTCAGATTCTCCTCCCACGTACAGATATTCTTCGCAAAGAAAAGGGTAAAGTTATTCGTTGCCGTTCCGCGGAACAATCGAGAAAACGAGCAGCAGGAGCGAAACAGAGGAAACGAAACTTGGCTGAAGCTTTTGTCACGCGGATTGGCATATCAAAGGGGAAAATACCAAATCAAGATGCAGGCGAGCGTCAAATATGGTCCTAGAAAAACTGCATAATCAGAGGACCCCAAAAAATTTGCAGTTGCAGAGGTCTGTTTGGTTGAAAAATCTCAGATTGTGGGCATGGAAGATGACATTGCTGTTATTTCTGCATTTGCATGGATATTGCAATACGGCTTGGGTTAAGATTAGTTGCCCTTGTTGGGATGGGAGGAGTGGGGAAGAATGTAATGGTCGAAACTCTCCAAGAATGTTTCGACCATTTAGTTTGGCTATCAATATATCACAAACTCGCGGGTGGCTATCATCGCTGAGGAAACCGAAGTTTTAAAACCGAGTGGGGTTGTTCTTACAAACTAAAAAAGGCTCATTGGCCGATTCCCACGGTATTAGGTTTGAGTGGCCAGTGAGAGTGTGGCTTTACGCCAAGATCAATTCAGTGTCCTCCAGCTCATATTGTATGTGCACAATGCCTAAGAGTTGTGAAGGGTCATATATGCACGCTGAGCAATAGTTGGGGCGCAAAAGCCATAGCTGGAGGTGCAAAAGACAGCAAAAGGCAGCATGGAAGATGCAATTTTGGGGCTTTTCCAGGAGTTGGGCCAAGAAGAGACAGAGAAGACTTCTTTTATGAAGGAGATAACTCTAATACCAACTACAGAGGCCTAGACAAAATTTCTGATCTGAGACAGCTACGCTGGTCAAATAACTGAATGTGAGTTGAATGGTTTCAATCACCTTTAGGGTTTCTTGAAGAAACATATTCTAAGATTAAAATTGTAAGTTTAGGGTAAAATTGTCCATCAATGGAGAATGAAACAATGTTTTTTTTTTCCAGGGGAAAAAACGGTAACCTTTTATTAAAAAATGAAAAGTTACACTAGCAGATGCATTGAAGCATTTCCATAAGCTGCCCATTTGGGCTCGAGTGCATAAAGCACCTCACGCAACGTTAACAGGCTAACGTGCAAAAAGAAAAAAGAATGAGAAAGGAGAAGATAGAAGAGAGAAAAAGAGGCAAAAAACTGATTCCGGCAGTGAGTAAAAACCTCACGCTTCAGGTTTTTCTCCCCTTTTTCTTTTCGACCTTGCGCCACTCTCCTTGAGTGGGCTCGATCGAAGCTAAGACTAACTGTGTTTCTGCTTTCTGTGAGGCTGTTTCCTTGTCTGAGTCTGAAGTATCTGAGTGGTGATGCCGTTTGATCCCTCCCATGCTTTGTTCCTCTCTTGCCTTCTCTGCCTGATTTGGGTGGAGCCGTGAAGTCTTGTTATCTGATGTAGTTTCCTTCTGAGTCTCCATTTCTTGGGATACTTCTGCATTCTCTGTGGGGGTGTCTTCCTCTTCTGCTTCTGATTCTTCATCATCTGAGTTAGGGGGAGGAAATTGCCATCCTTTCCTCTGCTTCCCTTTCTGCTTCTTTTTACTATTTACTTTCTTGGCTTCTGGACATGTGCTTTGTAGATGCCCTGTCTGCCTGCATAGCCTGCATCTGAAGGCAGTATTTTCATAGTCTAGTGCTTGCAGCCAATTTTGTTGTTTGTAGATCAGCCTTATGTTGTCTGGCAGCCCCTTGCTTAGATCTACTTCCACACAAATGCGTGCGAAAGTGTATACCCTTTCATCAATCCTCTCCAGATCTGTTTTGATGTATCTCCCTATGCTGTTCCCAATTCCTTCCAGTACTCGCTCACTCCAAAAGTGAAGGGGGAGGTTATAGAGTCGGACCCAAACCGGCACTTTGGATACAGTCATGTTGTTTGGATCGAAATCTGGGAACCATGGGGTCATGAACAGCCCCGATGTTCCCCAGAACCAAGGCCCATCTCTAATGATTGTGTCTCTGACTTCCGAGGATGCAAATCTGACTATGAAGAACCCCTTGGAGCATAAATGTATATCACATTCCATGGTCCAAGTGTTGAAAATCCAATGAAATAGATCCATTGGTTTTGGCCAGAAGCTGTTAAATCGGCATATTAGGGCCTGCGTTTCATAGGACTTAACGAAATCATCAAGTCCTGACGAATCAAAGTTAAGGGCTGGGGTTTGCCCTAGCTGATCTACTATGTATGGTCTAGGTATATATCTGCCTTGATCTGGAGAGGACCCTGAATCTTTGTTGCCCTGAAGAATGTTTTTGTAGGAGGATCCTCCCTTGGGTTGCTGCTGAGGAGCTGTCTTCCCCTTGTCCCCTCCTGGGGAGCTTTGCTGTCCCTGGGGCAAAGCCCCTCCTCTCAGCCTGAGGTTTAGAGCAATGGTTGTTTCTGAGCCGATCTCATAACTTTCCAGAGTTCTATTATCCTGGAGGGACCACCTACCACTGACCAGATGTTGTAGCTGGACAGGACATCCCGTCAATGCCCGGATTTCCTATTTCAGCTGCATAATGGTGCTATCTGCATGAACCCACACTAACCTAGATTTCCCCTCTGGGGTTTTAATGAAAATCTGAAAGTGTGTTATTGTTACCTGTGACCTGGGTTTCGGTTGGGTTCCTGATCCGCTTGAGCCGTAGTCGCTGTTGATCTGCCAGTGCTCTTTATGTGAACAATCTTCCAGATCTGACCTCTTTGTGGGTCGTTCTTCCATTTGCATGTCAATGTCTGTAAAGCCTCTGCTCGATCTATGTATCTTGCCTCCTATCTGCTGCCTGGGTTCTAACTGTTCTCGAGGATTGGTCAGATCCAATAGATCCGGCCCAGATCTATACTGTTTGAGCCAATCCGTTGAGAGGGGGGGTCGATCTGCATCATGCATTCCCCCTGCAGCGATCGAAACAGTTGGAAAAACCACAGAACCCAACCCATCCACGCTCTGGGCCTTTTCATTTTCTTTAACCCGCCTGAAATCGTACCTATCGACAGAAACCTCGTCCTGGATTCTTTGAGGTAACGCGAGGGAATAGTTTTCGCCTGGATCCGATCTGAAAACTTGCTGGTTGTTGACGAGAGCAAGTCTGTAATGTCTTGAGGGATCATACAGCACGGGAGAGGTTGCATGCCAGAAATGAAGCTCCGCAGCCTGACTCCATAACGGTTTCTGCTGTCCCTGCTTCATTCCCCACGCTCCCAGCACTTGCTCCGACCCGCAGACCCTCCAGATCTGGCCCCATTGCGTGGATCTGAAGCTCGAAGAAACCTTGTGAATGCGCTTGATCGGCGCGAGTTCAAAACCGTTGCTTGCCATCGTTCTCTTTTCCTCCGGGCCTCCCGAGAATGAAACAATGTTATTGTTGAAGTATTTGTGAATAGGTAGATGGAGAGAGGTTTACCTTTTATTATGCATATCTGTTATTGGTTTGTATGTGTGATCATTTGAGTTCAAATCTCACTTTTATACAGTTTTATCTCTTCCTTACATTTCTGCTAAATCTTCCATAAGATTCTTTAATAACCAGTCCAGTCTATAATATTCAAGGGTTTGTGAATTTCTGAACCTTTTGCAATTTCATTACTATATGTAACCTCCCTTTTCCTAGATGGAAATCATTGCTTTGCATTGAACTTTGTTCATGGTTTAAACTTAGATATCATAGCATTTAAATCATATTCACCCAGTGTAATCATTCATATTTTTATTTCCACTCATCATAATTCTATTTAGGCAACAACATTCCTGGTTACAATCGAATTTATCAATATTTAATACCAAAAAAAAAAATGGTTTACAAACATTTTCTATTTAGGCAACAACATTCCTGGTTACATTCTAATTAGTATCCATATTTAACACCAACAACAAATTTGTTTACAAACAATTTTCTATTTTACTTATTCTGTCTACTGAGTACTGTGTGTGTTCATCGTCATTGTAACCCATAAACAGTTTTCTTAATAGTATAGTAATTTTGAATGTTGACAGCTTTGCGAGTTGCTGATTCAGTATTAAAGAATGTGTATAATTTCCATGGCCAACCTCATCGCATACTTTGTGATAGAGATCCCAAGTTTATTAATCACTGTTGGCAAGCATTATTCAAGTTAGCTAGGGTTATTTTTAATAGTCTTATTAGTCCTTGCCATGTCAAGACTCTTGCAAAAGATGACCAATATTGATTAGTGTAAATTATAATGTTTAATTTAAATAATAATAATAATAATTATATATATAAACTTTGAAGGCCTTATTGAAGCCTTTGCACAATACAATGCCATGTGGATAACTCCCACATATCTTTTGTCCATCATTTCTAAACACAGTTGCAATATTTATGTCATAATTTTTAGATATTTATGCAGTGACTTTTCATTGTTAAGCTTCATAAGAAACCCACTCAAAATTAAAACTCTTGAAAATAGTTCATACTCACTTAAATAACATATTTAACATCAGGGACAATTTAAGCAAATGTTTACATAAAATGGATATGAACAATATGTAAAAGAATATATTTACAAGGACTTACCATCATTATTTATGTGCTTTTCAGCATTTTAATGAGTATGAGTAAAAATGTGAATGGGAAAAAATTTATGCAAGTAGTTGCTCCTTATTAGGCAACTAATATTTCCACTTCATATATCAATTTGCAATTTTGTTGAAAGCATAATATGTAACTTAAGTAGCTAAAACAAGACTTCCCTGCAACACATGGTATCTTAATCATCAACATATATTAGCATATCATTCTAAAATATTAATAAGATTAACCTTTGTTTCATCTCATTTAATTTTACAATCTTTCCTTTTTTTTCCCAAGGAAAAAATCCGTAATTTATATTCATATATGAAATAAATTACATGTTGTAGATGCATAGAGCATATGCAGATAGCTGTCCATGAGTAGGACAAAAACAAAAATAAAAGGAAAAAATAAATAAAATTACAGCAAGCCTATACTTTTCTGCCCTTCTTCTTCTCCACCCTACGCCAACCCTGAGAGTCAGAAGGGGGAACAATGATGGCCTGCAGGTACTCCTGTGTGTTCACTGGAGGTTCCTTGTCGGATTCCGATCCTTCAGATCCATGAGATCTTTTGATGCCACTAACTTCCAGCTGAGGGATTTGCTGCTGATGAAGATGGTCCACCATGTGAGGGACCGACGCATTTTCATCCTGTGTACCATTCTGTTCCATATTTATATCAGGTTCCTCTTGGTTCACAGTATGTTCTGACTGTATGTCCTCTTCTTCCAGCGGTTCTGTATGCTGCCACCCATTAGGCTTTTTTTGCTGTTTCTTGTTTCCTTTTGGATTCTTTCTGGCCAGAGGGCAAGAATATTGGAGGTGTCATGTTTGCCGGCAACTGCGGCATCTGAATGCAGTGTTTTCATAGTCTAGGGGCTGAGTCCGCTGAGAGTTGTTATAGTTCAATGAAATATGATCAGGCAGCCCCTGACTCAGGTCCACTTCAACGCAAATTCTGGCAAAAGTGAAGATTCCTCTGCTAACTCTGTCTTCATCAATTTTTAGGAATTTCCCCAAGGAATTCCCAATGGCAGATAATACTATATGATGCCAGAAGTGTAATGGGAGGTTGTGAAGCCTCACCCAAACAGGCATTGTTGAGATTTTCATAGTGTTTGCGTCAAAATCAGCGAACCAAGGGGTAACAAAGAGGCCAGCATTACCCCAAAACCAAGGCCCCTCATTGATGATACTATCCCTTTCTTCTTCTGTATGGAAGCTAACAATGAAAAAACCTTTTGAACATAGGTGTATATCACAGTCTGGTGTCCAGCAGGAGTAAATCCATTGATGTAAAGCATCGGATTTTGGCCAGAAACCATTAAATCTACATATGACAGCATTTTTAGAGAGGTCAGTGTGTAGTGCAGTTACCTCTGGCATAGTAACTTGGAGCGTTGGGGATTCCAGTTTTTGTTCTACTATATATGGACCTGGTTGCTCTGGTGGTGACACTGGTTTGTTCTGCATTTTTTCTTTCCCCTTGACTGCATCACGAAAGGAGCCTGGAGCCTTTGAGCCGGATCCGTTGCATCCTCCGCGCAGTCTTAGATTAAGAAAAATGGTTGTATCCTGACAGATCCCATATTCCTGTAGAGTAAGATGGTCCTGTAGACTACGACCTGCACAAATCAGGTTCTGGTGTTTTGTGGGTATTCCAAGTTGGTTTTGTATTTCGTTTTTTAACTCTTGTATGTTTAACCCCATGCTGAGTCGCATGCAACGGTGGCTGCCCCCTGTTAATTTGATGAAGATTTGGATCCAATCTTTACCCTGGCAGTATGATTCAGCCACTTTGTGGCAAAGCTTCGGTGGTTTGGTTTTTTTCTGTAGAAAACCCATCGCTCCCCTGTTACAATCTTTCCATTACCCCTTGTATATGAAATATTATTGGATAATAACAATCCTTTTATTACATTTATCACTATAAATATATGGATCGAAATGTTTTTGCAATATCACATGTATTATGTGTGCAATTTCATTGAATCATTCCTATATATATTTTTTAATATATCATTATTCATATGATTTAACAAATTAGAGATTTTCATAAACTCATCAACTAAAATGGTCATTTTTGGGTCAGAAGATTATGAACAAAGTTGTCAACCTTTGGACAATGTTCTTGACATTGAGAGTTTTTCAATGAGAGAAGTGTCACCTCAATTGGAGTTAGCATGTGAAAGTTTTTCTCATGGCAATTTTGTTTACCAAGACGATACCAACTAGATGCCATGTTAAGTCACATTACTCACATTTTTGGAACTAATATCATGTGGAAATTTAAGAAAATTGTATAGGGTGTAAAATTATAACTTCGACTAGAAGCTAAAACATGTAAAAACTCTAACCTTAACTCTAGATAGTTGTGTTCCTAGGATAGGAAGGGGTTTCTTTGTTAATGTATTCTTCTAGTTCCATAGTTGAACACAACATTTAGACATTGAATAAAGGAAGTAAACAATCCTCTAATAGTCATTTGCCACAATAACCATGGCTAGTACCATTTTCTTTATATTTGTATCAACGGGACATAGGCCTCACCTTGTAGATAGTTTAAATTCCTATATTGATTTTCATAGAGTACATATTATATTTAATATGTGGATAATATGTGAGTGGTGTAGCTAACTTAGCATCTTTATACCAATTTCAATTTATTCCATCATTTTATGCACTAAACTAGTAATATTATAAAATTGAAAATGAAATAATATATAATAAAAGATTTCAAAATAATGTAAAACTTATCGTGACTCAACAACATTTTACAAATCAAGTTAAAACAACATTTTCTTTTAAATACCTAAATATTAAAAATCTATTTGGAATAAAAAAAATTAATTTAATTAAGGGTGATAGCATGGGGCTAGGTTACACTTTCTGGCAAGAGAGGGTGAGTTTAGGTGAAAAAAAGAGGGCTCGATCAAGAAATTTAAGCACTCGATCAAGTCATTTTTAAGTGCTCAATCGAGATCCTAGAGCGCCAAAAAAATAGCTCGATCGAGCTATTTGAATTTAAAAATGTTGATTTTTGTAGGTTGGGAGGTACTCCAAGCCTTGAGGATCAAGGGTTTGGAGGAAGGAGCTCCACAAGTCGCCTTATGGGCTTGAAACCCAAGCATGGGGTTTTGCACCCATTGTGATTTGGGCCAAAACCATGAGCACATTCGACATGTGATGGATGAGGATGATAGCTCTCATCGATATCAATCTGACACAATGCAGATAATCTGATTCCGAGTTGGAGAAATGGAGTTTTGAATTTTTGAAGATAATATATGTGGTTGTGGATTAATTTGGGAGAAAAGAGCAGGTCAGCTTGTGTCCAAATTAGACTTGTTGACACCACATGTAGCCCTCATGTTTGCATATAAATAGGAGGTGATTGTGATCATTTAAAAACATCCAAAAGTGCATTTATCTCTCAAGAAAATACATCCAAGTAGAAGCAATGGCCGAGTAATAGTAGTTGAGTGACGACCAAGTATTAGCAACTAAGAACATCCATGCAAAGGATGAAGGAAACCCACTTAAGAATATTTTTATCTTTTCCTTCTCATTTTTCATGCTCTTTCATGGTCATATTTCTCAGCTTGAGCTTGAAAAATGTTTGCATGTTATTGTCATAGTAATGCTTAGAAAGATATTGCTACTAGAAATGCTTATTGAGTTATTGCTAGGAAATTATCATCTCATTGATGTGCTTAACATGCACTGGTTGTTGCTATAAACTAGAATATTTCCCCCATCAATTGTGGTTTCTAGATTCGATGAGTAGTTATGCAACATAAAGTATTTCTTTATTCCTAGAAACCAAGATTCATCATCTCCTCCCATCTTATGGATTGCTCTATGATTCTTTAGATGTTTATGGATTCCTCTTTAAATGTTCCAATGAGTAATAAAACTTTTGATTCCTTGTAGCACCTCTTATGTGCGATGATATTCCATGGTTTTCTCTTCTCAAATGGACTCTATATCCTTCCTCATACCTTGAACTTGATCCATTATTCATTTATTTTTGCAAATGATTTAAGCTATATAATAGTTGAGTGTTTGTTCAATTTTTCTCCTCTTGAGATTTCAACATCCTTTCATTATTAGCTCTACATCTCCATTTTCAAGCTCATTATAGTTTCTACCAACTCCATTGACTCCATTATCTTTCTATAATTTTCAGAATCTATCTCTTTCATGATGATACTTATTCCTCTAACTTCTTCATATATGTTAGGGTTTTTCCCGTCTTACGTGTCTCCTCTTTTGTTCTTTACTTATCCTTTTTGTAGCTTTGACTCTGCAAAAAGTGTACATACCAATAAAATGTCAAATACATCTATATTCCAGGTCTATAACATTATCTTCATCTTCTCATATTTTGAGGAATTCTAAATCACTTCTCCAAGATTTAAACCATAAAAAAAGTTTCCTTTTGAATTAGCCTTCCAATGATCACACCCATGCCCAAGTTGGGCTTCTAAATTGGGAGTTATGGCTCTATACATTCCATTCTCATCATGGCCATTTCTCCAAAAAATTAGCCCACACATTTCATTTTCTCAAGAATTTAAAAAATATAACTTTTAAATTCAAGAATTTCCCTGTGTATTCTTTCATAAGCTATCAAAATATGGTAACAACCTTCCAATTTGGTAATTTCAACACTCATTACACATTTGTAAGCTTTAGAGACTATTTTCCCTAATTATTCAAAGAGAATTTTCACCAAACACTTGTCACATAAACTGGAACCTCTTCATATATACCTATCTTCTAGCCTATACAATCCCAATGTTGTGACTAGTAGCTTTGATACCATTGTGTAATGTACCCAATATCCTCTATGCCATTTGAGGATACAAGGTACTTCTTTTAACCACCCAAATTCATACCAATTTACCAAGTAATTAAACTCATTGTTCTGCGATGATTAAGCAACCCTGGAAATACATTTATATGCAACATAGACGCAACCATTCAATTATTCATTAAACCATAAATAATATATATAGGCCAACATTGGCAAACAGAAGAATAAATTGAAAATTAATTGAACCATGACATAAACCATAACATTTAATTATATTAATTCAACACAATTCACATATAAATTTCTAAGCATTTATCTATCTAGAATTGTTGAACTAGTGGTAAAAGATGAAGATTCCACCCAACCAAAGTCTCTCTACTATGATATTTATCTCTACAACAAAGGTCACCCTCGAGCTAAGGCTATCAATCCACATGGACAAAATCTTCACATGGATGGTTGTAATTTATCTTTTCACAACCCATTTCCCAATTTGACTATCATTAATTAAATAAATAACAATCCCCAATTCATAAACCTTCTTCTCCATTAGTCTACACAACCCAAGAAATGGGATACCCTTATTTTCTTAGTAGTTCCTACGGCTATGCCACTAACCCACTTTCCTCTAAGGATCCACCATGGGTTGGCCATTCGGATTCCTGGGAATTGTCATCTCTAGTGAATTTCCTCAATGACAATTATTATCATTTCATAAAACCACAATTCTCACTTAATTCTTAGTTGTAGATTTCCATAATTCACTTACATCATTCTCATGACAATTTTTACTCAAGGATAATTCCTCTAATTTCCTTAAATAAAGGATAGTTCAAAAGGTAATTCAAGATAGGTCACAAGGTAATTCAAGCTTCTAATAGTTCAACCCTCTAATAATCTATATGCTACTTGACATTTGAAACCCACTTTTCAAAACTTTAGCTAGAACAATGGTTTTTTTTTTGCATGGTAAAATGTAAACCTTTTAGTTGCATGGCATGAAGGAGAAATGTAACTTTAGAAAGGCATGTGTACCTCATTTATGTGATAACCCCCTAGGTTTAGTTAAATGACAATTAGCTATTAATCAAGGAAAATAATTAAGGTTACAAATACTTTGGGTTAAATCACTTATTAATGCATTTCCTTAGCCTTATGCTTCTTTATTTCCCCCCTCTTGGAGAGACATACCCCTTATGTCTTTTGTCCTATTCTACAACCAATGATGTATTTTATTATCATTTAATATTTGTTTATAAATTAAATTTATTGGTTTTGGCTATCCATCATGTACATACATAATATTGGAGTGATGATCAAGAACCCACATTTCCACCAAGGAATTCTAAAGCCTCTAAGTAGACCGTGAGTAGACCTTACACTAATGCATACACATTTAGAATGTTCTCCATTCTCATATAAGAATCTTGAGCTTTATATAAAAATACAAATAATTTTATTCAGAGCTGAACAATGCATATTGTGCTCTAAGAGCCAACTACGAGTAATGCCTTTTCAAACACTCAACTTGCATTGAGGACCTCAATTTACAGAGGAGTGTTTTAATATTCCCAACACTTAGGTTCCAATTAAACCCTCATTCTTCCCCATCACATCCATTATACCCTTAAATATTTCTTTCCTAGTGTGATAAGGGAGGCATTAAGGTATGAGCATTGGTGCTAAAACTCCATGTGGTTAATAATGTTGAAGATGAATATTTGTACTAGGTAATTCTACCCAAAAGGATCACTTCTTGTTAGCTCAACCAGTATAACCCTAAGAGTATCGAGAACATTGAACTTGTATCTAGAAAATTAAACCCATGACCTCTCAATAGTAGAGGTGCTTTAGAAGTCCTGTTATTTGTTTGAATACGATGCATAAATGACTGGAGGCGGAGCGCTCGAAGGCGATCATGGCAGAACTAGGGTTCAGCGCAGGGTAATCCTTGGTTGACTGTCATGGTGGGATAGGTTTCTTTCCGTAACTATGTTTTAATCATGGGTGCATTGGGGTGGGTCTTCTCCCATCTAGGCAACTAGGGGTTTAGTTGTTAACGGGTTCGTTTGGCGGATGGAGGTTTTGAAGACCCGGATACAGGCTTTCTTACTGCGGAGTATTTTAGCACACCTGAGAGGTTTTCAGTTCCTTAGTGATTTATTCAAGTCATACCTTAGCTGCATGTGGTTTCTGAAGGGTTTAGTTTATTCTTTGATTACCCCTAGATGGTTTTTGGTCCCCCACTAACATTCCTTCAGGCAGTAATCAGCCCGATTTCTCGATAGTTATGGAGGCAAAAGACATTTTCTCCGTGGGTTCTATGGAACAACTGCTGTTATGGCCTCAGACCAGGTCAACAGTGGATGATTATTTAACTTTTGAGCATAAATTGGCTTCAGAAGTTGATGCCCTACCCTCACTCTCTCAGCAACTCATACCCTCTATATCGATAGCACCAGAAGCTACGTCCATTCGAGAATACGCGGGCCCTCAACCGCTCAGGGAACCCATATCAGAGGCTTTTTGTGGGAGTGCGCTAGACACACAGGTCCTTGGTTCGGGCTTAGGCTTGTTTCCTGTGGGGATTGAGTTGAATAAACCCTCAGTAGGGTTTCTTCACACACCGGACAATAGGGCGCTGGTCCATACAACTCCACAGGACTCGGGAAACCCTCCACAGGGCAACTTCACGGAAATAGGCATTATCTCAGGGTTCTTCGACAATCTTAAGGAAAAAGGACCATTGACAGGGAAAGACAAGGCTACACTAGTGGATGACCCGGAGGATAGGGCGGTGACAGAATTGACCAACAAACAAACAAGGACTACAAAAAGGAAAAAGCGCCTCCCTTTGAGCAGCAACAAAATCTTCTTAAAACTAGCTGAAGACACTCCTTTTAGTGCGGCAAGGGACTCGACAGAAAAGGTTCTCGTTGGACGTGTTAGGGGCAGACACTATAGCCTTGAGCATTTTTAGAAGTGGAAGATGGAGGTTTGGGGACACCATCTATCTGAACCCCCTTGTGTGCAAACCTTTGTGAGGGGTTGGTTTGCACTGCGCTTCAAAAGCATTGCCCAAACCAATTGGGTCCTCACTACAATTTGGCACATTGATCAAGCTCCAGTCCTCCTTCAAAGATGGACTCCAATGTTTGATCCAGAGACTGAAAAGGCAGGGACTGGACCAGTTTAGGTACGTCTCCCGAGTCTTCCCGTACACTTATGGACTGAGCAGATATTCAGACAGATTGGGGATGCCTTGGGTTCGTATCTCACACATGACGAATCTTATATCATGACAGGAAGAATGGCTTATGCCAGAATATTAGTACATATGGACCTCTCGGGAGGGCTCCCGGAATATATCAACATACAATGGAGGGATGCGACGCGGAGGCAAATGCTAGACTATGAGGGGGTACCTTTCAGATGTAGGCGCTACCACAAGGTGGGGCACCATTTCAAAGATTTCCCACTGAACAAATGGAATAGCAGGAAATCAGTGAGGAATTTTCCCCAGGTTCCATCGGATCAAGATGCTCTGTCTCATGGAGACCCTGCAAGAGAGGAATTGCCTCGTGCCTCTGAGGAATTTCATAGGATTTCTACTCCTCACTCTGGGGGAACAGGAACATTATCGAGCCCTGGTTTGCGTTCAGCGAAGCAAGCCCATAACACTCCAAGGAAGCGTGGTCGACCGCCTCACCATCCCCCTCCACCTATTCCTGGCACGACAGCGATGGCCTCGGGAGACTCCTATTCTTCGGGTATGCATTCCTATCACTTACCCACCACACAATGCTTTTCTGCTATTCATAATTCAATATCTGAACAGTTATTGAGTCCGGGTACTGATATCCCTCTGGAGCCCCCTATTACTAGTATTTGTGCCATTACCTGCCCCCTCTCGCCCCCTCACCTCCTATGCCCCCACTCCCCCAGCACTGCTTTGTACCCCCCCTCCGCAGTCCTCATCTATAATGTTGGAGGCCTTGGTCCCTCGATACAATACCCAGTCTCGAACGAAACTTTCGACTAAGGACCAGGTTGGATTGGATATTCTCCACCCCCCCTCCCTATCAAACCCTCCCGAGGCCGTCCTTCTGATCTCAAAATTGCACAAGCTCAAGCTGATGTTGACATTGCTTTGGGAAAGCAATCTACTATCACTGTGGTTCTTAGAGCAAGATCAACCCTTTCCGAACCCCCTCCATGAAGATTCTATCCTACAATTGCAGAGGGCTTGCTAGGCCCGATAAAAAACTAGCACTTCGCCGGCTACTCTCTGTTGACTCTTAGGATATCATATTCCTTCAGGAGACCTCGGGTCAATCTAATGATATAGCTAGGACCCTGGAACATTATCTGTCGGGATGGAGATTTTCAGGATTAGATGCACACAGCCGCTCTGGAGGTCTTGCTTTGGGCTTAAATACTCGAACTATTAAAGAAATCAGTTGCTGGGGAGGACATGGTTTTATTGGGGTTGATGTATACTCTGCTGAGTTGGGGACTCCCTTCAGAGTTGTCAATATTTATGGACCTTGCCTGAATCGCCCTGCATTCTGGGATCGCCTTCTTCATTCGGAACAATTTTCAGCTGGTAACATGATTGTTGGAGGGGATTTAAATTTTTCAATAGGCTGCGTCGAATCTTGGGGTCAGCGAGCACAAAGGGACTCTCTCTCAGACTACTTCTCATCCATATTGGAACTTCACCATCTAATAGACATCCCTATTGCAAAATTACAGGCCACTTGGAGAAATAATAGGGTGGGGGATAATGGCCTTGCTAGGAGGCTGGATCGGTTTCTGGTTAAGGAACAGATTATGGATATGGGCCTCAATATTAGACAATGGGTTGGGACAGGTGGGCTCTCTGATCACTTTCCTATTTATATGGAAATAGGTCGAGGAAGAGACAGGCCGAAGGGTCCTTTCAAGTTTAGTTCTACCTGGCTTAAGGATGCTTCATATATAAGCATGGTCAATGAATTTTGGAAATCAAAACCACCAGGGGTTGGAGGTATAGCTTCGGCCGGATTTATTAGCAACTTAACGGAGTTGAAGAAGATGTCTAAAAACTGGGCCCATAAAAAAAGACTTCAGGATGATCATTCGTTGAGACTGATTGAGAATGAACTGGAGGTATTTGAAAAAGAGCTGGGAGGGCTATTTAGATCTGAGGAGCATAAGAATAACATCACACCCCTCTACTCAGCCCGTGGTAAGATCCTCAAAGAAAAGGAAGACAAATGGAGATTGAGGAGCAGGGCCATCTGGATTCAGGAAGGGGATGCAAATACTAAATTCTTTCATAAATTTGCTAATGGGAGGAAAGCTATCAACACTATTTGGCAAATGCAAGATGAACAGGGAAGGACAGCACACACTTTCCCTCAGCTCGCCTCTCTAGCAAGCTCACACTTTAAACGGGCCTATAGTGACCCCAGGGAGATTAACTTAGCAAAAATTATCCGGGTCACTCAGCTCTTCCCAAGATATGTGGAACAAGATGAGGAGGAGGAATTGATACAGGAGGTCACTTTGGGGGAGTTGGAGGACACTTTAAAGTGGTTCAGCAAGGACAAAAGCCCTGGACCTGATGGTTGGTCCATCGAATTTTACTTGGAATTTTTTGAGTTGATTGGACTGGATCTCCTCAGAGTTGTGGAGGAGTCAAGGGTTTCAGGACGTTTGGAAGCAACCATTACATCCACCTTCATTGCTCTGATCCCGAAGGTTGACAATCCGCCCACCTTTGATGAATTCCGCCCCATTTCGCTCTGTAACTGTCTATATAAGATTATTTCCAAAATTATTGCAAACAGATTGAAGCCTATCTTATCTAAACACATCCTACCTGAACAATTTGTGTTCCTGAATGATAGACAAATACATGAGGCGATTGGTACGGCTCAAGAAGTATCACACACTCTACACAGCAAGAAAGGCAAAGGTATGATAATGAAGGCGGATTTAGCTAAAGCTTTTGACCAGGTGAATTGGTTATATCTGATAATGCTTCTTACCCACCTTGGTTTCCCTTTTATTTTCATTAAATGGATTATGGGATGCATCACTAACATTCCTTTCAGTGTATTGGTCAATGGGAGTGCATCCCCTTTTTTTTCCTTCAGCTCGTGGATTACGATAGGGGTGTCCTCTCTCCCCTCTGCTTTTTCTCTTGATTATGGAAGGCCTTGGTCGGATAATATCGGAAGAGCATAGAAGAGGCAGACTCTCTGGTATCAAGATTACAGATGACTGCACGCTCACATACCTTCTTTTCATGGATGACGTGCTGATATTTCTTAGTGGAAGTGTGGGGGATATAACATCGATCAAAGATATATTTTCCTTATTTCAAAAGGCCACTGGGATGATCATCAATGAAGGAAAATCTACATTGACGGTTGCAACCTGCACACAACACGAAATTCATTATGCCCTCCACAGATTTAACTTTACATTGATTGCTCTGGAGGAGGGGCTGAAATATTTGGGATACAAGTTAAAGCCGATAGGATATAAGATTGTAGACTGGACTTGGCTCATTGTTAAGCTGGAAAAATGGCTAAGTACATGGTACTTAAGATTCTTATCTCGTGCAGGCCGTTTGACACTCATCAAGAGTGTTCTGGAAGCGACCCCGGTCTATTGGATGTCTCTTGCCTGGATTCCTAGGGGCATTCTGGCGAGGATACAAAATATTTGTTGCAGATTCTTATGGAGGGGTAATCAGCCGGGAAGAATATTTGCATGGGAAAAATGGGATGCCCTCACACTTCCAAAAAAATGGGGTGGCTGGGGACTCAAAAATCTTGATGAATTTTCCTCAGCCCTGATTGCAAAATTTGGTCGGCATTTGGTAGCATCGGACAGTCTATGGACAAGAGTGGCCTACTTGAAATATATCGCCCCTGCTCATGTACTGGAATGGATTAGAAGACCGGCAAGGCTCTACACAGGTATTTCGATTATTTGGAAGGTTGTCCTGAAAGCTTTGGATCCCATCCGCGCGGGCATCACCTGGAGAATTCATTCGGGGAACAAGGTTCGCATTGGTATTGACCTGTGGATTGGCTGCGAGAATATGCACAGATTACCTCCAGATCTCTTATTGCACCTAAGGGAGCAACATATCACTCACCTTGCACACATTGCTGATGAGAACAACACCACTTTTCTTCAACAGGCTTGGAAATCCGATCTCCAACTCAACATTCCTCCACCATGGCAGCAGCATTGGAGGAACTATATACAAGCCCTCCTAGAGGCTCATATCTGATTGACAAGGGGTGATGACGAGATCATCTGGGCACTGGCGAAATCAGGGAGATACACTCCAAAGGAGGGATACATTGTGCTGGCGGATCCTCGAAAGCCCCCCATTCTACACAAGTGGTGGAAACACCTCTGGAAACTCAAGGCGCCTCCTAGATCCAGACTTTTAATGTGGTGCATTCTGAGAAATAAAATCCCAACGGGGGATAACCTGATGAAGCGATCCTTCTTTGGCCCACACTGGTGTCATTTTTGCAATAAGGATGGTGAATCTACTTCCCACATTTTCTTGAACTGCCTTGTCATTCGCCACTTATGGAACCTTGTATCATCTGCTATACCATCAATTTGTATCTGGCACCCGGGCACTCTGGATGAGGCCTGGAACAATTGGCATTCCTCTGTCACACCCCACAAACTGAGAAATCTCCCCTTGTTGGTTTGTTGGGCTGTCTGGATTGCCCGCAATCAGCTTATTTTTCAAAATTCCCCTCCTAGGTGGACTATCATTGCAGCCTTGATCATAGCGGATTATGACCTCATCCTTGATGACCTGCCCTTAGCTAGAGCCCGAATCATCACTCATGAACTGATTGATACCAACCATCCCTGGGTATATTTTGATGGGGCTACACAAGTGGAAGGTTGTGGGGGGGGGGGCGCTATTCTTCACCTATCTGAGCGACACTCATTCTGGCTATCCATGGGATTGAGAGGGGGCACTAATAACTTTGTTGAACTCTCAACAGCCTATTATATCATCCTTTTTGCTTCATAGAAGAACTGCCATGCTCTTCAACTGTTTGGTGACTCTAAGATTGTCTGCGATTGGTTGAATAAGTGTTCCTATTGCTGGTCTTTTTCATTGAGACACATACTAGATGAAGCATTAAGATTGATCTCCAATTTTGATTTCTTTTCATGTAATCACATCTACAGGGAGCGGAACATAGTGGATGACCGTCTTTCCAAAGAAGGCGCGATCTAGGAGCAGGGCATCTGGCTGATCAATGAACATATTGATGGAGTTAGCTACCAGTACTATCACAGACCCTTTATGGACATTGTTAGAGTCGGTCTAGTATCCCTCCATCAGAGATCAAAGCTCTTTGCATTTCATGATTAGGTGTCCCATCAGTTTGATCAGCTGCATTTCGTTAGGCATGCCATAACTCTGATGGAATAGTTTTGTGTCATTTATTCCCCTCGTGTTTGGCACTGCTGGTTCAGGTCTGTTTAAGTAAATAAAGTCTTCAAAGGTCATTCATCATCATGTTTTAAATTTCGAGGTTTTAGGTCTAGGGTTGAGTCAATTTTGTCTTGATAAGTCTTAAAAGACCACCAGGCCAGAGGGATGTCCTTCATAGATCATCAGTTCAATAATTCTCATCATTGTACAGCTAAATTTGGACTTTGTTTTCAAAACTCTGTTTTTGAAAAACACAGGTCACCATCTCGTTTTTGTACAAAATTGTCAAAATTTCAAGTTCTCCAAATGTTGCAACGCAGCCTTGGTCCCCTTTGCCAAAGCATATCAGAGCCATCCCTGCAAAAATTATCAGAAGAAATCATTATTTCAACCAATTTTTCTTAAAAAGGGAAACCAGAAGTCAGAGCCTATTAATTTGAAAAAGTGTCAACACCCAAACATTACAAAATGGGTTTTGGTCAAGTAAAAATTAAAGGGGAGCCTATATAAAGACATTCCTCTTCATAAACAACCTATTCACCTCTCAAGAGCAAAGTGCATCCCTGCTAAGGAGATTTTACAAGTTATTGAGCAAATCGGGCAGTTCCAGGGGCGCACTATGCATCAGCTGAGGCGCGCTACGCACCCAGGGCGCGCTACGCATCAGCACGATTTTTCCTGTGTTAATTTGTTCGTGCGCTATGCACCAGAGGCGCGCTACGTGTTCGGCAAGGCGCGCTACGCGTTGGGTTTTTCGCCCAGAAACTTGCCAGCAAGTATTCAAATCCTTTCTTAACTCAAGCAAACTACAACATTTTGAAAAAGGAAAAAGTCAAACATCAGCCAATTGTGTGCACAGTCAGCATATACATTTCAGCCATCTTGTCTTCAAAACTATGTCAGAAATCGAATCAGCTTATGAGCAGAGTTATGACAGTGATTCAACACCAGAAATAGAGGTGCCAAGGAGGTATCACAAGGGTGGAAAAGGTGGTCGGCATGTCAGGGAGGAGCCCACTTCTTTGGCTCGTTTGCAAGCTTGTCCACTTGCAATGAACTGTTTTCAGTACCAATCATGTTTTGAATATTGTGAGCGGATCTCACAAATCCAACATCACCGAGAACTAGTTCGCTTATTTGTCCTACATTTGCAGAATGGTCATGTAAACCTTGTTGGAGTGGATTTCACCTTGTCACCTGAGATTATTGCTCAGGCCACCGGGATACCAAATGTAGGGGAGGAGTGGAATAAGCGCCAACAGTTAGACAGATTTCACTAGGAGCCATATATCAAACCCGGGTGTATGAGGCACTTAACTGCTGTTTTTCCTTTCAGATTCCTAAGGGATGAATATGCACCGTTGATGAGACTTATTATTCGGTATTTCACTTGTGAGGGCAGATTTTCACGTCTATATTCGTACCATATCCGTTTGTTGATGCATTTCACAAGGGTACGAATGATGAACATTCCATTTTTCATGTGTCGCAACATAGAGAGGATGGTGCCTATAGTACAAAGGAAGAGCCCAACACAGCAGCATAAGAGCATCTATCATTATGCACTGATTAAGATCATAGTGATGCATCAATTGGCACAACAGGGTATTGCTTGGGAGGATTTCATTTCTCGCGACTTTTTCACGGTGCCACAACCACCTCCCGAGATTGTCCATGATGAGGGAGGGCCTTCACATCAGTTTGACATTCCTGAGCCCGAGCATGTCAGCGCTCCTTCATATGTTACATATCAGAGAGGCCACAGGGCCTTATTTGCATCTGCACGGCGAGTATTATCTCCACCTAGGGTGGAAGGGGTCTCGCCTTCTTCATCGGCACAGCGAGTATTATCTCCACATCAGGTGGAAAGGGTCTCACCTTCTGCAGCACAGGTACAGGTACAGGTACAGGATAGAGGCAAGCAACCCATATTTGATGAGGGACTTTTAGGAGATCCGGACACAGATATTATTAATCTTGATATCAGTTCTCCTAGCTCGGAGCTAAAGGAGATCATTCAGCAACAAAAGGCTGAGAATCGCTTGTTGCAACAGAAGTTGGAAATGGCCAATTGGACAATCAACTACTTGGAGCAGCGCAACAAGCAGCTAGAAGATGAACACACTCTTTATGAGTTGCGGCGAATCCGAGAAGACCGAAACTTGGCCCGCAAGAGACCCGGTGATTTGACACCTATTGAGCGAGAGTCTATGCTTATCCGGGTGAACACTCATTTAGAGAAATTGTTAGCCAAGGCAAAAAGAGACAAAGATATGCTCCGCCATATGAAGAATCATTACTGGGCCCGCATGCATGTTTGCAAAGCGAGAATGAAGGTTCTTAAAGGGCGATTGAGCAAGGCATTAAAACGGCGAAAAAGGCCCGATCCACTCCAAATTTGGGCCGAAGCCTCCTTGAAGGAGCATGGTACTTGATGATACACCCCTAGCTCAAATCTCAAAAAATTTGGAGAAGTTTTGGTCAATTTTAAAATTTTTGTATTAAAAACATGTTTTTGCCCTCAACGCGTAGCGCGCTGCGCGCTACCTTGAAGATGGGGAGGTCCAATTCAAGAAAGGTTTGCATTTTTGGATTTTTCATGATGAAATACACCTGCTCAGCCACTGCCAAGATATTTCATCAAGTTTTGGGCCCCCAAAAGATCAAAAAACATGCAAAAAATGACCTTACTGCCCCTTTTTGGACACACAGGTAGCAGCCTTGGGAGAATGCACTTTTGGAGGGGCAAATAGGCACCAAATTGAAAAATTCCACTTGGGTTGGAAAGTAGACATCCAGACCTTTCCAACAAGCCCACCTGAGCTTAATTTGGATGCCGGGAAGTGCCTCAAAAGTGGGCTGAAAGGCGCGCTACGTGTAGGGTTTTGGCGCGCTACGCATCAGGGTATTTTCCAAGTTTTTCATCTTCAGCACAGGAAAACGCAGCTATTTGACCAGTTTTGACTTTTGATGGGATTTTTCACCCTCTTTGATGTAATTAATGTATTTTCATGTTGACATGACACTTATTTACCTATTCTAGAAGATTCATTCATAAAATAGAAAAAAATTAATGAATGAATTGGTTTCCTAGCTTATAGAGGCAAGTTGTTTTGATTGCCTAGATTGTAGTGCTTTGTTTAGAATTGGTTGAAACAGCTCCTAGGATGATGAGCTCGACCCCTAAAGGCAAGGAAATGTGTTAGCTTGCCTATATTATGTATCTTCTTAGTCATTTTCATGGTTGGACTCTTGAGGGATAAGCTTAGACTGTATTACACATTGTATCTCTGCAATTTTGGCAAAGGAAAGACCAGGGTTTTGCAGCACTATTTGGGATTCCTGTGGTTATTTGTGTTGATGGTGTGTTTCTCTCATGTACTTGTAAGTTTGTTATGTGTATCATTTTCCTACTATTCTCTTCTGCAAATTAAACAAATGAAGTGTTGAGGTAGAATTCATAATCTTGTATGCTCTGCCTTTAAGTTTGTTTAATATCTATGTTTTCATCTGTTTAAAGAGAACTCCTGAAAGTTTCTCGCTCTCCTTAGCTCCTCACCAGTCATATCTATCCATTCAATTCCTTTAAAGACATCAGGACGATTGCCTACCTTGCCCCAAAAAGACCTCTGCAAAAACTGTGTCACATCCCCACACCAAAAATTGCCTTTCCCTGTTTTCCAACAAAACCCTAAAAATCTTAAATCAAACTATCTTTATCAATTTACTAGCCTAAAATCAGTATTCATATCGGTCATCTCAGCCCCTTTGAAGACCTTTTGCCGAGATAGACCCGGAGAGAGCCCTCTCCTGTCCTCGTAGGGCTAGCTACGAGGCTGAGCTTGGTTTGATGTTGCCTTGAGTTTCGCCTTCCTCAGCCTGAGGAAAATTCGAGCGCTAACAGACATATTGGTCTAATTTTTGGATAGTTTTTACAGACATTGTACATATTTATTTTGCTGTTTATGAACTGTTATGCGGCCAATATGATTGGCACTGCACATATTTTTGGTATTATCTCCCTGCGTGGACCAAGATAATATTTACATGGCTGTTTGGTTTATTTTTTGGACTCCTCCCTGACTCTGTTGGGGCTACTACCCAGATGAAACATTGGTAGTAGGTTTTGATATTTCATCAATTTTGTTTTATGTCGATAGAAATATCGGAATATGCACATGTATCTACAAAATGTAATTTCTTCCACTAATGAAATTACGAATTTTTCCATGGGAAAAAAAAAGTAGAGGTGCTTTAGTCACGGGGGCTTCACTCAATGAACCTCTAACATAGCATGTGCGTTCGTGGCATACTAAACAATACCATTAATTTGACTACATATTGGAAAATACCTTTAAAAATAACATTATTTAACCCCCTACCAATACGAAACCAATACACCTTCCCAATTTAAAAAGCCCCTACTTTCACTAGATATTGCAGGTATCCATTTTTTCATTAACATTTTTGATACCCCTTTATGTTTTTTCATTAACTTTGAGCTCCATTTTTTATACCTGCAAATATAAAAACCCTTCACTATCTATTATAGGCACAATATATTATGTCATTTTTCCCTCAATATATACCTCCCAATATGAATGCACGTGGTATGGTATTGCTCCGTCAGTGAAGACCCCATGGCTTTAATGACGAGGACTTGACCAATTAACCTAACCCTGGAGGCTTAACTCTTGAACATAAATAAGTATTCATTGTTATTTATTTTTTAATCACAAATTAATTAAATAAAAACTTCTTTCTCTATTTATAAAACCAATTTATAATTAAAAGTATTTTTTTTTATAATTATTAATAGCCTATAACAAAATTAACCTTTTAATTTTTAATTGGTATTAAAAGTAAATTTAAATTTATTTAGATTTTTTTTTCTTTTTATTTAAAGTTTTCCTTATATTTTTTAATCTAAAAATTACTTGTATTTTTAAAAAATTTCAACATAGGTCTTTTTTAATTATGTTTTAATTTAACTTTACCTAATGTTATGTGACAACATCTTCCTCATATATTTTTTGTAAAATACCTTTGGGTGTAATAAAAGTGTGTCAAAGGAAGAACTAGACCTTTATCATGATGAATGTTGAGAAAGAATCTTGACAAAATCATAACTTTCCAAGGCCTAATTAACTTTTGGCAAAATAATCTAGTGGGATGATTGAGTGGTTGGTACAAATGGATGTTATCCCCTCCTCTTGGTTTCAAAACTCACCCGGCACATCTTTGACCCCTTCTAATAAGACTCAAGGAGTATGTTCCCCTACCCTTGTGGAGTCTCCAAGATTACTTCAACGAGTTAACCTAAAAAAAGGAAAAATGTGATTCATAAATGTTAATATCAATATTTTTTAAAATGGCTTTAAATTCCTTTAAATTTAATAAAAAAATATGATTTTTTTTTTTTTTCAAATTTCCATTATAATCTTAACATCTAAGAAACAATGATACCCCATCCTTAATATCCATCCCAATCCCTTCTAGTTATCCTTTGCCTCTGTATCCACCCCAATCCCTACCAACTCCCCTTAGGTAAGCTAATTATTAAGTTACTATAGGCAACATGCTTTGAGGAATGATGCTTTGAGGAATGGACTCTCTCTTACATTAGAGACCTGAAATGTCTTGTATGACCCCTTTACCCAAACAAGAGAAAGTGAAATGTCTTATATGTCTTGTTTACCCAAACAAAACAATAACTTTTTTTCAAATATACATTATAATTTTAACATCTAAGAAACAATTATACCTATCCTTAATATCCATCCCAAACCCTTCTAGCTACCCTCTGGCTCTATATCCACCCATCCCTTCCAATTCTCCTTTCCCCAACTTCGTGGGTAAATTAATTATTAAGTTGTTGAATTTAAGCTTCTGTGATCCATATCAAGTTTTTTGAGAATAATTTTCGGCGTAAATCACATTCCAATGCATTTGTCGACGCGTTTCAAACCAACTAGTGTGGTTCATATGCCTTGAGAAATAGAACTCACTTACATTAGTGGCTTGAAATGTCTTGTATGACCCCTTTACCCAAACAAAAGAAAATAAAATGTCGTGTATGCCTCGTTTACCCAAACAAGAGAACCACACGAATGAAGAACCCATTTTTCATAGAAATGAAGAATCTTACAACTCGTGGTTACTCATGCAAAATGAGTAGGGTAGGCTACACATTCAAAATCCATCCATTTTACTTTCAAAGCTTTGAATAAGATTTCACTTTCTTGATCATTACACTTTGCTCTTATAAAAAATTAATAGACAAGTTATTCTTTCCCTTTTGACTATGTGTATGTGTTAATTATTATATAATTATTATTATTTCAATTTAATTAATAAATGAATTATTTCTTTAACTTTTTAGTTATGAAATGTCTTTTTTTACAAGTAAAATATATATAGTTTATTTTATTTTCAATTTTCAATTTATATGTATATTTTCTTTAAGCTAAAATAAATTATTTTCTATTTCATTATAATAAAAATAAAAATAAACATATTTCTTAAATTTTAATTAAATCATTATAAAATATCAATAATATTATTGGCATTTAAATTATTGTTAATATTATAATTTAGTATAAAAGAAATGTGAAATTCTTTACAGTTTATATATATCATTTTAGTAAAAAATTAACTAGTGAAAAGTGTTTTATCTTAACATTTTATTAGTGTGTTGTTTAAAATGAAAGAAATACCTAATTCTTTTCATGATATGATTGAAGAAGCCAGAGCACATGAGTGCATGATGTGGCGGCGAGGGCAGTCGGTTTGCACGCTCCCCGGCCGTGTTCGAGTCCGGTTTGCACGCTCCCCGGCTGTGTTCGAGTCCTGTGGTGCTGTGTGCTGCAGTGTATTTGATCCCAGCTTGATATGTACCGCTGCGGCTGCAGCATATTCGTTGTAATGTGAATCCCAATGTGATGGCTGTCAGTTACGTATAGTTCTGACACGTATATGTAAAGAAAAGAAAGCCCATATATGCTTTTAAGGGGAACTAGCCCCTCCCATTTTAAAATGATTGAAGAAGCCAGAATATATCCATATAAAATTGATAAAAAACTAGAATATTTATTTCAAAGAGTAAGAATTTTTTGAAATACGAACCTGTCCTTCTAAAAAAAATTAAGCATCAAAATATTTTATCCCATTCCTGTTAAAATTAATCTAAGCTAATCAATTTATTTAAATTACCATTCCAAGAATTTAAGCCAATTTGGAGCAGATTAAAATATTTAAATCATACTTTTTAAAAGCGATTACAGTGTCGCGATTTCAACTGTTCCTGCTTTCGATCAAAATCACACCTTAAAAGAATATAAATATATTATTGGCAAAGAAAAAGGTAAAGTTATTCGTTGCCGTTCCGCAGAACAATCGATAATGTGAGCATAAAGAGGCATCAGAGTGAAGAACAGGGTGAGCAAAACAGAGGAAACGAAACTTAGCTGAAGCTTATTGGCATATCAAAGCGGAGAATCACAAAGCAAGATGCACGTGAGTGTCAAATATGGTCTTAGAAAAACTGGATAATCAGAGAACCCCCAAAATTTTGCAGTTGCAGAGGTCTGTTTGGTTGAAAAATCTCAGATTGTGGGCAAGGAAGATGACATTGGTATTATTTCTGCATTTGCACGGATATTGCAATATTGCTTGGGTTAAGAGCAGTTTCCGTTGCTGGGATGGGAGGAGTGGGGAAGAATCTCATGGTCGAAACTCCCCAAGAATGTTTGGACCATTTAGTTTGGCTGGCAATATGTCACAAACTCGCGGGTGCCGCTCATTGCTGAAGCTACGGAAGCGTTTAAACCGAGTGGGGTTGTTCTTACCAACAAAAAAAGGCCCATTGGCCGATTCCCACGGTATTAGGTTTGAGTGGCCAGTGAGAGTGTGGCTTGACGCCAAATCAATTCAGTGTCCTGCAACTCAATGCATATCGTGTGTGCACAATGGCTAATGGAACTCATATGCTCCGCTCAATGAACCCTAATCGAATTAAGAGTTGTGAGCACAATGAACAATAGCCGGAGGCGCAAAAAGCCATAGCATAGAAGATGCAACTTTGGTGCCTTGCCAGCAGTTGGGCCAAGAGAGACAGAGAAGACTTCTTTTATGGATGACATAATTCCAATATTAATTACGGCCACAGCCGCGCTTGTGACATAACAAAATGTGAGTTGAATAGTTTCAATCACCTTTAGGGTTTCTGGAAGTAACACATTCTTAGAAATTGTATGGTTATAAAAAAGTATTCCCCATCAATGGAGGATGAAGAAATACTAGTACTGCTGAAGTATTTGTGAATGATATATTATTTGCGTACTGTGTAGAGAGTTTCACTTTTTATTATGCATATCTGTTTTTGGTTTGTATATGTTATCACTGAATTCAAATCTCACTTTTATATATTTGTATCTTTTCATTACTTTCTGCTAAATTTTCCAGTAGTCTTTAGGAACCAGCCCAGTGTATAATATTCAAAGGGATTGTGAATTTCTCAATTATTTTGCCCTTTCTTGATTCTCTGTACCTTCCTTTTCCTTGGTGGAAATCATTGGTTCGCACTGAACTCTCGGCCTGGTTTAAAGTCAGATATTTAAAATATTCACCTTTTCTAATATTTTTTTTTAATTCTGGTCAATGATTTTTATTATCAAATCTTATTTTTTATATTAAGTTATAAAATATGCATGTATACTCTCAGTAATCATTATGATAAAAAAAATCCAATACCCATACCAAAAACCAAGTTATCCACACTGTAGTCGCATCTTACTCAATATTCAATTACATACCTGACTGAATTCAAAAACCAAAAAGCAAAGGACTGCCAGGAGTGCAACAAAACTTTAAACACATTTATTTTGCAGTCATAGTCATAGTCATTCTATTTAGGCAACAGCATTTCAATTTTATATTTTACCTTTTCTGTGTACTGAGTACTGTGTCTGGGTACTCATAGAGTCTGTCTGTTTAGAGCTGAGAATGTTTTTCTGCGGTGTAACTCTGGAACAATTTTCTCAGTGAACAATTTTCTCAATAATATAATAATTTCAATGTTTGACATTTTTGATAGTTGCTGATTCACTCTTAAATAATGTGGATAAGTTCCATGGCCAACCCCCTTTACAATTTGTGATAGAGATTCCAAGTTTATTAATCATTGTTAATAAGAACTGTTCAAATTAATAAGGCTTATTATTTAATATGGGTATGGCATAGAAAAATGAGATTTAATTTTATTAATGTATTTTAGAAATTTGAGTTTATGAATTTTCTATTATTATTAGTTTTTTAACGATTTTATTAGCCTTTGCCAAGGCAAGACTATTATAATGACCACTATTAGTTTAGTACTGACCCACTTAAGTTGTAATATTTAATTTTCAAAAAATCAATATTTATTTTCAATAATATTAAAAAAATTGTTTTTCTATAATTGAAGGTGTAGTTTTTGCACAATACAATGCCATGTGGATAACTCTCTTATATATTTTTTCCATAATTTTTAGATATTTATGCAGAGGTTTTTTATTATTAAGCTTCATAAGAAAAACACCCAAAATTAAAACCCTTGAAAATAGTTCATATTCACTTAAATAACATATTTAACATCACCTACCACCCACCATAATTTAAACAAATGTTTACATAAAAATGGATAGGAACAATATGTAAAATAATATATTTACAAGGACTTACTAACCATCCTTATTTATGTGTTTTTCAAGGCTTTAATGAGTATGAGCAAAAATGTAAATGGGCAGAAATTTATGCAAGTCATTGCTCCTTAGTAGGCAACTAATTTTTCCACTTCATATATCAATTTGCAATTTTGTTGAAAGCATAATTTGTAACTTAAGTGGCAGAAACAAAACTTCCCTAAAACACTTGTTACCTTAATCATCAACATATATCGACATATCATTCTAAGATATTAATAAAATTAACCTTTATCTCATCTCATTCAATTTTACAATCTTTCCATTACATTATATATAAAATATTATTTAATAATAACAACTTTTTATTACATTAATCACTATAAATATAGATCAAAAATATTATTTAATAATAACAACCTTTTTATTACATTGACATGAAAATGTTTTTTCAATGTCACATGTATTATGTGTGCAACTTCATTGAATCATTTCTATATAATATTTTTTAATACATCACTATTCATAAGATCTAACGAATTGGAGATTATGAACCACATTGTTAACGTTTGGACAATGTTCTTCACATTGAAAGCTTTTCAATGCAAGAAGTGTCACCTCAATTGGAGTTAGCATGTGAGTTTTTTTAAGGTAATTTTGTTTACCAAGAGGATATTAATTTAGATGCTATGATAAGTCACATTATTGGTACTTTTAGAATTAATATTATATGGAATTTTAAGAAAATTGTATAGGGTGTAAAATTATAATTTCGGCTAGGAGTGGGCACATGTAAAAACTCTAACTTTAATTTTAGATAATGTGAAGGGGTTTCTTTGTTGATGTATTTTTCTAGTTTCATAATTGAATACAACATTTGGCCATCAAATAAAGGAAGTAAAGTATCCTCTATTAGTCATTTGCCACAATAACCATGGCAACTTCATAGTGATTACCATTTTCTTTATATTTGTATCACCGATACATAGGCCTCACTTTGTAGATAGTCTAAATTCCTATAGTGATTTTCATAGAGTAAATCTTATATTTAATATGTGGATAATATGTAAGTGATGTGATTAACTTAGCATATTTTATATCAATTTCAATTTATTTCATCATTTTATGCACTAAACTAGTAATATTAATATAAAACTGAAAAATTAAAATAATATATAATAAAATATTTCAAAATATTGTAAGATTTATTGTGACTCAACAACATCTTACAAATCAAGTTAAAACAACAATTTTTAAGTACTCAAATATTAAAAATTTATTTGGAATAAAAAAAATTAATTTAATTTTAAGGGTGATAGCATTGAGTTGGGTTACACTTTTAGGCAAGAGAGGGCGAGTTTAGGTGAAAAAAGAGAGGGCTCGATCAAGTAGTTTAAGCACTTGATCGAGCCAATTTTAAGTGCTCAATCAAGCTCCGCGATTACTACAAAAATTGCTAAGTCGAGCTATTTGAATTTAAATTTTAAGCATTCAATCGAGCATTTTAAGCGCTCATTCGAGCGTCTAAGGTCTTGAAATCTACATTTTCAGCACCCCTTCTGTAAAATTTTCTGCAGCACCATTTTGTATCGTAGCAGACTTAGGGAAAAAATGTCCTTAGGTGGCGGAATTGATCATGTTAGATTCAGGAAGGAATCTTCTATCCAATGGCATATGAGTTTGACATTTTCAAATTCATATGATATTTTTCATCTAATTTCTTTTAAACATAATGCTTGAAATGTTTTGGCCACTTTTAAAGAGGTTGAATAAAAAATCGATAACATAAAATTTATACAACGAAAAAATTTCAAAAAATACAACTATCTTTGTTTATCGGTCATCTTAAAAAGGGTACTCTTGGTTATTCAATTTATTTAAATAGTTGAAAAAAAACTTACGCAAACACATGTGTCTACAAAATGCAATTGAAATATTACTTCACCAACTTCAAAAAGTACTAAAAAAATATATATTTTTTCATAAAAAATATTTTTTTAATATTAAAAACTTATTTCTCTCCACGCAAACCATGCTCATATATATGTATATATATATATATATATATATATATATATAAGACTAAGTTACGCTACATGAACATACACATACCTCATAATATGTGTGAAAATTTGCAAGGACAAGCGTTTCATTTAATGGAAAATTGACATATGATGCGACACTAAATCTTTTGTAAAAAATATCATTAGGACAACAACATAATTCTCCACAATTTGTCTTTTACTCCAAAATCAAAATTCACAAGGCTTATATTAATTTTGAAGGCTTCAATTCAATAAAAAAGTAAATTTTTGAAATTTCATCACCACATTTGACCTAAAAGTGTAACACCTTCATACATTCACCCTTAAGAAAAAATATATTTTCCCCAAATATAATAAAATCTATATTTTATAATTTAAATTATATATATACATATACATATACATCATATATTTTTTTGCAATACAACCTGAATCTAATATTTGTCATTTGTTTTCTTCATAATGTGATATACTTTTTTAATTAATTTATTTCATCTATTAAATATAAAATATGGTTTTATAATTTAAATATGTTTTTTCCTTTTTCCAAGGAAAATATCATAATTTTCATCAAGAGTTTGATGAAAAATACATTTTGTATATGCAATAAAGTGCATTAAAAAAAGAACTGATCATCAACCAATATAAAAGGGATCATAAGACGAGGCCTGATTTTGTGTCCAAAGGTACTAATGTCTATTAGCAGATATTAACTTATCATCATAAAATATTAGAAAATATATACAGTATCCTCCCAATTGCCTCGGAATTTTAGCTCGGGAAAAACATGTGTGTAATAAGTGATCAATATAGTAAATTGTCCATCAACAGATTCTTTATGAAAGGTCTGTGATAATACTCATAGGAGGTCTCATCTAGCCGCTCCATGATCTTCCAAGTGCCACTATTATGTTCATTGAATGCCTTACAGAGAGTTTTTGCACTTGAGTTCCTTTCCCTATAGATATGGCAACACAAAATCCTATCAAAAGAAACCTTTAATTGTAAAATATATTCATGGATAGGATGAAGTGTATGTATGTGACATCTGGTAGTCTCATTAAACCAATAGATAACAATCTTTGAGTCTCCAAAAAACTACAACTGCCGACATCCCTTCTCAATAGCAAACAAGAGAAGAAGCTTAAGGCAGACAAGTTCGACATACTTATGTGTTCTTCTACCTAACCCAGACTATATCTTGAAGAAATGATTATCCTTGAGGTATAACATATACCCCTAACCGAGTGGGGTTGTTCTTACCAACAAAAAAAGGCCCATTGGCCGATTCCCACGGTATTAGGTTTGAGTGGCCAGTGAGAGTGTGGCTTTACGCCAAATCAATTCAGTGTCCTGCAGCTCAATGCATATCGTGTGTGCACAATGCCTAATGGAACTCTTATGCTCCGCTCAATGAACCCTGCAACTCAATCGAATTAAGAGCTGTGAAGTGTCATATATTCACAATGAGCAATAGCCGGAGGCGCAAAAAGCCATAGCATAGAAGATGCAACTTTGGTGCCTTGCCAGCAGTCGGGCCAAGAAGAGACAGAGAAGACTTCTTTTATGGATGACATAATTCCAATATTAATTACAGAGGCCTAGACAAAATTTCTGATCCGACACAGCCACGCTCGTCACATAACAAAATGTGAGTTGAATAGTTTCAATCCCTTTAGGGTTTCTGGAAGGAACACATTCTTAGAAATTGTATGGTTATAAAAAAGTATTCCCCATCAATGGAGGATGAAGAAATACTAGTACCGCTGAAGTATTTGTGAATGGATATATTATTTGCGTACTGTGTAGAGAGTTTCACTTTTTATTATGCATATCTGTTATTGGTTTGTATATGTTATCATTGAATTCAAATCTCACTTTTATACATTTTTATCTTTTCATTACTTTTCTGCTAAATTTTCCATTGGTCTTTAGGAACCAGCCCAATGTATAATATTCAAAGGGTTTGTGAATTTCTCAATTATTTTGCCATTTCATGATTCTCTGTACTTTCCCTTTTCCGGGGTGAAAATCATTGGTTCGCATTGAACTCTAGGCTTGGTTTAAAGTTAGATATTTAAAATATTCACCTTTTCTATTCATTCTTTTTTTTAAATTCCTGTCAAATCTTATTTATTTTTTTATATTGATACCAGTTCCATACCAGATCTGTCTTGCTAAAACTATATTAGCCCTTGACTAAAAATAAAAATTAGACTATAAAATATGCAGGTATCCTCTCAGTAATCATCCAAATTGTAGTCACATCTTACTCAATATTGAATTATATGACTGACTGAATTCAAAAACCAAAAAGCAAGGGACTGCAAAACTAAAAATGCCAGGAGTGCAACAAAACTTTAAACGTATTCACCCTGTGTAATCATTGATACTTTAAACAAATTTATTTTGCAGTCATAGCCATAGTCATTCTATTTAGGTAACAACAGTCTTTGTTACATTCTAATGAGTATCAATATTTCATACCAACAACAAATTTGTTTACAAACAATTTTATATTTTACTTTTTCTGTGTACTAAGTACTGTGTCTGGGTACTCATAGAGTCTATCTGCTTAGAGCTGAGAATGTTCTTCGTCACTGTAACTTTTGAACAATTTTCTCAATAACATAATAATTTTCAATGTTGATAGTTTTGGTAGTTGCTGATTTACTTTTAAATAATGTGTATAAGTTCCCTGGCCAACCCCATTCTATAATCTGTGATAGAGATCCCAAGTTTATTGATCACTGTTGGTAAGAATTATTCAAATTAATAAGGGTCACTATGGGTATTGCATAGAAAAATGAGATTTAATTTTGTTAATGTATTTCAGAAATTTTAGTTTATGATTTTTTTATTATCTTTTTTCCTAACTATTTTATTAGCCTTTGCCAAGGCAGGACTCTTACAATGACCATTATTAATTTAGTATTGACCCATGTAAGTTGTAATATTTAATTTTGAAAAAATCAATGTTTATTTTAAATATTGAGGATGATGATGATGATGGTTGTTAACGTCCACTGAGACCAAATAATGATCTATCGGACCTAAAAATACAAATTATTTATTTTGATTTAAGATTAAAAAATATATATATATATATATTTTTCTATAATTGAAGGTGCAGCTTTTGCACAAAACAATGCCATGTGGATAACTCTCTCATATCTTTTTTTCATAATTTCTGGACACAGTTGCAATATTTATGCCATAATTTTTAGATATGTATGCAGTGGTTTTTTATTATTAAGATTCATAAAAAAACCACCCAAAATTAAAACCCTTGAAAATAGTTCATATTGACTTAAATAACATATTTAACATCACCTACCACCAACCATAATTTAAAAAAATGTTTACATAAAAATGGATAGGAACAATATGTAAAAGAATATATTTACAAGGACTTACTAACCATCCTTATTTACTTGTGTTTCAGGGCTTTAATGAGTATGAATAAAAATGTAAATGGGCAGAAGTTAATACAAGCTATTGCTCCTTAATAGGCAACTAATTTTTCCACTTCATATATCAATTTGCAATTTTGTTGAAAGCATAACTTGTAACTTAAGTCACAGGAACAAAACTTCCCTTCAACACTTGTTACCTTAATCATCAACGTATATCAACATATCATTCTAAGATATTAATAAAATTAACCTTTGTCTCATCTCATTCAATTTTACCATTTTTCCATTACCTTGTATATAAAATATTATTTAATAATAACAACCTTTATATTACAATATTATCTAATAATAACAACTTTTTTATTACATTGATCACTATAAATATAAATATAATAAAAAATATTATTTAATAATAACAACTTTTTTATTACATTAATCACTATAAATATAGATGAAAATGTTTTTGCATTATCACATATATTATGTGTGCAACTTCATTGAATCATTCCTATACAATATTTTTTAATATATCACTATTCATAAGATTTAACAAATTGGAGATGAGGAACTACTTTTTAACCTTTGAATAATGTTCTTGACATTGAAAGTTTTTCAATGGGAGAAGTGTCACCTCAATTGGAGTTAGCATGTGAGTTTTTTTTAGGTAATTTTGTTTACTTAGAGGATATTAATTAGATGCTATGTTAAGTCATATTACTAGTACTTTTGGAATTAATATCATGTGGAATTTTAAGAAAATTGTATAGAGTGTAAAACTATAATTTCTACTAGGAATGGGCACATGTAAAAACTCTAACCCTAATTCTAGATAAATGTGAAGGGGTTTCTTTGTTGATGTATTTTTTTAGTTTCATAATTGAATACAACATTTGGCCACCAAATAAAAGAAGTAAAGTATCTTCTATTAGTCATTTGCCACAATAACCATGGCAACTCCATAGTGATTACCATTTTCTTTATATTTGTATCAGCAATACATAGGCTTCACCTTGTAGATAGTCTAAATTCCTATAGTGATTTTCATAGAGATCATCTTATATTTAATATGTGGATAATATGTGAGTGGTGTGATTAACTTATCATATTTTATATCAATTTCAATTTATTTCATCATTTTATGCACTAAACTAGTAATATTAATATAAATCTGAAAAATTAAAATAATATATAATAAAATATTTCAAAATATTGTAAGATTTATTGTGACTCAACAACATCTTACAAATAAAGTTAAAATAAGATTTTCTTTTAAGTACTCAAATATTAAAAAATTATTTGGAATAAAAAAAATTAATTTAATTTTAAGGGTGATAGCATTGAGCTGGGTTACACTTTTTGGCAAGAGAGGGTGAGGTTAGGTGAAAAAGAAATGGCTTGATCAAGTAGTTTAAGCACTTGATCGAGCCAATTTTAAGCACTCGATCAAGCTCCGCGAGTGCTAAAAAAATTGCTCCATCGAGCGTCTAAAGAAGGAATCTTCTATCCAATGGCATATGAGTTTTACATTTTCAAATTCATATAATATTTTTCTTCTAATTTATTTTAAACATAATGTTGAAATTTTTTGGCCACTTTTAAAGAGGTTGAATACAAAATCGATAACATAAAATTCATACAACGAAAAAATTTCAAAAAATACCACTATCTTTGTTTACCGGTCATCTTAAAAGGGTACTCTTGGTTATTCAATTTATTTAAATAGTTGAAAAAAACCTTACACAAACACATGTCTACAAAATGCAATTGAAATATTACTTCAGCAACTTCAAAAAATAATGAAATATATATTTTTCCATAAAAAGTAAATTTTTAATATGAAAAACTTAGTTCTCTCCACGTAGATCATGCTCATATATATATATATATATATATATATATATATATATATATATACCACATTTTAGATTAAGTTAAGCTACATGAACATTTAATTTAATGGAAAATTGACATATGATGCCACACTAAATTTTTTGTAAAAAATATCATTAGGACAACAACATAATTCTCCACAATTTGTCTTTTTACTCCAAAATCAAAATTCACAATGCTTATATTAATTTTGAAGGCTTCAATTCAATAAAAGAGAAAATTTTTGAAATTTCATCACCACATTTATCCTAAAAGTGTAACACCTTCATACATTCACCATTAAGAAAAATATATTTTTCCCAAATTTAATAAAATCTATATTTTATATTTTAAATTAGTGTTATATATATATATATATATATATATATATATATATATATATATATATATATATATATATATATATATATATCAATGAAAACATCATATTTTTTTTTGTAATACAACCTAAATCTAATATTTATCATTTGTTTTCTTCATAATGTGATATACTTTTTTAATTAATTTATTTCATGTATTAAATATAAAATATGGTTTTATAATTTAAATATATTTTTATACATAATATCTTTTTTCCTTTTTCCAAGGAAAATATCATAATTTTCATCAAGAGTTTGATGAAAAATACATTTTGTATATGCAATAAAGTGCATTAAAAAATGAACTGATCATCAACCAATCTAAGAAGGACCATAAGACGAGGCCTGAGATGAGGTCCCTTTTTGTGTCCAAAGATACTAATGTCTATTAGAAGATATTAACTTATCATCATAAAACATTAGAAAATATATACAGTACCCTCCCAATTGCCTGGGAATTTTAGCTCGGGAAAAACATGTGTGTAATAAGTGATCAGTCTAGTAAATTGTCCATCAACAGATCCTTTATGAAAGTTCTATGATAATACTCATAGGAGGTCTCATCTAGCCAGTCCATGATCTTCCAAGTGCCCATATTATGTTCATTGCATGCCTTAGAGAGAGTTTTTGCACTTGAGTTCCCTTCCCTATAGATATGGCAACACAAAATCCTATCAAAATAAACCTTTAATTGTAAAATATATTCATGGATAGGATGAAGTGTGTGTATGTGACATCTAGTAATCTCATTAAACCAATTGATAACAATATTTGAGTCTCCAAAAAAATACAACTAGTGACATCCCTTCTCAATAGCAAACAAGAGAAGAAGATTAAGCCACACGAGTTCGACATACTTATGTGTTCTTCTGCCTAACCTAGACTATAGCTTGAAGAAATGATTATCCCTGAGGTATACCACATACCCCCACCCCTCAACACTCTCCTCCATCCAGAGAGGCCCCGTCAAAGTAGGCCCATGGATAGGAGCAATCAATAACTTCTTCTGTGATATTACGTGGTTAATGAACAAGCCCATAAGTTATCATAGAAACAAACATAGCCATATATTGTGTTATCACTATATCCAGAGTGGTTTAATTTTCATGAAAGATGTCATTATTTCTAGAGATCCATATACCCCAACTGATAATAGGCAGAGAAATCCTATTTTTTTTAGGATTTTCCTAATTGCACCACTCCTTCCAAGCATCCTTACAAGATGTGCCCTACCACTTTGTAGCTAGTCCCATGCATCCTTGAACATTGTTCTATACAACCAAAGAGAAGGGGCAGTAAAGGAAAAGGTGATCCATAGTCTCCTCAATTTTTTTGTAGAGGAAACACTAGCTTTTCCCTGCCATATTTCTCTTTTTTAGATTGTCACCAGTAGGGACTTTATTTCCCAATATGCACCACTGAAAAAATATATCTTTAGCTAGGCAACTTAGTTTCCATAGTTTCCTCCACCACTAGGCCACTTCTCCTAATCGCCTGTCATCAATGATATACTTGTAACCTTCTTTTGGTGAATATTTCCCAATAGGAGAATGAACCCATCACAAAGTTCCCTCCCTGTCTTTAAGGCAAATGTGGGAGATGTTGAGAGTTGTAGTATAATTATGCTAGTAACCTATGTATTCAATAGGAAATTTAAGTTGATTAGCATCAACCGAGCCTTGTGTCCACATACTAGTGTGAGCATTATTAGCCATCTAGTTCAGAGTGACCTTACCATTAGTATTAAGAAATTCATTCATCTCTCACGGTAAACAAAAGTTTTCATTGCAACCCACCCATGGATTGATACCAATCCTCAACTTTTCTCTATTTCCAACTTTCCAAAACAAACTTTCTTGAACCACTGAAAAATATGCTAAAACTGCTTTCCATATAACTGATACATTCAACCTCTACTTATTTGAGATCCTTATCCATTCTTTAAGAGTAACTAGATGAATGTACTTTCTGGACACCACTTATGTCCACTGACTATTTGTGGATAACAACTTCCAACCAAATTTTGTTGTCAATGCCTTAGCAAACATAGGCATGTTTTTCAGACCCCATCCTCCCCACGTCATTGGAAATTATATTTATCCCATTTAACCCAAGGGAAATCCCAACCTTCTTTTTATCCCATCCATAAAAATATGTAACAAGTCTTATGGGCAACATTCAAAACACCTTTTGGTATCTAAGATAAGGACATCCAAAAAATTGAAATAACTTCCAGTAATAATTTTATGAGGATCAATCAATTGAGAGCTGGCTAACTGTGAAAGCTAAGTCTTTGTAGAATTCTGATGCATTTCCACCTTGTATGATAATACAGATAGTGGGTTTTTTAGCTGAGGCTTTCCCCTGAGTATTTTATGTGTTTCATGTGCATTGATTCTTCTTCTTCTGGTTATATGTGTTCAGCTATATCTTGCTCGATCTTTAAGCTTCTGCAAATTGATAGTAGAAGTAGATTATAGTTTTTTGACGCACGAAAAACCCGCAATACCCACAGTATTCATATAAAATGCATATTCTCATCTATCCCAGGAATATCAATGACTTGCTTGGTCAAACCTTCATAAGCTAAGGTTTAAGGCCCCTTCTTTTAATCTCATGGGGAGACATTTCATTAGACTTCCTATAGTCTAACCCTTCATTAATCTTTCTATCGAGACTTTATAACTCAACCCTTCATCTTTTATGGAAACTTCGGTTAATTCTATAACCACGCATCTTAACCAAACCCCACTCTATAGCCAACTCCTCATATATCACAATCGCGGAGTTTCATCGGACTCAATAGAATATGTATTCAGAACTCCCAGCTTGTGATATGTGATGATCCTTTTTCCACCACTGATTTCGTCCATCAGATCAATGGTTGTCGCAATATCGCATCACACCATCATGTGGCTTCATTGCCTCTCGCATGCAACATGCGGCAATGCAACCGGACTTCAAATAAATTAAAATCGCGCCTATAACCTCCTCAGGTCTGCTCTCCACAAATATTTTCGCTTCAATCTCCACCGTCGATCTTACCCTCGATCCGACAGCTGCACTTTTTTTGATCAACAAACTAACCCGACGCTTTATAACCGTTGATCAAGATCCGCTTGATCTGATGGTCCACATTGATATCGGGTGGATCACTTACGCGACGGTTACCACCTTTAAGGAGCCGATGAGAATTATAATCCCTCGATCTATAAAAGTTCGGGTTCACCCTTGCAGTTAAAGCTCAATCTCTTTATGGCCCGATATTCATTAGATGACGAGGCCTTTAAATCCTACGATTTGTGGCCCTTCAACTAGTACGCGGGTTATCAACCAGCTTAACCCAGTAGTTGACTGTGATGTGAGCATTGACTTTTGCGATCGATGGCCAAGATCAATTGTGGGACTTCAACAACGATCAAGCTTCTGTACACTCTCTACCCCCGCTGCTCTTTACTTTGGTTTTATGCCGTTTCTTCAATGTCCTTCTGTGGACTCGGCTTTCTTCAGGGTTCTGGTCCTTCGTTGTTCTACCACAACTCTCCCCTTAACTTAACTCCACTCACGCCTTTATGCTCTTTCACCTTCACTGTAACACTAAAGGCTTCTTCCTGAACTGTCGATGTGTACAAAGTCATAACACAGGCTCTATGGGTTTCTCTTTGAACCTCTTGCTGACTAACAATTCTACCCAACACTTATTTTGTTGGAATTGTTATCTCTAAGACAACTCTACCCACAATCGCAACTATGGAGCTACCTCAACAACTTCTACCCAACCACAGTTGGAAGTTGTTCTGTTACTCTTCTCTGTATTTCGCCTCTGATTCTGCTTGAACTCCACCTGCATATATATACGATGTAGAATCTCTAATTCACATACAGATTACAATTAACTTACTCCATACACACACATAACTCAGAATTGAGTTGTTTGTATTAATAAACATGTATTTACGCAGGAATTCTTTCCTTGGCCTCATCTTCTACATCAGTGGCCTTTGTTCCTCTCTTGCCCGTAGGCTTACAATTTGACTCTTTGACTCACTGACTACTCTCTATCTACTCCTATAACTACTGATTCTCTATGCCTTTGTCCTATTACTCTTCTATGTATTTCGCCTCTGATTCTGCCTGAACGCCACCTGCATATATATACGATGTAGAATCTCTAATTCACATACAGATTACAATTAACTTACTCCATACACACACATAACTCAGAATTGAGTTGTTTGTATTAATAAACATGTATTTACACAGGAACTCTTTCCTTGGCCTGATCTTCTGTATCAGTGGCCTTTGTTCCTCTCTTGCCCGTAGGCTTACAATCTGACTCTTTGACTCACTAACTACTCTCTATCTACTCCTCTAACTACTGATTCTCTATGCCTTTTAGGCTTACATTTATACATAAGGTTTTGTTGAACTAATTCTAGTTCAGATCCTTAATCTATTGAACTAACTCCTCAATATCCTTTAAGTCCACTTTTAACTCCTACTTATCCCTAAGAATCCTCTCTAGCTCCCCGAATCATGAAACCACTTTCTTGTCCAAGACTTACAATTGATTTCTAACTCTCTCATCATCATTAATCACCCATGTTCTCCTACATTCGAGAGCATTTACAAATATCCTCACAATATCTAATTAATTCCTATCCTAGTCACTTAAAACATTAATAATTACATACATAGGAATCCAACTTCCTTGAAAACATAGCATATTATGAAATTTTTAATGGAATTGGAATGGGCTATAAGAATCTTGTTTAAATTGCATCAATATTAACATGAGAACTTCTTCTTATTAACAATAGGTTGATTACATTGACAACAACTTGCATTGACATGGTATATGATGCTCTGACTTATGATTTAATATAAGGAATTTCTTCAAGCCTTTTGTGATGTGTACCTTGGTATTGGGTTTACACATCCATTTCTTCCAAGACTCGGTCCAAGAGATCTATGTGCTTATTTGTGTATGGTACGACTTCGTGGGTTAAGTTGACTTGATTTTATAATACCCTTGCATTTCCTGCAAGATTCATTTTTGTCAAGGATGCATTGATGTTGACTCATCCAAGGCTAGGAGCCATATACTGTCTGTTGTCCTAGTGTTGGGATAATGTGATAAACCTTAGCTTGGGAGGTTGGCTACAGCCAAGGTACTCATTTCCATTGGTACCTTTCCAGTGATTATTTATATAGTGGTCAATTATATTAGTAAGTTTCCTAGAAACCCTCCATAAGTAATTGTATTCTTGCTCGTTATGCAGGAGAGTGTTTATATATGTGTAGATAACCACCTCGAGGTTTCAATATGCATTGAGTTAGCATTGGGGGTATAGTATGCATGTTGTATACCCTTCAAGAGTTACCAAGCCTGTACCAGAGGGTATCTGATAACCATGTGTGCAACCCATGAGAGGAATTTTCATTCATACTAAGGAAATGCTTGCAGGATGGAAATATTATGAGTCGTGTGCTTATAATTATGGGTTATGCCCACAATCATACCAAAGGGAAGGAATCCTTGTTTCTTTAAGGAGTGGCGATCCCCTTATAGTCCTTTTGGCACCATATTCCTTATGGTGACTCTTATAACCTCGTAGTGATTTTTGGGTCCTTGGAGGAGGAGGAGCTAGGGAGAGTAAGGTTGGGATAACTCAATACAAGATGACATGGCATGCGTGGGCCCAAGTTAGTGCTACAACAAATTAATGTAAGAGGGTGCATGGAGCAGGGTATGGGATCCATATATAGTTAGGATTGAGACCACTGTGATCGAATTCAACACAAAGGAGCGTGGACCCACACTACACACAAGCCCAATGTCCAATTCCTGGAAGCACAAGGTAGGGCACTCAATCAAAAAGGGGGCAGGATGACATAATTCGGGACGTAACGGAAATAACATGACCCCATCAGTATGTTAATTAGCACAAAAGGGTTCCCACAGGGCAAGTCATTCTGAAACATCATCCCCATATTAATTCATGAGCGCACAAGTAGAATGGGTCGAGGTAACAAAATTGGGAGACAGAGATATTATTCATTAGTTGACAGTCATGATTATATATATAGTTATAATGTTAATGGTTGGTGAAAATGGTTTGGATTAATACATACATATGTCTGTGTGTGTTGTATGTGTGTGTGTGCGCATGTGTGTGTGTGTGTGCGCGTGTGTATGTGTGTGTGTGTGTGTCTGCATGTGTGTGTGTGTGTGTAATACATAGTTTGATGGGGAATCCAAAATGATGAATGGTTTGACAACCTATATGCTCACGCCAAGGTGGTAAGAGGCTTACTAGACTACTAGATGCCACATGGTAGAAGGATAATGAAGTAGAGGAAAACTTTACATAACCATAACTCTCTATCCAGAAGTCTGGTAAGGAAAATTTTTATATCACAGAAAACATCTCATTGAGATGATTATAATGGTGGTATTAATTTCAAGTTTTGAAGACAAAAATAAAACTATTTTTATCCCATTTAGGCGAACTGTACAAGAGAGATTGTATTACAAAGTGAAAAATTTCACCTTGGGATTAAGGTGGGAGAGCGGGGGGGGGGGTTCTTACATGACAACTATTTTATTCATTACCTTTTCAAGGATTTTAGGGAAATATTCAAGAGAACAATCCTCCAACCCAAAAATGTTGTAGAAATGTAGGTCGATTTTGCCTTTTGATGGGCATTTGGGTCTCATGTGCACCTCCTGCTAGCAAGTATAATAGTAAGGTCATCCTCAACCTTGAGCTCAACCACATCTGGGTTGTTAATTAAATACACCTCAGTTTTTTTGCTGCTCTTGATATCCTTTGTGACCCTGGTATCCATTACCTCTCTCCTTATACATGTTTCCTTGATTCGCTTGGGTTGCTAGATCAGTTGACTAATCAAATAATTGTGTGGTAAACGATATTATAGTTGGTGTTATCACAAATCTTTAGTTTGTTAATTTTTATAATGTTCAATGTTATAACAATCACTTAAACAATTTTTTTTTCTAATAGCATTCACTTTTCAAATTTATATTCAATCACCCATTAACAATAAGCAATTATGGATAGGACAATAAACAATATGCACAATAGAAGACAATCAAGATCAATGATACACAAATATTTAGGTTAAATACCATGGAAAAACCCCACAAGGGTGAAAACCAAACTAGATTCTTCTTATATTAGATATTCATCAAATGTTCAATAGAAAATAGTACATCCATCAACGAGTCAAAGTCAAAGTCTTGAATTTTGAAATTAGCAATCCAAAAACTAATCAATGATGAAAGATAAAGTTAAATTTGGTCAAAGTACTAGTCTGCAATTTTTGGCCCTATGGAGGTCCAGTCAACAACAATTAATGACAACACTAACTAGTCAAAGTCAATGGTCAAAACAACCCAAGAGAATTCGGTCAAAAAAATAATAAATGCATCCTTCCTTCCTTAGTCAAACCTAGACAAAATAGTCTTGAAATTATGCTAGAAATTTCGTCAGCATTCAAATTCAACTTGTGGTTAAACCTTTCTTAGATCTATAGTCAAAGGTGGTCAAAGTTCCCAAGTCAAATTGGTCGAAGTCTCCCTGAATTCGACCTCCCAAAATAGATCAAAAAATTGGTCAAACCAAGTCAAATAATCCCAATTCAACATTTCTCAAAGTATGCCCAAAACAAAAAGTCAACACAGTCAAACATAAGCTCTTCTCTCTCCTTCACACATGTGAATTTGTCCCTATAATTTTTAGAGGTGTACAAACCAATTAAGGAAGATGTGATGTGATGATGATGCCTCCAAGTGAAGTCAACAAGTTCATGTTTATATGGGATTTAGGAGGGTCAATTGATCTCTCTAGGTTGACTTATTGACTTTTATGTTGACCCCAACCAACAAAATAATAATATTTTTCAATGTGAAATTTTTATTTTTTTTTTGAAATGGAGGAGGGGTCTCTTTAGGATTAGTTGGGATTTCCCAATGGGGAAATTACTCCCTCAGATGCCAATTTTTAACACTCCCTTTCATTTAGGGAGGAATTTCCATCTGCATCATATGTCTTGTCTCAAATGCACATGTCTCATCATCATTGCATCATATCCCATCTCGTCTCAAATCATCTCTACTCATCTCTGTTGAATAATGATGTCTCAATCTAAAGAAGAAGAATCATCATATGGGAGATCAATTTTCCACTAGAGTAAATATCCTCCAAACCCTATATCTAATAAAAATAGGGGATATACACACTTACCATTCTAGGTAAGGATAAAAAATATCATATTGTCCACTAATTTTCCCACCTTCATCCTCAAGAATCAAGTCGTAGAAAACCTTCATACTATCACTTAGGGGATATAAACACTTACCTCAAATAGTAAGGATCAAACACGTCCCAAGTCTCCTCACCCATTGGACAGATGGGTGGTAACACCAACAATCCTAGCTTGTGGATAGGGTGCATATTAGGGTATACTCGGCCAATTCCCAGAATTGAGAGTAGTGGGAGATACACAGTTACCACAAGTGGTAAGGATCAAACACATCCCTACATCGAAAATAGGGGAGATACACACTTACCATTCTTGGTAAGGATTAAACACATCCCTACATCGAAAATAAGAGAGATACACACTTACCGTTCCTAGTAAGGATCAGACACATCCTATTTTTCATGGCTCACAAGGAGTACCCTCAACCCCAGGAGCTCCCTGGCTCCACCCCCCCCAAATTAATGGAAGTCAAAAGACAAGGAGCGAAAGCATAGCTAAATGTTCTTGATCAACAGTGACCCCTTCTCGGAAGGGTCCCATCCACTAGTCCAAGTTGTTATTTGAGGACCAAGAACTTCCCTTTCGACAAAGGCTTGGTAATAATGCCAAATACTTGTTGATTTATCAAGACGTGTTTGATCCTCACTCCTCCTCTGTTAAAATTGGCAACTAGGGCCAAACTCCATGTGGGTCATATTATTTATGGCAGTTGATATTTTTATTGGATCCCTCTCATTGAGAGGTGTAGGATTGATCTAAAGATCATCTGATTCCAATAAGTATTTATGAAGTTATTAATTTATTTATGTTATGGACAAATTGTTAAGTCGGCCAACGACTCATGTAGGCTCAGAAGCCCAACAGTCATGTCTATCCAACCTCTACGTTTTAGTATAAATAGAAGAGGACTTCAAGTCATTTCTCACACACTTGGATCTCTTCCTCTCTCTACTTGTCTTTGGGTTTTAGTAGGAGGAGAGATCCTAAGGAAAAGACGGAAAAGTTGGAACTGCCAAAAAAGCCGGAAAAACCGGAACTGTTGGAAAAGCCGGAATAGTTGGAAAAGCCGAAAAGTCAAAACTGCCGGAAAAGCCAGAAAAGCTGGAACTTCCGGAAAAGCCGGAAAAGCAGAAAGTGCCGGAAAATCCGAAACTGTCGGAAAAGCCGGAACTGTTGGAAAAGTCGGAAAAGCTGGAAAAGCCAGAAAATCTGGAAAAGCCAGAAAAGCTGGAACTGCCAAAAATCCAGAAAATCCAAAAAAGCTGGAAATCCAGGAAATTTGAAACTGGCGGAACTACCAGAATTGTCGGAACTGCTGGAAAAGCTGGAAATGCCGGAAAAGTCGGAACTATTGGGAACTGCCGAAATAGCCAGAGCATCTGTCTCTGAAGGAAGGCAACATGATGTATGAGATCATGGCCAGCATAATAAGTAGCATGATGATATAAGCATGGGCAGCATAATGATGCATGATGATATGAGCATGGGAAACATAATGATGAATGAGATCATGAGCATGGGCAGCTTGATGATGAATAAGACCATGGAGGATGCAGCATGATGAGCAACATGAAGATGAGGGTAGATCAGTCATCAAGGTTCAACACATGTGACAGTACATCAAGGTGTCACACGGTAATGTGTAGCAAATAAACGAGATGCAACACTATGATAGGTGAATGAGTCACCTTAGAGAATCAGTTGAAGAAATATGTCTTCAGATGATCTCATGCTGATATCAAAAATCAAAGTGATTGACTTCTATTGTAAATTTACTATTTCTCTCACTTTCTCTGCTGAACTTTGAAGAACATAAAAGAAGAATTGATCAAGGGTTTCCCCACATTGGGGTTTGTCCCTGGCTAGCGCCACATCTTGTGTCCTCTTATCTTGGCTTGTCTTCTGTGATTTATATTTATGTTCTATCTGCAGTTTACTTTATGCTGATGTGATTGCTAATGTGGAAAAGAAATTGAAATAAATTGCTCTAGCATAGAACATACCTAAAATTAACATGGTATCAGAGTTGAGGTGAAGACAATGCCCAAGCAAGAGTGAAAGAGAAATCACCAAAGACAATAGGGACAAGACAAAAGGATCAATGGGTTCCACATCTCTCTTCTAAGTTCACAAAGGGTGAAGTCAAAGCATAACATATTATCAGAATGGCATAGCGGAAGTTTCTGATGGCCCATCTAAAGATCACTTCATTGGGAAGTTCGGATCTAAGGGTGGAAGGAAAGGCGGATGCCTTGGTTGCAATAAGTTCAGCCATTATGTGAAGGAGTGTCCGAAGGTAATGCAGGTCATCAAGGAAATGGTCAACTCTTCAAAGAAAACAAGGAACCCCGAATCACTTTTATGTACTTGATCGCAAGAAGAACCTAGTGTCCATCTCAGAAATGGAAGTCAAAGGTTTCAGGGTGGCACTCATCAATGGAAAGATACGTGTTTGGAAATAGAATTTTCAAAGATTTTTTTGAGTTTAGGGTTGTATCAAATTGCAGGAAGTCCACTGGGGACCATGTCCATTGTCACGTAGCACCGAAGGTCTGTGAGTCAGATGGTGACAGGGATGCCTGAATTCAAAAGGAGCATGAAAGTACATGTCTGAGATGTACCGAAGGAAAATCTTACAAGGGGATGATTCCCCTCATGTAGCAGGTCCACAGGTCTGGAACAACCCAAGGGGTCTGAAATTGATAATCAGGAATCTCACATATGCAGGTGGAAGAAAGCCCTCTATGCCTTGAAGCAAAACACCCTAGGCATAGTATGAGAGGATCGATAGCTGTCTGATCAAGCTGAGATTCACTAGGAGTGAAACGGATCCAAACCATCCGAAGGTTGTGGATGATGGACCTCTCATACCAACACCTTATGAGGACGACCTACTTCTAACAGGTGCAGAACCTCTCATTTGCAGAAGTAAGAGGGAGTTGGATTCCAGATGTGGAATGGTGAACTGCAAGCCTATGACTACCTCGAGGATCTTAACTTTCAGAAGTTATATGGTAGTGATGTTGGACCAGATTTGGGAAATGCCTCTGAATCTCATAAACTCATTCGCGTTGATGTTCTTGGTGAACTTCTGTCTAGACATATGTTTTGTAGTTAGCATGGTGAGCTCATATTTGGTTGAACCTCATTGGATTGGCACCAAGAATCTTCTGAGATGTCTTCGGGGCACAATGTCTCATGGATTGAGATACACTGCCAGAAATATGAAACTGCATGATTATTCGAATGTTGATTGGGTAGGTAGTGTGGAGGATCACTAGAGCACTTATTAGTGTTGCTTTTCTTTGGATTCCGCTTCGATATCATGGATGAGCAGGAAGCAGAAGTCGGTTGTTATAAGCACCGCTGAGATCGGATACATATCTACAAGTATGATCTCATATAAAGCTGTCTGGTTGGGGAAGCTCTTCAAGTGAGTTGTTTTTACCACTGTGATTTTCTGTGACAACCAGAGGTGGGATTCGATTATTGAGGAATTTCGTATTCAACGATTACTCCAGTAGATAGACATAAGATACTACCTTATCTGGGATATGGTAAGTCTATGGGCAAGGAAGCTCCATCGCTATGAGATGATGTATAGGTCTCTACACTTTGTCTAAGCCCCGGGGGAAAGATCAAATCTGTGATTTTCCCAAACGACTTGGAGTCGTCAAGAGACCCTTGTACAAGGGTCCTGCATGTTGTATAAATTGAGCTCTAGGAGCTCTAGGGGCTTGTGGTTCTTACTGGAGAAACATACGACCATAAGGTGACTCACCCTCCCCTGGTGGTGTGCACTGGGACAGGATGATTCACTTTCCTATGGACAGGATGATTCGCTCTCTTGTGGGACAAGATGATTGGCTCTCTTGTGGGATAGGATGATTCGCTCTCCTGTGGATAGGATGATTTGCTCTCCTGTGAACAAGATGATTCACTCTCTTGTGGGACAAGATGATTCACTCTCTTGTGGGATAGGATGATTCGCTCTCCTGTGTAGCACGATGATTAATTCTCCTGTGAGGTTTGGATGATGTGTTCTCCATGATGATTGTGTAGTAGGATGATTAATTGTCCTGTGAGGTCTGGATGATGTGTTCTCCATGACGATTGTGTAGCAGGATGATTAATTCTCCTGTGAGGTTTGGATGATGTGTTCTCCATGAAGATTGTGTAGCAAGATGATTAGTTCTCCTGTGAGGTCTAGATGATGTGTTCTCCATGGCGATTGTGTAGCAAGATGATTAGTTCTCCTGTGAGGACAGGATTGATTAAGTTCTCCTGTCGAGGCATCCTACCCATGCAGTCTGGGACTCATGGGAACTACTTCTCATCTGATCAATGAGCAGGGAAATGAGGATAGGACCATAGTAGTACCGATGGACGCATTGTTGTATATACCATACTCCCTATGCTAGGATGACCTTCATTAATCTGGGATCAATAATACTGGTCTAGGACCAGATGTAGGAGTTGTACCCACTATGACACTAACTTTGGGTCAGTTGAGGATTGGTCTGGGACCAACGGTAAATACTCTGAGACTAACTTTGAGTTAGTAGAGTATTGGTCTGGGACCAGTGGTAGGAGTTGTACCTACTATGACATTGACTTCGTGTTGGTTGAGGACTAGTCTGGGACCAGTGGTACACACTCTGAGATTAACTTCGGGTCAGTGGAGAATGGTATGACACATTCTCGATCAATTCTTCTTCTCCATGGTTCAGTAGAGCTAAGTTGAGCAGAGCAAAGCAAAGCCAGCAGAGCTGAGTAGAGAAGAGCAGAGCCAACAGAGCAGAGCAGAGCCAACAGAGCTGAGCGGAGTAGAGCAGAGCCAACAAAGTTGAGCAGAGCTAGCAGAGTTGAGCAGAGTAGTGCAGGGCACTGATAACATAGATAGTATAGTTGGACATATGGATCAACAGATGGAGTTCTCCCTAGTTGAGAGGGAGTGTTAAAATTGGAAACTAGGGCCAAACTCCATGTGATTCAGATTATTTATGGCAGCTGATATTTTTATTGGATCCCTCTCATTGAGAGGTGTATGATTGATCTAAAGATCATCCGATTCTGATAAGTATTTATGAAGTTATAAATTTATTTATGTTATGGACAAATTGTTAAGTCGGCCAGCAACTTATGTAGGCTCAGAAGCCCAACAATCATGTCTATTCAACCTCTACATTTTAGTATAAATAGAAAAGGACTTCAAGTCATTTCTACACACACTTGGATCTCTTCCTCTCTCTACTTGTCTTTGGGTTCTAGTAGGAGGAGAGATCCTAAGGAAAAGTTGGAAAAGTCGGAAAAGCTGGAACTGCCGGAAAAGCCAAAAAAGCCGGAAAAGCAGGAAAATCTCGAACTGTCAGAAAAGCTGAAACTAGTGGAAAAGCTAGAACTATCGGAAAATCTGGAACTATCGAAAAAGCCAGAAATACCGGAAAAGCCAAAAAAGCCAAAAAAGCCAGAAAAGCTAGAAAAGTTGGAACTGCTGAAAAAGCCGGAAACACAGGAAAATCAAGAAATACCGTAAAAGCCGAAAAAGCTGGAAAAGCTGGGAATGCCGGAACTGTAAGAACTTCCAGAATTGTTGGAACTGTCAGAAAAGTCGGAACTGTCGGAAAAGCTGGAGCTATCGTGAACTGCCGAAATAGACAAACCATCTATCTCCGAAGGAAGGCGGCATGATGTATGAGATCATGGGTAGGATAATAAGCAGCATGATGATATGAGCATGGGCAGCATAATGATGCATGATGATATGAGCATGGGCAGCATAATGATGAATGATATCATGAGCATGGGAAGCGTGATGATGAATAAGACCATGGAAGATGTAGCATGAAGATGAGAGTAGCTTAGTCATCAAGGTTCAACACATGTGACAGTACAGCAAGGTGTCACATGTTAATGTGCAGAAAATAGACGAGATGCAGTACTATGATAGGTGGACGAGTCATCTTAGAGAATCAGTTGAAGCAATATGTCTTCAACTGATCTCATGGCGATATCAAAAGTCAAAGTGATTGACTTATATTGCAAATGTACCATCTCTCTCACTTTCTCTGCTGAACTTTGAAGAACATAAAGAAGGATTGATCAAGGGTTTCCCCACATTGGGCTTTGTCCCTGGCTAACACCACATCTTGTGTCCTCTTGTGTTGGCTTGTCTTTTGCGATTTATATTTATGTTCTATCTGCAGTTTACTTTATGCTGATGTGATTGTTAATGTGGAAAAGAAATTGAAATAAATTGCTCTAGCATAGAACATACCTAAAATTAAAATCCTCTTTGCACCATATCCATGATATATTTATATTGAATCTCAATGTTCTTAGACCTGTCATGAAATAATGGATTCACTAAAAGCCAAATCCCACTCTTATTGTCGCAATATATCATAGTCATGTCCAATACATGCTCAAATAGCTCTCCAAAGAGCTTCCTCAACCACACATTGTCGTAGCTAGCCATGTTAGTAGCAATTGAATCTACCTCTACTATACTCAAAGCAACATAATTATGTTTTTGAATCATCCTTAGATAAATCATGGAAAACCCCAAGCTAAAGAAGTGCCTAGATGTGCTCTTCTAGTCAACAACATTTCTAGCCCAATAAACATCATTGTATCCATGAAATATTAAGTATTTGATAGTGTGTTTCAAACGATGATTGATAGTCCCATGCAATTATCTCAACACATGATTAGCAACAATCCAATGTACATGTAATGGCTCCACCATAAATTGGCTCAAGGTGTTGATAGAAAAACATATGTCTGGTCTAGTGTTCACAAAGAACATTAATGAACTAATCAATTGTCAATACTCAGAATGATTTTCCAAATCAGGTCCTGTAACTTCACCACATAAATTCTTGAAATTCATTTCCATCAATGAGGCTATGCACTTACAATCCACCATTCCAAATATTTCCAACAACTTGACAACATATTTTTCCTTGAGAGAGGAAAATATGTCCAGGTCACTACCACACCTCTAAGTCCAAGAATTAGTGCATGAAACCAAGGGCTTTCATCTCAAACTCATAGGCCAACTTCCTCTTACACTGGATAATAAGAGGATCTCCACTTATCAAGAATAAATCATCAACTTATACTACCAAAATCAAGTGCATACCTTGGTCAACTTTGTAGTAGAGGTTCAGATCAACATTCCTTCTAGTAAATCTAATATTCATCAGATATTTAGATCAATGTGCTAATACCAAGCCCTAGGGGATTTATGCAATCCATAAAGAGCCTTGTTTAACCTCCACACATGAGTTTTCTTGTCATGCTCCTCAAAGCCCTGTGGTTGCTCCAAGTATACATCTTCCTTGAGAACGCCATGTAGAATTGTAGTCTTCACATGAATTGATTAAGTTTCCATCCCTATCTAGCAACAAGAGAAATGATATATTAGATGGTAGTATATCAAGAAACAGGTGTAAAAATATCATCATAGTCCTCTCCCTCTTTCTACGAGAAACCTCTAGCTACAAACCTCACCTTGTACTTTTTAACACTTCCATCAGAACCATGCTAGATTTTGTAGATCCACTTTGAAGTCACAACAAATTTACCTTTTGGTATCAGAACCACTTCCCATATGCCATTCTTCATGATGGAATCATATTCCTCCTCCATTAAATCCTTCCAAACTTTTTCTTTCTTAGCTTCTTCAAAAGTGCATGGTTCGTCATGTATCATGTTGCTCATAGCTACAATGTATCACTAGTATCAACTTGACTTCTTTATTTCTATGAAGGTTCCTCTTGGGGAAGCATGCCTCTGAGCATCCTGTAAAGTGTCACAAATCAATAATGGTCTCTTTCTAGAAGAGGAAGGATCACGTGGAGGGGGGTCCAAAGGATCCATGGGCACCATGGGTTCATCAACATAATCAGGCTCATGATCTTCTTTCACCTCCATGGCATCATCCTTTCTCTCAACATTAGTAGGGGGAGGAGTGTCCCTTACTTTCCCAAGAGAAATATATACATAAAATGTCACATACCTGCTAAACTCTATCTTCCTTTGACCAGATACATATATTCTTTAAGAGTTAGAATTTTCACAATAACCAGTAAAAGTACCTTTCTTTCATGAAGCTTCCAACTTGGTCCCCTACTCCTTCGGAAAATGAAAGTATATCTGGAAGCCATAGATGCTCAAGTGTCCAACCTCAGGCTTCACACCTATGAATACTTTTGCAGGAGTCTTGTCAACTACGATTCGGCAAGGATTTCTATTTTGAGCATAGACAATAATGTTAGCAACATCTCTTGATAGAAACACTGGTAACTTTTGATCATGCAACATAACTTTGGTTGCTTCCATGACAATCTTATTATTCCTTTTAGCTACACCATTTTGTTTAGGGTTATAAGATATGATTGTCTCCTTAATTCTAGTTTCTTGCAAAATTCAATGAATTCATTGGAGCAAATTCTCCTCCATTGTCAATCCTCAAAATTTTGATCTTCTTCTCGGTTTGATTTTCCACCAGTGCCTTGAAGTCCCTAAACATGTAAAATGCTTGGTCCATTTTTATTTAAGAATAAAATACATGTCTCAAGGAAAAGGTCATCCACAAATATTATATAGCACAGTTAGCCACCAAGAGAGGTCACAAGCATTGGTACAAAAAGATAAAAATGTATAAGTTTTGAAGTGTTCCATTAATTCTACTTCTACTAGAAGGAAATGGTCCCTTCACATGTTTTCCACTTACACATCCTTGAAAAAGTCCATCATCATCTAGTTGTATCTCAAGCATCCCATAAAACATCTTTCTCACATTAGGAAAATCTTTGTAGTGAAGGTGAGTGATTCTTCGATGCCACAATTCACATTAATGAGTACTATCATGGACCAATGCTTTTATTGGTCTTCCATTGACTTTATAAAGGCCTTTAATTCTTATCCCCAAAGTGAAGGCATCCTTAAAGCTAAACCCTCTTGGCCAAGAAAGGAACTTTCCATTTATGAAAGCAACTTTTAATCCTTTGTTCTCCAGGGCAGATATAGATACATGAGCCTTTTTCAATCCCGACACATACAAAAAAACTTGTAGATGTATAGTTTAACCAAAATTAAAATGAAAAGAAACAAACCCGATCCCCTTAACATGATCTGTATCATTATCTCCAAGAATAATATTCAAATTAGACTCCCTCTCAACCGAGTTTGAGGGGACTTCATGATAACTAATGAGGTTTCTAGAAGCCCCACTATCTACTAACCAACTATCAAAACAATCTAGAGGAGAGGAAATAGAAAGAGAAGAAATAATAAAGTATTCAGATTGAGTTTCAGCTACATTATTATCATACCATGAATTCCTTGATCTATTTTGAGGGTGGTGACTTTATTTATGGGTAGTAGGAGCTTCTCTTCTTCTTTTATTTTTAGCCCTATTATTGTTGCCACAGTTGTTTCTGTTGGACATTGGAGCACTTATATTTTCCGGACAATCTCGGGAATAATGACCATTCTTATGGAAGTTGTAGCATTGAATATTGATAAGTCCCTTATCAAAATTCTATTGGATTTCTTGGATGTTGGAGGATGCTTTCATGAATTAGATGGTCCTCCTCTTTCTCTCCTCTTCTTGTCTTGGGTAGAGAATGCAGTACGTTGTTGGGAATGGGATCCCCCAAGGACATTTTTGGGGCTAAAAGCCCATGTTTTGGGTCCAATTTTGTAATAAAGTTGTAAAGTCTCCACATTTTATGGTCGCGGAGCGCGAAGGTGTCACGAGTCATAAAGGGATGTCCGCACTTATTTTGTGAAGTAAAGTCGACTGTAAAAGATATACCCATGGTCCGGGAACCATGGGATTGTATAAAAAGAGCTAAATAAGTAATCTCTAAGTAGTTCGGAACAATCATAAGTTGTAGTAGAAATATTGAGCGATAAGGAGAGAAGTCTAAGTTTCGGGTCTTAGCATTGGTAGAGGCTTTGCAGCTGAGTGCGTAGAGGCCTACGGTATAAGTCCGCACCTGAGTGCGTGGACCCCTGTGGTTGTGTGTGCAGGGTGTATAGAGTCTATAATCATCTGAAGATATCAATAAAGAGAAGTATTCTACAAATTTTGTGTCTTTGTTTCCTGTTAATACATCTTGTCATATTGTGTATGGATTTCATTTATAATGCTTATGTGATGCGCGAATATATGTAATTATGCTGGTTAATCGAACGTAAGTAAGAATATCTATTTACGAGGTGCTAACTGTGATTGTTTAGTGAGATAATTAAACACTTAAGGATAACTTGGAAACTCGTTCTATACGCTGCTTTAGTAGCACAAAAGTACTAGACCAATAGGTTAGGGTTGCGCGAAGGCCAATCGTACCCCTTTGCATAGGTACTGAAGGGAGGAATAAAGGGCTGGACTGACAAAGCCCTAGAATGTAACGACCTGCACAAAAGCAGGAATAGAAGGAATAAACCGACATCATGACCATCTCATGGTGCGGAAACTTGGTTCTAGCATCACTCCATACTGCTTTTGGTGAAACTTCGGTCCGCGCATTGTGGGCTGATGCCAAAAGGGCCAGTAGTGTAGGGATTTGTTTAGCTAACTAATGCTAAACCTGGGTCAGGCCCCACCAAGCCAAGAAGTGGTTTTGTTGCCGATACCAGAGTCTGCATAAGAGGTGTGTGATGTCGTATCATTGGAATCCAACTAAGAAAGAGATCAGCGACATGTTAGATAGGAAGATCCACGAATTCGCAGTGCAGGAGAATATAAATCCGCGACTAACAAAGGAACAGTGGCTGGATAGGTACCTATACACAGAGATCCATGAGATCTTTTTCTATTCCTTTCTGGTTGAGCTATACGAGTGGATTGTGAAGCTAGCTGATAACCAAGGAAGTTGGAGACTTGACGGTCCTATTGTATAGACCCCGAAGTTAGCAAAGAGATTGGAAGCATCTGAGGATAAGATCGCTCACGCTGTCGATCATTGGCTCGATCACATCATAGGAGGATTTGTGACTAAATTTGTGGTCGATACCTCAGTCAGCGACAGCGAGGCGGAGCAATGCTTTTTCAAGGGTCCGCGAGGTAAGTACTTGAAGTCTTTGAATACTTGGATTAAAATATTATTGTGGGAAAAATGGGTTATGAAACTACCTTGATGTTCGGAGCTATGCAAAGCGGAAAAACTTACAGGAATGAAGGAAGAAAGGGTCATGAATATAGTCCGTTTATTTCACCTCCATTGGGTGACGAAGAGGGAGTAGCGCAGGCTTCTCCGTGAAGTGATATACAGTTAATAAGACAAGGATTCTCGTGACTACCACCTCCACCCACACCACCTCCAACTTCACCACCATCACTTGCGACTTGACCCGTACCACCTCCACCTCCACCATAGTTCAGCATGGCGAATTCAGTGAAGTTGCCTTTGTTCAAAGACTTGGGAAATGAGGACCTAGACTAGTTTTGGTTCGTTGTGAAAGCTATGTAGGAATCTTAGGCATTACAAATGATCACATAAAGAAGGCAACACTGGTTAGTGCTCTGCAAGATCGCGTGCTAACCTGGTACATTAAATACTCTAACGATAACCCAAACGCTAGAGTGGCAGACATCCAGACCACACTGAATAAAGAATTCAGTAAGCCTAAATCCAAGGCACAGTCGATTGTGGGGTTCAAAGAAATCACGATGAAACTAGGCGAGACATCTTGAGAATTAGATTAGAGATTGAAGTGTAAAATCCGCGAAGCTAATATGAACTTAACAGATGGAAAACACCGCGAATGGTTCGTGGCTTCACTCCTGCCACACCTAATGGTTGTGCTATGACAACAAAAGATAACAACTCAGGCAGAGGCCTTGGAGATTGTAATGAGACTGCATGAAACACCAATACAAGATCAGAATCTGGGGGTTCAGTAGATCCATGCGCAGTTGCAAAATCTTTGCATTGAAATGCAGAGCTTGAAGCACGATAGAACAATTATGTGAAGAGATATGGTGCTTGAAATGAAAGGGTCAAGGGCATGACAAGGACCATTGCCCGGTCTTTGCGAACTATATTGCAGGAGGGGGACTGATGTCTTTGAGGCCGAAAGTTCAAGCAGGACCAAGCGCGGGGCCTGTGTTGTGGTGAGTTGTATGTCAGGTAGCAGGAAAACATACCATGGATAACTGTCATTTGTTGCAGAATTTTGTACAAACACTGCAACAACTCTTCTTCAACTTCTGTAGGTCGGTAGGGCATGATGAGCGCAACTGCAAAAGTTATGAATTGATGATGGATTGAACACTTTCCTATAGGGTTCAGGCAGAAACGCGGTCCCCTGACCAGAGCGCAAGGATGGCGCGAACATGCTTTCATGGGCATGGACGAGGATGAGGAAGAGGAGGACCTGGAAGAGGTCGGGGATAGCTAATCTGCTACAATTTCAGAGGACCACGACACTATTCCCGCGATTGCACTAACCCAACACGTCCCTCGTGCAAATATTGCACCCTATTTGACCATGAAACTGAGGACTGTCCTACGCTGATAACGAGGATACACGACAAAGGGGCACTACCACCGCAACTGACTCAGAACCTGCAGACGATGAGGTTTGAGCCTCCTGAAGAGGATCCGAATGTGAATATAGTGCTCAGAAGTGGAATTGCAATAGAGGATGATAAGGGGAAATAGCGAGAAGATAACGCATGGGTTTGCAAAGCTCCAGTGAAGGAGGCTAAATTTTATTTGGAACGCGCACACAAAACGTTCATGGAAGAAAAGAAGAGTGTCGACGAGGCCTCCACCTTAGGGAGAAAGGATAATCCTGATAAGGAAATGGACCCTTCTATGCTTATGACCTTTCTGGAAACTTGCATGATAGCAAGGCTATGAAGGGATTATAGGAGCTTATAAATAGATGCACTGGAAACACTTTGGGTGAACCGCTCGTGGTACGAAAGATTGGTAAGCATAAAGCAAGGACAAGATGGGAGATGGGACTGAACGCGCAGATAGGAGAGTATGAAATGGAACATGTTATTTTGGATCTGGGGTGAGATGCGAATGTCTTACCAAAATAGACTTGGGAACTGATCAGAAGACCCACGTTGTAGTTGTCTCTGATTCAGTTAAGGATGGAAAATTAGTAGAAGATCATTCCCATGGGGCGACTGCAAGGGGTAACTGTAGATATTAAAAGCGCAAGCACGCTAGCTGACTATGAAGTAATAGAAATTGTAGATGAAAACAACCCCTACCCTGCACTCCTCGGCATTGATTGGGCCACTGATATGAATGAGGTAATCAACCTAAAGAAGCGGAAGATGATATTTGAGAAGAAATTGCTCCGTGTAATAGTACCCCTAGATCTTGTTGAAGGATCGTGCTATACTGAACCAGTCCACGATTATGAGGGCGATAAAGATATGGACTGTATCTATAAGATAACAATGCGAGACCAAGATTGGGTGAATCCAACAGCGGATGGACGAATCACGTGGGATCATGAGAGTTCTTGCACCTCAGACTCTGATGAAGAATTAGAGCACTGGTAGTATTGGTTACATGAAGTAACCACGCTAAGCTGTAACATGATGACCTGGTCGCTATGTTGTGTGTCGTCAGAGGTAAGAGATCTGCCCACTTATGATGGCCTAAATGTTGTAGATATATTTTTGGATGCATTTGAAAGGGAGGTACCTGAAAAGAAGCCCTTCCAAGCTTTGGACTGGGCACTGCGCGGTACGCCCACAAGGTGGTGGGGTACGCACAAGGGTATCTTGGAGGATTGGCACGAATATAGGAGGATGATGAGAACATGCTTTCGGAAGCCAAAGGTACGAATGAAAGACAAGTATGATGGGAAGGATGATCCGTGTGCGCACTTAGCCAAATGGACTCAAGCTTATGGAGTGAAGCCCTAACCTGAATGGGTGCACTTGTTCTGTCACACCCTGGATGTCATCCCGATGAACTGGTACTTAGAAACGGAGTTCTTCCATGTTACAGGTGAATGGAATATTCTGCGGGAAGGATTCATAATGACTCTCATCTTTGAGGACAGATTTGACTATATTGACTAGGTGCTACAAGAAGTAAAAGCAACAATCTTTAGGATGTTGGGTTGTGTTATATTCTTTCCACGACTAGCCCACGTAGTTAACGGGGGGGTTAGAAGGGGGGCGGAGCCCCCCCTTTGTTGCACCGATTGCGTACCGGGGGGTCAGAGGGGGTTTGAGGGGTGTAGGTAACCCCACTCTATGGGGTCCGGGGTAGTGCCCAGGAAAATTTTGTTTTTGGACCCTATATTAGGTTGGGTGGACCTACCTATGGTTTTGTGCATGATTTTTCACACATGGTTTTCGATGAGATGGTTTTTGGTCCATGGTATTGGATGCTTTGGCATGTATAAATATGTATTATAACATTCAAAGGAACATAATGAAAAATCAAGCTGGTAGTCCCGGTTTTGGGATCCAGGGGAAAATCTCTGTGTATATGTGTTTTATGTTTTATGCTCTTGCATTGTTTATTTTCTGTGTTTTAGAATTCGTATGCAAGTAATTTTTGTATAGGGTTAAAACTTACATTTGGTATCAGAGTTGTTTTGGCTTCAAGGGGACGCCTTTGTTGCTGAGGGGTTTCGCTTGGGCTTATGGTAGACCCTGTTCAGTGGGAGATCTGCGAGAATGATTCTAGTGGTAAAAGAAGATGGAGAGCAGTGGAAAGATAGAGATCGAGAAATTTAATGGTCAAAGTTTTGAGTTGTGGAAACTCAAGATGGAAGATCTGTTGGTGGATAAAGATCAGTGGATTGCGGTAGATCTAGGTACTAAACCAACGGGAGCGTCCGATGAAGAATGGAAGAAGTTAGATCAGAAGGCAAAGAGAACAATACGATTTTGTGTCTCAGATTCAGTATTGCTAAATGTATCAGGGGAAGCTACAGCTAAGGCTTTGTGGGACAAGTTGTGGAGTTTGTACCAATCTAAGTTTTTGGTGAATAAACTGTTCATATGGAAAAAGTTGTATAACCTGAGGATGAAATATGGAGACTCGATGACAAAGAATCTAAACGCATTTAATACTATGGTAAGTCAATTATTATATGTTGATATTAAAATTTCAGATGAAGATAAGTGCATCAGTTTTTTGTGTTCTCTACCAGATTCGTGGGATAGTCTGGTTATTGCAATAGGTAGCAATACAACTGCCTTGCAGTTTGATGAAATAGTCTTATCCTTGCTGACAGGGGAGATGAGATGGAAAAATATGGAGAGCCAAAATGGTGATGCCTTGTCTGTATCTGGACGGTCCCAGAACAGAAACAAAAATAAGTCATCGAGTGGGAGATCTAAATCTAGAGGGAGATCTAAATCTCTAGGAAAACCTTTAAAGGTGGTGTGCTAGAAATGTGGAAAGGAAGGGCACTACAAAGGGGACTGTAAATCTAAAGCTCCTGATAAAGGAAAGGGATCTGATGATGCTCCTTTTGCAGAGGCAAAAACCACCTCAGATGAAGGTGGGGATGTGTACTTGGCTTCTTCAAGTACACATGTAGATCATGAGGCATGGTTGATTGACTCAGTGCATCCTTTCACTTCACTCCCCATAGAGAGTGGTTCTACGAGTATGAGAAATATGATGGTGGTGATGTCTTCTTAGGGGATGATAGGAAGGCTAGAATCGTTGGTCGTGGAAAAGTAAAGTTGAAGTTTTAAGGTGGAAGGGTTAGAACACTTCCAGGTGTTCTACATATTCCTACATTGGCTAGAAATCTGATTTATGTAAGCAAGCTGGATGATGCAAGTGTAAAAACAGAGTTCGAGAAGGATACTTGCAATATGGTTTGGGGAGCATTGGTATTGATGTAGGGAGTTTGGATTGGAACTTTGTACAAGCTGCAAGGTATCACTATTGTTGATGGGTGCAATAGTTCCGTGGTTCCTGAAAGTGGAGCAGAAAATCTAGTGGTCTCCGGAGAGAAGGCCATGTTGTGGCATCAAAGGCTTGGACATATTGGAGAGAAGGGCCTTCGAATACTTCTTGGTAAAGGTATGGTAGAAGGTATGAGTAATAGCTCTCTGGATTTTTATTTCTGTAAAAATTTTGTATATGGGAAGCAGAATTGGGTGAGTTTCCCCTCTCGTGGTAAGAGGCTGAAACAGATATTAGAGCTTGTGCATAGTAATGTGCTTGGACCTGTGAAGGTTCCATCACTGGGTAAGTCTGTGTACTATGTATCATTTATATATGACTTCTCAAGGAATACATGGATATATTTCCTTAAGAAGAAACCTGAAGTCTTTGACAGTTTTAAAGAATTTAAGGCTGTGGTGGAAAACTAGACAGAGAAGAAGATAAAGGTGCTGAGGACAGATAATGGTGGAGAGTTTTGCAGTAAGGAATTTGTAGAATTCTATAAGAATTGTGGTATAGCATGGCATAATACTACTCTATATACACCTTAGCAAAATGGAGTTGCAGAAAGAATGAAAAAGACTTTGATGGAAAGGGCAAGAAGCATGCTCAGTGGTGCTGAGTTAGGACAAGAATTCTAGGCAGAGGTGGTGGAGACTGCATGTTACCTGGTCAACGGATCACCTTCATCAGCATTGGAAGATAAGACTCCACAAGAGGTATGGACTCGTAAGAAACCTTCTCTTTCACATCTTAGGGTATTTGGATGTGATGCATATGTACATGTTCCAAAGGAGAAAAGAACCAAGTTGGATAGTAAATCTGAAAAGTGCATTTTTATTGGGTATAAGGATGGTTTAAAGGGTTATAAGCTTTGGAACCCAGTAACAAGGAAGGTTGTGTACAGTCGAGATGTGGTGTTCAGAGAGGTGAAAGATGTTATTAAACATGAAGTCCAACCAAAGGAACATGAGAAGATAGAGTTTGAGCTTAAGGAGGAAGAATCAAACTCTACAACAGAGGAGGAATCAGAAGATGAAGAGCCACAAATTCCAGGTGTGAGAAGATTGGTTCGAGAAAGAAGGCAGCTGGAAAGGTATAGTCCATATGATTTCTGTTCAAATTTTTCTTTATCTATTACTAATGATGATCCCAAAATTGTGAAGGAAGCAGTAGATTTAGAGGACGGAAAACTCTAGAAAGAGGCCATGGTTGATGAAATGGCATCTTTGCACAAAAATGAGGCTTGGGATCTGGTGGAGTTGCCAGTTGGAACAAAACCCATTGGTAGCAAATGGGTGTTCAAGTAGAAGACAAATGCAGAAGAAAAGGTGGAGAAATAGAAAGCTCGGTTGGTAGCAAAAGGCTATTCCCAGGTGTCGGGAATTGATGTTGGTGATATTTTTTCTCCTGTTGCCAAGGTAACTTCTATTAGATTACTTTTATCTGTTGCTGCTACTTTTGATTTTGAGGTAGAATAGATGGATGTGAAGACAACATTTCTTCACGAGGATCTGGAAGAGGAGATATACATGAAGCAACCTGAAGGTTTTGCGATGAAGGGTAAGAAAGAATTGGTATGTAAGTTAAAGAAGTCCCTGTATCGGTTAAATCAGTCACCAAGGATGTGGTATCATAAATTTGATACATTTATACGAGGACTTGGATTCACTAGAAGCAAAGTAGATCACTGTGTGTATTTTAAATTAATTGGTGCCCATGTTATTTATCTGGTCTTGTATGTGGATGATATGTTGTTGGTTGGAAATGACAAAGATATTATCCAAGATTCGAAGACCCATTTGTCCTCCAAATTCGACATGAAAGATCTTGGTGCTGTAAAATATATTTTGGGCATTGAAATTAAAAGAGATTGGACAAAGAGGAAGCTCTGGTTAAACCAGAGGAAGTATGTCGAGACAATATTTCAGAGGTTTAATATGAAAGATAGTAAACTGGTGAAGGTTTCTATTTTGTAGGTGTAAATTTATCTGCTGAACAGTGTCCCAAGACACAAGAAGATGAAGAGGACATGTCCCGTGTTCCATATGTAAGTGCAGTCAGTAGCCTGATGTATGCGATGGTCTATACTAAACCAGACATTAAACATGCAGTGGGATTATTGAGCAGGTTTATGTCAAAACTAGGGAAGGAGCACTGGACAATAGTGAAGCGGGTTTCCAGGTATTTGCATGGAACTAGTGATTATGGTTTGCGCTACCAAGGAAGACTAGGATTGGACAGATTGTTGGATATTTGTGGCTTTGTTGATGCATACTGGGCTGGAGATCTGGATCAGAGAAGATCTACAAGTGGTTATGTGTTTAACCTATTTGGAGGTGCAGTCAGTTGGATGAGTAAGAAACAATCTGTAGTGGCACTATCAACTATAGAGGCAAAATACATGGCAGCCACTCATGCAAGCAAGGAAGCAGTTTGGTTGGAGAGATTTTGTTAAAGTATGGGGTTAGTACAGGGAGCTATAAGGATAGACTGTGATAGCCAAAGTACAATTTTCTTGGCAAAGAACCCTGCATATCATTCAAAGACAAATCACATTGATGTTCAGTATCACTTTGTGATGGATATGATAGAAGACAAAAAGGTGTTGCTGGTAAAGGTGGACACTTTGAAGAATACTATAGATGCATTGAAAAAATCTGTGAGCTTTGAGAAGTTCTCTTGGTGTAGAGAAACAATGGGTGTTGTAGGGCTGGATAAATGACTAAGCTCTCTTGTGGCCCCCTTGTGGAAAGAAAACAACAAGTGGGAGAATGTTGGGTTGTGTTATATTCTTTCCACGACTAGCCCACGTAGTTAACCAGAGGGTTAGAAAGGGGGCAGAGCCCGCTCTTTGTTGCACCAATTGCGTAGCGGGTGGGAGGGTCACAGGGGGTTTGAGGGGTGCAGGTATAATTTTTTTTTTTTGGACCCTATATTAGGTTGGGAAGACCTACCTATGGTTTTGTGCATGATTTTTCGCACATGGTTTTGGACGCGATGGTTTTCGGTCCATGGTATTTGATGCTTCGGCATGTATAAATATGTATTATAACATTAAAAGGAACATAATGAAAAATCAAGCTGGTAGTCCTGATTTGGGATACAGGGGAAAATCTCTGTGTATATGTGTTTTATGTGTCATGCTCTCGCATTGTTTATTTTCTATGTTTTAGAATGCTTATGCAGGTAATTTCTGTACAGGGTTAAAACCTACATAGGATACCATAGGATCCTTTGGACCTGATTCAACCCGATTGGGCCACTCAGCTGAGTCACGCACTGGAATGCTATAACGTAACTGTTGAAGAAGAAGATGAGGACCCGCGAAAGATTAACATTCCTGAAACAGAAGGTCACTGCGAGGTTCAAGGACCATGGATTGAGAATCATCATATAATCGCGCCGCTGAAAATGAAACAAGTAAATATTGGTATGGAGGTAGAGCCCAAATTCCCAAAGATTGGAGATTACTGGGATGACACGATGGTGGATAAGGTCGTTGAATTGCTCTGCGAATACCAGGATTTGTTCCCTACCAATTTTATGGATCTAAAGGGGATAATCAGAGACCTAGGTGTTATGAAGATTATATTGAAGCCCGACGCGAAACTGGTTAAGAAAAGACCTTGCCATCTCAATATGAAGTATAAGGAGAAGGTCTGCTTAGAGCTAGACAAGATGCCAGTGGCAAGCATCATTGAGACAATAGAAGAATCTGATTGGGTAAGCCGAATGGTGGTATGTGAAAAGAAGCAGAAGGATGAAATAAGGATATGTGTAGATCTCAGGAAGTTGAATGACACTTGTGTACATGATCCTTTCCTGACTTTGTTCAGTGATGAAGTGTTGGACAATGTAGGTGGCTAGGAAGCATATTCCTTCAGTGATGGGTTCTCTGGGTACCATCAGATGAAAATCGCGCAGGAGGATAGGAGCAAGACGACCTTCGAGACTGAGTGGGCATTTTTTCAGTAAACCGTAATGCCTTTTGGATTAAAGAATGCACCTGCAATTTTCTCGCATGTAGTCATTGCTGCGTTCAAGGAATTTATTCACAAGTTCCTTGAAACATACTTTTATGACTGGACTGTGTTTGGGCTGGTGAAGCATCATGTGGCAAGCTTGTGCCTGATGCTAGATACCTATCGAAGATACCAGATCGTGCTCAATCTAAAGAAGTGCTTGTTTTGTGTCCCTTTTGGGACCTTGCTGGGTCATGGGGTTTGTAGACAGGGACTGATGGTAGATCCTGTGAAGATCGCAGTGATACTTAACTTAGAAGCACCGAGGAGTGTGAAACAGTTGCGTGCTCCCCTAGGGCATACTGGATGTTATAAAAATTTCATCAAAGGCTATGCCCAGATCACTGCGCCTATGGAGAAGTTGTTGAAAAAGCATGTCACATTCTACTGGAATGAGTACTGTAGGAAAAGCTTGGATGTATTGAAGGAAAAGATGGTCACCACGGTGATTTTAGTCTTCCCGGATTGGAAGAAGGAGTTTCATGTACATGTTGACGTGTCATGTATAGCGCTGGGAGCAGTACTGACACAGGCTAGCGAAGGAGATTTGGACCATCCCATAGTGTTAGCAAGTAAAAGGTTATCCAAGGTGGAGAAGAACTATTCCACCACTGAGCACGAAGGATTAGCCATGGTATACGTGCTCCAAAAGTTTAGACACTATTTGCTAGGTGGCAATTTTAAGATGTATACGGATCATTCCGCGTTGAAATACCTGGTCAATAAGTTTGTGTTGGGGGGGAGAATCTGGAGGTGGTTGTTATTGTTCCAGGAGTATGGTTTTGAAGTTATTGTGAAACCTAGATGACTGAACGCGGGAACAGACCATCTATCGCACATCAAAATAGGGGAAGAGCCCACTAATTTGGAAGAAGGATTACCTGACATACAACTATTTATAGTGTGTGTCACGGATGATCATTTTGAAGATATCATACACTTCCAAACGACAGGAAATGCCCCGGAAGGTTACACTGTCCAGCAAAAGAAGGAGTTAGTGGTGCACGTGGTAGATTTTTCTGTCATTGTTGGGCATCTATACAAAGTGGGGTCTGATGAAATGTTGTGATGGTATGTACCAGAGTTTAAAAGGAGTAGTATCCTCATGGACACTCATGGGGGCACCGCAGGAGGAGATTATGTAGGGAGAGCGACTGCGCAGAAGATTCTACACACAGGGTTGTGGTGGCCAACCCTCCATCAAGATTCAAAATCTTACTGCAAAGCATGTGATGTGTGTCAAAGAAATGGCAAGCCATCGCGGAGGGATGAGATGCCTCTGAATCCACAGACGGCATTACAACCCTTTGAGAAATGGGCGATAGACTTTGTGGGACCCATTCAACCCCATGGGAAGAAGACGGGATTGAGATACATTATCACCGCGACAGAGTATTTGACTCGATGGGTGGAGGCACAGCCTGTGAAGGATTCCACAGGTGTGATTGCTGCGAATTTCCTCTTTGAGTATGTACTGACACGATTTGGGTGTCCAAAGATTTTGGTGAGTGATCATGGTACGCACTGTCTGAATGAAACGATCATTGCGCTCACGGAGGAATTTCAGGTTTATCACCAGAAGAGCACACCTTATTACCCACATGATAATGGGATGGTGGAAGCATTCAATAAAGTGTTGGAGAACATGCTGACCAAGGTATACAATGCTCAGCAAAGTGATTGGGACCTACGCATACCCACACTACTATGGGCCTATCGGATGACATGCAAGAAGTTGATTGGAAAAACACCCTTTAGGCTTGCATGTGGTGTTGAAGTAGTGATTCCCATGGAATACATTATGCTTAGTCTGCGGATAGCGGCAGTCATGGGTATGACGGATCGCAGAGCCTTGGAAGAGAGGCTTGCGCAACTGGCTAAGCTTAAGAAAGAAAGATTTCTAGCTGTATTTCACCAACAGGTCCAAAAGCAACACGAAAAAGCATGCCATGATAGGCACATTAAGATGCACACTGTTAAAATTGGCAACCAGGGAAAAACTTCATGTGGGTCATCTTATTCATGGCTAATAATACTTTTATTAGATTCCTCTCGTCGAGAGGTGTAAGATTGATATAAAGATCATCCAATTCCGATAAGTATTCATGGAGATATGAATTTATTTTGATTATGGAATTATTATCAAGCCGACCTACAACTCATGTAGGCTCAGAAGCCCAACAGTCGCATCTATTCACCCACCAACGTTGTGTATAAATATAAGAGGAATTTTCCTCATTTAGACTCACTCATCTCATCACATCTCTCTCTCTACTGTGCAGATATGAGTCTCTTCTCTACTGCGCTGAAATGGGTCTCTCTCTCTCACACATGTGAAGCCGGAAGCTGTTGAATTTGAAGCTGCAACTGCAGAAGTAAAGATTGACTTGCATGGCCTAGAAGATCTCCTCTTTGGTACTGTGCTGTAGGTTCATCTGAACCTCCTTTGAAAGCTGCAACTTTTGGTGGTGGAATGAAGTCAATCCGACGAACGGTTTGCAAGATATCGACTGCCCTAGTTTGAAGCCGGAAACTGCTGAATTTGAAGCTGCAACTGCAGAAGTAAAGATTGACTTGCGTGGCCTAGAAGATCTCCTCTTTGGTACTGCACTGTAGGTTCATCTGAACCTCCTTTGAAAGCCACAACTTTTGGTGGTGGAATGAAGTCAATCCGACGAACGATTTGCAAGATATCGACTGCCCTAGTTTGAAGCCGGAAACTGCTGAAACTGAAGCTGCAACTGCAGAAGTAAAGATTGACTTGCGTGGCCTAGAAGATCTCCTCATCTGAACTGTGCTGTAGGTTCATCTGAACCTCCTCTGGAAGCCGAAACTTTTGGTGGTGGAATGAAGTCAATCCGACCGTCGGTTTGTGAGATATGGTCTGCCCTAGTTTGATAATGAAGCCACTAATGCTGATGCTACTGATCTAGGGTTTGCTACTGCTGATATGAATCAGATTTATTGTACTATTTCTCTCTGCTGAATTATTGAAGATAAAAGAAGATTTGATCAAAGGGTTTCCCCACACATTTTGGGGTTTGTCCCTGGCTAGCCGCCACATCTTATGTCTCTTGTCTTGGCTTGTTTTCTGTCGATCGTTTAATGTTCTATCAGCACTTTACTTTATGTACATGTGATTACTAATCGGTGGAATATAATAAGAAAAAGAAGTAAACTGTTATAAGCATAGAACATACCATAATTTAACATGCACCCTTAAGGTAAATGACTTGGTTTTGTTATATGACAACAAGTTTGATAAATTTCCATGGAAATTCAGAATGCACTAGTTAGGGCCCTATGCCATTAAAGAGATTATCGACAGAGGAGCAATACAGCTGGTCAAATTGAATGGAGATCCATTCCCAGGAAAGGTGAATGGTAGTCGCTTGAAGCCATACACCAGTGGTCCGGCCATGTCACTATATGAAGGTAGCACAGTCTTAGTGCTCTAGGTAGCTGAAAGGAGGCGTGGGACAATAAATTACACTGCCGGGGTTGGGGAGCTGCACGATTGGAGGATTGTGTGAAGTAAGGAAGTGTCACAGGGTTTGCAGCAGCACGAAGGGAGCTGCACTACCTAGGGAGAAATCAAACAGGTTGGCCGGAAAGTGACCGTTAAAGTCACTGTTCATGATTTGATGGCAAAAATGCATCCAAATGGAAGACGCGAAGCAAGCAGTTGCACAGTGCACTGCCGAGGTTATAGTCATAAGGGTCGAGTTGGGAGGTCTTCGTGCTAAGATCTCCACGCCTGCCGAGTGACTCAAGAGAAAGTCACAATGTTTGTGTTGGGGGCATGTTGGGAACGGGATCCCCCAAGGATAGTTTTGGGGCTAAAATCCCATGTTTTAGGTCCAATTTTGTAATAAAGTTGTAAAGTCTCTGCATTTGTGGTCACAGAGCACAAAGGTGTCATGAGTCATAAGGGGTTGTCTACCCTTATTTTCTAAAGTAAAGGTGGTTGTAAAAGATCTACCCATGGTCCGCAGACCATGGGATTGTATAAAAAGAGCTAAGTAAGTAAGCTCTAAGTAGTTCGGATGAGTCATAAGTTGTAGTAGAAGTCTTGAGCGATAAAAAGAGAAGTCTAAGTTTTGGGTCTTAGTGTAGGTAGAGGCTCTGTAGCTGAGTGCGCAGAGGCCTAGGGTAGAAGTCCGCAACTGAGTGTGCAGACCCCTGCAGTTGTGTGCGCAGGGCGAATAGAGTCTGTAATCATCTGAAGATATCAATAAAGAGAAGTATTCTATAAATTCTGTGTCTTTGTTTTGTGTTAATACATCTTGTCATATTGTGTATGGATTTCATTTACAATGCTTATGTGATGCGCAAATATATGTAATTACGTTCGTTAATCGAACGGAAGTAAGAATATCTGTTTACGCGGTGCTAACTGTGATTGTTTAATGAGATAATTAAACACTTAAGGATAACTTGGAAACCTGTTCTATAAGCAACGTGAACGTACCAGAACTGTAGGTTAGGGCTGCGCGAAGGCCAATCGTACCCCTTCGCAGAGGTATTGAAGGCAGAATAAAGGGCTAGACTGACAAAGCCCTAGAACTTGATGACCTGCATCAAAGCAAGAATAGAAGGAATAAACCGACATCATGACCATCTCAGGGTGTGGAAACATGGTTCCAGTATCCCCCCATATTGCTTCGGGTGAGACTTCGGTCCGCACTCCGCAGGCTGATGCCGAAAGGGCTAGTAGTGTAGGGATTTGTTTAGCTAGCTAACGTTGAACCTGGGTCAGGCCTCACCAAGACAACATACATTCCCCTTCTTCATGATTTTTAATTATTCCTCTAGAGATCATCTTGGACTCCTCTTGAGCACATTTTCCTAAGAGCTTATCAAATGTGGGAAGATTTTCATTGTTGCTAATGGTTGTTATAAATGTCTTCCAATACATAGGGAGACCTCCAAGTGTAACTAGCACTAGATTTTTATTAGATATAATTTCACCAATAGACAAAATTTAATCCTTGACTTGTGATATCCTCATGAAGTATGCTTGAATGGCCTCACCCTTGTTCATCTTGATGTCCCTAAATTGATTCTTCAAAGTGATGATATGGCTCAAATTGTTGACCTCATGCATTCCGATCAGCTTGTCATACATTTCCTTGGAATTCTTCATTTTTGACACAAAAGTAATTAGATGATCCCTCAAGGAATCAATAATTATCCTTTTAGATTTGATTTATCCTTTCTTGTAATTGAACTAGACAATGCCAGTTTCATTCTCTGGAGGCTCAACTACCTTGCCTTCAACATATTCCATAACATTATTTTCTTACAAATTCAGATCTAGCCTTGCCCTCCAAGTAGTAAATTTGGAGGAATCATTTAGGTTCTTCTCAACCTTGAAGTAAGAGGTAGACATATTGACCAAATCAAATGACCTTCAAAAATGGATAATATCTCTTAAAAAGGGTGATTGATGTTGTCTCCTTGGGCTTGTCTTCACCTTGGCTTTGATACCATGTTAATTTTTGCAATGTTCTATGTTGTAACAATTACTTAAACAATTTCTTCTTCTAGTAGCATTCACTTTTCAAATACATTCAATCAAACAATAATATAAGAAATTGTAGATAGAACAATGAAAAATACGCACAATAGAAGACAACCAAGATAAATGAGGCACATAAATTTAGGTTAAAGGCCAGGGGAAAACCCCACAAGGGAGAAAACCCAACCAAGTTCTTCTTCTATTAGATATTCATCAAATGTTAAGTAGAAAATAGTACATCCATGAATGAATCAAAGTCAAAGGCTTGAATTTCCAAATCAAAAATCAAAAAACCAACCAATGATGAGAGATAAATTCAAATCTAGTCAAAGTATAGTTTGCAATTTTTGGCCCTATAGAAGTCTAGTCAATAGTGGTTAATAGTAGCCCTAACCACTCAAACTCAATGGTTAAAATAGATTGGAAGAATTTAGTCAAAAAAACAATAAATGCAACCTTCCTTCCTCAATCAAACCCAGTCAAAATAGTACTAAAATTTTGCAAGAAATTTAGTTAACCTTCAAAGTCAACCTGCAGTCAAACCCTACTCATATCTATGGTAAAAAATGGTCAAAGTTCCTAAGTCAAATTGATCAAGGTCTCTGTGAATTCGACCTCCCAAAATAGATTAGAAAATATGTCAAACCAAGTCAAATCATCCCAAGTCAACGTTGGTCAAAGTCTGCCAAAAATTGAAAGTCAACACAATCAAAAATAAGATTTTCTCTCTCCTTCACATATGTGAACTTGTCCCTACAATTTTCAAAGGTGTACGAACCAATTGAAGAATATGTGATGTGATATTTATGCCTCCAAGTGAAGTCAACAAGCTCATATTTATATGGGAGTTAGGAGGGTCAATTTCTCTCTCTAGGCCAACTTTTTGACTTTCATGTTGACCCTAACCAACAAAATAATAATATTTTTCAGTGTTCAATATTTATTTTTTCCCAAGTGGAAGAGGGGTCTCTTTAGGGTTTGTTGGCTTCCCCAATGGAAATTTTTTTCCCTCAACTACCAATTTTCAACATAGTTGACATTCACGAGTAGAGTGGGTGTTTTTCTCCAATATTGCACACCACTTTGGCTTTGAATTCTTTAAGTTGTAATAGAATTATCTCATACTAGGGTTTGATGCAACTTGGTAAATATCACAATATATGTCAATTTATAGTATCAAACATCTTGTTTGATATGCTCTGTGAATTTGCAGTTTTCCTTAGTGTGCCCTTCATTATGACAATTGGTACACCAAAATTCATTGAGTCGTAAGATAAGGTTCATGAGAGACTATTCTAATTATTAAAACTTTTCTTCAATTTGATTTTCCATCAATGGGGAGGTCGATGACCAGTTATCATCTATTTCAATGTGTGGGGAATTTTTTAGAGCTTCTTCACAGTTGTGATTTCATGCATTCTAAAGGGCCCTATGATCCTTTATGATAATCTAGCAATATACCATTGCACTGTAAGAGCTTTGTTGATCACATATGGTATTATGACCAATAGGTCTCTAAATATTTTATCATATTCTTGGACATAATCTCCTATATTTTTCTTGATTTCTTTCAATTTTTGGGCTAAAAAATTATTAACATCTTGAGCTTTAAAGAATGCAAGGAAACTTGTCTTAATTTCCTTCTTCGTTCTATCTTGGTTATATTTAAAGTTCATAAACCAAGTGAGGGCTCTTTTTCTGAGAGCTATGGTGAAATGGGTCATTTGTTTTGCTTCATCATTGAATTCATTAGAATCCTACAATTTTTCACACTAATTAATGTTTCTCAAGCTCTTCATCAACCTCATATAAGCAAATTTGACTTATCCCATTTTTTTTTTTGGAGGATCTTGTATTAAAGTATTTGAAGCTAGGGGTGATCTAACAGGAGTACTTGGTTGTATTGACTTGACTTACTCTTATATTGTGTCAATTTTACTTCAACAATCAAGTTTTTGATATTTTCGACTGCTAGGTCAAGATTTTCACTTTCGACTTCGACACTCATGGTTGTCAATGGGACATCATCTATTTGTTACGCTTTGTATAAATACTGGATGAACTGGTTTGTCTTAGGATGTGATGCTTCATCATCTCAGCTTGAATTGTCTTTTTCAATAGATATTAACTTTGGTAGGGGGGTATGTTTGTGAGGTCTTTTCTATAGAGAAGTATGTCATCATTTTCCTAATTTTTACTCAAGTATGTTTCAAAGTTGGGATTTCTATTAGGAGATGATGTTTCATATTTCCTTGGTTTTCTCTTCTATTCTAAATAGAGGAATGGTATGATTTGATATGGATCCATTGGTCTGTAAGTATCTTAATCTAGGACTCGTTATATTTGTTATGGGAGAGTACAATATCAGTGGTCTAGAGTCATCTACTTGCATGTTGTTTACATGCATTCTTGAAATAAGGCTTAATTGAAAGCTATTAATTATCAATTGGGTCACTCAGTCTATTCCTCTCCAATCTAGGTGCTCCTGGGAAACTTTAGATGATTTCCATGATTCCTCAATTTTTCGCTCTATATTTTTCTTTTGTTGTGCTTATTCGAGTCTTCTATCCTTAAACATCTCCTATTGTTTATGTTTTCTTTTTCTCGTTCAATTTTCTGGATTTATTCAATCATTTGTATATTATAGTCTCCATTGGGTTTTTCTCTTTGAATCTTTTTCAAGAGTGTGCCTCCATACTTTTCTTACCAAAATTCATCCTTCCATGTTGGCTCCTTGACTTTAGTTGAATTTTGTTTCTTCTTTTTCTATGTTGTTTCTCTCTCTCTTTCAATTCATCTCACAAACATCTACCCCTAATCACAAACCCTGACTTATAGGTAGTCGATGGGTGAAGTTTCAATAAATAGCTTCATTTTCTTAAAAATTAGTGCCACACTTCTTTAGTATCCTTACAATGAGTGTCAAGAAATTTCTCCTAGTTGGATTGGCGCTTGGTGTAGCCAAACTTTGATAAAGGGTCTAACGGGGCTCTATACTTGACGATGTGTTTAGATCCTTTATTGAGGAGGAAGTTTTTTAGCAAGGTAGGTATCATACACAAAAATACATCATGGAAATCATTGTAGAACCTCTCCTTGATTATGTCAATTGAATTGTGTTATTCAATTGCTTACTCCTTGCAAAAATTGTCAAGTATTTTCTTGACCCACACGTAGATTTGTTCATCCCCCATTTGTTAATTTTAACAGAAACCACACATCATTGCTAGGGCGTCAAATTATATGGGTGATCAATGTATTTATTTAATTCTAAGGGGATCCATTCGATGATTTTTTTTTGGATTTTTTGAACAAATGGGACCTCTCTTCTACTATTGATAAGCAATTTTTTTAAGTGTAATTCTTTAAGTAGTTATTAATTTTTGTCTAGTATTGCTCTTGTATATCCTCCAAAATCTTCATTTATATATACATATTTGATGTACTCGGGTCCAAGAAATATCAATGACAAAACTATTGTTGTAGTCTAGGGAAAATCATGCATCTGAGTTACTAATAGTCTTTACCAAGCAATCTATAAAGTAGGCATAACAAGCAAGTAAGGAAAGAGATAACAGAAGTAGTGTAGAATCAATAAAACACCATTATATTATATTATATTATATGATGGAAAGAAACAACCTCTTCATGTCAAGTACATACATATTTGTATGCCACTAGATAGTTATAACAATTATACTAACTAACCAGCTCATTTTTTTTACTAGACAAGGAGTTGATTGACTTACAATATAGACCAAAGCTTAATTGGCTATGTTGAATCCACAAGGATAGCTGACTATGTCAACCAGCTCCTCCAGAATTGATCCATGTTGACAAATTGAATAGGTTATAGGATTATTGTTTATGGATTTCATGGTATTAGTGTAGGTTCACTGAAGACCTTAAAGCAACCACCATGGGTAAAGCCTTGAAGAGAAAGAAGCTAGAAGATTTGAGAGACTTAAAAGGGAAGGTACAATAGGAAATTCATTGTAGGAGTAAAAAAGTATGAGACGAAAAAATGACTTTCCAAACTCTAGGAGTCCTTCTCTGCCATCTGGGGAAAACTAAATAGGAATAGATTGTAGCTTTAGCAATTGGAGGAGAAATTCACTCAACTAGGTAATGGAAAGAGAAGAGGTTCAATGAAGTGACTCTTCAACTATACCAAGATTTGGAAATGAAGGAATATGCCTTGAAGAAGCTACAAATAGTTGTCTAAAGGCGAAAAAATATCCTTCTATTTCAACTACAAAATCCAATTCCATTTTTAAGTCAAGCATGGTAAACTCTCCTTCCAATACCCTTCTTCAATAGATCTTCAATGACTTTGAAAGGTACACTAGAATAATTGGTTCCAATATCATGAGGAAAATGGGATATGATGGCAAAGGGCTAGGTAAGAAAGGTCTAGGGATTTGGATGCTTTTTGTAGCTTAATAGAGGCCCAAGCATGAAGTCCTAGGATTTAGTCACAACAATAACCCAACAAATTTTTAGCTTAAATCACCCTCGTCAACGAAAGAGGAACTAGAAAAGAGGCTATTCTCATGGAGGAAAATACAGTTGGAAAGAGAGTGTGCAACAAGAATGATTTGTAAGATAATGTGGATATTCCACTAGAGAATTTCATCCCAATAGATCTTGTATTATGTTGGTTTGCTTCCTTAGATATCATAGTTACTATCATTACATATTTCTCAAATTTATGAGAATAATTGAAACAAAAAAAATGACGGAACAAGTAAATGAACATATCACACACAAAATAAATGTAAGATTTCTTGTAAGAAACTCAAAATAGAAGAAAACCCAACTAGAAGGTAAGGTCTATTCTCTACTCTCTTTTCTTCAATTGTGAAATCTAAGAACAAAGAAATGGGCACCCACTATGGAGTTTCCTTTGACCCAATGTCCTGAATTTCTATTACAAAGTATTCTTCCTCTTTTTTATGCTCTCAAATCCCACTCATAGACTCTATTATCAATTATGGAATAAGTACAATAGTATAAAATGGAACCTCCTCTCTTCCTAGTGGCCTAATATTTAACAAACCTAATATTCATCTAGAGTTACTAAGGGATTTTACATCCTCAACCCTCTATCTATGATAAGGCTATAGACCATTTAGAATATTCTTGAAATTCCACAGCTATCCCACATGTGAATCATGGGGGTTGATATGGTATCCACTTAGTACTATGGTGGTCAACAAGGTAGGTCAAATCATAAGCAATGTAACTTCTACATGTTAACTCCGTTTGAGGTGATTTTCACACTCTTGGAAAGGTATCAGTGTGTAGAATATTGTTAAAGAGTTGGGAGTTATGCTCACAATTTTATTTCCCCAAAATTTGTCATTTGACACCTCAAAATGTCTCCAGAAGGTTCCAAACCCCAAATCTCCAAATTGGGACCTACCACTAAAATCGGTCTTGCAAGAAAAATTCCTTGAATTTTTCCAACTAGATACCAAGATAGATGAAATTTTATATATTGATCCATTTCAATTTAGAACCACTCAATATGCTTGTATGTTCTTGAAGAGGGTAGAAAATAGATGAATTTTCCATCCAAATCCACTCTAACACAGGATATAAAGCAAGCAAGCTAGCAATCATCATTACAAACCAAAAAGGTATGACATAATAACTGTGGTCTGATTTTAGTGTAAGAAAAGGGGTCATAAGGATAGAAATTGTTGAAACTCTCTAATGCCAAGTAACACATGTACGAACTATTGTTGATACCATATATTCATTGGACATTAGAATTCCAAATGTTAGAGGCTTCACTTGGGATGCCATCCCAAAAACTAAATAAACAAAAAAAAAACTTAGGGATTCAAGGTTATGGGGAAAGAGAAGTTACTTGCACTTGTAGCTCATGGAGAAATGATTGTCCAATGACATATTCCAACAATGAATATCATCTCTAGGCATGAGATGGACAGTAGAATTATGCCAAAGGTCAGCCCTATTCAACTCTTATCTTCCATCTTGCAGTGAATGAATCTTTTCTTGGAGGATGCTTGAAGGCATAGAAGAAGAAGAAGATCGAATGGAGTTGGATCTTTTTTAGGTCAAAAGCTTGCAAAATGGGAAGGTGTGATATAAATTAGATCCTCATCAAAATATATTTGTAAACTTTGTAATAAGTTTTTTTCCAACAAATTTAAGAAAATGTTGAAAACTTCACTTGGAAATTGAAATGAACGATTGTGGTGGTTGGAATTCTAAGGAAACCCATTAAAAATGAAGGTTACAGAGAAAAAGGGAATTGAAATGGAAGCAAAGAGATCAAATATTAGGAGGAAATGAAGAAGAGTAGTTCTAAAGGGGATATCTCTAACATGTAATCATCTCGAATATTGTACGACAAGGGAAACATTGTGCCTAGTCATGCATGATAAAATATTACTATTGAGTTCAATCCACTTGTAAATTTGTTTCTATGAGTAAAGAAGAATGCATAAGGTTTTCTATGCATAGTTAACTCTTTTTTAATTAATTTCTGTTAATGAAAAACCCATAGAACCTAGTTTTCCCATTTGGATTCCAGTGTAGAAGAAATATCTATTGTATTGTGGTGTTAATTGTTGTGTATACTTGATGTACTTTGGTTTTAACATGTTATTAATTTTTATATAAAACAAGAGAACTACAACAACGAGACATTGTAATCCTAGCTCTATTTACTAGTATAAATGATTTCTTGAGTGTTCAAATTGGTTGAGTGTGTTGTGAGTTCACTATTTAACCACATTCTACAACCAAACTTTCAATTTCTTCTAGTTGGGTGATTATTATTTTTTGGTTGGTTTGTATGAGTACAAAATATTTCAATAAGTTCCTATACCATACACTATAACTTTGTTGTGTTCATTTATTTGATCACTAGAATGATAACTACAACACTACTATATACCTTTGACTTAATGTCTAGAGAGAACTATTAGGGTGAGAACAAATTTGGAGAGGCTATGCTAAATAGATGTATGTCTATCGAAATAAAAAACCAACAATGAACTAGATATGAGACGAGGTCATTATTTTTTTTGCTTATTGGTAATTGATAGCAAATAACATTAATATTTTTATAAAAGAATTGATTTGATGAAATAGAAAGAATATAAACCTACTATTTAGGAAAAACGTAGACATACATTAAAAATGTTTATTTTAAATGATTTTTAAAATTTAATGATATTTAATTTAACTTAATTATATCTAAGATTTCCCACTAATTAAATCATTGGTGTATAACATTCCTTTGATTCTAGATTATATGAGGAAAGTTCTTCTCTAGTTTCGATTCCAAAGGAATCTAATTTATAATAATAATAATAATAAAGGTTGTGCATTTATTAGGTAGCCAAATTATAATGCCACTAACTTTTTCTCTGGTATAACCCACAGCCACAGATTTGTTTCTAGTCAAATTCATTCACAACGAAATAAATATACTTATAGGTTTTTAATATTTGTGTCTTCTCCTTGCAAGCAAAAATTTTGGTTCCATTCCACTTAAATAAAAATACCTATAACTCTATAGTCTTATAGCTCATGTGACCATGAGTTCTTTGGTTCAGTTCCACTTCAAGGAAAGTACATACAATTGTTGTGTTTCTCAATTCCGGCTTCAAATCGGTTCCAATTCCTACCGGACGTGTTTACGATTATTTGGCATCCAAATTGGAATGATGAACCCATTGTGTAAGGTTTTTACCTTCACGGGGCGTCAATTTTCCTCAAACTCCTATCAGATCTACTTGTTTGGTTAAGTTTCACTCTCACTTTTATTTGGAATGACAAGCTTTACAATTTCGACCTCAAAATTACATATTCATTACATTGCTATATCATGTGAATTCTATCATTCACTTACCATCAATGTAATATTGCAAGCTAAAACTAATTTTAACAAGTAACTTTTTATTTTCCACCACCGTAGTCTAACTAGTCTGAGGAATTTTCTGGAAAGTTATGGAAATTCTGGTTATATTTAGAGAAAATCCCGCAAAGATTTTTGTAAATCCAAGTTATAGTTGTTAAACTTCAAAATTCTAGGTGTCCTAGACATTTTTGATGGTGCTGAATCCATTTCCACCATCAAAAACAAGATTCAAACACTCCCTTTACAAGATTTTTTGAAATTTTTTTACCTGGATTCCGGCTACTTTTGATCATCCGGACAGTTCCTCCGCCTCAATAGACCACTCCTTTTCCACATACCAAAACACAATAATGAACCAACATTCTATACACAAGATTATAGAAAAAATAGAAATATACTCAAATTATTTGGTTCTAAAATCCCTCAGCAAAATGAGAAAATTACATATTGGTTTTTTAATACATCATAAGGAAGATGACCAAAGAAAAAATAGACTCATTTGAATCTTCCAATATAAATAAAATCCAAGCTAACTAACTGCTAAACATACTCTAATATCCTAGATACATGCCAAAACATGAGATAAGGAGGTTTTAAATAAATTTCTCCACAAGCGTATGAACTTAGAAGTATGTATTGCCTATGACAAAACATCAAACAAGAAATACATTTATCACTAGTGAAAAGACTTGTTAATATATTATCCATTCAATAAAGTTCCCCGGTCCAATCTATAATGTCCGGTTTATAATAATAAGTGGTTAACATATTATCCATCCAATAAAGTTCCCCTGTCCCATCTATAATGTCCAATTTATAATAATAATACAATATGCAATTTTTAATTTAACAAATTTATAATGCCACTAACTCTACCTCTAATATAACCTTCAGCCACAATCACCCAATCTGCAGGTCCTCTCTCCACAACCATGAGTTTTAGTTCAATAAAATTAAATTAAATATAGCTCTGCAATCGTTTTTCTTCCATGACCATGAGTACAAGTCTGGTTCGATCTCACTTCAAGAAAAGTGCATACGACCTTTGGCCTTCTCAATTCTAACATCAAATTCTCATTAATTCCTACTTATTTAGATATCCACTTTAAATTCTGAGTATATGGAAGTGTTGGGCATCGATTTTGCCTCAATCTCCTATCAAATATACTCATATTTTACTTTAAAAGACAAGCGAGACAATTTTCACCTCATATTACATATCCAATAAAGTCCTTTATTTTCCACCTAACACGACAATAATGGATTACTGGATTGTCAAGTTAGATGGGATTTATTATTATTAATTAAAAAAAATTAGAAGTATTAAAATTCAAAACTTCTAAGATTACTAGAGGAATATATGAGAGTACGAGAGTACAATTTTAGTAAAGTTTTTTTTATAGATTATTAGGAAATAATTTATATATATATATTGAATTGAGAGATATTAATTTTATTTGTGTTTTTGTTTTTTTTTTTCTTTCTTATAAGTTCGGCACTTTGTATTACATTAAATGAGGATTATATAGATACTTTTTTTTTATCTTATTAGTTTGCCTGAAGGGAAATCAGACCAATAATATAAGTTTAGAGTCTTGAGGTTGCTAAGATCTCATCTAACTAGACATCTTGTAAATAAAAACTTTAATAAACAAGATGTTTATGTTAAACCTTGAGACACATCGACATGAGAAGACGAAAAAGACTACTATTGCTACAAGTAAAAATCCAGTGAGTTATAACAACTATTGGGTAAAATCTCCATGCATTCGCATTGGCTAGTCAATATCCTCATCCAAGGAGAAGGAGATGTTGGTTTATCTCCTAGCTAGAATGATCAACTTATGGTCTATAGTGTCAATTTTTTTCTCTAGCTTTTTTAATTTAATAGAATTCTCATGTTGATTCATCCTATACCTCTATGCAGCCTGCAATATTCAAACAACATTTAACATTGTGTTGTCTTTGTGCCACGATCAATGAAGTGGTTGGAGCGCATGAAATGTGACAAGTATATTGAGAGTTGCAACCCCCTTTTGTGTGAGATGGAATCACATCAAGGCAAGAGGGATGCTCATTCCTGGGAACCTTCCTCGGGGGAGTTATTACAATAAAGTTGTATGAAAAAATAATTTTTAAATTCAAAAATAAGAAGGATTAGCTATAAGAAATTAATTGTGCTATGAGATTAAGCAAAGCATTATTTTGTTCTTCATTGTTATTTATTTTTATTTTGGTTGGGACAAGCATCGTTCTTCTTCTTTATGTTGGTAATATTGTTATTTTTCAAGTTGTTCCTTTGATATTTGACAAGAAATAAAGAATTCTCAAAATTTTATTTTCACGTATACTATAAGGCAAAGGTTGTAATCATAGAATCCAAGAACACTTATTATCTTAGCTTTGCGTATGATAGTTAAAATTTAGAGGATGTCAGTTTGTATGTCTTGGAGTTAACTTTCATCACAAGCTCAACTTGAATTATAATGTTGATAACAATATTAATGGAAGATGGAAATCTTGTTTTCGCCTTGATGATGGCATTGAAAAAAAAATCTCTAGGAAAAAGTGAAGGCCTAACACACTTTGTTATTACAATGATCTTATATAAATATGAAGCTTTGGATTGAAATATTTCAAGAGAAACATAGAGGAAATTTGAGAAAATCCAAAAGAATATTGTAATCTATAATCTTAAAATTAAAAGAGACACCCCATTCAATCCTCCTTTTAAAGGCTTGAGTTTCCACCCATTTACAGCATAACTATGATTATATATCTATCATACGAGCACAAAATAATTAGTGTGAATGATAAGAGGCTTCCAAATATTATTTTGTGTTCCAATAAAAACCACTCATGAATTATGAAGTTTAACATAAAAATGTTGATTTTTGGTTAAACCATTAGAGAATAAAAAATGAGTCTATAAATTTAAAGAAATCACAATGTAAGAAAGTAATATAGAATAACAAAAAGTGAGAGTATTATAAAGAAATCATCAACCCTAATTTAAAAAATCATGTAACAATGTTAAAATAAAAGCGTATATTATGAGCTTTATAGTGAAACTTCTTAGTCTAACCAAAATTAAGACACTATAGGAAGAAATAATATCTTATTTTTGTGATATTATAAAGGGACGATGGAAAATGTTTTTCCATTGAATCCCCTATCTATGTGCACATTAGGTCTCAATTTTAAAATATTCGTGATATTATTTATTTTCATAATTTAGTAAGCCATCAAAATGAAAGAGATTCAGGTAAATTTGTTTCCACTGTTTGCAAACTATAAAAATAACATGTCAAAATAAATTAACTAATTTATTATGAACTCTATTCAGATTCGTTGAACTCAGATTGGCTTTTTTGGTGGTAAAAAATTCCATAATTATTAATAAAATAATTTAAAAAATAAATAAATATTCAATTTCTTGATTCATCACTTAAAATTAAATAAAAAAATTATTAACATATTATTGGATTCAAATGCAAAAAGAGATCTAGGTGCATGGCGATTGATCCAGATGGATATTGGTGGCCATCTGCCTATTCCACTTGGACCCCCACCATTGTTTCTTTCAGTTTCTCAATTTCCTTAATTGTAGCACAATTTACAGTTTTTGGCAGTGTTTCAAGTCCTGAACTTCTGGAGCCATTTTGAGGCCCTAAACGATGTTTTTTTGGAAAATCACTAGTCGAAAATATGAATTTTTACCTCAATATTCAATATTAGCAATTGTATTCCTTGGATAGATATTTCTAATGAGGTATCATGTGTGTCAAACAAATATTGTATGCCAGAGTTACGACCCCAGGAAGTTGATGTACCAATTTACCCCAACGGGGCCCATAGTTTAGCATTTCATCTTGTAGGGTTAGGTTTTTGGATGTTTTGGGGTTTTGCATTGTTTCTAAATAATAAAAAGACCTTAAAGCCTCATTGTAACACAGTTAAGAGGCATGTAGCCGCCACAACTCTTCTCAGAGATAAGGTACCATCACCCGAGCTAGTTTATTTCCATTATGTATGTAAGCATATTTCAGTTCCTTAATATTAATGAAATAAAGTTTTATTTATACTACATCTCTGTGTTTATGGTTATATCTATAATTTTTTGCATTCTGGTTTAAATTCGGATCAACGATTGGCCTTAATAAAAAAGCTATAAAGATACTAGGCTCCTAGTGATTGAATTTGTTGTTGGGCACTGATATTTTTTCTTCTAAACTGGGAATGGAGCTAAAAGTGGTAAATATTTATGGGCCCTACCTTGACAGGAATACCTCTTGGGATAGGTTGATGATTCATTCATATATGTAGGTTGATAATTTATTGATAGGGGTGACTTGAACTTCTCTCTAGGAGGACCTGAAATTTGAGGCCCTCATGCTCAAACTGACCCCTTATCTAACTATTCCAATAATATTCTAGAGAATAAAAAATTGTGCGATGTGGAATTGATCAAGTAGCCTGCCTAGAGAAATAGCAAAACTAGTGAAACAATGATATCCAAGTGGATTGAACGGTTCCTTATGGATGACTTGTTATTAGAAAGTACCTCAATGGGTTAGGGCGGTGGGCGAATTTCACCACCATACTCTTTTCCTAAAGGTGAAAGGGGGGTTTAACAAACCCAAAAGTCCATTCAAATTCAATGCGGCTTAGTTAAATGATGAAAAATTTTGTAGTTTGGTTGTAAAACAATGGATACCTTACAACCCTAATAGGGAGGGTTCTATAGTGGGAAAATTATGCAAAACCTCAAAAGGGTGAAAAAGGCTATGGTTGAGTTATCTTCCCTTAAAATACAAAGGGAGGAAAGGAGTGGAAACATGGTTGGAGCATCTAGGAGCAGCTAATGTGGTGGAGGGGATGCTTGTTAGAGGAATCAAAGAAGAGGATCATCCATCTAGAGACTACTAGGAAGAAAATATTGGTTGATAAGGGGAAAACACGGAGGCAACAAAGTAGAGATATTTGGTTGACAAATGGAGATGCAACTATGAAGTTCTTTTAGCAATTTGCAAAAGGCCATCGAGCTCATAATGACATATCGGATTTGGACGATCTATAAGGTGGTAGATTTTCAAATTTTGAAGATCTCACAAGGATGGAAAAAAAACACTACATAAATATGTATAAGGAACTTTCTGAACTGACCATTGCTGAATTTATCTTATTGGATCGATCATTCCCTAGGTATGAAAACGAAGAATAAAATTGACACTTAATGAATCTTATGTCTGAGGTTGAATTACAAAAAGTTCTCCATAATTTCTAAAAAGACAAAAGCCCTGGACCAAATGGTTGGTTGGTTGAATTCTTCTCTAGCCTATATGATATCTTAATGGGGGATCTCTTAAAGGTGGTCGAGGATAGCATATAATTAGGTAGGATGCTTGATTCTTCTAACTCTAACTTTATTTCCCTCATCTCCAAGGCTGACTCTCTATGTTCTTTTGGAAATTTCAGGCCCATATATTTGTGCAACCATATTTATAAGGTCATATCCAAAATTATAGGCAACAAACTTAAGTCGGTCCTATCTAAAAATGTTTCTAAGTAACAATTTTCATTCATGGAAGGATGACAAATACATGAGGCTATTGGGGTTGCATAGGAAGGTATTCATAGTTTAAAACCTAAGAAAATTAAGGACATGGTTATTAAAATTTATTTTTCCAAAGCATATGACATATTCAGTTGGATATAGATTATATTATTATTGACTCATTTTGGATTTGAAGTTCATTTTATAAATTGAGTCATGTTTTCCATAACCACTGTATCATTTGATGTGCTTATTAATGGGGCATCATCAACATTTTTTCATGCACAACATGGCCTAAGGTAGGGTTGTCTTCTTTCTTCGCTACTTTTCTTGTTGGTGGCTAAGGGCCTCACTGAATTTCTAGTTGAAGCAAAAAGGAGGGGTGACTTAAAGGGTGCAACTATAGCAAATGATTTAACAATCAATCATTTGTTTTTCATGAATGATATTCTCTTGTTCTGTGACAGGTCTAAGAGGGATTTAGCTTCCATAAAGGGGCCCTATCACTCTTTGAGAAAGCTACTTCCATGTAGGTAAATTTTCAAAAATCTATTCTCTCCTTTCTTGGGCTATCTAGGGATGAATCAACTAATTCTCATACTTTGTTTCCAATCTAAAATTTTGATGAAAGACTTAAGTATCTCAGGTTCCACCTAAAACCGAATGATTATAGAAAGAATGATTTTATCTAGCTCACATCAAAAATTGAGAAGAGATTAAAGTCCTGGAGCGTTAGATGTTTGCCTAGAGCCGGTAGATTGGTCCTCATAAAATCAATACCAAAATCTTTTCTAATTTTTTAGATGTCCCTATCTTGGATACCAAGAGGTGTTTTGAATGTTTCCAATAAGACTTGTTGCAGACTTTTATGGATGGGATCAAAATAAGGTTGGGATTTCCCTCAGGTTAAATGGGATAAAATCTCATTTCCAAAGATGTGGGGATGATAGGGTTAAACCTGCATATGTTTGCTAATGCATTGGTAGGAAAAGTTGGTTGGAGGTTTTTATCCACAGATAGTCAGTGGACATAGGTAGTGTAATACATTAATCTAGTTATTCTTGAAGAATGGATAAGGATCTCAAACAAGTGGAGGTTGAATGTATCAGTTATATGGAAAGTAGTTTTACCATATTTTTCAGTGGTTGAGGGAAGTTTGTCCTGGAAAGTTGGAAATAGAGAAAAGTTGAGGATTCATATCGATCCATGGGTGGGTTTCAGAGAAAAATTTTGTTTACCCTAAGAGATGATTGAATTTCTTAATACTAATGGCAAGGTCACTCTGAACTAGACGACTAATAATGCTCACACTAGTGTGTGGGAACAAGGATGGGTTGATGATAATAATGTTAACTTTCCTATTGAGCACATAGTTCACTCGCATAATTATACTACAAATCTCAACATCTCCCACTTTCGCCTTAGAGACAAGGACGGCTCTTTGTGCTGGTTTCATTCTCCTTTTGGAAAATATTCATCAAAATATGGTTACAAGTATATCATTGATGATAGGAGATTAGGAGAGTTGGTCTAGTGGTGGAGGCAACTATGGAAACTAAGTTTCCTAGCTAAAGCTATACTTTTTTGGTGGTACATATTGGGAAATAAAGTCCCTACTAGTGACAATCTAAAAAGAGAAATATGGTAGGGCAAAGCTAGTGTGTCCTCTACAAAAACACTGAGGAGACTGTGGATCACCTTTTCCTTTACTACCCCTTCTCCTTGGTTGTATGGAACATTGTTCAAGGATGCATGGGAATAGCTACAATGTGGCACGACACGTCTTGTAAGGATTATTTGAAGAAGTGGTGTGAATAGGAAAATCCTAAAATGAATAGGAGTTCTCTCCCTATTATCAGTTGGGGTATATGGATATCTAGAAATAATGACATCTTTCAAGAAAAGTCAACCACTCTGGATAGAGTGGTAGAATAAGACATGGATATGTTTGTTGCTATGTCTACTTATGGGCCTATTCATCAACCACGTAATATCACAAAAGAAGTTATTGATCGCTCCTATCCATGGGCTTATTTAGATGGGGCCTCTTTGGATGGAGGAGAGTGTGGGGGCGAGGCGGGGGATCTATTTGTTATATCTTAGGGATAATCATTTCTTCAAGATAGAGTCCATTTTAGGCAGAAAAACAAATAACTATGCTGAACTCCTTAGCCTTAAGCTTCTTCTCTTGTTTGCTATTGAGAAGGGATGTTCACAGTTGAAAATTTATGGAGACTCAAATATTGTTATCAATTGGTTTAATGAGATTATCGGATGTCACATACACACACTTCATCCTATCCATGAATGGATTTTAAAATTAAAGGTTTCTTTTGATAGGATTTCATGTTTCCATATCTACAGGGAAAGGAACTCAAGTACATAAATTCTCTCTAAGGCATGCAATGAACATAATATGGACAGTTGGAAGATCATGGAGCGGCTAGATGGGACCTACTATGAGTATTATCACAAAACTTAAACAAAGGGTTTGTTGATGGGCACTTTACTAGACTAGTCACTTATTACACACATGCTTTTTCTAAGCTAAAATTCTTGGGCAATTGGGGGGATACTGTATATATTTCTAATATTTTATGACAATAAACTAATATTTGGTAATAGATATTAGTATGTTTGGACACAAAAAGGGCCCTCATCTAAGGCTTGATCTTTTGATCCTTTTTAAACTAGTTGTATCAGTGCTTTTTTGAATGCATTTTACTGCATATACATAATGTATTTTTTTGGAAAAAGGAAAAAAACATATTATGTATAAAAATATATTTAAATTATAAAACCATATTTTATATTTAATAGATGAAATAAATAAATTAAAAAATATATCACATTATGAAGAAAGCAAAAAATAAATATTAGATTTAGACTGCATTGCAAGAAATATATGGTGTTTTCTTACATATATGTATACGTATATGTATAATTTAAATTATAAAATATAGATTTTATTAAATTTGGAAAAAATATAATTTTCTTAAGGGTGAATGCATGAAGATGTGTTACACTTTTGGGTCAAATGTGGTGATGAAATTTCAAAATTTTAATTTTATTAAATTGGAGCCGTCAAAATTCATATAAGCATTAATTTTGATTCGAAGTAAAAATACAATTTGTTGAGAATTATGTTGTTGTCTTAATGATATTTTTTGAAAAACAAAATAGTTTTATATAATATGTCAATTTTCCATTAAATGAAATGCTTTTCCTTGCAAATTTTCACACATATTATGTAGAAATTTTGAATAATTTAACACATTTTCAACAGAGATTATCCTGATCATGTACTATTGCGGAATACATACACAATACATAAGCTCCTCTATGTTGATCATCAATATAGCAGCATCAATAACAATAAAACATCAAGAGCATTCACACATTAACAGAATATGTAACCCGGGGAAAGCATCTCGCTAAAAACCCCACACTATCTGTGTATTAATGATTGAGAACATGTAACATTACAAAGTACAATGCTTATCACAAGCAATCCAGTACCAGCTCCACCTGTTACACACAATACAGCTCAGATCTGATCTCCAAATCTATTCCACTGCTTGCCTGCCTCTCTAGCTCAATACCTGCTCAAGAACTGATGAGAATGGTTTACCAAACTCGTATTTCACCTGCAAAGAATCACTCACACTGTGTTGGACGTGAGCACAGGCTACAATTCTTGATATTGGCCAATTCATTGGCATACTCAATCCCTCTGATTGTGCAAATCATCATGCACAGCTATAGTCACAACTGATAGCAATCTGATCCTCTAACACCTGTCCCTGCTGAACTGAACATGCACTGACATGCAACTGAGTTAACTGATGTATTCTATAGTTGCATTATGAGTTAATAACTTGTGAATTAATTAATAACTAATTCACCCAACTCATCTCCAGTCTATTTGCCAGTTAGACTAAATACAACCAGTTTAACAAAGCTAAACTGAACACAACTCCATCAACTGCACCTCCAGTCCACTAAACTCAACTCACTTGAGTTCTAACTGAAGTCCTGCATGCAAATATTAGTCATCCCATAGGTAACCGCGTATTTCCCTCTGGGATCTACATGTACCACATCCGTAGCTCATCCTGAAGTGCTCCAAGAGAATAAGATCAAGTTTATAGTCCAAATATTATTATGAGACAATAATATTTGACTTTTCTATTTTTGACAACCAGTCTAAAAATAGACTTTGATCACTCATACTGTGATCACTCACACTGTGGTCATCCACACTGTGATCACTCATACTGTGGTCACCCACACTGTGGTCACCCACACTGTGATCATCCCTGCTGGGATCAAAATTAGAACTTGCGCCATAATTTGCCTGCGGGCCCACTTGGTGAAGGCGACTCTTTTCACTAAGCTCCATCATCTTGTTGAAATCTCAACACTCCCTCTCGACAAGATATAGATTATTAGCAACCCCTATCCTGCCTCGGTGGTACTCAAATTTACTCCTGGTGAGAGCCTTCGTTAGAATATCAGCATCCTGATCCTCCGTTGGAATGTATGAAAGCAACATGATCCTCCGCTGCACACAATCTCTGATATGATGGTACCTGATGTCAATATGCTTAGATCTATCATGAAATACAGGATTAGCCGAGTGTTTAATGCAACTCTGGTTATCACAGTAAATCACAGTAGGATCCAAATAAGAACCGAGCAAACCAACTAGGATCTTCCTCATCCATATAGCCTCGTATGCAGCCAAACTTGCTGCCATATACTTGGCCTCCGCTGAACTGAGTGCCACAGATCTCTGCTTCCTGCTGTACCAAGAAACTACTATCGATCCAATACTAAAGACCCCTCCTGATGTGCTCTTTCTGTCCGTTGGGCTCCTTGCCCAATCTGCATCCGTGAAGCCACATAGCTTCCCCTCATCCTCCTGTCTGTACCATAAACCATATCCCGATGTGCCTCTCAAGTAGCGCAATACATGCTTGCCCGCCTTCCAGAAGAGCTTGGTAGGCTTAACCATAACTTGTGAAAGCTGGTTAACTGCATAGCATATATCAGGTCGTGCATTGACCAAATACATCAGCGACCCCACCAACTATCGATAAATAGTGGCATCCACTTCTTCTCCCGAAGTGGCATCCTCCTTCCTCTAACCTCCAGGAAGAGGAGTATCAACAGGCTTGCAGCCATGCATGTTGAACTTCTCCAGTGTCTCCCAAGCATACTTGCCCTGAGAAACAAACAGTCCACCATTGCGCTGCCATATTTCCAATCCTAGGAAATAATGAAGGAGGCCCAAATCCTTCATCTCAAACTCTGTAGCAAGATCCTTCTTGCATGACAATATCAACAGCTCGTCACCCGTTAGAATCAAATCATCAACATACAGTACAATGATAAGTAACTTAACCTCCACCACAATATGGTATAAGTTAGGATCCGCCTCGCTCTTGGAGAATCCAAGTCCTATGAAATAGTTGTCTATCCGTGTGTACCAAGCACGTGGTGCTTGCTTCAACCCATACAACTCTATCTTGAGCTTGCACACATGCAACTCGCTGCTGAAGACCTTAAATCCTTCGGGTTGCTCAATGTACACCTCCTCCTCAATGAATCCGTTGAGGAACGCAGTCTTCACATCCATCTGATGAATGTGCCATCCCATCTGCGCTGAGAGAGCAAGAATCGTCTGTATGGAAGAATACCTTGCGACAGGTGCAAAGGTCTCCTCATAATCAATCCCCTCTATCTATGAAAAGCCTCGGGAAACAAATCTTGCCTTGTACTTCTCCACACTCCCGTTAGCTGCCTGCTTAACTTTGTAGATCCATCTCGAACCCACCACTGATTTCCCTTCCGGTCTAGGAACAATCTCCCATGCACTGTTTCTGACAATAGAATTATACTCTTCCACCATGGCGTCTACCCATGCGGGATCCTCCACAGCTTCCTCGAAAGAGGATGGCTCAGTCACAACACACTTGCTCATAAGAGCCATGTATCCAGTGTACCGATCAGGTGACTGTCTCTACCTGCATTGGGTTGTAGGTGGTCCTACAAATTTCTCTTCATATTGAACCAGTTTCTCAGCTTCTGTCAAGCGCTTTTGCCCTTTGATGGTTGGCGCTGCATGAGTGGTCTCTTCCACTCCATGAACCTCGTCCTATGGCTGATCCACATCCTGAAGCTCATCCTTAGGAACTAATAGCTCCTCATCTGCATGCAAGTGTAGCTCCCTCTCAAGTGAACACTTCATGGCTTTCTCCTCCTGAAATTTTATATCCCATCGCACGACAGTATTACCACTGTCTGGCAAATACACACGATAGTTGTAGGGCGTATCAGTGTACCCCACAAATATCCCAACCTCTGCGGTCGGCTCCAACTTCTTCCTAGCATCCTTCATCACATGCATGTAAACGTTAGCACCAAAAATCCTCAAATGAGAAAGATCAGGCTTCTTACCAGAATAAGCCTCCTCGGGTGTACTCATGCCAAGTATCTTATGAAGACAACGGTTCTACACATAAACTGCTGTATTGCATGCTTCCAACCACAAGTGAAGGGGTAGGCCCTGATCATGCAACATTGCCCATGCAGCACCCACAATCGTTCTGTTCTTCCGCTCAGCTACCCCGTTCGGCTGTGGGTTATGGGGATCTATGAGCTCTCTTCGAATCCCTTCTGCCTTGCAGAAATCCTTGAACTCGTCCGAGATGTATTCACCACCATTATCGCTCCTAAGAGCCTTCATCTTCTTCCTCGACTCCTTCTCGACCAGTGCTTTGAATTCACAGAACTTTGAATATGTCTTGCTCTTCTTCTGCACGAAGAAGATCCAGCACTTACGAGAGAAATCATCAACAAAAATCACATAATACCTGTGTTTTGCTGTCGAAGCAATTGAGAAAGGTCCACACACGTCTGTGTGAATTCTCTCAAGGATCGTCGTGGCACGACTATCCTTCTCGTGAAAGGTGGCTTTCACAAACTTCCCCAAAGTACACCCCTTGCACTGATCTGACTGTGCAAGTGTGCCTTTAGGAAGCCTTGTAGTGATCTGCTGCAGTATCTTCAAGGCTCCATGGTGAAGGTGACCCAATCTCCTATGCCAAAACTCGCCATCATCCCGGCTCACCAATCCTTCTGCCTTGCCCGCCATTGTTGCGCATCCATCTACATGCAACTGATAAAGGTTCCTCACTCGAACCCCTATCTTCCAGGTCTCACCAGTTGTCTTGTTGCGCAGGAAAGCCTTTCCCTCGCTGAAAACAACATCATACCCCTTGTCTTCTAACATCGCCACTGAGATAAGATTCTTCTTCAATCCTGGAACATGCATGACTTCCTTCAATACGAAGGGTTTACCAGACTCCCTCTCAAAGGAAATGGTACCGATACCGGTCGCACTGTATCTACCATCATCGCCCATCTCGATGTGCACTCCAAGATCTCTGTCCTCCAAATCAGAGAACAAATATTTATCTCCCCTCGTGTGAAAAGGTGCACCACTGTCCAAGAACCACACTGATCCCATCACACTTGAAACCAAGCATGCGATCAATGAAAAATCAAGCTCAAACTATGAGGCTAGAGCCTCTCCTGCTGAAGATCCAGCAGCCTGCTTGTTCTTCTTCTTCTGCGGACAATTAGTGGCATAGTGTCCGTGCTAGTGATAGTGAAAACACTTCACCTTAGACATATCCTGCTTCTTGCCTTTCGCACCAGATTGAGAAGCTTTCTTGCTCTTCCTGGTGGGCTCTAGTATTGTAGCAATAATGCTACAACTCCTGGGGCTTCCTATCTCTAATTTTATCAACCCGGTAGTTCGTACAAACTTGGAAGCGACGGTGCTGTATGCACAAGTACTAGCTCTTGTCGCAGCTGTCACTTGGTCAGCTGGCACAAGTCCGCTAGGGCTCAAGCCAACTTCTATATGCTCTCAGAAGAAGCTTTCTAAATGATGGACGAAGGCTATCTCAAAGGAAATTAATCTACTTTGCAAAAATGAACTGAAAGCCAATCAAAACATGGAAACCCTAGTAAACCCTAATCTGACTAGCTTAATCTCTATGATGCCATGGTGGGAGTGCAAATGTCTAAGAATGCTGCCACTACCTCTAGTAATATGAAATGCATGAACTTAAACTACTTCTATTGAAAAGAACATTGTTTTTGTGTTTTTGCTTAAGTGGTTGGAGTGATTATGATTTTGTTTCTTATTAGGGTTTGGCTATGCAGAGGTGGTGCGAAGGGAAGGAAAGCTTGGGAAAGGTTAGGGGGGCTAGGAGAGGTCCCAGGGGATCCCTAACATCATTCCACAGGAGTCCACAACGTTCAGATGCTCGGCAACCAAGTTTGCAGGCTTCTACAGGATGTCTGCAGGGGATCCTACAGGAAACTCAGGAATTCTACAGGAAGTCTGCTAACTTCTACAGGATGTTCTACCGTGGGAGTTTTGGGTGATGGTGAAGTGATGGAGCGGTATGGGTGGATAGGTAAGATGGAGATGGAGCTTGTGATGGCTCAGGGGCAGAGAAATAAGATGGAGAAAGAGTGCATGAAGTTGGTTGGTGGATAGAAGGATGGAAGCAACGAAAGGTCAAGAAAATGGAGCTATGTGGACAATGGAAGAGTTAGAAGGTAAACGAGATGAACAGAGGTCGAGTAGGTGGTTTTAGGCGTGGTTGAGAAGAAGAAGAAGGAAATGGAATGATGCTGAGCAGTGTAAATAAAACAAATTGCTTATGTCTTGCACCTAAAACGAGAATTCATTAACCTGTGCTACCAGCGCTATTAAACAAATGAACAGCAATGTCAATCGTGAAGAGAAGTTGTGCGTGGAGTTGGAATGCAGAAGTATGGTTCAAGATCAAAGTGCATGGATGGATCTATAATTAAAATGACTGTGTTGCAGCTTGCATGAAAGTAAAAAGACTGCGTTTTTTTGGTGGTTGGTACAGACTGCACCCCAATCTCTAAACAGAGATGGCAGTGAAGGCACTATCAACCTTTTCTTCGAGCTCCAATGGATTACAATCCTCCTATTCTAATCTAAGCAACTGAAAGCGTTTTACCCATAAGCTAATCCTACTCAATCTCATTAAAGAAACCAAATCAGCAGACTGTAAATTCTAAATGCATGTCAAACAGAGAAAATAAAGTGCTGCAAAGAAAGGCAAATAACACTACAAAGAAGAGGACGTCTATTGCTCTTAGGTTGGGCCCTAACCTGAGAGCTATAGCTCCCGTAAAAACTCAGAATTAGATCCAAATCTGCTTGCCTTTATTCATAATCAAGAGTCTAATGTCATGCCAAAAATGGCTTACAAAAACAAACACCGAGCTGTAACTCGTGCTCAGAAATTACAATAGTACTTCAAAAGTTCAAAAAGCTCCTATCAAAGGCTACGGCCTTCATATTTATACACAATGGAGATCAAGCTGGCTTCCTCCATTCGTGGAGCTTGGCTGTCCAACTGAAAGTTAAACTGTTGATCCTGTAGAATCTGTTGGCTGCCTTTAAGCTCGGTGGGGAGAGTTGTTGGAGCTCGGAGTTAAGGTGAAAATCACGAGGGAAGTCATTTAAGGCTGTAGACAACCTCCCTATAAACCTGCAATGCCACCTTTGCTGTCTCCTTGTCTCCTTCTGCGTGGTCTTTTGCTCTCTTTAATGCCAAAAACCTGAAATCATCATGTATTAGCCACATAGATATAATGCCTGCCCTTCTTCCTACAAATAACACAAATATACTAAGAAATGAATGCATAAGTGATAAAAGATGAATGGTTGAGCAAGGTAAGTAGGCCCAATGAGCCCAAATTGTACCAAAAATTGGGGCTCATCATCACCCCCCAGCTAAAACATTTGCTCATCCTTGAGCAACTAGTCCAACTCTTCATCCTTCATTGCTTTGACTGCTACCCTTACATCCCAAGCCTCTGTGGTAGTGTCCTCCTTGCTGATATGAAACCCAGCTTTCCTGTTCACCTCTTCCCATTGTTCACTGTCATCCTTCTCTGTGCTACCTTCAGCCAATCCTAGCAGCAGTGGTGGGCTGAGTTTAAGGCCAATCCAACTGGCCTAGAGGCTTTGCATGGATTTCTTGTAAAGGTCTACCCTTACCAAAGCTTCCCTCATCCGAGTTGGGGTATGGTACTCTCGGATCTTCAAACTGTGTGCCAAGGTATTCCATCTGCGTGCACATGCTTGGGCAGCAGTTTCTCCTAACAGTCTTTCCATGTCTTCAAAATGAGCTATGGCTTGGGCCTGTTGGTCCATAAATCTCAAGGAAGCTGTGGGATCAGTAGACAAGTGTTGGTGTGCTGAGATGAGTGCTACTGGATCCTCTGGTTCCGCTCGAATGAGCAATGGTTCGTTCACTTCTCGGCTCATGACCGATTTTTCTTCTGCTGCTCTTTGATCCTCATGGTTCAACCATGAAGCGAACGCCATTAATTGCATATCACCCAAGGCAGTATTGGGATCCCAGGAAGCTTCATTAGGCAATACCAAATTGTGGAGGTAGAACTCTGCTAATTTAGCCTTGTCCTCTGACGAACTAGTACTGCACAATTCAGAAAATTGCTGTGGGTGTCGGATCTGAGAAATACCTCTTTGTGCCAAGGTATTTATTTGGAACTACAGCCATTGGCCTTTCAAGTAAAAACCATAGGATTTTGCAGGTTGTCTGCACCTTATTGCCTCCATGGCCCAACTGGCCATGCAGGCCAATTGAGCGTCTTTTTGTTGCAGCTGTTGTTTTAAGACTTGTACTTCAATTTTTGCTTGCTGTCCAGCTTCCTGTAGAAGTGTCATTGGCTCCTCAAGACTGGTGGTCAGCTCCTTTTTGCCTTGTTGCTCTGCTGTGGTGTCTTTAGAGGATGTACCTGTCCCTGCCCTTAGTTCTTGTAGCTGCAATCTTAGCTTCTGGTTTTCTTCCTGTAGAAGCACACGTTGGCAATTAGCCACGTGTTTGGCCATGGACAATTCTCTTCTGACCTCCTTGAGCTGTTCTTGTAAAGGTCCTATGTCTGCCACACCCTTTGACTTGGCGATCTGCATCCATGTGTGGGTACGGACTCTTTCTTCCTCTAATGCAAAGAATAGAGGCACAGTAAATTTCTGCGGTATGATTTTGCCCGCCTTTAAAAAGGTGTAGTATGAACTCAGACTAGGCGAAGGGCTAGGTTCTGGTATATGTTCTTTTTCTACCTCTTCAGGTGGCTCTACCTCACCCTCCCTTGGTGGTGATGAGGGTCCTTCTTCTTCCCTCCTTTCTGTTTCATGTAGCCGGGTCAGAGTTTCCTGTAGAACATTTTCAGCTTCCTGTAGCCGAGCTTTTTCGGTCAACAGGTCTAACCTTTCTTGCCACTTAGTCTTCTTTGGGCTCCCCTTCTCATAGGTGACTGTGATCCTTAAGGGAGACTTTTCCTTGGGTGAAGTAGGGGTATCTTCAATAACAATCGGGCTGCTGGACGGAGGCTGTGGTTTGCCTGTCTTTATTCGGACACTTCTTCGAGCTTTAAAGTATAGAGGGGCCTCCCTCTTTCTTTTCTCTTTGGGCTTAGGTGGCGTGCTGAGGGCGGCCAGCACAGCTGCTGCCTCCCTCTCACGAATATCAGCCTTCTTCTCCTTGGGTTTCACTTTGTCAGGGCTTCCTGTAGAAGACCCTGTTTTAGCAATTTTCGGGCTTCCTGTAGAAGACCCTTTTTCAACAGCTTTCGGGCTTCCTGTAGAAGACCCTTTCCCAATAATTTTCGGGCTTCCTGTAGAAGACCCTTTCTCTGTTTTCGGGCTTCCTGTAGAAGCCTGTTTCTGCTTTCCTGTAGACACAGGTGTCTCCACCTTGGCTTGCTTTGCTGCCTGGGTTTTGCTTTTTGGTTTGGTTGCGGGTGCTGATGAGGTACTTGGGCTGATGTGGACCATCTCAGCTTTGTCCGTTCTGCTCTACAACCTCTTCTCTCTTGTTGACAAGATGGGCGTGTCACCTTTTTCTTTGTCATCCTTTTTCTCGTGCTTCTTCTTTTGTTCTTTCTTCTGCACTGTGGTCGGGGTCTTCTGGCCTGTTTCTCTCTTTCCCTCGGCCACTGATTCTTTTTCCTCACTGCTGGAGGAACCACTTTCTTCAGTCAGCATCCTTATGTCTCCGTCTCTTGTTAAATTCCTGAATGATTCCCATGAGAGGGGAACCTTATATGAATGAAGTGCATCCTCCACAAGAATTTTGATCAACCCATGGTGGGCTACCTGATCTGGGATGCCTTCTTTTAGCTTTGTAGCACACTCAATCAAAGACTGTAGCAGGAAATAAGGAATGCTCAGTTTCTCTTCTACAGGAAGATCAATTCGGTGCCTCAATTCAGTCCATTCAGCTGCAATAACCTCTCTTGTTGTGCATGGCTGAGATCTAGGTCCAGCTGAGCTGCCATCCTCAAAGTGTTGTACTCAAATTCAATGGACAGCAAAGCTTTCTTCCCATAGACTAGCTCATAAGATGTGAAGTCGGTGGTGGTCTTCCAAGTGGTGTTGTAAGCCCATGTGGCTTCAACCAGGCGATCTGCCCAATCCTTTCTGCTGTTGCTCACCACCTTAGTCAAGATCCCTTCTAATGCTCGATTGGTGACTTCCACCTGCCCATTTGCTTGAGGGTGATAGGGGGTGGAAGTCCTATGCTTGATCTTGTGATGAGCTAGTAGATCTTCAACCAGGTTGGATGTGAACTGGCTCCCTTGATCGGTGACCAGCTCTCTTGGATAGCCAAACTTATAGAAGATGTGTTCTCTTAGGAACTCGGCCACCTTTTCTTCTGTTGCTGCTTTGATTGCTTTAGTCTCTGCCCACTTTGTCAAGTAGTCAGTACACACAATGATGTAAGACATTTGCCTCGAAGGAGGGTTGATTGGGCCCACAAAGTCCATACCCCACTTCTCAAATGGCTCAAGAGTCACTTGAGGTTGGAGAGGCATCTCATCCCTTTGGGTCGGTTTCCCCATTCTTTGGCATTGGTCACACTCACTGACATATCTTTTGACATCTTGATGAAGTGTGGGCCAATAGTAGCCTGCCTGCAGGATTTTGAAGGCAGTTCTCTTTGCTGCAAAATGTCCTCCACAAGGCCCATCATGACAGGTGAGGAGGATATCAAAGACTTCCTCCTCCCTTACACAACGCCTTAAGATCTGATCGGGGCCAAGCTTGAACAGATTGCCCCCGATCCAAGTAAATGAGGCACTTTTTCTGATGATTCTGCTCTTCTCTCTTGAAGATAGGTGTGGAGGGAACTGTGTTGAAACAAGGTAGTTTGCTATATCAGCAAACCATGGAGAGAGTACTGAAATAGCAAACAGATGTTCATCGGGCATCTGGTCATCCACTGTTCCATCCTCATCTGCAGACAAATCCAATCTAGATAAAAAGTCAGCAACAACATTTTCTCTACCTGGTTTGTCAACAATGGTCAAATCAAACTGCTGCAATAAAAGTAACCATCTAATAATACGAGCATTCACATCTGGTTTATTCATTAAATATTTGATTGCAGCATGGTCAGTATGTACAAATGTTTGATAGCTAGTGATATAATGTCGGAACTTGTTCAGTGCATGGACCACAGCCAAGAATTCTTTCTCAGTTACAGTGTAATTCAGCTTAGCTTTGGACAAGTTTTTGCTAACAAAGTAAATGGCATATGGAAGTTTTTGCTCAACTTGTCCTAAAGCTGCACCTATGGCTTTGTTCGAGGCATCAGTGTGGATGTGGAAAGGTAGGGCCTAGTTTGGACCTCTCAGGATTGGGGCTGACACCAACTTGTCCTTTAATTCATTCAAACTCTTCTGACAATCGTCAGTCCATTTAAACTCCACATCTTTTGTCAACAGGCCAAACAATGGCGAGGCTAGCTTGCTGAAGTCTTTAATGAATCTCCGGTAATATCCTGCTAATCCCAAGAAACTCCGAACATCCCTTACCTTTTGAGGAGGTGGAACCTTCTTGATGAGAGCAATTTTGTTAGGATCCACCTGTAACCCTTGGCAAGAAATGGTATGGCCTAGCACGGTCCCTTCAGTCATTAGGAATTCACATTTTTCAGGACTGAGGGACAAGTTCATCCCAATGCATTTGGTTAGGACTTTTCCCAGATTGGACAATGCTTCCTGGAAGTTGGCCCCATAAGGAGTAAAGTCATCCATATAGATTTCTACTGCATCATGGACCAGCTCCGAGAAGATGCTCAAGACAGCTCTCCAGAAGGTAGCAGGAGCATTGCATAGCCTAAAGGGAAGAACTCGGTAGGCAAAGGTACCCCAAGGACAAGTGAAGGTGGTCTTATCTTGGTCTTCCAGGCTGATTTGGATCTGGTTGTACCCGCTAAACCCATCCAGGAAAGAGAAGAACTTCTTTCCTGCCAGTCCATCCAACACTTGATCTATGAAAGGTAGAGGGAAATGGTCTTTCTTGGTAGCTTTGTTCAGTTCTCGGTAGTCCACACAGATTCTCCATTTCCCATTTTTCTTGGGAACCAAGACCAGAGGGGACACCCACTCACTATCTGAGATGGGGTAAATGAATCCGGCATCCAACAGTTTTTGCAATTCTTCCTTGACAATGTCCTTAAGGGCTGGATTCATTCTCCTCTGAGGTTGCCTAACCGGTTTACAATCCTCTTTGATGTATATATGATGGGTACAGACCGAAGGATGGACTCCTTTCATCTCCTTATAGCTCCAAGAAAAAGCATCTAGGTGGCTGGCCAACAGGCTACACAGCTCCTTTTCCTGGGAAGGAGATAGGGAGGAGCTGATCTTTAATGCTCTCTCAGGGCCGAACTCCACATTCTTGACTCTGGGAGTGACAGGGTTGGTTGTACAAAGATCCACTAAGGTGCTAGCTTGGGCATCCTCCACCAATTTCTCTAAGGATAGTGCACTGGAAGGTGGATTCTGGATCAAGGCCTCGATCAAGTCATCCTCGGTTGGGGGGTCTCTTCTAGTGGTATCTAGGGTGCACAGAGGTGCTGAGTACACCTCGTCTTCCTCTCCTTCCTCCAACCAGAGTGGTAAGTCATGCTCTAAGGAGGGTTGGGCAGGAGGGTATAGAACTAGCTACTTGGACATGGGACCATTTTTGATGGTCATGTTTCCTGCATGACAACTTATGTAAGCATCTGCAGTAGCTAACCAAGGCCTTCCCAAAATGAGAGGATATCCAGTAAGCTTTGCCTTTGGTTGCAGAACCAGGAAGTCTGCAGGGTATTCCCAAGAGTCAATAGAGACCAAGACATCCTCCACAATCCCTTCGGGAGTCACGGTGGAGCGATCTGCTAGTTGCAGTACTGTCGAGGTCTTCCTCAAGGAACCCTGAAGATTGAGTTTGAGCATGGTATCCCTGGTCATCACATTAATGGTAGCCCCCAGATCAATCAAGGTGTGAGGTATGATGGTGCCATTGATGTGGACATCTACTACAGGACTTCCGGGATCTAGGTACTTTGGGCAGATGACTTGTCCTAACATAAGGTCAGACAGTTGTCCTATGACATTGATGGTTGAAGCATCTTTCTTCCGCCTGCCTGGGTGTTTGAAACAATTTTCCTTAACCAGTTTGTTGTATATTGGCACATCCTTGATGGCTTGGAGAAGTGGTATTTTCACACACAATTGCTTGAGCTCACCCAGAAGCTCATCCTCCTATGGGTTGGGTTGTGTGGTGGCTGTTAGTCTCTCAGGAAAGGGTGGAATAGCCTTTGGTTCACTTTCCTGTTTACCTTCCTCATCCTCTGGGGGAGGAGGTTGGCGATCTGGAAGAGTCTTTCCAGATCAAAGATTGATCTCCTGGATCTCCACAACATAAGTAGGGCATGATGTTTCCCCAGTGTATACCTGCTGAGCCTGTCTATTGTTGGGGTTTGGGTTCGGTTGAGCAGGCATTTGAGGTTGCCTGGGAGGAGCAGGAGGTAAAGGCTGAGGTTGAACTGGTGGTGGAGGCAAAATGGCAGGAGGAGTGTTGTATTGGGGCCTCCACCCCGACTGAGGTGCATTCCACTGAGGCTGTGGCTGGGCATGTGAATGATATGAATGAGAAGTAGGTGGAGTAGGGTACTGAGGTGGATAAGACCATGGAGGAGGCATGGACCAGGAAGGATGAGCAGGGGGACCCCAGGAAGGCATAGGAGTCGATTGGTTGGGGTTGTAATAAGCTTGAGGTGCCCCTTGCATTCCCTGCTGATAAGGTCTAGATCCTTGTGGCCTCCTTTGGTTGATGAAATAGAGAGGTTCAGTGGGGGCTTCTGTCCCTTGGTACATAGCTTTAAACCCAGGTAAGGTTGGACACTGATTTGTGGGATGGTCCTCCTCACAAACGAAACACACTTCAACCGAATGCAATGGGAATTCGTTCTTAGGGTGTCTCCTTGTGCACCTAGGGCAGAAGACAGCCAAGGCTCTCTTAGCTTCTTCTTTCTTCTGCTGGATCCTGAATGTGTCCAGCTGCATGGCAATGGTCTGTCTCACCTCACTCTTAATATCTTCTAATTGATTTGCAAGCTCATGTTTGGAGAAAGGGACACCAGTTGAGAGGAGGTTTCCTCTACCTCGTTTCCGTGCTGCCCTGGAGTGGTTTCTAAACACAGTCTTGATGTCCTCATAAGGCAGTTGGTAAATGTCCCCCCCAGCTAACATGTGAAGGGTATCTAAGAGGTCTTCAGGGACTCCTCGGAGCAGAACCAACTTGAGGGATTCAGGGTCAAGTGTGCACCTAGCCCGCTTATAGCTAAGTTGGAACCTCTCCTCATAATCCTCTAAGGACTCATCATTTCCCATGGTCATCCGAAAGATTTCTCCCTTGGTTTCCTTGGACCTACAGTAATCCCGGTACTTGGTATTGAAAGCTTGCTGCATCTGAGCCCAAGTGGTGATACTATTCCCAGGTAAGCCCATGAACCGGCGTAATGCTGCATCCTTAAGAGTTGAAGGGAAGAGTTTCAGCTTTTGCTCATCTTCAGTATAGTCATAGGTTCTACAAAGGACAACAAACTCAAACAGGAAGGTATCAGGATCTTCAGTGGTCAGTCCATGGAAGTGAGGTAAAGCAGAGGGGCTAATGTTCTTCATTTTCATCTCTCCATTGGTCTCTCGGATGGGGAAGGCACCCTCTATTCTCTCATCTTCTCCTCTATTGTCAGCCATAGCTTCAGATGGAGTGGTCTCTAACTCTTCTTCTTCTATAGGATCTTGGTATATCTCAGGATGTTCACCTATAGGTTCTTCTGGGTCACTGTCACCAAAGAAGAGAGAAGGGTGACTCAGTGATGTGGTGGGGGTGTTGGGTAGGAATTTGCCTGATTTATCTCGGTTCCTACGAGGCATGAAATGGAAAAAACTTCTTTTTGATTGCTTTTGCTTTTTTCTTGGTACCTGCAAAACTGAAACAGATTGATCTACAACTAACTATCTTACTAAAATAAAGATGCAGAATTGAATTGAAAGTAGGAAAGAACTAGTCTACTTTGCTCAAATGAAATTGCAGGAATGGAAATGCTAATCTATGCTTGCAAAATTGAAATTGTGGAATTGAAAGGCTAATCTATGAAAGTAGGAAATGCTAATCTATGAAAGCAGGAAATGCTAATCTATGAAAGCAAGAAATGCTAATCTATGAAAGCAGGAAATGTCTATGCTACTTTTGCAGAATAGAAATGAAATAAACTACTTAGCAGAAGGTAAGAGTAAGAAAATAGAAGAAAAGCAACAATTACTAATACTCTTACGCTTCCCCAGCAACGGCGCCAAAAAGATGGTGGGCTCCAGTATTGTAGCAATAATGCTACAACTCCTGGGGCTTCCTATCTCTAATTTTATCAACCCGGTAGTTCGTACAAACTTGGAAGCGACGGTGCTGTATGCACAAGTACTAGCTCTTGTCGCAGCTGTCACTTGGTCAGCTGGCACAAGTCCGCTAGGGCTCAAGCCAACTTCTATATGCTCTCAGAAGAAGCTTGCTAAATGATGGACGAAGGCTATCTCAAAGGAAATTAATCTACTTTTCAAAAATGAACTGAAAGCCAATCAAAACATGGAAACCCTAGTAAACCCTAATCTGACTAGCTTAATCTCTATGATGCCATGGTGGGAGTGAAAATGTCTAAGAATGCTGCCACTACCTCTAGTAATATGAAATGCATGAACTTAAACTACTTCTATTGAAAAGAACATTGTTTTTGTGTTTTTGCTTAAGTGGTTGGAGTGATTATGATTTTGTTTCTTATTAGGGTTTGGCTGTGCAGAGGTGGTGCGAAGGGAAGGAAAGCTTGGGAAAGGTTAGGGGGGATAGGAGAGGTCCCAGGGGATCCCTAACATCATTCCACAGGAGTCTACAATGTTCAGATGCTCGGCAACCAAGTTTGCAGGCTTCTACAGGATGTCTGCAGGGGATCCTACAGGAAACTCAGGAATTCTACAGGAAGTCTGCTAACTTCTACAGGATGTTCTACCGTGGGAGTTTTGGGTGATGGTGAAGTGATGGAGCAGTATGGGTGGATAGGTAAGATGGAGATGGAGCTTGTGATGGCTTAGGGGCAGAGAAATAAGATGGAGAAAGAGTGCATGAAGTTGGTTGGTGGATAGAAGGATGGAAGCAACGAAAGGTCAAGAAAATGGAGCTACGTGGACAATGGAAGAGTTGGAAGGTAAATGAGCTGAACAGAGGTCGAGTAGGTGGTTTTAGGCATGGTTGAGAAGAAGAAGAAGGAAATGGAATGATGTTGAGCAGTGTAAATAAAACAAATTGCTTATGTCTTGCACCTAAAACGAGAATTCATTAACCTATGCTACCAGCGCTATTAAACAAATGAACAGCAATGTCATTCGTGAAGAGAAGTTGTGCATGGAGTTGGAATGCAGAAGTATGGTTCAAGATCAAAGTGCATGGATGGATCTATAATTAAAATGACTGTGTTGCAGCTTGCATGAAAGTAAAAAGACTGCGTTTTTTTGGTGGTTGGTACAGACTGCACCCCAATCTCTAAACAGAGATGGCAGTGAAGGCACTATCAACCTTTTCTTGGAGCTCCAATGGATTACAATCCTCCTATTCTAATCTAAGCAAATGAAAGCGTTTTACCCATAAGCTAATCCTACTCAATCTCATTAAAGAAACCAAATCAGCAGACTGTAAATTCTAAATGCATGTCAAACAGAGAAAACAAAGTGCTGCAAAGAAAGGCAAATAACACTATAAAGAAGAGGAGGTCTATTGCTCTCAGGTTGGGCCCTAACCTGATAACTATAGCTCCCTTAAAAACTTAGAATTAGATCCAAATCTGCTTGCCTTTATTCATAATCAAGAGTCTAATGTCATGCCAAAACTGGCTTACAAAAACAAACACCGAACTGTAACTCGTGCTCAGAAATTACAATAGTACTTCAAAAGTTCAAAAAGCTCCTATCAAAGGCTACAGCCTTCATATTTATACATAATGGAGATCAAGCTGGCTTCCTCCATTCGTGGAGCTTGGCTGTCCAACTGAAAGTTAAACTGCTGATCCTGTAGAATCTGTTGGCTGCCTTTAAGCTCGGTGGGGAGAGCTGTTGGAGCTCGGAGTTAAGGTGAAAATCACGAGGGAAGTCATTTAAGGCTGTAGACAACCTCCCTATAAACCTGCAATGCCACCTTTGTTGTCTCCTTGTCTCCTTCTACGTGGTCTTTTGCTCTCTTTAATGCCAAAAACCTGAAATCATCATGTATTAGCCACATAGATATAATGCCTGCCCTTCTTCCTACAAATAACACAAATATACTAAGAAATGAATGCATAAGTGATAAAAGATGAATGGTTGAGCAAGGTAAGTAGGCCCAATGAGCCCAAATTGTACCAAAAATTGGGGCTCGTCACTTCCCTTTCTTTGCTTTGGCAGCCAAAGCACAATTCTCTTCATTAGCTCCCTTTGACGAAGATCTGTCCCTGGTACTCCGCCTGATCTCCTCCTGCACAAGATCTGACGATAGTCTTTCCCATCCTGGCAATTTCTCCCGACCATTGACAAAGTCCTGATAGGAATGCCAACTCTTCGGAAGACCAAGGAGAGCCAAGCTCACCAAGTCCTCATCATCGACAGTAACCCCCACACTTCCCATCTCATCTCGACACTTAGTGAACTTCGTGATGTTGGAAATAATACTGAGAGGGGGGGTGAATCAGTATTATCAAGTTCTTTTAATAAATCTTCCTTATTTATTCTTTGAATTATTTTTGCATGTCAGTACCATAAAATAATGAGCATGAACAAAGAAAACAGATAGTCACACCAAAGAACACAAGATGTAAGGTGGAAACCCAATGTGGGTGAAAACCACCTGCTGCAATATGTCTCTATCTTCTTTCAAATTAGAAACTCCTTTTACAATGGTTTTGTACTGGTGCAGTCCTTTACCAGTACGCAGGCTGCAACCTGCAGAGAGCTACAACTCTCTCTCGTTTTCCAGTCTCTCCTGGAAGGGAGCTACAACCCCCTACTTCTTTTCTTTCAAGGACCACTTTTCATAAATTTTCAAACTGGATCCAAGAACATCAAAAACCCATCAACTACACTTGCATCATCAATCTCTGATTTCACCAAAGCCAACCCGCATACAGATCTGCAAATATTGCCTTATAACTTTGCAGTTGTTACATCAGACATACCCAGATCATAACATGTGTAAAATAAAACATGCATCAATAATTCAGACCCAGATTATTAGATTTATAGATCAAGCGTATGCCACATATCACAGATCAAAATCATATAGAGATACCACTATTCCAGCCTTAAGATTTTGACCCATCAATAGAACTTATCCTTCTCCTTACGCTCAGGTTCCTTCTTCATTCAGATCCAGATCTGCACCAAAACCCAATCACAATATTCCAGATCTAGCACTTTTTCAGATATTCGATAATTCAGAAGATGCTTTGCCAAATGATCTCCTTCCTCTTTTATAGTCTTAGGCCTTTCACAATACCACGGGCCAAAACCATAGGATCAAAAAACTGTTGGAGTAATACCATGAACCAACCATGAAAGTACGTGAGATCAACACTTTTGACGAGGTACCATGGTCCATAACCATAGGTTCAAATACCAAGGACTAACTACCATGGACCAAAGGTAAGTTCTCCAACATATACGCGCTTTTCCTTGCATGGAAGTGCGTACCATGGTCCAAAACCATAGGTTCAAATACCAAGGACTAACTACCATGGACCAAAGGTAAGTTCTCCAACATATATGCGCTTTTCCTCATAGGTTCAAATACCAAGGACTAACTACCATGGACCAAAGGTAAGTTCTCCAACATATACACGCTTTTCCTCATAGGTTCAAATACCAAGGACTAACTACCATGGACCAAAGGTAAGTTCTCCAACATATACGCGCTTTTCCTTGCATGAAAGTGCGTGAACTTTTTCTCTACATGAAATAAACTTTTCTCTGCATAAAAGTGCGTGAACTTTTCTCTACATGAAATAAACTTTTCTCTGCATAAAAGTGCGTGAACTTTTCTCTACATGAAATAAACTTTTCTCTGCATATAAGTGCGTGAAATTTTCTCTACACTATAATTTATTATCTGAGATGAGTGGGTTTCCATCAAGTACAACATATGTATCATAATTCCAACACATGAGATACTTGGGAATACTGTCACCCTTCTCGCATTTGATGTTTCTAAGTTTATCTTTGAGTGCAATCTTCCTCTGATCGCTCTTGCTTTGGAATAATTCTATTAATGATTTCCACATCAAATATGGAGTAGAATTTCCATGGAGGCTGGACACAATGTGATCCTTCACGCCCTCCAACAGAATCCTTTGACATTTTGCGGTCTTCTTTTTCCAATTTTCCGCCTCAGCAGCATCAGTAGGCTTTGGGATATCCATATCTATGAACTCCTTCAGCCCGTTATCATCCAATACTGCCTCTATCCTGTCCTTCCATGCAATATAGTTTGAGTTGCCCTCAAGAGCATACTCCAATCGCAATCCGTTGAAAGACATTGCTGCGTTGTCACCAAGAAAACACTGCTGCAAATTTGAATTCCACCAGCAACCAACTCAACCGCCTCGGATCTAAGATTCGTGAGAACACAATATTTCTCGTACAGAGATTGACTATATGGGCATTCACCGGATATCTCACCTTCCAAAGGAAGGATGAATCCAGAGGCTACCTGGCCCGATTACAGACTCTGCCTGAAGAAATAGAATGTAAACACTTCCTGAATAGTAGATCTGATGATCAACAACTCTGATACCATGTAGAAACTTTTTCTACAAATCATCTAGCTCTGATACCATGTAGAAATTTTGAATAATTTAACACATATTCAACAGAGATTATCCTGATCATGTACTATTGCGGAATACATACACAATACATAAGCTCCTCTACGTTGATCATCAATATAGCAGCATCAATAACAATAAAACATCAAGAGCATTCACACATTAACACAGTATGTAACTCGGGGAAAGCATCTCGCTAAAAACCCCACACTATCTGTATATTAATGATTGAGAACATGTAACATTACAAAGTACAATGCTTATCACAAGCAATCCAGTACCAGCTCCACCTATTACACACAATACAACTCAGATTTGATCTCCAAATCTATTCCACTGCTTGCCTGCCTCTCTAGCTCAATACCTGCTCAAGAACTGATGAGAATGGTTTACCAAACTCGTATTTCACCTGCAAAGAATCACTCACACTGTGTAGGACGTGAGCACATGCTACAATTCTTGATATTGGCCAATTCATTGGCATACTCAATCCCTCTGATTGTGCAAATCATCATGCACAGCTATAGTCACAACTGATAGGAATCTGATCCTCTAACACCTGTCCCTACTGAACTGAACATGCACTGACATGCAATTGAGTTAACTGATGTATTCTATAGTTGCATTATGAGTTAATAACTTGTGAATTAATTAATAACTAATTCACCCAACTCATCTCCAGTCTATTTGCCAGTTAGACTAAATACAACCAGTTTAACAAAGCTAAACTGAACACAACTCCATCAACTGCACCTCCAGTCCACTAAACTCAACTCATTTGAGTTCTAACTGAAGTCCTGCATGCAAATATTAGTCATCCCATAGGTAACCACGTATTTCCCTCTGTGATCTGCATGTACCACATCCGTAGCTCATCCTGAAGTGCTCCAAGAGAATAAGATCAAGTTTATAGTCCAAATATTATTATGAGACAATAATATTTGACTTTTCTATTTTTGACAGCCAGTCTAAAAATAGACTTTGATCACTCATACTGTTATCACTCACACTGTGGTCACCCACACTGTGATCACTCATACTGTGGTCACCCACACTGTGATCATCCCTGCTGGGATCAAAAATAGAACTTGCGCCATAATTTGCCTGCGGGCCCACTTAGTGAAGGCGACTCTTTTCACTAAGCTCCATCATCTTGTTGCAATCTCAACATATTATATATGTGTGTTCATGTAGCGTAACTTAGTCTAAAATGTATAATTTGTGATATATATATATATATATACACACACACACAGAGCTAATTTTTTCATATTAGAAATTTATTTTTATTATTTTTCGAAGTTGGTGAAGTAATATTTCAATTGCATTTTGTAGACACGTGTTTGCGTAAGTTTTTTTACAAATATTTAAATAAATTGAATAACCAAGAATACCCTTTGGAAGATGACTCGTAGATAAAGATAGTGGTAATTTTTGAAAAAAAAATCGCTATGTATATTTTATGTTATTGATTTTTTATTCAGCCTCTTTAAAACTATCCAAAAAGATTTCAAACATTATGTTTAAAAGAAATTAGATGAAAAATATCATATGAATCCAAAAATGTCAAAATCATATGCCATTGGATAGAGGATTCCTTCATGAATCTAAAATGACCAACTCTACCACCTAAGGACAATTTGTTCCCTAAGTCTGCTAGTGTACAAAATGGTGTTGTAGAAAATTTCACTGAAGGGGTGATGAAATTATGGATTTAAGGACCTTAGAAGCTCGATCAAGTGCTTAAAATTCTTGATTGAATGCTTAAATTTTAAATTTAAATAGATCGATCAAGTTATTTTAAATTCAAATAGCTCGACGGAACTATTTTGAATTCAAATAGCTCGATTGAGCTATTTTTGTTGAATTTCCACGATCTTGGGTCTAGGACAGAATCTTAAAATCTATGATGCTACCAACCCAAGAAGCTCAACAAGAACTACTTTGCACAACGGAGAATACAAAGCAGTAAATCACATATGCACATAATATATACAACTTTTACAATTTTCAACCCAACTTCATTGTATTAATCAACATATAATACAACAATCCAAGGCTCCCGTACAGGGATAATGGTCCTCATACATCCACTGGTACAAGAATACAATTTGGAGCTTGGTTTCAATACATCGATGACCAATCTACTCTCAACAAGATACTCTTACCACCTCGTTGATGTAGCACACTCTCTCTGCTCCTCTCGGTCGTACCCTCTACTTGCTAGGTCCTTTGGCTCCCGATCTATAGCTCTTGCCTCTATCAATGGTCCAAGTCCATCTGGCCATTAAACGTCGGCTATGCAATCTGCTCAATGGTTGATCGTTCGTCCATCAATGCATCAACACATTGAGACTCCTGTTAAGTTGTTCACAACTCCACTTGTGAACAACTCTTAATCTTCCCACTATTGCTCCTCATCTACTTAGGGACTTCAACCCACTATGTTCTTCCTGCGCTGTTTGCATGAAGACCAACATAGTGGATGGAGGGATGCCACTTATCACTACAAGATATCCATCTCCCACAATGAACACATGATAGGAGGAATTCCCATCATTTGTTGTAGAAGTCCTTCTCCACACACAATTCTAGGGCTGCACAAACTACTCCTGGTTGATCAGACCCTTGAGCTCAACAATTGCCACTCTAGAAACTAATTTTTTCCTTCAAAGTGTTGCACACCCAGCTCCCACTTGGGAACTATGATGTTATCCTCCAACAGACGATAAATTCCCAATCATGTCCACACTTGGTCCACTCTCATTCTTCCCTCCAACAATCCATGAGTGACCAATCCTCGTTGTAGCTTCTCCCTTTGGCTAGGGCATCCTCACACCTAGGAAACTATCCTCTTGGATACCAATAGACTTCATCAACTATCCAACCCTTGGACATCCATCTAGCTAGAAACAAACTCTATCAAAACACGTACCTCCTCAAGTCCTTAAGGGATGATGCCTTCCTTTGCATGGATGTTACTCAACTACTACTACTCAGTCGTCGCTCAATTGTTGTTACTCGATCACTACTGCTACTCAGCCACTACAACTACTTGGTTGTATCTCAACTATTGTTAGAAGACCACTATTGTTACTTAACCATTGCTGCTACTTGATTGTCGCTCACCTACTACCCCTACTTGGTCATTTTTGCTACTCGGTCGTTGCTTCTACTTGGATGTATTTTCTCGAGAGATAAACACACTTTTATATGTTTTTCAAATGATCACAATCAACTCCTGTTTATACACAAACATGAGGGCTACAGGTGGTGTCAACAAGTCTAATTTGGACACAAGCCAACCCGCCCTTCTCTCCCAAATTAATCCACAACCACATATATTAACTTCAAAAATTCATAACTCCATTTCTACAACTTAGAATCAGATTATCTTCATTGTGTTGGATTCATCTCGACGAGAGCTATCATCCTCATCCATCACATGTCAAAATGTGCTCATGGTTTTGGCCCAAATCACAATGGGTGAAAAACCCCAAGCTTAGGTTTCAAGCTGACAAGGCCACTTGTGAAGCTCCTTCCTCCAAACCATTGATCCTCAAGGCTTTGAGTACCACGCAAGCTACAAAAATCAACACTCCCTCTTAGCAAGAGAGGTACTTCTAAGACTAGGAAGTAACCATCATCATCGGAGACACTAGCCCATCTAGCATCCATCACTGCAACATTCCCTGTAGAATGAATTTGGCAATCTCAGTAGTGCCTCTGCATCATAACATTTGAACCTGAAGATCCAAAACCTCAATAGGGTTTCTCCCTCTGAGGCTAGACTCCCTCTGAGCCTACACGATCTCCACTGGCTCAATCCTACAAGCACTCATTGTCTTGGATCAAATACCACTCATACAAATCCTTTCAATCTCGGATATGCAACATCACGATCTAATGAAGACTCTAGCCTCCCAATCAATAGTTCATCACATGAATCTATCTTTATCAACTTGATCTTGTCCATGCCAAAGAAATCCTCGAGTTGTCCCTACCATCCATGAAAAGTCAAAGGAAGTCCATGGTCTGCAAACCACCACACGACATACTGAAGTGCATAAGGTTCACCACTGATCCACTAGCACTTCCAGCCCATCTCGCCATGTAACCTATCAAAATCACATCTCCATGTCCTCAACTAAACCCTCTCCTCCATGATCTAGACACCCATAACTATCTCTAAGTTGCTTTGATGTACACACTCTGATTCACTATCCCTCAAAGTATCTTAGATATGCTATGATACCATGTTGAATTTCCACGATCTTAGGTCTATGATAGAATCTTAAAATATCTAACGCTACCAAACCAAGAATCTCAACAAGAAATACTTTTCACAGAGGCAAATATAAAGCAGTAAATCACATGTGCATACAATATAGACAACTTTTTACAATTTTCAACCCAACTTCATTATATTAATCAACATATAATGCAACATTCTAGGGCTCTCGTACCAAGGATAATGGCCCTCATACATCCACTAGTATAAGAATACAAACTGGGGCTTGGTGTCAATACATCGATGACCAATATGCACTCAATAAGATAGTCTGGCCATTTGGCTGATGTAGAGTGCTTTCTCACTTCCTCTAGGTCGTACCATGTACCTGCTAGGTTCTTTGGTTGCCAATTTGCAGTTCCTACCTCTATCAATGAGCCAAGTCCATATGGCCATTGAACCTTGGCTATCCAATCTGCTCATTAGTTGATCATTCGTCCATCAATGCATCAACACATCGAGACTCCTGTCGAGTTGTTCACATCTCCACTTGTGAACATTTCTCAAGCTACCCACTATTACTCCTCATCTACTTAGGGACTTCAGCCCACTATGGTCTTCCTGCACTGCTCCAATGAAGACCAAGATAGGGCATGGAGCACTACCACCTATTAGTGCAAGATTTCCATCTCCCACAATGAACATAAGCTAGGAGGAATGCCCATCATTTTCTATATAATTCCTTCTCCACACACAAGTCTAGGGCTGCAAAAACTGCTCCTGGTTGATCAGGCTCAACAATTTCCACTCTAGCAACTACTTTTGTCCATCAAAGTGTTGCAAAACGGGATCCAATATTGGCACTACCACAATGTCCTCCAACAGACGATAAATGCCTAATCACATACACACTTAGTCCACTCTCCCACTCTCCCACTACCCTCCAATAGTCCATGAGTGAACAATCCTCGATGTAGCATCTGCCTCTAGCTAGGGCATCCACACACCTAGGAAACCCTCCTCTTGGTTGTGAATAGACTCGATCAACTGTCTAACCCTTGAACACCCATCCAACTACCAATCAAATCTATCAAAACGCGTACCTCTGCAAGACCTTAAGGGCCAATGGCTTCCTTTGCATGGATGTTCCAAGCTGTTACTACTTAGTCGTCACTCAACTACTGTGACTCGGTCGCTGCTGCTACTCAGATGTATTTTCTCGAGAGATAAACACCCTTTTGGATTTTTTTTCAAATGATCACAATCACCTCCTATTTATACACAAACATGAGAGCTACATGTGGTGTCAACAAGTCTAATTTGGACATAAGATGACCTACTCTTTTCTCCCAAATTAGTCCATAGCCACATATATTATCTTCAAAAATTCATAACTCCATTTCTATAACTCGAAATCAGATGTTCTTCATTGCATTAGAATCATATCAATGAGAGCTATCATCCTCATCCATCACATGTCGAAATGTGCTCATGGTTTTGGCCCAAATCACGATGGGTTCAAAACCCCAAGCTTGGGTTTCAAGCCCACAAGGCCACTTTTTGAGCTCTTTCCTCCAAATCCTCGATCCTCATGGCTTGGAATACCTCCCAACCTACAAACATAAACATTTTAAAATTCAAATAGATCGATCGAGCTATTTTTTTAGCACTCGAGAAGCTTCATCGAGCACTTAAAAATGGTTTGATCGAGTGCTTAAATTGCTTGATCGAGCCCTCTTTTTTCACCTAAACTCGCCCTCTCTTGCCAAAAAGTGTAACCCATTCCATGATATCACCCTTAATTAAATTAAATTTTTTTATTCCAAGTAAATTTTTAATATGAGTATTTAAAATAAAATGTTGTTTTAACTTGATTTGTAAAGTGTTGTTGAGTCACAATAAATCTTACAATATTTTGAAATCTTTTATTATATATTATTTCATTTTCAATTTTATATTAATATTACTAGTTTAGTGCATAAAATGATGAAATAAATTGAAATTGGTATAACGATGCTAAGTTAGTCACACCACTCACATATTATCCACATATTAAATATAATATGTGCTCTATGAAAATCAGTATAGGAATTTAGACTATCTACAAGGTGAGGCCTATGTCCTACTGATAAAATTATAAAGAAAATGGTACTTGCTCTAGAGTTGCCATGGTTATTGTGGCGAATGACTAATAGAGGATCCTTTAGTTCCTTCATTCAGTGTCCAAATGTTGTGTTCAACTATGGAACTAGAGCAATACATTAACAAAGAAACCCCTTCTTATCCTAGGAACACAACTATCTAGAGTTAAGGTTAGAGTTCTTACATGTGCCAACTTCTAGCTGAAGTTATAATTTTACACCCTATACAATTTTCTTAAAATTCCACATGATATTAGCTCCAAAAACGTGAGTAATGTGACTTAACATGACACCTAGTTGGTATCCCCTTGGTAAACAAATTTACCAGAAGAAAAAATTTAACATGCTAACTCCAATTGAGGTGAAATTTCTCTCATTGAAAGACTCTCAATGTCAAGAACATTGTCCAAAGGTTTACAACTTTGTTCGTAATCTTTTGACCCAAAATTGATCATCTAGTTGATGAGTTTATGAAAATCTCTAATTTTTTCAATCTTATGAGAAATGATATATTAAAAAATATTATATAAGAATGATTCAATGAAGTTGCACACATAATACATGTGATATTGCAAAAACATTTGCATCCATATATTTATACTGATCATTGTAATACAAAGATTGTTATTATCCAATAATATTTTATATACAAGGTAATGGAAAGATTGTAAAATTAAATGAGATGAAACAAAGGTTAATTTTATTAATATTTTCAAATGATATGTTGTTATATGTTGGTGATTCAGATAACAAGTGTTGCAGGGAAGTTTTTTTTTTAGCTACTTAAGTTACAAATTATTCTTTCAACAAAATTGCAAATTGATATATGAAGTGGAAAAATTAGTTGCCTACTAAGGAGCAGGGACTTTGATAAATTTCTATTCATTTACATTTTTACTCATACTCATTAAAGCACTAAAAAACACATAAATAATGATGGTTAGTAAGTCCTTGTAAATATGTTCTTTTACATATTGCTCCTATCCAATTTTTATGCAAACATTTTCTTAAATTATGGTGGGTGGTAGCTAATGTTAAATATTTTATCTAAGTGAGTATGAACTATTTTGAAGGGTTTTAATTTTTTGTGGTTTTCATATGAAGCTTAATAATGAAAAACAACTGCCTAAATATCTATAAATTATAATATTGCAACTCTATCAAGAAATTATGGAAAAAAAAATCTGAGAGTTATCCACATAGCATCGTATGACTAAAGTTTCTAAAATACATCGTGTAAAATTAAATCTCATTTTTATATACCATACTCATATTACAAAAGTGACCCTTTCTAATTTGAATAGTTCTTGCAAACTATGATTAATAAACTTAGGGATATCTATAAAAAATTATAACATGGGTTGGCCATGAAACTTATACACATACTTTAAGGCGTTGTCTGCGAAGGTGGAGGAATTCTAATGACATTTGTACACATACTTTAAGGTGTTGTCTATCAGGGCAGAGGAATTCCCATGACGGTCAAAAGTGGTCGGAATCTAGGCAATTTTTTTTTAAGAAATCTTGTCTTAGCAGTATTTGAATCATTCTTTTGAAGGTGGAAATGGATTCAACGCCATCAAACACCTCTAGAGCACCCAAAATCTTGAAGTTTGAGAGTGGTAACCCGGATTTTAAAAAAAGTCCCTGCCCGATTTTATCAAAATCTTGTCGGAATTTCCATGATTTTCAGAGAAAAACAATCTAGTTAGACTACGATGTTCTTCAAGAGTAAATCAACCACTCCCAAAGCTGTAAACATTGAAAATTACTATACTATTGAGAAAAGTGTTTGAGGGTTACAATGATGATGAACATTCTCATCTCTAAGGGGACAAACTCTGAGTACGGAGACACATACAGCACTAAGTAGACAAAAAAAGTAAAATATAAAATTGTTTGTAAACAAATTTGTTGATGGTATTAAATATTTATGCTAATTAGAATGTAACAAGGAATGTTGTTTCCTAAATAGAATGACTATTATGCAAAAGAAGGCCGCATAGCTAGCGTTTTCCTACCACGTAGTTTAATTATTCAACTTTAAAAGATATGAACCATAGTAAGCTCTCAAAAATACATGCATGTATTATTTAATAACGATATCTATAAGTTTCTAAGCAAGATGGATAATGGTTTTAAAGATACACTATTATTTTATTAGGTAAAGACAAAATTATTATATTCATATAATGATATTAATCACTACCTCTTTTCATTTCACATCGAATAATATAATTTCACTAGACAATAATTGATACACAGAGCATTACAATTATATTCTAAATAATTATTTTGAACTTAATTCTAACATTACATCCCAACATCTTGTATTTTCTTTCCAAAACTATTTGAATAATAGAGATTAAACATTAAATTGTATTTGTTGAATTAAGGCTTCTATGATCTGATGGGACCAACCCTGATCACTTATGGCTTATCATTTATGGGATGATTTCGTGGATGATTTTATCTGTTAATTGAATTTATGGCACATACTGGCAAATTAAAGGTGTGAGGACAACTGTCCTATCCTCGGTCTTGTTTCTCCCGCCTCTTACTATGCCCAAGAAACCCTAATCTCGGTCATTTTATCACTATTTCACTCTGCTGCTCTGCGAGGTGAGGTCTCTGGTTCTGGTTCAGGTTGCTTCACAAGGGTTTCGTTTTACTAGTTCTGGGCATGAATTCCCGTGAGGGTTTCTACCTACACGCATTGGCGATGTTTCTTGTTCTGAGCTCAGTTTTGAGGTTCTGGGTCTGGAACCCCTGGTCTCGGTCTCTGGTCTCCATCTTGTTCGGCCCTGGTTATGATTTTGGTTGTGGGTCTTTGTTATATGCTGACTTCGATTATGCTGTTGGTTTCAAAGTGCTTGCTTCACTGTTTGATTATTTGCTTGGCATTTGTCACAGGTCATGGTTGCGGGGTGGCTCGGCTCTCGGCTCTCATCTGGCATTCAACCAAAGGTGAGTTTTCTTTCTATGCTTTTCGTTTCTGCCTCGTTTTCTTCTGTCACTGACTGTTCTTGCTCCTTGTGAGCAGTGGGCACTCTGCGGCTGTGACCTTGGTCCGCAGCTTCCTCCCTTGTTCACATGGGCTCAACTCCTTTGGTAAGTTTTTCTGTAAACCTTTACCTCTGCTTTCAATTCTTGTATTTATGGTTCTGCTTTGCTGGCTCTAATGGCCTGTTTGTTGGCCGTGCAGGTATGCGGCTGGGCTCTCCGTTTGCTGGTCTCATGCCCTGACTCCTACGCTTGTATCGGGTAGGGTCGCTCCTTGTTATTCCTCTATTTGTCTGTCTAAGGTGTTTGCTGTTGGTGGTGTTCTATGGGTCTATAGTTGAGGGTTTGGCTTCGGCCTTACTGTGTCTTCGGCCTCACTGTGTATTTATGCTTCTGGCTATTTAACTTATGAATTTTAATTATATCAGTCCTGTGGTGACCTCACGGTTGTTTTTGGCACTGTTAACTCTGTTTTCATGGCTTGTCTGTATTTGGTAACTGTATCTTGGACTGTAGATATTCGATATCGATATATATATACACAATGATTTCTTTTGATAATTAAATAGTAAGAAAGGATTGATATGAGTTCTATTGGTACCTGTAGCTATTTGTTTATTCCTTCGACAGTGATTTACTTGATTCTTCTACAAGCCCACTCCATTGTCTTGCTGAACTTGTCCGTGTGTTCTTCTTACTTTTGTGTTTACTATTCACTCTCTGTCATCGTTATGATATGGAAAAAATGAATTTAGTTAAATTAGGCAGAAAATACTTAAGCTACAATATATGGATTTAGATTTCTTGTTCTTCAGAATATTTTCATGCTTCTTTCTATTCAACACTATGATGATCCTTACAGTAGCGTTTTCCTCTTCTTTTTGTAAAGATCACTGTACAGTTATTAAACTGCTAGTAGTTACATTTAGTTATTCATTGATCACTATTCATTCTTGACTGTATTCTAAAAGTAAACTTTAGACAAAAATAAAAACAATGTAAACAAAAACAAATAGTGGGCTGAGACAGCCTTAAACTTAACATAAGGTCCTAAATGTTGTTAACTATAATTTTAAATGAAAATTAAAAAACTAACTGAAACTTCTTTTGTCTGCAAAGACAAATACTCCAACCATGACCTCCCTTAGTTGGATGCTCCTACATTAGGCTTCCGGGGTAGATGAAAATTCATGGCTCCGGTCCATGAGCTCCTCGATAGAATACCCTGCACGTTGTATCTGACCTGTATCAAGCCACGAACTGTCCTCAATGGGACGGTTCTTCCACTTGATGAGGTACTGTAGGTACTCCTTTCCTCGAGTCCACATGTCCACCTATGTATTGAGGATTCTTTCGATTTCAAGTGGCTGAGCTGAAGGCATTTGTCTCATCCACGAACTACTCGCTTCCTGGGTATCTCGCTTTGGCTGCGCCGAACTGTCCCCTTCAGGACTCACAATGTATGGGAATAAATCTGCCACATTAAAGATGGGTGATATTCCTATGCCTGGAGGCAATTGCAGCTCATAGGCATTTGCAAAAAAGTTATGCAGAATTTTGTAAGGTCCAATTTTCTTAAATTTCAACTTATTGTATTCGCCCTTAGGGAATCTTTCTTTGCACAAATGTGCTAGAACTTGATCCCCTACATTAAATTGTACCTCCCGTCATTTCAGATCTACTTTCTGTTTGTACCTTTGACTGTTGTCCTATAATTTTGACTTCACCTGCTCATGTAGGTCGTTAATTGCTCTTGCAAAATCTTCCCCGTTAGCACTTCTTCTTTCTAACTATCCCAAATCTCGTAACTCATGCACTCCTCGAGGATGCATTCCATACAAGATCTGGAAATGACTATTTACTATGCTTCGATTTGGTGAATCGTTGTAAAAAAATTCCGCTTGGGAAAGTACACGATCCCACATTCATGAATTTTCTCCAACTAGACTTCGTAGCAAGTTTCCTAAGCTCCTGTTCACCACCTCCGTCTACCCATTGGTTTGTGGGTGATAAGCAGAGTTGAAATTTAACTTTGTATCCAGCTTTTTCCACAAGGTGCACCAGAAATGTCCTGTGAATTTCACATCCCTGTCGGAAACAATGGACTTGGGTAAGCCATGTAGTCTGACGACTTCAGTGAAAAACAAGTGTGCTACATGGGTAGCATCACTGGTTTTCCTACAAGGGATGAAGTGTGCCATCTTGGAGAAACGGTCCACCACCACCATGATGGAGTCAAAACCCCACTGTGTTTTGGGCAGACCTAGGACAAAGTCCAGACTGACTGAGTCCCATGGTCTGTTTGGAATAGGCAAGGGTGTATACAACCCCGTGTTCTGACTGTGCCCCTTCGCCAACTAACATATCTTACACCTGGTCACATATCGTTGCATGTCTCTTCACATCTTTGGCCAATAATAGAAATGATTGAGCTGATCCAAGGTCTTATCAATGCCGAAATGTCCAGCTAGACCTCTACTATGCTTTTCCTAGATGATGTTCTCCCTCATCGAACATTCTGGAACATATAGCTGACGTCCCTTGAATAGTAGCTCCTCCTATAAGTTATAGTCCAGCCATGGACTATTTTTCCTCAACAAGGGATTTTGGTAGGCTTCATAAGCCTCCTTGAAATCTACATCTATTTGATACAAGTTCTTCAGGTGTTCAAAACCCAACACTTGTATCGTGCTCTCTTGCAAGAGTAAATTCTTCTTCTTAGTGCATTTGCTACCTTGTTGGCTTGACCACTCATATGCTTTAATATGAATGTAAAAATCTGCAAGTACTCAACCCATTTTGTGTGTTTATGATTCGGCTTATGCTACTGCATAACATACTATAATGCAGAATTATCAGAAAACAAGACAAACTTATTACCCAACAAATAATGTCTCCAATGCTTCAATGCTTGGACAACGGCATAAAACTCCTTGTTGTAAGATGTGTATTTTTTCCTGCTTTCATTTCATTTTTCACTGAAATAATCTATTGGTTTGTCTTCCTAGTTGAGTATGGCTCCAATGGCTATACCACTGGCATCACAACGAACTTGGAAAAGTTTGTTAAAATCAGGCAACCTCAAAATTGGCCTTTTAGTGATTTTTTTCTTCAATATCTGGGAACTCTTCTCTGCAGCTTCAGTCTAATGGAAAGGTTGACTTGCCTTTTTGATGGTATCCAACATGGGTGTGCAGATTCCACTAAAATTCTTTATGAACTTGCGATAGAAACTTGCTAACCCGTGAAAACTCCGAACTTCAAACATACTCTTAGGGGATGGCCAGCTAAGTATAGCTACAACTTTTTCTGGGTCCATTTTCAGCTCATTTTCTGCAATCACAAAACCTAAATAGACTAACTCCTTCTGAAAGAAAGAACATTTTTTCAAATTTATCAGCAACTTATTTTGCTGTAACTTCTCCAGAACATATCTAACGTGTCGAAAATGTTCTTCCTTGGTCTTGTTGAAAATCAGTATATCGTCAAGATACACAATCACGAATTTCCAAATGAACTCCTTCAACATCTCGTTCATCAGGCGCATGAAAGTGCTAGGGGCATTACTCAACCCAAATGGCATCACTAGCCATTCATACAGACCTTCATTGATTTTGAAAGCTGTTTTCCATTCGTCTCCTTCTCTTATTCTAATATGGTGGTATCCGCTCTTCAGATCTATCTTCAAAAAATATGCTGCTCCACTCAAGCAGTCCATCATGTCATCCATTCGTGGAAATGGAAACCTGTACCTGATAGTAATTTTATTTATTGCTCTCGAATCCATACACATCTGCCACTCGCCTCCTTTCTTGGGAGCTAAAATGGTCGGAACCGCACAGGGACTTAAACTTTCCTGTATCAATCCTTTGTCCAACAATTCCTGTACTTTCTTTGTGATCTCTTCATTGTCCTTAGGACTCATCTAGTAAGTAGCTTTGTTTGGTAAACTAGCTCCAGGGATGAAATCTATGTGATGATTGATACTTCGCTTTGGTGGTAACTTATCTGGTAAATCATCCACCACAATGTTGCTGAATTCCTGCAACAAATCCTAGATTTCTTCAGGTAAGTCAGAAATTTCAGTGTGCAACAACACTGCTATTGGTCTCCTTACAACAGCATACTTTATCTCGTTATCTTCAATTTGTTTTAAAAATTATTTTCCCCCCATCAGTAGCACTTTTGTCCCACTAGTTTCTGTTGTTTCTTCTTCCTTGATGGGTACTAGTGTATGCTTAACCCCATCCTTGACAAACTTGTAATAGTTTGTTTTCCCGTCATGAACAACTTTTCGGTCATACTGCCAGGGTCTACCTAGCAGAATATGACACATGTCCATGGGCATGATATCACAAATCACTTTGTCCCTATACTTGCCAATATGGAATTCCACCTCACACTGCTCATCAACTAGCAGTTGGTGACCTTTCTGTAACCAAGACACCTTATAGGGAGTTGGGTGCTTGAAACTTTTCAGACCCAATTTCTCCACCATCTCTGTTGCAAACAGATTATCAGTGCTTCCACTGTCTATAATCAATTTGCAGGATTCTCCATGTGACTTGCACACAGTCTGGAATAATGCCTTTATTTGGGTTTGTTCATCTGTCTCATTTACCGATTTTAGCAGTACCTTATTCAAGACTAAGGCCTCTCCTGTCTCTGGTACATTCTCTACCTCTTGAGGTGGTGCCTCTACTTCCTCCACTTGAGCAACATATGCTCCTCTTTGTGTAGCTTGTTCACCTTCAAGACACTCAAAGGACCTGTGCCCCCACTTGTGGCACTTGTAACACTGGTAGATAGCCCCTCTGCCTCTACCATTACCCCTTCCTCTCTGGTATGGCCTTCCTCCCCTAGTGCTACCTTCCTTTTCTGTTGTCCCTGAGGTCTTTGAAATATTTCCTTCTTCACTGTTGTTGGCAGTCCTTCCTCTGCCACAAGATTGTCCTTTCCCTCTGCCAGATCCATGTCCTCTTCTGGCATTCTACTTCCTTGCGATCTTTTCTTCTGCCTTTAAGGCAGTCTAGTATGCTTCCTTTATGGTTTTTGGAGAAAGAATACTTATCTCATCTAATATCTCCAGCCTTAGGCCATTCACAAACCTTGTTATTTTTTCTGGGGTGTCTTCAACGTAACCTGCTCTCAGATTCACTCGATAAAATTCTTTGGTATATTCTTTCACCGTCATTCCTCTCTACTTCAAATTCTGCACCTGCCGATACAGAGCAATCTGGTAATCTTTGGGCAAAAACTTACCCTTTATTTTGGCGACCATTCTGGTCCACTTTTTAATGGGTAACTTATTTAATCTTCTCCTCTATGCTTGGACACTGTCCCACCATAAGGTCGCATGTCGTTTTAACTTGGTGGCAGTGAATTTAACTTTCCTATCTTCGCTGATCTCCTCACATTCAAAGTATTTGTCTAACTCACTGATCCAGTCCAACAACACTTCTGTGGATAAACTACCATCATAGTTTGAAATCTCAGGCTTTGGCTTACTGCTAGCCAATAAAACTGACCTTAATAATCTGATTTTAGGTCCTTCCTCATCTGATCCATCTGTCGTAACTGTAGCTTCTTCCTCACTGTCATCTCCCCATTCTGGATCCCTTCTCCTTCCTGCTTCTACTACTGCCAAATGGGCATTCAGGATCCTAATCTCTTCTCTCAATCCTTCATCTACTACCCTTCAAATAGCTCTACCACGACTTCTTCTTCCAACTTCCATTTGTAAAGAAAACAAATTAACTTCAACCAGATCTAATACCAAAATTGATGGGACCAACCCTAATCACTTACGGTTTATCATTTATGGGATGATTTCGTGAATGATTTTATCTATTAATTGAGCTTATGGCACATACTGGCAAATTAAAGGTGTGAGGACAACTGTCCTGTCCTTAGTCTTGTTTCTCCCGCCTCTTACTATGCCCAAGAAACCCTAATCTTAGTCATTTCGTCGTTGTTTCACTCTACTGCTCTGCGAGGTGAGGTCTCTGGTTCTGGTTCAGGTTGCTTCACAAGGGTTTCATTTTACTAGTTCTGGGCATGAATTCCTATGAGGGTTTCTACCTGCACGCATTGGCGATGTTCCCTGTTCTGAGCTCGGTTTCGAGGTTTTGGGTCTAGAACCCCTGGTCTCGGTCTCTGGTCTCCATCTTGTTCGGCCCTGGTTATGATTTTGGTTGTGGGTCTTTGTTATATGCTGACTTCGATTATGCTGTTGGTTTCAAAGTGCTTGCTTCATTGTTTGATTATTTGCTTGGCATTTGTCGTAGGTCATGGTTGTGAGGTGGCTCAACTCTCGGCTCTCATCCGACATTCAACCATAGGTGAGTTTTGTTTCTATGCTTTTTGTTTCTGCCTCATTTTCTTTTGTCACTAATTGTTCTTGCTCCTTGTGAGCAGTGGGCACTCTGCGACCATGACCTTAGTCTGTGGCTTCCTCCCTTGTTCGCACGGGCTCGGCTCCTTCGGTAAGTTTTTCTGTAAACCCTTACCTCTGCTTTCAATTCTTGTATTTATGGTTCTACTTTGTTGGCTCTAATGGCCTGTTTGTTGGTCGTGCAGGTATGCAGTTGGGCTCTCCATTTGCTGGTCTCATGCCCTGACTCCTATGCTTGTATCAGGTAGGGTCGCTCCTTGTTATTCCTCTATCTGTTTGTCCGAGGTGTTTGTTATTGGTGGTGTTCTATGGGTCTGTAGTTGAGGGTTTGGCTTCGGCCTTACTGTGTCTTCGGCCTCACTGTGTATTTATGCTTCTGGCTATTTAACTTATGAATTGTAATTATATCGGTCCTATGGTGACCTCGCAGTTGTTTTTGGCACTGTTAACTCTGTTTTCATGGCTTGTCTGTATTTGGTAACTGTATCTTGGACTGTAGATATTCGATATCAATATCTATATATATATATATATATATATATATATATATATATATATATATACATAGTGATTTCTTTTGATAATTAAATAGTAAGAAAGGATTGATATGAGTTTTGTTGGTACCTGTAGCTATTTGTTTATTCCTTCGACAGTGATTTACTTGATTCTTCTGCAAGCCCGCTCCATTGTCTTGTTGAACTTGTCCATGTGTTCTTCTTACTTTTGTGTTTACTATTCACTCTCTGTCATCGTTATGATATGGAAAAAATGAATTTAGTTAAATTAGGTAGAAAATACTTAAGCTGCAATATATGGATTCAGATTTCTTGTTCTTCAGAATATTTTCATGCTTCTTTCTATTCAACACTATGATGATCCTTACAGTAGCGTTTTCCTCTTTTTTTTGTAAAGATCACTGTACAATTATTAAACTGCCAGTAGTTACATTTAGTTATTCATTGATAACTGTTCATTCTTGACTGTATTCTAAAAGTAAATTTTAGACAAAAATAAAAAGAACGTAAACAAAAACAAATAGTGGGCTGAGACAGCCTTAAACTTAACATAAGGTCCTAAATGCTGTTAACTAGAATTTTAAATGAAAATTAAAAAAAACTAACTGAAACTTCTTCTGTCTGCAAAGACAAATACTCCAGCCATGACCTCCCTTAGCTGGATGCTCCTGCATCATGATCCATATCAAGTTTATTGAAAAGAGTCATGAAAATCACATCATAATTTTTTTTGACGCGTTTCGAACCAACGAGTGTGGTTCATTGTCAGGACGAGTTGAAGAACTAGATCATGGCTACATGTTAAACAGAGAGAGCAGGTCATCCAATGGCTATATTTGACTGGGAAATGACTATATTTGACTGGGCAACTAGACTAGACCAACGGCTACTAAGCAACGACTATGTTTGACTAGGAAACAAGACCAAGGGATAGGGAAAGGAAAAAATAATTAGTTAATTAATTTGTAAGTTAGTTTAGTTATATTTATTACCATATGCTAGTAATTAATTATTAAGAGTATGAATCAATAATCTATTAATAGGCCTTTTTATTAAAACTAAATAGATAGTTAATTAATTTAAGGGTTAGTTTGTTATATTTATTTAATTGCCAAGAACCATAACCTATTAATAGGTCCATTTATTATTATTAAAACTATCTAAATGAATAAAACATATATCATTAAATTATATGAAATAATAAGAAAAATTAAAATAGATAACCTATTAAATTAGTTAAATAATGACCTCATACTAACTAAAAGGAATCCAACAATATTGGATAATTATCGATTTTAACCACTTAATTACAAATTATATATCTATCTATCTATCTATCTATCTATCTATATATATATATATATATATATATTGATAACCTATTAAATTAGTTAAATAGTGACCTCATACTAACTAAAAGGAATCCAACTATCTATCTATCTATCTATATATATATATATATATCTATATATATATATATATATATATATATATATATATATATATATATATATATTGATAACCTATTAAATTAGTTAAATAGTGACCTCTTTTTTTTTGCTGAAGCAAGAGTCAATCCTTCTATTCCATTAAAACTTAAAATATCTTACATAGTATACACCTTTCCAAAAGGAACTGTGGGCCATAGAACAATCAACCTCTACTAGCCGATGGCCCCGAGCTAAAGGCTTAACCTACATTGTCCACAAAACTGTTAAGTCCACAAAAAGTAAACAAATTAACCCATAAAATTAGGAGACGAACCCAGTGATGAAATAGGGAAACCCCTAAACGGATTTCAGGTCCAGAAGGGGGTGATAACTCTCGAGCATCCGGAGCGCATGAACGCCACTGATTTCCATCCAAACACATAACCTGCCCAGAAGATATTTTATCTTGATCCGCGCAACTATCTTTGACCATTGATCCTCCCTACCAGATCCTACGGCGGAGGATAATATCGCACTGCCAAGTAGCCCGCAGGATACTCACACAGTGGCCACCCTGGACCCACAAACAAGCCCACTTGTTCCTGACTGTAGATCTATCCTGCAAGATCCGACGGCCAAGGACCATATCGCACGGGCCTAACCCACTGAAGAATAACACGCGATGAGGGCGGTATTCCAACTCCGTACCCTGCCACGTGTAGCGCGGTGAGTGGAATCGCTCCCAACTCCACAATACCGCTTCCTGTGCTAAGGGCGTGCGATGGATGCCAAACCACCTCCCGGGCTGAATTGAAACCGCCAAAAGGAAAATGGGGGGATACAGGCTGCCAGGAAAGCCAGAGATCTGGTCCCTTTCATCATCCCTCCTCCGTGGGCTAAGAAACTAGTGACTAATGAGAACCTAGCTATTCGGCCCACTATCCGCGGAACTGTATCTGCACTTCAGCTTCCATCTGACACTTCTGAGATTGTATTGTCGAAGGCTGGGGAGGCTGACAGTAACCTTCATCCCCATAATGATCCTGTTCTGGAGAAAAAACTGCATAAATATACCGAATCAACAAGACACCGCCCTCATGTCATTGTATCGAAACACCATTATATCCTCGTCTGCCTGGTCATGACATTGCGTCTTCAATCTAGACAGAGGAAACTCAGGCCACTTTAGCACCACCTTACTTTTAGTACTGAGTACTCCTTGGTTAGCCAAAATGTCTGCCAATTTGTTAGATGTTCTTCTCACATGGTTAAAACTCACCATGCAGACTCCCTAGAGATGAAGCTAGATTCTCTGAAAGACCTGTAGCAGTCTCCATTGTTTAGAGACTTTTTCCGGCTCCATGCCATAGCTTATTCTTTTGACCGAGTTTATGATTAACTCAGAGTCCGCCTCGACTATAACATTCTGTAGATTGTCCTGCTTCAGAATTTCTAAACATTGCTCAAGAGCCAGAAGTTCCACCATATTGTTAGTGGCTCTTCCCAAATGGCAATGGAAAATGTAAAGGAGACTGCCATTATCATCCCTAAGTACCCCGCCATAGCCAGCAATACCTGGGTTATCTTTGGAAGCCCCATCAATGTTGAATTTCAAAAAACCTTGAGGGGGGGGGGGATACCAATAATCCAGTTTAGAATCCATCCTCAAAACCTTTCTGTCCAGGCCTTGTGGAATAAACCCCTGCATACCTAACTTAAGAAGAATCTGCATTTCAGCTACAGAAGGAGGATTCTTAGGCATTGTATGCACAATGGTGCTTACAGTCTCCTTAAGTTGTCTTAAGATTTGTTCGAGCAGGCGTTGAGAGGAACTTTTTACATTTTTGAAGATTCTATTGTTCCTTTCTTTCCAGACTGTCCATATTATGAAACCTGGCGTTAAAGCCCAGGCTGAGCCTAGAAGTTCCAAATCAGAGAAGTTGTGTCTCCAATTGATTAGGGTCTTAATGATGCTTCCTTTGTCCCTGTCTATCTGCTGGAAGATAGTGGCAAAAGCATCCCACACCCAAGAGGTGAAAATACAATTATTAAGAAGGTGCTCCATTGTTTCCTCTTGGGCTTCACATAGCTGGCATCTGGAGGGGCCCATAACACCCCTCTTCCGAATGTTGTCCCAAGTCAGAATTTTCCTATGATGCACCAACCACATGAAGAGCTTAATCTTCATCCATCCTTGATGTCTCCATATGTTCTGCCAAACCCTATCCTGTTCATTGGAATCCAGCTCAAGGAGTATGTGTTTTGCCTCCTTGAGATTAAAGGTGCCTGCAACATTATTTCCCCATCTGAGTAGGTATTGCCCCCCTATCACTAAAATCTTCCTTTGTCCCAACATTGTTAGAATTGCCTGCACCTTGGCTTTCAGTGGGTTATCTTCCCTGTATTCTAGCTTTTTCTAGGTTCTCCATTTTCCTTCACTGTTGGTTTGATCCCAGAAATCTTGCACCTTATATAATATTTTGGCGTCCGTATCTTCCTTGAGGTCCATTAGGTTCTCTCTCAACAGTATAGGTTCTTGTTGCCATTTGTCCTCCCAGAACAAAGCAAGCTCACCATCTCTAATTTCCCAGAAGCTGTTTTTTTGTACTAACTCTCTATTTCCCCAGGCTTTGTTCCAGATATGTGAGCCCTTAATGATGCCAAACATTCTTATTAGATCAATATCTTGCCAATTGCTAGCATATTTTTCTTTCCATATTCTAGCCCACTGTGCCTTTGGTTCTTTTACCCAGCGCCACCATAATTTCACCCCTAAAACTTTACTCAGTGCTTCCGGATCATCCAGTCCAAGACCCCCATATTTTTTAGGTATGTAGATCTTCTCCCAGGCTACCAAGGCCCACTTCTTTCTTTCCTCCCCCTTGCCCCAAAGATAATCTCTTTGAATGTTTCTAAAATGATGCAGCACTCCTTTTGGTGCTGGAAGGGCAGATAGCATAAAGACAAGAATTGCTTGGAGAACAACTTTTGTAAGCACTAACTGACTAGCCAGGTTTAAAGATCTATAGGTCCATTTTCTGATTTTATCCTGCATCTTATTGATCACTGGTTCCCAGATGCCCTTGTTCAGAGGCTTATTAGTAAGAGGAACTCCCAAATATTTGGATGGGAGGACATCCCTTTGAAAGCCTAGAATCCTGGAGATATTTTTTTGAATAGCAATATTGGTATTAAAGAAAAAAATCTTAGATTTGGAAAGATTAACTTCCATACCTGTAGCCAAGGAAAAGACAGACAGGATATGCTTGTATGCTAAAGCTTCTTTAACTGTGGGAATTCCTTGCAGCATAGTATCATCAACAAATTGTTGATGTGTCAAAGCCTGACCATTTTCTGAAAGTTGGAGGCCTTTGATATTACCAACCTCTTTGGCATGCTTGATAAACCGACCTAGCCCTTCCATCATGAGGATGAAGAGAAAGGGTGAGAGAGGATCACCCTGCCTGAGGCCTCTGGAAGGAGAGAAGGTTTTGGAAGGAGAACCATTGACCAGAATTGAGAAGCTGGAAGAAGTTACCAAGGCCATGACCCATCTAACCCAGTTATGATCAAACCCAAAAGCAATAAGGACCTTCCTAATATAGGTCCAATTTAGCTTATCATAAGCTTTGGCTAGATCCAATTGCATAATCATACCAACCTTCCTATTACTAGTCAAAGAGTGCACCACCTCATGTGCTTGAATGATGTTATTGAGAATTTTTTTGCCCTCCACATATCCAGATTGCTCCACAAAGACTAGCGAAGGTAGAAGTGGTTTGAGTCTGTTGGCAACAACCTTGGATATTATCTTGTAAACCACATTGCACAAGGCTATGGGTCTATACCTGTCAGGAGTCTGAGCATTATCCTGTTTAGGGATCAGTGCAATGAAGGAAGTGTTGAGTGCCTTCAAAATAGTTCTATTCACCCTGGAGTCTTCCACAACGTTCAGAATATCCTGTTTAACTATATTCCAACATGCTTTGAAGAAATCCATATTAAAACCATCTGGTCTTGTCGCTTTACCATTTTGCATCTCTTTGATGACCTCACTAACCTCTTCTTCTGCTATTGGCCTATTGAGATTAAAATTATCCTCTCTCATTACTAGTCTAGGAATATGCCCTATTAAATCCCTGATGAAATGCTCTCTGTCTGAAATAGTTTCCTGTGCTATTCCATGAAAGTGTTGGACTAGCACTTCTTCTATTTCTTCATGGGAATTATGCAAATTACCACCTTCATCCTTGATCAAGGAGATTCTGTTATGAGATCTGTTCGCTATGGTAGATCTGTGGAAAAATCTGGTGTTACGCTCCCCTTCTTTCAGCCATTGAACTCTGGATTTTTTCCTCCAAAATATCTCCTCCTGTTGACATAAAATCTCCCATTCTTGATGGTGTTTGGTGACTTGGTCATTTCTCTCAATATCAAAGCCATTTGTGATAAGTTTTTGATTGAGTTCCTGCATTTTATCCTCCATAGCTTTTTTTGCTGTAAAAATATTCCCAAATACATTCTTGTTCCAATCTTTAAGTTTGAGCTTGATGTGCCTAAGTCTTTTGTGAAGCAGGAACATACTTGTACCTTGAATATGTAGGTCTTCTGTCCACCATTTTGAAATGTTGTTGATGAAGTCCAGGTGGGAGAGCCAGATATTCTCAAATCTAAAAGGTCTATTTCTGGGGGTACCAATGCCCTGAACTTCCAGTTGAACATGCCAATGATCCGAGCCTCCAAAGGGTAGAATTCTCGCTATCATTTCCTTGTTGGTGAGCATGAGATCTTCTGAGATTATGAATCTGTCTAACTTTGAGGCTACTTGAGACTCCCCTCCTCTTTTATTGTTCCAAGTAAAGCGACCATTACTCATGTCAGTGTCAACTAGTTTCATACTATCTATAAAGGTTTGAAAAGCTGTGGAGTCTCTACTTAAAGTTCTAGTTCCTCCTTTTTTCTCTAAAAGTGATTTGATCATGTTGAAGTCCCCACACAAGATCCATGGTACATCTACATGTCTGTCTCTGAGCTCCATAAGAGAATCGAGAAACCTGATTTTGTCATCCATTCTTTGAGGGCCATATACATTTGTGACTAGATAGGTCTCCCTATCTCCCACCGGCTGAATAACCACTGATAAATAATTTCTAGATGCCTCAGCATCAATAATACCAATCTTTTGGGGGTTCCAAAGAGTGAGTATGCCCCCTGCTGTATTATCTGCTTTAACTTCTAGAAACTCAAATCGATTGAGCCATTTGTTGTGAATTTCTCTTACTTTTTGTATGGAACATTTAGTTTCATGGATAAAGATCATATCCAGAGCTTCTTGTTTCATTCTATTACTAAGAATTATTTGTTTTCTCTTGCTACCTAGACCTCTGGTATTCCAAGATGTAAACTTCATTATTAAATATTTGTAAAGGAGTAGCTGGTAAGATCTTTCATCTTACCTGAATTTATCATTAGCTTTCCACATTCCATCAATAACTCATTTTTCTTTTTCCTACCTCTTTTCTTTCCTGGAATTCTAGGAGCTAATCCCGATGTATTTTTCATGGTTTTCACACCTTTGTTGCCATACCTTTCACTTTTTCCTTGTCTGTCCCGCCCTATAGCCTGAGTTTTCCATAGGAATAGCTGTTATACCCTATTAAATTCTTCTAGCGGTAAAGAGTCTACCCCATTCATGGTCCCCTGTTTCAAGAATCCTTCCAGATCTAGGTGTTCCCTGTCAAGAATCTCCTGCAATTCATGATCTTCGGTTTCCATCTCACTCTGGGTCATTTTTTGGTCCATCTCCGGTTCTACATCGCTCATTATAATCTATTTCTATTTGATACTATCCCATGTTTGAGTTGTATCTTCCTCTTTCTCCTTTTCCCTTGGGCTTCCTTCCATTACCTGATCTATCTTTGTGATCTCTTCTTCTTCTTCTTCTCCGAGAACTTGGAACTTATTCAGATTAGTTTATGGTCCTTCTGTCGGCTGCTTCTTTGGCCCCCTCTTGCCCCTTTTCCTTTATGAACTACTTTGCGAAAGCCTTCATTATCTTTCATTATGTTCACCTTACTTATGTTCTCTACTTTGCTGAGAGGGTAGTCTCTAAATAGGTGCCCATGCTCATGGCATTTTCTGCATCTGAAAGGAATATGTTCATAGTCAAATGTTTGCACCCATTCTTCATCAAAAACTTCTAAAATGACCTCATCCGAAAGAGATCCAGAGAGATCCATCTCCACACATATTCTTGTGAAGGAAGTGTACTTACCTCTCTTGGTGGCTTCAAAAGTTTTGATAAAACACTCGAACTTGTTTCCTATAGCAGATAACGATTCAGTTTGCTAGTAATCAAGGGGTAACCAGTAGAGTCTTACCTAAACCGGGACAAAAGTGAATGTTTCTCTCTCAAGGAAAAAATTCATCATCCATGGTCACGTATAAAGGCCTGTTGTTGCATAGAAGTAGGGCCCTCCTTCAAACACTTTGTCTTTGTCCTCAATATTTTTTAAGACTACAGTAAAGAAACCCTTAGACCCAAGATGAAGGTCAATGCTTCCTTTTGGTTTCCAGTTATATTTAGTCCATGAATATAAAGCTTTTTCAGTGGGCCATACTCCCATGAATTTACAAATGATAGCATATGTCCTCATGTGGTCTCTATGCGCCTGTAGAGTAGGATCATTTAAAACTACTCTAGGAGTGACCTTAGCTTTTGGTTTACATGGCCTATTTTTTGCTTTGTTATTCACTCCCTGTTCCTTGTCTTCTTGCTCATTTTCCTTATTGTTGTTATTCTCCTTTGTCTTGTTTGAATCTTGTTCCTCTTCTATAATCCTTGTCCCCTCACCTGAAGGACCTCTGACACTTTCTAATGGTTTCTTTCCATGACTAGCCACTACCTGCCTATAGGAGGGAGTGGAGCTCCCTCCCTTGTGTGCTTCCATGGAAACTCCCACGAACTTCTGCAAACCCTAACACTTCTAGGAAACTCGCGCCTTCCTCCAATCGATGATAAGGTAATAATTACTCACTAGGGTCGTAGGAAAATAATTAATTTTTAAGTTAGTTTGTTATAATTATTACCCTAAAGTTGAGTAATAATCTATTAATAGGCCTTTTTATTAAAACTAAATAGACAAATAGTTAGTTAATTAATTTAAGGGTTAGTTTGTTATATTTATTACCCTAAAAAGTAAAAGTTTGTATTTAATTAACAAGAACCATAACTTATTAATAGATCCATTTAATATTATTAAAACTATCTAAATGGATAAAACATTAAATTTATATGAAATAAGAAAAAATAGATAACCTATTAAAATAGTTAGATAATGACCTCATACTAACTATAAGGAATCCAACATAATTTGATTTTAATCGATTTTACCCTAATTAACATGGTAATTAAATTAGAAAGAATATAGTGTTTCCAATAGGTTAGTTAATTTAATTATATCTAAAGGGTTGGAAAGAAAAAAGTCATACCTTTGGAATTCCTTAGTCACAATACTTATTTCAATTGTTTATTATGTTAATTAGAAGGATTTTATTACTTATTCAAACATTTTGTTCTAATATTTAATCTAGAAGGAGTGAAATAAAACCCTGAAAATGTATAAAAGCCCAAGAGACGAGAAGGAAAAAAGGAAAACAGGCGATCTGGAAGACGAGGGAAAAACAAAGAAGACCCAAGAAGACCTCATAGAAAAGAACAACCCAAGGGGCAGGGGCGAGAGGGGGAATGGGGTAGCTAGGAAGAAAGAGCATGGATCCAATAGCTTCTAATTTTCTAGCCGTCATCACTATTGAGATTCCTTGGCCTTTTTTCAATTTCAATGGCCTCCCTAAATTTCTGGTGATGAAAAGGAGAAATCTTGGCAATGACTTGGGCCTCCTCAATGCATATGTGATGCATGGTCTTTAAGATCAAGTCCTCCCATGTTTAATGTCAATTGAGTGTTCATGAATTATTTGATTAATAGAGCGCCTTGTCTCACCAACATAGAGGTCTCACTAACATAGGGGTCCCACAGGAGCAAGGAATAACATAGACACCTATCTTTCATGTCCCAGTTGATCCTAAGGACACATTCCTTCTAATTTAATTTTCATGTTAATTTAATTAGGATAAAATTGATTAATATCCAACTATGTTGGATTCCTTATAGTTAGTATGAGGTCATTATTTAACTAATTTAATAGGTTATCTATTTTAATGTTTGTTATTTCATATAAATTTAATGATATATGTTTTATTCATTTAGATAGTTTTAATAATAATAAATGGATCTATTAATAGATTATGGTTCTTGGTAATTAAATACAAACATTAACTTTTTAGGGTAATAAATATAACAAACTAACCCTTAAATTAATTAACTAACAAGTTGTCTATTTAGTTTTAATAAAAAAGCCTATTAATATATTATTGCTCAACTTTAGGGTAATAATTATAACAAATTAACTTACAAATTAATTATTTTACCCAGACCGAGTGAGTAATTATTACCTTATTACTTATTGTACTTTTATATATATCTATATATATATATATGTGTGTGTGTGTGTGTGTTGTGTGTAATTGAGTGGTTAAAATCGATATTTATTCAATATTGTTAGATTCCTTATAGTTAGTATGAGGTCATTAATTAACTAATTTAATAGGTTATCTATTTTAATTTTTCTTATTATTTCATATAATTTAATGATATGCGTTTTATTCATTTAGATAGTTTTAATAATAATAAATGGAACTATTAATAGGTTATGGTTCTTGGCAATTAAATAAATACAACAAACTAACCCTTAAATTAATTAACTATCTATTTGTCTATTTAGTTTTAATAAAAAGTCTTATTAATAGATTATTGTTTTTTTGGTAAGTAAGCACCCACGGGGATTCAAACCAGTGACCTATAGCTTTGGTCAATCCAAAGCCCCGTGGGCTTATTAATAGATTATTGATTCATACTCTTAATAATTAATTACTAGCATATGGTAATAAATATAACTTAACTAACTTACAAATTAATTAACTAATTATTTTTTCCTTTCCCTATCCGATGGTCTTGTTGCTCAATCAAACATAGCCATTGCTTAGTAGTCATTCGTCTAGTCTAGTTGCCTAGTCAACCATGATCTGGTTTTTCAACTCGTCCTCAGGATGAACCACACTTGTTGGTTCGAAAAGTGTGCAAAATAAGTTATGATGTGATTTCCGTTGAAGAGTCTTCTCAATAAAATTAAATTGTATATCAATAATTGCTTGTAAAAAATAAACTTAACTAATAATAAAAAACTTAAAATTATAAATGTTCTATTAAAGATACACTATTATTTTATTAGGTAAAGACAAACTTATTATATTTATATAATGATATTAATTACTACCTCTTTTCATTTCACTTCCACTAATATAATTTCACTAGTTAGTAATTGCTACACAGAGCATTACAATTATATTTTAAATAATTATTTTGAACTTAATTCTAACATTACATCCCAACATCTTGTATTTTATTTCCAAAACTATTTGAATAATAGAAATTAAACATTAAATTGTATATCAATAATTGCTTGTAAAAAATAAACTTAAATAATAATAAATAATTTAAAATTATAAATGATTTATTTATTCATGAATTTACCATACCCATTTATGATTACAATCAATTAAAAATATAATTATTAAAAGATAATTAAGATACTTATTTATAAATTTCTTAGAAAAATAATTATTTATAAATAAAATAAATATTTAATACTAAAAAAATAATTAAATAAATATTTAATATTTAATTTTTACTCTGAACCCATTAAATTTTACTAATTTTCACTCAACCTAACACATTAATTATTGAGTTGAAAGATTTCTCATGATAAAATTAATGAATAATTGATTTAAAACATGTTTATATTCATTAACGACAAATTAAACAATTATACTAATTATCTTGTTATAATCTATACTACTTATATTGCTATAATCTATCTTAAACCTAGGGCATAAAAAGATGACATTAGGTTAATTACGTAGAATAAATGTAATTTAAAGTATAAAAAAATGATTATTGAAGACATACCTATCAATGTTTTTGGTCTCCATTAACCAATTTAACTATTTTATTATATTTACTTTTTACTAATTTCAAGTTGATCAATATTTTCTTAAAAATCACTTTACCAAATAACTTATCTGTTATCATTTTCTATTTAATTACTTACAAGTCTTTTGCTGGTTTTACTATTGTAGGGTGCTAAGAAACATATAGCAAGCATTAATGAACAAGTCCTTTCCTTGTTTTACTGTTGTAGAGTGCTACCAAACATATAGCAAGCATTGATAAGTGTGGCATCCCAAAAAAAAGCAAAAAGTGGCATTCAGAAAGTAAAAAGTGAACGTGAGTCAAATCAATTGTTTTTGTGCACTCAGTCATATTTATTTCAACGAGCTTTACTGTAATGGAAATCTGCCTAATTGGGTCATGCCTCATATTTGTTTCACAAAACTTTTACTGTATTGGAATTCTGCAAAATTGGGTCATGCGACATGCCTCAGATTAAAAGAGTAAATCAATGACCATTCACAAAATAAAATTTAAATATTATTTATTTTATAGAGTGTGATTTAATTTTTGGTCAAAACAAAAATTAATAGACAAACAATGCTAAATCGAATATATATATATCTCTGTCGAATAAATGTGTTTAAAGTATAAATGATTACACAGGGTGAATATGTTTTAAAGTTTTGTTGAACATCAATTCTTTTCTACAGTACAAATTCCAAGCAGGAAGGACTTCATATAAAGTTCTACACATTCATCCCAAAGCCAAAACAATTTCATCAAAGCTAGTTCCTCAATCAGAATTAATTGGAAAATGAGGCTCCTAGCTACAATTTAAGAACAATTAGATGACCTTCACATCACAGATCCAACAGAGATTGGCCTTGTCCGACTCACGAACAATTTTGGCTGGCCTTGTCCGACTCACAAACCATTTTGGCCAGCAATTTGCAGCAGAGCTCACTTTCCTTTAATGAATGTTATCCCATGGTTAGATATAAAGGGCATTGGCTAATCTCTCTTTCTCTCTCTATAGTTTTCCACTTACCTAGGTCCTGCACTGTCCATGGAATTTTGTTAATTTGTTTTCTGATCTATTCATATATATATAGTGGTTGTTTAGGGATTAAACACTTATTCGAGCCTATAATATATCTATCAAAGTGAATCTTAAATTGAATTCAAAATATATTCATGCAAGATAAACTTTAATCAAATTCAAAATATATTCATTCCAGATAAACTTTAAATCAAACAAACAACTAAACATTCTAATTCTCAAACCAAGGGCATTCATTTCTTCTTTTATTGAAAATAAATATCTCATTAAACTTTTTTCTTGAGAAAAAATAAGTCACAGAACTTGTGGAGACCAGACTTCCACATGTCACAGTTTTCAAGGATGAAATATGTGCCATGGCATCCAAAAATCAACGTGTGATAGACAATCCCATATACCAAATCAAATACATATGTTCAAAAATGCAAAAAATAGCAAACCACAGAAATATTTCCATAGCAACAACGAGCATCAGAAGGACGTGATATAAAAGATGAAATAGTAAATCAGGATCCATCATTATGGCAAGTGGACCTCGCCAACCTCTCTGATATGGTCAATTGGCTATCAATGACAAACTTGAAATGACAAAAATATTAGTGAAAAACTTGGAATGAAAAAAATATACATAGAAAATCCTTTATGCTTCCCTTTCTTCCAGTACTCCTTTATACTTAGCATTCAAATGCTCAAGATACTTCATCTGTCTTTCAGATTATCTTAAACCCACATTATCCTTCCCTTCATCAACTGTGACATCTTCAAATGGAAATAATGTAAAGTAAGTTTGTCATTGTAATGCTTTTCAAAAACATCAGCAATCAAGTTAACATCAAAATATTAAACTGACCATTATGTCTTTTTTTACAACCCATTGATGAGAGATCGAGTCTAATGGGAGTGAAAAATTTTGGCAAATTTTCCTTACTAATTCTTTTTGGCTACCATATATTCATAGTGCACTTAATAACTAGGTCCAAGAACACAGCTAGGGCTACCCTCAATAGCCAAACAACTTGCAAAATTACCATGTCTTCCCAATCCAAACCTAGGATGTTTATGAGTCTCTCCAACTTTGTCAGACCTTAAATGAATACTTTACAGCTTTCAATATTTAAGGATTAAATTTAATTCAAACAACAGTAATGCAGTGCTCTTTATAAATATGTTGAAGAACACAACTAAGGCTACCCTCAGCAGCCAAACAACTTGCAAAAATACTTTTTTTCCCAATCCAAACCTAGGATGTTTGTGAGTGTCTCCAACCTTGTTAGACTTTAAATGGATACTTAACACTTTTCAAGATTTAAGGATTTGCTTTAATTCAAACAATAGTAAGGTAGTGCACTTTATAACTAGGTCTAGGAACACAGTTAAGGCCACCCTCAATAGTCAAACAACTTGCACTTTATAACTAGGTCCAAGAACACAGATAAGGCTACCCTCAACAACCAAAAAACTTGCAAAATTACCATGACTTCCCAATCCAAACCTAGTATGCTTGTGAGTGTCTCCAACCTTGTCAGACTTTAAATGGAGACTTTACATTTTTCAAGATTTAAGGATTAAATTTAATTCAAACAATATTAAGGCAGTGCACTTTATAACTAGGTCTTAGAATAGAACTAAGGCTACCCTTAGCAACCAAACAACCTACACTTTATAATTAGGTCCAGGAACACAGCTAAGGCTACCCTTAGCAACGAAACAACCTTCACTTTGTAAATAGGTCCAAGAACATAGCTAAGGCTACCCTCAGCAACCAAACAACTTGCAAAATTACCATGTCTTCCCAATCCAAACTTGGTATGTATGTGAGTGTCTCCAACCTTGTTAGACTTTAAATGGGGACTTTACAGTTTTCAAGATTCACAGATTTAATTTAATTCAAACAACAATAAGGCAATGAACTTTATAACTAGGCCCAAGAACACAACTAAGGTTATCCTCAACAGTCAAACAACTTACACTTTATAACTAGGTCCAAGAGCACAACTAAGGCCACCCTCAACAACCAAACAACTTGAAAAATTACCATGTATTCCTAATCCAAACCTGGTATGTCTATGAGTGTCTCCAAGCTTGTATAACTTTAAATGGAGACTTTACAGTTTTCAAGATTTAAGGATTAAATCTTACTCAAACAACAATAAGGCAATGCACTTTATAACTAGGTCCAAGAACACATCTAACGCTACCCTCAGCAGTCAAACAACTTGCACCTTATAACTAGGTCCAAAAACACAACTAAGTCAACCCTCAACAGCCAAAAAATTTGCAAAATTACCATGTCTTCCCAATCCAAATCTAGTATGTTTGTGAGTGTCTTAAACCTTGTCAGACTTTAATGGAGACTTTACAGTTTTTAAGATTTAAGGATTTAATTTAGTTCAAACATTAGTAAGGTAGTGTACCTTATAACTAGGCCCAAGAACACAGAAAAGGCTACCCTCAACAGTCAATCAACTTGCACTGTATAACTAGGTCCAAGAACCTAGCTAAGGCTACACTCAGCAACCAAACAACTTGCAAAATTACCATGTCTTCCCAATCCAAACCTAGTGTGTTTTTTAGTGTCTCCAACCTTGTCAGACTTTCAATGGAGACTTAATAGTTTTCAAGATTTAAGGATTTAATTTAATGCAAACAACAATAAGGAAGTTCAATTTATAACTAGGTCCAAGAACACCGCTAAGGCTACCCTCATCAGCGAAAAAACCTACGCTTTATAACTAGGTCCGAGAACAAAACTAAGGCTACTCTCAGTAGCCAAACAACTTGAAAAAATTCCATGCCTTCCCAATCCAAACCTAGGATGTCTGTGAGTGTCTCTAACCTTGTCATAATTTAAAGGGAGACTTTACAATTTTCAAGATTTAAGGATCAAATTTAATTGAAACAATAGTAGGGCAATGCACTTTATAACTAGGTCCAAGAACACAACTAAGGCTACCCCCAGTAGCTAAAAAACTTGCAAAATTACCATGTATTCCCAATCCAAACCTAGGATGTTTGTGGTGACTATGAGTACCAATAATGACAAATATGAGGCTAAACAAATTAATTCACACAACAGTAACTTCCAGATCAACATCTTAACCGGAAAAGGAATCAGGTGTCACTTTTTATAGTTGAAATTCCTCCTAGAGCTTCCTTCATGTCTAAAGAGTGTTATCTATAGGAATAACAATAGTATTGACAAACTTAGAACTATTTCCTATAGATATTCTATTGAGCTTCTATTGACTATCATGAAACTCAACAATATTGACAAACATGAGGCTAAACAATTTAAGTCAAATAACAATTTATAAAAAAGAACTAAACTAGATCAACATTTTAACCAGAAAGATCACTTTGTTTAGTTGAAATTCCTCATATAATGCATAATTTTTTTTATTGAAAACATATATTGACATAATTGAAGACAGACAACCAATTCTAGGTCAACCTAAACACACTCGCAATATTTTCGAAGTACAAATACACTAATGGTATTTTAAGTGTAAAAACAAGTTATCAAAACAACAATCACCGATAATTTTGAAGACATACAACAAATTCATTCTGTAGATTTGATTTTTCAATGATTCTGTCAAAAAGGCATATGTATGAAAATCTCTTAAGCTGCTACTAACATACATGTTGATAATTTCTTGTAATAAAGCAAAAATATTTTTGGCTTGTATAAAAGCATAATTTTCAATTATTCTTAACTAAATGCATGCAATAATTCTGCAGGTAGTTGCATCTATGGAAGGAGTTAGTTATGTTGCTCGTACAAGGAGAAGTTATAGGAGAGTGACAAGGGGTGCTCAGCTATGATGCCCTTCATCGGATGAGGACACAACAAGTGATGTGAATGTCAACAATGCTTGAAGCAAAGATTTTGTAGATGACCATGAGACTAACGCTGATGTTGTCACACCATCACCCACAGAGCCATGTCAACCATAGTCCAAGGGGCAAGTTCAACTAAAAATATGAATGTTATAAGAGGTTGGAAAAAAAAATTAGCTACAATTGATGACATAGGTTTTAATGGTTATTCAGTTCAGGCATCTGCAAAAAAACATGGCATTTCTCCCTCGTCAATACATTATTTGATAAATGGGCTCACTCATACAAAACGTAGAGGGATTCTTACAGTTATGACTGAAGAGGAGGAGGCCGAGGTGGTTTAGTGGTATAAAGAGATGGACCAATTGGGACATGAGCTAGAGTCGACACAACTCAAATACACAGTTGCTCAAATCTGTTAAGGGAGGTGAAACCCTTTCAAAGATGGGTTTCCTGGTAAATAATGGTAGTTTTGGTTTTAAAAAGTCATCCAGACCTTGTATTGTGTAAATATGAGGGCCTTGACAAAGATAGGGCATTAAATTTGTGCCCTGTAGTTGTATGTAAGTTCTATGCCACTCTTTCTAGTGTTTACGATAAACATTCTTATGGTGCAGACCATATATGGAACTGTGATGAAACAGGTTTACAGGCAGGAAGGAATTGTGGAATGCAGGTAATTTCCAATAGAGGGAGCTGAAATATGCCAAAGATTTTTCCTAAGAGTAGGGTGTGGATAACTATTCTATGTTGTGTCATGCAATTGGTACTTCAATCCTAGGATTTTATCTATTCGAAGGTAAAAATAAATTGAAAGCCTATATAGAAAATTGTGAACCAAGTGCATGCATGGCTACACATCCCCATGCATGGATGACTAATTTTTTTTTTTTTTAATTTTCTTTGTCACTTTGCTGCATCTATACCAGGTGGTGTCTCACCTAATAACAAACACCTATTGATATTAGATGGCCATGGAAGCCACATTGTTGTACAAACAATTGAGGAAGAAAACAATTTGGGCATTGACCTGTTAACATTGTCCGCTCATACCACTTACAGATTGAAACCCCATGTGTTAGTGTGTTTTTATCTTTCAAGAACTATTTCAGGTTAAAGCGTGTTGCATGGATGGAAAAGAATATAAGGGTTGAGGTGAAAAGCTTTGAGCTAGTAGGGCTTGCAAGTAAAGCATTTAAAAGGGCTCTGACACCATCAAATATCAAGGTTGGATTTAGGAGGACAAGAATATGACCACTGAATTATGATGCTCTTATGCATGATACTAGTTGTAGTCAGGCATTTAATGTGGATGTTCAAGAAGAAGGGCATGTCCAAAGAGGTGTTGAGGTGCAAGAAGAAGTAGATGAATAGGATGATGTGGTTGTGGCTGGTAATATGATTTCCCTCTCTCAAGGAAATTTATATGGTGATGATGATGAACATGTATTTGAAACACAATATAATCATGAACAAATTCAGAGTAACATGGAGGTCATTCTACCAACTCAAGCACATGAAACTTCTGTTGTTGATATTGTTAATAACATTGTTGAACATGTAGTTGACAATGAAGATGTATTTGAAAATAACATTGCTGATATTGCACTAGGAAGTAGAAATGACCAATTGACATTGCCAAGCCAAGTAACACCAACATCAGGGTTGGCAAAATCCATGATTAATTTGAACAAACATAGTGTCTCAAGAACCAATGAACAAAGAATGAACTTGCCTTCACAACCAACAGAATTGAACAATGAAATTGTTCATTTTTTTGTGGACAATAAATCAATGGAAGAAGATGAAGCACAAAATGAGGCATCAAGTGAAGATAATCAATTGTCTCGGATATTGAAAGGGAAGTACCAAGAAATGACATGCAAGTGAGAGGGATGGAGAAGTTACTTGGTCGGTTGCTAAAGCTACTCGTAGAGAGAGTGTCAATGAAAAAAAACAGGGAACACCAGGTAGTCTTTATTTCGGCCAAAGTTCACATTTACTCACCTCAGAAGACTATATAAACCTATTAGTTAAGTCTTAAAAAAGAAAATTGAAATTCAGGAATTAGAACAGAAAAAGAAGGATCTAGCCAAGGAGAAGAGGGAAACAAGGATTATTGCAGCACAATGTTGAGCAGATGAAAGGCTTGAAAGAGAGAAAGCAAGGCAAGAGAAGGACCAACAAAAACAAATGGTAAGCCAGGAAAAGGAATCAAGAAAGGCTAAACAAATGATTGAAAAGTAACAAGGGATGACCAATATGGTTGACAATGATGCATGTAAAACTGATGAAACCAAGATTATTTCAAACACATTGGACAATATTGCAAATAATACACCATTATTCCAAGACCTCATAAACATTTAAGTGACTCACTATCAAAATTGGGGTTTACCCACTTTCCTTATTCCTAGCAGAGGAGGTGTCAATTTTATGTATGCTCATCACACACCTCCACTTAATGCAGGGGTTAGTAGTGAAAATGTAAGGTATGGGTACTCAATTCATCCATGGTTGGAAGGTGAAAATTAGACTAAATCATATGGAAGAAATCAACCATTTCCTAATCAACCCTTTTTAGGTAGGCCAACCTACTTGGCTCAAGCAGGTAACTCAGGTATTTTTGGCACTAAAGATTCTCAAGGCCATAAATAATAGGGGTGTCATATGTTTTTGGTTGTAACCACATTATGATGTGGATTATGGATGGATTTTCTCTTTTTCTTGTCACATAAAGATTTTGGTTTACAACCTAGGCTGACTTATTTCATATTGTTTGCGACATTGTAACCAAAATCCATTTTAGAAGGAACATTTATAGTCTATTATAATGTATAAATCGTACCTGAGAATGCAAATGGGATTTTTTGTTATGCCTCTACACACCAAATGGTTTACAACACAGTTATAATCGAGTTGTAAATATTATGACAAATGATTGAATAATGAAATCTTGAACAAGTAACTTATTTTAATATGAAAATTCCATAATACATTGAACAGTAAAAGTACCTAACCTCACACCTCATATGAAACCTCGTTTACTATAAGTTGACTTAGAAGAAAAACAGAGTGCATGTGCGGTGAAGCATCAACAAGCCAAATAAAACATCAACAATCCAAGAGAATAATTAAATGGCAAATGAGGGAATAACGAAATAAACAAGCATCAACTCTGTTTTTAATTAAATGATAAAGCATCAACAAGCATCAACTGAGTCTCTAATTAAATGACAAATGAGTGAATAATGAAATATTCAACAAGTCACTTGTTTTAATATGAAAAATCCATAAAACAGTGAACAGTAAAAGTATCTAATGTCACATCTCATATGAAACCTCATTTACTATAAGTTAACTTGGAAGACAAACAAAGTGCATGTGTAGTGAAGCATCAACAAGCCAAATAAAACATCAACTCTCCAAGAGAATAATTAACTGACAAACGAGTGAACAATGAAATCAACAAGCATCAACTTTGTTGTTAATTAAATGATAAAGCATCAACAAGCATGTTAGGATATTCCGACACATAGGAAATAGTTAAGTACAACTTGGTCTAGTGTAGAGTTAGGTATAGAGTTAGGTAAAGTGTGTTTCTTTACCGTTGTACATTTTGTAACTTACAATCTGACGGTCACGATATGTAGTGATCCGACGGTTCATTCTCTCCTCGGTATTACCGACACTTGATCCGTGGCTTGACACCCGATTGGTCCATGAATTCTATTTAAAGCGCATGGAGGGTCATTTGTAGGGTAATCCGTGCATGAGAGAAACATATGTAAATTTTCATTCTTTTATTAATAAATTTCCTGAAGTGGCCGCATTGGCTCAGGCCGTGGACTGTTTCCCTCTTTGAGGGTTTTAACCACGTCAAAATACTGGTGTATTGATCTGCGATTTGGTTGTGAGCGGTGTCCTTTTGGAATTCTGTCTGAGGAACTTACCCTGTAAATTCCTACATGGTATCAGAGCTATTTGAGGGCCGCGTCCGTTGGTGATCCAAATCTGAAGCCGGTAGAATTGCATCCGACTGTTGTTTCCTAGATCTATTGTTTCTAACTGCTTTCGGGCTGAGAGGACTGCTCGATTGTGTTGGGAGCATCTGTTCCAGTGAGGAACCCCATTCGTTTCACGCGAAAAGGTTTCCGGTAGCCCTAGCTGCGTCATTTTTAAGATCTGGAGGTATACAGTGTTTATTTGCACTTTACTGTTATTTTCTCTCTGCTTATTTCGGTTTCGGTTTATTTAGCTTTTTTTAACCGGATCTATACCTTTCATTTCTGCGTATGCTCTTTGCCCTGCGACTCTGTGCGATCTGGGCAAATCAGAAACAGAAAGGAAGGATTTTTCTCATGCATATGCTCTTTTCCCTGCACCTTAGTGTGATCTCGGAAAATCAGAAACATTGAGAAAAATATTTAGTTTTTCGGCTAAAGCTAACTTTGAGCCGCAAGGTTCATTTTTGAAAATATTTAGTTTTTCAGGTAAAGCTAACCTCGAGCCGTAAGGTTCGTTTTCTTTGCATGTCCATGTTGGGTTTTGTGTTTTTTTGTTTTGTAGGGAAAAAGAGATTTCTCAAAGCAAGCACGCAACCCAAAGCACCCCCCCCCCCCTCTCTCTCTCTCTCTCTCTCTCTCTTCTCAAATTTTTTGTATAGATCAATTGGTTCAAAGCTATTTTAAGAGAGTAAAGGTCTTGGGTTCAAGTCTCCATTTTGTGGGGGCGGACTTTTTCATTTCTGCACATTCCCGCACTTCGTCGGCAACTTCAACAACTTTTTTTTCAAAAAGCCATAACTTATTCATCCGGAAGCCGTTTTCAGAGCTGTTTGTTTTAAACCAGCCTAAATTTTTGAGATCTATCCATTGGAACACTTATTTTCAGCATCTTTAGCTTTAGTTTCCATTGAAATGGAAAGTCAATACCAAGTTACCCTTGACAGCACCAACTACTTCCAATGGTTGGCTTACATTGAGGATTTACTTAGAAGTAAAGGTCTCTACAGAATAGCCTCAGGCCAAGAAAAGAAACCGAAGGATGAAGATAAGGCTGCTAAATGGGAAAATAGGCAAGATCAAGCACGTGGATTGATAGGGATGTCTATTTCTCCAGATCTTAGATTCCATATTGCAGAAATTGATTCTCCTGATGAAGCAATGAAAAAAATCAATAAAGATTTTGGGATTAAAAATGAAATTAGAGCCCATCAACTTGAAAATGAGTTGCTTACATTGGACCCTAATAATTTTTCTTGCATTGAAGATTTCTTGTCCAAGTTCAATACCCTTAGATATCTTTTGGAAGGTGTTAAAGTTAAGAAAGAAGATAGTAACCTTATCTATTCCATTCTTACAAAGTTGGGACCAGCCTACTCTGTGTTTGTTTCCACCTTCCATTCTACAAGAGAAGCCTTCATTTCTCAAGGAACAGACTACAAGCCCCCTTCCTTTGACTCTTTTGGTGATTCTTTAATAAGAGAACAAGAAAAACTCTTACACCTTGGTCTTCTTAATCTTGGAAACTCTTCCAAGAAAGCATTAGCCGCCCAGCAACAACCAAATTCAAAGAATCCTAAGAAGTCATATCCTAAAAAGAATGGTCCTAAACCAAACAAGGGTCCTAAGCAATTTCAGCCCCAAAATGAAAAATCACTTCAACAAAATGATAAGACAAATAAAAACAAAGGGAAGAAGACTGATAGACATTGCAATTTTTGTAATCGAGATGGCCACTTAGAATCAAAATGCTTTAAGAAGATGGAAGCCTTGGAAGCAGCAATGAAGAAGCATAACATCCATTTGGGGCAATCTTCAACTTCAACTTCATCTTCAGGAATGGCACTTTCTGCATGTGGTTATCAAGCATCTCGGTCTGGCTATGCATTAAATGTATCTTCTTCTTCTCATTCTCATGAGTGGCTCATTGATTCTGGAGCTTCTTATCACATGGCCAAAAAACAAAGCCATGTTTTCTTCTTTAAATGATTGTAACACCAAAAATATATATGTTGGTGATGATAGATCTCTTAATGTTGTAGGGACTGGAACTGTTCATCTAGACAATGATCAGTTTAATGATGTATTATGTGTTACAACCTTATCCTGCAACCTTCTATCTGTATATCAGATAACTCATTCAGGTGAAGGTAAAATCGTTGAATTTTCACCTCATGATTTTGTAATCAAGGACTTAAGAGATCCTAAACAGATTTTGGCTACTGGCATTGCTGATGATTCTACAAGGTTGTATAAGTTTCACAACTTTGGGTCATCAAATCTTCCCTCAGTATTTGTTGCTCATAACGATGAAGTGCGCAAACATTGGCATGAGCGATTTGGTCACTTAAACTATAGCCCCTTCAGCATCTATGTAAAGAAAATATGGTGACAGGTCTTCCTATGGTATCTTGCAGAGATGGTGTTTGTTCCGGATGTGTACTCAGAAAACATCATCGGGACAGTTTTGAAAAACGTGCCTCTTGGCACACCTCAGCCCCTTTACAGCTTGTGCATAGTGATTTATGTGGTCCACTTCTTGTTGTTTCATTCTCTGGCTGCAAGTATTTCTTAACTTTCATTGATGATTTCTCCAGACGCACTTGGGTATACTTCTTAAAACTCAAGAGTGAAGTATTTAACACATTCTTGGCCTTCAAAGCCTTTGTTGAAAAACAATCTGGACATCAAATTCTTAAGTTAAGATCTGATAATGGCGGAGAATATGTTAAAAACACATTCATCAAATATTGCACCGAGAATGGAATTCAAATGCAACATACTATTCCATATACTCCACAACAAAATGGTGTAGCTGAAAGGAAGAATCGCACCTTAAAGGAAATGGCTAATTGTATGCTACAATCTAAAGGACTTGGTCTTAGTTTTTGGGCAGAAGCAATTAACTGTGCAAATTACATAATAAATCGCACTCCTACTAAGGCTTTAAAGAATATCACTCCAGAAGAAGCATGGAGCTCAATCAAACCAGATGTAAGTCACTTTCGTGTTTTTGGAAGTGAAGCGTGGGCCCATATTCCAGATGAAAAGCATAAAGCTTTAGAACCTAAGAGTGAAAAATGTACTTTTGTTGGATATTCTGAAGATGTCAAAGGCTATAGACTTATTCCATTTAAGTCCAAAAATGTTATCATTAGAAGGGATGTAAAATTTAATGAAAATATATCGGCCTGCGAGCCTAGTCCGGCTTTTGTGCCACCTCTCCCTATCTCTTCTATTTTTGAAAACATTTCTTCTTCAGATGATGAAAGTGAGGATGACAATCCTCCCCCACCATCTCAGGATCTTCCTTCAGCTCCTGAGCTTCCAAAATGGGTTCGTGCTACTCGAGATGCAGCAGGTGATCTTGCCGGTGATCCTACAGATCAGCGACACACACGTTCTCAGTTCGAGAGAGCCTCTTCTTTACTGGCTCAAGCTCTAGTAAATTATGATCCTGACACCTTTGCAGAAGCTTCAGGCCATCCAGATTGGGAAGCAGCTATGAATGAAGAATATCATTCATTATTGGCAAATGATACATGGGATCTTGTTCCTCTACCAAAGGGACGAAAACTTGTTAGATGCAAATGGGTTTACAGAACCAAGTATGGACCAGATGGGAAAGTTGATAAACATAAAGCTCGTCTTGTTGCTAAGGGATTTTCACAGGTTGAAGGCATTGACTACACTGAAACCTTCTCCTCTGTTGCCAAAATGAACTCTATCCGCCTTGTTCTTTCCCTTGCTACCTCTTTCAAATGGGAAGTCCATCAGATGGATGTTAAATCTGCCTTCTTGCATGGGGACTTGCATGAAGAAATCTATATGGAACAACCCATTGGCTTCATACAAACAGACTCCAGCCTTGTTTGGCGACTTAAGAAATCCCTTTATGGTCTCAAGCAATCTCCTCGGGCTTGGTATGCCAAAATGGATAGCTTTCTTTTAGAATCTGGCTTTTCTAGGTGTCATTCTGACAATACTGTCTACACCAAGAAAGTGGGCAACTCTCTTATCATCCTTGTTCTTTATGTTGATGATCTTATCCTTACTGGTAGTGATCCCAACCTTATAAACCATGTGAAGTCTAGCCTTAAAAGGAAATTTGAAATGACAGACTTAGGACACTTACACTATTTTCTCGGTCTTCAAGTCTTGCAATCCAAGGAGGGTATTTCCCTTTCCCAGTCCAAGTATGCTTGTGATATTCTATGTCATTTTCACATGGAAGATTGTAAGCCATCCCGTTCTCCCTTTCAGTCTGGAGTCAAACTCTCAGTCACTTGTACTTCTCCTGAAGTTGATGCTACCTTATACCATCAACTTGTAGGAAAATTTTTTTATCTAACCCATACTCGTCCTGACCTTTCCTTTGATGTTGGCCTTGTTGCTCGGTTCATGCAAAACCCCCGTGAAAGTCATTGGAAAGCAGCTAAAAGAATACTTCGTGAAGCATCTCCTCTATTGGTTGGTTTCACTGATTCCGATTGGGCTGGTGACCCTGATGATCGGAAGTCTACTGCTGGTTATGTGTTCACTCTTGGTTCAGGACCTATTACATGGGCTTGTAAGAAACAGGCTGCCATTTCTCTTTCATCAGCAGAAGCAGAGTATCGTGGTGCCGTAGAAGCTAGTAAGGAAGCCTTGTGGCTTCGTCAGATCCTGTCAGAGTTTGGCTTTCAGCAGCAGCATCCGACTACACTTTGGTGTGATAATCAAAGTGCCATTCAGCTATGCAAAGATCCAGTCCAACATCAGCGCAGCAAACACATTGAACTGCACATGCACTTCATCAGAAAGCTCATTCACGACCATGTTCTTGAAGTGCAATATTGTTCAACAGATGATCAAGTTGCAGACATCTTCACAAAGGCTCTCACAGAGGTGAAGTTCACTAAACTTCGATTTATGGTTGGAGTTCAGGAAGTTGTCACTAAGGGGGGATCGGCTCTAGTGCCTCCTTCCTTCTCCTATTGTGTCATATTTGTAAATCCTTCAATCCTATTCCAAGTTGTTCTTAAGGGGGGATGTTAGGATATTCCAACACATAGGAAATAGTTAAGCACAACTTGGTCTAGTGTAGAGTTAGGTATAGAGTTAGGTAAAGTGTGTTTCTTTACCGTTGTACATTTTGTAACTTACAATCCGACGATCACGATATGTAGTGATCTGACGGTTCATTCTCTCCTCGGTATTACCGACACTTGATCCGTGGCTTGACACCCGATTGGTCCATGAATTCTATTTAAAGCGCATGGAGGGTCATTTGTAGGGTAATCCGTGCATGAGAGAAACATATGTAAATTTTCATTCTTTTATTAATAAATTGCCTGAAGTGGCCGCGTTGGCTCAGGCCGTGGACTGTTTCCCTCTTTGAGGGTTTTAACCACATCAAAATACTGGTGTATTGATCTGCGATCTGGTTGTGAGCGGTGTCCTTTTGGTGTTCTGTCTGAGGAACTTACCCTGTAAATTCCTACAAAGCATCAACTGAGTTGTTAGTTAAATAAAAAACGAGTGAATAATGAAATCTTGAACAAGTCACTTCTTTTAATACGAAAAATTCCATAAAAAAATGAACAATAAAAGTACCTAGCCTCACATCTCATATGAAAACTCTTTTACTGCAAGTTAACTTAGAAGACAAATAGAGTGCATGTGCGGTGAAGCATCAACAAGCCAAATAAAACATCAACTTCCCAGGAGAATAATTAAATGACAATCGAGTGAATAACGAAATCAACAAGCATCAATTGTGTTTTTAATTAAATGATAAAGCATCAACAAGCATCAGCTGAGTTGTTAATTAAATGACAAACGTGTGAATAAAGATGGATAGTCATTTTTAGATTTCATGAAGATGGAGGAAAATGGAGGATAAAACCAAAAATATTTTTAAAAAGGAAATGAGGCAATATTGTTTCATAAAGGTGAAAAAGAATCAAGGTTGCTGAGAGAACCAGAGGTAGAAGAAGAGATGCCCATTGCATTTGAAGGAAAAAGATGATTTTTGGTGGTAAAAATGATTATGTATATGCAAGGCTTTTAAGTCAAGAGAATGATCAAATTTTCCTCCAAAATGACCATAAGAAAAAGAATTCCATAGGGGATAGACAATCCAAAAATGTTTTCCTAAAAGAGGAAGAAAGTGCAGGAATTGCTTCTCAGAAGCAGAGGCAAGAAGAAACAAGTTTTCAACCCTACAAGCAACATATAAAGATAGTCATGGCATCAAAAAGAACAACAGTGACTTGTGGAAGTTTTCATGCTAAAGGAGGAGAATAGCTCTCAAAAGATAAAGTGGAGAACCTCATAAAAAGAGAGGAACAACTATTAAAATTTATGAGAGACTTCAGCTTTGTAGATGATGGATATTCATTTGTAGATTTCATGAAGATGGAGGAAGATGGAGGACAAAACCAAAAGTATGTTTAAAAAGGAAATGAGGCAATATTGTCTCATAGAGGAGATAAAGAATCCACTATAGGCGGGCCTCCTTCGAACTCTCCTTTACCATGTGTTGTCAAGATGTATAAAAGGAAGATTTGTAAGTTAATGTGTAAAGTCAAGATGCAACTGGCTAGTGGGAATATAAACATAGCTTGTTAGTTGCTATCTATTCCCTTGCGTTATAGGTACATGTTCAAGTTCTTATAGGAGCTCAACAGAGTAAATTCTCCTTTTGTTGGTTAATGTATATGTAGGGGTTTTAAGTCAAGAGCATGAACAAAATTTCCTCCAAAATGACCATAAGAAAAAGAACTCGACAGGGAATAGAAAATCCCAAAAACATTTCAAAAGAGAGGAAGAAAGTGCAGGAAATGCTTCATTACCATTTGGAATTGTTTCTAAAACAAAGTTATGGATCATTTTGTAGTTAAGGTAATGCCTTTTTGCCCTTAGAAATTATCATATATTAAAATTATATTTTTTTATAGAAAAACAAACGATAAAAAATATAATAATATCCAGCCTCATAAAAGAGAAGGAAAATATTTTAAGGTACTACAAATGTCTTCAAGGAAAAGGAATAAAAGTATTGCTAACAAAGTTGTTGGCTAGATAACCATTTATGAAAATTATTTCTTCTATGAAAAACCTATTGGAAAAATCCAAAGGATGCTTCCACACATTTGTTGATGGCATTTCCCGTCAATGTTAACTGGTATACATAACCCAAGGATATTCAAACAAAACACCTATGGATATAGACTAACCAAATATGCAACAACATTGGCAATAACTGGTTGAGTTAACCCCTTGAGCTTATTTTATGATCAATATTACATTTGTATTCAATAATAAAGTGCAAGAAATGCTTCTTAGAAGCAAATTCAAGCGGAAATCGTATCAGAGGAAGAAAGTGCAGGAAATGCTTCTCAGAAGTAGAGGAAAGTAGAAACACATTTTCAACCCTACAAGCAACACCACATATAAAGATATTCATGGCATCAAAAAGAGCTAAACCAATGAATGAATAACCATAAACCTACTACCATAAACCATGCAACGAGAGCTAAATTCCCAACAACAAATTGAGCTAAACCCATGAATGAATAACCATAAACTTGCTACCATAAACCATGAAACAAGAGCTATATTCCCAACAACAAATTGAGTGAAACCCATTAATGAATAACCATAAACCATGCAACAAGAGATAAATTCACAACAACAAAATGAGCTAAACCCATGAATGAATAACCATAAAACTGCTACCATAAACCATGCAACAAGAGCTAAATTCCCAACAACAAATTAAAGTGTTGAAAAACAAAACAGTGCAACAAGAGCTAAATTCCAAAATTCCCAATAGAAAATTTAAGTGTTGAAAAACAAAGTGGCTGGTAGGATTTAGAATCATACCGGAGAGCCATAAAAGCCACCACCATGTCCAAGCATTTCCCCAAACCTTGCCATACATCTTCTATGATAACCATACAAATTACCCACAACACAAACTTGCAAACATAGAAAAAAATTAACATTTGGGTAAAAACCTAAAAACAAATTACAACAAATTCGCAAAAAAAAACCCATGAATTTCTAGACTTACCTTCATGGACCTCGAAACCTGCATGTCAACGACTGAACTTGATAGAATCTCCCGCTATCTCATTTTCAAACAACAGGCCACGAGGATGAAATAACAACAAAGGTATTTGTAAACCCCCGACAGTGCAGAATGAACAACAACAAAACCACTGTTAAACCCCCCTCAAAACAAGTAAAGAAATCACAACCTAAGCCCTAAATGAGAAATGAACCACTGCAAACAACATTCCCCGGCATGGTAAAGAAACCACACCCTAAACCCTAAATGAGAAACAAACCACTACAAACAACATTGCCCGGTGAGCAGTGCCAGAATGACAGACAAGGTGAACTAGTACTAGAGCCGAGAGGAGCCATCATTGGCAAAGCACATTTCCCACACACCAGACCCAAACAAAATAACATAGGGAAGCAAAGACATTCCACAAAACTCTCTTGAGGAAACCCTAGATGGCTGGAAGAAAAAATTATTTAAGGCACCCACCCACTGCAACAGGGGGCGCATCCCATTCAACATGTGTCATATGGTAGAAAAGGGAGTCTCCACATCAACAACCAATGTGGACGGGAGGGTGCACAGGTAATGGTGTCCCTCCCCTAGAAGGGGTTGAGATGGATATTAAGGATGGGGTATAATTGTTTTTTATATGTTAAGATTATAATGGAAATTTGAAAAAACATTATTGTAGTTTTTCTATCAAATTTAAAGGAATTTAAAGTCATTTTAAAAAATATTGATATTAACATTTATGAATCATATTATTCTTTTTTTAGGTTAACTAGTTGGAGTAATTTAGGAGACTCCACAAGGGTAGGGGAACATACTCCTTGAGCCTTATCATAAGGGGTCAAATATGTACCCCCATGAGTTTTGAAACCAAGAGGAGGGGATAACATCCAATTATACCAACCACTCAATCATCCCACTAGATTATTTTGCCAAAACTTAATTAGGCCTTCGAAAGTTATGATTTTATCAAGATTCTTTTTCAACATTCATCATGATAAAGGTTAGGGTTCTTTATTTGACACACTTTTATTACACCCAAATGTGTTTTACAAAGTAATATGAGGAAGATGTTGTCACATAACATTAGGTAAAGTTAAATTAAAACATAATTTAAAAATACTTATGTTGAAAATTTAAAAAAATATATAAATAAGTTTTCAATTAAAAAATATAAGCAAAGCTTTAAATTAAAAAAAAAAAAATCTAAATAAATTTAAATTTACTTTTAATAGGAATTAAAAATTAAAAAGATAATTTTATATCCTATTAATAATTATTATAAAAAATTACTTGTAGTTATAAATTGGTTTTATAAATAGAGAAAGAAGTTTTTATTTAATTAATTTGTGATTAAAAAATAAATAATAATGAATACTTATTTATGTTCAAGAGTTAAGCCTCCAGGGTTAATTTGGTTGGTCAAGTCTCTGTCATTAAATAACCCCTACTATTGAGAGATAATGGGTTTAATTTTCTCGATACATGTTCAATTTTATCGATACACTTAGGTTTAAACTGGTTAAGCTAACAAGAAGTGATCATTTTGGGTAGATTTACCTAGTATAAATATTCATCTTCAAGATCATTAACCACATGTAATTTTAGCACTAATGCTCATACCTTAATGCCTCCCTCATCACATTAGGAGATATTTATTTAAGGGTATAATGGATGTGATGTGGAATAATGCGGGTTTAATTTGCAACTAAGTGTTGGGAATATCAAAACACTTCTCTATAAATTAAGGTCCCCAATGCATGTTGAGTGTTTGAAAAGGCATTACTCCTAGTTGGTTCTTAGAGCATAATATGCCATGTTCAGCTTTGGATAAAATTATTTGTACTCTTATATAAACCTCAAGATTCTCATTTGAGAATGGATAACATTCTAAATGTGTATGCATTAGTGTAAGTTCTACTTAGAGGCTTTAGAATTCCTTGGTGGAAATTTGGATGCTTATACTACCCTAGTCTTGATCATCACTCCAATATTGTGTATGTACATGATGAATAGTCAAAACCAATATATTTAATTTATAAACAAATATCAAATGATATTAAAATACATCATTGGTTGTAGAAGAAGACAAAAGGCATAAGGGATATGACTCTACAAAGGGGGCAAATAAGGAAGCTTAAAACTAAGGAAATGCCTTGATAAATGATTTAACCCAAAGTATTTGTAACCTTAATTATCTCCCTTGATTAATAGCTAATTTTCATTTAACTGAACCTGGGGGGTTATCACATAAAGGCGTTACACAGGCATTTCCAAGGTTACATTGATCCTTCATGCCATGCAACTGAAAGATTTGCATTTTACCATGAAAAAAAAAACCATTGTTCTAGCTAATGTTTTGAAAAGTAGGTTTCAAATGTCAAGTATCATATAAATTATTAGAGGGTTTAACTATTAGAAGCTTGAGTTACCTTGTGAACTATCCTTTACTTAAGGAAATTAGAGGAATTATGCTCGAGTAAAAATTGTCATGAGAATGATGTAAGTGAATTATGAAAATCTACAACTAAGAATTAAGTGCGAATTGTGGCTGTATGAAATGATAATAATTGTCATTGAGGAAATTCACTATAAATGACAATTCCCTAGAATCCCAATGGCCAACCCATGTTGGAGCCTTAGAGGAAACTGGGTTAGTGGCATAGCCTTAGGAACTACTGAGAAAATAAGGGAATCCCATTTCTTGGGTTATGTAGACTAATGGAGAAGAAGGTTGTGAATTTGGGATTGTTATATATGTAATTAATGATAGTTAACTTGGGAAATGGGTTGTTAAAAGATAAATTACAATTGTCCATATGAATATTTTGTCCTTGTGTATTGATAGCCTTAGCTCGAGGTTGGCGTTTGTTGTAGAGAGAAAAAAAATAGTAGAAAGCCTTTGGTTGGGTGGAATCTTCATCTTTTACCACTAGTTTAACAATTCTAGATAGATAAATGTTTAGAAATTTATATGTGAATTGTGTTGAATTAATATACTTAAATGTTATGGTTTATGTCATGGTTGAATTAATTTTCAATTCACTATTTTGTTTGCCAATGTTAGCCTATATATATGATTTATGGTTTCATGAATAATTTAATGGTTGCATCTATGTTGCATATATATGTATTTCCATGGTTGCTTAATGGTCACAAAACAATGAGTTTGATAACTTAGTAAATTGGTACGAACTTGGGCAGTTAAATGAAGTACGTCATATCCTCAAAATGCATAGAGGATATTGAGTACACTACAAAATGGTATCAAATCTACTAGTCACAACATTGGGATTGGATAGGCTAGAAGTTAGTTATATATGAAGAGGTTTTAGTTTGTGTGACAAGTGTTTGATGAAAATTCTCTTTGAATAGTTAGGGAAAATAGTATCTAAAGCTTACAAATGTGTAATTGAGTTTTATAATTACCAATTTGAAAGGTTGATACAATATTTTAATAGCTTATGAAAGCATAAACAAGGAAATTCTTGAATTTCAAAGTTATATTTTTGAAGTTCTCGAGAAAATGAAGTTTGTGGGCTAATTTTTTGGGAAAATGTCCATGATGAGAATGGACTGTATAGATTTGTACCTCCCAATTTAGAAGCCCAACTTGGGCATGGGTGTCGTCATTTGAAGGCTAATTCAAAAGGAAACAATTTTGATGGTTTAAATCTTAGAGAAGTGATTTAGAAATCCTCAAAATATGAGAAGATGAAGAAAATGTTATAGACCTAGAATTGAGATGCATTTGATATTTTATTGGTATGTAGACTTCTTACAGAGTCAAAGCTACAACAAGGATAATCAAAGAACAAAATTGAAGAATTATTTTGAAGAGGAGACATGGAATATGGGAAAACACCTAACACATATGAAGAAGTTGGAGGCATGAATGTCATCATAAAATAGATAGATTCTAAAAATTATAGAGAAAGAATGGAGTCAATGGAGTTGGTAGAAACTATAAGGAGATTGAAAATGGAGATGTAGAGTTGATAATGAGAGGATGCTAAAATATAAAGAGGATAACAATTGAATAAATACTCAACTATTATATAGCTTAAACTAATTGCAAAAATAAATTAGTAATGGATCAAGTCCAAGGTATGAGGAAGGAGATAGAGTCCATTTGAGAAGTGAAAACCATGGAAGATCATCGCATATAATAAGTGCTACGAGGAATAAAAAGAATTATTACTCAATGGAAATTTTAAAGAGGAACCCATACACATCTAAAGAATCATAGAGAAATCCTTAAGATAGGAGAAGATGAAGAATCTTGGTTTTTAGGAATAAGGAAATACTCTATGTTGCATAACTACTCATCAAATCTAGAAGCCACAATTGTTATATACAATTTATAGGGGAAATATTATATTTTATAGCGCCAACTAGTGCATGTTAAGCACATCATTGAGACGATAATTTCCTAGCAACAACTCAATAAGCATTTCTACTAGAAATATATTTTTAAGCATTACTATGACAATAACATGCAAACATTTTTCAAGCTCAAATTGAGAAATATGGCCATGAAAGAGTATGAAAAATGAAAAGGGAAAGATACATATATTCTTAAGTGGGTTTCCTTCACTCCACAAATATCAAACTAAATTTTATGAACCTAAGATTGTTGAAGAGATAATCAAGAAGGGAAAATTCTTGTATGACTAGAGCAAAGGAAAATAAGAATTTCAAATTATTTAGAGAGATAAGAAAAAGGAAAAGAAAGATTAGAGGAGGAATGGATTCCATCCTCCTCTCTTCGGGAATGATCATAAAACATATTAGTAGAGCTATGTAGCTCAATATGGGTCTATGATGGAAAATTTCTTAGGAAAATGGGAAAGGAAACCAATAAATTGTTGGGATGTGAAGGAAAAGTTGTGTACACATATTTCTCAAAATGAAATGTAGAATTAGGAGCATGCACAACATACAAGAGGAAACTATAGTGGAATATATATGTAAGAATATCCCAAGAATATATGACATCCTAGAAAAGTGACTTTAAGACCATTAGTCACACATGATTAAGGTTAAAGGTAAGGTTGCCAATCAACCTATTACAATTTTAATAGATTTGGGAGGAATTCATAGTTACATTACCCTTGGTTTGGATAAAATATTTCGTGGAAGTAAGAATGAGAAACCATGTTTAGCTCAAATCTATGCTAGAATTAAAATTAAGGAAATTAATGAGATTGTGGTTGTCCATTAGATATGGATGGTGTCATTGATTGTTACAAAAATAAACATGATACCACTTCGTTCATATGATTCTCTTATTAGAATGGATTAGTTGGTTGCTCGTAATGTTATCCTATATTGTCATAATAAGATTTTTACTTGTCTTGATCAAGAAGGAAAGTTGAGAATAGTGAAAGGAATTCGTAGATCGATTTCTATAAGTGTTGGCTGGATAAATCGATCTTGCAGACAAGGCCGATCTCCCTAGTATCAACAGATATCTAGCAACAAGCAGGACAAGCAATCTACCTTTCTCTAAACATATTGCGATTCATTAATAAAAACTAAAGAGGTGTTTAGACCCTACCTTAATTCCAACGCTAGTTTGTGGCAGCCATGCTTTAACCGTCCGAAAGAGTTTCCTTTTGAGAACCTGCAATCACAAACAAGCACACATCAAATAACACCTGCATAGCTAATATAAAAAATCATGTTCATTATGGTGATCAAGGAGTCCATAAAATAAACCATAAAACACAGCTTATTGAGAAAAATAAACTTGATTGTATTAACTTTGAAATAGAAGAACTTTACAACCTTTGGTGCCTTGATGCTGTACAAGCTCTTCCTAGGGTCCAAAATAGGAATCTGCTCTACTTTGACAAGCCTCACACTCTTCCAAATGAGATCAAAGAGGTATGTAATCTTTCCTCACAAAAGCTCAATTAGGAAGACTAAGTTCCAGCAGCATTTCACCTCAAAAATATTCAACTTTCAACTTCCTCAGTAACCAACACAAGGCTTCATTTTATAGTGCAAAGGAAAGAGGTTACATGTCCACCTATGAAGGGATAGAGTCCTCCTTCAAAGGGATAAGCTCCTTGCATCAAGGGGTTAGCTCCTTAAGGTATGGTATGTATGAACCTTTAAGGAGAAAACTTGCCACCTCAAGATTCTTTCCAGAAGCTTCCAGAAATGACTCAAAGTGAGCTTTTAAGAATATACTTGTGCCTTTTTTACTTTTACAGGGGTCTGCACCCATAACATAGAGACAAAGCGGTCAGGTGCACAGGGGACATGACCATTAGGTGCAGGACCGCAGGTAATGCTAAGAGAAAGTGTGAAACCAGACTTTTAGAGACTTTTAAGGGCTTTCTCTTATTTTCAAGGCTTGATATGAAGAACTGAGGCTTAAGACTTGCAAAGGAGGAAAATATGAGTGGTGATAGACTCACACAAATTGCAGAATGTCAAGGTGACAATTTTCGTGCAACAATAAGGGAAATTTTATCTTTACAAATGAATAAATATTATACGAAACGGTGCCAATTGTATGCAACTCATGTGGAGGAGAAAGTAAAATGTATAAGCCCAACTCTTGAGGAATTTCTAATTCTAAAAGCTTGGAAAATTGTATTTGGGGAGATGCTAGATTTACCACCAAAAATAGATTGATTATTCTATTAATTTTCTACTTGGAGCTGCTCTAGAATATAAGCATCCATACATATTAGTGCAACCAAATTGGAGTACAAATTCCAATTAAAAGAATTGGTAAAGAAGTGGTATATACACCTATGTGTCTCTCATTGGAGATCACTCGGACTATTTGTAATGAGGAAATATGAGACTTTGAAACTATGCATTGATTTTAAATAGTTGAATAAGGTCAATGTGAGAAATAAATATCATCTTCCAATAATTGATGAACTATTTGATTAGTGAAGAAGATAAAAGGTATCTTCAAAGATATATCTAAAGTTAGACTACTATTAGATAAGGAAAAATGTTGAAGACATTAATAAGATAAATTTTGGAACTAGGTATTGACACCATGAATTTGTAGTGCCACCATTTGGATTATCAAATGAACTATTTACCTTCTCATGGTTAATGATTCGAATATTATTTAGATAAATTTTCATTTGTTCCTAGATGAAATTCTTATTTAATCAAAGTTGGATGAGAAGCATGAGGAGAACTTAAGGTTAGTACTGCAAGTGATAATAGAGCATAAACTATATGGAATGTTAAGCAAAAATTTCCTTTTATAAGCCTCCATACATAATTAGTACAACCAAATTGGAATACAAAATTCATTTGAAAGAATTGTTAAAGAAGGGACATATACACCTAAGTGTCTCTCATTGGTTATCACTAGAACTATTTTTAATGAAGGAAGATGAGACTTTGAAACTATTCATTGATTTTAAATAGTTGAACAAGGTCAGTGTGAGAAATAAATATCCTCTACCAAGAATTGATGAGCTATTGGATTAGTGAAGAGAATAAATGGTATTTTCAAAGATATATCTAAGGTTATACTACAATTAGATAAGGATAAAGGGTCAAGACATCAATAAGATGACTTTGAAAACTAGATATGGACACCATGAATTTGTAGTGGTGCCATTTGGATCGAAAAATGCACCAAATTCCTTCATGTTGTTAATGAATGGAATAATTATAAATTATTTAGATAAAATTGTCATTTATTCCTATATAAATTCTTATTTAATCAAATATGGAGGAAAATCATGAAAAGCACTTAAGGTTAGTACTGCAAGTACTAATAGAGCATTGACTATATGAAAAGTATAGCAAATGTTCCTTTTATCAGAGGATAACTTATTACACGAGACACATTATCTATCAAAAAGAATATAGTAGATCCAAAGAATATTAAATCTATTAAGAAATGGCCTACATCTAAGAATGTAGTTGAGGTAAGGTCCTTCATGGGTTTTTTCTAGATATTATAAAAGGTTCCTAGAATTAGTTTTTGAGATTGTTCATCTCGATACATATTTAGAAAATAAGGGAATTAAATTGGAATGAACACAAAAGTGTGAAGAAAGCTTCCAATTTTTAATGAAATTATTTACTAGTGCATACATTTTTAGGATTTCTAAACCAAAGGGAGGAGGAAGTGTTTAAAGAAGTGGAAACATAGTTGAAGCATCTGGAAGTAACTGATGGGGGGGGGGGATACTTGTTAGAGGAATCAAAGAAGAGGATCGTCCATCTATAGAATACTAAGAAGAAAATATTGGTTGATAAGGGGTAAACATGGAGGCAAAAGAATAGAGTTATTTGGTTGAAAAATGGAGATGAAAATATGAAGTTTTTTCAGCAATTTGTAAGAGGTCATCGAGCTCAAAATAACATATGGGATTTGGATGATCCAAAAGGTGGTAGAGATTTAAATTTTGAACATATTGCAAGGATGGGAAAAAAACACTTCATAAACATGTATAAGGAACTTTCCAAAGTGACCATTATTGAATTTATCTCATTGGATCAATCATTCCCTAGGTATGAAAATGAAGAAGACAATCGGTGCTTAATGAATCTCTTATCTCAGGTTGAATTACAAAAGGTTCTCTATAGTTTCTAAAAACAAAAAAAGCCCTGGACTAGATGGTTGGTTGGTTGAATTCTTCTATGGGCTATATGATATCTTAAGGGGGGATCTCTTAAAGGTGGTCGAGGATTGCATATAATGAGATAGGATGCTTGATTCTTTTAACTCTACCTTTATTTCCCTCATCCCCAAGACTGACTCTCCATGCTCTTTTGAAAATTTCGGGTTCATAGCTTTATGCAATTGTATTTATAAGGCCATAGCCAAAATTATAGCCAACAATCTTAAGTCGATCCTCTCTAAAAAAATTCTAAGGAAAAATTTTCATTCATCGAAGGACGACAGATACATGAGGCAATTGGGGTTGCATAGGAATGTATTAATAGTTTAAAAGATAATAAAATTAAGGGCCTGGTGATTAAAATTAATTTTTCCAAAGCATATGACATATTCAATTGGATATAGATTAGATTTTTATTGACTTATTTGGGATTTGAAGTTCATTTTATAAATTGGGTCATGTTTTGCATAACCACTGTAGCATTTGATGTGCTTATTAATGGGGTGCCATCAACATTCTTCAATGCACAATGTGTCTTAAGGTAGGGTTGTCTTCTTTCTTCACTACTTTTACTTCTAGTGGCTAAGGGCCTCACTGGATTGTTGGTTGAAGCAAAAAGGAGGGGTGACTTAAAGGGTGAAATGGTAGAAAATGATTTAGAAAGCACTCATTTGTTGTACATGATATTCTCTTGTTCTGTGACAGGGCTAAGAGGGATTTAGCTTCCATCAAAGGAGCCTTATCACTCTTTGAGAAAACTATAGGCATGTAGGTAAATATTCAAAATTATATTCTCTCCTTGCTTGGTCTATCTAAGGATGAGTCAGCTAATGTTCATATTCTGTTTCCAATCTAACATTTTTTAATGAAGTGCTTAAGTATCTTAGGTTCCACCTAAAACCAAATTATTATAGAAAGGATGATTAAATCTAGCTTACAACAAAAATTGAGAATAGACTAAAAGTCCTAGAGCTTTAAAGGGTTGTTTAGAGCTAGTATATTGCTCCTCATAATTTTTTGGTAAGTAAGAGATGAACCTTCTATTAAACAAAAAAAGTTACATAATGTACAGGAAACCCTAAAAGATAGGGTGGTAGGGAAGCAAAGCCTCCAAGCCAAAGAAGCAACAACTATAGCCTCTCACACCACAGAAAGGAGCGTGGAGCACACAAAAGAGCGAAACCCCAGCTTCACAAAAGGAGACACAACAACTCCGAAAAGGAAGGGTAGTAAGAACTAGGAGAATCGTCATGCCGGATCCACCAAGGGATCCACCGACAAAAAACCATAAGAAAACTGCACGATGAATCCTGACTGTTGAGAGTGGCGTCCCGATCCTACGACCCCTGACGATATCGCACAACCGAGATGCTCGGGAGATATCGCGCGATGAGAGTGGTTTTCTCTTTCATCTCGGTGCCACGTGCCACTAATTTTACTTCTCCTCATAAAATTAGTACTGGAAGTTATTCCATTTTTTTGGATGTCCTTATCTTAGATACCAAAAGGTGTTTTGAATGTTGCCCATAAGAGTTGTTACATATTTTTATGGATGGGATAAAAAGAAGGTTGGGATTTCCCTTGGGTTAAAAGGGACAAATATCATTTCCAATGATGTGGGGAAGATGGAGTCTGAAAAACATGCATATGTTTTCTAAGGCACTGGCAACAAAATTTGGTTGGAAGTTGTTATCCACAAATAGTCAGTGGACATAAGTGGTGTCCAGAAAGTACACTGATCTAGTTACTCTTGAAGAATGGACAAGGATCTCAAACAGGTAGAGGTTGAATGTATCAGTTATATGGAAAGAAGTTTTAGCATATCTTTCAGTGGTTGAAGAAAGTTTGTTTTGGAAAGTTGGAAATAGAGAAAAGTTGAGGATTGGTATCAATTCATGGGTGGGTTGCAATGAAAGCTTTTATTTACCCTGAGAGGTGATTGAATTTATTAATACTAATGGTAGGGTCACTCTAAACTAGATGGATGATAATGCTCACTCTAGTATGTGTACACAAGGCTTGATTGATTCTAATCAACTTAACTTTCCCATTGAATACATAGGTCACTAGCATAATTATAGTATAACTCTTAACATCTCCCACATTCGCCTCAGAGACAGGGAGGGCTCTTTGTGATGGGTTCATTCTCCTATTGGGAAATATTCACCAAAAGAAGGTTACAAGTATATCATTGATGACAGGGGATTAGGAGAGGTGGCGTAGTGGTGGAGGAAACTATGGAAACTAAGTTGCCTAGCTAAAGATAGATTTTTTCGGTGGTGCATATTGGGAAATAAAGTCCTTACTGGTGACAATCTAAAAAAGAGAAATATGGTAGGGAAAATCTAGTGTTTCCTTGAAAAAAACACTAAGGAGACTATGGATCATCTTTTCCTTTACTACCCCTTCTCTTTGGTTGTATAGAACAATGTTCAAGGATGCATGGGACTAGCTACAAAGTGGTAGGGCACATATTTTAAGGACACTTGGAAGGAGTCGTGTGAATAGGAAAATCCTAAAAAAAGTAGGATTTCTCTGTCTATTATCAGTTGGGGTGTATGGATCTCTAGAGATAATGAAATCTTTCAAGAAAATTCAACCACTCGGGATATAATGATAACACAATATATGGCTATGTTTATTTCTATGTCGGCTTATGGGCCTATTCATTAACCACGTAATATCACAGAAGAAGTTATTGATCGCTCCTATCCATGGGCCTACTTTGACGGGGCCTCTCTGGATGGAGGAGAGTGTGTGTGTGGGGGGGGTGGTGGGGGTATGTGTTATACCTCAGGGATAATCATTTCTTCAAGCTATAGTCCGAGTTAGGCAGAAGAACACATAAGTATGTCGAACTCGTCTTCCTTAAGCTTCTTCTCTTGTTTGCTATTGAGAAGGGATGTCAGTAGTTGTATTCTTTTGGAGACTCAAATATTGTTATCAATTGGCTTAATGACATTACCAGATGTCACATACACACACTTCATCCTACCCATGAATATATTTTACAATTAAAGGTTTCTTTTGATAGGATTCTGTGTTGCGATATCTATAGGGAAAGGAACTCAAGTGCAAAAACTCTCTCTAAGTCATTCAATGAACATAATATGGGCACTTGGAAGATCATGGAGTGGCTAGATGAGACCTCCTATGAGTATTATCATAGACCTTTCATAAATGATCTATTGATGGACAATTTACTAGACTGATCACTTATTACACACATGTTTTTCCCGAGCTAAAATTCCCAGACAATTGGAAGGATGTTGTATATATTTTCTAATGCTTTATGATGATAAGTTAATATCTGCTAATAGACATTAGTATCTTTGGACACAAAAAGGGCCCTCATCTCAGGCCTGGTATTATGATCGTTTTTAGATTGGTTGATGATCAGTTCTTTTTTTAATGCATTTTATTGCATATACAGAACGTATTTTTCAGCAAATTCTTGATGAAAATTATGATATTTTCCTTGGAAAAAGGAAAAAACATATTATGTATAAAAATATATTTAAATTATAAAACCATATTTTATATTTAATAGATGAAATAAATTAATTAAAAAAGTATATCACATTCTGAAGAAAACAAATGATAAATATTAGATTTAGGTGTATTACAAAAAAAAATTATGATGTTTTCATCTATCTATATATATATATATATATATATATATATATATATATATATATATATATATATATATATATATATATATAGATAGATAGATAGATAGATATATATATATATATATATATATATATATATATATATATATATATATATATATATATATATATATATATATATATATATATGAGCATGATCTATGCAGAGAGAACTAAGTTTTTCATATTAAAAATTTATATTTTATGAAAAAATATATTTTTCATTATTTTTTGAAGTTGGTGAAATAATATTTCAATTGCATTTTGTAGACACATGTGTTTGCGTAATGTTCTTTTCATCTATTTAAATAAATTGAATAACCAAGAGTACCCTTTTTAAGATGACTGGTAAACAAAGATAGTGGTATTTTTTGAAAAAATTTCGTTGTATAAATTTTATGTTATCGATTTTTTATTCAACCTCTTTAAAAGTGGTCAAAAAATTTTAAACATTATGTTTAAAAGAAACTAGATGAAAAATATCGTATGAATTTGAAAATGTCAAACTCATATGCCATTGGATAAAAGATTCCTTCCTGAATCTAACATGATCAACTCTGCCACCTAAGGACAATTTTTTCCCTTAGTCTGCTACGGTACAAAATGGTGTTGCAGAAATTTTTATAGAAGGGATGCTGAAAATATGGATTTCAAGACCTTAGATGCTCGATTGAGTGCTTAAAATGCTCGATTGAACGCTTAAAATTTAAATTCAAATAGCTCGACTAAGCAATTTTTTTAGCACTCGTGGAGCTTGATCGAGTGCTTAAACTGCTTGATCAAGCCCTCTCTTTTTTCACCTAAACTCACCCTCTCTTTCCAAGAAGTGTAACCAAACTCAATGCTATCCCCCTTAAAATTAAATTAATTTTTTTTATTCCAAATAAATTTTTAATATTTGAGTACTTAAAAGAAAATGTTTTTTTAACTTGATTTGTCAAATGTTGTTGAGTCACAATAAATCTCACAATATTTGAAATCTTTTATTATATATTATTTTAATTTTTCAGATTTATATTAATATTACTAGTTTAGGGCATAAAATGATGAAATAAATTGAAATTGATATAAAATATGCAAAGTTAATCACACCACTCACATATTATCCACATATTAAATATAAGATGTACTCTATGAAAATCACTATAGGAATTTAGACTATCTACAAGGTGAGGCCTATGTATCGTTGATACAAATATAAAGAAAATGGTAATCACTATGGAGTTTCCATGGTTATTGTGGCAAATGACTAACAAATGATACTTCACTTCTTTTATTTGGTGGCCAAATGTTGTGTTCAATTATGGAACTAAAAAAATACATCAACAAAGAAACCCCTTCACATTTGTCTAGAACTAGGGTTAGAGTTTTTACATGTGCCCACTCCTAGCCGAAATTATAGTTTTACACCCTATACAATTTTCTTGAAATTCCACATAATATTAATTCCAAAAGTACCAGTAATGTGACTTAACATAGCATCTAATTAATATCCTCTTGGTAAACAAAATTACCTAAAAAAACTCACATGTTAACTCCAATTGAGGTGACATTTCTCGCATTGAAAAACTTTCAATGTCAAGAACATTGTTCAAAGGTTAACAAAGTCATTCGTAATCTCCAATTTGTAAATCTTATGAATAGTGGTATATTAAAAAATATTGTATAGGAATGATTCAATGAAGTTGCACACATAATACATGTGATATATCAAAAACATTTTCATCTATACTTACAGTGATCAATGTAATAAAGGTTGTTATTATTAAATAATATTGTAATATAAATGTTGTTATTATTAAATAATATTTTATATACAAAGTAATGGAAAATTTGTATCTTCCATGCTATGGATTTTGCTCCTCCAGCTATGGCTCATTGTGCATATATGACCCTTCACAACTCTTAATTCGATTTAGTTGCAGGGTTCATTAGGCATTGTGCACATACGATATGCATTGAGCTGCAGGGCACTGAATTGATCTTGGTGTAAAGCCACACTTTCATTGGACACTCAAACCTAGTACCATGGCAATCGGCCAATGGGCCTTTTTTGTTTGTAAGAACAACCCCACTCAGTTTAAAAGCTTCAGTAGCTTCAGCAATGAGTGACACCTGCGAGTTTGTGGTATATTGCTAGCCAAACTAAATGGTTGAAACATTCTTGGGGAGTTTCGACCATGAGATCCTTCCACACTCCTCCCATCCCAACAACAGCGACTACTCTTAACCCAAGCCTTATTGCAAAAAATATGAGGAAGATGTTGCCACATAATATTAGGTAAAGTTAAATTAAAACATAATTCAAGAAGACTTATGTTAAAATTCTTTTAAAAATACAAGTTTTTGATTAAAAAATATAAGCAAAACTTTAAATAAAAAGGAAAAGAAAAATTCTAAATAAATTTAAATTTACTTTTAATACTAATTAAAAATTAAAAGGTTAAATTTTGTATAGGCTATTAATAATTATAAAAAAAAAATACTTTTAATTATAAAGTGGTTTTATAAATAGAGAAATAAGTTTTCATTGAATTAATTTGTGATTAAAAAATAAATAACAATGAATACTTATTTATGTTCAAGAGTTAAGCCTTCAGGGTTAGTTCAGTTGGTCAAGTCCCCATTATTAAAGCCACGGGGGCTTCACTGGCAAAGCAATACCATATCATGTGCATTCATCTTGGAGGATATATATTGAGGGAAAAATGACATAATATATTGAGCATATAATAAGGGGTAAAGTGTTTTTATATTTGCAGGTATAAAAAATGGAGTTCAATGTTAATGAAAAAACATAAAGGGGTATCAAAAATGTTAATGAAAAAATGGATACCTACAATATTTAGTGAAAGAAGGGGCTTTTTAAATTGGGAAGGTGTATTGGGTTCATATTGGTAGGGAGTTAAATAGTGTGATTTTTAGAGGTATTTTCCAATATTTAGTCAAATTAATGGTATTGTTTAGTATGCCACTAATGCACATGCTATGTTAGAGGTTCATTGAATGAAGACCCCGTGATTAAAGCACCTCTACTATTGAGAGGTCATGGGTTTAATTTTCTCGATACAAGTTTAATGTTCTCAATATTCTTAGGGTTATACTGGTTGAGCTAAGAAGAAGTGATCCTTTTGGGTCGAATTACCTAGTACAAATATTCATCTTCAACATCATTAACCACATGGAGTTTTAGCACCAACGCTCATACCTTAATGCCTCCCTTATCACACTAGGAAAGAAATATTTAAGGGTATAATGGATGTGATGGGGAAGAATGAGGATTTAAATGGAACCTAAGTGTTGGGAATATTAAAACACTTCTCTATAAATTGAGGTCCCCAATGCAAGTTGAGTGTTTGAAAAGGCATTACTCCTAGTTGGCCCTTAGAGCATAATATGCATTGTTTAGCTTTGAATAAAATTATTTGTATTTTTATATAAAGCTCAAGTTTCTCATATGAGAATGGAGAAAATTCTAAATGTGTATGCATTAGTGTAAGCTCTACTCACGGCCTACTTAGAGGCTTTAGAATTCCTTGGTGGAAATGTGGGTGCTTGTATTACCATAGTCTTGATCATCTCTCCAATATTATGTATGTACATGATGGATAGCCCAAACCAATAAATTTAATTTATAAACAAATATTGAATGATAATAAAATACATCATTGGTTGTAGAATAGGACAAAAGACATAAGGGATATGACTCTACAAGAGGGGGGAAATAAAGAAGCTTAAGGCTAAGGAAATGCCTTAATAAGTGATTTAACCCAAAGTATTTGTAACCTTAATTATTTCCCTTGATTAATAGCTAATTGTCATTTAACTAAACCTAGGGGGTTATCACATAAATGAGGTACACATGCCTTTCTAAAGTTACATTTTTCCTTCATGCCATGCAAATAAAAGGTTTACTATTTACCATGCAAAAAAAAAAACTATTGTTCTAGCTAAAGTTTTGAAAAGTGGGTTTCAAATGTCAAGTAGCATATAAATTATTAGAGGGTTGAACTATTAGAAGATTGAATTACATTGTGACCTATCTTGAATTACCTTGTGAACTATCCTTTATTTAAGGAAATTAGAGGAATTATCCTTGAGTAAAAATTGTCATGAGAATGATGTAAGTGAATTATGGAAATCTACAACTAAGAATTAAGTGAGAATTTTGGATGTATGAAATGATAATAATTGTCATTGAGGAAATTCACTAGAGATGACAATTCCCCAGAATCTGAATGGCGAACCTACGATCGATCCTTAGAGGAAAGTGGGTTAGTGGCATAGCCTTAGGAACTACTAAGAAAATAAGGGTATCCCATTTCTTGGGTTGTGTAGACTAATGGAGAAAAAGGTTTATGAATTGGGGAATGTTATCTATTTAATTAATGACAGTCAAATTGGGAAATGGGTTGTGAAAAGATAAATTACAACCATCCATGTGAAGATTTTGTCCATGTGGATTGATAGCCTTAGCTCGAGGGTGAACTTTTTTGTAGAGATATATATCATAGTAGAGAGACTTTGGTTGGGTGGAATCTTCATCTTTTATCACTAGTTCAACAATTCTAGATAAATAAATGCTTAGAAATTTATATGTGAATTGTGTTGAATTAATATACTTAAATGTTATGGTTTATGTCATGGTTGAATTAATTTTCAATTTATTCTTGTGTTTGCCAATGTTAGCATATATATATATATATATATATATATATATATATATATATATATATATATATATATATATATATATATATATATATATATATATATATATATGATTTATGGTTTCATGAATAATTGAATGGTTGCATTTATGTTGCATATAAATGTATTTCCATGGTTGCTTAATCATCGCAGAACAATGAGTTTAATTACTTAGTAAATTGGTATGAATTTGGGTGGTTAAAAGAATTACCTTGTATCCTCAAATGGCATAGAGGATATTGGGTATATTACACAATGGTATCAAAGCTACTATTCACAACATTGGGATTGTATAGGCTAGAAGTTAGGTATATATGAAGAGGTTTCAGTTTGTGTGACAAGTGTTTGATGAAAATTCTCTTTGAATAATCAAGGAAAATAGTGTCTAAAGCTTACAAATGTGTAATTGAGTGTTGCAAATACCAAATTGGAAGGTTTTTACCATATTTTGATAGCTTGTGAAAGAATAAACAAGGAAATTCTTGAATTTCAAAGTTATATTTTTGAAATTCTCGAGAAAATGAAGTTTGTGGGCTATTTTTTTGGAAAAATGGCCATCATGAGAATGGAATGTATAGAGCCATAACTCCAAATTTAGAAGCCCATCTTAGGCATGTGTGTGGTCATTGGAAGGCTAATTCAAAAGGAAAAAAAAAATTATGGTTTAAAGCTTGGAGAAGTGTTCCGAGAAAACTAGTGTCGCTATTTGATCTGCTATTCCAACTAAGATTGACAACTATCTTAGAAACAAACAATTCAACGCAACTTGTGTTTTCCTTTATGGATGATAGATAAGAGAGAAGCAGAGAGCACCAACCTCAGTCTTTTGCTTGGCTCCTTGCTTGTTCCTCTCTCCTTTGATAGAGTTTTCGCCACCCTTTTCTCACTTGTCCCACTTCAAAGAACACCTGTAGAGGCAAAGTAGAAAAATACCATCAAAGCATAGAGATCTATAATGCCATAAACAATGCAGAATCAGATGTACATTAACCATACAATTGCATCCACAAATACAAGATTTACAAGTACACAAGTATATGGAGGAAAACTCAAATAGCTTTATTGATAATAGAAGTAGAAGAGAGGATTACAACCCAGCTGTCTGATCCAGCATCATCCTCCTAGCATGAAAGCCCTCTTCACCTCATGAAAAGCAAGATCACCCAACAATACAATGTCTCAAAGAGAAACCAACAACACTTCCTTACAAATTACAAAATTCCAACCCTTGGATCTCTGGGATGAGGGATCCATTTATAGATATTTGCAGAGGGGTGAGTCAGCTTTTGGGTTTTTGATTAGTGTCATTTCACTGATAGTTCTTGGTTCCACTTCGAGATTTCATGATTTCTTACTCATCCCTGGGCGAATTCAGAGAGGCAAGTGTCATATGAGCAGTTTCTAGAAGATTCTCTGAGTTTCCACCTAGCAAACTGCCTCTGCCATTTGTCTTCTCTCGCTCATCGCACCCTATAGAAGGGATTTTTAGTATGCATCGCACCTCCTGTGTGTAGCAGGTGAGATGCATTGCACCCTGACCATGGAGCAAGTGATATGGTCCAGTTTTTGTCAGTTCTGAGTGGTTTTTCAGGTGGAACTTCTGGGAAATGATGTAATCATTTGACCATGATCCTTTAGGGTGTGAAACAACACTTTTAGGGGTTTAAGAGCCCTTGGTTTATTGACATATGTGATTGGGGTTACAGTGCCCAAATATTTCTATAACAAGAAGTGATTTAGAATTCCTCAAAATATGAGAAAATGAATATAATGTTATAGACCTAGAATATAGATGTATTTGACATTTTATTGGTATGTACAATTTTTGCGGAGTCAAAGCTACAAAAAGGATAAGTAAATAACAAAAAAGGAGACATGGAAGATGGGAAAAAACCCAACATATATGAAGAAGTTAGAGGCATGAGTATCATCATGAAAGAGATAGATTCTGAAAATTATAGAGAGAGGATGGAGTCATTAGAGTTGGTAGAAACTATAACGAGCTTGAAAATGGAGATGTAGAGCTGTTAATGTAAGGATGTTGAAATCTCAAGAGGAGAAAAATTGAAAAAACACTCAACTATTATATAGCTTAAATCATTTGCAAAAAATAAATGAATAATGGATCAAGTTCAAGGTATGAGGAAGGAGATAGACTCCATTTGAGAAGAGAAAACCATGGAATATCATCACATATAAGAAGTGCTACAAGGAATAAAAAGAATTATTACTCATTGGAACATTTAAAGAGGAATCCATAAACATCTAAAGAATCATAGAGCAATCCATAAGATCGGAGGATATGATGAATCTTGGTTTCTAGGAATAAGGAAATACTTTATGTTGCATAACTACTCATCAAATCTAGAAGCCACAATTGTTATATACACTTTATAGGGGAAATATTCTATTTTATGGCACCAACCAATGCATGTTAAGCACATCAATGAGATGATAATTTCCTAGCAATAACTCAATAATCATTTCTAGTAGCAATATCTTTCTAATCATTACTATGACAATAACATGCAAACATTTTTCAAGCTCAAATTGAGAAATATGGCCATGAAAGAGCATGAAAAAGGAGAAGGAAAAGATGCAAATATTCTTAAGTGGGTTTCCTTCACCCTACAAAAATAAAATTCAAGTTAATGAACCTAAGATTGTTGAAGAGACAATCAAGAAGGTCAAATGTTTGTATGAATAGAACAAAGGAAAAGAAGCATTTCAAATTCCTTAGCGAGATAAGAAAAAAGAACAGAAAGATTAGAGGGGGAAGGGATTCCATCCTCCTTTCTTCAGGAATGATCCTAATACATATTAGTAGAGCTATCTAGCTCAAAATGGGTCTATGATGGAAAATTTCTTGGGAAAATGGGAAAGGAAACCAATAAAATGTTGAGATGTGAAGGAATTTTTTTGTACAAATATTTCCTTCAAAAGAAAATGTAGAATTATGAGCATGCACAACATACAAGAGGAAACTATAGTAGAATATGTGGGTAAGAATATCCCAAGAATATATGATATCCTATAAAAGTGACAATACGACCATTAATCACACATGATTAAGGTTAAAGGTAAGGTTACCAATCAACCTATTACAATTTTAATAGATTTGGGAGGAATTCATAGTTACATTGCCCTTGGTTTGGATAAAACATTTCATGGAAGTAAGCATGAGAAACCATGTTTAGCTCAAGTCTATGCTAGAAATAAAATTAAGGAAATTAATGAGATTGTGATTGCTCATAATGATATCCTAGATTGTCATAATAAGACTTTTACTTGTCTTGATCAAGAAGGAAAACTAAGAATAGTGAAAGGAATTTGTAGATCCATTTCTATAAAGGAAACTTAATCTTTACAAGTGAATAAATGTTATAGGAAGGGGTGCCAATTGTATGCAATTCACGTGGAAGAGAAATTAAAATGTATAAGCCCAAATACTGAGGACTTTCCAATGCTAAAAGATTGTGAAATCATATTTGGGGAGATTCTAGGTTTACCACCAAAAAGAGATTGATTATTCTATTAATTTGCTACTTGTAGCTACTCTAGAATATAATTCTCCACTCATAATTAGTGCAACGAAATTGGAGTACAAAATGAAATTAAAAGAATTGATAAAGAAGGGGTGTTTACACCTATGTGTCTCTCATTGGACATCACTAGGACTATTTCTAATGAAGAAAGATGATACTTTGAAACTATGCATTAATTTTAAATAGTTTAAAAAGGTCAATGTGAGAAATAAATATTCTCTTTCAATAATTGATGAACTATTTGATTAGTGAAGAGGATAAAATGTATTTTCAAAGATATATCAAAGGTTAGACTAGTACCAAGGAAAATTTTAAGGATAGAAGTTTCTCTTAAAGTTTAGAAACCTTGGCAAATATTACTAGTCCCTAATATGCAAATTGTAAAATGTTTGCCAATATTTTTGTAAAAATAATTATATTTCTAATGATTTTATATTCGTCTATATAAATTTTTGGTTATTTTTAAGGTAAAATAAGTTTATACTATAAAATGTTGGCGAACCATTTTTAGAAAAATTGGAAATTGGCGAATCATTTTTAGAAAAATTGGAAATTGGCGAATCTTTTTTTTGGAAAAAACATGGAAAATTCGCCCACTTGTGAATATTAGCCCCTAAAATTTTCTCTGTAGACTACTATTAGATAAGGTAAAATGATGAAGACATCAATAAGATAAATTTTAGAACTAAGTATGGACACCATGACTTTGTAGTGGCGCCATTTGGATTGACAAATGAACTAGTTACCTTCATGTGGTTAATGATTCAAATAATTAGAAATAATTTAGATAATTTTTTTATTTATTCCTAGATAAAATTCTTATTTAATTAAAGTTAGAGGAGAAGAATGAAGAGAAATTAAGGTTAGTACTATAAATACTAATAGAGCATCAACTATATGGAATGTTAAGCAAAACTTTCATTTTATAGGCCTCCATACATAATTAGTACAACAAAATTGGAGTAGAAAATGTAGTTGAACTAATTGTTAAAGAAGGGACATATACACCTAAGTGTATCTCATTGGTGATCACTAGGAATATTTGTAATGAAGGAAGATGAGACTTTGAAACTATTCAATGATTTTAAATAGTTGAACAAGGTCAATGTGAGAAAAAAATATCCTCTACCAAGAATTGATGAGCTATTTGATTAGTGAAGAGGATCAAAGGTATTTTCAAAGATATATCTAAGGTTAGACTACAATTAGATAAGGAAAAAGGATGAAGACATCAATAAGATAACTTTCAAAACTAGATATGGACACCATGAATTTGTAGTGGCACCATTTGGATTGAAAAATGCACCAGTTAGCTTCATGTAGTTAATGAATGGAATAATTAGAAATTATTTAGTTAAAAATTTCATTTATTCCTAGATCAATTCTTATTTAATAAAAGTTGGAGGAGAAGCATGAAGAGCAGTTAAGGTTAGTACTGAAAGTACTAATAGAGCATTGACTATATTAAAAGTAAAGAAAATGTTCCTTTTATCAAAGAAGAACTTATTAATTGGGACACATTTGTTACATTTCAATTTGTCGCCATAACACTTGATTAATTTATGGGTCTTTTTACCATCCATGAGCATGTTTGGATGAACTGCCTCAGAAGCCAAACAACCAAAAATATCTTGAAATATATAAGAAATTTTGGGGAAAATAGTTGTCACACCTTGTTAGGTTTCGCTTGTGTTGATTTTTCTAGCTTTTCTCGCAGATTCGCTGGAATTAACTTTGAGAACAACACAATGTTTTTCTCTATCTGCCACTATAAACCCACACAAGTGAATTTAAGAAAGTAAAAATAAAAAGTACATTCTAGAAACATAGTTGGTCGAATATTTCCCAACTGAAAGCTTCTAGGTGATGACTATTCAAACTATAACCCTCGAATGATGCATCTTAATCCCATTCCACATGGAAACCTAATCCCTCAATTAAGGGGTTTAATCCTCCTTTTCTGGATCTAAAACTTCTTCCTCTTGGCCTATAAAATGACCAGAGGGTAGAGAGATTGAGGAGGTCAGAACTAGAGAAGATAATTTTATGTTAGTTTGAGATTGGAAAGCTTTTCATATAAGGAGGATATTGAAGCCATTTGGGAGGGACCTCACAACATCAAGGCGAAGGTTGTAAGGCTCCTCTTTATATTTGATTAATAAAAATGAACACCTTCTCCCATTAATTTGTCTTATTGGAATGATGAATGGTTTACAATTGTTTATAATGTTTGTTAAGGAAAATTCAATTCCTAATTTCCTTGATCATTAGGTTAAGTTTTTTTTGGACTATTATATCACATATGCTTTTGATCCCTTTATGGTCTATGATTGCAGGTCTAATCAAGCATTGAGGAGTTGCATCAAATCACAGCAAGGGATCTTCATCGAGCATTTCGTGAAATAGGTAAGAGGCTCATCCATTAGCCTTAATTCTTATAATTCAAACAAGTCCAACATAGGGAAAGAGTGAGTTCAATTGTCTTGCTTGTTTCTAGTTTCCGTTAAGGATCTAGGGAGATCGCTCTTGTCCATAAGAGGGATTTGTTCGGTGTAACAAATTGGAAACTCTATCAGGGAACATCTATGTTCTCTTTCTTTTCCTTAGTTTTTCTTTCTGATCCTTTTAATTTATCTCGACTTGAGTCTTTATGAATTAATGACCTTTCAGATCTGTGTGGTTGATTTCTTGAATTTTTATTTCTTCTTGGATTTATGACACCTACACTGTTATTGTTCACTAACAAAGCGCAATCCTACGCCAGTTTTTCCTTAGCAACTGGTTGCATGCACTCTGTTTTGTATTGTTGACCTACGCAGGCCTTGGGAATTTTCTAAAATTTGGCTTTTGCTTCAACCCAAACTTGAGTTTGTTTTTCTAAAAGTGTCATTATCTTTGCTTGGATTGTTTTATGTCTCTTTTGAACTCATTTGAGTGCTTTGTTAATATTTTTTGAGAATTAGGTCTCTTTGACAAAACTGGTTAGGCTTTTCCCTGGTTGATTTTCTGATTGATCAAAACAAGATAGGTTTTCCTGCTACTTGTAATATTCTTATTTTGTTCTGTCAAATACATTAGTTAACCTTAAATTTTTTCTTATTTGTGATCAAACTCATGTTGAACCGCAAATTAGGGTTTCTTGAGATCTAGTGCTTTTGTGAAGAAATTTTGGTCATTTTGGTTTGAACAATGTAAACTTTGAAATGGGAACTATAAACTCAAAACAAGAACTCTAGCCAAAAAATTCCCCAAAAACATGAAAAATCAACTCAAAAATGAAAAGTGTTGATGCTAGAATAACACTTTTTTTTCTAGGGTAAATTTTCAACATATTTAAAAATGGAAGTGAAAACCAATTTTTTTTTTGCAAAACTTGTGCAAAAAACACCTAGGAAATGAAAAATGTTGATGTGTTGATGTTGAAATAACGTCCTTTTTTTTTCTTGGCAGGATAAATTTTCAACATTTTGAAATAATGGCCTAAAAGTTTTTATCATGACTCCGAACAACATTAAAATTTCAAAAGAATATGAAAACATAAATTTAAAAAAAATAATAATAATGAAAAAAATAACAAAAAGTAAATAAAAATATATATTGAAAAAACACAAAATATAAAAAATGACAAAAAAATCAAATATATAAAAAAGAAAAGAAAAAAAAAGGTTAAAAAAGAAAAACAAAATTAACCTATAAAAGATAAGAATTAAAAATTTAAAAATTTAAAAAATATATAAAGAAATAAATAATAACAAAAACATATTTTCAAAAAAACATAAAAAATGTAAAAAAATTATCTTCCAAATGATAAAAAAAATGAAAATTATGTATATTTATATATATATATATATATATATATATATATATATATAAACAAATAAATGAGAATACTAAAACTTTAAAAAAACTATTAAAAATAAATAATAATTTTTTTTTTTTTAAATAATTAAAAATTAAAAACAAACCTAATTTTAAAAAAATAAGTAAAAAATTAACCAAAAAAACCAAAAAAAAATAATGCAATAGTCTAAGGCTCCTGTACTAGGGATAATGACCCTCATACATCCACTAGTATAAGAATACAAATTGGGGCTTGGTGTTAGTACATCCATGACCAATCTGCCCTCAACAAGATACTCTGACCATCTGGCTAATGTAGCATGCTCTCTCAACTCCTCTCAGTCATACCTTGTACCTGTCAAGTCCTTTGGCTCCCGATCTATAGCTCTTGCCTCTGTCAATGCTCCAAGTCCATTTGACCATTGAACCTCAGACATCTAATCTACTCAAGAGTTGATTGTTCATCCATCAATGTGTCAACACATCAATACTCATGTCGAGTTGTTCAAAGCTCCACTTGTGAACAACTCTCAATTTGCCCATTATTGCTCCTCAACTACTGAGGGACTCCAACCCACTATGGTCTTCCTATGCTGCTCCAATGAAGACCAACATATGGCATGGAGGGTTTCCACCTATCACTACAAGATATCCATCTCCCATAATGAACATGAGCTAGGAGGACTATGCATCATCTGTTGTAGAAGTCCTTCTCTACACACAATTCTAGGGTTGCAAAAACTACTCCTGGTTGATCATACCCTTAAGCTCAACAAGTGCCACTCTAATAACTACTTTTTCCCATCAAAGTGTTGCACACCGGGCTCCAACTTGGGCATTATCATGATGTCCTCTAACAAACCATAAATTCCCAACCACATCCACACTTGGTCCACTCTCATGCTTGCCTCCAAACATTCCATGAGTCACCAATCCTCTCTATAGCATCCTCTTCTGGCTAGGGCATCCTCACACCTAGGAAACCATCCTCTTGGATCCTATCAAACTCCATCAACTCTCCAACCCTTGGACACCCATCCAACTAGCAACCAACTCTATCAAAACACATACCTCTGCAAGTCCTTAAGAGTTGATGGCTTCCTTTGCATGGATGTTTCTCAGCTGCTACTACTTGATCATCGGTCAACTGTTGTTACTCAGTTGCTGCTACTACTTGGCCACTACTGCTACCTGGCCACCGCTTAGTTGTTATTACTTGACAGCTGTTGCTACTTGATCGTCGTTCAGCTGCTGCAACTACTTAGTCGTTTATGCTAATCGGTCGTTTCTGCTACTCTGATGTATTTTCTTGAGAGATAAATGCACTTTTGGATGTGGGCTACAAACATGAGGGCTACATGTGGTGTCAACAAGTCTAATTTGAACATAGGTCGACCTACTCTTTTCTCCCAAATTAATTCACAACCACACATATTAACTTAAAAAATTCACAACTCCAATTCTACAACTCAAAATGAGATGATCTTCATTGCGTCGAATTCATCTCGATGAGAGCTCTCATCCTCATCCATCACATGTCGAAATTTTCTCATTGTTTTGGCCCAAATCATGATGGTTGAAAAACCCCAAGCTTGGGTTTTAAGCCCACAAGGCCACATGTGGAGCTCCTTCCTCCAAAGCCTGGATCCTCAAGGCTTGGAGTACCTCCCAAGCTACAAAAATCAGCACTCCCTCTTAGCAAGGGAGGTACTTTCAAGACTAGAGAAGTAACCAACATCATTGGTGACACTAACCCATCTAGCATCCATCACTGCAACATTCCTTGTAGGATGAATCTAGTAATCTCAGTAGTGTCTCTGCCTCATCACATCTAAACCTAAAGATCCAAAACCTCCATAGGGCTGCTCCCTCTAAGGCTAGACTCCCTCTAAGTCTACACGATATCCACTGGCTCAGTTTTGCAAGCACTCATCCTCATGGATCAAATACGACTCATGAAAATCCCTCCAGTCTCGAATATGCAACATCACAATCCAATGAAGACTCTAGCCTTCCAATCTATAGTCCATCAAATGAATCTATCTCGATTAAACTGGTCTTGTCCATGCCGAAGAAGTCCTCAAGTTGTCCCAACCATCCATGACAAGTGAAAGGAATTCCATGATCTGCAAACCACCACACGACATATTGAAGTGTGCCAAGTTCATCATTGATCCACCAGAACTCCCAGCCCATCTCGCCATGTAACCTGTCAAGACCACATCTCCATGTCCTCGGTTGAACCCTCTGCTCCATGATTTAGACAACCACAACTCTCTCTAAGTTGCTTCGATGTGCACACTCAGATTCACTATCCCTCAAACTAACTCAGATATGCTCTGATACCATGTTGAATTTGCATGATATTGGGTCTAGGATAGAATCTTAAAATCTTTGATGCTACCAAACCAAGAATCTCAACAAGAACTACTTTGCACATTGGAAAATATAAAATAGTAAATTGCATATGCACAGAATATAGACAACTTTTTACGATTTTTAACCCAACTTTTTTTATATTAATCAACATGTAATACATTAGTCTAAGGCTCCCATACTAGGGATAATGGCCCTCATACATCCACTAGTACAAGAATACAAATTGGGGCTTGGTATCAGTACATTGATGACCAATATTCCCTCAAAAAGATACTCTGACCATCTAGCTGATGTAGCACGCTCTCTCAGCTCCTCTCGATCATACCCTATACTTGCCAGGTCCTTTGGCTATCGATTTGTAGCTCCTGCCTCTGTCAATGCTCCGAGTCCATCTACCATTGAACCTTTCTTGTCTAATCCACTAACTATTTAATCGTTCATCCATCAACGCATCAACACATCAAGACTCATGTCGAGTTGTTCACGGCTCCACTTGTGAACAACTCTCAATCTACCCATTGTTGCTCCTTAGCTACTCAAAGACTTCAGCCCATTATGTTCTTCTTGTTGCTCCTCAGCTACTCAGAGACTTCAACCCATTACATTCTTCCCCACTCCTCCCATCCCAACAACGGAAACTACTCTTAACCCAAGCCTTATTGCAATATCCATGCAAATGCAGAAATAACAACGATGTCATCTTCCATGCCCACAATCTGAGATTTTTCAACCAAACAGAGCTCTGCAACTGCAATTTTTTTGGGGTTCTCTGATTATGCGGTTTTTCTAGGACCATATTTGACGCTCGCCTGCATCTTGATTTGGTAGTTTCCCCTTTGATATGTCAATCCACGTGACAAAAGTTTTGTTTTCTCTATTGTTCCACAGAACAACAATGAATAGCTTTACCTTTTTCTTTGCCAAGAATATCTCTACGTTTTTATTTATATATGCGTATTTGAATGGAAGGAGGAAGCTTACTGGCGTGGGAGGAGAATATAATCTTTTTGAATTATTTTGGCCGTGGTCTAATTAGTCGGAGGAATTGTCTCAAAAATTATGGAAGTTCCAGTTATATTTAGGGAAAATCTGGTAAGGATTTTTGTAAATCCAAGTTATAGATGTTAAACTTCAATATTTTAGGTGTCATAGACTTTTTTGATGGTGTTGAATCCATTTCCACCATCAAAAACATAATTCAAACATTGTCTCTACCAGATTTTTTGAAATTATTTTGCCTGGATTCTGGCCACTTTTGGCCGTCCAGGCAATTCCTCCACCTCGATAGTCAACTCCCTTATTTTGAGGAGTGATTTTTTGTTGCAAACAATGGAAATCGTGACACTGTAATCGCTTTTAAAATTATGATTTAAATATTTTAATCTGCTCCAAATTGGCTAAATTCTTGGGTTTGTAATTTAAATAAATTGATTAGCATAGCATTTTTTTAATGGGAAAGGAATAATATTTTGATGCTTAGGTTAGTTTTTTTTTTTTTCTTTAATAATACAGTGAAACTCTAGCAATTCAAAAAATTTGATTTATTTGAAATAAGATGGATATATTCTGGTTTTTTTAATCAATTCTATATGGATATGTTTTGGTCTTTTCTATCCCATCATGGCAGGAATTAAGCATTTTCTTTATTTTAAACAACTCGCTAATAAAGTGTTGAGATAAGACACTTTAATAAGTAAAACTAAAGCTATATGTATACTATGTTAAAGGTATAAAGAATTCCATGCATCTTTTATAATGAATTATAATATCAATAATAATTGAAGTGACCAAACCAAGCTAATAATTTATTGATGTTTTATAATAAAATATAAAATAATTTATTTTAATTTAAAAAAAGAATACACATGTAAATTTTAAATTGAAAAGACAATAAATTATATACATTTTATTTATAAAAGTTACATTTCTAAACCAAAAAGTTAAAGAAATAATTCATTTATTAACTAAATTTAAATAATAATAATAATAATAATAATAATAATAATAATAATAACAGTAATAATAATAAAATAAGTAATACATACACATTTGATCAAAAGAGAAAGGATAACTTGTCCATTTTTTTTTAGAGTGAAGTGTAATCATCAAGAAAGTAAAATCATATTCGAAGCTTTCAAAGTAAAATGGATGGATTCCAAATGTGTAGCCCACGCTACTCACTTTGCATTAGTAAGCACATGTTGTAAGATTCTTCATTCCTATGAAAAATGGGTTCTTGCTTGTGTTGTTCTTTTGTTTGGGTAGACGGGGTATACAAGACATTTCACTTTTTCTTTTTTGGGGTAAGGGGTCATACAAGACATTTCAAGCCTCTATTGTAAGAGAGAGCCCATTCCTAAAGGCATATCATCTATAATAACTTAATAATAATTAGATTACCCACCAAGTCGGGGATAGGGGAGTTGGAAGGCATTAGGTGGATATAGAGGCAAAGATAGCTAGGGGAGAGATGTCTAGTATTGTGCGGGGACCAATGATTGTTATAGTACTGGTCCCACGAAGCCACCGGAAATTGAGAGATGTGCAACCAATATTTAAACAAAAACAAATAACATTAAGTGCAAATATCTTTTAATTTATGTCCAAAATTTCCCAAAACATTGACTGGTAGTATAAATCATATTGACCCAACTAGAAAACGAGTAAAACCATAAATTCTTCAAAAATGGTCTATTCCAGAAGTACAAAGTAGTAGTCACTTCAACCCCCACTAATTAGGAGTGAAGCTATGTATCCCAAATGCATATCCATACCTACACATAATAAAAGTGAATGTATGTCAGCCATAACTATTGTGTTATTCAACATTTAAACCCACAGTGTTCAATAAATGACACCCAACCCATTCTATTTCCCATTAAAACATATCAAAACACATGTATCAACAAAAAACAAATTCTCATTCATTGCATCACATCCAAATCAATCCAGATCACACGTTCAAAATGAAGTCATTTCAATCCATGTCTATCCTTGACACCAATTAAATTCAAGTGCAAAAAACTATAAAATAAGTTCAACCATTGCTGAAGTTGCATGTTTAACATTCAAACTGTTCACCAGCTCTCGAGACAAGCCATCACAAAACATTTGACACTATATTCAGGTTAGTTGTTTCAATTACAACCTAGTTTTCTTACAATTTTAGTTTCATTTCTCACAGTTTTTATTTCGTTTTTCTTATAGTTTTATTTTCATGAAAATATATATTTTTTCTATTTTTCCATATTCTGAATCATTTTCAGGTTGACTGGAAAATATGACACAACCATAATGCATAGTATTGGCTAGTATGACTAGCTACAAATGAAAAAGAAGAGAAATCGTTTATAGTTGAACATCAATCCTTTTCTACAGTACAAATTCCAGGCGGGAAGGACTTCATCTAAAGTTCTACACATTCATCCCAAAGGCAAAACAATGTCATCAAAGCTAGTTCCTCAATCAAAATTAATTAAAAAATGAGGCTCCTAGCTACAATTTAAGAACAACTAGATGACCTTCACATCGTAGATCCAACAGAGATTGGCCTTGTCCAACTAACAAACCATTTTGGCCAGCAATTTGTTGTAGAGCTCACTTTCCTTTAATGAATGTCATCCCATGGTTAGATAGAGGGCATTGGCTAATCTCTCTTTCTCTCTCTATAGTTTTCCACTTACCTAGGCCCTGCCATGTCCATGGAATTGTGTTAATTTGCTTTCTGATCTATTGATATATATAGTGGTTGTTTAGGGATTAAACACTTATCCAAGCCTATAATATATCTATCAATTTGAATCTTAAATTGAATTCAAAATATATTCATGCAAGATAAACTTTAATCAAATTCAAAATATATTCATTCAAGATAAACTTTAAATTGAACAAAAAACTACATATTCTAATTCTCAAACCAAGGGCATCCATTTCTTCTTTTATTGAAAATAAATATTTCATTAAACTTTTTTCTTGAGAAAAAATAAGTCACAGAACTTGTGGAGACCAGACTTCCACATGTCACAATTTTCAAGGATAAAATATGTGTCATGGCACCAAAAATCAACGTGTGATAGACAACCCGATATGCCAAATCAAATACGTATGTTCAAAAATGCAAAAAATAGCAAACTAGAGAAATATTTCCATAGCAACGAGGAGCATCAGAAGGATGTGATATAGAAGATGAAATTGTAAATCAAGATCCATTGTTATGGAAAGCAGACCTTGCCAACCTCTCTGATATGGTCAACTGGCTATGAATGACAAACTTGAAATGACAAAAATATCAGTGAAAAGCTTGGAATGACAAAAATAGACATAGAAACTCATTTATGCTTCCCTTTCTGCTGGTACTCCTTTATACTTAGCATCAAATGCTCAAGATACTTCATCTGTCTTTCAGATTAGCTTAAACCCACATTATTCTTCCATTCATCAACTGTGACATATTCAAATGGAAATAATGTAAAATAAGTTTGTCATTGTGATGCTTTTCAGAAACATCAGCAATCAAATTAACATCAAAATATTAAACTGACCATTATGAATTTTTTTTACAACGGATTGATGAGAGATCAAGTCTAATGGGAGTGAAATTTTTTGGCAAATTTTCCTTAGTAATTCTTTTTGGCTACCATCTATTCATATTGCACTTTATAACTAGGTCCAAGAACACAGCTAGGGCTACCCTCAACAGCCAAACAACTTGCAAAATTACCATGTCTTCCCAATCCCAACCTAGGATGTCTGTGAGTGCCTACAGCTAAGGCTACCCTCAGCAGCCAAACAACTTGTAAAAATACATTTTTCCCAATCCAAACCTAGGATGTCTTTGAGTGTCTCCCACCTTGTTAGACTTTAAATGGAGACTTAACACTTTTCAAGATTTAAGGATTTGATTTAATTCAAACAATAGTCGGGTAGTGCACTTTATAGCTAGGTCCAAGAACACAACTAAGGCCACCCTCAATAGTCAAACAACTTGCACTTTATAACTAGGTCCAAGAACACAGATAAGGCTACCCTCAACAACCAAACAACTTGCAAAATTACCATGACTTCCCAATCCAAACCTGGTATGTCTGTGAGTGTCTCCAACCTTGTCAGAATTTAAATGGAGACTTTACATTTTTCAAGATTTAAGGATTAAATTTAATTCAAACAATATTAAGGTAGTGCACTTTATAACTAGGTCTTGGAACACAACTCAAGCTACCCTTAGCAACCAAACAACCTAGACTTTATAACTAGGTCCAAGAACATAGTTAAGGCTACCCTTAGCAACCAAACAACCTTCACTTTATAAATAGGTCTAAGGACACAGCTAAGGCTACCCTTAGCAGCAAAAAAACTTGCAAAATTACCATGTCTTCCCAATCCAAAATTGGTATGTCTGTGAGTGTCTCCAACCTTGTCAGACTTTAAATGGAGACTTTACAGTTTTCAAGATTTATGGATTTAATCTAATTCAAACAATAAGCAAATTCACTTTATAAATAGGTCCAATAACACAACTAAGGATATCCTCAATAGTCAAACAATTTGCACTTTATAACTATGTCCAAGAGCACAACTAAGGCTACCCTCAACAACCAAACAATTTGAAAAATTACCATGTCTTCCCAATCCAAACCTAGTATGTCTATGAATCTCTCCAACCTTGTATAACTTTAAATGGAGACTTTACAGTTTTCAATATTTAAGGATTAAATTTAATTCAAACAACAATAAGGAAGTGCAGTTTATAACTAGGTCTAAGAACACATCTAAGGCTACCCTCACCAGTCAAACAACTTGCACCTTATAAATAGGTGCAAGAACACAACTAAGTCTATCCTCAACAACCAAACAACTTGCAAAATTACCATGTCTTCCCAATCCAAATCTAGTATGTCTATGAGTGCCTTCAACTTTGTCAGACTTTAAATGGAGACTTTACAGTTTTCAAGATTTAAGGATTTAATTTAGTTCAAACATTAGTAAGGTGGTGTACTTTATAACTAGGTCCAAGAACACTATAAAGGCTACCCTCAAAAGTCAAACAACTTGCACTTTATAACTAGGTCCAAGAAAATATCTAAGGCTACACTCAGCAACCAAAAAACTTGCAAAATTACCATGTCTTCCCAATCCAAACCTAGTGTGTTTTTTAGTGTCTCCAACCTTGTCAAACTTTAAATCGAGAATTTATAGTTTTCAAGATTTAAGGATTTAATTTAATGCAAACAACAGTGAGGAAGTTCAATTTATAACTAGGTCCAAGAACACCGCTAAGGCTACCCTCATCAGCCAAATTACCTGCACTTTATAACTAGGTCTGAGAACAAAACTAAGGCTACTCTCAGCAGCCAAACAACTTGCAAAAATACAATGCCTTCCCAATACAAACCTAGGATGTTTGTGAGTGTCTCCAACCTTGTTAGAATTTAAATGGAGACTTTACAATTTTCAAGATTTAAGGATTAAATTTAATTGAAACAACAATAAGGCAATGCACTTTATAACTAGGTCCAAGAACACAACTAAGGCTACCCTCAACAGCCAAACAACTTGCAAAATTTCCATGTATTCCCAATCCAAACCTAGGATGTCTGTGGTGACTATGAATAACAAAATTGACAAACATGAGACTAAACAAATTAATTCAAACAACAGTAACTACCAGATCAACATCTTAACCAGAAAAGGAACCAGGTGTCACTTTTTATAGTTGAAATTCCTCCTAGAGCTTCCTTCATGTCTGAAGAGTGTTATCTATAGGAATAACAATAGTATTTACAAACTCAAAACCATTCCCTATAGATCTTCTATTAAGCTTCTAATGTCTGTCATGAAACTAAACAATATTGACAAACATGAGGCTAAACAATTTAAGTCAAATAACAATTTATAGAAAATAATTAAACTAGATCAACATCTTAACCAGAAAGATCACTTTGTTTAGTTGAAATTCCTTCTATAATTCATAAAACATTTTATCCAAAACATTTATTGACATAATTGAAGACAAACAACCAATTCTAGGTCAATTTCAACACACTGGAAATAATTTTCCAAGTACAAATACAGTCATGGTATTTTAAGTGTGAAAACAAGTTACCAAAACGACAATCATTGATAATTTTGAAGACATACAACAAATTCATTCTGTAGATTTGATTTTTCAAGGATACTGTAAAAATGTTATATGTATGAAAATCTCTTAAGATGCTGCTAACATACATGTTGATAATTTCCTGTAATAAAGAAGAAACATTTTTTGCTTGTATGAAAGCATAATTTTCAATTATTCTTAACCAAATGCATGCAATAATTCTGCAGGTAATTGCATCTATGGAAAGAGTTAGTTATGTTTCTCAGACAAGGAGAAGTGATAGGAGAGTGACAGGGGGTGCCCAGCTATGATGTCCTTCATCAGATGAGGACACGACAAGTGATGTGAATGTCAACAATTCTCGAAGCAATGTTGTTGCAAATGACCATGCGACTAAAGCTGATGTTGTCACACCATCACCCATAGAGCCACCGTCAACTATAGTCCAAGGGGAAAGTTCAACTAAAAATATCAGTGCTCTAAGAGGTTGGAAAAAAATTAGTTGCAATTGATGACATAGGGTTTAATGGTTATTTGGTTAGGGCATTTGCAAAAAAACATGGCATTTCTCCCTCATCAATACATTATTTGATAAATGGGCTCACTCATACAAAATGTAGAGGGCTTCTTACAATTATGACTGAAGAGAAGGAAGTTGAGGTGGTTGAGTGGTATAAGGAGATGGCCCAATTGGGACATGAGCTAGAGTTGATACAACTCAAATCCACAATTGCTAAAATCTGTCAAGGGAGGCAAAACCCTTTCAAAGATGGGTTTCCTGGTAAATCATGGTGGTTTGGGTTTAAAAAAAATCATCCATACCTTGTATTGCGTAAATATGAGGGCCTTGACAAAGACAGAGCATTAAATTTGTGCCCTATAGTTGTATGTAAGTTCTATGACACTCTTTATAGTGCTTAAGATAAACATTCTTATGGTGCAGACATATATGGAACTGTGATGAAACAGGTTTAGAGACGGGAAGGAATTGTGGCATGCGGGTAATTGCCCAGAGAGGGAGCTGAAACATGACAAAAATTTTTCCTAAGAGCAGGGTGTGGATAACTATTCTATGTTGTGTCAATGCAATTGGCACTTCAATCCCAGGATTTTATCTATTCAAAGGTAAAAATCAACTAAAAAACTATATACAAAACTATGAACCAAGTGCATGCATGGCTGCACATCCCCATGCATGGATGACTAGAGAATTTTTTTTAATTTTCTTTGTCACTTTCCTGCATCTGTACCAGGTGGTGTCTCACCTAATAACATACACCTATTGATATTAGATGGCTATGGAAGCCACATTGTTGTACAAACAATCGAGGAAGAAAACAATTTGGGCATTAACCTGTTAAAATTTCCCACTTATACCACTCACATATTGAAACCCCTTGGTGTTAGTTTGTTTTTCCCTTTCAAGAACCATTTTATGTTAGAGCATGCTACCTGGATGGAAAAGAATCCAGGGGTTGAGGTGAAAAGGTTCGAGCTAGCAGAGCTTGCAAGTAAAGCGTTTAAAAGGGCTATGACACCATCAAATATCAAGGTTAGATTTAGAAGGATAGGAATATGACCACTGAATTATGATGCTCTTATGCATGATATTGGTTGTAATCAGGCATTTTATGTGGATTTCCAGGAAGAAGGGCATGTCCAAACAGGTGTTGAAGTGCAAGAAGAAGTAGATGAACAGGATGATGTGGTTGCAGCTGGTAATATGATTTCCCTCTCTCTAGGACATTTATATGGTGATGATGATGAACATGTATGTGAAACACAATATAATTATGAACAAATTTAGAGGAACATGGAGGTCGTTCTACCAACTCAAGCACATGAAACTTCTATTGTCGATATTATTAATGATATTGTTGAACATGCAGTTGACAATGAAAATGTATTTGAAAATGACATTGTTGATATTGCACTAGGAAGCAGAAATGACCAATTGACATTGACAAGCCAAGTAACACCAACATTAGGGTTGGAAAAATCCATGAATAATTTGAACGAACATAGTGTCTCAAGAACCAATGAACAAAGTATGAACATACCTTCACAACCAACGGAATTGAACAATGAAATTGTTCATTTTTTGTGTACAATAGATCAATGGAAGAAGATGAAGCACATAATGAGGCATCAGATGAAGATAATCAGTTTTATCGGATACTGAAAGTGAAGTACCAAGAAATGACATGCAAGTGGGAGGGATGGATAAGTTACTTGGTCGATTCCTAAAGCTACCAGTAGAGAGAGTGTAAATGAAAAAAAAAGGAACACCTTGTAGCCTTTTTTTGGGCCAAAGTTCACATTTACTCACCTCAGAAGACTGTATAAACCTATTAGTTGAGTCTGAAAAAAGAAATTTGAAATCCAGGAATTAAAATAGAAAAAGAAGGATCTAGCCAAGGAGAATATGGCAACAAGGATTATTGCATAACAAAGTCGAGCAGATGAAAGGATGAAAGAGAGAAATCAAGACAAGAGAAGGACCAACAAAAACAAATGGTAAGCCAGGAAAAGGAATCAAGAAAAGCTAAACAAATGCTTGAAAACAAACAAGGGATGACCGCTATGGTTGACAATGATGCAAGAAAAACTGACGAAACTAGGATAATTTCAAACACATTGGATAATATTGCAAATAATATACCATTATTCCAAGACCTCATAAACATTTAAGTGCCTCACTTCAAATGGGGTTTTACCCACTTTCCTTGTTCCTGGCAAAGGAGGTGTCAATTTTATGTATGATCATCACACACCTCCACTTAATGCAGGGGTTAGTAGTGAAAATGGGAGGTATGGGTACTCAATTCCTCCATGGTTGGAAGGTGAAAATTGACTAAATCATATGGAAGCAATCAATCATTTCCTAATAAACCATTTTTAGGTAGGCCAACCTACTTGGCTCAAGCAGGTAACTCAGGGAGTTTTTGCATTGAAGATTCTCAAGGCCATAAAGAATAGGGGTGTTATATGGTTTTTATTGTAACCACATTATGATGTGGATTTTGGATGGATTGTCTCTTTTTATTGTCACATAAAGATTTTGGCTTATAACCTAGGTTGACTTATTTCATATTGTTTGCAACATTGTAACCAAAATCCATTTTAGAAGGAACATCTATAGTCTATTATAATTTATAAATCGTACCTGAGAATGCAAATGGGATTTTCTGTTATGCCTCTACACACCAAATGGTTTACAACACATTTATAACTGATTTGTAAATATTATGACAAGTGAATGAATAATGAAATCTTGAACAAGTCACTTATTTTAATATGAAAACTCCATAAAACACTGAACAATAAAATTACCTAACCTCACACCTCATATGAAACCTCATTTACTGTAAGTTAACTTAGAAGACAAACAGATTGCATGTGCGGTGAAGCATCAACAAGACAAATAAAACATCAACAATCCAAGAGAATAATTAAATGGCAAATGAGGGAATAACGAAATCAACAAGCATCAACTGAGTCTCTAATTAAATGAAAAATGAGTGAATAATGAAATATTGAACAAGACACTTGTTTTAATATGAAAATCCATAAAACAGTGAATAGTAAAAGTATCTAACCTCACATCTCATATGAAACCTCATTTACTATAAGTTAACTTAGAAGACAAACAAAGTGCATGTGCAGTGAAGCATCAACAAGCTAAATAAAACACCAACTTTCCAAGAGAATAATTAAATGGCAAATAAGTGAATAATGAAATCATCAAGCATCAACTTTGTTGTTAATTAAATGATAAAGCATCAACTGAGTTTTTAGTTAAATGACAAACGAGTGAATAATGAAATCTTGAACAAGTCACTTCTTTTAATACGAAAATTCCATGAAACAATGAACAATAAAAGTACCTAGCCTCACATCTCATATGAAACCTTGTTTACTACAAGTTAAATTAGAAGACAAATAGAGTGCATGTGCGGTGAAGCATCAACAAACCAAATAAAACATCAACTTCCCAAGAGAATAATTAAATGACAGACGAGTGAATAACAAAATCAACAAGCATCAAATGTGTTTTAAATTAAGTTATAAAGCATCAACTGAGTTGTTAATTAAATGACAAATGAGTGAATAATGAAATCTTGAATAAGTCACTTGTTTTAATATGAAATTTCCATAAAATAGTGAATAGTAAAAGTACCTAACCTCACACCACATATGAAGCCTCATTTACTGTAAGTTAAATTAGAAGACAAATAGAGTGCATGCCTAGTGAAGCATCAACAAGCATCAATAAGCCAAATAAAGCATCTACAAGCCAAGAGAATAATTAAATGACAAACAAGTGAATAAATATGGATAGTCATTTGTAGATTTCATGAAGATGGAGGACAAAACCAAAATTATGTTTAAAAAGGAAACGAGGCAATATTGTCTCATAGAGGTGATAAAGAATCAAGGTTGCTGAGAGAACCAGAGGTAGAAGAAGAGATGCCCATTGCATCTGAAGGGAAAAAGATTATTTTTGGTGGTAAAACTGATTATGTATATGCAGGGTTTTTAAGTCAAGAGAATGAACAAATTTTCCTCCAAAATGACCATAAGAAAAATAATTCCACAGGGGATAGACAATCCTAAAAGGTTTTCCTAAAAGAGGAAGAAAGTGCAGGAATTGCTTCTCAGAAGCAGAGGCAAGAAGAAACAAGTTTTCAACCCTACAAGCAACATATAAAGATAGTCATGGCATCAAAAAGAATAATAGTAACTTGTGGAAGTTTCCATGCTAAAGGAGGAGACTCACTCTCAAAACCTAAAGTGGAGAACCTCATAAAAAGAGAGGAACAACCATTAAAATTTATGAGAGACTTCAGCTTTGTAGATGATGGATAGTGTTTTGTAGATTTCATGAAGATGGAGGAAGATGGAGGACAAAACCAAACTTATGTTTAAAAAGGAAATGAGGCAATATTGTCTCATAGAGCTGATAAAGAATCCACTATAGGCAGGCCACCTTTGAACTCTCTTTTACCATGTGTTATTAAGACGTATACAAGGAAGATTTGTAAGTTGATGTGTAAAGTCAAGATGCGACTGGCTGGTGGGAATATAAAGGTAGCTTGTTAGCTGGTAGCTATGCCCTTGCCTTACAGATAAATGTTCAAGTTTTTACAGGAGCTCGAAAAAGTAAATTCACCTTCCATTGGTTAATGTATATGTAGGTTTTTTAAGTCAATATCATGAACAAAATTTCCTCCAAAATGACCATTAGGAAAAGAACTCGACAGGGGATAGAAAATCCCAAAAAAATTTCGTAACAGAGGAAGAAAGTGCAGGAAATGCTTCATTACCATTTGGAATTGTTTCTACAGCAAAATTCTAGATCATTTTGTAGTTAAGGTAACACTTTTTTTCCTTTAGAAAGTATCATACATTAAAATTACAATTTTTTTATAGAAAAAAGAACAATAAAAAATATAATAATATCCAACCTCATAAAAGAGAAGGAAAATATTTTAAGGTACTAGAAATTTCTTAAATAAAAAGAATAAAAGTATTGCCAACAAAGTTGTTGGTTGGATAACATTTTATGAAAATTATTTCTTCTATGAAAACCCTATTGGAAAAATCCAAAGGATGCTTCCACACATTTGTTGATGGCATTTCCTGTCAATGTAAACTGGTATACATAACCCAAGGATATTCAAACAAAACACCTATGGATATAGACTAGCCAAATATGCAACAACATTGGCAATAATTGAATCAACTAACCCATTGAGCTTATTTTATGAACAATATTACATTTGTATTTAATAATAAAGTGCAAGAAATGCTTCTTAGAAGTAGAGTCAAGCAGAAATCGTAACAGAGGAAGAAAGTACAGGAATTCTCTTTGAGGAAGGCTCTGTTTGAGTTTCTAAAATCAAAGTAGGGATGTAACCCCCATTCTTTTTTCTGACATGCACCAAGTTGGTGACTTAAACCATGTATCTGATAGGGATAATTCTCTTGGCATCACAGAGCTTTTTTACATCCTTCTATAAAAGAGGACACAACAAGTAACACTACAAGAAACACTACAAGCAAGCAGAAATCGTAATGGAGGAAGAAAGTGCAGGAAATGCTTCTCAGAAGTAGAGGCAAGCGATAGAGGAAAAAAAAAACATGTTTTCAACCCTACAAGAAACACTTTATAAGCAACAATACAAACAAGAAGAAATCGCAACAGAGGAAGAAAGTGCAGGAAATGCTTCTCAGAAGCAGAGGTAAGCAGGAACACATTTTCAATGCTACAAGCAACACTACATATAATTATAGTGTGGGCATCAAAAAGAGCTAAACCAATGAATGAACAACCATAAACCATGCAACAAGAGCTAAATTCCCAACAACAAATTGAGATAAACCCATGAATGAATGACCATAAACTTGCCACCATAAACCATGCAACAAGAGCTAAATTCCCAACAACAAATTGAGCTAAACCCATGAATGAATAACCATAAAACTGCTACCATAAACCATGCAACAAGAGCTAAATTCCCAACAACAAATTCAAGTGTTGAAAAACACAATAGTGCAACAAGAGCTAAATTCCAAAATTCCCAACAGAAAATTTAATTGTTGAAAAACACAGTGGTAGGTAGGATTTAGAATCCTATCCGAGAGCCACAAAAGCCACCACCATGTCCAAGCATTGCCCCAAACCTCGCCATACCTCTTCTATGATAACTGCACAAATTACCTACAACAAAAACTTGCAAACATAGAAAAAATTACCCTTTGCGCAAAAACCTAAAAAAAATTACAACAAATTCGCAAAAAAACCCATGAATTTCTAGACTTACCTTTATGGACCTCGAAACCTGCATGTCGACCACCGAACTTGATAAAATCTCCCACTAGCTCATTCACAAACAACAGGCCACGAGGATGAAACAACAACAAAGGTATTTGTAAACCCCCGACAGTGCAGAACGAACAAAAACAATGCCAACGTTAAACCCCCCTCGAAACAGGTAAAGAAACCACACCCTAAACCCTAAATGAGAAACGAACCACTGCAAAAAACATTACCCCGCATGGTAAAGAAACCACTACAAACAACATTTCTTGTGAGAAGCACCAGAATGACGGACAAGTGTTATAGACATTTTTGGGCACTACAACCCCAATCAAACATGTCCATAAACCAAGGGATCCTATGTCCCTAAAAGTGTTGTTCCATCCCCTAAAAGAACAAGGTCAGTTGATTACATCATCTCCCAAAAGTTCTCCATGAAAAATTACTCTGAACTGGTCAAAACTAGACCATCTCACCTGCTCCATGGTCAAAGTGTGATGCATCCCATCTAAATGCACACGGGAGGTGCGATGCCTACTGAAAAGCCCATCTATGGGGTGCGATGGGTGAGAGTGGACAAATGGCAGAGACAATTTGCGAGGTGGATGATCATGGAATCTTCCAGAAACTTCTCCTGTGACACTTGCCTCTCTGAATTCGCCCAGGGATGAGTAAGAGATCATCAATATCCAAGTAGAATCAAGAACTATCAGAGAGCGGACACTAATCAAATCCCAGAAGCTGACTCACCCCCCTGCAATCATCTATATATGGATCCCTCATCCCAAAGATCTAGAGGCTGGAATTTTGTATCTTGTAAGGAAGTGTTGTTGGTTTCTTGTTGGAATATCATAGTGTTGGGTGATCTAAGCTTTTCATGAGGTGAAAGAAGGTCTTTCATGCTGGAGGATGACGCTAGGTCAGAACAATTGGTTGTAATCCTCTTTGCTATTCTTGATTATTAATAAATCTATTCAAGTTTTCCTCCACGTTCTTGTATGTTTGATGATATATGCATTTGTGTGGTCAATATACATCTGGTCCTATATTGTTTATGATTGTAGATCTCTGTTCTTCGATAGTATTATGCTGCTTTGATTCCACAGGTGCTCTTTGGAGCGGGGTAGACGAAGGAGAAGTGGCAAGGATCTGTCAGAAAGGAGAGGAATCAAGCAAGGAACCAAGTGCAAGACTGAGGTTGGTGTCCTTCATTCCACTCTTATATACTTCTCATAAAGGAAAACGAAAGTGGTTTTAGTTTGTTTGTTTCTAAGATAGCTACCAGTATTAGTGGGACTAGCAGATCCGAGTGGACACTAGATTTCGCGATAACAAAATGGCGACTCCGCTGGGGAGCGAATAGATTGTTTGTTTGTCTATATTTTTTTGTTTTATAAACTTACAAACGGAGCCTAAATTCAAGCCAGCTAGCCTTCGAACTACATTTGCTATGCAAGTGCAAAGTAGATCAATGCTGCTTTAGTCTATCTCCGGGTTTTGTTTATAAACTGAACAATTGATTTGCAAACCTTCTAATTGCCCTAGTGGTGGCTCTAGTAACCTCATTAGATCAGCCCCTATGATTTCTATTTACTGTACATCATTTGCTCGGCCTAAATCCCTGAACTGAGTTGCAAACTGTGACCAAGAGCCAAGTAAAGTCTCGTCCTGGTACCATCACACCATCTCTTCAAGGAAATCTGGATGCATCACACTTCCCGTGTGCAGTAGGTGGGATTCATCCCTGTTTCCTGTGTTACAGGTGCGATGATCAGAAAAGGTTAATTTTGCCTCCAGGTCTTGGTTTTTCTTCACTCTTTTCAGCTCTATTCTGGAGTTTTACTGTCGGGGATCAGTATACCATTGTGGAAACCCCCTTCATTTCCATCATTCCGCCTCCATTGTGCAAAGAACTGTGAATGTTTTATGTAGTTTCCACCATTTTTAGTTCTCTTTTGCAAAGTAGTAGCATAGTCGAACTGTTGTCTTTTGATTTGAAAGTGTCGCAAGTGTCGTTTTCAGTCAAAGAAAGGAATTCTATTGTTCTTGATGGTTGATTATATAGTTACTCTTGTATTTGATTTGAATTAGTATTTTTTCAAGTGTCGAAAGTAGTTTCCAATTCGAAATACTAAAGTGTCATCATTATCTTCCTTTCGTTTTTGAAGAGAAATCTGTTAGTACTGTCGCTTAGAAAAGATAATTTAGATTTGTACATAGCATTCTTCTTGTCATCCACACATTAAGAAAGCTGAAAACAAATACATGCATGTGCATTTGCATTTAGACTGCTTGTTGGTTTGATTTAGGACAGTGCATCTAGTGTGTGCTCTCTGCTCTATGTTGAAAGAATACCGTCTCTCTTTCTTTAGTAGCTAGGATTTTTGTTGCAAAAAGAAGATTAAACGATTGTTTATCATCTTAGATTGCATTTTAGGAATTGTATATCTACATCACGCGGTGAACCTGAAAGGCAAATTTCTTAAGAAAGATCAACTGTAAAATAAACCTAATGAACCTAAAAAAGCTTTGGAACCTAACGCACAACGTCTAGAAGTCTAGGCTAGAGACGTATTCCGGCGTCGTAAAGCCTGGTAACTGTCGCTTTCACTGTTGGTTGGCTGGTTCCTCCTCTTTGAGACAACAAGTGCCAGTACGGACTTGTGCTCCCATGTACCGTCGAGTATATATTGCGAGACCACAATAGGCTATATCCTTTATCCATAGGAAGCCGTGTCTGCCGCCCTATCGATCGCAATGCACTGAACACAGCATTCGGGAAGATTTATTGTCGTACCGTAAAAAGTATTCTGCAGTTTTGCAATTGGTTTGGTAATCCCTCTGTCTAGATTTTCAGAGCAATCTATTTCATTTCTTTTAAGACTCCTTAAAGGAAAAGGTCCATCTGAGCACTTGTCACTTCAGTCTCATTAAAAATCGAAGGATACTAGAGTCATCTTTTGTTTTTTCTCGACTCTTAAAAATTGAAAAAACAAGTTGTGTCAAAGCATATAAAATTTATTTTAATCAGAATAACACCACCTTTCCTACGTTGGCCTTAGGTTGAGGAAAATGGAGTCCACCAACCAAGGAGTTCCCCTTGGAGGAAATCCTAGTCCCTTCTCCTCTTGGGGAGATGTTGGTGCACCTTATATGGCCACATTGTCACTTCCAGGATTGACAATTGGTTTGCCCATATGGCTCTTCTCGACCTCTGTCGTTCAGAATACCGCGATTCCTGAACAATCAAGTCGGAAACTAGATGATACTAAAGTTACCCCCGAACCTTCTACTTCATCCGATTCTCCCTCTCCTCCTTCCTCTTCGCTTGATAAAGCCGGTAAGGCCCAAAACCAAGTAACTAAGAAGAAGAAGGAGAAGAAGAAGAAAGAGAAGAAGAAGAAGGAGCCGAAGACGAAAGGGGGCAACCATGCATCATTTAGCGAAATCGCCATGTGTCATTTTCAAAGGAGACCATTATCACCGAGATTGTCCCTACATCCCTCGGATCTTAAGGGACTGGTCTCCTCATTTGCACAACCCAGTGTCATCAACCTCTGAGGACCATGTTGAAAGTACACCATCAACTAGTGAAAGCGAAGCACCTGGACAAAAAGGAAAATGTAAATTTCCCTGTAGACTGTGTGAAAGCAATCATGCCCTCCACCGTTGTCCCTTCCTGGATGAAGCTAAAGAGTTTTGGATGACCGTTAGGTTTCACTGTTATGGCTTCCTCCTAGATATAAAAAACTCTTGCCAAGTCCATCACTGATTGAAAATCCGACTGACACGCCATTGTGTTTGGTCAAAACATCTTTCATTGAAGATAAACCCGCCGAACCCATACCAAACGAAAGTCAAAAGGTTGAGGTGCCAGTCGACCCGATCTTGTCTTCGGAAGGTCCATCTTCAGATGACACAATCACCGAAGAGAATGAGAATGCCATCGTCCAAATTCTTTTCGTAAACACAAACTCCGATGAACATGAGGGCAGTCTACCCATTCCTTTACCACAGGAAGGAAGTTCGTCAGAGTCATATCCAGCCGTCTATTCGGTCCCACCTCCAAGCGACCTAGTTGTTTCCTTCGATTGGAACCTACTAGGCAGACCCCGTTTACCGACTAGTATACCATTCTGAATCATTGCACAAATATACAGAATGGTCATGGCCGGTACCGTCGTAGATGAAGAGGCTTCCGTGAGTATCCTTTCCTCGACTGCTTGGAAAGCGCTTGGTTCGCCATCGCTTCTGCCTGAGATGAGAAATTTGACAGGCTTTGTTGAAAAGTGTGCAACAAGAAATGCTTGTTGAGAATGCAACAAGATGATGGAGCTTAGTGAAAAGAGTCGCCTTCACTAAGTGGGCCCGCAAGCAAATTATGGCGCAAGTTCTATTTTTTATCACAGTGTGGATGATCACAGTGTGGGTGATCACAGTATGAGTGATCACAGTGTGGGTGACCATAGTGTGGGTGACCACAGTGTGAGTGATCACAGTGTGAGTGATCAAAGTCGATTTTTGGACTGGCTGTCAAAAATAGAAAAGTCAAATATTATTGTCTCATAATAATATTTGGACTATAAACTTGATCTTATTCTCTTGGAGCACTTCAGGATGAGCTACGGATGTGGTACATGCATATCCCAGAGGGAAATACGTGGTTACCTATGGGATGACTAATATTTGCATGCAGGACTTCAGTTAGAACTCAAGTGAGTTGAGTTTAGTGGACTGGAGGTGCAGTTGATGGAGTTGTGTTCAGTTTAGCCTTGTTAAACTAGTTGTATTTAGCCTAACTGATCAATAAACTAGAGATGAGTTGGGTGAATTAGTTATTAATTAATTCACAAGTTATTAACTCATAATGCAACTATAGAATACATCAGTTAACTCAGTTGCATGTCAATGCATGTTCAATTCAGCAAGGACAGGTGTTAGAGGATCAGATTGCTATCAGTTGTGCCTATAGTTGTGCATGATGATTTGCACAATCATAGGGATTGAGTATGCCAATGAATTGGCCAATATCAAGAATTGTAGCCTGTGCTCACGTCCAATAGAGTGTGAGTATTTATTTGCAGGTCAAATACGAGTTTGGTAAACCATTCTCATCAGTTCTTGAGCAGGTATTGAGCTGGAGAGGCATGCAAGCAGCGGGGGAGATTTGGAGATCAAATCTGAGTTGTATTGTGTGTAACAGGTGGAGATGGTACTGGATTGCTTGTGATAAGCATTGTACTTTGTAATGTTACATGATTCAATCAATATAATATACAGATAGTTGGGGTTTTTAGCGAGATGCTTTCCCCGGGATACATACTGTGTTAATGAGTTTGATTGATGCTTTTATGTGCGCCTGTGAATGTTTCTGCTTCTGTAAATTTATGATCAACGTAGAGGAGGTTATGTATTATGCATGTTCCGCTTATAAGTGTATAATCAGGATAATCTCTGTGAATATGTGTCATATTATTCAAAATTTCTACATGGTATCAGAGCTGCTTGATTTGTAGAAGAGATTTTTACAGGATATCAAGCAAGGATTGATCATCGGATCTATTATTCAGAAAGTGTTTACATTTTATTTCTTCAGGCAGATTCTGTAATCGGGCCAGGTAGCCTCTAGATTCATCCTTCTTTTGGAAGGTGATATATCCAGTGAATGCCCAGACAGTCAATCTCTGTACAAGAAATACTTTGTTCTCACGAATTCTAGATCAGAAGCGGTTGAGTTTTTAGCTGGTGGAATTTGGATTTAATTCCAAATCAATAGATAAACTCAGAAACATTAAGTGTGAGAATGGATACAGTATGCCCAGGTAACTCACGAAGTTCATCCAATGTCGGGATGAGCTAGGAAGTGTGGGGGTGACTGTCAGGATGAGGATGGTGATTCTAGCACTCCTTAACCTTCCTAAGAGTTGGCATAGCTACCAGGACTCTGTGAATGGAAGGGAGAAACTACCAGGATGGGAGAGACTTTGGTCGGATCTTGTGCAGGAGGAGATTAGACGGCACACCAGAGACGGTTCTTCATCCTTGCAGGATGAGGAGAATTGTGCCTTAGTGAGTAAGGCAAAGAAGGGGAAGGAGAAGGTTTCTCTTTCCGAATCGTTTCTTCCAGTGATGGGAAGAAGGTTGACAAGTCGAAGGTGAGATGCTTTCGTTGTCATGAGATTGGTTCACGGGTCAAGAACCTGTATGCTCTTGAGGTTCAAGATGCATGCAAATCCTTGAGCAGTGAGGCAACTGATGGAGACTTGGTGGTTGAGAGGGAGGGTATATTACCTCTCAACATACAGAGCCAGAAGAAGTCTCAGACGATTGTGGAGGAGCCACGATTGGTGCAGCAGCTTCAGGAGGTTGTGAAGGAGCCACAACAAGGGAAGCTGAGAGGAGATCGAGTAGAGACATCTACTCATGCAGAGACCTACAGTAGGGGGAAACTTCGAGCTAGGTGGGCCAAGGGATCGCATGCAGCCATACCTCCAGGTAGGAGGTGGGGTGATGTGGATTGATTGTCCCAAGGAGGAGGGGCAAGATCCTTGAGGTACCCAACCTCTTGGATGAGACCTTGCTACGGGAGCCCCAGATGTGTAGTAGCAAGAACTGACTGATTGGGTAGAGACAGATGCGAATGGAGCGGCAGAGAGAGCAACAGTGCAGGGAATCCCAGGACAACGCATAGCTAGCAGGCTGCAGTAATGTGAGAGGCACAAGTGTTTTGCACAGTGCTAGGTGGCACAGAGAGGTGTGCAATGGTGCGAGATGCATGGAGATGTTGCAGTAAGCGCAGATGTTAGAGAGGGAGCACTTGTCAGCAGAAGGTAGAGCTTCAGCATCAGAGGGTGTTTCTAGCCCAAAAGGGAGGTCAGTTGGGAGGTGCAGTGCGGATGCAATGCTGGGAGATAGAACCAGCAGCAGCACAGATGCAGTCAGAGATCAAAGTGACAGAGGCTAGAGCAGTCAGATACTGAAGAGCACAGAGATGCAAAGTCTTCAATCGACAGAGGCAATAACAGTCAAAGACTTTGATGACAGAGCACGTGGACCAACCAGATGTGTTGCATGGAGAACATTCTAGAGTTTCAGGATCGGGTTTGAGAGGAAGCCTTTCTTGTTGAGAGGCAGTGTTGAAAAGTGTGCAACAAGAAATACTTGTTTAGAATGCAACAAGATGATGGAGCTTAGTGAAAAGAGTCACCTTCACTAAGTGGGCCCGCAGGAAAATTATGGTGCAAGTTCTATTTTTGATCACAGTGTGGATGATCACAGTGTGGGTGATCACAGTATGAGTGATCACAGTGTGGGTGACCACAGTGTGGGTGACCACAGTGTGGGTGACCACAGTGTGAGTGATCACAGTGTGAGTGATCAAAGTCTATTTTTAGACTGGCTGTCAAAAATAGAAAAGTCAAATATTATTGTCTCATAATAATATTTGGACTATAAACTTGATCTTATTCTCTTGGAGCACTTCAGGATGAGCTACGGATGTGGTACATGCAGATCCCAGAGGGAAATACGTGGTTACCTATGGGATGACTAATATTTGCATACAGAACTTCAGTTAGAACTCAAGTGAGTTGAGTTTAGTGGATTGGAGGTGCAGTTGATGGAGTTGTGTTCAGTTTAGCCTTGTTAAACTAGTTGTATTTAGTCTAACTGATCAATAGACTAGATATGAGTTGGGTGAATTAGTTATTAATTAATTCACAAGTTATTAACTCATAATGCAACTATAGAATACATCAGTTAACTCAGTTGCATGTCAGTGCATGTTCAGTTCAGCAGGGACAGGTGTTAGAGGATCAGATTGCTATCAGTTGTGACTATAGTTGTGCATGATGATTTGCACAATCAGAGGGATTGAGTATGCCAATGAATTGGCCAATATCAAGAATTGTAGCCTGTGCTCAAGTCCAACAGAGTGTGAGTGATTATTTGCAGGTCAAATACGAGTTTGGTAAACCATTCTCATCAGTTCTTGAGCAGGTATTGAGCTGGAGAGGCAGTGAAGCAGCAGGGGAGATTTGGAGATCAAATCTTAGCTGTATTATGTGTAACAGGTGGAGCTGGTACTGGATTGCTTGTGATAAGAATTGTACTTTGTAATGTTACATGATTCAATCAATATAATATACATATAGTTGGGGTTTTTAGCGAGATGCTTTCCCCGGGATAAATACTGTGTTAATGAGTTTGATTGATGCTTTTATGTGTACCTGTGAATGTTTCTGCTTCTGTAAATTGATGATCAACGTAGAGGAGGTTATGTATTATGCATGTTCCACTTATAAGTGTATAATCAGGATAATCTCTGTGAATATGTGTCATATTATTCAAAATTTCTACAGGCTTTGACAAAGGAACCAGTCAACTGTTAGGGATCCTTCCCAATGTGCCGATAACATTGAGAAGGAAAACCATTCACATGAACGTAATGGTAGTCCAAGGACCTCTAGATTATAATCTACTCCTTGGGTGTGACTATATTTATTGCATGGGAGCCATTGTCTCTTCACTCTTTAGAGTAATGTGTTTTCCGCACGAAGGCAGAGTGGTCAAGCTTGTAGACCAGCTCTCGTTTCCTGGCTCACACTTAGAAAATAGTCAAATACCATCCCTAAATGGTCTTTTCATGCAAAAAATGTCTCATCAATCTCCAGTCCATCCACCTAATGAGCGCGAGTGATTCGGGAGGACATGACTGAAACCCAGGGGGTATGCACTCTCGTCTGTTTCAGCAGGAAAACCTTGGGTATAGGGTAGGTTTCCGCGAAGGATATATGACTATTTTGGCACGCCCGTCCGTTTAGGAAAATGGGATTAGACTGGAATAAGATTCCCTCGTCAAATTTATGTGAGTGGAGGCGACTGCGCCACTCACCTTTTTCTATTTTTGTAGACATCACCAAGGGAGCATTTTGTCTACGACGCGGATGGAAACCTTTCATATGGTAGCCTGGAAATTTTTCGCTGTACCTGGGGGCATGCAAACATTTTGGCATGCAAGCGAAAAGCAACCATTTATTTTCTTAGTTTGTAGTTTCTCAACCCTTTAAACTCGTACGATTGGTCGTTCCTAAATTGCATAAAGAAAGGATCCAGGGCAAAGCTTTGTAAGGTTCAAGCTCCATAAAAAATGGCATCTTAGATGAGACATCCTTATTATACGACTGGCACGAGAAGTTTTAACGCAGAATTCAAGCTCGTTAAAAAGTAAACATAAGCAATGAGCAAACGTTCCCCAGAGTTTAAGCTCATTAAAAAATGAACCAATTTCCGGTAAATAACCATTTTGAATGCATTATCATCAGCTTTTGAGCCTTGGTCGTGTTCTCATCATCACCTCCACTCTATTTAGCCAATCATTCACCTCCATTTGATTGTTTACCCCTTTTGAGGAACAGCTGCGAAGAGTGATCCTGTTAGCCATCCTCGTGACACTGCCATGACTGGAAAATTCCAAACCTTACCTGGAATCAGCTACTACCCGAAAATTATCACTCATTCCTCAAAAAACGAGTCTCCTTTAAGCTCTTTTCAACTGACTCGTAAAATATGAAAAGATTGTCGAGCGATTGGCCTCTCCAGCTCGTTAAAGCAACCGAAAGTGCTATCCCTCCTCTAGATTTTAATCTTTTTGGACCTGAGGTATTATTACACAAAAAGATTGAGAGCTTGTCTTGTTCGGCTCGTTAAAATTACCGAAAATTCATCCATTTTGTATTATTTTATACCTTTTCAGACTTAAGGGATTATATGATGAAAAAGGATCATTGGAGTTTCCTTTACGTCCCTTTTCAGACTCTCTAAAATTGAAAAGGACCGAGTTATCTTTGTCGTTAAACTCGTTAAAACCAAATAGCGAAAAACTTGTCCATACAGACAAGAACGAGTTTCACTGTCACTAGGCTCGTTAAAATATAGCGACGGGTTTGCCCGAAGGGAAAATTATAGAACAAGAATATGTTATCCTCCTCAAGCTTGCCAAAAATAAAGAGGTACTGGTCAGTAATAATTGGGGAAAAATTGGGAAGAAAACTTGAAGAAACTTTATTGGTAGCAAGTCACTCTTGAACATGACACTTTTGCTCCACATCCGAGTCGGGTTGGGTTGTTCTGTTCACTGGTCATATTACCATTGATCCATCACATCATCCACATTTGGGGTTAACGCTACCAATCCATCATGTTAGTGTCACCGGTATGTTCAAGAGAAGTCGCTCAAAGAATTCACCTGTGTCTCATCCACTACAATACATTCACGCTCCATTCTTTCATGACCGCCACCCTAAACCTTGTATCATCAGACCGTTTTCACCTCCAAAATCATTTATTCCATTCCGTGTCGTAGATGTGGGATTCATTAAGGCCCTCCTACGACAGGTCACTTCTTGTTGACATCAGCTCATTATCCAAGAAGTCGACTTAGGAACAACCCTTTCAGTACTTTGAAGCTTGCATGCCTCAATGGCAAGTTTCTCACTTCCGGCGATAGGTTTACATCAATGACCTTCGACCGAAAGATTTTGCGTGGTGTTCAATGCCAAGTCCCTTATTCACACCACGCGAATTGTATTGTAGTACCTTGAGGGTCATCATCATTATCGATGATTCCTCTCGCGCCTGTTAACAGCTTACATCATTGGCTAGTAATCAGGCAATGTCTTTCCATGTTCGACTCCAGAAAATCTTTCACATGGATCGACTTGTACTCCGAGTGAAGATTGAACGAGTTTGAAGACCCCGGATCTAGTTTCATCCATCCAGGCTACTGTATATACAGGAAAATAAATACATCAAATGTACATTATTGCTGCACAGATGATCATCCGAATCAAAGGATGATGACTCTATCAGAATCATCAGTCTCCCGCGCAGACGGTTGTTTGTCTTATGTACATGCAAATGAATTTATAACGCTGAGCATGGGAATGCCCGCCTCAGCTAGATCATGAAAAATATTATGAAGATAATGTATTGTATTGTATCTTATTACAGGTCGCCTTCAATCTTGAAAAAACTTCGGATCCTCATGATAAAGCATTTCACCCGACATCAAAAGATTAACGACCTCATGCTTTAGGGGGCAACTGTTATAGAAATTTTTGGGCACTGAAACCCAAATCAAACATGTCCATAAACCAAGGGCTCCTATTTCCCTAAAAGTGTTGTTCCATCCCCTAAAAGAACAAGGTCAGTTGATTACATCATCTCCCAGAAGTTCTCCATGTAAAATTACTCAAAACTGGTCAAAACTGGACCATCTCACCTGCTCCATGGTCAAAGTGCGATGCATCCCACCTAAATTCACGTGGGAGGTGCGATGCATATTGAAAAGCCCTTCTATGGGGTGCGATGGGCGAGAGCGGACAAATGGCAGAGACAGTTTGCGAGGTGGATGATCATGGAATCTTCCAGAAACTTCTCCTGTGACACTTGCCTCTCTGAATTCACCCAGGGATGAGTAAGAGATAATCAATATCCAAGTAGAATCAAGAACTATCAGAGAGAGGACACTAATCAAATCCCAGAAGCTGACTCACCCCCCTACAATCATCTATATATGGATCCCTCATCCCAGAGATCTAGAGGATGGAATTTTGTATCTTGTAAGGAAGTGTTGTTGGTTTCTTGTTGGAATATCATAGTGTTGGGTGATCTAAGCTTTCATGAGGTGAAAGAAGGGCTTTCATGCTGGAGGATGACGCTAGGTCAGAACAATTGGTTGTAATCCTCTTTGCTATTCTTGATTATTAATAAATCTATTCAAGTTTTCCTCCACGTTCTTGTATGTTTGATGATATATGCATTTGTGTGGTCAATATACATCTGGTCCTTTTTTTATTTATGATTGTAGATCTATGTTCTTTGATAGTATTATGCTGCTTTGATTCCACAGGCGCTCTTTGGAGCTGGGTAGACGAAGGAGAAGTGGCAAGGATCTGTCAGAAAGGAGAGGAATCAAGCAAGGAACCAAGCGCAAGACTGAGGCTGGTGTCCTTCATTCCACTCTTATCTACTTCTCATAAAGGAAAACGAAAGTGGTTTTAGTTTGTTTGTTTCTAAGATAGCTACCAGTCTTAATGGGACTAGCAGATCCGAGTGGACACTAGATTTCCCGATAACAACAAGGTGAAATAGTACTGGAGCCGAGAGGAGCCATCATTGGTGAAGCACATTTCCCACACACCAGACCCAAAGAAAATAAGACACGGCAGCAAAGACATGCCACAAAACTCTCTTGAGGAAACCCTAGATGGCGGGAAGAAAAAATTATTTAAGGCACCCACCCACTGCAACAGGGGGCATGTCCCAGTCAACATGTGTCGTAGTAGAAAAGGGAGTTTCCACATCAATAGCCAACATGGACGGGAGGGTGCACAAGTAATGTTGTCCCTCCCCTAGAAGGGGTTGGGATGGATATTAAGGATGGAGAATCATTGTTTTTTATATGTTAAGATTATAATGGAAATTTGAAAAAACATTATTGTCGCTTTTTTATCAAATTTAAAGGAATTTAAAGTCATTTTAAAAAATATTGATATTAACATTCATTAATTATATTTTTCTTTTTTTAGGTTAAATAGTTGGAGTAATTTCAGAGACTCCACAAGGGTAGGGGAATGTACTCCTTGAGCCTTGTCATAAGGGGTCAAATATGTACCCCCATGAGTTTTGAAACCAAGAGGAGGGGATAACAACCAATTGTACCAACCACTCAATCATCCCACTAGATTATTTTGCCAAAAGTTATCTAGGCCTTGGAAAGTCATGATTTTATCAAGATTCCTTTTCAACATTCATCATGATAAAGGTTAGGGTTCTTTCTTTGACACACTTTTATTACACCCAAATGTGTTTTACAAATAAATATGAGGAAGATGTTGTCACATAACATTAGGTAAAGTTAAATTAAAACATAATTTACAAATACTTATGTTGAAAAATTAAAAATATATATATAAATAAGTTTTCAATTAAAAAATATAAGCAAAGCTTTAAATTAAAAAAAAAAATTAAAAAAAAAAAAATAATAATAATAATAATAAATTAAAAAAAATAAAATAATAATAATATCTAAATAAATTTAAATTTACTTTTAATACGAATTAAAAATTAAAAAGTTAATTTTATATCCTATTAATAATTATTATAAAAAAATTAGTTTTAATTATAAATTGGTTTTATAAATATAGAAAGAAGTTCTTATTTAATTAATTTGTGATTAAAAATTAAATAATTTCAGTTTGTGTGACCATATCTTGATATGTCCTTCTATCTTGATAGTTTGAGTGGTAATTCTGGCCAATGCTTTACAAGATATGGTTGGATTCATTTCTTCTTTCGCGATGTGATATTTCACTTCTTGAACCTTTCTCTTCTTGATATGTCCTTCTATTTTGAGAGTTTGAAGAGTGGTAAGTCTTTCCAATGCTTTACAAGACATGGTCAAATTCATTTGTTCTTTCTCTAGGGTTGTTTCCCAGTGTATATCCTCTTCTTTTTACGTTTCTTGATCCTTTTCGTCATTAGGAGGCCTTTCTTGTAGCAACTTTGTCCCACCTTCCTTCAAACCTTCCATGTCTTTCTTCAAATCTTCCATGCCTTTCTTCCAATATGCTTTCATACCATTGATATCAGCTTCCATGGCATAGCTTAAACTATTTATCTTTTGCTTCTCTAGAATATCATTTACCCTTATATTCAATTTTTGAAAGGTCCTCAATTTTCTCTGCCGTTGAACCCTTTTGTTGGAGATTTATCAATTGGCTAAAGAAGGTGTTGCTCTTGGTATCCTCATGATGTGTTATCATTTCCTTAGTGAAAATTGACCACGTGACAAGTGGTTTACGAGAACAAAGCCCTTTATACCATAAAAATTGATTCGGTTCTAAATAATTAGATGCAATATGCACCTTTTGTAATAGTGGTGCACCATGTAGTGTTACAGGGAAAAGTGTCTATATAGAACTGCTCTATCCCACTAAGGTGTGACAGCTGCCTTAGAAACAAACAGAGAAAAGCTATTTATGTCTTTCCTTTATGAATTATAGATAGAGAGGAATAGAAGGACTAACCTCTGTCTTGTGCTAATCCCTTGATTCAATCCCTCTCTTCTTTGATGGTCCCCAGCTACTTGCTCCCTTGCACGCCCAGCTTCACAAACTACCCGCAAGATCACAGAAGCATAGCACTATACAAAGACATGGATCTATATTCATAAACAATCTAGGATCATATGTAAATTGACCATACAAACGTAACAAGCATCAATGATACAAAAGCATGGAGGAAAACTCAAATAGCTTTTATTGATAAAACAAGAAAAGATCCAGGAGGAGTTACAACCGGTTGTTCTAACCCAGCATCAACCTCCCAGCAAAGAAGCCCCTCTTCACCTCAAACAAAGCTTAGATCACCCAACAATCTGATTTTTTGTCTCTAGAAACCAACAGCAATTCCTTACAATATGCAAATTCCAGCCTCTGGATCTCTGGGATGAGGGATCCATATATAGATATCTGTAAGGGGGATGAGTCAGCTTGTGATTTGATTAGTGTCTTCTCTCTGACAGTTCTTGCTTCCACTTGGAGATCTCATTGATATCTTACTCATCCTTGGGCGATTCTAAGAGGCAAGTGTCCCAGGAGAAGTTTCTGGAAGATTCCATGATCATCCACCTCGCAAACTGTCTCCGCCACTTCTGGGAGAACTTTTCATGGAGAACTTCTGGGAGAAGCTGTAATCAGTTGACCTTGTTCCTTTAGGGGTTAGAACAACACTTTTAGGGACTTAGGAGCCCTTGGTTTATGTACATTTCATGCTTGGGGTTGTAGGGCCCAAAAATGTCTATAACATTTGCCCCCTAAAGTATGAGGCCGTTAATCTTTTGGTGTCGGGTGAAATGCTTTATTATGAGGATCTGAAGTTCATTCAATGCTGGGAGGAGACCTGTAATAAGATACAATACAATACATTATCTTCATACTATTTTCATGATCTAGCTGAGGTGGGCATTCCCATGCTCAGCTCTATAAATTCATTTTCATGTACATAGGACAGACAATCGTATGAGTGTAGACTGATGATTCTGATAGAGCCATCATCCTTTTGAGTGGATGATTATCTGTGCAGCAATGATGTACATTTAATGTCTTTATTTCCCTGAATATATATCGCAACCCGGATAGATGAAACTAGATCCGGGGTCTTCAATCTCGTCCGATATTCACTCAAAGTACAAGTCGATCCATGTGAGAAATGTTCTAAAGTCGAACATGGAAAGACATCGCTTGATTACCAGTCAATGATGTAAACTGTTAACAAGCACGAGAGGAATCGCCGATAATGATAATGACCCTCAAGGTACTGCAGTACAATTCACGTGGTGTGAATAAAGGACTTGGCGTCGAACACCACGCAAAATCTTTTGGTCGAAGGCCATTGATGTAAACCTGTCGGCGGAAGTGAGAAACTTGCCATTGAGGCATGCAAGCTTCAAAGTACTGAATGGGGTGTTCCTAGATCAACTTCTTGGATAATGAGCTGATGTCGACAAGAAGTGATCCGTCACAGGAGGGCCTTAATGAATCCCACATCAATGACACGGAACGGAGCAAATGATTTTAATGGAGGTGAGGACGATCTGGTGATATACGATTCAGGGTGGCGGTCATGAAAGAATGGAGTATAATGTATGGTAGTGGGTGAGAAACAGGTGAATTCTCTGAATGACTTCTCTTGAACATACCGGCGACACTAATGTGATGGATTGGTAGCATTAACCCAAAATGTGGATGGTATGGCATGACCATGGTGATGTGATCGGCGAATGAAACAACCCAACCCGACTCAGACATGGAGCGGAAGCGTCATGTTCAAGAGAGACTTGCTACCAACAAAGTTTCTTTGAGTTTTCTTCCCAATTTTTCCCCAGTCATTACTGACCAGTACCTCTTTATTTTTGTCAAGTGAGGAGGATAACATATGCTTGTTCTGTAATTTGCCCTTCGGGCAAACCCATCGCTATGTTTTAATGAGCCTAGCGATAGTGAAACTCGTTCTCGTCTATAGAAAAGTTTGTCGCTATTAATATTTTTAACGAGTTTAATGACAAAGATAACTCGGTCCTTTTCAATTTTAGAGAGTCTGAAAAGGAAAGCATAAAACAATACAGAAGGGATGGATTTTCAATACTTTTAATGAGCCGAACAAAACAAGCGCTCGATCTTTTTGTGTAATAATCCCTCAGGTCCAAAAAGATTAAAATCTAGAGGAGGGATACCACTTCCTGTCCCTTTAACGAGCTGGAGAGGCCAATGGCTCGGCAATCTTTTCATATTTTATGAGTCAGTTGAAAAGAGCTTAAAGGAGACTTGTCTTTTGAGGAATGAATGATAAAACGGGTAGCAGTTGATTCCAGGTAAGGTTTGGATTTGTCCAATCACGGTAGTGTCACAAGGATGGCTAGTGAAATCACTCTTCGCAGCTGTTCCTCAAAATGGGTAAACAATCAAATGGAGGTGAATGATCGGCCAATGAAAAAGTGGAGGTGACGGTGCAAACACGACCAAGGCTTTAATGGCTGAATTACTACATTCACGATGGTTATTTACCGGGGAATACTTTATTTTTTAACGAGCTTAAATGCAGGGGGAAACATTTGCTCATGGCTTATGTTTATTTTTTAACGAGCTTGAACATTGTGCTAAAACTGCTCGATGCGGGTTTATTTTTTAACGAGCTTGAACCCTGCAGTAACACTGCTCGTGGCGGGTTTATTTTTTAACGAGCTTGAACCCTGCAGTAATAGTGCTCGTGATAAGTTTGCATGCCCCCAGCATAATAACGCAAATCGAGGTGCATGCCCCCCAAGCTTCATTGCATTCAACTCAGTGGTTGGAATGAAGGTTTACCTTTGATATTTGGAAAGGGGATTTGTTTCATTTTTTTAATGAGGTTGACACAGTAAAAGAACTATCCTCATGACTCCTTGTTTCATTTTTTAATGAGGTCGACACGAGATAAGAACCGTCCTCGGAATCCATTGTATTTACAGTATTTGATAGAAAATAAAAAACTGATGGATGATTAAGGTTGCTGGAATAATCTCCGTGGTAATTCAGAAGATGGGAGCGATGGTGGTAATCTTGCCATGGTGCCTCTCCTATCATCATTGATTGAATGATTCCTTCGTCTGTAGAATGTACATGCGACCAAGGATCTGAAGAGGTGCCATATTCCTTAAACCTATCTATCCAAACACTCGATGAGCGTCGATTTGGGTTTGCCCCCCAAGCTAAGAAAATTGATTGCTACAATATTTCTAAAATGGCGATGATCCATGCTGACAAAATGTTTAGGACTCTTCTGAATCCATTAGATATAGAAGATTTCATATTACAGGTTTCCACTGTGGCCACTTCCACCAGATTACTTGGAGGCGGTAGGGCAAAAGTACCCATTAAGGTAGGATCTTTTAGGAGGCCTACTCCAATATTTTGAAGCGAACGATTGCTTCCATGGGTCATTGGAATGCTTCCCGTAACTTGTGAACTGTTGGGGAGAAATGTTTGTTGGTCGACGATTGTAATTCCTCCTTGGAAGGGAAATGAAATCTTCTTGAAGTAGGTCGACACAACTGTGGCCATGGCATAAAGCCAGGGCCTTCCCAGTAGGATGTTGTAATCGAGGTTTCTGTCGATTACTTCAACAACAATTTCTACTATTTTGCCCCCCAGTTCAACTTGAAAGTTACTTAAAATCCCATATGGAGTGTATGATCGTCCATCAAATGCTTTTAACATCGTTGACGATCACGACAAGGGTGGTGAGCCTAAATTTTTCCAGCAACTCATCGACATAATACATGTAGATTCCCCCTCATCAATAATTGTTCGATGAACAATTTTGTTGAGGGCTTTCACTTGAATAAGGAAAGCTAGTTGAGATGGTAACTGAGGGTCATATCCTTTGTGATTAAAGGATATAAGATTGGAATCCATTGGGTCAATCCCATCTATTACTGATAATAGATCCTGCTTTTGGGAGAGGCAATTTTGCGGTACCTCAAGTTTCGACATAGTGGACGACGATTGGGCCAGGTCCTCTACTATATTATAATTCTGTGCTATTTTGGCACGAGGATTAAATTTCAATTTGTGTACTACTCCCTTTGGTGGCTTTATCATTGGTTCAGGAATGATGGGTGGCACAACTTCGGTCAAAGTTATTGTCGAACTACTAGGTTGTTCATTAGCCTTGTTATTCGACAGTTGTGGATTCTCGTAATCTTTATTCCTTGTCAAAGCATCATTTTGCTGCTTTGAGATAGACAACATAAGCACTTGGGATCGGGAAGCATTTTTATTAGCAACCAGTTTGGTTCCCGGGTTTGGAAACGGATCAGTCAATACCGCTGAGGTTTTTGAACTCTTAAAGAGTTTCTTAACTTCAGCTTTATGTGGACAATCTCTCGTCTGATGATCCTCATCGCATATATGACACCCTACAGGGGGTTTCCTTTGCCCAGAAGGGTTTGCAGAAGGTTTTTCAGGAGATGACTCATCCTGCTTCTTTTTTCTCCCTTTATTTTTCTTCTTGCCCCCTGGTTGCTTCAGTTGTTTGCCCTTGTCGGTCGACACGGCATTTACTTCCGAGGCAAGAAGTTCCTCATTTGCATTTTGAATAGAAACCTTATGGGCCTTTTTGGATGTAGCCTTTGTCGATTTCGTGTCTGTTGTGCCAATCACGCCATCGCCGACATGAGAGTCATTGTTCCATTTAGGAGGAGGAATTGAGAATTCTGGTCTAGGGGCATCGGGTATTTTATCATAGAGCGTGCCGGACTAAGTGTAAATCAAGTCCAGATATTTCGCACGAGCGATAACTTGCTCTTCTGTTACGACTCCCCCTTTTGCCACATCTTCCGTGATGGAAGGTAGTAATGACTTGATAAACAATTCAGCTAAGAGCTGATCAGGGACATACATTTTTACCATTCTACGACGACGTCGCCACTCATGTATATGATCATATATGTGAGTGGTCATTGTCTGTTTGAAGCTGGTAAGAAATTATGTTCCCGTTTCGTACCTTATTGGTAACTGAAAATGGGTTAAAAAGGTTGTCGCTAAGGTACTGAAGTTGTCGAATGAAGCTCTAGGCAATTCGATGTACCATTTTGCTGCTGGACCCGTTAACATCCTCTCAAAGAGGTGAACTCTTATCGAATCATCATTTAGGGTGTTTGATGAACACCACAGATGAAATGTCATCACATGATTCGATGGGTCTTCACCCGGATTTCCATTAAATTTAGGAATATCTGACAGAATTTTATGCGGAATCGCTGGCCACCAAGGGGCATAAGAAATTGGATCATTCATCAGCCGGTTTAGATCTGGTAATTCTAGAGTTGCCACGAAGGGTAACTGCTGATTCAGGTTGGGTGAAGCATACCTAGGATAAGATGGGATTGCTTGAGCAGTTGATCTTTGCATACCGGCATAATGCATTTGATGCTGGTAACTTTGGTAAGGTTGGTGGGCATGACCATTGTAAAATGGTTGATTTGGACCGTTTTGAATATACAGCTGCCCACTAGTTGCAAAGATTTGTTGCTCAGAACCTTGGTATACTTGTTGGAATTGCGGTTGTTGAGATTGAACCAGCCCTGGTTGTTGGACCATTTGCTGTTGTCCAATACTAGATGATTGACCAAGATGAGGAGTCATAGTACTTGTTTGAGCCTAAGTCGCTCCAGATAAGGATGCACTAACCTGAGGTTGTGATTGAGTCGTTGAGACAAGAGGTTGTTGTATTGCAACCTGAGAAACTTGCGGTTGACATACAACAGGTAGTACTTGTACTTGTGATGCAGTCACCATAGCAGGTATAGTGGGAATATTCGACACAGGGTGGACTGGTTGCATTGAATATACAACCCTTGGTTGCTGAGGCAGTATTGGTACCCAACCGCTGGATGTAATTCCAGTTTGACCTGAACTTTGTTGTAAACTCCCATATGGTTGTTCTTTGGGAGGGAACAATGAAAAGGCATACTACCCTCCATATGGTGGCAATCCAGTACTTAAAGGGTAAATTGGCCTTTGAAGACACATTGGATCAATTTTTTGAGTTTCAACATAAGAAATACCAGATGATAATCCAGATGAAGAAATAGGAATAGACCATGTCGTCGAAACAGTCCCTGATTGGACTCCGGCTTGTTGTTGATAACTTGCCGGGACATATGGTATACCGGCGAACATTGTTGGAGTAGTAGCAGGAGGTTCTGCTGCTGCTGTGTCGGATGACACAGTCCTAGATGTCGATGGTTGCTCAGACATATCTAGTCTATCCAAAAGATTTCTTAGCGATTCTACAAGAACTTGCGATGAAGGGAGACTAACTTCTAAGACCAACGAGAGAACAGTGATTTTATTCTGATTAAAATAAATTTTAGACGCTTTGACACAACTTGTTTTTTCAATTTTTAAGAGTCGAGAAAAAACAAAAGATGACTCTAGTCTCCTTCGATTTTTAATGAGCCTGAAGTGACAAGTGCTCAGATGGACCTTTTCCGTTAAGGAGTCTGAAAAGGAACGAAAGGGACTGCTCTGGAAATCTAGGTAGAGGGAGTACCAAACCAAACGCAAAACTGCAGAATACTTTTTACGGTACGACAGTCAATCTTCCCGAATGTTGTGTTCAGTGCATTGCGATCGATATGGCGGCAGACATGACTTCCTATGGATAAATGATTTAAGCCTATAGGGGTATCCCAAAATATACTCGACGGTACGTGGGAGCACAAGTCTGTACTGGCACTTATCGTCTCAAAGTGGAGGAATCACCCAACCATCAGTGAGAACAACAATTACCAGGCTTTACGACGCCGGAATACGTCTCTAGCCTAAACTCCTAAATGTTGTGCATTAAGTTCCAAAGCGTTGTTAGATTCATTGAATTTATTTTAAGTTGATCTTGTTTATGAAGTTTGCCTTTCGGGTTCACCATGAGATGTAGATGTAATTCCTAAAATGCAATCTAAGATGATAAACAAACTTTTTATCTTCTTTGTGCAATGAAAATCCTAGCTACTAAGGAAAAGAAAGACAGAATCTTTTCACAAAGAGAAAAGAGCACACTCTAAATGCACTTTCCTAAATCAAGCCAATCAGACTGTCTATATGCAAATGCACATGCATGTATTTGTTTTTTGACTTTCTTAGTATATGGATGCTAAAAAGAAAGTTGATGCACAAATCTGAATTTCTTTTCAAGCGACAAATGTAAACAAGCTTCTTTTCGAAATCAGAAATGGAGACGATTACGACACCTTACGATTTTGAAATGAACACTCGTTCTTGACACTAGATAATTACAATTTTAGACCAAAAGCAATAGTAACAGGATAATCAATCATCAACATCAATCAAACTCTTTCCTACGATTGAAATCGACACTTGCGACAGTTTCAAATCAAAGGGCGATAGTACGACTATGTTACTTTTGCAAAGGAGAACTGTAAACGACTCAACAAACACACAAAAACATCTACAGTTCTTTTGTACAAAGGAGGCGGAATAACAACAAGGAAAAGGTGTTTCAAACAGACATACAATGATTACAGGCAGCAAAAATCAGGAATATAACTGGAAATAATGATCCACAGAAACCACAACTACACAGAGCTAGTCTAATTAGCGCACCTGTAACACAGAGAATCTAAAATGCAACGCAGGTTGCCCACTCGGGAAGTGCACTGAAATTAAAAATCTCTGAACAGTACCTATGCTAGGCCAGAAACGAGACTCTGTTCGGTATCCGGGCCACAGTTTGCAGTTCAGTTCTTGGTTTTTGGCGAGTAAAAAGCAATCAGTAATGCAACAATCAGGGGTAGATCTAAGGAGGATCTAAGAGCTATCACAATGGCAATCAAATAGTTTGTAAATCAGTTGTTTAAATCATAAATAGATCCAGTGGATGGATTGAAGCAGCAGTTATCTACTTTACATTTGATACGGAAAATGCAGTTCGAATGCTACTTATAAGTTTATGAAACAAACAACAAAGAATGATAAACAAACAAACTAATTATCTCCCCAGCGGAGTCGCCATTCTGTTACAGGGAAAAGTGTCTATATAGAACTGCTCTATCCCACTAAGGTGTGACAGCTACCTTAGAAACAAACAAAGAAAAGCTACTTATGTCTTTCCTTTATGAATTATAGATAGATAGGAATAGAAGGACTAACCTTTGTCTTGTGCTAATCCCTTGATTCGATCCCTCTCTTCTTTGATGGTCCCCAGCTACTTGCTCCCTTGCACACCCAGCTTCACAAAGTACCTGCAAGATCACAGAAGCATAGCACTATACAAAGACATGGATCTATATTCATAAACAATCTAGGATCAGATGTAAATTGACCATACAAATGTAACAAGCATCAATGATACAAAAGCATGGAGGAAAACTCAAATAGCTTTTATTGATAAAACAAGAAAAGATCCAGGAGGAGTTACAACCGGTTGTTCTGACCCAGCATCAACCTCCCAGCAAAGAAGCCCCTCTTCACCTCAAACAAAGCTTAGATCACCCAACAATCTGACATTTTGTCTCTAGAAACCAACAGCAATTCCTTACAATATGCAAATCTAGCCTCTGGATCTCTAGGATGAGGGATCCATATATAGATATCTGTAAGGGGGATGAGTTAGCTTGTGATTTGATTAGTGTCTTCTCTCTGACAATTCTTGCTTCCACTTGGAGATCTCATTGATCTCTTACTCATCCTTGGGCGATTCTGAGAGGCAAGTGCCCCAGGAGAAGTTTCTGGAAGATTCCATGATCATCCACCTCGAAAACTGTCTCCGCCACTTGTCTTTTCTCGTCCATCGCACCCCATAGAAGGGCTTTTTGAAATGCAACATACTTCCTGTGTGTACAAGGTGCAATGCATCGCACTCTGGCCATGGAGCAAGTGCAATGATCCAGTTTTGACCAGTTTTGAGTAGTTTTTCATGGAGAACTTCTGGGAGAAGCTGTAATCAGTTGACCTTGTTCCTTTAGGGGTTAGAACAACACTTTTAGGGACTTAGGAGCCCTTGGTTTATGGAAATTTCATGCTTGGGGTTGTAGGGCCCAAAAATTTCTATAACATGTAGATCAAAATATTTCTCCATATGTAGTATCCAATTCACCCTATCCTTGCCATCAAACTTCCTCATATCGCCTTTTCTTGATTTTGGGAGCTCGATCTTAAAACAACTGTAACTTTGTAATATTGGATCTTCCAATTCTGAAATTGCGGCCTGTAGTAGCCCTCTGCCTCCTCCTTCCCAAGCCACCAGTCTGGTCGAAATTGGATTCTCCAAGAAAGAGTTATGCACAATCTCCCAAGATGACCTAATTATATACCTTTTCAAAAGAACGAACTTGTATGAAGTGTCACGTGGCACTGTTTGGACCTTCGAATATGTAAATCATATACAGAAAACTAAATTCCATCCTCTTTCTGTAACTTCTGATAAAATTTTAATATGATGCTCAGAGAGATAGTTATGACGATTTTCCCCAAGTCATCTATTTAGGATGTAATTCGGGCGTCTTCCAAAACCCTAACTTCCTCAGATCATATATCCGCACATATAGCGAGACAAGATCTATAATTTGGACCCAAGGTTTAGATCGATCTCTTCTCAAATGGGTTTTTTTGTTAACTTTTGAAACTTCATATCAACAGAGTTATCGCAAAAATTCCACGATGACCTATTTTGGATGAAATTCTGGAGCTTGCAAAAACCCTAACTTCCTTAGATCATATCTCCGCAAATATAGCGATACAAGATCTGAAATTTGGACTTGAGGTTGAGAAATATTTCACCTCAAATTATTATTTTTTTTAGCTTCTGAAACGTCACAGAAAAACAGTTATAGCAAAAATTCCACAATGACATGTTTGGAGCAGCGAAACCCTAGAATCTAAAGCTCTGATACCAAATGTTATGAAACCACCTCACAAAAAGATACAAGAGATAGATGAACACCTTAGAAATAAGCCTCTTTGAGAGGGAAACCTCCTTTACATTAAACAAATGAACAATTCTTGGATGATACAAATGACAAGACCTCTTTTCTATATATAGGAGTCTAAGAGGTCATAATATAATCAGAGTCGACATAACAATAATAATGTAAGGGAAAAATTATAACAATAGTGGGCTTTTCTAGGGCATAATAATAACAATATGGGGACTACATGGGCACAACAATATAATAAGGGGGTTGTACTAATAACAATAAGGGGTTACACTAGTAGTATAGGGACCTAACAATTTTGTCCTTGTGGATTGATATCCTTAGCTTGAGTTTGCCATTTGTTGTAGAGAGAAATAACATAGTAGAGAGCCTTTGGTTGGGTGGAATCTTCATCTTTTACCACTAGTTCAAAAATTCTAGATAGATAAATGTTTAGAAATTTATATGTGAATTATGTTGAATTAATATACTTAAATGTTATGGTTTATGTCATGGTTGAATTGATTTTCAATTTATTCTTTTGTTTGCCAATGTTAGCCTATATATATGATTTATGGTTTCATGAATAATTGAATGGTTGCATCTATGTTGCATATATATGTATTTCCATGGTTTCTTAATGGTCGCAGAACAATGAGTTTGATAACTTAGTAAATTGGTATGAACTTGGGTAGTTAAATGAAGTACCTTGTATCCTCAAAATGAATAGAGGATATTGGGTACACTACAAAATGGTATCAAAGCTACTAGTCACAACATTGGGATTGTATAGGCTAGAAGTTAGTTATACATGTAGAGGTTTCAGTTTGTGTGACAAGTGTTTGATGAAATTTCTCTTTGAATAGTTAGGGAAAATAGTCTCTAAATCTTACAAATGTGTAATTGAGTTTTATAATTACCAATTTGGAAGGTTGTTACAATATTTTAATAGCTTCTGAAAGCATAAACAAGGAAATTCTTGAATTTCAAAGTTATATTTTTGAATTTCTCGAGAAAATGAAGTTTGTGGGCTATTTTTTTGGAAAAATGTCCATGATGAGAATGGACTGTATAGAGCCATACCACCCAATTTAGAAGCCCAACTTGGGCATGGGTGTCGTCATTTGAAGGCTAATTCAAAAGGAAACAATTTTGATGGTTTAAATCTTAGAGAAGTGATTTAGAATTCCTCAAAATATGAGAAGATGAAGAAAATGTTATAGACCTAGAATTGAGATGCATTTGACATTTTATTGGTATGTACACTTATTATAGAGTCAAAGCTACAACAAGGATAATCAAATAACAAAATTAAATATTTTTTTTGAAGAGGAGACATGGAATATGCAAAAACACGTAACATATATTAAGAAGTTGGAGGCATGAATGTCATCATAAAATAGGTAGATTCTGAAAATTATAGAGAGAGAATGGAGTCAATGGAGTTGGTAGAAACTATAAGGAGATTGAAAATGGAGATGTAGAGATGATAATGAGAGGATGCTGAAATATCAAGAGGATAAAAATTGAATAAACACTCAACTATTATATAACTTAAACCAATTGCAAAAATAAATGAATAATGGATCAAGCTCAAGGTATGAGGAAGGAGATAGAGTCCATTTGAGAAGTGAAAACCATGGAATATCATCACCTATAAGAAGTGCTACGAGGAATAAAAAGAATTATTATTCAATGGAAATTTTAAAGAGGAATCCATAAACATCTAAACAATCATAAAGAAATCCTTAAGATGGGAGAAGATGAAGAATCATGGTTTTTAGGAATAAGGAAATACTCTATGTTGCATAACTACTCATCGAATCTAGAAGCCACAATTGTTATATACAATTTATAGGGGAAATATTCTATTTTATTGTGCCAACCAGTGCATGTTAAGCACATCAATGAGATGATAATTTCCTAGCACAACTCAATAAGCATTTCTAGTACCAATATCTTTTTAAGCATTTCTATGACAATAACATGCAAACATTTTTCAAGCTCAAATTGAGAAATATGGCTATGAAAAAGTATGAAAAATGAGAAGGAAAAGGTACATATATTCTTAAGTGGGGGTCCTTCACTCTACAAATATCAAACTAAATTTTATGAACATAAGATTGTTGAAGAGATTATCAAGAAGGGAAAATTCTTGTATGACTAGAGCAAAGGAAAGTAAGAATTTCAAATTCTTTAGAGAGATAAGAAAAAGGAAAATAAAGATTAGAGGAGGAATGGATTCCATCCTCCTCTCTTCAAGAATGATCCTAATACATATTAGTAGAGCTATGTAGCTCAAAATGGGTCTATGATGGAAAATTTCTTGGGAAAATGGGAAAGGAAACCAATAAAATGTTGGGATGTGAAGGAAAAGTTGTGTACAAATATTTCTTTCAAAAGGAAATGTAGAATTAGGAGCATGCACAACATACAAGAGGAAACTATAGTGGAATATATATGTAAGAATATCCCAAGAATATATGACATCCTAGAAAAGTAACAATAAGACCATTAGTCACACATGATTAAGGTTAAATTTGCCAATCAACCTATTACAATTTTAATAGATTTGGGAGGAATTAATAGTTACATTACCCTTGGTTTGGATAAAATATTTCATGGAAGTAAGAATGAGAAACCATGTTTAGCTCAACTCTATGCTAGAATTAAAATTCAGGAAATTAATGAGATTTCGGTTGTCCATTAGATATGGATGGTGTCACTGATTATTACAAAACTAAACATGATACCACTTCATTCATATGATTCTCTTATTAGAATGGATTGGTTGGTTGCTCATAATGTTATCCTATATTGTAATAATTATATTTTTACTTGTTTTGATCAAGAAGGAAAGTTGAGAATAGTGAAAGGAATTCATAGATCGATTTCTATAAGGGAAATGTAATCTTTACAAACGAATAAATGTTATAGCAAAGGGTGCCAATTGTATGCAATTTTTGTGGAAAAGAAAGTAAAATGTATAAGCCCAAATCTTGAGGACTTTCTAATGCTAAAAGCTTGTGAAATTGTATTTGGGGAGATGCTAGGTTTACCACCAAAATTAGATTGATTATTCTATTAATTTTCAACTTGGAGCTGCTCTAGAATATAAGCATCCATACATAATTAGTGCAACCAAGTTGGAGTACAAATTGCAATTAAAAGAATTAGTAAATAAGTGGTATATACACCTATGTGTCTCTCATTGGAGATCACTGGGACTATTTGTAATGAGGAAATATGAGACTTTGAAACTATGCATTGATTTTAAATAGTTGAACAAGGTCAATGTGAGAAATAAATATCATCTTCCAATAATTGATGAACTATTTGATTATTGAAGAGGATAAAAGGTATCTTCAAAGATATATCTAAGGTTAGGCTACTATTAGATAAGGAAAAATGTTGAAGATATTAATAAGATCAATTTTAGAACTAGATATGGACACCATGAATTTGTAGTGGCACCATTTGGATTATCAAATGCACTATTTACCTTCTCGTTGTTAATGATTCGAATAATTAGAAATTATTTAGATAATTTTTTCATTTATTCATTTATTCATAGATGAAATTCTTTTTTAATCAAAGTTGGACGAGAAGCATAAGGAGAACATAAGGTTAGTACTACAAGTGATAATAGAGCATAAACTATATGGAATGTTAAGCAAAAATTTCATTTTATAAGCCTCCATACATAATTAGTACAACGAAATTGAAGGAGTACAAAATGCATTTGAAAGAATTGTTAAAGAAGGGACATATACACCTAAGTGTCTCTCATTGGTGATCACTAGAACTATTTCTAATGAAGAAAGCTGAGACTTTGAAACTATTCATTGATTTTAAATAGTGTAACAAGGTCAATGTCAGAAATAAATATCCTCTACCAATAATTGATGAGCTATTTGATTAGTGAAGAGAATAAATGGTATTTTCAAAGATATATCTAAGGTTAGACTACAATTAGATAAGGATAAAGGGTCAAGACATCAATAAGATAACTTTGAAAATTAGATATGGACATCATGAATTTGTAGTGGTGCCATTTGGATCGAAAAATGCACCATATTCCTTCATTTGGTTAATGAATGGAATAATTATAAATTATTTAGATAAAATTGTCATTTATTTCTATATAAATTCTTATTTAATCAAATTTGGAGGAAAATCATGAAAAGCACTTAAGGTTAGTACAGCAAGTACTATTAGAGCATTGGCTATATGAAAAGTATATCAAATGTTCCTTTTATCAAAGGATAACATATTACTCGAGACACATTATCTATCAAAAAAATATAGTAGATCCAAAGAATATTAAATCTATTAAGAAATGACCTACATCTAAGAATGTAGTTGAGGTAAGGTCCTTCATGGGTTTTTCTAGATACTATAAAAGGTTCCTAGAATTATTTTCCAAGATTGTTCATCTCGATACATATCTAGAAAAGAAGGGAATTAAATTGGAATGAACACCAAAGTGTGAAGAAAGCTTCCAATTGTTAAAGAAATTACTTACTAGTGCATACATTCTTAGGATTGCTAAACCAAAGGGAGGAGGAAGTGTTTAAAGAAGTGGAAACATAGTTGGAGCATCTAGAAGCAACTGATTGGGGGGGATACTTGTTAGAGGAATCAAAGAAGAGGATCATCCATCTATAGACTACTAGGAAGAAAAGATTGGTTGATAAGGGGCAAACATGGAGGCAAAAGAGTAGAGTTATTTTGTTGAAAAATGGAGATGAAAATATGAAGTTTTTTCATCAAATTTGTAAGAGTTCATCAAGCTCAAAATAACATATGGGATTTGTAGAAATTTATCTGTAGATCAGCTAGTTGTGATACCATGTGGAAATTCTACAAATTCTCTGCAAATCTCGCACTAAGATCATGTCGAAAATCTGACTGTAGAAAATACTATAATCTACTTCTAATATCAATTTGTGGAAGCTTAAGGATCAAACAAGATCAAGTTGAGCACATATAACCAGAAGAGGAAGTACTTCTAATATCAATTTGTGGAAGCTTAAGGATCAAACAAGATCAAGTTGAACACATATAACCAGAAGAAGAAGAATCAATGCACATGAAACACATAAAATACTCAGGGGAAAGCCTCAGCTAAAAACCCCACTATCTATATTATCATACAAGGTGGAAATACATCAAAATTATACAAAGCCTTAGCTATCACAACTAGCCAGCTCTTAGTACAATCCTCTTGGATGCTCACAGGAAAAATTGACTTCTCATAAGCCTTCTCCTCTGCCCTCCAAGCTCCTATTTCCTTGCACAATTTCTCCTAGGTGATCCTCCTGTTACGAAGTGGAACACTGATCACTCACACTAATCCCACACCCTGTAAAACTGCGCAATCCTCGAGGAACCTTCCATTGACTGCATGGATGAGTTTCCTTTATAGGAAAACACATGCAACTGATAGTAACATGTCGTTGACATTTAGCTCAACTGGGTCTTTCTCAAAATAGACACGCATGAGTTTCTAATGAGAGAATCTTCAGTTATCTAGAGTACACTTGTTGAGTGCATGCATGCATCAACTGACTGATCTCACAATTAGTTCCTCAAACAATTTTGAACTAATTTAACTTGACTTAACTCAGTAAGCTGAGCTAACTAATTACAACTGAAATATAACTCAACCTTATCTTCTTAATTAAGGGATAATCTCCTTAGTTTAAGGCATCACTGTTGCATGACTTTAGAAAGACTTCTAACTTGAATTTCTCCAACCAATTAACTCAAGATGGATTAATTAATTATTTTTTAAGCAGCTGGTGAGACTAAATTCAAATTTTAATTCACAATTTTAATTCAAGGACAAATTAAAATTGAAATATTTGGATTCTGTTTTTATCATTTCTTGTTTCTACTTTCAACACTCCCTCTCAACAAGAAAGGAATTCAACTCGATCCCGATCGTGAACCTTTGGAATGTTATGCATGCAATACTTCTCTCTAGTGTTGTTGCTCCAGCAACTCCAAAAACAAAAAAAACATCCAACCTGAATCAATATGATACATCTGTCATTAAAGTCTCTGACTGTTATTGCCTTTGTCGACTGAAAAATATGCGCTTCTGTTGACTTTGCCTTTCTACACTGTTGTCAATCCTTCTCTGCGCTCTTCAGTATATCACTGCTCTAGCCTCTATCACTTTGATCTCTGACTACATCCATCCCACTGATTCCTCCCGCTACTATGTACTTTTGGCTCTTTTAGCAAGGTACGATCCACGAGATAAAACCTCTCAATGGACCCTGCCTAATTTCAGCCTTATTGGGACTATCACTTCACATCGCCCCACCTCACACCTAGAGGTATGGATGCATGTGATCCCTCTGCCCACTTGGATCTAAATTTCCCCCCTAATGGAGGTATCTACATGAGTGGATCTCTTCACTCAGTCTCCTCTCTGCTTCTCCAATTGTGGCTCCTCCACAATTGTTTGAGACTTCTTCTGGGACTGCATGTTGAGAGGTAATTTACTGTCCCTCTCAACCACCAAGTCTCTAACGTTTTCCTTGCTCCTCAAGGCTTTGCATGCATCTTGAACCTCAAGAGCATACAAGTTCTTAACTCGTGAACCGATCTATTTCATCTGTCTCGTGGTGATGTGTCTAAGGAAAACCTTTCCCTTAGCCTTTGTCCTCCAACATCATGACTGATGCCAAGTTCTTCTTCAGTTCAAGAACATACTTAACATCTATCAAGGTGATAAGAGCTCCATGCTCCTTCTGAAAAGCAACCGTGCCCACTCTTGAAACACTATACCTTTCGTCGTCACCCATCTCTATGCGCATCTTGAGGTTTTTCTCCTCCATGGTACCGAATAAACTTTTATCGTCGGTCATGTGGAATGAGGCTCCATTGTCAAGATACCAAACAAAACACATCATCGATGACACCATGCATGCGATGAGAGTAAAGTCCATTTTGAACTGAAAGGCTAATGCTTCACCTTCTGATCCATTTGAGGATCCCTTCATGGACTTCTTCGATGGGAAATTAGTTGCATAATGTCCCATCTCAATTGAGGTATGATATGAATTCGATTTGCACTTGCAACCCTGAACTTCAAACTTCGAATTCTCTTCTCCGTATACTATTCACAACTCCGATAAACTACGCTTCGGTACCATGTAGAAATTTCTCTATAGATCAGCTAGCTCTGATACCATGTAGAAATTCTGAAAATTCTCTACAGATCTCGCACTAAGATAATGTAGAAAACCTGACTATAGATTAACCCGATAATGCAATAAACCAAAGAAACATACTATAATATACTTCTACTATCAATTTGTGGAAGCTTAAAGATCAAGCAAGATCGAGCTAAACTCATATAACCAGAAGAAGAAGAATCAATGCACATGAAACACATAAAATACTCAGGGGAAAGCCTCAGCTATAAACCCCACTATCTATATTATCATGCAAGGTGGAAATACATCATAATTATACAAAGCCTTAGCTCTCACAGCTAGCCAACTCTCAGTACAATCCTCCTACATGCTCATAGGCAAAATTGACTTCTCATAAGCCTTCTCCTCTACCCTCCAAGCTCCTATTTCCTTGCGCAATTTCTCCTCGGTGATCCTCCTATTACCAAGTGGAACATTGATCACTCAGACTGATCTCGCACCCTGTAAAACTGCACAATCCTCAAGGAACCTTCCCTTTGACTGCATGGATGAGTTTCCTTTAGAGGAAAACACATGCAACTGATAGTAACCTATCCTTGACATTTATCTCAACTGGGTCTTTCTCAGAATAGACATGCATGAGTTTATAATGAGAGAATCATTAGTTATCTAGAGTACACTTGTTGAGTGCATGCATGCATCAACTGACTGATAACTCACAATTAGTTCCTAAAATAGTTTGGAACTAATTTAACTGGACTTAACTCAATAAATTGAGCTAACTAATTACAACTCAAATATAACTCAAACTTATCTCCTTAATTAAGGGATAATCTCCTTAATTTAAGGCATAACTGTTGCATGACTTCAAAAATACTTCTAACTTGAATTTATCCAACTAATTAACTCAAGATGAATTAATTAATTATTTTTCAAGCAGCTCGTGAGACTAAATTTGAATTTTAATTCACAATTTTAGTTCGAGGACAATTTAAAATTGGAATATTTGGATTTTATTTTTATCATTTCTTGTTGCTATTTTCAACACTCCCTCTCAACAAGAAAGGAATTGAACTCGATCCCGATCATGAACCTTTAGAATGTTATGCATGCAACACTTCTCTCTAGTGTTGTTGCTCCAGCAACTGAAAAAACAAAAAAGACATCCAACCTAAATTAGTATGATGCGTCTATCATCAAAGTCTCTGACAGCAATTGCCTCTATCGACTGAAAACTCTGTGCTTCTGTTCACTTTGCCTTTCTGCACTGTTGTTAATCCTTCTCTGTATTCTTCAGTATCCTACTGCTCTAGCCTTTGTCACTTTGATCTCTAATTGCATCAATCCCACTAATTCCTCTCGCTACTATGTACTTTGGGCTCCCGTAGCAAGGTATGATCCATGAGATAAAACCTCTCAATGGACCCTGCCTAATTTCAGCCTTCTTGGGACTATCACTTCACATCGCCCCATCTCACACCTTGAGGTATGGATGCATGTGATCCCTTTTCCCACTTGGATCAAAATTCACCCCCTAATGGAGGTATCCACATGAGTGGATCTCTTCACTCGGACTCGCCTCTGCTTCTCCAATTGTGGCTCCTCCACAATTTTTTGAAACATCTTCTAGGACTGCATGTTGAGAGGTCATTTACTCTCCCTCTCAACATCGTGACTGATACCAAGTTCTTCTTCAGTCCAGGAACATACTTCACATCTATCAAGGTGATAGGAGCTCCATGATCACCCTAGAAAGCAACCATGCCCACTCCTGAAGCACTATACCTTTCGTCGTCACCAATCTCTATGTGCATCTTGAGGTCTTTCTCCTACAAGGTACTGAATAAAATTTTATTGCCGGTTATGTGGAATAAGGCTCCACTTTCAAAATACCCAACATAACCCATCATCCATGACACCATGCATGCGATGAGGGTAAAGTCCATTTTGAACTGAGAGGGTAATGCCTCACCTTCCGATCCATCCGAGGCTCCCTTCATGGACTTCCTCGATGGGCAATTAGTCGCATAATGTCCCATCTCAATTGAAGTCTGATATGAATTCGATTTACACCTGCAACCTCGAACTTCAAACTTCGAATTCTCTTCTCCGTATACTATTCACAGCTCTGATAAAGTAAGCTCCGATACCATGTAGAAATTTCTCTATAGATCAGCTAGCTCTAATACCATGTAAAAATTCTGCAAATTCTCTACAGATCTCGCACTAAAATCATGTAGAAAATCTCACTGTAGATTAACTCGATAATGCAATAAACCAAAGAAAATACTATAATCTAGTTCTACTATCAATTTGCGGATTCTTAAAGATCAAGCAAGATTGAGCTGAACGCATATAACCAAAAGAAGAAGAATCAATGCACATGAAACACATAAAATACTCAGGGGAAAGCCTTAGCTAAAAACCCCACTATCTGTATTATCATGCAAGGTGGAAATACATCAGAATTATACAAAGCCTTAGCTCTCACAGCTAGCCAGCACTTACTACAATCCTCCTGGATGCTCAGAGGAAAAATTGACTTCTCATAAGCCTTCTCCTTTGCCCTCCAAGCTCCTATTTCCTTGCCTATTTTCTCCTAGGTGATCCTCCTGTTAACAAGTGGAACACTAATCACTCACACTGATATCACACCTTTTAAAACTACGCAATCCTCAAGGAACCTTACCCTGACTGCATGGATGAGTTTCCTTAATAGGAAAACACATGCAACTGAAAATAAATTGTCCTTGACATTTAGCTCAACTAGGTCTTTCTCAGAATAGACATGCATGAGTTTCTGATGAGAGAATCTTCAGTTATTTCGAGTACACTTGTTGAGTTCATGCATGCATAACCTGACTAGTAACTCACAATTAGTTCCTCAAATAGTATTGAACTAATTTAACTAGACTTAACTCAGTAAACTGAGCAAACTAATTACAACTCAAATATAACTCAATCTTATCTCCTTAATTAAGGGATAATCTCCTTAATTTAAGGGATAACTGTTGCATGACTTCAGAAATACTTCTAACTTGAATTTCTCCAACTAATTAACTCAAGATGAATTAATTAATTAATTTTCAAGGAGCTAGTGAGACTAAATTCGAATTTTAATTCATGATTTTAATTCAAGGACAAATTAAAATTGGAATATTTGGATTATATTTTTATCATTTCTTGTTGTTATTTTCAACACTCCCTCTCAAGAAGAAAAGAATTCAACTCGATCCCGATTGTCAAGCTTTGGAATGTTATGCATGCAACACTTATCTCTAGTGTTTTTTCTCCAGCAACTCCAGAAACAAAAAAAACATCCAAAATGAATCAATATGGTGCATCTTTCATCAACATCTCTGACTGCTATTAACTCTGTCAACTGAAAACTTTGTGCTTCTGTTGACTCTGCCTTTCTACATTGTTGTCATTCCTTCTCTACATTCTTCAGTATCTGAGTTCTCTAGCCTCTATCACTTTGATCTCTAACTGCATCAATCCCATTGATTCCTCCCACTACTATGTACTTTGGGCTCCTGTAACATAGTACAATCCATGAGATAAAACCTCTCAATGGACCCTACCCAATTTCAGCCTTCTTGGGGCTATCACTTCACATCACCCCACCTCACACCTGGAGGTATGGCTACATGTGATCCCTCTGCCCACTTGGATCAAAATTCCCCCCTAATGGAGGTATCTACATGAGTGGATATCTTCCCTCAGTCTCCTCTCTGCTTCTCCAATTGTGGCTCCTCCACAATTGTCTAAGACTTCTTCTGGGACTGCATCTTGAGAGTAATTTACTCTCCCTCTCAATCACCAAGTCTCTAACATTTGCCTTGCTCCTCAAGGCTTTGCATGCATCTTGAACCTCAAGAGCATACATGTTTTTAACTTGTGAACCAATCTGTTTCACCTATCTTGTGATGATTTGTCTAAGGGAAAACTTTCCCTTACTGAAGACAACATCATAGCCTTTGTCCTCCAACATCGTGACCGATACCAAGTTCTTCTTCAGTCCAGGCACATATTTCACATCTGTCAAGTTGATAGGAGCTTCGTGCTCCCTCTGAAAAGAAACTGTGCCCACTCCTGAAACATTATACCTTTTGTTGTCACCCATCTTTATGCGCATATTGAGGTCTTTCTCCTCCAAGGTACTGAATAAACATTTATCGTCGATCATGTGGAATGAGACTCCACTGTCAAGATACCAAACACAACCCATCATCAATAATATCATGCATGAGATGAGAGTAAAGTCCATTTCAAACTAAGAGGCTAATGCCTCACCTTCCAATCCATCCGAGGATCCCTTCATGGACTTCTTCGATGGGAAATTAGTCACATAATGTCCCATCTCAATTGAAGTATGATATGAATTCGATTTACACTTGCAACCCTAAACTTCAAACTTTGAATTCTCTTCTCCATATACTATTCACAGCTTCGATAAACTAGGCTCTGATACCATGTAGAAATTTCTCTATAGATCAAGTAGCTCTGATACCATGTAGAAATTCTGAAAATTCTCTATAGGTCTCGCACTAAGATCATGTAGAAAATCTGACCCTAGATTAACCCGATAATGTAATAAACCAAAGAAAAATACTACTTCTACTATCAATTTGTGGAAGCTTAAAGATCGAGCAAGATCGAGATGAACACATATAACCAAAACAACAAGAATCAATGCACATGAAACATATAAAATACTCAAGGGAAAGCCTCATCTAAAAACCCCACTATCTATATTATCATACAGGGTGGAAATACATCAGAATTATACAAATCCTTAGCTCTCATAGCTAGCTAGCTCTCATTACAATCCTCCTGGATGCTCGTAGGAGAAATTGACTTCTCATAAGCCTTCGCCTCTACCCTTCAAGCTCCTATTTCCTTGCGCAGTTTCTCCTGGGTGATCCTCATGTTACCAAGTGGAGCACTGATCACTCACACTGATCTCACACCCTCTAAAACTGCACAATCCTCATGGAACCTTCTCTTAACTGCATGGATGAGTTTCCTTTATAGGAAAACACATGCAACTAATAGTAACCTGTCCTTTACATTTAGCTCAACTGGGTCTTTCTCAGAATGGACATGCATGAGTTTCTTATGAGAGAATCTTCAGTTATCTGGAGTACACTTGTTGAATGCATGCATGCATCAACTGACTGATAACTCACAATTAGTTCCTCAAACAGTTTGGAACTAATTTAACTGGACTTAACTCAATAAACTGAGCTTACCAATTACAACTCAAATATAACTCAATCTTATCTCTTTAATTAAGGGATAATCTCCTTAATTTAAGGGATAACTATTGCATGACTTCAGAAAGACCTCTAACTTGAACTTCTCCAACTAATTAACTCAAGATGAATTAATTAATTATTTTTTGAGCAACTAGCGAGACTAAATTTGAATTTTAATTCACAATTTTAATTCAAGGACGAATTAAAATTGGAATATTTGGATTCTATCTTTATCATTTCTTATCGCTATTTTCAACACTCTCTCTCAACAAGAAAGGAATTAAACTCGATCCTGATCGTGAACCTTTGGAATGTTATTCATGCAACACTTCTCTCTTTTGTTCTTGCTCAAGCAACTCCAAAAGCGAAAGAATCATCCAACCTGGATCAGCATGATGCATTTGTCATCAAATTCTCTGACTATTATTGCCTCTGTCGACTAAATACTCTGCGCTTCTGTTGACTGTGCCTTTCTATACTATTCTTAATCCTTCTCTATTCTCTTCAGTATCTGACTTCTCTAGCCTTTGTCACTTTGATCTCTAACTGCATTAATCCCATTGATTCCTCCTGCTACTATGTACTTTGGGCTCCCGTAGCAGGGTACAATCCATGAGATAAAACCTCTTAGTGGACCCTACTTAATTTCAGCCTTCTTGGGACTATCACTTCACATCGCCCCACCTCACACCTAGAGGTATGGCTGCATGTGATCCCTCTACACACTTAGATTGAAATTCCCCCCTAATGGAGGTATCTGCATGAGTGGATCTCTTCACTCATTCTTCTCTCTACTCCTCTAATTGTGGCTCCTCCACAATTGTCTGAGACTTCTTCTAAGACTACATGTTTAGAGGTAATTTACTCTCCCTCTCAACCACCAAGTCTCTAACATTTTCCTTGCTCCTCAGGCTTTGCATGCATCTCGAACCTCAAGAGCATATAGGTTCTTAACTCATGAACCGATATGTTTCACCTGTCTCGTGGTGATGTGTCTAAGGAAAATATTTCCCTTACCAAAGACAACATCATAGCCTTTGTCCTCCAACATCACAACCAATACCAAGTTCTTCTTCAGTCTAGGTACATACTTCACATCTATCAAGGTGATAGGAGCTCCATGCTCCCTCTAAAAAGTAACAGTGCCCACTCCTTAAACAATATACCTTTCATCATCACCCATCTCTATGTGCATCTTGAGCTCTTTCTCCTCCAAGGTACTGAATAAACTTTTATTGTCGGTCATGTGGAATGAAGCTCCACTGTCAAGATACCAAACACAACCCATCATCGATGACACCATGCATGCGATTAGAGTAAAGTCCATTTCGAACTGAGAGGCTAATGCATCACCTTCTAATCCATCTGAGGATCCCTTCATGGACTTCTTCGATGGGCAATTAGTCGCATAATTTCCCATCTCAATTGAAGTATGATATGAATTTGATTTTCACTTTCAACCCCGAACTTCAAACTTTGAATTCTCTTCTCCATATATTGTTCACAACTCTGATAAGCTAGGCTCCGATACCATGGAGAAATTTCTCTATAGATCAGCTATCTCTGATACCATGTAGAAATTCTGCAAATTCTCTACAGATCTCGCACTAAGATAATGTAGAAAATATGACTATAGATTAACCTGATAATGCAATAAACCAAAGCAAAATAATATAATCTACTTCTACTATCAATTTGCGAAAGCTTAAATATCGAGCAAGATCGAGTTGAACACATATAACAAGAAGAAGAAGACTCAATGCACATGAAACACATAAAATACCCAGGGGAAAGCCTCAGCCAAAAACCCCACTATCTGTATTATCATACAAGGTGGAAATCCATTAGAATTATACAAAGCCTTACCTCTCACAGCTAGCCAGCTCTCACTACAATCCTCATACATGCTCATTGGAAAAATTGAATTCTCATAAGCCTTCTCCTCTACCCTCCAAGCTCCTATTTCCTTACGCAGTTTCTCGTGGGTGATCCTCCTGTTACCAAGTGGAACACTAATCTCACACCCTGTAAAACTGAAAAATCCTCAAGGAACCTTCCCTTGACTTCATGAATGAGTTTACTTTATAGGACAACACATGCAACTGATAGTAACATGTCCTTGACATTTATCTCAACTGGGTCTTTCTCAGAATAGACATGCATGAGTTTCTGATGAGAGAAAATTTAGTGATCTAGAGTACACTTGTTAAGTGCATGCATGCATCAACTAACTGATAACTCACAGTTAGTTCCTCAAACATTTTTTAACTAATTTAACTGGACTTAACTCAGTAAATTGAGCTAACTAATTACAACTCAAATATAACTCAATCTTATCTACTTAATTAAGGAATAATCACTTTATTTAAGGGATAACTGTTACATGACTTCGGAAAGACTTCTAACTTGAATTTCTCCAACTAATTAACTCAAGATGAATTAATTAATTATTTTTCAAGGAGCTGGTGAGACTAAATTTGAATTTTAATTCACAATTTTAATTCAAGGACAAATTAAAATTAGAATATTTGGATTCTATTTTTATCATTTCTTGTTGTTATTTTCAACACTCCCTCTCAACAAGAAAGGAATTCAACTCGATATTGATCGTGAACCTTTGGAATGTTATGCATGCAACACTTCTCTCTAGTGTTTTTTCTTCAACAACTTCAGTAACAAAAAGAACAACCAACCTAAATCAGTATGATGCATCTGTCATGAAAGTCTCTGACTGTTATTGCCTCTGTCGACTAAAAACTCTACGCTTTTGTTCACTATGCCTTTCTACACTATTGTTAATCCTTCTCTGCACTCTTCAGTATCTGACTTCTCTAGCCTCTGTCACTTTGATCTCTGACTGCATCAATCCCACTGATTCCTCCCGCTACTATGTACTTTGGGCTCTCAAATCAAGGTACGATCCATGAGATAAAACCTCTCAATGGACCCTACCCAATTTCAACCTTCTTGGGACTATCACTTCACATCGCCCCACCTCACACCTAGAGGTATGGCTGCATGTGATCCCTTTGCCCACTTGGATTGAAATTCCCCCCTAATTGAGATATTTGCATGAGTGAATCTCTTCACTCGGTCTCCTCTCTGCTTCTCCAATTGTGGCTCCTCCGCAATTGTCTGAGACTTCTTCTGGGACTGCATGTTAAGAGGTAATTTACTCTCCCTCTCAACCACCAATTCTCTAACATTTGCCTTTCTCCTCAAGGCTTTGGATGCATCTTTAACCTCAAGAGCATAGAGGTTCTTAACTCGTGAACCAATCTATTTCACTTGTCTCGTGGTGCTGTGTCTAAGGAAAACCTTTTCCTTACCGAAGACAACATCATAGCCTTTGTCCTCCAACATCACGACCGATACCAAGTTCTTCTTTAGTCCAGGCACATACTTCACATCTATTAAGGTGATAGGAGCTCCATGCTCCCTCTGAAAAGCAACCGTGCCCACTCCTGAAACACTGTAACTTTCATCGTCACCCATCTCTATGCGCATCTTGAGGTCTTTCTTCTCCAAGGTACTAAATAAACTTTTATCACCGGTCATGTGGAATGAGGCTCCATGATCTGAATTTGAAACTACTTGAAATTTGTTTGCAAGGTATTCAATTCAGAATTAAACATGTTTAAAAGATTTCCATGTCTAGCAGAAAGAAAACACATGAAATTTTCAGCTGTTCATGACCCATTTAAGCATAGCAGAGTTATTTCCTTTTACTGTTTAACACATTAAAATGATTTTTTTCAGCAAAATAAATCAACCACAAATTCAAAAGAAGTTGATAAAGCAGTTCACCCCCTCCAGGGCTACGTCTGCTGGGTCCAAAGCTCCCAACTGGGCTTGTCCTTGTTTTTATTAAATGCTCAAATTGAAAATACAGCTGAATAGAAGCATATACAGGAGAAATAGATGGTAAAAATGGATTAAGAACACTTGAATCCTTCAGGATTGACTATTGGATCACCTCCAATGGATACCTGCAACCCTATACAGTCTTCACAAAACTGGGCCCTTGTGGCTCCTAGAACTTTCACGGCTCCAAAACCTCTGAAAATGACCTCAAATTGCTATAATACCTGCACCAATGGCTTCAGACAGTTGAAAATACCCAAAATCAAAAAAAAAATCGTCCAAAACCGACTTTCCTAGCCAAAGTTATGGCCATTTAAAGTTTCTCCAGTTTTTCCCTAGAAAAACTCCAGCTAACTTTAGTTAACTCCAGATAGCTCCGCCAATTATGGCGGGTCCGCCAAATTTGGCGCTCCTGCCAAAATTCCGCCAACTTAACTGCAGTTACATTTAATGTTTGGTGGTTGCCTCGGATTTCGTGCCCGACGGAATATTCCTTTTTTTTTTTTTTTTTTGAAAAATTACAATTTCTAATGTTATGGACAAATTCTTCTTTTTGCCATAACTTCCTCATACAGCGACCATTTTTTGAACCGTTTGCAGCGCCAGAATCAGGAAGATGAGAAATTTCCAGTCATTCAACTTTGAAATAGTTCTAAGCACTTTAAATTTTGAGCATTTTACGACACTTAGGACATGAGCACCTGTTCACTCCACTGTCAAGATACCGAACACAACCCATCATTGATGACACCATGCATGCGATGAGAGTAAAGTCCATTTTGAACTGAGAGGCTAATGCCTCACCTTCCAATCCATCTGAGGATCCCTTCATGGACTTCTTCAATGGGAAATTAATCACATAATGTCCCATCTCAATTGAAGTATGATATGAATTCGATTTTCACTTGCAACCCCAAACTTCAAACTTCGAATTCTCTACTCTGTATGCTATTCACAGCTCCGATAAACTAGGCTCCGATACCATGTAGAAATTTCTCTATAGATCAACTAGCTCTGATACCATGTAGAAATTCTGCAAATTCTTTACAGATCTTGCACTAAGATCATGTAGAAAACCTGATTCTAGATTAACTCGATAATTTTATAAACCAAAGCAAAATACTATAATCTACTTCTACTATGAATTTGCGAAAGCTTAAAGATCAAGCAAGATCGAGTTGAACACATATAGCCAGAAGAAGAAGAATTAATGCACATGAAACACATAAAATGCTCAGGGGAAAACCTCAGCTAAAAAAACCCCACTATTTGTATTATCATACAAGGTGGAAATACATCAGAATTATACAAAGCCTTAGATCTCAAAATTCGCCAGCTCTCAGTACAATCCTCCTATATTCTCACAGGCCAAATTGACTTCTCATAAGCCTTCTCCTTTTCCCTCCAAGTTCCTATTTCCTTGCGTAGTTTCTCCTAGGTGATCCTCCTATTACCAAGTGGAACACTAATCACTCACATTGATCTCACACCCTGTAAAACTGCACAATCCTCAAGGAACCTTCCCTTGACTGCATGTATGAGTTTCCTTTATAGGAAAACACATGCAATTGATAGTAACCTGTCCTTGACATTTAGCTCAACTGGGTCTTTCTTAGAATAGACATGCATGAGTTTTTTATGAGAGAATCTTCAATTATTTGGAGTACACCTGTTGAGTGCATGCATGCATCAACTGACTGATAACTCACAATTAGTTCCTAAAATAGTTTGGAACTAATTTAAATGGACTTAACTCAGTAAACAAAGCTAACTAATTACAACTGAAATATAACTCAATTTTATATCCTTAACTAAGGGATAATCTCCTTAATTTAAGGGATAATTGTTGCATGACTTCAAAAATACTTCTAACTTGAATTTATCCAACTAATTAACTCAAGATGAATTAATTAATTATTTTTCAAGCAACTAGTGAGACTAAATTCGATTTTTAATTCATAATTTCAATTCAAGGACAAATTAAAATTGGAATATTTGGATTCTATTTTTATCATTTCTTGTTGCTATTTTCAACACTCCCTCTCAACAAGAAAGGAATTCAACTCGATCTCGATCGTGAACCTTTGGAATGTTATGCATGCAACGCTTCTCTATAGTGTTGTTGCTCCAACAACTCCAAAAACAAGAAAAACATCCAACCTGAATCAGTATGATGCATCTGTCATCAAAGTCTCTGACTGCTATTGCCTCTGTCGACTGAAAACTCTACACTTCTATTGACTCTGTCTTTCTACACTATTGTCAATGCTTCTCTGCACTCTTTAGTATCTGACTTCTCACCTCTATCACTTTGATCTCTGACTGCATGAAACCCACTGACTCCTCCTGCTACTATGTACGTTGGGCTCCCGTAGCAAGGTACGATCCATGAGATAAAACCTCTCAATGGACCCTATCAAATTTCAGCCTTCTTGGGACTATCACTACACGTTGCCCCACCTCACACCTAGAGGTATGGCTACATGTGATCCCTATTCCCACTTGGATCCAAATTCCTCGATAATGGAGGCATTTTCATGAGTGGATCTCTTCACTTCATCTTCTCTCTGCTTCTCTAATTGTGGCTCCTCCACAATTATCTGAGACTTCTTCTAGGACTACATGTTGAGAGGTAATTTACTCTCCCTCTCAACCACCAAGTCTCTAACATTTTCCTTGCTCATCAAGGCTTTGCATGCATCTTGAACTTCAAGAGCATACAGGTTCTTAACCCGTGAACCAATCTGTTTCACTTGTCTTGTGGTTATGTGTCTAAGGAAAACCTTTCCCTTACTGAAGACAACATCATAGCCTTTTTCCTCCAACATCGCGACCGATACCAAGTTCTTCTTTAGTCTAGGCACATAATTCACATCTGTCAAGGTGATAGGAGCTCCAAGCTACCTCTAAAAAGAAACCGTGCCCACTCCTGATACACTATACCTTTCATCATCAGCCATCTCTATGCACATCTTGAGCTCTTTCTCCTCCAAGGTACTGAATAAAATTTTATCGTCGATCATGTGAAATGAAGCTCCATTGTCAAGATACCAAACACAACCCATCATCGATGACACCATGAATGCGATGAGAGTAAATTCCATTTCAAACTGCGAGGCTAATGCCTCACCTTCTGATCCATCCGAGGATCCCTTTATGGACTTCTTCGATGGGCAATTAGTCGCATAATTTCCCATCTCAATTGAAATATGATATGAATTAGATTTTCACTTTCAACCCCGAACTTCAAACTTTGAATTCTCTTCTCTGTATATTGTTCACAACTCTGATAAGCTAGGCTCCAATACCATGAAGAAATTTCTCTATAGATTAGCTAGCTCTGATACCATGTAGAAATTCTGCAAATTCTCTACAGATCTCGCACTAAGATCATGTACAAAATTTGACTGTAGATTAACCCAATAATGCAATAAACCAAAGAAGAATATTATAATCTACTTCTACTATCAATTTGTGGAAGCTTAAAGATTGATCAAGATCAAGCTGAACAGATATAACCAGAAGAAGAAAAATCAATACACATGAAACACAGAAAATACTCAAGGGAAAGCCTCAGCTAAAAACCCCACTATCTGTATTATTATACAAGGTGGAAATACATCAGAATTATACAAATCCTTAGCTCTCACAGCTAGCCAGCTCTCAATACAATCCTCCTGGATGCTCACAGGAAAAATTGACTTCTCATAAGCCTTCTCCTCTTCCCTCCAAGCTCCTATTTCCTTGCACAATTTCTCCTAGGTGATCCTCATGTTACCAAGTGGAACACTGATCACTCAGACTGATCTCACACCCTGTAAAACTACGCAATCCTCAAGGAAACTTCCCTTGATTGCATGGATGAGTTTCCTTTATAGGAAAACACATGCAACTGATAGTAACCTGTCCTTGACATTTAGCTCAACTAAGTCTTTCTTAGAATAGACATGCATGAGTTTCTGATGAGGGAATCTTTAGTTATCTGGAGTACACTTATTGAGTGCATGCATGCATAAACTAACTGATAACTCACAATTAGTTCCTCAAACAATTTGGAACTAATTTAACTAGACTTAACTCAATAAACTGAGCTAACTAATTACAACTCAAATATAACTCAATCTTGTCTCCTTAATTAAGGGATAATCTCCTTAATTTAAGGGATAACTGTTGCATGACTTCAGAAAGACTTCTAACTTGAATTTCTCCAACTAATTAACTCAAGATGAATTAATTAGTTATTTTTCAAGCAGCTTGTGAGACTAAATTCGAATTTTAATTCAAGGACAAATTAAAATTGGAATATTTGGATTCTATTTTTATCATTTCTTGTTGCTATTTTCAACACTCCCTCTCAACAGGAAAGGAATTCAACTCGATCCATATCATGAACCTTTGGAATGTTATGCATGCAACACTTCTCTCTAGTGTTGTTGCTCTAGCAACTCTAGAAACAAAAAAACATCCAACCTGAATCAGTATGATACATATGTCATCAAAGTCTCTGACTGCTATTGCCTCTGTCGATTGAAAACTCTATGCTTCTGTTGACTCTGCATTTCTCCACTGTTGTCAATCTTTCTCTGCACTCTTCAGTATCTGACTGCTCTAGCCTCTGTCACTTTGATCTCTGACTACATCAATCCCACTGATTCCTCCCGCTACTATGTACTTTGGGCTCCCGTTGCAAGGTATGGTCCATGAGATAAAACCTCTCAATGGACCCTGTCGAATTTCAGCTTTCTTGGGAATATCACTTCACATCACACCTAGAGGTATGGCTGCATGTGATCCCTCTACCCACTTGGATTGAAATTCCCCCCTAATGGAGGTATATGCATGAGTGGATCTCTTCACTCGGTCTCCTCTCTGCTTCTCCAATTGTGGCTCCTCCACAATTGTCTGGGACTTCTTCTAGGACTGCATGTTGAGAGGTAATTTACTCTCCCTCTCAACCACCAAGTCTCTAACATTTGCTTTTCTCCTCAAGACTTTGCATGCATCTTGAACCTCAAGAGTATACAGGTTCTTAACTCGTGAACCGATCTGTTTCACCTGTCTCGTGGTGACGTGTCTAAGGAAAAGCTTTCACTTATCGAAGACAACATCGTAGCCTTTGTCCTCCAACATCGTGAACGATGCCAATTTCTTTTTTAGTCCAGGCGCATACTTCACATCTGTCAAGGTGATAGGAGCTCCATGCTCCCTCTGAAAAGCAACCGTGCCCACTCCTGAAACACTATACCTTTCCTTGTCACCCATCTCTACGCACATCTTGAGGTGTTTCTCCTCCAAGGTACTGAATAAACTTTTATCATCGGTCATGTGGAATAAGACTCCACTGTCAAGCTACCAAACACAACCCATCATCGATGACACCATGCATGTGATGAGAGCAAAGTCCATTTCGAACTGAGAGACTAATGCCTTACCTTCCGATCCATCTGAGGATCCCTTCATGGACTTCTTCGATGGGAAATTATTCGCATAATGTCCCATATCAATTGAAGTATGATATGAATTCGATTTGCACCTGCAACTCCAAACTTCAAACTTCAAATTCTCTTCTCTGTATACTGTTCACGGCTCCAATAAACTAGGCTTCGATACCATGTAGAAATTTCTCTATAGATCAGCTAGCTCTGATACCATGTAGAAATTTTGCAAATTATCTATAGATCTCGTACCAATACCATGTAGAAAATATAACGGTAGATTAACTTGAGAATGCGATAAACCAAAGCAAAATTGATGCAGGAGCATACAACTTAGCAATTTCATTATGTGTTAGATTACTTAGGGGGTCTTGTGTTTTGAAGGAAGTTGGATTCCTATGTATGTAATTATTTAATGTTTTAAGTGATTAGAATAAGAATTAATTAGATATTGTGAGGATATTTTTAAATTCTCTCGAATGTAGGAGAACGTGGGTGATCAATGATGATGAGAGAGTTAGAAATCAATTTTAATTCTTGGACTAGAAAGTGGTTTCATGATTCGAGGAGCTAGAGAGGATTTATAGGGATAAGTAGGAGTTAAAAGTGGACCTAGAGTATATTGAGGAGTTAGTTCAATAGATTAAGGATCTGAACTAGAATTAGATCAACATAACCTTATGTATAAATGTAAGCCTAAAAGGCATAGAGAATCAGTAGTTAGAGGAGTAGATAGAGAGTAGTTAGTGAGTCAAAGAGTCATATTGTAATCTTACAGGAAAGAGATTAGCAAAGGCCACTTATACAGAAGATCAGGCCAAGGAAAGAATTCTTGTGTAAATAGATGTTTATTAATACAAACAACTCAATTCTGAGTTATGTGTGTGTATAGAGTAAGTTAATTGTAATCTATATGTGAATTAGAGATTCTACATCGTATATATATGCAGGTGGAGTTCAGGCAGAATCAGAGTTGAAATACAGAGAAGAGTAATAGGACAATTTCCAAATGCGGTTGGGTAGAAGTTGTTGAGGTAGCTCCACAGTTGCGATTATGGGTAGAGTTGTCTTAGAGATAACAATTCCAACAAAATAAGTGTTGGGTAGAATTGTTAGTTAGCAAGAGGTTCAAAGAGAAACCCATAGAGCCTGTGTTACGGCTTTGTACACATCAATAGTTTAGGAAGAAGGCTTTAGTTTACAGTGTAGGTGAAAGAGCATAAAGGCGTGAGTGGAGTTAATTAAAGGGGAGAGTTGTGGCAGAATAGCGAAGGACAAGAACCCTGAAGAAAACCGAGTCCATAGAAGGACATTGAAGAAACGACATAAACCCAAAGTAAAGAGCAGTGGGGTATAGAGTGTACGGAAGCCTGATTATTGTTGAAGTCTCGCAATTGATCTTGGCCATCGATCACAAAAGTCAATGCTCATGTCACAGTCAACTACGACGTTAAGTTGGTTGATAACCCACGTACTAGTTGAAGGGCCACAGATCGTAGGATTTAAAGGCCTCGTCATCCAATGGATATCGGGCCATAAAGAGATTGAGCTTTAACTGCAAGGGTGGACCCAAACTTTTATAGATCAAGGGCTTATAATTCTCATCGGCTACATAAAGGTGGTAACCATTGCGTAAGTGATCCACCCAATATCGTTATGGACTGTCAGATAAAGCGGATCTTGATCAATGATTATAAAGCGTCAGGTTAGTTTGTTGATCGAGAAAAAGTACAGCCATCGGATCGAGGGTAAGATCGAAGGTGGAGATTGAAGCAAAAAGATTTGTGGAGAGTGGACAAGAGGAAGTTATAGGTGCGGTTTTAATTTATTTGAAGTCTGGTTATGTTGTTGCATGTCGCATGCGAGAGGCGATGAAGGCACATGATTGTGTGATGTGATATTGCGATAGCCATTGATCTGATGGACAAAATCAACGGTGGAAAAAGGATCATCACATATCACAAGTTGGGAGTTCTGAATACATATTCTCTTGAGTCCGCTAAAACTCCACGATTGCGATATATGAGGAGTTGGCTACGGAGTGGGGTTTGGTTAAGATGCACAGTTATAGAATTAACCGAAGTTGCCATAAAGGATGAAGGGTTTAGTTATAAATTCCTGATAGAAAGATTAATGAAGGGTTAGAATATAGGAAGTCTAATGAAAAGTCTCCACATGAGATTAAATGAAGGGGCCTTAAACCTTAGCTTATGAAGGTTTGACCAAGTAGGTCATTGATATTCCTGGGACATATGATAATATGCATTTTATATGCATATTGTGGATCGCGGGTTTTTCCTGCCTCAGAGTAGTATCAGAGCTAGTTAAATCTCTTTTTAATTAAAGCAAAATTGTGCAGAATACAAGTGTGAATGCAAATGAAAGAGGAGATCAGGTTATTTGAATCTGATAAGTAGAAGACATGAGAAAAGATGAGAGTAAATGATACTCTTAATAATACATTGCAGAAGCATAAAGAAAACACAGTGATGTTTGTTTTCTTGAGGAAAGTGGAGGTTCACTCAAATGTGAAGAATGGATGGAGACTGCTTATGAAGCCATGCAGTGGCAGTGAACCTGAAGAATCCAATTGAAGGTTGGACAAAGAGGATAAGAGTGTTCTCAGAAGGAAGCTGAGAAGAAAGCTTTTGAAAGCTTGGGAATGATCTTTGGTTTGAATAACATTGATACACAGGTGACAGCAAAGGAAGGTGAGAATATTGCAGCAACCTAGAGCAAGGAGTGCTCAATTGGTTCCAGAGGAAAGAACCAGAGAAATGCTAAAATACTAAGCTCAGAGGAGAGAAGCTTAGTGAAGCATATGTAGCAAGAAGGAGACTTGTTACTACGGAGGTATTGTTGCAGCTCAAAAACGCAATTTCACAAAGGATGTGGGTAGAATTACTAAGGGATGAAGAAATTTGGTAAGAGTTTCTGAGTGAAAGAAGAGGTGGTTAGAACCTAGTATTTCGTTTGTGATTGAAGTACAAGAGGACATTTGTGTTCTTAAAAGGTGTAGCTGAGTTGAAGCCTAGAAGGAGCAGAGAGAAGTGCTCAAAGAGGTTCTAGAGAATAGAAAACCAAGTGCTTGCCAAAATACCAAGTACAAAGGAAATCTTGGTGAGGTAAGTGGCAGAAGGGAGGACTTGCTGTTGCAGAGGCTTTAATGCAGCTCATAGTAAGTGAGTGAGGAACTCATGAAGATAGAGAAGAAGATGACTACTGATAGTCATAACAGAGATAACAGAGGTTCTAAGGAAGACCACAGCAGAAGAAAAGTGAAGAAAGAGAATGCCAAGGTAAATGGCAAGAGGATGAGTCAAGAGGAAATTGACAAAGAGATTGTTGAGATGAAAGAACAACTCAATGTATTAAGGATGATACTTGAGGAAAACCAAAGACAAGGTTGGGTCTTGAGGAAAAAGCCAGTGAAGTGGCATAAATTATAGAGAAGGATACAACAGAGGCAAGTGAAGTGGCTAATGGGAAAACTCAGAGAAGCTGAGTTGGAAATGGAAGTTTCCATTTGTAAACCAGAACAAGGTAAAATTCTGGGTGAGGATGAAGACTAGAGATCTGTGGAAGGTCTTATGAATCATATGAAGGATTCAAAACAACAAGGATATATGATGACTAAAGCATCAAGTGAGACCACAAGGTCTTATGTTTTTAAAACTGATAGTTTGTGTATGATTCCAGGTATTGCAGGAGAAAAGAAACCTTTTGAAGATGTCTTTAGAATAGATGAAGATATTGAAGTAAAAGTTGACCAAGAAAATTTCTCAGAAGAGGAAGAATTCCACTGGATATAGCAGGAAGAGTCTATGGATGAGTTACTCAATGAGAGAAGATAGTCATTTAAAGCTGTCATAGAGATGGAAGATCAGGATCTTATTCTGATGAAGAATGAAAGAATATTGTCTCAGAGAGGTATTCTAATGAATTTGATTAATTTTATTGATTAAGAAAAATGCAGGAGAATATTAATGCAGATGATGAGACAAGGATATCTCTAGAAGAAGGGTTACAGAGGGACATCAAGGAAAAATGTATTGAAGAAGAAGGACATCTATTGAAAGATGCTAGGAAATAAGAAGTCTATGCAAAATATTTAGCAAAGGGAGAAAGGACATCTAATGATTTTTCAATAACAAAGGAAGGTATGGAAAATTGTGTGAATTTTCCAAATTCTACTCCAATTGAAATTATTGAGTTATTTAGAAAATTAGACTTTCAAAGAAGGGAGTTGGAAAAACAGAGGATATATACTCAGGATAGATTGTTGAAAAAGGAAAACAAAGAAATTGTCATGAATGCAATCATAAGGAAAAGGAGATGGTAATAAGAGTTCAACAAATTGACATTACAAAAGGAGGAGTTCATTATTGTTAACCAGAGCAGAGAGATATCATTGAAACAGATGATATAGAGGAGAGTTTAAATCAACATATTGATGTGTTGACAAAGGAATTTAAGGAAAACTCAGAGCAACATACTGAGATGTTGCTAGAGAAGGGAAAGGTAATGAGCCCTTATATTTTCAATTCTGATAATTGTTTTATGATTACAGGATTTGTTGAAAATGAGACAGACATGTTCCAAGTTGAGGATTCAGTTTTAGAACTGAAGAATATTGTAAGTTGCCAAGATAGACATGTTGATGAGGAAAAAGAAAAGCATGAAGATACTATGCTTGAAGAAGTTAAATTGATTGTTAGAATCAGTCAAGAAAGTGAATGAGAATTACTAAGGGTTGTCAAGGAAGAAGAAGGAAAATATGTTGGAACTGATGAACAACATAGTGATGTGTTTGAGGGGAATCAAGTACAAAGGAAATTGAATGACAATTTACTTTTTGAAAGTAAATTTACAGATATTGAACAGAGGTTGTTTGGACAACAACAAGAGGGTAAGGATGAAAGGACGGTAGTAAGGATCCAACAACTTCAAAGAGAAGACAGTAAACACCAATTTGAAGATGAGTGGACGGAGTAAAACAACAATTGGCAAAGTAATTATCAGTCAAAGGATAAATTGGACATAGAGATTGAAAGAATAATAAGATTGATGATGAAGATGCCTCAAAAGAAAACAACAGCAAGAAGACCAAGGAGCAGCAGAAAGAGAAATACATCAGCAAAATGTGAAAGCATAACTAGTAGAGAAAAGAAACATAAAGTGTGGAAACCTGGAGAACAACAACAAACAACATCAACAACCAAAGGAAAATTTCAGAACAAAGTATGGGATCCAAGAAGACAAAGAACAAGAGCACATGATCAGGAGATCATGATTATTTTAACCTTGGGAGTCTAATGTAAGAGCATGCAGCTCAGCAATTTCATTGTGTTTTAGATGACTTACGGTGTCTTCATTCGTGTAACAATAAGGACATGAACCCTGCTCAATTCTTTTACATACATCAATCGAGTCCATAAATGCGAGCATAGATTCTCTAACTTTGGAAATATATAAGAACACTTATCCTGGATTTTTTTTGGAAACTAAGTATGGGAGTATGACTCTCCACCCAATAGTAGATAATTGTAGCTAGGTCTCTCTTGCATCTATCACCCCTGAGACGGATTCCAGAGAATGAGATGGATTGCTCAAGGGATTGTAGAACAACTATTGGCTGAGACAGTGAATCTAGAGGTTCTCCTACTTCCACTTACCAACTAGATAGTAGTCAATAAGACTTTAGGGAATTAATATGACCTCTACCTCCACCCTATAGTTTTTTCAACATCCAATGAGGTCTAGGGAATTGAGAGGACCAAACTCCCCTTACACATGTCACACACTGATTCTACCCACAAAGGGGACTCAACAATCCACTAAAAAAATGAATGAAACAAGCAAAGGAGATTCCATAAATTCTTTCCAGGACTCCAAGGGATAAACCTCCACCCCATGCTATCAAGGGACTCTATAGAAAGCCCATCCCCAACATCCAACCCCCCGAGGTATCCTAAAGTTCCCCTCACCTAAAGAAGTTCCTCCCATACTCCAAATACTCAATCAGAAATGTAATATATCTCCCTTGAGAACACAAGAACTAATCAGAAGTTCTCTTGTTTCCTATTTAGTCATCCATGGTGGTATTCTCTTTGAGTTCTCCTCCAAACCATTACTTAATCCTCACCCTGCATGCATTCATTTCCCTTTTTTTTCCTTTCCTTACATGCACAATTCTTATGCGTGGATGTTTAATTCCACACATCCCCTTTTTTTCCTTCATAGGGTCAATACCCCCATTAACTTCCTCCTTTGGTAGTGCCTTGCATTGGCTATGTCTTTCATTAAATTATTATCTATTTTTTGTACGTTGTCTCTTTCCCCAAGAAACATGGGCTTATGTACTCTTTTGGGGCTCATAAATTAAGAACATCAATGCTACTAAAATCACAACAACCCGCCTTCCATGGTTTTCCCCAAAATAGTCTAATTTCTCTTACAACAAGTAAATTGATCATCTCAAGCAAGTAACCACATAGTCTCTAAAATTTGTGTCCCTCACTTAGCCCCATTTTTAATTTGAAAATCACATTGCATAACATGCTTTCATAGGGTTCATAAGAAAAATACAACCGGGGTTGTGGATCTTTATATGTTATAACCCTATACAATACTTACAACATATGTACATTTCCTTCAATGAACAAACAAAAAGGGATATGCTTCCCTCACCAATTCAACAATTTCCAAGTGGCTTCCTCGAACCTAATGTGCCTCCACTACACTTTGACTTGCTCTATTGCTCAATTCTAGAGGGTAATGCTCCTCCTATATAGGATGTATAGGGGATATGGCTGGAACTCTCCCTCTGGTTCCACCTGTAGCACAGACCAATCAATCACATGATATGAATAATGTACATATTTTTTAATCAAAGAAACATGGAAATCCTCATGGATTTTAACCAATGGAGGTAAGGCTAGCCTATAGGTCACTGGACCAATCATTTCAAGGATTTCAAATGGTCCAAAATATTGTGGTGCTAACTTGGCACGTGACCCAATCCTCAAGGAACTCTTCTTTGGCTTAATTATCAAGTAAACATGTTCCCAAACTTGGAACTCTTTATGCACCCTATGCTAGTCTACAAATATTTTCTGGCTATCCTGTGCCACCTTCAAATTATGTTTTATAACCTACATTTTCTACTCCATTTCTCTTAGCATGTCAAGTTCAATAATGACCCTATTTACTAGATCATTCTAGCTAATAGGAGTATTGCAACTCCTCCCATATAATGCCACAAAAGCGCTCAACTTCAGGGACTCTTGGTAGCAATTATTATATGAAAGTTCTATAAGTGGAAGATACTCTCCTCACTTCTTTTGTTGGTGCAATATATACATCCTTAATATATATATGAGGATTTGATTCACCCTTTCTATTTCTCCATCCATCTGCATATGATAAGCAATACTAAAGGCAAATTCAGTTCTTAATCTTGCAAATAACTCTTTCCAGAACTTAGAAGTGAACTTGCCATCCCTATATGAGATGATATTCTTGGGAACTCCATGCAAAATCACAATCTCCCTTATGAAAAACTGAGTCACCTCACTAGCTGAGTTGGTGGATTTGACTGCCACAAAACGAGCCAACTTGCTCAACTTATCAATCGCCATCATAATTACATAATTTTGTTTGGAGTTCCTCGATAAGCCTATAATGAAATCCATGGATATCACCTCCCACATCCATTCCAGAATGGGAATGGGCTACAATAAACCTACTGGATGTTTGCACTTAGCTTTCACTTGTTGGCATTTTAGGAATTTAGCAACAAAATCAACGACTTATTTCTTCAAATTTGGCCAATTATAAAAAAAATTAATGGTTGTGAAAGTCTTTTGTTATCCGAGATGGCCTAAATATGGATTGTCATGGAATTATCTCATGATGAGTCTCTTCAAATCATCATTATTTGGTACATAGATTCTATTTTTGAACCTGATTAGACCATCACCTATGAGATGATACTCTTCATCCTCACCATCTTGTTGCAACTTTTCCTTCATTTGTTGGTATTTTTCATCATGTTGTCCTACATTTTTTACCCTTTCCACCAGGTCCACTTCATAAGAGATTATGGCTACCAGATGATTCAGTTGAATCCTTCTGCTAAGTGCATTGGCCACCTTGTTCTCTTTGCCTTTGATGTACTTGATTTCAAAGTTGAAATCACTAAGTATAGCTAGCCATCTAGCCTGTCTTGCGTTCAACTTGGGTTGACAAAATAAATATTTGAGTCCACTATGATCTGTTATAAGTGTGAATTTTCTGTCAAGGAGATAATGCCTCCACATCTTCAATGCATGAATGATGGCAGCCAACTCTAGATCACGAGTCACATAATTTACCTCATGTTCATTTAATTTCGTCGATTCATAACAAATTACTTTTCTTCCCTACATCAAGAATCCAATGAGCCCTTCGTTGCAGGAATTTGTGCACACCATAAAATACTTATCAGGATTTGCAATCCTCAATACTGGTGCATTTGTGAGCAACTATTTCAATTGTTCGAAGCTTGCTACACACTTAGTTGTACATTCAAATTTCTTTCCTTTTCTATACAAGAATGTGATAAGATGGCCTATCTTAGGGAATTTTCAGATGAGTCTCCTATAGTAACCTGCCAATCCCATGAATGATCAAACCTCATCCACATTCTTCAATGTTTTCCAGTCCATTATGGCCTTGATCTTTTCTCGGTCAACAAATATCCCCTCCTTAGGGACAATGTGCCCCAAATAATGTATTTGTGGCTAAAATAAGTCAAATTTCCTGAGCTTTTCATAGATATTTTGTTCCCTCACTAATTATAGTACTGCAACCAAGTGCTTATCAGGATCTTCTTTGGTCTTCAAATATACTAATATGTCATCAACAAAGACAATAAAAAACTTGTCCAAATAAGGACATAACACACTCTTCATTAAACACGTGAATGTTTCAGGGGCATTAGTAAGGCCGAAGGGTACAACTACAACTCATAGTGCCCGTATCTTGTCCTAAAATATATTTGAGGATGTCCTCTTCCTTGATGCACACTTAATGATACCAAAACGTCAAATCAATCTTGGAGAACACTACTACTCCTCTCAGTTGGTCAAATATTTCATCAATTTGTGACAATAGATATCAGTTCTTGATCATCACTTTATTTAAATGCCTATAATCAATACAAATTCTAAGTGTCCCATCCTTTTTCTTTACAAACAATGTTGGAGCTCCCCATGGAGACACACTTGGCTGAATGTATCCTTTATCAAGCATTTATTTTATTTTTAGCTTCAACTCAATCATTTTCAGCATACTCATCCGATATGGTGCCTTAGATGTTGGTGCAGTTCTAGGCACCAACTCAATCAGAAGGTGTACCTTTATACGAGGAGGAAACCCAAGAATATCCTCTAGAAACACATCTCTGAACTATTACAACATTGGATACCATTGCAATGTTTCACTTTCTTTCATTTAAGTGTGTCCATTGGCCTTGCCATCACTTGTAATTTGCACAACAAACAAATGACAACCATTGTGGTAGTTGCACTTGGCCTACATGTTTATAATTTTCCTTACCAAGGTGGGATTTTTCTTCCCCTACAATATTCTTTTCCTACTCGCTTCATCTAGACCCTCAATTTCCTTCTCATAAGAATCAACCTTGGTATAGTGCTTATACAACCAATCCATACCCAAAAATACATTTTATGCCCACAAAGGTAATGCATTTATGTGTGTTATCATTGACATGCCTTGAAGCTCAATCACAAACGATCTTACCCAGTGGCTCACTCTTCTCTTCATTCTTGTTTCCAATTAAACCAACCATGGTTCTACATGAAATTCATGAGCTAGATTGCATTTTTTCACAATCTCTGGCCTAACATAATAGTGGTTAGAATTGGGATCGATTAAAATGGAAATAGATTGATTGCAAGACTTACCTACCATCTCAACAATGGATGCCTGGAATTCCTCTTAGAAATTCTCCATTGCTGCGTAAATTTTGGGCAAATTTTGAGCTACATCACCCATTGTGTGAGCTTCTTGGGCACTGTAAATCTTTGGCCTAGTTCCTTTTTGATGTTGGAAGTCCTTTTTTCTATGATTTTCACCATAGGTCCAACATTTCATTTGTTCTTTAAATTCATATTTTTGTTGCTTTTTTGTTGATTTCTGCATCTTCCCTTTAGTAGCTTGGCCAATTTTATGTTGGAACCAATTTATAGAAGGTGAGGGCTTACTTTCCCTTTTATTTGTGGATTTATTGAGCCAATTATTCTTATGTCCAACATTTTCCTTTTCCTTCCAACCACTTTTAATTTTTGGTCTGCACTTCTCCTCCTCATAACAACATTTAAACTTCTTAATGGCATCATTTATCGTTTGGGGCTCTAGAATCTCAATCCGATCCTTGAATGTTAGAGGTAGGCCACTAATGAACCACTAGATTTTTTACTTCTCATCCTTTAGATATGACATGTATCTCAACAGCTCTAGGAACTTGGAGATGTATTCCTCATTTGGCACCTATCACATTTTGAGCTCATAAAATTCCTTTTCCTTGTTGTCATAATATCGACCGGACAAATATTGATTTCTAAAAGCTTCCCAAATTCACTCCAAGTCAATTCTTCTTCAATGATGGCTCTCCCATTTTTCAAATCTTCTCACCATATGTCTGCCTTTCCATTGAAGCTATAGGTGGAAATATTGGCTTTCATATTTTTAGAATAATCATGAATTCTGAAGAATTTCCTCATGCCCAACAACCAAGCCGTTGCATCTTCATATTTCTTCATTTCCCCATCAAATGTGGGTGGTTTGGTTTTCTTAAGTTACTCTAGCATATAATCCTTTTCCTTTCTTCCTTGGTGATAATGATGATGAAAATGACAATGATGCCTTTTGGTAGTTGAGCTTGAAGGTTTACTAGAATGATGCTCATAAGCATTGTTCCTTCCTTCTCGAGTGCTCAATGGTGCATATCACCTCACATTGTCTTCACTTTCTTGTCTATGCCTCTTCATAGACCTGCTACCACCTACCCTATTTATTTTCTCTTTTTATTCTTGAGGGATTACCTTACCTCTATGATTAGTTCCTTGCTTAGGACACCTCTATCTCCATAAATCTAAGATGATTTGCAAGATGATTGTATTTATTTCATATTTCCTTTATTGAGATCTTACCAACCTCTCATTGCCTGCTTTGAAGCTTCTAACTTTAGCCCTTAGGCTCCTTAAAGTATCTAGACAATCAGAAGAGTTTTCCCTCCCCCTTGGCCAACTAATCTTTCTTCTTCATTTGATCTGGCCTCTTCGTTTCCATGTTGTAGCTAATTGGAGCTATATTGCACCATTTTGGTCCTCATTTCGATATGTTGCATTGTACTTTGCTACTTGTGATGTGTTTTCATCTACACACAATTGTTAGATACATCATGAGATAAGTAAATAAACACAAACATAATCATGAACTTGCATCTATGAAGCTTTCGTGGTGAACTTTGTTGGAGCACAACAGGCCTTGTTAGTATATCTATGATAATCAACATCAAGCCATAAGCATCACCACCTCTAGATTTCATATTCATCAGTCATATATTAGTAAACACCAACCGATAGTGTCGTGTTTCATATCTAAATCATAATATAGCTATATCATCCATGTATGCAATCAATCAATTATAGACCAACTTTTAAAACCTAAACATTTTTTTAGTTAATTTTCTAAAATCAGTATGAAACCATTTGCAGGTATGTTGCTAGTCATTTTCCCATGATAGTGCCCATCCAGTCCAAGTGTTTGTCCTAGATACTATGATACCGCCTTTAAACAACCCTCCCACCTTAATCCCAAGGTGAAAGTGTTCCCTTGGTAATTTTATCTCTCTTTTACAGTTAGAGAAATGGGATAAAATTAGTTTTTTTGTCTTCATAACTCAAAATGAATACCACCATTGTAATCATCTCGACAAGAAATTTCTAGTGGTATAATTTTTTTCCTGGCCCTTATTCTTGATCAAGAGTTAAGGTTATGTAAATTTTCATACTACCTCGTTATCCTTCTACCACATGGCATGTGGTAGTTTAGTCAACCTTTTAGCACCACGTGACATGAGCGTATCAACTTGTTCATGGTTTGGGATTCCCCATCAAACTACATATTATATAGACACACACACAAACACACACATATATGTCTTAATGTATTAATCCCGATCATTTGTGCCAACCATTAACATTATAACTATATATACAATCACAACCGTCAACTAACGAATCCTTTCTTCGTCTCTTGGGTCCGTCATCTCAACCCATTCTTCTTGCGCACTCACTATTTAATCCAAGGATGATGTTCTAGGATGATGTGGTTTGTGGGACCCATTTTGTGCCAACCAACAGACTAACTAGTCACGTGATTTCCACTATGGCCTGACTTATGTCATCGTGTCCCCTTTTTGATTGAGTACCTCGCCTTGTGCTCCCAGGAAGTGGCCTTCAGGATTGTTTTTAGAGTGGGTCCACACTCCTCCACATTGACTTCACTTGCAGTGGTCTCGCTTGTACTATATACGGCTCCCATATGCTGCTTTGCACACCCTCTTGCATTAAGATGCGGTAGCACTCACTTGGTCCCACGCCTACCATGTCACCTTGTGCTGAGTCATCCTAGCCTTACTCTCCCAGGATCCTCCTCCTTTGTGCATTTCTTATTTAGCTCTCAAGTGGAAGTCCTAGGAAACCTCACCTGAGGGCCTTCCACCTAAAGTTTCATTGTGCACATGACCAATAGAACTCCTCCTTGATCGTCACTTATAATGTATGCCTGAACCCCTTCATCTCGGCTCCCTTCTTCAATGTGCCAAGATTTTCCTTCGGGCGATAGATTCCAGGCAATGAATTTTTTCATCATATTCTATACGTGTTTCCATTAGTGTCTCCTTATAACTTTTGGGATTATGCCTATGCCGACCTTCTAGCGATAAGGCATAATCCAACTACCTAATCCATCATTTCCACACCGAGAATATGTTAGGCCTTTCAAATAAGGTATAAAATATTCAAGGGTACAAGGTTGAGCCCTTTATTTACATAAAGCCATTCATTAAAATGATTCATCCATGGCTCAGTTAAGGTGGCTATACTGGAACATGGTTATGAGTGTCATGCACATTCTTGAGTCTGATGATTTTCATAAGGGACTTCACCCTTCCTGCACTTTACACCATTTACAAAGGAACTCTAACATGGCATGACTGTAATGGTTATACAAAAGTTTAGACTTACGCCATAGTAAAAACATGACCATTAAGGTTTTCTAAGGCATCTATTGGTGTTATACCTCCTAATCTTGTGTTAGAATTACTCTTTGGATTCATAATGACTGTAGCAAATAATGTTGGTTGGGGAACTATCCAATTGGGCCAGGGAATTTTCTATTCATGCACTCAAGGATCTATATACCCTAAGGTCTTCAATACCTTATTGAGGTCAATGAGATCCAAATTGAGAGTCCTACAAGTCTCAACCAAGGACTCAAAAATCACCACAAGATTATAAGAGTCACTAGAAGTCATATGGTGCCAAAAGGACTGAAAGGACATCAACGCTCCTCAAGGAAATAGGGATTCCTTCCCTTAGGTCTGATTGTGGGCATAACCCATAGGTGCATGCACATGACTGATAATATTTCTATCCTGCAAGTTATTCCTTAGTATGGAAGAAAATTCCCTACATGGGCTACATAGATGGTTGTTAGATACCCTCTGTTATAGGCTTGGTAACTCCTTAAGGTTATCCAACATGCATACTACATCCCCAATACTAACTCAATGCATATTTCAACCTCAGGGTGGTTATCTATACATATATAAACACTGTCCTACGTAGCAAGTGAAAATAGAACTACTTATGGAGGGTTTCCAGGAAACTTAATAATATAATTGACAACTATATAAATAACCACTAGCAAGATACCAATCCAGATGAGTACCTTAACTATAGATAACCTCCCTAGCCATGGTTTACCACATTATCCCAACACTAGAACATCAAATAGTATATGGCTCCTAGCCTTGGAATATTCAACATCAATGCATCCTCAACATAAACACATCTTGCAGGAAATGCAGGGTATAAAATCAAGTCAACTTAACCGAAGAAGTTGTTCCATACATAAATAAGCACATAGATCTCTTAGACTAAGTCCTAAAAGAAATGAATGTGTAGACCCAATGCTAGGGTACAAATCCCTGAAGACTTGAAGAAATTCCTTATATAAAATCATAAATAAGAGCAACATATACCATGTTAATGCAAGTTGTTGTCAATGTAATCATTCTATTGTTAATAAGAAGAAATTCTCATGCTAAATTTGCTACAATTTAAGCAACATTCTTATAGTGCATTCTGATTCCTTTAAACATTTCACAATATGCTAGCCATTCATGTAAACAATAAGGACATGAACCATGCTCACTACTTTTATATACATCAACTGAGTCCAAAAATGCGAGCATAACTTCTCTAGCTTTGTAAATACATAAGAACACTTATATTGGATAGTTTTGGGAAATTTATCTTAAGAAAATGTCTCTCCACCCAATTGTAAATAGTTGCAGCCAGTTCTCTCTTGCAACTATCACCCCCTTGTTGAAGGAAATGTAACTAGGTTCGGTCTTCATAAATGTACTTTTGATATTTGTATTTATTCAAGAAAAGAAATATTATTTTTATAATATATGTCAATGAGTTTCTTCCTCATTGAAATAGGTCTAGAACATGTTAAAGTGCTATAGGTGAGTCAAAGAGTCAAAAAAAAATGTTTAAGACCTTAAGGGCATGTTACTCTAGGTATAATTATATATTAGAGTCAAAGAAGACACCTCCAAGCAAAGTCAAGTCTCCTCCAAGCATGTGGTACCATCAAAAGAAGTAGTCTGAAGTAAATAAGACAAGTCGGCCTTGAAGTTAGCCTAAAGGAGGGACAATCCTCTATATAGAGAGGTTATCCACTCCTCTAAAGATAATGTATTCACATCTCTGAAATCTACGAAGTAAAGAGGCAAGTAAAGGGTAAGGAAGGACGAAGAAGAGGTCTCCAAGTGCAGAGAAGAAGAAGGATACATAACCGAGCCTAAGAGGATTTTTCTAGGGCTAGTTATAGCCACATGTACAAGGAAAGGAAGGTTGTCTCTGCATATATGACAATAGCAACACAAGTCAATTATCTCTCATTGTTTGGGGTTAAATCTAGGCCTACAAGGCCTCCTACTCAAGCATAGAAAAATGGTACTCAAGCGAAGGAGAGTGGGTATGCAACATCAAGTAAACCTCCCACATGTGTGATAAATTAGGGAAATAGGACAGTCATATCAAGTCTACACCTACATCTCAAGGAAGAAGCTCATTTTTTCAAGAGGAAGGAATGGATCATCACAAGGAAGGAGTCTCATCATAGACCAATAATAAGTGTCTTTTCTAGAGCTAGAGAAACAAGGTCTACCAAAAGTTGAAAGAAGAAACGAAGTGAAGGAAGGAGGAAGAAGAAGTGCCAAGGAACGAAGTACTGTTAGAAGGAAGACTAAGTGTTGGGGAACAAAGTGTAGAAAGGAGGAGGACTTGACTTGTGCTTGGAGTACATTCTATTCAAGGGTCTAGGGTTTGGCATTGATCAATAAGAAGCTTCAATAAGAGAAAATTACTAAAGGGTTTTCCTCTCAAGAGAAGAGAGGTTTTGGCCCTGACAGAGAGCCAACATATTGTATTATTGTTCTTATGTTTTTGATATCAGTTTGATGAAGTACACACAAATGCATTAATAGTAAGAAGAAGAAGATTAAGCTAACAAGGAAAAGTAAAAAGACTCCACAAATTGTTATCAAGTCAAGAAGAATCACACTACACCTAATTTCCCTCGTTTATTCAACATGGTATCAAAGGTAAGGTGACACATCAAGGAAAGGGGATCTCAAGAACACTCATCAAGGAATGACATCTACAAAAGTTGAAACATCAAGCTAAGAAGTCTCAATCACATCAAAGGACAAGAAGGTCTACTATCTATCATTCATCAAGGAATACTACAAAGTAAGAAGAAGAGCCTTACACAAAGGCACCTATAAGAAGAACAAATCAAACTAGGACCTACATCAAGCTAGAAGTCATCAAGAAACTCTCATCATCAAGTCAAGTTCGCTTAGAGAAAGAAACTTTAATAACATCAAGATCTCTGGAAGGCAGGCCATCAAGTCTTCAAGGAGAAAGAAAGTCTACTACATCTCAAAATCTATCAAAAATATGTCCCCTTTTGAATATACATCAATGTCTTTTTGCAAGGAAAGTAATAAATTGGTAAGCACCAATAACTTTCTTGCATGGAAGAAGAGGATTGATTTACTTCTCAAGGAGAGTGAATTACTAGAACACATAAAATGGAATGTTACTATTCCTGATAAGGAACAAACTCAAGCCTTAGCCAAGTACATTAAGGATGAGACAAGACCTCAAAGGATTCTAATAGAATCCATCAACGACTCTCTCATTCCTTATGTCCCCAAACTTGAAACATCAAAAGAAATCTATGATAAACTAGTAGAGCTATTCTTGGTAAGCATAGCTAGAGAAGTGATATATCTTAGAAATGAGTTGTAAAATATGAAGATATCAAAGGAAGGAATAGATCCCTACTTCATGAATATATTTGAGATGAGGGATCAACTTCAAGAGCTAGGGGAAGTCATGTCTGAAAAAGAAATGACAAATGTAGTACTGAATGCTCTATCTGAGGATTGGGGCAACTTCACATCAAGAATATATTCCATGAAGGAAGCTACCCTACTAAGTGAAATGTGGTCTCTATGAAAGATAGATGAAACAAGACTCAAAGCAAAGGAAGTTGTGGGATCAAAGGAGAAAGCATTTTCTACCATGGCCAAGAGAAAGGAAAAATTTGGCAAATTTGCTTTAAGAAGAACAAACAACAAAGACATGTCCAAATTCCAATGCTATGGATGCCAAGAATATGGACTCTACAAAAGGAATTGTCCCAAACTAAAGAAGGACAATAACAACAAAATAAAAATGGAAGAAGCTCACATGACTCAAGAGGTGAAAGAAGACGAAAAAAAGAAAAAGAAGGAAGATCCTCCAGATCTGTACTACGACTAAGTCTACTTCTCTACTTAAAGTCTTATTTCAAAGTTTTGAGTAGTATAGGAGCATGTAGGAGTAGAATAAAATTGCATGGCTAGAAACATCTTCTAGAATCTAGAAGCATGATGTACATAGAGTTCTAAATACTCATGTAGAAGGAGCATTTATGATAGAACAAAATGCATGGTTAGAAAAATCTTCTAGAATATAGGAGCATGGTAGATATAACTCAATATATGCATATAGAAGGAGCATACCTAGAATAGGACCTCAACCACAATGAAAGAAAATTAATCATGATTAAGAATCTTAGAAGACCTCCATCATCAAAAAGAAAGAAACATTTGCAGGGAAAGGGTCTTTAAGATCCTATGGTGGAATCTTTGAAAGAATATTCATAAATAAAAGTAGATGTCTCATTGGGAATCCCATTCAAGAGATTCAAGAAAAAGATTATATGTAGGCAAGATAAGATGAAGCATGAAGGGTCACACGAAGGACAACCAAATGAAGCTAAGATGATCGAAGGAGAATCAAGATGAGGTATGTATGCATCATCAAATTTTAGTCATGTTATCATAAGTATATTATTGAGTCATGGGAATAGTTCTACAACATGATCAAGTAGGACATAATCTCTTTCACCAATGACATGCTCGACGACATGTACTACATTTCAATGAAGGTCAACAAAAGGAAATACTCACATAAGGAGTATAAGAATGCTGACTAAGAAGCAAGTAAAGAAGAAATGATGACTAGTAATAGAAGCAAGCAATGAAGAAGTTCTCCCACAAGGAGCATAAAGTGATTGAGCAATCTATCCATGAAGAAGAAAATGAAGAAATAGATCAAGCATGTGAAGAACACCATGATCACAAAGAATCTCTCTATCTGGCAAAGATACTTTGAAGACATCTCCCAAAATAAGGCATGACAACTCTACCAAAGGAAGAAAAAGATAAAAGGACCCTTGACAGCTATGAAGGACTTGGAGATATGAAAGGTCCAGATAATTGATTCTACTCTATGAAGGTGTCATGATGAATAATCCATCAAACAAAATCACCATTTAATGTTGAAGAAATATCAAGATGAAGTCATGAAGGGCTACTAGATCAAAGCATGGGAATAAGCAAGTACAAATAAACATCCATGTGAAGAGTATTATGAAGTATAGACAAGATGACAAGGAATAACCATATGATAAGAGGACTTGATATATGACAAGAAGGCCACTTTCCACAAAGGAAGTAATGACATGACAAACCAGGAAGGAAAGTGATCAATGGATGGTGCCCTACCAACAAGAAATCCAAGCAAAGACTTCATGACATCAAAGGAAGGAAGGAGATCAAGCAGCTAGAAGACCCATAAAGAAGAAGTTGTTGATGAATGGACAAGTCCCTAGCTAAGAGGGAGTTATAACAAGTTCCCAATTACAAAGGAACTTGGACAAGTACCTTGTCAGAGGATACTTGGGCATGTCTTCCTCAATTGAGAGGGAGAGATAGACACCACATTCTTGTCTTCACTTGGGAAGAAATAATGGGAGGATTGTGTAATCATCTGGCATATAATACTCTTTGAGGATGTGTAGGGTATCCAATACAAGAGTAGGCAAGAGGACTGATATTCTTTGAGGGTTGGGCACCCAAGACAAGAATAGTCCTACAAGGTCATACTCAGTGAACACCCAAGTGGGTATGTACCTTGAGAGATAATGACTAAGGTGTCTATAAGTCATTGGTCTTGCCAACATTGTACTCTGATCTATTGAGAGATAGAGTTTCCATTCAAGGCCTTGTTGTGGAAACAATGTTGGTTACTATGATGCTATAACATATGGATTTCCAATCTGGTTTCTCTTATGTGAATTCTTCAAGATTGAAACATAGCCAAACACATTATAATGTTGTATGAATACCTCCATAGTTAAGAGGGTGTGTTGAAGGAAATGTAACTAGGTTCGGTCTTCATAAATGTACTTTTGATTTTTGTGTTTATTCAAGAAAAGAAATATTTTTTTGAAGACCTTAAGGGCATGTTTCTCTAGGTATAATTATGTATTAGATTCAAAGAAGACACCTCCAAGAAAAGTCAAGTCTCCTCCAAGCATGTGGCACCATCAAAAGAAATATGAATTAAATAAGACAAGTTGGTTTGCAATATACAAGTTGGCCTAAAGGATGCACAATCCTCTATATATAGAGGTTGTCCACTCCTCTAAAGACAACACAATCACATCTCTGAAATCTACGAAGTAAAGAGGCAAGTAAAGGATAACGAAGGATGAAGAAGAGGTCTCCAAGTGCAGTGAAGAAGAAGGATACATACCCGAGCCTAAGAGGATTGTTCTAGGGCTACCTACATCCACATGTGCGAGGAAAGGAAGGTTGTCTCTACAGTTATTACAACAACAACACATAGTCAACTATCTCTCATTGTTTAGGGTTAAATCTAGGCCTACAAGACCTCCTACTCAAGCGTATAAAAAGGGTACTCGAGAGAAGGAGAGAAGGGTATACAACATCAAGTAAACCTCCCACACATGCGATAAATTAGGGTTGCAGGACAGTCCTATCAAGTCTACACTTATACCTCAAGGAAGAAGCTCATTTTGTCAACGTGAAGGAAGGGATCATCACAAGGAAGGAGTATCATCATAGACCAAGAATAAGTGTCTCTTCTAGAGCTAGAGCGACAAGGTATACCAAAAATTGAAATAAGAAACAAAGTGCAGGAAGAAGGAAGAAGAAGTGTCAAGGAATGAAGTACCGGATGAAGGAAGACTAAGTGTCGGGGAACAAAGTGCAGAAAGGAGGAAGGACTTGACTTGTGCTTGGAGGAAATTATAGTCAAGGGTTTAGGGTTCGACATTGATCAATAAGAAGCTTCAATAAGAGAAACTTACTAAAGGGTTTTCCTGTCAAGAGAAGAGAGGTTTTGGCCCTGACAGAGAGCCAACATCTTGTATTCTTGTTCTTATGTTTTTTATAGAATTTTGATGAAGTACACACACATGCATTAATAATAAGAAGAAGAAGATTAAGCTAACAAGGAAAAGTAAAATACTCCACAAATTGTTATCAAGTCAAGAAGAATCACACTACACCTAATTTCCCTTGATTCTTCAACACCCCTAGTTGGATTCCAAAGACTGAGATGGCTTGCTTGATGGATTGTAGAACAACTGTTGGCTGAGACAGGGACTCTAGAGGTTTTCCTACCTCCACCCACCAACGAGATAGAAATCTCAAAGCCTTTAGGGAATTGTGAGGACCGTTATGTACACCCTTCAGTTGTTCAACAATGAATGAGATTTAGGGAATCGAGAGTACCAACCTCCCCTTGCACATATCACACAATGATTTCTCCCACCAAGGGATCTTAGGAATCCACTGAAAAATCGAATGAAACAAGAAAATGAAACTCCAGAACTTCTTTCTAGGACTCCAAGGGATAAACCTCTACCCTAGGCTATAAAGGGACTCTAGAGAAAGCCCATCTACACCCTCCAACCCCCAGGGTATCCTGAAGTTCCCCTAAACTAGAGAATTTCCTCCCGTACTCCAAGTTCTTAACTAGAAATGTAACACAGCTCCCGTGAGAACCTAAGAACTGATCAAAAGTGTTATTTTTTCCCATGTTGTTGTCCACAGTGGTATTCTCTATGAGTTCTCCTCCAAGCCATTACTGCATCCTCTCCTTACATGCATTTGTTTCCCTTTTTTTCCTTTCCTTACTTGCATGCTTCCTATGTGTAATTGTTGACTTCCACACATCCCTTTTTTTCCTACACGGGGTCAAGACCCCCATTAACTTCCTCCTCTAGGAATGCCCTATGCTAGCTATTTCATTCATTAAATTATTTCCCATACATTACCTCTTTCCCCAAGAAACATGGGTCTATGTACTCTTTTGTAGCTCATAAATGAAGAACATTAATGCTATTAAAATTACAACAACCCACATTCAATGGTTGTCCCCAAAACAATCCAATTTCTGCTGCAGCAGGTAAATTGAACATCTCAAGTAAGTATCCACCTAGTCTCTGGAATTTGTGTCCCTCACTCAACCCCATTTTTAATTTGAAAATCACACTACATAAGATGTTTCCACGGGGTTCATAAGAAAAATACAACTGGGGCCATCACATGTCAGTCTGCGCCACTCTGTCCCAAAACAAAAAAGTTTTAAACTTCAAAAACGTGCACATCATCACCAAATTAGGTGTAATACAATAAGAATGAGACAGAACAAAAGAAACAATATGACCAACAAAAGTCATTGCACCATATCTAGATCTTCAACATCACGATGATCTTATAAGATAAGTAGTCGACTTTTTTAGAAATGTGGCCAGAGATAAAACTTTGATTAGAGATAGAAGAATTTATGGATTCTCTAAAAATTGAACAATCAATTGGTTGCCTAATTGAGCTCCTTTGCATTCTCTAAGATTTTAAGGAGGATAAAAGGCAAGCTAAAAAGTTACTTTAATTATCCTAAGAGAAGCATTTCTAAGAGTATGATACTCAAGTCGATCTTGAGATATATAGTCATATGATAAAATAGGTTGTGGTTGACTTTGGATTACAAGTAAACATTCTCGCTTGATAAACTTGGGTAAAGCTTGGAATATCGACCTTGCAAAGAACAACCAATTATTTGAAAATAACATATTAGAGACTCTTGGAGCCCATTGGAATATTAAAATAGGTTTAAACATCAATCATGGATATTGTTGAGCCTTAGTTTTGGTCTTATTTTTGCTCAAAAGAAACTTACTTATCCATCCATTTTCCCTTCATTTATCCCATTTTGATGCATATTTGATATCCATTCAGGTATTTAATTTTAATTTTTCAATTTCTAAAGTTTTTATGAAAATTTGGTTTTTAGTGCAAAATTGGCAGATTCAGAAATTCCCGTAATAGCTCTATGGTTGATATGGTTGCATGACACTTGGGCATGAATGGAATGCATGGATGGATAGCTTGGGAACTAGGACTAAGCCAGCAATTCTTAGTTCGAACTGAACAGGCTTTATTAGGCCCATTTGGTGCTAGTCAACCATGACTAGTCATGCAGGAATCCCATAGAAATAGGGTTGTTTTGAGTTTTCATAGGAATGGTCATCTTTCTTGGGTTGGGGATAATGAATTCGACTTGGATAGGTGGATGAGAGTAGATGGGTTTGTTTGAGTGATTATAGATCAGTTTGTTCATGAGACTTCTTATTTAAAGCCAAAACTTTGATGGCTTATGTATTGATTTTTGATATACTTTTATGCTGAGACATATTTTGGATTGAGAAGTAATTTGAAGACTTGTGTTATTATTATTTTGCTGTGCAATGCTATGGATGTGTGACTGATCTAAGCTTCTGATATCACCTCTCAAAGTGTGCAAGGCAAGGGTGGAGGGCCCCCACTCCAAGCTAAGTACACTTCCATGATAAACTAGTTTTATTTCATTGCAATTTGGTTGATTGTAGCACTAGTTTTTCAAAGCTTTATTTCAGTTTGTTTTATGGTTTATGCATAGTGATTGATTTCATTTGTTAATAGCTTATTCATCACTTTATTGAGTTGGAAAAACAGATGTTCAAGTTGGACATCCCTTCTGCTAAATGATGAATCAAAACTAGTTTCTTTTTGTTTACATGCAAGCAGTTTTATTTCCATTTAGATTTAGATATTGAGATGAATGAATTATGATGGAATATCTTATGTGTCTCTTAAGTTAAGAGCTTCTTTCATTTATAATTTATGCATCTTGAGCTTTTGGTTTCAATCTCTGATTCATTAAGTGATAATTGAGGTGAAGGTGGACTTCTTGAGGTCAAGAACCCTTTCAATGATTTTTCTCTTTTTGAGCTGATTGAATTAGAGTTATAAGATGTATTATCTTTAGTTTTTGAATAACTTATCTTTCAAGGTTTGGTTATATCTGATCTTCACATATAGTGAACTTGCCTCAAAGCATAAACAACCCGGATTGATAAGAAATAATTGTGTTAATTTAGGACCATAAATTAGCTCAACATTTTGGTGCCGTTGCCGGGGAGGCAAATATCGGCATAGTCAATAGAAAGATAAAAAATTCAAAATCACAAAAACATTAGTTACATTCCATTTTAGTTATGTTTCTTTATGCCTAGATATAGAGATCCTCAAGGTAGATTTATTAAAAACCCCCCAACAATAGAAATAGGATCATCACACACTCCCATTACTGGTAATCCAACAATTGAGGAGTTGGTAGAAAAGCAAAGAACTGGCCAAAGATTAACCTTGATTGAAAGGCAAACTTTGTTAGCTTGGGAAGCAAAACAAAAATTCTCCACTTCCGGAAAACAAAAAGAGAAAGGAAAACAACCTGTTTTTCCATCCATCGATCCTCCTATCTTCCAACAATTTGAAATTCCACTTGAAATTGAAATAAATCAAACAATGGCAGAAGAGGGACATGGATCCGTTATTCTTACTCCTGAACAACAAAGAGCTGAATTTGAAAGACAACAGAGAGAATGGAGAAGGAAGAGAGAGGAAGAGGCAAAACAAGAAAATGATAGGAAGCTAGAAAACGACCGGAAAAGACAAGAAGATGGACTTGACCAAGAAACTACTTTCGGTTTTCCGATAGTAGATACAAGTGCAATATTGGGAGAAGAAGTAAAAATGAAAAACATTCCACCTTCTGTATTGCCAAACTTCTATGGAATGTCTACAAAAGATCCTGATTCATTCATGTTTGAATTTGATATCTTATGTAGAACATATGGATATACTGATGATGTTCATAAGCTTCGTCTTTTTCCTGCAACATTAAAAGCAGCAGCTTTAAAATGGTTTATGGGTTTAGGAGAACAAACAATAGCCTCCTGGGATGATATGTGAACCGTCTTCCTTAAGAAATATCAAGCTTATTGTAGATCTAGAGATTCAAAGGAAGATGTGTTTAGAATGACACAACATGAAGATGAAAGTTTAGAAGAATATTTAGAAAGATTCGCATATAATCTTCAGAAGTCTAAACAACATTCTCTAACTCAAGAAACTGTTCGCACAATCTTTCTCAAAGGTGTAAGGGATGAATACCTTGACATTTTGAATGTGATGGGCAAAGGAGATATTTCAAACCTTCCATTCGATGAAATTGTCGAGTTATGTCAGAAATATTCTAGAGGAAGATCAAAAACCGGAAGAAGGGAAGTAAGTTCCAAAGCAGCAAAGTCAGCTGCAGGAGGGATAACAAGAGCTGAAATAGGAAGTCTATTGGAAAACTTCAAAACAGATCTTTTGAGTACATTGGGAACACAAGTGGATGTGCTAAAGGCAAACAAGAAAAAGGAAGAACAAGAACAAGCCTTAGCAATATTTTGTTCAAAATGTAAAAAGAAACATCCTTTGAGAGACTGTCCTTTGGATAGTATTCAGGTTTGTGGTCTTTGTACAGGCAATCATTCCACAGAGAGTTGTGTAAAATTGAAAGAGTTACAAATAAACTCAATGGAAGAAGTGCCAGGAACAGAAGGTTTCTATTATGTTGCACCGCGGAGACCATGGCCACCTAGAATGCCTCCACCAAATCAGCCACAATTCCCTCAGCAAAATTATGCTTATCCACCTTATAATCCTTGGACCCCTCCAATGCCATGGCAAGCTTGGCCTCCACAACAATATTCACAACAACCTGCACAAGGTTGGAGAGGATATAGTTATGGAAACCAGCAACCTCAACAGTATCAACAACAATACCAGCAACAAAATCAACAACCATTTGCATATCCACAATATCCGCAATCCATACCCTTTCAACAACAACATTCTGTATATCCGCCATCCATCCCATTTCCACAACAGAATCCTCCATCGTTGTTGACTCAACCACAACAATTACAGCTACCTGCAAATCAACCCAGACCAACTCAACTGCCAGCACAACCAATGGCCAATCCAAATAACAGGGTGGACAAATCTGCATACACTGTAGAGGAAGCAGCATGTTATCCTACATATTCGATCCTTCCTCTTGATGATGTCCATCTAAGGTCTGGAAAAGTACTTAAGAAGGATTCTCCTCCAATTATAGAAGAACCAACTGAACAGGGAGAATCATCTGAAACATCACAAGCTGAGGTACAAAATCAGAAAGGAACAAATGTTACAACACAAACACCACCTTATCCTGAAAGGTTGGTGGAGCAACAAAACCAAATAACCCTTCCTGAATTTGATATCTTAGATGAGTTAAAAAATGCATATGTCAAAATTCCTTTATTAAAAGCAATTAAAGAAATACCAATATATGCAAAAACAATAAAGGAATTGTGCATTCGGAAAGAAAGAAAGAAAAAGGATCCTACAACAATCCAAGTCATTGGTAAATTAGCAAGTCTCATGTCTACTCAAACTATAGTAGAAAAATATATTGATCCTGGTATCCCAATGGTTACCATATCAATAAATAATTTCTCTGTACCAAACACATTAATAGACTTGGGAGCAGCTATAAACGTAATGACAATGGATACAATGAAAACTTTGCAATTAAACAACATTAGATCAACTTGAACAGTCTTGGAATTAGAAGATAGATCTAAAGTTGTTCCTGAAGGAATGTTAGAAGATATCATAGTCTCCTTGGATTCATGGGAGTATCCTGTTGACTTCTTGATCTTGCAACCAAAGACAAACTTGGGAGGACATCCTCTGATTTTAGGCAGACCATGGTTAGCCACTGCTGATGCCTTCATAGGATGCAGATCTGGAAGTATGATAATTTCACATGGAGATGAAAGGAAACATATCACTCTTTATTCACCTGCACAAACCACTTCTTTAGAATCAATACTTGAAACTCAGGAAAAGCAACAAACAAAAGCAGTTTTAAGTATCAATCAATTCTTTGATTTTAGAGAAGAAGAAGCGAATGAAGATTTGATGGACCTTTTTATCTCAGAACCAAGTATCTCAGAGCAGCTTAGAGAAGCTCAATATGAAGCTGCAAACGAACTTTTGAATCAATGTTTTCAGGAAACCTGTACTATTCAAACCTTGCAGAAATCTTTTACGGAAATCTTTCCTGTAAACACTGTCTCCACACCTACAACAAAAACAATTGAGGTATATCCTGGAAAGCAATTAAACATTGGAAATCAATTGCAATCAGCACAAGAGCAAGAGGTAATTGCACTATTACAGAAATATTCAAAAGCTTTTGCTTGGGATTATACTGATATGCAGGGAATTCATCCTAGCACATGTATCCACCACATCTACACAGATGACCAGCTTAAACCTGTAAGACAACCTCAAAGACGAATGAATCCAATGATGAAGGAAATAGTGAAAGAGGAGTTACAAAAATTGTTGCAAGTTGGATTCATTTATCCTATTTTAGATAGTCAATGGGTTTCTCCACTGGTTATTGTGCCAAAGAAAAATGGAAAATGGAGGGTATGTGTAGACTACCGGGAATTAAACAAAGCTACACTCAAAGATCATTTTCCTCTACCTTTCATTGATCAAGTGTTAGACTCATTAGCTGGCAAGAAATTTTTCTCCTTCTTAGATGGGTTTAGCGGATACAATCAGATCAGAATAGCAGAAGAAGACCAAGACAAAACAACATTTACTTGCCCATGGGGAACCTATGCATATAATGTTTTTCCATTCGGTTTATGCAATGCACCTGCAACTTTTCAAAGAGCAGTACTTGCAATATTTGCTGATCTAATTCATGAATGTGTAGAGGTATACATGGATGATTTCACAGTTTACGGAAACACATACAATGATTGTTTAAACAACCTTGAGAAAGTCTTAAAGCGATGCATTGAAACAAATTTGTCATTAAGCAATGAGAAATGCTATATGATGTTGACAGAGGGAATAGTTCTGGGACACCACATTTCTGCTTCAGGAATAAAGGTGGATCCAGCCAAGATCCAAGTCTTAGTGAACTTAATGCCTCCTACAACACAGAAAGAGGTTAGAAGTTTCTTAGGCTATGCAGGCTATTATAGACGATTTATTGAAAACTTTAGTAAAATAGCCCAACCTCTGTTCAAATTATTAGCAAAAGACATTGAATTTCATTGGACAAATGAATGTCAAAATGCATTTCAAATTTTGAAAGAGAAATTGTCTGTCGCCCCCATTCTTCGTGGACCAAATTGGTCTTTACCATTCCATATCTCAACTGATGCATCTGATACAGCAATAGGTGCCTCTTTAGGACAGAAAGAAAACTTGTCTACTTATGCAATATACTTCATCAGCAAAAATCTAACACCTGCAGAAATGAACTACACAGTCACAGAACGAGAAATGTTAGCTGTTATACATGCAGTCAATAAATTCCGGCACTATATAACAGGATATCAAGTTTTCATCCATACTGATCATTCAGCAATCAAATATTTGATGAACAAACCAATCACTAATGGACGAATAACAAGATGGTTACTGTTACTACAAGAATTTAATATCACAATACAAGACCGGCCAGGAAGAGAAAATCAAGTGGCTGACTTTCTGTCCCGCATACACTCACCCTCTGATCCAAATCCAGTTGTAGATAACTTTCCTGATGAACACCTATTTTCCATCATAGTTAAAACACCATGGTTTGCAGATATTGCAAACTATTTGTCATCTGGAAGGTTTCCAGCTCAATTCACTAAAAAGCAAAAACATAAAAATGTTAGAGCAAGCTCTAGATATACATGGGTCAATGGTGATCTATTTTATACTGGTTCAGATCTAATAATTAGAAAATGCATACGAGAAGATGAAATATTAGACATTCTAAGAGCATGTCATGATGAACCCTATGGTGGCCATTTTGCAGATAAACGAACGGCATATAAGGTGCTGCAGATAGCCTATTACTGGCCATCCATCTTCAGAGACTCTAAGAAGTATGTCAAGCAATGTGATAGCTGCCAGAGAACAGGATGACCAATAACATCAGATGAAATGCCACTGAAGCCACAGGTTCTCATAGAACCATTTGAGCAGTGGGCACTTGACTTTGTTGGACCTATCAATCTGCCATCAAGTGGGAAGAGGTACATCTTAGTATGTATAGACTATGTAACCAAATGGGCAGAAGCAAAAGCAGTTAACAGAGCAACAGAAGATACAGTGGTCACCTTTCTTTTTGAAGAAATCTTTGTCAGATATGGAGTACCTAGACAAATTGTAACAGATCAAGGAACACAGTTTACATCAAAGTTGGTACGAGATCTCACAGAGAAATACAAGATCAAGCACAGGAAATCGACACCATATCATCCACAAGCAAATGGTCAAGTCGAATCAACAAATAAAGTCCTGGAAAATATCATGACTAAGACAGTACACATGAATAGAAAGGACTGGTCTGAAAAATTAAAGGATGCACTCTGGGCCTATAGGATTACTTGGAAAACGACAACTGGTTTCAGTCCATACCAGTTAGTATATGGGAAGGAAGCCTTACTTCCTATAGAGTTTCAGATACATACATACAGACTAGCAGCTGAGTTAGGACTCGACTTGACAGAAGCACAACAGCAGCGAATCATGGAACTGAATCAGCTAGATGAGCATCGTCAGCAAGCTATGGAACATACTACATTAGTGCAACAACAAAGAATGAAGTGGCACGACAGATACATTAAAACAAAGACATTTCACAAGGGAGACTGGGCATTGCTTTTCGACTCCAAATTCAAAGACTTCAAAGCAAAGTTCACAACACACTGGTTAGGCCCATATGAAATTGAAGAAATCTTTGACAATGGAGCAGTAAGAATCAAGACAATCGACCAGGATTCCACCTCATTTACAGTCAATGGACATAGGCTCAAAGTTTACAATAGGCCTATCAGTAAAGAAGCATTTATGAAACAACTGATCGAAGACACAGAACTGGAACTCATGGCGCCAGATTCGCCATCTTCCAGTCAACTAGTTGAATAATAAAAAAAAAACATAAAAAAAAAGAGAAAATATTAAAAAAAACAACATCAAAATAAATAAACTGTTTGCAAGTGAAAACCAGGCAACTGGCACATTGCAAGCATGAATTCATAGGGGAAAACTAGGGTAACTTGGACTCTATGAATTCTTTCTACTTGTTCTACAGCTCTCTGATCTCTTTACTGCAGGTACACTCCACCAACCAATGACTTTAGGACAAGTCAACTGTTCAACAAGGGGGGAGACTTCCATTTGATTTTTAAGTGGCCAGCTGAAGTTACAACCATCAGCTCTTTAGCTGGAAACAAGACCTGTATTGTCAATAGAAGGACCTGATATACCAAATCATTGTCAGGGGACCTGAAAGACCCACCAATGTCAACACAACATGTGCATCTTTTGCAAGCAGAAAAAGGGACCTGAAACAATGCATCATTATAGAGGAACCTGATTATCAAGCCAAGATTTGAACCTGAAGAACAAGGAGCAGCAATAAAGTCTACATTGGAATCCATCTACAGTCAATAATTTCATCCACTTGCACAGCTATCATCCAGGGAAGTATACATACATGGTCATTTTGTACTTTAAAAATTCAAATTTTTTGTAGAAATTCTTAGTTTTTGTTAAAGTTGGAATTAGTACCTGAGGATATTCATTATCATTTACATCCTATATTCCTATAACCCCTATACATATAACCCTATTCCCTTTTATTTCCATACATTCCCCTCTTTTCACTAACCCTAATACCCCTAAGTAGTTTTCTTTGCAAGCTTAAAAAGGCCAAACTAGGACAACTTTCAACCTGCACATACAAGTTCATGCAACTCAGAGCATTAGTAATGGGAATAATTTTAAACATGACCCCAATGGTCATTTTAAAATTATAAAACTATGTTATATAAAGTCAAAACAAAAGCAAAACCTATGCGCTATATGGAAATCAACAAACATATATACCTACGCGCTATATGGAAATCAAAACATATATATATACCATAATATATATGGACATATCAAATAATACATAGACCGAAGGTTGACAAAGGGAACGAATGCATTATCAAATGCGCACAAGGTATATGGTAAAGGGTATGTATTCATGTTGCATATATAAAAAAATTTCAAATAATGCGCATATGGTATATGGAAAGGCATATAACATGGTTACAAAGCAAAGGTTGATGAACGATAATGAGACATGGTGGAAGGCCGAGCATGAACAAAAGATGGAACGGTGGGCATCCAAAACATCATAGCACGGAATCATTACACAGTGGGCAAAGGAATACGGGGTAGTGGAGCATACGACGGTAGGTGTAACAATGAACCATGGTAATCAACCACATACGACAACCGGTCAGCAATTTACACGGTGGCATGGTGATTTATGCACCCATTGGTTGACACAATACGCAGGGATCATGCGTACCAAGCCACGACTCGGCGTCCTCATGACACAGTCGGGCGACTGGTCAAGAGGACGGCCATGTAAGCCATGACCATTCAACCACCAATGAAACACATTACGGTACAGTCGAAACGGTCATGAACACCAACCGAGCCATGAATAGTTTAAACTATAACCCTGTGTCGTGTTCAACCGAATTCCTCATCGCTGCATAAGCTCAGAAATGGTGTTTGAGGCTGCCGCCCAGTGAAAAAGAGAAGCGCATTGAGTCGGGGAAATTTAAAGAGGAGAGCTGTTCCGAAATTAATGTTTGCATAACGGATTTCCAGGGATCTATTGAGGTAAGGTATGATTGTTTTACAAGCTCGGCACAGTGAACCAAAGCTGAACTCGCAGTTGTTTTTAATAACAATCGTTTGTCTTGCCACCAGTCCATTTGAAACGGTTAAACTGAAGTTTGGAGCGCCGATATTCCTCCAGGTGCTCGGTGATCAAAGGTAAGCCGCAACCGTAGCCCCCAACTTGGTGATTTGCTGCATAGAAAGAGGAATGAATCCTTAGTGGATCAGTGTTCATTTAAATGTGACGGATTTGCATGGTTAACACGTAGGCTTTGGCAATAAATATGGACTTGTATGACTGTGTCGTGTCAAACATAGCCCATAAACTAAGGAAAAACACAGTGCCGTATTGTTAAATGTGGAATGGCGGTGAATGTTGATAGGAATACTGTAGAATGCCATTATCAAATGCGCGTTGTTCATTTGTATTGATATATAGAAGCGCTGTGTGTTGACATATAGTTGTGCGCCGAATGAAAACAAGCAGTCAAGCACCACATGCATCCCTTGCTGCGCGCTAATTCATATCAAAACAGAGGATTAAAACAGAGGGTTGTTATGAAGGGAATGTATATCAAATCGTTTGCATATGCTGTGTACGTTTTGTTTTGAGCCGAGACAGCCGAGAGCGGTGTTGCAAATTTTTCATAAGCCCAGGATTGTATTTTGCCAAAAAAAAATTGTGATTTGTTTTTAAGGCCATGAGCATGATTTCAAATGCAATTATGTTTATTTTCAAAGGCTGAGCGTATGTGAATAGCCCTTTGGTTGCCATGCTAAGACTGAATTGCCCTCGTGCTCATAGCCCTGATTGCACCTGAGTTAAGGCCGAGGCCGTGCGCATCATTGTTGCATAATACACAGTCAATGTTTTTTAAAAAATGATGATATATTGGGTTAGGCCGAGAGCATTTTTGCACATCTGTTAGTGAGGCCGAGAGCCAAATATAGGTGCATTACACAGTTTTCATTGTTAAAACATAAACAGTCATCAATGATTTGAATTTTGGCAAAATAAAAAGATCAGGAGCATGAATAAACATCGTTTCCATGTATATTTTTGTTTTCAAAAACAGGGGGCAGTATATTAACAGGGTATACAGATATTTCTTGCATTGAACAGGGGTTAAAACAGTGTTGTTGCAGAGGGCAGAGTCAAACAGAGGTGAATTAAGTTGATTGAAAAAGGAAGGTAAGGTTCTTCGCCTTCAAAAATTTCATTTCGAAATCAAACAAATAATTGCATCTTTCTTTCAAAATGAAATTAGTAACAGCAGAGGAATTTATTCATTGGTTTACAGAAGCAATGTCAAACAGAGTAGAGCCAAAATTCCAGATAGAGAGTTGGGGGAAGGAAACAATAGAAAAACTTTATCAAGCAGGGATGATCAGTTTCCTACAAAAATTTGATGGCCACTCTGAACAAATAACCAGAGAGTTTATAAACAATTTCAATCAAGACCAGACACGGGTGGGAGATGTCATCATTCCAGTAACCCAGGAATATCTTTCCCAAGCCTTAGATCTGCCCATGATAGGTGAGAAGTATTACAAAGGCCTGCACTTTAAAGAGAAAGCTTGGACTTTCTTTCTAGAGAAGAACCGAAAGGGGACATTTGACAGGACAAAAGGGATACCCAGGGAATGGTTTAATGAACCATGGGGTGAGTTGGTTTTGGTTATCCAAAAATTCTTGACCTGTGATAGGGGGTATAGCATGGCTCACTTGTATCATGTCAGACTTCTGCAGCATATAAAAGGGGATGATAGGATAAACATGCCTTATTTCTTATATAGGAGCCTCTTGAGAATGATAGAAACAGTCAAACATGAACACAGGCCTAAAGCAGGACAGATGTACCATCAAGGATTAATCAAAATCCTAGTTGAGTATCAGGTGAGATCACAGGGCATAGTGTGGCGAGAATTCATAGCTAAAAATAAATTCATTGAACAGGTTCATGAGGTACAGGACAAAACAGAGCAGGAAAACAGAGGAGTAATGAACTCACCCTTATATCCTAGAACAAGAGCCAAACAACAGAACAGCATGGCCATGCAAGAAAATGAAACATCTGTTATGTCTATTCCTAGGCAATTTAGGAGTAAGAGTCCTATTGACTTAGAGAAGGAAGTAGAAACATATTCCCCAAGACAACAAGAAGAAAATGATTTTGCACAAGAGGCATTTGAGAAGGATTCTTCCTATAATGATGCAGCAGCATCACTTATGAAAACAACACAGGATTTTGAGAGAGAACTTAACTTAGGAAGAATCAGAGATCTAACTGACCAATTGGAAATTAGCAAAATCTTAGAGAAGCAATTAAAGGAAGAAAATAAGGCAAATAAGAAAGATAATGCTAAATTGGTCAAAGCAAATGAGAAACTGAATGAAGAATTGGGGAGGCTAAAGAGGAAAAATGATCTACTCTCTAAGCAAGCATTTAAGTGGCTAAAGGAAAAGAACATGTGGCAGGAAAAATATGAAAAACAAAAGGTCAAAGCAGCTTTGTTTAGGGAGAGACATGATACAGGTTTGGATTGTTTGGCCAGGGCAGCACAGCAGGAGGCATCTACAGGTACAACATCTACTTCAGAAAGGCGAAGGTCAAAGAGGAACAAGCAAGCATGGGGACATGCTTGATGATAAGCAAGGGAGAGATGTTGAGCCTTAGTTTTGGTCTTATTTTTGCTCAAAGAAACTTACTTATCCATCTATTTTCCATCCATTTTCCCTTCATTTATCCCATTTTGATGTATATTTGATATCCATTCAGGTATTTAATTTTAATTTTTCAATTTCTAAAGTTTTTATGAAAATTTGGTTTTTAGTGCAAAATTGGCAGATTCAGAAATTCCCGTAATAGCTCTATGGTTGATATGGTTGCAGGACACTTGGGCACGAATGGAATGCATGGATGGACAGCTTGGGAACTAGGACTAAGCCAGCAGTGCTAGTCAACCATGACTAGTCATGCAGGAATCCCATAGAAATAGGGTTGTTTTGAGTTTTCATAGGAATGGTCATCTTTCTTGGGTTGGGGATAATGAATTCGACTTGGATAGGTGGATGAGAGTAGATGGGTTTGTTTGAGTGATTATAGATCAGTTTGTTCATGAGACTTCTTATTTAAAGCCAAAACTTTGATGGCTTATGTATTGATTTTTGGTATACTTTTATGCTGAGACATCTTTTGGATTGAGAAGTAATTTGAAGACTTGTGTTATTATTATTTTTTTGTGCAATGCTATGGATGTGTGACTGATCTAAGCTTCTGATATCACCTCTCAAAGTGTGCAAGGCAAGGGTGGAGGGCCCCCACTCCAAGCTAAGTACACTTCCATGATAAACTAGTTTTATTTCATTGCAATTTGGTTGATTGTAGCACTAGTTTTTCAAAGCTTTATTTCAGTTTGTTTTAAGGTTTATGCATAGTGATTGATTTCATTTGTTAATAGCTTATTCATCACTTTATTGAGTTGGAAAAACAAATGTTCAAGTTGGACATCCCTTCTGCTAAATGATGAATCAAAACTAGTTTCTTTTTGTTTACATGCAAGCAGTTTTATTTCCATTTAGATTTAGATATTGAGATGAATGAATTATGATGGAATATCTTATGTGTCTCTTAATTTAAGAGCTTCTTTCATTTATAATTTATGCATCTTGAGCTTTTGGTTTCAATCTCTGATTCATTAAGTGATAATTGAGGTGAAGGTGGACTTCTTGAGGTCAAGAACCCTTTCAATGATTTTTCTCTTTTTGAGCTGATTGAATTAGAGTTATAAGATGTATTATCTTTAGTTTTTGAATAACTTATCTTTCAAGGTTTGGTTATATCTGATCTTCACATATAGTGAACTTGCCTCAAAGCATAAACAACCCGGATTGATAAGAAATAATTGTGTTAATTTAGGATCATAAATTAGCTCAACAGATATCTCGACATTTGTTGATTTTAATGTTATCGTCCTAGTCGAGGGAATACCAACTTACCTAGCTTTATTCAAACAACCATGGGGTTAGAACATGAAGCCACTATTTCCCTAAAAAGAGAATAGATAAAACTTAAGGGAAATAACATTTTTTTATAATTCCATTGGACTCCCATGAAGGCAAGCGTTGGATCAAAGCATTAAACAATGACATGGAAATAAAATGTTTATATCATATTATGCAATAGAATAAGTACAACATGGATACCAAAGTAGCAGGTGAAATTATTATAGGATCCTTGATTTCCATTGGAAATAATTTAGACGCTAAGTTTTACGAATGTAAAATTGGTAATAATGAATATAAATCTAAATAATATTTGGCAATCGAGGTAGTACCAATGAGAAAAATTCAACCATGCTTCATATTAAATGTAGTGCCAATTGTGCATGAAGGAAAAGCAAGACAATCCATGACATTGCTTCCAACTGAATTAAAAGGAAAATGTGGCAACACACTTAGATTTAAAGAGAAAATATCCCTTTCAACTCACATTGATGGAGTGTCCAATTCAATATTTGAGAAAGGAAAGGTACAAATCCTTGTCTAGACTTTCATTGGACATGCAGTGAGATGATGAGATACACATGTTGCCTGACTTAAAACATGGATGGCTGCTACAACATATTTTGTGGAGAAATTTGGGGGGGGAAGGAACTATACATAGTAGCTAACATTAGTTCAAGCCATGAGATGACCCTATAGCCCATATTTAGCTGTGTAAGGCTTAATGGAAAAGAACTAGATATATATATGAGATATTTTGACTACATATGTTTTTGAACACTCAACGATATTCCAAAAAAAGGGTATAAAATTGAAGAAGATCAGGGGTAAAATTCTAGTGGATCAAGTTGAATTTTTTTTAAATGTTTGAGTTCAACCCTATTGATGAAGAATTAAATGAATCAACTCATCATGTTAAAGAATTCATTTATAACAAAACTCCAGTTCAAAAAATAAACAAAGGAAAAATGAAAGTTGACAACCTGTCAAATTCAACATGTAATTATGTATCATGCTTACCATCAGTCAGAAAGTTATTATCTAAACATGCAAAATATTAAATTCTTGAAGAAGAGTTTTCATTAGAAAAGAAACCATTCGAAGAACCAGAAAAATATTAGATTGTTATTTAAGATGCTAAGAGACAAAGAAAAAAAACCTAAGAAACCAAATTTTCCACCTACATATTAGGAAGTGAAGGTTGGAGACCAAAGACTCAACGAGTCAAGGGCCCCTAAATGGATGGATATTGAATTAAAAGTCAAAGAAGTTGACATCTCTAATGATGATCAAACAAAAATGGCCTGAATATGAGACTACTAGTCAAGAAAAGAAACTCTAGAATCCATCAAACTCCTCAATGAATACCAAGACATATTTAAATGATATTACAAATACTTAAAAAGAATTGTAAAATAAATGGTGGATATGAAAATCAAACTCATCAATGGAGCTAAGCCAAAAAAGAAATGGCCATGCAAAGTGGCCCACAATTACAAACCAATTTTGCAAAAGGAGATAGAAGGGATGTCAGTTGTTGGCATCATTTATTGCATACATAAATTAGAATGGGGAATTCCTATGGTCATGCGACCAAAAAAGAAAAACCTAAATAAGATAAGCATTTGTGTTGATTTCCATGGGTTTAAAAGACTAGCAGTTAAATATCCATTTCCAATACCTTTGTGAATGAAAGGATAAATGAAGTGGCAAGTCACAAATATTACTCATTCACAGATGGATTCTTAGGTTATAATTAGGAACCCATTGTGGAGGAGGACTAAGAAAGGACAAAATTTGTCCCAAATTTTGATTCCTTTGCATACAAAGTTATGTCATTTGGATTAAAGAATGCTCTAATCGGTTTTCCTAGAATCATAGTTAAAGCATTCTAGGAATAAATATATAAAACAATGGATATTTACTTTGATGACTATATTGTCTATATTATTCTAAAAGAGCATGTAGAATGGACCAAACTAATGCTAGAGAGGTGTAGATAGAATCATCTATCTCTAAATATCAAAAGATATATTTTTTTCGCACCCATTGGAACATTGCTAGGGAATGTCATATGCAAAGAAGGAATCAACATTGACATGGAAAAACATGAAAGTGATCCTTCATATAAAGTTCCCAGTCAATCAAAAGCATATTGAAATATTTTTGGGGCACACAAAGTACTACATAAAATTTATTTGGCAATACTCTGGTATAAACTTTCCAATCGACGAGTTATTCATAAAAGATACAGATTACAAATGGAGAAAAGAGTGAAACGATTCATTTGAATTATTAAAGAGAAAACTAGTAGAGGCTACAATTCTCATATTTATTGACTGGTCAAAGGTTTCATCTACATATTGACATGTTCAACGTAGCATTTGAAATAGTCTTAGCATAACTTGACATAGATACAATCAACCACCCAAACACATATGCTAATCGAAATCTAAATAAGACAGTAAGGAATTACTCAATAACAGAGCATGAAGAATTGACCATGAATTTTTCTTTGCAAAAATTCTATCATTATATTTTATCCAACCCACTCACGTTTTTTACAGATCACCAGGCCTAAAAATACCTTGTCAATAAGCCTTTATACCAAGGCATCGTTTGTAGATGGTTATTATTGTTTCAAGAATTCAAATTTGAAATAATAGTTCTACCAAGGAAAAACATGTTAAGCCATACCACCTATCCCAACTCGTCTCTGGAGAAGAAGTGCTAGATATTAATGATGATCTACCAAATTAACGATTATTCCAAGTTGATAATGCACTTTTTACACATGGGTAAATCACCTAAGATCTACTTGAGAAAAATAAAAAATAAAAAATCTTAGCCATGAATGCAACACCATTTACACTAACTAACAGAAAATTATATAAATTAGGAGTTGATAAGGTAAATTAATGGTGTATTTTAGAGTACAAAAGACAAATTATAGTTGGAGAATCCGACAAAGGAGCAAGTGGTAGATTTTTTCAGAGTGACACAATGGCATGAAAAATCCTTTAAGAAATATTATGGTGGCTTACATTATTTCAATATTATCAAGTAGAAGTAGAGAAATGCAACATATGCCACAAAACCGATCTACCACAGTTGAAGAACAAAATTCTACTACAATCAATCACTCCTACTCTACTCTTTGAGATTTGAGCTATCAATTTTTTTGGGACATTTCCTCAAAGAGCTAAGAGGACTAGAGCCAAATACATAATTATTGCAATCTAGTATCACTTAACAAAATTGGAATAAATTGAACCTGTCGTGTCATGTACTAAAGAAGAAGCAACAAAGTTTATTTATGAAAATATTGTGAGAATATTTGGATGTAGCTTAACCATTATTAGTAACTAAGGCACACATTTTGTTAATGTAACAATCAAAACATTTTTGCAAAAATTCATGATTGAACATAGATAGATGATGGCTTATCACCCACAAGAAAATGGTGTGGTTGAATCGTTTAATAAAACATTGCATAAAGGACTCACAAAAATATTTGGAGTGAACAAAGATGGCTGGGATGAAAAAATACTAATCGTATTATGGGCATACAAAACTACATATAAAAGATCAATGAGACAAACCTTTTAATCTAGTCTATAGTAAGGAAGCCACAATTCCACTACATTTCTTGACAAATGTAGCAAGGATGTCAACCATTGTAAAGGTTGACATCAACAAAGCTAAGAAAGAATGCCTCCACCAACTACATGGACTAGAAGAAGGCTAACTACATGGATTCCATCATCAACAAGTATAGAAACAACAACAAAAAGTGTGGCATGATAGAAATATTATAACAAAGAACTTAAAAATAGGATATCTTGTGTTATTATATGATAGTCAATTAAAGGGAAGCCTAGAAAACTAGAAATTACATGAATGGGCCCCTTTATAGTCAAGGATATCCAACAACTGAGAGAAATTAAATTGAGGAAACTTCAAGGACAATTATTTGACTCAATTGTCAACAACACACGCTTGAAAAAATATAAAGCATAGAAACATTAAATTTCCACAGGTGAAACCTCATTGAGGAGCCAATCGGTATGGGTTTGTCTAAAAAACACTCTTTTGTAGTTGAGTTGTCTGATCCTTGTGCAATAATTTAAAGCTAGTATATTTAAAATTAGTATAAGATTGAATTCACTAATGAAAGATTCAATTATCAAAGTAGGTGCAATAATAGACACATTCAACAAATAAGTTTTAGGAAAATCATTATTATAAGGATACACAATCAACATGGATCAAGTTAATGATCTAGAAAGTCTACTAGACAAGAAATCACAACAAAAATCAAAGGAACATCAAAGATATTATCATCAATAAAGTCGAAAACACTTCTCACAAAGATACCACAAGTATTACAAAAAATATATTGTTTCTTACTCGACTTAAAAACTCGACCAAAATTTTCGATGTAAGTTTCCAAGCCAAGTCAACCAAACTTCCCAATTTGACTAGTGCTCCAAACCTATCAAGAATTTTAAAATCGATTTTTTTTTGTGGTGCATGCAACTTGGTAAGTCTAATAAAGCACCCAACTTCTAAAAGCACCATGATGACATACACATGTTCTCAACACACACAAAAAGTAAATTCTAACATTGCATTATGTTGATGGGGTGAACACAACTAGACCCATTAGATAAAATTAACATCACACAGTCTCTAAAATACTTATTTAAATGAATGACTCTATCATTCTGACACATTTTCCCACATGAGAATCCAAGTGCTAAGCTTACAAAAATTTGTGATCTCTCCAATTGTTCCAACCCTATAATCTCTAACTTCGACCTACTTGATTATTTGAGAGGGAAATAATTTGAAGAGGACTGTGAGATTCCACCCAACAGAGCATAGACATAGGCCAAAGAAACACTAGTCAAACATTGCACTTTGGTCATATTTTACAAGTGTATAGCCACAAAACTCGAGGTTCGAATTAATAACATTAGATAGGCTAAGGTTGAAGAGACCTCTTGGGAGAAACATTGAGCATCATTTAAAAGGTGGGCCCTTGTCAACAATAAATGGTGTGATGAAACAAAAAATTATATACCATAAGTATTCATGACTTGTTAATTTTAGATAACAATGGTATGTTCTATGCTTAAGAGCAATTTACTTCAATTTTTCTTATTAGCCCAATGTCAATTTCCAAATTAGCAATCACATTAACATGACAGTAAATGCAGGTAGAACATAAACAAAAATAGTAGAAGACAAGACAAGACAAGAGGACACAAGATATGGTGCATGCCAGGGACAAACCCAATGTGGGGAAACACTTTGATCAATTCTTCTTATTATTCTTCAAAATTTTAGCACAGAGAGAGAGAGAGAGAGAGTACAATATACAAAATTCATTTGCCCAATCACAGTCAAATTTTTCCAGTAAAAATACAATCAACAAGATGCACTAACCAGAAAGTCAACGCTAGTCAACTTAGCAGAAATCTTCCTCTAGTCAGCTCAATCAAACCCAGCTAACTCGACCTCCAGCAGTAGTCCAAATCAGCCCAAAAAAGTATTGAAAATATCAGTCAAAATTGGTCAACGCAGAGTCAAACCTATAGTCAATGCTGGTCAAACAACTTAGAATGGCTCAATTTCTATGCCCAAAAATGCGGCTTGCCAAAACAAAATATTCCCCAAGAAAAACATAGTCAAACTTGGTTAATTTCTGCTTGATCAATGTTGGTCAAACCCTCCTACAATTCGGTCAATGCCCAAAAAATAAAATTGCAGACTGCCCTTTGCATGTGTGGAGAGAGAGGTTTCCCAAAAAAGCCTACACCCAATTAGATGAGAGAGAGAGATGTGCGAGAGATGAGTGACCAAATGAGGTAGATGCACCTTCTATTTATATGCAACGTTGAGGGTGAAGAGACATGTCTTTTGGGCTTCTGAGCCTACATTAGATTGTTGGCCAACCTTGATAATTTGTCCTAAACGAAATAAATTCATCATTATATTTGTACATGTCAAAATGAGATGATATTTAGATCAATCCTACACCTCTGGGAAAGAGGAATCCAATAAAAATATCAGTTGCATCATATGAGCTGTCCAAGATGGAGTTTGGCCCTAGTTTCCAAATTTAACACTCCCTCTCAACTAGGGAGAAATCCGGTGGCCAAAACATCTGAAAATCTGTACCATCTCTCACATCACTGCTTTGTTCTACTCTGCTCTATCTGCTCTGTTGTACTGAACCATGAAGAAATAATGAAGAAGAAATGATCGAGAATGTATCATACCATTCTCCACTAACCCGAAGTCAGTCTCCAATAATCAAGAGTGTATCATACTACTCTCCACTGACCTAAAGTTAGTCTCCATTGATCCCAGATTGTAACCTGATCATCAATCCCAATATGGTGGAGCCTTACTGCTCCCCGTTGTACCATATCCCAATAAAGTGGTACCTAATATCAATATTCTTGGAGCTGTCATGAAACACAGGATTCTAAGAAAGATGAATCCCATTTTGGTTATCATAGTAGATCATGGTGGTATCCATCACATGTCCAAATAGCTCACTAAAGAGCTTCCTCAACCAAACATCTTCACAGGAGGCCATACTAGTAGCAATATATTCAACCTCATTGCTGATCAAAGGAACTGACTTCTACTTCCTACTCATCCAGGATATCGAAGCCAAACCTAGAGAGAAGAAACATCCTGATGTGCTTTTACTATCCACCACACTTCAATCCTAGTTAGCATCAGAATAACCATGGAGCCTCACATTCCTGATAGTGTATCTTAGTCCACAGGTGTTTGTGCTGTGGAGATATCTTAAGAGATTCTTGGTAGAAATCCAATGTATGTGATGAGGCTCGACCATAAAATGAATCGATGTATTCATTACAAAACATATGTTCAGACGAGAGTTCACGAAGAACAGAAGACCCCGCATGATTTGATGATACTCAAAAGGATTTCCCAAATCGGGTCCAACATCACTTCCTCATAAATTATTAAAGTTAAGTTCCATCAAAGTAGTCACTGACTTGCAGTCCACCATTCCAAATCTTTCAAGTAGCTTCACAATGTATTTTCCTTGAGAAAGGAAAATCTCACCTGGATTTTTCCAAACCTTTGACCATAAAAATAATTCATCAGTCCTAGGTCCTTCATTTCAAACTTGAAATCCAAATCCCTCTTACAATGATGAATAAGAGGGTTTGCACTTGTCATAAAGAGATCATCTACATAAAGTACCAAGATGAGAGGTTTGTCTTTCTCAACCTTAAAGTAAGGTTCATCCTCTCATACCAAGCTCGGGGAGCTTGATTCAACCCATAGAGGGCTTTCATCAACGTGCATACATGTGTCTAATGATATTGAACCTTGAACCCCTCTGGTTTTTCTACATATACTTCCTCCTTAATTGAACCATGCAAGAAGGTGGTTTTGACATCCATCTGGTGTACTTTCCATCCTTGTGAGGCAGCAAGGGCTATCATTGAACGAATGGTGGTATATCAGGAAATTGGTGCAAATATCTCGAGCGACAAACCTGGCCTTGAAATTTTCAACACTTCCATCAGCTCCATGCTTGATCTTGTAGAGCCATTTCGAGGTGACAACGGATTTGTCCCTAAGTTTAGGGACCACATCCCAACATAATTCTTCATAATCGACTCATACTCTTCATTCATAACATCCTTCCAAACTTGGTGCTTCACATCTTCTTTCAATGTGCAAGGCCTAGTTTGAACAATGGTGCTCATGGCAGTTAAGTACCCTTGGTACCTTATTCTGCTTGTTACTTTCACGAAATGTCCCCCTTGGTGCAACATGTTTCTAGGCACCTTCGAGAGTTTCCCTAAGCCATGAGGGTCTCCTTTTTTAGGAGGAGGGCTCATGAGGAGGCGAATCAATGGGATCCATTGGTCCTTCAACATCAGGCATTAGCTCATCCTTCAGTTCTCCCTACTTTCATGTATCTACTTCTTTGTCCTTCCTTGGAATAGGAAGGTTACTAATCTTACCAAGAGCAACATCTTCTTCAAAGGTGATATCATGACTTATCTCCACTTCTCTTTGACCAAGTACATAGATTCTATATGCCTTAAAAGTTTCATTGTATCCCACAAATGTTCCTTTCTTCCCAGATGTATCCAATTTTCTTCTCTTTTCTTTCGACACATGAAAATATATGGGGCTGCCAAAAATTCTAAAGTGAGAAACATCAAGTTTCTTACCGGTGAAAACTTCTTCAAAAGTTTTGGAGTCCAACACTTGATGAGGGCATCTATTTTGAACATACACAATAGTGTTGGCAGCTTCCACCCATAAGAACTTTAGAAGGTTTTGATAATGAAGGATGGCACGAGTGGCTTCTATAATAGAACAGTTCTTCCTTTCAGCAATACCATTTTTCTCATGAGTATATGTGGTAGTAGTCTTCCTCTTAATTCCAGCTTCTCTACAGTAGCCATTGAAGTCATTTGATTCATATTCAGTTCCATTATCAGTCCTCAATATTTTTATCTTCTTCCCTGTTTGATTTTCAACCAAGGTTTTGAAGGAACAGAACCATGAGAATACTTCGTCATTCTTCTTCAAGAAATATATCAAATTTTTGTGAGATAAATCATCCACAAAGATAGCTTAATATAAATATCCTCCCAAACATGTCATAATAATCATACCAGATATATCAAAATGAACCAATTGCAAAATGTCAGTAGTCTTACTATCACATGAGGGGAATGGTCCCCTTGTATGTTTTCCTTCGTCACATCCCTGACAAACACCTTCATGTTCTACTTTAAATTCAGGCATACCTGTCACCATCTTCCTCACATCATATAGAGCCTTATAATGTAGATGAGAAAACCTCTGGTGCCATAATTCAGATTGAATAGATGTGTCACAAGACATAGCTCCCAATGGGCTTCCTCCAACTTGATATAGGGTATCAACCATGAATCCAAAAGTAAATGATTCTTTGAAATTTGTGTTCCAAACATGTACATTTCCATCGATGAATGCCACCTTGAATCCTTTGTCTTCCATTGCCGAGATAGATACCATGTTCTTCTTTACATTGGGTACATATAGTACTTCTTGTAGATGAATGGTGCTACCTTGATTCAATTGAAGAGTAACATTCCAACTCCCTTCACAGGATAGGTGGCATTGTCTCCAAGAATGATTTCCAAACTTTTATCGTTTTCTATTAGATTTGAAAAAGCTTCCTTATACCCAGTAAAATGCCTTAAGGCACCACTATCAATCAACCAATTTCCCAAGGTATATGGTGGAGAGGCAATAGAGAGGGTAGATATAAGATAAAATTATTTTTTCTTCTTATATACAACATTAGATTCACCATACCTGGAGTTTCTTGATCTTTTAGGAGGTTGACCATTTCCATGTTGAGTAGCAGGAGCATTCCTTTTTCATTTTTTGTTGAATCTGCCATTCCTTTGATTGTTGTTGCCCCTGAAATTGTTGTGGTTTTGGTTGTCATCATCATGAGGTGTATCCATTCTATTAGGACACTCCCTAGCATAGTTGCCAAACCTCTTACAAATGAAGCATCTTCCCTTTCTTCCATCTTCGAATCTCAATCTTTCTTGACATTGCTTCTTTGAACCTGCATTATTCTTCCTTTTAGCATGAGCAGAGGATGCAGTAGGTTCATTCCTATTTGAAGGCATGTATCTCTCCATCATCCTTGTTTCTTCTTGAGTCCATCTAGTTAACAATTCATCAAATCTGGAACCTTGTCATTATTGAGGATAGTAGTGTTGAACACATGTCATTCATGAGGGAGTCCTCCAAGGGAAAGGAGAGTGGCCTCCCTATCAGAAATAATTTCTCCAATTGAAAGAAGATAATTTTGTATCTTGGTAATCCTCATTAAGTAGGATTGGATATCTTTTCCTATTCCCTTCTTTATGTCCTTCAACTTGTTCTTGAGGAAGAGAAATTGGTTTGCATTGCTAACTTTGATCATGTTAACCAACATGTCATACATCTCCTTGGATGTATGAAACCAAATGCTTGTTAATAGAATCCATGATGATCTTCTTTGCTTTGACTTCACCTTTCTTGTACTTTATGTTAGTAGAAGCCGATGCATTTGAAGGAGGTTCAGTAATATTTCCCTGCACATGGTGCATAACTTCCTTCTCTTCCAATGTCAAATCAAGAGACATCTTCCATGCATGATAATTAGACTTATCATTGAGCTTGTCATCAGGCTTGAATTAAGATGTGGAGGCCATTGACTCTTGTCCTTGTCCAACAAATCTCACTGATTTCTCTTATCAGTGATTTCTCTTTTCACTCTTGCTTGGGCTTTGTCTTCACCTCAACTCTGCTACCATCTTAATTTTAGATAACGATGGTATATTCTATGCTTAAGAGCAATTTACTTCAATTTTTCTTATTGGCCCAATGTCAATTTCTAGATTAGCAATCACATTAACATGATAGTAAATGCAGATAGAACATAAACAAAAACAGTAGAAGACAAGCCAAGACAAGAGGACACATTAAGATGTGGTGCATGCTAGGGACAAACCACAATGTGGGGGAACCCTTTGATCAATTATTCTTATTATTCTTCAAAAGTTCAACAGAGAGAGAGTACAATATAAAAAAATTAGTTGCCCAATCACAGTCAAATCTGTCCAGTCAAACTGCAGTCAACAGGATGCCCTAACCAGAAAGTAAATACTGGTCAACTTAGTAGAAATCCTCCTCCAAAGCAGCTCGGTCAAACCCAATCAACTTGGCCTCCAACAATAGTCCAAATCAGCCCAAAATAGTCCTAAAAATATCAGTCAAACTTGGTCAACGCAGAGTCAAACCTGCAGTCAATGCTTGTCAAACAACTTAGAATGCCTCGATTTCTGTGCCCAGAAATGCAGTCTGCCCAAAAAAAATATTCCCCAAGAAAAATGTAGTCAAACTTGGTTAACTTCTTTCTAATCAACGCTGGTCAAACCCTCCTGCAATTCGGTCAATGCCCAAAACATAAAATTGCAGACTGTCCTTCGCACGTGTGGAGAGAGAGGCTGCCTAGAAATGCATACACCCAATAAGATGAGAGAGAGATGTGTGAGAGATGAGTGTCCAAATGAGGTAGATGCACCTTCTATTTATATGCAATGTTGAGGGTGACAAGACGTATCTTTTGGGCTTCTGAGTCTATATTAGATTATTGGCCGACCTTGAAAATTTGTCCATAAACGAAATAAATTCATAATTCCATTTGTACATGTCATAATGAGACAATATTTAGATCAATCCTACACCTCTCAAAAACAGGAATCCAAAAAAAGTATCTGTTGCATCATATGAGCTGTCTAAGGTGGAGTTTAGCCCTAGTTTCCAAATTTAACACAACTACATGGATGCTCCATTAATTTCATAATTCCATGGCATGAAGGAGGAGGATGAACAATTCATCATCATTCAATTCTACGATGGAGTCACTTGGCTAGAAATCCCCCTCTTAATTATTGAAATTGGAATCTATTATAGCTCCTACAGACAACCCCTCAGTTGAAGAGAGACCAATTCCTAGGACATCTTGATGAGTTCTTTAAGAATCTGTTGATAATTTCTATTACACTCAGTATTTAACATATCTGAGATGAAATTGATTGAAAACCTTCCTTAAGAGGATAAATAAAAAGTCAAATGCAAAATATTACTCACAAAAGTATTAATATCTAAATTTAGTGGCCAACATTACATGAACATGCAATTTTATCATCGGTTGTAGTATAGCAGATAGAAGAATCGAGGAAGAAAACAAACCAACGCATAGGGCTTAAAATAAGAATCTAGTGCATCAAAGTTCAACATGAAGTGGATGAGAAGAACATTTAAATGAAGTGCTAAGATACATGGAGCACATTTTAAGGATAGCCATTCACATCAGTTATAGGCATATTTAATCAACATTAGACCTCGATGAATCGATAAATCCATGAAAGCATATCCAACATCTGATATTACATGTAATTTAAGAAGAAGAGTGAGAACATATGGAACAAACACAACTTGCAGAGCTTCTCTCTTGGAAAACCAAAATTCTGAACCATTGGTTCTATATAATAAACTGTTTTTATAGGGCTTATGGGAGAGAACCCATTAAAAAATATTCTTTCTTGATTAGGTAGTGAATTATCATAACAAAATATCAATGTGCTATAGTGGCACAACTATACTATCCAGATTCTAAATAAGTAGTATTGATTCTTTGAAAACAAAATATTTACATGAAGTAGAAAATATCAGTGTCAATATTCGATACAATCAGTAGTATCTTTAACTATGATAGGCAAGTTCAAGAGGTAGTGTCATTGGATAGATGATCTGGAGAATAGGAGGATTGATGAACTGTTCACAACTTTGCCACAGTGTTGGAGATGGTAGATGAGCATGAAAGAATTGTTGATATGAAATCTTGAGATTTGTGACCCCTGTATAGTTAAACCTAGGGCGGAACAAGGTCTTCACTGATCCTAACAGTTGGAATTCCTTTATGAGATTATTAACCAATGTTTTACCTTTAAGTGTGATAGTCTTCTCATGGGAGGAATCCACCTTGCTCTTGGCCTCAACTAACATCTAATTGTATTGTGTCCATGGGACCAACATTCCCACAAAATCCCAATAGCTAGGAAACCCTACTTTGACTCTCTCATCAAACTCAAAGTTGAAGGCAACCACATCCTTCAACACTATATTTAGGCATTCTTCAGTTTTTTCTCTGGTCTCTTCCTTCTGGACTACTTTGGAGTTCTCCATGATATCAGATAATTTGTCCACCACATATATGGGCCTTAACTCACTGAGTGGCCTTTTATTTACAAACTGAATGAAATTCTTAGAAATCTGGGAGTTCTTCTCACCCTCTTCTTTGGCAGCTAGGATGAATAACTTGTAATCCTTGATCACAATATTCTATTCATACATCATACTTATGTACTCCCAATTGTTTTTCATCTCTACTATAATTTCATCCCATACCAGTTTCTTAGTTTGCACGAGAAACATATTTCCTTTCAGAAGGCCTTTGAGTTCAACAATCACCTGTCTGGTTGCCTGCAGGTTCATGTTGATCAGATCTACATTACTCCTAGTTGTCTCAAGTTGTTTTTCCCTTTTTGATAGGGCTAATTAGGCTGTGTCTAAATTAGTTTGTACCTTCTTGAGTTATCCCTCCAAGATCTGGAGCTTGGTGAGGGTCTTTGAGGGTTTTTCTGTGGGATTTTGAGGGTTCTTAGAAACTGGCACAATAGAAATGTGAGTGTTTATTCTCATCTGAATTTCAGTCACCTACTGCTTAAGAGATACCACCTCATTATTTCTCTCTATCAATTCCTTTTCTAGGATCACTTTCTCCTCCTCTACCCGTGCAATTTCGTTGGAATACGCATGCTTGTTGGCTGGCATATTCAGTTTGTGTCTCAAATCCAAAACCTCTACTTGTAAGCTTTGAAGAAGGGCCTCAAATGCAGTAGCCTTTTCCTCTAGATTCACCCCTCATTTCACAATCAAATCTTTGAAGTTTTCATTCAAAATGCGAAGAGATATGGAGTTAGCTCTTTCTTGTTTTAAGCTTGTTGCAACCTTCTCTAACAACTTCTCCTCTTTAGTCATGGTCATTGAGTTTATGTTAAGCTTGTTGTAAAGAATCTCTCCCACTTGCATGTGGAAGTTGATATTATCGGGTAGAGGGACACTTTCCAAGTCTAAGTAGACATCCAAGGCCTTGAACTGGGAGCCTGATGGTAGTAATTTTTCTAGTGGGCGATGCAATGAGAATATCATTTGATTTCTCTCCAAATCCATAATAGTTGAACGTCTGGTCTAGTATGGCACTAAATGGGAAGCCATTTGCTGCTCATACCCTCCCTTATTTTCTTGTTCCTTTCTTCAATAGCCTCTCTAGCAAGCCAGCCAGTTTCATTTGTAGCTATGCTTCCTACTGAGCTCAGAATGACTACCTCTAAAGACGATGAGGCAACAACCTGTAGTGGGTCTTACAATGTCTCTCGGAAGCCTGGTTGATCTAGTTTTGTGTCTACCAACCTAGTCCCAATTTATTCTTCTTCTATCTCTTGAGTCCTAGGCTTTTTGCTGGTTTGTACATATTCCATCTCTACATCCCCTTTCTCATCAACAGTCCTTTTCCACACCTTGTCCTTTGTTCTCGGAGTCTTGACCTCCATCTCTATCTTAATAGGCCATGAATTGAAGTTAGATTTCCATTGAAGCTCAAGCCTATCTTCATGCTCATAAGTTGAATATTTTATGCTTTCTCTTTTCTTTGCAATGACCCCATGAGGATCATAATGCCAAACATCTCCCAAGTCAAAATTCATTTGCTTTAGTAATTCCTTAGCTGCCAAGAAGGCATGTCTGGAGTTAACAATAAAAGGCCCTATAGGTTTTCCCAACTTTAACATATATCCCTTCTTGGTAGAGACTTAGTGAAACTGGTCCACATTAAGACTCTGTCTAATAAACTCAAGGGAAAATATCCTCATAGGTATGAATATAGGCAAGCGGTATCAAGGAATATCACTTCCATAGACACAAATTTCTATGTAATCCTCAAAAAGGTACTAGTCTCCCACTCTGGTGTCCTTTCTTAGTTGAAGTATTTCTTTTTACTGAGGGAGAATTCTTGGAGGGGACACATTATGAATAATTTTATAGGAAATGGCCATGTAGGAGGAAATGAACTGTGAATATCCATCGCTCTTTGGTTTCCTCCTAACAACAACATCCCTTTCAAAAAAGACTTCCTTTGTATGTCTGGGGCAACCAAAATGAGGCTCATACATTCAAACTCTTCCACTTGGGTGTATACAAATAGATAAAACAATAGGAAATAATACCTGAAGTATGAAGTGGTGGAAAAATGGCACAATTGGAATTTTATTGACTCAACCAAGTAAGCATGTATGTCAAATAGATGACTTGGATGCATCATCTCCCTAAGAACCCATAAGTATCTTTGTTGGCCATATTGACATTGTCATCTCCAAACAAGTGAGTAATCATAGACAAGATAGGTTGTGCAAACTCAAAAAATATAGTTATTGGGAAACTATCAACAATGGGAAAGGACTGTAATCCAGGGGCTAAGACCATTTGTTGAAAATATTGTTGTTCAGCTACTGGGAGGGTAGTATAGCTTTAAACCAGTGTGGTATCTGTAAACTACTGGCATTCAACGGAGCTTATGTAAACTAGAGCCTTTTGGATTAGCTCTGGGGTCCCCTCTAGGATTTTAGTTCTAATGTGTGAAACAAAATAGTTCTTCTCCTCTATATAAGTTACAGTTAACCAAGACAGGAACTCGGGGAAGTTATGTATATAAGGAGAAATATGATAGTACAACCCTGTGTCAACTACACAGAATGGGTCCTCTCCTCAGACATGCTGGCTATACAAGTCGAACTAGAGGTTCGATGGGTGGAAAGAACAAATAGGGTCTGAAATTTAAGCCTCAGTGTCCATGAGAGGTTCACAATTCGATGAGGATTTGGCTTCTTGGGTTTTAGGGGTCTTGGGGGCCACTTTCTTCATGTTTTAATGAGTATTCAAATAATTTGCAGGTGGAGAGGGTCGACTAGTTAGTTGGTAGTTGTGGCGACAACTAAAAATGACATTGGAGGGGAGTTTTGGACTAGCTGAGTACTCAAACGATGTTACACATCAACCGAATGGGGGGAGGAGATTGTACTGGGAAAAAATAAAATTTGAAAGTTTGGAGCATCAAGGGTTTTTATATAGGTGGAGAGGGGACAACGATCATCTGACATGGGATGATGTGACAGGGGGGACATATGGCAGAAGGGGATTGGGTGGAGACAGGTGAAATGTGGATGGGAGCAAGGGCAGAGAAGTTACCATTTACCTTTAAATTTCATCGCTCACTTGAAATTGACATTAATAGACTTATAATGTGGCGAGTGGTCCCCACCATCCTCCAACTGGAAAAAGAACAGGAGGCTGAATCCAATGGTTACTCCCAGAATCAATCTGGATCATTGGATCGACAGGCCCACCCATCTGACTTTCAACTCGAGGGGGTGGCATCTGTCTATCACCCGTGCAAGTTACCCCCTGAAATTCTTCCAAGGGCTGGTTAGGCGGAGGTGGATGAAAACATTCCCCTAAACCTGCTCCATCTTTAAAAGAAGAGGCGTGCCCATGATAGTTTCTTCTTTTAGTCCTCTTATCTCAATTCCCCCATAGGACCGGGTGCGACAACCTGTGGTTTGGGCACTTAGGTTCTTAAGCCTTCAAGCTTATATGGGGGGCCTAACTTCCTTTATATTCGTTCTTTCGCCCTTGGTTCTTTGAGTGTTCATGACCTAGTACCACATAATATCAAAGCCCCTTCATCGGATCGTTTTCAAAAACAAAATTACAATAGGGCTCCAATATTTTGGACCTCCGATATTCCACATAACACCCAGGTGCTCTGCCTTTTCTATGCCCCTGGTCCCTTGAGTTCTCATGACCAAGTTCTTAACAAGATCAAAGCCCCTCCATCAGATTAGAACTTTTTATAAAACATTTATGCAGGGGGTTACAAAATCTCTTTATTCTGATAAGTTAACCTCTGAAATGATGTCATGTTGATGCATCACCTCCGCAAATTTCCCATGTCGAGCCTTCCAATATCGAGCCCCAATATACCTTCCTTCCCTGCTTCTGATATCGGGTTCTGATGTGATTGCATCCCAAATTTCAGTGCTTCCTTTTCATTTCATCCCTCCTCTGAATTTCGGCTCCTGAAATTTCAAGTCTTCCATCTGATACCGACCCCCGATATGCTGAGTCTTCTCCAAAATGGTCATTCAAGGTGATGCCTCTCCCTTTTGATTTCCCTTTGAACACCATAGATTGCACCTCTTCATTAATGTATCATGGATGGAAAAGAATACCATTTGACAAAAATTAAAGAAAGTATTACAGATACAACGTAATCCACAAAATCATGGTTCTATAGTAGAAGGGTGATAAAATCCCTAGAATATTCGACTCTAATGCTTGGCTCCGAGAGTTCTCGAGAGGAACATCTACCAAGGATTTCAAATGATTGATCATCAGCCAAGTTACAAAACTAGAAATGAAGTTGGCCTATATAATTGTCTCCTTTTTCCTTACTCTAGTTAGTTGGGCATTAGACATTAAACTAAATATGTTGGAAGAAATTGGCCATATTGTGAGGACAAGAAATTATTACAATTGGGCTGACCATGTCACTGACATCATTAAGACAAGCTGCAAGAGATTCCAAAACTCTAGTAAGGAAATATGATTTCCCTCACCAATATGGATAGCTATGTTGCAGGTTACTCTAGATAATGAGACTTTGTTTACAAACAAATTTATACCCATAATGAATAATTTTAGATTATTTTCTAGTAACTAGTCAGGTAAGACGAAGACTTTGACCCTAGAGAAAATGTTCCACAATTTTCTAGTGAACTTCAAGAATGGGACTCATGGATGGAGAGTCTCCTAATATGTTCTTTGGGTTGTATCCAACAAACTCCACTTCCATCTGCGATAATAAACATCTCAAGTTTGGTACATCAATCCCAATGATGTCTAGTGTAAAGACTTTTCATACCAATTGTTAGCCCTAGAAAATTTTGATGAGCTCAGTTGATAGACAAACACAATATTTCCAATTCCATATGCAGTCTTGGATCCTCAAAAAGCTACCACTTTTCTATTGAATGATGGTGAACAAGAGAAAGAGGCTAAACTTTATATCATTCCTTTCAAGGTCAATTTTTTGACTCCTATTAAGCCAACAACAAAAAAGCAATCATCATGGATGATAGAACCTATTGTTGACAAAATGTAGTGTTCGGGCATCAGTTGGAAAGAGGTACTATAGGACATCACACTAGATGATCCCAAGATTTAACACAAATGAGACTCCATAACCAAACACGTCCTTGATGGGAAAATGACAAAGGGAAAGTCGACTCATCAGCATACACAAGTTAATGACTTCATAGGGTCATCTATTGATCCACAAATACTAGAATCACTTTCCTAGGCTAATGATTTTTTTATTGAGATAATGAAGCAAAAAATGATGGTTGAACAAGAATTGGAAAGGAACAGACCCAGATCCAACTGACAGAAACTATAACAGTAATCCCTATTACTACTACAATGGGGTAGACAAGCATAGTTAAAAATTCAATGACAAAATAGACTTAGATATAGGTAAACCTGAACACTGATTCTTCATCCATCAAGCTGACCACAATAGAGAAAGAGGTTGTTTTACTCCAAATTCCACCGAATGAAGTCGAAGTGTAAGCCCAAGTGATTTCATTAGAACATACTGAGTCACAACATATGGACACTGATATTGAGATCAAGGAGGGCCCCCTTAACTTTGATGGACATAATGACCTACCCCAAGAACAACAACATTCGCAATAATGGGTGTCATCAGTTCAACAAGTGACACAAACCCCTATGTCAATAATGATAAAAAGGAACCATGACAATACTAGGAAGAAAATATCAAAGAAATCAAAAGGCTCTTTAAACCTAAACCAACTGCAAACAACATAGAATATAATAAAGGTTTGGACAACTAGGTTTTCAAGATGCTTTGGGAAGTTAGAAAGGAAGAAAATGTCCAATGGAAGAGATTCAAGAAGGTGGTCACTAGAATGAAACTAAGAAAGGAAAAGGAACAAGTGGTCTAGACTGAGTGCATGACCTCAACCATATAGAAATTGTAGTTGTATTGTCCAAGCCCACTAGATGATAAATTGGATGCCATGAAATAACTGGTTCATTAACTTATTAATGGAAATTTAGAGTCGAGAGCACATGTTGAAGAACTCCAATAGTAGACCTAACCACAAAAGATGAAAGAGTTATCTTCCATATTGGAGCAAGAGTTTAGTTCATTCAAAATAATAAACAATAAGATGGAAGAAACTATGGATAGAGCAATCACTCTTAATGATGTCCTCAATAATTGGTTGAATTATTTTTTAACCACACACAATTGACTAAGCATATGATAAGTACTTCTCAAGGACTTATCAAATTCACAACAATGTGTATTTGAACCAAGAGCAATATCAAATTTGGAAAATCAAATTCTATAGGAAAAGAAGATAGAAACAAAGATATAATAATGAGAATGCCAATGGATGAGGGAAGGAAGGAGGCTCAGATGAAAGTTGCAAATGTTGTTGACTACATACAAAACATCCATATCAAAATGAAAAGTTTACCCTAGATTTAATGACCTTCAAAGATAGTTCACTATCCTACAAGATGAGGTAGTGAACTAAAATTAAGTATCTTGAAGTGCAGCCATAATATTTAGTCAAGGATTGGTTGACATTCAATTAAAATATTTAAGGGCTTGCACCAATAATATATCAAACAACATTAAGTGAAAATCCACCACTTATACTGTCACCTCAACCACCTCTTCCATAATTGAAGTACCATTTTTTTGCACTGGCGATATCAGAATGTGGTTCTTATCTACAACCAACACAATCAACTACTCCAGAAATAGAATTCAAAGGATCAAATTAGTCACCTAGAGAGAGGGGATCCAAATATTTCACACAGACACACCATTGGAGAAAATCAATGAAGCTCAATAGAAAAAATCGATTGACCATCCAACACTAGTCGTGTTGACAAATCACACCAGTCTAACACCAACACAGGCACACTAATTTTTCCAACACCTGATCTACTTTTCCCATACTTCTAGACTTCGCTACTGTCAGTCAACTCTTTTTCTAAATTTAACAACTCTACATATCCCCTTCTTTATGCCGAAGAATGCATTGAGGGTGGGGGAGATATTGGAGGGGCTATTCGACTTGTCAAGTCAACATGTATGATTGAGATTTGATCTATGTTGAAAGTTGTTCGACTCCTATTCTAATCAACCAACCAATTAAATTAGTTAGTATAACTAATGTAACTTTCTAGTGGTAGTATAAATATGTGTTTGCTTGACATGAATATTTTGCTAGTTGCTATCATATATTATAATATATAGGTTCCTTTGTTGGTTCTCCACTACTTTTGTTATCTCATTCCTTGCTTTCTCATTATATCTATTGTTTAGATTTCTTGGTAAATAGTGTTGGTAGTTGATGCATACGTTTCCCCAAAATACAACAATCATCTTCATAATAAATAATGCTCTTTGTTGCTAATAATAAACATGCATAAAAAATAGTGGCTCTTTTTCATATTTGGTTTGTTACTTGTCTTTCTACTTCAGTAGACATACCTTTTTTCATCAAAGGCTGTTCAAATGTACTCTCAAGTTGGCAATTCCATTCACACCTCAATGGAAGATATATGCAACCTTGTAGCTATCATTCTAGTGATCAAATAAGTGAATTATAGGTGAATAATAAAATGTTATAGAGTATGGAATATGAACTAATTGAAATGTTGTGTATTCATACAAACCCACCATAAGATAATATGCATCGAATAAAAAGTAATTGGAAAATTGGATTAAATAATATGGTTAAACAATGAACCAACAATACACTCAACTAATTCCAACGCTCAACCAAAGGTTTAAATGAATGAATAGATATAGTGTTAGAATGTGGCTCTATTATAGTTATCATGGTTTACAAAGAATGCAAGAATGGATCAAAACCAAACTACATGAAGTATACATATCCAATAACACCCTAAGACAACACTTTTTTTTAATAGTGGAAATAAAATGGGAAAATTATGTTCTAGGGGGTTGTCAGTAAGAAATATTGATTAAGAAATACTGATCTATGCATAGTAAACCCTATGCATTGTTACTCACTAGAAAAACCAATTTTGTGAGTGGATTGAACTCAATAACAATATTTTCTCATGCATGACTAAGCACATTGTCTCCCTTATCCTATTATCTTTAGGCCAACTACTTCTTAGAGCTCTCCCCTATAGAGCTACCCTTCTTCATTTCCTCTTAATATATACTCTCTTTTCGTCCATTTAAATTCTCTTATTCTCCAGAACATTCATTTTTAATGAGTTTCATTGGAAGGCCAACTATCATATTGATTCATTTGACCTTCCAAGTGAGTTTTTGGACATTTCCTCAACTTTTCCAAAACAGAACAATTAAATGCTTATTAAAAAGTTTACAAAGATATTTTTGATGAGGATCCAATTTAGATAAATATTAAATGGAAAAAATTGAAATACATCCTCTCATTTTTGAAATCTTGATGGAGGAAAACTCAACCACCAATCGTAATAACATTTAGTAACCTAGTGAAACTTAGCTAAGCTAGAATTGGGGACCTAATATTGTAATCCTACTTGAAACATTTTAGTCAAATTTTTTGACCTAACTCATTGGGTTTTATATATAACTCTACAAGCATGTAACCTAATAAATGCTTGTATATTTATATATATAACCTGATGGGTTAGCTTAATCAGTTCGATCAAACTATTTCAAGTTCTAGTTCACTATGTAGTCTCATTGAGGTTCAAATCACACAAAGTATTATGTATGTATGCATATTGTGAACAAAAGCACAAGAAGCTATCTATCTTCATAACAATGTGCATTTGCACTATTCACATAGAAATATTCTTAGAGGGAAATTGGAGCACAAGTCTTGTGAAGCATAAATTCCTCTGTTATGAAACCAGCTCATAAAAAGATAGAAAAGAGAGATCCACGCCTTAGAATTCAACCTCTTCGAGGGGGCAACCTCCTTTACATTACATAAATGAACAATTCTTGGATGATACAAATGACAAAACCTCCTTTCTATATATAGGAGTCTATGGAGTCACAATATAATCCAGCCGACCTAACAATAATAATATAAAGCCACAAAAATAACAATAGAGGGATTCTATGGGCACATTAATAACAATATGGGGGTAATGGGGGCACAACAATATAAATAAGGGGTATAACTACAATAGTAATGGGGTAATCACTAGTATTATAGGGACCCAACATGCCCCTCTCCTTCAAAAAAGTGTTGTCCTCAACGCTTGAGTAGTTCTGGATACTTCTGCATAAAATTCTCATCCTCCCATGTGGAATCTTCAGCGGATAAGTTCTTCCACTTGATAAGATACTCTGAAATTGATCGATTTCGTAGCTGTCGAGTTCTTGTTTCTGTAACTGCTTCCGGTTCCAATATAATTTTTCCTTCCTCGTCAAGTTCTGGCAATATTGTTTGAACTGGGAGCTTGTCACCTATAACCTTCTTTAAACATGAAACATGGAAAACTGGGTGCAATCGAGAAGCTGCAGGAAGCTCCAATTTGTATGCCATAGTACCAATCTTTTGCAACACCTTGTACGGACCATAATACTTTGGTGATAATTTATTATCCTTCTTAGCTTGCTTGAGGGACATTTGCTTATATGGTTGTAGCCGTAGGAATACCCAATCACCTACATCAAAACTTCTTTCACTGCGATGTTGATCTGCCTGTTGTTTCATTCTATTCTGTGCCAACACGAGGTTATCCTTTAAGAGTTGGAGGACTTGTTGTTGATGTTCGATGTGATGTTCCACTGCCTGAACCTTAGAATTTTCTCTTAAATATGATGTGATGGATGGTGGTTGATACCCATAAAGTGCCATAAATGGGGTCATTTTTGTTGCTGTATGGAAGGAAGTGTTATACCACCATTCAGCCAGAGGCAACCATTTGACCCATTGTGTCTGTTTATCAGATACAAAGCAACGAAGATATCCTTCCAAACATTTGTTTACTATCTCAGTTTGCCCATCAGATTGAGGATGATAAGATGAGCTATGAGCTAACTGAGTACCAAGACAAGAAAATAATTCTGTCCAAAAATTTCCAGTGAAAATGGGATCTCTGTCACTTACAATAATCTTTGGGTTTCCATGTAGCTTTTGAATTGTTTCCATAAATGCAGTAGAAACTGTACTGGCTTTAAATGGATGTGATAATGCACAAAAGTGTGCATACTTGGTAAGTCTGTCAACTACCACCATGATGACACTCTTTCCCTCAGACTTGGGTAAACCTGTGATAAAATCCATTGAAACCTCCTCCCAACGTTGGCTTGGAATGGATAAAGGTTGTAATAGACCCGGTGTCTTAATTGTTTCAACTTTATTTTGTTGGCAAACCAAACATTCTGCCACAAACTTTTGAATATCTGATTTAAGGCCATCCCAAAAAAATTCCTTCTTAACCCTGTGGTAAGTTTTTAAAAATCCTGAGTGCCCTCCTAAGGGAGAAGTGTGCAATTCCATAAGAATCTTTTGTTTTAGCTGGGAATTCTTACAGAGGTATAAGCGATCTTTGTACCATAACGAATCATTTTTCCAGCTAAATGTATCAGACGTACTGGAATCTTGTTGTAGCTTTCGAATAAGTGCCCACACTTCTTCGTCATTCTTCCATTCCTCCCTTGCTTCATTTATCCAATCTGGTTGGATAATAGAAATGGCGCACAACAATGCTTCCACATCCTCATCCTTTCTTGAGAGTGCATCTGCCACCACATTTTGCTTCCCTTTTTTGTAGATGATTTCAAAGTCATAACCCAACATCTTTGTGACCCACTTTTGTTGCTCTTCAGAGGATAATCTTTGTTCTAAAAAGTATTTAAGGCTATCATGATCCGTTTTTACCTTGAAGTGTCTTCCCATTAGGTAGGGTCGCCATTTCTTAAGTGCATGGAGTATTGCCAACATTTCCTTCTCATAAATAGCTTTGCTTAAAAACTTTCCCTTGATTGGACGACTTTCAAAAGCAATGGGTCTTTCATCTTGCATTAGAACAACACCAATTCCATTTCCTGAAGCATCACATTCCACAATAAAGGTTTTTGTGAAGTCCGGTGTAGCTAAGACCGGTGCTTGGCACATTGCCTCTTTAAGATGTTCAAAGGCCTTTGTTGCTTCCGGAGTCCATGAAAATGCATCTTTCTTCAATAATGTTGTTAGAGGTGCTGCTATTCTCCCATAATTCTTAACAAACTTGCGATAATACCCTGTCAACCCAAGAAATCCTCGCAGATGCTTTATGGATGTGGGGATTTTCCATTCCTTAATGGCTTTAATTTTGCTAGGGTCTACCTTAACTCCTTCATGAGATACAATATGACCCAAATATTCCACCTCCTGGACTCCAAAGAAACATTTGGATCTTTTTGCATATAATTGTTTCTCCTCCAATAGTTGTAGCACCCTGTCAACATGTTCAACATGATCCTTCCAAGACTTGCTGTAGATTAGTATATCATCAAAAAATACTAACACAAATTTTCTAAGGAATGGTTTGAAAATTGAATTCATCAAACCTTGAAATGTTGAAGGTGCATTGGTAAGGCCAAAAGGCATGACCAAAAATTCATAATGACCCTCATGAGTTCTAAATGCCGTTTTCGGAATGTCTTCAATCTTCATTCTGATTTGATGATATCCTGAACGAAGATCCAACTTGGTGAAGTAAATTGATCCATGCAATTCATCCAGTAATTCATCAATGACAGGAATGGGGAACTTATCTTTAATAGTGAGCTTGTTGAGCTCCCTATAATCCGGACACATGCGCCATGATCCATCCTTCTTGTGCACCAATACTACTGGAGCAGAGAAAGAACTTTGACTCGGTTGAATTATACCAGCCTCTAGCATTTCTGCAACCATACGTTCAATTTCACTTTTTTGGACATAGGGATATCTGTACGGCCTGATGTTTGGAGGAACACTTCCTGGAATCAGATGAATAGCATGATCATGATCACGCATAGGTGGGAGACCTTTGGGAGTCTCAAATACCTTGGAATGATTGTCCAGGACTTTTTGGAGATCTGGAGAAATAGATGATTCCAATGTGGAAACATCTAGCGAACATAATTGTGCAATTACACCCCTTTGCTCCTTTTTTAGAAGCTTTGTCATACCATTAGAGCTGATTATCTTTCCTGGTTTCCCTGCAATACCCCTTAATTCAACTTCCTTTCCTTCCACAGAAAATTTGATGAAAAGTTCTTGAAAATTAAAAGCTATTGTACCCAAGGATTGTAGCCATTGGACTCCTAGTACAACATCAGCACCTCCCATTGGAATGGAAAGCATTGGGCTAGTCAATACATATTCTCCCATGGATAGCTTGATATTATGGCACTTTCCAGAGCAATTTATTGTTCCTCCATTTGCAATCATCACTTGACACTCTGGTGCTGGATATAGGAAGCAATTCAATTCTTTTGCTACCCTACAATGAATAAAATTGTGGGTGCTTCCTGAATCAATCAACACTATTACCTTTTTCTTCTTGATTTGTCCTTCTATCTTGATGGTTTGAGGAGTGGTAATTCCCGCCAATGCATTACAAGATATGGTCGGATTTATTTGTTCTTCATCTAGGCTTTGTTCCTGGAGTATATCCTCTTCTTTTGACCTTTCTTGCTCCTTTTCTTCTTCCTCTTCACAATCTATGTAGAATAATTTCTTCTCAGCACACTTATGACCTTTAGTGTATTTGCTATCACAACTGTAACAAAGCCCTTTTGCTCTTTTTTCTTCCAATTGTTGTGGTGTCAACCTTATAGGTTGTGGAAGACTAGGGCAACAACACTTCCGTCTTTATAGTTGTGAGTGGTATGCTTCCTAGTTGCCATAATTTTGCTTTCCATTTTTCTTGCTAACCTGAATGCCTTCTCTAATGAATCAGGTTCCCAAAGGCGAACATCATGTTGGATATTATCCTTTAAAGACCCTATGAACACATCAATCCTATGCTCCTCTGGAATATCTTTTACCCTTATGTTCAATTTTTGGAACTCCTCAATGTGCTCCATTATTGAACCCTTTTGTTTGAGACTTATCAATTGGCTAAAAAAAGTGTTGCTTTTTGTATCCTCATAATGTGCTATCAATTCTTCCGTAAAAATTTCCCAAGTGATAAATTGTTTACGAGAGCAAAGCCATTGATACCATACAAACTGATTTGGTTCCAAATATAAAGTTGCCATACGTACCTTTTGTGTGTTTTGCACATTATTGAGATCGAAGAATTGCTCCATCTGTAATATCCATGTGGCGGGATCCTTGCCATCAAACTTCCTCATATCGATTTTTGGAATATGGTGGGTCTTCGATCCAACATTAGAGTCTATGGAATCATGATTAACATTTCTTTTGTTCACATCATGAGTTTCCTTTACAACCTTTTCACCATTAGTAAGTATTTCTTGTAGAAAATTTGTCAAATCTGTCTTCAAATCTGCCATGTCTGTCTTCAAATCTGTCCTCAAATCTGTCTTTAGATCATCCATCTTAGCTTCCATGCCCTTTATCTTAGATTCCACGCCATTTATCTTAGCATCTGTTAGCTTTTGTGAGCGTGACATTTGTTGCACTTGTTCTTGTAATTTTGATATATCATGTAGCATTTCTTCCTCTTCTTCATGAGTCATGCTAGAGCTTTCAGGTTCCTTACTAGGTGTTTGCATTTTCTTTCCTCGGGGCATCAGTTACCGATAATAATGCTTTACTATGCCCTTTGAATTCCTTCAAACCAAGCTTATGCAAAAATAAAAAAAAAAACTACACACCTTTTTTCACTTTGTAGAAGCCTGATATTGAATCTGATGTATCTCTGTAATTTGGAATCATCCAGTTCTAAAATTCTGACTTGTAGTAGCCTTCTATGTCCTCTTTCCAATTCCACTAGTCTGAACCAAATTAGATTCTCCAAGAAAGAGTTACGCTCAATCTCCTGCAGTGACATGATTATAGACTAGTTCAGTAGAGCGAACTTGTATGAAGTTCCACATGTCACTGTTTCAACCTTTGAATCTGAAAAATATATAAAATAAAACTACAGTCCAACCTTTTTCTGTACCTTCTTACGAAATTTCAATCCGATGCTCAGAAAGAAAGTTATGACGATTTTCCCCAGGTCACATGTTTTGAGTGTAATTCAGGAGTCTGCAAAAAGACCAACTTCCTGAGATCATATCTCCGAAAATATCGCACGAAAAGCTCTGAAATGCGGACCCAAGGTTCAACGCGATTTCTTCTCAAATGTGTTTTTTTGCGACTTCTGAAACGTCACAGAAAAAAAGTTATAGCGAAAATGCCACGATGACCTGTTTGGAGCAGCGAAACCCTAGAATCCAAAGCTCTGATACCAAATGTTATGAAACCAGCTCACAAAAAGATAGAAAATAGAGATCCACGCCTTAGAATTCAGCCTCTTCGAGGGGGAATCCTCCTTTACATTACATAAATGAACAATTATTGGATGATACAAATGACAAAACCTCCTTTCTATATAGGAGTCTATGGAGTCACAATATAATCCAGCCGACCTAACAATAATAATATAAAGCCACAAAAATAACAATAGAGGGATTCTATGGGCACATTAATAACAATATCGGGATAATGGGGGCACAACAATATAAATAAGGGGTATAACTACAATAGTAATGGGGTAATCACTAGTATTATAGGGACCCAACATCCTCCTTGAAACACTTTGGTTCAAATTATAAATTTAAACCATTAGGTTTTATATATAAATACACAAGCATGTAACAACATACATGCTTGTAGAGTTATATATACAATCCATTGGCTTAGCATGGTGAGTCTGATCGAACTAGTTCAAGTTTGAGCTCATGACGGAATCTTCAATTCTAGTCACATTAAGGTTTGAGTCACACAAAGTACTATATAAACATGCATATTGTGAACAAAAGCGCCAAAAAATATATATCGTCATAACAATGTATGTTTTCATTATTCACATTGAAATTTCCTTAGTGGTAAATTGGAGCAATTTTTTTGTGAAACATTTTTACAATGTACATGAAATGAACTTAAAATCTAACAATTTCTAAGGTAATTCAAATATCTACTAAACATAGCTTGAAAATTCCTTTCCAATCTACAAAGTTATGATTCAAAATGGATTGGGAATGCAATGAACATATAATATTGCATAGAAGGCACAAGTACTTGATTGAAGAAAAAATATTATAAAGAAACTGAAATTCTATCAATGAATCAAATGGTGAAAAAAACTACAATATGCATAGAATTACAAAACTACTAGAAGGAGGAGGATGAAATTTCATCATTAGTCAATTCCATGATGGAGTCCCTTGGCTAGAACCCCCCCTTGTAATTATTGTGACTGCAATTCACAAAATCACGGGTCTATTGCACAAGAGTGATGAAATCCCTAGAACATTTGACTCTAATGCTTGGCTCTAGGATTTCATTAGAGGAAAAACCATGAAGAATTCCAAAGGATTGATCATCAACCAAGTTACAAACCTAGAAATCAAGTGGGCTAATTAATTGTCTCCTTTTTCCTTACTCTAGTTGATTGAGCTTCAGAGAGTAAACTAAACATGTTGGAGCAATCAGCCAAATTGTGAGGACAAGTAATTAGTATAATTGCATTGAACATTTCACCGACATTATTAAGACAAGTTGCAAGTGATTCCAAAACTCCAGTACATAAATATGATTTCCCTCCCTACTAATATAACTTGCTATGTCACAGGTTACTCTGGATAATGAGACAATGTTTACAAATAAATTCATACCCATAATGAAAAATTTTAGGTTATTTGCTAATAGCTGGTCAAGTAAGATGGAGACTCTGACCTCAGAGCAAATGTTCCACTGTTTTCTAGTGAAATTAAAGAATGTGACTCATGGATGGACGGTCTCCCAATAGATCCATTAGGCTCTACCCAACAAATCCCACATCCAATTGAGATTAGACACGTCTCAAGTTTGGTATTTCAATGCCAATGACATAGCCAATGTAAATACCTTTCATATTAATTTTCGGCCCTAGGAATTTTTTATGAGCTCAGTTGATAAACAAACATAATATTTCCAATTCCATATGCAGTCTTGGACCCTCAAACAACTACCAATTTTCCATTGAATGATGGTGAACAAGAGGAAGAAAAAGAGGTTGAAATTTATACCATTCCTTTCAAGGTCAAGTTTTTGACTACTATTAAGCCAACAACAAAGGAGCAATAATCATTTATGGTAGAACTTGCAGTTGACAAATTGTAGTGTTTGGGCATTAATTAGAAATAGGTACTACAAGATATCACACTGGATGACCCCAAGTTGTATCATTAATTATGCTCCATAGAGGAAACAACAAAAAATGGAAATTTGACTCATCGACATACACAAGGTAATGAATTCATGGGGTCATCTATTGATCCACAAATACTAGAACGACTTTCCTAAGACAATGATTTTTTTATTGAGATAATGAAGCAGAAAATGATGGCTGAGCAAGAATTGGAAAGGAACAAACCCAGAGCCAACTAACATAACCTATAATAATAATCCATATTACTACTACAATAGGGTAGACAAACATAGTTAAAAAGTCAAGGGAAAAATATACTAGTCACATTAACATACAACACTAGTCGCATTTTTGACTCACATCAATCTAGCACCAACACAATTAGACTAATTTTTCAAGCACTCGGTCTACTTTTCTCATTATTTTATACTTCTATACTCTCATTCAACTTTTTTTTGTAAATGTAACAACTCTATATCTCCCCTTCTTTTGTACAAAGAAGGAATTGAGGGCGGGGAAGATGTTGGAGGGGCTAGTTGACTTATCAAGTCAACATACTTGATTGAGCTTTGATCAATATTGAAAGTTGGTCGACTCCATGTCTAATCAACCGAACCATTCAATTAGTTAGTATAACTATTGTAACTGTCTAGTGGCAATATAAATATGTATGTACTTGACATGACGATGATGTTGGTTGCTATCATATATTATAATATAAGGGCGCCTTTATGGGTTTTCCACTACTTTTGTTATCTCATTCCTTGCTTTCTTGTTACATCTATTGTTTAGATTGCTTGGTAAAGAATAATGGTAACTGGTGCATACGTTTCCCTAGAATACAACAATCCTCTTCATAATAAATAATGCTCTTTGTTGCTAATAATTAACAGACATAAAAAAATACTTGCTCTTTTTCATATTTGGTTTGTTACTTGCCTTCTTACTTTAGTAGACATACCTTTGTTCAACAGAGGCTCTCCAAATGTACTCTCAAGTTTTTAATTCTCTTCACATCTTAACGGAATATTTGTGCAACCTTGTAGCTATCATTCTAGTGATCAAATAAGTGAACAATGGGTGAATAAAAAAATGTTATAGAGTATGGTATAAGAACTAATTAAAATATTGTGTATTCGTACAAACCCGCCATAAGATAATATACACAAAATAAGAAGTAATTGCAAAATTGGATTATGTAATATGGTTAATCCGTGAACCAATGATACACTCAACTAATTCCAACACCTAAACAAAGGTTTAAACTAATGAAGAGAGATAGTATTACAATGTGGCTCTATTATAGTTATCATGTTTTACATAGAATGCAAGAATGGATCAAAACTTAAATACATGAAGTATACATGTCCAATAACACCCTAAGATGGTGAGCGACAGTATTGCAAAAAGAATGCTACAACTCCTGGGCTGCCAACTTTACTTTTATCAACCCGATAGTTCATAACAAACTTGGAAGCATCAGTGCTATATGCACAAGTACTAGTTCTCACTACAGGTTGTCACTTGGTCAGCCGGCATGAGATCACTAGGAGCTCAAGAAAACTTCTATAGATTTCAAAAGAAGTTCTATGTGTGATGAAAGGAAAGAAAGATTACTCTACAGATACTATTCTAACTGCAGAAAGGAGAAAGACAGGAATGTAAAGCAATAACTAGTAAACCCTAATTAACAAGCTAATTCTACTTTTGCCAAAAACACTATGAAAACCATGAAAGGAATGCCATTACCTACTCAAGGAAGTATAAAACATCTAACCATGCTATTTCTAGAAGTAAATAAGCAAAAAACATATTTTTGGATTTTTATGTGTTTTTATGTGAATTTAACATGCATCTAATTTATTGTGTGTGAGTGTGGCAGCGAATAGGGGGCGTTATAAGGCAGTTTTGGAACTTGGGAGGATGTAGGATGGTGTGGATGGGTCCTAGGAGGTCTTAGGTGGCATTTTGGAGGCTTTTCCCACACTCGGCCTTCAAAACAAATCCTACAGGAAAAACTACAAGAGGACACAAAAAAACTATAGGAGGAAAATAGGGAAACTAAAAGAGGCCTACAAGAGGAGGCCGAGAGAAATTTTTGTTGTTTTGAGGGTGTGAAAGTGGGTGGAAAAGGTGGATGAAGGTTGGAATGAGGTGTTAGGGCACTTAAGGTCTACCATGAATCACCAGGAGAGAGAAAGATGATTGGGTTTGCTCAAGGAGAGAGGAAGAAGTTCTATGAAAAATGAAGGAAACTAGGGCAGAATTGAGGTGTGGTTTGGGAGACTATGGGGCATGGATCAGATGGAGGGTGTGATTGTTGGTAAGATGGCCTACTGCTGGAAGAGATCTGGTGCATATAAACTGAAAGTCAACCAAGAAAATCAAGCAACCAATGAAATGAGTGCATCCTAGGAAAAACAGGGTTTTGCGTTAAAATGGCCTAAACTATGATGTATAGAAGGAAATGTTGGGAAATGTTGTAAGAAAGGAAAGCATGAAAAATGACTATTGCAAATCAAGAAGTGTGATAAAGAATATCTAAAGCAAAGTAAAACTGGACTATCAACCTACTAGAGAGATGCAAACACTAGAAGTCATAGGAATGAGGAAAATCTATGTTTTTGGGGTAGCAAGAGAGTCTTTACCTCAAATCATGGTCCCGGAGGGAGAAAGAGAGACCAAGGCACTGCTGCTAGCCTTTTGAATCTTCTCTGATCACTACTTAACCGGATATAGAAAGTACAAATGGAAGCACTCTACTAAATCATCAAAAGCAACCTATTCTTAACCATAAGAGAAATACATCTAACAACAAACTAATCTACAAACTGAAGTAAAGCATACAAATACAAGTAAAGAGAAGCTTGGCTACTTGGATTGGGCCCTAACCCAAGAGCTTCAGCCCTCTGAGGTAACTTAGTGCTAGCTCAAAAAGGATTCCATCTTCATTATCAAAAAATAGCAAGATTACATAAAACTATCATAAAATAGTAAGCTCGAAATTTGAGCAGAGTTTACACAAGCAAAAAAAAGTCAACCCTAGTGAGGCCCTAGGCCTCTCTAATTATACATCTAAAGCTACGAACTTCCTTAAAATCAGGGAGGCTTGGCTCCCAAGACTCAAGATAACTATCAATCATCTTCCACTTTCTCGGTTGCCTTCTAGTGCATGATTCGGCTACTTGTACTCCGAGCTGAATGAAGGGGAATTCGAAGTGAGGAGCAATAAATGAGGGGTATTCCCTCCTATAATTCCTCTCCTATGTCTACTTCAAGTTATTGCTGCAATTTGACCACTAGATCCTTGACTTTGACCTTGAAAACCATCAATAATCTGCATTAAATACATGTTAGACCACATGGCATAATAACTAACTCAACTCACCCTATAAGCATAAATATAATCAAAAAATCATACAATAAGCTAAGATAATGGTTGATTTGACTAGGTTAGGAGGTAAAATGAGCCCATATAATTACCCATTTATGAGGCTCCTCATCACCCCCCTACTGAAGGTACTCATCAACCTCTGAGCAACCTAGTCAATCTCTTGGTCTTTCATGGCCCTGGTGGCCTCCCTCGCATTCCAGGCTTTTGATGTGGTTTGCTCATGTTATCCAAAAAATCCCGCCTTTCTGTCTATGTCCTTCCACTGCTCCTTATCTTCTTCTTCTCTTCTACCTTCCAGCATGCCTAATATGAGTGGAGAACACAATTTGAGGCCAATCCAGTTGACCTTCAACCTTTGCATGTAGCGCTTCTACATTGGCACTCTTTTCAATGCCTCCTTCAGCCTCATGGGGGAATGGTATTCTCTAATCTGCAAGCTATGGGGTAGGGTGTTCCATCTTCTCATGCATGCATGCACACAGTCATCCCCAAGTAGCCTAAGCATATCTTCAAAGTGTGCAATAGCTTGTTTCTGATTGGCTAGACATTTAGGGGGAATATGAGGGTCATTGGCAAGCAGGTTATGTGTGCTGGTGAGGGCCATAGGATCTGATGGCTCAGCTCTTATCATCAATGGTTTATTCTACTCTTTTATTAACAATATTTTCATTTCTATTGCTCTCAATTCTTCATGGTTCATCCATGATGCCATGGCCATTAATTGCAGATCCCCTAGCTTGGCATTGGGGTCCCACACATTCAGGTCTGTGAGAGTTATGTTGTGTAGATAGAACTTTGCCATCTTTGCTTTGTCCTTGAAGGTACTTTGGTCACACAAATCCATGAACTACCTGTAGTCTTGGAAAGGCATTATGCCTCTTTATGCCAAAGTTTTTATTTGGAATTGAAGCCATTGATCCTTCAGATAGAGGCCATAAGATTTGGCCGGTGTTCTACATTGTAGTTCTTCGATGCATAAGCTGGCCATGTATGCCAAATGAGTCTCTTTCTCCTGTAGTTGCCTCCGTAATAATTCATTCTCATTCTCAAGGTGGCTTCTTGTAATGGCTTCTCTGTCTCTGAGAGCACTCAATTCCCTACCCATTTCCCTAAGTTTGTCTTCCATGTGGCCAATATCCTCAACTCCTTTAGACTTGGCTATCTGTATCCACCTATGCATTCTCAATCTCTCTTTTTCCAATTCGAAAAACAGTGGAATTGCAAATTTTTGTGGGATTATCTTGCCTCCCTCAAGTAGTTTGTAATAGGAGTCAAGATTAGGCTGGGGGTCAGGTTCTTGTAGCTCTTGTGCTTCCTCTTTCACCTCTGGCTGTCCTCCTATCTTTTCCTCAAGTTTTTGTGTCTCCTGTAGTTTGGATAGTGTCTCCTGTAGGACTGTTTTAGCCTCCTGTAGGTCTGGTTTAGGGTCCTGTAGAATTTCCTTTATCTTCCATGTAGAAGATATTGTAGTCTCCTTTCATAGGTTATGGGTGTCTTGGAAGGAGATTCTTTCACCTTGGCAGATGGTGAATCTTCAATGCTAATGGGAGTCTTTGATGAGGGCTGAGGTTTGCCTATTTTAATTCTGGTACTCTTCCTTGCCCTGAAATACATGGAGGTTTTTCTTTTCCTCTTCTGCTTTTGCTTGACTGGTGTACTAAGGGTAGTGAGGGCAGCTGCTGCTTCTCTTTCCAAAGTTTCAGGGGACTCTTCTCTTTGCTCTACCCTCTCTACCTCCTTTTCTCCCTCTTCTCTCTTTTTCCTCCTCCTACTTTGTCTCTTTTTCTACCTCTTGTTCTGTCTCTTAAACTCTCCCCTCCTCTATTTCTTTTCTTTCCTCCTTCCTCTCTTGCTCTGCTATGTCACCACTGGCTTCATCTTCTCCTCCTTGTTTTTCTCCCTCCTCACTGACAGCAGGACTAACATCATAGGTTAATGCCTTGATGTCATCCTCAGTTGTCATATTTCTAAAAACTTCCCATGCTATAGGGATTGTAAGGGTATGGAGGGCTTCTTCTACTATAATCTTGATTAGGCCCTGGTGAGCTAGCTGTTGTGAATTTCCTTATTGTACCTTGGTGTTGGAGTCAATGAGGGACTGAAGGAGAAAGTAAGGGATACTGAGCTTTTGATGTGTTGGGGTATCCATGCCATATCTCAATTCTTGGAGGATTCTGAAATGATATCCATAAACAATGTTGTGCCTCCCCTCACAAGAAATGTATTTGATCACTTGGTAGCTAACCTCATCCCAGGGATATGGTACATGAGCCCTCCTAATTACATTTTTCTCTTCAACAAGGGTTTCATTATCTTGGAAAAATTTCTTCTTGGTGGCCTGGCCAATTATTTTCTCATCTTTATTCCAAGGCAGCCCAAGAGGAAGGGTAGTGACCCTACTGATGAATTCAAGGTTATTTCAATGGAGAGGCCTCTAATGGTTACAATAGCATGAGTTCTTGTGTGAGGGACCAGAGAGAGAGAAAATTCATGGGCAATTTCATCATCAAACCCTCTAAAATTCTCAAAGAAATTCATATAGTTTTCCCTTGTAAATATTTCCACCACTTGAGGATGTGCATGGAGTCTAGTGGAGTTAGTGGGCTCTTTTATCTTAATCCCCCTGTCATACTGCCTATACTTCTTTTGAAAAACCAAATATGGAGGTGGAGACAAAGAATTTTGAGTGAAATAGAAAAAGGGGACTGTGTTCTTTTCTTTTTTTAAACAGATTTTTTTTTTTTGTATTTATACCCTCTTAAAGACTCATTTTATCTTCAATTTGTGACCAACACTTTCACATTTTGATATTCAACAGAGGGAATTCATGAACCCTACCTCTTTAGACTGAAATTCATGCCAAAAATCACGTTTCCTCCCCTCAAAATGACTCACTGCCCCTCTTGTAGAAGCCCGTTGTCCCTCTTGTAGATTTCCTGTAGGTGCTCCTATAGAAAATGCCGAGAGCAAAAATATGGAGGAAATTGATGGAGGATGGTGGATACGAGGTTGTTGGGGCATAAGAAGACTGTTGTGTGGCCGAGTTACAAGGAGAAACTGAAGAAAAGGTGGTGAGAATGTGCAGGGAGGAGTGCTCATTACCTTTTATGGTTGTTTTTGGTTATGAATGCTGAGATGGCAAGATGTATGTTGCCCAGATTAGGATCATTGGTCCCCACCTGCTTGGTCATCATGAACCCCCTTGTAATCATCCCCTCATTACTACATCGGAGTTAACTCTTCCTCCCACTACCTGTCCTTTGCATCTTTTTCTTGAGTTGACTGTGCGCACGTGTGGGTGATATATCGGTTTAGTGGAGTCAACTAAATGAAGTTGACCAAGTTAACTGGCCACCTTTCCCTCTTTCGATTTCAACCATCTCGTTGCCTTCATATGATTCCTAATTACACAAATGCAGATAGAGGAGTGACTTAGCTACTTACCTCTAATCCAAGTGTATTTGTTGTCATCGACTGTGAGGTGCTATGGCTTTCTCTGCTGCATGCCTTCATTTTCCTTCATGCATACTGTCTCTACTTGCTGATGTGCTTTTGTGTGTTTTTTCAGGTTCTTCTTTTGCTGGAGCTAAGCTGCATGTTCCTTTTCAACCTTCATATGTGCTATCCCTTGCTACTGGTGCTGGACTTCTATGGGATTAGCTGCTACAGGAATTCCTACAGGAGCTCCTATAGCGGCTTCTCCCCTTGAAACTTCAACTATTTCCCTATGCTTGGAGCTCGAGAATGATGCCAGAGGTGGAGATGTAGGATGGAGGGATAGTAGGTAAGCTTCAGCTAAAGTTAATTGTGCATTTTCCTCCTTTTATTTTTGTTTTTTTTGTTTTTTCAAAACTGAAAAACTGTTTTTCTGTGTTTTTCCTTGGAAAGGAAAAAAACAATAATGATACTTGGAGTGTGATGCAAGCTTTGACATGATGGATAGGAGGTTTGAAGATGGTAAGAGGGATTATAGGTTCCTCATGAAGCTTTTCTTGTCCCTCAAACTGCCTCCTGTAGACACTTTTGGCTCTCTATAATTCCTACAGGAGCCTCCTATAGAAAACACTGTTTTGGAAGAAGAGGTACAGTGGGGTGAAAAAGATGCCAAAAATGATGGAGGAAGGTGTGGAGAAGATGAGATGGATGTTGGTATGAATGTCAGGGTCCCCTTGGGACCTTCTTTTGCTCCCTGTAGTCCTCCTGCAAACCTGCAATGTAATAAAAATTCATTTTTTCTTTCTCTCTCTTTTTTTTTTTGAAAACAACTAGGGCACCTCAAAGAGGTTTTCACCTTAATTGCCTGCCCTGGGCGCCTCCAAGGGAGATTTTCACCCAATGATATTATTATTTTCCCTTTTTTTTATGACATCACTGGGCCGCCTCAAAAGAGGTTTTCAACCCAATGATGGGACTCAAGCGCCTCATGGAGGTTTTCACTTGAGTCCTTATTTTTTCTCTTTTTTCTTCAGTGAGTGGGTGAAGTGGAAGCTAAGACATGCTCCACTAACATCAATGTTTTATTCAAATCTTCAGTAAACTCTCGCTTGGAGAGGGGTTTCGTGTAGACTTTCAACCAATGTCCATTGACAAGCATGGGGATGGCTTCATCATCAAAGGTTCTTATCAGAAGTGAACCATTGTCATTACATTTCTCTAGAGTGTAGGGTCCTAGACATCTTGTCCTCATATTTCCTTTGAAATCCTTGTATCTTGAATCATAGAGTAGTGCCCAATATCCCTTTTGGAATTGCTTCTCCCTGATATTTCTGTCATGCCATATCTTTCTCTGAAGCTGAACTACCTCTGTATGGAGAAGGGCTTGCAATCTGTATTCATCCAATCCATTGAGCTAAAGTAATCTCTCCTTCTATGCATGGCTAAGGTCTAGGTCCAGCTAAGCTGCCATCCTTAGGGTATTGAATTCAAACTCTATTGACATCAAAACCTTCTTCCTATAGACTAGTTCATAGGGTGTGAACTCGATGGTGGTCTTCCATGTTGTGTTGTAGGCCCAAGTGGCCTCAACTAATTTGTCCACCCAGTATTTTCTGCTGCTACTCACTACCTTGGTTAGGATCCCTTCCAATGCTCTATTAGTGACCTCCACTTTCCCATTGGCTTGTGGATGGTAAGGGGTGGAAGTCCTATGCTTGATCTTATGATGTGTGAGTAGGTCTTCAATCAGGTTGGAAGTGAACTGACTGCCTTGGTCTGTGACCAACTCTCTCGGATACCCGAACTTGTAGAATATGTTTTCCCTAAAAACCTCAGCTCATTTTTCCTTTGTCGCTACTTTGATTGCTTTTGTCTTTTCCCACTTTGTCAGGTAGTTGGTTCACACAATGATGTACTATTCTACTTTGAAGGGGGGTTGATAGGCCCCACAAAGTCCATGCCCCACTTCTCAAATGGCTCAAAGGTCACTTGAGGTTGCATGAGAATTTCATCCTTTGGAGTGGGTTTCCCCATCCTCTAACACCGATCAAACTGGCTCGTGTGTCTCCTCACATCCTGATGAAGAGTGGGCCAGTAGTAGCCTACTTGCAATATCTTGAAGGCAGTTCTTTTTGCTGCCAAATGGCCTCCACAAGGCCCATCATGACAGGTCAAGAGGATGTCAAAGACTTCCTCCTCCCTTACACATCTTCTCAAGATTTGATTTGGGCCAAGTTTGAAGAGATTGCCTCCAATCCAAGTGAAAGGGGCGCTTTTCCTTACTATCTTGCTCTTCTCTTTTGAGGATAGGTGTGGTGGGAACTGTGTTGAAGCCAAGTAGTTTGCTATATCAGCAAACCATGGAGAGAGTACTGATATAGAAAATAGGTGTTCATCTGGCATTTGGTTATCCACCGTTCCTTCTTCACTTGCAGGTAAATTTACTCTAGACAAAAAGTTAGCAACAACATTCTCTTTACCAGACTTATCAATAATGGTCAGATCAAACTGCTGCAGTAAAAGCAACCATCTAATAATGCGAGCATTTACATCTAGTTTGTTCATTAAATATCTAATTACAACATGATCAATGTGCACAAAGGTTTGATATCCTGTGATATAATGTCTAAATTTGTTTAAGGAATGCACAATAGCTAGGAGTTCCTTCTTAGTCACTATATAGTTTAACTCTGCCTTTGACAAGTTTTTGCTTATAAAGTATATGGCATAAGGTAACTTTTCATCAATTTGTCCTAAGGCTGCTCCTATTGCTTTGTTCGAGGCATCTGTGTGAATGTGAAAGGGTAGGGCCCAATTTGGGCCTCTAAGAATTGGGGCAGTCACTAGCTTGCTCTTCAAGGTATCTAGGGCTTCTTGATAGTTTTCTAACCATATGAACTCAACATCTTTGCCTAAGAGGCCAAACAAAGGAGAGGCTAACTTGTTGAAGTCTTTAATGAATCTCCTATAATATCCAGCTAAGCGTAGGAAGCTTTTGACATATCTCACCTTTTGAGGAGGTGGGACCCTTTGGATGTTGGCAATTTTGTTGGGGTCCACCTGCAATTCTTGTTGAGATATTGCATGATCTAGCGCGGTCCCTTCAGTCATAAGAAATTCACATTTTTCCAGACTGAGGGAAAGGTTCATCTCAATACACTTATCTAGAACTTTTCCTAGGTTAGATAAAGCTTCCTGAAAGTTAGAGCCATAAGGAGTAAAATCATCCATGTATATTTCTACTGCATCGTGAACTAGTTCAGAAAAGCTACTCAATACCTCTCTTTGGAAAGTGGCTAGAGCGTTGCACAAACCAAAAGGAAGGACCTAGTATGCAAAGGTACCCCAAGGACAAGTGAAAGTGGTCTTATCTTGGTCTTCCAGGCTGATTTGAATCTGATTGTACCCGCTAAACCCATCTAGGAAGGAGAAAACCTTTTTCCCTGCCAAACTGTCTAACACTTGATCTATGAAAGGTAAAGGAAAATGGTCCTTTTTAGTGGCTTTGTTCAATTCTCGATAGTCGACACAGATTCTCCACTTACCATTTTTCTTTGGCACTAGCACCAAAGGAGAGACCCATTCACTGTCAGAGATGGGATAGATGAATCCTGCATCAAGCAATTTTTGCAGTTCTTCCTTAACAATATCTTTAAGTACTGGGTTCATCCTCCTTTGAGGCTAACTGACTGGCTTGCAATCTTTCTTGATGTATATATGATGACTGCATACTGAAGGGTGCACTCCCTTCATCTCCTTAGAACTGCAAGCAAAGGCATCTAGATGTTTTCTCAATATGCTGCATAACTCCTTATCCTGGGAAGTAGATAGGGATAGATTGATTTTCATGTTCTTTCTAGGCCTAACTCTATATTTTTAACATGGAGAGAAGTGGGGTCGGCCACACAGAGATCAGTTGAGGGGTTGTTTTGGGTTTCTCTTACTATGTCTTCTAATGGTGATACATTGAGAGGTGGATTCTGAATTAAATTTTCAATCATATCATCCTCATCTTGCGGTTTTGCCCCCATGGTGATTTCTAATGTACAAAGTGGTGCAGAATAAACTTCATCCTCATCCTCCTCCAACCAGAGAGGTAGATCAGGTTCTAGCAAGTGTTGGGTACGAGGATATAGGATTAACTGCTTGGACATGTGCCCGTTCTTTATGGTCATGTTCCCAGCTCGGGAGCTGATGTTGGCATCGACTGTAGCCAACCAGGGTCTTTCTAGAATTAGAGGATACTCAGTGAGATTTTCCTTTGGTTGGAGAACTAAGAAATCAGCAGGGTACTCCCAAGAATCAATGGAGACCATCACATCGTCCACAATACCCTCATGGGTCACTATGGAGCAGTCTGCTAGCTGCAACACTGTCATCGTCTTCCTCAAGGAGCCTTGGAGGTTAAGGTTGAGCATTGTGTCCTTTGTCATCACATTAATGGCAGCTCCCAGATCAATCAAGGTATGTGGGACAATTGTGCCATTGATGTGAACATCAACTACTGGGCTTCCAGGGTCCAGATATTTTGGACAGATTATCTTCCCCAACATCAGGTCGAACAGTTGTCTTATGACATTGATGGTTGGGGCATCTCTCTTATGCCTTCCTGGATGCCTAAAGCACTTCTCTTTGATCAACCTATTGTAGATAGGCGCATCTTTTATGGCTTGGAGAAGTGGTATCTTCACACATATATGTTTCAATTATCCCAGGAGTTCAGTCTCTTCTGGGGTAGACTAGATTGTCAAGGATAGTCTCTCAGGAAAGAGTGGATTTGCTTTATGTTCGCTTTCCTATTTATCTTCCTCAACCTCCCTTGGTGGAGGCTAGCTATCTACGAGAAATTTCCCGGATCGCAAGTTAATTTCTTGAATCTCCACAACATAAGTTGGGCATTATGGTTCCCCACTATACACTTTCTGAGCCTATTTGTTGTTCGGGTTCGGATTTGGCTGGGCAGGCATTTGGGGTTGCCTTGGTGGAGCAGAAGGTAATGGTTGTGGTTGGGCAGGTGGTGGAGGCAGAAGAGCGGGAAGAGAGTTGTATTGGGGCCTCCACCCCTAATGAGATGCATTCCACTGAGGTTGCGGCTAAGCATGGGATTAAAATGAATTGGTGGCTGGCTAGGCATGTGTTATGAAACCAGCTCAAGAAAAGATAGAAAAGATAGATCAACGCCTTAGAATTCAGCCTCTTCGAGGGGGAAACCTCCTTTACATTACATAAATGAACAATTCTTGGATGATTCAAATGACAAAACCTCCTTTCTATATATAGGAGTCTAAGGAGTCACAATATAATCCAGCCGACCTAACAATAATAATATAAAGCCACAAAAATAACAATAGAGGGATTCTATGGGGCACAGTAATAACAATATGGGGGCAATAGGGGCACAACAATATTAATAAGGGGTATAACTACAATAGTAATGGGGTAATCACTAGTATTATAGGGACCCAACATGCCCCTCTCCTTCAAAAAAGTGTTGTCCTCAATGCTTGAGTAGTTCTGGATACTTCTGCATAAAATTCTCATCCTCCCATGTGGAATCTTCAGCGGATAAGTTCTTCCACTTGATAAGATACTCTGAAATTGATCGATTTCGTAGCTGTCAAGTTCTTGTTTCTGTGACTGCTTCCGGTTCGAATATAATTTTTCCTTCCTCATCAAGTTTTGGCAATATTGTTTGAACTGGGAGCTTGTCGCCTATAACCTTCTTTAAACATGAAACATGGAAAACTGGGTGCAATCGAGAAGCTGCAGGAAGCTCCAATTTGTATGCCATAGTACCAATCTTTTGCAACACCTTGTATGGACCGTAATACTTTGGTGATAATTTATTATCCTTCTTAGCTTGCTTGAGGGACATTTGCTTATATGGTTGTAGCCGTAGGAATACCCAATCACCTACATCAAAACTTCTTTCACTGCGATGTTGATCTGCCTGTTGTTTCATTCTATTCTGTGCCAACACGAGGTTATCCTTTAAGAGTTGGAGGACTTGTTGTTGATGTTCGATGTGATGTTCCACTGCCTGAACCTTAGAATTTCCTCTTAAATATGATGTGATGGATGGTGGTTGATACCCATAAAGTGCCATACGTACCTCTTGTGTGTTTTGCACATTATTGAGATCGAAGAATCGCTCCATCTGTAATATCCATGTGGCAGGATCCTTGCCATCAAACTTCCTCATATCGATTTTTGGAACATGGTGAGTCTTCAACCCAACATTAGAGTCTATGGAATCATGATTAACATTTCTTTTGTTCTCATTATGAGTTTCCTTTAGTACCCTTTCACACTTAGTGACCATTTCTTGTAGCAACTTATTCATATTTATCTTCAATTCTTCCATATTATCATCCATCCCATCCATATTAGCTTCTACACCTTTCTTTAAATCATCCATCTTAGCTTCTACATCTTTCCTTAAACCATCCATGTTAGATTCTGTTGCTTTTTGTGCAAGTGATACTTGTTGCACTTGTTCTTGTAATTTTGATATATCATATATCATTTCTTCTTCTTCTTCATGAGTCATGCTAGAGCTTTCAGGTTCCTTACTAGGTGTTTGCATTTTCTTTCCTCGGGGCATTAGTTACCGATAATAATGCTCTATTATGCCCTTTGAATTCCTTCAAAATAAATTTTCAAACCAAGCTTAAGCAAAAATTTAAGAAAATCTACACACCTTTTTTCACTTTGTAGGAGCTCAATATTGCCTTTGATGTATCTCTGTACTTTTCGATCATCTAGTTCTGAATTTGTGACCTGCAGTAGCCCTCTGTGTCCTCTTTCCAATTCCACAAGTCTGACCCAAATTGGATTCTCCAAGGAAGAGTTATGCGAAATCTCCCACAGTGACTTGATTATAGACTAGTTCAGTAGAGCGAACTTGTACGACGTGCCACCAGTCACTGTTTCGACCTTTGGATCTGAAAAATGCATATAAGAAACTAAAATCCGTCCTCTTTCTGTACCTTCTTACGAAATTTCAATCCGATACCCAGAGAGAAAGTTATGACGATTTTCCCCAGGTCACCTGTTTGGAATGTAATTCATGAGTCTGCAAAAAGACCAACTTCCTCATATCATATCTCCACAAATATAGCGCGAAAAGCTCTGAAATTTGGACCCAAGGTTCAATGTGATTTCTTCTCAAATGGGTTTTTTTTTGAAACATCTGAAACGTCGCAGAAAAACAGTTATAGCGAAAATTCCACGATGACCTGTTTGGAGCAGCGAAACCCTAGAATCCAAAGCTCTGATACCAAATGTTATGAAACCAGCTCAAGAAAAGATAGAAAAGATAGATCAATGCCTTAGAATTCAGCCTCTTCGAGGGGGAAACCTCCTTTACATTACATAAATAAACAATTCTTGGATGATTCAAATGATAAAACCTCCTTTCTATTTATAGGAGTCTAAGGAGTCACAATATAATCCAACCGACCTAACAATAATAATATAAAGCCACAAAAATAACAATAGAGGGATTCTATGGGGCACAATAATAACAATATGGGGGCAATAGGGGCACAACAATATTAATAAGGGGTATAACTACAATAGTAATGGGGTAATCACTAGTATTATAGGGACCCAATAGCATGATATTGAGATGTGAAGGACCAAGGAGGAGGCATGGACTAGGAAGGATGAGCAGGGGGGCCCAAGAAGGTATGGAGGTGACTTGGTTGGGGTTGTAGTATGACTAAGATGTCCCTTGCATCCTCTACTGGTATGGTCTAGGTCCATGCGACCTCCTTTGGTTTATGTAATAGATCTGTTCAGTGATTCCTTCGGCCCCTTGGTATACAGCTTTAAGTCCAGGCAAGGAAGGGCACTTATCTGTAGAATGATCTTCTTCACAAATTGAACAAACCTCTATAGATTTCAATGGGCATTCATTCCTAGGATGCTTCCTGGTGCATCTAGGGCAAAAAATGGCCAAAGCCCTGTCTACTTCCTCTTGTTTTCTTTTGATATGTAAGGTATCCATTTGCATGGAAAGAGTCTGCAACATCTCACTCTTGAATTCTTCCAGCGTGTTTCCAATTTCATCTTTAATGGATGAATTTGAAGAAGAGGTACTCGCTATGGGTTGACTCCCCCTACCTTTCTTTCTGGCTGCCCTAGAATGTTTTCTAAAAATAGTCTTTATGTCCTCGTAAGATAGTTGGTAGATGTCTCCCCCGGCCGGTAGATGTCTCCGGTGTCTAAAAGGTCTTCCCGAATTCTCCTGAGCAGGACCAACTTCAAAGACTCAGGATCAAGTGTACACCTAGACCTTTTGTAACTGAGCTGGAACCTCTCTTCATAGTCTTCCAGGGACTCATCACTTCCTATGGTCATTCAGAAGATTTCTTCTTTAGTATCTTTTGACCTACAATAGTCTCGATACTTGTTGTTAAAGTCCTGTTGCATCTGAGCCCAAGTTGTGATGCTATTGCCAGGTAATCCCATGAACCAATGTAGTGTTGCGTCCTTGAGAGTAGAAGGGAACAATTTCAACTTTTGCTCGTCTTCTGCATAGTCATAAGTTCGACAAATGACAACAAACTCGAACAAGAAGGTGTCAGGATCTTCTGTAGTCAGACCATGGAAGTGAGGTAGGGCTGAAGGACTTATATTCTTCATTTTGGTGTCCCCATTGGTCTCCCGAATGGGGAAGGTACCCTCTATTCTCTCTCCATTTCCCCTAGCATTTCTGTTTTCAGCCATTGGCTCTAGAGGAATGTTTTCTTCTTCTTCTTCCCCTATAGGTTCTTCAAATATGTCTGGATGTTCACCTAAGGGTTCTTCTTGATTGCAACCATCAAAGAAGAGAGAAGGTTGGCTGTGTGAAGCAGTGGGGGTGTTGGGCAAAAATTTTCCTAAGTTATCTCTACTCCTATGAGGCATGAAAGGAAATATTTTTGGTTGGTTTTTTGTTTCTTTTTCCCCACACTGAAAGTACCTGCAGAAACTAAAATTGTGATTGAACAAAACAAATTGCAACTAGCTGAAATGAACTTGCTGAATGGAAATTTGCAGAATTGAAAAGGAAAGCAAGGAAATGCAAAACTGAAAGAAAAGAAATGACTAGTCTACTTTTGCCAAAATAAACTATTAGCATAATGTTGCAATAGGAAATAGAAGAAAGCAGTAACCACATAATACTCTGACTCTTCCCCAGAAACGATGTCAAAAAGTGGTGAGCCCCAGTATTGCAGCAAGAATGATGCAACTCCTAGGCTGCCAACTTTACTTTTGTCAACACGGTAGTTCGTAACAAACTTGGAAGCTTTAGTGCTATATGCACAAGTACTAGTTCTCACTGCGACTTGTCACTTGGTCAGCCGGCACGAGATCACTAGGAGCTCAAGCCAACTTCTATAGATTTTAGAAGAAGCTCTATGTGTGATGAAAGGAAAGAAAGATTACTCTACAGATGCTATTCTAACTGTAGAAAGGAGAAAGACTGGAATGTAAAGAAAAACCTAGTAAACCCTAATTAACAAGCTAATTCTACTTTTGCCAAAAACACTATGAAAACCATGAAAGAAATTCCATTACCTACTCAAGGAAGTAAACAACATCTAACCATGCTATTTCTAGAAGTAAATAAGAAAAAAACATATTTTTGGATTTTTATGTGTTTTTATGTGAATTTAACATGCATCTAATTTATTGTGTGTGAGTGTGGCAACAAACAGGTGGCGTTAGAAGGCAGTTTTGGAGCTTGGGAGGATTTAGGATGGTGTGGATGGACCCTAGGAGGTATTAGGTGGCCTTCTGGAGGCTTTTCCCACACTCAGCCTTCAAAAGAAAGCTTACAGGAAAAATTACAGGAGGACACAGGAAAACTACACGAGGAAAATAGGGAAACTACAAGATTGCTATAGGACGAGGCCGAGAGAAATTTTTTCCATTTTGAGGGTGTGAGAGTGGGTGGAAAAGGTGAATGAAGGTTGGAATGAGGTGTTAGGGTGCCTAAGGTCTACCATGAATCACCAGGAGAGAGAAAGATGATTGGGTTTGCTCAAGGAGAGAGGAAGAAGTTCTATGAAAAATGAAGGAAACTAGGGCAGAATTGAGATGTGGTTTTGGAGACTTATAGGGCATGGATCAGATGGAGGGTGTGATTGCTCATAAGCTAGCCTACTGCTGGAAGAGATCTGCTGCATAGAAACTGAAAGTCAACCAAGAAAATCAAGCAACCAATGAAATGAGTGCATCCTAGGGAAAACAGAGTTTTGCATTAAAATGGCCTAAACTATGATGTATAGAAGGAAATGATGGGAAATGTTGTAAGAAAGGAAGCTTGGCTACTTGGATTGGGCCCAAACCCAAGAGCTTTAGCCCTTTGAGGTAACTCAGTGCTAGCTCAAAAAGGATTGCATCTTCATTATCAAAAAATAAAAGATTACATAAAATTGTTATAAAATAGTAAGCTCGAAATTTGAGCAGAGTTTACACAAGAAGACAAAGGTCGACCCTAGTGAGGCCCTAGGCCTCTCTACTTATATATTGAAGCTACCAACAGCTTCCTTAAAATCAGGGAGGCTTGGCTCCCAAGACTCAAGATAACTATCAATCATCTTCCACTTGCTCGGCTACCTTCTAGTGCATGATTCAGCTACTTGTACTTCGAGCTGAATGAAGGGGAATTGGAAGTGAGGAGCAATAAATGAGGGGGATTCCCTCCTATAAGTCATCTCCTCTTTCTTCTTCGAGTTATTGATGCAGTTTTACCACTAGATCCTTGACTTTGACCTCGAAATCCATCAATAATCTGCATTAAATACATGTTAGACCACATTGCATAATAACTAACTCAACTTACCCTATAAGCATAAATATAATCATAAAATCATACAATAAGCTAAGAGAATAGTTGATTTGACTAGGTTATGAGGTAAAATGAGCCCATATAATTACCCATTTATGAGGCTCATCATAAGACAACACTCTTTTTTTTTTTTTTTTTTTTTTTTTTTTTATACAGTGGAAATCAAAATGGGAAAACTAGGTTCTAGGGGGTTTTCATTAGGAATAATTGATTAAAAAATAACGATATATGCATAGAAAACCTTATGCATTGTTACTCACTAGAAGAAACAATTTTGTGAGTGGATTGAACTCAATAACAATCTTTGCTCATGCATGACTAGGCACAATGTCTCCCTTATCCTATGATCTTTAGGCCAACTACTTCTTAGAGCTATCCCCTATAGAGGTACCCTTATTCATTTCCTCTTAGTCTCTACTCTCTTTTCCTCCATATCAATGATATTTTTCTCCACAACATTTATTTTTAATGAGTTTCCTTAGAAGGCCAACTATCATAGTGATTTATTTCAACTTCCAAGTGAAATTTTGGACATTTCCTTAACTTTTCCAAAACAAAACAATTAAATGCTCATCACAAAGTTTACAAAGATATTTCGAAGAGGATTCAATTTAGATAAATATTAAATTGAAAAGATTGAAAGATATCCTCTCATTTTTGAAATCTTGATGGAGGGAAACTTAACCACCAATCATAATAACATTTAGTAACCTAGTGAAACTTAGTTGAGCTAGAATGGGGGACCTAATATTGTATTCCTACTCTAATCATTTTGGTCAATCTTTTGACCTAACCCATTGGGTTTTATATATAACTCTACAAGCATGTAACCTAATACACAATTGTAGAGTTATATATATATATATATATATATATATATATATATATATAATGTGTATATATATATATATATATATATATATATATATTATGTGTATATATATATATATATATATATATATATATATATATATATGTGTGTGTATGTATGTATGTATGTATGTATGTATATGTATATGTATATGTATATGTATATGTATATGTATATATGTGTGTGTGTGTGTGTGTGTGTGTAACTTGATGGGTTAGCTTAATCGGTTGATCAAACTATTCAAGGTCTAGTTAACTATGTAGTCTCATTGAGGATCAAATCGCACAATATTGTATGCATATTGTGAACACAAGCACAAAAGGCTATCTATCTTCATAACAATGTGTATTTGCACTATTCACATCGAAATTTTCTTAGAGGCCAATTGGAGCACAAATTTTGTGAAGCATAAATTCCTCCTTGAAACACTTTGGTTCAAGTTATTAAGCTAATCCGTTGGATTTTATATATAAATCTACAAGCATGTAACCACATACATAATTGTAGGGTTATATACACAAGCCATTGGGTTAGTGTGGTGAGTTTGATCGAACTATTTCAAGGTGGAGCTCATTACAAAGTCTTAAGTTCTAGCCACATAGAGGTTCGAGTCACGTAAAGTACTATATATGCATGCATATTGTGAACAAAAGCGCCAAAAAACTATATATCTTCATAACAATGCATATTTGCATTTTCACATTGAAATATCCTTAGTGGTAAATTGGACCACATTTTTTTTTAACATTTTAACAATGCATATGAAATGAATTTAAAATCTAACAATTTCTAATGCAATTCAAATATGTACAAAACATAGCTTGAAAATTCCTACCCACTCTACAAAGGTATGATTCAAAACAGATTGGAAATGAAATAAACATATCATATTGCAAAGAAAACACAAATATTTGATTGAAGATAAAATATTATAAAGAAACTCAAATTCTATCAATGAATCAAATGGTGAAACACACTACAATGTGCATAGCATTACAAAACTACTAGAAGGGTGGTAACTTATCTCTTAGATGGGTGTGATCATTATGCTCAATTTTATTTTGGGTGGAAGAATGATCTGCCCACCAATGTGATGCTATCACAGTCGAGCTTGGATGCCCCTTGGGATAGTTTAATTTCCCCAAAGGTGGCTCCTATCCTCAACCCTAGGATGCTATCACAGTCGAGCTTGGATGCCCATTGGGATAGTTTAATTTCCCCAAAGGTGGCTCCTATCCTCAATCCTTCTCCATGAGATTTGAATCAATGACGTGGAGGAGACTAAACCCCACACAAACCAATTGATCTACGTATACCTCATTCTTTATATATCCACCGGAGTTCTTTCTAAATCCTTTTCCTTCCCATTTTGGGAGTAAATTAATTAACTTTGTTATAAAACATGTAGTTTAAAGAGATTTAATAATTAACATATGTTATTTTCTAAAGAATACGAAATTAGTCCACATGGTCTTGGATAAATGGTGATTAGGTGCTCTGTTGAGGCACTCTTTGATGTGAAGTCACTAGTTCAATTCCCTACTTGATTGGGGTGATATATTGAAAATGATGAAAATATAGTCCTCCCAAGCTTACAAAAAAAAAATATAAAATCACTTAAAAAAAATAGAATAAAAACAATTACATAAATTCAATAATCAAATTTTCATATTTAAATTAAAAGTAAATTATTACTATTATATATATATATATATATATATATATATATATATATTCTTGAATTCAGGGTTTTGTAATCCATATATGAATAATTAAGAAAAATTTAAGTAGTAATTATATAAGAGAAATTTTGTAGACCTTTTTTCGAACTATATAATGTAATTCATCATAAAAACCTAATAAAAACCAACCTCACTGATGCAAAACAATAACGTCCCTTACCCCCACGAGAAAACTCTACCCTGAAAAATCCAATTGAAAAATCCAATTGAGAGGGGCGGATTCCCCTTTCCCGTGAGTCTACTCTTGCTAAAATCATAGGAACTTAGTATACCGGACTGGCAGCTATGAGATTTGATCCTTGGTCTCCCATAGATTAGGCCTGGCAGTACTGATTCACTATGTGGTTAAAAAAAAAAAAAAAATCTCTTCTAACACATATTTGAAAATGCAAAGCAAGTGGGCTGGGCTGTCGGGTGAGCCTCTCCATATACGGAGAGATCTATGCATTAGGGATCCATTTTATTTTCAAAGATTTGAATAATGCTTTACTCTCTTGGGCATTATACTTACTTTAAAAATGTATTAATGGACAAGTTGACCCTCATTATCACATTGTGAGCAAGTTATTTGAGGATTGATTGAAATCTCTTTTTTCATTTTAATTTAAATGCTGTGTTTGAATTTAGCAATCAAAATATTTTGTTTGTGTTTTTATTTATCAGAATTGGAACTCACAGTGTAAACGAATTCAGAGGACGAAAAAGTTTTAAATCGTAATTTTAAACGCAATTACAGTGTCAACATCGTTTCGGTTTCAGTGGTTTGCTGATTTCGGCCAAAATAACACCCGAAAATAAGTGGACAAGATGTTCTACACCAGTAAAAAAACTCATATTTTTCATCTAAAGATATTCCTGCAAAGAAAAAGGTAAAGTTATTCGTTACCTTTGGATAAAGTGAGCGTGACAAAGCATCAAAGTGAAGGGGAGGAGTTGCAAAACAGAGAAACGAAACATGACATATTAAAGGGGATAATCACAGAGCAACAAACAGTCGAGTGTTAGATATGGGCTTAGAAAAACTTCATGATCAAAGAATCCCCAAAAATTTGCAGTTTGAGTGCTGAGTTTGGTTAAAATTTCTCAGATTGTGCGCAGGGAAGATGATATTGATGTCATTTCTGCATTTTCATGGATATGCGATACGAATTGGGTTGAGAGTAGTTGCAGTTGTTGGGATGGGAGAAGTTGGGAAGAATCTCATGGCCGAAACTCTCCGGAAATGTTTCGACCATTTAATTTGGCTGGCAATGTGGCAGAAATTCGCGGGCGCCTCTCATTGTTGAAGCTACTAAAACTTTTAGACTGAGTGGGCGTGTTTCTACAAACTAAAAAAGCCCATTAGCTTATTCCCACATTTTTAAGTTTTAGTAGCGAGTGAGAGTGTGGGTTTACGCCAACATCAATTCTGTGTCCTGCAGCCCAATGCATCTTGTTTGTGCTCAATGCCTGATGCATCTCATATGTGCCCTACGGCTCCACTCAATGAACCCTGCAACGGCATCGAACTAAGAGTGGTGGGGGGTAATATATGCGTAGCGAGTCATAGCTGGAGGCGCAAAAACCATCGCTGGAGGTGCAAAATGCAAGTAAAAGCCTGTAAGTAAGATGCAACTGTGGTTCCTTGCCTGCAGTTGGGCCAAGAAGAGACGGAGAAGACTTCTTTGATGGATGACATAACTCTAGAGTTAATCATAGAGGCCTTAGCTTGTCACACAACAAAAGTGCGCTGAATAGTTTCAATAACCCTTAGGGTTTCAAGGAGAAAGTCATTGTATGAAAAAAAGTTTCAGTGATGGAAGCAATTTGTTTGCCTACTGTGTAGAGATCTTTACTTTTTATTATGCATATCTGTTATTGTTCTGTATATGTGATCACTGAGTTAAAATCTTACTTTTATACGGTTTTATTTGCTGAATTCTCTATTGCTTTCTTTAACAAAAAGTCTATAATATCCAAGGTTTTGCAATACAACTAGATATCTTCCATTCCTCGATTATTTTATCATTTCATTTCGACTTGTAATGCCCCTTTTCACCTGTACAGGCCCTATGGATTGGTGGTAATCATGGCTTAGTTTTGAACTTTGGAATGGTTTAAATTTAGCTATATCTACAGGAAAGTTAGGTAGATTAACTAGAAGGGAGCTATCAGCTTGCCAAAGTAGCAGGTCTAATTTCAAAGGCTTCAAAGAGATTTGAATAGGTGAAATATTTAGTAACAGGAACTTGATTAACTAAACTATTTTTAAGGCTACTAATAACTATAGTTTAAGGCTAATCAGATATCACAACATTTAAATTATATTCAAACTGCAGTGTTTTTATTCATACTTTAAACAAATTCATTTTTCAATCGTAGTCATTTAAAATATTCCTGTGAAATATTTAGTAACAAGAACTCGATTAACTAAACTATTTTTAAGGCTAGTAATAACTATAGTTTAAGGCTAATCAGATATCACAACATTTAAATTATATTCAAACTGCAGTGTTTTTATTCATACTTTAAACAAATTCATTTTTCAATCGTAGTCATTTAAAATATTCCTGGTTACATTCCAATTACCATCAACAATAGCAATATGTTTACGGGCATAAATATCTTACTTATTCTGTATACTCAGTACTTTGTTTATTGTCTGCCTCCTTCCGGTTAATAATGTGCACCATCATGAAGATCCAGTATTTGAGATAAGAAAAGAAACAATTACAAAGTCTACTTCAATTTTTTTGTTACAGTGAAAGCCACCCATCAAAGCATTGATGCGAGTTAGAAGTAGACCAAAAAAAAACAAATGACGTGAACAACCCTATTAAAACTGTTATAAATAATGGATATATGCAGATAGTGATGCAATAACAAACACAAGAATGGAGAGAGTTGCTGAACATTTCTGTTAAATTTTCAATCTTCTTGCAACTGCATTATTTTCAAATAATTTTTTTATTAAAAAAGTTACTCTATTTTAAATTTAAGGTTATGCAAAATTTTTAATATTAAAATATATTGTTGGTTTGTTAATTCTAAAAATTATATACATATAGATAGATAATCTATGGATTTTTTTTATTACTTTATGTTTACTTAAGACTATTTAATTAAAAACTTTGTGCCTTAGTTTGGGTTTGGTTTTTTTCTGAGGAGTTATTGGTTCTTTTTCCCTAACAAAGAGTTTCTAAGGATTTTTTATTTATATTATAGAGTTTAATGGTTGTTTAATTTGGTATCAATTCACTTGTCAAAAGGGTTTATTGGTTTGTAGTTTTTCCTTTCTTTTTCAATAAATTGGTTTGTTTAATCCATGTAAGTAAAGCCTTACATGACTAAACTTTGCTAAGAATGATAGCAAACCAGGGAATAATTTCTCAAGATACAAGTGAGAATATACTCCTTTAACAATGCACTGGCAGTTTGTATGCAATTTAAAAGCTTGCATGGGCCCTAGCTAAATAGAAATGCTTGAGCTTATGAAACTCATTTATGCTGCTTGATTTGGTTTGTATACCTCCTAAACAAAATTCACAATATGTCCCTAAATGACTCTTTGAAGCAAGTTGCAACTCACTATAAAATTCAAATGGGATTGTTCCCTTGGATTAGTGGGACCAAGTTACAACTAGGGACACCCCCCTCCTATGACTCCATAGGTCAAATATTGATCAATTTGAGGATCTTTAGAGTTTGTGTTCTCTTGAGTGAAGATCAATGCAAAATTTGCACAAGAGGTTGGATTTTTGAAAACACTCACTCAAACAATGAAGGGTAGTGTGCTCCCATAGGCCTTAGTGAAACACAAGTGCTTGAACTTATGAAATTCATTTCTAAGACTTGGTTTGATTTTCATACCCCCTAGACAACATTTACAATATGTCCCTAAATGGCTCTTGCAAGGGAGTTGCAACTTGCCATAAAATTCAAGGATGAGAAAATAGTGTGTTCTGTTGGACTCTTGGCACCTAATTACAACAAGGAACATCTTTACTTCTCGGACTCCATAGGTCAAAAATTGATTTATTTGAAGATCTTTAAAGCTATGGTTTTGTTAAAAAAATATCAATGCAAATTTTGCACAAGGGGTTGGATTTTACAAAATTCTTGTTTTATCATGGGTAGTGTGCTCACTAGTCCTTTTCCAAACAAGATTTCTAAAGCTTATGTAACTCATTTTTGAAAACACTACTCGAGCGGTCATGGGTAGTGTGCTCACATGGGACTTAGCAAAATACAAACGCTTGAGCTTATGAAACTCATTTCTACTACTTTGTTTGGTTTTTATATCCCGTGGACAAAATTTACAACATGTCCCTAAATGGCTTTTGGAACCAAGTTGCAACTTGCCATATAATTCAAAGCTAGACTCATATGGGAAAATGGTTGGTTCTGTTGGACTCTTGGCACCATATCACATCTAGGTATACCTTGCGTCTAGGACTCTATAGGTCAAAAATTGATTTATTTGAGGATCTTTAGGGCTATGGTGTTGTTTTTTTTGTTGGTCCCCAGAAAATATCAATGCAAATTTTACCAAAGGGGTTGGGTTTTACAAAATTATTTCTTTAGCAATCACTGTTAGTGTGCTCACAGGTATCTCACTTGTATCTTGAGAAATTATTCCCAAAGCTTGTGGAACTCATTTTTGTAGTTCAATTTGGTTTTTATACCCACAACCAAAATTCACAATATGTCCCTGAATGCCTCTAAAAAGTGAGATTCAACTAACCATAAAATGCAAATGAGTACTTGAATGGGAAAGCTATTGATTCCATTAGACTCTTAACATTGGGTTATTGCTAGGGCACTCCCCTCCTAGGATTTCATACCCAAAAAAATGATTTATTGAGGATCTTCAAAGCTAGGGTTTTGTTGAGTAAAGGGCAATGTAAATTTTGCATAGAGGGGTGGATTTTGAAAAGCACTCTAAAGAGTATCACTTGTATACATTGTTCAGTTTGGTTATTATAGTCATGGAAAAAAATGTGTCAAGGACTAGAGACCATTTGGACAGGGGCCTAAGGAACCCACCTAGGATCTTTCTTTCAAATGCATAAAATGGTATAATTTTTTGTAACTTCTTATTAAGTGATTTATGGTGGTACATTAATGATCATATTTGAGAAAGAATAATAGTGAATCCACTATTACAGCAGAGGGATGACAAGTGTAACACTTCCCATTTCCAACCCCAAAGATTTCTCTTACACGTATTTGGGTAGTTCTTAGTGCATGACAATATATTTTTACTATGTCATTGGGGCTTTTTAGTGTGCTCAAGTGTTGCAAATATATTAATAAAATGAAAATAACATTGAGTACATGTAGCAATGGTTAGAAGAGAATCATATTGCATGAACACACTTCGATAGTAAATTATGGAACAGGAAGCTTTGGACTAACAACTTGTGTTAAGAATGCTCGTAAAGTGTTTGAATGCCTCAACCATAACCAATGACTTCAATTCAATTTTGGTTGGATGTTTCTGGACCACTTTCAAATCAAGTTCATACCAGCTTCATGTATGCCATCGGGAAGGAACTGAAAGAAGGATACAATGGCAATCTGTTAACTGTAGTTGATGATGGAGATTAGACACTATTATAAAATTTTATATTGAAAGCTTGTCATCACTTTAACAGTTAATGAGAAATGAAAATGAAAATGTAATTTAGGATATCTTTAACGATGGGAGTGCAATAATATGTGATGTTGGAATCAATATATCATAGTGGAACGGATGGCGTTACCATTTACATTGCATGTACAGAAAACTGAGCTATTGGGTTGGTTGCATTTATCTTATCTGATGTTCTTTATTAACTTGGGTAATTTCACTTCGGTAATGGATGGAGAAGACATTAGTGTATATCTTGGAAAATCTTTGTTATGGTCATCCAATAAAACGTCCTGCAATCGTGATGGATGGAAAAAATACTCTACTGATAGAGCCTGTTTGCAAAGCAGCCATTATGAAGCATAGAAATATACAAATTGAGATTGGAACTGTCCCAGCTAACACTAAGTTGGTGATCAAGGTTGCTGATGTAGTATAGTCAATATTTAACAATCGTTTTGTGGGAATTGTAGAACATATGGGTTGGACACTTCAAACAACATCCATTTCCAGCCACATCAAAGAGCATCTTGATCTTCCATGTGCAGTATTCGGCCTTGAAGGGGATCATGTGACCAATGCATCGCATATACCTGTACACTTAGGTGCAATGTCTAGAACTTTCCGTTGGCAACTCAGAAGTTGGGGTGAGAATTTGAAAGAGGGTGATGTCTTGGTAATCAACCATTCATGTACAAGCTGACCATGGAAGCCATTTTCCTGAACTAACGGTCACAACACTAGTATTCTAGGATGGGAAACTTATCTTATTTTTTATGGAAAGTAGGGGACACCACGCAGAAATGGATGGAAAAGCTCTTGGCAACATGCCTCCACTTTTAAAAACTATATGGGAAGAAGGACCTCCCATCAGGGCTTTTAAATTAGTAGAGCAGGGTATTTTTTTTTTCCAAGAAGGGCTTCCTAAATTGGTTTTCATGAAAAGAACAGGGAGATATGGAGGGTGGTTCACCTAAACATGGAAAAAGAATGTTCTTGATTTATGCCTAGAATCTCTCAACAGGCCAAATACTTCGGTGTTCGTATTTGGATCCATTGGAGCAATGGTTCATGGGTTATATTTCTTATTTTTGGTCTCTTGTTTTGAAATGTTATTTCCATTTTTTTATGTTGTCGCTAAATATCAAAGAACAAAAAATCCCAAGGTAAAGTAGAGGTTGCTAAAATAACAAGATAGCAGGGTTAACTTTGACCACATCCCTTCAATTTCATCTTTGGAAATGGCTTTTACCTGGGCAAACTTGTGCCATTGACAGATTTTTTGAGCTGAGGAGATAAATATGACACTTCATGAGCAGTGGCCAATGGCCAGATAAATTGAAAATGTTAGAATTGATGGTGAACTAGATTTCAACAACAAAAAAAGCATGATATGCATTCTTCCAAATGATCATTGAAAAATGTCTTTCAAAACTGCTGAAAAGAAATTGGGCACACATAGGACTAAACTTGACATGGTTGTTGTGCCCTTGGGATTGATTTCTTTTACATGAAGTATATAACTTGCAGATATAAAGATACCATTTCAAGATCATGATGTGAAGGTATCCTGAGCTCACATATTTTGGGTCAATGAAATAAGAGTTAGTGATGGTACCAGTGTGAGAATGAAAGCCCATCACCTTTTCATTGATCTCTTCAATAAGGGCATGCCTATTGTGATAAAGTGAGTCCCAGGTAGGAAGATTGTCTTCAGTGAGATACAATGTTCCATCAATGTGTTTTTCAGTTAGTACTACTACCATATTTGGGAAGGGATGACACAAAGTTGTTTGCAAGTGATATCCAAATATATATCATGAAGAATTTTCCACTCAAAATGGCTGCCATATAGATTAGGGAATGCATCATGGATATGATTTATGGATGTTGGTTGTTTATCAAGTTTCCATAGACAATTAGAATGTTTACTTGAGAAATAATGTTAATAAACTTCTTTATAAACCCACAAAATAAATATGTTCATAATCATTCAAATTATTTTTTATTTTTTTTAGGTTTTCATATCAAGGAACTTACCCATAACATGATCAGGACACCCATAAAGAAAAAAGAAAACCAATTTTACTAATCTCAATGTCTTCTTTCCATTGCTAAGATAACTAAGACCTTGCCCATGAAATTGCTATTGATACTAAATTTGTCTTGCAAGGCTTATAAATGTGATATTTTCCAGCTCGACTTAAAAAAAATAAATTAAGATGATTAATTATCTTCTATAATGTACAGAGAACCAGTCACTTAAATGCAGGGAATTGTTTTGGTACACTGTTTATAGAAATATTCAAACCTACACCGAAATTGAATCCTTAGAATTTGGTTTTCTTACTATTATATATATTTAATCAAATAAATTTCTATTCGCTAAATGCAAAGACAACGTAGAAAAAGACATCTCAACTAATCCATTGCTTGCTCACTTGTCAACTTATCCACTAATATTTTTAAAAAGTAAAAAATAATTCCCATTGGATTCTAAATGTCTAAATCTCTCCACATATGGAAAGTGTTAGACCAAACAATGCGCAGCGGAAATAAAAATAAACAAACATACACAGCACATTAAAAAACACAAAACCATAACACAGAGATTTAAACTTGTTCACCCAACCAATCTAGGCTACCTCCACCAAAACAGAGGCATCGGCAATCTTATTATTCAACAGGAGATTACAACAATTTTAATTCTTCACACATACTCTCAGCTCGCCCTATTTTCTCTACACAAACTCACAATCCTCTACGGGATTACATTTCTTATAGCTGGAGTATAAAACTCAATCATAAATTCCCTCACAACAAATATAGGATGCATTAACTCCTCCTCAAAAAATACTAGAGCTAATATAGCAACTAATCCTATTGTTGTCACATACATGAGAGTTTTTCGATTGATAATTAAAACATAAAATCTCAACAATCTCCACCTTGACAACAATTAGCCTCATACCTTGTTCATTTATTATTTTTATCTTTTCTGCAAGCCAAGAGAAGTCACACACCAACGTAGCTTCTCTAACAAAACTTGTTTCGTGAACATGTCTGCACAATTTTCCTTCATATGCACCTTTTCAAGAGAAACACCCCTTTCAGTGATAACATGTCTTACAAAATGGTACTTGATAGGTATATGCTTAGATTTACTATGATAGGTCGGATTCTTACCCAAATGAATTGCACTTTGACTATCACAAAATAACTTGATGTTGTCCTATAACCTACCAAACTCACCAATCAAACCTTTCAACCAAACCGCTTCTTTGCAAGCATGTGAAGCAGTTATGTATTCTGCTTCAGTAGTGGATAAAGCAACAATATTCTGTAGCTTTGACATCCAACTAATAGCTCCACCTGCAAGAGTAAAGACATATCGTGAAGTTGACCTTCTCTTATCCAAATCACCTGCAAAGTCAGAATCAACATATCCGCAAACAAATTCACTACTTCTGTTATAAGTGATACAATAATCACTTGTGCCTCTCAAATACCGAAGCACCCATTTCACTGCTGACCAGTGTTCTTTTCCTGGATTTGCCATATACGTGCTGACAACCCCAACTGCATGTGAAATATCTGGTCAAGTACAAACCATCGCATACATTAAACAACCTACTACATTGGCATATGGAATTAGAGACATATATTCATTTTCTTCATTTGTATTAGGACATAAACTTGAAGAAAGCTTAAAATGGGAAGCTAAAGGGACTGAAACAGGCTTCACATTGTTCATACCAAACCTCAAGAGTATTTTCTCAATATACTTTTGTTGTGATAGCCACAACTTACCATTGCTCCTGTCTCTGAAATCTCCATGCCCAGAATTTGTCTTTCTCCTCCTAGATCTTTCATATCAAATGTCCTAGCCATCTCAGCCTTTAACCTGTTGATCTCTATTATGCTTTTGCTTGCTAAAAGCATATCATCAACATACAACACTAAGATAATGAACATGCCATTACTTAATTTCTTAAAGTAAACACAATGATCATATTCACTTCTTATATAATTTTGACTCAACATGAAAGAATCAAATTTCTTGTACCATTGTCGAGGCGATTGCTTCAAATCATACAATGATTTCTTGAGCCTGCAAACAAATTTCTTGTTGCGATCTTGAACAAACCCCTCCGGTTGTTCCATGTAAATCTCCTCATCTAAATCTCCATGTAAAAATTCAGTTTTAACATCTAGTTGTTGTAATTCTAAATCAAGTAAGGCAACTAATGCTAATACAATTTGAATTGAAACAATTTTTACAACTCGTGAAAATATCTCATGAAAATCAATGCCTGCTTTCTGAGAAAAACCTTTCGCGACCAGCCTTGCTTTGTACATGTCCTTTGAACCATCAACACCCCTTTTCAATTTGTACACCCATTTACATCCCACATTTTTTTTGTCTTTAGGAAGTTCTACCAGATCCCATGTGTCATTCTTGTTTAATGCCATCATCTCGTCCTTCATAGCTTCTTTCCACTTTTCACTTTTAGAACCTTCTACAGCTTCCTGATAGCACAAAGGTTCATCATCGTTAGCAGTTAAAGCAACTGAAGTAACATAATCATCATACCTTCTAGGAGGACGTTTAATTCTCGTGGACCTCCTTAAAGATGTTTCTGGTACTTCCACAATTTGTTGATTATTATCTGTAGGAACTTCTTCATGATTTGTATCTGAAACATGTTCATGATCTACATCTAAAACTTGTTCATGATCTGCATCTGAAACTTGTTCATGACTTGCATTTGAACCATGTTCATCTTGATCATCATGAATATTTGAACTGGTTTCAAACTGAATGTGTTGAAGCTTAGATACATTATCCTGTTTCAATTTATCATCTACATCTGAACTTTCAAGTGAGGATTCATTAAATTTAACATCTTTGTTAATGATGATCTTGTGAGTAGTAGGATCCCACAATCTGTATCCCTTAGTCCCATCACCATATCCAACAAAGATATATCTTTTTGATTTAGGATCTAATTTAGAATGCTGATGTTTTGGAACTAGAGCATATGCATCACAACCAAAAACTTTCAGTTTAGAATAATCACAAGGATGACCTTTCCATACCTCTTGAGGAATTTTGCATCCTATTGCAGTTGATGGTGATCGATTTATCAAATAGCAAGTTGTAGCAACCGCTTCTGTCCACAATTCCTTCTGCAAATTGGCTCTACTCAGCATACTTCTTGCTCTCTGTAAAAGAGTTCTGCTCATGCATTCAACAACTCCATTTTGCTAGGGAGTATATACAGTGGTTTTATGTCTTTCGATCCCAGCTTCCTTGCAATAATTATCAAATTCCTTTGAAGTAAACTCACCACCATTGTCAGTTCTTAAACATTTAATAGTTCTTCCAGTGATGTTTTCAACTAATGCTCTAAACTATTTGAAAACTGTAAACACATCAGACTTCTTCTTTAACATGTAGACCCACACTTTTCTAGAGAAATCATCAATAAAAGATACAAAATATGATGAACCTCCATATGAGGTTGTAGGAGATGGATCCCAAACATCAGAATGGATATAATCAAGGATTCCCTTACTAGTATGTTTTCGAGTTTTAAACTTTTGCTTGCTTTGTTTCCCAAACAGACAATGTTTGCAGAAATCTAACTTAACAGACTTTAGACTAGGAAGTAACTTACGATCAGATAAAATCTTTAATCCTCTTTCGCTCATATGGCCCAACCTTTGATGCCATAAACGAATAGAATTACTGTCATTTTCAGACACTGTAGAAACATGATCTAATTCTGTTCTTCCTTCTAACTGAAAAATATTTCCAACCTTCTTTGCTTTCATTACTAGTAAAATTCCTTTATAAATTTTCATTACTCCATCTTGAATAAAGGTTTTATATCCATTTGTGTCAAGTACTCCTAATGAAATGAGGTTTTTCCTTAGTTTAGGTACATGTCTTACATCAGTTAAAATTTTATTTGTCCCATCAAACATTTTAAGCTAAATGCTTCCAATTCAGACAATGTTACATGTGACATCATTTCCCATGTAAACTACTCCATCATTGATTGGTTTATAAGTTTTAAACCATTCCCTATGAATACACATGTGATTTGATGCACCAGAATCTAACAGCCAATGTTGATCATGACTAGACAAATCAACTGATAACACTTCATCACTCATACCTGTCTTGGATGCCGAACCTGTATTTGTCGTGTTTGCTTCTTTCTTCTCTGTTGAAGAGTCTTCTTTGGATGCTTGTTGTCTCTTCCAACAGTCCTTCTTCAAATGTCCCGATTTGCCACAAAACCAGCACTTTACCTTACTCTTCTTCCCTTTCGATTTTGAACGTGAGTCGCTGTGCTTACTGGAGCGTCTTTCTCTAGAACGACCTCTAGCCATCATTGCTTCTGATGTAGAGGTTTCGGAATTTGACCTCTTCCTTGTCTCTTCGGACAACAAAGCTCCAACAACATCATCAAATTCAAGGGTTTCTGATATACTTAGACTTATAGAAGTAACAAAATGATCCCATGACTCGGGCAACGAGCATAATAAAGTTATAGCTTTATCTTCTGATTCAAATGTTACTTCTATACTTTCTAATTACACCAAGAGAGTATTAAAGACATTCAAATGATCAGTAATAGTTGTACCTTCCTTCATGCGCAGATTGTACAATTGTCGCTTCAGAAGAATCCTATTGGTCAAGGATTTTGTCATGTACAGCTTCTCAAGCTTTGTCCACAAACCAGCAGCAGTTTTCTCTGACACGATGTTAAACAAAACATCATCCACCAAACACAATCGAATATTGCTGAGAGCTCTTCCATCCAATTCATTCCATTCATCATCTGTCATGGTGTAAGGCTGTTTGGATTTTCCCAACAGCGCCTTCGCCACGCCTTGTTGCACAAGCAGATCATGCATCTTCACTTTCCAGATTTCGAAGTTATTTTTGCCATTGAACTTCTCGATCTCAAAACGAGCACTTTGAGTTTTTGCCATGTTGTAACAAACTGAATCTTCAATTCCAACCTAATAAATAAAGTTAATATCTAACAAAAAATGCCTTTGCCTTCTACTATGTTTCCTTTACCTTATCATACAATCCCTCTGCTGTACAAACTGCAGATTACAAACAAAAACAAATAACAAAATTGCAGTTTTACCAAAGCGATCCTCGCTTGGCGCGTTGGCGCTTCTTTGATAGTAGACGATCCACGCCAGAACAAAAAATGGTGTAAGTGACAAAAATTGGCGCGCTTAAACCCGTAGATTCCGCGCCAATCGGGATACTAGCGCTCTGGCGCGAGTATTAAACTCGGATCTGCGCCAATTGGCGCGTCTGTTCTAAAATAAAACGCGCCAACCAATTCACTGTCAGAAATTGGCGCGACTGTGTGTGCCGAAACCGCGCCAATCACTAGAACTCCACCTTCAACAGCTCTGTCGCACGCACCAGCTCCACAACGAGAGACCTCTAGGTTATGGGCCCTCCACGCTTCCGCTGTGCCACTCTGATACCACTTGTTAGACCAAACAATGCACAACGGAAATAAAAATAAACAAACATACACAACACATTAAAAAACACAAAACCATAACACACAGATTTAACGTGGTTCACCCAACCAATCTAGGCTACGTCCACCAGAACAGAGGCATCGGCAATCTTATTATTCAACAGGAGATCACAACAATTTTAATTCTTCACACATACTTTCAGCTCACCCTATTTTCTCTACACTCTCTACACCCACTCACAATCCTCTACAGGATTACATTTCTTATAGCTCGAGTATAAAAGTGAATCATAAATTTCCTCACAACAAATATAGGATGCATTAACTCCTCCTCAAAAAATACTGGAGCTAATATAGCAACTAATCCTATTGTTGTCACGTACATGAGATTTTTTCCAAAAATAATTAAAACAGAAAATCTCAATAGAAAGGCCCACCCCAATTGCTTTGCATTGGAAAACATGCCTGGTAACATACTCTATTCCTCTTTAAAATGGATTCCTTGTGTGGAGTTCTTAGTTGTCTTTGTCCTCGAAGGGCCACTCTCGGTTTGCATCAGCGATATCGGCATTTAACAGATTTCATTTCTTTTATGATAAAGTGAAAATGGATTACTATATAATATTTATAAAAAAATTTAATGTAAATTTGTAATTATAAAATTGTATAAAAAGTATATATTTATTTATTATTTTTATTTTTAAATAGAAAATATTTGTTGTTAATTATTATAGAAGATCAATTATAATGTAGTCAAATTAATAGTGGGGACAATTATTATTGATTACTTTGTAAATGCAAGTTGATTCATCACTATTATTCAACATCACCATTATTCAAGGAAAACAACATGGAGTTAGTTGTCTTTAAGGGGGCAAACTCTTGCTTCTACTTCCTTTATTCCTAGAAAGAAGAGCTCTTAACCAAGCAAAAACTCTAAAGTCAAAATTAATTATCATACTTACTCAAGCTATATATTTTATAATAATTTTATTTATTTATTTTCAAAGTAAAAAAAAAGATTTAGAAAAAAATGAAATTGATACATAAAAATGAAGAAGATATAATTGGCTTTTAGATTTTAAGTTATATAATGAGAATATTCACTGCTTCAAAAAAAATATTGTAATTTTTTGCTTCAAAAAAAATATTGTAATTTTTTACTTATATTTATAAAGGGAGTAGTTAGAGGAACATAAAGAAAATTTCTTATTACTTGGATCTACGCGACCATTGAAGATTATCCAAAAAAAATTTCTAATATCAACAATTTATGAGTTTTATTTTTTTCTCCCATTTTTCAAGGTTTTCCAATGAGTCATTGTAGGAAGTAATGCATATGCCCTTTGACATGACTCATTTGTCTAACATTTGTGTAGCATTCTTTGCAAAAAAAAATTAAAGAAAACCAAAAAGACATAGCATGCAACTAAAAGTTATGACATTGGCTCATTTGTCTAACTTTCGTGTAACATTCTTTGCAACAAATTAAAGAAGACAAAAAAAAATAGAGCATTCAACTAAAAGTTATAATTTTATGAAAGTTCTTCTTTTCTTGAATAGTTTAGATTTTTCTAGCTCAACATTCTTCTTCAGCATTAATCATGTTAGTGTTAGATTAGTATTAATCATGTTAGCGTTAGATTTCTTGCACGGTAGAGTTTTTAATTTTTTACATTTTTTTGGAATTATTACAAATGTAATTTCAACCTCATGTTATGGCCTTTTGCAAATAAACATAATAATTAATTCTCTTCTAAGAAATAAATTATTACTTTTGTAGTCATTTTTGTAATGCTATGCATATTATAACTTTTTCACCATTTAATTCATTAATAGAATTTGAGTTTCATTATAATAATATGTCTTTCAATCAAGTATTTGTGTCTTTGTAGTATTATGTTTTTTTCATTTCATTCTCAACCCTTTTTGAGTCATACCTTTATAGATTAGATAGGAATTTTCAAGCTATGTTTCATGGATATTTAAACAACATTAAGGAATCATTAAATTTTGAGTTCATTACTTGTACATTTTTCAAATGTAAATTACAAAAACAATTGTGCTACAATTTACCACTAAGGATATTTCAATGTGGACAATGCAAATATTCATTGTTATGAAGATAGATAGCTTTTTGGTGCTTTTGTTGACAATATGCATGTATATATAAGACTTTGTGCGACTCAAATCTCAACTAAACTTGAATTAATGACTACATGATTAACTCTACCTTGAAATATTTCAATCAAACTAATTGTGCTAACTAAGTGGGTTGAATACATAACTCTACAAGCATGTATAGGTTACATTAGTGTGGAGTTATATATAATACTCAATGTGTTAGCTCAATAATTTCAGCTAAAGTATTTCAAAAGTGAGTTTATGTTTCACAAAATTTTGTGCTCAAATTTACCACTAAGAAAATTTCAAAGCTAATAATGAAAATACAAATTGTTATGAAGATAAATAGTTTTTTTGTTTCTTTGTTCACAATATCCATACATACATAGTACTTTGTGTCACTCAAACCTCAATGAGAGTGCATAGTGAACTAAACCTCCAAATAACTTGATTGAATTGATTAAGCTAACCCATCAAGTTGTAAATATAACCCTACAAGTGTGTATCAAGTGACATGCTTATAGAGTTATACATACAACCTAATGGGTTAGCTCAATAAATTTGATCAAATTGTTTCAAGTAAGAATCTGATTCTAGTTCAACTAAGTTTTACTAGGTTGTTAATTGTTATTGTGGTTGAAGATTCAACTTATACCCTCCATCTAGATATTTCAAAGATGAGAGGAGATCCACAATGGTTTCATTGTCACAATGATCTGATTTGGGCCTTCCCCAAAATATCTTTGTAATAAGATTTTAATTTTTTTTGTTTTTACGAAATTGAGTAAAATGTCTAAAAATGGACCTGGAAGTTTAAACAATCCATTGTGATAGTTTGATTTTCAAGAAAGCCCATTGAAAATGAAGGTTTTGAAGAGAATGAAATTGAAATGTAAGAGAATAAAATAGAACTAAGTGGAAATGAAAAAGGATAGCTCTACCACAGAGAGCTCTAAGTAGTAGTTACCTCAAAGATCATAGGATAAGGAAGACATTGTGGGTGGTCATGCATGGGAAGAGGTTGTTGTTGAGTGCAATCCATCTATAAATTTGTTTTTGCTAGTGAGTAACAATGCATAAGGTTGTCATGCATAGCTCACCCTTTTGTCATCATCTTTTCTTAATGAAATTCAAACGGATGTCAATGGGGAAGCAAAACCATACCACTTGGTTCATATTGGGGTAGATATATTGAGGAGAAAATGATATAATATATTGAGCATATATTAGGGGGTAAAGGATTTTTATATTGAGAGGTATAACAAATGGAGCTCAAAGTTAATGAAAAAATATAAAGAGCTATTAAAAATGTTAATAAAAAATAAGATACCTACAATATCTAGTAAATGTAGGGTTTTTTTAATTATGAAAATTTAAATTTAACTATAGGTTTAAAGTGTGAAGGTTTAAACTGTAAACTACAACAAAATTTAAACCTATAACAATTTTAAAAGCAACCACAATGTCATCACTATTATAATTTCCAATGTTTTTTATTTGAGCCAAAAATATCACCTGAAAATAAGTGGGCAAATGCTTTCTTCCTGGCAGGCCAGCAAACCTCCTTTGGAAGCCAAAACACACACACATATTTTCATTTAAAGAAAAAGGTAAAGGTAGCTGGAGGCCCAAACACACACATATTTTCATTTAAAGAAAAAGGTAAAGATAGCTGGAAGCCCAATAACCATAGCTGAAAGTGCAAAACACAAGTAAAAGACTGCAACGAAGATGCAACTGTGGTGCCTTGCATGTAGGCGAACAAGAAACAGAGAAGAATTCTTTGATAGAAGACATAATTCTAGTGCTAATTATAGAGCCTTAGAAAGGATTAGGGCCGAGAAAGCTAAGCTTGTCACATAACAAAATTTGCATTAAATAGATTCAATAGCCCTTAGGGTTTCAAGGAGAAACTCATTGTACGATTACAATTGTATAACAAAATTCCCCTCGCTGAATGATGGAAGCAATTTATTTTGCTACTGTATAGAGAGCTTTAATTTTTATTAGGCATATTTGTTATTGTTCTGTTTATATAATTGTTTCTGTTCAGTCTTCCTTTACGTTCCTTAACAACAAGCCTAAAATATCCCAGGGTTTGTTAGACAACGGGATCGCTTCAATTCCTTAATTATTTTATCATTTCATTCCTACGTACTATCCCTCCTCATCTGTCCCTATTGCTTCTTGGCAATAATCGCTTAGTTTTGAACATTGGGATGGCTTAAGTTCAATATCATAATATTTAAACTATATTCAACCCGCACAGCGTTTTCTTTCCAGTCGTAGTCATTTTAGTTGGACAACAATATTTCTTATTACAATATAATTAATATCAATATTTAATATTAATAACAAAATTGTTTACGATCATTAAATATGTTACTTTTTCTGTATACTCAACACTGTGTCCACGGTCTGCTCACCGTCATGAATATCAGATATCACTTATTCAATGATTATAGATTATTTCTGAAATAATAAAAACAAATTAGAAAGTGTTAATTTAGCAATCAAAAAATGTAACCTAAAGGAGTAGACAAAGAATTAGATGGATATTTTATATAACAATGATGGATATTTTATATAAAAATGTACATATTGATTTAAAAAATACAAAAGAAAACAATTACTCATCATTTTTTTGATTTGTTAATTGGATAAATTCATGACAACAATTACCAAAATGTATAAGGACTGATTTATTTTAGATTCCATATTTGTTATTGCAACTTGAATGGGAAAAAATGGATTTAAGATGCAGAAGTTATCGCAAAAAGAAAATGTCTTTGTTCTTTGGAAAAAGAGGCAAAATCCCCTAAAAATGAGAAAAAACCATTATAAAGGAAAATCGCATCGGAAAAAGGCAAAGAAACGGAATCCGATGGAAGAAGCCCCGATCCGTCGATCCGATGTATCGGAATGGAGACAGGCCCGTATGCGATATCGGAACCTTGGACTTGGCGATTGCGATCATGCGATATGCCGATCGCTGATGATCGGATTGGCAAATAGGTATCGGCGATGGATAGAACCCCTGGGCCATGCCAAATGCGATGTGTAATAGCGATCGTGACGAGCAATCTCAGCGATCGGATCTGGGAGAAGAATGGACGGCCAAGATTAAATCGGCGATCAGCGATTGTCGAACCCGACGAATTTCATAAGCGCAATTTATAAAGTTTGAAATCTGGTAAAAGGGATTTTTTGTGTATTTACGCATTTCCATTATAAATCCGAAATACAAAGGAAAATGCCTAAAAGCGATAAAAAAGGACCCAAAGGGGAATTATAAGCCCGATTGCATAGAATTTGAGTTCTGTAAACGCAGATTTCGGGCGGGCCTCAAGCGGTAAACGGTATTGGGCTGGCTCCACCTGATCCCACACGCTAGTCGACACGTGGCTAGCGGAGGAGAGAGGAAAACGACCTTTTCGGGCGAGTAACCTTCGTACCCTTAAGCCACCCGAAATCGCATAGTGGCCATTGGATCAGGGATCCCGTAAATCGACGGTGGAGAGTGCGATAGCGACCAAAGGCGGACCCGATATGATTATAGGGTGATTTCGATATAAATTGAAGTTCGATAAAAAGGATTTTGTCAGGTTTTTCAGTGTTTTCCCGTGTATTTGGGATTTTTCCCGATATGCCTACGCGATGCGATATAACGCCTAATAGCAGACCCGAAAAAGATTTTAGGAGTGATTGAAGGGAATTTCACGTCCGAGAATCGCGTCCGATAGTGTATTTACTAGGAAAACCTCTGTGTAATGGATTTTGTCTATTTTCGGCTTATTGCCTAGAAAATGGCCCTGATCCCTTGTAACAACTCCTAATCATCATTCCATGCTACAAGCGGGCATTTTTGGCAGATGATGAGGCATTTGAAAGCCACAGAGTCACAGAGCCAGATGGCCAATCGAACAGACAGCACAGAGAAGCCACAGAGCCGCAGGGGAATGATTGAATGCAGGGACACAATTGTGGAAGCCGAAAATCCAGGAAAATGCCTCAAAGGAGCCCAAAGAGCTCAATTAAGGGCAGAAGGAGAGCAAAGGCAGAACAAGAGAGCAGAGAGAGAGAAAAGCTACTGTGCAAAGCAGTGGAGGGAACCTTTGGGGTCACTTGGAGTTCAAGTGAAAAGCCAGAGAGTTGAAGGTTGTAGAAAGCCAAAGCCAAACCCAAAGAAGCCAGAGCTGAGAGCCAGAGCCAGAGCCTAGAGCCAGAAAGCCGAGAGCTTCAGAGCCAGCGAATAAAATGGTGTTCTGAACCCATTGTGTTCTGTGTAAACCAGTGGAGTTGAGTGTGGAGCTTGTAAAAAAACTTAGACCATAATCCCAGAGAGCCTAGTTGAGTTGACTAGAGCTCAAGGAGATGTAGCCCAAGAGTTTTGGGTGAACTCCATATTAAATTGTTGTATTATGTGTTTTTTATTTGTTGCACTGTTGCACTGTTACATGTATATACATATCAGCACAAACAACAAATTTTAAAGCACATAATCAGTGAAAATAAACATAAGCATACACTTTCTTTTCAAGCACATGTTTAATTCCACATTGGTTAATCATAAAAACTTGGGAATATTTAAGCTTTGGAAGTGGGAGAGGTTCTTGTAAGTTAGACAAGAAGCTTAAGTGCCCCATTCTCAAATCAAGTGGTATCGGAGTTTGAGATTGATTAACCACACCTTCAAAGAAGGTAACATCATAATGCTTGATTGACAGAGCAAAAATTACTTGTCTGAAGGTGTTTAAACAGTGAGAGGTTGATTGTATGCTTGTTTGTAGACTGACTATTGTTTGAGTTTGCAGTCCAGGAAGGACAAGAAGGAAGAAGGGTTGAAGGCATTCTTCTTATCCCAAAGGACCTCAAAACAATCTTTGAAGCACAAGAGGTTTGTTGCAAAAGGTTGCTGAATAAGCTCTTTATTAATCTTGTTTGAAGTTCTTTTGTTCATTGGCATAATGACAACTTCTACAAGTGAGTCCTCAAATTATTCTTTCTTCATCACAAGACTCTTTGATGAAGACATGAAGCAAGACTTGTCCACCATGATGGATATGGTGAGAGAAATGTATGAGGATGGAAGGAAGAGCAGCATACTTAGAGAGCAGTTGAATTCCATGAAGGAAGAGAAGCAGTTTCTTTCTGAAAAATTACAGGAAATGGAGAGGCAACTTCATATTGCAAATATGAACCTGAAAAGTATGCATGAGTTGGAGACACAACTCTTTGTTTCCCAAGAAGCCTTAGCCAAGTATCAACTTGAAGAAGAGGTAAACCATTCCAGTTTGTCTTCAAATTCCTTTAAGAATACTTATACTGGTTCTTTTCAAAAGCATACCAAAGGCATAGGTTCCAAGCTAATATCCAAGATGGGCTATAAAGGAAGAGGCTTGGGCAAGCATGCATAAGGTTTTGCTGAACCAATAATGGTTGAGAAAAGGCCTAAGTATTTGGGTCTTGGCTATGGACAGTCTTATGGAAAGTGTTCCAAAGCTGCCATGAAGGCCATTGAAATAGCTCCAAGAAGGGGTTGCATTGCAGACTGTGAAGATTGTATTCAGGAGGAATGCAATGGCTTGAAACATCATTTACAAAATGCAGGTGTTCAGAAGCACACACTTGAACTTGAGAGTTGTGGAGACTCTGATAGCCTTGAATAGATTGATGGTTTTCCAAAGGAAGCATCTTCTTCATTTGATTCACCTCCTCAAGAAGACAATAAAGGTGAAAGGGAAAGGTATAAATATGGTTCTAACCATATTCCTTTTGATTTTTCAAAGCATGATAAATCTCCACACAGATATGGGAAAATAATTGCATGTTCCTTTTGTGGTTTGGATAACCATAATGTTTCTAGATGTTGGAAGAGAATGGCCACATACAAGAAATTTTTGAAGGAAAGGAAGCAAGAAGCCAAAAGTCCATTGGACAAGGCAAATCATGCTGTCAAGAGGATGCACATGCAGTGCACTTACTGCCATAAGCAAGGGAATCTTGTTGAAAAGTGTTGGACTCTGAACCCAACAATGCATGCACAAAAGCTGAAGACAGTGGAAAGAGAAGATGGCAGAAATGGAAAGGAAGATTCCGTGAATGATGTGTCTCAGGATGATTCACATGATGATGTTGATGTGCAGACAAAGGTAGTACCTTTGAAAGAGATTGATAAGAAACGGTTAGAGTTCTTATCTGATTAAGATTGCATGTCTATTGATGCATCTGTTTGCATTTCTTGCTGCAACATTATATTTCATTTTAGGTTCGAAAGTACAATGTGCTTAAGTGAAAGTTGAAGGATAAAATGCATGCATGAGCATGAGATGCATGAACACATGATGTTGATGATTTCCTTGTATATAAACATGTATGTGTAATTAACTTGCAGGGTTGATTACTTTGGCATGCATGTGATGCCATGCTGGTTGGGGAGAAGTTAACTTGGTCTCCAAATGGAGATAATGATGAAGTGTTTCATCTTTTGAAAAAGAGTCCTAATGGTCTTTTTCTACATGCTTGACTTGAAGGGTCATTTGTTTAAAGGCATGTTTTGTGGGTTTGGTATCTAGTCCATCATTTGTATGCAGATGTAAGACATGGAGGTGTTCACAAGATGTGAAATCTGTTTCTTTTGTTGAAGCAGGAGTTTAGGCCATCTAGTTGTTGTCTGTATTTCTGTTGTTGTTAACAGTTGTTGTTGGCAGCTTGTCAAATAGGTACAAATGAAAGTTTTGTGGAGCAGATGTACTTCACATTTTTTTGAGCCACCTTGGATCAATGATCAAGGCAGAAAAGTTCAAACTACCTTCTATGATCATTTCAGCAGAAGTTCTGTAGGAAGGTAAGGAGGAAGGAAATTCTTCCCAAGAGGACCAACACATCCAGAAAGGAGAGTAGTCAAAGACTTTGGTTCAGAGGCACTATGCAAGACAAGTGTGTGGAGGCTGAAAGAAGAGGGTAATGTTACTCTTATTTACTGTTCAAATCAGTATGTCAGTCTTTTGGAGACCAAAAGTTCTTTAGTGGGAAGGCATGATCCAAAATGGATTTTGGATAGACTCCTAAGTCTAAGTGTTCCTCACAAAGGAAAATGAAATTCCAAAGAAGTTCCTAGAAATAGCCCCATTGCAGAGATCTTTTCATTCTGAATCTACTGCAACTTGAATGGGCAAAAATGGACTTAGGATGCAGAAGTTATCGCAGAAAGAAGATGCCTTTGTTCTTTGGAAAAAGAGGCAAAATCCCCTAAAAATCGCAAAAAACCCTTATAAAGGGAAATCACATCGAAAAAAAGCAAAGAGATGGACTTAAGCAAAGGAAAAAGAAACTTCGATCCACCGATCCAATGTATCGGATAGGAGACAGACCCGTATGCAATATCGGGACCCTGGACTTAGCGATTGCGATCATGCAATACACCGATCGCCAATGATCGGATCGACGAATCGGTATTGGTGATGGACAGAAACCCTGGGCCGTGCCAAACATGATGTGCGATTGCAATCGCGACGAACAATCTCAGTCGTTAGATCTGGGAGGAGAATGGACGGCCAGGATTAAATCGGCAATCGACAATTATTGGACCCGACGGATTTCATAAGCGCAATTTATAAAATTTTAAATCTGGTAAAAGGGATTTTCTATGTATTAACGCATTTCCACTATAAAACCAAAATACAAAGGAAAACGCCTGAAAGCGATAAAAATGGATCCGAAGGGGAATTATAAGCCTGAGTACATAGAATTTGAGTTCCGTAAAGGCGGATTTTGGGCAAGCCTCAAGCGGTAAATGGTATTGGACTGGCTCTGCCCGATCCCACACATTGGTTGACACATGGCTGGCGGAGGAGAGGGGAAAACAACCTTTTCAGACAGGTAACCTCCGTTCACTTAAGCCACCCGAAATCGCATAGTGACCGTTGGATTGGGGATCCCATCGATCGACGATGGAGAGTGCGATAGCGGCCAAAGGCGGACCCGATGCGATTATAGGGCAATTTCACTATAAATTGAAGTTCGATTAAAAGGATTTTGTCGGGTTTTTTAGTGTTTTCCCATGTATTTGGGATTTTGCCCAATATGCCTATGCGATGTGATATAACGCTTAATGGAGGACCCGATAGGGATTTTAGGGGCGATTGAAGGGAATTTCATGTCCGGGAATCGCGCCCGATAGTGTATTTTCTAAGAAAACCTCTCTGTAATGGATTTTGTCTATTTTCAGCTTATTGCCTAGAAAACAGCCTCGATCCCTTGTAACAGCTCCTAATCATCATTCCACGCTACAAGTGGGCGTTTTTTGCAGACGATGAGGTGTTTGAAATCCACAAAGCTACAGAGCTAGATGGCGAGTCGAACAAACAAAGTAAATAAGCCACAGAGCCATAGGGAAATGATTGAACGCAGGAAATGGTTGGGGAAGCCGAAAAGCCGGGAAAATGCCTCAAAGGAGCCCAGAGAGCTCAATTGAGGGCAGAAGGAGAGCAAAGGCAAAAGAAAGAGAGCAGAGAGAGCGAAAAGCTACTGCGCAGAGCAGCTGAGGGAGCCTTTGGGGTCACTTGGAGTTCAAGTGAAAAGCCAAAGAGCTGAAGGTTGTAGAAAGCCAAAGAAGCTAGAGCCGAGAGCTAGAGCAAGAGCCTAGAGCCAGAAAGCCGAGAGCTTCAGAGCTAGGGGATAAGATGGTGTTCTGAGCCCATTGTGTTCTATGTAAACCAATGGAGTTGAGCGTGGAGCTTGTAAAAGAACTTAGACCATAATCCCAGAGAGCCTAGTTGAGTTGACTAGAGCTCAAGGAGATGTAGCCCAAGAGTTTTGGGTGAACTCCATATTAAATTGTTGTCTTATGTGTTTGTTATTTGCTGCATTGTTGCATTGTTACATGTATTTACATATCAGCACAAACAATAGATTTTAAAGCACATAAACAATTAAAATAAACATAAGCATACACCTTCTTTTCAAGCACATATTTAATTCTGCATTGGTTAATCATAAAGACTTGGGAATATTTAAGCTTTGGAAGTGGGAGAGGTTCTTGTAAGTTAGACAAGAAGCCTAAGTGCCCCATTTTCAGATCAATAGGTAATGGAGAGTCTGCAAAAAAATAGTAAATAACCAAATACAATCACCCACAAACCACAATAAACACCAAGATATACCATAAAAAACTCTTTTGGAAAAACACCTAATTGGAAGGTGAAACTACTTTGCACTCTTTTGTCTATTATGGAACTAATGCAAGTACAAGGAAGAAGACACTCTTAATGGAGTTGCTTGAGACCCGTGATGTGTGGGCTATTGCAAAACACAAAATAGAATGAAACCATTTTTCTTCCTAGTGGTCCAATTATAACACAACTCTATAGCCAACTAGGGATTAAATTTAACGAGTTCAACTCTCAACATGATTTACCCACAGAGGCTTCACTTGGAGATGTGCATTCATATTGGGGAATATATATTGAGGAAAAAATGACATAATATATTGATCATATATTAGGGGGCAAAGGATTTTTATATTGTGAGGTATAAAAAATGGAACTCAAAGTTAATGAAAAATATAAACGGGTACAAATAATGTTAATGAAAAAATGGATCCCTACAATATCTAGTTAAAGTAGTGGTTTTTTAAAATGGGAAAGTGTATTGGGTTCATATTGGGGTTAGATAATGTGATTTTTAGAGGTATTTTCCAATATGTGGTCAAATTAGGGGCATTGTTTAGTATGCCATGAACCCAGGTGATATGTGAGAGGTTCATTGAGTGGAGCCCCCATGGATTTACAGTTAGAGAGAGCTCTATTCTTAATGCCCACGTGGCTAGCCATTTTTCCATTAAGAACAAGTGTTGAGCGGTGGAACTTTATTCAATGAACCTCTTACATATCATGTAAGTTCATGGCATATTAAACAATACCCCTAATTTGACTACATATTGGAAAATACCTCTAAAAATCACATTATTTACCCCCTACCAATACGAACCCAATACACCTTCCCAATTTTTAAAACCCCTACTTTCACTAAGTATTGTAGGTATCCATTTTCCCTTTATATTTTGTCATTAAATTTGAGCTACATTATTTATACCTACCAATATAAAAACCCTTTACCTCCTTTAAACCCCACAATATATTAAGTCTTTTTCTCCTGAATATATATCTTCCAATATAAACGCAAGTGGTATGGTATTGCACCCCTAGTGAAGCCGACATGGTATTGAGATGACAATAGGTCAACTTTCATGAGGCATACTTTTTACATCCAAACTCCCATTGAAGTGATTCTTGTACCCTTGGAAAAGTCTTAGAGTGTAATCACGGAGTCTCGTGCTAAAGTATGAAATTTCTAACCCCCAAAAAAGGTCATTTAAAGCCTCAAAATAACCCTAAAATGTTTCAAAATCCAATTCTCCAAATTGGATCTCTTAGATAAAGTTGTGTGGAAAATAATTCCTTGAATTATCTTTAATTTATATTACGAAATAATTATTATAGATAATTATATTTTTTTACTTAGGATCATTTATCGACAAATTTTGTACTTTATTTTAGTTGTATTTAAGTCCAATTGTCTTAGGTAAATTTGACTCAATCACAAGGGAAAAATTATTAGGTTTATAATACATGCTTTTTTAGCATATGATATTAGTGACCAATAGTATATTTCTCATAGTATTGTATGTAATGAAGTTTATAAATAAGCTTGTGATCCTCCATTTAATGGTGATTTTTAGCAAAGAGTAATAAATATATTATGATATAATTTTCCTCGTTAGGGTTTTACAAGATAAATTATGTGTGATTTATATTTTGTTAGTTTATGTTTATTATTTCTCAATCTCACATATTTTTGCTTTCTTTCTTTTTATTTTTAAAAATGGTATAGAGTTAGAATTAATCTAGACTGTTCAAATGAAGTGGTCTAATGTTGGTGCTCAAGAAAAATGGAGTGCCCATTGACATGGTTGCCATAGGAGCAATAATGAGAGAGAAAGTGATTTTTTTATAGGAAACTCAAAGTATGTAAAGAACAACCATAGGAGCTAGATCTAGAGATTGAGGTTGAGTTGGAGTTGTTTACAACCAATGATTTGGATAGTGCAAGGAGAGAACGCGAGAGGATGGACATGAGTTTTTTTGGAAAAAGAAAAAAGAAAAATGACTTTGGAGATGAAATTTTTAACTACATGTAAATGGGTGAAAGACTATGAAACTATAAAGGCATGTATGCCCCTATTAAAGTGATAGGGAGTGGCATGTGATTTTTCTAGACAGAAAGGATGGAGGATAACATTATGGAATAAACCACCTGAATAGGTACAAGGGAGGAAGTTGTACTCATATACCAACTTCATGTTAGTTTGTTGTAATATGTGTTATTTAGACATACAGGTTTTAGTGTAGTGGCACATGAAGTTATGTATAATCATGTTTTGGAATTAACAACTTGAATAGGAATGAGGGTGACAAATGCACATGTATGTTAGTTTGAGGGGGAAATGTGAGGTCCTAGGATGTGAGATGGTTGATGAATTATGTATGAGATTGTCCTAGAAAATTGGCGAATGTAATGCCTTATTATCATGTATTCTCATGAATGGTAAGTTAATCTCCCTAGGTCAAGTTCAATGGGGGGGATGGTTAGGGTAGTTATGTTGGAAATAATACTGAGAGGGGGGGTGAATCAGTATTATCTAGCAATTTAACAAATCTTCCTTATTTGATCTTTTGAATTATTCTTGCATATCAGTACCATAAAATAATGAGCATGAACAAAGAAAATAGACAATCACACCAAAGAACACAAGATGTAAGGTGGAAACCCAATGTGGGAGAAAACCACCTGCTGCAATATGTCTCTATCTTCTTTCAATTTAGAAATTCTTTTACAATGATTTTGTACTGGTGCAGTCCTTTACCAGTACGCAGGCTGCAACCTGCAGAGAGCTACAACTCTCTCTCGTTTTCCAGTCTCTCCTGGAAGGGAGCTACAACCCCCTACTTCTTTTCATACAAGGACCACTTTTCATAAATTTTCAAACTGGATCCATAAGCATTAATTGATCATCAAGTGTAAGAGAATCACCCAATCAACTGTAGTAAAGAGATCAACAATAATAGGACCAAAACCCAGAACACAACAATGATAAACAAGGATTTTAAGAGAAGGAAGCACCCTGCTCAACAGCCAGCCTGAGTCCGGACTCACCCTGTTCAACTGCTAGCCTGAGTCCCTGGACTCACCCTGCTCAACTGCTGACCTGAGTCCCTGGACGCACCCTGCTCAACTGCTAGCCTGCGTCCCGGACGCACCCTGCTCAACTGCTAGCCTGCGTCCCTCGCACTGAGTCTATTGAACTGCCTGCGTCCCGGCACACCAGAGCCCTTCCTGCACCTGCGTCCGGCGCACCTGAAACGCTTCGCTCCTGCGTCCCGGACGCACCTGAACCCTTACTGCACCTGCGTCCCTCTGGGCAAAGATGATTTCAAGACTTTAGAAGTAACCCAGACAATCAGATCTACAGATCCGAGCAAGAGCCGAAGAGATCTCGGTCCATCAGATTCGCCTTGTTTAGATCTAGACCAGATCTTACCCTCATAAGATGTTCAACCAAAAACATGATCAATCCAAATGAAAACCTTTGCTTTATATAGGCAAGCTCCTCCCCAAAACATGGAACAATACCACGAGCCGACACCATAGAAACACAAAACCGTCGGCTAGAAACCACACAAGAAACCCCCACGTGCTTTTCTCTGTCTTGAAATGTGTGCACTGGGTGGACGCACCCCCTGAACGGCTGGCCTGCGTTCCTGGACGCAGGTTCTGCATGGTATACCTGCGGGGACGCACTTTCTGAACAGATTGCCTGCGTCCTTCTTAAAAATAGAGAGCTGATAATCAAGAATAGTGATCTATCACCTGAATGGGTTGCCATCAAGGACAACACCTGAATCATAATGCCAACAATCTCCCCCTTTGGACTTGATGGCAACCTCATGATCTTCAGCTTCATTCTCCCCCTTTGACATCAAGGGCAAAGGGTATGCTCCCCCTACGCTCATGCTCCCCCTATGAACCTGATCTGCAGCAACGTACCACCATGAAAGAGATAGAGACATATTGCAGCTATTTCCAAGATCTCCTTCTCCATAATGCCAACAATGCATTATGTGCTCCCCCTGAGCCTATACCACCAATAAGAAGATGTTCAACAATAAGATGAAGCATCAACAACCCCCAGCTTTTGCCTGAGGTATTCAAAAGTGTCCCTGGGCAACGGTTTGGTGAAAATATCAGCAACTTGTTCCTTAGAAGGAACATACTCCAACTTGACCTTCTGTTCAAGTACTTGTTCCCGGAGAAAATGGTACTTGATTGGTATGTGCTTGGTTTTTGAATGCATAACCGGATTCTTTGAGATGCTGATTGCACTTGTGTTGTCACATAAGATAGGGATTGGAGGTGTACAAGTGATTTGATAATCCTGCAAAGTCTGCATCATCCAAAGGAGTTGGGTGCAACAAGATGCAGCAGCAACATATTCTGCTTCAGCTGTAGACAAGGCAATTGAACTCTGTTTCTTGCTGAACCAAGATACCAGTCTGGAACCCATAAAGAACGCACCACCACTTGTGCTTTTCCTGTCATCCACGCTTCCGGCCCAATCTGCATCTGTATAAGCATGAAGAGTGAGATCTGTATCTCTAGGATACCATAAGCCATAATTTTGAGTCCCTTGAAGATATTTGAAAATTCTCTTCACTGCCTGAAGATGAGTTTCCTTCGGATTTGCCTGAAATCTTCCAACTATTCCAACTGCATGCATGATGTCCGGTCGGGTACCTATCAAATATAGTAAACTTCCAATCATAGATCTGTAGGTTGGTTGATGTACTGCTGCAGATTCATCATTTGCATTGAGACTACATCCTGTGACCATGGGCGTACATACTGGTTTTGCATCTTCCATGCCATATTTCTTCAAAATCTGCTTGAGATACTTGGTTTGAGATAAAAGGATTCCTCCTTCCTTTTGTTGGATTTGCAAACCAAGGAAGTATGTCAGTTCTCCTAGCAAGGACATTTCAAATTCTTTCTGCATGACTGAGGCAAAGCTTTGACTCATAGCTTCTTCATTGCTGCCAAAAATAATGTCATCTACATACACAACAAGTATTAGCAATTTGTCATTTTCAACTTTTACATATAGATTGCTATCTGCTGAACCTTTTGAAAAACCTTGTTGATGAAGATATTTGTCCAACCGGTAGTACCAAGCCCTTGGGGCTTGTTTGAGACCATAGAGAGCCTTTTTCAATCGGCATACAAGATTTGAATCATTTCCAAGAATGAACCCATCTGGCTGTTCAATGTACACTTCTTCTTCCAAGTCTCCATTCAGAAAGGCTGATTTTACGTCCATTTGAAATACTTTGAAATTCTGAAAACTTGAGAGAGCGAGGAACATTCGGATGGCCTCAAGTCTTGCAACAGGAGCAAAAGTTTCTTCAAAGTCTATTCCTTCTTGCTGTGCATACCCTTTACAAACAAGTCTGGCTTTGTTTCTAATTACTTCTCCATTTTCATTCAATTTATTTTTGAAGACCCATTTTGTTCCGATAACATTCTTATCCTTTGGTCTAGGAACCAGCTCCCAAGTGTTGTTCTTTTCGATTTGCTCAAGTTCTTCATCCATTGCTTTCACCCAGCATTCATCTTTGCATGCCTCTTTCACATTTTGTGGTTCAGTAGAGGAGAGTAATGCCAAATAGCTTGAAGCTTCTGCAACTGTTCTTCTAGTTTGTATACCTGCTTCTTTCTGTCCCATGATCTGAGATTCTGGATGGTTCTTCTGAACATATTTGGATGGAGTCTTTTCTTCTATTCTTGTTCGTTCTTCTGCGTCTTCGTGAGGTTCTTCTTGAGATTCTTCTTGAGGTTCTTCTTCTTCATCATTCTGTCTTTGAGGGTAGCTTTCATCTTCTTCGATGTCTTCACGATGTATTTGCCTAGGAATGTATCCCTTCTCATCAACCACTACATCAATGCTGTCAACAATTCTGCCAAGTCTTTTATTGTAGCATTTGTATGCTTTGCTATGTGGAGAATAGCCAAGAAGAATGCCTTCATCTGCTCTAGGATCAAGTTTGCCAAGCTGCTCCTCAGTATTCTTGATATAGCATTTGCTCCCAAAGATTTTGAAATGCTTTACTGAAGGAGTTTTACCACTCCAGAGCTCATGAGGAGTTTGAGTGCTGTTTACCCGAACATTTGTCTTGTTGAGAATAATAACCGCAGCATGTGCAGCTTCACCCCAGAAAGTTGCGGGAGTTCCTGATTCATCAAGCATAGCACGAGCCATTTGTTGGATTGTTCTGTTCATTCTTTCAACAACTCCATTTTGCTGAGGAGTTCTAGCTGTAGAGAATTCTCTCCTTATCCCATGTTCATCACAGAAATCGAAAAATTCATTTGAAGTAAATTCCCCACCTCTGTCGGATCTGAGGCACTTAATTTTGTGACCTGATTCATTTTCAACCAAGGCTTTGAAGGATTTGAATTTTTCGAATGCTTCATCTTTGTGCTTCATAAGTCCTAACCAAACAAACCTGGAGAAATCGTCAATAAATAATATCAAGTATTCCTCTCCTCTAGGTGTTCTTTTCCTGAATGGTCCACATACATCTGTATGTACTAGCTCAAGAGGCATGCTAGCTGATCCTTCTTTCTCTGGAAAGTTAGTCCTGGTTTGTTTTCCAAACTGACATGATCTGCATATGGTGTTGTCAGGAATTTTGATATCTGGAAGATCGCGAACTGCCTGATATTTGCATGCTTTCCTTATTTGAGAGAAGCTTAGATGTCCCAACCTTCGATGCCATAACCAGTGCTCTTCATCCTTGCTTAGATAGCATTGTTGTTGTCCTTCTTCAAATATGTATAGATTATTTGGAGTTATTTTCCCTTTGAGAACTGTTTTACCTGTATCAAGATCACGAACAAGACATCCATTTGATCTGAATATAACCTCGGTTCTTTGATCACACATCTGGCTGACACTTAGTAGATTATGCTTCAATCCATCAACAAACAAAACATTTCCAGCCTTAACATCTTCTTTTAAAGGAGCAATACCTTTTCCTTTTATAGTTGCAGGAGTATCATTTCCAAAAGAGACTTTCTTTCCCTTTTCTAAAATAGAATAAGACTCAAGTTTTTCTTTATCACCTGTCATATGCTTCGAACATCCACTGTCAATGTACCATAGATTTTCCTGTCCTTCTGCATAAAATGCTATCCCACATCTTTCTGTTTGAGGTTCCTTTATTCTCCATGTTTTGGTTCCTGAGGCTTGTTCCTTTTTCCGTTCTTGTTCATTTCTTTCCTGAAACCTGCTTCTGCATTCAAAGTCTTCATGACCAAAATTATTGCAAATAGAACATTCAACTTCATTTTCAAGAGCCGAAAAGCTGTTATAGGTCTTTTTTGTAATCCCTGTCATACTTCTTTGTTTTTGAGCTTCCCTAGTCATGATTGTTTTATACGCAACACATTGAGCTGCTTTGTGACCAAAGTTATGACAAGAAAAGCATTGTCCATTGAAGAAGCTTCTGCGGTTATTGAATCTACCAGCCAACTGATTGTAATTTCTATTTTCATCTAATTTTGAACCAAACTGGGAAGATTTTACCTGTGGCTGGTTGTGGCTTTTGTTCACCCTTAAGCTGGATTGCCCCTGATAGTTTCTGTTTGAAGTTTGTCCCTGCTTTACCTGATGATCTTCATTGTGCTTTTGCTCATTTCTTCTTGCTGCATCAAGATAACTTTTTGAAGTGGATGCTTGAGAAGTTTCTCCATTATAGCCCAGACCTGTCTTATTTAGTGGAGACCGCTGCACACTGATAATCTCATCCAAAGTTTCAGATCCTTTGACAAACTTGAGATTAATAGCTTTTGTTTTCTCAATTTCTTTTCTAAGACCAACAATTTCACCTTCTAATTTTTCAAGATGTTTTTCCTTTTCATCAATTTGAAATTGTAGAGTATCAATGATCATGTTCTTTTCTTCTATACATCTCTTGAGTCTAGTAATTTCATCATAAAGGTTATCCACATCTACAGCATCCTCATAATCATCATCTTCAAATGCCATTAACAACCTATATTTATTACCTTGTTCATCTTCATCACTGTTTGATAAGCCATCACTATCTTCATGGGTGTAGTAGCTTTTCTTATTTGCACTTTGTTTCTTGTTCCATCTAGCTGGTTCCTTTCCTTTATCCTTATAAGGACATTTTGCAGCATAATGACCTACTCTTCCACAAGCAAAGCATTTGAAAGGTAGCTTACCTCTGAACCTTCCAGAACCCCTTTGAAGATTTCTGACAAAATTTGATTCTTCTTCCTCTTCTTCTGGAACATAGCTTGCTTCATAGTGATCTTCTTTTCCTGATGCCTTAAAAGCAGCCTCCCTTCTGTCTGATGGACCTCCCTTTCTCATTTCATAAGCAGTTAGAATTCCATGTAGCTGAGACATAGTGAGAACACGGAGATTTTCTTTTTCTTCTATTGCAGATACTTTAGATTCAAACTTGGGGGATAATGATCTTAGAATCTTTTGAACTACTATAGACTCTTTTATTTCTTCACCCAAATTTTTCATACAATTAACAATCTCATCTACCCGAAGAAAATAATTAGCCACACTTTCATCATTATACATCTTGAGAGTCTCATATTGAATCCTGAGAGTTTGAAGTTTAGCTTGTTTTACTTGTTCATCTCCTTCATAGCTCGTGATCATTTTGTCCCATATTTCTTTTGCTGATTTGAAGTGCATTACCTTCATGAATTCTGTTTGGGATATACTTCCTAATAGAGTACTGACTGCTTTTGCATTTGTTTCATACTTCTTTTTCTCAGCTGGATCTGTAGGAGTAGCTGAAGGAAAAGCATAGCCTGTTTCTACAATGTCCCAAACTTCTGTACCAAGAGATTGAAGATATGCAGTAACTCTTACCTTCCAATAATTGAAGTTTGTCCCATCAAAAACCGGTGGCCTGATTGATGCTTCTCTCTCGTAGTTGCTCATGATGAACGATCTACCTTCAAGCGATCAAGCTTTTCTGAAGGACCTGCTCTGATACCAATTGTTGGAAATAATACTGAGAGGGGGGGTGAATCAGTATTATCTAGCAATTTAACAAATCTTCCTTATTTGATCTTTTGAATTATTCTTGCATATCAGTACCATAAAATAATGAGCATGAACAAAGAAAATAGACAATCACACCAAAGAACACAAGATGTAAGGTGGAAACCCAATGTGGTAGAAAACCACCTGCTGCAATATGTCTCTATCTTCTTTCAATTTAGAAATTCTTTTACAATGATTTTGTACTGGTGCAGTCCTTTACCAGTACGCAGGCTGCAACCTGCAGAGAGCTACAACTCTCTCTCGTTTTCCAGTCTCTCCTGGAAGGGAGCTACAACCCCCTACTTCTTTTCATACAAGGACCACTTTTCATAAATTTTCAAACTGGATCCATAAGCATTAATTGATCATCAAGTGTAAGAGAATCACCCAATCAATTGTAATAAAGAGATCAACAATAATAGGACCAAAACCCAGAACACAATAATGATAAACAAGGATTTTAAGAGAAGGAAGCACCCTGCTCAACAGCCAGCCTGAGTCCGGACTCACCCTGTTCAACTGCTAGCCTGAGTCCCTGGACTCACCCTGCTCAACTGCTGACCTGAGTCCCTGGACGCACCCTGCTCAACTGCTAGCCTGCGTCCCGGACGCATCCTGCTCAACTGCTAGCCTGCGTCCCTCGCACTGAGTCTATTGAACTGCCTGCGTCCCGGCGCACCCGAACCCTTCCTGCACCTGCGTCCGGCGCACCTGAAACGCTTCGCTCCTGCGTCCCGGACGCACCTGAACCCTTACTGCACCTGCGTCCCTCTGGGCAAAGATGATTTCAAGACTTTAGAAGTAACCCAGACAATCAGATCTACAGATCCGAGCAAGAGCCGAAGAGATCTCGGTCCATCAGATTCGCCTTGTTTAGATCTAGACCAGATCTTACCCTCATAAGATGTTCAACCAAAAACATGATCAATCCAAATGAAAACCTTTGCTTTATATAGGCAAGCTCCTCCCAAAACATGGAACAATACCACGAGCCGACACCATAGAAACACAAAACCGTCGGCTAGAAACCACACAAGAAACCCCCACGTGCTTTTCTCTGTCTTGAAATGTGTGCACTGGGTGGACGCACCCCCTGAACGGCTGGCCTGCGTTCCTGGACGCGGGTTCTGCATGGTATACCTGCGGGGACGCACTTTCTGAACAGATTGCCTGTGTCCTTCTTAAAAATAGAGAGCTGATAATCAAGAATAGTGATCTATCACCTGAATGGGTTGCCATCAAGGACAACACCTGAATCATAATGCCAACAAGTTAGAGTAAACTTGACTTGATCATGGAGTCAATTTGATACAATCATTAACCGTTACTGTTGGAGGCTTGAGATTTTGATAACCCATTGATTTCCCATGGTGTTTTCATGTGATGTAATCTATTTAAATGCATTATGACTTTATTGTGAGATGAAAATCAACAAAAGAATAATAATTTTATTATTATAAGTTGGTTTTCTAATAAGGGTTAGTGTCCATGTATTATTGCCTTTATGTATTTCTATCATACTTTTATCTATTTGTCTTTTTATAATAGTTCCTAATTATTTTTTTCGTAAGAAAGAGTTTCACAAAATTTTGATTCATAATGCAGAGTTAATAGTTAATGACTATTAAAGTTGGTGCGAATTCACTTGAGTAAAATGTTGATTGATATTGTAGAGTTTAATATTTAATAGTTAATGCCTATTTAGTTTGGTGTGAATTTAGTTTAAATAAAATGTTTATTAATATATTGTTTTTCCTTAGTTTGTTCAATTTATGTAAATAAAGTAGTACACACTCTTACTGTAGTATAAATAATAACACTAATTAATAATAATGGTTCTATCCTATTAATAGTAATAAGTTTTTATTACTATTAAAGTGGAAGAGAAATTAATATATATTATTATTATTATCAACCTAGGTTGTCATTAATTACTCCTAATATAATATAATAAAACATATTATAATAAAAAACATATACATTTTGAATTATATAAAATATACCCTTAATAATATATAATATATTTTTGGGTTTTTTATAAAATTAAATATAAATTAATTAATATAAGTAGAAATAAATTTAGTAAAAAATACAACTATTAATAAATCTATTAAACAAAATTAAAATTAAAATGCATAAAACCCTTTTTATTTTAATATTATAATTAAATATTTAATTCAAATTAAAATGAATAAAAAACTCTCTTTTATTTTAATATTCTAATTAATATGTTTATAAAATTCAATAGGCTAATTGATTAGTAGTTAAAAATTAAATTAATTTATTGTTTTCTCCTCATTTATTAGGTTATTAGGTTTTGGTTTGTTGGTAGGCTTTCTTTCTTGTTTTTTTTTTTCTTCTTCTCTCTTCCCTATTTATCTCCTCTTTTCTCTTCTCTTTTATGCACATTTATCTTAAAGACAAGTCATGTTTTAACCGAGAAACTTATAGATACTATGAGAAACTTAGATAAATCAAAATGGATACTATGGTTAATCCAAAAACTCAAAATAAAAACCCTCACCACAGAAATCTCCAAACCTTAACTAACAAACAAATTAGAAAATAATTTTCAACATGAACATATTCTAAAATTTCTATATTGTTTAAATGTACTTAGAAGATAGTACAAGATTTTACTTCTAAATTTATATAACTATAACTTTTCCTATCTGATTTCAATAATACCCCAACACGGTTAAGAATAATAACAAACACATTAGGGAACAATTTTCCAATGTGAAGATATTCTTAGTTAACAATGCACATACAATTTTTGTGTTATTTAAATGCAATTAGAAGATAGTGCAAGATTTTACTTATAGATTTAAATAATGATAGTGTTTCCTATCCAATTTCAATCATGACACGTTTAATGAATTTAATATATGTATTCCAATTAGCTAAGAATATGTATGACGCTAAAGCTGATTTAATCATGCATAAAAGTGACATCTAAGGAGCTGAGAAACTCCCAGTGCCCCATCTAATCATTGAGATGGAAAATTCCCAATACCCTCTCATCATTGTAGTAAAGCCTTATGTTCAAAAACTTTTTTGGTTTTCTCACCACGTCCAGAATTCTATACATGTTATAATTACTTTCATATTGTAGCTTATTTTCTCATAACTCTGGAAATTCTATCATTTTATAATTAGGCCAATAGGCCTTCCTTTTGAATGAGTTCAGTCGTCAACACTTTCATTCTCTTATTGACATCTCGCATATGGTTTCCTACTCGACATCTGGTTATATCTTTTGCTGTTTAACACTCTCTCCAAAACCCAGTTATGCACTCTCTCCAAAACCCAGTTATGGTTTGGTGGCATTATTGCTTCAAAACACAGTTATGGTTTGGTGGCATTATTGCTTAGCTCTCTCCAAAACCTAATTAGGCCGATAGGCCTTCTTTTGAAAGAGACTTTCGTCGTCTTTTTCATTCTCACATTGACACCTGTCATCCATATTAATCAGGCATCTATCGTGCTTTCTGTTGCAACCCTGCTTCAGTGCGTCTTCGTTTGCTTTCAATCCTTTGCTATGTGGGCTTCTCAACACCACTTTCCAACATCGTCATTATGAGAATCACCATCATCCGCTTGGAAAGCGGGCTATACTGTTAATCGCCATAACTGTGGCATGCGGGGCACTGTTTCTTGTCAGCGCCACAGCCTGCCTGGTGATTTGTCTTGTGAAAATGGAGCGCAAGAATCTGTGATATATACTTGTGACCGCTTCGGCTCAAGGGTTTCGACTGCTACATCGGCTTGGAAAGCGGGCTATACTGTTAATCGCCATAACTGTGGCATGTGGGGCACTGTTTCTTGTCAGCGCCACAGCCTGCCTGGTGATTTGTCTTGTGCAAATGGAGTGCAAGAATCTGTAATGAAAATGGAGCGCAAGAATTTGTAATATATACTTGTGACCGCTTCGGCTCAAGGGTTTCGACTGCTATGTATTTTTTCTTATCACTGCCACTCATATATTCAGAATTATCATCGTTCTTGCTCAAACATTTCTTTACCGAATTCTATTTAAATTCGTTTATATTTGCTCATGCCTCTCTGCATCTGCACAGGTTATACCTATGCGCTTTCAGTGTCATGGCCTCTTAGGGTTTATTCTCAGCTGTGGCCCTTCTTGTTCAGTTTCTCAAACAGAGTCATTATCATGACATCCAACCTTGGAGCAGAGCACTTGCTTGCTGCATTGTCTGGCCACACAACAGTAAAAACCCAAGAGAGAATGTCATGCAAGAAGTATGCACACGCATTCCTGGACTCTGTGTATGCATATTTTTCATATAATTTTATCACGAAGTTGGCTGCGGTGCTTTGACATGCCTTTGAATATTGTTGCAGGTTAGAAGACATTTCAGGCCAGAGTTATTGAATAGACTTGATGAGATAGTTGTATTTGATCCTCTTTCTCATGATGAGCTCAAGAAAGTTGCTAGACTACAGATGAAAGATGTAGCAATTCGTCTTGCAGAGAGAGGCGTTGCTTTAGGGTTACAGATGACGCTCTGGATCTTGTTCTTTAGAAAGCCTATGATCCTGTAAGTATCACCTTGTTTCTTTTTTATTCAGTCTAACTTGCCAGGGGATGTGCCCCCGACCCTAATACACTTGACACTGCATCTCCTTGACGAGTCGCTTCTCCCTTTCCCTATTGCAGGGGACATGATCCACTCCTTGGAAACAAGTCTCCACATCATAGGAGATGTTGTGGGAGGGTTCCCTGACTAAATTCGAGTTACCTCCCTTTGAAACAATCTAGAATTGCGATTTATATGTTCTATTCTGGTGCCTGGTATTTTTCATTCATAATGTTTGCTCGGTGTTCTTCATGTACAGTGATTTTATTCAAGGTCTGATTTCTATTTTCCATGCCCTGTCATATAAACCTGTGTGGAAAGTTATTCTATGAGTTTGATGTTTTGCCGAGTTTTATCTCTGGAATTTTAGTACTCTTTTCATCGAAATCATTTTTCCTGATCGTGCAATTGACGGGAGAAAATATAAGACCCTGCATCTTTTTTTTAATCCATTTACCATTTCACTAGGATAGACTGGTGGACCTGCTGGCCCTGCAAACTCCTTCCCATTTGTTCTCTTTTTTGGAGTAGCTTTACATTCGTAGGTGAGTTATGATGAGATCCTTTAGAAAGGAAGGTTTAACAGATTCAAATTATACGCCTCGAGAAATATCTGTACATAAATTAACATTCAAATTAGCTTGTGGCCTAAGGGCAATGTGGAGACTTTGCCAGACTGCCAGTCAATTCGTGGTCTTTTGGCAAATTTGCCAATCACAGGTTTCAGGTTCTATCCACACTGGCATCAGTTTGGTAACAGCAACAATTGTTAATATAGCATTCGAATTTGCTTGTGACCTAATGGAAATGTGGAGATTTTGCCTGACTTCCAGCCAATTCGTGATCTTTTGGCGAATTTGCCGATCACAGATTTCAGGTTCCATCCTCACTGGTAACAGTAACATTTTGCGTATCCATTAACCTACATTTTTGGATATAATGACTAGAAGGCAGTGACTCTTCCAATGTCAATATACCCTGTAATGAAGTAGCAGTTGAAATAATAGATTTATATTTTAACTAAAGTAGAAGTAAATGCCTTCTCTTTTACTATATATATTACATCTTTTTCTGTTGTAAGACTGCCACTATTCTGGAAAAGTTACAAGATAGAACTGCCAAATTCATGACTTTCATTAGGGTCCCAAATGAAAGAAGCTGTCCAATCGTTACAAATTGCTGTCCATATAGCCTAGCCATATAACTACAAACAGTTGTCCCAAAAGCTAGAACTACATTGAGATTCTGTGACTGATCATAGTTGACACACAGAGCAGAGTTGACCATCCTAGAGAAACCCTGTAACATAAAGAATATATATTTGGCGGTTCTGCTTAAAGCCATTATTAAGATATCTAGGCTTGAATAAGCATGATTGTAAATACAAGAAGGTTCATCGAATTTCTTCTGTTGAACTTGATGCAGCAATATATTAGCATCGTTGATTCAAGTCAGCATACTGAGTTAACTCAGATCCCAATCGTTCAACCTGATTTTCTGCTTTACTGCATTCCTCAAAGCTCGAGGATCTGGTCTTAAGTGTGGGGAGACCATTCTAATATATGGTTACATGATATGGGAGTTTGCATTGTGAAAATACCTCTTTGCTAAAAACATTTAAAATTCTAATCCTTTGCAAATGTATTCAAGAAATGGTTTGTATTCCTCTGCAAATGTATTCAATAAATTTTCCCAGCTCTGGCCACATTCCTATTTTACCTAAAATATTTCAGCATTAATTATTTGCCGATGGATCTGTTTTCTTTTATTTCTCTGAGGGGGAAGGGGAAGAAAGTTATTTAGAATCAGATGGCCAATTAACACCTTTTTCCTCCCATGGAAGTCTGTTCATACTTCAAATTTCCTGATTATTTATCTAAACAAAATCATATCTTGAAATTGTGGGCTTCTTAGCATTTTGATTCAGAAATTATTTTTATTGCCAGGATGCCGATGGTTCAGTGCCTCTCTTTTGGGGCACTGCCGCTGATGGTTGCCTTGTCTTATCTGATGATCCACGTGTCCTCAAAGAAGGATGTGGAAAATCTTTTGCCCCTTTTCCTCGAGGTAATATTAGACTGCTGATTTAATGCTCATCTATCCTCTGGCTGTTTCACACATTACGCATGGTAATCCATGTTTTGCTTCTTAATTACACTGGTGTTTCATTTGCCCCTGCAGGTTGTTTTTTCTCCACATCAGGTGGCTTGCAGAGTTTTGAACATCCTCTCAATAAGCTCATGCTGATGCCTCGTGTTGATAGTAAGGGGAAAATGTGTGGGGCCAACTTCAAAGTAGATGTGTGTGCCAAGAGGCAGACCAGCATGCCTAGAGTGGGTAGTGAGGCCAATTGGGCCAAGGAATTTTGATATGAAGAAGCCCAATTGCGCTAATGATTTCTGATAGAAACAATTTGATATTTAGAAATATCAATATTATTTCTATTTAACATGATTTCATTTCATAATCAAGACTGATGAAGCTGAAAAGTGAGTCAGTTTTCCAATGATTTCAGAAGCTCTTGGCTAGCTGTTACAATGTTGGTTATTGCAACCTTTCAACCTGTGATGTTTATGGTTGACTTGTTAGAATTACAGTAACCCTTGAAAAACGGATGGAAGATCCTAAGGACATTCAATAATATAGTAAACAAAACCTGATAAAGAAGCAAAGAAATTTTTGTAAATAGCTTTTGTAATATTCCATTCTCATCTATTCCGTGGCTTCTTCTTTTAATGATTATTATTATCTAAATATATTATATATCAATGTAATCATTGCTATGGCTTTTTTTTTAACTTGATAAGTCACTATTATATTATAAAAATAAATAAAAGTGATTTTATAAACCTAAATAGATTTTCCATTTTCATTATTATTAATAATTTTGAAATTAATAAAGTTTTATGGATTTAAAATTTATATATATTTTTAAATTAAATAGATTTAAAATTTATATGTCATTATTATATTATAAAAATAAATAAGAGTGATTTTATCAACATAAATATATTTTCATTTTCATTATTATTAAAACATTTGAAACTAATAAATTTAAAATTTATATATATTTTTAAATTAAATAAATTTAAAATTTATATTTTATTTTAAATTAATGTGTTCGATAATTATTTTCTCAACTTTATATTTATATTGGTTATATAAATTTGAAATTTTATAATCATAATGAATGATTATGTAAAACAAAGTCCTTTCTTGAACATAGTTTTATTACATTGAAACCTCTAAACGAGTAGGTTTTATTTACCAATTATCATAAGTTTATTTACCAATTATCATAAGTTTTCTTGACACTTTTTAAAGAAGAAGTTGACTAGCTATTGTTTAATTGCAATACTTTTGTGATATTTGTTTAACCCAGCATAATTATTATAAAACATCATATATTTTCCATTAGTAATTTGTTTTTATGGTGGAAAGAGATGTTATTAACGTTTTTTTATTTAAGTTTTATTAACCTCGAAATGGACTTATGGTTTTTAATGGATGCCTTTTAAATAATGATCTTCGATCATTTTTTATGATAGACCCACTTTATCTGCCAAAAATCAACATTTTTTTTTATAGTAAAAGTGTTAATGTATGAGTTTTGGACCCTCTCGCTCTCATTTTGGGCCTTAAATTATACTTTGCATTTTTTTTAATATTTTAAGAGTTTTAGCATAAGAGAATTTGCCAATCCAGCGTTTCATTTCCATTCACTCCGCGCAAAGTTTTGAACTTTTTGACCTTTTCAACAATCGGAGACTTTCGGTCTAAATAAGAACCCTGTGTTGCCATTTTTTATTTCTTATTGCAGCCGAATTAGGGGTATATGTCATTTTTATGGGTTTTTAATGGATGCCTTTTAAATAATTTATATTTAAAATTGAAAAATATTAAAATGTGTAAAATTTTTCAATTTTGAATATAAATTGTATGAAAAATTATAGCTAGTGTAATTATATAAAAAAAATATATAATAAGATTTTTAATTATGGAGATCTAATATTACTTTACTATAAAGATTCTTAATTTTAAATAGGCTTTGTTATAATATTATGGGTTAATATCATGGTTTATATGTGCTAGATACTCAAAAAACTCATAACTCATTTCATATGACACTTATTTAAATAACATTTTTTTATTTAATCAATTTAATTAAAAGGGAAAAAAGGACATAACTATTTTGGAGATAAATCTCAACTTTTGATTTGTGTATACTACTAGGAATATCTTAAAATATTCCTTGGAGTATAAATCCCTACCATCCACCTAATAACTAACGGAGCCATATAAATTAAATGGTTGCTAATTTCATAAGAAACATCAAAACTACCCAATAATACATCTCTATAAAGAGGCTTTCTTACAATACCATAGGCCAATACCACGATTTATCAATATCACATGCCCAAAAACCCATAACTCACTTCATATGACACTTGTTCATATGATATTTTTTAATTAATAAGATTAATTAAAGTGCAATAAGGGCATAACTACTTAACTCACTTAATATGACACGTGTTCATATGATATTCTTTTAATTAATTAGATTAATTAAAAGTGAAATAAGGGCATAACTACTTTGGATATAAATCTCAATGTTTGTTTGTGTATACTATTATGAATATTTTAGAATATTTTGTGGAAGTTAGATCCCTATCATCCACCCAATAATTATTGATAATTAAATCAAAATTCCTCTATTCCAAAATAGACATGTCTATAGACATAATTATTGATTATTGAATCAAAATAGACTGCCTTATTGACATAATTAAAAACATGCAATTTATTTCATTTTTTTAATATTATTTGTAGTAAAAAAATTAGGGGCTAAAGTTTGTTTGATGGTTAATCTTCTCTTTAAATTTTCCTTTAGAAACAACTTCGTCAATTTACATTATTTGTGAGATGATTCAACCAAATTATATAGGATAAAAATGATATATTTTGAAAATCACCCAAATTTTCTCAACTCTATAAAAGTAATGGAAATTTGAATATTTTTACACAAACAACATCAAACATTATATGACTGGCATCAAGGTTGGTTTTATAGTTTTGGATCCTTGTAGTTTTCCTTGTTATTGAGTGATTTCACTAGAAAATGTCCTTATGATCTATAAATTGTTGTGGAAATTTCACTTGAATAGTTCATCACAATAAATGTTGCAATATTTTGAAATAATGGAAATAACTAAAATATGTAAATGAACAAAATAAGTAAATGAACAAAACCCAATCACAAAAATGAACATAATATGTGTCCTAGGAAACTCTATGGAATAAAACCTAACTAAAAAGTAATAATAAAAAACAATAATAAAAAACAATTAGAAGGCCTTTAGCGAGCTCAAATTGCTCATCCGTTAGGCTTGAACCAACATCTCTTCTAGAAAAATTCAACAATTCTAATTTAATAATCCTATCGGCCTCTCTTTGTACCTTTTGGGACAATTGCTAGTTCTGCGATGCACGATCAACAAATTCGTGCTTTGAAAACCCTGTTCTGCGGTGCACCCAAATTTGTGCTTTGAAAACCTTGTTAACAAATTAGTGCTTTGAAAACACTGTTCTATGGTGCACCCCAAATTTGTGCTTTGAAAACCTTGTCAACAAATTAGTGCTTTGAAAACACTGTTCTATGGTGCACGACTGATTAAGATGTGCTTATTCCGTGATTCCATGACCTTACCGACGGCCTTCTTGGATCAAACTTCATCAACAAACAGACAACCCTATTTGACAATCCCACAAAGTATAACAGTGTTCAAACTGATAGAGGAGCCTTGTTTGACAATTTCATGAACGGAGCCGGAGTTCGTGAGCCGGAGCTGTGTTCAGAATACATATAGAAAATACGGCGAAGCGCTAGAGCCCTTTAGGTAAATGTAATGCGAATCTCTGTTGCATACAGTTCTTTCAATGAATCTCATCTTTTTTAGGTTCTGTTGAATGCACTCTCTATAGCCCATGAATAGCAATGAAAATGGTAGTTTGTCTGAAGTTTTGCATACCAGTGATTGTAATATTATTTTCTTCACCCTCCTACAATTTTCCCAGCCGCCACACTATTCACGACCTGATCCAAAGCACTTTGCCTTTCAGGGTTCTTGGTAGTGAACAGGCTCCAGAAAGCCACTCTCTACTTTGGACTGCGAACAATGCTCAAAATTAGGGCTTTTTCTTTTGGCGATTAGTATAAGGGAAAAATATGTTCAGTTTTATCCCATCCTCACCCCCATTATGACTAGCCACTTTTAATAGTATATGCCAGGAGATTGTAGGCCGAGGACAAGGAGGAAAAGCTCGAAGCTCTAAATCGTGGATGTTTTTAGTGAGAAATTTGAGAGGTTTAGAAGAAGACTCATTCGCCTTGGAATTGCATTGTAGTGCCTGCTAAATCTTAATTATCTAGTGCAACTGGCTGGGAACAACACGCCTTTCATTCCCAAGGTAAAATTCTTCCGAATTGTCAGCGTTAGATCTCGAATTTCGAGCTGGGAATTGCATTCCAGAGTTTGAAGGGGTTTTGTGGAGGATTTTAGCATTAATTTACGCATTTTACCCATCCGTTGCCACAAATTCTCAGCGTTTGTGGGAAATTGGGGATGAAAAATCTCTTCTTCGGAGAAATGAAGGGTTTAAGGCCGAGAATTCTGAGACTTTAGCATCAATTGATGACATGCAGAAATAAACACTGGCCAAGAATTCAGGGACAAATGACAACAGTTCCTCGCTCAACTGGCCATGAGTCTCATAAACTTGGAATAGGGAAAATAGCCTTAGAAACTCCCTTATGCTTCTCTTTCTTCCAGTACTTGTCATATTTGTCGAGACATGAAAACAATCTAGATGAACTTTCTGGTGAATAAGATGAAGCTTATCGCCGTTTGTGCTTTCTCTTCCTTTTGTCATTTCTCTCAGTTGCATCTGAAGAGGAAAAACCTGCCTTCTCGTTTTCCTAAGTTCCTTATCTTTGTTAAAAAATTCTCCTTTGAGCCTTTTGCTTATTTATGCAACTCAGAGAGCAGCTGCCTCAATAGCAGATTTTATTGTTGCTGCCCTGCTGGCAACCTGCTGTGATGCCAATGCCTGTTGCATCATCAATGCTTGCTGAAACTGCAATTGCTGCATGGCAACTACTTGCTGCATCATCACCGGCAAAGAGCCTGTTTGAGTAGTATTTCTACTTGCATTAGAAGCAGATGTTACCATCTTTGGAGGCACTACTTTTGTCATCTCAACATTTAAACGTTGCCCACCAACATCCATATTGTTCAATGACAAAGCACCCTGGGTTTCTTCTGGCTTGGAATACTCTACATAAAGCAATTCTTTTGAATATGTTAGCATGAAGTCAATGAGAGTTCCATAGTAACTAAAAAGCTGACGCAATTGCTCCAATGTAAGCAACGGACTGATATTGCTAACTTGCAGTGTTCTTGACAGAAGATCACGTTTAATTGTTTCCTTCGATAAAGTACTATTGTCACCCTGTACCTTTAAACTTGATCATGAAACAATGTCACTGCCTTATTATGAAGTGAGTGTTTGAAAGTATACAAAGGCTTTGAGTGTTGCAGTGTGAGATTTCAACAAATGGATTGAAAGATGTTTAAAAAGAGATATATCGAACAGGATGATAGAATAGAATTTCAAGAACTAAATCATCGTCGTATGGATTGAAGTTGCAAAAACAAACTCATTTTTGTTCATAAATCAGAGAAAACTAATTTCCCACACATGCAGCTTTGCCAAATAGTTTAGGCATTTGCACAGATTTCCCCGATTATATATTTCCTTAGCATGATAAATACCATCACAAGAAACTTTATGATTTTCACATCAACTTCAATTTCATCTTAGGGAACTGTATAAATACTAAATTTTCCAGCCAAGCATGTAGAAAGCTTCACATGGAGCTATTCGAATGCAGGGAAAAAAATATATTTTCTATCACTAGTAGAGAAGAAATAGTTTACTAAATTTATTAATTGACAATTTAATTTGAGATTTAAATTTCATATTTGCACATCACATATCTTATACATTTATATAGAGCTATATAAATCTTCCGCACTCTGCTTTTGGATCCTGTAAAGGTCTTCCAAAGGCAATAATAATAGTTCAATTCATTCATACATCATTATCTTCCTTTAGCATATCTTCTCTCTTTATAAGTGGCAGTTCCCAAACTTTAGTATATAAATTGGAAAAGACGAGCATAAATAATGAAGTCTATGAAATGAGGGCTGATTCAAGAGCACATATTTTGAACCTGAGAATTAATTATGAATGAATGAAACGTCTCTACATTGATAAGGATGATTGAATGCCAATGCAAATATATATTACCTTTCTTTGGGATATCAAGTCCTGCTTTAGCACTATTGTGAACAGATGGCAAAGTGCAAGGAAACCATCTGATGCTTCCCAAAGTTGGACTTTTGCACCAACATTTTTGTATGCATTTCAACTTCCAGGGCTATTGTTGACCTTAGTGATATATCACACAAGGTTGACCTAAACTCAAAAATGTCCTGTTTAAGAAGCTAGCGTCCAAAAGTTTAATTTGTACTTTTGACTTTCATTTTACTTGAATGTGAAAAGAAGTTCTTTAAGATGTGGAGATCCTTCAGCGAAAGAAACAAGTAGCATGAAAAATTCTTTGCATACCGATCTCAATGAATTCTCAAATACTATTTCATCCGATTTTTATTGTCAAAAGAACATGATACAACTTCATCATATTGAGATGTCCAAATCTGTCATAGACATTATTGATTGCATTCGAATGGATTATGAAATGGTTTATGAGTTAGATAATGAGCTAAAAAGAATAGTAGATACATTTCCAAACTTGAAAAAGCTTTGTATTCTACATGTTAATCAGGTAGATCTAATGAGTTTGATCAAGGACAGGGTTTCCCAAATAGGTTCCTTGAAATATGATACAACTTTGAGAGGACTAGATCCTATGTTATCATCACTTGAAAGAATACTTAAATCATATTTCTTGCCTTGGAGTGATCACGAGGTCTTGGTTGTGTCCAAAAAAAGTGCCATTTTTCCTCTAGGCAAGAAAATATCTATACTAGGTTTGAAGCTTCATGCCCTTGATTAGGATCAGGGAGAAAATTTGGACAAGGAGCAAGATAACAAATGTAGATCAAGGGAGGGAAATGCATATTATGTTTATGGGCTGAGTTCGTTTAAGAACAATGAACCAAATTGGGAAACTCATGATTGCATTAAGCAAGGCTTGAGTGGAGTAGTGATAGAGGGTATCCTATGTTGTAGACCAACTCGGCTTCTGGCGCTGTGGGTATTGTGGGAAAAATCAGATGAGTCCAAATTAACTTATAGCCTTATTTGTTACAAAAATGCTTCTCCATTAACAAAAGGAGCATTCTACATCTGCAAGTGAATGGATTTATTTGGAATTCCATCACTCATAGGGGGGGGCCTGCAACAATCATAGTTGTTTTCCTCTTCAGAAAAATATACAAGATGAAGACAATTGCAAAGTGATTAATTTTACATATCCTTCTTTGAAAGTGACTTCAATTTTTTTTTAATATAATGTAGTATTTTGATAAGCACCAGGATAATCAACCTGAAAATAATGGTCCAGAGCTCTCTGAAAGTGTTGGTATATAAGATATTCCAAGGTTCAAGTTTGAGACTGTTTTGGTTGGGGTATCTGACAACATTGACATGAAAACACAGGATAATCTGCAAAATGCACTTCAGCCAGGAACTAAGAAGGTCTCTTTATTGTTCAACTCTATGTTTGTATCTAGTGATCTGTCATTTTACTTGAATGTGAAAAGAAGTTCTGTAAGATGTGGAGATCCTTCAGCAAAAGGAACAAGTAGCATGCAAAATTCTTTGCATACCTATCTTAATGAATTCTCAAATACTATTTCATTCGATTTTTATTGTCAAAAGAACATGATACAACTTCATCATATTGAGATGTCCAAATCTGTCATAGACATTATTGATTGCATTCGAACGGATTATGAAATGGTTTATGAGTTAGATAATGAGGTAAAAAGAATAGTAGATACATTTCCAAACCTAAAAAAGCTTTGTATTCTACATGTTAATTAGGTAGATCTAATGAGTTTGATCAAGGATAGGGTTTCCCAAACAGGTTCCTTGAAATATGATACAACTTTGAGAGGACTAGGCACTATGCATATATTATAGAAGACAACTTTTGATTATTGTTTCTATGGTGTTCAGGTAGCATATCTATATTTGATAGAGTTGGTTCAAGCAGAGAGTTTTTGGAAGATTCTATAAAACTGCCCTATTCTTTGCTTAAATATGCCTACCATAAATATGAAAATGGGTTCGCTGAAGGGCATCCTATGTTATCATCACTTGAAAGAATACTTAAATCATATTTCTTGCCTCGGAGTGATCACGAGGTCTTGGTTGTGTCCAGAAAAAGTGCATTTTTTCCTCTACGCAAGAAAATATATATAATAGGTTTGAAGCTTCATGACCTTGATTGGGATCAGGGAGAAAATTTGGACAAGTTTAATCAGGCAATTTTGGACACATTGTGACTACCTGATGGTATCACACAAGTAAGTGAAATATTCCTATACTTGAAAGTATGATATGAAGTACTTTAAAGTTGAGAGTGATCAGTATTCGGTTTAACCCATGTTGGGCACATGCACAAAGCATAGCTTTCCATCAGTCGACATGTTCAGGCAGATTCTGAGCACGTTATAAGAGTTTTAGAAACATCGTTACAGTTTCTAGAAGGTTTAGACACGTACCTTACATACATAGCATGGAATTTACGTAAAACATTTTTAATTTATGCCAAAACATGTTAAAAAAATTTGTTCTACAAGGTCAGCTCGTCTTTAATAGTGGTGTGAATGACAATTCACTCTCATATCTTGTGCCCTTATTATTGTTTCACCATCAAAAGTTAGCCTTGTTAGATTAGATTCCGCATTCACATCACATCTTTCTTTACTAGAATTTTGTGTTGTGGTGAATTTGATGAATTACAGGTACTACTATCACGGAAAAAAGAATCCCTCTGTTAATATTATGGAGCCAGCCTTGACTACGAATGCCATTCCTCTGTTGCTGAATGGTTCCACTGAGATTCAACCACTACTCCAGATAATCGATATTGGTTCTGTTACCTCATTAAAAACAACATCCTCACACTTCCACATTACTCTATCTGATGGAACACATCAACACAAGACTTTGCTACCATCTGCATATAGCCCACAAGTTGCATCTGAAGACATCCAAATTGGCTCAATAATTCTGCTTAAAAAAGCAGCTTGCATGGTGCTTCAAAACTCCTCGTAAGGCCCAACATTTGAATTTACCCTCTTTTATTTTTTGTCTTCTATACGCTTCCTACATTACAAAAATAAAAATAAAAAAATGGAATTTTCATTAATTCATTTCTCATTTGTTTACATAAGGTCCATCTGAGTGGTTGAGCTTGAAGTTGTGATGCGTACAACAGCATTGACCAAGGACTCATCAACACTACTACATGCAAAGGCAGGTACATCCCAGTATAGCTCTTCATCAACAGAAGATACCTTGCCCTCTGTAGTTACTCCACTAATTACGGTGACAACTACAACTATTCCATTCAAGGCGCTCAATCCTTACCGAAAGTATTGGTCAATCCAAGGAAGAGCATATGCAAAAACAACATTGAAGACTTACAACAATGTGCGCGACTCAAGAAAAGTTTTTGGATTTGACCTTATCAATCGTGATAAGGAAGAGACCCACCTTTCTGCATTTGTTGAATTGGCCGAATCTCTTTACAGTGTAATTCAAGTTGGTTAGCTATACATTGTTTCAAATGGAAAAGTTAAAGAAGCAGCAAACAAGTAAATTTCCTATTTGTTCTTGAGGTGATGTGAACATAAGTACAAAGCTCTTAGGGAGAGATTTTGTAAAGGGGTGAATATCATGACACATGTCAGCATTTCCTATGCTTCCAATGTTTCAATGGTTCATTGTTGGCATTATGGTCCCTTGCTAACATAAAATGGAAAAGGCTCTACTTGGAGGTACTTACACTTATCTTACATTAGTTTATTGCAGGAGTTATCATAGTTTGAGGAGTATGTAGCTATTGCCTATGCTATTCAATATATTGATATGCTTCCGCTATTTGGGATTTCAATTTCATTGTATGAATAGAGATTGTGTTGATCTTGATAGCGAGAGGTCAAAATCTATGATGAGTTCATGAGTTTTCGGTGGTGGGAAGTAGTCTTCTGTATTTTAGCATACCCTTAAATAGATGGCATGTTCTCATTATGGATTCTGGATTATGTGTTCAGATTCGACGAGGTTGCAGAGCTATTATGGGTTTCCTTCTTTGATGTAGGGGGAGGATTGGATTGCAGGCTTTGTCTGCTCATACGGAGTACAGGGTGGTGTTTGTGATTGAATTAATAGCTGAGTGTCGTGGGTTTGATGGGCAGCCAGTGGAGTTTTCGGTGAAAACACCAGGGATGGAAGAGAGGGGATTGGAGCATCTTCTTCATGTGGAAAAACGGATATATCGCATGAGGGCAAATAGATGGATGGAAGTGGTTGCAGAGGAATTCACAGTGAGAGCAGCAGAAGATATGGATGATGTTTCCTCTCACATCGAATTTCGAATGAAAGCAGTGGAAGCATTGTATCCGAAAGGGGGGCTCCTTGTAGATGGAGTCAAGATTGAACCAATGCCCAGTTAATGGCATGGCATTTATTTTCTGTCAATTGTGGTGTTTATTGAAGCCGTTAGTTTTGCCCCCAAACGTGTCTGGAATATAATGGTTTTAGGTGGTGGAGATTATGTTTCTATATTTTGTTCTGTTACTGTGTTTTTTCTGTTGTGTGAGGTTTTGACCACAAATTAAAAATTGGTCTGTGGCCAAAAATATTTCTACCTGAAGTTGTATAGTTTGTTGGTGTTGCTTATGTCATATCCATTGGCGGGTTGTATAGGGTTATATATTTAATGGAGGTTTTCATTGCAAATTCTCCAGTGGCAGGAGAAGAGTTTACTTCGGTTTCCATTTAAAATATTCAGTCAGACTGTCTGAGATGTAATTTTTCAATTTTATGGGCTGCTCTTACAGAGAATAGAGAAACACAGTTAGATATCTACAAAAATAAAGAAAAGAAAGAGAGCGAACAAAGCAAACAATAAAAACGAGAAGAGAGAGAACAAAGCAAGAAAAGTCCAAAGACTGACGAAACTAGGAGTGGTACTAGCCTAATTTTTTAAATTAGTTTCCAGTATCATCAACACTAAGATTGTTATTATTATGATGCTTCTCAATTTCAGTGTTCTTTTTACTATCTCAGTCTTGTTAATAACATAGCATGTTTCTCCATCATCTGGACATTCTATAACCTTCCATGTGTTAATAATCTTGTTATTGTTATGATGCTTCTCAATTTCAATGTTCTTTTTACTGTCTCAGTCTTGTTAGAAACATAGCATGTTTCTCCATCATCTAGACATTCTATAACCTTACATGGGTTAATAATCTCGGTTTTGTCTTCCTCTGTAGCTCTATTTTCTTGTAATTCTCTCTTTGCATCTTTTAGTTGCCCCCGATATCTTCTCTTTCAAGAAAATCCCCGATTGTAAATCCAGATTTACCCTCTCATGGGCTTCTGGTAGCTCGTATTTAATCCAAACATTAGTTTTTGTTTTTATGAAATACTAATCCTTGTAGCTATTCACAATGTACAGTGCAGACCATTGTCACTATAAAGCTCTGACAACAACTGCATAATTCATACAGCTAGGCAATACTTTAAACAGAAACATTTAAATTGTTAATACCTGCAAAAAAAATTATTCAACAGGATTTCAGAAAATTGGAATCTAATAAAATAGACTAGAAACCGCCCTAAAAAAAATCCATTCACCAGGAATCTAATCAAAGTTTGATAAATCAAAACATAATTAATATTTCTGTAGCTCTAATATATCATACACCATAAAATTTGCCATGTTTAATGTGCTTCGGCCATCCTGTGCATCAAGATATGTATAGCTGAGATTCTTGAGGGATTTTACGTGCCTTAAAGAGTCTCTACCTTTTTTAAATTGTTTTTCAGTAGTTGTACTTTTAAATGAAAACAATGTGTTTTTCTATTCTGCTCTCTTAATTCCTTTGGAGTTTTTAAGTATAATTATTGAGAAAACCTTATAAACTAGTTAGTAAGCCTTATGAAAAGTAACAACGCTGAACCATAGAAGTCTGCTTGGTCATATATGAGAGTTGCATTACCCAAATTGAATTTGAAGTTTGCTTGATGCAATATCTATAGCAGTCATGAGTTTTGTCATTTAGTAAATTACCGTTACAATTGTGGAAGCATATGTTTGCATAAAAGTTAACCAATACCCAAATTAAAAATACAATTGAGATTTTAATATATATATAATATTTTAGACTGTACATCTTATATGGTTTCCAATATTCATTATTTTCTATTTTTAATATTTTTTAGAAAAATACTTGTACTTTTTAATATATATATGTATATAATATTTTAGATTGTACATCTTATATGATTTCCAACATTCAATATTTTCTATTTTCAATATTTTTTAAAAAATATTTTTACTTTTAAATCTTTTATAAAAATTCAACAATTCTAATTTCATAATTCTATCAACCTCTCTTTCTACTTTTTAAAACAATTGCTGGTTATATTATAGTGAGGTGTGAAGATTCTCGCAAGGCTGATCTCAAATTTTCACAATATAATTCATGAAGATTAACCAGGTGCAAAAAATATATCTACCCACATCAAATTGTATGTCGCTGATACATATTCAATTACAAAGCTTCCAAATAACATAACACTCGCTTCAACTTTGTAAGGCATAGGTTTAATGTTATTACCATATGCAACCACGTATTATCATATATTATATTTATGCATTGTGTTTCAAGATTTCCAAATTTTTATATTATTTTTATTCACTCTGTTTTAAGTTTTATGAATTTTCTGAATAATTTTTAGCGGCATGAAGCTTAGAAATTATATATATATATATATATAAAGAGTTTTAAAATTTATTATGATGTGTGCTGGAAGGCCCCGAAATAAAAATTGGTACACCCTGGCATTTTTAGATGGGGCTACCTAAGGAGTTCCCTCTATTAGAGTTTCTTTTCTTTTTTAACTAAATTTTAGTACAAATGTACTCTTTTAGTAGCAACTTTTAATAATGTTCATATTAGGTCAATTATCTATACGGTTATTACATGATAACAACTGCAAATATAGGCTGATAAAGAAGACATATAGGAGTTTTTTTTTATAAGATGTACTAAAACTGTTTTTTCTTATGACAATTTGTGGTCCTTTTTGGACTAAACTTTATTGAGGTTACACGCCAAAGGAATGCTAATAGTATTTATGTATGTGATTTTGTTTATATGTATAAATGGAATTACAAGTTATTTTTTCTGAAAAAAAAAAAGAAGGTTGTTGTTATCAAATAATTTTTTATATCCAATATAATGGAAGAAAAACATCATGTGATAAAATGAGATGATACAAAGGTTAATTTTAGGAAATACTTTCAAGTCTTATGTCAATGAAAAAACTAATAAAGAAATTAAAATGGAAGAAAGGTGGCGGAACATTTATAGGCTAAAAGTTATAATATAGATCCCATAAAATTAAATCTCATCTTAAATTGAAAATTACTATAATATTGAGAAAAACAAATTCTAAGGTTATAATAAACATGCCTAGGTTTCTAAACATAAGGTTTGGCCATGAATATTGACAATTCCTAGTTATCGTTTAAGGGAAAACTCCCTCCCCCCTCAAAGATTCCTGAACAAAATCTTGCAATAACCCTCTAAAATCTACAAAGCCTCAGAAATATCCATGTGCGTTTCCAAGACCCAAAATAAAAATATCCCTAGTCTTTCTTTTCTTCCCCCATGGAACTGTCCAGAACAACAAGGCTAGTCTTGCAAGGGTTCAATGAGTTCTAGTCCCAATTCCTTATACCTCGACCTTGTTGGGGGCATGCACATAGTAACAAAGAAAGAGTAGATCGTTGTGGTACCATTGATCTAGATTTATGAAGGAATGAAATGAAATATAGATTTAAACAGAAACACAGATATATAGTGAAACAAAAATTCAATTAATAAATAGCAAATGCTAAAAACTATTTAGAAGCAAAATGAAAACAAACTAGCTAACACGATGGTATCTTATCTCTATGAATGGATGTGATGGCTACATGCCTTTTGAACTATGTTGAAATGAGGCTTTGAGGCATTTTTATCATGAAGAAACAATGATAAAGCCTAAACATCTAAAAACCTAGCCTTAGGAGATGAAGCACCAAAAACTTGTCAGCAACAATGGGGTTAGTTGGAATGTAAACTTTCGAGGGTTGCAATTTTGGCATATGATAAATGTTTGGCATGCACGATATACCATTAGAAAGGTTTATCTCAGAAAAGAAACTTTCAATTGTAAACATAGTATTTGACTCATGTTTTCCTATTTCCCCCAAAAAAAGTCATTTAGGGCCTTAAAACAACTTCAGAAGTTTAGGACCTAAAAAACTTCCAAAAATAGAAAACTACCGAAATAAAAAATCTGTTGAAAAATAGGAAATTTATAGGAAGTAGTATTGGGGGCCCAAGTGGAATAGGGGGGTGGCCACCAATATCCACCTGGATCAGAAATATTCTAGATGGGAAGGTACCATTGAGTGAGAAAGTTTATCATGACATTGATCATAACTCATAGCTTAGAGGGGTTTTTATAAGGTAGTGTCACATTGACCAATTAAGTTTGTATTACAATATCCAAGAGGAATTGGCCCTACATGACCCGAGAGGTGGCACAAAGATCTTTGTAAAAGCCTAAAGGCCATGGCCTCTTTCAAATACCATGTTGCATGAAGAAGCAACAACAGTGGAAGGATAAGTGCCCAGAGTTTAAGTAATGTGAAGAAGGGGGTTCAACATGCCATATGTAATAGAAAAAGGGATGAGTGGCTCCATACAAGAAACAAACGATTGTTGGGGGCTTGTTGGGGCTAGTTTTTAGAAGAAGAAAATCCGAAGAAATGTGCAAATTTTGAGGTAGTTTTGGGAGTGTGCATAGAAAGATGGAGAGAAATAGTGCACAAGAGAGTCTCGTAGTTTTGCAAGGTAGAATAAGTGCTCATAGTGGATATCTACACAAAAGGGAGTAGCATGTGGAAGCAAACGAGTCGAAATGGCTAAAGTTGACCACATCTTTGAACCTCTTTGATTTTGTCTAGTTAATCAAGTATACGATGTCTAACCATGGTAATTGTATTCCTGGGTATTTTCCATGTTAAAGTTGATCTCGGATGATGTAAATGGATACAAATAGATAAGAGTTGAATGGATTCATGTTCGATAGGAAGTGATTGGTGGGTTATTGGTTGGTTAGGTGTTTTCCTTCATAATTATGTTGTTGTTGTAATATCATGTGATTTAGGCTAGTAAGCAAAGGATAAATAATGTTGTAATGATGTATGTGTTGTGCCTAATCCCCCCTTTTGGTATTAATAAAATATGGTTAGAGCTCATTTTTTTTCATTGTTTGTGTTTTGTGAGATCATCACATTATGTTTAGCGATGTTTCTTTCCTAAAGTTGTAATGTATGCAATGAATCGATCTTAGTGATATGAGTAATTGAGGCACCCCTCTCCAAAACTTTGTCTCTTTCCATTAGTGTTTTGAGGTTTCGTCTCGGTCTTCGTCTTATGATTTAGTTTGTAAGCTATTATTTAAGCCTCATAATATGCTTGTAGATCATCGATTTCGATCCCCTTCATCATTGCAAAAGCCTGGTTCCCACAATCCACATTGGTGACTCAAGTGAGACTTTTCCTACCCATAGGTGATGTCAAAAGAGTCAGTACCCAATTGGGTTTTGTTGGTTGCACTTTATGTTTAAACCCTAGTCATATTAAAAATAGCACCAACATAACTCTTGTGCACGTGGATCCTTTCAACCATGATGCATAAGAGAGGCATGCATAAAGGACAAGGACTTTAGGGTGGTTTTTCAATAATTGCAAAGATAGGGTCATGTGCACAATGATGATAACACAATTAACTATAATCTCCAGATTAGGTTACTCTACAGGTTAGATAAGTTATGTGTTCCTAAAGGTGAGTGATGGAAGTTGATGAGCGAGGCTCACACATCCAAGATTTCAAGGCATCTTGGTGTAGGGAAGATAGTGTCCAACTTGAATAGGTATGTGTATTGGGCCATGATGCAAGAATAGGTAGCTAGGTTCATAAAATCATGCATGGTTTCTTGTAACAACAAGCCTAGTAACATAAACTAGGGTATATATAATCCCTCTCTTATACCCACTCATCCTTGGAAAAAACGTTTCATAGACTTTGTGGAAGGCTTACCAATAACCAAGAATGGACATGACTTCTTATTTGTGGTAATAAATAGCTTTAGCAAGGTGTGTGTTTTAATACCATAAAAAAATACCATTAGTGGGAAACAAGTAGTGAACTTGTTCTTTGGACAAGTCTAGGTGCACTTTGGGATACCAAGGAGCATCATTTTAGATAGGGACATGATATTTTTCAATGGATTTTAGAATACATTGTGGGAGAAGATAGACACAAAATTGAATAGGTATACAACATTCCATGCATAAACAAATGGACAAATAAAAGTAGTCAGCAAGACTTTGGTGCAACTTTCGTTACTATTAAAAGCATTTGAATACTTGGGTATCCCAAAATGTACCCACACTCGTTCAAAGAAGAGTTTGGCAATGTCCTCTATTGTGATACTCTCTTCTTGCAGGCCACCAATATAACCATCTTAGAAAATCTATCCACGACCACAAATACATAGTCATTACCATGCTTGATAGAAGGGAGGCGAGACAGATAGCCCATGGACATAGATTCCAAAGGCTAGCTAGGAGTAGGAAAAGGATTGTACAGGCCAAAGTGTCATGTAATCTGACGATAGTGTGCCTCCCAAATCAACATGGCACACTCACTTGAAGGAACACAAAGGTGGCCCAGGTAGCATAATAATGCATTCTTGAGGTGGAAATTAGGAACTTTCTTGCCATCTACTAGCATATCGTATGTGGAGGTGAACTCTAGATCATTTTTGCTAGAGTTGCAACCATCCAAAGTTCTCGTGGCCACAAGAGTTGAGAACAATAGTCAATGTTATAGTTGGGGGATGGAGGAGGCAGTCTGCAACATGATTGGTGCTACCCTTTTTGTATTTAATGTTCAAGTGGAATTTTTGAAGATATGTAGACCACTTTTGATGGTGATCGTTCTGCAACTTCCCTTGTGTATGTATAAATTGAAGAGGTTGGTGATCCGTGAGGATCACTATCTCCTTCCCCAGAATGTAATGCTTCCATTTCTGGAAATCCTGCATGATGGAATACATCTCTTTATCATAGGTGGGGTACTTCTGAATTGTGTCGGAAAGTGTCTCATTATGATAGGCCATTGGATGCCAGTGTTGGGTGAGGTCTGTAGCAATATCCTAGTTGGAAGCTTCTATCTCAATTTCAAATGATTGTTGTAGGTATGGGAATGTGAGTACCTTTGTAGAGAAGAGGTGACGCTTCAACTCAACGAATGTCTTCTATTGGGACTCAGACCAGGAAAACTTTCCTTTCTCTCTACCCTTGGTAATTTGATTCAAAGGACAATAGATATGGGAGAATCCCAACACAAACCTCTGATAAAAATTTGCAAGGCTAAAAAAGTTACGAAGTTATGTTAGAGTGGTCGGGGTTCGCCAATCCTAAATGACTTGGATCTTAGTCGGATCCACATGCATGCCTCACTCATGTATGATGTAACCCAAATATTGGACCTGACTCATGCCAAAGGTGCATTTCTCTACGTTGGCACATAGTTTATGCCGTTGCAGGGTTTAAAGGACCCGCCTAATGTGTTGCAAGTGTTCTTCCTAACTCTTGCTGAAGATGAGGATGTCGTCCAAATAAAAAACCATAAATGAGTTGGTGAAGGGTTGCAAGATGTCATCCATTAGCCTCATAAAAGTAGGAGGGGGAATTTGTCAACCTGAAGGGCATAACGAACCATTCAAAAAGTCCTTCCTTATATTTGAAGGTGGTATTACATATGTATGCGGGCTCTATTAGAACCTAGTGATAGCCAAACTTCATATCGATCTTGTTGAAATACATGGCCCCCTTGCGTTGGTCCAGAAGGTCACCAATCTGTGGGATTAGATACCTATTCCTAACAGTGATTTTATTTAGTGCCCGCTAATCAATGCAGAGCCCACATGTCCCATCCATCTTTTGTACAAGTATAATTGGGCTCCCACAAGGCGAGGAACTTGCTAGGATATGCCCTTTTTGCAACAACTCCTGGATTTTCTACTTTATCTCTTCATTTTCAAGAATTGAGTAGCGATGTATTAGCCCATTGGGTAGAGGTGATCTGGGAGTCAGATCAATCGAATGCTTGACCTGATAGTGTAAGGGTACCCCTGTGAGTGAGGAGAATATGTCCTTGTATTCTTCCACGACCTTATCTACTTGCTTCTGCTGCATGGAGGAACCATTCCTAGGGTCCATGGATGTGGCCACAGTATTCCCCTTACTTTTAGAGCGAATAAAAAAGAAAATAAATTTCCCAGACTAGTAGATTATCTTACTACATTGCTTAGCAGAGATCTTATTACATTGCATTGGTGTACGACTACGAGTGTGGTGTGGTAAGTAGGCCCAACTGCTTCATGACCTATGCTAAAATGAGGTTCTTTTGCCTCCCATTGTGGACAATTAATTACAATGGTGAACCTTTCACCCACATCTGTGAGTGGAAGAGACACTCCCCCTCCTCTAGATATTCGGGCTCAATTTTCTAGATCTTGGTGGTGGCAACAATGGCATTGGCTCTACATTAATAATCTACCTCCCTTTTTATTTCCCCTTTTCAAGTTCTGACTCAAAGTTGGAACATGCATATGATTCTAAAGCCTTCATCTCGGCCACTAGTGACTTCTTTGCCCTGACACTCACTTGTGTTGTGAGTGGGGATCTTATGAAACTCACACCACTTTCCTCTGTCCTTCTTTGTCTTTGTGGTGTTGTTCTTTGCTTGCAGCTTCGACGGGTTCTGTTGGGTCACCAAGCCTTGTCTTTGTCCTTTGTTCTATGGTTTGGGGGCACCTTTCCCTTGATTCAGATTCGTTAATCCAAAGTATCGATTCTTTTGTTTAAACTTATGCTCGATCTTGACAACATATCAGAAAGAAATGCAAAGCGAAGCGATGTCTAGTAACTCCATCTCATCCTGGATGTATTGATGCAGAAAACTGTGGTACTTGAGTACCAGATGTCGCTCAGAATTCTTGATACCCAACTTCTTACGAAGGGTATGAAAAATATTTGTGAACTCCAGTACGTCTTGTTCCCTTCCCTCCCGTAGTGTGGTCCACTTTATGTACTTATATTCTTAGCTCCTGACATGGTAATACTACTCCTTGATGGTGGCTTAGAAAGTGTTCCAAGTGGGTGCGAGTGAAAACAATGATGGTTCCCTCTCATCTTTATCCTCATAGTAGGTTTTCCACCAGTCCTTGACGCGGGGGGCGGCTTTAAGTAGTGCAAAAGTAATATTTTCCCTATTGGATAAATCATGAACCAAAAAATAACCTTCCAACATATTTAACCATATATCTATGGTGCCCACATCTATCTGGCCTTCAAATATGGGGATATTAAAGTTGACTTGTACCTTGAAGGGAGTGGTCCCTCGAGAGTGGTTTACGGCTGAAGATGTGTCGCCTGTGGGCATCTGCCAAAGGATCTAGGCAAAGTTGTCCATCACCACATTCCTTTGTTGCTCGAGGGCTTCTTAGAGCAATATTTTGAAGGGATCTCCTGCTCCCTCGTCTTTCTTTTCTTCCACCATGGGAGGTCATTGGGGTTTGCGAAGCTTGTCTTGCAAAGGTTCAATTAGTTCGAGCCCTAACTCCTTATACACTAACCTCGTTGGGGGAATGAAATGAAAAAAAAGAAAGAGTAGACTGCTTTGATACGACTAATCTAGACTTATGCAGGAACACAATCGAATACATATATAAACCCAAACACAGAGATGCAACAAAAACAAAACTTCATTTCATTAATATCAAAGAACTGAAATAGGCTTACATACAAAATGGAAATAAACTAGCTTGTCCGATGGTAGCTTATCTCTGACAAGAGATGTGGCAGCTACATGCCTCTGAACTATGTTACAATGAGGCTCGAAGACCTATTTATTATTGAAAAACAATGGAAAAACTTATACATCCAAAAACCTAACCCTAGGAGATGAAGCGCCAGAACTATGGACCTCGTTGGGGTAAATTGGTATATCAACTTCCGAGGATCGTAGCTTTGGCATACGATCTATGTTTGACGTGCACAATACCTAGTTAGAAATATCTATACGAGGACTATAAATTTTGACTACACATGTTCCCATTTTCCAAAAAAGCATTGTTTAGGGCCTCAAAACAGCTCTGAAAGTTCAGGACCCGAAAAACTATCAAAAATAGTAAATTGTGCTACAATTAGGGAAACTGAAAAACTGAAAGAAACAATGGTGGGGGTCCAAGGGGAATAGGAGGGTGGCACCAATATCCACCTCGATCAGTAACGCAGTTGTGGATGCATTAGCAAATTCTGCTACTAGCTTATCACTGCTAGGGACATTTTTTTTGTAGAGAGTCTTCATAAACCATCCATACCTAACAACATTACTAATTTACACATTTTCAATGATGACCAACAAAAAATGCACTTTATGGTGAACGCTGATGTATTCAATGATGTAGTGATCGATAAATATGAGCATGATAAAGCATTGCAGGATATAGATTGCAAAAACAAGGAAAATCCCATGTCGAAAGGCACGGTATCATTGGAAAAGTTGTATGACTTGTAGAACCATTTTTGAGGGCCAGTCAATGCAAAAACCCATGGTTCAACATTGTCGCACAAACAAATAAATATTGGAACATAAAAGGATCTTACATTTGACAATATCGATACTTGTTGCACAACACAGGAGCGACAAGCATTCATCCTCTTATTCAAGTAGTACCGAAATGTTTTCATGTGGATGTATGATGAGCTCAAAACTTATGACATGTGAATAATCCAACACATTGTTTTGATTAAAAGAAGGGCATAGCATTTCCAATAGAAGCTGTGAAAGGTACATCTAACACTTCAACCTTTGTTTCAAAAGGAGTTAAGGATGCTGCTAGATGCTTGGATCATATACAAAGTGCGATATTTTACCTGGGTATCAAATCTGGTCCTAGTCAGAAAGAAGTCTGGGGAAATTCGCTCGTGTGTTGATTTTTCTAACTTAAATCTTGCCTCAAACAAAGATAAATACCCTGTTCCATCTATGGAACAGATAATACAGATAGTATCGGGGTTAGAGATGTTTTCTTTGCTAGATGGGTATTTCGGTTACAACGAGGTTCTGGTCTTAGAGCTTGAAAAACTTAAGACAACATTTCGCATGAAGTGGGGTACATTCGCATTCAGAAGAATGGCATTTGAGGTAGTAAATGTTTGTGTGAGTTTCCAACGGACAATGAACATCACATTTCATGAACTGATCAAGCAAAGCATAGTGGCTTATATGGATGATGTTACGATGTTTTCTAAGAAAAGATCTGACCACCTATGCCATCTGAAGAAAATTTTCGAGCGATGTCGGAAATACGGGATATCCCTTAATCCCAAGAAGAGTATTTTTGCAGTGTTCGAGGGTAATCTCTTGGGCCATATTATCGTGAAGAGTGGGATTAAGGTAGATCTAAAAAGGGTCAAAGCTATAAAATAGATTCCCTTCCCAGTAAACAAGAAAGCTATGCAGTCCTTCCTCAGAAAGGAAAATTTTCTACATAAATCCATCTCTGTTCACACTCAGATCGTGAAACCCATGCAGGAGATGGTAAGGAAGAATGTGATATATAAGTGGGATAAGAAGGAAAAGAATTTCTTCTCCCATATAAAGAAAGCTATGGTAGATGCACCTGCTTTGTACAACCTAGATTTCAACAAATATTTTCTGCTCTACAATTTCACTTCTGATACTTCTCTCATTGATATGCTTACACAAAAGGATGATCAAATTAATGGGCGACTAATATATTTCATGAGTGCCAACCTTCAAGGAATCGAATATTGGAAATACTAAGAGGGGGGTGAATCAATATTTCTTTTCAATTGTTACTTTTAACAGTTAGATCACTTATATTTAGAAAACAAAATGAACAATAAGAATAAATTGTTTTATTAATTTCTTTTTAATAATAAACCAAGTACAATGTATATAGGGCTCCAACCCTAGATGAAGACACCAATATTCAATGTCTGAGGCTTCAACTTGTTGCCAAGCACCAACTTGGACTTTTGTGAGGCTCCAACCTCTAGGGAACCAACCTGATCTTCTCAAGGCACCAACCTTGCATTTAGAGGCTCCAATCCCTAAGGCACCAATGCTTCTTTGATACAGGCTCCAACCTGGTTTCTTGAGTACTCTGATCCTCTAGGGCTCCAACTCTATCCTCCAAGGCACCAATCTTGTCTTTTCGAGGCTCCAACCTCTTGGGCTCCAACCCATTGTAATACTTCGTCAAGATATGTTTGGTAGTAACTCACGGCTCCCAAAATCTTCTTTGCCGAGCCCTATCAATCTTCAGCTTCATTGTAGTCTTCCACTTTACATCATCAATGAAAACCTTGTCATATGGAAGGTGTCACCACTATTCTTCATGGTACCCAATCAAATCCTCCAAGTTTACTTCATGATGACTTCAACACAGCATCATGTCTCCAAGGATGTTTACAAGGCTTCTTCAAGTCTTACTCATCCACACATCACAGGTTCCAGGTGACTGTTCTTTTCACATGTCAATAAACTTCAGACCCAAGCTTCTATCTTCCTAGGAGAAATAATTCTTCACTGCATCATACCATTGTTCAAAATATCACACTGCCCAATGCACCATGGTTCACTAAGACTTCAACAATGACAATCCTTGCACCACACTACACCACTATCCAACGCACCATGTTGCACCAAGATTTCAGTAATGACAATCCTTGCACAACACTACACCATTGTCCAATGCATCATGATGCACCAGGACTTTAACACTAGATTGTGGCAATTATTCTTTACAAATGTCCTTGCACCACACTACACCAGACCGTTGTTTAAATTGTTCCAATACTTCACTTTAACAGTCTTCCTTATTCTGCAACATCACTCTTCTTCATAAACACTTTACTGTAGCATCAAAATTCTTGCACCATGTTAAATATATTAAGATGTTCACACCATACTGCACCAACTGTCCAAAGAAAATCACACTGCACCAGGACTTTTCCCTACTCCACACACCAAATTAACTGCTACACTAAGACTGTCACAGGTCCGAAGTTCTCTCCAATACTTCAAGGGATATATTTTCATTTATCTGGGGTTAATTCATCATAGATTGAACTAGAGAAGCTTGCCACATCACCAAGGGAATTTTGACACCAAACAAGGTTTGTCACAACACCAAGATAGTGGTCTGTCACACCACAAAAAAAACTCTACCACAACTTTATAGGAGCTTTCACACAATCTGAGCTTGAAAGAAGCTTCCCAAAAGATCGCCTTTCCTAAGGTTCAAGCCTTCCATAGCAAGCCTTCACCGACTAATACAATACCCACAATTCTAGGCTCCATTGAGATCACAACACCCACTGTTATGTTTTCCAGGCAAAGTCTCATCATGTTACTCCATTAAATCATCATCTCCACTCAAGCAAGGAACTGTACAATGTCTTCACCGCACTGTCTGCACTATAAGAGAGGCACCATACTTCTGTCTACATGAGGCACCACTGCTCAGACCATCATACGAACTCTTTCCCAAGACAATAACTCTATCCGCAGTAAAGTATATAGCAAAATTATAGATACACTGCAACAAAAAAGGTTAAGACTTCAATTCACAACAGATGTACCCGTCCGAGGGTTAATTACTTAGGACATAGTCATGTTTGGGGACCCTTTCCACAACTTGGAGATGAGGACTGGAGCAGTCCATAAAATAGTCTTCAACCACCCTAAAACAATTTGCAATCCACCATAAAAAGGGTCTGCAATTCACCATAAAATATTCTGCAATTTGCGCTTTAAGGTTGTTGGTTTTGTTCTTTAGTTCACGATATGCGAACTATATGTTTCTTATTTTCTCCACTAAATCTCTTAACCCAAAAACGACACCGTATCCTGTATATATACCTTTTTTGCGTGAAAAATGGAGGGATGTGTCTCCTGACTGAGCTAACATGAGTTTGACTAGGCAAGGTCGACTCACTGACAAATTCATGACTCAAATTTGTAAAATATCATTCTCTCTCATTATTTTGAATTTCAGGAAACATAATATCTCATTAGAAAGATAAAGTGATTCTCATTAAGATGGTCTGGTCCAGGTTTCATGATGAGATTCTTCTTCTAAGATGGAGAAAAATATTATTTAATGTGACTAATCATTTATTTAGTACAGAAACGGAGGCAGGGTAGAGTGTTGGGCTCCTTCATCGTTTGGTTTCTTCAACATAGGGTCACCATCGTCTTGTCCTTGATGTCCTTGCCTTCTTCATTTCCATGTCCCAACCTTCTTCATCACCATATTCATGTCCTTTCCTTATCAACATATTGACATTAATGACAACTATATTAACACTGAACTCGACTACCTTGCCATTGAAAAACAAGCTTATGCAGTCTACAAGGCGGTGAAGCACTTCTCACCCTCTCTCTTAAAAAATCATTGTATTATATTTGTGTCACACCCAACAGTCAGATAATCTTTTTTCCAACAAGAACTAGGTAAAAGAAGAGCAAAGTGGATGACAGGTTTGTAGGAGTATGACTTAGAGTTCAAGCCAATTCATAAAATCAAGGGACATGGTCTTTGTCTACTAGCAACAAAAGCAATAGATGCAAAATAAGAAGATCCATCTAGATGGGGGCATGGAATCAAAATGTATAATGTTGAACGAGCTTCCCCCACTGCCATCGCAAACTCTTGGTATGTATATGTGCACCAGTATCTTGAAAATGGCACCTTTCCCTCTCAGATATCCACATGACAAAAGAGGACACTCAGGCTGGAAGAATTATCTTACCCATTGGCGCATGGGGTGCTTTTAAGGAAGCACCATAATGAAGTTCTGCTTAGGTGCTTCGAATGGCAAAGAGAGTATTATGTGATCTCCACTACGGACCAATCGGGGGACACTTTATAGGTGTCACAACTGCACACAAGGTTATGCAGGTCAGCTTCTATTGGCCCAAATTATTCAAGGATGCTCATGCCTATGCCTGCAAGTGTCTGTTATGTTAAAAGTGTGTCTACATAGGAAAGAAGTCAACCGCCCTGTTGCAGTGGATTGCAATGGAAGAACCATTTCAACAATGGGGCTTAGATGTGATTGGTGATTTTTTTTGCACTCGTCAAAGAAGCACTGCTATATCCTTACTACTACAGATTACTTCACATGATGGGCAGAAGCAATTCCACTCAAACATGTGAATGATCAGGACGTCATCAAATTCCTTAAGAAAAATATAATTTCCAGGTTCAACATTTTGACTTCACTTGTCTTTGACAATGCAATATATTTTTCATCATTAAAATTATAATATTTTGTATTGGAAAATGGAATAATATTGAAACATTTAGCTAATTATTATCAACAGGGAAATGGTCTTGTTGAGTCTACAAACAAGAACCTCATCCACATTATAAAAATTACCATTTTGTTTGAACATATGAACTCGCACCCCGCATTGGTGAATGCCTTATGGGCTAACTGAGTCACACAAAAACCCTCTTTGAATGAGTCTCCTTACTTCCTGGTGTATGGAAAAGAAACCATCCTACCCCCGAACATCTACCCGCCTTCCCTTCAGCTTTCACAGGAATTGTAGGGCAAGCCTTGCTTATTGGTTCAACGTAGGATAGACACCCTTTACAAGTTGCAGGAACAAAGGAAAAAAGAAAAAGAAAATTTATCACTTTACCAGAGTCCTATAAAGAGGTGGTTCGACAATAAGTCTACAGGGAAGAATGAATTCAGTGCAAGTGACTTAGTCTTGAAGTCGGAAAAATCCCATGAGGACAAAGGCAAACACACTAAGTTCCAATCCTTGTGGATCAGACTGTTCACTATGCACGAAAATCTTGGCCAACACACATATCATTTGCAATCGCTAGATGGGAGGATTGACTCTATTCCCATTAATGAAAAAGACTTAAAACATTGTTTTCAATGATGATTTAGGGTTGTGCCCTGCCCTATGTACATAGTTTTTTTCTTGCTTGTTTGTTTTTTCATCTTGTTTTCATTTTTGTTTGTGTAAATAAGTGTTGTGTATGAACATGTTTTTCGGATTCTTTGCGTGTGGCTGAATTGAAAAGAGTCTTGTGACACTACAAAATTTGGATAATCTTCGTCCTCCTTTTTTGTGGTCACATCTTTTGTTCGAAGAAGTTTCGACCAAAAATATGATCCATTTGTAAGGAAACTTTTTGTCAAACCAAGATACTTGTTTATATTCTGGAAACCCTATGCTACACTTGGTTCTTATGTTTCGGTGCTTTCACGCTTATCCAAATAGTAGAAGAGGAGAAGGGGAAAAGTCTAGATGAGAAAACCTAAATCAGAGGTCTTTAAATGTTTGTCTGAAGGAACAACCTCTCTTGCTCTCATTAAGTCGGGATCCATATTCTACCCACAAAATAAATTAGCGCCAATGCACAACCTTATTTAAATATATAAATAAATGTGAAAGAAGATAAAGGCTTCATGCGCAGAGAGGTGAAGCAAGCAACTCTGGCGAGGTAGTGTCCAGGGTTGTTGGAAGCGGAGCAATGTTTGTGTTCCTGTAGTGACTCTGTTGGGGTATTGTCTAGGCCTAATGGCAAGAGAGAAACACCGAAGATGAAAAACTATACTCTGAAAATCTAAAGCCCGTGAACTTCACTACCCTTTTCGATTCGAAACATTGTGATATTGTTGAATCTTATGTTTGTTTTCAACCGAGAAAGGCACAAAGGGGACCATGTTTATTCATAGGGCAAGTGGGGAATCCAAAGTAATTTTCAAGATGAATCAATTCTCCCTAAATAACTGAGACCCTACACAAAATAGTTAACTAAGACAGAGAAGCCGGAATTCTACCAGTGTGTCGCCAAGTGTAGACGCTACAACAACACCCTCCAAAATTTTGGCCTGCACAAAATTTCGATGCTTACCTTGATCTTGTTTATTGTCGTTGAAAACATTGAAATCCATTCTATGTGTTTTCTCTAACTGTTTTGGTCCTATGTGCAAGAAAGGAAAAATGTAGTATTTTCGCATGTTAGTTGTCGCACAATGTGTATAAGCTTGTTTTTGGGTTTTCAAGGGGTTATATTTGTGTAGATGAGTTCATCTAATGTAAATATCTGTCACACGCATTTCCAAATTTTTAAGCACTGTAGCACAAGTGTCATCACAGTCGTCATAAAGTGTATATTTGGTGTCACATTTGTCGTAAGTCATCACAAAGTTGTTGCACTAAGGGAAAAGTATTGTTCATATGTCCTAGATGATCTACGTTGTTGTTTCATCAAGTGTTCTATGTGTGTGATCACTATCAATTCATATCATTGTTCACATCATCTCATTGATCCCACACACAGTCGAATTCCATAAATTTCTCGGAAACTTAGCCTCATTCGACCCTACTCAACTATGCATTGCACAGTTCTAGCCCTCAATATGCAACCCACACCTTGACACTGCGCAATGCACAGTTCCTGCCTCCCAAGACTACACAGTTCTAGTGCTCAAGCCCAGACCTTGGCCCCTTGAATTGTACAATCCATCCCTCTAGCTTGGCCTCAACTACGCATTGTGCAGTCCCTAAGATCAAGATTAACCCTTGATCTCCTAAGCTACGCAATTGTGCAAACACCAGGTATGCTATGCCTCCCAAAACTGTGTATTTGGGTGAACCAGTGAAAAACCCCTCAGCCAAACTTACTAAGTCCCAAAACTGCATAATCTTCCTGCCTAGTCTACCTTGAACTGAAAATTGTGCAGTCTCAAGGCCCAAGCTTCACCCCTAATTACCTGAGCTCTGAAATTACACAGTCACTAAGCCTATCCCTCATCCTACCACCCAGTTCCATCTAAGTCAATGGATCAACATGCACCATCTTAGACTAGGGGTTTATCATACTAATGTTGTCTCGTCATGAGTGAATTACAGATGTAGGTAATCTATGATACCATCACAGGATGATGAAAAAGGAGTTGGAGAAGGGAAACATGTTGAAAGACATCCTTGTAGTCGATTATGCAAGTTTATCAATCAAGAGAAAACAAGGGGACACCAGTTTGCAACCACAACTCAAGACTTGATATCGTTGAAGACTCCTTCCCTATAAGCCATAAGGAGGTGGATATAAGAGCATTCCTCAAGAAATCATGTAGTAAGCAAACAAATGTGTGGCTTGACATTGCCATGTGATCAAACAGTCCATTTCAGCAGTGTCATGTCATATCATGTTATGAGTAGTCATATTCCACACCATTGTTGTCAATCATGTAATTTCTTATTTGAAAATGTATTGTAAAGTGGAAGTCCAAAGGACATGTACAAAATATGAAGAATCATGTAAGGCGAAAATTCATAGGAAGTAAAACAATCATGAGGGTAGTCAAAGATTCACAAGTGAGGTGAAGCATCACCCCATTGGTTATATATACACCCTCATTGTATTAGGAAGGGATTTTTCACCTTAGCTCCTCTCGCAAGGCATTAGAGAGGCAAGCTACTTCTTTTAGGAAGCAAGTGGTGGATCCAATGCTCCACTATTGGAGCTAGTGGCATTCATTGTATACATGTGTCTTGAGACTTTTACTTAATATATGAAGCCTAATGGCCAACATGTTCTTCATGCATGGATTATGAATGTTTGTAAGACTATTTTGTGAATGTTTATGATTCATGTTTGTTTTCTCCTGTACTAAAGTAGTTGAACTATTTCGGTTATTTGAGTGCTTATCATATTAAAATTTGTTTTAATGGTTGCAATGTCTATCCCATATTTGTGGATTATTCCGTTGGATGTTAGACGTATATCTATTGTTGGTGTGTGTTTCTACCAGAGTGGTACTATTACCTCTCTCTTAGAGGCTCACTTTCTTTTCACTCCACATGAGAAGAATCTTGACACACCTACAACTGAACACTCATCAAACACACTTACTTACCTTTCAAAGCCACATTTTCATTCCTCTCTCTTGCTAACAATTAGAGACATGGAAAATTTTTAAGAAATCGGCAACTGAGCCATATTCTAGATGGGGCTCGTATCCCAAATGGTGTGAGGTCTAATTAGGACCACATATCAGGCAGACCCCTTGAATGTTGGTAGGTCCAACGCCATCAATAAATAGTATTAGTTCTTAGTTTATTAAATGCACTTGGTGTGAAAATTCAAGAATCTGTGAATCACTACTGCAACAAAATGATATTACTTCTCCTACTTATTAATACATGCAAGTTATTTACTATGTTCTACTGTAAATATCAAATTAAATACAACTGACACCTTCACAATTTTAAATAATATGTGGGAACAAGAATCTAAGCATGAAAGAAATAACACAAAAGTGACACCATTATTATTGGACCAATGTCCCCATAAAAACCCAATGTGGGAAAACGAGTGCAGTAGCTGAGTGTTTATATTCGTAAGAAGTAATTTCTGAATATAATCTTTGGATGCCTTGCTGGCTATCCAATACAAAGAATTTGACTTGTTATCACTTAGAACTAAAAAAAAATTTATGCATATAGTTGTTTGTCCTAGTCCAATTACAAAAGGTCTGTGTCAAGTTGATTTCGTTTTATATGTCTTACTTAGGATTTGGAGTTTTAAAGCTTTTGATTTAAACTATACTCAAATCCTATTGGTTCTCCTCTACCATCATTGTTCCATAGTCATGTCTTGTCTCATCCGAGTCACCGAGTCTTTTAGGGATTTTGCAGCGTAATCCTATTGGCCAGTTTTGCAACGCAATCATGGTTTAGTAATTTCGCAGCGCATTATGATTAGGCCGTTTCGTAGCGCATCATTAGAATTTAAAACTAACAGCGCTGCGAAATCGTGAATTCGTGCATTTCGTAGCGAACCCTTCCTGAAATGTCAAGTCCGTAGGTGAGTCATCAGTTGTGTCCACTCATGTCAGTTTATGTACCTCTCGTATCACGTTTGCGCGCTCATTTGCCACTACCTCACCAATAGATCTGTTGATATGCATAGAAACATCATTCCCAATAGATTCTACCGTGCATAGACCTTTATGATAGTCGTAAGTGCTGCATGAGTGACCTGTCTGTTTGATTATGTATGGAAGTGTTTCAATGAAAAAATTTGAATTTCAAGCGAGCCTGATTACAAGCGAGGCCGAATTAAAAAAGAACTGAACCACCATTGTGACTGAAGCTGTTAGACTCTGTGTGTGTGTGAAGATTTTGAAAGGAAAATGGAGAGAAAAGAACACAGATCCGGTAAATGCCAGAGGACTGAACCTGAGGGCTTGGATATAGCGTTGAGGGATGAAGGCGTGAAGAAAGCGTTCAAAGATGCCGGCTGCTGGAACTTTTGTAAGAAGCTACAAGGAGGACATGCGCAGGTAACCAAAGAATTTGCGCTAAACTTCACTGGTTTAAATTCAAAGATAGCTATGCTAGAAGTCCAAGTTTCTCCAGAAGCCATAGCTGCTGTGACAGAGATCCCAAGAGGACGGGAAGAATGGTTTAAAAATTTTAAGTTTGATATGAACCCTTGTAAAGAGTTTTTAAAGGAGGCATATGTAAATGAAGACTTAACAAAAGCAGTGCCCAGAAATTATGTCAAGGAACATTATGCTCTTCTTCTCACCTACATTCAGAAATATTTGACCTGTGAAGGAAGATACAATAAGGTCTATTCTTACGATTTCAAACTGCTTTTACATTTCACTGGGAAAGTTTCCATAGACATTCCTTTTTACCTTTTTCGCAGTTTGAGTAAGATGTGTGATAAGGTGCAGCTGAGGAAAGAGGACTGTGAAACCTCTTTATTTCATCATGGTTTGATTAAGTTGCTAGTTTTAGATGGCCTCCAAAAGATAGGCAGAGACTGGAATTCGTTTATTTTCATGGCTGGATTCCAAAGCAAGACTGGCCTTACTCCACAACCAGCCAAAGAATTCACAATAGCTGAGCTCCAAAAAGAAGCAAGAGCTAAAAAGCAAATCAAGTCACAGCAAAGGAAACCAGTGAAGCCACTGATCATTCAAGAACAACCTCAGCAATCAACAAAGGAAAAAACTCAGGATAAGAAGACTGCACCTAAAACAAGCAGATCAGAAACAGTCTCAAGGGTAAGGACAAGAAGCCAAATAAATAAAGAAAAATGTAAGGCCATAGCTGTTGAAGAGAGCCCAGTATCTAAGGCAAGCTTGAAAGATCTATTACAGGCCATTGAATTCGAGCAATCTGAACCAGTCCATATTGATTTATCACAGTCATCACCAGAAGGTGCCAAGAAGTCTAAAGCCTCAAAAAGGCTTAAATTCGATGAGGCAGGTGAAGAATTTATTTTTAAACCCAGAAGACCTATTACAAGGAAGCAAGTAAAGGAAGCGCTGCCCAGGACAGAGGAGACCGAGAAGGTTAGGCAACAGGGTACAAGCAAAACAATCATCACATCTCAAGGAGATAATATAGCAGTCATAAAAAGCCAATTAGAAGCAGCTAAATATGAGATTGCCAAATTGAAGCAAGCAGTTAGAAAACATGCAGATGTGTATACAAATTATCGTAAAGCTCTGTGGAAAGGGACTGAAACCTTTCAAAATCAGTTGAATTCAGTAGTTGATGGCCATGCACAATTTCACACATGGACAGTACCAGCCATCAAAGAGGCCCAGTTCATTAGAAAAATAAATATGCAATTAAGAGCTGAGAATAAAGCTCTGAAGAAGAAGATTGAAGACCTGAAGGTACAGCTGGACCAGTTGTCTACTAAATGAATTTTCTCTTCAAGAGAGGTTTTGTTCCAAATTTTTGTCAAATTTGTTTAGTCTTATTGTTTTTGAAGGCATGTAAATCCCTGCTATACATATGAAAAGTCGAAGGAAATTTTTGGCAGTCAAATGTTTTGGTGATAAAGGTCTCAGGTCCAAGACAAACTGTTTCAAATAATTCAGCAGTTTCGTAGCGCGCTACGAAACTGCTGTAGGTGATGATTTTAACGCAGACAGGCAGTTTGGTATTATGAGCGGGAATTTTGAAAGGGAGACACCTAAAGGATATACAAGATATCAGATGGAACTACAATAGCCGTTCAGATCAAGACAGGTGTACCTTAAAAAGGGTGGAATATTTTAACCCAAGTTAAATTTCTGTTATATAGCCACTTTATCACCGTTCAAAGGGTATTAAATGAGTTGCATACAAAGAACTTTTGCTTGCACCCATATCCATCAATGCAACCTCCAACACATCAGGAATGTGGCAGTGTTCCATATTTTGGGTTATTAAAAGCTAAAGACATGCTGCTGTACATTTGAGAAATTTGAGGAAAACTGGAACCGAGAAGCAAGGGACATATCCCAACACTACTGAGCAGTTAAAGGATTTAGCGTTCAATGTCGATATGGATTATTAAACATCCAGCTCAGTCACATCAAAAAGGGGACCAGGTGTCAAAGAACAAGAAGAAGTCATTATGCATGGAAGATAGAGTTAGAGTCATAGTTAATTTAGAACTCTTTAAAACTCCAGTCAGCACTTTATTGTATTTAATAGTTAGTTAAATAGCTGATAGGTGTCATTAGAGGCAGTTATCGAATTCCCCTCATGCTGGAGGAGGAAGTTTGAATTAGTTAGAATAAGGATTCTATATATAGCTAAGACAGCGATGTAATGAGGGTTGGATATTTTATAAAACAGAGTACTGTTTTGGCTTATGTAAAAAGACAGAGTTCAGTAATATAAGTTGGCTGCTTTTCTTCTCAGGATTCATAATGGATTTCCATGTTCAGAATGGTGATTTTATCTTTTCCTTAATGTCTTTTACAGTTGCATAGGTGTACAATCACTCAAAATTCACTGATTGTGCTCTGATTTCCTGTGTGCATTTATGAGCTGTGGTTCCATATGTGTTGTGTTTCTGAATATTCAAATGCTAAGTGCCCTGACTTCTATGTAAAGGCAGTACTATGGTTTACTGAAGTGTGATTGACTCCATAGGTCCAATGGAAACTAGTTTAATGTTTGTCCAGCCTTCATATTTGTTAATGTTATTTCACAAGAGTTAGCCATCTTATTAATAGTCAAAATCAATAACCCTTGGAGAGAGCCCTCTCAGGCTAAGGAGGCTAAGCCTTAGTCAAAAGTTTGGTTTGAAACAGTTACTTGAAGTCTTCCTGGTTTGCAGCCTTCCAGGGTTTGATTTTGAGATAACATGACTGATAGAAAGATGAGTGAGATATACCTCACACTATCACTGGCGATCCATCACTGATCTAGCCACTAAATGGCTAGCCCCTAGTTACTTCTATGCAGTTTCTGCGCAATCATTGTGGTGCTCTGTGTCACAGCTTCTGGGGACTACGTCACTCCTCTGGTTGATTAGTTTTCCTCTGTAACTTTCACTTTCTTCCCTCCCGGTCTCACACCCTGACTTCTTGCTCTGGGAATCAATTCCCCTACAAATTTTGAATCTCCTATCATGCTCTATGCTACCTCTACATGGCCCTACGTTGCCCAGCATGGCTCTGCACTGCCTCTTCTGGATCTCTCTCTGCCTTCTCTGCGGTGTACCCATGGATTAGGAAACTCTCCAACCAAAAACTATCCCTTTTCCTCACTGCAAGATATCACCTTGATTTTTTCTCCTACAACTACTGTGCTGATCTCTTCTGAAATCGATCTCTTGATCTCTTACTTGATGTGTCTTCCAAATGCCCATCAAGCCTCTTCTTATAATCTTCTCATTGAGAACAAACAACCCATATTAGATTCTAATCAATGGCTCAGATCATTTTGGCTTGATCCTCATCTTCTTCTAAAAGTTTCACCCCCATTTTGGTTAATACCCTTTAATGATTTTCATTTCCTAAGTTTAGACTTAGCCCTCCATTAAAATTAATTAATTAATTTAATAAAACCTTCTCAAGGTGGAATTTCCCAAAACGACTTCTGGGTATTTTGGAATACATTTGTCCTAGCCTCCCTGCAAATTTTGAGGCTTAGATCACATCTGATGCTACCAAAAATCAACACTCCATCTTAGCAAGGAATGTGCTCTAGTAATGCAACCTGCTGAAACATCACCCTTCTTTGTAACATCTCCCTCTGTGCTACTGATCTATGACATCACTTCCCACCAACTACTGCCCCATTGCTGCATTTGTGCTACTATTGGCGATACCAAAACCAACTCTGCATCTGCACTACAACCCTCTCCAACTGATGTTGTTGTTTCAATAACAACGGAAAAGCATCCAAAATATTGAACCAAAGGTGTCCAGTGTGATGCATCTACTACTTACGTTCTGACTGTTGCTAGTCTCTACGCTGTCCTGAAGCTATTGTGTCGCTGCTGAATCTTATTTGTACAACTGCACTGCTGCCAACACTAGTTGTACGTTGTTCAGACTCTTGCACTCCTAGCTACTACAACTGTTACTCTAACACTCCTCTACATCAACTGACCTGATCCATCTTGCTACTTATGATATGGGATTCCGTAGCAAGGTATTGATCCAAGAGGTGGACTCCTCAAGGATCCTCCCCATGTGCAGTTCTTTCAAACTATAGTACTAGATCACCCCACCTCTCCCTTGGAGGTATTTAGGAAATCATGGCGAACTCCTCTTCCTAGATATTTGTGGTTGCAGCCTGTGGATCATGTTTCTCATCCTTCTCCTTCTTCTTGGGAGCGTGCTATGTAGCGTAGTGAACAAATTCATCACATTGGAAACATTTGATCTTTGAAACATCTTTCTTCTTCTTCTGTTGCCCCTTAGACGTAAGGGTTGCATTCTCTTCCTCCTCCTTGGGCTTCGTCCCACTGCTGCTGTTGCCATAAAGTTTGCACCTGACTAAATCTTGCCTCATCTCTTCCTATTGAAAAAAGGCCCACATTCCTTCCCAATCTGAAAATTTCTCTCTGCCCAGGATACTTTAGACAAACACTTGCCATTTTTCTGAAACTAAATTCAGGGCCAACCTCACCATCTTTATAGGTTGAGATGCCAATCCTACATCTGCCAACTAATCTAAGACTTCCTGAAGCTTTGATAGGAATAGATCAATGCATTCCCCTTCTCCATCGTAGCTAATCTCAACTTCTCCTCCAAGTACATCTTCCGCTTCTTGGAAGATCCTTGATATAGTGTAGACAATGCATCCCACATCTCTTTGGATGTCCCTTTTTCATCAACATGACATAAAAAATCATCCCTCACTCCATCGAGGATCAACCGCTTGGCCTTTGCCATATCGGCATTGTATTTTTTTAATGGATCTACATCACCGGGTACAACTACCACACTATCAACGCACATCTTGAGATCATGCTCATCTAGAAGGCATGAGATCCTAGCCTTCTAGATCACATAGTTAGATGCTCCATCCAACCGATATTGATCTCTCAGCCCATTAGCTGCCATCTCTACCAACAAAATGTTGAACTGCCTCCTCTCTCCTTTGCACTACTAATGGGATGGCCTACACACTCCCTACTATAGTTAGTAGATCTTACCCTCTCTATTGCTAATCAACAAATTAGCATTTTAAACTTCTTGGTTGGAAGTATTCTTACGAATAATTCCCTAAAAATAATGTGTCCTTCTCTCTTCTGATGTTTTTTCTGTCCCAACAACTGCCTCTCACTAGAAATGGCTCTATACTGAATCTTTTGTTGCACTACTCCCCCTACCACTGACAAATCTCGATCTAGAAATCTTACCTCTCTGTCGACTCACTCAGAGAGAGATCTTCCACGAAAATATTGCCATCATGGCTTGGATTGAGCAATCCCTCTGGGGATTCGATTTGCTGCCTATGCAACACTTCGATCTCCCTCCTTCTCTTCAGTGCTGGCTCTTCCGGTCTGCTCCCTTGCTTCACTTGTGCTGTGATACCATGTGAAAATTCGAGAATCCCTGAATCACTATCGCAACAAATTGATATTACTTCTCCTACTTATTAGTCCATGCAAGTTATTTATTGTGTTCTATTATAAATATCGAACTAAACTACAACCTTCACAATTTTAAATAATATGTAGAAACAAGAATCAGAGCAAGAAATAAATAACACAAAAGTGACACCATTATTTTTGGACCAATGTCCCCGGAAAAACCTAATGTGGTAAAATTAGTGCAGCAGCTAAGGGTTTGTATTATTAAGCAATAATTTATGAATACAATCTTTGGATGCCTTGTTGACTATCTAATACAGAGAATCTGACTGACGAAGAGATGAGTGACATATACCTCACACTATCACTGGCGATCCATCACTGATCCAACCATTGAATGGCTAGCCCCTAGCTGCCTCTGTGTAGTTTCTACGCAATCACTGCGCTGCTCTGTGTCATAACTTCTGGGGACTACGTCACTCTTATGGCTGATCGATTTGCCTTTGGAACTTCGAATTTCTTCCCTCCTAATCTCACACCCTGACTTCTCGCTCTGGAACTCAATTCTCCAACAAATTTCAGATATCCTCTCAGGTATTGTGTTGTGTCTGCATGGCCCTATGTTTCCCAGCGTGGCTCTATGCTGCCTCTTCTAGATCTTTCTCTTCCTTTCCTGCAATGTATCCTCGGATCAGGAAAATCTCCAACCAAAAAAAATCTCTATCCCTCACTGCAATAAATCAACTCAGTCACTTCTCTAACAACTGCTGTGCTACTCTATTAAGAAATTGATCTCTTGATCTCTTACTCGATGTGTCTTCCAAATGCCCATCAAGGCTCTTCTTATAATCCTCTCGTTGAGAACCTATGACCCAGATTAGATTCTAATCAATGGCTCATATCATTTTGGCTTGATCCTCGTCTTCTTCTAGAAGTTTCATCCCAGTTTAATTAATACCCTTTAATTATTTTAATTTCCTATGTTTAGACTTATGCCTCCATTAAAAAAAAAAATTATTTTAATAAAACCTTCTCCAGGTGGAATTTCCCAAAACAATTTCTGGGTATTCTGGAATACACGTGTCATAGCTTCCCTACAAATTTTGAGGCTTAGAGCACATCCAATGCTACCAGAAATCAGCACTTGGTATCATTTTTCAAATTATTTTGTGCTTTGTGATAATAAATGCATTGTCCACTCATCACAATGTTGTGTTTCATGCCAAGACAAAACACATTGAGTGTCAACATTATTACATTGGATAAAAGTGGAAAACAAATAGATTGAATTTATCTATTCCATGTCACAAGATTAACTAGTAGATATCTAACTTTTCGGCTACGGGATTAAGCAAGAAAAAATTGAAAGCTTATATTAGAAATGCCAAGTTTGGAAACAAAAGAATATTTATGGTGAATTTATGATTTATGAAATTAGGTGAGTAGATGTAGTGTAGGAAAGTTGAAGTATTGATAAAATAAAGGCATACACACATTTTGCATGAATTATAATTGGTAAGGTACAATAAAATACATACGAGCAAACTAGGTAAAGGCACATTCTCTAAATAAAATAGAGTATAAGATTAAATTTATATGAGAAAGCACTAGTTATATTACATAAAAGTATGTGCAAAAGTACAAAAATATACAAAAGAGCAAGGGAATATGTAAACTGAGCTTTTTTCATCACTACTGATATTGACATCAAATGAGAATAAGCATCTCAACATCTTGCTTCTTTGGCATGTAAATCAATAAGTGGCCTTTGCAAGCAATTTCGAGCATACTATTCCCACCAAGATTCAAGAAAGGAAGTGTTAAAACTTACATTTCTCTCAAAAATACTTTTGCATCACTTTGTCCAAAGAAAAGGTAGAGATAAAGTTGTAATGCAATTTCATTAACCCAAGAAGATAGATAAATCCAATTATTTTGGATCTACAAGAAGCAATGCACACCAATGAATGATGCCTTCGAAAATATAGGAGAATTGAAGTTGAACCAAATTCCAACAATCTAGTGAAAATTTGGAATTCCACACACCAACTACCTGTTATATATGAATCCACTTTTGGCTAACTAAACCTTCGTTGAGAAACTTGATAAATAATGAACCATGTAAAGGCTCAAATCTTAACATAGATTTTGAGGGTCCACAAACTATACAATTGTTCAATTCATCTCTTTTCAATATCCATCAAAGCCTATTTAAGACTTAAAGTAAGGGTTAACTGAATAAATATAAACCCTCATGGCATCATGGCATTTAAGTATCGTTTTTCCCCTCTCATACAAATGACTCCATTCAATTTTGTTAATACGTTATTCTACAAAATATATGCATGTTACCATGAAGAGGCTTTCTGACCTCTAGGAAACAAAGTGGACGTGTTTAAGGAGTAAGTTAATGTTGTTTCCTTCATGTGTTAAACTTAACATTATTAAGGTTTAAAAGGACAATCATCGTTTGACCTTCGCATTGCAGGCTTAAGTATGAAACACTCTTTTAATACGATTTGTCTTTGCAAAGAGAATAAGGTCTATGATACATTTCTTAGAATAAGTTGAAGTAAATTCTAAAAACTTGGTTGAAGTAGACAACGACCTACTTCAAGTAGACTACAACATACTTCACAATATCTATTTTATTGTTGCAAGTTGCAACTTTAACTCATAACCTTTTCAAGCGTTCATCTTTTTTTTAAGACTCACTACAATTGTATCTGTGGATGATTTCATAGAATATGAACATTATTCACGAATTTCCAATGAAATCAAGATCATCAACAACCCTCCAACATGGAAACAATATATTAAAAATATATAAAGAGGATTTCCAACAATTATATGACTATGAACCAATGAGTATTTTTGTTTGTTATTGGTCTTCTAAGTTCCCAAGGATTTGGAGGGATGACTCTTCAACAGTAAAATAGAAAAATCCAAAACTTAAAAGGGTGATGAGCTTGAATCATGTTTAGAAGTAAAGTACCTAAATAATTATGCTTGAACCACTAATAAGTACACAATACCAAGACTCATAACCAAAAATATTAGTAGTTTGATTTCAAAGATCGAAAAACATTTGAAATTAGTTCCTTAAATACCACTAGAGAAGCATATACAATTGTATCTATATATGTGGGGGTAAATTGATTGGTCTTCAAGCACTACCTTTGCATTCACCTCTCAAGCTCTAACAAAGAGCTTCTTAATCAAGGAAGACCTTGTAGTTAGAAAAGAGCAAGCCTATGCAACACTGGAAAAGGCGATGACCAATAATTAGAGAAATTTTGAGGTCTAAAGTGGTCCTCCTAAAAAATATTATAAAATGATAGTGGAAATAATAAAATAAGTTTAGATTACATCATCAAATTTTCAAGGGAAAAAATAAAAAACTACTTTTTAAACTCGTATTTTCAACTTATCTCCCTATGGTTTTACTCAAATTTTAAGTAGGAGCACTTATCATACGCGAAATTTAATTGCTAATCCAAGGAGTATCCATGTTGCATACTTTCAATGGACACTGCTACATGAAAAATGGGAAATACATGAAAAAACGTGATTGCAATCACATTTTTCCATGTATTTCTCATATTTCATGTTGTAGGGTCCATCAAAAGTATGCGACGTGAGTACTCCTTGGATGAGGAATTAAATTTTGCATCCAATGAGTGCTCCAGCTCGAAATTTGAGTAAAACTTTATGGATTTAAGTTGAAAATACGAGTTGAAAAGGTAGTTTTTTAATATTTTTATTTTTCAATCTTCTTATTTTTTTACTCTAAAAATAGTGAACCATCCCCATGGTTGACATCATCATCTTGAATCCTATTGATTCTTATAAAGTTTATTTTGGTTGTATGTTTTTGTTTTGAGGCTCATTTTAGACCTCAGAATTTCTCTAATGGCAAGAGTCAAGTCTCGCTTTTGCACTGACATTGTTAATAACGGTGATCGGGAAAAACTATGCTTCTCAAAGAGTCTTAAAGAATCAAAAGGTGAAGGACTTGAAACAAACAAGAATGAAATGGCTTTTTAGGTGTGTTCCTTTCATTTTGGAAAGATTCTCTCTCTATTTTGATTGGATGTGGTTATGTCATGTTTTTTATATTATATATACTCTTAAAGGAAGATGAAGTTTATCAGAAGGAACATCGAATTAATATTGCACACAATGAAATGATAAACATTAAAGCGTGTAATTTTATTTTACGAGAAACATATTTTAAACTTCATATTAGGGTTTTCAAAAAAAATAAAAATGTACTCATGTATTTAATAATAAAAATATTTCAACTTCATAATAAAAATACTATAATTTTTAAACAGATTATCAAAAAACTATTATTTCTTTTATCAAACTTAAACAAATTCTAAATTATAGGAACTAAATACTTTACAAATACTACCTGATATCCTTTAACTCTCACACTCCCCCATAAATATGGGTGAACCTTTTTTTAATTAAATAGCTAAAAAAAAAACAAATTCAATATAACATAACATCTCAAAAAAAAATATGAACCTTTTTTTAATTAGATAGCTATAAAAAAAAACAAATTCAATATAAGATAACATCTCAAAAAAAATTATGGTCTCTTGGGTATCCACCCCAATCTCCACTGTTCACTTACCCGCCTTAAGGGGTAGATACTTAAAAGTGATCCCAATATTATTAGTCCCTGTCGCAGCCAAGGCAGGGACTATAGTAATTAAAATGTTGGATTTTAGCATTTATTTAAACTGATTACCTTCATGAATAGCTAATTTTTTTTAACATTAATCCATTTGATCGTCTTATTTGGCCTCTTCCTGAGGCGGGGAGGCTAAAATCATAGGTTATATCATATTTTCGCTTCACATTTCGAAATTTAGCTTAGAACTAATGCCATCATTAAATATCAAACATTTTATGTTAATCAAAATATATTTTGTATAATAGAGAACCATTACGATTGCATGTATGGCTGCCATGGCTTCCAGGTGTCATACACTCTTTTTCTCTTTTGTTTACATGTAAACAGATGTCATACACTCGCTAGTAAGTTGACAACACTGCGTTGGATCGTCCTGTACCTTTGTAGGGATAGACTCCAACCAAGTTGGAACATGATCTTCGGGAATGTGAGAGGAAGGTATTTTACTGTTTCTATATGACAACAAATTTCTCTGATTTATTGATGATGATAAATTATTTTTGTGATTCTAAGAGAGAAAATAAAAGGGAAAAGACAACAAACTACTTGCATACATGAAAACTCAAACTGAAACTCAAATTAGGTAATGAATTGGCTCTTTCATTGATTCCTCTCACTATTTTTGTATGACATCGAACTTCTCTTCTTTACTGATGATGCTAACTTCTTTTTGTTTTTCAAACAATAAAATGGAAGGGAAGAGATAGCATCTTGTTTGCATACATGAAAACTCAAAATGAAACTCAAACTATATTCAAACTGAAACTCAAACTAGGTAACAAACTACCACTAGTAGAAAATGGTGAAATTAGTGACTAGGTGACTAAAAATGTTAGTCACCACAACTTTTCCAAGTGAAATATTACCAAAAATTAGCAATCTTAAGAGACCCACCTAAAAACGACTAACATAAATGACTATTTTAGTCACTAGTTAAAATATACGACTAGCTAATAAGTAATACTACTAAAAATGACTAACATAAATGACTAATTTAGTCTAGGAAAAAAAATATGACTACCTAACAAAAACTACAATAATATGAATTAGTCGTTTATGTTAGTCATTTTAATTGTGTCACTTCAACAATCTAAACTTACAAGTCATAGGGGATTCAAAGGTTGTTTTAGATTGGATGAAAGGTTATACTTCCTTGTACACTTCTTTATTGGATCAAAGGATGATTAAAATTATGGAGCTTATTAGAATCTTTAGGGTCATATCATTTGATCACATTCACAGGGAATCAAATTCAAAGGTTGACAAATTATCGAAAAGGGGAGTGGGCCAACACCTCCTTTTGCAACACGACATGACCACCTATATATATTTCAACAACCTTTCCAACTTATTTAGTTGGTTGCACATATATTTCACATTTTTTCTTCGTCTTGCAAAGTGGTAGTGCTAAGGAGAGGGTATGAACTTTGATCAAATAATGTTCACTTAGTACCACTACCAAATTTCCTTCATGCAACTTGCATGATGATAAATGGATGACATTTGAATGTTACACACATGTAAGTAGTCCACATTCAACTTTGTTGTCTTCATTGTCCTTAGTAACAATGACAAGTTTGAATATTTCTTTATTTATCATTGCAAACACATAACTCTTTGTTCTCCCAAACATAGTTAATAGTGTTGGTGTATGAGCTCTTAATTGTGAAATGGTCTCTTGATGATGATAACGAACTCTCAATCTCCAATGCTAATGAATACAATGAATGAATGGTTTAATGCCTTGTATAGACAATTTAGGATTCATTTTCTATTTTTATTGTGCCATTGTATATATGCTTCACTAGCATCTCACTCTATATGGTTAATTGAGAAATATTTATCTTTCATTTTTCAAGTATAATTCGGTTGCATTAATAAGCATAGTTGTGTAATTAATCATTCAAAATTCATTAATAATTAATGGTTTGTTTGACTATTCGCACACTTATCCCTGACCTTTTACTTTGAGAGTGAGTAGTGTCAAATCACTAGTCTTCGTTAAGGAACTTCCTTTCATTACTCAATGACCTAGCTTAGCTCGATATTTAAGGATTACCCCCTAGATAAGGATATCCTTCTTGTAGTCTAAAGAGTGAGAGAAGGCCACCAAGGTGACATTGGGTGGCTTGCTTGATGGGTGGGGTCGAGACTTTTTTTTTCTATGAGAGTGTTTGAGTGGAGATACAATTTAGAAAATGCTTACAAGAAAATTAGTTTCCTTTATTTCCATCACCTAAAATACTTCCAATAAAATCATGTGCTTTTAATAAAATCTAATTTTGATAAATAATTAATTAAATAAAATTAAAAAAATAAGATTATTATTATTATTGTTATTTTTTGTATATGAGAGAATAGACAACTATAGCATGTTTGTACTTAAGGATCAATTCTATCCACTACCACAATCACCTCCAAGTGTACCCACATTGCCTCACACGTGGCACACTGACCTAATCGAAGTTTAAACCAATAGAATCATAAGAAATGCCTTAACAACCCATTCTATCATCAACTAATCTACACCATGGGGCAAATTAAAAATAGCTTTTAATATTAAAAAATATAGCCAATTTATTTTATTTGAAAATCAATTTTAACATCTAATTTGAGGAAACTCCGTAAAATAAAATTTAATGTGAAAAATGTTAAGAAAAATAAAGTTGGGGTAAATTATTAAAATAAAAATAAGTAAAGTGAAATATAAAATTAATAATTATAATTATAATTAATAATTCAATCATATTCCTCCTAATTTACAAGTGCTAGGCATAAAATCTCTTCATATACAAACCTTTTTTAAAGTGAAAAGAGATTTGATCCCCTCTACCCTTGGTAAATCCAAAATTAAGATCTAAAATTAGGATAGATCCAAGCTAGTTTATATAAATTTATGTAATCGAAAGTAGAGAATTATTATTTTAAAGAAAAGTTACTTTCAAAAATATTTGTAATTTCCTCATTTTTAAAATAAAGCCAGCCTAGTTCCATCTTAACGTCGGATCTATCAAGCGACGAGAGAGATCACATATCTTGAGGTGCAAACCTCTTTTTTGAGTGCAAAACCTGAGGAAAGGTTTGTACCTCGAGAGATTTGATCCCTCTCGGCGCTTGATAGATCCAGAATTAAGATGGATCTAGGTTGGTTTCAGTCATGTGTGGCCAAAGAAAATCTAACAAACACATCATTAATTTTGTCAATAATACGTAAATTCATCTTATTAAGGAATTTAGACTTCTGTGATCCATAACATTGTTTAGAAAATCTTTGGAAAAATCACATAACCAATCTTTTGTTGACGCGTTTCGAACCAACCAGTGTGGTTCATCGTCAGGACAAGTTGAAGAACCAATCCGGCTTAGCTTGATTAAGCTAATATAATGATTTAATATAATCATTTTAAATATGCTAATATTTCTCAGATTAATCTCTATATTTTAATTTTAAATTTGCTTAGTTGCCTCAGTTTGTTGTGATGATAATAACTTTAATGACGAAAAATGATGAAATATAAATTTTGAATGTAAAGGGACAATCATAGTGTTGAATGATAGAAAATGTGAATAATAAGAATATAGTCAATTAAAAAAAGTCTTCATTGTGGTTAATCTAAAACTATTTTATTCTATTATTCTTATTGTCACCCTTGTTACTTTTTTCATATTTTCATATCGATTATATGAAAATGATAGGTTAAAACATAGACCATTTAAATCCTTAGCTCAATCTATTGTAGTAAACATCATTCTGTTGGAAATGATACTGAGAGGGGGGGGGAGGGGAGGGTGAATCGGTATTATCAAATCAAACAATTTTTTATACTCAAATATATATATGCTACTCCAGTTATGGGATCCTGCGTATACACGCAACTGTGTCTAAAGAAACTAGCGTATATCCAGTGAACTTATGATTCGGTTAATCCATTAAATGTTGATCTTTAATCAGTGCATCGGAACTTCATTAACCATAAGAACAGTAAACATGTGCAGTAAAACAGAATAGATCATCACACACAGGAACACAAGATATAAGGTGGAAACCCAATGTGGGCGAAAACCACCTGCTGTAATTCATCTCTATCTTCTTTTAATAAGAAACTTCTTTTTGAAATATTTCTGTACTGGTGCAATCTTATACCAGTACGCAGGCTTCTACCTGCAGAAGGCTACAACCTTCTCTCGTTCTCTAGCTTCTCCTGGAAGGGAGCTACAAACCCCTTAGCTCTTGTACTAGTTGATGTACTAGTACGTAGGTGATGACCTACAAAAGGCTACAATCTTCTATTTTCTTCCAGGGACCTTGTTTCATAAATTTTCAGACTTGATCCATTAATAACATCAATCAAATGTATCTGCATCAACCAATCTCCTTTGCACCAAACAAAACTGAATCAAACAATCACTTCTCTGAATGTTGTAACCAGAATATAGTAACAGTAACCAGAAACCAATCCTGAACCTAGAACACTGCAACAATAAACAGAAGTAGATAAAACACATTTTATGAGACGTACGCTACTTCAATATATAGAACCTGCATGCGTATGTTGTTGTATTAAGGAAAACCCACGTATACGTTGTTTTGAATTACCAAACCAGTGTGTATATGCACCTTTGCTATGCCGAACCTACGTACAGATATATAAAAGATAATTTACCCTTTTCAATTATTCAGACATCAGTTATACCCAAATTATCATATTTATAGATCAAGTCATGCACCAAATAGAACAGATCAAAATGACACAAAGATAATTCTCTTCAAGCCTTGAGATCTTGACCCATCAATAGAACTTCTCCTTCTTCTAGCGCTCTGGTTCCTCCTTGATTCAGATCCAGCTATGCATCATAGCCCAATGACTAGTATTCTAGATCTTGCTCTTCATCAGATATTCAATACTTGAGTGCATTTGCCTAATGATCTCCTTCCCCTTTTATAGTCTTAGGCCTTGCTCAATACCATGGTCCAAAACCACTTAGAACCAATACCTGGGTCCAAATACCTGGGTTCAACACTTCGGACGAGATACCATGGTCCAAAACCATAGGTCCAAATACCAAGGACTAAATACCATGGACTAAAAAACAAGTTTTCCCACATGTACGCACTTTTCCTTGCATGAAAGTGCGTGCATACGCATACGCACCTTTTGATTGGCTATCCTGTGTGTATACGCAACTTTGTTAAGTGGAACTTGCATATATCTCTTTTTCCTTCATTCTGAGAGCCTGAACTGTGATCTGTCATCTGAGTTAGTTGTCATCAAGGACAACACCTGTGTCATAGTGCCAAACCTGTGTCATAATGCTAACAATCTCCCCCTTTGGACTTGATGTCAACCCCAAGTCACTCAAAATCATTCTCCCCCTTTGTCATCAAGGGAAAAGGGTTATGCTCCCCCTGAGTACATTCTGAAATCTCTGCTCTGCTGTGTTGTCCATGCTCCCCCTGACTATAGGCAAGGTTTGCAAAAAGTTGTTCTACAAGAAAGAACATGACCCTATACATCATAAATGACCTTCCTATCACCAAAGACTCATACATACATCCATCTCCCAACCAAGTGGGGATGTACCAAGACTGACTCATCCACCCAACCAAGTAGGGATACACCAACAGTTTACACATGATAAAACAATAACATTACATCATCCATCCCAGGCATAGTGGGGAAACCAACATAGGTCATTACATGACCTTGATAATATGACATAGAGACTAAAATATCTAAGACAAGACTATGATAATCATCAAAAACTATCATCAGCAGCATCTATCAGTCATCATCCAGACCAGCAACCATGATCTCCCTCTACAACTTTTCCACCAAGATCTTCTAAGATAATGCCAACAATGCATTATTAGAAGTATATGCTTCCCTTGGACCTGTGCCAGTGGGTCTCTATCAGACCCATATTAGACTTCTGAGTTTGGCCCACTGTTTTTCTTCAAATCAACATATATGTGACTGTATCCACATAAATAGGTGTATGTACGGGGATGCTCTTCATGAAACTCGCGTACAACCACTTTTCTCTAAAATAGATAAGTGTCAATAGCAACATGATGCATCAAATACTCCTAGCTTCTGTCTGAGGTATTTAAATGTCTCCCTGGGTTGTGGTTTGGTGAATATATCAGCAACATGTTCCTTGGAGGGAACATACTCCAATTTGACCTTTTTTTCAAGCACTTGTTCTCGGAGAAAATGATATTTGATGGGTATGTGCTTGGTCATTGAATGCATGACTAGATTCTTTGAAATACTGATTGCACTTGTATTATCACATCAAATGGAGATAGGTGGAGTAAAAGTGATTTGAAAGTCTTGCAAAGTTTGCCTCATCCAAAGGAGTTGTGTGCATCATGATGCAGCAGTATTCTGCTTCAACTGTAGATAATGCAATTGGACTTTGTTTCTTGCTGAACCAAGATACTAATCTAGAACCCATAAAGAATGCACCACCACTAGTGCTTTTTCTTTCATCCACGCTTCCTACCCAATCTGCATATGTATATGCATGAAGTGTGAGATCTGTATCTCTAGGATACCATAAGCCATAGTTTTGTGTTCCTTGAAGATATTTGAAATTCCTTTTAACTGCCTGAAGGTGTGCTTCTTTTTTATTTGCCTGGAATCTTCCGACTACTCATACTACTTGCATGATGTCTGGTCGGGTACCTGTCAGATAGAGCAGACTACCAATCATGGATCTATAGGTTGGTTGATTTACTGCTGCTGATTCATCATTTGCACTGAGGCTGCATCATGTTACCATAGGGGTACATACTGGTTTCGAATCTTCCATGCCATATTTCTTCAAGATCTGCTTGAGATACTTGGTTTGTGATAGAAAGATACCGTCTTTGTTTAGTTGGACTTGTAAACCAAGAAAATATGTGAGCTCACCAAGGAGAGACATTTCAAATTATTTCTGCATCACCAAGGCAAAGTTTTGACTCATGGCTTCTTCATTGCTACCAAAGATAATGTCATTAACATATACAACAAGTATTAGTAATTTATCATTTCAATTTTTATATATAGATTGCTATTTGCTGATCCTTTTGAAAAACCTTGTTGATGGAGGTATTTGTCCAGACGATAATACCAAGCCCTTGGAGCCTGTTTAAGACCATAGAGAGCCTTTCTAATTCTGCATACAAGTTTTGGATCATTTCAATGGATGAATCCATCTGGTTGCTCAATATACACTTCTTCTTCTAAGTCTCCATTTAGAAAGGCGTATTTCACATCCATTTGATATACTTTGAACTTCCGAAAGGTAGAAAGAGCAAGGAACATTCTTATGGCTTCAAGTCTAGCAACCGGTGCAAACGTTTCTTCAAAGTATATACCTTCTTGTTGAGCATACCCTTTACAAACAAGTCTGGCTTTGTTTCTAATAGCATCTCCATTTTCATTTAGCTTGTTTCTGAATATCCATTTGGTCACTATGACATTCTTATCATTAGGTCTAGGAACCAATTCCCAAGTGTTATTCTTTTCAATCTACTCAAGTTCTTCATTCATGGCCTTGACCCAGCATTCATCTTTGCATGCTTCACTTATATTTCGTGGTTTTACGGATGAGAGAAATGCTAGATAGCTTGAGGCTTCTGTAATAGTACTTCTTGTTTGAACACCTGCCTCTTTCTGCCCCAAAATTTGAGTCTCTGGTTGGTTCTTCTGGACATACCTGGATGGAGTCTTTTCTTCTACTCTTATTTATTCTTCTAGTGCCTCATAAGATTCTTCTTCATCATTAGTCTGATCTGATGTTGAAGGATAGTCCTCTTCATCTTCAAAATCTTTGGTTTTTATCTGCTTTGGATTGTTGCCTGCTTCATCAATCACCACATCAATACTTTCAACAATTTTTCCAAGTCTTTTATTGTAACACTTATATCCTTTACTTTGGGAAGAGTAATCGAGGATAATTCCTTCATCTGATCTATGTTCAAACTTACCAAGATTTTCATCAGTCCTTTTGATGTAATATTTGCTTCCAAAAACATTGAAGTATTTTACCAAAGGAGTTTTACCATACCAAAGTTCATGAGGAGTTTGAGTGCTGTTTACCCAGATGTTTGTTTTGTTGAGAATAGTAACGGTAACAAATGCAACTTCACCCTAGAAGGTTGCAGGAGTTCCAGACTCATCAAGCATAGCACGAGCCATTTGTTGCACTGTTCTGTTCATCCTCTCTACTACTCAATTTTGCTGAGGAGTCCTTGCAGTAGAGAATCCCTTCTTATTCCATGTTCTTCACAAAAATTGAAAAATTCGTCCGAGGTAAATTCCCATTCTCGATCAGATTTGAGGCATTTGATTCTTCGATCTGATTCATTTTCAACCAAGGCTTTGAATGCTTTGAAAATTTCGAAAGCTTCGTCTTTATGCTTCAGAACTCCTAACCAGCACATTCTGAAAAATTAGTCAATGAACAATATAAAGTATTCATCTCCTCGAGGTGACTTTTTCCTTGATGGAGCACATAAATCAGTATGGACAAGTTCAAGTGGCTTACTAGCTGATCCTTCCTTCTCAGGAAAATGAGTTCTGGTTTGCTTACCAAACTGATATGATTTACATATTGTATTGTTTGGAATTCTGTTGTCAGGGAGGTCACGAACCGCCTGATATTTACATGCTTTCCTTATTTGAGGGAAGCTTAGATGCCCCAATCTTCTGTGCCATAGCCAATGTTCATCATTTTCGCTTAGATAGCATTGTTGCTGTCCTCCCTTGAGTATGTATAAATTATTTGGAGTTCTTATGCCTTTGATCATTGTTTCTCCTGTATCAAGCTCACGAACAATAAATCCATTTGATAGAAATATTACCTCATTTCCTTGATCACACATTTGACTAACACTCAATAGATTATGCTTTAAGCCATCAACATACATAACATTTCCAGCTTTGACCTTTTCTTTCAAAAGAACAGAACCTTTACCTTTTATGAGTGTAGGGGTGTCATTTCCAAATGAGACCTTCCTTTCCTTTTCTAAGGCACTATATGACTGAAGTTTTTCTTTATCACATGTCATATGTTTCGAACTTCCACTATCTATGTACCACTGATTTTCCTGTCCTTCCGCATATAAGGCTATACCACATCTTTCTGGTTGCGGTTCTTTCTCCATGTTTTGGGACCCAATGAAGGTTGCTCCTTCTGAGATGTTTGCCAAAACTTACTCCTGCATTCAGACTCTTCATGATCGAAGTTGTTACAAATAAAGAATTATATTTCATTTTCAAGAGAAGAAAAGTTATTGTAGGTCCTATTCATGATCCCAGTAACACTCCTTTGATTTCGTGCTTCTCGAGTCATGATGGTCTTGTAGGAAACACATTGAGCTGCTTTGTGTCTAAAGTTATGACATGAAAAACATTGGCCATTAAAGAAATTCCTCCGATTATCAGATCTATCGTCCAGGTGATTGTAGTTTCCATTGACATTCATTCTTGAGGAAAATTGAGAATGATTTACCTACGGTTGGTTGTAGCTTCTATTCATCCTTGAAGTAGATTGACCCTGATTTACTTGGTGATCTCTATTCATCCTTGAAGTAGATTGACTTTGACTTACCTGGTGATTTGCTTTATGCCTTTGCTGACGATTGTCAACATGTTCACTTCTCCTTGCTGCATCAAGATAAATTTTGAAGGTGGATGGATTCTGTGCTTGAGATGTTTCTTCAATATATCCAAGACCTGTCTTGATTAGAGGAGAACGCTGAACTTTGATAATCTCATCTAAAGTTTGAGATCCTTTAGCAAATCTAAGATTAAGAAGTTTTGTTTTCTCAATATCTTTTCTAAGTCCCACAATTTCACATTGTAATTTTTCATTGTGTTTTTCCCTTTCAGCAAGTTGGAATGTCAGAGTATCTATGATCATACTCTTTTCTTCTAAACAGATTTTAAGTTTAGAAATTTCTTCATAGAGATCATCTTCATCTATAGCATCCAAGAAATCATCATCTTCGAAAGCCATCAAAAGTCTATAATCATTACCATGTTCATCTTCATCACTATTTGAAAGTCCATCGCTGTCTTCATGAGTATAATAACTTTTCTTACTTATGTTCTGTTTTCTGTTCCATTTAACTGGTTCCTTACCTTTATCAAGCTTATATTTATGAAGACATTTGGCTGCATAGTGACTGACTCTTCCACAAGCAAAGCATTTGAAAGGTAGCTTACCTCTGAATCTTCCAGGACCCCGTTGAAGGTTCTTGACAAAGTTTGATTCTTCCTCTCCTTCTGACATATGCCCTGACTCATTGTATTCTCCTTTTCTTGAAGCTTTGAATGCGGTTACTCTCATGCCTAATGGTCCCCATTTTCTCATTTCGAAAGCAGTTAGGATTCCGTGCAGTTGTGACATAGTAATACTCTAAAGATTCTGCTTTTCTTCTATGGCAGAAACTTTTGATTCAAACTTAGAAGACAAGGATCTTAGAACCTTTTCAACTAAAGTAAATTCTTTTATTTCTTCACCCAAGTTTTTCATGCGATTAACAATCTCATCTATATGTAAGAAATAATTAGCGACACTTTCATCATTTTTCATTCTAAGAGTTTCATATTGAATTATGAGAGATTGTAGTTTTGCATGCTTTACTTGATCGTCTCCTTCATAACTTAGAATGATCTTGTCCCACATTTCTTTGGAGGTTTTGAGCTGCATAAACTTGATGAATTTTGATTGAGATAGACTCCCCAATAGAGTATTGACAGCCTTTGCATTTGTTTCATACTGATTTTTACCAGTGGTATCTGTAGGAGTTGCTGATGGAAATGTGTATCCTCATTCCACGATATCCCAAACTTCCGTACCAAGAGATTGGAGATAGGCTGTGGTTCTTACCTTCCAATAGACGAAGTTGATCCCATCAAAGATTGGTGGCTTGATGGATGCCTCTTTTTTGTAGTTGCTCATGATGATAGATCTTCCTTCAAGTGATCAAGCTTCTTCTGAAGGACCCCCTCTGATACCAATTGTTGGAAATAATACTGAGAGGGGGGGGGGGGGGGGGGGGCAGATGAATCAGTATTATCAAATCAAACACTTTTCCATACTCAGATATATATACGCTACTCCAGTTATGGGAACCCGCGTATACACGCAACTGTGTCTAAAGAAACTAGCATATATCCAATAAACTTATGATTCAGTTAATCCATTAAATGTTGATCTTTAATCAGTGCATCAGAACTTCATTAACCATAAGAACAATAAACAGGTGCAGTAAAATAGAATAGATCATCACACACATGAACACAAGATATAAGGTGGAAACCCAATGTGGGTGAAAACCACCTGCTGCAATTCATCTCTATCTTCTTTTAATAAGAAACTTCTTTTTACAATATTTCTGTACTGGTGTAGTCTTATACCAGTACACAGGCTTCTACCTATAGAAGGCTACAACCTTCTCTCGCTCTCCAGCTTCTCTTGGAAGGGAGCTACAACCCGCTTAGCTCTTGTACTAGTTGATGTACTAGTACGTAGGTGACCTACAGAAGGCTACAACCTTCTCTTTTCTTCCAGGGACCTCATTTCATAAATTTTCAGACTGGATCCATTAATAACATCAATCAAATGTATCTGCATCAACCAATCTCCTTTGCACCAACCAAAACTGAATCAAACAATCACTTCTCTAAATGTTGTAACCAAAATATAGTAACAGTAACCAAAAACCAATCCTGAACCCAGAACACTGTAGCAATGAACATAAGTAGCTAAAAAATATTTTATGAGACATACACTACTTAAATATATAGAACCTGTGTGCATACGCTGCTGTATTAAGGCAAACCTGCATATACACTGTTTTGAATTACCGAACCAGCGTGTATACACACCTTTGCTATGCTGAACCTGCATATAGATCTATAAAAGATAATTTACCCTTTTCAATTATTCAGACATCAGTTATACCCAGATTATCAGATTTATAGATCAAGTCATGCGCCAAATATAACAGATCAAAATCACACAAAGATACTTCTCTTCAAGCCTTGAGATCTTGACCCATCAATAGAACTTCTCCTTTTTCTAGCACTCCGGTTCCTCCTTGATTCAAATCCAACTATGCATCATAACCCAATGACCAGTATTCTAGATCTTGCTCTTCATCAGATATTCAATACTTGAGTGCCTTTGCCTAATGATCTCCTTCCCCTTTTATAGTCTTAGGCCTTGCTCAATACCATGGTCCAAAACCACTTAGAACCAATACCTGGGTCCAAATACCTGGGTTCAACACTTCGGATGAGATACCATGGTCCAAAACCATAGGTCCAAATACCAAGGACTAAATACCATGGACTAAAAAAAAACAAGTTTTCCCACATGTACGCGCTTTTCCTTGCATGACAATGCGTGCATACGCATATGTGCCTTTTGATTGGCTATCGCGCGTGCATACACAACTTTGTTAAGTGGAACTTGCATATATCTCTTTTTCCTTCATTCTAAGAGCATGAAATGTGATCTGTCATCTGAGTGAGTTGCCATCAGGGACAACACCTGTGTCATAGTGCTAAACCTGTGTCATAATGCCAACACATTCCTTGTCTCTCCTTCTCTCCAATATTAATAGGTTGAATTACTATAACACAAAAATCAATGTACATTGTCAATAATTTGTTATGCTTACACTGAAATCAATGCACAATGTTAATCCAATCACTTTAAAATTAATGATCATACATCCAATTACATCAAAACTGAAATCAACATTTACACTGAAATTAATGAATCTAATGCAAACAATTAAATAAGATTAGAAAAAAACATTTACACTAAAATCGCTGCATCTAATGAAAAAAATCAAATAAGATTAGAAAACAACATTTACACTCAAATCAATTCATCTAGTGCACGATAAAATTGGATTATAAACCAACATCTACACTGAAATTAATGGACCAAGTGCAAGTAAAAAAATAGGATTATAAAGCAACATCTACATTGCAATCAATGCATCTAGTGCAAGCAATCAAATGGGATTAGAAATCATCATCTACATTGAAATCAATGCATTTAGTGCAAGCAATCAAATAAGATTAGAAATCACCATCTACACTGAAATCAATGCATCTAGTGCAAGCAATCAAACATTATTAGAAATCAACATCTACATTGAAATCAATGCATCTAGTGCAAGCAATCAAATAGAAATAGAAATCACCATCTACATTGAAATCAATGCATTTAGTGAAAGCAATCATATAGGATTAGAAATAATCTACATTGAAATTAATGTATCTAGTGAAAGCAATTAGATTAGAAATCAACATCTACACTAAAATCAATGCATCTAGTGCAAGAAATCAAATTGGATTAGAAATCACTATCTACACTGAAATCAATGTATCTAGTGAAAGAAATATTCTTCCCTCTCCCCCCCCCCATATATATCTATATCTCCCTCCATCTCTCCTTATTTTCCACTCTATCTCAACTCCCCAAACACACATGCTATTTCAATTCATATCTATCAATCTCTTTGTCCCTCCCTCCCTCTCTCTATCTCTCTCTTCTTTCCTCTCTTCAGTTTCCATCTATATCTCTATCTCCATTTTCCTCTCTATATGACCGCCAAAACATACACTCTATTTCTTCAATCTATCTACCTATCCCTCACTCCTCCCCCCCCCCCCCTCTCTCTCTCTCTCTCTCTCTCTCTCTCTTCCCCACTTCTATCTATCTTCCCTACTTCTTTCCTCTCTCCCTCTCTCTCCATCGTCTTTATCACTCCCTCTCCCTCTCTACCTTTCTCTCTGTATTTCTTTCTTCTTACCTCTCTCTCTCACCCTCCAACTCCATCTCTGTTTCTCTCCCTCACTCCACTCTCTCACATCCTCTCTCTCTTCCTTCCTCTCTTTATCTCTCTCTCTCTTACTCTTCAGCCTCCAAATCTTTTACTATATTCCTCCCCCTCTCCTTCTCTCCCCCATCCTCTCCATCTATCCTCCTTTGTCTTTATCTCAACCCCAAACATACACACTTTCTCTCCATATCTCCCTTGTTACTCCCTCTATCTCTCCACTTATCACTCTATATGTATTTCTTCTTTCCTCCCTCTCTCCCCCTCCAACTCCATCTCCCTATCCATCCCTCTCTCCTCCTCCCTCCCTCCCTTTCTCGCCCTCTCTCTCAAATCTTCTCTCTCATACTTCTTCTTTATCCCTTTCTCTCCTACCTCCCTCTCTCTTCCCCCATATCTCTCTCTCTCTCTCCCCCTCTCTCTGATCCCCTCTTTTACCCCATCATTCTCCTTCTCTCTCTCAAGTATTATCTCTCATTCTTCATCTCTCTCTCTCTCTCTCTCTCCCTAATCCCCTCTTTTACCCCATCATTCTCCTTCTCTCTCTCAAGTATTATCTCTCATTCTTCATCTCTCTCTCTCTCTCTCTCTCTCTCTAACCATGTTACTATATCCCTCCCTCTCTCCTTCGGTCTCCTTCTCTCCCCCCTTCTCTCTATCTATCCTTATTTGTCTCTTTATGTCACCCATAAACATACACTCTTTCTTTCCATCTCTCCCTTTTCACTCCCTCTCTATCTCCACTTCTCACTCTCTATGTCTTTATTCTTCCCTCCCTCTCTCCCCCTCCAACTCCATATCTCTATCCCCCCCTCTCTTTCATCCTTCTTCTCTCACTCTTTCTCTCCTACATTTATCTCTCTTCCCCCGTATCTCTCTGTCTCTCTCTCTGCCCTCCAATCCTCTCACTATCTCCCTCCCACTCTCCTCTCTCTTCCCCCTCCATCTTTGTGTCTCCCTCTCCCTCTTTTACCCTTCTCTACCTCTCTCTTTTTATTCCTCCTCTCCCCTCTCCTTCAATTTATCTCCATCTCTCTCTTGTCACTCCCCCTATCTCTCCACCTCTATAACTTTATGTCTTTGTTCTTACCTCCCATATATATAGAGTTAATATATATCATGATATATTAATATATATTATAATATAACAAATTTAATATTGGATTAAAACAAAGTTACTATATTTAATAATATCAATATTATGATATATTAATATGAATATTATATTTAATAATAACAATAATAATAATCTTTTAATATATATTTTTTTGTAAACATTGTAGAGCTCTCTATATTTACTTTTCAGAAAAAATTTACATCCATATCCTCCAGTTAGTCACCTACCTGAAGGAAACCAGGTGACCAACAGTCAGCATTATAACCATTCCAAAATTTGAATAAGTTCATAAAAAACCATCTACTTCTAGAATGCTTGTCTCTACTATTGTCTCTGCAGATCATAACATAATTACTTATTTTTTGCATCTAAAATAGAATTCAAAGACGAAAATCAGACTCTAAACTATACTAATCCTCATCCGAGGATGTTGTCTGAACTGAATCCTTTGCACCAGGGCCTGAAGCCTTTACCCTAGGCCTTGGAAGCTCTCGTTCCTGTGTTAGTTTCCATTTAAGCTCTGTCAGAGTCTGCTCGATCCGGCCTAGTGCGAGATTATACCTGTAGGTTTGGATCTGTATAGTCACGATATCTTTGAGAATTTCCGCCCGAAATGGGTCTGTCTCCTTGCTTCTTTCCTGTTCGTCAAAAACTTTTCCTTCCATGTGTTCTTGGTGAAGAGTCATAGCGCGGGCTACGACGTGTTTCATGATTGAGTATTGCTGCAATGTATTTTTGAAAAGCGATTGCCTACCATTTGATGTCCCCGGGTCCTACAACATTCCTTCCCATTCTTCCATGGGTAAGTCTCTGTGCCTGAGGTTCTTTCTTAAATCTCTTTGCCGGCTCCAAATTTGGTCTCTGACCTCTTTAAGGTTTCCTTCCATATAGGAGTCTATGATTTTCTTCATTTGCTCACCGTCAGGCTTCCTTCCCCTTTTCTTTCCTTTGCTACTGGTACCTTTTTCTTTTTTAATTGTCCTCTTACTTCTCTTGAGTGCCATTCTTCTTTCCTCGTGGCCTTTAGCTCTCTTTTCCTATTTATTTTCGTTCTGATTCACAGTATTGCCCTGTGCTGAGGCGAGACCTATCACAAAATACACACAATTGTTAACCCTATTAGTTAAGTTTGCATTTTTATCTAGGGGTTTTCTTCCCCCCCCCCCTCTTCTTTCCACTCCTTTGGTTGCCCACTCACTGTGTTTCTAACCTCTGGTTTCCTTCCCTGATAGGAATTGCTATGGCCGTTATAGTTCTTTTGGTTTTGGGGTACCATGTTTACTTGGATTTGCCCAATTCATACAAAAGGCCTTTTCCTGGTTCGAGTGCTTTTTATTTCTCGAAAGTTCACTCCTTGTGTGATTCGGGTTGCAGGCCCCTCTCATTGTTATGGAGCTTTTGGCACGGTCAACTAGATTTTGGCTAGCTACGGTTTTGCCCCTCACCATGAGGTGCACCTCCATCCCCCTAGGGTTTTGGATTTTCCTATCCCCTCTGCTGTTGCTCCATGCAACATGCGTTCTTCCTTTCCCTGGACTATGATTGACTAGGATCTTTATTCTACGGTGGGGGTCAGGTGAAATTGGGTCCTACAAGCCATTGCTCTCATACTCCTCACCCTTGCTCTTACCTTTCTCTCCATCCTTGGCACCCAGGAGCTCTTCACGGTAATTTCCTTTCATCTCTCTAGGATTTCTATGACAATTGCTATTATCAACCCAGATCTGCATAACATTCTTCATTCCTACTCTATGATTCAGACTGATTACTTTTTCATAGATTAGGTTGAGAAATGTCACATACCCTTTTACCGTTCTATGCTTCGCTACCACCTTCTGCTCCCGCTTGCTATCTGCTCTTTTGTTCTCACCACCTTTCTCCTTTCTCGTCCACATGCAATATGCCTATTTTCCCTTTTCCTTAGGCTTTATCCTTTTTTCATTACCCCTTCGTGATTTTACCGCTAGCTGTCCTCCCTTCCCTCCTGCCTTGGCACGCCTCCCTTCCCTCCTGCCTTGGGATGCTGCCCGCCTATCCTGTTCGTCGTCCTTCATTTACTTCTTCCCTCTCCTGTCTGCTCTTGTCATAGGGTTGCTAGCTCCACTCTGCCATTTGGCATTAACTCGTTGCCCATCCTCGGATTTGATGTCATGCCCTCTCCTCTTCCATTCCTTGCCATCTCTTCCCCCATGTTCTCGGGGGCTGTCCTTCCTCTGCCCCCCTCCGTCATCCTACCAGGCTCCGGTCTTTCATCTGTCCTGTGCTGTTCCGTTTCTGTCCTGTTCTGTCCCTCTTGCATCTGCCCTTGTCCTTCTCCACTCCTGTCATATCTGGGCGAATTCTCTAGATGCTCACTTTGGCACCTGTCTTGTTCTATTATCTGGAGCAATTGTCCCATTTCCTCTTTCTGATGAAGCTCTTCCATGCTCACGTCCAATTGCTTCTCTCCTTTCCGACATCCCCAATTCGCAAGGTGATATACAAGAGAATTTCCTTTGCGCTTCATATGAGAAGGTATGGTGTAGGCTACCTTCCTCAATTGATGGCTTATTTCTGTTACTATCCATTCCATCTGCCAACTTTTACTCAGTTTCTCTGTTGGAACTCCCTGCTGTAGTTGTTTGACTGTTTCTATCACTAGCATCGAATCGCTTTCTATCTACAGTCTTTGGTACCCTTCCCTGATCACTATTTCTAATCCCCTATTTAGTGCGTGGAATTCTGCTTCATGTGTTGGAGGCAATTCCACAATCCATCGCATAGACCTGACAGATTTTCCCTCCATCATCTCTGAATATCCATCCTATTCCGACCTCCCTTGGGTTGCCTTTTTCCGCGCCATCAAAGTTTAGCTTGGTGAATCCCTGTGGCAGGTTCCTATAGCGGTCTTCACCTCTTTCATTACCTACCTTGTGTTCTCTTCATGTCATGCATGTTGTTCTTGCTTTGATTTGTAGGCAGTCCATAATGTGTGTCTCTATTGCAGCGGTCTTCCAATCTTCTTCCTTCCATTTTTCAAGGATTATTATTTCGCGTATGTTCTTTATGGTTTGACTCCATATTTCCTCTTTGGCTTTTTCATCTTCCCTGAATATCACATGATTTCTTGCCTTCCATAGGTTCCGTAGGAGGAATCCTATGGAGAGGTTCCAGGCTCGGTTCAAGATTATGTTGCGGTATGGCTTGCTCCTCCATTTCTCTATTGTTGTGGTTATGCTACCAGTTTTCCTATCACTAATCTCGAAGAGCTGATGGTGGTTTTGCCATAGGTTGTTGCTGACACTACAGGAGTTTGCCACATGCTCCATAGTTTCTTCTTGGTCCTGGCATAGGGCGCAGTGCGAAGGTCCATGCGTCCCCTTCCTTCTCAATTGGTCCCAGGTTAAGGCTCGCCCGTGCAGCAATATCCAGGTAAATAACACCACTTTTGGCCAAGTTTTTAATTGCCAGATTCTATCCCATTTTTTTATGTCTGGGTTGTTGGTTCTTCCAGCCTTTATATGATATCCTTTTGTTATTGTAAACATTCCTTTGATGTGTTTTCCCCACCTTATTATGTCTGGACCATCTTTGACTGCAATTTTCCTTGTATCCATTTCCTTTTGGTAATTTTCGCAATGTTCTGTTTTTGGTGCTTCTTGCCAGTCGTTTTTCATTTTCCATTTTCTCCAGTAACCATCATGTTGAGTCTTGAAAATTTCATTCATTTCCATTACACTTTCACTATTATGTCCATTATATCACCTCCCTTTCACTACTATGTCACCACATTCATCCCACTTTCATTATCATTGGGCCACCTTTATGTTTTTCCAATCTTTATTATTTCTAAGCCTTTTAAGTGAATTTGTGGTTAAACATTAGAAAATAATGTGCATATGCTTATACCTAACAAATGGGTTGAGATTGTTGACATGTGTAGGTTGAAAGGAGGCTTCTAGAAGACCCTTATGTGGCACCCCAAGGCCAAATTCGAATTTGAGTGGAAAGAATCATGGGATCATGTGTCACATCTCCTAATTGTATTGTAACTCTAAAAAGACATGTGTCTTATCAGTTCCTATTTTGATTAGGACTCTAGAGGTAGAGGGAGAGATTCATGGACTATCATTAATGAGATGGCTCTCATCTTTTTGTATAAATAGGAGATCTCTCTCCTTCATTTGTTAGTCTTTAGTTCCTAGTTCTTAAGTTTGTAGTTCTTCCTTGATGGCTTTTGAAAGCTTTGGAGAACTTTGTTGTACTTTGTACTTTTGAAGAAATTGAATAAAGCTTTGATGTTCTCAACATGGAAGGAGATGTGAAGTAGATGTCATGGAGCATATTAGAATGTAAGGTAGAGTAGATTTCATTTTGTAAATATTGCTTTGTAGAATGTAAGGTAGAGAAGATTTCATTTTGTAAATATTGCTTTGTAGAATGTAAGGTAGAGTAGATTTCATTTTGTAAATATTGCTTTGTAGAATGTAAGGTAGAGAAGATTTCATTTTGTAAATATTGCTTTGTAGAATGTAAGGTAGAGTAGATTTCATTTTGTCAATTTTGCTTTGATTTCATTATGTTATTTGATTGCTTTCAAGTTTGATAGATTAGATTTTTCATTCATGCAATTTTAATTCATGCAAGTGTGTTCAATTTTGCTTTGATTTCATAAGTGGCAGAGGGCCCCTGCTCACTAAAGCCTTGTACAGTTGTCCTTTAACTCTTGCATTATTTTTTTTTCCTGTTCATGTATATTAGCTGTACAGTTGTCATTTAAATGCTGTGTTTTATTTCATCATGTATATTAGCTGTACATAACAAGCTGTTTTGATTACTGTTGTTTTACATTAATTTTGTTATGCTTCTGTATATTAGCTGTACATAAATTTCTTTCAAGTTGATTGTAGATTAGTGATGCACATAGCCTTTTAATGACTAATGACATGATAGAATCATCTTGTCCTTCTGCTGAAGCAACAAGGATACTGGGTCTCATAGTCACTAGCTCATTGTTTGGTTATTGCATTTTATTTACACTTTTGTTTAAATACTAATTCCATCAATAACATGTTTTAAGTTCTTTTGAAGTGCTAAGTTTTGGAAGTTACCATTAGGGACATAGGCCTTGTCTTGAAATCTTTATCCATACTTGTCCTTTAAAAGTATTCTTAAGACCTTAGAATAGGATTTCCATTTGCATTAAACACTTTAGAAAACCAACAAGAACAAAACCCCAAAAACAACATAAACTATAAAACAACGAAGTAAGAGAAAGGTTAACTAAGCACATATGGTGCACCACACTTCATTAGTTTACGATACCCGGATTGATAATTTATGTAGAGCAATTTAAGACATTAAATTGACTAGACACATCCTGTTCAGGCAACCAGTAGTTTCTGACTGCATCTTCCTCTATTTAGGTGGTGAGCTGTTGAATGTCTTGGAGTTGAGGTTGCTGGTTGAGGGTTTCTCGCTACTGCCACGCCTCCTGCCAGAAGTTTGCTTTGTCGCCCTCCCTAATTTCCCAAAAACTGTGTTCTCTTATCAGGTCCCTATTTAACCTTGCTAGGTTCCAAATGGCTGAGCCTTTCTTTTCTGATTGGCTTCAGAGTTTACCTTCGGGAGACCTTGCCATCTCGTATTTCTTTTCCCATAACATTTTCCATAGGTCTTCTCCTCCTTGAATCCACCTCCACCATATTTTTTCACCCATAACTTGGTTTAATATGTAAGGGTCCCTCAACCCTAGATGCCTTTCTATTACAGATTTTCTCATCCATTTCCATGAGAGAAATGCCCACTTTTAGTTTTGCTTATTCCTTGCCATAGAAATTTTTTGAAAATTTCCACCATTTTTTGACATATAGTTTTTGGGATAGCTTGACTGGCCATTTGGTATATTGGTATAGCTTGGAGGACCGACTTTAGGAGGATAAGGCGACTCGATATATTTAGCATTTTGAGCGTCCAGTTATCCATTCTTTTCTAGATTTTCATTATCAGGCCTCCCCAGTTTGCCATTCTATTCTGTTTGTCGCTCAGCTGTACTCCCAAATATTTGGTATGGAACTTCCCAATTATGAACCCCATTGTTCTGGCTAGGAATGCTTGTGACAACATTGGGGTATTGAATAAGAATATTTATGTTTTATCCTTGTTTATCTCTGTTCTTGATGCATTTCTAAACTCTTCAAGGATTTCCAGCAGTTTCTTTGCTTCCTTAAGATTAGCTTGACTATACATCATTACATCATCTACAAATTGTTGATGTGTAATAGTTAATTCTTCTCCCCATAAACTAAGGCCTTTAAGTTTTCCACTGCTTACGCTTGCTTTTATTAATCTGCCCAAACCGTCAGCTGCTATTATGAACAGGAAAGGTGACAGTGGGTCTCCCTGTCTGAGCCCGCGGGACGGCTTGAAGGTTTCTGTAGGTGTTCCATTCAGTAGTATGGACATACTTGGAGTGGATATCATGGACATTATCCATTCTGTCCATCTGTCATCGAACCCATAAGCTTTTAAGATTCTCTGGAGGTATTCCCAGCTGAGTTTGTCATAAGCTTTTGCTAGGTCGAGTTTGATCATCATTCCTTTGTGTTTCGAATTTTTCAGTGAGTGAATCACCTCTTGTGCGACTATGATTCCATCCACTATCTTTCTTCCTTTCACAAACCCTATTTGTTCTTTTTCTATTAGTTCCGGGAGTATTGATTGTAATCTTTTCACCATTATGATGGCTAGAATTTTGTATATTACATTGCATAGTGCTATTGGTCTAAAACCCTGGGGTTCATCCGCCTTTTCTATGTCTTGCTTCATAAAACTCCAAGTTGCTTGGAAAAATTTTGCTGTAAATCCATCCGGGCCTCGGGCTTCGTTCTTGGCCATTGTCTTCACTATCTCCTCTACCTTTTTTTTAGTGATTACCCCTAAGAGGGCCATGTTTTTCTCCCTATTCACATTTTTAGGGATGTATTGACTTATTTTTTTTATCTCCTCTTCTCTATTGTTTTGCGTCTCTGTCAATATGCCTTTGAAGTTTTGTATCAGTAGTCTTTCCATTTCCTCTTTTTGAGTTACCCTGTTTCCTTAGGTATCTCTTAAGGAAAAAAAATTGTTCTGTTGCTGGTGCTGTTGCCTGGCTCTGTGGAAGAATTTTGTGTTTCTTTCCCCCTCTTTCAGCCATTGTACTCTTGACTTTTGTCTCCACAGAATTTCCTCCTGTTTTCTTCGTTCCTCCAGTCTGTTTAAAACCCCTACTTCTTCCTGCGCTAGTTCCTCTGTTCTCCCTTCTTCTATAATTTTTTGTTGTATCCTTCTCATGTCTAATGTTGCCAAATTCTTCTCTATTTCAGTTCTTGTTTTTTCCTTTTAACTCCTTTAATATTAATTGGAGTGTGTGCATCTTATTCTTTCCTTTTACTTCCTCCTCACTAATCTTCCACCAGTTCTCCATTTTTCTATGAAGGTTGGGTCTCGTAGCCAAAAGGCTTCAAACCTGAATGGTTTGTTTTGGTTTTGATTGTTCATGGAAATTTCTAGTTTTATGAGACAATGGTCTAATCCTTGGCATGGTAGGATAGTTGCTTCATAAAATATGTCTTTCCCAAGAAAGTGTTATGTTGCCAAGAACCTATCTGATCTGGAGGCTATTTGCCTACTACCTCCTCTTCTATTATTCTGGGTGTATTTTCCATTAATGGTGTTTATATCAATCATTTTTAGGGATGCCTGGGTTTCCCTAAATCTTTCCATGTCCGCGTCCTCCCGTTACAGTCCTACCTTCTTTTCCTCTTTTGAAGTGATCATATTAAAATCTCCTGCTGTCACCCATAGTTTTTCTGTGTGCATGTTTCCCAACTGTTGTAGATGTGTGAGGAAGGCCTCTCTTTCCACCATTATATGAGGCCCGTAAACCGCTGATACTAAGAACCAGTCTCTGTGACCTATCAATCTGAATCTCACTGAGAGAATCCTCTTCATTCCTATCCAGTGGTCTGCAGTAACTTTTGCAGTGTTCCAAAAGATTGTGATTCCCCCTATGCTCCCTTTTTCATCAAGTGTCATGCACTCATAAGTAGGCTTAATGTTTTTGAGAATCTCCTCCATTTCCCCCTGCTATTTTTATTTCTTGAAGCAGCATGATTTGGGGTTTTTCTCTTTTGATCCTTTCTGCTAATCTTTGCTTACCCTTGCTATTAAGACCCTTAATATTCCAGGATGTTATTATCATTGGGTAGGTGGGGTGGTTTGGTGGAAGACCGCTGAGAGCGGTACTACTCTTCCTGTATTAACTAGCATTTCTCCCATTACTTGTATTGACTCCTGGAGATTCTTTCTTCCTCTTTTTTTCCCTCCTTTACCTTTACTTTGTTGTTCTTGGTTGTTTTCAGGTTGTATTCCTAGTTGCTCATTCATGCCTGTGTTTCCTTGCTCCTGTTTTTCTTTATATTTTTGGAAGATTTCCTTGTATAATTTTTTATCCTCTTCTAGGATAAACCTCTCATCCAAATGCCTCCATTTGTCCAGAAGTTTCCTCAGAATTTCTTCTTCTTTTGTTGGGTCTTCCCCTTTGCTGATATCTATTTCCATTAATTCATTTTCATGTTTATCCTCCTTTTCTTTTCCTGCCTTTTCCCCTGTTTCTCTTTGGGTTTTCTGTTTAGTGTTGTTTGTGTCTTGACTTAGTCTGCCTTCCTGTTCTTTTTCCTCTTGATAGTCCATTACTCGGATCTCTGAATCTTCTTCTTCTACCTGTAGGATTTCAAACCTATTTGCCTTATTTGTTTTGACTGGTTGTTCTTTTCTTCCATCCTTAGGGGTTTCCTTTGCAGGTCTTTTCCTGTTTTTTATCTCTTGGAACCCTTCATTATCTTCTGTGTTTTTCCTCTGTTGCTTGGTCTTTCGTTCTTCCTACTCGATATTAAGGGGGCATTCCTTGTAGAGGTGCCCATATTCGTAGCATTTTCTGCATCTAAAAGGAATGTGTTCGTAGTCTAGTGCCTGCTGCCACACCTCTTCATGGCATTCTAGTTCTACTACTCCTGGTATAAGGTTCACAATGTTCATATATACGCAAGTCCTTGCATAGGATGTATATCTTCCTTTCTTAGTTGATTCTGCTATTTTAACAAAGCTACCTATTTTATTCCCTATTCCTTCCAAGATCTTCGGGCCCAAAAATCCATGGGTAATCCAAACAATATTACCCACACAGGCACTGCTAGGAATTTTTCTTTGTCCGCGTTATAGCATTCCTTCGAGTACCTCATAAATAAACCTGCATTATTATGAAAAAATGGACCATTTTCAAACACTTTTTCTTTATCTTGTAGGTTTGAGAAGATTACTGTAAAGAATCTGTGTACGCCTAGCTTCAGCTCTATGTGGTCGCAGGGTTTCCATTTCTACTGTATCCATATTGTCAGGTCTTTCTCGAACGGCCAGACATCGATGAACTTGCATATTAATGCATGGTCCTTCATGTAACTTCTGTAACGCTCGAGTTTGTTCATAGGGATAACAAATCTTGGTTTTTCTGTTGCGCATGGTAAGCATTTTCCTTTGCTTCATGCCTACCATCTTGCTCCTAGGACTGGTCCTGGTGTCCTCTTCTCTTCCTCCAATTTGTTGTTGCTTGTTCCCTCACCTGTCGTTGCGTCTCTGTAGGAGGGGATCTCTCCCCTCCTGACTTCCTCTGTTATTTCAGTGCCTCTTGTCCGCTTCGTTTTCCATTCCCGTCTGCTTGTTTTCGAGGTTTTCCGCGCCGCCTACCTCATGGCCACGTCACTATTAGGGTTGTAGAGCTCCAAGAACCCCTCATCATTTTTATATTAATCTTTTAATATTAATATTATGGTTAATAGTATTTTCTTTTAATATTAATATTATGGTTAATAGTATTTTTTGCATGGTATTAATAATAATTTGGCCCATGGTATTAATAATTATGTGCTCTGGAGGATCCAAACCTATTTTTTGAGTTTTCATAAATATAAAGAGGTTAATGGAATAAAGATAAAAAGAGGTTTTATTTATTTACCATACCTCTACTTTATTTATTTATTTTTATTTTTTATTTTTTTTATTTACCATAACTTTCGAGTAAATATTAAAAAAAAGTCTTATTTATTTACCATACTTCTGGTTTATTCATATTTTTATTTATTTACCATAGCTCTTTTTTTACTATTCGTAAACCTATTTATATTTTAAATTTATGTTTTGTTTATATATATAATAATTAGATTGATTTTTAAATAGGGTCGACATTAGATTAACAATGTTAAAGATTAAGTATTAACGTTTACATTTACATTTAAGTTTACATGTTTACGTTTTTAGGGAGATCTACCCCATGGGCCCAACAATTATTTTATTTTTAATCTCAAATTACAAATAGATTTGAAAAATACATATAAATAGCCAAAAACAATTTTATATTAATTAAAATAAAATAAATTTCAATTAATTGAAAGTTAAAATAATATTATTTGAATGAAAAGTTGCTTTCTATTTTCAAAGAGAGTAAAGATATTTGTAATTATTTTATTTAAACTTTGAATTACAAATAACTTAATAATTTAAATTGCCATAAATTTGGGGCTTTGGGTGATTTTTCCCTAAACCCTAGGGGTTATAGATCATCTTGCCTTGATAATTGGAAATGTAAAGGCATTGTTTTAGATGTCACACTATTTCTATTAGGGTAACACATATCCAAATCTTTGGGAGGGTAAAACTGATCGAGATTGTGCGGTTGGATTTTCACTGGATCCATGTGTTTGATGCCCTTGAAAACTGACATCTCAACCATCAAAGTGATTTTAGATTCTATCGACATTGAACTAGCGACAACTAGTTGGGAACTAGAGAAAGAGAGATGGAGTGAGCTGCTGAAACTTGGAAAAAATTCTAGTAGGCTTTTAGATTCGAAGTTCTTAGTGATGGAGACATGGTGGGTGGTTCAGATGTTGGTTACATGTCTGCTAGTTCAAACCGTTGCTGACAGATCAATGGATGCCAAGGTTCCATTGGAAGTCAGTCTTTGACAAAGTTGAGGAAACCTTCGGATCCGATGCTCGATTACTCTCACATTATTGTTGAGCTAAATCAAATATTCAATTTGTAGAATGATTGATCCAATCGTTATGCACTATGGCAAAGGTCAACTATCTTGCTTCTTGTCCGATCCAGATACTGTGTTGGATCTGGTGAGTAACTCTTAAGAAGGTGTGAAAAATAATTTCGTAATTAATTTTAGATTTTCTGGAGTATTTCTATATTAATTTTATTTTTTTATTAGATTACATTTTTCAGAAGATGACAATGGATGGTTACAAACTTAGATTTCACATTTTTTAATTATTTAAATCATATTTATTTGATTTTTCTAGAGCTTCTCTACATTATTTATTTCTCTTGGGAGATCAAATCTTCCATATGTGTCTTCAAAACTTCGACCCAAAAAACCATTATCCTTTTTCTCTTAAATGTGTTATTTTTTTTAGTTGAATTCAAATTGTAGATATCAGCAGACATGGTTGCGAATGCAACTTTAGCAGCCATGGCCAAACACACATGAAAGCATGGCGTAAAGGTTTATCAAGTTTCTTCTTCGGTGGTAAATCCCATAATAATTCAAGAATTTTAAAAAATAATATTTGAACATTTTAAATGTAATCCCTACATTGATCACAAAGGAAAAGGTTTATCAGTTTGCTTCTTCAGTGGTAAATCCCATAACAATTCAAGAATTTTAAAAAATAATACTTGTCCCTACATTGATCGCAAAGGAAACCCAGTAAAATTGTTGAAGCAATTGACCTGCATTAATACTTTGGAGAATTTTGGGCAGGCTCTAGACACAGCGGTGAGTTCAACAAACAACGTAAGTTGTAACGATACTCTGTGTTTCTTACTCGAAATTTTGATGAATATAAGTGGAATTTGAAAAGTTAAAATTTTACTCATGTAAATTTTACTTTGCGTATAATTTCTGTATATAATCTCTGTTCAAGGAGTAGATTCATTATTTAATCTAAAGAATGATCGATTCAGCATAAAAAAAAAAAAGAAAAAAAAAGAAAAAAAAAAAAAAGATACATAAAATGAATCATTGCAAACTAATAGTCATATTGCAGATAGCGGGGTTATCAATATCATCTACAAAATATATGTTACAACAATTGAAGCACCTAGAAAAGATCTACGAGCCATATGCATTCTACTAAGGAAGGTGAATTATGTGCAATGGAGATGAAATATAAATTTGTTGGTGTTGTATTATTTTAAAAATTTTGATTGTTCTCAAGGAACATACATTAATAATTTTTTTAATATATTTGTGCAGATTCGATGCAATTATAAAAAATTGTTTGAAGATCTCTCTGAAGATGAACGAGACAGTTTCAAATTTGATCTTAAGATTATTGAGTGGAAAAATTACATCGGAATATTCATATTCCCTGACTTGGTGAATATTGATGGGGGTTGTTGTAGCAGAAAGTTGTCCAGATATAAATGGACGTCGTGCCAATGTGAAGGTTGAACTCATTTCCACCAGCAATGATCTCATTAATTTGTGTTTACATCGCAGGGAGGAAGATAAATCTTTACAAATATTACTCCAAGGAAATATAGGCTCATTGCTTCCAATCATGAATACATAAACTTCAACAATCCTTGAGAAGTATACAAATATCATGTCATATCAAATCCCACTACATTTTTTTCAAAAAGGAAAGGCCATGATATTTTTCTCTCTTTTCCTTCGTTTGATACATAGAATAAGTATTCCTTAAGGATAAGTTTCCAGAGGACACAGTAGACCTCCATGAAATCAAATATGAAGAAGTGGAAAGAGTAGGCTCTGTGAGCCAATTGTTAAACAGAGGAAGAATACACAAGGTCATACCTAATGTCAATCCTAGCTAGGATGGCGCTATGCATGAGGTATAATGATTAAGGTTTATAGAGTATATTTTCTATAATATTCTCTTTCAAATACGTGATTCTCATGTTCTCTTAACAATTGTCCAAAGAGGCTCTCCAGAGATGGAGTTAGGCTTTGGAAATCTAGTAGTAAATGAAATATTTTTTGTCCCAAGTTATGATATGGATGGCTTAGTTGTTTCTCAAGGTAACCCTATTTTAGGTGTTAATGTCTACCTTTATTTAGATGATGTCCATGAGGTGACCTGCCCACAAAAAATCTCCTTTGAAAAATCAAGCGCTTTGTCATGCAATATCTGATGCAGATGGAAAATTTGCTTTTAATTTTATTCGATGTGGAAAATAAAGGTTGTTTCCATTCTACATGGGTGAGAATACAATATTTGATGTTTCACTTCCATCTATAGAGGGTCTTTGTGGGCACAGTCATGTTAATATATCTCATCCATTTCAGGTCACAGGTTTTTCAGTTGGAGGACTTGTGGTGACTTCTAAAGGAGTTCGTTTTGAAGGCGTTAAGATATTATTTGATGGTTGAGAAAGAGCTACAACAAATTTCCAGAGATATTACAAACTTGATCATGCAACATCAACACACTACAAAATCAAGGCTGAGAAGGATCACTTCAAGTTTAAAATTTGGAGAATTTCATGATTGTGCCAAACATGGCTTCAATCCTGAAGATAGAAGGAACACTTATAATATTTTTGGTTCCAAAAAATTAGTGATAAATGGATGTTATGGAAAGAGTCACATTGGCTTGACACACAGGCCAAACAATGTTAAGCCTCAACTAAAGAGGATTTACAATGTTAATATCGAATATCCCCATTAGCCACAACAGTAGAACATGACTCTGGTATTTAATTTTGCACCATCACATATTGATGTCACAGTAATTAGACCAATGTTTGGAATTGAATTTATAAAGGCCCTTGTTGATATCCGTGGATCGGTGATATGCAAGGAAGGATGTGACTCCTCGGTTTCTATATCACTTATTACTCTAGTTGTTGAACTCTGGGTTCAAAGAAGATTAACTCTTTAAGTTAAACAAATGAGAGCAATGACTTCATATTTGAGAAAGTCCTACCTGGTGCATTGCCTCTTGAGGTAAAACATGGAACTTCATATGATTTGTTAGATTGAGATGATGACTGGTGTTGGGAGAGAAAGGTTATTGATGTCAATGTTGGTGTTTCTGATTATTCAGAGATAGTGTTTATCCAAAAAGGCTATTAGTTGTGTAATATGTCTACTCATCCCGTGGCTTCTTACATCGTACAACCAAACAAAGAACCCATAAATTTGTTGATTGAGAAAGGATGGTAGCAACTCTACTTAGAAGCTTCTGATGTGCACATGCTTCACTTCTTGAATTCGTGCATTTTCTTTGGAATGTCTTCATTAGAATTCAATGTATTGAACCATAAGCCTATATATTTGACTGGTGAAAAATATCTACTAAGTTGTGAAATACATGTTGATTCAAGTTCTTGTCCCAAAGAAAATGAGTTGTCTCGAAGCATTATTGTAGACATATGGAAAAAGGAGGGTGCATTTATAGATATGATCAATAATGTCAAACTTGTTTCAAGTGCGAACAGACCAAGCAACATTGTTGTATATCAGCACACTCATTGGGCCAATCTTGAAGATGAAATGGTCTTTAATCTGAGAGATAAAAGGAATGCTAGTGAGAAAAATAGTTTTGAAAAGGTCTTGTTTTATCCAAGAAGTCGACATGTTGTTGTTAAAATTTATGGGTTCCAACCTGCTATTCCTTATTTTGTAGGGTGCCTAGGAAAGTACATTCAGGGTCAGTGCTGCCAACAATCGCAGGTGTTGACATTAAAATAATTGCTCAAAATGATAGTAGCAATGGTCTTATGAAAAAGGGTGACTTGGTTCTTCAAACTTCGACAGGGTCAGATGGTCTGTTTTTGGGTGGTTCTCTATATGATGATACTGAGTACTATGTTGAAGCTTCCAAGGGATATCATTTAAAAGCACTTGCATAGGACCCCTTTTGAAGCTTAGTTGTATGCTCATCCAATTTGATTGGACGCCCCATTCGACTAGTGATCCGGATCTTGAGGGGAGGCCCCCAAGATCTAAAAGATTGAAATGGATCTTAGGAGGAGAGATCCCCAAGATCTGAAAACTTGAATTGCCATGAAGAAAAAAGAGGAGAATGCCCAATAAACAAAACCACAAAGAAAATTTTATTTAAAATAGTAATGGAAATAAACCAGCTAGGGCGATGGTAGCTTATCTCTGAGAAGAGATGTGTCGACTACATGCCTATGAACTGTTTTCCAAAAAATGTGTTACAATGAGGCTCGAGGGCCTATTTATTGTTGAGAAACAATGGAAAACCCTTCACATTCCAAAACCTAACCCTAGAAGATGAAACGCCAAATTGTGGACCTCGTTTTTGGGTAAGTTGGTATATCAACTTCCCAGGGTCGTGAATTGGTCGTACTATCTCCGTTTGACTTGCATGATAGCCCATTGGAAAGATCTCTCCGAGGACTACGACGTAAAACACGATTTTTAGATAGAAAAATCATTGGCGGTGGATTTCCCAAAAAACGTCGTTTAGGGCCTCAAAACGGCTCTGGAAGTTTAGGACCCAAAAAACTGCTAAAAATAGTAAACTATGCTATAATTAAGGAAACAGAAAAACTGAAAGAGACAGTTGTGGGGGTCCAAATGGGATAGGTGGGTGGCCACCAAAATCCACCTGGATCATTCCTCCCCCCTTAGGAAGTAATGGTCCCCATTGCGCTGAGTTCCTCCCTGAGATGAGGAAGCTTCTGCTGAGCTGGGTCTCTAGTGAGCTGTTCTGCAATCTCTGATGTGTCCAGGAATGGTGGGGAGCATGGTCGGAGACGGTCCACATTGAACACTCAGTGCAAGCGAAGGAATGGAGGAATGTTGTGCTTCAAAGCATTGTTTCCCGTAGCCTTGTTACTGGTGTAAGGACCATGTCGAAGTGGTCTGAGTTTCTGATGGGTTGTGGTAAGGCGTTCCCTCTGCAAATGTAACCAAACTTTGTCGCCCACCTAAAACTAATGTGGTACCCCTCCGGGTAAGGAGAAGTTTTTCATGTGTTCTGTCACGATTGTATCCCTCTGTTGTTGCTACTATGTGGAGGAATCCTTCGCGGGGGTCATGGATGTAGCAACAATCTTCCCCTTACTTTGGGAGCGAACTAGGCAGAAAATAAATTTCCTAGTCTGTGAGATGAGCTTGCTGCCTTTCTTAGCAGTGATCAAAGAGGTGGCGGTAGGTGGGGCTACCTCCAGTATCCTGTATAATGAATTATCCAAAGAAATGATGACAGCGCGAGGCCTTGACTCATACACAGCATGTTGCCTCCACAAGTATGGCTGACCTAATAGTACATCACAAACATCTAGAGGTGTAACATCACACAATACCTCGTCTGTGAAGGGCTTGATGTTGTAGGGAAGGTGACACTGCTGGCGAACTTTGAGATCTCGTCCTTCATGAAGCCAACCGATATTGTACGGTTGTGGGTGTGGTGTAGTTGGTAGGCCCAACCGCTTCACGACCTCTACTGAAATGAGGTTCTTTTGGCTGCCACTGTCGACAATGAATTGCAGCGGTGAACCCTTCACCCACATCTGTGAGTGGAAAAGACATTCCCCCTCCTCTGGATCTTCGGGCTCATTTTTCTGGATCTTGGCAGTAGCAACAGTGGTGCTGGGATCCGCATCAATGATATGCTTCCATTTGTCATTCCCCTTGTCGAGTTCTGACTCAGACTCAAAACATGCATCTGATTCAGAAGCCTTCAACTCGGCCACCAGCGACTGCTTGGTTTGACACTCATTTGTGTTATGAGTGGGACTCTTGTGGAACTCACACCACTTTCCTATGTCCTTCTTTGGCTTCGTGGTGTTGTTCTTTTCTTGCGGCTTCAACGGGTTGTCTTGGGTCACCCCGCCTTGGCTTTGTCCTTTGGGCTTTGGATTTACAGATCCAAAGTCTCGCTTCTTCTGTTTGAACTTTTGCTCGATTTTGACAGCGTATCGGTATGTTGTGCCGAGTGAGGAGATGTTCAAGAACTCCATCTCTTCCTGGATGTATCTGTGTAGGCAGCCGCAACATTTGAGTACCAGATGCAGCTTAGAATCTTTGATACCCAATTGTGTGCAAAGGGTATGAAAAATGTTTGTGAACTCTGGCACATCTTGGTCTCGTCCCTGCCGCAGTGTGCTCCATTTGATGTATTTGTCCTCATAGCTTTTGACAGGGTAGTACTGCTCCTTGATGGCATCCCGGAAGTCATTCCAAGTGTGTGCGGCTGAAAATTGTGAGCCTGTACTTTCATCCTTTTGTTCACAGTAGGTTTCCCACCAGTCCTTAACGTGGGGGGCTGCTTAAGAGCGAAAACAATCTTTTCCCGACTTGAAAATTCATGAACAGAAAAATACCCATCGAGCAGATTTAACCATTTATCTACGGCATCTGTGTCTATTTGACCCTCGAAGATGGGGATTTCAAAATTAACTTGTACCTTAAACGGTGTGGCATTTAAAGAGTAGCTTTTGGAAGTCGATGCGTCGCCTCTATGTAACCACTGAAGGATTTGGGCAAAGCTGTCCATCATCGTGTTCCTTTGTCGCTCGAGGGCTTCTTCGAGCAAGATTTTGATAGGATCTCCTACCCCATCGTTTTTCTTCTCATCCTCCATGGGAGGTCGTCGAGATTTGCGAGGCTGGTCTTGCAAAGGTTTGACCAGTTCCAGACCTAACTCCTTATATCCCGACCTTGTTGGGGACATGCAAAGAAAAACAAAGAAAAAGCAGACCGCTCTGATACCACTGATCTGGATCTTGAGGGGAGTCCCCAAGATCTAAAAGATTGAAATGGATCTTGGGAGGAGAGATCCCCAAGATCTGAAAACTTGAATTGCCATGAAGAAAAAAGAGGAGAATGCCCAATAAACAAAACCACAAAGAAAATTTTATTTAAAATAGTAATGGAAATAAACCAATTAGGGCGATGGTAGCTTATCTCTAAGAAGAGATGTGTCAGCTACATGCCTCTGAATTGTTATCCAAAACCTGTGTTACAATGAGGCTCGAGGGCCTATTTATTGTTGAGAAACAATGGAAAACCCTTCACATTCCAAAACCTAACCCTAGAAGATGAAACGCCAAATTGTGGGCCCCGTTTTTGGGTAAGTTGGTATATCAACTTCCCGGGGTCGCGAATTGGTCGTACTATCTCCATTTGACGTGCATGATAGCCCGTTGGAAAGATCTCTCCGAGGACTACAGAAGTTTAGGACCCAAAAAACTGCTAAAAATAGTAAATTGTGCTATAATTAAGGAAACAGAAAAATTGAAAGAGACAGTTGTGGGGGTCCAAATGGGATAGGTGGGTGGCCACCAACATCCACCTGGATCAACTAGCCAAACCATAAAGAATATTTGATCATCAATATTTGACCTTCTGTGCATTCCCTATGTTTGTGGTCCTCGGTAGATGAATCAATGAATTTGCGTCAAAAACCGCTAGATATGGACAAAACCTCTTCAATCACATTGCTTCAATCTACAACCATGTAAGTCTGGATTTTACTATTACTTTCAACCCTTTACAATGAAGCTAGTGTAAATGCAGGTTGTTTTGTATGTGTATGTCAACGCATACATGATAAAATATTTGAGAGTGAATGGGATACTATTTGAAGAGCTTTCATGCTCTATCTTGAGACTCAATATGCAACATGGAAGTAATTTGACCGTACTGGAAATGGACTCATATCTCGATAATGCATACAATTTCTTTGTGGACATATTGATTGAGATGATGGGGAGCTTTAAATCATTAAAGGAGATGGTCATATGTGTTGTGCCTTTGCTTAAAGAAATATGTTTCTTCTCAATTTGTTGTTCGAGAGGCTTCCTAATCTCCAATGTTTGTTAATGGGTGACAACTTTATCTTGGTAAAAACAGAATTTCTACTTTTCTTTTACATGTGAAATGAACAACATGTTTCAATGTTTAAGAATGTTTTCATTTGGTACTTAGTTGTCAGGTATAGCATAAAAAAAATTATACAAAGCATATATTGATGTAGCTTAGGTTGACTATTATGTTTTGGTTCATTATTATGTCCTGTTTGCAGATTCAGTATATCCAATAGATATGAAACAAAACCAAGTAACGACTTTGTTTCATATCTATTCCTTAATGTAAATCTACACTACCTAAATTAAAAAAGTTAACCTGTTATAAGTTGTGAAAATACCATAAAATTCTTCCATGGTTTTTTTCCATGATGTTCATAATGAATATTTATGTCTTTTACCTCGTAAATGAGTGTAGAGTTGGCTTATTATGGTTTTGAAATTCAATGGAGGACCTTTCAAAATATCCCATACCTCGACATCTCAGACCCCCACTCTCTCATCTCCGTGTATACAGGTTTATGTAGACATAACTGAATTTCATGATAGGGAAATCAATGTATTAGGTTGCTTTCTTCAGAGCACTCGTGCTATAGAGATGATATAACTTCGTTTACTTGATGACTTGAATTATGACGATCCACGATATGTAAATTTTTTGGAGGAAGTGATGTATTTGAATAGAGTTTCAAAGAAGCAAGGATATTGGTATGAGAATCTTATTTTTAAATACACACTTCAAAATATTTAAACCGTTGACTAGTAAAAAGGATTTCTGGCTTCATTTTATTTTATTTTTTTTCTTTACGGAAGAATATGACCAATGAAGGTTATATGTGGATACAAGGATGAATTCTACTGTGGATACGAGGATGTGGAAACCAGTGGAATGACCTTCTTAGTCTTGGGAAACATCGAGTATGGAAGCGGATGGTAGTCTCATGGAGTGGGTATGCGACATTTTGCCCCATTTTCATTTTGTTTATCATTCGTTGTTTATGATGGTTCTAATAGTCAATTTTAATTATTTATCTTTTTATCATTTATATCATTAACATTCCATGTTTGCCATGCAAGGTAACATTTTTGGTTTCTTTAGATGAGCAACCTATAGAATTAGTATGTTCCCAATGAGTTTTGAACATTTGTCCAATATGCTTTATCGATTTTGGATTTTTATTGCGGGTTATCGCTTTAATTGTTATCTGGTTTGACATTTGATTGACAACGAAATTCCATTCTTTTATAAATTATTTGTATGTTGATTTTTAAAATTATTTAAGAAATTTGTCTTCAGTAGCCACACTTCAAACAATGGATTTCACACTACTAGGTTTAAGGTTTTGGTTATGTATTTGGTTAAAATTTCCCAAGATTTATATCATATCTCAAGTGTTAGGTTTGGGTTATTTATTTGGTCAAAATTTCCCAAGATTTATATCATATATCAGCGTTTTTAAATTCATGCATTCATGCCATTTGAATGTAAAACATCACGACAAGGATGAGCCCTATTAAGTTCACCAACTCTGTTACTATGCTTCATGAATCACAATTCAAATGGAATCTGAATTTGGTTCTTTTCCTTGACTAAACAGTATTAAGAAAAATCCTCTCATTCAAACTCAATCCCAAGTCATACTCAAAATTTTGACATGTGAATAACATTGGCTCGGCAGCAAGTTTGACACCCAAGTCCTTGCAAGTCAGACAAGATTGTCCATTTTTTTTTAAATTGATCATATCCTTAAATTGTTAGCCCTTGGAATCCTTCATTAAAGAAAAGATCATTCTATGATCTTGATAATTGGTCTATCAAAATGTGGATGGGGCAAAATATGAGTTAAGGAGTAGAGAAAGAAATTTTCCTTGACATTTCCTAGAATATTTTGAACTTTTGGGGGCACATCACATGACACTACCATCACCACACCAACATTTTTGGTAAAGTTCCACTGCAAGAGGCACCCGTTGATTCACATTCCTCAACCCGTGACTATAAAGATGATTCTTCTTGAACATTTTTACTAGATGATGATAATGATATATAGGCCTTATCATCATAAAGTATGGATTTTCTTTCTTCACCCGTGCTCCACCTTCCCCCTCCCAATTCTATATAAGAAGCAGTTTCTCTTGCATGCTTCCCTCCTATTGCAAAGTTATACCCATACTTGAAATCCTCGTCTTGATCTTGGTTCTTATGCTTCTCTTCTTCTTCTAAGCTAAGCAATTGAAAAAACATTACCTCCCTACCACCACAAATAGATAAACCATTTTTGCTACACTATCTCTCAAGCTCCATAAGAGGAATACTAAACAACTCTCGAGTTGTTTCTCCCTCTCCAATCACCATAGCAATATCTTGATTTGGACCAGATCCATCTGTTATGTTTGTAAGATTGGATTCAAAACTATCAAGGCCCTTCAATGGTGGGTCATCTCCACATATTGAATGAAAGGGAGGGACACCTGAATTTCCAAACCGAAGAAAGGTATCTCTCTTTCTATTCACATAAGCATATGAAAGGAGAAACCAATCTGACCAAACCTGGAGAACTTTCATCACTCTCTCCTACAAGGACACGATAATATAAATGTAAAAAAATTCACAAAAAGATCCATAGAGTCATTACACTAATTATGATATCTTTTTACGAGTAAAAATTACCAACCGCCTTGCTAATTGTTGACCAATAATGGGCTTGATCTTAATACATGATCTATTTTCATCATTACTATCCTCAACATGTTCTATTATTTAGAGTGAGATTTCGTGAATTGGCATACGTGTTTTTCCACTTTTATGTTTTTATATCCCACACAATTGGAATCCTACTACATATGGCCTCCTATACTTCCTTAGGCTACATGTGTTAAAGAGGGTACAAAACACTAATTATATGTTCTTTTGCCATAAGTTCTTCTCATTTTTTAGATGAATTATGTGAAAATTTTATTCATGCCAATTATGTGGCAGGAAATAATGTTCCATTATTCTTTTTTATCATCTCTTGTTTATGAGTTAGCAGGATTCTATTGTACTAGTTCATTATGACTATGTCATGTAGAGATCAAGTTGAATGGGTTTTACATTTGATTTCCACTTTAGTCAACAATTGAATATATAATTTTTCTGTTAGGTTGAATTATGGGACAACACACTTTGATTTCCACTAGTGCTCTCTTTTTCATATACTATCACAAGTGCACAAATACAAACTCACTTCTTTTTACCTGGATAAGCAAATGATAACAACTTTGTATTTTGTAGTGACAAGGATAACTATGTATTGGAGCTAGACCTTGAGCCCTTCAATTCATCCTTTCCTTACTCGACATGATTATCTCCTATTGGTAATGGAGTTCAATTTCTGAACCAACATTTTTCTTCAATACTATTTCACGATAAAGAAAGAACACAACCATTGTTGGATTTCGTTCGAGCATACAAATACCAAAGCCATGTCATTTTTCTTTCCTTGGTTAATATATTGCGTTATTGTGTTTGATAGTTAATTCATTATTTTTTATGCCAATAAATCTCTATCAAATAGCAGAGAATGATGACCTGGCTATTTTATAGATATATAATATGAATTAATTAAAAATTCACAGGGTTATTTTGATTCTCATCTTTCTATTTCTTTAGATAAAACTATATATTCAAATACCAACTCAACTCAAACCAAACTAAAATAGAGAATCCTAGTTATGAAGATGTTTCTCTCTCCATACCTTATAATGACATTATTTTTTTGAATTATACTTGAACTTCATTGATAATAACCTGGATTTATATATTTATTTTAGCACCAAATTGAAATCATCGTAAAAATACAAGCATCCCATTAAATATGACCTAAAGATGATTCAAAGAATATCACCTTTAGTTTGAGCACGTGGTAGAGTAATTTCTGAGGTGTGAAGTTTTATTAGAGTCATATTTTGTTTATTTGTTTTGGTTAGAAAATGGTTTTCTCTTGCTTTTATGTGACTTTCAATTTATCATGTCTAGCATTTTGAGAAATGAGAAATAATAATTTGTGACATTTATCTTGCAAAAATTGATGTTCAATGAAAGGATATAGAGTTTAACCAAGCTACAATCTGCTTTGGTAAAGGTAGAGGGGCATCTTAAAAAGTTACCTAAGAATACACCATATACATAGTTTAAAAATAAGTAATAAATGGCTTTTTCGTTTGCAGATATGTTATTTTTTCTATCCAAGATATCCCAACAAGACAAATATTGATATTGTAGAAATTGCTAGAGGACCTCATTGAGGTCAATTTTTCTGATGTTCTACTTGATTGATACATTCTCATGACAGGAAGGCTTTAAATACGAATTAATATGTTACCTAAACCAATTATATTCAAAGTTTATACATATAAAAGATAAAAACAAATGTCAATTCCTTCATTTGATTGTTACTTGAATCTGGTGTGGGAAGGTTACATGAAATGTGATTGGAAAAAGGATGGGGAGACAATATACAGATCATGTCTTGGATATGATTCATTTTTTGTTGGAGATCCTTTAGGCACTTCAGCCATTGACTTTGGAAATGTTTCTAGTAAGTATTCATATGGTTTTTAATGTTGGGATTCTTTCACCTCATGGTTATTTTGGGCAAGAAAATGTTTTAGGAGTGTGTGATAAGATATCGATGGACATGTAAACAATTTTTTTATAATTACAATGTCCATTCCATGATATCCACTCCTTATTGTTTGATTGTATTTTGAACATTTATTTCGATTTTGCTTTGTATTTTAACTATGAAATTGAAAGTACTTGGTATTATGTATGTTTAAACAACAACCAAAGCTTGAAGATGAAATTAATATTACATGATATTGATTGAAATCCTTTTAACTGTTTTGTATTTAAATATTTTCATGATTATTAGAAAAGTTTACTTTCATGTTGTTATTTGAGAACATGATGTTTATATACTTGAACAAGTTCATGCATTAGACAAAAAAATGTTGTTGCGAATAAAATGACAAGGGTTAGACATCACAGTTCAGATTATTTGTTTTAACAAGTTATTTACAGCTTGAGATTTTTAGCATGTAACTTAGTTGCCATGATTGTCCCTAACATTTCCCTGAAGGTTGAAAAATAATTTACCAAGGTGTTCTTTTCTATGGTGACTCTAATTTATTTATACAGTTCATCTGACCACATAGTGGCCACAATCACTCAACTGAAGAAAATTGTCCGAGTTTCTTGATTTTATGGGGTAGAATGGCTTTAACAGTGTCGATGTTGAGGTATATGTAATATAAATCCTTTATAGTCTACTTTAATTTATATTCTAGTGTTTATCGTCTTTCATGTCTTACACTCTGCATTCTAGGTTATTTTGTTTTCAAAAAAGGAACTCAATATTGATGGTAAGCAGTAGGATTTGAAGAAAGAGGAGAACACTAACACTGGAGTGACAAATGAAAAAGAGAGAGGAAAGAACCAATCTAGTGGTACCCTTAAAGCCAATATCCCACATAAGACACACACATAGAGAGTGATGTTCAAGTATTCATAGTTGGTGAACTCACCTGCAATGACTTGACAACGCAGTGATAATGTTTTATAGTGATGAAACAACATTTCATGTGTAAATTGTACAATGTTAAGTTGGAAACTCATATTGTAATACTCGACATTTCATATAATATAATTCCTGCGGTTGAAATTATTTATAGTTGCACTAGATATTTTTTAGTGTTTTAACTAACATATGTAATTTTGAATTTTCATATTAGATGAACCAATTCAGATTGTATGATGTTTTTTTTTAGTCGCAAAATCATAATAATTAATCTATCTTGATTAATAATGAACACATAAAAATCAATCTAAAACTACTAAATTAGTAGTTTATATTGATTAATGATGAACATAAATAAAATGAATATACGACTAAATTAGTCATTTATAATGATTATTAATGAAAATAAATGAAATGAATATAACTACTAAATTGGTCGTTTATAAAATGAATATGAAACTACCAAAAAAATATAAACTACTACTGCAAATGATTAATTTTTCATTACAAATGAGAACTAAATTTTGCATATATACAACTATTAGTAGCTAATCTACAGTATCTTATAACACGACAAAAATTTAGTCATATTTCTTTGGTCATTAATTGGTTTCAAACAACGACTAAAATTTGCATATATATGACTATTAGTAGCTAATTTACAGTATCTTATAACACGACCAAAATTTTGGTCATATTTCTTTGGTCATTAATTGGTTTCAAACGACGATTAAAATTTGCATATATATGACTATTAGTAGCTAATTTATAGTATCTTATAACATGACCAACATTTTGGTCATATTTCTTTAGTCATTAATTGATTTTCTTAAATAATTAGATAGTAATAAATTTTGTTCTATATTTTGTCATTAATTGTGGCAATTAATGGATAAATCAATAATTAAATTAATGACTAAATATACTGCTAGATGATGAAATTGAGACACCTAATTAATGACTAAGCTAAAAACAACTAAAAGTTGGTCGCGTTATAAGATAATGTAAATTAGCTACTACTAGTCACCGACTAAAAAATAGTCATTTATATGAAAGTTTTAGTCGTTGTTTAGTAACTAATTAACCATTTTGTACTAGTGTACCTATTTCATTGATGCCTCTCCTACCTTTGCCTGCTGTATGTTTTTATCATGTGAGAGACCTCTTCTTGTGCCAATGATCTACAGTGGAAAATTATAATTTCAGTCATAATAGTGTAATGAATCTTGGCTTGAAATTGTTTAATTGGATTTAAAAATTGCAGTTCTCTCATTCATGCGAGTAGTGATTCTGGAAGCTCTTTAAAAACTATGATTTAAGTAAGAATAATACTATGATTTAAGTAAGAATAATCAGACAATTTCTTCTATGAGAGAAGTGAAGGAGACAACTAGAAGAAGTAAGCATGGGGAGACCAAACCAGCAAATTATACTTTAGAAAGAATGAAGCTAGGAACTAATAAACGAACCTGGCAAGGAAGACCATCTAGAAGTTGTTTATGTCTGAGATTGGACCTTCTCACTCATTCATGCGAGTCGTAAGGAAGGCATGCAAGAGGCATAACAGGGACATATTTCTCACTCATTCATGCGAGTCATAAGGAAGGTAGGCAAGAATTACAGAAGGGACATATTTAAAAATAGTATTAATCAACTCATAAGCCTAAAATGGATTTAGATTCTTCTTCATCCTCTTAGAAGATATATAAGATTCTATTTAAGAAGATATCATGAATAAGATCTTTCATTTACTATAACCTGAGATGCGCTGAAGACCAAATAAAGCCCTACTGTACGGAAAGGGAGATCCAGTGGTGATTATCTGGTATTCTCCTTATTCACTGAATTGTAATAATGTTCATCCTGACAGCCTGCTTCGTGCGAGGTTAACTTGATTGCAAGCACTTCAAGACTGGAAATTCATTCTTATCAACGATGATCAAGTATGCATCTTTATATATACAAAGCAAGTAGGAGAAGCAAGAGTGATAGTACAATAAGTTCCATTTGACTTGAACCAATCAATTTACTAAGTGGTTGTTTATTTTTGACCTATTACAAAGGCAGCAGATTCCCAAGCATCTCTTTAATTTATAGAGGTGGAGGCCACACCTACCTAGATCACACTTATATGGGAATAGAAACATACAAAGGGGCATTGTAATCGTTCCATCCTGCCATACATGGGGACAAAATAATAGAAGGTAGTGAGAAGGGTATTAGCTGTGGTGGTTAGTTTATCAGGAATCATATTAAATTCTGAAGGCATATTTCATGTTGATCTTGTATTTAGCTGCTAACTGTATATAGAAGCCAAAGCAGATTGCATAAAAATGATGCATAAATATATATATATATATATATATATATATATATATATAGATAGATAGATATTTAAAGAGTATAATTTACAGTAAACAAGAATATTACCCAAAAATATAGTATTTATAGAGAACCTATAAACTTGAAAGATGATTGAAACAAATTTCTAGAACCTATCAACTCGAAAGCTAATTGAATCCAATTTCTATACCCAAATTATAGATTACGGTGTAAGATTTTGGGTTATTATTATCTAGCATATGCATATTATACTACCTATTTCCATGTGAAAAACGCTATCACCCTTTCTTGTGCATTGGGAGATTCTCTGGTTGGGAAGGAAATAGTCTTTAGAGGATGAAGCTACCCTTGAAGGGTTCAAGTAGCGATAAAACGCAAGAAAGTGCACATTAAGCGATTTTTCCTTAAGGCTTGGAGAGTAAGAGCATGTTAGGCCCCTACACTACTAGTGTAACCCCTTATTGTTATTAGTATAACCCACTTATTATATTGATGTACCCATGTAGTGCCCATATTGTTACTATTGTGCCCCATAGAAGCCCACTATTGTTATTATTGTGCGCTTACATTATTATTGTTAGGTCGGCTGGATTATATTGTGACTCCTTAGACTCCTATATATAGAAAGGAGGTTTTGTCATTTGATCATCGAAGAATTGTTCATTTATGTAATGTAAAGGAGGTTTCCCCCTCGAAGAGGCTGAATTCTAAGGCGTTGATCTATCTTTTCTATCTTTTCTTGAGCTAGTTTCATAACATTTGGTATCGGAGCTTTGGATTCTAGGGTTTCGCTGCTCCAAACAGGTCATTGTGGCATTTTCACTATAACTTCTTTTCTGTGATGTTTCAGAAGTCGCAAAGAAAACCCATTTGAGAAGAAATCACTTTGAACCTTGGGTCCGAATTTCAGAGCTTTTTGCGTGATATTTGCGGAGATATGATCTGAGGAAGTTGGTCTTTTTGCAGATTCCTGAATTACATTCAAAACAGGTGACCTGGGGAAAATCGTCATAACTTGCTCTCTGGGAATCAGATTGAAATGAAGGTAAAGAAAGAGGACAGCCTGTAGTTTCTTGTATATCTTTTTTAGAACCAAATATCGAAAATTATACAAGTGGCACTTCATACAACTTTGCTCTTCTGGAAAGGTCTATAAACAGGTCATCTTGGGAGACTGTGCATAACTCTTTCTTGGAGAATCCAATTTGGATCAAACTGGTGGCATTAGAAAGAGGACACAGAGGGCTACTACAGGTAAAAATTTCAGAACTTAAAGATATGAAAGTACAGAGTTACAGTCGTTTCAAGGTCGAGCTCCTAAAATCAAGAAAAAGAAAGATGAGGAAGTTTGATGGCAAGGATCCGGTAAATTGGATACTTCAGATGGAGCAATATTTTGATCTACATGGTGTACAACTGTTACAAAAGGTATGTATTGCATCTTAATATTTAGAACCAGATCAATTTTTATGGTACAAAGGGCCTTGTTCTCGTAAACAACTTGTTACGTGGTCAATTTTCACGGAGGAAATGATAACACATTATGAGAATACAAAGAGAAACACCTTCTTTAGAGCAACACCACAACAATTGGAAAGAGTAAAAGGGATTTGTGACATAGTGGAAAGAAAAATTATTAAAACCAGGAAGCATACCACTCACAACTATAAAGACGGAAGTGTTGTTGCCCCTAGTCTTCCACAACCTATAAGGTTGACACCACAACAATTGGAAGAAAAAAGAGAAAAAGGGCTTTGTTACAATTGTGATAGAAAATGCACTAAAGGTCATAAGTGTGCTGAGAAGAAATTATTTTACATAGAATATGAAGAGGAGGAAGAAAAGGATCAAGAAACAACAAAAGAAGAAGATATACGCCGGTACCCCACCCCAGAGAAAGAAGAAATGAATCAGACCATATCTTGTAAAGCATTGGCAAGAATTACCACTTCTCAAACTCTCAAGATACAAGGACATATCAAGAAGAAAAAGGTGCAAGAAGTGAAAGATCACATTGAGAAAGAAGAAATGAATCCAACCATATCTTGTAATTCATTGTTCGAAATTACCACTCCTCAAACTATCAAGATAGAAGGACATATAAAGAAGAAAAATGTTCAGGAAGTGAAAGATCACATCGAGCATCAAGAAATGAATCCGACCATATCTTGTAAAGGATTGGAAGAAATTACCAATCCTCAAACTCTAGAGATAGAAGGACATATCAAGAAGAAAAAGGTTCAAGCAGTGAAAGATCACATTGAGCATCAACAACAAGTTCTCCAACTTTTAAAGGATAACGCCACTTTAGTGCAAAATCAAACGAAACAACAGGTAGATCAACATCGTAGTGAAAAATGTTTTGATGTAGGTGATTGGGTATTTTTACTGCTACATCTCAGGCAAGCTATTTATGAGAAGGAAATGTTGGCATACTACATGCACTTAAAAAATGGCGACCTTACCAAATGGGAAGACTCTTCAAGGATGAGGATGTGGAAGCATTGTTTTGTGCTATTTATATTATCCAACCAGATTGGATAAACGAAGCAAGGGATGAATGGAAGAAGGACGAAGAAGTATGGCCACTTATTCAAAAGTTGCAAAAGATCCCAATTCAAACAATATTGCCAGAAATTGAAGAGGAAGGAAAAATAATAGTGGAACCTGGAGCAGTCACAGAAACAAGAACCCGACAGCGAAGAAATCGATCAATTTCAGAGTATCTCATCAAGTGGAAGAACTTACCCGCTAAAGATTCCACATGGGAGGACAAGAATTTTATACAGAAGCATCAAGAACTACTCAAGCATTGAGGACAACGCTTTTTGAAGGAGAGGGGCATGTTAGGCCCCTATACTACTAGTGTAACCCCTTATTGTTATTAGTATAACCCACTTATTATATTGATGTACCCATGTAGCGCCCATATTGTTACTATTGTGCCCCATAGAAGCCCACTATTGTTATTATTGTGCCCTTACATTATTATTGTTAGGTCGGCTAGACTATATTGTGACTCCTTAGACTCCTATATATAGAAAGGAGGTTTTTTCATTTGATCATCGAAGAATTTTTCATTTATGTAATGTAAAGGAGGTTTCCCCCTCGAAGAGGCTGAATTTTAAGGCGTTGATCTATCTTTTCTATCTTTTCTTGAGCTAGTTTCATAACAGAGCTTATAACATCTTTATCATCTTTTGAATTTGCAGGTTGAATGTTCAAATCGAGTATCCCACATGTCCGTCTTCTATCCACGATGACATTTATGCTCAAGGGAGAATGGGGTGGATCCTTACACAAATATGTTGAAGAAATTATCATCAAACCCTTCATGTTTTCCAACCCTACGATACTTGATATTCGATTCTCTAGAGAGCTAATATTTTTTAAAGTAGAGTGCAAGCTAGTACCATGGGATATCTCCTTGATATGAATATGAGGAATATAGAATAGGTAAAAAATGTTATACTTGATATAGCTCCTCTTCTCTATATTTTGGGAAGTATCATTGCTGATGCAATAGAAGGTTGGGCAAGATGGAGTTTTATCTATTGAGTCTTCATCTTCATTTGTAACTACAGTTGATGTAGAGGAAGGAACAGAGGTACAATGGAAGCTACAATGATGCAATCATCCTAGTTGAAGTCCTTTTAGTGCAACAGTGATATCACTGATAATTTTGTTCTTCTTATAGTTCGACAGGGGGTGCATATCTCATAGGCACAACATTGAGAATTGCATTGTGGACTTCAACATGGGTATGTAATATAATTTGTTTCTGTAATAGAATTTTCTCCTGCCCTGCAATAAACTTTGCTCTGCCATCATGCTCTTGGGAAGATTTTGAAGTTTCTCTCGCATTTGCGTCCATCTAGAACATCATTGTTTGCCTTCGCTAGATTTTTCCTGAACTGCTACCATCTTTCTGGCGTCACAACCTTTTTCCTGATCTCGTACCACTCCATCCTTGCCCTACCTGGTATCACCTGACCTAACCTTGATCTTCTTAGTTTTAAGCTTCCCCGCGTTTCCTCAGGGGCAGATATTTTTATTAGTTGATGCGATTTTTTGTTGTTCTATCTTGTTCCTAATTGTTTGATCTATCAAGCTACACACGTTGATGGAAAATAACTCATATATGGGAGAAGCTACTCATACTAATGGAATATTGCTCATATATTAGGAGGGAGAAGAGACATGTAGTTGCAGAAGAACCCCATGAAGCAGTCCCATATGACCACTTCTACCGAAACGGTCACTACAAACATCACCCATACGATGTGCACTCAAATCACCATCGTAGCCATAGATTTTACCGAAATTTCAGGCACCACAATTGATAGGTACAATCACATTTGATCGAATGAATACCTGTTTAATTTATAAAATCAATCCGTCGGTTTTCATGATCCTCTGTTGAAGTTCTTAGGATTAAGCTAAAGGTTCTCGTTGCTAAGGTTTTGGTGGAATTCGAAGCTAAAGGTTTTGACTGCAAAGGGACCAAGTGGAATTCAAATAGTTAGTATGAAAGACACTCATGCAAGTGTAATACATGCATATGAGGTCACAACTGGAACACTACATGATCCACCCTCGCCACAAGTAAAAATAATAATCTAAATTTAATCTTCGGTGTTGTTAGCTATAATACGCCTAATGGGCTGGAAAAATAATAATATAAATTTAATGTTCAGTGTTGTCAGCTATAATACACATAGATTTTAAGGTTGGAGCAGAGAAAGAGTTTGGCCGAAGACACAAAAGCATTCAACTTCGACATGGAATGCATTGATTGGACCCATTACTTGTCAAATGTTCATATTTATGGAGTAATCTAAATTGAGATTGAAATGTTTCTCTGGAATCCTCATCTGGAGCTCTATTAGATGGATTAAACAAGAAAGACAATTCATATAGAAGTTGTTAATAGGCTCAACCATTGTTGAATGAAAAACTTCGGTCATTCAATTATTCTGCCTCTAAGTGGCTGCTCCTATAAATTGAAAGAGTTCTCATGTGTATCATCTTCGAAGTTTGATCGTGTAAATGTTTTTTTCTATTATAAAAGTAAAATATGGTGTGTTTCTCATTCATCATTCATCACTAGTGACTAGGTCATTAGATCTCTCCAAATTTATCACAACCGAAATTTTATCAAAAAACCATCTTGTTTACCAGAATTTGATGCTTCATTGTAAGTGGCTACTAGAAGGACCAATGTCAATTGCACTTTTACTAAAGCAAAATGGATTGAATATGAGTTAGACGTAGATATATTTATGAATTTTTCTAAACACTGCACCATTACCTTCAACCATGAGTTCCAATATTGCCTTGCATTTCTCCAGCGAGTTTTTACTGCAGATTTTCAAAGTTGGTGCATATTGAACTTTAGCTGAATTGAAAAAATTGTGACAACGAATGTGTGCCTTTGAATGCTTAAACATTATCCATTTTTGTAAATTTTGTTTATTGTTCTATAGAAAATTCAAATCTATTGCTGGAAATACTAAGAGGGTGGGGGGGGGGGGGGGGGGGGGGCGGGGGGCAGTGGATCAGTATTCCTTTTCAATTGTTACCTTTACCAATTAGATCACTTATATTTAGAAAACAAAATGAACAATAAGAATAAATGCTTTTATTAATTTCTTCAATAAATCAAGTACAATATATGTAGGGCTCCAACCCTAGATAAAGACATTGATCTTCGATCTCCGAGGCACCAACCTATATTTTCCAAGCACCGACTTGGACTTCCAAGGCTTGAACCTTGTCAACTCTGAGGCACCAACCTCAAGGGCTCCAACCCTATATCTAGTTTAAGCTCCAACCTGGTTCCTTGAGGACTTTGATCCTCTAGGGCTACAACCCTATCCTCCAAGGAACTAACCTTGTCTTTTCGAGGCTCCAACCTTTTGGGCTCCAACCCTTAGCTTCACTTTGTCAAGAAGTGTTTGGTTATACTTCATGGCTCACAATGTTTCCTTCAATGATCTCTCTCAATATTTGTCTTCACTATAGTATCCATGTTATGTCATCAATGACAACGTTGATCTCTTCATATAAATGTGTCTCCATTGTACTTCATGGTACCCAATCAATTTCTTCAAGTCACTCATGATGACATCAACAATGCATCATGATATCTAATAATATCTCCAAGTTCAGTTTCAAAGTATCTTCACAAGATGCTCCAAGGTGTTGTCACAAAGCTTCAACTATTTCAAATGCTCTTCCAAGTTTACTTTCCAAAGCCTCCTACAATAGTTGTTCTTCAATTATGCTTAAAGGGATTGCTCAAAGATGTCTTCAATGATGGCCTTATTAGATCTCCTCCAAGGGTGACTTCACACAACCTGCTGCTACAAAACTCTTCAAATCTACTTAAAAAAAACTCCTCTACAATCTGCTCTCAAAAGTCACTAGGCACCTTCAACAGATGAAATAGTTTATGACTCCAACTCTGCTTCTTATTACATCACTTCAGCACCCAATCTTTGTGAACATAGGTCTGAGCTCAAAAATTGTGCTTCAAGGTCCGATCCCTCCAACAAATCCCTTCAATGAGCTGCCCAAATGACTATTGACTTAGTCCAAGTTTCTAAGCAGATGTTAGTTCATAGGTCCAACCTCAAAATCCAATTCAACTGAACTACAATATCTTCCTAGCTAGTAATCCGAGCTAGTAACAATGGTTATAATTACTACACCAAGTATTTTTCAAAGTGACCATCCACTGTTCTTGAGGTTCGAGACTTTAGCAAGTGGGACCTTAAGACTTGTGAATTCCATAGGTAGCTGAGTTGTTAGCCTCTTGTCCACAAATCCGAGCTGAGGTAGAAATCTATAGGCTATCTCCCTATCCCTCTCGGTTACTCTAATCATTCATGGAGCAATATACACTTGAAAAGAATGGAACCCTCATTCCTCTTAGTGGCTTGGTTATAACACAACCTAATATCTTACTAGTGGTTAGGTTTGGCTACCTTGAACCTTAACCAAAGATACAATATGCACTATTCTAGAGTCTTCTTCATCTTAATCACATGTCTATCCCATTTTCCATGAGATATGGAGGCTTATGTGGCATCCTCTTTTTACAATGGTGAAAATAAGAAGGTCGGCTTCCGAGTGGCATAAATTTTGTATAAGGACTCTGTTTGAGGTGATTCTTATGTCGTTGGAAATTTCTCTGTGTGCAAGATAGGAAAGAAAGCTCTTGGGCTAAAGAGGTAAATTTTTACCCCAAAAAGTTTTGTTTTATACCTCAAAATACTCTTGGAAGGTTTCAACCCCCAAGTTTCCAAACGGGGTCCTACTGGTAAAAATGGTCATATGAGCTGATTCCTCCACTTTTTCCACTCTAAAAGGATTGAGATGGATAAAAAATAATACAATGATCTAATATAGATCATAGGACCACACGAGGACCTCGCTATGGATCTTGGCTAAAAGTCATATTTTTTTGTCTAGGACCTGTTGAAGCCCCGAAAATCGGGTCGACAACAAGGGGGATACCCACCCGGTCCGGACCTTGGTTGGCAACTCCTTATCCGTTTGGTATAGCAGGTCTGACTGGGGATAATGGGACCAGTTTCCCAATTTAAGGGTGTGTGTGTGTGCAGAGTTGGATGATGTTGATCTAAGAGTACTTAAAGCTAATTTAATTCAAACTTTTAAACTAACTCTACACTATTGTAATCTAATGAGAAACAACACATCTAATCTATGCTAACCCGTGGTGTATTTCTTCTATTATGCGATCTAAAGAGATTTCAAACAAAAACTGGTAATAAAGATCATTCAGCTATCATAAGAATAGAAATCAATTTAAGATAAACCACTTTGCATAAAAAGTTAGGCAAAATAGTTGTGAACATCATATCGCATAATAAGTTATTTATATATCAAACATAAATAAATGACTCCACCGTACAAAAGTGCCAAATGGTAACTCACACATTCATGCAGTAACATATAAACAACTAAAAACTATATATCATTTCAAGAATATAAACAGAAACGGTCAAGAGATAAAAGTACCATTTATGACTAGTTCCACTCATAAGCTTCAAGCAACAATGATTTATCTCTCCTTGCTCTAACATCTACTAAGAGTACAGAAGTGCAACATCAGTAGCAGATATCAAATGCAAAAATTAATAAACCTTGATCCATCCATTCATCAAAACCCCCTCCGAGGGTGCAAAAGTGCATGTTCTGAAGACAAGTTTTTTTGACAAATTTCTGGACCCTTCTCCTAATGCCTGAGAAGGGTTTAAATACTGCTAACTAATTAACTTAATTACATAAATTTAGGATATGGTTTTAAATGACCGCCCTTCTGCTAAAGCAAAACTATTTCTAAAAATTGAATCTAATTCCTAACCATTTCTGTATTTGCTCCTTAGTGCTGCAAGCATGCAACATTCACCTGGGAAGAGTCAGCTGGTCGCCTTCTGCTTTCGTTTGAGCTATGAAAATAGAAATAACAAGCGCTGGCACCACTTTCTGGTAAACTAGGAGATATTTTCGAGAATCTTCCTCTGGCTGGGTGTATTCACTGCGTGTATACTTGGTAATAACCCAAATTCCTCTCAAACTGATTCTGCTTTTGCTATTTTCGTTTCCGGCCTTGCGAATGACTGAATAAGTTAGGGACTTTGCTCTCTGAACAATTTTCTGCATCGAAAAATGCCTCCGTTCTTTGTTCCGGGCTTTTCTGGTGCGTTTTCCTTCTTTAGCGCCCTTTTTCCTTTACCGGGCATAAGCTTCAGGATCTTTTGTAAACACGCTGCTTTTGTGAGCTTTTGACTCTAAGCGTTGGATGACCTATTGACATCAGCATCTGCTGAGTGATACTCTGGAATCTGTGGTCCTGTTGCATGCGGCATCCGTTTATGAAGGCATCTCTTCTCTGTTCTCCGAGCATTGACGCTTTCCCCTTTTCCTTAGATGTTTCCTGCACATTGCTTCATGTTATTTCCTGTCTTACAGTTTACGCAAAGGAAAAGAGTAATGATAATAAAGATTGACATGAAAGCTTTAAGCTCTTATGAATGTATAAAATCATGACACCCATAGCGAACTGACTCTTCGAAAAACACAAAACTATCCTTCTTGAATACTTTGGCGTACATTCATTAATTTCTTTTAAGGCGCGCGCCCAATTTTGGTTTACGGACAACTTTCCTTGAATACTGCGCCGAGGAAAATTTGCGATGGGTGATTTCTATGAGGATCGCGTCGTCAAGATGTGTCATCGCAGAAATTCATGATCGCATTTATCGCAAATCGCATTCATCGCAGATCGCAGCATCGCAGATCGCAGCATTGCAGATCGCAGCATTGCAGATCGCGCTTAGTCATTCAATTATTGTGTGCTGCTTACGCGATGTTGCGATATGCGACGTCGCATATCGGCCGTCGGAGATTTCTTAAGATTTTTCATTTAAGAGCACTTCATAATGTATGCGATGCGATGAATTTCGCGTCGCTTCTTCGCAGTTTATTATGCTCATAGGAAAATGTTTCATTCTCTTCTCGCGATGCGATACAGTTTTAAGGAGTTGAATACAAAATTTTTCATAAAATGTTTTTTTGGATTTTTTATTAAGGGTCCCCATTTGCTTGGTGTTATTTCTAATACCAAACAAAGAGGGGGGTTGTTGGTGGCCACAACAATGGCGATTCACTGGGAAGAACCAGTTATCTCTGCTTTTCTATTGAATTTTAACTTCCAAAGAAAAAAAAAATTCATAAGTCTAAATTTTGTTATGGACAGATAGAGTACATTATGCCTTATCCTATCAATGATATTTTGTTTCAACCTTTTTCTACTCCAATTGTTTGCTTCCTCAGGCTTTGTCCTTGTATTTTCATCAGCCATTACTTGGTCTTTTAAAGATAAAATAAGGTCTTCTCTGTGTGCTAGCTTTTAAAATATGTTCATTTGTCGTAGGCAGAGCCTCTGCTGCCAGCAGGCATCCATAGCCTCGGCAGGGTTACCCGTTACCCAGCAATGATCCTTTATCCTGCTTAAGGCTATTTACAACTTTTCAGAGAAAAACCCATTTTGACACTTTTTTCCTTTTTTATTCTCTAAAGAACAACGTCTTGGTTTGGTGGCCAAATTATGACACAATCATTCACTTGATTTACACTTTTGCTGAACAAGCTGGCTCGTGATGAGACCCCTTGTCTTTTGATTGCAACAATCTTGAGTCGTTGCCCTGTTTTGGTGGACAGTATAGGCAAAGTCAGCAAGTTATAACATCTGTGATCATGATAAGCCGGCTCGTGATGAGACCTCTTATTCTTTGAGATATAGTGTTTTCTCGGATTGTTCCTCTGAATGCTGCGATTTCCTTTAGCAGGGAGGAAATCATTGTTTTTCCTTAAGAAAGCTCTGGACGACAATAATAGAGTTTGAAAACAGCAGTTTTATAGAGAATCTTTATTTTATTATTGATACCTTTCATTGTGCTGATATAAAACAATTTTTTCCAAAGGTTTCTTTCATCAAATTTTTTGAAGTTGAAACTAGTATCATATCTAGGCTAAAGTTTAACTCTATCTGTCAATAATAAAGATCAGATTTTTCGAAAAATTTTACTATTTGTGCAAGAGAAAAAAAAAATCAAAATTTGATAGAGAATTGGTGTCTTTTTCGTGAAGCCGTGTAGTAACCATCTACAACTGGTTTTATTTATAAGAAAGAAAAGAAAAAACTAAAACTATCCTACAAAATAGAAGAATAATCTTCTATGGAAAATATATTTTAAGGATTTTTCCATTAACAGGCAAAGAATCCCTTCTACCTGCTAAGTCTTGCAACACAAACGTTGATGGGCCTATGAATTCTACAATCTGAAAAGGACCAAGCCACATCTTCTGAAATTTTGTATGTTTTCCCTTCTCTTCATGAGCCTTATCCCATTTCAAAACTAGATCTCCCATCTGAAAAAAAATTTCTGGTCATTATGCTTGAAGCAAAAGAGGATTTTATTAGCGCTTGGTGATGAGCATGGGTTTTCTTAGCTTGTTCTCGTCGTTCTTATAATTTAATTATTTCCATTTGTCTTAATTGTAAGGAGGAAGTAGATACTTCATCGATGTATTGTACTAAAGACAAGGAGGGTATCACTAAGTGAGTTGGGAGAATCACTTCCTTCCCATAAACTAAATTAAAGGGAGAAGTGCCGATTGAAGATTTATTTGTTATTCTATCTGCCCATAAAGCATTTACCAAAGTTTTGTGCCAATTCTTTTGGTTCTGGTCAACTGTTCTTTTAATAATCCTGATTAGGTTTTTATTTGTTGACTCAGCTAATCCATTACCTTGTGGATAGTAGTTGGCCGAATATTTTAGTTTGAACTCTCTTTTAAGTGCAAACTCAGTCATTGCATTCCCAGAAAAGTATGAGGCATTATCAAACATTAAAGCCGTCGGCAATCCAAACCTAGTGATTATAAATTGGTCTATGAATTCAATGATGTTTTCAGAATTAGCTGTCTTGAGAGGAACTGCTTCTACCCATTTAGTAAAATAATCTGTTGCCGTGAGGATGTATCTATGCTGCTTAAAAGAGTGAGGAACGATCTCACCTATTATGTCCAAGCCCCACTGACTGAATGGTTGCTCAATGTTTACCGGCTGTAGTGGCATGGACGGTTTCTTTTGTCTCCCTGCAGTAGTTTGGCAGACTTGACATTTCCTCACGTAACTGTGTGAGTCTTTGAATAGCGTGGGCCAATAATATCCTGCACGTAAGATTTTATGTGCAGTAGCATCTCCAGCATAGTGTCCGCCTGCTGGTCCATCGTGGAGTTCCTGCAAAACCTTTTTGGCTTCAGTTTTCTCAAGACACCTAAGAAGAACAGAATCGTAATTCCTTTTAAACAGAACATCATTTATGAGCTGATATTGTTTAGCTTTCAATCTCAGAGCTCTTTTCTTGGTGTGATCCAGGTGTGATGGAGCATACCCATTCTTAAGATAATAAATGGTGTCAGCATATAATGATTCTGCATTGTTTAGGCTTACCTCATACATTTGTACCTCTTCAGATGAATTTTCAGGAATTTGCGATGCTCCAGCCAACATTTTGCAGAAGCCTTGACCTCTTACAATGCTTGCTGGTTTGATCTCAAGGTCGTATTCTTGTAAAGCAGTGATCCAATTTGCTCTTTTTTCACCCACATCCTTCTGTACTAGAAGATTTCTTACCACTGGAAACGGTACTATGACCTTAGTATGGGTTTTAAGTAAGAAAGGTCTGAAATATTTGACCGCTTTAAAAACAGCATATGCATGTTTCTCCACGTCTGAATAGTTGAGTTCAGCACCTTGTAAATTCGAGCTAAAAAATGCGATTGGAGCTTCCGCTTTCTCTTGATTTGATTGATTTAGAATCGCGGCATATGATTTCTCTGAGGCAAATGTGTATAAGATAAAAGATTCTGAAAAACTAGGGGTTGCTAAAGATGGAGCGTTAATGATAGCTTGTTTGATCAGGTTGAATGCTTCATGCTCATCTTGACCCCATTTAAAATTTGAATACTTTTTAATCATGGTTTGCAAAGGAGAAACAATTCGTGAAAAATCTGGGACAAATCTCTTCACAAAATTGATTTGACCAAGGAAAGATTGCATGGCTTTTTTATTATGAGGTAGGGATATTTCAGAAATTTCTTTGATTCTGTCAGGCTCAATGTGAATACCAGATTTTGACACTATGAATCCTAGAAGTTTTCCTTCACTTAATGCGAAAAAATATTTCTTTGGGTTAAGTGAAATTCCATACCTTAAACATCGTTGAAAGATTTGTTTCAAGTCTTTGAGATGGTCGCTTCGCTTCTTGGAGTACACTGTTATATCATCCAAATAAATTACTACAGATTTATTGACTAAACCCTTGAATGCGATGTCCATGGCTCTCTGAAATGTAGCGTCGGCGTTGATCAAACCAAATGGCATCTTCCGATATGCGTATGTGCCCCATTTAGTTCGGAATGTGGTTTTTAACTGATCATCGGGATGTACCAGCACTTGATTGTATCCTGAAAATCCATCCAAAAAAGACATTAGTTCTGAGCCTACTACTGCCTGTAATATCTGCTCCATAGGTGGGAGGGGAAAATTGTCTTTTTGACAGGCTTTGTTGAGATTCCGAAAATCGATGCAGATTCTATGTTATGAAACCAGCTCACAAAAATATAGAAAAGAGAGATCCACGCCTTAGAATTCAGCCTCTTCGAGGGGGCAACCTCCTTTACATTACATAAATGAACAATTCTTGGATGATACAAATGACAAAACCTCCTTTCTATATATAGGAGTCTAAGGAGTCACAATATAATCCAGCCGACCTAACAATAATAATATAAAGCCACAAAAATAACAATAGAGGGATTCTATGGGGCACAGAAATAACAATATGGGGGTAATAGGGGCACAACAATATAAATAAGGGGTATAACTACAATAGTAATGGGGTAATCACTAGTATTATAGGGACCCAACATGCCCCTCTCCTTCAAAAAAGTGTTGTCCTCAACGCTTGAGTAGTTCTGGATACTTCTGCATAAAATTCTCATCCTCCCATGTGGAATCTTCAGCGGATAAGTTCTTCCACTTGATAAGATACTCTGAAATTGATCGATTTCGTAGCTGTCGAGTTCTTGTTTCTGTGACTGCTTCCGGTTCCAATATAATTTTTCCTTCCTCGTCAAGTTCTGGCAATATTGTTTGAATTGGGAGCTTGTCACCTATAACCTTCTTTAAACATGAAACATGGAAAACTGGGTGCAATCGAGAAGCTGCAGGAAGCTCCAATTTGTATGCCATAGTACCAATCTTTTCCAACACCTTGTACGGACCATAATACTTTGGTGATAATTTATTATCCTTCTTAGCTTGCTTTAGGGACATTTGCTTATATGGTTGTAGCCGTAGGAATACCCAATCACCTACATCAAAACTTCTTTCACTGCGATGTTGATCTGCCTGTTGTTTCATTCTATTTTGTGCCAACACGAGGTTATCCTTTAAGAGTTGGAGGACTTGTTGTTGATGTTCGATGTGATGTTCCACTGCCTGAACCTTAGAATTTTCTCTTAAATATGATGTGATGGATGGTGGTTGATACCCATAAAGTGCCATAAATGGGGTCATTTTTGTTGTTGTATGGAAGGAAGTGTTATACCACCATTCAGCCAGAGGCAACCATTTGACCCATTGTGTCTGTTTATCAGATACAAAGCAACGAAGATATCCTTCCAAACATTTGTTTACTATCTCAGTTTGCCCATCAGATTGAGGATGATAAGATGAGCTATGAGCTAACTGAGTACCAAGACAAGAAAATAATTCTGTCCAAAAATTTCCAGTGAAAATGGGATCTCTGTCACTTACAATAATCTTTGGGTTTCCATGTAGCTTTTGAACTGTTTCCATAAATGCAGTAGAAACTGTACTGGCTTTAAATGGATGTGATAATGCACAAAAGTGTGCATACTTGGTAAGTCTGTCAACTACCACCATGATGACACTCTTTCCCTCAGACTTGGGTAAACCTGTGATAAAATCCATTGAAACCTCCTCCCAACGTTGGCTTGGAATGGATAAAGGTTGTAATAGACCTGGTGTCTTAATTGTTTCAACTTTATTTTGCTGGCAAACCAAACATTCCGCCACAAACTTTTGAATATCTGATTTAAGGCCATCCCAAAAAAATTCCTTCTTAACCCTGTGGTAAGTTTTTAAAAATCCTGAGTGCCCTCCTAAGGGAGAAGTGTGCAATTCCATAAGAATCTTTTGTTTTAGCTGGGAATTCTTACAGAGGTATAAGCGATCTTTGTACCATAACGAATCATTTTGCCAGCTAAATGTATCAGAAGTACTGGAATCTTGTTGTAGCTTTCGAATAAGTGCCCACACTTCTTCGTCATTCTTCCATTCCTCCCTTGCTTCGTTTATCCAATCTGGTTGGATAATAGAAATGGCACACAACAATGCTTCCACATCCTCATCCTTTCTTGAGAGTGCATCTGCCACCACATTTTGCTTCCCTTTTTTGTAGATGATTTCAAAGTCATAACCCAACATCTTTGTGACCCACTTTTGTTGCTCTTCAGAGGATAATCTTTGTTCTAAAAAGTATTTAAGGCTATCATGATCCGTTTTTACCTTGAAGTGTCTTCCCATTAGGTAGGGTCGCCATTTCTTAAGTGCATGGAGTATTGCCAACATTTCCTTCTCATAAATAGCTTTGCTTAAAAACTTTCCCTTGATTGGACGACTTTCAAAAGCAATGGGTCTTTCATCTTGCATTAGAACAGCACCAATTCCATTTCCTGAAGCATCACATTCCACAATAAAGGTTTTTGTGAAGTCCGGTGTAGCTAAGACCGGTGCTTGGCACATTGCCTCTTTAAGATGTTCAAAGGCCTTTGTTGCTTCCGAAGTCCATGAAAATGAATCTTTCTTCAATAATGTTGTTAGAGGTGCTGCTATTCTCCCATAATTCTTAACAAACTTGCGATAATACCCTGTCAACCCAAGAAATCCTCGCAGATGCTTTATGGATGTGGGGATTTTCCATTCCTTAATGGCTTTAATTTTGCTAGGGTCTACCTTAACTCCTTCATGAGATACAATATGACCCAAATATTCCACCTCCTGGACTCCAAAGAAACATTTGGATCTTTTTGCATATAATTGTTTCTCCTCCAATAGTTGTAGCACCCTGTCAACATGTTCAACATGATCCTTCCAAGACTTGCTGTAGATTAGTATATCATCAAAAAATACTAACACAAATTTTCTAAGGAATGGTTTGAAAATTGAATTCATCAAACCTTGAAATGTTGAAGGTGCATTGGTAAGGCCAAAAGGCATGACCAAAAATTCATAATGACCCTCATGAGTTCTAAATGTCGTTTTTGGAATGTCTTCAATCTTCATTCTGATTTGATGATATCCCGAACGAAGATCCAACTTGGTGAAGTAAATTGATCCATGCAATTCATCCAGTAATTCATCAATGACAGGAATGGGGAACTTATCTTTAATAGTGAGCTTGTTGAGCTCCCTATAATCTGGACACATGCGCCATGATCCATCCTTCTTGTGCACCAATACTACTGGAGCTGAGAAAGAACTTTGACTCGGTTGAATTATACCAGCCTCTAGCATTTCTGCAACCATACGTTCAATTTCACTTTTTTGGACATATGGATATCTGTACGGCCTGATGTTTGGAGGAACACTTCCTGGAATCAGATGAATAGCATGATCATGATCACGCATAGGTGGGAGACCTTTGGGAGTCTCAAATACCTTGGAATGATTGTCCAGGACTTTTTGGAGATCTGGAGAAATAGATGATTCCAATGTGGAAACATCTAGCGAACATAATTGTGCAATTACACCTCTTTGCTCCTTTTTTAGAAGCTTTGTCATGCCATTAGAGCTGATTATCTTTCCTGGTTTCCCTGCAATACCCCTTAATTCAACTTCCTTTCCTTCCACAGAAAATCATGAAAAGTTCTTGAAAATTAAAAGCTATTGTACCCAAGGATTGTAGCCATTGGACTCCTAGTACAACATCAGCACCTCCCATTGGAATGGAAAGCATTGGGCTAGTCAATACATATTCTCCCATGGATAGCTTGATATTATGGCACTTTCCAGAACAATTTATTGTTCCTCCATTTGCAATCATCACTTGACACTCTGGTGCTGGATATAGGAAGCAATTCAATTCTTTTGCTACCCTACAATGAATAAAATTGTGGGTGCTTCCTGAATCAATCAACACTATTACCTTTTTCTTCTTGATTTGTCCTTCTATCTTGATGGTTTGAGGAGTGGTAATTCCCGCCAATGCATTACAAGATATGGTCGGATTTATTTGTTCTTCATCTAGGCTTTGTTCCTGGAATATATCCTCTTCTTTTGACCTTTCTTGCTCCTTTTCTTCTTCCTCTTCACAATCTATGTAGAATAATTTCTTCTCAGCACACTTATGACCTTTTGTGTATTTGCTATCACAATTGTAACAAAGCCCTTTTGCTCTTTTTTCTTCCAATTGTTGTGGTGTCAACCTTGTAGGTTGTGGAAGACTATGGGCAACAACACTTCCGTCTTTATAGTTGTGAATGGTATGCTTCCTAGTTGCCATAATTTTGCTTTCCATTTTTCTTGCTAACCTGAATGCCTTCTCTAATGAATCAGGTTCCCAAAGGCGCACATCATGTTGGATATTATCCTTTAAAGACCCTATGAACACATCAATCCTATGCTCCTCTGGAATATCTTTTACCCTTATGTTCAATTTTTGGAACTCCTCAATGTGCTCCATTATTGAACCCTTTTGTTTGAGACTTATCAATTGGCTAAAAAAAGTGTTGCTTTTTGTATCCTCATAATGTGCTATCAATTCTTCCGTAAAAATTGCCCAAGTGATAAATTGTTTACGAGAACAAAGCCATTGATACCATACAAACTGATTTGGTTCCAAATATAAAGTTGCCATACGTACCTTTTGTGTGTTTTGCACATTATTGAGATCGAAGAATTGCTCCATCTGTAATATCCATGTGGCGGGATCCTTGCCATCAAACTTCCTCATATCGATTTTTGGAACATGGTGAGTCTTCGATCCAACATTAGAGTCTATGGAATCATGATTAACATTTCTTTTGTTCTCATCATGAGTTTCCTTTACTACCTTTTCACCATTAGTGACCTTTTCTTGTAGCAACTTCTTCAATTCTTCCATGTCTGTCTTCAAATCTATCTTCAAATCATCCATCTTAGCTTCCACTTCAATCATCTTAGCTTCTACGCCTTTCTTTAGACAGTCCATCTTAGCTTATACACCTTTCTTTAAACCATCCATCTTAGATTCTGTTCCTTTTTTTGTAAGGGACAGTTGTTGCACTTGGTCTTGTAATTTTGATATATCATGTTGCATTTCTTCCTCTTCTTCATGAGTCATGCTAGAGCTTTCAGGTTCCTTACTAGGTGTTTGCATTTTCTTTCCTCGGGGCATCAGTTACCGATAATAATGCTCTACTATGCCCTTTGAATTCCTTCAAAATAAATTTTCAAACCAAGCTTAAGCAAAAATTTAAGAAAATCTACACACCTTTTTTCACTTTGTAGGAGCTCGATATTGCCTCTGATGTATCTCTGTACTCTCTGATTATCTAGTCCTGAATTTCTGACCTGTAGTAGCCCTCTGTGTCCTCTTTCCAATGCCACAAGTCTGACCCAAATTGGATTCTCCAAGGAAGAGTTATGCGAAATCTCCCACAGTGACTTGATTATAGACTAGTTCAGTAGAGCGAACTTGTACGACATGCCACGAGTCACTGTTTCGACCTTTGGATCTGAAAACCAACCAAAAGAAACTATAGTCCGTCCTCTTTCTGTACCTTCTTACAAAATTTCAATCCGATCCCCAAAGAGAAAGTTATGACGATTTTCCCTAGGTCACCTGTTTTGAATGTAATTCAGGAGTCTGCAAAAAGACCAACTTCCTCAGATCATATCTCCGCAAATATCGCGCAAAAAGTTCTGAAATTCGGACCCAAGGTTCAGCGCGATTTCTTCTCAAATGGGTTTTTTTTGCAACTTCTGAAACGTCACAGAAAAAAAGTTATAGCGAAAATGCCACGATGACCTGTTTGGAGCAGCGAAACCCTAGAATCCAAAGCTCTGATACCAAATGTTATGAAACCAGCTCACAAAAAGATAGAAAAGAGAGATCCACGCCTTAGAATTCAGCCTCTTCGAGGGGGCAACCTCCTTTACATTACATAAATGAACAATTCTTGGATGATACAAATGACAAAACCTCCTTTCTATATATAGGAGTCTAAGGAGTCACAATATAATCCAGCCGACCTAACAATAATAATATAAAGCCACAAAAATAACAATAGAGGGATTCTATGGGGCACAGGAATAACAATATGGGGGTAATAGGGGCACAACAATATAAATAGGGGGTATAACTACAATAGTAATGGGGTAATCACTAGTATTATAGGGACCCAACATTCTAATATCTCCGTTTTTCTTTCTAACGGGTACCATATTGGAGACCCATTTGGAATGTTTGACGGGGAAAATTATTCTAGCTTTTAATAACTTATTTAGCTCAGTTTTTATCTGATTTTCTAAATTGGGGTGGATTTTTCTGAGTTTATGTTAGACAGGTTTTTCGTTGTCAATCATAGGGATAGTATGTTGAATGATAGAAGTGTCGTATGTCTTCAGCTCATCGTAATTCCAGGCAAAAACATTTTTGTATTGTTTCAAAAGACGAATATACGCTAGTTTTTCTTCAGGGGCTAGGCCGTGGCCTAGATTAACGTTTTGTGGTTTATCATCGGTTCCTAGGTTTACTAATTCGTAGTTCAGATTTGAACTGTAGAGCTTAGAATTGGTAGACCTTTTAAACCGACTTTTCAAATCGTATAAGTCTTCCAACTTAACCACCGATTTAGGTATAGCATTATCAGTGCTATCTTGTTGTATTTGTCGATCGTGATGGTCTTCGTCAATTATTTGATTGGAGTAGGATCCTTCAGAAGTGAGGAAATTTACAATATCAGGATCGTCATTGAATACTCTCCAATTTGTAATGTTGTCAGGGATGGACGGTCTAAAGATTAATTCTATTGAGAATCTATCTCGACTAAAATCTTCGGAGGGAATAAGTCTAGAGGCTATGTTAGCTAAAAGGTCTGCACTCGCGTTTTGGAGTCTTGGGATTGACGAAATATTGAATGCTATGAAATGCTCAGTCAGATCTTGTACTAAAGATTGATAGTGTTTCAAGTGACCTGATAGGCAATTTATGGTGTTACGTACTTGTTTGACGACAATCTCAGAGTCTCCGAAGACTTGAAGATACTTGACGTTCAACCCGATTGCTTTGTATAGGCCTTGCACCAAGGCCTCATATTCCGCCGTATTGTTTGTGCAATCGAATTCAAGTCTGCACGTAAGCATGGTCTTATTTCCTTCTGGACTAATCAGAACGCATCTTGCTCCTGCTCCTTCGTTAGATTTAGAGCCATCAAAATATAATTTCCAAAACAAAGATGTATTTACAGGTTTATCTACAAAATTAGCACACTTTGAATTATGAGTTTGGGAAAAAATTTCGACTTGGGACAAAATTGAATTTTCTAAGTAAGGTGATGTATGAGCATTGAAATTGCCGAGGAAAGAATCTACCGAGTAATTGCCTATGATACTGTTGTTATATGCTATTACTTCATTTTCTCCCTCCAATTCCGTTACTATGTACTTCTGGTGTAACTCTCGTTCAACCTTTATTTGATTCGGTTTACCATTGTAGGGTAACCACATGTGTGACCAGTCAGTTGAGAAGTATCCATGGAGTTTTTCGGACCAATCCCTGCTAAGAATCAAGCCATAGAATTCTGGGATATCAGCTACTAGAATGTCAATAACCTGACATACCTTCGGGTTAGACGACAATCTTATGGTTACTTGATTAAGTTCACCAATCACTTCGACTTGAGATCGATCAAGCTGAACTATGCGCACTGCGGATTTTTGTGGTTGAACATTCAACTTGGCACATATTGATCTGGGTAAAATATTCGTTGAAGCACCAGAATCCACCAAACAATTGTGCACATTTTTATTGAAAATTTCATAAGTGAGAAGAAAAGGGCGAGTGTGAGACCTTGATCTTCCTCCAATCAAGGCGATGTCATTTGGATCAATATTATTGATCGTGTTGGTTGGAGGTATTCCCATGTTGTGGGAAGCTACAGCTGTAGGCAAAGATGTAGTAGGCATGACATGTAATTCTTTCATCATTATCTTCTGTTGATGTTTCATTTTGCTCAATTCATAAAGAGTGATATTAGCCCTAGTCTTTTTCATGTCATCAATAATATTGTATTCCATTTCATCCGACACTATCAGTGTTCTTGATGGAGGTGTTTGATCTGGTTGGACTGGGCTAGATTGAGTCGCTTTAGCGGTCTTTTTCTTTGTTGCGACTTTATCTTTTGCTGCAGGGCTTGCGCCCTTCTGCTTAGGGGTAGTTTGGGGAGGATCAAGTTGATTTTTGCTTCGTGTGCTAACCAGAAATGCTTCTTGATCTTCTTCTTGTGGGAGGATGAAATCCCACATTCCTTGTAGTTCCACAACTTCTTCGTCATCGGTCTGCCCTTCAGTGGTACTCTCTTCTTCTTCCTCTTCTTCGGATTCGACATTTGAGATAGCGTTGGGTGGTTTCACATCCATTGAAGGGCCTCTTTTAAAAGATCTGTAGGGCTTTTTTGAAGAAGTTTCTGCTACTTGTTTTATTATGTCAATCATCTCATTGGACATGGTCTTTAATACTTTTTGAAATCCTTCCAAATCGAAAGGATCTTTCGTTTGTTTCTTCTTGGAGTCTTCCTTGAAGGTGACATTTTTAGATTTGCGTTCCTCTATCGCAAATATCTTTTCCAGGGCTACTACCCGTTTCTCTACTGCTATCGCCTATGTCAGGTTTTCAACTAAGGTTGTTTTATTTGCCCTATCCACGAATATTTCTAAGTTTGATGGTAAGGCCGTAATATACCATTCACATCATACTTCTTCGCTGGGTTGGGAAGCAGTGGGAATTTTGTTGAGGATTTTATTGAACCGTAAATTGAAATCTTTGATGGGTTCTCTAGCCTCGGCTTTAAGATTGGATAGGTCATTGATTAACGTTGTCGTTGATCTGTCATCACCAAACTTGGTAAGGAATTGACTTTGAAAAATGTCCCAACTTGTGATAGACCCGGAGGGTAATGAAAAGTACCATGACCCGGTTGTTCCTTGCATTGTATAGGGAAAACGCCGGACAACAGCATCCTCGTTGGTAACTCCGTTGAGATTGACAGAAAGCATGGAATTGTTAATGTGCTCTTCAGCTAGCATGCCTGCTCCTGGATTGAATTTGGGTAGCCATTTCTCAGGATGGGCCAGTATTTGGCTCAGGGGTGGAGGCATTAAAACTGCCCCAGGATTGTTCCATGGAGACTAGGCCATCGTTGAGCTGCTAGTAAATGAAAGTGCAGAGGATGTTCCCTGAGGTTGGGAAGATGAAGATATTATGATCTTAGATGATTGAAGAAGAGGGGTTGTGGAAGATGGATGGGTGATTTGGAATGAAGATGTGGGTGGCTGACTTCGCAGTGAGGGAGTTGAAATGGACGATGTAGATGAAAGAGTCTCACTGTCAGACTCTTGTGGTGTTTTCCTTGCTCTTTTCCTGGTGGGAAGAGGGAATTCAGTTGGCTGGATGCCAAATTTTTCACTCTTTAATCTGGTCAGGGGATGAGCAGGATTGTACTGCGAAGTCACGCTGCTTTGAGATTTATCAGACCTCTGTGTAGAAATAGAAAATCCCTGGAGTTTGCGAATCAGAGTTTGAACTTCAGGGGGTTCAATGGTAGATTGGTCTGAAAAAATAGGGTATGTAGCAGTGGTTAATATTTGAGCGACTTCTGACTCTGGATTTAAACGTATTGGGGAAGTCGAGGGAGTTGATGAGGGCGATTTACTCTCAGAATGGTATTTAGATTTTGATTTAGGTGCCATTCATAGTTCGGGCCCTCCTTCTAGCGCCAAATATGTTGAAGCCCCGAAAATCGGGTCGACAACAAGGGGGATACCCACCCAGTCCGGACCTTGGTTGGCGGCTCCTTATCTATTTGGTATAGCGGGTCCGACTGGGGATAATGGGACCAGTTTCCCAATTTAAGGGTGTGTGTGTGTGCAGAGTTGGATGATGCTGATCTAAGAGTACTTAAAGCTAATTTAATTCAAACTTTTAAACTAACTCTACGCTATTGTAATCTAATGAGAAACAACACATCTAATCTACGCTAACCCGGGGTGTATTTCTTCTATTATGCGATCTAAAGAGATTTCAAACAATAACTGGTAATAAATATCATTCAGCTATCATAAGAATAGAAATCAATTAAGATAAACCACTTTGCATAAAAAGTTAGGCAAAACAGTTGTGAACAGCATATCTCATAATAAGTTATTTATATATCAAACATAAATAAATGACTCCACCGTACAAAAGTGCCAAATGGTAACTCACACATTCATGCAGTAACATATAAACAACTAAAAACTGTATATCACTTTAAGAATATAAACAGAAACGGTCAAGAGATAAAAGTACCATTTATGATTGGTTCCACTCATAAGCTTCAAGCAACAATGATTTATCTCTCCTTGCTCTAACATCTACTAAGAGTACAGAAGTGCAACATCAATAGCAGATATCAAATGAAAACATTAATAAACCTTGATCCATCCATTCATCAAAACCCCCTCCTAGGGTGCAAAAGTGCATGTTCTGAGGACAAGTTTTTTTGACAAATTTCTAGACCCTTCTCCTAATGCCTGAGAAGGGTTTAAATACTGCTAACTAATTAACTTAATTACATAAATTTAGGATACGGTTTTAAATGACCACCCTTCTGCTAAAGCAAAACTATTTCTAAAAATTGAATCTAATTCCTAGCCATTTCTGTATTTGCTCCTTAGTGCTGCAAGCATGCAACATTCGCCAGGGAAGAGTCGGATGGTCGCCTTATGCTTTCGTTTGAGCTATGAAAATAGAAATAACAAGCGCTGGCACCACTTTCTGGTAAACTAGGAGATATTTTCGAGAATCTTCCTCTAGCTGGGTGTATTCACTGCGTGTATACTTGGTAATAACCCAAATTCCTCTCAAACTGATTCTGCTTTTGCTATTTCAGTTTCCGGCCTTGCGAATGACTGAATAAGTTAGGGACTTTGCTCTCTGAACAATTTTCTGCATCGAAAACTGCCTCTGTTCTTTGTTCCAGGCTTTTCTAGTGCGTTTTCCTTCTTTAGCGCCTTTTTTCCTTTACCGGGCATAAGCTTCAGGATCTTTTGTAAACATGTTGCTTTTGTGCGCTTTTGACTCTGAGCATTGGATAGCCTATTGACATCAGCATCTGTTGAGTGATACTCTGGAATCTATGGTCCTGTGGCATGCGACATCCGTTTATGAAGGCATCTCTTCTCTGTTCTCCGAGCATTGACGCTTTCCCCTTTTCCTTAGATGTTTCCTGCACATTGCTTCATGTTATTTCCTGTCTTACAGTTTACGCAAAGGAAAAGAGTAATGATAATAAAGATTGACATGAAAGCTTTAAGCTCTTATGAATGTATAAAATCATGACACCCATAGCGAACTGACTCTTCGAAAAACACAAAACTGTCCTTCTTGAATACTTTGGCGTACATTCATTAATTTCTTTTAAGGTGCGCGCCCTATTTTGGTTTACGGACAACTTTCCTTGAATACTGCGTCGAGGAAAATTTGCGATGGGTGGTTTTTGCGAGGATCGCGTCGTCAAGATGTGTCATCGCAAAAATTCATGATCGCAGATCGCAGATCGCGCTTAGTCATTCAATCATTATGTGCTGCTTACGCGATGTTGCAATATGCGACGTCGCATATCGGCCGTCGAAGATTTCTTAAGATTTTTCATTTAAGAGCGCTTCATAATGTATGCGATGCGATGAATTTCGCGTCGCTTCTTCGCAGTTTATTATGCTCATAGGAAAACATTTCATTCTCTTCTCGCGATGCGATACCGTTTTAAGGAGTTGAATACAAAAATTTTCATAAAATGTTTTTTTGGATTTTTTATTAAGGGTCCCCATTTGCTTGGTGTTATTGCTAATACCAAACAAAGAGGGGGGTTGTTGGTGGCCACAACAGGACCTTATTGTAAGTGTTGGATTTCATGTGCTTAAAGATTAGGAATCCTAACTTGTTTTAGAGTTGGCCCCTTCTTTGAAAGGAATAGGAAAGAAATGGAGTTGAAAGTATTGATCATGGGGGGTCAAAAAATTTATGTGGCGCAAATTTGACTCAAGGGAAAGTCAACAAGTGTGCTCATGCCATATTGAGCCCTTTGTTTTCATTAAGGACATGATGGTGCTATAACCATAAACAAAAAGCTTGATTTGTGCCAGTTATTAGGAGATTTTGAAGCTAGTTGGAGATGAATTCAAATGAAAAAGCATATGATGAAGTAGGTATAGGAACTCTAGAGGTGTGATCCCCATTTTTGAGTGGGAAAATTAGTGGAATATTGCAAGTAGTCAATAGATGTAATGAAGGAATAAGTAATGGGAATTAACTACTTGTTAAACTAATGAATATGGTCTTAGAGTTAGTTTCCTTTCCTAGAAATGATATATATAAATGTAAAGGTTATCGCCTAGAAAAAGTTTGATAGTGAGCTTATTATTTATTGATGGTTAATGTTGTGTTACATAGGAATATTGACTTTGTGAATATACTACTATTATTTTGTGCCTTGAACCTTAAGATATTAATATAACAACATTATGAATCACTAGTTGATGTGAGAATTTATTTGGTTTGGATCAAATAAATGGAATAATTCGGCCACTTTAAAATACTTTTTCCATGTATACTTCATGGTGATGATGTGTATTTCCCATTAATGCAACCTTATGTAATTATGCATGTTTTTTCGTTGGTATGATAAGTTACATTACACAAGAGTAAAAAATTAATCCTAGAGATAATTATGATGCTTGATAGATTATTTTGTTGTTGACACATCTTTCTATTGAATATATTGGATAATCCCAAGTCTAAGTAACAATGCACCTTGGGTGATACTTTTTTTAACACCCCAATTATTTATCTTCATGTATGCAATGTAAATAATTTTATAAGTTAAAAGGCTGAAAGAGGGACACGGATCCCATTTCTTGAGAGAGGAGATTGCTTGAAGGAATTGTTGTTTTAAATATTAGTCCTCATTGGTTTAGTGGGTTGGCTCTACCATAAATTAACTAGGAGAAAAGGGACATGGGAAGGTGTCCTTTGACCCCCATAAAAATAAAGAACAAGACAAAGAAAATTAAGGCAACATGGATTGCATTGTCCAAGAAGGTGGGTACTTTTCGAACTGATGAAGAAGAGGTAGAAGGGTAGCAGCTGAGACGGCATTGTTGGAAGTTGAAAAGAGTAGTAAACTAGATAAAGAAGCTTATTGAAAAATGGTTGGGCATAAGCATTAAAAATGAGTAGTGGCTTGCCTTGAGGACAAATGCAAGGTGGCCTAGTGGTGCTCTGGTTCAGTTGTGCATTCATTGAATGTTTCCTTCTAAAAGCACACGACCTAAAGTTTTGGAATTTGGCTCGAGGGTGATCGCTACAAGTGATAGTGGTTGTGGCTTGTCTATAGTTGGGTGGAGAGTTAGAGTTGTTGGCATTATGATACAAGTGTTGTCCTTGATGGAAACTCACTCACATGTCAATCAGTTATGGTAAAAGGAAATTCACAGTACAACAGGTATATTCAGAGGTTATAGGAAAATGGTATAGAAGAATAGGAAGATGGAACTAAGGTCTACTAATCAGAATAAAGAAGGTAAGGGAAAAGGCTGATGAAAAGAAATTTAAAAAGTATACGTAGGTCCACTTAGTCAAAACAGCGTATACACGCTGGTCCACAGGAAAAAAAAAAGAACGTATACGTATACACACACTCCCTCACACAGGAAGAAAAGCACATACATTTTGAAAAACCAAGGTTTTGGTCCAAGGTATTTGGTCCGTGGTATTGAGCCTAGGTATTCGATCTGAGGTATTTGTTATGAGGTACTGACCTTGGGTATTTGTTCCATGGTATTGGTCCTAGGTGGTTTTGGTCCAAGGTATTGATAACGGATCTAAGTATATAAGGAGGAGAAGATCAAAGGGCTAAGTACAGAAGGAATGAATATCTTATGAATTGTTATGTGCAAGTGTATGTATTTCTAAGGAATACTTCTATCTGAAGTATATTTTATGTTGTAGGGGCTATGCTTGTGATTTGTTCTAAAATACTTTGTGAACCTTGAATTCAATGTTGGATCAGGATCATGAGACGTGAAATGACTTATTATTGGATGATCTAATATTGGTTGGGCTAGATATCACTGTGTACACCTGTTTTATTCTTTAAGTGTGGTGATCTGTGTTTGTCTGAAGTTTAGAAGTGCAAAAAAGTTATGAGTTGATATGTGCAGATCTGTACGCTAGTTCCTCTCTTGGAAAGTGCATGTACACGCAAGTTATACTCTTCAAAATAGTGTATATAAAAGAAAAGCTTATTTTTAGATCTCACTGATCTATCTTATCAAATTCTATTGTTTTACTATTTTCTATCAATGAAGTCTTCTTATATCTGAATGTAAAATTGAATGCATAAGGAGACTGGTATTTGATTGATTGATTGCATAAGTGAGAAGAAGTAATATATATTGATGCCTATGTAAAGCTCTGTAAGTGGACAGTAAATGTTTATTATATCGTTGGTTGGTATAGACTTGATTAAAAAGTTTATGTTTGCAGTAGTTTTGAAGTTATACGCAGGTTTGATTAACGGAAGTAGCGTATACACGGAGTTTGGGTTCATCCAAGTAGCGTATACATTCTGATGCATGGTTTTTGAGGTTACAGTTGGTTCTGAATGATGATGCAGGGTTCTGCGTTTAGCACAGTGTTCTAGTGTCAGTGATCTGATTGTTCAGATTAACTGAATGTTGGTTGATGCAGTTAAAGTTTAAAATTTTTTATGGCTCCAGTATGAAAATTGGATGAAACATGGCCTTCAGATTGTGGTTTTGTGTTCCAAGAGTATCCAGTTTGAAAATTCATGAAACGTGGTCCCTGGAGGAAGAAAGAAGGTTGCAGCCTTCTGTATGTAAACACCTACATACTAGTAAAACTAATTGGCGAGTATAAGAGCTAGGGGGTTGCAGCTCCCTTCTAGTAGAAGCTGGAAAACGAGAGAAGGTTTTAGCCTTCTGTAGGTGGGTGCCTGCATACTGGTATGAGTTTGCATCAGTACAAGATTGTAAACATATTTTCTTATTATTAAAAGAAGACAAAGATGACAGCAACAGGTGGTTTTCACCCACATTCGGTTCCCACCTTAAATCTTGGTGTTCATGTGTGTTGCTTATGTGTGATGCTTTATTATGTTTTTACTGCACTCTCTCATAAGTTACTGATGTACTAGTTTAAGATCAACACATGATAAATTGTCTAAATCACAAGTTCTATGGATATACACTAGTTTCTCTAATCACAGTTGTGTGTACACGCTAGTTCACTTCACTGAAGTAGGGGTATATAAATTTGTTTAGGAAATAAAATTATTGATATGATAGTACTGATTCACCTCCCTCTCAGTATTATTTCCAACAATTGGTATTAGAGCAAGTCCTTCAGAAGAAGCTTGATTGCTTGAAGGTAAATATTTCAAGATGAATAATCATGAAGGCATGGGATCCATCAGACCACCAATATTCAATAGGAGCAACTTAGTATGTTGGAAAGTAAGAACTTGATCTTATCTACAATTGCTTGGAACAAATGTTTTGGAAATTGTGGAAGGAGGATATCAATTTCCAGTAGAAATTCCTACAGACGCTGCAGGTAAGAAGTTATACGAAACTAATTCCAAAGCTATCAATACATTACCGGGAAGTTTGCCAGAATAAAAATTTGTCAAGGTCATGCAACTCAAGACAGCCAAAGAAATATGGGACAAAATCATTCAGAGCTATGAAGGAGACTCTCAGGTAAAACATGCTAAGATTGAAAATATTATAATTCAGTATGAAACTCTTAAGATGCATAATGAGAGAGTGTAGCCAGTTACATTTTACATATAGATGAGATTGTTAATTGTATGAAGAATTTGGGTGAAGAAATAAAGGAAGTTACTTTAGTTGAGAAAAATTTGAGATCTTTGTCTTCTAAATTTGAGTCAAAAGTGTCTGCCATAGAAGGACTATCTTCAGGCTATCGTTGTGACTCAACTTCATTGAATCCTAACTGCCTTTGAAATGAGAAAAGGAGGTCCATCAAATATGAGAGAAGCCATATTTAAAGCATCAGCAAAGGGAAAAGAAAAGGAAGAGAACAATGAATCATGACACATTTCTGAAGAAGAAGATGAGGTAAATTTTGTTAAGAAGCTTCAACGGGGTTCTGGAAGGCTCAGAGGTAAGTTACCTTTCAAATGCTTTGCTTATGGTAGAGTCGGTCATTATGCTGCGAAATGTCCTCATAAAGGTAAATATGGAAAAGGGAAGGAATATGCAAAAGGTAATAGGAAACAGGTTGTGAATAGGAGTTAGTATATGCATGAAGATAGTGATGGTTTATCTAATAGTGATGAAGTTGAAACTAAACAAGATTATAGACTTCTCATAGCTTATGAAAATGATGATTTTTTGGATGCATTAGAAGAGGAATACTTTCATGAAGAAATCGCTAAACTCAAAAGGTTCGATGGTCGCAAAAACTTCTTTAATGAGCAATGTTTTTCATGTCATAACTTTGGGCACAAGGATGCTTAATGCATTGCTTATAAAGCAATCATGACTAGAGAAGCACGAAATCAAAGGAGTGTAACAGGAATAGAGAAATGTTCCTATAATAACTTTTCTCCTCTTGAAAATGAAATAGAATGCTCAATTTGTAACAACTTTGGTCATGAAGAGTCTGAATGCAGAAGCAAATTTCGGCCAACACTTCAAAAGGAGCGAATGCCATTAAATCCCAAGATATGGAGAAGGAAGGAATCTCAATCAGAAAGATGTGGTATAGCCTTGTATATATAAGGACAAGAAAATCAATGGTACATCGACAGTGGATGCTTAAAACGCATGACAAGTTATAAAGAGAAACTTTACTCATATAATGCTTTAGAAAAGGAAAAGAATGTCTCATTTGGAAATGACACTCCGGTTGTCATTAAAGGAAAAAGGTTTTGTTTTATTGAAAGAAAAGGTTAAAGCTGGAAATGTTATGTATGTAGATGGTTTAAAGCATAACATGTTCAGTGTCAGTCAAATGTGTGATTAAGAAAATGAAGTGGTGTTTCGATCAAACGAATGTGTTGTTTGTGAGCTTGATATAGGAAAGACCGTGATCAAAGGTACAAGAACTCCAAACAACTTATACATACTCAAAGAAGGACAACAACAATGCTATCTACGAAAAACATATGAAAATTTGTTTTAGCATAGAAGATTGGGGCATCTAAGATTTTCTCAAATAAAAAAAGCATGCAGGCTCAAAGCAGTTCGTGATCTTCCAAATATTAGCATCCCAGAAAATACCATATGGAAACCATGTCAAATCGGTAAGAAAACCAAAGTTCACTTCATTGAAAAGGAAGTGTCAGCAGGTAAGCCTCTTGAACTTGTCCATACTGATTTATGTGGGCCAACAAGGAAAATTCACCTCGTGGAGAAGAATACTTTATTTTGTTTATTGATGATTTTTCTAGAATGTGTTGGATAGGTCTTCTAAAGCATAAAGATGATGCATTTGAAAAGTTTAAAGCCTTTAAAGCTTTGGTTGAAAATGAATTAGGTCAAAAAATCAAATGTCTCAAATCTAATCGAGGGGGAGAATTCATATTAGATGAATTCTTTGACTTTTGTGAGCAACATGGAATAAAAAGGCAATTCTCCACCGCAAGAACTCCTCAGCAAAATGGTGTGGTGCAAAGGATGAACAGAACAGTTCAACAAATGGCTCGAGCTATGCTAGATGAATCTGGAACTCTTGCAACCTTCTGGGGTGAAGTTTCATTTGCTGCCATGACTATTCTCAACAAAGCAAATGTTCGGGTGAATAGCACTCAAACTCCACATGAACTTTGGTATGGTAAGCCTCCTACGGTAAATTACTTTAAAGTTTCTGGAAGATTTTTTTTTATCAAAAGGACTGATGAAAAATTTGGTAAGTTTGAACCTAGAGAATATGAAGGTTTTCTTCTTGGTTATTCTTCCAAAAGTAAAGGATACAAATATTATAATAAAAGACTTCGGAAAATTTTTGAAAGCATTGATGTTGTGGTTGATGAAGCATGTAGAAATCCAGAACATATGAAATCAATAGAGGAATATGACAATGAGGAAGATGGGGATTACTCTCCTGCATCAAATAAAAATGATTTGAATAAGAACCAATGAAACACCAGAAGAAGATACACCAGATAGGAAAAGAATCCATCCAGGTATGTTGAGAAAAATCATCCAGAATCTAAAATTCTAGGAGAAAAAGGGTCTGGAGTACAGACAAGAAGAAATCTGACAGGAACCTCAAGTTATCTAACATCACTATCCTCCACAGAACCTCAGAATGTAAATGAAGCCTGAAAAGATGAATGTTGGGTCAAGGCCATGGATCAAGAATTAGACCAAATTGAAAAGAATGATACTTGGGAGTTAGTTCCTAGACCTCATGATAAAAATATTATAAGAACAAAATGGATACTTATGAATAAGCTGAATGAAAATGGAGAAGTTATTAGAAACAAGGCAAGACTTGTTTGCAAAGGGTATGCCCAATAAGAAGGTATAGATCTTGAAGATACTTTTGCACCTCTTGCTATACTTGAAGCCATAATGATGTTTCTTGCTCTTTCTAGTTTTCGAAAATTCAAAGTATATCAAATGGATGTAAAATCAGCCTTTCTTAATGGAGATTTAGAAGAAGAAGTTTATATTGAACTAGAAGGATTCATTCTTGCAAATGATGCAAAACTTGTATGCAAACTCAAAAAGGCACTCTATGGTCTGAAATAGGCTCCAAGGGTTTGGTATTACCGTCTTGACAAATATCTACCACGACAAGGCTTGACAAAAGTTTCGGCAGATAATAATTTATACAAAAAGATTCAAAATGATAAATTGCTAATTATTGTTGTTTATGTTGATGATATCATTTAGGGTTGTGCCCTGCCCTGTGTACATAGTTTTTTTTCTTGCTTGTTTGTTTTTTCATCTTGTTTTCATTTTTGTTTGTGTAAATAAGTGTCGTGTATGAATATGTTTTTCAGATTCTTTGCACGTGGATGAATTGAAAAGAGCCTTGTGACACTACAAAATTTGGATAATCTTCGTCCTCCTTTTTTGTCGTCACATCTTTTGTTCGAAGAAGTTTCGACCATAAATATGATCCATTCGTAAGGAAACTTTTTGTCAAACCAAGATACTTGTTTATATTCTGGAAACCTTATGCTACACTTGGTTCTTATGTTTCGGTGCTTTCACGCTTATCCAAATAGTAGAAGAGGAGAAGGGGAAAAATTTAGATGAGCAAACCTAAATCAGAGGTCTTTAAATGTTTGTCTAAAGGAACAACCTCTCTTTCTCTCATTAATTCAGGATCCATATTCCACCCACAAAATAAATTAGCGCCAATGCACAACCCTATTTAAATATATAAATAAATGTGAAAGAAGATAAAGGCTTCATGCGCAGAGAGGTGAAGCAAGAAATTCCGTCGGGGTAGTGTCCAGGCTTGCTGGAAGCGGAGCAATGTTTGTGTTCCTGTAGTGACTCTATTGGGGTATTGTCTAGGCCTAATGGCAATAGAGCAACACCGAAGATGAAAAACTATACTCTGAAAATCTAAAGCTCGCGAACTTCACTACCCTTTTCGATTCGAAACATTGTGATATTGTTGAATCTTATGCTTGTGTTCAACCGAGAAAGGCACAAAGGGGACCATGTTTATTCATAGGGTAAGTGGGGAAGCCAAAGTGATTTTCATGATGAATCAATACTCCCTAAAGAACTGAGACCCTACACAAAAGTGTTAACTAAGACAGAGAAGCTAGAATTCTACTAGTGTGTCGCCAAGTGTAGACGCTACTACAACACCCTCCAAAATTTTGGCCTACACAAAATTTCGACGCCTACCTTGATCTTGTTTATTGTCGTCGAAAACATTGAAATCCATTCTATGTGTTTTCTCTAAATGTTTTGGTCCTCTGTGCAAGAAAGGAAAATATAGTATTTTCGCATGTTAGTTGTCGCACAATGTGTATAAGCTTGTTTTGGTGGTTTCAAGGGGTTATATTTGTGTAAATGAGTTCATCTAATGTAAATATCTATCACACTCATTTCTAAAGTTTTAAGCACTATCGTACAAGTGTCATCACAATCGTCATAAAGTGTATATTTGGTGTCACATTTGTTGTAAGTCATCACAAAGTTGTTGCACTAAAGGACAATTATTATTCATATGTCCTAGATGATCTACGTTGTTGTTTCATCAAGTGTTCTATGTGTGTGATCACTATCAATTCATATCATTATTAACATCAGCTCATTGATACCACACACAGCCGAATTCCATAAATTTCCCGGAAACTTAGCCTCATTTGACCCTCCTCAACTGTGCATTACATAGTTCTAGCCCTCAATATGCAACCCACACCTTGACATTTCGCAATGCACAGTTCCTGCCTCCCAGGACTGTGCACTACACAGTTCTAGTGCTTAAGCTCGGACGTTGGCCCCTAGAATTGTGCAATCCAACCCTCTAGCCTAGCCTCAACTACGCATTGTGTAGTCCCTAAGATCAAGCTTAAACCTTGAGCTCCTGAGCTACGCAATTGTGAAAACAACAGGTATGCTATGCCTCCCAAAACTATGTATCTGGGTGAACCAGTGAAAAACCCCTCAGCCAAACTCACTGAGTCCCAAAACTGCACAATATTCTCGCCTAGTCTACCTTGAACTACAAATTGTGCAGTCTCAAGGCCCAACCTTCACCACTAATTACCTGAGCTCTGAAATTACACAGTCACTAAGCCTCTCCCTCATCCTACCACCCGGTTCCAGCTAAGTCAGTGGATCAACATGCACCATCTTAGACTAGGGGTTTATCATACTGATGTTGTCTCATCATGAGTGAATTACAGATGTAGGTAATCTATGATACCATCACAGGATGATGAAAAAGGAGTTGGAGAAGGGAAACATGTTGAAAGACATCCTTGTAGTCGATTATGAAAGCTGATCAAGCAAGAGAAAGCAAAGGGACACCAGTTTGCAGCCACAACTCAAGACTTGATATCGTTGAAGACTCCTTCCCTGTAAGCCATAAGGAGGTGGATATAAGAGCATTCCTCAAGAATTCATGTAGCAAGCAAAAAAATGTGTGGCTTGACATTGCCATGTGATCAAACAGTCCATGCAGCAGTGTCATGTCATATCATGTTATGAGTAGTCATATTCCACAACATTGTTGTCAATCATGTAATTTCTTATTCGAAAATGTATTGTAAAGTGGAAGTCCAAAGGACATGTACAAAATATGGAGTCATGTAAAGGCGAAAATTCATAAGAAGTAAAACAATCATGAGGGTAGTCAAAGAGTCACAAGTGAGGTGAAGCATCACCCCATTGGTTATATATACACCCTCATTGTATTAGCAAGGTACTTTTCACCTTAGCTCGTCTAGCAAGGCATTAGAGAGGCAAACTACTTCTTTTAGGAAGCAAGTGGTGGATCCAATGCACCACTATTGGAGCTAGTGGCATTCAATGTATACATGTGTCTTGAGACTTTTACTTACTAGCAATTGTCCCAAAAGGTACAAAGAGAGGCCGATAGGATTATTAAATTGGAATTGTTGAATTTTTCTAGAAGAGTTAATTGGTTTGCGGAAAACCTTGTTTTCTTGGACTGGATCATTGTGTAATTAGTTTTCAAGAACACATTGAATGTCTTATTTCATTTTAGAGTAAGTTAATTACCCAAAATCAAGAGGTTAAATTAATTACACAAAATCAAGAAACCTCTATAGATGGCCAAGCATATACCAAGAATACATCTCATTCATATGCAATACCAAATCCATCTTTTCTTTTCTCTGAGTAAAATTTCAAAAGCATGAACACATACCATTTCATATGCACAATAAACCCAACTTCTGAAATTTCAATGCTTGGATGCATCCCATTCATATGCTACAGTAAACCCATATTTTCCTTAAATTTCAATCCATAAACACATCCATTCATGAGCCATAACAAAACCACAAAAAACAAAACCCAACCCTGCAATTCCAGAGCATTATCCCCATTCAAAAGCAAAGAAGTAGCAAATATAAATGCCAGTGTTCCACAGTCTTGACTGCGCAAACCAATCATTGTCATCTGAAAAATCAAGAAAATAAAGACGATGACCAGTTAAGGAGATGATAGTGACCCTTTTTCTGGCTTTCTTCGGCCGCCTTTCACCCGGGAGGCTTCATGCTCGCACACATAAAGAAGAATGTCGACTTCAAAAGCTGCAACGTTGTCCTACGACGGAACAAAATTGGACAACCCAGTTCCGGAAATAGGATCTACCTAAGATTTCCCCCAGTGGAAATCTGATCAGAGTTTTTGCATAATAGGGCCAGGTACTTTATGCGCCCTCTACTTTATAACCCATATATCCTTTTCTCTGCCTTGATAAGAACAAGTAAGATATAAGGAATCCATCCTTCGTTTCTCCATGGGGCAGAGTACGTTCTTTGCGCCTTAAATTATCATGTTCTCTGTTGGGTACATGTGAAAAGATTGTCATGGAGACATATAAACTGGCTCCTTAACTTCCCCTGTTATGCCTCAGAATTCAGTAGCTGTGAAACGTTGACTTCTGCATTTTCTTAGAAAAATCAGCATGTAAAACCCACAGCTTTCCAATCTAGATGGACTTCATATCCAGTACTTTTGATGGAGTTGTTAAGGAAAATGGATTTTGGACAGAAATCTTCAGTCTGAATCTTATCCCCATCAAAATTGAAGCCTACATCTTTGCCCCTTAATTTCTATGCATCCATGCCTATGGTATTTGACATGATGGCTTCTCGTTAGTTGCAATCTTAGACAATTTGACATGATGGCTTCTCGTTAGTTGCAGTCTCAGACAACAGATGTCCAATATAGAGAGTCAAATTCTTGTTGTATATCTTCAGCTATGGAATCCAAGTAATTCTAGAAATTTCACATACAGTTTTATGGCTGAATTGTAGGAATTTACAGGGTAAGTTCCTCAGAAAGAACACCAAAAGGACACCGCTCACAACTAGATCACAGATCAATACACTAGTATTTTTGATGTGGTTAAAACTCTCAAAGAGGGAAACAATCCATAGCCTGAGCCAACGCGGCCACTTCAGGCAATTTATTAATCAAAGAATGAAAATTTACATAAGCTTCTCTCATGCACGGATCACCCTACAAATGACCCTCCATGCGCTTTAAATAGAATTCATGGACCAATCGGGTGTCAAGCCACGGATCAAGTGTCGGTAATACCGAGGAGAGAATGAACCGTCGGATCACTACATATCATGACCGTCAGATTGTAAGTTACAAAATGTACAACGGTAAAGAAACACACTTTACCTAACTCTATACCTAACTCTACACTAGACCAAGTTGTACTTAACTATTTCCTATGTGTCAGAATATCCTAACATCCACCCTTGAGAACAACTTGGGATAGGATTGAAGGATTTACAAATATGACACAATAGGAGAAGGAAGGAGGCACTAGAGCCTATCCCCCCTTAGTGACAACTTCCTGAACTCCAACCATAAATCGAAGTTTAGTGAACTTCGCCTCTATGAGAGCCTTTGTGAAGATGTCTGCAACTTGATCATCTGTTGAACAATATTGCACTTCAATAACATGGTCGTGAATGAGCTTTCTGATGAAGTGCATGTGAAGTTCAATGTGTTTGCTGCGCTGATGTTGGACTGGATCTTTGCATAGCTGAATGGCACTTTGATTATCACACCAAACTGTAGTCGGATGCTGCTGCTCAAAGCCAAACTCTGACAGGATCTGACGAAGCCACAAGGCTTCCTTACTAGCTTCTACGGCATCACGATACTCTGCTTCTGTTGATGAAAGAGAAATGGCACCCTGTTTCTTGCAAGCCCATGTAATAGGTCCTGAACCAAGAGTGAACACATAACCGGCAGTAGACTTCCGATCATCAGGTTCACCAGCCCAATCGGAATCAGTGAAACCAACCAATAGAGGAGATGCTTTTGCACTGTAATGAATCCCAAACTGAACTGTACCTCGAACATAACGAAGTATTCTTTTAGCTACTTTCCAATGACTTTCACGGGGGTTTTGCATGAACCGAGCAACAAGGCCAATAGCAAAGGAAAGGTCAGGACGAGTATGGGTTAGATACAAAAGTTTTCCTACAAGTTGACGGTATAAGGTAGCATCAACTTCAGGAGAAGTACAAGTGACTGAGAGTTTGACTCCAGATTGAAAGGGAGAAGGGGTTGGCTTACAGTCTTCCATGTGAAAATGACGTAGAATATCACAAGCATACTTGGACTGGGAAAGGGAAATACCCTCCTTGGATTGCAAGACTTGAAGACTGAGAAAATAGTGTAAGTGTCCTAAGTTTGTCATTTCAAATTTCCTTTTGAGGCTAGACTTCACATGGTTTATAAGGTTGGGATCACTACCAGTAAGGATAAGATCATCAACATAAAGAACAAGGATGATAAGAGAGTTGCCCACTTCCTTGGTGTAGACAGTATTGTCAGAATGACACCTAGAAAAGCCAGATTCTAAAAGAAAGCTATCCATTTTGGCATACCAAGCCCGAGGAGCTTGCTTGAGACCATAAAGGGATTTCTTAAGTCGACAAACAAGGATAGAGTCTGTTTGTATGAAGCCAATGGGTTGTTCCATATAGATTTCTTCATGCAAGTCCCCATGCAAGAAGGCAGATTTAACATCCATCTGATGGACTTCCCATTTGAAAGAGGCAGCAAGGGAAAGAACAAGGCGGGTAGAGTTCATTTTGGCAACAGGGGAGAAGGTTTCAGTGTAGTCAATGCCTTCAACCTGTGAAAAACCCTTAGCAACAAGACGAGCTTTATGTTTATCAACTTTCCCATCTGGTCCATACTTGGTTCTGTAAACCCATTTGCATCTAACAAGTTTTCATCCCTTTGGTAAAGGAACAAGATCCCATGTATCATTTGCCAATAATGAATGATATTCTTCATTCATAGCTGCTTCCCAATCTGGATGGCCTGAAGCTTCTGCAAAGGTTTCAGGATCATAATTTACTGGAGCTTGAGCCAGTAAAGACGAGGCTCTCTTGAACTGAGAACGTGTGCGTCGCTGATCTGTAGGATAACCGACAAGATCACCTGCTGCATCTCGAGTAGCACGAACCCATTTTGGAAGCTCAGGAGTTGAAGGAGGATCTTGAGATGGTGGGGGAGGATTGTCATCCTCACTTTCATCATCTGAAGAAGAAATGTTTTCAAAGGTAGAAGAGATAGGGAGAGGTGGCACATCTGCCGGACTAGGCCCGTAGGCTGATATATTTTCATCAAATTTTACATCTCTTCTAATGATAACATTTTTGGACTTAAATGGAATAAGTCTATAGCCTTTGACATCTTCAGAATATCCAACAAAAGTACATTTTTCACTCTTAGGTTCTAAAGCTTTATGCTTTTCATTTGGAATATGGGCCCACGCTTCACTTCCAAAAACACGAAAGTGACTTACATCTGGTTTGATTGAGCTCCATGCTTCTTCTGGAGTGATATTCTTTAAAGCCTTAGTAGAAGTGCGATTTATTATGTAATTTGCACAGTTAATTGCTTCTGGCCAAAAACTAAGACCAAGTCCTTTAGATTGTAGCATACAATTAGCCATTTGCTTTAAGGTGCGATTCTTCCTTTCAGCTACACCATTTTGTTGTGGAGTATATGGAACAGTATGTTGCATTTGAATTCCATTCTCAGTGCAATAGTTGATGAATGTGTTTTTAACATATTCTCCGCCATTATCAGATCTTAACTTAAGAATTTGATGTCCAGATTTTTTTTCAACAAAGGCCTTGAAGGCCAAAAAAGTGTTAAATACTTCACTCTTGAGTTTTTAGAAGTATACCCAAGTGCATATGGAGAAATCATCAATGAAAGTTAAGAAATACTTGCAACCAGAGAATGAAAAAACTGGAACTGGACCACATAAATCACTATGCACAAGCTGTAAAGGGGCTGAGGCGTGCCAAGAGGCACGTTTTTCAAAACTGTCCCGATGATGTTTTCCGAGTACACATCCAGAAAAACACCATCTCTGCAAGATACCATAGGAAGACCTGTCACCATATTTTCTTTACATAGATGCTGAAGGGAGCGATAGTTTAAGTGACCAAATCTCTCATGCCAAAGTTTGCTCACTTCATCGTTATGAGCAACAAATACTGAGGGAAGATTTGATGACCCAAAGTTGTGAAACTTATACAACCTTGTAGAATCATCAGCAATGCCAGTAGCCAAAATCTGTTTAGGATCTTTTAAGTCCTTGATTACAACATCATGAGGTGAAAATTCAACGATTTTACCTTCACCTGAATGAGTTATCTTATATACAGATAGAAGGTTGCAGGATAAGCTTGGAACACATAATACATCATTAAACTAACCATTGTCTAGATGAACAGTTCCAGTCCCTACAACATTAAGAGATCTATCATCACCAACATATGTATTTTTTGTGTTACAATCATTTAAAGAAGAAAACATGGCTTTGTTTTTGGCCATGTGGTAAGAAGCTCCAGAATCAATGAGCCACTCATGAGAATGAGAAGAAGAAGATACATTCAATGGATAGCCAGACCGAGATGCTTGACAACCACATGCAGAAAGTGCCATTCTTGAAGATGAAGTTGAAGTTGAAGATTGCCCCAAATGGATGTTATGCTTCTTCATTGCTGCTTCCAAGGCTTCCATCTTTTTAAAGTATTTTGATTCTAAGTGGCCATCTCGATTACAAAAATTGCAATGTCTATCAGTCTTCTTCCCTTTGTTTTTATTTGTCTTATCATTTTGTTGAAATGATTTTTCATTTTGGGGCTGAAATTGCTTAGGACCCTTGTTTGGTTTAGGACCATTCTTTTTAGGATATGACTTTTTAGGATTCTTTGAATTTGGTTGCTGCTGGGCGGCTAACGCTTTCTTGGAAGAGTTTCCAAGATTAAGAAGACCAAGGTGTAAGAGTTTTTCTTGTTCTCTTATTAAAGAATCACAAAAAGAGTCAAAGGAAGGGGGCTTGTAGTCTTTTCCTTGAGAAATGAAGGCTTCTCTTGTAGAATGGAAGGTGGAAACAAATACAGAGTAGGCTGGTCCCAACTTAGTAAGGATGGAATAAATAAGGTTACTATCTTCTTTCTTAACCTTAACACCTTCCAAAAGATATCTAAGGGTCTTGAACTTAGACAAGAAATCTTCAATGCAAGAAAAATTATTAGGGTCCAATGTAAGCAACTTATTTTCAAGTTGATGGGCTCTAATTTCATTTTTAATCCCAAAAACTTTATTGATTTGTTCCATTGCTTCATGAGGAGTTTCAAGTTCTGCAATATGGAATCTAAGATCTGGAGAAATAGACATCCCTATCAAACCACGTGCTTGATCTTGTCTATTTTTCCATTTAGCAGCCTTGTCTTCATCTTTCGGTTTCTTTTCTTGGCCTGTGGCTATTCGGTAGAGACCTTTACTTCTAAGTAAATCCTCCATGTAGGACAACCATTGGAAGTAGTTGGTGTTGTCAAGGGTAACTTGGTATTGACTTTCCATTTCAACAGAAAACTAAAGCTGAAGATGCTGAAAGTAAGTGTTTCAATGGATAGATCTCGAAAAATTAGGCTGGTTTAAAAAAAATGGCTCTGAAAAAGGCTTTCGGATGAAGAAGTTATGGCTTTTTGAAAAAAAGTTGTTGAAGTTGTCGACGAAGTGCGGGAATGTGCAGAAATGAAAAAGTCTGCCCCCACAAAATGGAGACTTGAACCCAAGACCTCTACTCTCTTAAAATAGCTTTGAACCAATTGATCTATACAAAAAATTTGAGAGAGAGAGAGAGAGAGAGAGGGGGGGGGTGCCTTGGGTTGCGTGCTTGCTTTGAGAAAACTCTTTTTCCCTACAAAACAAAAAACACAAAACCCAACACGAACATGCAAAGAAAACGAACCTTATGGCTCGAAGTTAGCTTTACCCAAAAAACTAAATATTTTCAAAAATTGAACCTTGCGGCTCAAAGTTAGCTTTAGCCGAAAAACTAAATATTTTTCTCAACGTTTCTGATTTTCTGAGATCACACTAAGGTGCAGGGAAAAGAGCATACGCATGAGAAAAATCCTTCCTTTCTATTTTTGATTTGCCCAGATCGCACAGAGTCGCAGGGCAAAGAGCATACGTAGAAATGAAAGGTATAGATCCGGTTTAAAAAAAACTAAATAAACCGAAACCGAAATAAACAGAGAGAAAATAACAGTAAACTACAAATAAACACTGTATACCTCCAGATCTTAAAAATGACGCAGCTAGGGCTACCAGAAACCTTTTCGCGTGAAACGAAAGGGGTTCCTCACTGGAACAGATGCTCCGAACACAAAAGAGCAGTCCTCTCGGCCCGAAAGTAGTCAGAAACAGCAGATCTAGGAAACGGCAGTCGGATGCAGTTCTACCGGCTTCAGATTTGGATCACCAATGGACGCGGCCCTCAAATAGCTCTGATACCATGTAGGAATTTACAGGGTAAGTTCCTCAGAAAGAAAACCAAAAGGACACCGCTCATAACCAGATCACAGATCAATACACCAGTATTTTGACGTGGTTAAAACCCTCAAAGAGGGAAACAGTCCACGGCATGAGCCAACGCAGCCACTTCAGGCAATTTATTAATCAAAGAATGAAAATTTACATAATCTTCTCTCATGAATGGATCACCCTACAAATGACCCTCCATGCGCTTTAAATAGAATCCATGGACCAATCGGGTGTCAAGCCACGGATCAAGTGTCGGTAATACCGAGGAGAGAATGAACCGTCGGATCACTACATATCGTGACCGTCGGATTGTAAGTTACAAAATGTACAACGGTAAAGAAACACACTTTACCTAACTCTATACCTAACTCTACACTAGACCAAGTTGTACTTAACTATTTCCTATGTGTCGGAATATCCTAACATGAATCACACTATGGCTCAGGACACATTTTCTCCCCTTCATCTTTAGTTAGTTTTGTTCCCAAGTGTAAATTTGACCCCAGAATTTATCTGGAGAAGCTTATTATTTTATGTATAGAACATGTTTCAGATGTTAACTTGTTTAGTCATGTTTCTGATCTTTTAGCTTCAGAAACAATATAAAGAGGATATCCTTCTGCGGAAAAAAATAATACAAAGAGTTCCCTTTGTACAAGGAAGACAATTCAGTCTGTAATTATACAGTTTTGTTGAAATATTTTGAGTTTTCAATTTTGATGTCTAGATGGAGATCTAAGTTTTGTCATGTATCTGATATAAGACGCTTTTTGATGCTGCTAATATTAGTCATTTTTCCCTGTAGTTATTGAGGCTTTAACAAATACAGTGAACTGTTGTCCAAAAAAATTCCTTATATCAATGTAGTTGTCATCTCAGTTGCTTGACTTCCATATAGGTGTTTTTAGGTTCTGTGATACTTTCTTAAACCCTTTCTCCGTATTTCAATCGCTGAAGAAAAGAATTTATATCCGTCTTCTACTTCTAACTTCTTGAAATGGAGGAAACTTTTGTCCCATTTCGAGGCATCAAGAATGATTTGAAAGCAAGATTATTGTGTTACAAGCAAGACTAGACTGGTGGCTTCACTGCAAGATACAGGTGCCTACATGACACACCCTGCAATTTATTGTCTCCATTTTGTGCTTATATCTTGATTTGAAGAGGATACTAAACATTGAAATACTTGAATTGCAATATGTGATTGTTTTGTTGGCCTCTTATGCTAGAAAAACTCTTTTTTCTAGAATTGGAATTTGAAAGTTAATATTTACTTGGACAGTTGTTTTGGTCTGCCTCCTAAACTCTTTGAAGCTTACAATCTAACAGCTACATGGGTTTAAAAATGAAGAGAAGACATTTCAATTTTTTGGTCACAGCACTTAACAAACTTGAGAATGGATCACTGATTCCAAAATATCTATATCGATAGACAAATTTGTTTGCACTCACTAACTGGTGACTTCTTGTCACATTTAGAATCCTTGCTCCCACGACTTACATATTCTTTGCATCAGCCATTTCTGTGATATCATTTGGAGAGAAACTGAACAGGAGTACATGTAGGAATTGTAGCGATTTTGAGATTGTTGGCCCTTCACATAATTACAAACCTTTTGGGACAATTTTGTTTAAGAAATGTTTGGGGCCAACATGTTCTTCATGCATGGATTATGAATGTTTGTAAGACTATTTTGTGAATGTTTATGATTCATGTTTGTTTTCTCCTGTACTAAAGTAGTTGAACTATTTCAATTATTTGAGTGCTTATTGTACCAAAAATTTGTTTTAATGGGTGCAATGTCTATCCCATATTTGTGGACTATTCTGTTGGATGTTAGACGTATATCTATTGTTGGTGTGTGTTTCTACCAGAGTGGTACTATTACCTCTCTCTTAGATGCTCACTTTCTTTTCACTCCGCATGAGAAGAATCTTAACAAACCTACAACCGAACACTCATCAAACACACTTGCTTTTCAAAGCCACATTTTCATTCCTCTCTCTTGTTGATAATTTGAGGCATGGAGAATATTTAAGAAATCGACAACCGAGCCATATTATGGATGGGTATCCTATCCCAAATGGTGTGAGGTCTAATTCGGACCACATATCAGGAAGACCCCTTGAATGTTGGCAGGTCCAATGCCGTCAATAAATAGTCTTAGTTCTTAGTTTATTTAATGCACATGGTGTGAAAATTCAAGAATCCGTGAATCAATACTGCAACAAACTGATATTACTTCTCCTACTTATTAATACATGCAAGTTATTTACTATGTTCTACTGTAAATATCAAATTAAATATAACTGACACCTTAAAAATTTTAAATAATACGTGGGAACAAGAATCTAAGCGGATAAAAATGAAGAAGCCGACCGGTATTCTAAAGCAGGTCTACAGCAGACTCTGGGATCTTGGAGGATAACGGAGCAAGTTCAGGAACAGATCCGTGTGTCGGATCTTCCCCCATACTCTTAGTCTCTATCTTTCTTTTTTCTTCATCTGTATGAACTCGTATGAAATACTCCTGGTGCAGGAGAGACAGTTTGTATTTTTGTTTTGTTTTTTCTTTTGATATATGTATTGGGCTGTTTTCCTGTAAAAAAGGAGGCCCAGATACTATGGTGAGAGGTCTTGAAACTTCAAATTTTTGATAGGGCTGTTACAGGCCGTGAACAGGAGAGCTCCCAAAGTCTCTTGTTTAAAAGTTATGGTAAAAACGATATCACTGAGGAGATTTAAACATCTCTATGGCACAAGAAAACTCAGCTGAATGTTTACACATTCATTTTTGTAGCTTTTTTATTTCTCGATTAATAGAAAAGCGCGGTATTTTTTCCTCGGAAAAAAAAGAATCTAAGCATGAAAGAAATAACAAAAAAGTGACACCATTATTATTGGACCAATGTCCCCATAAAAACCCAATGTGTGAAAACGAGTGCAGCAGCTGAGGGTTTATATTCGTAAGAAGTAATTTTTGAATACAATCTTTGGATGCCTTTCTGGCTATCCAATACAAAGAATTTTACTGACAGAAAGATGAGTGAGATATACCTCACTCTATCACTGGTGATCCATCACTGATCTAGCCACTAAATGGATAGCCCCTAGCTACTTCTGTCTAGTTTCTGCACAATCATTGTGGTGCTCTGCATCACAGCTTCTGGGGACTACGTCACTCCTCTAGTTGAACAATTTTCCTCTATAACTTTCAATTTCTTCCCTCCCAGTCTCACACCCTGACTTCTGGCTCTGGGAATCGATTCTCCCGCAAATTTTGAATCTCCTCTTATGCTCTATGCTACCTCTACGTGGCCCTACGTTGCCTAGCATGGCTCTGCTCTGCCTCTTCTGGATCTCTCTCTGCCTTCTCTCTGGTGTATCCCTGGATTAGGAAATTATCCAACCAGAAACTATTCCTTCCCCTCACTGAAATATATGACCTCGATTGTTTCTCCTACAACTGCTACGCTGCTCTCTTCTGAAATCGATCTGTTGATCTCTTACTTGATGTGTCTTCCAAATGCCCATCAAGCCTCTTCTTATAATCTTCTCATTGAGAACAAACGACCCATATTAGATTCTAATCAATGGCTCAGATAATTTTGGCTTGATCCTCATCTTCTTCTAGAAGTTTCACCCCCATTTTGATTAATACCCTTTAATGATTTTCATTTCCTAAGTTTAGACTTAGCCCTCCATTAAAAATAATTAATTATTTTAATAAAACCTTTTCTAGGTGGAATTTCCCAAAATGATTTCTGGGTATTTTGGAATACATTTGTCCTAGCCTCCCTGCAAATTTTGAGGCTTAGATCACATCCGATGCTACCAAAAATCAACACTCCCCCTTAGCGAAGAATGTGCTCTAGTAGTGCAACCTACTAAAGCATCACCCTTCTCTGTAACATCTCCCTCCGCGCTACTGATCTATGACATCACTTCCCACCAACTAATGCCCCATTGCTACAATTGTGCTACTTTTGGTGATACCACAACCAACTCTGCATTTGCACTACAACCCTCTCCAACTGATGTTGTTGTTTCAATAATAATGGAAAAGCATCCAAAATACTGAACGAAAGGTGTCCAGTGTGATGCATCTACTACTTACGTTCTGACTGTTAATAGTCTCTACGTTGTCACTGAAGCTATTGCGTCGCTGCTTAATCTTATTTGTACCAACCGCACTGTTGCTAACACTAGCTCTACGTTGTTCAGACTCTCACACTCCTAGCTACTACAACTATTACTTTGACACTCCTCTACATCAACTGACCTTATCCATCTTGCTACTTATGATATGGGATTCCGTAGCAAGGTATTGATCCAAGAGGTGGACTCCTCAAGGATCGTCCCCATCTGCAGTTCTTTCAAACTATAGTACTAGATCACCCCACCTCTCCCTTGGAGTTATTTGGGAAATCATGGCGAACTCCTCTTCCTGGATCTTTGTGGTTGCAGCCAGTGGATCATGTTTCTCATCCTTCTCCTTCTTCTTGAGAGCACGCTACGTAGCATAGTGAACAAATTCATCACATTGGAAACATTTGATCTTTGAAACATCTTTCTTCTTCTTTTATTGCCCCTTAGATGTAAGGGTTGCATTCTATTCCTCCTCCTTCGGCTTCGTCCCACTGATGTTGTCGCCATAAAGTTTGCACCTGACTAAATCTCACCTCATCTCTTCCTATTGAAGGAAGGCCCACATTCCTTCCAAATATAACAATTTCTCTCTGCCTAGGATACTCTAGACAAACACTTGCCATTTTTCTGAAACTGAATTCAGGGCCAACCTCACCATATTTATAGGTCGAGATGTTGATCCTACATCTGCCAACTGATCTAAGACTTCCTGAAGCTTTGATAGGAATGGATCAATGCATTCCCCTTTCTCTATCCTAGCTAATCTCAACTTCTCCAAGTACATCTTCTGCTTCTTGGAAGATCCTTGATATAGTGTAGCCAATGCATCTGACATTTCTTTGGATGTCCCTGTTCCATCAGCGTGACATACAAAATCATCCCTCACTCCATTGAGGATCAACAGCTTGGCCTTTGCCATCTCGGCATTGTATTTTTTTAGTGGATCTGCATCATCGGGTACAACTACCACAGTATCGACGCACATCTTGAGATCATGCTAATCTAAAAGGCATGAGATCCCAGCCTTCCAGATCACATAGTTGGATGCTCCATCCAACTGATATTGATCTCTCAACCCATTATATACCATCTCTGCCAAAAAAATGTTGAACTTCCTCCTCTCTCCTTTGCGCTACTAATGGGATGGCCTACGCACTCCCTACTATAGTTAGTAGATCTTACCCTCTCTATTGCTAATCAACAAATGAGCATTCAAACTTCTTGGCTGGGAGTATTCTTAGGAAGAAATTCCCTAAAAATAATGTCTCCTTCTCTCTTCTGATGTTTTTTCTGCCCCAACAACTGCCTCTCACTTGAAACGGATCTACATTGAATCTTCTATTGCGCTGCTCCCCCTACCGCTGACAAATCTCGATCTGGAAATCTTACCTCTCTGTCGACTCACTCAGAGAGAGATCTTCCACAAAAATATTGCCATCCTGACTTGGATTGTGCAATCCTTCTGGGGATTCGATCTGCTGCCTATACAACACTTTGATCTCCCTCCTTCTCTTCAGTGCTGGCTCTTCAGGTCTGCTCCCTTGCTTCACCTACGCTGTGATACCATGTGAAAATTTGAGAATCCCTGAATCCCTACTGCAGCAAACTGATATTACTTCTCCTACTTATTAGTCCATCCAAGTTATTTATTGTGTTTGTAAATAGCGAAGTAAACTACAACCTTCACAATTATAAATAATATGCAGAAACAAGAATCAGAGCAAGAAATAAATAACACAAAAGTGACACCATTATTTTTGGACCAATGTCCCCAGAAAAACCTAATGTGGGAAAATTAGTGCAACAGCTAAGGGTTTGTATTATTAAGCATTAATTAATGAATACAATCTTTGGATGCCTTGCTGACTATCCAATACATAGAATCTGACTGACGAAGAGATGAGTGGAATATACCTCACACTATCACTGGCTATCCATCACTGATCCAGCCACTGAATGGCTAGCCCATAGCTACCTCTGTGCAGTTTATGCGCAATCACTGCGCTACTCTGCGTCATAGCTTTTGGGGACTACGTCGCTCCTTTGGCTAATAAATTTTCCTTTGGAACTTCGAATTTCTTCCCTCTTGGTCTCACACCCTGACTTCTGGCTTTGGAACTCAATTCTCCAGCAAATTTCGGATCTCCTCTTAGGTTTTGTGTTGTGTCTGCATGGCCCTATGCTGCCCAGCGTGGCTCTACGCTGCCTCTTTTAGATCTCTCTCTTCCTTTCCTGAAATGTATCCTTAAGTATGAAACACTCTTTTAATACAATTCATCATGTAGGCTGATCAAGTCAAGTCAATAGTCAAGGGTCTAATTGCCTAGAAACAAAGGATTCATGAAGCAAGTGTTTAGGGCTAAGAGGTCTAGGTCTTCTGGTTGGTGAAGCAGGTGGGTGGTTTATAACAGTTCAGTAGTAGGCAGCAAAGTCAAGGGTTAATAGTCAAGGTTCAAAGTGCATTTATCTTTGCAAAGAGAATAAGGTCTATGATACATTTGTTAGAATAATTTGAAGTAAATTCCAACAACTTGGTTGAAGTAGACAACAACCTACTTCAAGTAGACTACAACATACTTCACAATACCTATTTTATTGTTGCAAGTTGCAACTTTAACTCATAACCTTTTCAAGCGTTCATCTTTTTTTGAAGACTCACTACAATTGTGTTCGTGGTTGATTTGATAGAATATGAACATTATTGAGGAATTTCCAATGAAATCGAGATCATCAACAATCCTCCAACATGGAAACAATATATTCAAAATATATAAAGAGGATTTCCAACAATTATATGACTATGAACCAATGAATAGTTTTGTTTGTTATTGGTCTTATAAGTTCCCAAGGATTTGGAGGGATGACTCTTCAATAGTAAAATATAAAAATCCAAAACTTAAAAGGGTGATGAACTTGAATCATGGTATTCTAATCATGTTTAGAAGTAAAGTACTTAAAGAATTATGCTCGAACCATTATAAAGTACACAATACCAAGATTCATAAGCACAAATATTAGTAGTTTGATTTCAAAGATTGAAAAACATTTGAAATTGGTTCCTTAAATCCTACTAGAGAAGCAAACACAATTGTATCTATATATGTGGGGGTAAAGTGATTGGTCTTCAAGCACTACCTTTGCATTCACCTCTCAAGCTCTAACAAAGATCTTCTTAATCAAGGAAGACCTTGTAGTTAGACAAGAGCAATCCTATGCAACACTGGAAAAGGTGATGACCAATAATTAGAGAAATTTTGAGGTCTAAAATGGGCATGCTAAAAAATATTATGAAATAATAGTGGAAATAATAAAATAAGTTTAGATTACATCATCAAATTTTCAAGAGAAAAAATAAAAAGCTACTTTTTAAACTCGTATTTTCAACTTATCTCCCTAGGGTTTTACTCAAATTTTGAGTAGGAGCACTTAACATATGCGGAATTTAATTCCTAATCCAAGGAGTATCCATGTTGCATACTTTCAATGGACCCCACTAAATGAAAAATGGGAAATACTTGAAAAAACGTGATTGCAATCACATTTTTCCATGTATTTCTCATATTTCATGTTGTAGGGTCCATCAAAAGTATGCGACGTGAGTACTCCTTGGATGAGGAATTAAATTTTGCATCCAACGAGTGCTCCTGCTCAAAATTTGAGTAAAACTTTGTGGATTTGAGTTGGAAATACGAATTGAAAAGGTAGTTTTTTATTTTTTTATTTTTCAATCTTCTTATTTTTTTACTCTAGAAATAGTGAATCATCCACATGGTTGGCATCATCATCTTGAATCCTATTGGTTCTTATAAAGTTTATTTTGGTTGTACAATTTTGTTTTGAGGCTCATTTTAGACCTCAAAATTTCCCTAATGGCAAGAGTCAAGTCTCTCTTTTGCACTGACATTGTTAATAATGGTGGATCGGGAAAAACTCTGCTTCTCAAAGAGTCTTAAAGAACCAAAAGGGGAAGGACTTGAAACAAACAAGAATAAAATGGCCTTTTAGGTGTGTTCCTTTCATTTTGGAAATATTTTCTCTCTATTTTGATTGGATGTGGTTATGTCATGTTTTTTATATTATATATACTCTTAAAGGAAGATGAAGTTTATGAGAAGGAACATCGAAATAATATTGCACACAATGAAACAATAAACATTAAAGCGTGTGATTTTATTTTAGGAGAAACATATTTTAACCTTCATATTAAGGTTTTCAAAAAAAATTAAACTGTACTCATGTATTTGATAAGAAAAATATTTAAACTTCATAATAAAATTACTATAATTTTTAAACAGATTATCAAAAAATTGTTATTTCTTTTATCAAACTTTAACAAATTCTAAATTATAGGAACTAAATAGTTTACAAATATTACCTAATATCCTTTAACTCTCACACTCCCCCATAAATATGCGTGAACCTTTTTTTTAATTAAATAGCTAAAAAAAAACAAATTCAATATAACATAACATCTCAAAAACAATTGTGGTCTCTTGTGTATCCACCCAATCTCCACTGTTCACTTACCCGCCTTAAGTGATAGATACTTAAAAGTGATCCCAACATTATTAGTCCCTATTGCAGCCAAGGCAGGGACTATAGTAATTGAAATGTTGGATTTTAGCATTTATTTAAACTAATTACCATCACGAATAGCTAAAAACTTTTAACATTAACCCATTTGATCATCTTATTTGGCCTCTTCCCGAGGCGGGGAGGCTAAAATCATAGGTTATATCATATTTTCGCTTCCCATTTTGAAATTTAGCTTGGAACTAATGCTAGCATTAAATCGCAAACATTTTATGTTAATCAAAATATATTTCGTATAATAGAGAAACATCACGATTGCATGTACGGCTGCCACAGATTCCAGGTGTCATACACTCTTTTTCTCTTTTGTTTACATGTAAACAGGTGTAATACACTCGCTAGTAAGTTGAAAACACTATGTTGGATTGTCCTGTACTTTTGTAGGGATAGACTCCAACCAAGTTGGAACATGATCTTCAGGATTGTGAGAGGAAGGTATTTGATCAACCAGAGAGGAAGGTATTTTATTGTTTCTATATGACAACAAATTTCTCTGATTTATTGATGATGATAAAATATTTTTGTGATTCAAAGAGAGAAAATAAAAGGGAAAAGACAACAGACTACTTACATACATGAAAACTCAAACTGAAACTCAAATTAGGTAATGAACTGGGTCTTTTATTGATGCCTCTCACTGTTTTTGTATGACATCGAACTTCTCTTCTTCACTGATGATACTAACTTCTTTTTGTTATTCAAACAAAGAAAATGGAAGGGAAGAGATAGCATCTTGTTTGCATACATGAAAACTCAAAATGAAACTCAAACTATTTTCAAACTGAAACTCAAACTAGGTAACGAACTACCACTAGCAGAAAATGGTGAAATTAGTGACTAGGTGACTAAAAATGTTAGTCACCACAACTTTTCCAAGTGAAATATTACCAAAAATTAGCAATCTTAAGAGACCCAACTAAAAACGACTAACATAAATGACTATTTTAGTCACCAGTTAAAATATACGACTAGCTAATAAGTAATACTACTAAAAATGACTAACATAAATGATTAATTTTGTCTAGGAAAAAAATTATGACTACCTAACAAAAACTACAATAATATGAATTAGTCGTTTATGTTAGTCATTTTAATTGTGTCCCTTTAACAATCTAAACTTACAAGTCATAGGGGATTCAAAGGTTGTTTTAGATTGTATGAAAGGTTATACTTCCTTGTCCACTTCTTTATTGTATCAAATGATGATTAAAATTATGGAGCTTATTAGAATCTTTAGGGTCATATCATTTCATCACATTAACGGGGAATCAAATTCAAAGGTTGACAAATTATCGAAAAGGGAAGTGGGCCAACACCTCCTTTTGCAACACGACATGACCACCTATATATGTTTCAACAACATTTCCAACTTATTTAGTTGGTTGCACATATATTTCACATTTTTCATCATCTTGCAAAGTGGTAATGCTAAGGAGAGGGTACGAACTTTGATCAAATAATGCTCACTTAGTACCACTACCAAATTTCCTTCATGCAACTTGCATGATGATAAATGGATGACATTTGAATGTTACACATGTGTAAGAATTCCACATTCAACTTTGTTGTCTTCATTGTCCTTAGTAATAATGACAAGTTTGAATATTTCCGTTATTTATCATCGCAAACACAACTCTTTGTTCTCCCAAACATAGTTAATAGTGTTGGTGTATGAGCTCTTAATTGTGGAATGGTCTCTTGATGATGATAACGAACTCTCAATCTCCAATGCTAATGAATACAATTAATGAATGATCTAATGCCTTGTACAGAATTTAGGATTCATTTTCTATTTTTATTGTGCCACTGTATATATGCTTCACTAGCATCTCACGTTCTATGGTTAATTGAGAAATCTTTATCTTTCATTTTTCAAGTATAATTCGGTTGCATTAATAAGCATAGTTGTGTAATTAATCATTCAAAATTCATTAATAATTCATGGTTTGTTTGACTATTTGCACACTTATCCCTGACCTTTTACTTTGAGAGTGAGTAGTGTCAAATCACTAGTCTTCGTTTAGGAACTTCCTTTCATTACTCAATAACCTAGCTTAGCTCGATATTTAAGGATTACCCCGTAGATAAGGATATCCTTCTTGTAGTCTAAAGAGTGAGAGAAGGCCACCAAGGTGACATTGGGTGGCTTGCTTGATGGGTGGGGTCGAGACTTTTTTTTTTCAATGAGAGTGTTTGAGTGGATATACAATTTAGAAAATGATTACAAGAAAATTAGTTTCCTTTATTTCCATCACCTGAAACACTTCCAATAAAATCATGTGCTTTTAATAAAATCTAATTTTGATAAATAAATAATTAAAAAAAATTTAAAAAATAAGATTATTATTATTATTGTTGTTATTTTTTTGTATATGAGAGAATAGACAACTATAGCAAGTTCGTACTCAAGGATTGATCCTATCCACTACCACAATCACCTCCAAGTGTACCCACATTGCCTCTCACGTGGCACACTAACCTAATCGAAGTTTAAACCAATAGAATCATAAGAAATGCCTTAACAACCCATTCTATCATCAACTAATGTACACCATGGGGCAAATTAAAAATAACTTTTAATATTAAAAAATATAGCCAAATTATTTTATTTGAGTATCAATTTTAACATCTAATTTGAGGAAACTCCGTAAAATAAAATCTAATGTGAAAAATGTTAAGAAAAATAAAGTCAGGGCAAATTATAAAAATAAAAATAAGTAAAGTGAAATATAAAATTAATAATTATAATTATAATTAATAATTCAATCATATTACTTCTAATTTACCAAGTGTTAGGCATAAAATCTCTTCATATACAAACCTTTTTTAAAGTGAAAAGAGATTTGATCCCCTCTACCCTTGGTAAATCCAAAATTAAGATCTAAAATTAAGATAGATCCAAGATAGTTTATATAAATTTATGTAATTGAAAGTAGAGAATTATTATTTTAATGAAAAGTTACTTTCAAAAATATTTGTAATTTCCTCATTTTAAAATAAAGCCAGCCTAGTTCCATCTTAACTCTCGATCTATCAAGCGACGAGAGAGATCACATCTCTTGAGGTGCAAACCTCTTTTTTGAGTGCAAAACTTGAGGAAAGATTTGCACCTCAAGAGATTTGATCCCTCTCGACGCTTGATAGATCCAGAAATTAAAATGGATCTAGGTTGGTTTCAGTTATGTGCGGCCAAAGAAAATCTAACGAACATATGATTAATTTTATCAATAATACATAAATTCATCTAATATTAATATACTCATTTTAAATATGCTAATATTTCTCAGATTAATCTGTATATTTTAATTTTAGATTTTCTTAGTTGCCTCAGTTTTTTGTGATGATAATAACTTTAATGACGAAAAATGATGAAATATAAATTTTGAATGTAAAGGGACAATCATAGTGTTGAATGATAGAAAATGTGAATAATAAGAATATAGTCAATTAAAAAAGTCTTCATTGTGGTTAATCTAAAACTATTTTATTCTATTATTCTTATTGTCACCCTTGTTACTTTTTTCATCTTTTCATATTGATTTTCATATTTTCATATCGATTATATGAAAAGGATAGGTTAAAACATAGACCATTTAAATCCTTAGCTCAATCTATTGTAGTAAACAGCATTCCTTGTCTCTCCTTCTCTCCAATATTAATAGGTTGAATTACTATAACACAAAAATCAATGTACATTGTCAATAATTTTTGTGCTTACACTGAAATCAATGCACAATGTTAATCCAATCACTTTAAAATTAATGTACCATCATACATCCAATTACATCAAAACATAAATCAACATTTACACTGAAATTAATGAATCTAATGCAAACAATTAAATAAGATTAGAAAAAAACATTTACACTAAAATCACTGCATCTAATGAAAGCAATCAAATAAGATTAGAAATCAACATTTACACTCAAATAAATTCATCTAGTGCACGTAAGAAAATTGGATTATAAACCAACATCTGCATTGAAATTAATGCACCAAGTGCAAGTAAAAAAATAGGATTATAAAGCATCATCTACATTGCAATCAATGCATCTAGTATCAAATAGGATTAGAAATCACTATCTACATTGAAATCAATGCATTTAGTGCTAGCAATCAAATAATATTAGAAATGACCATCTACACTCAAATCAATGCATCTAGTGCAAGCAATCAAACATTATTAGAAATCAACATCTACATTGAAATCAATGCATCTAGTGCAAGCAATCAAATAGGAATAGAAATCACCATCTACATTGAAATCAATGCATTTAGTGAAAACAATCATATAGGATTAGAAATCATCTACATTGAAATTAATGCATCTAGTGAAAGCAATCAGATATCATTAGAAATCAACATCTACACTAAAATCAATGCATCTAGTTCAAGAAATCAAATTGGATTAGAAATCACTGTTTACACTGAAATGAATGTATCTAGTGAAATAAATATTCTTCCCTCTACCCCCCTCCCCCCATATATATCTATATCTCCCTCCATCTCTCCTTATTTTCCACTTTATCTCAACCCCCCAAACACACAGGCTATTTCACTTCATATCTATCAATCTATTTGTCCCTCCCTCCCTCTCTCTATCTCTCTCTTCTTTCCTCTCTTCACTTTCCATCTATATCTCTATCTCCATTTTCCTCTCTATATCACCGCCAAAACATACACTCTATTTCTTCAACCTATCTACCTATCCCTCACTTCTCCTCTCTCTCTCTCTCTCTATCTTCCCTTTCTCTCCCTCTCCCCTGCTTCTATCTATCTTCCCTACTTCTTTCCTCTCTCCCTCTCTCTCCATCCTCTTTATCACTCCCTCTCCCTCTCCACCTTTCTCTCTGTATTTCTTTCTTATTACCTCTCTCTCTCTCACCCTCCAACTCCATCTCTCTTTCTCTCCCTCACTCCACTCTCTCACATCCTCTCTCTTTTCCTTCCTCTCTTTGTCTCTTTCTCTCTCTTACTCTTCAGCCTCCAACTCAATTACTATATTCCTCCATCTTTCCTTCTCTTCCTCATCCTCTCCATCTCTCCTTCTTTGTCTTTATCTCAACCCCAAACATACACACTCTCTCTCTCCATATCTCCCTTGTTACTCCCTCTATCTCTCCACTTCTCACTCTCTATGTATTTCTTCTTTCCTCCCTCTCTCCCCCTCCAACTCCATCTCCCTATCCCTCCCTCTCTCTCCCTCCCTCCCTCCCTCTCTCGCCCTCCCTCCCTCCCTCTCTCACCCTCTCTCTCAAATCTTCTCCGTCATACTTCCTCTTTCTCCCTTTCTCTCCTACCTCCCTCTCTCTCTCTCTCTCTCTCTCTCTCTCTCTCTCTCTCTCTCTCTCTCTCGCTGTAATCCTCTCTGTTACCCCATCATTCTCCTTCTCTTTCTCAAGTATTATCTCTCATTCTTCATCCCTCTCTCTCTCTCTCTCTCTCTCTCTCTAACTATGTTACTATATCCCTCCCTCTCTCCTTCGGTCTCCTTCTCTCTCCCCTTCTCTCTATCTATCCTTATTGTTCTCTTTATGTCACCCCTAAACATACACTCCTTCTCTCTATCTCTTCCTTGTCCCTCCCTCTCTCTCCACTCCTCACTCTCTATGTCTTTATTCTTCCCCCCTCTCTCCCCCTCCAACTCCATATCTCTATCCCCCCCTCTCTCTCATCCTTCCTCTCTCACTCTTTCTCTCCTACATTTATCTCTCTTCCCCCATATCTCTCTCTCTCTCTCTACACCTTCCAATCCTCTCACTATCTCCCTCCCACTCTCCTCTCTCTTCCCCCTCCATCTTTGTGTCTCCCTCTCCCTCTTTTACCCTTCTCTAGCTCTCTCTCTTTTTATTCCTCCTCTCCCCTCTCCTTCAGTTTATCTCCATCTCTTCCTTGTCACTCCCCCTATCTCTCCACCTCTATAACTTATGTCCTTGTTCTTACCTCCCATTTATATAGAGTTAATATATACCATGATATATTAATTTATATTATAATATAACAAATTTAATATTGGATTAAAACAAAGTTACTATATTTAATAATATCAATATTATGATATATTAATATGAATATTATATTTAATAATAATAATAATAATAATAACAATAATAACAATCTTTTAATATATTTTTTTTGTAAACATTGTAGAGATCTCTGTATTTACTTTTTTAGAAAAAATTTACATCCATATCCTCCAATTAGTCACCTGCCTGAAGGAAACCAGGTGACCACCGGTCAGCATTATAACCATTCCAAAATTTGAATAAGTTCATCAAAAACCATCTACTTCTAGAATGCTTGTCTCTACAGATCATAACATAATTACTTATTTTCTGCATCTAAAATAGAATTCGAAGACAAAACTCAGACTCTAAACTATACTAATCTTCATCCGAGGATGTTGTCTAAACTGAATCCTTTGCACCAGGGCCTGAAGCCTTTACCCTAGGGCCTGGAAGCTCTCGTCCCTGTGTCAGTTTCCATTTAAGCTCTGTCAGAGTCTGCTCGATCCGACCTAGTGCGAGATTATACCTGTAGGTTTGGATATGTATAGTCGTGATATCTTTGAGAATTTTCGCCCGAACTGGGTCTGTCTCCTTGCTTCTTCCCTGTTTGTCTAGAACTTCACCTTCCATGTGTTCTTGGTGAAGAGTCATAGTGCGGGCTACGACGTGTTTCATGATCCAGTATTGCTACAATGTCTTTTTGAAAAGCAATTTCCTACCATTTGATGTCCGCGGGTCCTGCAGCATTCATTCCCATTCTTCCATGGGTAAGTCTCTACGCCTGAGGTTGTTTCTTAAATCTCTTTCCCAACTCCAAGTTTGGTCTCTGACCTCTTTCGAATTTCCTTCCATATAGGAGTCTATGATTTTCTTCATTTGCTCATCGTCAGGCTTCCTTCCCCTTTTCTTTCCTTTTTTATTGGTGCCTTCTTCTTCTTTAATCATCCTCTTACTTCTCCTAGGCACCATTCTTCTTTCCTCGTGGCCTTTAGCTCTCTTTTCCTATTGCTTTTCATTCTGATTCACAGTATTGCCCTATGCTGAGGCGAGACCTATCACAGAATAAACACAATTGTCAGTCCTATCAATTAAGTTTGCATTTTTATCCATGGGTTTTCTACCCCCCTCCTCTTCTTTCCACTCCTTCGGTTACACACTCCCTAAGTTTCTGACCTTTGGTTTCCTTCCCTGATAGGAATTGCTATGGCCATTATAGTTCTTTTGGTTTTGGGGTACCCATGTTTACTTGGATTTGCCCAATTCATACAAATGGCCCTTTCCTGGTTTGAGTGCTTTTTCTTTCTCGAAAGTTCGCTCCTTGTGCGAGTTGGTTTGCAGGCCCCTCTCTTTGTTATGGAGCTTTCGGCATGGTCAGCCAGATTTTGGCTAGCTACGCTTTCGCCCCTCACCATGAGGTGCACCTCCATCCCCCCGAGGTTTTGGATTTTCCTATCCCCTCTGTCATTGCTCCACGCAGCATGCATTCTTCCTTTCCCTGGACAATGATTGACCAGGATCTCTATTCTACAATCGGGGTTAGGTGAAATTTGGTCCTGCAAGCCATTGCTCTCATACTCCTCACCCTTGCTCTTACCTTTCTCTCCATCCTTGGCACCCAAGAGCTCTTCATGGTAATTTCCTTTCATCTCTCTAGATTTCTATGACAATTGCTATTATCAACCCAGATCTGCATAAAATTCTTCATTCCTACTCTATGATTCAAACTGATTACTTTTTCATGGATTAGGTTGAGAAATGTCACATACCCTTTTACCATTCTGCACTTCGCTGCCACCTTCTGCTCTTGCTTGCTATTTTCTCTTTTGTTATCACCACCTTTCTCCTTTCTCGTCTGCATGCAATATGCATGTTTTAGCTTTTCCTTAGGCTTTATCCTTTTTTCATTACCCCTTCGCGATTTTACCGCCAGCTTTCCTCCCTTCCCTCCTGCCTTGGCACGCCTCCCTTTCCTCTTGCCTTGGGATGTTGCCTGCCTGTCCTGTCTGCCATCCTTCATTTACTTCTTCTCTCTCTCGGCTGCTCTTGCCATCGAGTTGATGACTCCGCTCTGCCACTTGGCATTAACTCGCTGCCCATCCTCGGATTTTCTGTCCTGCCCTCTCCTCTTCCATTCCTTGCCATCTTTGCCCCATGTTATCGGGGGTTGTCCTTCCTCTGCCCCCTCCATCATCCTACCAAGCTCCGGCCTTTCGTCTGTTCTGTACTGTTCTGTTTCTGTCCTGTTCTGTCCCTCTTACATCTACCCTTGTCCTTCTCCGCTGCCATCATATCCGACTGAATTCTCTAGATGCTCACTTTGGTGCCTATCTTGTTCTATTATCTGGAGCAGTTGTCCCATTTCCTCTTTCTGATGAAGCTCTTCCGTGCTCATGTCAAATTACTGCTCTCCTTTCCGACATACCCAATTCGTAAGGTGATCTGCAGGAACATTTCCTTTGCCCTTCACATGAGAAGGTATGGTGTAGGCTACCTTCCTCAATTGATGGCTTATTTCTGTTACTATCCATGTCGTCCACCAACTTTCACTTAGTTTCTCTGTTGGAACTCCCTGTTGTAGTTGTTTGATTGTTTCTATCACTAGTATCGAGTCGCCTTCTATCTACAGGCTTTGGTACCCTTCCCTAATTGCTATTGCTAATCCACTGTTCAGTGCATGGAATTCTTCTTCATTGTTGGAGGCAATTCCACAATATATTGCATAAACCTGGTGGATTTTCCCTCCATCATCTCTGAATATCCCTCCTATTCTGGCCTGCCCTGGGTTGCCTTTTGTCGTGCCATCAAAGTTTAGCTTGGTGAATCCCTGTGGTGGGTTTCTATAGCGGTCTTCGGCTCTTGCATTACCTACCTTGTGTTCTCTTCCTGTCATGCATGTTGTGCTTGCTTTGATTTGCTAGTGGTCCATAATGTGTGTCTCTGTTGCATCGGTCTTCCAATTTTCCTTATTCCATTTTTCAAGGATTACTATTTCGCGTATGTTCTTTATGGTTTGACTCCATATTTCCTCTTTGGCTTTTTCATCTTCCCTGAATATCACCCAATTTCTTGCCTTCCATAGGTTCCACATGAGGAATCCTATGGAGAGTTTCCAGGCTTGGTTCAAGATTATGTTGTGGTACGGCTTGCTCCTCCATATCTCTACTGTTGTGGTTATGCTACCAATTTTCCTATCACTAATCTCGAAGAGCTGATGGTGGTTTTGCCACAGGTTGTTGTTGATGCTATAGGAGTTTGCCACATGCTCCATAGTTTCTTCTTGGTCCTGGCATAGGGCGCAGTGCGAAGGTCCATGCGTCCCCTTCCTTCTCAATTGGTCCTAGGTTAAGGCTCGCCCGTGCAACAATATCCAAGTAAATAATGCCACTTTTGGCCAAGTTTTTAATTGCTAGATTCTATCCCATTTTTTTATGTCTGGGTTGCTGGTTCTTCTGGCCTTTATATGATATCCTTCTATTATCATAAACATTCCTTTGATGCATTTTCCCCACCTTATTATGTCTGGACCGTCTTTGACTGCAATTTTCCTTGTCTCCATTTCCTTTTGGTAATTTTCCCAATGTTCTGTTTCTGGTGCTTCTTGCCAGTCGTTTTTCATTTTCCATTTTCTCCAGTAACCGTCCTGTTCAGGCAGCCAGTAGTTTCTGACTGCATCTTCCTCTATTTGGGTGGTGAACTGTTGAATGTCTTGGAGTTGTGGTTGCTGGTTGAGGGTTTCTCGCTGCTGCCATGCCTCCTGCCAGAAGTTTTCTTTGTCGCCCTCCCTAATTTCCTAGAAACTGTGTTCTCTTATCAGGTCACTATTTAACCTTGCTAGGTTCTAGATGGCCAAGCCTTCCTTTTCTGATTGGCTTTGGAGTTTGCCTTCCGAAGACCTTGCCATCTCGTATTTCTTTTCCCATAACATTTTCCATAGGTATTCTCTTCCTTGAATCCACCTTAACCATAGTTTTGTACCCATGACTTGGTTTAATATGTAAGCGTCCCTCAACCCTAGACCCCCTTTTGTTACAGATTTATTCAGCCATTTCCAAGAGAGCAACCCCCACTTTTTAGTTTTGCTTGTTCCTTGCCATAGAATTTTTTTGGAAATTTACACCATTTTTGACATATAGTATTTGGGATAGCTTGACTGGCCATTTGGTATATTGGTATAGCTTGGAGCACCGACTTTAGGAGGATAAGGTGACTCGGTATATTTAACATTCTGAACGTCCAGTTATCCATTCTTTTCTAGATTTTCCCTATCAGGCCTCCCCAGTTCGCTATTCTATTCTGCTTGTCGCTCAGCTGTACTCCCAGATATTTGGTAGGGAACTTCCCAATTCTGAACCCCATTATTCTGGCTAGGAATGCTTGTGACAACATTGGGGTATTGAATAAGAATATTTCTGTTTTATCCTTGTTTATCTCTGTTCCTGACGCATTTGTAAACTATTCAAGGATTTCCATTAGTTTCTTCGCTTCCTTAAGATTAGCTTGACTATACATCATTACATCATCTACAAATTGTTGATGTGTAATAGTTAATTCTTCTCCCCATAAACTAAGGCCTTTAAGTTTTCCACTACTTACGCTTGCTTTTATTAATCTACCCAAACCGTCAGCTGCTATTATGAACATGAAAGGTGACAGTGGGTCTCCCTGTTTGTTTTGCGGGACAGCTTTAAGGTTTCTGTAGGTGTTCCATTCAGCATTACAGACATACTTGGAGTGGATATCATGGACATTTTCCATTCTATCCATCTGCCATCGAACCCATAAGATTTTAAGATTCTCTAGAGGTATTCCCATCTGAGTTTGTCGTAATCTTTTGCTAGGTCGATTTTGATCATCATTCCTTTGTGTTTCGTATTTTTCAGTGAGTCAATAGCCTCTCGTGCTACTATGATTCCATCCACTATCCGTCTTCCTTTCACAAACCCTATTTGTTCTTTTGCTATCAGTTCTGGGAGTATTGATTGTAATGTTTTCACCATTATAGTGGCTATAATTTTGTATATTGCATTGCATAGTGCTGTCGGTCTAAAACCCTGGGGTTCATCCGCCTTTTCTAGCTTCGATATCAATGCTAGGAAGGTTGTGTTCCATGCTGGGTGCATTCTTTTATTGCATCTTGATTCTTCCACTACATTTACTATGTCTTGCTTCATAAAATTCCAGTTTGCTTGGAAAAATTCTACTGTAAATCCATCCAAGCCTAGGGCTTTGTTCTTGGCCATTGTCTTCATTGTCTCCTCTACATCTTTTTAGTGATTACCCTTAAGAGGGCCATGTTTTTCTCCCTATTCACCTTTTTAGGGATGTATTGACTTATTTTTGTTATCTCCTCTTCTCTATTGCTTTGCGTCTCCATCAATATGCCTTTGAAGTGTTGTATCAATAGTCTTTCCATTTCCTCTTTCTAAGTTACCCTTTTCCCTTGGGTATCTCTTAAGGAAAAAATTTTGTTCTGCTGCTGGTGCTGTTGCAAGGCTCTGTGGAATAATTTTGTGTTTCTTTTCCCCTCTTTTAGCCATTATACTCTTGACTTTTGTTTCCATAGAATTTCCTCCTGTTTTCTTCATTCCTCTAGTCTGTTTAAAACCCCTCCTTCTTCCTGCACTAGTTCCTCTTTTCTCCCTTCTTCTATAATTTGTTGTTGTATCCTTCTCATGTCTAATTGCAAATTTTCCTGGTCCTTTTGAATGTTGCCAAATTCTTCTCTATTTCAGTTCTTGATTTTACCTTTTAACTCCTTTAATCTTAATTGGAGTGTGTGCATCTTGTTCTTTCCTTTTATTTCCTCCTCACTAATCTTCCACTAGTTCTCCATTTTTCTATGAAGGTTGGGTCTCGTAGCCAAAAGGCTTCAAACCTGAATGGTCTATTTTGGTTTTGATTGTTCATGGCAATTTCTAGTTTTATGGGCCAATGGTCTGATCCTTGGCATGGTAGGATAGTTGCTTCATAAAATATGTCTTTCCCAAGAAAGTGTTCTGTTGCTAAGAACCTGTCCAATCTGGAAGCTATCTGCCTGCTGCCTCCTCTTCTATTATTCCAGGTGTATTTAACATTTATGGTCTTTATATCAATCATTTTTAGGGATGCCTGGGTTTCCCTAAATATTTCCATGTCTACGTTCTCTCGTTGCAGTGCTCCCTTCTTTTCCTCTTTTGAAGTGATCATATTAAAATTTACCGCTATCACCCACAGTTTTTCTATGTGAATGTTTCCCAACCGTTGCAGATGTGTGAGGAATACCTCTCTTTCCACTATTATATGAGGCCCGTAAATTGTCGATACTAAGAACTAGTCTCTGTGACCTATCAGTCTGAATCTCACTGAGAGAATCCTCTTCATTCCTATCCAGTGGTGTACAGTAACTTCTGCAGGGTTCCACAACATTGCGATTCCCCTTGCGCTCCCTTTTGCATTAAGTGTCATGCACTCATAATTAGGCTTAATTTGTTTGAGAATCTCCTCCATTTTCCCCCTGTTATTTTTGTTTCTTGAAGCAACATGATTTGGGGTTTTTCTCTTTTGATCCTTTCTGCTAGGTATCTCTTCTTACCCTTACTATTAAGACCCTTAATATTCCAAGATGTTATTATCATTGGGTAGGTGGGGTGGTTTGGTGGAAGACCGCTGAGAGCAGTACTACTCTTCCTGTATTAACTATCATTTCTCCCATTACTTGTATCGACTCCTGGAGATTCTTTCTTCCTCTTTTTTTCCCTCCTTTACCTTTACTTTGTTGTTCTTGGTTGTTTTCAGGTTGTATTCCTAGTTGCTCATTCTTGCCTGTGTTTCCTTGCTCCTGTTTTTCTTTATATTTTTGGAAGATTTCCTTGTATAATTTTTTATCCTCTTTTGGGATAAACCTCTCATCCAAATGCCTCCATCTGTCCAAAAGTTTCCTCATAATTTATTCTTCGTTTGTTGGGTCTTCCACTTTGCTGATATCTATTTCCATTACTTCATTTTCCTGTTTATCCTCCTTTTCTTTTCCTGCCTTTCCCCTGTTTCTCTTTTGGTTTTCTGTTTAGTGTTGTTCGTGTCTTGACTTAGTCTGCCTTCCTGTTCTTTTTCCTCTTGATAGTCCATTACTCATATCTCTGAATCTTCTTCTTCTACCTGTAGGATTTCAAACCTGTTTGTCTTATTTGTTTTGATTGGTGGTTCTTTTCTTCCATCCTTAGGGGTTTCCTTTGCAGGTCTTTTCCTGTTTTTTATCTCTTGGAACCCTTCATTATCTTTTGTGTTTTTCCTCTGTTGCTTGGTCTTTCGTTCTTCCTCCTCGGCATTAAGGGGGCATTCCTTGTAGAGGTGCCCATATTCATGGCATTTTCTGCATCTAAAAGGAATGTGTTCATAGTCCAGTGCCTGCTGCCACACCTCTTCGTGGTATTCTAGTTCTACTGCTCCTGGTATATGGTTCGCAAATCCTTGCATAGGATGTATATCTTCCTTTATTAGTTGATTCCACTATTTTAACAAAGCTACCTATTGTATTCCCTATTCCTTCCAAGATCTCTGGGTCCCAAAAATCCATGGGTAATCCAAACAATCTTACCCACATGGGCGCTGCTAGGAATTTTTCTTTGTTCGGGTTATAGCATTCCTCCTAGTACCTCATAAATAAACCTGCATTATTATGAAAATATGGACCATTTTCAAACAATTTTTCTTTATATTGCAGGTTTGAGAAGATTACCGTAAAGAATCTGTGTGCACCTAGATTCAACTCTATGTGGTCGTAGGGTTGCCATTTCTATTGTATCCATCTTGTTAGGTCTTTCTTGGATGGCCAGACACCGATGAACTTTCATATTAATGCATGGTCCTTTGCTTCCTGCCTACCATCTTACTCCTCGGACTGGTCCTGGTGTCCTCTTCTCTTCCTCCAGTTTGTTGTTGCTTGTTCCCTCGCCTGTCGTTGCGTCTCTGTAGGAGGGGATCTCTCCCCTCCTGACTTCCTCTGTCATTTCTGTGCCTCCTGTCTGCTTCGTTTTCCGTGCCTGTCTGCTTGTTTTCGAGGTTTTCTGCGCTGCCTACCTCATGGCCGCGTGACCATTAGGGTTGCAGAGCTCCAAGAACCCCTCATCGTTTTTATAATAATCTTTTAATATTAATATTATGGTTAATAGTATTTTATTTTAATATTAATATTATGGTTAATAGTATTTTTTGCATGGTATTAAAAATAATTTGGCCCATGGTATTTTTCCCATAGGCTTCACCTAAATAAAACCTATTTTTTGATTGTTAGTAAGTGTAAAGAGGTTTATGGAGCAAATATAAAAAGAGGTTTTATTTATTTACCATACCTCTTGTTTATTTATATTTATATTTATTTATCACATTTCTTTTATTTACAATAGTATTTGGCCCATAGGATTGGTATATAATTAGATGTTGATTTCTAATCTTATTTTATATGTTTTTATTTATTTACCATACATTTTTATACCTCTTTGATATTTATTTATTTATCATACCTCTTTTATAAATATGGTAATTGGCCCATGGTGTTAATAATTATGTTCTCGGAGGATCCAAAACTTTTTTTTGACTTTTCATAAATATAAAGAGGTTAATGGAATAAAGATAAAAAGAGGTTTTATTTATTTACCATACCTCTAGTTTATTTAAATGTTTTTTTTTATTTACCATAACTTTCAAGTAAATATTAAAAAAAAATCTTTTTTATTTACCATACTTCCGATTTATTCATATTTGTATTTATTTACCATAGCTCTTCTTTTTTACTATTCGTAAACCTCTTTATATTTTAAATTTATGTTTTGTTTATATATATAATAATTAGATTGATTTTTAAATAGGGCCGACATTAGATTAACAATGTTAAAGATTAAGTATTAGCGTTTACATTTACATTTAAGTTTACATGTTTACGTTTTTAGGGAGATCTACCCCATGGGCCCAATAATTATTTTATTTTTAATATCAAATTACAAATAGATTTGAAAAATACATATAAATAACAAAAAATAATTTTATATTAATTAAAATAAAATAAATTTCAATTAATTGAAAGTTAAAATAATATTATTTGAATGAAAAGTTGCTTTCTATTTCCAAAGAGAGTAAAGATATTTTTAATTATTTTATTTAAACTTTGAATTACAAATAACTTAATAATTTAGTAATTTAAATTGCCATAAATTTGGGGTTTTGGATGATTTTTCCCTAAACCCTAGGGGTTATAGATCATCTTGCCTTGATAATTGGAAATGTAAAGGCCTTGTTTTAGATGTCACACTGTTTCTATCAGGGTAACACATATCCAAATCTTTGGGAGGATAAAACAGATCGAGATGGTGTGGTTGGATTTTCACTAGATCCATGTGTTTGATGCCCTTGAAAACTGACATCTCAACAATCAAAGTGATTTCAGATTCTATCGACATTGAACTAGCGACAACTAGTTGGGAACTAGGGAAAGAGAGATGGAGTGAGCTGCTGAAACCTGGAAAAAATCTAGTAAGCTTTTAGATTCGAAGTTCTTAGTAATGGAGACATTGTGGGTGCTTCAGATGTTGGTTACATGTCTAGTAGTTCAAACCGCTGCCAGCAAATCAATGGATTCCAAGGTTCCATTGGAAGTCAGTCTTTGAAAAAGTTGAGGAAACCTTCGGATCCGATGCTCGATTACTCTCACATTATTGTTGAGCTAAATCAAATATTCAACTTGTAGAATGATTGATCCAATCATTACGTACTATGGCAAAGGTCAACTATCTTGCTTCTTGGCCGATCCAGATCTATGCTAGATCTGGTGAGTAACTCTTAAGAAGGTGTGAAAAGCATTTCATAATTAATTTTAGATTTTCTGGAGTATTTCTATATTAATTTTATTTTTTTATTAGATTACGTTTTTTATCTATATCTGGAAGATAACAGCAGATGGTTCCAAACTTAGATTTCACATTTTTTAATTATTTAAATCATATTTATTTGATTTTTCTAGAGCTTCTCTACATTATTCATTTCTCTTGGGAGATAAAATCTTCCACATATGTCTTCAAAACTTCGACCCAAAAATCCATTATCCTTTTTCTCTTAATTTTTTTTTTTTTTATTGAATTCAAATTGCAGATATCAGCAGACATGGTTGCCAATGCAACTTTAGCAGCCATGTCTAAACACATAGGAAAGCATGGCGTAAAGGTTTATCAGGTTGCTTCTTCGATGGTAAATCCCATAACAATTCAAGAATTTTAAAAAATAATATTTGAACATTTTAAATGTAATCCCTACATTGATCACAAAGGAAAAGGTTTAACAGGTTGCTTCTTCGGTGGTAAATCCCATAACAATTCAAGAATTTTAAAAAATAATATTTGTCCCTACATTGATCGCAAAGGAAACCCAGTAAAATTGTTGAAGCAATTGACCTGCGTCAATACTTTGGAGAATTTTGGGCAGGCGCTAGACACAACGGTTAGTTCACGAAACAACGTAAGTTGTAACGATACTATGTGTTTCTTACTCGAAATTTTGATGAATATGTGGAATTTGAAAAGTTAAAAATTTACTCATGTAAATTTTACTTTGCGTATAATTTCTGTATATAATCTCCATTCAAGGAGTAGATTTGTTATTTAATCTAAAGAATGATCGATTCACCATAATTATAAAAAAAAACATAAAATGAATCATTGCAAACTGATAGTCATATTGCAGATAGCGGGGTTATCAATATCATCTACAAAATATATGTTACAACAATTGAAGCACCTAGAAAAGATCTACGAGCCATATGCATTCTACTAAGGAAGGTGAATTATATGCAATGGAGATGAAATACAAATTTGTTGGTGTTGTATTGTTTTAAAAAATTTGATTGTTCTCAAGGAGAATACATTAATAATTTTTTTAATATATTTGTGCAGATTCGATACAATTATGAAAAATTGTTTGAAGAGCTCTCTGAAGATGAACAAGACAGTTTCAGATTTGATGTTAAGATTATCGAGTGGAAAAATTACATCAGAAATATTCATATTCCCTAACTTGGTGAATATATCTTAAATGGGTGAATATGTATAAGTGATCACAATGGTTGCGATGGCCATGAAGACATCAATTTTCACTTCGCTGGGTTCACTATTTCTGGGAGAGTGATGGGGGATTTTGTAGCAGAACGTTGTCCAGATATAAATGGAGGTCGTGCCAATGTGAAGGTTCAACTCATTTCCACCAGAAATGATCTCATTAATGTTGTGTTTACGTCACAAGGAGGAAGTTACATCTTTACAAATATTACTCCAAGGAAATATAGGCTCGTTGCTTCCAATCATGAATACATAAACTTCAACAATCCTTGAGAAGTATACAAATATCAAGTCATATCAAATCCCACTACATTTTTTTCAAAAAGGAAAGGCCATGATATTTTTCTCTCTTTTCCTTTGTTTGATACGGAGAATAAGTATTACTTAAGGATGAGTTTCCAGAGGACACAATAGACCTCCATGGAATCAAATATGAAGAAGTGGAAAGAGCGGGCTCTGTGAGCCAATTGTTAAACAGAGGAAGAATATACAAGTCATACCTAATGTCGATCCTAGCTAGGATGGCGCTACACATGAGGTATAATGATTGAGGTTTATAGAGTATATTTTCTATAATATTCTCTTTCAAATATGTGATTCTCATGTTCTCTTAACAATTGTCCAAAGAGGCTCTCCAGAGATGGAGTTAGGATTTGGAAATCTAGTAGTAAATGAAATATTTTTTGTCCCAAGTTATGATATGGATGGCTTAGTTGTTTCTCAAGCTAACCCTATTTTAGGTGTTCATGTATACCTTTATTCAGATGATGTCCATGAGGTGAAGTGCCCTCAAAAAATCTCATTGGAAAAATCAAGCGCTTTGTCATGCAATATTTGATGCAGATGGAAAATTTGTTTTTAATTTTATTCGATGTGGAAAATAAAAGTTGTTTCCATTCTACATGGGTGAGAATACAATATTTAATGTTTCACTTCCATCTATAGAGGTCCTTGTTGAGCACAGTCATGTTAATATATCTCATCCATTTCAGGTCACATGTTTTTCAGTTGGAGGACTTGTGGTGACTTCTGAAGGAGTTCGTTTTGAAGGCGTTAAGATATTATTTGATGGTTGAGAAAGAGCTACAACAAATTTATAGAGATATTACAAACTTGATCATGCAACATCAACACACTACACAATCAAGGCTGAGAAGGATCACTTCGAGTTTAGAATTTGGAGAATTTCATGGTTGTGCCAAACATGGCTTCAATCCTGAAGATAGAAGGAACACATTATAATATTTGTGGTTCCCTAAAATTAGTGATAAATCATTATTATGGAAAGAGTCATGTTGGCTTGACACACAGGCTAGACAATGTTAAGCCTCAACTAAAGAGGATTGACAATGTTAACATCGAATATCCCCACTGGCCACAACAACAGAACATGATTCTGGTATTCAATTTTCACCATCACATATTGATGTCACAGTAACTAGACCAATGTTTGGCATTGAATTTATAAAGGCCCTTGTTGATATCCTTGGATTGGTGATATGCAAGGAAGGATGTGACTCCTCGGTTTCTATATCACTTACTACTCTAGTTGTTGAACTCGGGGTTCAAAGAAGATTAACTCTTTAAGTTCAACAAATGAGAGCAGTGACTTCATATTTGAGAAAGTCCTACCTGGTGCATTGCCTCTTGAGGTAAAACATGGAACTTCATCTGATTTGTTAGATTGAGATGATGACTGGTGTTGGGAGAGAAAGGTTATTGATGTCAATGTTGGTGTTTTTGGTCATTCAGAGATAGTGTCTATCTAGAAAGGCTATTAGTTGTGTAATATCTCTACTCATCCTATGGCTTCTTACATCGTACAGCCAAACAAAGAACCCATAAATTTGTTGATTGAGAAAGGATGGTAGCAAATCTACTTAGAAGCTTCTGTGTGCACATGCTTCACTTCTTGAACTCATGCATTTTCTTTGGAATGTCTTCATTAGAATTCAATGTATTGAACCATAAGCCTATATATTTGACTAGTGAAAAATATCTACTACGTTGTGAAATACATGTTGATTCAAGTTCTTGTCCCAAAGAAAATGAGTTGTCTCGAAGCATTATTGTAGACATATGGAAAAAGGAGGGTGCATTTATAGATATGATCAATAATGTCAAACTTGTTTCAAGTGCTAACAGACCAAGCAACATTGTTGTATATCAATACACTCATTGGGCCAATCTTGAAGATGAAATGGTCTTTAATCTGAGAGATAAAAGGAATGCTAGTGAGAAAAATAGTTTTGAAAAGGTCTTGTTTTATCCAAGAAGTCGACACATTGTTGTTAAAATTGATGGGTTCCAACCTGCTATTCCTTATTTTGTGGGGTACCCAAGAAAGTACATTCAGGGTCAGTGCTGCCAACAATCCCAGGTGTTGACATTAAAATAATTGCTCAGAATTATAGTAGCAATGGTCTTATGAAAAAGGGTAACTTGGTTCTTCAAACATCGACACGATCAGATGGTCTGTTTTTGGGTGGTCCTCTATATGATGATACTGAGTACTATGTTGAAGCTTCCAAGGGATATCATTTAAAATCACTTGCATAGGACCCCTTTTGAAGCTTAGTTGTATGCTCATCCAATTGATCGGATGCCCCATTCGACTAGCCAAACCATAAAGAATATTTGATCGTCAATATTCGACCTTATGTGCATTCCCTACGTTTGTGGTCCTCGGTAGAGGAATCACTGAATTTGCGTCAAAAAACCACTAGATATGGACAAAACCTCTTCAATCACATTGCTTCAAACTACAAACATGTAAGTCTGGATATTACTATTACTTTCAACGCTTTACAATGAAACTAGTGTAAATGCAGGTTGTCTTGTATGTGTATGCCGGGGCATACATGATAAAATATTTGAGAGTGAATGGGATACTATTTCAAGAGTTTCATGCTCTATCTTGAGACTCAATATGCAACATGGAAGTAATTTGACCGTACTGGAAATGGACTCATATCCCGATAATGCATACAATTTCTTTGTGGACATATTGATTGAGATGATGGGGAGTTTTAAATCATTAAAGGAGCTGGTCATATGTGTTGTGCCTTTGCTTAAAGAAATATGTGGCTTCTCAATTTCTTGTTCGAGAGGCTTCCTAATCTCCAATGTTTGTTAATGGGTGACAACTTTATCTTGCTAAAAACAGAATTTTTGATTTTCTTTTACATGTGCAACGAACAACATGTTTCAATGTTTAAGAATGTTTGCATTTGGTACTTAGTTGTCAGGTATAGCATAAAAAAAATTATACAAAGCATATATTTATGTAGCTTAAGTTGACTATTATGTTTTGATTCGTTATTATGTCCTATTTTCAAATTGAGTATATCCAATAGATATGAAACAAAACCAAGTAACGACTTTGTTTCATATCTATTCCTTAATGTAAATCTACAATACCTAAATTAAAAAAGTTAACCTGTTATAAGTTGTCAAAAAACCATAAAATTCTTCCATGGTTTTTTTCCATGATGTTCATAATGAATATTTGTCTTTTACCTCGTAAATGGGTGTAGAGTTGGCTTATTATGGTTTTGAAATTCAATGGAGGACCTTTCAAAATATCCCATACCTCGACATCTCAGACCCCCACTCTCTCATCTCCGTATATACAAGTTTATGTAGACATAACTGAATTTCATGATAGGGAAATCAATGTATTAGGTTGCTTTCTTCAGAGCACCCTTCCTCTAGAGATGATAGAACTTCGTTTACTTGATGACTTGAATTATGACGATCCACGATATGTAAATTTTTTGGAGGAAGTGATATATTTGAATAGAGTTTCAAAGAAAGCAAGGATATTGGTATGATAATCTTATTTTTAAGTACACACTTTCTGGCTTCATTTTCTTTTATTTTTTTTCTTAATGTAAGGGTATGACCAATGTAGGTTATATGTGGATACGAGGATGAATTCTACTGTGGATATGAGGATGTGGAAACCAGTGGAATGACCTTCTTAGTCTTGGGAAACATCGAGTATGGAAGTGGATGGCAGTCTCATGGAGTGGGTATGCGACATTTTGCCCCATTTTCATTTTGTTTATCATTCGTCGTTTGCGCTAGTTCTAATAGTAAATTTTAATTATTTAACTTTTTATCATTTATATCATTAACATTCCATGTTTCCCATGCAAGGTAACATTTTCGGTTTCTTTAGATGAGCAACCTGTAGGATTAGGATGTTCCCAATGAGTTTTGAACATTTTTCCAATATGCCTTATCGATTTTGGATTGTCATTGTGGGTTATCGCTTTAATTGTTATCTAGTTTGACATTTGATTGACAACGAAATTCCATGCTTTTATAAATTATTTGTATGTTAATTTTAAAAGTATTTAAGAAATTTGTCTTCAGTAGCAACACTTCAAACAATGGATCTCACACTACTAGGTTTAAGGTTTTGGTTATGTATTTGGTTAAAATTTCCCAATATTTATATCATATCTCAAGTGTTAGGTTTGGGATATTTATTTGGCCAAAATTTCCCAACATTTATATCATATCTCAGCCGTTTTGAAATTCATGCATTCATGCCATTCGAATGTAACACATCATGACAAGGATGAGCCCTATTAAGCTCACCAACTCTGTTACTATGCTTCATGAATCACAATTCAAATGGAATCTGAATTTGGTTCTTTTCCTTGACTAAACACTATTAAACAAATTCCTCTCATTCCAACTCAATCCCAAGTCATACTCAAAATTTTGACATGTGAATAACATTGCCTCGGCAGCACATTTGACACCCAAGTCCTTTCAAGTCAGACAAGACTATCCATTTTTTTTTAAATTGATCATATCCTTAAATTGTTAGCCCTTGGAATCCTTCATTAAAGAAAAGATCATTCTATGATCTTGATAATTGGTCTATCAAAATGTGGATGGGGCGAAATATGAGTTAAGGAGTAGAGAAAGAGATTTTCCTTGACATTGCCTAGAACATTTTGAACTTTTGGGGGCACATCACGTGACACTACCATCACCACACCAACATTTTTGGTAAAGTTCCACTGCAAGAGGCATCCATTGATTCACGTTCCTCAACCCGTGACCGTAAAGATGATTCTTCCTGAACATTTTTTGTAGATGATGATAATGGTATATAGGCCTTATCATCATAAAGTATGGATTTTCTTTCTTCACCCATGCTCCACCTTCCCCCTCCCAATTCCATATAAGCATCAGTTTCTCTTGCATGCTTCCCTCTTATTGCAAAGTTATACCCATACTTGAAATCCTCGTCTTGATCTTGGTTCTTATGCTTCTCTTCTTCTTCTAAGCTAAGCAATTGAAAAAACATTACCTCCCTACCACCACAAATAGATAAACCATTTTTCCTACACTATCTCTTAAGCTCCACAAGAGGAATAATAAACAACTCTCGAGTTGTTTCTCCCTCTCCAATCACCATAGCAACATCTTGATTTGGACCAGATCCATCTGTTATGTCTGTAAGATTGGATTCAAAACTATCAAGGTCCTTCAATGTTGGGTCATCTCTACATATTGAATGAAAGGGAGGGACACCTGAATTTCCAAACCGAAGAAAGGTATCTCTCTTTCTATTCACATAAGCATATGAAAGGAGAAACCAGTCTGACCAAACCTGGAGAACTTTCATCACTCTCTCCTACAAGGACACGATAATATAAATGTAAAAAAATTCACAAAAAGATCCATAGAGTCATTACACTAATTATGATATCTTTTTACGAGTAAAAATACCAACCGCCTTGCTAATTGTTGACCAATAATGGGCTTGATCTTAATACATGATCTATTTTCATCATTACTATCCTCAACATGTTCTATTATTTAGAGTGAGATTTCGTGAATTGGCACGCCTGTTTGTCCACATTTTTGTTTTTATATCCCACACAATTGGAATCCTACTACATATGGCCTCCTCTACTTCCTTAGGCTACATGTGTTAAAGAGGGTACAAAACACTAATGATATGTTCTTTTGCCATAAGTTCTTCTCATTTTTTAGATGAATTATGTGGAAATTTTATTCATGCCAATTATGTGGCAGGAAATAATGTTCCATTATTCTTTTTTATCATCTCTTATTTATGAGTTAGCAGGATTCTATTGTACTAGTTCATTACGACTATATTATGTAGAGATCAAGTTGAGTGGGTTTTACATTTGATTTCCACTTTAGTCAACAATTTAATATATAAGTTTTCTGTTAGGTTGAATTATGGGACAACACACTTTGGTTTCTATTAGTGCTCTCTTTTTCATATAATATCACAAGTGCACAAATACAAACTCACTTCTTTTTACTTGGATAAGCAAATGATAACAACTTTGTATTTTGTAGTGACAAGGATAACTATGTATTGGAGCTAGACCTTGAGCCCTTCAATTCATCCTTTCCTTACCCAACACGATCATCTCCTATTGGTAACATAGTTCAATTTCTAAACCAACATTTGTCTTCAATACTATTTCATGATAAAGAAAGAACGTAACCCTCGTTGGATTTCGTTCGAGCACACAAATACCAAAGCCATGCCATTTTTCTTTCCTTGGTTAATATATTGCATTATTGTGTTTTATAGTTAATTCATTATTATTCTATGCCAATAAATCTCTATCAAATAGCAGAGATGGAGGACCTGGCTATTTTAGAGATATATAATATGAATTAATTAAAAATTCACAAGGTTATTTTGATTTTCATCTTTCTATTTTACTTCTTTAGAGAAAACAATATATTCAAATACCATCTCAACTCAAACCAAACTAAAATAGAGAATCCTATTTATGAAGATGTTTCTCTCTCCATACCTTATAATGACATTATTTTTTTGAATTATACTTCAAGTTCATTGATAATAACCTGGATTTATATATTTATTTTAGCACCAAATTGAAATCATCGTAAAAATATGAGCATCCCATTAAATATGACCTAAAGATGATTCAAAGAATATCACCTTTAGTCTAAGCACGTGGCAGAGTAATTTCTGAGGTGTGAAGTTTTATTAGAGGCATTTTTTGTTTATTTGTTTTGGTTAGAAAATGGTTTTCTCTTTCTTTTAGGTGACTTTCAATTTGTCATGTCTAGCATTTTGAAAAATGTGAAATAATAATGTGTGATATTTATCTTGCAAAAATTGATGTTGAATGAAAGGATATAGAGTTTAACCAAGCTACAATCCGCTTTGGTAAAGGTAGAGGGGCATCTTGAAAAGTTACCTAAGAATACACCATATACATAGCTTAAACATAAGTAATAAATGGCTTTTTCGTTTGCAGATATGTTCTTTTTTCTATCCAAGATATCACACAAGACAAATATTGATATTGTATAAATTGTTAGAGGACCTCATTGAGGTCAATTTTTATGATGTTCTACTTGATTGACACATTCTCATGACATGAAGGCTTTAAATACAAATTAATATGTTACCAAAACAAATTATATTCAAATTTTATACATATAAAAGATAAAAACAAATGTCAATTCCTTCATTTGGTTGTTACTTGACTCTAGTGTGGGAAGGTTACATGAAGTGTTATTGGAAAAAGGATGGGGAGACAATATAGATATCATGTCTTAGATATGATTCATTTGTTGTTGGAGATCCTTCAGGCACTTCAGCCATTGACTTTGGAAATGTTTCTAGTAAGTATTCATATAGTTTTTAATGTTGTGATTCTTTCACCTCATGGTTATTTTGGGCAAGCAAATGTTTTAGGAGTGTGTGATAAGATATCGATGGACAGGTAAACGGTTTTTTATAATTACAATGTCCATTCCATGATATCCTCTCCTTATTGTTTGATTATATTTTGAACGTTTATTTCAATTTTTCTTTCTATTTTAACTATGAAATTGGAAGTACTTGGTATTATGTATGTTTAAACAACAACCAAAGCTTGAAGATGAAATTAATATTACATGATATTGATTGAATTCCTTTTAATTGTTTTGTATTTAAATATTTTCATGATTATTAGAAAAGTTTACTTTCATGTTGTTATTTAAGAACATGATGTTTATATACTTGAACAAGTTCATGCATTAGACAACAAGTTGTTGCGAATAAAATGACAAGGATTAGACATCACACTTCAGATTATTTGTTTTAACAAGTTATTTACAGCTTGAGCTTTTTAGCATGTAACTTAGTTGCCATTATTGTCCCTAAGATTTCCTTGAAGGTTGAAAAATAAGTGACCAAGGTGTTATTTTCTATGGTGACTTTAATTTATTTATACAGGTCATCTGACCACATAATGGCCACTATCACTGTTTGTCTCCACTATAGTATCCATGTTATGTCATCAATGACAACCTTGATCTCTTCATATAAATGTGTCTCCATTATCCTTCATGGTACCCAATCAATTTCTTCAAGTCACCTCATGATGACATCAGCGATGCATCATGATCTCTAATAATATCTCCAAGTTCAGTTTCAAAGTACCTTCACAAGATGCTCCAAGGTGTTGTCACAAAGCTTCAACTATTTCAAATGCTCTTCCAAGTTTACTTTCCAAAGTCTCCTACAATAGTTGTTCTTCAATTATGCTTAAAGGTATTGCTCAAAGATGTCTTCAATGATGGCCTTATTAGATCTCCTGCAAGGGTGACTTCACACAAGCTGCTGCTACAGAACTCTTCAAATCTACTTAAAAAAATCTCCTCTATAATCTGCTCTCAAAAAGTCACTAGGCCACTTCAACAGATGAAATCGTTTATGACTCCAACTCTGCTTCTTATTACATCACTTCAACACCCAATCTTTGTGAACATAGGTCTGAGCTCAAAAATTGTGTTTCAAGGTCCGAGCCCTCCAACAAATCCCTTCAATGAGCTGCCCAAATGACTGTTGACGTATTCCAAGTTTCTAAGCAGATGTTAGTTCATAGGTCCAACCTCAAAAGCCAATTCAACTAAACTACAATATCTTCCTAGCTAGCAATCCGAGCTAGTGCAATGGTAACAATGGTTATAAATACTGCACCAAGTATTTTTCAAAGTGACCATCCACTGTTCTTGATGTTCAAGACTTTAGCAACTGGGACCTTAAAACTTGTGAGTTCCATAGGTAGCTGAGCTGTTAGCCTCTTGTCCACAAATCCAAGCTGAGGTAGAAATCTACAGGTTTGAGCCCTGAGACAAGTCAACAATTTGGGCTTCACAAAAATCTGTTTACAAATTTGTCACAGTTTCAAGCTGCAAGCCTTATTTGTTCTCAGTTCTGGGGTATCACCGAGTCTTAAGTCTACAATCTAAGCTTGAAAGGATGAATTTCCCAAACAATAATCTTCCTTGTCTCCTCGGCTTCTATCTTATGTCTGTCCTCTTGTCTCTAAATTCTTCACCGAATTCATGTTTGGAATGAGGAGACCTGACTTGTATTTATACAGGTTTTTCCCTTCAATGAATATATCTATCTATTTTGTGTGGAGCCGACTTGTGGGCCGACCAACATCAATTTTATAAAATGCTCGGGATTATTGATCAAAACCAACCAAATTTATGTAATACGTAATATGTAATACATTCATAAAATATGTAGCATCCAACATCAAATAAATTCAACGTAATATGTCCATCAACTAAGCAACGTCTAGTCTTAAACATTTGTTCATCTTTAACGTAATATGGCCATCCAATAGGCTGCATTTTCTTCTTCAATATTTGTTATGTAGTATTTGGCTTGGGCATCAAATATGTTATTTATTTATTTTTTATATGTCCAACATATTTTACGACATATATGTCAATCGTTGGCCTATCATGTGATGCACATGCATTATATATGTCTGCCATGTGAAAGATGAAAAACAAGTTCATGCAAAAAGAGTTGTCTGGCATGTGACTGCTATATCTCATCAAAAGTCTTGTCTTCCAGGCAAAAAGCCTTATCTGCCATTGCATCCTATCTGCCATGTACGTGCTGCAATTATACATTGTCTACCATGTATGGTCATAGAGAACAAGCATGTCATGTCTTAATTCCATTAAACAAAGTCATGTTATATGGTAATGATAAGGATCATAACTCTATGATGTTTTGGTAGGTGTTTTGGAATTAAGAGTTTATTTTAATAGAGTATTTATTTTTATATAATAAAGGCATCATAAAAAAAGGCTTTCCTTTTTATCGATAAAGGTATATTTGATAGGATTTGGGTATTCATGTATATATGGTATGTACGCCGCATTAAGGCTAGGATATTATATGGAACTTGCATTCATATATTAATGCCTAAAGATTCATTTGGGATTTGGGTATTCATGTATATATGGTGTGTATGATTCAATAAGGCTAGGATATTATATGGGACTTGCATTAATATTTTAATGTCTAAAGATTCATCTATGGTTTCATTAGAATATGTAAAAGTGTAAGGTCCCCTCCTAACCAACCATCAATAGTATAGAGAAGTAAAGGTCACAGTGAATACTATTACTCAATTTTTTATTTTATTTTTGTTTTACTCATAATATGACTAACTTAGCTATGATGTAATCATGTTCCTTAAATTATTTCAATGTAAGAATATAACATAAGAAGTCGGGGATAACCTTCTCTTAATATCACAAAATATATTGACCCAACAAAATTTCCAAATTCATTAATTAAAATTCCCAATCCCAATTATTAAGCTAATGATTCAATCATCAAAATTGTATAATGAATGTTGCAGCAAGAGAAACTAATGTTACCAATTCAGAAGCATATTATTCTTCAAAATGTGTCAAGTAAACTAATGGACCTGCATAGATTGGGCACAAGTAGTTGTTTTCTACAGTCATTGAAGCACAAGAATGCACCCATTGTCTTAGATAATAAAAGTAACAATTGTCTTATTCTCTATTCACACTTCAACAAATTATTAAATTCATTTTCACATTCATACAAAAAATTTGTAGACATAGGAAGCTACATCCATTAAATAATCTATTCATAAATTTTCTAGTGCATATACTTTGCAAGCATGCAATCTAAAAACTACAGCCATTGAGTACTTTTGACAAACACTTTGCAATCATGCAATCTAAAAACTGCAGCCATTGAGTACTTTTGACAAACACTTTGCAAGCATGAAATATTCAACCATTGAGTCCTTTTAACAAGCACTTTGCAAACATGCAATCTACAACCATTGAGGCATTTTGTCAAACACTTGGAAGCCTCAATCTCTTAAGGAAATTTGACATGAATATAAGATTCTCCCTCAACCTATTTAGATCATAAAATTTATATATTAATTCTTCAAATGACAAAATATTAAGACAGTGACTAAATCATCTTATTCTTTCACACAAAACTTGATAACAGATGCACACAGTTGGTAGCAGCAATCTGCAAAATTGCCCAGATTTACAATCTGGGTTTTGAAAAGTGTTTAAATCAAATTGGGGGTTATACGTTCATATGGAATGGATACCCCCTGATGCTGTCCTGAATCGGTACGAAACCATGAATAGATTCATTTTTAAAATCTAGCAAATATGTTGACTCCGGGAATTTCATTTAGGATTTTTGTCAAAAAGATGGCATGCAAGATTGAATATACAACTATGCAAAAAAAATGACAACCTATAATTAAATAATAATTCAATCATTCCTACAAACCCATGGGAAGCATCTTGAACTATTGCAATAAAAAATTATTGAAACTTACCTCAATGATTCTCTTTAAAAATCTTGTCTTCCATCTTGATTTTTTTTAACATTTGTATTTCATTGACTAATCTAGTGAATCCTCCTAGTATATTTTAGATATGCATCCATTTCCTGTTCTGGTAGGCTGCAAGTTAACACGTATTCCTGCATAATGATAAAAACAACAATAACATTTCTCATTCACTGATTTTGACAAACACTTTGCAAAATATCCTAAGACCATTTCTAAAACATGTCTCTAATTACATGAAATAGAACCATAACTCATGAACTCTTACCCAAGTCCTTTGGAATTTCTTTCTTTCCATTACCTTCAACGATATTTGTCTTTCCTCTCTCAAATACTACAATACTAATGTTAGTACAATAGAATACACCAAGAATAATTCCATAGCATATTGAGATCTAAACATCCATTCATAAAGACCACTCTTAGTCTTCATCTTCAATTATCCAACAATATTCCAAAAAACATAAGCTTAAACCAAAATTAGATTCTTACAACAATTTAAATTTCTACATTTTATTATATGCTAAAGATATACTATAATTTTAGGACAATAAAAATTATACCTGAAGAGATATTCAACTCCAATCATTGAGAATATGATCCATCTTTGATCCCTTAACCAACTCAATTAAACCATCTAGTTTTCCACCCAACCATATTGTTGTTGGGAAAAGTATCCAATTTGGAATGCCCCTATCCCACTCTAAGAGGTGATAGTGCCTTAGCAACAAACAAGGAAAGCTATCTGAGTATTCTTCTTTATGAGATGCAAATAGAGAAAGAAGGATGTAAGTAACCAGTGTCTTCCGCTAGTTTGTCGATCCAATCACTCTCTCTTTCGTTCGCTTCCCGCTACCTGATCTTTCACTGGTCCAGCTTCACCCAGTTCCTGCAAGATCACATGAGAGGAAAACTACACAAAAGATATAGATTCACATTCATAACTAGTTTAGGATCAGATATAAACTAAATATGCAAATATAACAAAACATCATTGAAATACAAGCATATAGGAGAAACTCAAGTAGCTTTATTGATATGATAACAAGGTTCAAGAGGAGATACAACCAAATGAGTCCCGATCCAGCATTTACCTCCCAGCAAAAGAATCCCTTCCTCTCCTCCAACAAAGCATAAATCACCCAATGTACTAATCTCAATCTCAAACCTACAACAATTCTCTGCAAAGTACAAAATTCCAACCCCCTGAACCTCTGGGTGAGAGATCCATATATAGATGTAAGCAGAGAGGATGAGTCAGCTTATGTTTTGACTTGTGGCTTCCCTCTGTCAGTTCTTGCTTCCACTTGGAGGTTGAGAACCTCTTACTCATCACTAGTCGAATTCATTGAGGCAAGTGTCATTGAGGAAGATTCTGGAAGCTTCCAGGGTCTTTCCACCTCGTTGAATGAACTTTCCATTTGTCATTTCCCGCTCAGTGCACCCTGGTAGTGCTTCTACCTGCGTTGCAGTGCACCTAGCCAGTGTAATCTCTGCATTTCAGCGCAGACAGCTAGTGGAGCCTCTGAATTGATCCTGAATTGACTGTTTCTGAGTTGTTTTTGGTGGAGAACTTCTGGGAGAAGCTGTCATTGGTTGACCTTGTTCCTTTAGGGGTAGGAAAAACTCATTTAGGGACTTTGGATCCCTTGGATTATGGACATTTCATGCTCAATGTTGTAAGGCACAAAAATGTCTATAACAGTTGCCCCCTAAAGTATGAGGCCGTTTATCGGGTGAAATGATTTATTAGGAGGATCTGAAGTTCTTCCAATGCTGGGAGGAGACCTGTAATAAGATACAATACAATACATTATTTTTCATACTGCTTTCATGATCTAGCTGAGGCGGGCATTCCCATGCTCAGCTTTATAAATTCATTTTTCTGTACATAGAACAGATAATCGTCTGATGGTAGACTGATGATTTTGACGAAATCATCATCCTTTTGGTAGGATGATTATCTGCTGCAATGTTGTACATGTCAATGTCTTTATTTTTCCTGAATATATATCGCAGCCTGGACGGATGAAACTAGATCCGGGGTCTTCAATCTCGTTCGATATTCACTCTAAGTACAAGTCGATCCATGTGAGAAATGTTCTGAAGTCGAACATGGAAAGACATCACTTGATTACCAGTCAATGATGTAAACTGTTAACAAGCGCAAGAGGAATCACCGATAATGATAATGACCCTCAAGGTACTGTAGTACAATTCACGTGGTGTGAATAAAGTACTTGGCGTCGAACACCACGCAAAATCTTTCGGTCGAAGGTCATTGATGTATACCTGTCGTCGGAAGTGAGAAACTTGCCATTGAGGCATGCAAGCTTCAAAGTACTGAAGGGGGTGCTCCTAGATCAACTTCTTGGATAATGAGCTGATGTCGACAAGAAGCGATCCGTCAAAGGAGGGCCTTAATGTATCCCACATCAGTGACACGGAATGGAGCAAATGATTTCTATGGAGGTGAAAACGATCTGATGATATATGGTTCAAGGTGGCGGTCATGAAAGGATGAAGGATAATGTATGGTAGTGGATGGGACCCGGTTGACTTCTCTGGGTGACTTCTCTTAAACATATCGGCGACACTTGTGTGATGGATTGGTAGCATTTACCCCAAAGGTGGATGGTATTGGCGAGACCATGGTGATATGACCGGTGAATGAAACAACCCAACCTGACTCAAGCACAGAGTGGAAGTGTTATGTTCAAGAGCGACTTGCTACCAATAAAAGTTCTTTGAGTTTCTTCCCAATTTTCCCCAGTCATTTCTGACCAGTACCTCTTTATTTTTGTCAAGCTTGAGGAGGATAACATATGCTTGTTCTATAATTTGCCCTTCGGGCAAACCCATCGCTATGTTTTAACGAGCCTAGCAATAGTGAAACTCGTTCTCGTCTAAAGACAAGTTTGTCGCTATTAATGCTTTTTAACGAGTCTAACGACAAAGATAACTCGGTCCTTTTCAATTTTAGAGAGTCTGAAAAGGTACGTAAAGGTAACTCCAAAGTTCTTTTTTCGTCATCTAATCCCTTAAGTCCGAAAAAGTATAAAACAATACAGAAGGGATGATTTTTCGATAGTTTTAACGAGCCGAACAAAACAAGCGCTCGATCTTTTTGTGCAATAATCCCTCAGGTCCAAAAAGATTAAAATCTAGAGGAGGGATAACACTTCCAGTCGCTTTAACGAGATGGAAGGCCAAAACTCGGCAATCTTTTCATATTTTATGAGTCAGATGAAAAGAGTTTAAAGAAGACTCGTCTTTTGAGGAACGAGTGATAAACGGGTTAGCAGCTGATTCCAGGTAAGGTTTGGAATTTTCCAATCACGGCAGTGTCACAAGGATGGCTAAGTGAAATCACTCTTCGCAGCTGTTCCTCAAAATGGGTAAACAATCAAATGGAGGTGAATGATCGGCCAATGGAAAAGTGGAGGTGATGGTGCAAACACGACCAAGGCTTTAATGGCTGATAAATCTACATTCGTCGTGGTTATTTACCGGGTAGTTCATTTTTTAACGAGATTAAACGCGGATTGAAACACTTGCTCGATCTTATGTTTATTTTTTAACAAGCATGAACTATGTGCTAAAACTGCTCAATCTTATGTTTATTTTTTAACGAGCATGAACTATGTGCTAAAACTGCTCGATGATAAGTTTGCATGCCCCCAGCATAATAATGCAAATCGAGGTGCATGCCCCCCAAGCTTCATTGCATTCAACTCGGTGGTTGGAATGAAGGTTTTCTTTTGAGATTTGAAAAGGGGATTTGTTTCATTTTTTAATGAGGTTGACACAGTAAAAGAACTATCCTCATGACTCCTTGTATTTACAGTATTTGATAGAAAATCGAAAACTGGAGGATGATAAAGGTCATCTTGAGTATCTTCTCCACAATCCGGGAAGTGGGAATCATTCCATGGTGCCCCGTCAATTACCGTTGATTGGACAATTCCTTTGTCGGTTCCATGCACTCGCGACCAAGGATCTGAAGGGGTACCATATTCTCTAGACGTATCTATTCAAACGCTTGATGAGCGTTGATTTGGGGTTGCCCCCCAGGCCAAGAAAATTGATTGCTACAATATTTCTAAAATGGCGATGATCCATGCTGACAAAATGTTCAGAAATCTTTGGAATCCATTAGATATAGAAGATTTCATATTGTAGGTTTCCACTGTGGCCACTTCTGCTAGATTACTCGGAGGCGGTAGTGCAAAAGTACCCATTAAAGCAGGGTCTTTTAGGAGACCTACTCCGATATTTTGAAGCGAATGATTGCTTCCATGGATCATTGGAATGCTTCCCGTAACTTTTGAACTGTCGGGGAAGAAAGTTTGTTGGTCGACGACTGTAATTCCTCCTTGAAAGGGAAATGCAATCTTCCTGAAGTAGGTCGACACAACTGCGGCCATGGCATATATCCATGGCCTTCCTAGTAGGATGTTGTAATCAAGATTCCCATCGATGACTTCAACATCTATTTCTACTGTTTTTCCCCCTAGTTCAACCTTCAAGTTATTTAGGATACCATATGGGGTATATGTCCTTCCGTCGAATGCTTTTAATGTCGTCGAAGATCGCGACAAGGTTGGAGATCCTAAAGTTTTCCAGCAACTCATCGACATAATACATGTAGATGCCCCCTCATCAATAATTGTCCTATGAACAGTTTTGTTGAGGGCTTTCACTTGAATAAGGAAAGCTAGTTGAGCTGGTAACTGAGGATCGTATCCTTTGTGGTCAAAGGATACAATATTGGAATCCTTAGGATCAACCCCACCAATGGCTGATAACAAAGCCTGCCTTTGGGATGGGCAATTTTGTAATACTTCAAGAGTCGACATAGCGGATGACGATTGGGCCAAGTCTTCCACTATGTTATAATGCTGTGCTGCTCTGGCGCGAGGATTAAATGTCGACTTGTGTACTACTCCCTTTGGCGGTTTTATCGTTAATTCAGGAATGGTGGGTGGTACAACTTCTGTCGAAGTTGTTGTCGAACTACTTGGTTGATCTTTACCCTTGTCGTTCGACAGCTGCGGATTCCCGTAATCTTTGTTCCTTGTCAAAATCAAAGCATCATTTTGTTGCTTGGAAATCAACAACATTAGCACTTGCGACGGGGAAGCATTTCCACTATCAACCAGATTTGTGCCTGGATTCGGAAACGGATCAGTTAATACAGCTGAGGTTTGCGAACTCTTAAAGAATCTTTTAAGCTCAGCTTTGTATGGACATTTTGAGGTCCAATGATCCTCATCACATATGTGACACCCTGCGGTGGGTTTCCTATCTCCAGGAGGGTTTGAAGAAGTTTTTTCAGGAGATGACTCACCCTGTTTCTTCTTCTTCCCTTTGCTTTGTTTCTTCTTGCTTCCTGGTTGTTTGGTTTTTTTGCCCGTATCTACTGATACGACATTTACTTCCGAAGAAAGAATTTTGTCTTTTGCATTTTGATCTGAAATCTTACGGGCTTTCTTGGACGAAGCCTTTGTCGATTTTGCGTTTGTCGTGCCAATCACGCCATCGCTGGCATGAGAGTCATTATTTGATTTAGGAGGAGGAGGAATTGAGAATTCTGGTCTAGGGGCGTCAGGTATTTTGTCGTAGAGCGTGCCAGACTGAGTATAGACTAAGTCTAGATATTGTGCACGAGCGATAACTTGCTCTTCCGTTACGACTCCACCCTTCGCCACATCTTCCATTATGGCAGGAAGTAACAACTTAATAAACCATTTAGCTAATAGTTGATCGGGAACGTACGTTTTTACCATCCTACGACGACGTCGCCACTCATGTATATGATCAGATATGTGAGTGGCCGTTGTCTGTTTGAAGTTGGTTAAGATTTCCGTTCCCGTTTCATACCTTATCGGTAATTGAAAATGGGTTGAAAAGGTTGTGGCTAAGGTACTGAAGTTGTCGAATGAAGCTCTAGGAAATTCGATGTACCATTTTGCCGCTGGACCCGTTAACGTCCTCTGAAAGAGGCGAAGTCTTATCGAATCATCATTTAGGGTGTTTGATGAACACCACAGATGAAATTTCATCACATAATTCGATGGATATTCACCTGGATTTCCATTAAATTTAGGAATATCTAACGGAAGTTTATGCGGAATCGCTGGCCACCAAGGGGCATAAGCAATTGGATCATTCAGCAGCTGGTTTAGATCTGGTAATTCTAGAGTTGCTACAAAGGGAAACTGTTGATTCAGGTTAGGCAAAGCATACCCAGGATAAGATGGAATCGCCTGAGCAATGGGTCTTTGCATACCAGCATAATGTATTTGATGTTGGCAACTTTGACAAGGTTGATGGGCATAACCATTATGATATGGTTGTTGATAACCGCTTTGGAAATGCGGTTGCCCATTACTTACAAAGACTTGTTGCTCAGGTCCTTGATATGATTGCTGGAATGGCGGTTGTTGAGATTGAACCAGCCCTGGTTGTTGGACCATTTGCTGTTGTCCAATACTAGATGATTGACCAAGATGAGGATTCACAGTACTTGTCTGAGCCTGAGTCGCTCCAGATAAGGAGGCACTAACCTGAGGTTGTGATTGAGTCGTTGAGACAAGAGGCTATTGTATTGCAACCTGAGAAACTTCGGGTTGACATACAACAGGTAAAGCTTGTACTTGCGATGCAGTCACCATAGCAGGTATAGTGGGAATATTCGACACAGGGTGGACTGGTTGCATTGAATATACAACCCTTGGTTGCTGAGGCAGTATTGGTACCCAACCGCTGGATGTAATTCCAGTTTGACCTGAACTTTGTTGTAAACTCCCACATGGTTGTTCTCTGGGAGGGAACAATGAAAAGGCATACTGCCCTCCATATGGTGGCAATCCAGTACTTAAAGGGTAGATTGGCCTTTGAAGACACATTAGATCAATTTGTTGAGTTTCAACATAAGAAATACCAGATGATAATCCGGATGAAGAAATAGGAACTAACCATGTCGTCGAAGCAGTCCCTGATTGGACTCCGGCTTGTTGTTGATAACTTGCCGGGACAGATGGTATACCATTGAACATCGTTGGAGTAGCAGTAGGAGGCTGTGCCACTGCTGTATCGGACGACACAGTCCTGGATGTCGACGGTTGTTCAGACATATCTAGTCTATCCAAAATATTTTCTAGCGATTCTACAAGAACTTGCGATGAAGAGAGACTAACTTCGAAGATCAACGAGGGAAAGGTGATGATTATTCCGTTTAAAATAAATTTTAACGACGCTTAGACACAACTTGCTTTTTCAATTTTAAAGAGTCGAGAAAAAGCAAAAGATGACTCTAGTCTCCTTCGATTTTTAATGAGCCTGAAGTGACAAGTGCTCAGATGGACCTTTTTCGTTAAGGAGTCTGAAAAGGAACGAAAGGGACTGCTCTGGAGTTCTAGGTAGAGGGTGTGCCAAAATTTTCGCAAAACCGCAGAATACTTTTTAAGGTACGGGCGGTCAATCTTCCCGAATGCTGTGTTCAGTGCATTGCGATCAGTAGGGCGACCGACACAGCTTCCTATGGATAAAGGTTTTATTCCTATAGGGGTCTCCCAATATATACGCGACGGTATGTGGGAGCACAATCCGTACTGGCACTTATCGTCTCTGAGGAGGAATCACCCAACCATCAGTGAGGCGACCAGTGACCAGGCTTTACGACGCCGGAACACGTCTCTAGCCTAGACCTCTATGTTGTGCGTTATGTTACAAAGCGTTGTTAAGTTCATTCAATTTATTTTAGGTTGATCTTTCTTAGAAGTTTGCCTTTTTGGATCACCACGAGATGTATGATACAATTCCTAAATGCAGTCTAAAGATGATAAGCAAGCTTTTATATCTTTTCAACAATGAAAATCCTAGCTACAAGGGGAAAAGAAAGACACCATCTTTTCTCAAAGAGCATAGAGCACACAGTAATGCACTTTTCCCTAAATCAACATACAAACTGTCAAAATGAAAATGCACATATGCATGTATTTGTTTTCACTTTCTTAATATTGATGCCTAAAAAGAAAGCTGTTATATAAATTTGAATTCGATTTCAAGTGAAAACACAAACAAGTTCCTTTTTCGAAATAAAAAAGACGATTACGACACTTTATGATTTACTTGTTTCGACACTTGAAATGCATAAATTCAAACCAAAAGACAAAATTAAAAGCTAAATCAACTATGAACAGCAAACAAACTCACTCTTAAGATCAAAACGACACTTACAACAGGTCTAGATCTAGGGGCGACAATATGACTAGTTTACTTTTGTAATGTGAAACTGCAAATGATGTAACAAATACACAAAGAAAAAATACAGTTTCTTTATACAACTGAGGCGGAATTGAGGCAAAGAAAAGGGGTTTCAGATAGATACACTGACTGATAACAGGCTGCAAAAAACAGAGATAAAACTGGGCAAAAGGAAGCAGGGAACCACAGCTGCATAAGGCAAAGACTGATCATCGCACTCCCAACACAGAGGATTTGACATTCAGCGCAGGTAGCCTTCACGGGACCTGTGTTGAAATGCAGAACCTCTTCACAGAGTATGCGCTGAAGCAGAAACGAGAGTTGTTTCTGGGTTCTGGGTTACGGTTTGCAGTTTGATCTACAGTTTTTGGCCGGATAAAAGCTATCAATTAGGTACAATTAGGAGGATGATTTATAGGAGGACTAAGATCTATCACAAAGGGCTGTTAGAGCACTTGTGGATCAACTGTTCAGATCATAAACAGGCCCAGTGAATGGACTAGAGTAGCTGATCTCTACTTTGCATTTGTAAATGGCAAATGCAGTTCGATTCGGCACTCTTGAGTTTATGAAATGAATAGTAATAGAAACACAAATAAAATAACAAGATATTATCCCCAGTGGAGTCGCCAATTTGTTGTTGGGAAAAGTATCCAATTCGGAATGCACCTATCCCACTCTAAGAGGTGATAGTGCCTTAGCAACAAACAAGGAAAGCTATCTGAGTATTCTTCTTTATGAGATGCAAATAGAGAAAGAAGGATGTAACTAACCAGTGTCTTCCGCTAGTTTGTCGATCCAATCACTCTCTCTTTCGTTCGCTTCCCGCTACCTGCTCTTTCACTGGTCCAGCTTCACCCAGTTCCTGCAAGATCACAAGAGAGGAAAACTACACAAAAGATATAGATTCACATTCATAACTAGTTTAGGATCAGATATAAACTAAATATGCAAATATAACAAAACATCATTGAAATACAAGCATATAGGAGAAACTCAAGTAGCTTTATTGATATGATAACAAGGTTCAAGAGGAGATACAACCAAATGAGTCCCGATCCAGCATCTACCTCCCAGCAAAATAATCCCTTCCTCTCCTCCAACAAAGCATAAATCACGCAATGTACTAATCTCAATCTCAAACCAACAGCAATTCTCTGCAAAGTACAAAATTCCAGCCCCCTGAACCTCTGGGTGAGAGATCCATATATAGATGTAAGAAGAGAGGATGAGTCAGCTTATGTTTTGACTTGTGGCTTCCCTCGGTCAGTTCTTGCTTCCACTTGGAGGTTGAGAAACTCTTACTCATCACTAGTCGAATTCATTGAGGCAAGTGTCATTGAGGAAGATTCTGGAAGCTTCCAGGGTCTTTCCACCTCGTTGAATGAACTTGCCATTTGTCATTTCTCGCTTAGCGCACCCTGGTAGTTCTTCTACCTGCGTTGCAGTGCACCTAGCCAGTGTAATCTCTGCATTTCAGCGCAGACAGCTAGTGGAGCCTCTGAATTGATCCTGAATTGACTGTTTCTGAGTTGTTTTTGGTGGAGAACTTCTGGGAGAAGCTGTCATTGGTTGACCTTGTTCCTTTAGGGGTAGGAACAACTCATTTAGAGACTTTGGATCCCTTGGATTATAGACATTTCATGCTCAATGCTGTAAGGCACAAAAATGTCTATAACACATATCTAGGGAGAACTTCTCCCCATGGACTTCGAGCTGTAAGAGCTCACAAACAGTACCAAAATATAGTAGTAGAGAGATATCCAAGGCAAGTTGAGGAAGATATGTTTCACTTCCTCCCAACGCCACTCATGGTTAGCTCCACCAGGTAGAGCTACATAATAATTTAGTTTAGGAATTTCAAAATCATTTCGAAAGCAATTGGCTACTCTCCAAGTCTCTCACTCTCATAATATTTTTCAAAGCTCTCCAACTCTTGCTATCAGAATGCACCTGCCTCTCCCAAAGTGAGAATACATGAGACACATATATAGGAGGAGCAACAAATTTTGTCATAAAGGAGGAGTAATATGCATGCCTTGTACTCCATTTAGAGGAGTGTAACTCATACCATTAAGGAGAGGTGTGCATTCCTTAGTTAAGGAGAGTGTAACTTATGCATTAAAGAGAGCGTAAGAGGAATATTTTATGACATGTTTTTAATGAGTGTAAGAGGAATATGCCATTCTTTGATGAGTGCATAAAATAGAGTGTAATCTATTATTAAAAGAGAGAGATTTACATAGAGTCGTGAGAGTCATCAAGGAGAGAGATGTGAAGTGATTGAGAAGATGAAGGTGACTTGTAATTCCCTTTTAATAATAATATCATAGTCTTATAAAAGATAATAATAATATTAATAATATTGAGGATTAAGTCGAGATTGAACTATTAGGATTGATTAATGATAAGTTAAGTGGTTTTCCTTCAACTATACTTGGTTGCCAATTTATGCAAGGTGATTTACTATTTTTGGAAAGTCATGCTTGAGATTCTAGACATGACTTTCTATTTTTAGAAAGTCACTCTAGGATTGTTAGAAAATAGATTTTATTAATGAAATTCATCCTTGAGCTTCCCATGAGTGGTATTTTTCTTCAGAAGAATAGGGATTCTGCACCCCCATTGCATGCATCTTTGTGCCTTAGTAGATTGAGGACTCCGCGCCCTGATCTACTCTAAAGATCCAAGATTCCACACCTTGATATTTTTAAATATTAAGGACTCCACACTTTAAACATTTTATTATAGATATAAAACTCCACATCTTAATCTTTCATGGATTTAGGACTCTGTGCCCTAAGTTCCATGGCTTCTCATCTACTCTGCTTTGAAACTCCACGCTTCACCTTAAGGCAATGATTCCGAGATCATACCCATATGGTGGTTTGTTGTTAAGGCCTTGTTCCAAGACCTGCACACATAAAAATCTCATAGATCAAAGGAATCAATGAATTTCATAATTAACTTATTTAGGTTTTTCCAAATATTGTGCATGACTTCCACAACAATTTTGGTTATAGAGAAATGACTTCTGCAACCATTTAAAATTTGAACTTCCTTGTTTGAAAATAACCACATTCCATATCACATCTTTCTCAATACAAGATTAAGCATATAAAACCATAAAAATCATGTATCATGACTTCCACAGTCACTTATAATTTGAGCATCCTTGTTTGTAAATAACTAGGTCCCATGTCACATCCTGCTCAATACAAGATTAAGCATATATAATCATAAAAATCATGTATCATGACTTCCACAGTCATTATAATTTGAGCATCTTTGTTTGCAAATAACTAAGTCCCTTGTCACATCTTTCTCAATACAAGATTAAGCATATATAATCATAAAAATTAGGTATCATCCATAAATCATAATTAACCATATATTCCACATAACCATGATCATCCATGGATCTATGTGTCTCAATCCTAAATCACCATACATGTCATAAATACGAAAACATAAAACATCGATAATATGCTCTTAACCAAATTCAATTCTTATACACACAACCATAGATATTATCCTAAGCACACAATAACTAGGTGACCCAAACCAGTTCTATAGCATATAAGCATGTACATAAGTCTGTCATGCATAATATTATATCATTATATCAAAATCACCCTCTCTAATTGTCATCAAAGCTATCTCACTAAGAAGGGACACTACAAAAGGATTAGGATAGGATTTTATATGAAAGGTCTTAACACTAGGAACTTCTTCAATAGTTTGGATATGATTAGGATTAGTGTTTTCTTCAACTAGAGTTAGAGCATTATGTAAAGCTAGGATTTCCCTAGGGTTAGGGCAACATCACGCATCACAAGAATATTTCACATCTCGTCAATGCCATATTGACATTAGTGAAAACCTTTACTAACAATCTCCCCCTTTGTCATTGATGGCAATATTCTTTCCATTCCAACATTCTCTCCCCCTTTGACATCAATGGAAAATGGGGTGCCCAAGTACTCCCCTTTTCAAGTTGCCTCTTTTCTTCATCGCTATGTTACTCCCCTTGTCATGGTGCTCTTCCTTGGGGAAATGTGGTCCATGATAGATGTGTCTACATTTCTTCATGTAATGAACCAACTCCCCCTATCTGCATAAACTCCTCTAGCTCTAGAAAGATTACTTGTTTACTGATTAAATGAAAGAGATCCTCGACAATAGTTCATCAGATGAGTAATGGATCATGTTCTTCAATCGAGTTTCTCCCGAGAGATGATCTATCAAGGATGATTGTCCATGTGTGACTCATCAAAGGTTTCATAGCGCCCTTTCATGGAGAGCTTCTGCAAGCATAATCAAGAATCACAAGCTCCCCCTAACTCTATGCGTGGTCTCCTTTTGGGAGAGTCTTACCAACAAATACTTGGAATATCAAGGATGAATTCATCAAATCAACAATATTTATTGTTGGTTGGAGTGTTCAAGAGACTTTCGAATCCAGTTTTCTTCCTTCACCATACTTGTGTAACTTTCTTCTCTCACTTGGTTGTCATGGTTTTAGCTTGTTTAGGGACCCAAGTCAAGTTACAATCATGTGCCATATGTCCAATGTTATGGAAATTGAAGCACTCCATCTTGTTTATGAATGAATCATGACTTCTTACAAAATGTCTTCTGGGAGATTGATGGGGACCACTATATTTGTCTTTGTGATATGCCCTACAATCCTTTTCCATGTGCCCAAAGTTTGTACAAGAATAGTAATAACCAAGAAATATACTTTGGCACATGGGAGATGAAGATTTCCTTGATGTGCTTCTCAGCTTTTTTGCCTTGGGATTCTTTGATTATATTCATTTCCTTTTGTATTCTTGACACCATATGCAAGTCTCCTTGGAGTAGGATTCCTTCCATAGTTGTCTTTATTCTTCTCCTTGCCTTTGTTGGAACTGGGAGCATCAACGTCTCTTTCTGGCTTCCTCACGTCCTTGTTGTTTGAAGCATTATCATTCTTTCTTGAGGATTCACCTGCATAGCCAAGACATGATTTATCAAGGGGAGACATTTGATGACTTAGAATTTCATCTTCCTTCATTTTCTTGCATTCTTCATCCTTATTTGATAGTATGATCTCCATTTCTTCCTTCATCTTGGTTGCTTCACATGATTGGGCCTTAAGAGAAGTGATCTCTGATCTTAATTTGGTGATGTCATCATCATTTTCTTCTATTTGGCATGTCATGGTGTTTCTATCCTTTTCTGCTTCATCAACTTGTCCTTCTATGAATGTCAAAGCTTCCATCACCTTTTCAGCTCCTTGTGCTTGTTTCCATGCTTCTTATAGTTGAGATCTAAGAGAGGATACCTCTTCCTTGTGTAGATCAATCTCTGCTTCTTGTTTGTTTAAACTCTTGAGTCTTTGTTCAAGGTGGCTTGATAAAGTTTCTTCCCTTTTCTTGGCCTTATCGAATTTATTTGTCATGGATATGGCTTCTTCATGATGCTTTCTTTTGTTTTGATGAAATTCCTCCTTAAGCTTGGTGAGCTCCTCATCTCTTTCTTGTACTTGAAGCTTGAAAAGGTCAACTTCCTTCCTTGTCTTGTCTCTTTCACCATCTTGCACTTTCTACTTAAGTTCCTCATTTTCCTTTTTCAAATTGTTAATCTCTTCCCTGTAAGATATAAGTTCAGTCAGGAGATCATCTTCAAAGTCTTATTTGGCCTTAATGTCTTGTTTTAAAAGATTACTGTGCGTGAGCACTTTGTCTTGCATGTGTTGTGGACAAAGATAGTTTGAATGTTCTGCCCTTTTAGCTAAGAGAGTTTACCTTCTTCAAAAAATTTGTAGGTTTTATAGGTAAAAAATGTTGACAATTCAAATGATATATATAAATGTAAAGGTTATCACCTAGAAAAAGTTTGATAGTGAGCTTATTATTTATTGATGGTTAATGTTGTGTTACATAGGAACATTGATGGTTAATGGTGATGATGTGTATTTCCCATTAATGCAACCTTATGTAATTATGCATATTTTTGCGTTGGTATAATAAGTTACATTACCCAAGAGTAAAAAAATTAATCCTAGAGATAATTATGATGCTTGATAGATTATTTTGTTGTTGACGCATCTTTCTATTGAATATATTGGATAATCCCAAGTCTAAGTAACAATGCACCTTGGGTGGTACTTTTTTTAACACACCAATTACTTATTGAATTTATGCAATGTAAATAATTTTATAAATTAAAAGGCTGAAATAGGGACACGAATCCCATTTCTTGAGGGAGGAGATTGCTTGAAGGAATTGTTGTTTTAAATATTAGTCCTCGTTGGTTTAGTGGGCTGGCTCTGCCATAAATTAACTAGGAAAAAAGGGACATGGGCAGGTGTCCTTTGACCCCCATAAAAAGGAAGAACAAGATAAAAAAAATTAAGGCAACGTGGGTTGCATTGTCCAAGAGGGTGGGCACTTTTCGAACCGATGAAGAAGAGGTAGAAGGGTAGCATTTCAGTCGACATTGTTGGAAGTTGAAGAGAGTAGTAAACTAGATAAAGAAGCTTATTGAAAATTGGTTGGGCATAAGCATTACAAAAGAGTAGTGGCTTGCCTTGAGGACAAATGCAGGGTGGCCTGGTGGTGCTCTAGTTCAGTTGTGCATTCATTGAATGTTTCCCTCTAAAAACACACGACCTAAAGCTTTGGAATTTGGCTCGAGGGTGATCACTACAAGTGATAGTGGTTGTGGCTTGTCTATAGTTGGGTGGAGAGTTAGAGTTGTTGGCATTATGATACAAGTGTTGTCCTTGATGGAAACTCACTCACATGTCAATTCAGTTATGGTAAAAGGAAACTCACAGTACAATAGGTATATTCAGAGATTACAGGAAAATGGTACAGAAGAATAGGAAGATGGAACTAAGGTCTATTGATTAGAATAAAGAAGGTAAAGGAAAAGGTTGATGAAAAGAAATTTAAAAAGTATACGTAGGTCCACTTAGTCAAAACAACGTACACACGCTGGTCCACAGAAGAAAAAAAAAGAGCGTATACGTATACACACACTCCCACGGGAAGAAAAGTACGTACATGTTGAAAAACCAAGGTTTTGGTCTGAGGTACTTGGTTTGTTGTATTGAGCCTAGGTATTCGGTCTGAGGTATTTGGTATGAGGTATTGACCCTGGGTATTTGGTCCAAGGTATTGGTCCTAAGTGGTTTTGGTCTGAGGTATTGATAAAGGATCTAAGTATATAAGGAGGAGAATATCAAAGGGCTAAGTACAGAAGGAATGAATATCTTATGAAGTGTTATGTGCAAGTGGATGGATTTCTAAGGAATACTTCTATTTGAAGTATATTTTATGTTGCAGGGGCTATGCTTGTGATTTGATCTGAAATACTTGTGCACCTTGAATTTAATGTTGGATCAGGATCATGAGACGTGAAATGAATTATTATTGGATGATCTGATATTGGTTGGGCTAGATCTAACTGTGTACACCTGGTTTATTCTTTAAGTGTGGTGATTTGGGTTTGTCTGAAGTTCAGAAGTGCAAAAAAGTTATGAGCTGATATGTGCAGATCTATACGTTGGTTCGTCTCTTCGAAAGTGCATGTACATGCAGGTTATACTCTTTGAAATAGCGTATACAAAAGAAAAGCCTCTTTTTAGATCTCACTGATCTATCTAATAAAAAAATTTTGTTTTACCATTTTCTATCAATGAAGTCTTTTTAGATCTAAATGTAAAACTGAATGCATAAGGAGGTTGGTATTTGATTGATTGATTGCATAAGTGAGAAGAAGTGATCTATATTGTTGCCTATGTAAAGCTCTATAAGTTGACAGTAGATGTTCAGTATATCGCTGGTTGGTACAAACTTGATTAAAAATTTTATGTTTGCAGTAGTTTTGAAATTATATGCAGGTTTGATTAATGGAAGTAGCGTATACACGTAGTTTGGGTTCAGCCAAGTAGTGTATACATTCTGATACATGGTTTTTGAGGTTACAGCTAGTTCTGAATGATGATGCAGGGTTCTAGGTTCTGCACAGTGTTTTAGTGTCAATGATCTGATTATTCAGATGAACTGAATGTTGGTTGATGGAGTTTAAGTTTAAAATTTTTTATGGGTCCAGTATGAAAATTGGATGAAACATGGCCTTCAGATTGTGGTGTTGTGTTCCAGGAGTATCCAGTCTAAAAGTTCATGAAACGTGGTCCCTGGAGGAAGAAAGAAGGTTGTAGCCTTCTGTAGGTCGGTGCCTACATAAAAGTAAAACGAACTAGCTAGTACAAGAACTAGGGGGTTGCAGCTCCCTTCCAGTAGAAGTTGGAAAATGAGAGAAAGTTGTAGCCTTCTGCAAGTGGATGTCTGCATACTGGTATGAGTCTGCATCAGTACAAGATTGTAAACGGATTTTCTTATTATTAAAAGAAGACAAAGATGACAGTAGCAGGTGGTTTTCACCCACATTGGGTTTCCACCTTAAATCTTGGTGTTCATGTGTGTTGCTTATGTGTGATTCCTTATTATGTTTTTACTGCACTATCTAATAAGTCACTGATGTACTGGTTTAAGATCAACACGTGATAAATTGTCTAAATCACAAGTTCTATGGATATACGCTGGTTTCTCTAATCACAGTTGTGTGTACACGCTAGTTCACTTCACTGAAGTAGTGTATATAAAAAAAATTTGGAAATAAAATTATTGATATGATAATACCGATTCACCCCCCTCTCAGTATTATTTCCAACAATTGGTATCAGAGCAAGTCCTTCAGAAGAAGCTCAATTGCTTTAAGGTAGATCTTTCAAGATGAATAATCATGAAGGCATCGGATCCATCAAAGCACCAATCTTCAATGGGAGAAACTTAGTATGTTGGAGAGTAAGAACCTGATCTTATCTACAATTGCTTGGAATCGATGTTTGGGAAATTGTGGAAGGAGGATATCAATTCCCAGTAGAAATTCCTACAGATGTTGTAGGTAAGAAGTTATACGAAACTAATTCCAAAGTTATCAATACATTACCGAGAAGTCTGTCAGAATCAAAATTTGTCAAGGTCATGCAACTCAAGACAGCCAAAGAAATATGGGACAAAATCATTCAGAGCTATGAAGGAGACTCTCACGTAAAACATACTAAGCTTCAAACTCTCATAATTCAGTATGAAACTCTTAAGATGCATAATGATGAGAGTGTAGCCAGTTACATTTTACATATAGATGAGATTGTTAATTGTATGAAGAATATGGGTGAAGAAATAAAGGAAGTTACTTTAGTTGAGAGAAATTTTAGATCTTTGTCTTCTAAATTTGAGTCAAAAGTGTCTACCATAAAAGGAAAACATGATCTTCAAGCTATCGCTGTGACTCAACTTCATTGAATCCTAACTGCCTTTGAAATGAGAAAAGGAGGTCCATAAAATATGAGAGAAGCCATATTGAAAGCATCAGCAAAGGGAAAAGTAAAGGAAGAGAACAATGAATCAGGACACATTTCTGAAGAAGAAGATGAGGTAAATTTTGTCAAGAAGCTTCAACAGGGTTCTGGAAGGTTCAGAGCTAAGTTACCTTTCAAATGCTTTGCTTATGGTAGAGTCGGTCATTATGCTACCAAATGTCCTCATAAAGGTAAATATGAAAAAGGGAAGGAATATGAAAAAGGAAATAGGAAACAGGTTGTGAATAGAAGGAGTTACTATATGCATGAAGATAGTGATTTTTTATCTAATAGTGATGAAGATGAAACTGAACAAGATTATAGACTTCTCATAGCTTATGAAAATGATGATTTTTTGGATGCATTAGAAGAGGAATACTTTCATGAAGAAATCACTAAACTCAAAAACTATTTAGAAGAAAATAATATGATCATAGATACTTTGAGACACCAACTTGCAGAAAGAGGAAAACACAATGAAAATCTAGAATGTGAAATTGCGGGTCTAAGAAAATATCTTGAGAAGACAAAATATCTCAATCTTAGATTTGATAAAGGATCAGAAACTTTAAATGAAATTATCAAAGTTCAGTGTTCTCCTCTGATAAAGAGAGGTCTTGGATATACTAAAGAACCATCTCAATCACAGAAGCCATCAATCTCCACTAGAAGCTACCTTGATGTAGCAAAGACCAATGAACAATATGTCAATCGTCAGAAAAGGCCTAAAACTAATTATCAGGTAAATCATACTTAATTTACTCTAAGGATGAATATCAATAGAAGCTGCAACCAACAGGTAAACAATGTCAAAAAGTTCAATGGTCGCAAAAACTTATTTAATGAGCTTTGTTTTTCATGTCATAACTTTGGGCACAAGGCTGCTTAATGCATTGCTTACAAAGCCATTATGACTAGAGAAGCACAAAATCAAAGGAGTGTAACAGGAATCAAGAAAAGTTCCTATAATAACTTTTATCCTCTTGAAAATGAAATAGAATGCTCTATTTGTAACAACTTTGGTCATGAAGAGTCTGAATGCAGGAGCAAATTTCGGCCAACACTTCAAAAAGAGAAAATGCCATTAAATCCCAAGATATGGAGAAGGAAAGAATCTCAATCAGAAAGATGTGGTATAGCCTTGTATATAGAAGGACAAAAAAATTAGTGGTACATCGACAGTGGATGCTCCAAACACATGACAAGTTCTAAAGAGAAACTTCACTCATATAATGCTTTAGAAAAGGAAAAGAGTGTCTCATTTGGAAATGACACTCCGACTATCATTAAAGGTAAAGGTTTTGTTTTCTTGAAAGAAAAGGTTAAAGCTGGAAATGTTATGTATGTAGATGGTTTAAAGCATAACTTGTTCAGTGTCAGTCAAATGTGTGATTAAGGAAATGAAGTGGCGTTTCGATCAAACGAATGTGTTGTTCGTGAGATTAATATGAGAAAGACTGTGATCAAAGGTACAAGGACTCCAAACGACTTATACATACTCAAAGAACGACAACAACAATGCTATCTAAGCAAAACATATGAAAATTTGTTGTGGCATAGAAGATTGGGACATGTAAGATTTTCTCTAATAAGAAAAGCATGCAGGCTCAAGGCAGTTCGTGATCTTCCAAATATTAGCATCCCAGAAAATACCATATGGAAACCATGTCAAATCAGTAAGAAAACCAAAGTTCACTTCATTGAAAAGGAAGTGTTAGCAAGTAAACCTCTTGAACTTATCCATACTAATTTATGTGGGCCAACAAGGAAAAGTCACCTCGTGGAGAAGAATACTTTTTTTTGTTTATTGATGATTTCCATATTGTGTTGGATAGGTCTTTAAAGCATAAAGATGAAGCATTTGAAAATCTTAAAGCCTTTAAAGCTTTGGTTGAAAATGAATTAGATCAAAAAATCAAATGTCTCAGATCTGATCGAGGGGGAGAATTCATATTAGATGAATTCTTTGACTTTTGTGAGCAACATGGAATAAAAAGGCAATTCGCCACCGCAAGAACTCCTCGGAAAAATAGTGTGGTAGAAAGGATGAATAGAACAGTTCAACAAATGGCTCAAGCTATGCTAGATGAATCTGGAACTCCTACAACCTTCTGGGGTGAAGTTTCATTTGCTGTCGTGACTATTCTCAACAAAGCAAATGTTCGGGTGAATAGCACTCAAACTCCACATGAATTTTGGTATGGTAAGCCTCCTACTGTAAATTACTTTAAAGTTTCTGGAAGCAAATGTTTTGTCAAAAGGACTAATGAAAAAATTGGTAAGTTTGAACATAGAGCATATGAAGGTATTCTTCTTGGTTAATCTTCCAAAGGTAAAGGATACAAATGTTATAATAAAAGACTTCGGAAAATTGCTGAAAGCATTGATGTTGTAGTTGATGAAGCATGCAGAAATCCAGAACATATGAAATCAATAGAGGAATATGACAATGAGGAAGATGGGAATTACTCTCCCACATCAAATCAAAATGATATTGAATAAGAAAACAATGAAACATTAGAAGAAGATAAAACGGATAGAGAAAAGAATCCATCTAGGTATGTTGAGAAAAATCATTAAGAATCTCAAATTCTAGGAGAAAAAGGCTCTGGAGTACAGACAAGAAGAACGCTGACAGGAAACTCAAGTTATCTAGCATTACTATCCTCCACAGAACCTCAGAATGTAAATGAAGCCTGCAAAGATGAATGTTGGGTCAAGGCCATTGATCAAGAATTAGATAAAATTGAAAAGAATGATACTTGGGAGTTAGTTCCTAAACCTCAGGATAAAAATATTATAGGAACAAAATGGATATTTAAGAATAAGCTGAATGAAAATGGAGAAGTTATTAGAAACAAGGCAAGACTTGTTTGCAAAGGGTATGCCCAATAAGAAGGTATAGATTTTGAAGAAACGTTTGCACCTCTTGCTATACTTGAAGCCATAATGATGTTTCTTGCTCTTTCTAGTTTTCGAATATCCAAAGTATATCAAATGGATGTAAAATCAGCCTTTCTTAATGGAGACTTAGAAGAAGAAGTTTATATTGAACAACCAGAATGATTCATTCTTGGAAATGATGCAAAACTTGTATGCAAACTCAAAAAGGCTCTCTATGGTCTGAAATAGGCTCCAAGGGTTTGGTATTATCGCCTTGACAAATATTTACAACAGTAAGGCTTGACAAAAGGTTCTGCAGATAACAATTTGTACACAAAGATTCAAAATGATAAATTGCTACTTATTGTTGTTTATGTTGATGTATCATTTAGGGTTGTGCCCTGCCCTATGTACATAGTTTTTTTCTTGCTTGTTTGTTTTTTCATCTTGTTTTCATTTTTGTTTGTGTAAATAAGTGTCATGTATGAACATGTTTTTCAGATTCTTTGCGTGTGGCTGAATTGAAAAGAGTCTTGTGACACTAAAAAATTTGGATAATCTTCGTCCTCCTTTTTTGTGGTCACATATTTGTTCGAAGAAGTTTCGACCAAAAATATGATCCATTAGTAAGGAAACTTTTTTCAAACCAAGATACTTGTTTATATTCTGGAAACCTTATGCTACACTTGGTTCTTATGTTTCGGTGCTTTCACGCTTACCAAACAGTAGAAGAGGAGAAGGGGAAAAATTTAAATGAGCAAACCTAAATCAGAGGTCTTTAAATGTTTTTCTGAAGGAACAACCTGTCCTGCTCTCATTAAGTCGGGATCCATATTCCACCCACAAAATAAATTAGCACCAATGCACAACCCTATTTAAATATATAAATAAATGTGAAAGAAGATAAAGGCTTCATGCGTAGAGAGGTGAAGCAAGCAACTCTGTCGAGGTAGTGTCCATGCTTGCTGGAAGTGGAGAAATGTTTGTGTTCTTGTAGTGACTCTGTTGAGGTATTGCCTGGGCCTAATGGCAAGATAGCAACACTGAAGATGAAAAACTATACTCTAAAAATCTAGAGCTCACAAACTTCACTACCCTTTTCGATTCGAAACATTGTGATATTGTTGAATCTTATGTTTGTTTTCAACTGAGAAAGGCACAAAGGAGACCATGTTTATTCATACAGTAAGTGGGGAAGCCAAAGTGATTTTCACGATGAATCAATTCTCCCTAAAGAGCTGAGACCCTACACAAAAGAGTTAACTAAGACAGAGAAGCTGGAATTCTACCAGTGTGTCGCCAAGTGTAGACGCTACCACAAAACCCTCCAAAATTTTGGCCTTCACAAAACTTCGATGCCTACCTTGATCTTGTTTATTGTCATCGAAAACATTGAAATCCATTCTATGTGTTTTCTCTAAATGTTTTGGTCCTCTGTGCAAGAAAGGAAAAATGTAGTATTTTCGCATGTTAGTTGTTGCACAATGTGTATAAGCTTGTTTTGGTGGCCTTAAGGGGTTATATTTATGTAAATGAGTTCATCTAATGTAAATATCTGTCACACTCATTTCCAAATTTTTAAGCACTGCCGCACAAGTGTCATCACAGTCGTCATAAAGTGTATATTTTGTGTCACATTTGTCGTAAGTCATCACAAAGTTGTTGCACTAAGGGAAAAGTATTGTTCATATGTCCTAGATGATCTACGTTGTTTTTTTATCAAGTGTTCTATGTGTGTGGTCACTATCGATTCATATCATTGTTCACATCAGCTTATTGATCCCACACACAGCCGAATTCCATAAATTTCCCGAAAACTTAGCCTCATTCAACCCTCCTCAACTGTGCATTGCACAGTTCTAGCTCTCAATATGCAACCCACACCTTGACACTGCACAATGCACAGTTCCTACCTTCCAGGACTGTGCACTACACAGTTGCAGTGCTCAAGCCCGGACCTTGGCCCCTAGAATTGTGCAATCCAGCCCTCTAGCCTGGCCTCAACTACGCATTGTGCAGTCCCTAAGATCAAGCTTAACCCTTGAGCTCCTGAGCTACGTAATTGTGTAAACACCAGGTATGCTATGCCTCCCAAAACTATGTATTTAGGTGAACCAGTGAAAAACTCCTCAACCAAACTCACCGAGTCCCAAAACTGCACAATATTCCCGCCTAGTCTACCTTGAACTATAAATTGTGTAGTCTCAAGGCCCAAGCTTCACCCCTAATTACCTGAGCTCTGAAATTACACAGTCACTAAGCCTCTCCCTCATCCTATCACCCAGTTATGGCTAAGTTAGTGGGTCAACATGCACCATCTTAGACTAGGGATCATACTGATGTTGTCTCGTCATGAGTGAATTACAGATGTTGGTAATCTATGATACCATCACAGGATGATGAAAAAGGAGTTGGAGAAGGGAAACATGGTGAAAGACATCCTTGTAGTCAATTATGCAAGTTGATCAATCAAGAGAAAACAAAGGGACACCAGTTTGCAGCCACAACTCAAGACTTGATATCGTTGAAGACTCCTTCCCTGTAAGCCATAAGGAGGTGGATATAAGAGCATTCCTCAAGAATTCATGTAGCAAGCAACAAAATGTGTGGCTTGACATTTCCATGTGATCAAATAGTCCATGTCAATAGTGTCATGTCATATCATGTTATGAGTAGTCATATTCCACACCATTGTTGTCAATCATGTAATTTCTTATTTGAAAATGTATTGTAAAGTGGAAGTCCAAAGGACATGTACAAAATATGAAGAGTCATGTAAAGGCGAAAATTCATATGAAGTAAAACAATCATGAGGGTAGTCAAAAAGTCACAAGTGAGGTGAAGCATCACCCCATTGGTTATATATACACCCTCATTGTATTAGCAAGGGACTTTTCACCTTAGCTCGTCCCACAAGGCATTAGAGAGGCAAGCTACTTCTTTTAGGAAGCAAGTGGTGGATCCAATAATCCACTATTGGAGCTAGTGGCATTCCATGTATACATGTGTCTTGATACTTTTACTTAATATATGAAGCTTGATGGCCAACATGTTCATCATGCATGGATTATGAATGTTTGTAAGACTATTTTGTGAATGTTTATGATTCATGTTTGTTTTCTCCTGTACTAAAGTAGTTGAACTATTTCGGTTATTTGAGTGCTTATCATATTAAGAATTTTTTTTAATGGTTGCAATGTCCATCCCATATTTGTGGACTATTTTCTTGGATGTTAGACATGTATCTATTGTTAGTGTGTGTTTCTACCAGAGTGGTACTATTACCTCTCTCTTAGAGGCTCACTTTCTTTTCACTCCACGTGAGAAGAATCCTAACACACCTACAACCGAACACTCATCAGACACACTTACCTGCTTTTCAAAGCCACATTTCCATTCCTCTCTCTTGTTGATAATTATAGGCATGGAAAATATTTAAGAAATTGGCAACCGAGCCATATTCTGGATGGGGCTCCTATCCCAAATGGTGTGAGGTCTAATTGGGACCACATATCATGCAGACCCCTTGAATGTTGGCAAGTCCAACGACGTCAATAAATAGTCTTAGTTCTTAGTTTATTTAATGCACTTGGTGTGAAAATTCAAGAATCCATGAATCACTACTGCAACAAAATGATATTACTTCTCCTACTTATTAATACATGCAATTTATTTACTATTTTCTACTATAAATATCAAATTAAATACAACTCACACCTTCACAATTTTAAATAATATGTGGGAACAAGAATTTAAGCATGAAAGAAATAACACAAAAGTGACACCATTATTATTGGACCAATGTCCCCATAAAAACCCAATGTGGGAAAACGAGTGCAGCAGTTGAGGGTTTATATTCGTAAAAATCAATTTCTGAATAAAATATTTGGATGCCTTTCTGGCTATCCAACACAAAGAATTTGACTAACAGAAAGATGAGTGAGATATACCTCACACTATCACTAGCGATCCATCACTGATCTAGCCACTAAATGGCTAGCCCCTAGCTACTTCTGTGCAGTTTCTGCGCAATCATTGTGGTGCTCTACATCACAGCTTCTGGGGACTACATCACTTCTCTGGTTGAACAATTTTCCTCTGTAACTTTCACTTTCTTCCCTCCCGGTCTCACACCCTGACTTCTGGCTCTGGGAATCGATTCTCCCGCAAATTTTGAATCTCCTCTCATGCTTTATGCTTCCTCTACGTGGCCCTATGTTGCCCAGCATGGATTTGCGCTGCCTCTTCTACATCTCTCTCTGCCTTCTCTACGGTGTATCCCTGGATTAGGAAACTCTCCAACCAAAAACTATCCCTTCACCTCATTACAAGATATCACCTCGATCATTTCTCCTACAACTGCTGCGCTGCTCTCTTCTGAAATCGATCTCTTGATCTCTTACTTGATGTGTCTTCCAAATTCCCATAAAGCCTCTTCTTATAATCTTCTCATTTAAAACAAACGACCCATATTAGATTCTAATCAAGGGCTCAGATCATTTTGGCTTGATCCTTGTCTTCTTCTAGAAGTTTCACCCCCATTTTGATTAATACCCTTTAAATGGTTTTCATTTCCTAAGTTTAGACTTAACCCTCCATTAAAAATAATTAATTATTTTAATAAAACCTTCTCTAGGTGGAATTTCCCAAAACGATTTCTGGGTATTTTGGAATACATTTGTCTTAGTCTCCCTAAAAATTTTGAGGCTTAGATCGCATCCGATGCTACCAAAAATAACCACTCCCTCTTAGCAAGGAATGTGCTCTAGTAATGCAACCTGCTGAAGCATCACCCTTCTCTGTAACATCTCCCTCTGCGCTACTGATCTGTGACATCACTTCCCACCAACTACTGCCCCATTGCTGCATTTGTACTACTGTTGGAGGTACCACAACCAACTCTGCATCTGCACTACAACCCTCTCCAACTGATGTTGTTGTTTCAATAACAACGTAAAAGCATCCAAAATACAGAACCAAAGGTGTCTAGTGTGATGCATCTACTACTTACGTTCTGATCGTTGTTAGTCTCTACGTTGTCACTGAAGCTATTGCGTCATTGCTGAATCTTATTTGCACCAACTTCACTGTTGTCAACACTAGCTCTACGTTGTTCACACTCTTGCGCTCCTAGCTACTGCAACTGTTACTCTGACACTCCTCTACATCAACTGACCTGATCCATCTTGCTACTTATGATATGGGATTTCGTAGCAAGGTATTGATCCAAGAGGTGGACTCCTCAAGGATCCTCCCCATCTGCAGTTCTTTCGAACTATAATACTAGATCACCCCACCTCTCCCTTGGAGGTATTTGGTAAATCATAGCGAACTCCTCTTCCTGGATCTTTGTGGTTGCAACCTGTGGATCATGTTTCTCATCCTTCTCCTTCTTCTTGAGAGCACGCTATGTAGCGTAGTGAACAAATTCATCACATTGGAAACATTTGATCTTTGAAACATATATCTTCTTCTTTTGTTGCCCCTTAGATGTAAGGGTTGCATTCTCTTCCTCCTCCTTGGGCCTTGTCCCACTGTTGTTGCTGCCATAAAGTTTGCACCTGACTAAATCTCGCCTCATCTCTTCCTGTTGAAGAAAGGCCCACATTCCTTCCCAATCTAACAATTTCTCTTTGCCCAAAATACTCTAGAAAAAAACTTGCCATTTTTCTAAAACTAAATTCAGGGCCAACCTCACCATCTTTATAGGTTGAGATGTTGATCCTACATCTGCCAACTGATCTAAGGCTTCCTAAAGCTTTGATAGGAATGGATCAATGCATTCCCCTTTCTCCATCCTAGCCAATCTCAACTTCTCCTCCAAGTACATCTTCCGCTTCTTGGAAGATCCTTGATATAGTGTAGCCAATGCATCCCACATCTCTTTGGATGTCCTTTTTCCATCAACGTGACATACAAAATCATCCCTCACTCCATCGAGGATCAACTGCTTGGCCTTTGCCATCTCGACATTGTATTTTTTTAGTGGATCTGCATCACCGGGTACAACTACCACACTATCGACGCACATCTTGAGATCATGCTCATCTAGAAGGTATGAGATCCTAGCCTTCCAAATCACATAGTTGGATGCTCCATCCAACCGATATTTATCTCTCAACCCATTAGCTGCCATTTCTGCCAAAAAAATGTTGAACTGCCTCCTCTCTCCTTTGCGCTACTAATGGGATGGCCTATGCACTCCCTACTATAGTTAGTAGATCTTGCCCTCTCTATTGCTAATCAACAAATGAGCATTCAAACTTCTTGGCTCGAAGTATTCTTAGGAAGAATTCCCTAAAAATAATGCCTCCTTCTCTCTTCTGATGTTTTTTTCTGCCCCAGAAACTGCCTCTCACTAGAAACGACTCTACACTGAATCTTCTGTTGCGCTGCTCCCCCTACCGCTGACAAATCTCGATCTTGAAATCTTACCTCTTTGTCGACTCACTCAGAGAAAGATATTCCACGAAAATATTGCCATCCTAGCTTGGATTGTGCAATCCCTTTGGGGATTTGATCTGTTGCCTATATAACACTTCGATCTCCCTCCTTCTCTTCAGTTTTGGCTCTTCAGTTCTGCTCCCTTGTTTCACCTGCGCTGTGATACCATGTGAAAATTTAAGAATCCCTAAATCACTACTACAACAAACTGATATTACTTCTCCTACTTATTAGTCCATGCAAGTTATTTATTGTGTTCTACTGTAAATATCGAAGTAAAATACAACCTTCACAATTTTAAATAATATGCAGAAACAAGAATCAGAGCAAGAAATAAATAACACAAAAGTGACACTGTTATTTTTGGACCAATGTCCCCGGAAAAACCTAACGTGGGAAAATTAGTGCAGCAGCTAAGGGTTTGTATTATTAAGTAGTAATTTATGAATACATTCTTTGGATGCCTGGCTGGCTATCCAATACAGAGAATCTGACTGACGAAGAGATGAGTGACATATACCTCACACTATCACTGGCGATCCATCACTGATCCAACCACTGAATGGCTAGCCCCTAGCTGCCTCTGTGTAGCTTCTGCGCAATCACTGCGCTGCTCTGCGTCATAGCTTCTGGGGACTACGTCACTCTGGCTGATCGATTTGCCTTTGGAACTTCGAATTTCTTCCCTCCTGGTCTCACACCCTGACTTCTGGCTCTGGAACTCAATTCTCCAGCAAATTTCGGATCTCCTCTTAGGTTTTGTGTTGTGTCTGCATGGCCCTATGCTGTCCAATGTGGCTCTACACTACCTCTTCTAGACCTCTCTCTTCCTTTCCTGCAATGTATCCTCGAATCGGGAAAATCTCCAAGTGAAAACAATCTCTACCCCTCACTGCAATAAATCACCTCAATCACTTCTCTAACAACTGCTATGCTGCTCTCTTCGGAAATCAATCTCTTGATCTCTTACTCGATATGTGTTCCAAATGCCCATCAAGCCTCTTCTTATAATCTTCTCGTTGAGAACCTACGACCCAGATTAGATTCTAATCAATGGCTCATATCATTTTAGCTTGATCCTCGTCTTATTCTAGAAGTTTCAGCCCAGTTTGATTAATACCCTTTACTTATTTTAATTTCCTAAGTTTAGACTTATGCCTCCATTAAATATATATATATATATATATATATATATATATATATATATATATATATATATATATATATATATATATATATATATATATATATATATATATATATATATATATATATATTAATAAAACCTTCTCCAGGTGGAATTTCCCAAAACAATTTCTAGGTATTCTGGAATACACATGTCATAGCCTCCCTGCAAATTTTGAGGCTTAGAGCACATCCAATGCTACCAAAAATCAACACTTGGTATCATTTTTCAAACTATTTTGTGTTTTGTGATAATAAATGCATTGTCCAATCATCACAATGTTGTGTTTCATGCCAAGACATAACACATTGAATTTCAACATTATTACATTGGATAAAAGTGCAAAACAAATAGATTGAATTTATCTATTCCATGTCACAAGATTAACTAGTATATATCTAACTTTTCGACCACGGGATTAAGCAAGAAAAAAATTGAAAGCTTATATTAGAAATGCCAAGTTAGGAAACAAAAGAATCTTTATGGTGAAGTTATAATTTATGAAATTAGTTGAGTAGATGTAGTGTAGGCATGTTGAAGTCTTGATAAAAAAAAGGCATGCACACATTTTGCATGAATTATAATTGGTAAGGTACAATAAAATCCATACGAGCAAACTAGGTAAAGGAACATTCTCTAAATAAAATAGAGTATAAGATTAAATTTATATGAGAAAGCACTAGTTATATTACATAAAAGTATGTGCAAAAGTACAAAAATATACAAAAGAGCAAGGGAAAATGTAAAACTGGGCTTTTTTCATTACTACTGATATTGACATGAAATGAGAATAAGCATCTCAGCATCTTGCTTCTTTGGCATCTAAATCAATAAGTGGCCTTTGCAAGCAATTGCGAGCATACCTATTCCCACCAAGATTCAAGAAAGGAAGTGTTAAAACCTACATTTCTCTCAAAAATACTTTTGCATCACTTTGTCCAAAGAAAAGGTAGAGATAAAGTTGTAATGAAATTTCATTAACCCAAGAAGATAGATAAATCCAATTATTTTGGATCCACAAGAAGCAATGCACACCAATGAATGATGCCTTCAAAAATATAGGAGAATTGAAGTTAAACAAAATGTCAATAATCTAGTGAAAATTTGGAATTCCACACACCAACTACCTATTATATATGAATCCACTTTTGGCTAACTAAAGCTTCGTTGACAAAATTGATAAATAATGAACCACGTAAAGGCTCAAAGCTTAACATAGATTTTGAGGGTCCACAAACTATACAATTGTTCAATTCATCTCCTTTCAATATCCATAAAAGCCTATTTAAGATTTAAAGTAAGGGTTAACTGAATAAATATAAACCCTCGTGGCATCATGGCATTTAAGTATCATTTTTCCCCTCTAATACAAATGACTCCATTCAATTTGTTAATACGTTATTCTACAAAATATATGCATGTTACCATGAAGAGGCTTTCTAACCTCCAGGAAACAAAGTGGACGTGTTTAAGGAGTAAGTTAATGTTGTTTGCTTCAAGTGTTAAACTTAACATTATTAAGGTTTAAAAGGACAATCATCGTTTGACCTTCGCATTGCAGGCTTAAGTATGAAACACTCTTTTAATACGATTTGTCTTTTCAAAGAGAATAAGGCCTATGGTACATTTGTTAGAATAAGTTGAAGTAAATTCTAACAACTTGGTTGAAGTAGACAACAACCTACTTCAAGTAGACTACAACATACTTCACAATATTTATTTTATTGTTGCAAGTTGCAACTTTAACTCATAACCTTTTCAAGCGTTCATCTTTTTTTGAAGACTCACTACAATTGTGTCCGTGGATGATTTGATAGAATATGAACATTATTGAGGAATTGCCAATGAAATCGAGATCATCAACAATCCTCCAACATGGAAACAATTTATTCAAAATATCTAAAGAGGATTTCCAACAATTATATGACTATGAACCAATGAATATTTTTGTTTGTTATTGGTATTATAAGTTCCCAAGGATTTGGAGGGATGACTCTTCAACAGTAAAATAGAAAAATACAAAAATTAAAAGGGTGATGAACTTGAATCATGTGATTCTAATTGTGTTTAGAAGTAAAGTACTTAAATAAATATGCTTGAACCATTAATAAGTACACACTACCAAGATTCATAAGCACAAATATTAGTAGTTTGATTTCAAAGATCGAAAAACATTTGAAATTAGTTCCTTAAATCCTATTAGAGAAGCATATACAATTGTATCTATATATGTGGGGGTAAAGTGATTGGTCTTCAAGCACTACCTTTGCATTCACCTCTCAAGCTCTAACAAAGAGCTTCTTAATCAAGGAAGACCTTGTAGTTAGACAAGGGCAAGCCTATGCAACACTGGAAAAGGCGCTGACCAATCATTAGAGAAATTTTGAGGTCTAAAATGGGCCTCCTATAAAATATTATAAAATAATAGTGGAAATAATAAACTAAGTTGAGATTACATCATCAAATTTTCAAGGGAAAAAATAAAAAAACTACATTTTAAACTCGTATTTTCAACTTGTCTCCCTATGGTTTTACTCAAATTTTGAATAGGAGCACTTATTATATGCGGAATTTAATTCCTAATCCAAGGAGTATCCATGTTGCATACTTTCAATGGACCTTGCTACATGAAAAGTGGGAAATACATGAAAAACATGATTGCAATCACATTTTTCCATGCATTTCTCATATTTCATGTTGTAGGGTCCATCAAAAGTATGCGACGTGAGTACTCCTTGGATGAGGAATTAAATTTTTCATCCAACGAGTGCTCCTGCTCAAAATTTGAGTAAAACTTTATGGATTTGAGTTGAAAATACGAGTTGAAAGGTAGTTTTTTAATTTTTTTAATTTTTCAATCTTCTTATTTTTTTACTCTAGAAATAGTGAATCATCCACATGGCTGACATCATCATCTTGAATCCTATTGGTTCTTATAAAGTTTATTTTGGTTGTACATTTTTGTTTTGAGGCTCATTTTAGACCTCAAAATTTCTCTAATGGCAAGAGTCAAGTCTCTCTTTTGCACTGACATTGTTAATAACGGTGGATTGGGAAACTTTGCTTCTCAAAGAGTCTTAAAGAACCAAAAGGTGAAGGACTTGAAACAAACAAGAATAAAATGGCCTTTTAGGTGTGTTCCTTTCATTTTGCAAAGATTTTCTCTCTCTATTTTGATTGGATGTGGTTATGTCATGTTTTTGATATTATATATACTCTTAAAGGAAGATGAAGCTTATTAGAAGGAACATCGAATTAATATTGCACACAATGAAATAATAAAAATTAAAGCGTGTAAATTTATTTTACGAGAAACTATTTTAAAATTCATATTAGGGTTTTCAAAAAAAAAATGTACTCATGTATTTAATAATAAAAATATTTCAACTTCCATAATAAAAATACTATAATTTTTAAACAGATTATCAAAAATTTATTATTTCTTTTATCAAACTTTAACAAATTCTAAATTATAGGAACTAAATACTTTACAAATATTACCCAATATCCTTTAGACTCTCACACTCCCCCATAAATATGGGTGAACCTTTTTTTTAATTAAATCGCTAAAAAAAACAAATTCAATATAACATAACATCTCAAAAACAATTATGGTCTCTTGTGTATCCACCCCAATCTCCAATGTTCACATACCCGCCTTAAGGGATAGATACTTAAAAGTGATCCCAATATTATTAGTCCCTGTCGCAGCCAAGGTAAGGACTATAGTAATTGAAATGTTGGATTTTAGCATTTATTTAAACTGATTACCATCACGAATAGATAAATTGTTTTAACATTAATCCATTTGATCGTCTTATTTGGCCTCTTCCCGAGGCGGGGAGGCTAAAATCATAGGTTATATCATATGTTCGCTTCACATTTCGAAATTTAGCTTGGAAATAATGCCTGTGTTAAATCTCAAACATTTTATGTTAATCAAAATATATTTCGTATAATAGAGAACCATCATGATTGCATGTACGGCTGCCACGACTTCCAGGTGCCATACACTCTTTTTCTCTTTTGTCATACAGTCGCTAGTAAGTTTACAACATTGTGTTGGATTGTCCTGTACTTTTGCAGGGATAGACTCCAACCAAGTTGGAACATGATCTTTAGGAATGTGAGAGGAAGGTATTTGATCAACCAGAGAGGAAGGTATTTTACTGTTTCTGTATGATAGAAAATAAAATGGAAAAGACAACATACTACTTGCATACATGAAAACTCAAAGTGAAACTAAAATTAGGTAATGAACTGGCTCTTTCATTGATGCCTCTCACTGTTTTTGTATGACATCGAACTTCTCTTCTTTACTGATGATGCTAACTTCTTTTTGTTATTCAAACAAAGAAAATGGAAGGGAAGAGATAGCATCTTGTTTACATACATGAAAATTAAAAATGAAACTCAAACTATATTCAACTGAAACTCAAACTAGGTAACAAACTACCACTAGTAGAAAATGGTGAAATTAGTGACTGGGTGACTAAAAATGTTAGTCACCACAACTTTTCCAAGTGAAATATTACCAAAAATTAGCAATCTTAAGAGACCCAACTAAAAACGACTAACATAAATTACTATTTTAGTCACCAGTTAAAATATACGACTAGCTAATAATTAATACTACTAAAAATGACTAACATAAAAGACTAATTTTGTCTACAAAAAAAAATATGACTACCTAAAAAAAACTACAATAATATGAATTATTCATTTATGTTAGTCATTTTAATTGTGTCACTTTAACAATCTAAACTTACAAGTCATAGGGGATTCAAAGGTTGTTTTAGATGGTATGAAAGGTTATACTTTCTTGTACACTTCTTTATTGAATCAAAGGATTATTACAATTATGGAGCTTATTAGAATCTTTAGGGTCATATCATTTGATCACATTCACAGGGAATCAAATTCAAAGGTTGACAAATTATCGAAAAGGGGAGTGGGCCAACACCTCCTTTTGCAACACAACATGACCACCTATATATGTTTCAACAACCTTTCCAACTTATTTAGTTGGTTGCACATATATTTAACATTTTTCTTCGTCTTGCAAAGTGGTAATGCTAAGGAGAGGGTACGAACTTTGATCAAATAATGTTCACTTAGTACCACTACCAAAATTTCCTTCATGCAACTTGCATGATGATAAATGGATGACATTTGAATGTTACACACGTGTAAGTAGTCCACATTCAACTTTGTTGTCTTCATTGTCCTTAGTAAGAATGAAAAGTTTGAATATTTCCTTTATTTATCATCGCAAACACACAACTCTTTGTTCTCCCAAACATGGTTAATAGTGTTGGTGTATGAGCTCTTAATTGTGGAATGGTCTCTTGATGATGATAATGATCTCTCAATCTCCAATGCTAATGAATACAATGAATGAATGATCTAATGCCTTGTATAGACAATTTAGGATTCATTTTCTATTTTTATTGTGCCATTGTATATATGCTTCACTAGCATCTCACGCTATATGGTTAATTGAGAAATCTTTATCTTTCATTTTTCAAGTATAATTCGGTTGCATTAATAAGCATAGTTGTGTAATTAATCATTCAAAATTCATTAATAATTCATGGTTTGTTTGACTATTCGCACACTTATCCCTGACCTTTTACTTTGAGAGTGAGTAGTGTCAAATCACTAGTCTTTGTTAAGGAACTTCCTTTTGTTACTCAATGACCTAGCTTAGCTTGATATTTAAGGATTACCCCCTAGATAAGTATATCCTTCTTGTAGTCTAAAGAGTGAGAGAAGGCCATCAAGGTGACATTGGGTGGCTTGCTTGATGGGTGGGGTCGAGACCTTTTTTTTTTCAATGAGAGTGTTTGAGTGGATATATAATTCAGAAAATGCTTACAAGAAAATTAGTTTCCTTTATTTCCATCACCTAAAACACTTCCAATAAAATCATGTTCTTTTAATAAAATCTAATTTTGATAAATAATTAATTAAATAAAATTTAAAAAATAAGATTATTATTATTATTATTGTTATTTTTTTGTATATGAGAGAATAGACAACACTAGCAAGTTTGTACTCAAGGATCGATTCTATCCACTACCACAATAACCTCCAAGTGTACCCACATTGCCTCACACCTGACACACTGACCTAATTGAAGTTTAAACCAATAGAATCATAAGAAATGCCTTAACAACCCATTCTATCATCAACTAATTGTCCACCATGGGGCAAATTTAAAATAACTTTTAATATTAAAAATATAGCCAATTTATTTTATTTGAGAATCAATTTTAACATCTAATTTGAGGAAACTCCGTAAAATAAAATTTAATGTGAAAAATGTTAAGAAAAATAAAGTTGGGGTAAATTATAAAAATAAAAATAAGTAAAGTGAAATATAAAATTAATAATTATAATTATAATTAATAATTCAATCATATTACTCCTAATTTACCAAGTGTTAGGCATAAAATCTCTTCATATACAAACCTTTTTTAAAGTGAAAATAGATTTGATCCCCTCTACCCTTGGTAAATCCAAAATTAAGATCTAAAATTAAGATAGATCCAAGCTAGTTTATATAAATTTATGTAATTGAAAGTAGAGAATTATTATTTTAATGAAAAGTTACTTTCAAAAATATTTGTAATTTCCTCATTTTTTAAATAAAGCCAGCCTAGTTCCATCTTAACTCCAGATCTATCAAGCGACAAGAGAGATCACATCTCTTGAGGTGCAAACCTCTTTTTGAGTGCAAAACTTGAGGAAAGGTTTGTACCTCGAGAGATTTGATCCCTCAGCGCTTGATAGATCCAGAATTAAGATGGATCTAGGTTGGTTTCAGTCATGTGAGGCCAAAGAAAATCTAACGAACATATGATTAATTTTATCAATAATACATAAATTCATCTAATATTAATATAATCATTTTAAATATGCTAATATTTCTGAGATTAATCTGTATATTTTAATTTTAAATTTGCTTAGTTGCCTCAGTTTGTTGTGATGATAATAACTTTAATGACAAAAAATGATGAAATATAATTTTTGAATGCAAAGGGACAATCATAGTGTTGAATGATATAAAATGCGAATAATAAGAATATAGTCAATTAAAAAAAGTCTTCATTGTGGTTAATCTAAAACTATTTTATTCTATTATTCTTATTGTCACCCTTGTTACTTTTTTCATCTTTTCATATTGATTGTCATATTTTCATATCGATTATATGAAAATGATAGGTTAAAACATAGACCATTTAAATCCTTAGCTCAATCTATTGTAGTAAACATCATTCCTTGTCTCTCCTTCTCTCCAATATTAATAGGTTGAATTACTATAACACAAAAATCAATGTACATTTTCAATAATTTTTTGTGCTTACACTGAAATCAATGCACAATGTTAATCCAATCACTTTAAAATTAATGTACCATCATACATCCAATTACATTAAAATATAAACCAATATTTACACTGAAATTTATGAATCTAATGCAAACAATTAAATAAGATTAGAAAAAAAACATTTACACTAAAATCATTGCATCTAATGAAAGCAATAAAATAAGATTAGAAAATTTACACTCAAATCAATTCATCTAGTGCATGTAAGAAAATTGGATTATAAACCAACATCTACACTGAAATTAATGCACCAAGTGCAAGTAAAAAAATAGGATTATAAAGCAACATCTACATTGCAATCAACGCATCTAGTGCAAGCAATCAAATAGGATTAGAAATCACCATCTACATTGAAATCAATGCATTTAGTGCAAGCAATCAAATAAGATTAGAAATCACCATCTACACTCAAATCAATGCATCTAGTGCAAGCAATCAAACATTATTAGAAATTAACATCTACATTGAAATCAATGCATCTAGTGCAATCTATCAAATAGGAATAGAAATCTTCATCTGCATTGAAATCAATGCATTTAGTCAAAGCAATCATATAGGATTAGAAATAATCTACATTGAAATTAATGCATCTAGTGAAAGTAATCAGATATCATTAGAAATCAACATCTACACTAAAATCAATGCATCTAGTGCAAGAAATCAAATTGGATTACAAATCACCGTCTACACTGAAATCAATGTATCTAGTGAAAGAAATATTCTTCCCTCTCCCCCCCTCCCCCCATATATATCTATATCTCCCTCCATCTCTCCTTATTTTCACTCTATCTCAACCCCCCAAACACATATGCTATTTCACTTCATATCTATCAATCTCTTTGTCCCTCCCTCCCTCTCTCTATCTCTCTCTTCTTTCCTCTCTTCACTTTCCATCTATATCTCTATCTCCATTTTCCTCTCTATATCACCGCCAAAACATACACTCTATTTCTTCAATCTATCTACCTATCCCTCACTCCTCATCTCCCCCTCTCTCTCTCTCTCTATCTTCCACTTCTCTCCCTCTCGCCCGCTTCTAACTATCTTCCCTACTTCTTTCCTCTCTCCCTCTCTCTCCATCCTCTTTATCACTCCCTCTCCCTCTCCACCTTTCTCTCTGTATTTCTTTCTTCTTACCTCTCTCTCTCTCACCCTCCAACTCCATCTCTCTTTCTCTCCCTCACTCCACTCTCTCACATCCTCTCTCTCTTCCTTCCTCTCTTTATCTCTCTCCCTCTCTTACTTTTCAGCCTCCAACCCTGTTACTATATTCCTCCCTCTCTCCTTCTCTACCCCATCCTCTCCATCTCTCCTTCTTTGTCTTTATCTCAACCCCAAACATACACACTCTCTCTCCATATCTCCCTTGTTACTCCCTTTATCTCTCCACTTCTCACTCTCTATGTATTTCTTCTTTCCTCCCTCTCTCCCCCTCCAACTCCATCTCCCTATCCCTCCCTCTCTCCTCCTCCCTCCCTCCCTCTCTCGCCCTCTCTCTCATACTTCCTCTTTTTCCCTTTCTCTCCTACCTCCCTCTCTCTTCCCCCATATCTCTCTCTCTCTCTAAACCTCTCTTGTACCCCATTATTCTCCTTCTCTCTCTCAAGTATTATCTCTCATTCTTCATCTCTTCATCTCTCCCTCTCTCTCTCTCTCACTAAACCTCTCTTTTACCCCATCATTCTCCTTCTCTCTCTCAAGTATTATCTCTCATTCTTCATCTCTCCCTCTCTCTCTCTCTCTCTCTTTCTCTAACTATGTTACTATATCCCTCCCTCTCTCCTTCGGTCTCCTTCTCTCCCCCCTTCTCTCTATCTATCCTTATTTGTCTCTTTATGTCACCCCTAAACATACACTCTTTCTCTCCCTTGACACTCCCTCTCTCTCTCCACTTCTCACTCTCTAAGTCTTTATTCTTCCCTCCCTCTCTCCCCCTCCAACTCCATATCTCTATCCCCCCCTCTCTCTCATCCTTCCTCTGTTAGGCACCTATACTACTAGTGTAACCCCTTATTGTTATTAGTACAACCCCCTTATTATATTTTTGTACCCATGTAGTCCCCATATTATCACTATTGTGCCTCATAGAAGCCCACTATTGTTATTATTGTGCCCTTACATTATTATTGTTATGTCGGCTCTGATTATATTATGACCCCTTAGACTCCTATATATAGAAAGGAGGTCTTGTCATTTGAATCATCCAAGAAATTTTCATTTTTGTAATGTAAAGGAGGTTTCCCCCTCAAAGAGGCTGAATTATAAGGCGTTGATCTCTCTTTTCTATCTTTTTGTGATCTGGATTCATAACATTTGGTATCAGAGCTTTGGATTCTAGGGTTTTGCTGCTCCAAACTGGTCATCGTGGAATTTGCGCTATAATTTTTTTCTACGACGTTCAGTCGATAAAAAAAAAACCCATTTGGGTTGAAATCGTTTTGAATCTCGGGTCTGAAATTCAGAGCTTTTTGCACTATATTTGTGGAGATATGATCTGAGGAAGTTGGCCTTTTTGCAGACTCCTGAATTTCATTCCAAACAGGCGACCTGGGGAAAATCGTCATAACTTTTGTTTTGAGCTTCAGATTGAAATTTCGTAAGAAGTTACAGAAATAGGACGGACTGTAGTTTCCCGTGTATATTTTTTAGACCCGAAGGTCAAAACAGTGACACATGGCACTTCATATAAGTTCGCTCTTCTGAAAAAGGTATATAATCAAGTCATCTTGGGAGATTGTGCATAACTCAATCTTGGAGAATCTAAATTCGATCAAACTGGTGCCATGGGAAAGAGAACGCAAAGGGCTACTGCAGGGCGCAATTTCAAAACTAGAAGAATCGAAATTATAGAGTTATAGTCGTTCGAAGATCGAGCTCCTAAAATCAATAAAAGGTGATATGAGGAAGTTTGATGGCAAGGATCCGGTAAATTGGATACTTCAGATGGAGAAATATTTTGATCTACATGGTGTACCATTGTTACAAAAGGTATGTATTGCATATTCATATTTAGAACTGAATAAATTTTTATGGTATAAAGGGCTTTGTTCTCGTAAACCACTTGTTACGTGGTCAATTTTCACAGAGGAAATGATAGCACATTATGAGGATACAAAGAGAAACTCCTTCTTTATCCAATTGATAAATCTCAAACAAAAGGGTTCAATAGAAGAGCACATTGAGGACTTCCAAAAATTGAATAGAAGGGTAAATTATATTCCATAGAAGCAAAGGATTGATGTCTTCATAGGGACTTTAAAGGATAACGTTCAACATGAGGTTCGTTTTTGGGAACCTGATTCATTGGAGGAGGCATTCGAGTTGGCAAGAAAAATTGAAAGTGAAATTATGGAAACAAGGAATCCCACCACTCATGACTATAATTATGGAAGTGTTTCTTCTCTTAGACTTCCACAACCTACAAGGCTTACACCACAACAATTGGAAGAAAAAATAGAAAAAGGGCTTTGTTACAAGTGTGATAGAAAATGCACTAAAGGTCATAAGTGTGCTGAGAAGAAATTATTTTACATAGAGTATGAAGAGAAGAAAGAAAAGGATCAAGAAACATCAAAAGAAGAGGATATACACCAGGACCCAACCCCAGAGAAACAAGAAATGAATCCGACCATATCTTGTAAAGCATTGGCAAGAATTACCACTCAAACTCTCATGATAGAAGGACATATCAAGAAGAAAAAGGTTCAAGAAATGAAAGATTACATCGAGAAAGAAGAAATGAATCCAACCATATCTTGTAATGCATTGGCTAAAATTACTACTCCTCAAACTATCAAGATAGAAGGACATATCAAGAAGAAACATGTTCAAGAAGTGAAATATCACATCGAGCATCAAGAAATGAATCCGACCATATCTTGTAAAGCATTGGAAGAAATTACCACTCCTCAAACTCTCAATATAGAAGGAAATATCAAGAAGAAAAAGGTTCAAGTAGTGAAAGATCACATTGAGCATCAACAACAAGCTCTCCAACTTTTAAAGGATAATGCCACTTTGGTGCAGAATCAAATGAAATAACAGGTAGATCAACATCACAGTGAAAAAAGTTTTGATGTAGGCGATTGGGTATTTTTACAGCTACATCTCAAGCAAGCTATTTATGAGAAGGAAATGTTGGCAATATTACATGCACTTAAGAAATGGCGACCTTACCCAATGGGAAGACACTTCAAGGTAAAAATGGACCATGATAGACTTAAATATGTTTTAGAACAAATATTATCTTTAGAAGAAGATAAAAAATGGTTCACAAATATGTTGGGTTATGACTTTGACATCATCTAAAAAAAAGGGAAGAAACTTTTTGTTGCAGATGCACTCTCAAGAAAGGATGAGGATATGGAAGCATTGTTTTGTGCTATTTCTATTATCCAACTAGATTGGATAAAAAAAGCAAGGGATGAATGGAAGAAGGAACAAGAAGTATGGCCACTCATTCAAAAGAAGATCCCATTTCAAACAATATTGCTAGAACTTGAAGACGAAGGAAAAATCATATTGGAACCTGGAGAAGTCATAGAAAAAAGAACCCGACATCTACGAAATCGATCAATTTCAGATTATCTCATTAAGTGGAAGAACTACTCAAGCATTGAGGACAACACTTTTTGAAGGAGAGGGGCATGTTATGCCCCTATACTACTAGTGTAACCCCTTATTGTTATTAGTCCAACCCCCTCATTATATTGTTGTACCCATGTAGTCCCCATATTGTTACTATTGTGCCCCATAGAAGCCCACTATTGTTATTATTGTGCCCTTACATTATTATTGTTATGCCGGCTCTGGTTATATTATGACCCCTTAGACTCCTATATATAGAAAGCAGGCCTTGTCATTTGAATCATCCAAGAATTGTTCATTTATGTAATGTAAAGGAGGTTTTCCCCTTGAAGAGGCTGAATTATAAGGCGTTGATCTCTCTTTTCTATCTTTTTGTGAGCTGGTTTCATAACATCCTCTCTCACTCTTCCTCTCCTACATTTATCTCTCTTCCCCCGTATCTCTCTCTCTCTCTCTGCCCTCCAATCCTCTCACTATCTCCCACCCACTCTCCTCTATCTTCCCCCTCCATCTTTGTGTCTCCCTCTCCCTCTTTTACCCTTCTATACCTCTCTCTCTTTTTATTCCTCCTCTCCCCTCTCCTTCAGTTTATCTCCATCTCTCCCTTGTCACTCCCCCTATCTCTCCACCTCTATAACTTTATGTCTTTGTTCTTACCTCCCATATATATAGAGTTAATATATATCATGATATATTAATATATATTATAATATAACAAATTTAATATTGGATTAAAACAAAGTTATTATATTTAATAATATCAATATTATGATATATTAATTTGAATATTGTATTTAATAATCATAATAATAATAATAATAATAATAATTTAATATATATTTTTTGTAAACATTGTAGAGCTCTCTGTATTTACTTTTTTAGAAAAAATTTACATCCATATCCTCCGGTTAGTCACCTGCCCGAAGGAAACCAGGTGACCACTGGTCAGCATTATAACCATTCCAAAATTTGAATAAGTTCATCAAAAACCATCTACTTCTAGAATGCTTGTCTCTACTATTGTCTCTACAGATCATAACATAATTACTTATTTTCTGCATCTAAAACATAATTCAAAGACAAAACTCAGACTCTAACTATACTAATCCTCATCCGAGGATGCTGTCTAAACTGAATCCTTTGCACCAGGGCCTGAAGCCTTTACCCTAGTGTTATAGACAATTTTGTGCCTTATAGCAACAAGCATGAATTGTCAATAATCCAAGGGATCCAAAGTTCCCTAAACATGATGTTCCTACCCCTAGAGGAACAAGGTCAGCAAACCAACAGCTCTCAGATCAGTTCTCTACCTGAAAACACTCAAAAACAAGCAATCCTGAAATCAAAGCAGGTGCTCCACTAGGTTTTTGCGCTGAAACTCAGTTGCTCCATGGTGTACCTGCGTTGCAAAGCAAGTGGGACAAAGGCCACCTGCGCTGAGCGAGAAGGGACAAGTGGCACAGTGAGTCATTGCTTTGGAATCTTCCAAAAATGACACTTGGATCAGGGATTTCGCCTTGTGATGAGTCAGAGGCTTTGTTTCTCCAAGTGGAAGCAAGGTTCACCAAGTGGACTCAAGAACTGAAGATCAACTAAAGATTAACTGAAGAGAGAGAGGACACAAGGCAGCTACACATCAGTTGCAAGCTGACTCATCCTTTCTCAATTCATCTATATATTGAGCTCTCTCCTATGAGCTCAGGAGGCTGGAATTTTGTGCAAAGTAATGATATGCTGTTGGTTTCATTATTGAGTTATTGGGTGATTGTTTGAGAGAGGTGAAGAAGAGAAATTCTTTCTGCTGGGAGGTGTTGCTGGGTTGGAGCCTTCAATGGTTGTAATACTCTCAGAACCTTTATTTCTTCATTAATAAAAGCTATTGAGGTTCTTCTATGTGCTCTTGTTTCAATTATATATTGTGATGATTGCATGTTTGGTTTACACTAATCCATGAACCAGTTATGATTGCATGCCTCTTGTAGTTTCCTTCTTTGTTATTGTGCAGGATCTCATTGTAGCTGGGCGAGCAGAAGAACAAAGAGCTAGGAACAAGCGGCCAAAGAGAAGAGTTTGGATTCGACATTAAGCGCAAGGCAACGGTTAGTGCTTTCTCCATTCTCTTTTGCTTTCATAAAGAAGAAAACCTTAAGTAGTTTGTTTTACAGTTGTTGCTAAGGAACTGTCACCCTTAGAGTGGGATAGGGTCATCCGAGTCGGATACTTTTCCCTACAACAAACTGGTGACTCCACTGGGGATCGTATCCATTTGATTGTGTTTGTAGTATTTTGCTATTCATTTCTTGAGCAAAAGAGTACCAAATCGAAAAGCTTTTGACTATATCAAAAGCGAAGTAGAGGGCAGCTACTCTTGTTCATTTTCTGAGCAAATTCATAATTTGAAGAGTTGATCTACAAGGATCCTTGTAAGCTCTTAGTGATAGCTTTGCACCTTCTTAATTATCCCTTTGAGTGTGCTTGACTGATTGCTTCTGATTTGAGCAAAAACCGTGCATTTTTGAGAAAATTATGACCCGGAAACTGTGAAAACGCAATTCTCGTTTTCCAAAGCAGGTAGTACACAGGCTACCTGCTTTGCAACGCAGGTCCCGAAGGGGCTACCTGCGCTGAGAGCCAGTTTGGCTGTGCAGAGCCTGCGTTGGCCCAAATTTGCTTAGTGCATTTGGGGTTTCCTCCTTTCTCTTGCCTGTTTTCACTTAGTTTTGCTGCTAGGTGTTAGTCTTGTGTCTGTTTTGAAACCAATATTACTTGCCATCATTCTACCTCTGTTATATAATGAAATTGTACTTGTTCTTTGTATTTCTTACTCATTTACAATTTCCCATAACGAAAAGTAAACTGATCATGCTTTTGGCCTCTTAGATCTGAACCTGTGTTAGGCATTTTGCTGGTCTAAAGAGTTAGCTTGTTTGTTGTCCATAGCTGATTAGTCATTTTACTTTCGTTAGTATGGTTTGATTTCATGTATTTCCAGTGATTAAGCAAGTGAATCTTAAGGTGTCTTTTGATTTTGGACAAACTTGTTTACTGTCGCTTTAAATCGAAATCAAAGTTATATGACCACTTTCTTTTTGTAATCCATCCACATTAAGAAAGGGAAAAGAAAATACATGCATTGTGCATTCGAAAAAGTTTGCATGATGATTTAGGAGAAAGTGCATTAGTTTGTGCTGTATGAACTGTGTGAAAAGAACTTGCCTTTCTTCTCCCTCAGTAGTTAAGATTTTCATCAGTCAAAAAGATTTGAAAAAGCTTGCTTCTCATCTTAGGCTGCATTTAGGAATTTGTCATATACATCTCGTGGTGAACCTTGAAAGGCAAACTTTAAAAAGATCAACTTAAAATATACTGAATGAACCTAACAACGCATTTGAAACATAACGCAAACATCTAGAGGTCTAGGTAGAGACGTGTTCCGGCGTCGTTAAACATAGTGACTATCGATCTCTACGAAGGTGGGTGATTCCTCCTGAGAGTCGGTGGCAGTAATACGGACTTGTGCTCCGACGTACCGTCGAGTATATATTGGGAGACCCCTATAGGCAATTATCCTTTATCCATAGGAAGCCGTGTCGGCCGCCCTACTGATCGCGATGCAGTGAACACAGCATTCACGAAGATCGACCACCCGTACCGTAAAACATATTCTGTGGTTTCGCGAAAGGTTTGGCACACCCTCTGCCTAGATCTCCAGAGCAGTTTCTTTTGGCCCTTTTCAAACTCTATAACTGAAAAGGTCCAACCGAGCATTTGTCACTTCGGGCTCGTTAATACATCGAAGGAGACTAGAGTCATCTTTAGCTTTTTCTTGACTCTTAAAACATGAAAAAGCAAAGTTATGTTTAAAAGCGTCTAATAAAATTCATTCAAATCAGAAACACAAATTTTCCCCTTTATATTTTAGTTGATCGAGTAATCCGCAATCGTGGAAGAAAGTCAATTGAATATCCGTCGTTCTCGGAGGCTTGCGAGTCAACCATCTTTGTCTCCGGAATCGAAAACAATCCGGACAAAGCGAGCTCGTCGAACCAGTTCAAAATCTCCTTTAAAAGTTAGAACAAGTGTTCCAACAACATCTGAGATTCTGGTCACTCCAAACATTTCCGGAAACCCTACCTCTATAGAAGAAGTTCAATCGCCACAGAGGGACAGTAATACTGATCCTAGTCTGGGGGCAAATACTTGTATGACTGAACCAGTTCCATGTGTAACCGGTCCAGAGAGTTTTGTTCCTCAAACATCCGTTGCGGTCGATACAACCCCTTCTTCGGCACCGGAAATCTTTTACGGACCTGACAGTCTTCCTCTTCCACCTGGTCTGATTGCGATAGAGGAAATTATAGAAGAACCGCAAGTATCCACTCCAATTCAATTTGGAGTAGGGGTCACTCTATTTCCTGCTACAACAGAAGTTTGTCCATCACCAGTGGAAGTTCCTGTAGAATCACTAGGTGATCAATTGGATAGACTAAAAATGACTGAACAACCGTCGACATCTAGGACTGTGTCGAATGACACGACGATAGCAGAATTACCTGCTGCAAATCCAACAATGTTCGCCGGCATACCATCTGTCCCAACTAGCTCTCAGTCGCTAGAAGGAGTCCACCAAGAGACTATCTCGACAGTATGGTCTGTTCTTGTTTGTTCCGGAGTAATGTCTGGTAACCCTCATGGTGAGGCTCATCAAATTGACCCTTTTGGGAATCTAATTAGGCCATCCAGTCCTCCAGGACAATCAATTGCCTTGAGTTCAGGGTTGCTACCGTATGGGGGGCAGTATGCCCTTTCATTACCCCCTCCGGGAGGGTACCCATACGGGAGTTCTCAACCTTATTCAAGTTATGGCGGAATTGCAACGAGTAGTTGGTTACCTATGCTATCCCAGCCACTGAGAGTTGTATATTCTATGCAACAGTGTGTAATTGTGACAAACATCCCAACTACACCAGCTATTGTGACCGTGTCGCAAGTTCAAACAATGCCTGTTGTATGTCAACCTCAGATTGCTCAGGTTCTCATGCAATAGCCCCTTGGCCCTGCGACCCAACCACAATCACCTAATGGTGGGGCAACACAAGTACAGTTGGGTACAACTACCCCACATCTTGGTCCAATGGTTAGTGTAGGGCAACAACCCATGGTGTCGCAACCGTGGATAATGCAATACCAACAGCCGCAATTCCAACAAGTGTACCAAGGTTCTGAACAGCAAATATTTGCGAATACTGGACAACCATATATTCAAAATGGTCAAAATCAACCACTTTATAGTGGTCAAGTCCATCAACCGTATTCATCATACCAACATCAACTCCATTATGCTGGTATGCAAAGACCGACTGTTCAGGCGATTCCATCATATCCTGGTTACGCTTCACCTAACTTGAACCAGCAGTTACCATTCGTGGCGACTTTAGAGTTGCCTGATTTACATCGGTTAACAAACGATCCAATTGCTTATGCCCCTTGGTGGCCAGTGATTCCGCACAAACTTCCATCCGACATTCCTAAATTCAATGGAAATCCAGGTGAAGACCCGTCGAATCATGTGATGACATTTCATCTATGGTGTTCGTCGAACACTTTGAATGATGATTCGATAAGGCTTCGCCTCTTTCAGAGGACATTGATAGGTCCAGTGGCAAAATGGTATATAGAATTACCTAGAGCTTCGTTCGACAATTTTGGCTCCCTTGCCACGACATTCTTAACCCACTTTCAATTACCAATAAGGTATGAAACGGGAACAGAGATATTGACCAACTTCAAACAGACAACCCCAACTCATATATCAGATCATATACATGAGTGGCGACGTCGACGAAGAATGGTTAAAACATACGTTCCTGATCAGCTTTTAGCTGAATGGTTTATAAAGTCGTTACTTCCGGCCATAACGGAAGATGTGGCAAAGGGAGGAGTCGTAACAGAAGAGCAAGTTATAGCTCGTGCACAATACTTGGATTTAGTATATACTCAGTCCGGCACGCTCTATGACAAAATACCAGACGCCCCTAGACCAGAGTTTTCAATCCCTCCTTCTCCTAAATCAAACAGTGACTCTCATGCCGGTGATGGCGTGATTGGCACGGCAAACAAGAATCCGAAAAGGACCAATCAAAAGAAGGCCCGTAAGGATTCGAATCAAAATGCGCATGAAGAAGTTCTTGCTTCGGAAGTAAATGCCGTATCGACAGATAAGGGCAAAGAAACCAATCAACCAGGAAGCAAGAAGAATCAAAACAAAGGGAGGAAGAATAAACAAGGTGGGTCATCCCCTAAGAAAAATTCTTCAAACCCTCCTGGGAATAGGAAACGGTTTCCGTGTCACATATGTGACGACGATCATCGGACGGCAGATTGCCCGTACAAAGCTGAGTTTAAAAGGTTCGTAAAAAATCCGCATACTCCAGCTGTGTTGACTGATCCTTTTCCCGACCCAAGTCAAAATCTGGTTGATAGTGGAAACACTTCCGGGTGCCAAGTTCTAATGTTGTCAAGTGATAAGCAACCAAACAATGCTTTAACTTTGACAATGAACAAAAATTATGGGAACCCGCAGTTGTCGAATGGCGAGAAAAAAGGTCGATTAGGCAGTTCGACAACAACTTCGACAGAAGTTGAGCCGCCATCCAACACGAGAAGCATTCCATCGATCCATGGAGGCAATCATCCTCTCCCATATATCGGAGTAATTTTCCCAAAAGGCCCTTCTTTAATGGGCACTTTTACCCCACCACCGCCAAGTAATCTTGCGGAGTTGGATGCAACGGGATATGAAGCCTTCTATTTTTAATGGATCTAAAAGTTTCGAGGATAGTTCCTTTCTCAAGTCAACCTCGTTTAAAAAATGAAATAAGGAGTAAAAGAGGATAGTTCTTTACGATGTCAACCTCATTAAAAAATGAAATGTCCCCTTATGATTTAGGGGGCATGCGCCTCATCTGCATTATTATTATGCTGGGGGCATCATCGAGCAGTTTTAGCAATGTTCATGCTCGTTAAAAAATAAACGCAAGAATCGAGCAGTTTTGTACAGAGTTCATGCTCGTTAAAAAATAAACACAAGTTGTGAGCAATCTTTTCCTATAGTTCAAGCTCATCCAGAAAAAATGAACCGGTAAACAACCTCGAGAAATGTAACCTTTGAAAGCCATATTAAAATCCCTTGGTCGTGTTTATATGCCATCACCTCCATCCGTTCATTTGGCCAATCGTTCACCTCCATATGTTTGTTTACCCATTTTAAGGAACAGCTGCGAAGAGTGATTTCATTTAGCCATCCTTGTGACACTGCCGTGATTGGAGAATTCCAACCTGTACCTGGAATCTGCTGCTATCCCTGTTCATCACTCGTTCCTCAAAAGACGAGTCTTCTTTGAGCTCTTTTCACTGACTCGTAAAATATGAAAAGTTTGCCGAGTTTTGGCCTTCCAGCTCGTTAAAGGACAAGAAGAGCTATCCCTCCTCTAGATTTTAATCTTTTTGGACCTGAGGGATTATTACACAAAAAGATCGAGCGCTTGTTTTGTTCGGCTCGTTAAAGAAATCGAAAATTCATCCCTTCTGTATTGTTTTATACTTTTCCGGACTTAAGGGATTAGAAGACGAAAAAGGAATTTTGGAGTTAACTTTTCGTACCTTTTCAGACTCTCTAAAAATGAAAAGGACCGAGTTTTCTTTGTTGTTAGACTCGTTAAAATGATTAAATAGCGACAAACTTGTCTTTAGACGAGAACGAGTTTCCCTATCGCTAGGCTCGTTAAAACATAGCGATAGGCTTGCCCGAAGGGCAGGTTATAGAACAAGCATATGTTATCCTCCTCAAGCTTGACAAAAATAAAGAGGTACTGGTCAGCAATGACTGGGGAAAAATTGGGAGAACCTCACTGCATTAATGGTAGCAAGTCGCTCTTGAACATGACACTTTGTCCTCCGTATCACATCGGGTTGGGTTGTTTCATTCACCGGTCTCATAACCATGGTCCTCGCCACACCATCCACAATTGGGGTAATGCTACCAATCCATCACATCAGTGTCATTATATGTTCAAGAGATGTGGTTCTGTAAAGAGTCAACCGTGTTCCACCCACTGCCATACATTATTCCTTCATCCACTTCATGACCGCCACCCTGAATCATACATCACAGTTTGTTTTCACCTCATCACAATCACTAGCTCCGTTCCGTGTCACTGATGTGGGATTCATTAAGACCCTCCTTTGACGGATCGCTCCTTGTTGACATCAGCTCATTATCCAAGGAGTTGATCTAGGAACACCCCCCTCAGTACTTTGAAGCTTGCATGCCTTAATGGAAAGTTTCTCACTTCCGGCGACAGGTATACATCAATGACCTTCGACCAGAAGATTTTGCATGGTGGTCGACGCCAAGTCCTTTATTCCCACCATGTGGATTGTACTGTCGTACCTTGAGGGTCATCATCCTTATCGGTGATTCCTCTCGCGCTTGTTAACGGTTTACATCATTGACCGGTAATCAAGCGATGTCTTTCCATGTTCGACTTCAAGAAATTCTCACATGGATCGACTTGTACATCGAGTGAAGATCGGAAGAGATTGAAGACCCCGGATCTAGTTTCATCCATCCGGGCTGCGATATATATTCAGGACATAAAGACATTTGATATGTACATCATTACAGCAGATGATCATCCTTCTCAAGGGATGATAATTTCAGCAGAGAATTATCCGTCTACAATCAGACGATCGTCTGTTCTATGTACCAAAATGTATTTATAAAGCTGAGCATGGGAATGCCCGCCTCAGCTAGATCATGAAAATGTATGAAAAATAATGTATTGTATTGTATCTTATTACAGGACACTTCTCAGCAGATTGAACGAACTTCGGATCCTCTCAATAAATCATTTCACCTGATAAACGACCTCATACTTTAGGGGGCATCTGTTATAGACAATTTTGTGCCTTACATCAACAAGCATGAATTGTCAATAATCCAAGGGATCCAAAGTTCCCTAAACATGATGTTCCTACCCCTAGAGGAACAAGGTCAGCAAACCAACAGCTCTCAGATCAGTTCTCCACCTGAAAACACTCAAAAACAAGCAATCCTGAAATCAAAGCAGGTGCTCCACTAGGTTTCTGCGCTGAAACTCAGTTGCTCCATGGTGTACCTGCGTTGCAAAGCAAGTGGGACAAAGGCCACCTGGGCTGAGCGAGAAGGGACAAGTGGCACAGTGAGTCATTGCTTTGGAATCTTCCAAAAATGACACTTGGATTAGGGATTTCGCCTTGTGATGAGTCAGAGGCTTTGTTTCTCCAAGTGGAAGCAAGGTTCACCAAGTGGACTCAAGAACTGAAGATCAACTAAAGATTAACTGAAGAGAGAGAGGACACAAGGCAGCTACACATTAGTTGCAAGCTGACTCATCCTTTCTCAATTCATCTATATATTGAGCTCTCTCCTATGAGCTCAGGAGGCTGGAATTTTGTGCAAAGTAATGATATGCTGTTGGTTTCATTATTGAGTTATTGGGTGATTGTTTGAGAGAGGTGAAGAAGAGCAATTCTTTCTGCCTGGAGGTGTTGCTGGGTTGGAGCCTTCAATGCTTGTAATACTCTCAGAACCTTTATTTCTTCATTAATAAAAGCTATTGAGGTTCTTCTATGTGCTCTTGTTTCAATTATATATTGTGATGATTGCATGTTTGGTTTACACTAATCCATGAACCAGTTATGATTGCATGCCTCTTGTAGTTTCCTTCTTTGTTATTGTGCAGGATCTCATTGTAGCTGGGCGAGCAGAAGAACAAAGAGCTAGGAACAAGCGGCCAAAGAGAAGAGTTTGGATTCGACATTAAGTGCAAGGCAACGGTTAGTGCTTTCTCCATTCTCTTTTGCTTTCATAAAGAAGAAAACCTTAAGTAGTTTGTTTTATAGTTGTTGCTAAGGAACTGTCACCCTTAGAGTGTGATAGGGTCATCTGAGTCGGATACTTTTCCCTACAACACCTAGGGCCTGGAAGCTCTCGTCCCTATGTCAGTTTCCATTTAAGCTCTGTCAAAGTCTGCTCGATTCGGCCTAGTGCGAGATTATTCTATAGGTTTGGATCTGTATAGTCGCGATGTCTTCGAGAACTTTCACCCGAACTGTGTTTGTCTCCTTGCTTCTTTCCTGTTTGTCTAGAACTCCACCTTCCATGTGTTCTTGGTGAAGAGTCATATCGCGGGCTACGACGTGTTTCATGATCCAGTATTGCTGCACTGTCTTTTTGAAAAGCGATTGCCTACCATTTCATGTCCCTGGGTCCTGCAGCATTCCTTCCCATTCTTACATGGGTAAGTCTCTGCACCTGACGTTGTTTCTTAAATCTCTTTCCCAGCTCCAAATTTAGTCTCTGACCTCTTTCAGGTTTCATTTGTTATAGGAGTCTATGATTTTCTTCATTTTCTCACTGTGAGGCTTCCTTCCCCTTTTCTTTCCTTTGTTGTTGGTGCCTTCTTCTTTTTTAATCATCCTCTTACTTCTCCTAGGCACCATTCTTCTTTCCTCTTGGCCTTTAGCTCTCTTTTCCTGTTGCTTTTCATTCTGATTCACAGTATTTCCCTGTGCTTAGGTGAGACCTATCACATAATACACATAATTGTTAGTCCTATCAATTAAGTTTGCATTTTTATCCAGGGGTTTTTTGCCCCCCCTCCTCTTCTTTCCACTCCTTGAGTTACCCACTCCCTGAGTTTCTAACCTCTAGTTTCCTTCCCTGATAGGAATTTCTATGGTTGCTATAGTTCTTTTGATTTTGGGGTACCCATGTTTACTTGGATTTTCCCAATTCATACAAAAAGCCCTTTCCTGGTTTGAGTGCTTTTTCTTTCTCGAAAGTTTGCTCCTTGTGCGAGTTGGGTTGCAGGCCCCTCTCTTTGTTATGGAGCTTTCAGCATGGTTAGCCAAATTTTGCCTAGCTACGGTTTCGCCCCTCACCATGAGGTGCACCTCCATCCCCCCGGGGTTTTGGATTTTCCTTTCCCCTCTACCATTGCTCCACGCAGCATGCGTTCTTCCTTTCCCTGGACTATGATTGACCAGGATCTCTATTCTACGGTGGGGGTCAGGTGAAATTGGGTCCTACAAGCCATTGCTCTTATACTCCTTACCCTTGCTCCTACCTTTCTCTCCATCCTTGGCACCCAGGAGCTCTTCACGGTAATTTCCTTTCATCTCTCTAGGATTTCTATGACAATTGCTATTATCAACCCAAATCTGCATAACATTCTTCATTCCTACTCTATGATTTAGACTAATTACTTTTTCATGGATTAGGTTTAGAAATGTCACATACCCTTTTACCATTCCGTGCTTCGCTACCACCGTCTGCTCCCACTTGCTATCTGCTCTTTTGTTCTCACCACCTTTCTCCTTTCTCGTCCGCATGCAATATGCTTGTTTTCCCTTTTCCTTAGGCTTTATCCTTTTTTCGTTACCCCTTCACGATTTTACCACCAGCTATCCTCCCTTCCTTCCTGCCTTGGCACACCTCCCTTCCCTCTTGCCTTGGGATGTTGCTCGCCTGTCCTATCCACCGTCCTTCATTTACTTCTTCCCTCTCTTGGCTGCTCTTGTCGTTGGGTCGCTAACTCCGCTCTGCCACTTGTCATTAACTCGCTGCCCATCCTCAGATTTTTTATCCTGCCCTCTCTTCTTCCATTCCTTGCCATCTTTTCTCCCATGTTCTCGAGGGCTGTCCTTCCTCTGCCCCCCTCCGTCATCCTACCAGGCTCCAGTATTTCGTTTGTCCCATGCTGTTCCGTTTTTGTCCTATTTTGTCCCTCTTGCATCTGACCTTGTCCTTCTCCACTCCCGTCATATCCGGGAAAATTCTCTAGATGCTCACTTTGGCGCCTGTCTTGTTCTATTATATGGAGCAGTTGTCCCATTTCCTCTTTCTGATGAAGCTCCTCTGTGCTCACGTCAAATTGCTACTCTCCTTTCCGACATCCCCAATTCGCAAGGTGATTTGTAGGAGCATTTCCTTTGTGCTTCACATGATAAGGTATGGTGTAGGCTACCTTCCTCAATTGATGGCTTATTTCTGTTACTATCCATGCTGTCCACCAACTTTTACTTAGTTTCTCTGCTAGAACTCCCTGTTGTAGTTGTTTGACTGTTTCTATCACTAGCATCGAGTCGCCTTCTATCTGCAGGCTTTGGTACCCTTCCCTGATCGCTATTTCTAATCCCCTGTTCAGTGCGTGGAATTCTGCTTCATTGTTGGAGGCAATTCCACAATCCATCGCATAGACCCGGCGGATTTTCCCTCCATCATCTCTGAATATCCCTCCTATTCCGGCCTCCCCTGGGTTGCCTTTTGTTGCGCCATCGAAGTTTAGCTTGGTGAATCCCTGTGGCGGGTTCCTATAGTGGTCTTCGGCTCTTGCGTTACCTACCTTGTGTTCTCTTCCTATCATGCATGTTTTGCTTGCTTTGATTTGCAGGCAGTCCATAATGCGTGTCTCTGTTGCATCGGTCTTCCAATCTTCCTCGTTCCATTTTTCAAGGATTATTGTTTCGCGTATGTTCTTTATGGTTTGACTCCATATTTCCTCTTTGGCTTTTTCATCTTCCCTGAATATCACCCGATTTCTTGCCTTCCATAGGTTCCACAGGAGGAATCCTATGGAGAGATTCTAGGCTCGGTTCAAGATTATGTTGCAGTATGGCTTGCTCCTCCATTTCTCTACTGTTGTGATTATTCTACCAGTTTTCCTATCACTAATCTCGAAGAGTTGACGGTGGTTTTGCCACAGGTTGTTACTGACAGCACAGGAGTTTGCCACATGCTCCATAGTTTCTTTTTGGTCCTGGCGTAGGGTGTAGTGCGAAGTTCCATGTGTCCCCTTCCTTCTCAATTGGTCCCAATTTAAGGCTCACCCGTGCAACAATATACAGGTAAATAACGCCACTTTTGGCCAAGTTTTTAATTGCCAGATTCTATCGCATTTTTTTATGTCTAGTTTGTTGGTTCTTCCGGCCTTTATATGATATCCTTCTGTTATGGTAAACATTCCTTTGATGCGTTTTCCCCACCTTATTATGCCTGGACCATCTTTGACTACAATTTTCTTTGTCTCCATTTCCTTTTGGTAACTTTCCCAATGTTCTGTTTCTCGTGCTTCTTGCCAGTCTTTTTTCATTTTCCATTTTCTCCAGTAACCGTCCTGTTTAGGTAGCCAGTAGTTTCTGACTGCATATTCCTCTATTTGGGTGGTGAACTGTTGAATGTCTTGGAGTTGTGGTTGCTGGTTGAGGGTTTCTCGTTGCTACCATTCCTCCTGCCAGAAGTTTGCTTTGTCGCCCTCCCTAATTTCCCAGAAATGGTGTTATATTATCATGTCCCTATTTAACCTTGCTAGGTTCGAGATGGCTGAGCCTTTCTTTTCTAATTGGCTTCGGAGTTTGCCTTCGGGAGACCTTGCCATCTCGTATTTCTTTTCCCATAACATTTTCCATAGGTCTTCTCCTCCTTGAATCCACCTCCACCATATTTTTGCACCCATGACTTGGTTTAATATGTAAGGGTCCCTCAACCCTAGACCCCCTACTGTTACAGATTTTCTCAGCCATTTCCATGAGAGCAACACCCACTTTTTAGTTTTGCTTGTTCCTTGCCATAGAATTTTTTTGAAAATTTCCACCATTTTTTGACATATAGTTTTTGGGATAGCTTGATTGGCCATTTGGTATATTGGTATAGCTTGGAGGAACGAATTTAGGAGGATAAGGTGACTTGGTATATTTAGCGTTCTGAGCGTCCAGTTATCCATTCATTTCTAGATTTTCCCTATCAGGCCTCCCCAGATCGCTATTCTATTCTGTTTGTCGCAAGATTAGCTTGACTGTACATCATTACATCATCTACAAATTGTTGATGTGTAATAGTTAATTCTTCTCCCCATAAACTAAGGTCTTTAAGTTTACCACTGCTTATGCTTGCTTTTATTATTCTGCCCAAATCGTCAGCTGCTATTATGAACAGGAAAGGTGATAGTGGGTTTCCTTATCTGAGCCCGCGGGACAACTTGAACGTTTTTGTAGGTGTTCCATTCAGCAGTACAAAAATACTTGGAGTAGATATCATGGACATTATCTATTCTGTCCATCTGTCATCGGACCCATAAGATTTTAAGATTCTCTGGAGGTATTCCCAACTGAGATTGTCGTAAGCTTTTGCTAGGTCGAGTTTGATTGTCATTCCTTTGTGTTTCGAATTTTTCAATGAGTGAATCGCCTCTTGTGCTACTATGATTCCATCCACTATCTGTCTTCCTTTCACAAACCCTATTTGTTCTTTTGCTATCAGTTCTGGGAGTATTGATTGTAATCTTTTCACCATTATGGTGGCTAGAATTTTGTATATTACATTGCATAGTGCTATTGGTCTAAAACCCTGGGGTTCATCTTCCTTTTCTAGCTTCGATATCAATTCTAGGAAGGTTGCATTCCATGTTGGGTGCTTTCTCTTATTGCATCTTGATTCTTCCACTGCATTTACTATGTCTTGCTTCATAAAACTCCAGGTTGCTTGGAAAAGTTCTACTGTAAATCCATCTGGGCCTGGGGATTTATTCTTGGCCATTGTCTTCACTGTCTCCTCCACCTCTTTTTCAGTGATTACCCTTAGGAGGGCCATGTTTTTCTCCCTATTCACCTTTTTAGGGATGTATTGACTTATTTTTGTTATCTCCTCTTCTCTATTGCTTTGCATCTCCGTCGATCAAGGATAATTTTAGGGGCGAATGTTCGTCCTTTGGCGAAATTAAGGGGTTTTAAATTTTTAGTGGGCGAATATTTTGTATCATAGTACATTTTTACAAATCACCTCAAATAGCCCACCTTATTTTAAGGGAGAGGGTAAAAAAGGTAAATTTAGCCCTTGAAATTAGGACTTACAACCTTCCATTCGCCCATTTTCAAGAATAGGTTTTATTTAAGTGAATCCTATGGGCCAAATACCATATTTATAGAAGAGGTATGGTAAATTAATAAAAATATAAATAAATTAGAGGTATGGTAAATAAATAAAACATTTTTTATATTTACTCCATAAGTCACCTTATATACATGTAAGGGTGTAAACAAATAAAAATATAAGTAAAGTGGAGGTATGGTAAATAAATAAAACGTCTTTTTATACTTACTCAAAAGGTATGGTAAATAAATAAAAATATAAATAAACTAGACGTATCGTAAATAAATAAAACCTCTTTTTATATTTAATCCATAACCCTCGTTCTATTTATGAAGGCTCAAGAAAGAGGTTTTATTTAAGTGAATCCTATGGGCCAAATACCATATTTGTAAAAGAGGTATGGTAAATTAATAAAAATATAAATAAACTAGAGGTATGGTAAACAAATAAAACATTTTTTTATATTTACTCCATAAGTCACCTTATATTTATGAACACTCAAAAAATGGGTTATATTTAGGTGAAACCTATGGCCAAAATACTATGGGACAAATACCATGGACTAGATTGTTATTAATACCATGCAAAAAACCATTATTAACCCCAATATTAGAATTAATAAAAATAAAAATGGCACATGGTATTGACCCATGGTATTCACCAAAATAGCACATGGTATTGACCCATGGTATTCACCTAGAAGGTAGCCTATTTAAATGGGGGAATTAAACCAGCATGTAGCCTATGCTAAGATTCACTGGGACTTTACAAAGTTTTATTATTTAGTGAAAGACTCGTCAAGATCTTACAAGATTTTATAATTGAGTAAAATATTTGCCATGCCTGGTGAGAGATTCGCCAAAAAAATTATATATACATATTATATTATTGATAAAATCGCCTTCCATTTTTCCTATATACCATGGAGATTCGCCCATTTATTATATTTATAAATTTAGGGGGGGTTCTTAAAATTTTCCGTGCCGTCGATATGTGTGTTGTATCAGTAGTATTTCCATTTCCTCTTTCTGAGTTACCCTATTCCCTTGGGTATCTCTTAAGGAAAAAAATTTGTTTTGTTGTCGGTGTCGTTGCATGGCTCTGTGGAAGAATTTTGTGTCTCTTTCCCCCTCTTTCAGCCATTGCACTCTTGACTTTTGTCTCCACATAATTTCCTATTGTTTTCTTCATTCCTCGAGTTTGTTTAAAACCCCTCCTTCTTCCTGCGCTAGTTCCTCTGTTCTCCCTTCTTCTATAATTTGTTGTTGTATCCTTCTCATGTCTAATTGCTGCTTTTCTTGGTCCTTTTGAATGTTGCCAAATTCTTCTCTATTTCGGTTCTTGGTTTTACCTTTTAACTCCTTTAATCTTAATTGGAGTGTGTGCATCTTGTTCTTTCCTTTTATTTCCTCCTCACTAATCTTCCACCAGTTCTCCATTTTTCTATGAAGGTTGGGTCTTGTAGCCAAAAGGCTTCAAACCTGAATGGTCTGTTTTTGTTTTGATTGTTCATGGCAATTTCTAGTTTTATGGGCCAATGGTCTGATTCTTGGCATGGTAGGATACTTGCTTCATAAAATATGTCTTTCCCAAGAAAGTGTTATGTTGCTAAGAACCTATCCAATCTAGAAGCTATCTGCCTGCTGCCTCCTCTTCTATTATTCTAGGTGTATTTTCCATTAATGGTGTTTATATCAATCATTTTTAGGGATGCCTGGGTTTCCCTAAATCTTTCCATGTCTGCGTCCTCCCGTTGCAGTCCTCCCTTCTTTTCCTCTTTTGAAGTGATCATATTAAAATCTCCCACTATCATCCATAGTTTTTCTGTGTGCATGTTTCCCAACCGTTGCAGATGTGTGAGGAAGGCCTCTCTTTCCATCGTTATATGAGGCCCGTAAACTGCCAATACTAAGAACCAGTCTCTGTGACCTATCAGTCTGAATCTCCCTGAGAGGATCCTCTTCATTCCTATCCAGTGGTCTGCAGTAACTTCTGCAGGGTTCCACAAGATTGTGATTCCCCCTGCGCTCCCTTTTGCATCAAGTGTCATGCACTCATAAGTAGGCTTAATTTTTTTGAGAATCTCCTCCATTTCCCCCCCTATTATTTTTGTTTCTTGAAGCAACATGATTTGGGGTTTTTCTCTTTTGATCCTTTCTGCTAGGTATCTCTGCTTACCCTTGCTATTAAGACCCCTAATATTCCAAGATGTTATTATCATTGGGTAGGTGGGGTGGTTTGGTGGAAGACCGCTGAGAGCGGTACTACTCTTCCCGTATTAACTAGCATTTCTCCCATTACTTGTATTGACTCCTGGAGATTCTTTCTTCCTCTTTTTTTCCCTCCTTTACCTTTACTTTGTTGTTCTTGGTTGTTTTCAGGTTGTATTCCTAGTTACTCATTCATGCCTGTGTTTCGTTGCTCCTATTTTTCTTTATATTTTTGGAAGATTTCCTTGTATAATTTTTTATCCTCTTCTGGGATAAACCTCTCATCCAAATGCCTCCATTTGTCCAGAAGTTTCCTCAGAATTTCTTCTTCGTTTGTTGGGTCTTCCACTTTGCTGATATCTATTTCCATTACCTCATTTTCCTATTTATCCTCCTTTTTTTTCCTACCTTTTCCCCTATTTCTCTTTGGTTTTTCTGTTTAGTGTTGTTCATGTCTTGACTCAGTTTGTCGTCCTATTCTTTTTCCTCTTGATAGTCCATTACTCAGATCTCTGAATCTTCTTCTTCAACCTGTAGGATTTCAAACCTGTTTTCCTTATTTGTTTTGACTGGTGGTTCTTTTCTTCCATCCTTAGGGGTTTCCTTTGCAGGTCTTTTCCTGTTTTTTATCTCTTGGAACCCTTCATTATCTTCTGTGTTTTTCCTCTGTTGCTTGGTCTTTCGTTCTTCCTCCTCGACATTAAGGGGGCATTCCTTGTAGAGGTGCCCATATTTGTGGCATTTTCTGCATCTAAAAGGAATGTGTTCGTAGTCTAGTGCCTGCTGCCACACCTCTTCGTGGTATTCTAGTTCTACTGCTCCTGGTATAGGGTTTGCAATGTTCATATATATGCAGATCCTTGCATAGGATGTATATCTTCCTTTCTTAGTTGATTCAACTATTTTAACAAAGCTACCGATTGTATTCCCTATTCCTTCCAAGATCTTCGGTTCCCAAAAATCCATGGGTAATCCAAACAATCTTACCCACATGGGCGCTGCTACAAATTTTTCTTTGTATGGGTTATAGCATTCCTCCTAGTACCTCATAAATAAACCTGCATTATTATAAAAATATGGACCATTTTCAAACACTTTTTCTTTATCTTGCAGGTTTGAGAAAATTACCATAAAGAATCTGCGTGTACCTAGCTTCATCTCTATGTGGCCGCGGGGTTGCCATTTCTGCTGTATCCATCTTGTCAGGTCTTTCTTGGATGGCCAGACACCGATGAACTTGCATATTAATGCATGTTCCTTCATGTAACTTCTGTAATGCTCGAGTTTGTTCATAGGGATAACAAATCTCAGTTTTTCTGTTGCGCATGGTAAGAATTTTCCTTTGCTTCCTGCCTGCCATCATGCTCCTAGGACTGGTCCTGGTGTCCTCTTCTCTTCCTCCAGTTTGTTGTTGCTTGTTCCCTTGCCTGTCGTTGTGTATCTGTAGGAGGGGATCTCTCCCCTCCTGACTTCCTCTATCATTTTTGTGCCTCTTGTCTGCTTTGTTTTCCATGCCTATCTGCTTGTTTTCGAGGTTTTCCATGTTGCCTACCTCATGGCCGCGTGACCATTAGGGTTGCAGAGCTCCAAGAACCCCTCATCGTTTTTATAATAATCTTTTAATATTAATATTATCGTTAATAATATTTTCTTTTAATATTAATATTATGGTTAATAGTATTTTTTGCATGGTATTAATAATAATTTGGCCCATGGTATTTTGCCCATAGGCTTCACCTAAATAAAACCCATTTTTTAGTGTTAGTAAGTGTAAAGAGGTTTATGGAGCAAATATAAAAAGAGGTTTTATTTATTTACCATACGTCTTGTTTATTTATATTTATATTTATTTATCATATTTCTTTTATTTACAATGGTATTTGGCCCATAGGATTGGTATATAATTAGATGTTGATTTCTAATATTATTTGATATGTTTTTATTTATTTACCATACATCTTTATACCTCTTTTATATTTATTTATTTGTTTATCATACATCTTTTATAAATATGGTAATTGGCCCATGGTATTAATAATTATGTTTGAGTTTTCATAAATATAAAGAGGTTAATGGAATAAAGATAAAAAGAGGTTTTATTTATTTACCATACCTATAGTTTATTTAATTTTTATTTAATTTTTTATTTACCATAACTTTTGTGTAAATATTAAAAAAAAAAGTCTTATTTATTTACCATACTTCTGGTTTATTCATATTTTTATTTATTTACCATAGCTCTTTTTTTTACTATTCGTAAACCTCTTTATATTTTAAATTTATGTTTATATATATATATATATATATATATATATATATTATTTTTAAATAGGGTAGACATTAGATTAACAATGTTAAAGGTTAAGTATTAACGTTTATATTTACATTTAAGTTTACATGTTTACAGTTTTACGGAGATATACCCCATGGGCCCAATAATTATTTTATTTTTAATCTCAAATTACAAATAGATTTGAAAAATACATATAAATATCCAAAAACAATTTTATATTAATTAAAATAAAATAAATTTTAATTAATTGAAAGTTAAAATAATATTATTTGAATGAAAAGTTGTTTTCTATTTTCAAAGAAAGTAAAGATATATTTGTAATTATTTTATTTAAACTTTGAATTACAAATAACTTAATAATTCAATAATTTAAACTACCGTAAATTTGTGGTTTTGGGTGATTTCTCCCTAAACCCTAGGGGTTATAGATCATCTTGCCTTGGTACTTCGAAATGTAAAGGCATTGTTTTAGATGTCACATTGTTTCTATCAGGGTAACACATATCCAAACCTTTGGGAAGATAGATGGTGCAGTTGGATTTTCACTAGATCCATGTGTTTGATGCCCTTGAAAACTGACATGTCAACCATCAAAGTGATTTCAGATTCTATCGACATTGAAGTAGCGACAACTAGTTGGGAACTAGAGAAATAGAGATGGAGTGAGCTGTTGAAACCTGGAAAAAACTAGTAGGCTTTTAGATTCGAAGTTCTTAGTAATGGAGACATTGTGGGTGCTTCAGATGTTGGTTACATGTCTGGTAGCTCCAACCGCTGCCGACAGATCAATGGATGCCAAGGTTCCATTGGAAGTCAGTCTTTGACAAAGTTGAGGAAACCTTCGGATCCGATGCTCGATTACTCTCACAATATTGTTGAGCTAAATCAAATATTCAACTTGTAGGATGATTGATCCAATCGTTACGCACTATGGCAAAGGTCAACTATCTTGCTTCTTGGCTGATCCAAATACTATGCTAGATCTGGTGAGTAACTCTTAATAAGGTGTGAAAAAGAATTTCGTAACTAATTTTAGATTTTCTAGAGTATTTCTATATTAATTTTATTTTTTTATTAGATTACATTTTTCATCTGGAAGATGACAGTGGATGGTTCCAAACTTAGATTTCACATTTTTTAATTATTTAAATCATATTTATTTGATTTTTCTAGAGCTTCCCTGCATTATTTATTTCTCTTGTGAGATCAAATCTTCCATATATGTCTTCAAAACTTCGACCCAAAAAACCATTATCCTTTTTCTCTTAAATGTGTTATTTTTTTTGTTGAATTCAAATTGTAGATATCAGCAGACATGGTTTCCAATGCAACTTTAGAAGCCATGTCCAAACACGTAGGAAAGCATGGCGTAAAGGTTTATCAAGTTGCTTCTTCGGTGGTAAATCCCATAACAATTCAAGAATTTTAAAAAATAAGATTTGAACATTTTAAATGTAATCCCTACATTGATCAATAAGGAAAAGGTTTATCAGGTTGCTTCTTCGGTGGTAAATCCCATAACAATTCAAGAATTTTAAAAAATAATATTTGTCCCTACATTGATCGCAAAGGAAACCCAGTAAAATTGTTGAAGCAATTGACCTGCATTAATACTATGGAGAATTTTGGGCAAGCTCTAGACACAGCATTTTGTTCACCAAGCAACGTAAGTTGTAACGATACTCTGTGTTTCTTACTCGAAATTTTGATGAATATAAGTGGAATTTGAAAAGTAAAAAATTTACTCATGTAAATTTTACTTTGCGTATAATTTCTGTATAATCTCTGTTCAAGGAGTAGATTCGTTATTTAATCTAAAGAATGATAGATTCACCATAATTATAAAAAAAAATACATAAAATGAATCATTGTATATAATCTCTGTTCAAGGAGTAGATTCGTTATTTAATCTAAAGAATGATCGATTCACCATAATTATATAAAAAAATACATAAAATGAATCATTGCAAACTGATAGTCATATTGCAGATAGTGGGGCTATCAATATCATCTACAAAATATATGTTACAACAATTGAAGCACCTAGAAAAGATCTACGAGCCATATGCATTCTACTAAGGAAGGCGAATTATGTGCAATGGAGATGAAATACAAATTTGTTGGTGTTGTATTGTTTTAAAATTTTTGATTGTTCTCAAGGAGCATACATTTGATACAAATATGAAAAATTGTTTGAAGAGCTCTCTGAAGATGAACGAGACAGTTTCAGATTTGATGATAAGATTATCAAGTGGAAAAATTACATCGGAAATATTCATATTCCCTGACTTGGTGAATATATCTTAAATGGGTGAATATGTATAAGTGGATCACAATGGTTGCGGTGGCCATGAAGACATCAGTTTTCACTTCTTTGGATTCACTATTTCGGGAGAGTGATGGGGGCTATTGTAGCAGAATGTTGTCCAGGTATAAATGGAGGTCGTGCCAATATGAAGGTTGAATCCAATTCCACCAGCAATGATCTCATTAATGTTGTGTTTACATCACAGGGAGGAAGTTACATATTTACAAATATTACTCCAAGGAAATATAGGCTTGTTGCTTCCAATCATGAATACATAAACTTCAAAAATCCTCGAGAAGTATACAAATATCAGGTCATATCAAATCCCACTACATTTTTTTTCAAAAAGGAAAGGCCATGATATTTTTCTCTCTTTTCCTTCGTTTGATATGTAGAATAAGTATTCCTTAAGGATGAGTTTCTAGAGGACACAATAGACCTCCATGAAATAAAATATGAAGAAGTGGAAAGAGCGGGCTCTGTGAGCCAATTGTTAAACAGAGGAAGAATATACAAGGTCATACCTAATGTCGATCCTAGCTAGGATGGTGCTACGCATGAGGTATAATGATTGAGGTTTATAGAGTGTATTTTCTATAATATTCTCTTTCAAATAAGTGATTCTCATGTTCTCTTAACAATTGTCCAAAGAGGCTCTCCAGAGATGGAGTTAGGCTTTGGAAATCTAGTAGTAAATGAAATGTTGTTTGTCCCAAGTTATGATATGGATGGCTTAGTTGTTTCTCAGGGTAACCCTATTTTAGGTGTTCATGTTTACCTTTATTCAGATGATGTCCATGACGTGAAGTTCCCTCAAAAAAGCTCCTTGGAAAAATCAAGTGCTTTGTCATGCAATATCTGATGCAGATGGAAAATTTGCTTTTAATTTTATTCGATTTGTAAAATAAAGGTTGTTTCCATTCTACATGGGTAAGAATACAATATTTGATGTTTCAATTACATCTAAAGAGGTTATTTTTTAGTACAGTCATGCTAATATATCTCATCCATTTCATGTCACAGGTTTTTCAGTTGGAGGACTTGTGGTGACTTCTAAAGGAGTTCATTTTGAAGGTGTTAAGATATTATTTGATGGTTGAGAAAGAGCTGCAATAGATTTCCAAAGATATTACAAACTTGATCATGCAACATCAACGCACTACACAATCAAGGCTGAGAAGGATCACTTCGAGTTTATAATTTGGAGAATTTCATGGTTGTGCCAAACATGGCTTCAATCCCGAAGATAGAAGGAACACATTATAATATTTGTGGTTCCCTAAAATTAGTGATAAATGGCTGTTATGGAAAGAGTCACGTTGGCTTGACACACGGGCCAGACAATGTTAAGCCTCAACTAAAGAGGATTGACAATGTTAATATCGAATATCCCCACTTGCCACAACAGCAAAACATGATTCTGGTATTCAATTTTCACCATCACATATTGATGTCACAGTAACTAGACCAATGTTTTGCATTGAATTTATAAAGGCCCTTGTTGATATCCGTGGATTGGTGATATGCAAGGAAGGATGTGACTCCTTGGTTTCTATATCACTTACTACTCTAGTTGTTGAACTCTGGGTTCAAAGAAGATTAAATCTTTAAGTTCAACAAATGAGAGCAGTGACTTCATATTTGAGAAAGTCCTACCTGGTGCATTGCCTCTTGAGTTAAAACATGGAACTTCATTTGATTTGTTAGATTGAGATGATGACTGGTGTTGGGAGAGAAAGGTTATTGATGTCAATTTTGGTTTTTCTGATCATTCAGAGATAGTGTTTATCCAAAAATGTTATTAGTTGTGTAATATGTCTACTCATCATGTGGCTTCTTACATCGTACAGCCAAACAAAGAACCCATAAATTTGTTGATTCAGAAAGGATGGTAGCAAATCTACTTAGAAGCTTCTGATGTGCACATGCTTCACTTCTTGAACTCGTGCATTTTCTTTGGAATGTATTCATTAGAATTCAATGTATTGAACCATAAGCCTATATATTTGACTGGTGAAAAATATCTACTGAGTTGTGAAATACATGTTGATTCAAGTTCTTGTCCCAAAGAAAATGAGTTGTCTCGAAGCATTATTGTAGACATATGGAAAAATGAGGGTGCATTTATAGATATGATTAATAATGTCAAGCTTGTTTCAAGTGCTAACAGACCAAGCAACATTGTTGTATATCAGTACACTCACTGGGCCAATCTTGAAGATGAAATGGTCTTTAATCTAAGAGATAAAAGGAATGCTAGTGAGAAAAATAGTTTTGAAAAGGTCTTGTTTTATCCAAGAAGTCGACACGTTGTTGTTAAAACTGATGGGTTCCAACCTGCTATTCCTTATTTTGTGGGGTACCCAGGAAAGTACATTCAGGTCAGTGCTACCAACAATCCCAGGTGTTGACATTAAAATAATTGCTCAAAATGACAGTAGCAATGGTCTTATGAAAAAGGGTGACTTGGTTCTTCAAACTTCGATAGGACCAGATGGTCTGTTTTTGGGTGGTCCTCTATATGATGATACAGTACTGTGTTGAAGCTTCCAAGGGATATCATTTAAAAGCACTTGCATAGGACCCCTTTTGAAGCTTAGTTGTATGCTCATCCAATTTGATCAGACGCCCCATTCGACTAGCCAAACCATAAAGAATATTTGATCATCAATATTCGAACTTCTATGCATTCCCTACGTTTGTGATCCTCGGTAGAGGAATCACTGAATTTGCGTCAAAAAACCGCTAGATATGGACAAAACCTCTTCAATCACATTGCTTACAACTACAACCATGTAAGTCTGGATTTTACTATTACTTTCAATGCTTTACAATGAAACTAGTGTAAATGCAGGTTGTCTTGTATGTGTATGCTGGGGCATACATGATAAAATATTTGAGAGTGAATGGGATATTGTTTCAAGAGCTTTACTGCTCTATCTTGAGACTCAATATCCAACATGGAAGTAATTTTACCATACTGGAAATGGACTCATATCGCGATAATGCATACAATTTCTTTGTGGACATATTGATTGAGATGATGGGGAGCTTTAAATCATTAAAGGAGCTGGTCATATGTGTTGTTCCTTTTCTTAAAGAAATATGTGTCTTCTCAATTTGTTGTTCGAGAGGCTTCCTAATCTCCAATGCTTGTTAATGGGTGACAACTTTATCTTGGTAAAAATAGAATTTTTGCTTTTCTTTTACATGTGCAATGAACAACATGTTTCAATGTTTAAGAATGTTTGCATTTGGTACTTAGTTGTTGGGTATAGCATAAAAAAATTATACAAAGCATATATTTATGTAGCTTAAGCTGACTATTATGTTTTGGTTCATTATTATGTCCTGCTTGCAGATTCAGTATATCCAATAGATATGAAACAAAACCAAGTAACGAATTTGTTTCATATCTGTTCCTTAATGTAAATCTACAATACCTAAATTAAAAAAATTAACGTGTTATAAGTTGTGAAAATACCATAAAATTCTTCCATGGTTTTTTCCATGATGTTCATAATGAATATTTATGTCTTTTACCTCGTAAATGAGTGTAGAGTTGGCTTATTATGGTTTTGAAATTCAATGGAGGACCTTTCGAAATATCCCATACCTCGACATCTCAGACCCCCACTCTCTCATCTCTGTATATACAAGTTTATGTAGACATAATTGAATTTCATGATAGGAAAATCAATGTATTAGGTTGCTTTCTTCAGATCACCCCTGCTCTAGAGATGATAGAACTTCGTTTACTTGATGACTTGAATTATGACGATCCACAATATGTAAATTTTTTGGAGGAAGTGATGTATTTGAATAGAGTTTCCAAGAAAGCAAGGATATTGGTATGAGAATCTTATTTTTAAATACACACTTCAAAATCTTTAAACCGTTGACCGGTAAAAAGGTTTCTGGCTTCATTTTCTTTTCTTTTTTTCTTTACAGAAGGGTATGACCAATGCAGGTTATATGTGGATACGAGGATGAATTTACTGTGGATACGAGGATGTGGAATTCAGTGGAATGACCTTCTTAGTCTTGGGAAACATCGAGTATGGAAGCGGATGGTAGTCTCATGGAGTGGGTATGCGACATTTTGCCCCATTTTCATTTTATTTATCATTCATTGTTTGCGTTGGTTCTAATAGTCAATTTTAATTACTTATCTTTTTATCATTTATATCATTAACATTCCATGTTTGCCATGCAAGGTAACATTTTTGGTTTCTTTAGATGAGCAGCCCGTAGGATTAAGATGTTCCCAATGAGTCTTGAACATTTGTCCAATATGCCTTATCGATTTTGAATTGTCATTGTGGGTTATCGCTTGAATTGTTATCCTGTTTGACATTTAATTGACAACGAAATTCCATGCTTTTATATATTATTTGTATGTTAATTTTTAAAAGTATTTAAGAAATTTGTCTTCAGTAGCCACACTTCAAACAATGGATTTCACACTACTAGGTTTAAGGTTTTGGTTAGGTATTTGGTTAAAATTTCCCAAGATTTATATCATATCTCAAGTATCAGTTTTGGGTTATTTATTTGGTCAAAATTTCCCAATATTTATATCATATCTCAGCGTTTTGAAATTCATGCATTCATGCCATTCGAATGTAACACATAATGACAAGGATGAGCCCTATTAAGCTCACCAACTCTGTTACTATGCTTCATGAATCACAATTCAAATGGAATCTGAATTTGGTTCTTTTCCTTGACTAAACACTATTAAACAAAATCCTCTCATTCAATCTCAATCCCAAGTCATACTCATATTTTTGACATGTGAATAACATTGGCTCAACAACAAGTTAGACACCCAAGTCCTTGCAAGTCAGAAAAGACTGTCCATTTTTTTTTTAAATTGATCATATCCTTAAATTGTTAGCCCTTGGAATCCTTCATTAAAGAAAAGATCATTCTATGATCTTGATAATTGGTCTATCAAAATGTGGATGGGGCGAAATATGAGTTAAGGAGTAGAGAAAGAAATTTTCCTTGACATTGCCTAGAACATTTTGAACTTTTGGGGGCACATCACGTGACACTACCATCACCACACCAACATTTTTGGTAAAGTTCCACTGCAAGAGGCATCCATTCATTCACGTTCCTCAACCCGTGACCGTAAAGATTATTCTTCCTGAACATTTTTCCTAGATGATGATAATGGTATATAGGCCTTATCATCATAAAGTATGGATTTTCTTTCTTCACCCCTGCTCCACCTTCCCCCTCCCAATTCTATATAAGCATCAGTTTCTCTTGCATGCTTCCCTCCTATTGCAAAGTTATACCCATACTTGAAATCCTCGTCTTGATCTTGGTTTTTGTGCTTCTCTTATTCTTCTAAGCTAAGAAATCGAAAAAACATTACCTCCCTACCACCACAAATAGATAAACCATTTTTTCTACACTATCTCTCAAGCTCCACAAGAGGAATACTAAACAACTTTCGAGTTGTTTCTCCCTCTCCAATCACCATAACAACATCTTGATTTGGACCAGATCCATATGTTATGTCTGTAAGATTGGATTCAAAACTATCAAGGTCCTTTAAAAGTGGGTCATCTCCACATATCGAATGAAAGGGAGGGACACTTGAATTTCCAAACCGAAGAAGTTATCTCTCTTTCTATTCACATAAGCATATGAAAGGAGAAACCAGTCTGACCAAACCTGGAGAACTTTCATCACTCTCTCCTACAAAGACATGATAATATAAATGTAAAAAAATTCACAAAACGATCCATAGAGTCATTACACTAATTATGATATTTTTTTATGAGTAAAAATTACCAACCGCCTTGCTAATTGTTGACCAATAATGGGCTTGATCTTAATACATGATCTATTTTCATCATTACTATCCTCAACATGTTCTATTATTTAGAGTGAGATTTCGTGAATTGGCACACACGTTTTTCCACATTTTTGTTTTTATATCCCACACAATTGGAATCCTACTACATATGGCCTCCTCTACTTCCTTAGGCTACATGTGTTAAAGAGGGTACAAAACACTAATGATATGTTTTTTTGCCATAAGTTCTTCTCATTTTTTAGATGAATTATGTGGAAATTTTATTCATGCCAATTGTGTGGCAGGAAATAATGTTCCATTATTCTTTTTTAACATCTCTTGTTTATGAGTTATCAGGATTGTATTGTACTAGTTCATTACGAGTATGTCATGTAGAGATCAAGTTGAGTGGGTTTTACATTTGATTTCCACTTTAGTCAACAATTGAATATATAGTTTTCTGTTAGGTTGAATTATGGGACAACACACTTTGATTTCCACTAGTGCTCTCTTTTTCATATACTATCACAAGTGCACAAATACAAACTCACTTCTTATTACCCGGATAAGTAGATCATAACAACTTTGTATTTTGTAGTGACAAGGATAACTATGTATTGGAGCTAGACCTTGAGCCCTTAAATTCATCCTTTCCTTACCAACACGATCATCTCCTATTGGTAATGGAGTTCAATTTCTGAACCAACATTTGTCTTCAATACTATTTCATGATAAAGAAAGAACACAACCATTGTTGGATTTCATTCGAGCACACAAATACCAAAGCCATGTCATTTTTCTTTCCTTGGTTAATATATTGCATTATTGTGTTTGATAGTTAATTCATTATTATTCTATGCCAATAAATCTCTATCAAATAGCAGAGAAGGATGACCTAGCTATTTTAGAGATATATAATATGAATTAATTAAAAATTCACAGTGTTATTTTGATTCTCATCTTTCTATTTCACTTCTTTAGAGAAAACTATATATTCAAATACCAACTCAAATCAAACCAAACTAAAATAGAGAATCCTAGTTATGAAGATATTTCTCTCTCCATACCTTATAATGACATTATTTTTTTGAATTATACTTGAAGTTCATTGATAATAACCTAGATTTATATATTTATTTTAGCACCAAATTGAAATCATTGTAAAAATACGAGCATCCCATTAAATATGACCTAAAGATGATTCAAAGAATATCACCTTTAGTCTGAGCACGTGGCAGAGTAATTTCTGAGGTGTGAAGTTTTATTAGAGGCATTTTTTGTTTATTTGTTTTGGTTAGAAAATGGTTTTCTCTTGCTTTTATGTGACTTTGAATTTATCATGTATAGCATTTTGAGAAATGGGAAATAATAATGCGTGACATTTACCTTGCAAAAATTGATGTTGAATGAAAGGATATAGAGTTTAACCAAGCTACAATACGCTTTGGTAAAGGTAGAGGGGCATCTTAAAAAGTTACCTAAGAATACACCATATACATAGTTTAAAAATAAGTAATAAATGGCTTTTTCGTTTGCAAATATGTTCTTTTTTCTATTCAAGATATCGCACAAGACAAATATTGATATTGTAGAAATTGTTAGAGGACCTCATTGAGGTCAATTTTTCTGATGGTCTACTTGATTGATACATTCTCATGACAGGAAAGCTTTAAATACGAATTAATATGTTAACAAAACAAATTATATTCAAAGTTTATACATATAAAAGATAAAAACAAATGTCAATTCCTTCATTTGATTGTTACTTGACTATGGTGTGGGAAGGTTACAAGAAATGTGATTGGAAAAAGGATGGGGAGACAATATAGAGATCATGTCTTGGACATGATTCATTTGTTGTTGGAGATCCTTCAGGCACTTCAGCCATTAACTTTGGAAATGTTTCTAGTAAGTATTCATATGGTTTTTAATGTTGTGATTCTTTCACCTCATTGTTATTTTGGGCAAGCAAATGTTTTAGGAGTGTGTGATAAGATATCGATGGATAGGTAAACGATTTTTTTATAATCACAATGTCCATTCCATGATATCCTCTCCTTATTGTTTGATTGTATTTTGAACGTTTATTTCGATTTTGCTTTTTATTTTGTCTATGAAATTGAAAGTACTTGGTATTATGTATGTTTAGACAACAACCAAAGCTTGAAGATGAAATTAATATTACATGATATTTATTGAAATCCTTTTAACTGTTTTGTATTTAAATATTTTCATGATTATTAGAAATGTTTACTTTCATGTTGTTATTTGAGAACATGATGTTTATATACTTGAACAAGTTCATGCATTAGACAACAAATTGTTGTTGCGAATAAAATGACAAGGATTAGACATCACACTTCAGATTATTTGTTTTAACAAGTTATTTACAGCTTGAGCTTTTTAGCATGTAACTTAGTTGCCATGATTGTCCCTAAGATTTCCCTGAAGGTTGATAAATAAGTTACCAAGGTGTTCTTTTCTATGGTGACTTTAGTTTATTTATACAAGTCATCTGACCACATAGTGGCCACTATCACTCAACTGAAGAAAACTTGTTCGAGTTTCTTGATTTTATGGGGAAGAATGGCTTTAACATTGTCGATGTTGAGGTACATGTAATATAAATCCTTTATAGTCTACTTTCATTTATATTCTAGTGTTCATCGTCTTTCATGTCTTACACTCTACATTCTAGGTTATTTTATTTTCAAAAAGGAACTTAGTATTGATGGTAAGCAACAGGATTTGAAGAAAGAGGAGAACACTAACACAGGAGTGACAAATGAAAAAAGAGAGAGGAAAGAACCAATCTAGTGGTACCCTTAAAGCCAATATCCTGCATAAGACACACACATAGAGACTGATGTTCAAGTATTCATAGTTGGTGAAGTCTCCTGCAATGACTTGACAACACAGTGATAATTTTTTATAGTGATGAAACAACATTTCATGTGTAAATTGTACAATGTTAAGTTGGAAACTCATATTGTAATACTCGACATTTCATATAATATAATTCTTGTGGTTGAAATTATTTATAGTTGCACTTGATATTGTTTAGTGTTTTAACTAACATATGCAATTTTGAATTTTAATATTAGATGAACCAATTCACATTCTTTGTTTTTTTTTAGTCGCAAAATCATACTAATTAATCTATCTTGATTAATAATGAACACATAAAATCAATCTAAAACTACTAAATTAGTAGTTTATATTGATTAATGATGAACATAAATAAAATGAATATACGACTAAATTAGTCGTTTATAATGATTATTAATGAAAATAAATGAAATGAATATAAACTACTAAATTGGTCGTTTATAAAATAAATATGAAACTACCAAAAAAATATAAATGACTACTGCAAATGATTGATTTTTCACTACAAATGACAACTAAATTTTGCATATATATGACTATTAGTAGCTAATATATAGTATCTTATAACAAGACAAAAATTTAGTCATATTTATTTGGTCATTAATTGGTTTCAAAAGACGACTAAAATTTGCATATATATGACTATTAGTAGCTAATTTACAGTATCTTATAACACAACCAACATTTTGGTCATATTTCTTTGGTCATTAATTGGTTTCAAACGAAGACTAAAATTTTCATATATATGACTACTAGTAGCTAATTTATAGTATCTTATAACTTGACCAACATTTTGGTCATATTTCTTTGGTCATTAATTGATTTTCTCAGATGATCAGATAGTAATATATTTTGTTCTATATTTGGTCTTGACAATTAATGGCTCAATCAATAGCTAAATTAATGACTAAATATACTGCTAGATGATGAAATTGAGACAATCAATTAATGACTAAGCTAAAAAACGACTAAAAGTTGGTCGCGTTATAAGATACTGTAAATTAGCTACTACTAGTCACCGACTAAAAAATAGTCATTTATATGCAAATTTTAGTCGTTGTTTTAGTAACTAATTAGCCATTTTGTACTAGTGTACCTATTTCATTGATACCTCTCCTACGTTTGCCTACTATATGTTTTTATCATGTGAGAGACCTCTTCTTGTGCCAATGATCTACACTGGAAAATTATAATTTCAGTCATAATAGTCTAATGAATCTTAGCTTCAAATTGTTTAATTAGATTTAAAAATTGTAGTTCTCTCATTCATGCGAGTAGTGATTTTGGAAGCTCTTTAAAAACAATGATTTAAGTAATAATAATACTATGCTTTAAGTAAGAATAATCAGACAATTTCTTCTATGAGAGAAGTGAAGGAGGCAACTAGAAGAAGTAAGCACGGGGAGACCAGACCAGCAAATTATACTTTAGAGAGAATGAAGCTAGGAACCAACAAACGAACTTGGCAAGGAATACCATCCAGAAGTTGTTTATATCTAAGACTGGACCTTCTCACTCATTCATGCGAGTCATAAGGAAGGCATGTAAGAAGCACAGAAGGGACATATTTCTCACTCATTCATGTGAGTCATAAGGAAGGTAGGCAAGAAGCACAGAAGGGACATATTTAAAAAATTTATTAATCAACTCATAAGCCTAAAATGGATTTAGAATCTTCTTTATCCTCTCAGAAGATATATAAGATTCTATTTAAGAAGATATCATGAATAAGATCTTTCATTTACTATAGCCTGAGATGCACTAAAGACCAGATAAAGCCCTACTGTACGGAAAGGGAGTTCTAGTGGTGATTATCTGGTATTCTCCTTATTCACTAAATTGCAATCATGTTCATCCTGACAGCCTGCTTCGTGCAAGGTTAACTTGATTGCAAGCACTTCAAGACTGGAAAATCATTCTTATCAACAATGATCAAGTATGCATCTTTATATATACAAAGCAATTAGGAGAAGCAAGGATGATAGTACAATAAGTTCCATTTGATTTGAACCAATCAATTTACTAAGTGGTTGTTTATTTTTCACCTATTACAAAGGCAGCAGAGTCCCAAGCATGTCTTTAATTTATAGAGGTGGAGGCCACACCTACCTAGATTACACTTATATGGGAATATAAACATACAAAGGGGGATTGCAATCATTACCATCCTGCCATACATGGGGACGAAATAACAGAAGGTAGTGAGAAGGGTATTAGTTGTGGTTGTTAGTTTATCCGGAATCATATTAAATTCTAAAGGCATATTTCATGTTGATCTTGTATTTAGCTGCTAGCTGTATACAGAAGCCAAAGCAGATTGCATAAAAACGATGCATATATATATATATATATATATATATATATATATATATATATATATATATATATATATATATATATATATAAAGAGTATAATTTACAGTAAACAAGAATATTACCCAAAAATATAGTATTTATAGAGAACCTATAAACTCGAAAGATGATTGAAGCAAATTTCTAAAACCTATCAACTGGAAAGCTAATTAAATCCAATTTCTAGATCCAAATTATAGATTACGGTGTAAGATTTTGTGTTATTCTTCTCTAGCATATGCATATTATACTACCTATTGCTATGTGAAAAACGCTATCACCCTTTCTTGTGCAGTGGGAGATTCTCTCGTTGGGAAGGAAATAGTCTTTAGAGGACGAAGCTACCTTCAAAGGGTTCAAGTAGCGATAAAACGCAAGAAAATGCACATTAAGCGCTTTTTACTTAAGGCTTGGAGTGTAAGAGCATCTAACATTTTTATCATCTTTTGAATTTGCAGGTTGAATGTTCAAATCGAGTATCCCACATGTCAGTCTTCTATCCATGATGACATTTACGCTCAAGGGAGACTGGGGTGGATCCTTAAATAAATATGTTGAAGAAATTATCATCAAACCCTTCATGTTTTCCAACCCTACGATACTTGATATTCAATTCTCTAGAGAGCTAATATTGTTTACAATAGAGTGCAAGCTGGTATCATGTGATATCTCCTTGATATGAATATGAGGAATCTAGAACAGGTAAAAGAAATTATACTTGATATAGCTCCTCTTCTCCGTATTTTGGGAACTATGCTTGCTGATGCAATAGAAGGTTGGGCGAGATGGAGTTTTATCTATTGAGTCTTCATCTTCATTTGAAACTACAGTTGATGTAGAGGAAGAAATGGAGGTACGATGGAAGCTACAATGATGCAATCATCCTAGTTGAAGTCCATTTAGTGCAGCATTGATATCACTGATAATTTTGTTCTTCTTATAGTTTGACAGGGGGTACATATCTCATAGGCACAACATTGAGAATTGCATTGTAGACTTCAACATGGGTATATAATAGAATTTTCTCTTGCCCTGCAATAGACTTTGCTCTGCCATCATGCTCTTGGGAAGATTCTGAAGTTTCTCTCGCGTTTGCGTCCATCCAAAGCATCATTTTTTGCCTTCGTTAGATTTTTCCTGAATTGCTACTATCTTTTTGGTGTCACACCCTTTTTCCTGATCTCGTACCACCCCATCCTCACCCTACCTGGTATCACCTAACTTAACCTTGATCTTCTTAGTTTTAAGCTTCCCCGTGTTTCCTCAGGAGCAGATATCTTTATTAGTTGATGTGATTTGTTGTTGTTCTATCTTGTTCCCAATTGTTTGATCTATCAAGATACACACGTTGATGGAAAATAACTCATATATGGGAGAAGCTACTCATACTGATGGAATGTTGCTCATATATTAGGAGGGAGAAGAGACATACAGTTGGAGAAGAATCCCATGAAGCAGTCTCGTATGACCACTTCTACCGAAACGGTCACTACAAGCATCACCCATACAATGTGCACTCAAATCACCATCGTAGCCACATATTCTACCAAAATTTCAGGCACCAGAATTGATAGGTACAGTCACATTTGATCGAATGAATACCTCTTTAATTTCTAGAATCAATCCGTTGGTTTTCATGATCCTCTGTTGAAGTTCTCAGGATCTAAGCTAAAGGTTCTCGTTGCTAAGGGTTTTGGTGGAATTCGAAGCTAAAGGTTTTGACTACAAAAGGACCAAATAGTTAGTATGAAAGACACTCATGCAAGTGTAATACATGCATATGAGGTCACAACTAGAACACTACATGATCCACTCTCACCACAAGAAAAAATAATAATCTAAATTTAATCTTCGATGTTGTCAGCTATAATATGCCTAAGGGGCTAGAAAAATAATAATCTAAATTTAATGTTCAGTGTTGTCAGCTATAATACACATAATTTATAAGGTTGGAGCAGAGAAAGAATTTGGCCGAAGACACAAAAGCATTCAACTTCGACATGGAATGCGTTGATTGGACCCATTACTTGTCAAATGTTCATATTTCTGGAGTAATCTAAATTGAGATTGAAATGTTTCTCTTGGAATCCTCATCTGGGGCTCTATTAGATGGATTACACAAGAAAGACAATTCATATAGAAGTTTTTAATAGGCTCGACCATTGTTGAATAAAAAACTTCAGTCATTCAATTGTTATGCCTCTGCACTGCTGTGCTTATAAATTGAAAGAGTTCTCATGTGTATCATCTTCAAAGTTTGATCGTGTAAATTTGTTTTTCTATCAAAAAATAAAATATGGTGTTTTTCTCATTCATCATTCATCACCAGTGACTAGGTCAATAGATCTCTCCAAATTTATCACAACCGAAATTTTATCAAAAAACCATCTTGTTTACCAGAATTTGATGCGTCATTGTAAGTGGCTACTAGAAGGCCCAATTTCGATTGCACTTTTACTAAAGGAAAATGGATTGAATATGAGTGAGATGTAGATCTATTTATGAATTTTTCTGAACATTGCACCATTACCTTCAACCATGAGTTCCAATATTGCCTTGCATTTCTCTAGCGAGTTTTTACTGCACATTTTCAAAGCTGGTGCATATTGAACTTTAGCTGAATTGAAAAATTTGTGTCATTGAATGTGTGCCTTTGAATGCTTAAACGTTATCCATTTTTGTAAATTTTGTTTATTGTTCTATAGAAAATTCAAATCTATTGCTGGAAATACTGAGAGGGGGGGTGAATCAGTATTCCTTTTCAATTGTTACTTTTACCAATTATATCACCTATATTTAGAAAACAAAATGAACAATAAGAATAAATGCTTTTATTAATTTCTTCAATAAATCAAGTACAATATATGTAGGGCTCCAACCCTAGATAAAGACACCGATCTTCGATCTTTGAGGCTCCAACCTATATTTTCCAAGCACTGACTCGGACTTCCAAGGATTGAACCTTGTCAACTCTGAGGCACCAACCTCAAGGGCTCCAACCCTATATCTAGTTCAAGCTCTGACCTAGTTCCTTGAGGACTTTGATCCTCTAGGGCTACAACCCTATCCTCCAAGGCACCAACCTTGTCTTTTCGAGGCTCCAGCCTTTTGGGCTTCAACCCTTAGCTTCACTTTGTCAAGAAGTGTTTGGTTATACTTCACAGCTCACAATGTTTCCTTCAATGAGCCCTGTCAATCTTTGTCTTCACTATAGTATCCATGTTATGTCATCAATGACAACCTTGATCTCTTCATATAAATGTGTCTCCATTGTTCTTCATGGTACCCAATCAATTTCTTCAAGTAACCTCATGATGACATCAGTGATGCATCATGATCTCCAATAATATCTCCAAGTTCAGTTTCAAAGTATCTTCACAAGATGCTCCAAGGTGTTGTCACAAAGCTTCCACTATTTCAAATGCTCTTCCAAGTTTACTTTCCAAAGTCTCCTACAATAGTTGTTCTTCAATTATGCTTAAAGGGATTGCTCAAAGATGTCTTCAGTGATGGCCTTATTAGATCTCCTCCAAGGGTGACTTCACACAAGCTGCTGCTACAGAACTCTTCAAATCTACTTAAAAAAAAAACTCCTCTACAATCTGCTCTCAAAAAGTCACTAGGCCACTTCAACAGATGAAATAGTTTATGACTCCAACTCTGCTTCTTATTACATCACTTCAGCACCCAATCTTTGTGAACATAGGTCTGAGCTCAAAAATTGTGCTTCAAGGTCCGAGCCCTCCAACAAATCCCTTCAATGAGCTGCCCAAATGACTGTTGACTTAGTCCAAGTTTCTAAGTAGATGTTAGTTCATAGATCCAACCTCAAAAGCCAATTCAACTGAGCTACAATATCTTCCTAGCTAGCAATCCGAGCTAGTGCAATGGTAACAATGGTTATAATTATTGCACCAAGTATTTTTCAAAGTGACCATCCACTGTTTTTGAGGTTCGAGACTTTACCAAGTGGGACCTTAAATGTTATGAAACCAGCTCAAGAAAAGATAGAAAAGATAGATCAACACCTTAGAATTCAGCCTCTTCGAGGGGGCAACCTCCTTTACATTACATAAATGAACAATTCTTGGATGATACAAATGACAAAACCTCCTTTCTATATATAGGAGTCTATGGAGTCACAATATAATCCAGCCGACCTAACAATAATAATATAAAGCCACAAAAATAACAATAGAGGGATTCTATGGGGCACATAAATAACAATATGGGGGTAATAGGGGCACAACAATATAAATAACGGGTATAACTACAATAGTAATGGGGTAATCACTAGTATTATAGGGACCCAACATGCCCCTCTCCTTCAAAAAGTGTTGTCCTCAACGCTTGAGTAGTTCTGGATACTTCTGCATAAAATTCTCACCCTCCCATGTGGAATCTTCAGCGGATAAGTTCTTCCACTTGATAAGATACTCTGAAATTGATCGATTTCATAGCTGTCGAGTTCTTGTTTCTGTGACTGCTTCCGGTTCCAATATAATTTTTCCTTCCTCGTCAAGTTTTGGCAATATTGTTTGAATTTGGAGCTTGCTGCCTATAACTTTCTTTAAACATGAAACATGGAAAACTGGGTGTAATCGAGAAGCTGCAGGAAGCTCCAATTTGTATGCCATAGTACCAATCTTTTGCAACACCTTGTACGGACCATAATACTTTGGTGATAATTTATTATCCTTCTTAGCTTGCTTTAGGGACATTTGCTTATATGGTTGTAGCCGTAGGAATACCCAATCACCTACATCAAAACTTATTTCACTTCGATGTTGATCTGCCTGTTGTTTCATTCTATTTTGTGCCAATACGAGGTTATCCTTTAAGAGTTGGAGGACTTGTTGTTGATGTTCGATGTGATGTTCCACTGCCTGAACCTTAGAATTTTCTCTTAAATATGATGTGATGGATGGTGGTTGATACCCATAAAGTGCCATAAATGGGGTCATTTTTTTTGTTGTATGGAAAGAAGTGTTATACCACCATTCAGCCAGAGGCAACCATTTGACCATTGTGTCTGTTTATCAGATACAAAGCAACGAAAATATCCTTCCAAACATTTGTTTACTATCTCAGTTTGCCCATCAGATTGAGGATAATAAGATGAGCTATGAGCTAACTGAGTACCAAGACAAGAAAATAATTCTGTCCAGAAATTTCCAGTGAAAATGGGATCTCTGTCGCTTACAATAATCTTTGGGTTTCCATGTAGCTTTTGAACTGTTTCCATAAATGCAGTAGAAACTGTACTGGCTTTAAATGGATGTGATAATGCACAAAAGTGTGCGTACTTGGTAAATCTGTCAACTACCACCATGATGACACTCTTTCCCTCAGACTTGGGTAAACCTATGATAAAATCCATTGAAACCTCCTCCCAACGTTGGATTGGAATGGATAAAGGTTGTAATATACCCAGCTCTTTCCCTCAGACTTTAGTAAACCTATGATAAAATCCATTGAAACCTCCTCCCAACGTTGGATTGGAATGGATAAAGGTTGTAATATACCCGGTGTCTTAACTGTTTCAACTTTATTTTGTTGGCAAACCAAACATTCCACCACAAACTTTTGAATACCTGATTTAAGGCCATCCCAAAAAAATTCCTTCTTAACCCTGTGGTAAGTTTTTAAAAATCCTGAGTGCCCTCCTAGGGGAGAAGTGTGCAATTCCATAAGAATCTTTTGTTTTAGCTGGGAATTCTTACAGAGGTATAGGCAATCTTTGTACCATAACGAATCATTTTGCCAGCTAAATGTATCAGAAATATTGGAATCTTGTTTTAGCTTTCGAATAAGTGCCCACACCTCTTCGTCATTCTTCCATTCCTTCCTTGCTTAGTTTATCCGATCTGGTTGGATAATAGAAATGGCACACAACAATGCCTCCACGTCCTCATCCTTTCTTAAGAGTGCATCTGCCACCACATTTTGCTTCCCTTTTTTATAGATGATTTCAAAGTCATAACCCAACATCTTTGTGACCCACTTTTGTTGCTCTTCAGAGGATAATCTTTGTTCTAAAAAGTATTTAAGGCTATCATGATCCGTTTTTACCTTGAAGTGTCTTCCCATTAGGTAGGGTCACCATTTCTTAAGTGCATGGAGTATTGCCAACATTTCCTTTTCATAAATAGCTTTTCTTAAAAACTTTCCCTTGATTGGACGACTTTCAAAAGCAATGGGTCTTTCATCTTGCATTAGAACAGCACCAATTCCATTTCCTGAAGCATCACATTCCACAATAAAGGTTTTTGTGAAGTCCGGTGTAGCTAAGACCGGTGCTTGGCACATTGCCTCTTTAAGATGTTCAAAGGCCTTTGTTGCTTCCGGAGTCCATGAAAATGAATCTTTCTTCAATAATGTTGTTAGAGGTGCTGCTATTCTCCCATAATTCTTAAGAAACTTGCGATAATACCCTGTCAACCCAAGAAATCCTCGCAGATGCTTTATGGATGTGGGGATTTTCCATTCCTTAATGGCTTTAATTTTGCTAGGGTCTACCTTAACTCCTTCATGAGATACAATATGACCCAAATATTCCACCTCCTGGACTCCAAAGAAACATTTGGATCTTTTTGCATATAATTGTTTCTCCTCCAATAGTTGTAGAACCCTGTCAACATGTTCAACATGATCCTTCCAAGACTTGCTGTAGATTAGTATATCATCAAAAAATACTAACACAATTTTCTAAGGAATGGTTTGAAAATTGAATTCATCAAACCTTGAAATGTTGAAGGTGCATTGGTAAGGCCAAAAGGCATGACCAAAAATTCATAATGACCCTCATGAGTTCTAAATGCCGTTTTCAGAATGTCTTCAATCTTCATTCTGATTTGATGATATCCCGAACGAAGATCCAACTTGGTGAAGTAAATTGATTCATGCAATTCATCCAGTAATTCATCAATGACAGGAATGGGGAACTTATCTTTAATAGTGAGCTTGTTGAGCTCCCTATAATCTGGACACATGCGCCATGATCCATCCTTCTTGTGCACCAATACTACTGGAGCTGAGAAAGAACTTTGACTCGGTTGAATTATACTAGCCTCTAGCATTTCTGCAACCATACGTTCAATTTCACTTTTTTGGGCATAGGGATATATGTATGGCCTGATGTTTGGAGGAACACTTCCTGGAATCAGATGAATAGCATGATCATGATCACGCATAGGTGGGAGACCTTTGGGAGTCTCAAATACCTTGGAATGATTGTCCAGGACTTTTTGGAGATCTGGAGAAATAGATGATTCCAATGTGGAAACATCTAGCGAACATAATTGTGCAATTACACCTCTTTGCTCCTTTTTTAGAAGCTTAGTCATGCCATTAGAGCTGATTATCTTTCCTGGTTTCCCTGCAATACCCCTTAATTCAACTTCCTTTCCTTCCATAGAAAATTTGATGAAAAGTTCTTGAAAATTAAAAGCTATTGTACCCAAGGATTGTAGCCATTGGACTCCTAGTACAACATCAGCACCTCCCATTGGAATGGAAAGCATTGGGCTAGTCAATACATATTCTCCCATGGATAGCTTGATATTATGGCACTTTCCAGAGAAATTTATTGTTCCTCCATTTGCAATCATCACTTGACACTCTGGTGCTGGATATAGGAAGCAATTCAATTCTTTTGCTACCCTACAATGAATAAAATTGTGGGTGCTTCCTGAATCAATCAACACTATTACCTTTTTCTTCTTGATTTGTCCTTCTATCTTGATGGTTTGAGGAGTGGTAATTCCCGCCAATGCATTACAAGATATGGTCGGATTTATTTGTTCTTCATCTAGGCTTTGTTCCTGGAGTATATTCTCTTCTTTTGACCTTTCTTGCTCCTTTTCTTCTTCCTCTTCACAATCTATGTAGAATAATTTCTTCTCAGCACACTTATGACCTTTTGTGTATTTGCTATCACAATTGTAACAAAGCCCTTTTGCTCTTTTTTCTTCCAATTGTTTTGCTGTCAACCTTGTAGGTTATGGAAGATTAGGGGAAACAACACTTCCGTCTTTATAGTTGTGAGTGGTATGCTTCCTGGTTGCCATAATTTTGCTTTCCATTTTTCTTGCTAACCTGAATGCCTTCTCTAATGAATCAGGTTCCCAAAGGCGGACATCATGTTGGATATTATCCTTTAAAGACCCTATGAACACATCAATCCTATGCTCCTCTGGAATATCTTTTACCCTTATGTTCAATTTTTGGAACTCCTCAATGTGCTCCATTATTGAACCCTTTTGTTTGAGACTTATCAATTGGCTAAAAAAAGTGTTGCTTTTTGTATCCTCATAATGTGCTATCAATTCTTCCGTAAAAATTGCCCAAGTGATAAATTGTTTACGAGAACAAAGCCATTGATATCATACAAACTGATTTGGTTCCAAATATACAGATGCCATACGTACCTTTTGTGCGTTTTGCACATTATTGAGATCGAAGAATTGCTCCATCTATAATATCCATGTGGCAGGATCCTTGCCATCAAACTTCCTCATATCGATTTTTGGAATATGATGATTCTTCAATCCAACATTAGCGTCTATGGAATCATGATTAACATTTCTTTTGTTCTCATCATGAGTTTCCTTTAGTACCCTTTCACCCTTAGGGACCATTTCTTGTAGCAACTTATTCATATTTATCTTCAATTCGTCCATGTTTGTCTTCAAATCTATCTTCAAATCATCCATCTTAGCTTCCACGTCAATCATCTTAGCTTCTACGCCTTTCTTTAAATAGTCCATCTTAGCTTCTACACCTTTCTTTAAACCATCCATCTTAGCTTCTACATCTTTCTTTAAACCATCCATCTTAGATTCTGTTCCTTTTTGTGCAAGGGACAGTTGTTGCACTTGGTCTTGTAATTTTGATATATCGTGTTGCATTTCTTCCTCTTCTTCATGAGTCATGCTAGAGCTTTCAGGTTCCTTACTAGGTGTTTGCATTTTCTTTCCTCGGGGCATTAGTTACCGATAATAATGCTCTACTATGCCCTTTGAATTCCTTAAAAATAAATTTTTAAACCAACCTTAAGCAAAAATTTAAGAAAATCTACACACCTTTTTTCACTTTGTAGGAGCTCGATATTGCCTCTGATGTATCTCTATACTTTCCAATAATCTAGTTCTGAATTTGTGGTCTGTAGTAGCCCTCTGTGTCCTCTTTACAATGCCACAAGTCTGACCCAAATTGGATTCTCCAAGGAAGCGTTATGTGAAATCTCCCACAGTGACTTGCTTTTAGACTAGTTCAGTAGAGTGAACTTGTACGACGTGCCACGAGTCACTGTTTCAACCTTTGGATCTGAAACTCGCATACACGAAACTACAGTCCGTCCTCTTTCTGTAGCTTCTTACGTAATTTCAATCCGATCCCTAGAGAGAAAGTTATGACGATTTTCCCTAGGTCACCTGTTTTGAATGTAATTCAGGAGTCTGCAAAAAGACCAACTTCCTCAGATCATATCTCCGCCAATATCGCGCGAAAAGCTCTGAAATTTGGACCCAAATTTCAGCGCGATTTCTTCTCAAATGGGTTTTTTTTGCGACTTCTGAAACATCACAGCAAAAAGTTATAGCGAAAATGCCATGATGACCTGTTTGGAGCAGCGAAACCCTAGAATCCAAAGCTCTGATACCAAATGTTATGAAACCAGCTCAAGAAAAGATAGAAAAGATAGATCAACGCCTTAGAATTCAGCCTCTTCGAGGGGGCAACCTCCTTTACATTACATAAATGAATAATTCTTGGATGATACAAATGACAAAACCTCCTTTCTATATATAGGAGTCTATGGAGTCACAATATAATCCAGCCGACCTAACAATAATAATATAAAGCCACAAAAATAACAATAGAGGGATTCTATGGGGCACAGAAATAACAATATGGGGGTAATAGGGGCACAACAATATAAATAAGGGGTATAACTACAATAGTAATGGGGTAATCACTAGCATTATAGGAACCCAACATTAAAACTTGTGACTTCCATAGGTAGCTGAGTTGTTAGCCTCTTGTCCACAAATCCGAGCTAAGGTAGAAATCTACAGGTCTGAGCCCTGAGACAATTCAAAAATTTGGGCTTCACAAAAATCTGTTTACACTTTGTCACAGGTTCAAGCTGCAAGCCTTATTTGTTCTCAGTTCTGGGGTATCGCCGAGTCTTAAGTCTACAATTTGAGCTTGAAAGGATGAATTTCCCAAACAATAATCTTCCTTGTATCCTTGGCTTTTATCTTTTGTCTATCCTCTTGTCTCTAAATTCTTCACCGAAAACATGTTTGGAATGAGGAGACCCTACTTGTATTTATACAGGTTTTTCCCTTCAACGAATAGATGTGTCTGTTTGGTGTGGAGCCGACTTATGGGCCGACCAACCTCAATTTTATAAGATGCTTGGGATTATTGTTCAACACCAACCAAATTTATGTAATAAGTAATATTTAATAAATTCATAAAATATGTAGCATCCAACATCAAATATATTCAACGCAATATGTCCATCAACTAAGCAACGTCTAGTGTTAAACATTTGTTCATCTTCCACGTAATATGGCCATCCAATATGCTGCATTTTCTTCTTCAATATTTGTTATGTAGTATTTGGCTTGGGCATCAAATATGTTATTTATTTATTTTTTATATGTCCAACATAGTTTACGACATATATGTCAATCTTTGGTCTGTCATGTGATGCACATGCATTATATATGTCTGCCATGTGAAAGATGAAAAACAAGTTCATGCAAAAAGAGTTGTCTTCCATGTGACTGCTATATCTCATCAAAAGTCTTTTCTGCCATGCAAAAAGCCTTGTCTGCCATTGCATCCTATCTACCATGTACATGCTGCAATTATACATTGTCTGCCATGTATGGTCATAGAGAACAAGTATGTCATGTTTTAATTCCATTAAACAAAGTCATGTTATATGGTAATGATAAGGTTCATAACTATATGATGTTTTCGTAGGTGTTTTGGAATTAAGAGTTTATTTTAATAGAGTACATATTTTTATATAATAAAGGCATCATAAAAAAAGGCTTTCCTTTTTATGGAGAAAGGTATATTTGATAGGATTTGGGTATTCATGTATATATGGTATGTATGTTGCATTAAGGCTAGGATATTATATGGAACTTGCATTAATATTTTAATGCCTAAATATTCATTTGGGATTTGGGTATTCATGTATATATGGTGTGTATGATTCAATAAGGCTAGGATATTATACGGGACTTGCATTAGTATTTTAATGCCTAAAGATTCATCTATGGTTTCATTAGAATATGTAAAAGTGTAAGGTCCCCTCCTTACCAACCATCAATAGTATAGAGAAGTAAAGGTCACATTAAATACTATTACTCAATTTTTATTTTTATTTTTTATTTTTGTTTTACTCATAATATGACTAACTTAGCTATGATGTAATCATGTTCCTTTAACTATTTCAATGTAACAATATAACATAATAAGTCAGGGATAACTTTCTCTTAATATCATAAAATATATTGACCGAACAAAATTTCCAAATTCATCAATTAAAATTCCCAATCCCAATTATTAAGCTAATGCTTCAATAATGAGAATTGTATAATGAATGTTGCAGCAAGAGAAACTAATGTTACAAATTCAGAAGCATAATATTCTTCAAAATGTGTCAAGTAAAATAATGTACCTGCATAAATTGGGCACAAGTAGTTGTTTTCTACAGCCATTGAAGCACAAGAATACACCCATTATCTTAGATAATAAAAGTAACAATTGTCTTATTCTCTATTCACACTTCAACAAATTATTAAATTCATTTTCACATTCATACAAAATTGCAGACATAGGAAGCTACATCCATTAAATAATCTATTCATAAATTTTCTAGTGCATACACTTTGCAAGATTGCAATCTAAAAACTAAAGCCATTGAGTACTTTTGACAAACACTTTGCAAGCATGCAATATTCAGCCATTGAGGCCTTTTAACAAACACTTTGCAAACATGCAATCTACAGGCATTGAGGCATTTTGTCAAACACTTGGAAGCCACAACGTCTTAAGGAAATTTGACATGAATATAAGATTCTCCCTCAACCTATTTAGATCATAAAATTTATATATTAATTCTTCAAATGACAAAATATTAAATCAATGACTAAATCATCTTATTCTTTCACCCAAAACTTGACAACACATGCACACAGTTGGTAGTAGCAATCTACAAAATTGCCCAGATTTACAATCTGGGTTTTGAAACGTGTTTTTTTAAAATCAAACTGGGGGTTATAGGTTCATATGGAATGGATACCCCCTGATGTTGTCCTGAATTGATACGAAACCATGAATAGATTCATTTTTAAAATCTAGCAAATATGTTGACTCCGGGAATTTCATTTAGAATTTTCGTCAAACAGATGGCATGCAAGATTGAATATACAACTATGCAAAAAAAATGACAACCTATAATTAAATAATAATTCAATCATTCCTACAAACCCATGGGAAGCATCTTGAACTATTGCAATACAAAATTATTGAAATTTACCTCAATGATTCTCTTTAAAACTCCTGTCTTCCATCTTGATTTTTTTTAACATTTGTATTTCAACGACTGATCTAGTGAATCCTCCTAGTATATTTTAGATATGCATCCATTTCCTGCTCTGGTAGGCTACAAGCTAACACGTATTTTTGCATAATGATAAAAATAAAAATAACATTTCTCATTCACTGATTTTGACAAACACTTTGCAAAATATCCTGAAACCACTTCTAAAACATGTCTCTAATTACATGAAATAGAACCATAACTCATGAACTCTTACCCAAGTCCTTCGGAATTTCTTTCTTTCCATTACCTTCAATGATATTTGTCTTTCCTCTCTCAAATACTACAATACTAATGTTAGTACAATAGAATACACCAATAATAATTCCATAACATATTGAGATCTAGACATCCATTCATATAGACCACTCTTAGTCTTCATTTTCAACTATCCAATGATATTCCAAATAACATAAGCTTAAACCAAAATTAGATTCTTACAACAATTTAAATTTCTACATTTTTATTTTATGCTAAAGATATACTATAATTTTAGGACAAGAGATATTCAACTCCAATCATTGAGAATATGATCCATCTTTGATCCCTTAACCAACCCAATTAAACCATCTAGTTTTCCACCCAACCATATCCAGGGAGAACTTCTCCCTATGGACCTCGAGCTGTAAGAGCTCACAAACAGTACCAAAATATAGTAGTAGAGAGATATCCAAGGCAAGTTGAGGAAGATATGTTTCACTTCCTCCCAACACCACTCATGGTTAGCTCCACTAGGTAGAGCTACATAATAATTTAGTATAGGAATTTCAAAATCATTTCAAAAGCAATTGGCTACTCTCCAAGTCTCTCACTCTCATAATATTTTTCAAATCTCTCCAACTCTTGGTATCACAATGCACCTCCCTCTCCCAAAGTGAGAATACATGAGACACATATATAGGAGGAGCAACAAATTTTGTCATAAAGGAGGAGTAATATGCATGCCTTGTATTCCATTTAGAGGAGTTTAACTCATACCATTAAGAAGAGGTGTGCATTCCTTAGTTAAGGAGAGTGTAACTTATGCATTAAAGAGAGTGTAAGAGGAATCTTTTATGACATGTTTTTAATGAGTGTAAGAGGAATATGCCATTCTTTGATGAGTGCATAAAATAGAGTGTAATCTATTATTAAAAGAGAGAGATTCACATAAAGCCATGAGAGTCATCAAGGAGAGAGATGTGAAGTGATTGAGGAGATGAGGGTGACTTGTAATTCCCTTTTAATAATAACATCATAGTCTCATAAAAGATAATATTAATATTAATAATATTGAGGATTAAGTCGAGATTGAACTATTAGGATTGATTAATGATAAGTTAAGTGGTTTTCCTTCAACTATACTTAGTTGTGAATTTATGCAAGGTGATTTACTATTTTTGGAAAGTCATGCTTGAGATGCTAGACATGACTTTCTATTTTTAGAAAGTCACTCTAGGATTGTTAGAAAAGAGGTTTTATTAAGGAAATTCATCCCTGAGCTACCCATGAGTGGTATTTTTCTTCAGAAGAATAGGGATTCTACACCCCTATTGCATGCATCTTTGTGCCTTAGTAGATTGAGGACTCCACGCCTTGATCTACTATAAAGATCCAAGATTCCACACCTTGATATTTTTGAATATTCAAGACTCCACACTTTAAACATTTTATTATAGATACAAGACTCCACATCTTTATCTTTCATGGATTTAGGACTCTGCGCCCTATGTTCCATGGCTTCTCATCTACTCTGCTTTAAAACTCCATGCTTCACCTTAAGGCAATGATTGTGAGCTCATACCCATCTGATGGTTCGTTGTTAAGGCCTTGTTCCAAGACCTGCACACATAAAAATCTCATAGATCAAAGGAATCAATGAATTTCATAATTAACTTATTCACGTTTTACCAAAGATTGTGCATGCCTTCCACAACAATTTTGGTTATAGAGAAATGACTTCTGCAACCATTTAAAATTTGAACATCCTTGTTTGAAAATAACCACGTTCCATATCACATCTTGCTTAATACAAGATTAAGCATATAAAATCATAAAAATCATGTATCATGACTTCCACAGTCATTTATAATTTGAGCATCCTTGTTTGCAAATAACTAGGTCCCCTGTCACATCCTGCTCAATACAAGATTGAGCATATATAATCATAAAAATCATGTATCATGACTTCCACAGTCATTATAATTTGAGCATCTTTGTTTGCAAATAACTAGGTCCCTTGTCACATCCTGCTCAATACAAGATTAAGCATATATAATCATAAAAATCATGTATCATCCATAAATCATAATTAACCATATATTCCACATAACCATGATCATCCATGGATCTATGTGTCTCAATCCTAAATCACCATACATGTCATAAATACGAAAACAGAAAACATCGATAATATGCTCTTAACAAAATTCAATTCTTACACACACAACCATAGATATTATCCTAAGCACACAACAACTAGGTGACCCAAACCAGTTCTATAGCATATAAGCATGTACATAAGTCTGGACCTCGAGCTGTAAGAGCTCACAAACAGTACCAAAATATAGTAGTAGAGAGATATCCAAGGCAAGTTGAGGAAGATATGTTTCACTTCCTCCCAACACCACTCATGGTTAGCCCCACTAGGTAGAGCTACATAGTAATTTAGTTTAGGAATTTCAAAATCATTTCGAAAACAATTTGCTACTCTCCAAGTCTTTCACTCTCATAATATTTTTCAAATCTCTCCAACTATTGGTATCACAATGCACCTCCCTCTCCCAAAGTGAGAATACATGAGACACATATATAGGAGGAGCAACAGATTTTGTCATAAAGGAGGAGTAATATGCATGCCTTGTATTCCATTTGGAGGAGTGTAACTCATACCATTAAGGAGATGTGTGCACTCCTTAGTTAAGGAGAGTGTAACTTATGCATTAAACAGAGCGTAAAAGGAATCTTTTATGACATGTTTTTAATGAGTGTAAGAGGAATATGCCATTCTTTGATGAGTGCATAAAATAGAGTGTAATCTATTATTAAAAGAGAGAGATTTACATAGAGCCATGAGAGTCATCAAGGAGAGAAATGTGAAGTGACTAAGAAGATGAAGGTGACTTGTAATTCTCTTTTAATAATAATATCATAGTCTCATAAAAGATAATAATAATATTAATAATATTGAGGATTAAGTCGAGATTGAACTATTAGGATTGATTAATGATAAGTTTAGTAGTTTTCCTTCAACTATACTTGGTTACCAGTTTATGCAGGGTGATTTACTATTTTCGGAAAGTCATGCTTGAGATGCTAGACATGAATTTCTATTTTTACAAAGTAACTCTAGGATTGTTAGAAAAGAGGTTTTATTAAGGAAATTCATCCCTGAGCTGCCCATGAGTGGTATTTTTCTTCAGAGGAATAGGGATTATGTACCCCTATTGCATGAATTTTTGTGCCTTAGTAGATTGAAGACTCCGCGCCCTGATCTACTCTAAAGATCCAAGATTCCACACCTTGATATTTTTAAATATTAAGGACTCCACACTTTAAACATTTTACTATAGATACAAGACTCCACATCTTTACCTTTCATGGATTTAGGACTCTACGCCCTAAGTTCCATGGCTTCTCATCTACTCTACTTTGAAACTCCACGCTTCACCTTAAGACAATGATTGTGAGCTCATACCCATCTGATGGTTCGTTGTTAAGGCCTTGTTCCAAGACCTGTACACATAAAAATATCATAGATCAAAGGAATCAATGAATTTCATAATTAACTTATTCAGGTTTTACCAAAGATTGTGCATGACTTCCTCAACAATTTTGGTTATAGAGAAATGACTTCTACAACCATTTAAAATTTGAACATCCTTGTTTGAAAATAACCATGTTCCATATCACATCTTTCTCAATACAAGATTAAGCATATAAAATCATAAAAATCATGTATCATGACTTCCACAGTCATTTATAATTTGAGCATCCTTGTTTGCAAATAACTAGGTCCAATGTCACATCCTGCTTAATTCAAGATTAAGCATATATAATCATAAAAATCATGTATCATGACTTCCACAGTAATTATAATTTGAGCATATTTGTTTGCAAATAACTAGGTCCCTTGTCATATCCTGCCCAATACAAGATTAAGCATATATAATCATAAAAATCATGTATCATCCATAAATCATAATTAACCATATATTCCACATAATCATGATCATCCATGGATCTATGTGTCTCAATCCTAAATCACCATACATGTCATAAATACGAAAACAGAAAACATCAATAATATGCTCTTAACCAAATTCAATTCTTATACACACAACCATAGATACTATCCTAAGCACACAACAACTAGGTGACCCAAAGTAGTTCTATAGCATATAAGCATGTACTTAAGTCTGTCATGCATAATATTATATCATTATATCAAAATCACCCTATCTAATTGTCATCAAAGCTATCTCACCAAGAAGGGACACTACAAAAAGGATTAGGATAGGGTTTTATATGAAAGGTCTTAACACTAGGAACTTCTTCAATAGTTTGGATATGATTAGGATTAGTGTTTTCTTCAACTAGAGTTAGAGCATTATGTAAAGCTAGGATTTCCCTAGGGTTAGGGCAACATCACGCATCACAAGAATATTTGCCATCTCACCAATGCCATATTGACATCAATGACAACCTTGACTAACAATCTCCCCCTTTGTCATTGATGGCAATCTTCTTTCCCTTCCAACATTCTCTCCCCCTTTGACATCAATAGAAAATGGGGTGCCCAAGTACTCCCCATGTCAAGTTGCCTCTTTTCTTCATCGGTATGTTACTCCCCTTGTCATGGTGCTCTTCCATGGGGAAATGTGGTCCATGATAGATGTGTTTTCATTTCTTCATGTGATGAACCAACTCCCCCTGTCTGCATAAACTTCTCTAGCTCTAGAAAGATTATTTGTTTAGTGATTAAATGAAAGAGATCCTCGACAATAGTTCATCAGATGAGTAAGGGATCATGTTCTTCAATGGAGTTTCTCCTGAGAGATGATCTATCAAGGATGATTGTGCATGTGTGACTCATCAAAGGTTTCATAGAGCCCTTTCATGGAAAGCTTTTGCAAGAATAATCAAGAATCACAAGCTCCCCCTAACTCTATGCATGGTCTCTTTTTGGGAGAGTCTTACCAACAAATACTTGGAATATCAAGGATGAGTTCATCAAATCAACAATATTTATTGTTCGTTGGAGTGTTCAAGATACTTTCGAATCTAGTTTTCTTCCTTCTCCATACCTGTGTAACTTTCTTCTCTCGCTTGGTTGTCATGGTTTTAGCTTGTTTAGGGACCCAAGTCAAGTTACAATCATGTGCCATATGTACAATGTTATGGAAATTGAAGCACTCCATCTTGTTTACGAATGCGCAATCATGACCTCTTGAAAAATTTCTTCTAGGAGATTGATGGGGACCATTATATTTTTCTTTGTGATATGCCCTACAATCCTTTGCCATGTGCCCAAAGTTTGTACAAGAATAGCAATAACCAAGAAATATACTTTGGCACGTGGGAGATGAAGATTTCCTTGATGTACTTCTCAGGATTTTTTCCTTGGGATTCTTTGATTATATTCATTTCCTTTTGTATTCTTGACACCATATGCAAGTCTCCTTGGAGTAGGATTCCTTCCATAGTTGTCTTTATTCTTCTCCTTGCCTTTGCTGGAACTGGGAGCATCAACATCTCTTTCTGGCTTCCTCACATCCTTGTTGTTTGAAGCATTATCATTCTTTCTTGAGGATTCACCTGCATAGCCAAGACATGATTCATCAAGGGGAGACATTTGATGACTTAGAATGTCATCTAGGGTTTGAGAACTTTTCAAGTTCTTATTCTGCAAGTCAACTTCCTTTTTAAGAAAGACAATTTCTTCCTTCATTTTCTTACATTCTTCATCCTTCTTTGATAGTATGATCTCCATTTCTTCCTTCATCTTGGTTTCTTCACATGATTGGGCCTTAAGAGAAGTGATCTCTGATCTTAATTTGGTAATGTCGTCATCATTTTCTTCTATTTGGCATGTCATGGTGTTTCTATCCTTTTCTGCTTCATCAACTTGTCCTTCTATGAATGCCGAAGCTTCCATCACCTTTTCAACTCCTTGTGCTTGTTTCCATGCTTCTTATAGTTGATATCTAAGGGAGGATACCTCTTCCTTGTGTAGATCAATCTCTGCTTCATGTTTGCTTAAACTCTTGAGTCTTTGTTCAAGGTGGCTTGACAAAGTTTCTTCCCTTTTCTTGGCCTTATCGAATTTATTTGTCATGGATATGGCTTCTTCAAGATGCTTTCTTTTGTTTTTATGAAATTCCTCCTTAAGCTTGGTAAGCTCCTCATCTCTTTCTTGTACTTGAAGCTTGAAATGGTCAACTTCCTTCCTTGTCTTGTCTCTTTCACCATCTTGCACTTTCTTCTTAAGTTCCTCATTTTCCTTTTACAAACTGTTAATCTCTTCCCTGTAAGATATAAGTTCAGTCAGGAGATCATCTTCAAAGTCTTCTTTGGCCTTGATATCATCACTTTTATTTTCAGCTTCCTTGATGGGTTTTGGATTTCCTTCTTGCTTTCTATCATCTTCTTGACAAGTGGTCATGGTCAACACTCCTTTTGAGTGAAGGTCATGAAGTTTTTGCCATGTATCTTTTGTTGATGAACATTTTTCGAAATTGGCCTTTATAGAATTTGGTAGTCGAGATTAATAAACTATTTCATCTATTTTCGTGAAGGGTAGGGGAAGGAAATATTACATTTCTTTAGAAAAATGAAAAGGTCGCGAGGATATGGTTGTAGGAAAAAAAAACTTTCATATATGGGGAACTTAGAGAAATGATAGCCCTGCAAAGGGTTTCCCAATGAAAATTCTATCTTTCAATTGTTGGGGGTTGGCAAGTAATCCCAAAAAACTTGCTTTAACTAGATTGGTTCATTTGGAGAATCTCGATATTCTCTTTCTTTAGGAAACTCTTAGTGAGGGAGATTGTATTCCACATAATCATTATCATCCATGGATCTATGTGTCTCAATCCTAAATCACCATACATGTCATAAATACGAAAACAGAAAACATCAATAATATGCTCTTAACCAAATTCAATTCTTATACACACAACCATAGATATTATCCTAAGCACACAACAACTAGGTGACCCAAACTAGTTCTATAGCATATAAGCATGTACTTAAGTATGTCATGCATAATATTATATCATTATCTCAAAATCACCCTATCTAATTGTCATCAAAGCTATCTCACCAAGAAGGGACATTACAAAAGGATTAGGATAGGGTTTTATATGAAAGGTCTTAATGTAGAAATTTCTCATTTCCCACCCCGGTTTTCAGTTTCTCCTTATTTCTCCCATATACTTAAGTGCCCTTTCCCATAACCATACATTTAACAAGCTGAAAAAAATAAATTTGCTAAAAACACAAATTATGGAAATTTTACAGAATGTTGGAAATTGCAGAAATAAAAATCAGCAGTAATAAACAGCCATTAAAACACATTTAAACACTGAGATTTTTTGTCAATGTGACCCTGGAAAAACCCCCTACAACTCTTGGGGAAAACCAGTTTGAGAGCTCTTCTTTATTTCTGGAAAATGCCTTTTACAGTAAGAGAAATGTTCAGCAAAAAAATCAGCAAACAGATTTTTACAACTTATCTCAGCCTTACTAAAACTCAGCCTTGCTGATACTCCGTTGTTGTTACTCCGTTGCTGTTAATCCGCAGCTATTACACCGTTGTTGTTACTCAGCTGCTATTACACCGCTGCTGATACTCCGCTGCTGTTACACCGTTGCTATTACACCGCTGCTGATACTCCGCAGCTGTTACACCACCCAGAAATCTCCCTTGCTCTCTTGCTCTCCTTCTCTCAATCTGCTCATGAAAGAATTGAATCGAATGTGATATTTTCCTCCTTTTCCTCCCTTAATATAACTCCAAGTGACTTTTGGGTGATCCAAGTGACTTTTGGGTGATCTCTAAATCCAATGGCTGAAATAGATTTATATCAATGGCTGAGATTAAATGCTCATTTAAATCTCACTTTTTATTTTTTAATTCACCCCACTTTAATAAAGACCCACTTAGTCATTTATTTCCAAAGTCACTTTTCCTTTCTAATTTTTCATTGACTTTATAAAAGTCACTTTAAAATTAGACTTAGTAACTTTATCACTTAAAGTCACTTTTAAATTAGATTTAACTTTATAAAATTATAAAGTCACTTTAGGAGAAAAATTAAATTCTTTTGGACACTTTTCCCTAGGCCAAATATCAAAGCCTAAGGAAACCACCTGTCCTCCGGTACCAAATTTCAACACTCCCTCTTACCGAGGAAGGTGTTCCTCACCACACTCATCTTGTCGCTGAAGTAGACATGCTTGCCCCGTTGTAAGGCTTTGGTAAGAATATCTGCAACCTGCTCATCAGTGGAAATATACTCAAGCTTCACAGCTCCCTTCTGAACATAGTCTCTGATGAAATGATATCTGATCTCGATATGATTTGACCTGTCATGAAATACTGGATTCTCCGTGAGTTTAATGCAACTCTAATTATCACAGTAAATCACTGAAGGTCTCAGCGGCTGACCAAATAAGCCAAACAACATCTTGCGAAACCAGATAGCCTCACAACTAGCTAGACTGGCTGCCATATACTCTACTTCCGCTGAACTTAGTTCTACTAACTGCTGCTTCCGGCTGAACCATGACACTACTACTGAACCCAACCCAAAACAGCACCCTGAAGTGCTCTTCCTATCAGAAGCACAACCTGCCCAATCAGAATCAGTGTATCCTGCCAATCTCACTCCATCTCCCTGCTTGTAGTCCAGACCATAATCCACTGTCCCCTGCAAGTACCGCAAAATGTGTTTTGCAGCCACCCAGTGAACCTTCCTAGGCTCACACATAAACTGACTCATCGTGTTGACTGCAAAACAAATATCTGGTCTAGTGTTGACCAAATACATCAAGGAACCAATCAACTGCTTGTACAATGTGGGATCCACCAACTCGGAATCCGAAGCATGAAGCTTCTTCCAGTTGGTGATCATCGGTGTCGACATGGGTCTACAATCCTCCATGTGGAATCTGCTAAGGATGTCCACAATATACTTCCCCTGCCCCAGGAAGAAATGCCACACCTCCAAACCCAAAATGTAATGCATCAAGCCGATGTCCTTCATCTCAAACTCCGCCGCAAGATCTCTCTTGCAGTGCTCAATGAGTCTCTCTGCACCTGTAATGACCAAGTCATCCACATACAACACCAGAATGAGAGGCTCCGCACCAATCACAATAAAGTAAAGGTTCGGATCTGCCTCACTCTTTATGAAACCCATCCCCTGCAAATATGTATCTATCCTGGAGTACCAAGCTCTGGGAGCTTGCTTCAGGCCATAAAGGGCCTTCTTCAGTCTGCACACATGGGACTCCTTCCCATGCACCTCAAAGCCCTGTGGCTGCTCAATGTACACCTCCTCATGTATGAAGCCATTGAGAAATGTGGTCTTCACATCCATCTGGTGGATCTTCCAACCCATCTCTGCTGCTATCGATATAATGGAGTGGATCGAAGTATATCGAACCACTAGAGCAAAGGTCTCCTCATAATCAACTCCCTCTACCTGGGAGAACCCTCTAGCCACAAACCTCACTTTGAATTTCTCAATGTTGCCATCTGCAGCATGCTTTACCTTGTAAAGCTATCTGGAAGTAACCACGGATTTGCCCTTAGGCCTTGGCACCACCTCCCAAACATCATTCTTCATGATAGAAGAATACTCCTCCTACATGGCCTCTCTCCAGACCTGCTGGCTAACTGCCTCCTCATAGCTAGAAGGCTCAGAGTCAAGGATGTTGGTAACCATCGCCATATAGCTACAAAACCTCTCAGGTGGTCTACTCTCTCTGACCGGCCTCTTCGGCTCAGCAACAGATGTGGCATCTCTCAAGGTGTCCTGAAGCCACTTGGGCTTCCTCTTCCCTGAGCATGCTTCTCCTATAGGAGAATGAAACTCCTCCTCCTCATCACCATCAGTAGCCTGAACTCCTGACTGTTTGTCTACTGTCCTCCTGCCTGCACCTGAACCTGTAGAAGCTGAGGCACCATGTGAACTGTCCATCAATGGACTCCCTAGTGAACTGCTCTGTGAACTGCTCTGCATGCTGCCCGAAGCACCACCCCTCTGGCTCAGCGAGCCACTGCTCACTGACGGACCTGACATCCTCATAGATGTACCTCCGGATCCTCCTGATCCCTACCCACTGGATCCCTGCGACTAACTCAACTGCTGCTGAGGGTCTGGCTGGTCCAGATACTCTAACTCCCGTGACCTCCTAAAGGCCTTATCCTCCTCGAACTTCACATCCCGTCTGACAACAACTCTCCTCTGTGCAGGGATGTAAATCTGAAAGGCCTTTGAGGTCTCACTGTAGCCCACAAAGATACCCTTTTCTGCGGTGGGCTCTAGTTTGGTCCTCTTCTCCTTGGGTATATAGGAGTATGTAATGCATCCAAAGATATGAAGATGACCAATATCAGGCTTCTTCCCAGAGAAAGCCTCCTCCGGAGTCATGTGCCCCAAAGCACGATGCAGACTCCTGTTCTGCAAGTAAACAGTTGTGTTGCAGGCCTCTGCCCACAAGAACAATGACAACCCCTGATCATGTAACATGGCTTTGGCAGCCCCTATGATGGATATGTTCTTCCTCTCTTCAACCTCGTTCTGCTGGGGGTTGTAAGGAACAGTGAACTCCCTCCTAATGCCTGTCTTCGCACAATAGTCAACAAACTCTCCAAGGGTGTACTCTCCTCCATTGTCTAACCTCATGGACTTGATCTTTTGACCTGTCTGAGTCTCCACAAGAGCTCTGAACTCCTGAAACTGCTTGCAGACCTCACTCTTGGTCTTCAAAAAATAAATCCAGGTCCTCCTGGAGTGATCATCTATGAATAAAACATAGTACTCATATCCACTCAAGGAAACATGAGACATCCGACTGCTCACATGGGAATGAATCAAATCAAGTATCCCCGTCGCTCTGCTGTCATTGCTGGGAAAAGGGTATTTGGAAAATTTGCCCATCGCACAACCTCTGCAAATATCAAAGTGATCAGTACTGAAATCTGGCACACCTGTAGTGATCTCCCGCAATGTCCTCAAGGCTCCATGATACATATGTCCCATCCTGCGGTGCCAAATCTCACACAACTCAGAACTGCTAGCTATGCTGTCGGTACTCCTGCTCAATGCCAAAAGGGGCTGGAATGCAAACTTGTACACCTTTGCATGGCGTACACCTATCACTCTAGCTGAATCAGCTGGAGTGCCCCTGGGATACATCAACACCTGTCCTCCCCTGAACAATACCTCATATCCTCTGTCCTCCAAAGCTGAGACGGATATGAGGTTCTTCCTCATCCCTGGCACATAAAGAACCTCTAACACCTTCAAGGGAGGTTTGGACTCCCTCTGAAATGTCACTATCCCCAGCCCGACTGCTCTAACAACTCTGTCATCACCGAGTACTACCTCAATATCAGCGCCACTCTCTGAAAGCTCTGAGAAGTACTCACGGACTCCTGGCATATGACGTGAAGCCCCACTGTCCACATACCAAATACCTGGCGATGCTCCGCTAATCGAGGGAAAAGCATGCTCCCTCTGAACCTGTGTGGCAGGTGATCCTGCACTAGAGGACTCACACGTAGTGAACGCAAACTCTCAGTCAAAATGCCCAGCAAAGTCCTCAATCCCTGCTGAAGCTGCCACGTCCTCGTTCTTCCCCTTCTTCTTCTTCTTCTCCGAACACGCAACTGCATAGTGTCCCATCTTTTGACAATTCCAACACTTCACCTTGGAATAGTCCTTCTGTGTGTTCCCCTGTTTACCTTTACCTTTGCCTTATCCCCCACCACTACTTATGGAAGCCTACTTCTTCCCTTTGCCTTTCTTTCCTCCTACCACTAGTGCTACATCCTCATCCTGCTCAACTGGCCTGGCTGCCCCAAGCTGACCTTTCCTGATCTCTGTTTGAATGCAATCATCTCAAAACCTCTCCCATGTGGGAAGGGTCTCACGTGCACAAACCCCATCAACAAAGTTCAACCATGAACGGGGGAGGCCATTCACTGCAATCCGCACCAACTCAGTGGGTGGAATGACCTTTCCAATCGCTGCCAACTCATCTCTCACATTAGTAATCTTTGTGAGATATCCAGCTGCACTATCATTACCCATCTTAATGTTCTTCAACTTCTCCTTCAGGACCATCTTCCGGTTCTCATTGGTACTCTGGTAGAGATTGGACAATGCTGTCCACATCTCATGGGCATTGCTCTTTCCTCTCACATGAGGAATGCAATGGTCTTTGATTCCGTCTAGAATCAGCCTCTTACCCTTGTTGTTTTTTTTATTATAAGTTGTCAACTAAATAGCATCAGTAGGCACAACAACATGGTTCTGTGTGGTATGCACCATGATATCCCAAACTTCTGCCTCCTCAAAGATACTCTACATTCTCTCCTTCCAAACGTTGTAATTTATATGCCCATCCAGCCTATCCTCCACCCTCAATCCCAATGGCATCCTGCTATCCTAAAACTGAAAAATAGCACTGTTGTAGTAAAGATAAAACTGTTGTTTATGTAAAAATCAGCTTGCTGGAATTTTCTGAGTGAAAAATCAGCAACTGTAATTTTTCCTTTTGCTGTCCCAAACTGCCCTTCAGCACTCAAGCTCTGATACCATGTAGAAATTTCTCATTTCCCACCCTGGTTTTCAGTTTCTCCTTATTTCTCCCATATAGTTAAATGCCCTTTCCCATAACCATACATTTAACAAGCTAAAAAAAAAAAAATTGCTTAAAACACAAATTCTAGAAATTTTACAAAATGCTGGAAATTGCAGAAATAAAAATCAGCAGTAATAAACAACCATTAAAACACATTTAAACACTGAGATTTTTGGTCAATGTGACCCTGGAAAAACCCTCTACAACTCTTGGGGAAAACCAGTTTGAGAGCTCTTCTTTATTTCTGGAAAATGCCTTTTTACAGTAAGAAAAATGTTCAGCAAAAAAATCAGCAAACAGACTTTTACAACTTATCTCAGCCTTGCTGAAACTCAACCTTGCTGATACTCTGTTGCTGTTACTCCGCTGTTGTTACTCCGCAGCTGTTACACCGCTGCTGTTACCCAGCTGCTGTTACACCGCTGTTGTTACACCGCTGCTGATACTCCGCTGCTGTTACACCGTTGCTGTTACACCGCTGCTAATACTCCGCAGTTGTTACACCGCCCAGAAATATCCCTTGCTCTCTTGCTCTCCTTCTCTCAATCTGCTCATGAAAGAATTGAATCGAATGTGATCTTTTCCTCCTTTTCCTCCCTTAATATAACTCTAAGTGACCTTTGGGTGATCTCTAAATCCAATGGCTGAAATAGATTTAGATCAATGGCTAAGATTAAATGCTCATTTGAATCTCACTTTTTATTTTTTAATTCACCCCACTTTACAAAAGACCCACTTAGTCATTTATTTCCAAAGTCACTTTTCCTTTCTAATTTTTCATTGACTTTATAAAAGTCACTTTAAAATTAGACTTAGTAACTTTATCACTTAAAGTCACTTTTAAATTAGATTTAACTTTATAAAATTATAAAGTCACTTTAGGAGAAAAATTAAATTCTTTTTGACACTTTTCCCTAGGCCAAAGATTAAAGCCTAACGGAACCACCTGTCCTCCGGTACCAAATTTCAACACTTAACACTAGGAACTTCTTCAATAGTTTGGATATGATTAGGATTAGTGTTTTCTTCAACTAGAGTTAGAGCATTATGTAAAGCTAGTATTTCCCTAGGGTTAGGGCAACATCACGCATCACAAGAATATTTTCCATCTCGCCAATGCCATATTGACATCAATGGAAAATGGGGTGCCCAAGTACTCCCCTTGTCAAGCTGCCTCTTTTCTTCATCGGTATGTTACTCCCCTTGTCATGGTGCTCTTCCCTAGGGAAATGTGGTCCATGATAGATGTGTCTACATTTCTTCATGTGATGAACCAACTCCCCCTGTCTGCATAAACTCCTCTAGCTCTAGAAAGATTACTTGTTTAGTGATTAAATGAAAGATATCCTCGACAATAGTTCATCATATGAGTAAGGGATCATGTTCTTCAATGGAGTTTCTCCCGAGAGATGATCTATCAAGGATGATTGTCCATGTGTGACTCATCAAAGGTTTCATAGCGCCCCTTCATGGAAAGCTTCTGCAAGAATAATCAAGAATCACAAGCTCCCCCTAACTCTATGCATGGTCTCTTTTTGGGAGAGTCTTACCAACAAATACTTGGAATATCAAGGATGAATTCATCAAATCAACAATATTTATTGTTGGTTGGAGTGTTCAAGAGACTTTCGAATCCAGTTTTCTTCCTTCTCCATACCTGTGTAACTTTCTTCTCTCGCTTGGTTGTCATGGTTTTAGCTTGTTTAGGGACCCAAGTCAAGTTACAATCATGTGCCATATGTCCAATGTTATGGAAATTGAAGCACTCCATCTTGTTTACGAATGAGCAATCATGACCTCTTGCAAAATTTCTTCTAGGAGATTGATGGGGACCACTATATTTGTCTTGGTGATATGCCCTACAATCCTTTTCCATGTGCCTAAAGTTTGTACAAGAATAGCAATAACCAAGAAATATACTTTGGCACGTGGGAGATGAAGATTTCCTTGATGTACTTCTAAGGTTTTTTGCCTTGGGATTCTTTGATTATATTCATTTCCTTTTGTATTCTTGACACCATATGCAAGTCTCCTTGGAGTAGGATTCCTTCCATAGTTGTATTTATTCTTCTCCTTGCCTTTGCTGGAACTAGGAGCATCAACATCTCTTTTTGGCTTCCTCACGTCCTTGTTTTTTGAAGCATTATCATTCTTTCTTGAGGATTCACCTGCATAGCCAAGACATGATTTATCAAGGGAATACATTTGATGACTTAGAATGTCATCTAGGGTTTGAGAACTTTTCAAGTTCTTATTCTGCAAGTCAACTTCCTTTTTAAGAAAGACAATTTCTTCCTTCATTTTCTTGCATTCTTCATCCTTCTTTGATAGTATGATCTCCATTTCTTCCTTCATCTTGGTTGCTTCACATGATTGGGCCTTAAGAGAAGTGATCTCTGATCTTAATTTGGTGATGTCATCATCATTTTCTTCTATTTGGCATGTCATGGTGTTTCTATCCTTTTCTGCTTCATCAACTTGTCCTTCTATGAATGCCAAAGCTTCCATCACCTTTTCAGCTCCTTGTGCTTGTTTCCATGCTTCTTATAGTTGAGATCTAAGGGAGGATACCTCTTCCTTGTGTAGATCAATCTCTGCTTCAAGTTTGTTTAAACTCTTGAGTCTTTGTTCAAGGTGGCCTGACAAGGTTTCTTCCCTTTTCTTGGCCTTATCGAATTTATTTGTCATGGATATGGCTTCTTCATGATGCTTTCTTTTGTTTTGATGAAATTCCTCCTTAAGCTTGGTGAGCTCCTCATCTCTTTCTTGTACTTGAAGCTTGAAATGGTCAACTTCCTTCCTTGTCTTGTCTCTTTCACCATCTTGCACTTTCTTCTTAAGTTCCTCATTTTCCTTTTTCAAACTGTTAATCTCTTCCCTGTAAGATATAATTTCAGTCAGGAGATCATCTTCAAATTCTTCTTTGGCCTTGATGTCATCACTTTTATTTTCATCTTCCTTGATGGGTTTTGGATTTCCTTCTTGCTTTCTATCATCTTCTTGACAAGTGGTCATGGTCAACACTCCTTTTGAGTGAAGGTCATGAAGTTTTTGCCATGTATCTTTTGCTGATGAACATTTTTCCAAATTGGCCTTTATAGAATTTGGTAGTCGATATTAATAAACTATTTCATCTATTTTCGCGAAGGGTAGGGGAAGGAAATATTACATTTCTTTAGAAAAATGAAAAGGTCGCGAGGATATGGTTGTAGGAAAAAAAAAACTTCCATAGATGGGGAACTTAGAGAAATGATAGCACTGCAAAGGGTTTCCCAATGAAAGTTCTATCTTTCAATTGTTGAGGGTTGGCAAGTAATCCCAAAAAACATGCTTTAAAGAGATTGGTTCATTTGGAGAATCTTGATATTCTCTTTCTTTAGGAAACTCTTAATGAGGGAGATTGTATCTTTAAACTTCTTGAGTCTTTCTTTTGTTCATGAAAATTCATTTCTATGGATGTTCTATAGAAATCCTAAGGCGACAAAACTCCAGAATCAGATGGAATTAGGAAGGGGAAAAAAATACAAATTTTTTTCACAGATCTACTATTCAAAGGAGAATGCACAATAATATCGCCTTCATTAATAATCGACAAGGGGAGAGACTGGAGGTGCATGAAGAAGTGGAACAAGAATTCAAAGAGTACTTTCAGGAAATTCTTCGGGAGCCCCCGGGCTGCAGGGATCAGGCCATTCGATCAATCACACAGCATATTCCTAAAATTATTACGGCAGACCACAACAATATGCTGCTCCAGCCCATCTCTACGCAGGAAGTGGAGGATGCCATGGCCCAACTTAAGGATGGCAAAGCGCCGGGACCCGATGGCTTCACAACCAACTTCTTTCACGCGTTTTGGGAGCTTATCAAAACAGAGGTCTGGGAGATAGTGGAAGAATCAAGATCAATGCACTGGATCCTTCCTTCCCTAAATACTACCTTCATAGCGCTAATACCTAAAGCGGATGAACCCAACATGCCTAACAAATATAGGCCCATTGCACTTTGCAATGTCATCTACAAGCTCATATCCAAAGTTTTGGCGAACAGGCTCAAACCTCTTCTCCCTTTCCTCATCTCGCCAGAGCAGACAGGTTATGTAGAAGGGCGCCAGATCATGGACGGTATCATTCTCTCAAATGAAGTGATCCACTCTCTCAAGATACTAAAAAAGCCAGGTATGATTCTCAAGCTAGATCTTTCTAAAGCTTTTGATAAACTTAGCTGGACCTATATCCATCAAATGTTATTGGCATTTGGCTTCAGTGCTACTTGGACTCGGTGGATCATGAATCTTATCTCTTCCCCCTGTTTCTCCATCCTTCTAAATGGCTCTCCTTCTGCGCCCTTTCGTCCTTCCCATGGCATTCGACAAGGGGACCCTCTTTCCCCGTTCCTCTTTGTTCTCATGGCCGAAGGTCTCAGTCGCCTTCTTCATTCTGCAATCTCCTCCCACACCTTAAAGGGCATTTCTCTACATGGTTTACCCCCCATTTCCCACCAACAGTTTGTCGACGACAATATGCTTTTCGGCCATCCGTCTGTACAAGAGGCCTCTGCCTTTAAAGCCCTGCTTAATCTCTTCTCAGAGGCCTCTGGAACCTCCATCAATGCCTCCAAATCCCAGCTCTTCTTCTTCCATACTCCCGCTCTTACTCAGAGAAACATAGCCAGGATTTTGGGCTTCCCGATAGCCGTGCTACCTTCGAAATATCTGGGAGCTCCTTTGTTGGACTCAGCTATTAAACACGCCTCCTGGAGAACCCTCCTTGACCACTTAGAAACCAGGCTCTCTTCCTGGACTTTCCGCTCGCTCAACATTGCTAGTAGGCTTATCCTAATCAAATCCATTCTCCAAGCCATGCCTCTTTATCTATTTTCTATATTGGCAGCCCCTAAATGGGTCCTTAAGAATATTCACAATCTTCAAAGAAACTTCCTTTGGGGATCCTCAGGATTAAACAGAAAATGGGCTCTTGTCAAATGGACTGAGGTTTGTCTACCGAGATCAGCTGGTGGGCTAGGTTTGAGGGATCCCCTTCACAGCAATAATACCATGGGTGCCCGTATCTGGTGGAACTGGATTTCCAAACCGCATATTCCTTGGGCACGTCTCTGGCAAGCCAAATATGCGCCAGGCAGTCAACCGGAAGATCTCATCCGAATTAGCACAACCACTCCTGGCTCGTTGATTTGGAATGCTGCCAAGCAACATAGTGCTTTTATTCAAGCGCACAGCTTTTGGGAAATCCATTCGGGTACCACAGCTAGATTTTGGGAGGATTCTTGGCAACAACTTCCCAAACTAGCCTCACTCTTCTACAAACCCAGATGGCAGGCTTCTATGCAGCAAACTGACCAAATCCATGTTCATCAGTTTTGGCAGCAGCAATCCCCTCAAGATTGTCAACTCTGGAGATCAGCTAGTACCTGGCAGGCGAATTGGCAGGAGGAAACATATGAAGAGATCGATCAGGAGCTCAAACTCAGGAAAATTAAATATTCTGATCAAAAGGACAAACTGCGATGGGGATACATGCCTAAAGGCATGTTCACTACCAAGGAAGCATACCAACTTCTCTATCAACCCACGCAAACAGCAAAGGATCAGCTTTGGGATCAGGTCTGGCAACCAAGTATCTGGCCTAAGGTTTCTACTTTCCTATGGCTTCTAAGCAAACAACAAATCCTCACTTGGGATAATCTACAAAAGCGAGGATTTAATGGGCCTTCTAGATGTCCTAACTGCAATCTTAACTCAGAGACCATCTTGCATCTCCTGGACACCTGCCCATTAGCAGCTCAACTTTGGGAGAGAATTGCACTGTGCAATAGAAGAATGGGCAGACATGTGGGAGACATTATAAACACCATCAGAAACTGGCCTCGGCATCCATTCCAAAGCCTTCTTCTCAATTCCCTTTGGAACCTCCTACCGGGCTTTGTCTATTGGATTATCTGGAAGGAGAGAAATAATAGAATCTTCAACAATATTAGTAAGCCACTTGACACCCTATGGCTACTTCTCAAACAAAACCTGCAAGAAACTCTAGCTCTAAGACACTGGCAAGACTCGGACTTGCCAATTTCACCCCAGGAATGCCTCATCCTGAAAAATTGGAATTTGGACCTCACTTTCTTAGCTCAAGTCAAGACCAGTTCCCCAATCAGTACTGCTTCGCCCCACAATTGGTCTCCTCCTGCTTCCCATTCTTACAAACTGAACTTCGATGGGGCTGCTAAGGGCAATCCTGGGCTGGCTGGATATGGTGGTGTTTTCATAAACGATGTTGGCTCAGCACTGCACATATATCATGGTTCAATTGGCAAAGATACCAACAACGCTACAGAACTTGAAGGCTTATGGAAAGGCATCTGTATAGCAGAAAAGGAAAATTTTTTCCCTCTAGAGGTAGAAGGGGATTCTCAAATCTTAATAGCAGCTGCTACTCGGATTCACTTAGGTACCTCAGCAGCAAAGATTGCTTCGAGCTGGCGGCTTCTAAGCAGATTGGAACAAATTGAAGAATGGCTCAGGACCTCCCGCAGCATTACCTTCAAGCACATTCGGCGTTCGGCCAACAAGGTAGCAGACAGATTGGCTAATCAAGGCGCCAATCAGCAGCTCCTATTCTTCTCCAGCCCAATACATGATTCTAATGATGCACAACTCAAACAAGACTGCACTCTTCTGGTGCAACAAGATTTATCTCCCCCGGATGCGGGTGTGTAGTTTGGTGAGCAGTACGAAGGCGGCGTGGAGGGTGGGCGCGTGGCTAATCGCCATCACCATCTGGCCTCGCATGAAGTATGAGTTAATGTCTCCGGCCAACAACTTTAATGATGCATTAACACAGCTCTTTCCCTCTCTCCAGTATGCTAGTTTATTTGCGATGGCACTCTGCTCGATTTTCACTCTTGTTCCTTCCCTGCGCCCATGCCGGTCTAGCGCTACTGAAGCTCCTCACTCTCAAGACAACCCAGGGTATTGTCTGGCTCTGGATCACGGTGTTGATACTTCTCTGTGTTTTCATGCTTCAAACAGTCTGTTCTGCATACTCCTCTATTGCCCCCTCTTTGTCTTTTCCACTGTTGTTTGTTTCGCTTCTCCAGCACTTTTTAAAATGCCCAGAGTGCGCTCAAGGATGAGCTGCAGAAGAGGTGGCTCCCGAGGCCACGTCACCTGCCAGCCTTCCTCCACAACCTCGGACCCTTCGTCTTAAGCCTCAGACTTCTGCATTGACAGATATCCTGTGACCAGGAGTGGTCATGGCTGGGGACGAGGGTAGCTTATCATAGAAGCGAGCTCACATCATTCCCAATCTCATACGGCTCGCTTTTGCTTCCCCTGAATACTAAGCAATTCCTCCTTCATCTCGTCAGTCACTGTTGAGCTATGTGAGGATACTGTTGGTTTGGGTGTTGTTAATCCAGGGGATCCTCTGGAGCCGAGGACGGAAGACAAGAATGAAAATTCGCAGATTGCAAACACGCAGAGAAAGGACCCAGGTGACTCTGCTACCCAGGATAAGACCATCCAAGCAGGTCCAAGCGCTCCTGCAGGTGGTGGTTCCCCAAGCAAAGAGGGCCATACTTCTGAGTTTGAAGATCCCTACCAATTCGAGTGCCGCATTGTTGAAGAATCGCCTCAAACCTCTCATGAATATTAGAAAGGACTGTGCCTATTGGTTTTGTTTCGCTGCTGTAAGAAGAGGCTCCATCCCTTCTGGGTTTATAGTCATTTCATGTTTTATAGTTCTCAAGATCAGATCTGTTTCCAATTTTGATTTTCTGGTTTCCCCTTCGTGGGCGACATTCTCCTGTTTTTTGGTCACAGTCTTGGATCAATTTGTTTATTGGTCAGATTCCAGTTCTGAAAGGGTTGGGCTGTATTGAGTATTTGAATGGGTCCAAACAATCTGTCCCGGTCCAGATATATTCCTGGTCAGTCTTCAGTTACAGTCTCTAGATATATCAAGTCTTTAAGCAAGTCTTTTTGGTCAGTTTTCAAGTGAGATTTTGTAAGCATGCTGTTTCTTTGGGATAGAACTCTCGAGGCCTCTGCCTCTTTGTAATCATATTTTTGTATCAATATAGGAGTAGACAAATTCAGAAGAAAAAAAAAACATAAGCTTAAACCAAAATTAGATTCTTACAACAATTTAAATTTCTACATTTTATTTTATCCTAAAGATATACTATAATTTTAGGACAATAAAAATTATACATGAAGAGATATTCAACTCCAATCATTGAGAATATGATCCATCTTTGATCCCTTAACCAACTCAATTAAACCATATGGTTTTCCACCCAACCATATCCAGGGAGAACTTCTCCCAATGGACCTCGAGCTGTAAGAGCTCACAAACAGTACCAAAATACAGTAGTAGAGAGATATCCAAGGCAAGTTGAGGAAGACATGTTTCACTTCCTCCCAACACCACTCATGGTTAGCTCCACCAGGTAGAGCTACATAATAATTTAGTATAGGAATTTCAAAATCATTTCAAAAGCAATTGGCTAATCTCCAAGTCTCTCACTCTCATAATATTTTTCAAATCTATCCAACTCTTGGTATCACAATGCACCTCCCTCTCCCAAAGTGAGAATACATGAGACACATATATAGGAGGAGCAACAAATTTTGTCATAAAGGAGGAGTAATATGCATGCCTTGTATTCCATTTAGAGGAGTTTAACTCATACCATTAAGAAGAGGTGTGCATTCCTTAGTTAAGAAGAGTGTAACTTATGCATTAAAGAGAGCGTAAGAGGAATATGCCATTCTTTGATGAGTGCATAAAATAGAGTGTAATCTATTATTAAAAGAGAGAGATTCACATAAAGCCATGAGAGTCATCAAGGAGAGAGATGTGAAGTGATTGAGGAGATGAGGGTGACTTGTAATTCCCTTTTAATAATAACATCATAGTCTCATAAAAGATAATATTAATATTAATAATATTGAGGATTAAGTCGAGATTGAACTATTATGATTGATTAATGATAAGTTAAGTGGTTTTCCTTCAACTATACTTGTTGCGAATTTATGCAAGGTGATTTACTATTTTTGGAAAGTCATGCTTGAGATGCTAGACATGACTTTCTATTTTTACAAAGTCACTCTAGGATTGTTAGAAAAGAGGTTTTATTAAGGATACAAGGCTCCACATCTTTATCTTTCATGGATTTAGGACTCTGCGCCCTATGTTCCATGGCTTCTCATCTACTCTGCTTTAAAACCCCACGCTTCACCTTAAGGCAATGATTGTGAGCTCATACCCATCTGATGGTTCGTTGTTAAGGCCTTGTTCCAATACCTGCACACATAAAAATCTCATAGATCAAAGGAATCAATGAATTTCATAATTAACTTATTCACGTTTTACCAAAGATTGTGCACGACTTCCACAACAATTTTGGTTATAGAGAAATGACTTCTGCAACCATTTCAAATTTGAACATCCTTGTTTGAAAATAACCACGTTCCATATCACATCTTGCTCAATACAAGATTAAGCATATAAAATCATAAAAATCATGTATCATGACTTCCACAGTCATTTATAATTTGAGCATCCTTGTTTGCAAATAACTAGGTCCCATGTCACATCCTGCTCAATACAGATTAAGCATATATAATCATAAAAATCATGTATCATGACTTCCACAGTCATTATAATTTGAGCATCTTTGTTTGCAAATAATTAGGTCCCTTGTCACATCCTGCTCAATACAAGATTAAGCATATATAATCATAAAAATCATGTATCATCCATAAATCATAATTAACCATATATTCCACATAACCATGATCATCGATGGACCTATGTGTCTCAATCCTAAATCACCATACATGTCATAAATAAGAAAACAGAAAACATCGATAATATGCTCTTAACAAAATTCAATTCTTATACACACAACCATAGATATTATCCTAAGCACACAACAACTAGGTGACCCAAACCGGTTTTATAGCATATAAGCATGTACATAAGTCTGGACCTCGAGCTGTAAGAGCTCACAAACAATACCAAAATATAGTAGTAGAGAGATATCCAAGGCAAGTTGAGGAAGATATGTTTCACTTCCTCCCAACACCACTCATGGTTAGCTCCACCAAGTAGAGCTACATAATAATTTAGTTTAGGAATTTCAAAATCATTTCGAAAGCAACTGGCTACTCTCCAAGTCTTTCACTCTCATAATATTTTTCAAATCTCTCCAACTATTGGTATCACAATGCACCTCCCTCTCCCAAAGTGAGAATACATGAGACACATATATATGAGGAGAAACAAATTTTGTCATAAAGGAGGAGTAATATGCATGCCTTGTATTCCGTTTAGAGGAGTGTAACTCATACCATTAACGAGAGGTGTGCACTCCTTCGTTAAGGAGAGTGTAACTTATGCATTAAACAGAGCGTAAGAGGAATCTTTTATGATATGTTTTTAATGAGTGTAAGAGGAATATGCCATTCTTTGATGAGTGCATAAAATAGAGTGTAATCTATTATTAAAAGAGAGAGATTTACATAGAGCCATGAGAGTCATCAAGGAGAGAGATGTGAAGTGATTGAGGAGATGAAGGTGACTTGTAATTCTCTTTTAGTAATAATATCATAGTCTCATAAAAGATAATAATAATATTGAGGATTAAGTCGAGATTGAACTATTGGGATTGATTAATGATAAGTTAAGTAGTTTTCCTTCAACTATACTTGGTTTCCAATTTATGCAAGGTGATTTACTATTTTTGGAAAGTCATGCTTGAGATGCTAGAGATGACTTTCTATTTTTACAAAGTCACTTTAGGATTGTTAGAAAAGAGGTTTTATTAAGGAAATTCATCCCTGAGCTGCCCATGAGTGGTATTTTTCTTCAGAAGAATAAGGATTCTATACCCCTATTGCATGCATTTTTGTGCCTTAGTAGATTGAGGACTTTGCGCCCTGATCTACTCTAAATATCCAAGATTCCACACCTTGATATTTTTAAATATTAAGGACTCCACACTTTAAACATTTTATTATAGATACAAGACTCCACATCTTTATCGTTCATGGATTTAGGACTCTGCGCCCTAAGTTCCATGGCTTCTCATCTACTCTACTTTGAAACTCCATGCTTCACCTTAAGGCAATGATTGTGAGCTCATACCCATATGATGGTTCGTTGTTAAGGCCTTGTTCCAAGACCTGCACACATAAAAATCTCATAGACCAAAGGAATCAATGAATTTCATAATTAACCTATTCAGGTTTTACCAAAGATTGTGCATGACTTCCACAACAATTTTGGTTATAGAGAAATGACTTCTGCAGCCATTTAAAATTTGAACATCCTTGTTTGAAAATAACCACGTTTCATATCACATCTTTCTCAATAAAATATTAATCATATAAAATCATAAAAATCATGTATCATGATTTCCACAGTCATTTATAATTTGAGCATCCTTGTTTGCAAATATCTAGGTCCCATGTCACATCCTGCTCAATACAAGATTAACCATATATAATCATAAAAGTCATGTTCATGACTTCCATAGTCATTATAATTTGAGCATCTTTGTTTGCAAATAACTAGGTCCCTTGTCACATCCTGCTCAATACAAGATTAAGCATATATAATCATAAAAATCATGTATCATCCATAAATCATGATTAACCATATATTCCACATAACCATGATCATCCATGGATCTATGTGTCTCAATCCTAAATCACCATACATGTCATAAATATGAAAACATAAAACATCAATAATATGCTCTTAACCAAATTCAATTCTTATACGCACAACCATAGATATTATCCTAAGCACACAACAACTAGGTGACCCAAACCAATTCTATAGCATATAAGCATGTACATACGTCTGTCATGCATAATATTATATCATTATATCAAAATCACCCTCTCTAATTTTCATCAAAGCTATCTCACCAATAAGGGACACTACAAAAAGGATTAGGATAGGGTTTTATATGAAAGGTCTTAACACTAGGAACTTCTTCAATAGTTTGGATATGATTAGGATTAGTTTTTTCTTCAACTAGAGTTAGAGCATTATGTAAAGCTAGTATTTCCCTAGGGTTAGGGCAACATCACGCATCACAAGAATATTTGCCATCTCGCCAATGCCATATTGACATCAATGGAAAATGGGGTGCCCAAGTACTCCCCTTGTCAAGTTTCCTCTTTTCTTCATCGGTATGTTACTCCCCTTGTCATGGTGCTCTTCCCCGGGGAAATGTGGTCCATGATAGATGTGTCTACATTTCTTCATGTGATGAACCAACTCCCCCTGTCTGCGTAAACTCCTCTAGCTCTAGAAAGATTACTTGTTTAGTGATTAAATGAAAGAGATCCTCAACAATAGTTCATCATATGAGTAAGGGATCATGTTATTCAATGGAGTTTCTCCTGAGAGATGATCTATCAAGGATGATTGTCCATGTGTGACTCATCAAAGGTTTCATAGCACCCTTTCATGGAAAGCTTTTGCAAGAATAATCAAGAATCACAAGCTCCCCCTAACTCTATGCATGGTCTCTTTTTGGGAGAGTCTTACCAACAAATACTTGGAATATCAAGGATGAATTCATCAAATCAACAATATTTATTGTTGGTTGGAGTGTTCAAGAGACTTCCGAATCTAGTTTTCTTCCTTCTCCATACCTATGTAACTTTCTTCTCTCGCTTGGTTGTCATGGTTTTAGCTTGTTTAGGGACCCAAGTCAAGTTACAATCATGTGCCATATGTCCAATGTTATGGAAATTGAAGAACTCCATCTTGTTTACGTATGCACAATCATGACCTCCTGCAAAATTTCTTCTAGGAGATTGATGGGGACCACTATATTTGTCTTTGTGATATGCCCTACAATCCTTTGCCATGTGCCCAAAGTTTGTACAAGAACAACAATAACCAAGAAATATACTTTGGCACGTGGGAGATGAAGATTTCCTTGATGTACTTCTCAGGTTTTTTGCCTTGGGATTCTTTGATTATATTCATTTCCTTTTGTATTCTTGACACCATATGCAAGTCTCCTTGGAGTAGGATTCCTTCCATAGTTGTCTTTATTCTTCTCCTTGCCTTTGCTAGAACTGGGAGCATCAACATCTCTTTCTGGCTTCCTCACGTCCTTGTTGTTTGAAGCACTATCATTCTTTCTTGAGGATTCACCTGCATAGCCAAGACATGATTCATCAAGGGGAGACATTTGATGACTTAGAATGTCATCTATGGTTTGAGAACTTTTCAAGTTCTTATTCTGCAAGTCAACTTCCTTTTTAAGAAAGACAATTTCTTCCTTCATTTTCTTGCATTCTTCATCCTTCTTTGATAGTATGATCTCCATTTCTTCCTTCATCTTGGTTGCTTCACATGATTGGGCCTTAAGAGAAGTGATCTTTGATCTTAATTTGGTGATGTCATCATCCTTTTCTTCTATTTGGCATGTCATGGTGTTTCTATCCTTTTATGCTTCATCAACTTGTCCTTCTATGAATGCCAAAGCTTCCATCACCTTTTCAGCTCCTTGTGCTTGTTTCCATGCTTCTTATAGTTGAGATCTAAGGGAGGATACCTCTTCCTTGTGTAGATCAATCTCTGCTTCAAGTTTGCTTAAACTCTTGAGTGTTTGTTCAAGGTGGCTTGACAAAGTTTCTTCCCTTTTCTTGGCCTTATCGAATTTATTTGTCATGGATATGGCTTCTTCATGATGCTTTCTTTTGTTTTGATGAAATTCCTCCTTAAGCTTGGTAAGTTCCTCATCTCTTTCTTGTACTTGAAGCTTGAAATGGTCAACTTCCTTCCTTGTCTTGTCTCCTTCACCATCTTGCACTTTCTTCTTAAGTTCCTCATTTTCCTTTTTCAAACTGTTAATCTCTTCCCTGTAAGATATAAGTTCAGTCAGGAGATCATCTTCAAAGTCTTCTTTGGCCTTGATGTCATCACTTTTATTTTCAGCTTCCTTGATGGGTTTTGGATTTCCTTCTTGCTTTCTATCATCTTCTTGACAAGTGGCCATGGTCAACACTCCTTTTGAGTGAAGGTCATGAAGTTTTTGCCATGTATCTTTTGTTGACAAACATTTTTCCAAATTGGCCTTTATAGAATTTGGTAGTCGAGATCAATAAACTATTTCATCTATTTTCGCGAAGGGTAGGGGAAGGAAATATTACATTTCTTTAGCAAAATGAAAAGGTCGGGAGGATATGGTTGTAGGAAAAAAAAACTTCCATAGATGGGGAACTTAGAGAAATGATAGCCCTGCAAAGGGTTTCCCAATGAAAGTTCTATCATTCAATTGTTGAGGGTTGGCAAGTAATCCCAAAAAACTTGCTTTAAAGAGATTGGTTCATTTGGAGAATCTCGATATTCTCTTTCTTTAGGAAACTCTTAATGAGGGAGAATGCATCTCTAAACTTCTCGAGTCTTTCTTTTGTTCATGGAAATTCATTTCTATGGATGTTCATGGTAGACTTAGTGGGTTAGCTCCCGGTTGGGACTCCTGAAAGATTTAGGCTCTTAACACTTGGATTATTGCCTCGGGCTTGGGTTTAGTGAGTTTTTTAGTGAAATTGGACACAACCTTCACCTTTATCAATATTTATGGGTCAAATGAGGATCAAATATAATTTTGGAATGATTTCTTTTGTAAGTCTTTCTTTAAGGAAGAAAATATGATTCTTTCATATTTTTTTTTCAAACTAAATTATTGCAAAGAATTTGATTGATCTAGAACCTGTAAATTTAAATCCCACGTGGAGGAACCATCGTGTTGGTGAAGGGCGTGTGGAAAAAATATTGGATAGGTTTTTAGTGGTAGAACCTTTGGTGCATAGGTTTAATTTTCTTCATCAATGGGTAGGCTCAAGAGGTGAATCTAATCACTCTCATGTATTGCTAGAATTGAAGGGGAAAATTATGATATTTCCAGTCCCTTCAAAGTGAATTCAAGCTAGATAAAAGAAGAGGGATTCATTTTGCTGTTTAGAGACAATTGGCATGTATATGATGTTCATTATGGTATGTCTACAACTAGTTAGTTCAAGCCCAATTTGAAACATATCAAGGATTTGACTGTGGATTTATTCGGGAGTCCCAACTGAGAGCTAACCCGCCAAGTCTACCATGAACAACCATAGAAATGAATTTCCATGAACAAAAGAAAGACTCAAGAAGTTTAGAGACACAATCTCCCTCACTAAGAGTTTTGTGAAGAAAGAGAATATCGAGATTCACCACATGAACCAGTCTCTTTAAAGCAAGTTTTTTTGGGATTACTTGCCAACCCTCAACAATTGAAAGATAGAACTTTCATTGGGAAACCCTTTGCAGGGCTAACATTTCTCTAAGTTCCCCATCTATGGAAGTTTTTTTCCCACAACCATATCCTCACGACCTTTTTATTTTGCTAAAGAAATGTAATATTTCCTTCCCCTACCCTTAGCAGAGATAGATGAAATAGTTAAGTGATCAAGTCCTCCTTGAAAACCCTCAAAGGTCCCTCTACATAAAGAGACACAAACCTAATTGTATCCAAAATATAGTTGAAATATAAATGATATACAAATATACTTGTATCCATAAATTTTACTAAAATTTAATAGAAATAACCACAAACCTAATTATATCTCGAAGGTAGTTGAGACATAAATGGTAATCGATATACCATCTAATAAAATTTAATAGAAAATAACACAAACATAATTATATCCCACATGTAACTGAGACATAAATGATAATTGATATACCATCCAAAATATAGTTAAAACATAAATGATAATTGATCTACCAACAAGAATTCTCTAACCAAAATACATAGTTGAGATATAAACTATAATTGAATTGCATCCCAAAGTTACTTAACCTAAAAAGACAAAAAAAACTAATTGTATTTGAAATATAATTAAAATATAAATGATATTTGATGTACTCGTATCCAAATTTTTTATTAAAATTTAATAAAAATAAACACAAACCTAATTATAAATAAATAATAATAATAGATGATATACCATCCAAAAAGATAATTGACACGTAAATGATAATTGAACACCATAATCACCCATCGCCCCATGAATGAGCCACACATAAAACTTGACTGAGGTAATGGTATTGATCTACTCTGAATAGTACTTCGATTTTCAAACCGAGCTGTATTTAGTTTGATGGCGACCTCAAACCACCTAACTTGTTAAAATCAAACCTTTTCCACCACCATCGTACACCCATCATCTATATATGTCCAAAGTGTCTGTACTTGTATCCAAAATATAGTTGAGATATAAATGATAGTTGATATACAGATGTACGAAGTAGACACAACACCATAATCACTATCGTTCCATGTACGGGCCACACGTAAAACGTGAGCGATCAGGTAATAGTATTGATCTGCCGTTATAATCACTATCGTTCCATGTACGGGCCACACGTAAAACGTGAGCCATCAGGTAATAGTATTGATCTGCCGTTATAATCACTATCGTTCCATGTACGGGCCACACGTAAAACGTGAGCCATCAGGTAATAGTATTGATCTGCCGTTATAATCACTATCGTTCCATGTACGGGTCACACGTAAAACGTGAGCCATCAGGTAATAGTATTGATCTGCCGTTCGATTTTTAGACCTAGCTGTCTTTAGTAGGATGGCCTCCAGATCAAACCTAATGTTGCCACGTGTATGATTAAGATCAACCCTTCTCTGCCAACCTCGTTCATCGCATCTGTATAAGTATACCCTCCTCTATTCAGTGTCTTCATAACCTCTGTCGGATATCTGTTCCTGATTTTCCTGCTGTTTCTCTCAACCTGCGGTCTATCCTTCTGATTTTGCTGCCGTTTCTCTCAGGCTGCGGTCTGAGGTCTATCCTTCATTCCCTCTGCCCGATCTCTGTTCGTCAATTTCCAGGATAGTAGGTATGGCTTCTCCTCTGACACCAGAAGTGTTTACTACAGTGGACGCATCTACAGGGGATCTTGAGCACTTTGTAGGCATTAGCAAAAGTTTGGTAGAGGGGTATGTTAACAACGCTACAATCGACAATGCTATAGTCACTCCTATACATTGTAATGATAGGGGAAATGTCAACAAGGTATTTTCCCAAAGCGTAAGGGCTTTCCTCAAAGCGGTAGGTCTAGAATATCGTGCAGAAAATGCTGTCGCTGCACCTCCTAAACACTTTCCCAGAGTGAGCACAGATAATAATGATCTCTCGAAGTATCCAGCCTTAAGCCAAAATGTGGTAGTTTTGTATAATAAGGTCGCTTCACACTCAAATGATGTGACCATTGATGTCACCTGCAATGATCTGGAAGAGGTAAATAAGGTGTTTTCCCAGAGTGCCAGAGCATTCCTGGCATGGGAAAATCTGGTATATACTGATGCCGAACCTGTGAATCAGTAATGGTATTAAGTCAAAATAGGGTTACACCTTTGCCCTTGAAGCACAAAAGGTAGAACAGAATCAGAGTAAGTCCATGTTATCTGGCTTGGAGACTGCCTATATTTCTGAATAGCTAGTAGTTGAAGTGGCAACAATGCTGAGTAGTTGCCAGCATGGATGCCTATATTTCTGAATGGCTAGTAGTTGAAGTGGCCAATGCTGAGTAGTTGCCAGCATGGATATAGTAGGAAGGGTGGAGAGACTCCTAATAATTAAAGTGTCCAATGCTGAGTAGCTGCCAGCATGGACGTAGTAGGAAGGGTGGAGAGAGTATATAAGCATATTTTGTGGTTCTACTGAATGTGTGATTTCCAGCATAGTCATGTCTATCGCATTGCAGTCATGAAGATTAGAGTCCAGCTTAGCCAATCAACAATTCCATGGTGGAAGGTTGATCAAGTAGAAGATTTTCCGTAATTTCAGATGTAAAAGGTTATGGAACATCAATGCAAAGCGTGTAAGTGTTAGGACTCTAATCTCTGTATTTAGTCTGTCTTTATGTGATTGGTGATTGGTTCAATTTGACCATCTTGTTTTAAAAGATTCCTCTGCGTGAGCACTTTGTCTTGTATGTGTGTGTGTTGTGAACAAAGATAGTTTGAATGTTCTGCCCTTTTAGCCCAGAGAGTTTACATTCTTCGAAAATTTTGTAGGTTTTTATAGGTAAAAACTGTTGACAATTCAACACTTGCCATCCAATTAATTGTAGACATCACGTGTTCTAACGGAAAGCTCAAACAGAAAGTTAAGAACTTTAAGATTCTGCCTCTTTTAAAAAAGAGCATAATTTTTTTAGAAGCCGGAATTGGTCCATAGTGTATTTGTTTATAATGTTGGTTAAGAAATATTTGTCTAATGTTGGTATGTTTTTGAGGCTTTAAATTAATGGTTTATATACCTCAATTTATCTTATAAATAAATAACAATGTTAGTACATTAGTACATAATGTAAGTTGAAGCACTCTCATCCATGAGATAGAATAATGAAGATATTAACATTGTTCTTGCTTAAAATCTCTTCCTAACATAGTTGGTCTTTTCGGGGACAACCATACGAGTGTCTCAGTCTTTGTTTTTAAAAGTTTTTATCACTTTGAATTGGATGATATTTTTAGACTTTTTCTTGATTTTTATGAAACATTTTAAAACTACTTTGTATTTCATGCGTTCACTTATGAAATGGGGCATGAAAAATAGTTGAAAAAGATACACAACTTTCATGTACACTGCATTGTAAGGCACTTTATAAAATTTCCTGTATTATTTAATTATTTAGTTTTGTTATGAGTTAATGGTGGCAAATTATTGATTAAATGTCTTGCACATAGTCTCATATTAAATATTTTGTTTTTTATTATTTTTATAGAATCCTCCTTATATTAAAGTGTTGTGTTTTTTTAGTTTTTTTTATTTATTTATAATAGAATCCCAACAAATGAGTTATAAGAAAAGTTACTTGTATAGTTAATATAATTAGTATAAAGTTTAAATTACATAAATATATATACAGAGTTACAAATATTATAAAATTTGTTAATGTTATCGAAAATTTCCAATGATAATGCCTCAAGGGTTTTAATGCAAGTAATAATTATTCGAAAGAAATGTTTCACAATCTCACAGTAGCAAAATTTATTCATCATTGTTTCACAATTTGATGTCTTTTCATATCACGAGCATATAAAATGTTTGAAAATATCACTAAATGCATTGCTTCTAATCTTAGCTAGGTCTATTCTTTGTGGTTGTAATCATCATGGTAAGAGTATATTTCTCCAACAAGAGCATTAGCACTAGAATTTTTACCCATTCAACTATTAACATCCATAAGAGGAAGGGATGAAATTAAACAAACAAACAAATAAACCTAATGCACCTTAATTGAACAAACTTAAAAAACCTATTTTCTCTTCAAAATTTAATGTTCAATAAATGAACAATCAAATAAATCCTAATGTTCAAATATTGATCATGTTAGCAGTATTGTGAGAAGACTAACTATATTTTATAGTTGTTAGTTTCATTATGAAGGGGTAGCTTATTTGGGTAGGATGGGTTAGGTAGGTTTATATGTTATTAGATTTATAAAAGTGATGTTAAACATCATCCTCATTCTCTTATTTGCAATGTCAACCAATTATGTTTTATTCATCTATTTGAAAACACCATTTTATTAACCTTCCGATGAGAGGTAGACCCCAAGTTGGTATGTGCTCTAATTTTTATATTGATATAATTGAAGTGATGTTTAGACATCACTAATGCAACATCTAGAAACATTGATAGGTTGATGCTTATAGATGGACATGTTAAGACATTTAGACATAATTTTAAGAATTAATGATTATATGATAGTCAAATCACAAACCCTGCCATTATTATACAATGTTTACACGCATCCGTAAATTGATGCTAGTACCCCTTTTTTGGTGTTACAACCAACTTACACGCCAAAAATCACACAAATAGTTTCTATAAAATTCAACATCAATCAACGTTTCTTTTACCACAAATTTAGTACTATGTTTTGTTGTGTTGCTTGGGATTTGCAAGCACAAATTTGATGGTTCAAGCGAGATGTGATGGAATGCTACCAGGCACTATAAACATTTAACTTTTCTACTAAAATTCGCTAGACCAGAATGCAAAGTACACTAGTAGTAGGATGATTCATAAATTGTATACATAAAAATTCGAAATCTACAATATTAAGGTTTATTTCTTTTTATATTTTTGGATCTTTAGATTCGTGTCTATTGAGTATGCATGCAAATTAAAATCTATGCAGAAAATAGAGAACGGGGAAATAACACTCACGAACCACATTTGACATAATATGCATTTCAGGAAACATTTTCGGGAGAAAACCCAACTGGAAGGTGATGTCACTCTGCTCTCTTTCTCTAAACAGAAAATGATTGCAAGTACAAAGAAGTATGGCATGTGGCCCATGGAGTAATACAAAACACAAATCCTCTCTATGTTCTCTCTCCCTATCCCTCTCGGCTACTCTAATCATTCGTGGAGCAATATACACTTGAAAAGAATGGAACTGTCATTCCTCTCAGTGGCTTGGTCATAACTTACTAGTGGTTAGGTTTGATTACCTTGAACCTTAACCAAAGTTACAATATGGACTATTCTAGAGTCTTCTTCATCTTAATCACATGTCCATCCCATTTTCCATGAGCTATGGGGGCTTATGTGCATCCTTTTGAATTACAATGGTGAAAATAAGAAGGTCGACTTTCGAGTGTCATAAATTTTGTATAAGGACTCTGTTTGAGGTGATTCTTATGTCGTTGGAAATTTCTCTGTGTGTAAGATAGGAAAGAAAGGTGTTGGGCTAAAGAGGTAAATTTTTACCCCAAAATGTTTTGTTTGAGACCTCAAAATACTCTTGGAAGGTTTCAACCCCCAACTTGCCAAACGGTGTCGTACTGGTAAAAATGGTCATATGAGCTGATTCCTCCACTTTTTCCACCCTTAAATGATTGAGATGGATAAAAAATAACATAATGATCTAATATAAATCATAGGACCACACCAGGACCTCGCTATGGATCTTGGCTAAAAGTCATATTTTTTTGTCTAGGACCTTATTGTAAGTGTTGGATTTCATGTGCTTAAAGATTAGGAATCCTAACTCGTTTTAGAGTTGGCCCCTTCTTTGAAAGGAATAGTAAAGAAATGGAGTTGAAAGTATTGGTCATGGGGGTCAAAAAAATTATGTGGTGCAAATTTGACTCAAGGGAAAGTCAACAAGTGTGCTCATGACATATTGAGCCCTTTGTTTTGATTGAGGACATGATGGTGCTATAACCATAAACAAAAAGCTTGAGTTGTGCCAGTTATTAGGAGCTTTTGAAGCTAGTTGGAGATGAATTCAAATAAAAAGGCATATGACAAAGTAGGTAGAGGAACTCTAGAGGTGTGATCCCCATTTTTGAGTGGGAAAATTAGTGGAATATTGCAAGTAGTCAATAGATGTAATGAAGGAATAAGTAATGGGAATTAACTACTTGTTAAACTAATGAATATGGTCTTAGAGTTAGTTTCCTTTCCTAGAAATGATATATATAAATGTAAAGGTTATCGCCTAGAAAAAGTTTGATAGTGAACTTATTATTTGTTGATGGTTAATGTTGTGTTACATAGGAACATTGACTTTGTGAATATACTACTATTATTTTGTGCCTTGAATATTAAGACATTAATATAACAACATTATGAATCACTAGTTGATGTCAGAATTTATTTTGTTTGGATCAAATAAATGGAATAATTTGGCCACTTTAAATTACTTTTTCCATGTATACTTCATGGTGATGATGTGTCTTTCCCATTAATGCAACCTTATGTAATTATGCATGTTTTTGCGTTGGTATGATAAGTTACATTACACAAGAGTAAAAAAAATAATCCTAGAGATAATTATGATGCTTGATAGATTATTTTGTTGTTGACACATCTTTCTATTGAATATATTGGATAATCCCAAGTCTAAGTAACAATGCACCTTGGGTGATACTTTTTTTAACACCCCAATTACTTATCTTCATGTATGCAATGTAAGTAATTTTATAAATTAAAAGGTTGAAATAGGAACACGGATCCCATTTCTTGAGTGAGGAGATTGCTTGAAGGAATTGTTGTTTTAAATATTAGTCCTCGTTGGTTTAGTGGGTTGGCTCTACCATAAATTAACTAGGAGAAAAGGCACATGGGCAGGTGTCCTTTGACCCCCATAAAAAGCAAGAAAAAGACCAAAAAAATTAAGGCAACGTGGGTTGCATTGTCCAAGAGGGTGGGCACTTTTCGAAGGGATGAAGAAGAGGTAGAAGGATACCAGCCCGGACGACATTGTTGGAAGTTGAAGAGAGTAGTAAACTAGATAAATAAGTTTATTGAAAACTGGTTGGGCATAAGCATTACAAAAGAGTAGTGGCTTGCCTTGAGGACAAATGCAGGGTGGCTTGGTGGTGCTCTGGTTCAGTTGTGCATTCATTGAATGTTTCCCTATAAGAACACATGACCTAAAGTTTTGGAATTTGGCTCGAGGGTGATCGCTACAAGTGATAGTTGTTGTCGCTTGTCTATAGTTGGGTGGAAAGTTAGAGTTGTTGGCATTATGATACAAGTGTTGTCGTTGATGGAAACACTCACATGTCAATTCAGTTATCGTAAAAGGAAACTCAGAGTACAACAGTTATATCAAGAGGTTACATGAAAATGGTACAGAAGAATAGGAAGATGGAACTAAGGTCTACTGATCATAATAAAGAAGGTAAAGGAAAACGCTGATTCAAAGAAATTTAACAAGTATACGTAGGTCCACTTAGTCAAAACAACGTATACACACTGGTCCACAAAAAGATAAGAGCGTATACATATACACACACTCCCACAGGATGAAAAGCACGTACATGTTGAAAAACCAAGTTTTTGGTCCGTGGTATTGAGCCTAGGTATTCGGTCTGAGGTATTTGGTATGAGGTATTGACTCTGGGTATTTGGTCCAAGGTATTAGTCCTATGTGGTTTTGATCCGAGGTATTGATAAATGATCTAAGTATATAAGGAGGAGAAGATCAAAGGGCTAAGTACAGAAGGAATGAATATTTTATGAAGTGTTATGTGCAAGTGTATGGATTTCTAAGGAATACTTCTATCTGAAGTATATTTTATGTTGCAGGGGCTATGCTTGTGATTTGATCTTAAATACTTTGTGCACCTTGAATTCAATGTTGGATCAGGGTCATGAGACGTGAAATGACTTATTATTGGATGATCTAATATTAGATGGGCTAGATCTGATTGTGTACCCCTGTTTTATTCTTTAAGTGTGGTGATTTGGGTTTGTCTGAAGTTTAGAAGTGCAAAAAAGTTATGAGTTGATATGTGCAGATCTGTACGCTAGTTCGTCTCTTCGAAAGTGCATGTACACGCAGGTTATACTCTTTGAAATAGCGTATACAAAAGAAAAGCTTCTTTTTAGATCTCACTGATCTATCTAATCAAATTCTGTTGTTTTACTATTTTCTATCAATGAAGTCTTCTTAGATCTGAATGTAAAACTGAATGCATAAAGACGTTGGTATTTGATTGATTGATTGAATAAGTGAGAAGAAGTGATCTATATTGTTGCCTGTGTAAAGCTCTATAAGTTAATAGTAGATGTTCGGTATATCGCTGGTTGGTACAGACTTGATTAAAAAGTTTATGTTTGCAGTAGTTTTGAAGTTATATGCAGGTTTGATTAACGGAAGTAGCGTATACAGGCAGTTTGGGTTCAGCCAAGTAGCGTATACATTCTGATGCATGGTTTTTGAAGTTACAGTTGGTTCTGAATAATGATGCAGGGTTTTGGGTTCAACACAATGTTCTACTGTCAGTGATCTGATTGTTCAGATTAACTGAATGTTGGTTGATGCAGTTTAAGTTTAAAATCTTTTATGGGTCCAATATGAAAATTGGATCAAACATGGGCTTCAGATTGTGGTGTTGTGCTCCAAGAGTATCCAGTCTGAAAATTCATGAAACATGGTCCTTAGAGGAAGAAATAAGGTCGTAGCCTTCTATAGGTGGACGCCTACATACTAGTAAAACGAATTGGATAGTACAAGATCTAGGGGGTTGCAGCTCCCTTCCAATAGAAGTTGGAAAATGAGAGAAGGTTGTAGCCTTCTGCAGATGGGTGCCTGCGTACTGGTATGTGTCTACATCAATACAAGATTGTAAACATATTTTCTTATTATTAAAAGAAGACAAAGATGACAGCAGCATGTGGTTTTTACTCACATTGGGTTTCCCCCTTAAATATTGGTGTTCATGTGTGTTGCTTATGTGTAATGTTTTATTATGTTTTTACTGCACTATCTAATAAGTTACTGATGTATTGGTTTAAGATCAACACATGATAAATTGTCTAAATCACAAGTTCTATGGATATACGCTGGTTTCTCTAATCACAATTGTGTGTACACGCTAGTTCACTTCACTGAAATAGCGTATATAAATTTGTTTGGGAAATAAAATTATTGTTATGATAATACTGATTCACCCCCCTCCTAGTATTATTTCCAACAATTGGTATCAGAGCAAGTCCTTCAGAAGAAGCTTGATTGCTTGAAGGTAGATCTTTCAAGATGAATAATCATGAAGGCATGGGATCCATCAAACCACCAATCTTCAATGGGAGCAACTTAGTATGTTGGAAAGTAAGAATCTGATCTTATCTACAATCACTTGGAACCGATGTTTGGGAAATTGTGGAAGGAGGATATCAATTTCCAGTGGAAATTCCTATAGACGCTGTAGGTAAGAAGTTATACGAAACTAATTCCAAAGCTATCAATACATTACCGCGAAGTCTGTCAGAATCAAAATTTGTCAAGGTCATGCAACTCAATACAACCAAAGAAATATGGGACAAAATCATTCAGAGCTACGAAGGAGACTCTCAGGGAAAACATGCTAATCTTCAAACCCTCATAATTCAGTATGAAACTCTTAAGATGCATAATGATGAGAGTGTAACCAATTACATTTTACATATAGATGAGATTCTTAATTGTATGGAGAATCTGGGTGAAGAAATAAAGGGAGTTACTTTAGTTGAGAAAAAATTGAGATCTTTTTCTTCTAAATTTGAGTCAAAAGTGTCTGCCATAGAAAAAAACAGGCTCTTCAGGTAATCACTGTGACTCAACTTAATTGAATCCTAACTACCTTTGAAATGAGAAAAGGAGGTCCATTAGATATGAGAGAAGCCATATTTAAAGCATCAGTAAAGGGAAAAGAAAAAGAAGAAAACAATGAATCAGGACACATTTCTGAAGAAGAAGAGGAGGTAAAATTTGTCAAGAAGCTTCAACGGGGTTCTGGAAGGCTCAAAGGTAAGTTATCTTTCAAATGCTTTGCTTATGGTAGAGTCGATCATTATGCTGCCAAATGTCCTCATAAAGGTAAATATGAAAAAGGGAAGGAGTATGCAAAAGGAAATGGGAAACAGGTTGTGAATAGAAAGAGTTACTATATGCATGAAGATAGTGATGGTTTATCTAATAGTGATGAATATGAAACTGAACAAGAGTATAGATTTCTCATAGCTTATGAAAATGATGATTTTTTGGATGCATTAGAAGATGAATACTTTCATGAATAAATCACTAAACTAAAAAATTGTTTAGAAGAAAAGAATATGATCATAGATACTTTGACACACCAACTTGCTCAAAGAGGAAAACACAATGAAAATCTAGAATGTGAAATTGTCTTGAGAAGACAAAATATCTCAATCTTAGATTTGATAAAGGATCAAAAACTTTAAATGAAATTATCAAAGTTTAGTGCTCTCCTCTGATAAAGAGAGGTCTTGGATATACTAAAGAACCATCTCAATCACAGAAGTCATCAATCTCCACTAGAAGCTACCTTGATGCAACAAAGACCAGTGAACAATATGTCAATCGTCAGCAAAGGCCTAAAACTAATTATCAAGTAAATCATACTTAATTTACTCTAAGGATGAATATCAATAGAAGCCGCAACCAACAGGTAAACAATGTCAAAAGGTTCGATGGTCACAAAAACTTCTTTAATGAACAATGTTTTTCATGCCATAACTTTGGGCACAACGCTGCTTAATGCATTGCTTACAAAGCCATCATGACTAGAGAAGCACGGAATCAAAGGAGTGTAACAGGAATCAAGAAAAGTTCCTATAATAACTTTTCTCCTCTTGAAAATGAAATAGAATGCTCGATTTGTAACAACTTTGGTCATGAAGAGTCTGAATGAAGGAGAAAATTTCGGCCAACACTTCAAAAGGAGCGAATGCCATTAAATCCAAGGATATGGAGAAGGAAGGAATCTCAATCAGAAAGATGTGGTATAGCCTTGTATATAGAAGGACAAGAAAATCAATGGTACATCGACAGTGGATGCTCCAAACACATGATAGGTTATAAAGAGAAACTTCACTCATATAATGCTTTAGAAAAGGAAATGAATGTCTCATTTGGAAATGACACTCCGGCTGTCATTAAAGGTAAAGGTTTTGTTTTCTTGAAAGAAAAGGTTAAAGCTGGAAATGTTATGTATGTAGTTGGTTTAAAGCATAACCTGTTCAGTGTCAGTGAAATGTGTGATTAAGGAAATGAAGTGGTGTTTTGATAAAATAGATGTGTTGTTCGTGAGCTTGATATAGGAAAGACTATGATCAAAGGTACTAGAACTCCAAACAACTTATACATACTCAAAGAAGGAAAAAAACAATGCTATCTAAGCAAAACATATGAAAATTTGTTGTGGCATAGAAGATTGGGACATCTAAGATCTTCTCAAATAAGAAAATCACGCAGGCTCAAGGTAGTTCGTGATCTTCCAGATATTACCATCCCAAAAAATACCATATGGAAACCATGTCAAATCGGTAAGAAAATGAGAGTTCACTTCATTGAAAAGGAAGTGTCAGTAGGTAAGCCTCTTGAAATTATCCATATTGATTTATGTGGGCCAACAAGGAAAAGTCATCTTGTGGGGAAGAATACTTTATTTTGTTTATTGATGATTTTTCCAGAATGTGTTGGATAGGTCGTCTAAAGCATAAAGATGAAGCATTTGAAAAGTTTAGAGCCTTTAAAGCTTTGGTTGAAAATGAATTAGATCGAAAAATCAAATGTCTCAGATATGATCGAGGGGGATAATTCATATTAGATGAATTCTTTGACTTTTGTGAGCAACATGAAATAAAAAGACAATTCTCCACCACAAGAACTCAGCAAAATATTGTGGTAGAAAGGATGAACAGAAAAATTCAACAAATGGCTCAAGCTATACTAGATGAATCTATAACTCTTGCAACCTTCTAGGGTGAAGTTTCATTTGCTTCCATGACGATTCTCAACAAAGTAAATGTTCGGGTGAATAGCACCCAAACTCCACATGAACTTTGGTATGGTAGGCCTCCTACTATAAATTACTTTAAAGTTTCTAGAAGCAAATGTTTTATCAAAAGGACTGATGAAAAATTTGGTAAGTTTGAACCTAGAGAATATGAAGGTTTTTCTTCTTGGTTATTCTTCCAAAAGTAAAGGGTACAAATGTCATAATAAAAGACTTCGGAAAATTGTTGAAATCATTGATGTTGTAGTTGATGAAGCATGCAGAAATCCAGAACATATGAAATCAACAGAGGAATATGACAATGAGGAAGATGGGGATTACTCTCCTACATCAAATCAAAATTATATTGAAGAAGAAACCAATGAAACACCAGAAGAAGATACAACAGATAGGGAAAGGAATCCATCCAGGTATGTTGAGAAAAATCATCCAGAATCTCAAATTCTAGGAGAAAAAGTGTCTAGAGTACATACAAGAAGAACTCTGATAGGAACCTCAAGTTATCTAGCATTACTATCCTCCACAGAACCTTAGAATGTAAATGAAGTCTGCAATGATGAATGTTGGGTCAAGGCCATGGATCAAGAATTACATCAAATTGAAAAGAATGATACTTGGGAGTTAGTTCCTAGACCTCATGATAAAAATATTATAGGAACAAAATGGATATTTAAGAATACACTGAATGAAAATCGAGAAGTTATTAGAAACAAGGCAAGACTTGTTTGCAAAGGGTATGCCCAATAAGAAGGTATAGATTTTGAAGAAACTTTTGCACCTCTTGCTATACTTGAAGCCATAATGATGTTTCTTGCTCTTTCTAGTTTTCGAAAATTCTAAGTATATCAAATGGATGTAAAATCAGCCTTTCTCAATGGAGATTTAGAAGAAGAAGTTTATATTGAACAGTCAGAAGGATTCATTCCTGGAAATGATGCAAAACTTGTATGCAAACTCAAAAAGGCACTCTATGATCTGAAATAGGCTCCAAGGGTTTGGTATTACCGCCTTGACAAATATCTACAACAACAAGGCTTGACAAAAGGTTCTGCAGATAACAATTTATACACAAAGATTCAAAATGATAAATTGCTAATTATTGTTGTTTATGTTGATGATATCAGTTTTGGTAGCAATGAAGAATCCACGAGTCAGAATTTTGCTTCAGTTATGCAGCAAGAATTTGAAATGTCCTTACTTGGTGAACTTACTTACTTTCTTGGTCTACAAGTTCAACAAACAAAAGATGGTATCTTTATTTCACAAACCAAATATCTCAAGCAGATCTTGAAAAAGTACGAAATGGAAGATTCTAAACGAGTATGTACTCCAATGGTAACATGATGCAGTCTCAGCTCTAATGATGAATCATCAACAGTAAACCAACCAACTTACAGATCTATGATTGGAAGTCTGCTTTATCTAACAGGTACCCGACCTGACATCATGCATGCAGTAGGAATTGTTGGAAGGTTTCAAGAAAATCCAAAGGAATCACATCTCTAGGCAGTGAAAATAATTTTCAAATATCATCAAGGAACCCAGGACTTTGGACTATGGTATCCTAAAGATACAGACTTCACTCTTCATGCATATACAGATGCAGATTGGATAGGAAGTGTTGATGATCGAAAGACCACTAGTGGTGGTGCATTCTATATGGGTTCCCGGTTAGTGTCTTGGTTCAACAAGAAACAAAGTTTGATTGCCTTATCTACAAATGAAGCTGAATATGTGGCTGTTGCATCTTTTTGTACACAACTACTTTGGATGATGCAAACATTGCAAGACATTCAGATCACATATACTCCACCCATGTCCATTCTATGTGATAATACAAGTTCCATTAGTATTTCAAAAAATCTAGTCATGCACTCTAAGACCAAGCACATACCCATCAATTACCATTTTCTACGAGAACAAGTTATTGAACAAAAGGTCAAATTGGAGAATGTTCCCTCCAAAGAATAGGTTGCTGATATATTCACTAAAGCTGCCCAGAGAAACATTTGAATATATCAGACAAAAGTTGGAAGTAGTTGCTGCATCATCCTGCTGTTAAATCTAGTTTTTTAGAGGAAGGTTATTATACGTGGGTTTCATGAAGTATAGTTGCGTATACACGTAGGTTTCTGTGGTTGAAGGAGCGTATATGTTTTTCTGACAGGAAAAACAATGGGTCAGACTCTGATATGGGTGCTCTGTCTCATGTTGATGATTACAATCTGACGATATGCTTTGTACATTCATTTTTATCTAACTGACAAATATGCCTTGATGAATGACTTGTTAACAATGCACAGGTGTCACGGGTTCAGGGGGAGCATTAGTTTTCACATGCATTTTGCATTGTTGGCATTATGGTTGCTGAGTCTAGCTATGGCTTCAAATATTTATACCATTTGTTGCTTAATTCATGTAAAAGTATAAGGTGTGATATGACTTCTCATACATTTGAATGAGTCCTATTGGACAAATAACGTAATTTGTATCCCCACTTTGCATGGGAGGGATGATGTAATATTTATTGTATTTCTGTCATGTATAAATAACTGGTATATCCCCACTTGGTTGGGTGGATGAGTCAAATTTGGTATATCCCTAATTGATCTGAAAATCACTCGTGAGTGATCTCAGTTAAATAATTAATGAATGAAGGTATTACAGACTCATGTGCTGGTGTGTGTCTATGCTATTTTAGGCAACGGATCGATCAGATTGCAAAATACACAGACACTGGAAGATGGAAAATACTAAGGGAAACAGATTAAGCAAATACAAGAACACAACACATTAATAAAGATTTCACCTTATTCTCCAGGGCTATGTCTTTGTTCCAGCTCTCAGTGATGGCCTTCTTTTATTGTGTCTTTAAAGCATATATTTACAATGGGGAGCTCAACTTGAGTCTCTTGAAATAGAGGATGCTTAGTAGCGTGGTTCTTGGATTCCCCAAGCCACTAGAGTGCACAGACTCTTTCCTTACCAAGTCTTGACCTCTCTGGTCTTTAATGGGATGAGTCCAATGGTGCTCAATTCCCGACAGATATCCTCACAGGGATGGCTTGAACCTCTCAAGCCTGGTTCTGTCTGCTCGATGCTACCTTAGGTCAGCTCGGCTCTCTCTTTTCTGCTTCTTGGTTCACTGTCTCTTTCGCGTTTTTTGTCACTGTTTTTCTTCTCTAGTTCTTTCTTCTCTTTTTTCTCTGTCCTTGTTCTCTGTTTGTTCATAGCTTAAAGCCAATCTGTTCTTGACTATTCACTTCCTCTTTCACGCCTTCGGATCGCCTGCTGCTGTTCGCTTAGAGTTCCCTGCCTCTGCGTCATCGCCAACATCTCACAGGGAGGTGGGCACTTGTCCTCTCATGAATTGTGCCAGCTCTTCTTCGACGGTTCGATATTTTAGTTACATTGTGGAATGACTCATCCACCAACTTAGCGGTCAAATCGAACTTCATACTTTTATATGCCGCGGCTTAATTCCACTGTCAAATCTGGTTCCTCCATCGGGCGCAATCTCCACCTTTAGATCTGGAGCCCCCAGATCCTACGGTGTTCGATCATTTCGCGCGGTTGACTTGCTCGACTGTTAGCGCACGATGAGAGGCGGTTTTCTCTCTCATCCATCGGACACGCGTCGTGCGTTGAATGGAATCGCTTGTTTTCTGCCAAATCCGCTCACTGCCTCAATGTGCCTTTGATATACCGTCAGTTTTCGGGAGAAAACCCCAATGGAAGGTGATGTCACTCTGCTCTCTTTCTCTACACAGAAAATGATTGCGAGTACAAAGAAGTATGGCATGTGGCCCATGGAGTAATACAAAACTCAAATCCTCTCTGTGTTCTCTCTCCCTATCCCTCTTGGCTACTCTAATCATCCGTGGAGCAATATACACTTGAAAAGAATGGAACCGTCATTCCTCTTAGTGGCTTGGTTATAACACAACCTCATAGCTTACTAGTGGTTAGGTTTTACCCCAAAATGTTTTGTTTGAGACCTCAAAATACTCTTGGAAGGTTTCAACCCCCAACTTGCCAAACGGTGTCGTACTGGTAAAAATGGTCATATGAGCTGATTCCTCCACTTTTTCCACTCTGAAATGATTGAGATGGATAAAAAATAACATAATGATCTAATATAAATCATAGGACCACACCAGGACCTCGCTATGGATCTTGGCTAAAAGTCATATTTTTTTGTCTAGGACCTTATTGCAAGTGTTGGATTTCATGTGCTTAAAGATTAGGAATCCTAACTCGTTTTAGAGTTGGCCCCTTCTTTGAAAGGAATAGGAAAGAAATGGAGTTGAAAGTATTGATCATGGGGGTCAAAAAAATTATGTGGTGCAAATTTGACTCAAGGGAAAGTCAACAAGTGTGCTCATGACATATTGAGCCCTTTGTTTTGATTGAGGACATGATGGTGCTATAACCATAAACAAAAAGCTTGAGTTGTGCCAGTTATTAGGAGCTTTTTAAGCTAGTTGGAGATGAATTCAAATAAAAAAGGCATGTGACGAAGTAGGTAGAGGAACTCTAGAGGTGTGATCCCCATTTTTGAGTGGGAAAATTAGTGGAATATTGCAAGTAGTCAATAGATTTAGTGAAGGAATAAGTAATGGGAATTAACTACTTATTAAACTAATGAAGATGGTCTTAGAGTTAGTTTCCTTTTCTAGAAATGATATATATAAATGTAAAGGTTATCGCCTAGAAAACGTTTGATAGTGAGCTTATTATTTATTGATGGTTAATGTTGTGTTACATAGGAATATTGACTTTGTGAATATACTACTATTATTTTATGCCTTGAATATTAAGATATTAATATAACAACGTTATGAATCACTAGTTGATGTCAGAATTTATTTGGTTTGGATCAAATAAATCGAATAATTCGGCCACTTTAAAATACTTTTTCCATGTATACTTCATGGTGATGATGTGTATTTCCCATCAATGCAACCTTATGTAATTATGCATGTTTTTTCGTTGGTATGATAAGTTACATTACACAAGAGTAAAAAAATTAATCATAGAGATAATTATGATGCTTGGTAGATTATTTTGTTGTTGACACATCTTTCTATTGAATATATTGGATAATCCCAAGTCTAAGTAACAATGCACCTTGGGTGATACTTTTTTTAACACCCCAATTACTTATCTTCATGTATGCAATGTAAGTAATTTTATAAATTAAAACGCTGAAAGAGGGACACGGATCCCATTTCTTGAGCGAGGAGATTGCTTGAAGGAATTGTTGTTTTAAATATTAGTCCTCGTTGGTTTAGTGGGTTGGCTCTACCATAAATTAACTAGGAGAAAAGGCACATGGGCAGGTGTCCCTTGACCCCCATAAAAAGCAAGAAAAAGACGAAAACAATTAAGGCAACGTGGGTTGCATTGTCCAAGAGGGTGGGCACATTTCGAACTGATGAAGAAGAGGTAGAAGGGTACCAGCTCGTACGACATTGTTGGAAGTTGAAGAGAGTAGTAAACTAGATAAATAAGCTTATTGAAAACTGGTTGGGCATAAGCATTACAAAAGAGTAGTGGTTTGCCTTGAGGACAAATGCAGAGTGGCTTGGTGGTGCTCTAGTTCAATGGTTCATTCATTGAATGTTTCCCTCTAAAAACACATGACCTAAAGTTTTGGAATTTGGCTCGAGGGTGACCGCTACAAGTGACAGTTGTTGTGGCTTGTCTATAGTTGGGTGGAGAGTTAGAGTTGTTCGCATTATGATACAAGTGTTGTCCTTGATGGAAACTCACTCACATGTCAATTAAGTTATGGTAAAAGGAAACTCACAGTACAACAGGGATATTAAGAGGTTACAGGAAAATGGTACAGAAGAATAGGAAGACGGAACTAAGGTCAACTGATCAGAATAAAGAAGGTAAAGGAAAAGGCTGATGAAAAGAAATTTAAAAAGTATACGTAGGTCCACTTAGTCAAAACAGTGTATACACACTGGTCCACAAAAAAACAAGAGTGTATACGTATACACACACTCCCACAGGAAGAAAATCACATACATGTTGAAAAACCAAGGTTTTGGTCCGTGGTATTGAGCCTAGGTTTTCGGTCTGAGGGATTTGGTATGAGGTATTGACCCTGGGTATTTGGTCCAAGGTATTAGTCCTAAGTGGTTTTGGTCCGAGGTATTGATAAATGATCTAAGTATATAAGGAGGAGAAGATCAAAGGGCTAAGTATAGAAGGAATGAATATTCTATGAAGTGTTATGTGCAAGTGTATGGATTTCTAAGGAATACTTCTATCTGAAGTATATTTTATGTTGCAGGGGTTATGCTTGTGATTTGATCTGAAATACTTTGTGCACCTTGAATTCAATGTTGGATCAGGATCATGAGACGTGAAATGACTTATTATTGGATGATCTAATATTGGTTGGGATAGATCTGACTGTGTACGCTTGTTTTATTCTTTAAGTGTGGTGATTTGGGTTTGTCTGAAGTTCAGAAGTGAAAAAACGTTATGAGTTGATATGTGCAGATCTGTACGTTGGTTTGTCTCTTCGAAAGTGCATGTACATGCAGGTTATACTCTTCGAAATAGCGTATACAAAAGAAAAGCATCTTTTTAGATCTCACTGATCTATCTAATCAAATTTTGTTGTTTTACTATTTTCTATCAATGAAGTCTTCTTAGATCTGAATGTAAAACTGAATGCATAAGGAGGTTGGTATTTGATTGATTGATTTTATAAGTGAGAAGAAGTGATCTATATTGTTGCCTGTGTAAAGCTCTGTAAGTTGACAATAGATGTTTAGTATATCGCTAGTTGGTACAGACTTGATTAAAAATTTTACGTTTGCAGTAGTTTTGAAGTTATACGCAGGTTTGATTAACGGAAGTAGCGTATACACGCAGTTTGGGTTCAGGCAAGTAGCGTATACATTATGATGCATGGTTTTTGAGATTACAGCTGGTTCTGAATGATGATGCAGGGTTTTGGGTTCACCACAGTGTTCTGGTGTCAGTGATCTGATTGTTCAGATTAACTAAATGTTGGTTGATGCAGTTTAAGTTTAAATTTTTTTATGGGTGTAGTATGAAAATTGGATGAAACATGGCCTTCAAATTGTAGTGTTGTGTTCCAAGAGTATCGAGCCTGAAAATTCATGAAACGTGGTCCTTGGAGGAAGAAAGGTGGTTGTACCCTTCTATAGGTTGACGCCTACATACTAGTAAAACGAATTGGCTAGTACAAGAACTAGGGGGTTGCAGCTCCCTTCCAGTAGAAGCTGGAAAATGCAAGAAGGTTGTAGCCTTCTGTAGGTGGGTGCTAGCATACTGGTATGAGTTTGCATCAGTACAAGATTGTAAACATATTTTCTTATTATTAAAAGAAGACAAAGATGACAGCAGAAGGTGGTTTTCACCCACATTAGGTTTCCACCTCAAATCTTGGTGTTCATGTGTGTTGCTTATGTGTGATGCTTTATTATATTTTTAGTGTAGTATCTAATAAGTTACTGATGTACTGGTTTAAGATCAACACATGATAAATTTTCTAAATCACAAGCTCTATGGATATATGTTGGTTGCTCTAGTCACAGTTGTGTGTACACGCTAGTTCACTTCACTGAAGTAGTGTATATAAAATTGTTTGGGAAATAAAATTATTTATATGATAACACTGATTCACCCCCCTCTCAGTATTATTTCCAACAATTGGTATCAGAGCAAGTCCTTTAGAAGAAGCTTGATTGCTTGAAGGTAGATCTTTCAAGATGAATAATCATGAAGGCATGGGATCCATCAGACCACCAATCTTCAATGGGAGCAACTTAGTATGTTGGAAAGTAAGAACCCGATCTTATTTACAATCGCTTGGAACCGATGTTTGGGAAATTGTGGAAGGAGGATATCAATTTCCAGTAGAAATTGATACAGACGTTGCAGGTAAGAAGTTATATGAAACTAATTCCAAAGCTATCAATATATTACCGGGAACTTTGTCAAAATCAAAATTTCTCAAGGTCATGCAACTCAAGACAACCAAAGAAATATGGGACAAAATCATTCAGAGCTATGAAGGAGACTCTCAGGTAAAACATGCTAAGCTTCAAACTCTCATAATTCAGTATGAAACTCTTAAGATGCATAATGATCAGAGTGTATACAGTTACATTTTACATATAGATGAGATTGTTAATTGTATGAAGAATCTGGGTGAAGAAATAAAGGAAGTTACTTTAGTTGAGAAAAATTTGAGATCCTTGTCTTCTAAATATGAGTCAAAATTGTTTGCCATAGAAGGAAAACAGGATCTTCAGGTTAATGCCATGACTCAACTTCATTGCATCCAACTTCCTTTGAAATGAGAAAAGGAGGTCCATCAGATATGAGAGAAGCCATATTTAAAGCATCAGCAAAGGGAAAAGAAAAGGAAGAGAACAATGAATCAGGACACATTTCTGAAGAAGAAGATGAGGTAAATTTTGTCAAGAAGCTTCAACGGGGTTCTGGAAGGCTCAGAGGTAAGTTACCATTCAAATGCTTAGCTTATGGTAGAGTCGGTCATTATGCTGCCAAATGTCCCCATAAAGGTAAATATGAAAAAGGGAAGGAATATGAAAAAGGCAATAGGAAACAGGTTGTGGATAGAAGGAGTTACTATATGCATGAAGATAGTGATGGTTTATCTAATAGTGATAAAGATGAAACTGAACAAGATTATAGACTTCTCATAGCTTATGAAAATGATGATTTTTTGGATGCATTAGAAGAGGAATACTTTCATGAAAAAAATCGCTAAACTCAAAAACTTTTTAGAAGAAAAGAATATGATCATAGATACTTTGACACACCAACTTGCTGAAAGAGGAAAACACAATGAAAATCTAGAATGTGAAATTGTGGGTCTAAGAAAATATCTTGAGAAGACAAAATATCTCAATCTTAGATTTGATAAAGGATAAGAAACTTTAAATGAAATTATCAAAGTTTAGCGTTCTCCTCTGATAAAGAGAGGTATTGGATATACTAAAGAACCATCTCAATCACAGAAGCCATCAATCTCCACTAGAAGCTACCTTGATGCAGCAAAGACCAGTGAACAATATGTCAATCGTCAGCAAAGACCTAAAACTAATTATCAGGTAAATCATACTTAATTTACTCTAAGGATGAATATCAATAGAAGCCGCAACCAACAGGGAAACAATGTCAAAATGTTCGATGGTCGCAAAAACTTCTTTATATTGAACAGCCAGAAGGATTCATTCTTGGAAATGATGCAAAACTTGTATGCAAACTCAAAAAGGCACTCTATGGTCTGAAATAGGCTCCAAGGGTTTGGTATTACTTCCTTGACAAATATCTACAACAAAAAGCCTTGACAAAAGGTTTTGCAGATAACAATTTATACACAAAGATTCAAGATGATAAATTGCTAATTATTGTTGTTTATGTTGATGATATCATTTAGGGTTGTGCCCTGCCCTATGTACATGGTTTTTTTTCTTGCTTGTTTGTTTTTCATTTTGTTTTCATTTTTGTTTGTGTAAATAAGTGTCGTGTATGAACATGTTTTTCAGATTCTTTGCGTGTGGATGAATTGAAAAGAGTCTTGTGACACTACAAAATTTGGATAATCTTCGTCCTCCTTTTTTGTGGTCACATCTTTTGTTCGAAGAGGTTTAGACCAAAAATAGGATCCATTCGTAAGGGAACTTTTTTTCAAACCAAGATACTTGTTTATATTCTAGAAACCTTATGCTACACTTGGTTCTTATGTTTCGGTTATTTCACGCTTATCCAAACAGTAGAAGAGGAGTAGGGGAAAAATTTAGATGAGCAAACCTAAATCAGAGGTCTTTAAATCTTTGTTTGAAGGAACAACCTCCCCTGCTCTCATTAATTCGGGATCCATATTCCACCCACAAAATAAATTAGCACCAATGCAAAACCCTAGTTAAATATATAAATAAATGTGAAAGAAGATAAAGGTTTCATGCGCGGAGAGGTGAAGCAAGCAACCCCGTCAAGGTAGTGTTTAGGCTTGCTGGAAGCAGAGCAATGTTTGTGTTCCTGTAGTGACTATGTTGGGGTATTGTCTAGGCCTAATGGCAAGAGAGCAACACCGAAGATGAAAAACTATGCTCTGAAAATCTAAAGCTCGTGAACTTCACTACCCTTTTCGATTCGAAACATTGTGATATTGTTGAATCTTATGTTTGTTTTCAACCGAGAAAGGCACAAAGGGGACCATGTTTATTCATAAGGAAAGTGGGGAAGCCAAAGTGATTTTCACGATGAATCAATTCTCCCTAAAGAACTGAGACCCTACACAAAAGAGTTAACTAAGACAGAGAAGCTAGAATTCTACCAGTGTGTCGCCAAGTGTAGACACTACTACAACACCCTCCAAAATTTTTCCCTGCACAAAATTTCGACCCCTACCTTGATCTTGTTTATTGTGGTCGAAAACATTGAAATCCATTCTATGTGTTTTCTCTAAATGTTTTGGTCCTCTGTGCAAGAAACGAAAAATGTAATATTTTCGCATATTAGTTATCCCACAATGTGTATAAGCTTGTTTTGGTGGTTTCAAGGAGTTATATTTTTGTAAATGAGTTCATCTAATGTAAATATTTGTCACACTCATTTCCAAATTTTTAAGCACTTTCGCACAAGTGTCATCACAATCGTCATAAAGTGTATATTTGGTGTCTCATTTGTCGTAAGTCATTACAAAGTTGTTGCACTAAGGGAAAAGTATTGTTCACATGTCCTAGATGATCTACATTGTTGTTTCATCAAGTGTTCTGTGTGTGTGGTCACTATCAATTCATATCATTGTTCACATCAACTCATTGATCCCACACACAGCCGAATTCCAGAAATTTCCCGGAAACTTAGCCTCATTCGACCCTCCTCAACTGCACATTGCACAGTTCTAGCCCTCAATATGCAACCCACACCTTCACACTGTGCAATGCACAGTTCCTGCCTCCCAAGACTACGCAATACACAGTTCCAGTGCTCAAGCCCGAACCTTGGCCCCTAGAATTGTACAATCCAGCCCTCTAGCCTGGCCTCAACTACGCATTGTGTAGTCCCTAAGATCAAGCTTAACCCTTGAGCTCCTGAGCTACGCAATTGTGCAAACAACAGGTATGCTATGCCTCCCAAAACTGCATATTTGGGTGAACCAGTGAAAAACCCCTCAGCCAAACTCACTGAGTCCCAAAACTGCACAATATTCCCACCTAGTCTACCCTGAACTGCAAATTGTGCAGTCTCAAGGCCCAAACTTCATCCCTAATTACCTGAGCTCTGAAATTACACAGTCACTAAGCCTCTCCCTCATCCTACCACCCGGTTCTGGCTAAGTCAGTGGATCAACATGCACCATCTTAGACTAGGGGTTTATCATACTGGTGTTGTCTTGTCATGAGAGAATTACAGATGTAGGTAATCTATGATACCATCACAGGATGATGAAAAGGGAGTTGGAGAAGGGAAACATGTTGAAAGACATCCTTGTAGTCGATTATGCACACTGATCAATCAAGGGAAAACAAAGGGACACTAGTTTGCAGCCACAACGCAAGACTTGATATCGTTGAAGACTCCTTCCCTGTAAGCCATAAGGAGGTGGATATAAGAGCATTCCTCAAGAATTCATGTAGCAAGCAAAAAAGTGTGTGGCTTGACATTCCCATGTGATCAAACAGTCCATGTCAGCAGTGTCATGTCATATCATGTTATGAGTAATCATATTCCACACCATTGTTGTCAATCATGTAATTTCTTATTCGAAAATGTATTGTAAAGTGGAAGTCCACAGGACATGTACAAAATATGAAGAGTCATGTAAAGGAGAATATTCATAGGAAGTAAAACAATCATGAGGGTAGTCAAAGAGTCACAAGTGAGGTGAAGCATCACCCCATTGGTTATATATACACCCTCATTGTATTAGCAAGGGACTTTTCACCTTAGCTCGTCCCGCAAGGCATTAGAGAGGCAAGCTACTTCTTTTAGGAAGTAAGTGGTGGATGCAGTGCTCCACTATTGGAGCTAGCGGCATTCAATGTATACATGTGTCTTGAGACTTTTACTTAATATATGAAGCCTGATGGCCAACATGTTCTTCATGCATGAATTATGAATGTTTGTAAGACTATTTTGTGAATGTTTATGATTCATGTTTGTTTTCTCCTGTACTAAAGTAGTTGAACTATTTCGGTTATTTGAGTGCTTATCATATTAAGAATTTGTTTTAATTGTTGCAATGTCTATCCCATATTTGTGGACTATTTTGCTGGATGTTAGATGTATATCTATTGTTGGTGTGTGTTTCTACCAGAGTGGTACTATTACCTCTCTCTTAGAGGCTCACTTTCTTTTCACTCCACATGAGAAGAATCTTGACAAACCTACAACCGAACACTCATCAGACACACTTGCTTTTCAAAGCCACATTTTCATTCCTCTCTCTTGTTGATAATTAGAGGCATGGAAAATATTTAAGAAATCAACAACCAAGCCATATTCTAGATGGGGCTCCTATCCCAAATGGTGTGAGGTCTAATTGGACCACATATCAGGCAGACCCCTTGAATGTTGGCAGGTCCAACGCCGTCACTAAATAGTCTTAGTTCTTAGTTTATTTAATGCACTTGGTGTGAAAATTCAAGAATCAATGAATCACTATTGCAACAAACTGATATTACTTCTCCTACTTATTAATACATGCAAGTTATTTACTATGTTCTACTGTAAATATCAAATTAAATACAACTGACACCTTCAAAATTTTAAATAATATGTGGGAACAAGAATCTAAGCATGAAAGAAATAACACAAAAGTGACACCATTATTATTGGACCAATGTCCCCATAAAAACCCAATGTGGAAAAACGAGTGCAGCAGCTGAGGGTTTATATTCATATGAAGTAATTTCTGAATACAATCTTTGGATGCCTTTCTAGCTATCCAATACAAAGAATTTGACTGACAAAAAGATGAGTGAGATATACCTCACACTATCATTGGCGATCCATCACTGATCTAGCCACTAAATCACTAGCCCCTAGTTACTTCTGTGTAGTTTCTGCGCAATCATTGTGGTGCTCTGCGTCATAGCTTCTGGGGACTACATCACTCCTTTGGTTGAATAGTTTTCCTCTGTAACTTTCACTTTCTTCCCTCCCGGTCTCACACCTTCATTTCTGGCTCTGGGAATCGAATCTCCCGCAAATTTTGAATGTCCTATCATGCTCTATGTTACCTCTACGTGGCCCTACGTTTCCTAGCATGGCTTTGCGCTGCCTCTTCTGGATCTCTCTTTGCCTTCTCTGCGGTGTATCCCTAGATTAGGAAACTCTCCAACCAAACACTATCCCTTCCTCTCACTACAAGATATCACCTCGATCGTTTCTCCTACAACTGCTGCGTTGTTCTCTTTTGAAATCAATCTCTTGATCTCTTACTTGGTGTGTCTTCCAAATTCCCATCAAGCCTCTTCTTATAATCTTCTCATTGAGAACAAACGACCCATATTAGATTCTAATCAATGGCTCAGATAATTTTGGCTTGATCCTCGCCTTCTTCTAGAAGTTTCACCTTCATTTTGATCAATACCATTTAATGATTTTCATTTCCTAAGTTTAGACTTAGACCCCCATTAAAAATAATTAATTATTTTAATAAGGTGGAATTCCCCAAAATGATTTCTGGGTATTTTGGAATACATTTGTCCTAGCCTCCCTGCAAATTTTGAGGCTTAGATCACATCCGATGCTACCAAAAATCAACACTCCCTCTCAACGAGGAATGTGCTCTAGTAATGCAGCCTGTTGAAGCATCACCCTTCTTTGTAACATCTCCCCCTGCACTACTGATCTATGACATCTCTTCCCACCAACTACTGCCCCATTGCTGCATTTGTGCTACTGTTGGGGATACCACAACCAACTCCGCATCTACACTAAAACGCTCTCCAACTGATGTTGTTGTTTCAATAACAACGGAAAAGCATCCAAAATACTGAACCAAAGGTGTCCAGTGTGATGCATCTACTACACGTTCTGACTGTTGTTAGTCTCTACGGTGTCACTGAAGCTATTGCGTCGCCGCTGAATCTTATTTGTACCAACTGCACTGCTGCCAACACTAGCTAGACGTTGTTCAGACTTTCGCACTCCTAGCTACTGCAACTGTTACTTCGACACTCCTCTGCATCAACTAACCTGATCCATCTTGCTACTTATGATATGGGATTCCATAGCAAGGTATTGATCCAAGAGGTGGACTCCTCAAGGATCGTCCCCATCTGTAGTTCTTTCAAACTATAGTTCTAGATCACCCCACCTCTCCCTTGGAGGTATTTGGGAAATCATGGCAAACTCCTCTACCTGGATCTTTGTGGTTGCAACCTGTGGATCATGTTTCTCATCCTTCTTCTTCTTCTTGAGAGCACACTACGTAGCATAGTGAACAAATTCATCACATTGGAAACATTTGATCTTTGAAACATCTTTCTTCTTCTTCTGTTGCCCCTTAGATGTAAGGGTTGCATTCTCTTCCTCCTCCTTTGGCTTCGTCCCACTGTTGCTATTGCCATAAAGTTTGCACCTGACTAAATCTCGCCTCATCTCTTCCTGTTGAAGAAAGGCCCACATTCCTTCCCAATCTGACAATTTCTCTCTGCCCAGGATACTCTAGACAAACGCTTGCCATTTTTCTGAAATTGAATTCAGGGCCAACCTCACCATCTTTATAGGTCGAGATGTTGATCCTACATCTCCCAAATGATCTAACCCTTCCTTAAGCTTTGATAGGAATGGATCAATGTGTTCCCCTTTCTCCATCCTAGCTAATCTCAACTTCTCCTCCAAGTACATCTTCCGCTTCTTGGAAGATCCTTGATATAGTGTAGCCAATGCATCCCACATCCCTTTGGATGTCCCTTTTCCATCAAATTGACATACAAAATCATCCCTCACTCCATCAAGGATCAACCGCTTGGCCTTTGCCATCTCGACATTGTATTTTTTTAGTGGATCTGCATCACCGGGTACAACTACCACATTATCAACGCACATCTTGAGATCATGCTCATCTAGAAGGCATGCGATCCTAGCCTTCCAGATCACATAGTTGGATGCTCCATCCAACCGATATTGATCTCTCAGCCCATTAACTGCCATCTTTGCCAATAAAATGTTGAATTGCCTCCTCTCTCCTTTGCGCTACTAATGGGATGGCCTACACAATCCTTGCTATAGTTAGGAGATCTTACCCTCTCTATTACTAATCAAAAAATAAGCATTCAAACTTCTTGGCTGGAAGTATTCTTAGGAAGAATTCTCCAAAAATAATGTCTCCTTCTCTCCTCTGATGTTTTTTCTTCCCCATCAACTGCCTCTCACTAGAAACGACTCTACACTGAATCTTCTGTTGCACTGCTTCCCCTACCGCTGACAAATCTCGATCTGGAAATCTTACCTCTCTGTCGACTCACTCAGAGAGAGATCTTCCACAAAAATATTGCCATCCTGGTTTGGATTGTGCAATCCTTCTGGGGATTCGATCTATTGCCTATACAACACTTCGATCTCCCTCCTTCTCTTCAGTGCTGGCTCTTCAGGTCTGCTCCCTTGCTTCACTTGTACTGTGATACCATGTGAAAATTTGAGAATTCCTGAAGCACTACTGCAACAAACTGATATTACTTCTCCTACGTATTAGTCCATGCAAGTTATTTATTGTGTTCTATTGTAAATATCGAAGTAAACTACAGCCTTCACAATTTTAAATAATATGTAGAAACAAGAATCAGAGCAAGGAATAAATAACACAAAAGTGACACCGTTATTTTTGGACCAATGTCCCCGGAAAAACCTAATGTGGGAAAATTAGTGCAACAACTAAGGGTTTGTATTATTAAGCAGTAATTTATGAATACAATATTTGGATGCCTTGTTGGCTATCCAATACAGAGAATCTCATTGACGAAGAGATGAGTGACATATACCTCACACTATCACTGGCGATCCATCACTGATCTAGCCACCGAATGGCTAGCCCCTAGCTGCCTTTGTGCAGTTTTTGCGCAATCACTGCGTTGCTCTGCGTCATAGATTCTGGGGACTACGTCACTCCTTTGGCCGATAGATTTGCCTTTGGAACTTCGAATTTCTTCCCTCCTAGTCTCACACCCTCACTTCTGGCTCTGGAACTCAATTCTCCAGCAAATTTCGGATCTCCTCTTAGGTTTTGTGTTGTGTCTACATGGCCCTATGTTTCCCCGCGTGGCTCTACACTGCCTCTTCTAGAACCCTCCCTTCCTTTCCTGTAATGTATCCTGGGGAAAATCTCCAACCGAAAACAATCTCTACCCCTCACTGCAATAAATCACCTCAGTGACTTCTCTAACAATTGTTGTGCTACTCTCTTCAGAAATCGATCTCTTGATCTCTTACTCAATGTGTCTTCCAAATGCCCATCAAGCCTCTTCTTATAATCTTCTCGTTGAGAACCTACGACCCATATTAGATTCTAATCAATGGCTCATATCATTTTGGCTTGATCTTTGTCTTCTTCTAGAAGTTTCAACCCATCTTGATTAATACCCTTTAATTATTTTAATTTCCTAAGTTTAGACTTATGCATCCATTAAAAAAAAAAATTATTTTAATAAAACCTTCTCCAGGTGGAATTTCCCAAAACAATTTCTAGGTATTCTGGAATACATGTGTCATAGCCTCCCTGCAAATTTTGACGCTTAGAGCACATCCAATGCTACCAGAAATCAACACTTGGTATCATTTTTCAAACTATTTTTTGCTTTGTGATAATAAATGCATTGTCCACTCATCACAATGTTGTGTTTCATGCCAAGACAAAACAAATTGAGTTTCAACATTATTACATTGGATAAAAGTGGAAAACAAATAGATTGAATTTATCTATTCCATGTCACAAGATTAACTAGTAGATATCTAACTTTTCGGCTATGGGATTAAGCAAGAAAAAAATTGAAAGTTATATTAGAAATGCCAAGTTCGGAAACAAAATAATATTTATGGTGAATTTATAATTTATGAAATTAGGTGAGTATATTTAGTGTAGGAAAGTTGAATTATTGATAAAAAAAAGGCATACACACATTTTGCATGAATTATAATTGGTAAGGTACAATAAAATCCATACGAGCAAACTAGGTAAAGGCATATTCTCTAAATAAAATAGAGTATAAGATTAAATTTATATGAGAAAGCACTAGTTATATTACATAAAATTATGTGCAAAAGTACAAAAATATACAAAAGAGCAAGGGAAAATGTAAAACTGAGCTTTTTTCATTACTACTGATATTGACATCAAATGAGAATAAGCATCTCAACCTCTTGCTTCTTTGGCATCTAAATCAATAAGTGGCCTTTGCAAGCAATTGAAAGCATACCTATTCCCACCAAGATTCAAGAAAGGAAGTGTTAAAACTTATATTTCTCTCAAAAATACTTTTGCATCACTCTGTCCAAAGAAAAGGTAGAGATAAAGTTGTAATGCAATTTCATTAACCCAAGAAGATAGATAAATCCAATTATTTTGGATCTGCAAGAAGCAATGCACACCAATGAATGATGCCTTCGAAAATATAGGAGAATTGAAGTTGAACCAAATTCCAACAATCTAGTGAAAATTTGGAATTCCACACACCAACTATCTGTTATATATGAATCCACTTTTGGCTAACTAAACCTTCGTTGACAAAATTGATAAATAATGAACCACGTAAAGGCTCAAAGCTTAACATAGATTTTGAGGGTCCACAAACAATACAATTGTTCAATTCATCTCTTTTCAATATCCATCAAAGCCTATTTAAGATTTAAAGTAAGGGTTAACTAAATAAATATAAACCCTCATCGCATCATGGCATTTAAGTATCATTTCCCCCCTCTCATACAAATGAATTCATTCAATTTTGTTAATACGTTATTCTACAAAATATATGCATGTTACCATGAAGAGGCTTTCTAACCTCCAGGAAACAAAGTGGATGTGTTTAAGGAGTAAGTTAATGTTGTTTTCTTCAAGTGTTAAACTTAACATTATTAAGGTTTAAAAGGACAATCATCGTTTGACCTTTGCATTGCAGGCTTAAGTATGAAACACTCTTTTAATATGATTTGTCTTTGCAAAGAGAATAAGGTCTATGGTACATTTGTTAGAATACGTTGAAGTAAATTCTAACAACTTGGTTGAAGTAGACAACAACCTACTTCAAGTAGACTACAACATACTTCACAATATTTATTTTATTGTTGCAAGTTGCAACTTTAACTCATAACCTTTTCAAGCATTCATATTTTTTTAAAGACTCACTACAATTGTGTTCGTGGATGATTTGATAGAATATGAACATTATTGAGAAATTTCCAATGAAATCGAGATCATCAACAACCCTCCAACATGGAAACAATATATTCAAAATATATAAAGAGGATTTCCAACAATTATATGACTATGAACCAATGAATATTTTTGTTTGTTATTGGTCTTATAAGTTCCCAAGGATTTGGAGGGATGACTCTTCAACAGTAAAATAGAAAACCCCAAAACTTAAAAGGGTGATGAACTTGAATCATGTGATTCTGATCATGTTTAGAAGTAAATTACTTAAATAATTATGCTTGAACCATTAATAAGTACACAATACCAAGATTCATAAGCACCAATATTAGTAGTTTAATTTCAAAGATCGAAAAACATTTGAAATTAGTTCCTTAAATCCTACTAGAGAATCATATACAATTGTATCCATATATGTGGGGGTAAAGTGATTGGTCTTCAAGCACTACCTTTACATTCACCTCTCAAGCTCTAACAAAGAGCTTCTTAATCAAGGAAAACCTTGTAGTTAGACAAGAGCAAGCCTATGCAACACTGGAAAAGGCGATGACCAATAACTAGAGAAATTTTGAGGTCTAAAATGGGCCTCCTAAAAAATATTATAAAATAATAGTGGAAATAATAAAATAAGTTTAGATTGAAAAAATAGATTAAAAGAAACGAGAAGAGCCGAGGAGCGATGGAGCTTTGACCTAGCTAGGGTTTGGCATTTACGCAGCTGTAGCAGGCCTGGAACACCACAGAACCACTCTGGCAGCATTGTTTCGAAGGGGGCGATTGCTGTCGGACTGGATGGGAGCAGAGGGGTCCAGTGGGACCCCAACTTTTAAGCAAGCTGTTATGCAGAAACAACTACAGAAGATGAAAGAAGGAGTCAGGATTGAAGGCGTGAACAGCAGGCTGCAGAGCAGCGGGAAAAATAAGGAAAAAAGGCCAATGATGTCTGACAAGCCAGACAAGACCTCAGAAGATGGGAACACAGAGAGGCAGAATGATGCTGATAAGCAAGACAAAACTGCTGACAAGTCACAGCCCTCAGAAAATGAGAAGGAACGACCCACAAAAGACAAAGAACCAAAAAACAAGGGAATAATCCATCCGGAGAAGGAGGGGGAGACCAGCGAAACCCCCAAAAGAACCAACGGGACCAGCAATGCGTGTAAGCCTAAGAAAGTAGACAGCCTGCGGGTTACAATCATCGACCCTGAAATCCAAGCTTACAGGGAACACATGGCTGAACATGCCATCATATGCAAATTTATGGGAATCTGGCCATTTGAGAGGACTCTGTGCCAATGGATAAGACAACAGTGGAAGCCAAAAGGGGACGTGCAGTTACATCTGGGAGCCAAAGGATTCTTTACAGTGGTCTTTACAAGTCTAGAAGACAAGGACAGAGTGTTTGAGGGCGGCCCGTATTTCCTTGCAGCAGCAGGGTTATACATGATACCTTGGAAGCCAAACTTCGTTCCGGAGAAGGAGACCTTCACCCAGGTGCCTGTCTGGATCAGACTTTTTTCCCTCCCGATCGATTATTGGGGTTTGAACGCACTCAAGCAAATAGGGGACAAACTCGGGACCTTTGTTAAAGCATCGGAGGCAACCATGCAGAAAAGATACACAACCTATGCTCGAATCTGTGTAGAACTGGATGTATCAGGGGCTCTACACGAAGGGGTATGGCTCGAATATAGAGATGAAGAATACTTTCAGGCATTAGACTACGAGCAGATACCTTTTAGATGTCGGAAATGCCACGAGCATGGACATCTGGTAAGGGATTGTCCTTTGAACAAGAAGGAGGCAGAAGAAGAGAAAACACAGAACAACAGAGACAAGAATAACTTCACCAAACCCAAGAACAGGCAGCGGGCCAACAGGAGAATGAACGGGAAAGGAAATACAGAAAGAAATTATTTCAGTAATCCCTTTGAGATCCTAGACCTGGAAACGGACTCGGAGGAAAAGCAGGACATGCCCAGCAGGGAGGCAGGGCAAGATAATAATGAAAAACCCACAGGGGAAGCTACGACGGACGGAACATTTACAGGAGAAATCCAAATGCAGGACAGAACAGCAGAAACAGAAGAAGAAACAGATATGCTAACAAGTGAAGCAGGGAGTGAGGATTTGGAGCTAGAAGAAACCCTAGCCATGGACGGGATGGACCTAACCGCGCTCGTAGAAAGCTGGAAGGCCAAAGGGATTGAAGCAATACCGGAGGAAGAAATAAGGAAGGTCAATAACCTCTTTATAGCACGGCAGAAGGCAATAATGGAAACACAGAAGAGAAAGCTAGGTATCATCAAGGGAGGTTCACCACACTATCAAACACTGCTAGGAAGGACCTCCGGCTCGAGACACAAACGACGAAGAGGCCGCAAGACAAGCATTGAACATCTACAGGAACTCGGAGAGATGCTAATCAATGCCGGTAAGATACGGCAGTTAAGTGATTACCCGTCCTTCCAACCAAATATTTAACTATGAAGATTGTCTCATGGAATGCAAGAGGGATTAGTAGTCAGGCCAAACAGAGGGTCCTGAAACGGAAGATGGGGAAATATAACCCAGACATGTTGTTTCTACAAGAAACTAAATGCAACAGCGCTCTCATAGACAGGCTACGAGGGAAGTTAGGGAGAAATCTTGAAGCCTTGGAGATCGAAAGTAAAGGGCGAGAAGGGGGCTTAGCGACCTTCTGGGATACAAGAAGATACCAGCTTATAACAGCTGAAGCTAGCAAAAATTACCTGGCACTCGAAGTGCAGCCTACAGGTAACTCTTCATCTTTTATATGTATCAATGTCTATAGTCCTCAGAAGCTAGAAGATAAAATTAGTCTCCTAGATTCTTTAACCAAATTCATAGATAGGTACCATAATGCTAAAATCATTCTGGGGGGAGATTTCAACATGATAACCTCCCTCCTGGAAAAAAAAGGAGGCCTAAGGAAACTACACAGGGATGGAGAGGCCTTCATAAGTTTCATAGACAATGCAAAACTGGTTGATGTATATCCCAAGAGTGGCAATTATACATGGAACAACAGAAGGGGGGGCGAAAGGCTCATTTCTTCCAGACTGGACCGTTTTTTAGTCTCAGAAAGCCTGATTTTAGATGGGACGGTTGTTGAATCAAATATCCTCCCTAGTGGAGGTTCAGACCATTGGCCGATATCACTAGCCGTTGAGATACAGGGAACCCCCAGAAACAAACCCTTCAGGTTTGAAAAGTTCTGGATAGAACACCCAACCTTCCTCACGATGGTGGAAAAATGGTGGTCTGAGCCCTTAGGGGAGGAAGGCTCCAAAATGTACATTCTTCAACAGAAATTAAAAAACATCAAAATGAAACTGAAGGACTGGAACAAAAAAGTTTTCGGAAACATATTTCAGGAGAAGGCCATCATCGAATCTAAGCTAGAACAGATTCACAAGGAAGGTATGGTAGGACGCCGAGATGAGGAATCCAGCAAACTAGAAGATGAGCTCAATCAACAATGGCACAACAGATGCAAGCAGGAAGAAACTTTGTGGAAGCAGAAATCTAGAATTCTTTGGTTGAAAGAAGGGGAGCAAAATACCAAGTTCTTCCACAGATCAGCCATGGACTACCGAAGCGCCAACAAAATACTGGAGTTAAAAAACAATGAGGGTGTTATCATCAGAAACCACAGTGAAATCTCAACCTCCCTAACAAACCACTTCAGCCTTATTGCGCAAGAACCAGAGATTAATAGGGAGGAAGCCATCAAAGAAATCACCAATGTCATACCAAGAGTGATCACAGAAGAGCAGAATTGGACCCTTAGAAGGAAAATTACTATGGAAGAAGTTGAGGAGGCTGTCAGAAGCATGCCCAATGACAAAGCTCCGGGTCCAGATGGCTTCACCATCAATTTTTACAAAGCCTGCTGGAACATCGTTAAGCAATACATCTGGGAGATTGTGGAAGACTCAAGAAGATCCAAAAACATCCTCAAATCTTTAAACTCCACCTTCATCGCTCTTGTACCCAAAGTGGAGGAGGCCAACACCCCAGAAAAATTCAGACCCATAGCACTCTGTAATGTCATATATAAGATCATCTCAAAAGTCATAGCAAACAGACTGAAGGCTATCCTCCCCGGCATCATTTCGCAAGAACAGTCGGGCTATGTGGAGGGAAGGCAAATTATGGACAACATCCTGCTAGCCCAGGAGATGATTCACTCTCTTCATTCGCGAAAAGAAGCCGGTATGCTCATGCAGCTAGATCTTTCCAAAGCGTATGACAAGGTAAGCTGGTCTTGCTTGGAAGCAGTGTTAGAGGCTTTTGGTTTTAGCAGACAATGGATCAAATGGATACTAGCCCTTATCAAATCGCCTAGATACTCCATCCTGGTGAATGGGGTTCCCTCTGCTCCCTTCTGCCCCACCAGAGGCATCAGACAGGGAGACCCCCTGTCCCCCTTCCTGTTTGTCATTCTCATGGAAGGCCTCAGCAGACTGATAGCCAGGAAAAAAGAAGAAGGGAAAATTAGAGGGCTGCAACCAATCAGAGCATGTCCAGCCACAACTCATCAACAGTTTGTGGACGACACCATGTTACATGGCTCCCCCACAGTAAAAGAAGCCTTGGCCTACAAAGATATCCTCAATTTGTTCAGCCAAGCCTCGGGCATGGAGATTAACTTCTCCAAATCCATTATTTTCTTCTTCAACACGCATCAAGCTATCCAATCTCATCTATCCAGACTTTTGGGGTTTAAAATTGGCTCACTACCTTCTAGATACCTTGGTGCCCCCCTAACTCTTAAGCCATGGCAGAAAGGCCATTGGGAGAAAGTCCTAGCCAGCATGGAACGGAGGTGTAAACATTGGACCAACAGGGCCTTGAATTTTGCAGGCAGATTAATTCTAACAAAAGTGGTTTTGCAGGCCATTCCTCAATATATGCTTTCTATTCTTCCGGCTCCGAAAGGGGTATTAAACCAAATACGAGTCATCCAACGATCCTTTCTGTGGAGTGGAAGCAGCGAGAAGAAAAAATGGTCTCTGGTTGCCTGGCAGAAACTGTGTAAACCTAAGAACAGGGGAGGTCTGAATTTAGTTGATCCCTCGACAGTAAACAAAATCTGCGGAGCCAAGATTTGGTGGAAGTGGATCTCAGAAACGAGCCTACCCTGGGCCACTCATTGGAAGGAGAAGTACATGCCAAATAGAAATGATCTAGATCTAATAAGAATGCAGGAAACCCCCAACGGTTCACCGATATGGAACCATGCTCAAGCCAATAGAAGCATCGTCCAGGACTATAGCTTCTGGGAGATAAGAAATGGCACTAATGCTCTCTTCTGGGAGGATGCCTGGCAGCAGTCTCCTAAATTGGATTCCCCTCAACTCCTTCCCCTGAAGCAACATCATCAAAACGAGGGCAGATTCAAAGTGAATCAATACTGGATGCCTAACAGTACAGACCAGGATTGGAGGGAGTGGATGGCTTTCGACTCCAACCACAATGAAAACACTCAGGAAACCACTCAAGATCTAAACCAAAGAATCTTAAAAAGGAAAATTCGAGTTGCTGTTGAAAATGACAAGCTCAGATGGGGTCCAAAAGGCCACGGGGATTTTTCCCTGAAAGAGGCAAGGAGTATCATAGAGGGGGAAGAACAGCCTGACACAATGCCCTGGGCCAATAAAGTTTGGAACGACCTTCAATGGCCGAAGATCAGAACGTTTCTCTGGTTACTTATGCTGAAGAGAACCCTAACTTGGGAGAACTTAATGAAAAAGGGGTTCAGGGGACCCTCCAGATGTCCTATGTGCACAAAGGAGGAGGAAACAATGAATCACCTTTTAAACACCTGTGACTGGGCTTCCCAACTATGGCATTGGATGGAAAACATTCTGGGAGCTTCTGACCGGAACAGAGACTCCATCCAGGAGACTATCACCAACTGGAGGAGTAACTATTCTAGAGTTAACAGAGTGGAAAGTATCTGGAGATCTGCCCCAGGCTTTATTGTTTGGACTATATGGAAAGAGCGAAACCGGAGAATTTTCAGAGAGGAAACTCGAAGTGTAGAATCAGCACAAGATTCTATAACAATCAACATAAAACAGCTCATACAGGCAAAATGTAAGGTTGAAGCAGATGAAAAACCTACGTTTCAGGACTTACATATCTTAAAGGTGTTTCAATTGGAAGCGTCCAGTAATCAACCAACAGGGGGAAATTCTTCACAACCTTCATCGCAAATCTTAAGCTGGCAGCGCCCTCCTGAGGGTGGCCTGAAATTGAACTTCGATGGGGCTTCACGGGGCAACCCAGGAACAGCAGGCATTGGAGGTGCCATTCGCAATCAGGCTGGGGAGATCATCCACATTTTCTGCAGAGCTTTAGGTGAAAGTACAAATAATGAAGCAGAGTTTGCTGCGCTTGAGCAGGGCTTAAAAATTCTTAGGAGACTCCGGCGAGGAAATGTAATAGTCGAGGGGGATTCTCTCTTGGCCATCATGGCGGCTAAACGCCTACAGGCAGGAACGAGCATCAGCAAGGCCACCAGACACTGGAGGCTAGCCAAGGCAACGGAAAGCATAGCAGAACTGATTACGGGGATCAGAGGCCTAGTCTTCCAAAACGTCAGGAGAAAGGCGAATGGATTGGCGGATTTTTTGGCAAACTATGGAGCTGACAACCCGAACAATAACATGGACAGGTGTTGGCAGGAGATCGCATGCCCAATCATCAAAGAAACATGCGGACAGTTGGCGGAAATAGACTTACTCCAGGCCAGCCAACCTTAATTGGTGGTGGCATTCGGCTTCGGTACCGGAATTCTAAGGAAACCGGTTATGGATGTAAGGACGAAACAATTTACGGGATGACAGGACGGCTCGAACGGTGTGTTATCACCAGAAACTATAGTCCATGTATATGATAATTGTCCATAGATTTTGAAGAGTCTTGTGGTCTTGTAAATAGCTTTGTTAACTTGTGTCAATTTCAAATTTTGAAAATGCAAGAGTTATGAATGAAATTCGTGTAAAGGCAAGGGCATTGGTCATCTTTCATCATAGTTAGTTATGTCATGTCTTGTCAAAAGTACTTGCGCAGTTTCGCAGCGCGGATGTCATGTCTTAGGTACTTGCGCAGTTTCGCAGCGCGGGTATGATTGGTCAAGTCTGTTGCTCAAATCTGTTTGCGCGTTTTCGTAGCGGCTTGTTTGTCAGCGATTTCGTAGCGCATTCCCTTAAATTTGAACTGCCCGCGCTACGAAATCGGGGTTTCGGGTTTTTATGCAGCGTTTTTCCTTAACTGTCTAATCCGAGAGGTAATGAGTCACGTGTCCGGTCATGATTGTTTCTTCACACCATTTGTCTGTCATGATTAGTCATTACTTTGCCATCAGGTTTGATCTCATTGAGTTAGGTGTCAGTTTGGGGGACGTTATAGAAAGTGGTCGTGTCATAATATGTTTTTCATAACAAATGAATGTCCTCTGCTTGATGAAAGCTTGAGCTTTATCCTAAATAGACTTCTGCAAGCGAGCCTGATTTCTACAGCGTAAAATCTGTTATTGTGCTACAAACCATTGTCATTCCCTCGTGAAGAATTGTGCTAAGAAATATGGAGAAAAAAGAGCATCGTTCAGGGAGATGTGTGAGAACAGAACCGGAGGGATTAGATGTAACCCTCAGGGATGAGGAAATAGCAAAGGCATTCAGAGCTACTGGTTGTTGGCGGTTTTGTGAAAAGCTCAAAGGTGGACATGCAGAAGTTACCAAGGCATTTGCAGTGAATTTTACGGGATTAAATTCAAAAGTGGCCATGCTGGAGTTCCCGGTTTCACCTGAAGTTATTTCTAAAGTCACAGAAATCCCAAGAGGTGGTCAATAGTGGTTCAAGAATTTCAAGTTTGATATGGGTCCGTGTAAGGAGTTCTTAAAGGCACCATATGTGAATGAAGATCTCTCCAGAGCTGTCCCAAGGAGTTATCTTAAGGAGAATTATGCTACATTATTGTCATGCATTCAGAAGTATTTGACGTGTGAAGGCCGATACAACAAAGTTTACTCATATCATTTCAAGCTGTTGCTACACTTTACTGGTAAGAGCTCCATAGACATACCCTTTTACTTATTCAGGAGTATTTCTAAGATGTGTGATAAAATTCAGTTGAAGAAGGAAGCCTATGAAACTTCTCTTTTCCATCATGGTCTGGTTAAATTACTGGTGTTGGATAGCCTACATAAAATTGGTAAGGACTGGGACTCGTTTGTATTCATGGCCGGTTTCCCTAGTAAAACGGGCCTAACTCCTTTACCTGTAAGAGAAAAAGAAGATAGGAGTGAGGGTACTACTTTGGCTGAGTTAAGAAAAGAAATAACAGACCATAGCAAGTCCAAAGCTAAAACAAAGAAGCCAGAGAGGTCTGCAACAGTCAAAGACACACCTGAAGCTAAAACAAAGAAGACTCCTAAGTTAGCAGTTGAAAAAGCTCCTGAAGCATCAATAATCAAAACTTCAAAGTCATCCAAAGTATCTGAAAAGGAAGCTTCTAAGTTATCTCTTAAAGAAACACCAGAATCATCTAAACAGAAGACTCACAAAGGAAAAGATGAATTTGAGTCTAGTAAAGTGGAAAGGGTTTCAAGAGTAAGAACTAGAGGACAGCTAAATAAAGAAAAGGGAAAGTTAGCTCCTGTGGAAGAAAGTCCTGTGTCTAGGGGTAGTTTAAATGATTTGTTGGAAGCTATTGAATTAGAACAAGATCAATTGGTATCGCCAATGCATATTGATTTAACACTGTCTTCTCCTGAAAGTTCAAAGAAGTCAAAGGCTTCTAAAAAATTAAAGTTTGAAGAACCAGGGGTAGAGTATGCTTTTAAACCCCGTAGACCAATGACTAGGAGACAAATGAAGGAAGCAGAAAAGGTTCAAAAAGAGAAAGTCTCTTCAGACTTGCCTGGGACAGAGGCACTTGAAATTTTCTCTGAAATAGTCCAAGCAGCTAAAAACAAGAGTAAGGACAAAAAGGTGGTTATAAGTCAAAGTGGCAATGTGATTGCCATCAAAAAACAAGCTGGAGTAAGTAAGGAGATACCTCAGGTCTCAAATGTTTTTAAAGAGAAGGCAGTAAGGTATACCAATTATAGGAAAGCTGTGATGAAAGGTAAAGCAAGAATGATCAGTCAAGCTAGTTCAGTGTCTGATGCCTATGTATGGACAGTACCAGCTTTAAAACAAGCAAAAACTATGAAACAAGTGAATATAAGTCTGAAAGCAGAGAATAAGAAGTTGAAGAAGGAGGTCATCAGTCTGAGAGAAAAGCTAGACAGGCTAGCTAAATGATTCAAGAAGGATTGTGTATTCTCAAATTTTGATATATTTTGGGTCATTATCTTGTCAAAAGTTTTTGAGACTTTTTGTGTCTTTTTGCTTGTATGGAATGACTGAAGAATTATAAATTTGAAGTGATACTGTTTTGAGGTTCATAAAATTGATTTTAATGACCTACAGCAGTTTCGTAGCGCGCTACGAAACTGCTGTAGATGACTGGTTATGATTAAAGCTTGAAATGGAATGCTGAGGTCAGCATATATTTTAACAAATGGTCAAATACTAAGCCTGGGGAGTATAGAAGATCAGTCAGATATTTTGTTAAAGAGGCCAAGGGTAAATATTAAAAAAAAGGGCGAAGTTTTGTTTTTTTTTTTGCTAAAAAGTCACTTTATCTCCGAGAATTTAGGGTTTGGATAGGGCTGCTGAGGTGTAAGATAATACACTTGTCTAGCTCTGGGATGGCTGGTTCATGAATTCTTTTCAATCAGACGAGGTTATCCAAGGTGTAAGAGGCTCAAATATGGATCATTAATATGTGGACACCGAGGGGGGCAACAACCAAGAATATAGGCTTCATTTTCTTTTCGGTTGTTTGAATCATCTCTGCATCAAGAATCCGAAGCTGTATATACATTGAACATGCTTCTAGTTTGGATATGGTTGTTATGGCAATGATACAGGTGGTGAGCTTTGAAGAACATAGCAGGGTATACAAAGAAGGAGACTTAAAGGGCCAGTATGATGGAATCCCCTGTTTTCGTACCATCATAACTTTTGTAATTAATCAGTTGGTTTATGTCATAGTTAAGGTCATTTATGTAAAAAACACGAGCTCCCTTCATGCTCGTTGAGGAGCCTCGTACAGTAGTTTTTGATAGGCTATATATAGGAAGAATTGATATGTAAAAAAGGTTGGATACTTAATAGAAAAAGTGTGTTGTTTTGGGCCACTGTAAGACCTTTTTGACAGTAATAGTAAAAACAGAGTTATACTCTTCTCAAGATTCTCGAAGTGTTATCATGGTCAAATGAAGTAATGATGGTTTATGTTTTATGTTATTTTATGGTTTTGTTGTATGCAATCACTCAGAACTCATGATTATATGCTCTGATTTCCTGTGTATACAGCCGACTATATGTGGTGGAATTTGTTTGACTTGTGATGTTTAGAGCCTTGATTTCTATGAGATCACTGTGTTTTTTTCTTGTTCACTGGATATTGTAGACTCCATAGCCCAATGGGATTCATTTTGGTGTGTTTCCAACCATTTATGTTTTCATAAAAAGACAAAGAGTTAACCCTCTAGTGTGTGAAGAATTTCATTAAGAGTTTTGAGAGAGCCCTCTCTGATCAAAGAGGCTGATCTTTGGTCTAAAGATAGGTTGAAATAGTTACATGAGATCATGCTTAGTTGCAACCCTCTGTTATGGTTTTGTGATAACATTTTGGTGTGTCTGCCGGGAGCTAAAGATTGAATTTCTGAAGGTAGCAGGAGTTCAAATGTTTTTCGAGGTTGCACTCTACCTTGGTGACTCCATTTGTTTTTGAAAAAGTTTAAAGGTGGCTTCGAAAGGAAGGTACACAAGGAGTAACCCTGATCCAAATCCGCATAGGCCTGTGGAAAATCCTAACATCATTTCAAGAAGAAAGCAGAAGCTCTCTGATATACCAGGTACTTCAAAATCATTATTTTCTGAGTTTTCTAGAAGTCTTGAAAACAAACTTGTGGATGATAAGGTTCAAGAGGTCATATTAAGGTCTGAAGATGAAGAAGAAGTAATAGGTATTATCTTGGATTTACAAAAGAGAGGTATTGATACCTCTTCTTTAATTTCACAAGAAGATAAAGAGGAGTTTTGGGAAATTGTGTCCTCTGAGCTTTTATTAGAAAGAGAAGATTTAAAGAAGCTTAAGGAGCTTGACCCTTTTGAAATTCTGCTTAATTCAAATATTGGGTTACCACTCCCAAATTGGAGCTCATTTGTTGGTGGGTTACAAAGTCCTAATAGTCCCTTTCGTACTCATATTTTGTCCTCTGCTTCTGTAAGTCCAAACAGTCCTAAACTGTCATCTCACATTAGCTCTGGTCATAACATACCTATTGCTGTTGTTCCTCCTTTCATCATGGCTGTACCTGCAAGGTATGCCCCTTTGGCCCTTCCTGCTGTTTTGCATGACTTACCAAATAAATATGCTTCTAAGATTCCAACCTGGGGAGGGGATGAAGACATCACAGCTGAAGAGCATGTAGATAGATTCAATGACTTTATTGATAGGTATGAAGTAGATGATGAAGATGTCAAATTGAGATTATTTGCTCAGTCCTTTATTGGGGAGGTTAGGAAATGGTTCAAAGCCTTGGGAGCTGGTAGCATTCACAGTTGGATTGAGTTCGAAGATATTTTTTTGAGAAAGTGGGGTAATAGAACTAATCCAGTACAAGCTCTCACTGAATATAATAATTTAAGAAGAGCTCCAGATGAGACTATTCAAAGCTTTTCTAAGAGATTCAATAAGACTTATAATTCTATTCCAGGTCACTTAAAACCTCCTGGGGCTTTGGCTCAATTAAGATATGCTGAGTCTTTTGAATCTGATTTTTCCCTCTTACTTAGAGAAAGAGAATCTGCTACATTGGCTGATATGCAAAATGATGCTATCAAAGTTGAAGTAAATATACTTGCTGCTAAAAAGTCTAAGATGGCTAAGACTAAATTTAAGGAAGAGGAGAGGCCTTCCACTTCAGCTCAAGATGAAAAATTTGAAACCATGATGAAGACTATGGAAAAATTAATGGATCAACTAGCACTTGGGAATACTGCTGCTCCTCAAGCACAACAAGAGTCTCGGTTTAGAAATTCTCAGTTTAGGAGACCTCAAAATCAACAACGTCCAAGGGAAAACAGAAATCAGCCAGCTGATCCTCCTGTAAGACCTCCATTTCAGCAAAATATGGTAGATGGTGAGGAAGAGACTGAGGAACCAGAAGAAGCCATTCATTGCCTTGGTGAGGAAGATTCAGAAATCTTTTTAACAAAAGAAGAACATGATGAATCTAGCCAACAGAAAGTTGAGGAAGAACCTTCAGATTTTCTAAAAGGGTATCAGCATGCCATTTTTGAAATTCAAAAGCAATATAATCTCAGAAATAGAGAGGTGCCTGTTTCAGCTAATAAAGCTCAGCCCAAAAAGAATGTTTCAAAAGCAGCGGAGGACAAACAAGAAAAGCCTAAGCAAGCTGATAAAAACAATGATTCTCCTGTTGAGAAGAAGGTTAGTCAAGTTGTTGCTCTTCCTAAGGAAATGGAAAGATCTAATTCTGTGTTTAGCATAGAAAATGAGATGGCTAAAATCAAAATTTCAGTCCCATTTAATGAGATTTTGAAAGTAAACAAATATAGGAGTAAGATTGTGGAAATGCTTAACTCTCCTCCAGGAGGAGCTGATATCTTAAATTTGCAAGAAGACAATCCTATCATTTGTTTAGGCCCAAGGTTAGAAGATGAGCAGAATGATGAATTTCCTCCTTTTTATATTAGTATCAATATACACGAGATGACTCTTCATAATGCCATGCTAGACTCAGGAGCATCTCATAACCTTATGCCCAAAGTCATTATGGAAAGGCTAGGATTGGAAGTGACTAGACCTTATAAAGATCTATTTTCTTTTGACTCTAAGAGGGTTCATTGTATTGGGTTAATTAAATATGTGGTTGTATCACTAACACAAATCCCAGCCAAGACCACTGTCATGGATATTGTTGTGGCGGATGTCCCACCTAAATTTGGGATTTTACTCTCAAGATCATGGGCAGCTAAGATTAAAGGTACTATGCAGATGGATTTGACTTTTGCTACTATTCCGGTTTTTGGAGAACAGAGAAGATTATACCGTGAAACAAGAATGGCATATATGGTGAGTAGTAAAGACAAACCACAAAATTTTCCAATTTATTCTTGTGACACAGGTTTGGGGTCAGCAATTTTATTTAATGAATCAGTGGGAGAAGAGTCACAGAAAGGAAAGGCAGAAAATCAGTGTGTAGAGCAGCAGCAAAATGATAAAGAAGGCATCTCTGGTTGCTGGTCTTTGTATTTTGATGGAGCAGCTGGTAAAGAAGGCGCTGGTGCTGGAATTTGGATTATGTCTCCAACTAATGAAAGTAAGTTTTTATCCTATAAGCTCAATTTTGATTGCACTAATAATATGGCCGAGTATGAGTCCTTGGTTTTGGGCTTGGAAAATTTGATTGAGTTAAAGGCAAAGAGCATTGTTGTGTATGGAGACTCTGAACTAGTTATAAAGCAAGTTCAAGGGGCTTATCAAACAAAAGATGTAAGAATGAGAGCTTATAGGAATTTGGTGTTAGAATTACTGGAGAAATTTCAGTCATATACTTTCAATATTAAGACTAGAGATCAGAATTCCATGGCAGATTCCCTTGCTGTAGCAGCTAGTCTTTTTGTCATTCCTAAGATTTCTTCTGATCATTATGAAGTGAAAGTCCGCCATAGACCAGTGATCCCTGACAATATACTGAATTGGCAAGTATTTGAAGATGACCAGCAGGTGAAAAGTTTCCTAGAATTGAAAGGAGAATTTGAGAATTGTCAGATTGATCAACAAAACATGTTAGTGGAAACAAAAGAAAAGTCCGAGGTGTTGCAGCTACAAAATAATCTTATTCCTAAAGGTCTGATTCCACTTGAGAAGCTTTTTGATCAGAATGATGTTTTTAAGGCGCCAAGGTTGCAGGCAAATGAAGAAGAAATAGAGAATTGCAATCTAGGTGATTTAGTAGCGCCTAGATGGGTCAAAATTTCCAAATTTTTATCAGCTGATCTTAAAGTGAAGTACATTGAATTAATGAAGAAGTTTATTGATGTATTTGCATGGAATTATACTGATCTCAAACAGTATGATGCCTCAGTTATACAACATACAATTCCCATCAAACCAAATGAGAAACCATTCAAGCAAAAATTGAGAAGAATAAATCCTTTGCTGATGCCATTAATTGAGAAAGAGGTTAAGAAGTTGTATGATGCAAAGATTATTGTTCCTATCAGATTTTCTAATTGGTTAGCCAACTTGGTACCAGTTAGGAAGAAGAATGGAGAAATAAGGATTTGCATAGATTTTAGAAATTTAAACAAGGCTTCACTTAAAGACAATTACCCTCTTCCTAAGATGGATCTCATGTTGCAAAATATTGTAGGGTCTCAGAGAATGTCAATGTTAGATGGTTTTTCAGGTTATAATCAGATCCTTGTTCATCCAGAGGATCAGGAGAAGACAGCTTTTACCACACCATGGGGCACATTTATGTATGCCAAGATGCCTTTTGGCCTCATGAACGCAGGGGCGACTTTCCAAAGGGCTATGGACATTGCTTTTGCAGAGGAGAAAGATAAATCAGTTGTGGTGTACCTTGATGATATTACAGTCTTTTCAAAGAAAGAGGAAGATCATTTAAAGCATCTGGAGAAGATATTATTGAAGTGTAGAAGGTTCGGCATTTCTTTGAACCCAACTAAAAGCATCTTTGCATTGACTTCTGGTAAGTTGCTTGGGCATATTATTTCTCAAGAAGGCATTAAAATAGATCCAAATAGAGTTAGTGCTATTTCAAGATTGGATTTGCCAAGGAGTAAGAAAGAAGTGCAGTCTTTTCTTGGTAAAGTCAATTTTGTTAGGAGGTTCATTCCTAACTTTGCAGAGGTGGTTAAGTATATCACAAAAATGCTAAAGAAAGGAGCAGACTTTAGATGGACAGCTGAGGCAAGAAGGTCATTTGAAGAAATTAAAAAAGCACTCACTCAAGCGCCGGTTCTTATTAGTCCTGATTTCTCCAAGGAATTCTTAATATTCACTTATGCCTCTGAAGATACAATCGCTGGAGTTCTTTTGCAGAAAGGGAGTCAAGGTGTGGAGCAGCCTATTTCATTCTTTAGTAAAACATTGGCAAATGCTGAACTAAAGTATAACATTTTAGAAAAACAGGCATATGCTTTGGTGAAGGCAATCAAAGATTTCAGAATCTATGTGCTTCATTCTCATATTATTGCATTTGTGCCAAGTGCTGTTATTAAAGAAATTCTCACACAAGCAGACCCGGATGGTAAAAGAGGGAAATGGATAGCCAAATTGTTGGAATATGATATTGAAATTAGGCCAACTAAATTGGTGAAAGGTCAAGGGTTAGCAGAGCTACTAACTCACTCAAATTTAGACTGCAGTGATATTAACTTTAATGCAGAAATATCAGAAATTTTTGAAGAAGAGGAAGAGTTGGTTCAAATTAATGAACAATTTCTGATATCTGGATGGTATAAGGATGTCTCATTTGTACTACAACACAACAGAGCCCCTGATAATCTTCCTAAGTCTAAAGCTCGTTTTATCAAGCTGAAATCTCTTAAATATTTTGTTAATAAGCAGAATTTATTCTGGAAGGATGCTGGAGGGATTCTACTAAGTTGTTTGATTGAAGAAGAGGCTGATAAGGTAATTGAAGAATTTCATAGAGGAGACTGTGGAGGTCACCATTATTGGAAGGCTACGGCTAACAAAATATTGAGAGCTGGATATTTTTGGCCCACCATGTTCAAAGACATCTATAAAAAGGTTGCAGCCTGTCATGAATGTCAGTTGTTTGAAGGTAAAAGAAAACTCATGCCTATGCCTCTAGTTCCTATTTATGTAGAAGCGCCTTTTCAGCAGTGGGGGCTAGATTTTATAGGTGAGATACATCCCTCTTCATCAGGCCAACATCGGTGGATACTTACAGCCACAGATTATTTCACAAAGTGGATAGAGGCAGTGCCAACTAGACAAGCTAATGATGCAGTCATTATTTCTTTCTTAGAGAACAATATTTTGTCAAGGTTTGGATGTCCACTCAAGCTTATCACAGACAATGCCCAAGCATTCAAGTCTAAAAGAATGATAAACTTTTGCCATAAATATCATATTACTCTTGGTCACTCAACAGCTTATTATCCACAAGGCAATGGTTTAGCTGAAAGTTCTAATAAGAGTCTTGTGAGGATTATTAAGAAATTGTTGGAAGAAAACAAGAAAACTTGGCATTTGAAACTGAAGTATGCATTATGGGCTGATCGCATATGCACTAAAAGATCTATTGGAACCTCTCCTTATGAACTTGTGTATGGAGCAGAAGCCATTTTTCCAACCTCTCTTGGTGTCCCAGTTATGAAATTAATTCAAGGACTGGAGGAAGAGCCAAATGCCATTCAAAGGAGAATCAATCAATTGATTGCATTACAGGAAAAAAGAAGTGAAGTGGTCGAAGATTATCAACAAAATCAGAATAGAGTCAAGAGGGCTTTTGATAAGAAGGTTAAAGATGTGACTTTTCAAATTAATGACAAGGTTTTGAAATGGGAAGCCAGGATTGAAGAAAAGGGCAAGCATGGTAAATTTGAGAGTTTATGGAAGGGACCATATGTAATCTCTGCTTTCCATGGAAACAATACTTATATTTTGCAAGAAGTTGATGGATCACAGTATGCTGGTGGGCCTGTCAATGGCAGGTTCTTAAAGCATTATTATCAGTGAAAAGTTTGCCAAGAAATTCATGATCATTGTAAATAATCATGGTTTTTGAAGTGTTTTGTGCTATTAATAAATGACAAGTTGAACTAGCAGATTTTAGCCCGAGGAGAAGGCCCACAAAGTTTGAGAGGAATGCTTGTCAGCCAGATGTGAGTGTAATAAATGGATAAAGCACTGGTACTACGTGTTCTTAGTGTACCACAGGGGCACACTATCCCTAGTGGAGCCGCTGTTATCACCAGAAACTATAGTCCATGTATATGATAATTGTCCATAGATTTTGAAGAGTCTTGTGGTCTTGTAAATAGCTTTGTTAACTTGTGTCAATTTCAAATTTTGAAAATGCAAGAGTTATGAATGAAATTCGTGTAAAGGCAAGGGCATTGGTCATCTTTCATCATAGTTAGTTATGTCATGTCTTGTCAAAAGTACTTGCGCAGTTTCGCAGCGCGGATGTCATGTCTTAGGTACTTGCGCAGTTTCGCAGCGCGGGTATGATTGGTCAAGTCTGTTGCTCAAATCTGTTTGCGCGTTTTCGTAGCGGCTTGTTTGTCAGCGATTTCGTAGCGCATTCCCTTAAATTTGAACTGCCCGCGCTACGAAATCGGGGTTTCGGGTTTTTATGCAGCGTTTTTCCTTAACTGTCTAATCCGAGAGGTAATGAGTCACGTGTCCGGTCATGATTGTTTCTTCACACCATTTGTCTGTCATGATTAGTCATTACTTTGCCATCAGGTTTGATCTCATTTAGTTAGGTGTCAGTTTGGGGGACGTTATAGAAAGTGGTCGTGTCATAATATGTTTTTCATAACAAATGAATGTCCTCTGCTTGATGAAAGCTTGAGCTTTATCCTAAATAGACTTCTGCAAGCGAGCCTGATTTCTACAGCGTAAAATCTGTTATTGTGCTACAAACCATTGTCATTCCCTCATGAAGAATTGTGCTAAGAAATATGGAGAAAAAAGAGCATCGTTCAGGGAGATGTGTGAGAACAGAACCGGAGGGATTAGATGTAACCCTCAGGGATGAGGAAATAGCAAAGGCATTCAGAGCTACTGGTTGTTGGCGGTTTTGTGAAAAGCTCAAAGGTGGACATGCAGAAGTTACCAAGGCATTTGCAGTGAATTTTACGGGATTAAATTCAAAAGTGGCCATGCTGGAGTTCCCGGTTTCACCTGAAGTTATTTCTAAAGTCACAGAAATCCCAAGAGGTGGTCAATAGTGGTTCAAGAATTTCAAGTTTGATATGGGTCCGTGTAAGGAGTTCTTAAAGGCACCATATGTGAATGAAGATCTCTCCAGAGCTGTCCCAAGGAGTTATCTTAAGGAGAATTATGCTACATTATTGTCATGCATTCAGAAGTATTTGACGTGTGAAGGCCGATACAACAAAGTTTACTCATATCATTTCAAGCTGTTGCTACACTTTACTGGTAAGAGCTCCATAGACATACCCTTTTACTTATTCAGGAGTATTTCTAAGATGTGTGATAAAATTCAGTTGAAGAAGGAAGCCTATGAAACTTCTCTTTTCCATCATGGTCTGGTTAAATTACTGGTGTTGGATAGCCTACATAAAATTGGTAAGGACTGGGACTCGTTTGTATTCATGGCCGGTTTCCCTAGTAAAACGGGCCTAACTCCTTTACCTGTAAGAGAAAAAGAAGATAGGAGTGAGGGTACTACTTTGGCTGAGTTAAGAAAAGAAATAACAGACCATAGCAAGTCCAAAGCTAAAACAAAGAAGCCAGAGAGGTCTGCAACAGTCAAAGACACACCTGAAGCTAAAACAAAGAAGACTCCTAAGTTAGCAGTTGAAAAAGCTCCTGAAGCATCAATAATCAAAACTTCAAAGTCATCCAAAGTATCTGAAAAGGAAGCTTCTAAGTTATCTCTTAAAGAAACACCAGAATCATCTAAACAGAAGACTCACAAAGGAAAAGATGAATTTGAGTCTAGTAAAGTGGAAAGGGTTTCAAGAGTAAGAACTAGAGGACAGCTAAATAAAGAAAAGGGAAAGTTAGCTCCTGTGGAAGAAAGTCCTGCGTCTAGGGGTAGTTTAAATGATTTGTTGGAAGCTATTGAATTAGAACAAGAGCACCCAATTCAAGTTGAACCCCTTGAAATTGAACAAGATCAATTGGTATCGCCAATGCATATTGATTTAACACTGTCTTCTCCTGAAAGTTCAAAGAAGTCAAAGGCTTCTAAAAAATTAAAGTTTGAAGAACCAGGGGTAGAGTATGCTTTTAAACCCCGTAGACCAATGACTAGGAGACAAATGAAGGAAGCAGAAAAGGTTCAAAAAGAGAAAGTCTCTTCAGACTTGCCTGGGACAGAGGCACTTGAAATTTTCTCTGAAATAGTCCAAGCAGCTAAAAACAAGAGTAAGGACAAAAAGGTGGTTATAAGTCAAAGTGGCAATGTGATTGCCATCAAAAAACAAGCTGGAGTAAGTAAGGAGATACCTCAGGTCTCAAATGTTTTTAAAGAGAAGGCAGTAAGGTATACCAATTATAGGAAAGCTGTGATGAAAGGTAAAGCAAGAATGATCAGTCAAGCTAGTTCAGTGTCTGATGCCTATGTATGGACAGTACCAGCTTTAAAACAAGCAAAAACTATGAAACAAGTGAATATAAGTCTGAAAGCAGAGAATAAGAAGTTGAAGAAGGAGGTCATCAGTCTGAGAGAAAAGCTAGACAGGCTAGCTAAATGATTCAAGAAGGATTGTGTATTCTCAAATTTTGATATATTTTGGGTCATTATCTTGTCAAAAGTTTTTGAGACTTTTTGTGTTTTTTGCTTGTATGGAATGACTGAAGAATTATAAATTTGAAGTGATACTGTTTTGAGGTTCATAAAATTGATTTTAATGACCTACAGCAGTTTCGTAGCGCGCTACGAAACTGCTGTAGATGACTGGTTATGATTAAAGCTTGAAATGGAATGCTGAGGTCAGCATATATTTTAACAAATGGTCAAATACTAAGCCTGGGGAGTATAGAAGATCAGTCAGATATTTTGTTAAAGAGGCCAAGGGTAAATATTAAAAAAAAGGGCGAAGTTTTGTTTTTTTTTGCTAAAAAGTCACTTTATCTCCGAGAATTTAGGGTTTGGATAGAGCTGCTGAGGTGTAAGATAATACACTTGTCTAGCTCTGGGATGGCTGGTTCATGAATTCTTTTCAATCAGACGAGGTTATCCAAGGTGTAAGAGGCTCAAATATGGATCATTAATATGTGGACACCGAGGGGGGCAACAACCAAGAATATAGGCTTCATTTTCTTTTCGGTTGTTTGAATCATCTCTGCATCAAGAATCCGAAGCTGTATATACATTGAACATGCTTCTAGTTTGGATATGGTTGTTATGGCAATGATACAGGTGGTGAGCTTTGAAGAACATAGCAGGGTATACAAAGAAGGAGACTTAAAGGGCCAGTATGATGGAATCCCCTGTTTTCGTACCATCATAACTTTTGTAATTAATCAGTTGGTTTATGTCATAGTTAAGGTCATTTATGTAAAAAACACGAGCTCCCTTCATGCTCGTTGAGGAGCCTCGTACAGTAGTTTTTGATAGGCTATATATAGGAAGAATTGATATGTAAAAAAGGTTGGATACTTAATAGAAAAAGTGTGTTGTTTTGGGCCACTGTAAGACCTTTTTGACAGTAATAGTAAAAACAGAGTTATACTCTTCTCAAGATTCTCGAAGTGTTATCATGGTCAAATGAAGTAATGATGGTTTATGTTTTATGTTATTTTATGGTTTTGTTGTATGCAATCACTCAGAACTCATGATTATATGCTCTGATTTCCTGTGTATACAGCCGACTATATGTGGTGGAATTTGTTTGACTTGTGATGTTTAGAGCCTTGATTTCTATGAGATCACTGTGTTTTTTTCTTGTTCACTGGATATTGTAGACTCCATAGCCCAATGGGATTCATTTTGGTGTGTTTCCAACCATTTATGTTTTCATAAAAAGACAAAGAGTTAACCCTCTAGTGTGTGAAGAATTTCATTAAGAGTTTTGAGAGAGCCCTCTCTGATCAAAGAGGCTGATCTTTGGTCTAAAGATAGGTTGAAATAGTTACATGAGATCATGCTTAGTTGCAACCCTCTGTTATGGTTTTGTGATAACACGGTGGAGGTCCTGGCGGCGACAGGTTATTCAGAAAAGCGATCATTACAGATCGAGAAACAGAATGCACAACATCAGCATAAGCATAATCAATACGCTTGGAGTGGATCCGTATAGCAGGGTTTCAATAACATTAATGGCAATCCTGCTGGAGGAGAGGTGGATCAAGGCTCCGTGGGTTAAGATCGAGCATGCAGGCATACGGGGAAATTCGCGCACAACCTTCCACCATCCCCACCGTTGGATCGTACAAGACACATGGCATAAGGTCAATCGGAATGGAAGCAGCCATTATCAATCCTATTCGACCTGCATCAGCTCCGCTTGTGTGATCCTCAATCACACTTATTATCAAAGTACTCCCACCTTCACCGGCATTAACACCATCCTCAGGAGGATGCACAAGGGAATTCGCTATAAAGTAGCGGGCAATTGCCCTGTCTTTCTCACAGCTTTTCAACTCAGCATTGAGCACGAGACCGGGAACAGAACTCACTCAAATTGGAAGGAGCACGCAGCGTCTGTGATGGATGCGGGAGGAAGTCGTTGTGCAGCAGCCAACCGGGACCTCCAGGAGGCTAAGGGAGGTTATGAAACCCGAACGGTAGCAAGAATCAAGCGGAAGATTGCTGAACTGGAAGCTCAAGCCAAGCGGGAGGAGGAAGGGCGAACGGAGGAAGAAGTTGCAGAGGAGGTGGACTGGCTGAGGGACCCGGGAACCCCCTCGAAAAGGGCCACTCAGTTTGTCAGAACACAGGCGGAGAGCTGGCGCACCAAGACCCTAATAGCCAAGGCTCTGGAGTCGATTGAAAAGGAGAAGCAGCACATTGTTACAGAGGTGAATCTCACGGAGGCGCAGATGGCCAAGATTATTGACTACAACAGCGAGTTGGACAACAAGATATCCACTGTGCATGAGGCGGTTCAGACTCTCAATCGGATGCTAACACTGCTCATTAGGCTTCTGAGGGATACTATCAACACGGCTCCTTCGACCCCACAGCCGGCGACCACTGCAGAGCATAAGCCCGAGTCCCTTGAAGCCATGCAAGCGAAGGTGGACCGCCATGTGCGGGAGATTGGACTGGACACCATCGGCCAAATGGGAAAATACATCTAAGGAGGCACCTGTGTAGTTCTCCTCTGCTTTCTTTTCTGTTTCGGCTTTAGTCTGTTTATGTTGTTGTTTCTCACTGTAATGTGTCGGCAGTAACAGTTTTGAGATCTTTTGCTCTGTCCAAGCTACCCTGCGCGGTGGGCTCCTAGCTGGTATTTTGTGTTTGAACTTCTAAAGCAGGGGATTAGCTCTCGTTTATTGTACATCCCTGCTTTTGATCTGCCTCGGCAGATTTTTTGTATTATACTCTGTTCTATAATATAATCTTCTAACTTACACAAAAATAAAATAAAATAAGTTTAGATTACATCACCAAATTTTCAAGGGAAAAAATAAAAAATTACTTTTTAAACTCGTATTTTCAACTTATCTCCCTATGGTTTTACTCAAATTTTGAGTAGGAGCACTTATCATATGCGGAATTTAATTCCTAATCCAAGGAGTATCTATGTTGCATACTTTCAATGGACCCTGCTACATGAAAAATGGGAAATACATGAAAAAACGTGATTGCAATCCCATTTTTCCATGTATTTCTCATATTTCATGTTGTAGGGTCCATCAAAACTATGCGACGTGAGTACTCCTTGGATTAGAAATTAAATTCCGCATCCAACGAGTGCTCCTGCTCGAAATTTGAGTAGAACTTTATGGATTTGAGTTGAAAATACGAGTTGAAAAGGTAGTTATTTTTATTTTTATTTTTATTTTCAATCTTCTTATTTTTTTACTCTAGAAATAGTGAATCATCCACATGGTTGACATCATCATCTTGAATCCTATTGGTTCTTATAAAGTTTATTTTGGTTGTACATTTTTGTTTTGAGACTCATTTTAGACCTCAAAATTTCTCTAATGGCAAGAGTCAAGTCTCTCTTTTGCACTAACATTGTTAATAACAGTGGATCAGGAAAAAATATGCTTCTCAAAGAGGCTTAAAGAACCAAAAGGTGAAGGACTTGAAACAAACAAGAATAAAATGGCCTTTTAGGTGTGTTCTTCCATTTTGGAAAGATTTTCTCTCTCTATTTTGATTGGATGTGGTTATGTCATGTTTTTGATATTATATATACTCTTAAAGGAAGATGAAGTTTATCAGAAGGAACATCGAATTAATATTGCACACAATGAAATAATAAACATTAAAGCATGTAATTTTATTTTACGAGAAACATATTTCAACCTTCATATTAGGGTTTTCAACAAAAATAAAAATGTACCCATGTATTTAATAATAAAAATATTTCAACTTCCATAATAAAAATACTATAATTTTAAAAATATTATCAAAAAATTATTATTTCTTTTATCAAACTTTAACAAATTCTAAATTATAGGAACTAAATACTTTACAAATATTACCCGATATCCTTTAACTCTCACACTCCCCCATAAATATGGGTGGACCTTCTTTTTAAATAAATAGCTAAAAAAAAAACAAATTCAATATAACATAACATCTCAAAAAAATTATGAACCTTTTTTTTAATTAGATAGCTATAAAAAAAAAAAAATTCAATATAACATAACATCTCAAAAATAATTGTGGCCTCTTGTGTATCCACCCCAATCTTCGCTATTCACTTACCCGCCTTAAGGGATAGATACTTAAAAGTGATCCCAATATTATTAGTCCCTGTCGCAGCCAAGGCAGGGACTATAGTAATTGAAATGTTGGATTTTAGCATTTATTTAAACTGATTACCATCACGAATAGCTAATTTTTTTTAACATTAATCCATTTGATCGTCTTATTTGGCCTCTTCCCGAGGAGGGGAGGCTAAAATCACAGGTTATATCATATTTTCACTTCACATTTCGAAATTTAGCTTGGAACTAATGCCAGTGTTAAATCTCAAACATTTTATGTTAATCAAAATATATTTCATATAATAGATAACCATCAAGATTGCATGTACGGCTGGCACGACTTCCAGGTGTCATACACTCTTTTTCTCTTTTGTTTACATGTAAACAGGTGTCATACACTCGCTAGTAAGTTGACAACACTGCGTTGGATTGTCCTGCACTTTTGCAGGGATAGACTCCAACCAAGTTGGAACATGATCTTCCAGAATGTGAGAGGAAGGTATTTTACTGTTTCTGTATGACAAAAAATTTCTCTGATTTATTGATGATGATAAATTATTTTTGTGATTCAAAGAGAGAAAATAAAAGAGAAAATACAACAAACTGCTTGCATACATGAAAACTCAAACTGAAACTCAAATTAGGTAATGAAATGGCTCTTTCATTGATGCCTCTCATTGTTTTTGTATGACATCGAACTTCTCTTCTTTACTGTTGATGCTAACTTATTATTGTTATTCAAACAAAGAAAATGGAAGGGAAGAGATAGCATCTTGTTTGCATATATGAAAACTCAAAATGAAACTCAAACTATTTTCAAACTGAAACTCAAACGAGGTAACGAACTACCACTATTAGAAAATGGTGAAATTAGTGACTAGGTGACTAAAAATATTAGTCACCACAACTTTTCCAATTGAAATATTACCAAAAATTAGCAATCTTAAGAGACCCAACTAAAAACGGCTAACATAAATGACTATTTTAGTCACCAGTTAAAATATACGACTCGCTAATAAATAATACTACTAAAAATGACTAACATAAATGACTAATTTTGTCTAGGAAAAAAAATATGACTGCCTAACAAAAACTACAATAATATGAATTAGTTGTTTATGTTAGTCATTTTAGTTGTGTCACCTTAACAATCTAAACTTACAAGTCATAGGGGATTCAAAGGTTGTTTTAGATTGTATGAAAGGCTATACTTCCTTGTACACTTCTTTATTGTATCAAAGGATGATTAAAATTATGGAGCTTATTAGAATCTTTAGGGTCATATCATTTGATCACATTCACAGGGAATCAAATTCAAAGGTTGACAAATTATCGAAAAGTGGAGTGGGCCAACACCTCCTTTTGAAACATGTCATGACCACCTATATATGTTTCAACAACCTTTCCAACTTATTTAGTTGGTTGCACATATATTTCACATTTTTTCTTCATCTTGCAAAGTGGTAATGCTAAGGAGAGGGTACAAACTTTGATCAAATAATGTTCACTTAGTACCACTACCAAATTTCCTTCATGCAATTTGCATGATGATAAATGGATGACATTTGAATGTTACACACATGTAAGTAGTCCACATTCAACTTTGTTGTCTTCATTGTCCTTAGTAACAATGACAAGTGTGAATATTTCCTTTATTTACATCGCAAACACACAACTCTTTGTTCTCCCAAACATAGTTAATAGTGTTGGTGTATGAGCTCTTAGTTGTGGAATGGTCTCTTGATGATGATAACGAACTCTCAATCTCCAATGCTAATGAATACAATGAATGAATGATCTAATGCCTTGTATAGACAATTTAGGATTCATTTTCTATTTTTATTATGCCATTGTATATATGCTTCACTAGCATCTCACGCTATATGGTTAATTGAGAAATCTTTATCTTTCATTTTTCAAGTATAATTTGGTTGCATTAATAAGCATAGTTGTGTAATTAATCATTCAAAATTCGTTAATAATTCATGGTTTCTTTGACTATTCGCATACTTATCCCTGACCTTTTACTTTGAGAGTGAGTAGTGTCAAATCACTAGTCTTTGTTAAGGAACTTCCTTTCATTACTCAGTGACCTAGCTTAGCTCGATATTTAAGGATTACCCCCTAGATAAGGATATCCTTCTTGTAGTCTAAAGAGTGAGAGAAGGCCACCAAGGTGACATTGGGTGGCTTGCTTGATGGGTGGGGTCGAGATTTCTTTTTTCAATGAGAGTGTTTGAGTGGTTATACAATTTAGAAAATGCTTACAAGAAAATTAGTTTCCTTTATTTCCATCACCTAAAACACTTCTAATAAAATCATGTGCTTTTAATAAAATCTAATTTTGATAAATAATTAATTAAATAAAATTTAAAAAATAAGATTTTTATTATTATTATTGTTATTTTTTTGTATATGAGAGAATAGACAACTGTAGCAAGTTTGTACTCAAGGATCGATTCTATCCACTACCATAATCACCTCCAAGTGTACCCACATTGCCTCACACGTGGCATACTGACCTAATCGAAGTTTAAACCAATAGAATCATAAGAAATGCCTTAACCACCCATTCTATCATCAACTAATGTACACCATGGGGAAAATTAAAAATAACTTTTAGTATTAAAAAATATAGCCAATTTACTTTATTTGAGAATCAATTTTAACATCTAATTTGAGGAAACTCCATAAAACAAAATTTAATGTGAAAAATGTTAAGAAAAATAAAGTTGGGGTAAATTATAAAAATAAAAATAAGTAAAGTGAAATATAAAATTAATAATTATAATTAATAATTAATAATTCAATCATATTACTGTTAATTTACCAAGTGTTAGGCATAAAATCTCTTCATATACAAACCTTTTTTAAAGTGAAAAGAGATTTGATCCCCTCTACCCTTGGTAAATCCAAAATTAAGGTCTAAAATTAAGATAGATCCAAGCTAGTTTATATAAATTTATGTAATTGAAAGTAGAGAAATATTATTTTAATGAAATGTTTTTTTTCGACAATAATGATTATTTTTATTTAGGGCGGCAAACTAGCTGCCGCATGCTCTTACAATACAACATTGACAGAGATAGATTCTCGTGGGTAGCTGTTTGGATTTGCTGTCAAAGAAACCAGGAGGCAGATCACCGAGAAAGGTTCGCCTCGCTTTAGGAATATTACCAGTCAGACAGGTGATCAGAATCAGTGGATTGATCGCTTCGCTACTTGACATGATGTCCCTCAGAGCTGATTGAGGTGCTGTAGTACAGGGCGGAGCATCGCACCAGGGCCAGAGGACTTCCCTGGGCAATTCCTATTCGTGCGATACATAAGAGCAACGGTGCTATTGATTGGTGGAAGATAATGGTTATCCACGTATACTTTGGAGAGACTGCTACTGTAAAGGAGGAGCTCCATCGCAGGGCCCAATTTTGCATCGCACAGATATACAGGTCACGATTGCAGCCTTTCGGAGGTGAGAATCTTTGATAATGATGTAAACGGCCTTCATATTTGAGAGCAGTGTAAAGGTCGAAACTAGAACTAAGATGCCATCTTGAAGGTCCTTTGTGGGCGATTGAAAAACAGGTCCCCGACAGGAAACAGAGGCCATTGAAAGGAAGACTAACAGAGAATGAGAACAGGCCTGAAACCACAGTTTTAAATAGTTTGAATATACATTGAGGTGAGATCCCGTTGAGCAGGGTATTGAGGAGAAATGTGATAGCCCTAAGATCAATTAGGAGAGAAAGTCCGATCAGCAGAAACATTAAGGGATGGAACAGGAGGATTAAATCGAATTGACCACCAGAGATCTCCGTTTACAGAGGGAGCCTAAATTGGCCTTCATATCAGCTTGAGAGTTGAGATTCCTTAAAATGTGGAAGAAGGAGATTTTACTGAACTTGGGCAATAATAGCCGGATTTTTTTAATAATAGTGGCTAAATGAACCTGATGGGGGGTCTTATGAGAGATCAACGCCTGGATGATAAGTCTAGAATCTCCAAAGACAGAGAGAGAGAGGATATTTCTATTGATCGCCTGATTCAGCCCCTGCCACAGTGCGAGAGCCTCCGCTCTGTTATTGGTTTCGATGCCCAGACCCCAGTGGAACCGCAATTCCGATGAACCTCCAGGTCGCAGTAGAACCCCACCACTGCCAGCAACCCCAGGGTTTCCTTTATAGGCCCCGTCGAAGAATAAACAATGATCATCCAGGGCCGATCTCCACTTAATAAACTCCAATTCCTCCAGCCTAATCTCCCAGTTGGCATGGGAAAATGCAGGAGGAATGGACCTTTCCTTCAGATTTGGAACCAGTTCTTTAAGCCATTGCTCCTCCTCTTTGACCAGACTCATTTCATTCCTTGGGGAAGTATTGGCTTCCAAAGCCTCGCCCAACAAAGCTTTGATTTTAGAGATAACTCTTATAGAAGTGCAGCTTTCTCCTCTGAAAATTCTATTATTCCTTTCCAACCACAGCTTCCAGCAGATGAATTTAGGGATCCACATCCAACTTGTTTTAAGAAGACTTTTTTTTTAAGGCAGAAGGGAGATAAGCTGGCCCAAGTTCGGAACAAAGAAGGAATGCTATCTGGGAGATCAAGTTTAGTTGGACCTAACATCAGTACTCCCCTCCAGACTACTTGAGCAAAGGGGCAAAGCAGCAGCAGATGATTGACAGTTTCTTAATCAGACAAGCAAAGGGGGCATCTGGAAGGCCCTTCCATCCCTCGTCTATGCAAATTATCTCTGGTAAGAATGCTTTGGTGCGCAACAGTCCAACAGAAGAAGTCAATTTTGGGGAGAGATGGGAATTCCCATATAAATTTCCATTGAGCTGGGTTAGGAGGAGCATATGGGACAACCATAATTCTTTTATAACCTTCGGAAGCAGTGTAAGAGCCTGATAGGGAGCCCCAGCCTCTTTTGTCTTTAGAAGTGGCCTTTGAGGGAGATTTGCCTTGAAGCAGATCTAACAGTAATGAAGCTTCCCCCTGTAGCATAGGGGGGACCTCCCCCAGATTCCAACAATCCCAGAGTCTATCAGGAGCATTCTTCCAGTTCGATATATCCCACAGAGTGTACAGATTGCAGGACTGAAGCCAGTCTTTGATGTTTGCTAGACCTTCCACTTGATTCAAAGGTTGATCACCCAGAATCGAGTCTTCCTAGATTTTTATTTTTCTCCCATTACCAGGGATCCAGTAAAGATAATGGCTAAATTGCTCCCTAGCAGAACTGCAAAGATTGAAGGTCGGGGATCCTTTTAAAGATCTTGGGGGCTTATCCAAGCATCTCAAGCATTGCCCTTGAAAGTATTTCTTCCAAATGACTCTTTTACTCCAGCTAGAGTTTCCAGAGACTAAATTCCACAGGATCTTGGATCCCAAAGCAAGGTTTTGAGCAGCCAAGTTACGCAGGTGGAGGCCTCCTTCCAGAAGTGGTCTCTTGAGAGTTTCCCAATTCACTAAATGGAGCCTTCTATCGTTGTTGTTCCCACCTTCCCACAGGAATCTTCTCAACAGACTGTCCATTTTACTGAGAAAGGTTTTGGGGGCCAGGAGAACAGAGTTTTGATATAGAGGCATACTTATAAGGACCGATTTCATAAGGATGACTTTCCCTGCATTATTCAGCCAAGAGGCTCCCCAAGCTTGGATTATATTCTTTATCTTATCGAGCAGTGGCAGCCAATGAGCAACTTTAGGTTTAGATTTGAAGATTGGGATCCCGAGGTATTTAAATGACTCCCAATTTCGAATTCCATCCATTTCTAAAAGCCTTGCAATATCTGACAGCTCCTTGATCGAGTAGATCCAGCCATAGATAGATCATTTTCGATAGTTAATTTTGCTGCGAATTATTATTTTAATGAAATGTTACTTTCAAAAATATTTGTAATTTCCTCATTTTTAAAATAAAGCTAGCCTAGTTCCATCTTAACTTCAGATCTATCAAGTGACGAGAGAGATCACATCTCTTGAGGTGCAAACCTCTTTTTTGAGTGCAAAACTTGAGGAAAGGTTTGTACCTCGAGAGATTTGATCCCTCTCAGCGCTTGATAGATCCAGAATTAAGATGGATCTAGGTTGGTTTCAGTCATGTGCGACCAAAGAAAATCTAACGAACATATGATTAATTTTATCAATAATACGTAAATTCATCTAATATTAATATAGTCATTTTAAATATGCTAATATTTCTCAGATTAATCTGTATATTTTAATTTTAAATTTGCTTAGTTGCCTCAGTTTGTTGTGATGATAATAACTTTAATGACGAAAAATGATGAAATATAAATTTTGAATGTAAAGGGACAATCATAGTGTTGAATGATAGAATATGTGAATAATAAGAATATAGTGAATTTAAAAAAGTCTTCATTGTGGTTAATCTAAAACTAGTTTATTCTATTATTCTTATTGTCACCCTTGTTACTTTTTTCATCTTTTCATATTGATTGTCATATTTTCATATCGATTATATGAAAATGATAGGTTAAAACATAGACCATTTAAATCCTTAGCTCAATCTATTGTAGTAAACATCATTCTTTGTCTCTCCTTCTCTCCAATATTAATAGGTTGAATTACTATAACACAAAAATAAATGTACATTGTCAATAATTTTTTGTGCTTACAATGAAATCAATGCACAATGTTAATCCAATCCCTTTAAAATTAATGTACCATCATACATCCAATTACATCAAAACAGAAATCAACATTTACACTGAAATTAATGAATCTAATTCAAACAATTAAATAAGATTAGAAAAAAACATTTACACTAAAATCACTGCATCTAATGAAAGCAATCAAATAAGATTATAAATCAACATTTACACTCAAATCAATTCATCTAGTGCATGTAAGAAAATTGGATTATAAACCAACATCTACACTGAAATTAATGCACCAAGTGCGAGTAAAAAAATAGGATTATAAAGCAACATCTACATTGCAATCAATGCATCTAGTGCAAGCAATCAAATAGGATTAGAAATCACCATCTACATTGAAATCAATGCATTTAGTGCAAGCAATCAAATAAGATTAGAAATCACCATCTACACTGAAATCAATGCATCTAGTGCAAGCAATCAAACATTATTAGAAATCAACATCTACATTGAAATCAATGCATCTAGTGCAAGCAATCAAATAGGAATAGAAATCACCTTCCACATTGAAATCAATGCATTTAGTGAAAGCAATCATATAGGATTAGAAATAATCTACATTGAAATTCATGCTTCTAGTGAAAGCAATCAGATATCATTAGAAATCAACATCTACACTAAAATCAATGCATCTAGTGCAAGAAATCAAATTGGATTAGAAATCATTGTCTACATTGAAATGAATTTATCTAGTGAAAGAAATATTCTTCCCTCTCCCCCCCTCCCCCCATATATATCTATATCTCCCTCCATCTCTCCTTATTTTCCACTCTATCTCAACCCCCAAAACACACATGTTATTTCACTTCATATCCATCAATCTCTTTGTCTCTCCCTCCCTCTCTCTATCTCTCTCTTCTTTCCTCTCTTCACTTTCCATCTATATATCTATCTCCATTTTCCTCTCTATATCACCGCCAAAACATACACTCTATTTCTTCAATCTATCTACCTATCCCTCACTCCTCCTCTCCTCTCTCTCTCTCTCTCTCTCTCTCTCTCTTCCCCTTCTCTCCCTCTCCACCGCTTCTATCTATCCTCCCTACTTCTTTCCTCTCTCCCTCTCTCTCCATCCTCTTTATCACTCCCTCTCCCTCTCCACCTTTCTCTGTGTATTTCTTTCTTCTTACCTCTCTCTCTCTCACCCTCCAACTCCATCGATCTTTCTCTCCCTCACTCCACTCTCTCACATCCTCTCTCTCTTCCTTCCTCTCTTTACCTCTCTCTCTTACTCTTCAGCCTCCAACTCTGTTACTATATTCCTCCCTCTTTCTTTATCTCCCCCGTCCTCTCCATCTCTCCTTCTTTTTCTTTATCTCAACCCCAAACATACACACTCTCTCTCCATATCTCCCTTGTTACTCCCTCTATCTCTCCACTTCTCACTCTCTATGTATTTCTTCTTTCCTTCCTCTCTCCCCCTCCAACTCCATCTCCCTATCCCTCCCTCTCTCCTCCTCCCTCTCTCGCCCTCTCTCTCAAATATTCTCCTCATACTTCCTCTTTATCCCTTTCTCTCCTACCCCCCTCTCTCTTCCCCCGTATCACTCTCTCTCTCTCTCTCTCTCTCTCTAATCCTCTCTTTTACCCCATCATTATCCTTCTCTCTCTCAAGTATTATCTCTCATTCTTCATCTCTCTCTCTCTCTCTCTCTCTCTCTAACTATGTTACTATATCCCTCCCTCTCTCCTTCGGTCTCCTTCTCTCTCGCCCTTCTCTCTATCTATCCTTATTTGTCTCTTTTTGTCATCCCTAAATATACACTCTTTCTCTCCATCTCTCCCTTGTCACTCCCTCTCTCTCTCCACTTCTCACTCTCTATGTCTTTATTCTTCCCTCCCTCTCTCCCCCTCCAACTCCATATCTCTATCCCCCCCTCTCTCTCATCCTTCCTCTCTCACTCTTTCTCTCCTACATTTATCTCTCTTCCCCCATGTCTCTCTCTCTCTCTTTGCCCTCCAATCCTCTCACTATCTCCCTCCCACTCTCCTCTCTCTTCCCCCTCCATCTTTGTGTCTCCCTCTCCCTCTTTTACCCTTCTCTACCTCTCTCTCTTTTTATTCCTCCTCTCCCATCTCCTTTAGTTTATCTCCATCTCTCCCTTGTCACTTCCCCTATATCTCCACCTCTATAACTTTATGTCTTTGTTCTTACCTCCCATATATATAGAGTTAATATATATCATGATATATTATAATATAACAAATTTAATATTGGATTAAAACAAAGTTACTATATTTAATAATATCAATATTATGATATATTAATATGAATATTATATTTAATAATAATAATAATAATAATAATAACAATAATAATAATCTTTTAATATATTTTTTTGTAAACATTTTAGAGCTCTCTGTATTTACTTTTTTAGAAAAAATTTACATCCATATCCTCCGGTTAGTCATCTGCCCGAAGGAAACCAGGTGACCACCAGTCAGCATTATAACCATTCCAAAATTTGAATAAGTTCATCAAAAACCATCTACTTCTAGAATGCTTGTCTCTACCGTTGTCTCTGCAGATCATAACATAATTACTTATTTTCTGCATCTAAAACAGAATTCAAAGACAAAACTCAGACTCTAAACTATACTAATCCTCATCAGAGGATGCTATCTGAACTGAATCCTTTGCACCAGGGCCTGAAGCCTTTACCCTAGGGCCTGGAAGCTCGCGTCCCTGTGTCAGTTTCCATTTAAGCTCTGTCAGAGTCTACTCGATCCGGCCCAGTGCAAGATTATTCCTGTAGGTTTGGATCTGTATAGTCGCGATATCTTTGAGAATTTCCGCCCGAACTGGGTCTATCTCCTTGCTTCTTTCCTGTTTGTCTAGAACTTCGCCTTCCATGTGTTCTTGGTGAAGAGTCATAGCTCGGGCTACGACGTGTTTCATGATCCATTATTGCTGCAATGTCTTTTTGAAAAGCGATTTCCTACCATTTGATGTCCCTGGGTCCTGCAACATTCCTTCCCATTCTTCCATGGGTAAGTCTCTGCACCTGAGGTTGTTTCTTAAATCTCTTTCCCAGCTCCAAATTTGGTCTCTGACCTCTTTTGGGTTTCCTTCCATATAGGAGTCTATGATTTTCTCAATCTGATCACCGTCAGGTTTCCTTCCCCTTTTCTTCCTTTGCTGGTGGTGCCTTCTTCTTTTTTAATCGTCCTCTTACTTCTCCTGGGCGCCATTTTTCTTTCCTCGTGGCCTTTAACTCTCTTTTCCTGTTGTTTTTTGTCCTGATTTAGAGTATTGCCCTGTGCTAAGGCGAGACCTATCACAGAATACACACAATTGTCAGTCCTATCAGTTAAGTTTTCATTTTTATCTAGTGGTTTTCTGGGCCCCCTCCTCTTCTTTCCACTCCTTCGGTTACCCACTCCCTAAGTTTCTAACCTCTGGTTTCCTTCCCTGATAGGAATTGCTATGGCCGTTATAGTTCTTTTGGTTTTGGGGTACCCATGTTTACTTGGATTTTCCCAATTCATGCAAAAAGCCCTTTCCTGGTTCGAGTGCTTTTTCTTTCTCGAAAGTTCTCTCCTCATGCGAGTTGGTTTGCAGGACCCTCTCTTTGTTAGGGAGCTTTCGGCATGGTCAGCCAGATTTTGGCTAGCTACGATTTTTCCCCTCACCATGAGGTGCACCTCCATCCCCCCAGGGTTTTGGATTTTCCTATCCCATCTGTCGTTACTCCACGTAGCATGCGTTCTTCCTTTCCCTAGACTATGATTAACCAGGATCTCTATTCTACAGTGGGGGTCAGGTGAAATTGGGTCCTGCAAGCCATTGCTCTCATACTCCTCACCCTTGCTCTTACCTTTCTCTCCATCCTTGGCACCTAGGAGCTCTTCACAGTAATTTCCTTTCATCTCTCTAGGATTTCTATGACAATTGGTATTATCAACCAAGATTTGCATAACATTCTTCATTCCTACTCTATGATTCAGAGTGATTACTTATTCATGGATTAGATTGAGAGATGTCACATACCCTTTTACCGTTTTGTGCTTCACTACCACCTTCTACTCCCGCTTGCTATCTGCTCTTTTGTTCTCACCACCTTTCTCCTTTCTCGTCCGCATGCAATATGCCTATTTTCCCTTTTCCTTAGGCTTTATCCTTTTTCGTTACCCCTTCGCAATTTTACTGCCAGCTGTCCTCCCTTCCCTCCTGCCTTGGCACACCTCCCTTCCCTCTTGCCTTGGGATGCTGCCTGCCTGTCCCGTCCGCCATCCTTCATTTACTTCTTCCCTCTCCCAGCTGCTCTTGCCGTCGAGTCACTGACTCCGCTCTGCCACTTGGCATTAATTCACTACCCATCCTCGGATTTGTTGTCCTGCCCTCTCCTCTTCCATTCCTTGCCATCATTTCCCCCATGTTCTCTGGGGTTGTCCTTCCTCTGCCCCCCTCCGTCATCCTACCAGGCTTCGGTCTTTCGTCTGTCCTGTGTTGTTCCATTTCTATCCTTTTCTGTCCCTCTTGCATATGCCCTTTTCCTTCTCCGCTCCCGTCATATCCGGGCGAATACTCTAGATGCTCACTTTGGCACCTGTCTTGTTCTATTATCTGGAGCAGTTGTCCCATTTCCTCTTTCTGATGAAGCTCTTCCGTGCTCACGTCAAATTGCTGCTCTCCTTTCTGACATCCCCAATTCTCAAGGTGATCTGCAGGAGCATTTCCTTTGCGCTTCACATGAGAAGGTATGGTGTAGGCTACCTTACTCAATTAATGGCTTATTTCTGTTACTATCCATGCCATCCACCAACTTTTACTCAATTTCTCTGCTAGAACTCCCTGCTGTAGTTGTTTGACTGTTTCTATCACTAGCATCGAGTCGCCTTCTATCTACAGGCTTTGGTACCCTTCCCTCATCGCTATTGCTAATCCCCTGCTCAGTGCGTGAAATTATGCTTCATTGTTGGAGGCAATTCCACAATCCATCGCATAAACTCGGTGGATTTTCCCTCCATCATCTCTGAATATCCCTCCTATTCCGGCCTCCCTTGGGTTGCCTTTTTCCGCGTCATCGAAGTTTAGCTTGGTGAATCCTTGTGGCGGGTTCCTATTGTGGTCTTCGGCTCTTGCGTTGCCTACCTTGTGTTCTCTTCCTGTCATGCATGTTGTGCTTGCTTTGATTTGCAGGTGGTCCATAATGCATGTCTCTGTTGCATCGGTCTTCCAATCTTCCTCATTCCATTTTCCAAGGATTATTGTTTCGCGTATGTTCTTTATGGTTTGACTCCATATTTCCTCTTTAGCTTTTTCATCTTCCCTAAATATCACCCGATTTCTTGCCTTCCATAGGTTCCATAAGAGGAATCCTATGGAGAGGTTCTAGGCTCGGTTCAAGATTATGTTGCAGTTATGCTACTAGTTTTCCTATCACTAATCTCGAAGAGCTGATGGTAGTTTTTCCATAGGTTGTTGCTGATGCTACAGGAGTTTGCCACATACTCCATAGTTTCTTCTTGGTCCTGGTATAGGGTGCAACGCGAAGGTCCATGCATCCCCTTCCTTCTGAATTGGTCCCAGGTTAAGGCTTACTCGTGCAACAATATCCAGGTAAATAACGCCACTTTTGGCCAAGTTTTTAATTGCCAGATTCTATCCCATTTTTTTATGTCTGGTTTGATGGTTCTTCCATCCTTTATATGATATCCTTTTGTTATCGTAAACATTCCTTTGATGCATTTTCCCCACCTTATTATGTCTGTAATGCAATTTTCCTTGTCTCCATTTCCTTTTGGTAATTTTCCCAATGTTCTGTTTCTGGTGCTTCTTGCCAATCATTTTTCATTTTCCATTTTCTCCATTAACTGTCATGTTTAGGAAACCAGTAGTTTATGACTGCATCTTCCTCTATTTGGGTGGGGAACTGTTGAATGTCTTGGAGTTGTTGTTGTTGGTTGAGGGTTTCTCGCCGCTGCCACGCCTCCTGCCAGAAGTTTTCTTTGTCGCCCTCCCTAATTTCCTAGAATCTGTGTTCTCTTATCAGGTCCCTATTTAACCTTGCTAGGTTTCAGATGTCTAAGCCTTTCTTTTCTGAATGGATTCAGAGTTTTCCTTCGAGAGACCTTGTCATCTCGTATTTATTTTCCCATAACATTTTCCATAGGTCTTCTCCTCCTTGAATCCACCTCAACCATAGTTTTGCACCCATGACTTGGTTTAATATGTAAGGGTCCCTCAACCCTACACCCCCTTCTGTTACAGATTTTCTCAGCCATTTCCATGAGAGCAGCGCCCAGTTTTTAGTTTTCCTTGTTCCTTGCCATATAATTTTTTTGAAAATTTCCACCATTTTTTGACATATAGTTTTTGGGATAGCTTGACGGGGCATTTGGTATATTGGTATAGCTTGGAGGACCGACTTTAGGAGGATAATGCAACTTGGTATATTTAGCATTCTGAGCGTCCAGTTATCCATGCTTTTCTGGATTTTTCCTATCATGCCTTCCTAGTTCGCTATTCTATTATGTTTGTCGCTCAGCTGTACTCCCAGATATTTGGTGGGGAACTTCCCAATTCTGAACCCCATTGTTCTAGCTAGGAATTCTTGTGACAACATTGGGGTATTGAAGAAGAATATTTCTGTTTTATCCTTGTTTAACTATGTTCCTGATGCATTTGTAAACTCTTCAAGGATTTCCAGTAGTTTCTTTACTTCCTTAAGATTAGCTTGACTATACATCATTACATCATCTACAAATTGTTGATGTGTAATAGTTAATTATTCTCCCCATAAACTAAGGCTTTTAAGTTTTCCACTACTTACGCTTGCTTTTATTAATCTGCCCAAACCGTCAGCTGCTATTATGAACAGGGAAGGTGACAGTGGGTCTCCCTGTCTGAGCCCGCGGGACAGCTTGAAGGTTTTTGTAGGTGTTCCATTCAGCAGTACGGACATACTTGGAGTGGATATCATGGACATTATCCATTCTGTCCATCTGTCGTTGAACCCATAAGATTTTAAGATTCTCTAAAGGTATTCCCAGCTGAGTTTGTCGTAAGCTTTTGCTAGGTCTATTTTGATCATCATTCCTTTGTGTTTCATATTTTTCAGTGAGTGAATCACCTCTTGTGCTACTATGATTCCATCCACTATCTGTCTTCCTTTCACAAACCCTATTTGTTCTTTTTCTATCAATTCTGGGAGTATTGATTGTAATCTTTTCACAATTATGGTGGCTAGAATTTTGTATATTACATTCCATAGTGTTATTGGTCTAAAACCCTGGGGTTCATCCACCTTTTCTAGCTTCGATATCAATGCTAGGAAGGTTGCGTTCCATGCTAGGTGCATTCTTTTATTGCATCTTGATTCTTCCACTGCATTTACTATGTCTTGCTTCATAAAACTCCAGGTTGCTTGGAAAAATTCTGCTGTAATCCATCCGGGCCTGGGGCTTTGTTCCTGGCCATTATCTTCACTCTCTCCTCTACCTCTTTTTCATTGATTACCCTTAGGAAGGCCATGTTTTGCTCCCTATTCACATTTTTAGGGATGTATTAACTTATTTTTGTTATCTCCTCTTCTCTATTGCTTTGTGTCTCCGTCAATATGCCTTTAAAGTGTTGTATCAGTAGTTTTTCCATTTCCTCTTTCTGAGTTACCCTGTTCCCTTGGGTATCTCTTAAGGAAAAAAAAATTGTTCTGCTGCCGGTGTTGTTGCATGGCTCTGTGGAAGAATTTTGTGTTTCTTTCCCCCTCCTTCAGCCATTGTACTCTTGACTTTTGTCTCCACAGAATTTCCTCCTATTTTCTTCATTCCTCCAGTCTGTTTAAAACCCCTCCTTCTTCCTGCACTAGTTCCTCTATTCTCCCTTCTTCTATAATTTGTTGTTGTATCCCTCTCATGTCTAATTGCAACTTTTCTTGGTCCTTTTGAATGTTGCCAAATTCTTCTCTATTTCAGTTCTTGATTTTACATTTTAACTCCTTTAATCTTAACTGGAGTGTGTGCATCTTGTTCTTTCCTTTTATTTCGTCCTCACTAATCTTTCACCAGTTCTCCATTTTTTCTATGAAGGTTGGGTCTCGTAGCCAAAAGGCTTCAAACCTAAATGGTCTGTTTTGATTTTGATTGTTCATGGTAATTTCTAGTTTTATGGGCCAATGGTCTGATCCTTGGCATGGTAGGATAGTTGCTTCATAAAATATGTCTTTCCTAAGAAAGTGTTCTGTTGCTAAGAACATGTCCAATCTGGAAGCTATCTACCTGCTGCCTCCTCTTCTATTATTCCAGGTGTATTTTCTATTAATGGTGTTTATATCAATCATTTTTAGGGATGCCTGGGTTTCCCTAAATCTTTCCATGTCTGCGTCCTCTCGTCGTAGTCCTCCCTTCTTTTCCTCTTTTGAAGTGATCATATTAAAATCTCTCGCTATCACCCACAATTTTTCTGTGTGCATGTTTCCCAACCATTGCAAATGTGTGAGGAAGGTCACTCTTTCCACCGTTATATGAGGCCTGTAAACCGCCGATACTAAGAACCAGTGTGTGTGACCTATCAGTCTGAATCTCCCTGAGACAATCCTCTTCATTCCTATCCAGTGCTTTGCACTAACTTCTGCAAGGTTCCACAAGATTGTGATTCCCCCTGCGCTCCCTTTTCCATCAAGTGTCATGCACTCATAAGTAGGCTTAATTTTTTTGAGAATCTCCTCCATTTCCCCACTATTATTTTTGTTTCTTGAAGCAACATGATTTGGGGTTTTTCTCTTTCGATCATTTCTGCTAGGTATCTCTGCTTACCCTTGCTATTAAGACCCCTAATATCCTAGGATGTTATTATCATTGGGTAGATGGGGTGGTTTGGTGGAAGAATGTTGAGAGCGGTACTACTCTTCCCGTATTAACTAGCATTTCTCCCATTACTTGTATTGACTCCTGGAGATTCTTTCTTCCTCTTTTCCCCCCCCTTTACCTTTACTTTGTTGTTCTTGGTTGTTTTGAGGTTGTATTCCTAGTTGCTCATTCATGCCTGTGTTTCCTTGCTCCTATTTTTCTTTATATTTTTGGAAAATTTCCTTGTATAATTTTTTATCCTCTTTAGGGATAAACCTCTCATCCAAATGCCTCCATTTGTCCATAAGTTTCCTCAAAATTTCTTCTTCGTTTGTTGGGTCTTCCACTTTGCTTATATTTATTTCCATTACTTCATTTTATTGTTTATCCTCCTTTTCTATTCCTACCTTTCCCCTGTTTCTCTTTGGGTTTTTTGTTTAGTGTTGTTCGTGTCTTGACTTAGTCTGCCTTCCTGTTCTTTTTCCTCTTGATATTCCATTACTCGGATCTCTGAATCTTCTTCTTCTACCTGTAGGATTTCAAACCTGTTTGCCTTATTTGTTTTGACTGGTGGTTCTTTTCTTCCGTCCTTAGGGGTTTCCTTTGCAGGTGTTTTCCTGTTTTTTTATCGCTTGGAACCCTTCATTATCTTCTGTGTTTTTCCTCTGTTGCTTGGTCTTTCGTTCTTCCTCCTCGGCATTAAGGGGGCATTCCTTGTAGAGGTGCCCATATTCGTGGCATTTTCTGCATCTAAAAGGAATGTGTTCGTAGTCCAGTGCCTGTTGCCACACCTCTTCGTGGTATTCTAGTTCTACTACTCCTAGTATAGGGTTCGCAATGTTCATATATATGAAGATCCTTGCATAGGATGTATATCTTCCTTTCTTAATTGATTCCGCTATTATAAAAAAGCTACCTATTGTATTCCCTATTCCTTTCAAGATCTTTGGGTCCCAAAAATCCATGGGTAATCCAAACAATCTTACCCACATGGGCACTGCTAGGAATTTTTCTTTGTTCGGGTTATAGCATTCCTCCCAGTACCTCATAAATAAACCTGCATTATTATGAAAATATGGACCATTTTCTAACACTTTTTCTTTATCTTGCAGGTTTGAGAAGATTACCGTAAAGAATCTGTGTGCACCTAACTTCAGCTCTATGTGGCCGCGGGGTTGCCATTTCTGCTGTATCCATCTTGTCAGGTCTTTCTCAGATGCCCAGACACCAATGAACTTGCATATTAATGCATGGTCCTTCATGTAACTTCCGTAACTCTTGAGTTTGTTCATAGGGATAAAAAATCCGGGTTTTTCTGTTGCGCATGGTAAGCATTTTCCTTTGCTTCCTGCCTGCCATCTTGCTCCTAGTACTGGTCCTGGTGTCCTTTTCTCTTCCTCCAGTTTGTTGTTGCTTGTTCCCTCGCCTGCCGTTGCGTATCTATAGGAGGGGATCTCTCCCCTCCTGACTTCCTCTGTCATTTTTGTGCCTCTTGTCCGCTTTGTTTTCCATGCCTGTTTGCTTGTTTTCGAGGTTTTCCACGCCACCTACCTCATGGCCGCATGACCATTAGGGTTGTAGAGCTCCAAGAACCCCTCATCATTTTTATAATAATTTTTTAATATTAATATTATGGTTAATAGTATTTTCTTTTAATATTAATATTATGGTAAATAGTATTTTTTGCATGGTATTAATAATAATTTGGCCCATGGTATTTTGCCCATAGGCTTCACCTAAATAAAACCTATTTTTTGAGTGTTAGTAAGTGTAAAGAGGTTTATGGAGCAAATATAAAAAGAGGTTTTATTTATTTACCATACCTCTTGTTTATTTATATTTATATTTATTTATCATATTTCTTTTATTTACAATGGTATTTGGCCCATAGGATTGGTATATAATTAGAGGTTGATTTCTAATCTTATTTGATATGTTTTTATTTACTTACCATACATCTTTATACCTGTAATATCCCTACTGGGTAACTCGTCATAATAACCGTATGAGATATTTACGGGTCGGTTGTAAACCGAAGGTACGTGGTAACTCAGCGTAAATTATCAGTTATGATTAGTTAACATTCGGAACTGATTCTTGGATTCTTGGTATTCTGTTTGGGGCGCTAATTAAGTGACAGGTGGTATACCTTAACGCTTCATTAAAATGCCTGTATTGTGCGTTCCACGGGAGGCGGGCGTTGCTGCCTTGTGTTAAGGTTTCCCATTTGGGAGCAGGGGTTCTCGGAGACCGTTTCGTGGTTTGTCGAATGGCTGTTAACGTCCATGACCATAATCTGTCTGTGGTTTGAGAAAGTGTTTGGGGGGCTTAGTCTTAATCTGGGTGATTTCACCGGTTCTTTGGCCAGGGATTTCTACTTGCGGTACAACTAAGGGAGTGTCGCAATCAACCTTATGCGTCTCCATTGGTTGCAACAGGTGCACTTTTCGAAATGGCGTGCTTCGTATCTTAGAGCGCCCTGGCAGGAGCGTTGGGTGTAAAGGGTTCCGGAAGATGGCTATATGTTGCTCTTCAAATACGCATCTAGGTGAAGTGGGCAACAGACAGTTATTTTCTCAATTTCGAGAATTCTTCAGAATTTTTTGGGAAAATCCCTGACAGGGCGTTTCATATATATTACTCTTCCGCGTTTTGGCTAAATTTTGTCTTGGCTGGCATTGATTCCTTTTCTGCAGAGGTTAGATGCAGAGAGTAAAAGAGGAGGGCACTCGAGGTAATAAAAGACATGGTGCGACCAAAGAATTCGACAGCCACACCAGGTAAAAAATTCAACACTTTATTTCATGGAAAAAGGAAGGTGGTTTGCTAAATGATTTAGGAACTGCAAGAGAAAGGCTAAGTATATGTAGTCTTTCCTCCTATAAATTACATGGGAATTTCATGTTAATTGCTTTATGAATCTAGATAACTGTCGATGTTTTAGAAATGCATTACATGCATTATGGCAAGAACATGTTACCTTCATTGTTCCAACGGCCGCTTAGCCAAAGACCCACCTTGGAAAAGCTTGGTTTCGAAAAACTCAGCCTTCTTCAACACTTGAGAATGGAGTAGAAGAGGATTTCCGAGATGCTCCACTGCAGCCGAATCGATTATATTTAATCTTACGTCGGCTGTATTCTCGTCTCCAAACCTTAGTGGCTGATTATAAGCCATTGCTTTCTGCAATTACAATGGAACTTTGGCCTCAATGTCTTTGCACACAACATGCACCGTATTAGGATTTTTGTGTTCCATATTTTCTGTGAATGCAGTGACCATTCTTAAACACCGTGAAAGAATCTCTCTCTGGGCGTCTCATCTCTTGGATGTGATAATCTAATCGCTAGTGTTACTGCAGGTTGATTGGACTTCACTATTGTGTGAAGGGTTAGCTAACAGCGTGCTTTTGGGCTTATAGTTATTCATTCTTGTAGCTTCTTTTGGTAAGAGAATACGTACTTCAAGTATGTGTTCTTTGTATGTTAGCAAGAATATGATAAAATCTTGGAAAATAACTGTGGAAAGAAATGCGTGTGCAAGGGCGCAGAGCAGTAGTTATTACTTGGTATGTAAACATAACTAATGTGTTATATGTTTTAGAAGAAAACATGGACTTGTAAAACTAATGGATAGATCTCTTAGAGAGAGATATGTGTGAAAAGTAGAACAAGAATTTACTCGAACAGATGTACTAGTAGTAGTATGTGATGCTTGCTCATGCAGATGAGTAGATGATAAAAGATCATTTTTAGAGGTTGTTTAATGGATTATTGATATTGTAACTAATCTTGTTGCCAAGATTGTGTCAACAGCATTGACAGGAAAAGATGGCGGTTGGTGCCAAAGGAAAGTAATGTTTAACAATGGCAGGAAAAGGATTATTCGTCCATGCAGATGAGTTCAAGCTGCAGTATTGTCCATTGCTAGAGCAATTATGCCACAAGGAATGTTGCATGTGGCGGTATGTAAATAAAAGATTACATGAAAATTATATTAGCTTTTAGCTAGTTATGTGACAGCTTAATGATAATTCATTGTAAAGATTTTAAGACAATGGTTAAGGGATGGAATCCCTTATAAACCATTGAGTGAGGGGTGAAAACCCTCACGAGCGTTTAATAATAAGATTAAACGTTTGCTGGTTTTCACCCTACGGGGTTTCTAGGGTATATCCGTGTTCTATGGTGTGATTGATGTGATTGCCTTATGTGTCTGTTGATAATGATGGGTCCTTTATGATGATGGCTCTTTATTGATGTGACAACCATAATGTCTTAGTACATGATTATCTAAAATGGTTAAGGATATCAAGAAATGGATGCATGGATTCATAAGACAGTTTGTGTTATTACAGTGATGGTTAAAGCTTACGCAATGGTTATGAAACTTACTGTCTTTGATGGAAATTTACTTGATGTACTAATGAATAGTATATTTAATGGTTAGTGATGGTTTGTGGAGTTGTGAATTGATTAATTACTTGTGGCAATTGTATAAAAAAAATTCTAACTCCCTACTTTGACATGCGAGGTTACCGGGGCATGTGACAAGTGGTATCAGAGCCAGGTTGCAGTACTGGCGCCTTTGGGAATTGGTAAGCGGAAAGGATATTGAGGTACGCCATCAGTAGGCATTAACTCAGGTATGAGTTTAATCATTCACATATTCATTTATGTAGTACACTACTTTTGGCATGATAGGTGTGATTCATGTTTATAACTGCTTTAAGTAGTAAGTAATAAGTTGTTGCATAACTACGTTCATAACGTTAAATTCCTAATGAGGATAAAAGACAATGAAACTTTTGTCACACCTAAGAACAATATTGAGTACTCATTACATTCATGAACAATATTGAACACTCAGTGAGGGAAGTGACAGTCAACTACCAAGTTTTGATTTGCAAATATGGCAATAACAATGATGCATTTAATGAACAAAACTGAAGTTACAATGAACAAAACTTAATGAGCCAATGCATGAATATAAATTAGGGGAACATCCTTGAACAGGATGAAAAATTGTTTTAAGAAGGACATTAGAAGAACCCCTTTAGATATTGAGAACATGCAATGAGTCAAGCAGCGAGACTTGATTGCCATAACTAACTTTTGATTCAGTCTTGTCATGGATGCATGAAGACGATTGGTAGTTGAGATTGGTTAGTGTTGTATGACTAACCCATAGAACTTATATGCATTAATTCAATTGGACTTAAGATTATTACAATTCGAAAATAAGTGAAGGTTGATTGATGTCACATGCATGGAATGTGTGTATGAAGATTTTTACTCTCTCTGTGCTATAGTCTAGTTGTTCATGAGAAGAGTTCTTAATTTTATTCACCATGAGAATGCATGATGAATAGTATATGCTTATGTCTTAATAGATTTAATGATGATTACCCTCTAATTAAGTGAAATCCATTAGCATGGTATGTGTTTATCATTACTTGTTGAGAGATAAAAACCATTGGAGCCTCGATTTAATGATGGTTGAATTTATCTCTACTATGGGAATGATGGATTTCTTATGCATGTTGCATTCCAGTGTGAACTTAATTGGAGAGGCATGTTCAGTGGGTAACATTTCTAGGACCCATTCCTGGTATAATTACATGTGATAATTATTCATAAATAGACTACTTGTGCTAATGCAGTTGTCAGTAAACTCTAACTACCTTCCCCAACTATAGATGCTTCCAAAGGAAAAGGAAGCAAGGAGAAGGAAGAAGACCATGCTGTAGGGACAGACGGAGATGGGAAAAGAAATCGCTAAGTCTGGTGATGACCAAATAGCGCAAGCTTTGGGTGTCAAAATCTTGCAAAAGACTCTAAGTCTGGGGATGATTAGATAGCGCTTGATGTGCATGTGAGTATTCCCTTGACCATGCTTAAGGAGTTGGGAAATGATAACTATAGTGTGTTGATGTTAATAATTTTCATCATGTCTCCTTGAACTCATTATTCGGAAATGGTCACATAGTAGTGTTATGATAGTTTTTGCATATAGCACCAAGTGGTAGCTCTACTGCATGAGTGACACTTAGGAGATTATGCTTCTAATTGCATAAGTAGAGTAATTGCTTCTGGTAAGGGTGGTTTAATTTGTAAGTTATGCATGTTGATCCAAGGATAAGATAAGTATCTTGCTCACTTCCTTGAAGAACACGTATGAATGTTTTATATGATTTCTTAGTAGAGAAAGTATTTGAATGCATGCAATAAAAGAATAGTTCTTTTATAGATTTTCTTGGTAAAGGAAATGTGTTAAGGCATGCAGTTAAAGATTGATTATTTTATATACTTTCTTAATAAAGAAAATAGGTAGTTCCTATTAGAAAGACTCCACGTGAGTCTTGTGTGTGAAAAGCTTGTCTCTTGTCTATAAAATCCTTGCTAAATATAGCCAAAGTATCTTCTTGAGAAAAGAGGATGAGGCATATAAATGTCCTGAGGACATAGCATGGAAGGTGGCCAAGTTTTCTTGAATTAAAATATGTATCTTTATTTGATAAAAGTTTCTTGGAAATATATATATATATATGCTAATTGCATTATGATTCTAGTTAGTTTCTAAGTTCTAGCGAAATGATTATGCATTATAGGCATGATAAAGATAGCTAAAGATGTGCTTCTAGGCACATAGATATTAATATCTAACTTTCTTGAAGAAAGAGTGTATTATATATATACTTAAATATAGTCTCATTCTAGAAGAGTGTGCATACTTCATGTATGAAGATGAAGGATTTTATGAGAATTTTCTTGAAAATAAATAGAGGTTCTTTCCTTAAAGACACATTAGAATAGTGTTCATACAAGAACCAAAAACCTTACTTGTTTCATGAAAAGAACTATGTGCATTGAAGTAAAGTAATTGTGTTAGGAGAACACATGTTGCATATTGGTAGCTATTGTGACTTTGGAACTGTGAGTCGGTGTGTACTTAAAGAAAGTGGTCATGTTAGCTTCCTTGAAAATAATAATCTCTTGGAGAGTATGTCTTGTTGGATGGGCTGTGTCGATTGCTTGATTTTGATGCATGAAGGATAAGTAAACCTTGTTTTTGAATCTTGATTTTTATGCCTAAAGATAGATATCTTTAATAATTTCTCGAAAGGGAATCTTGAGGAACCCTCACATCGGAAGATAGAAGAATGAGGTTAAAATGACTTCCTTTAAGAAAGAGGTATGTAGTTTGTTGTATGAGATGATGGTAGTATTCTAGTGAAAGGCTTCTATGATAAGCAATGGTATGCACAAAGATTAGTCATTATGATATAGAGTTATGATCTTTGTATGTTAGAGAGATTATGTTTAATTACATTAGCAATGCATGACCCAAGCTAGCCATAGTAAACATAAGATAATACTCCATTAATGATGATTTGAATTGGAACAACAGACTATGGCAAAATTGGGAATGCTGAGAGTATTAACTCAACTGTTGTTGACATTTATACATTAAGGAGTATTTGCATATGCTTTTATACATGACAATATTGTATGCATGAAAATGCTTGGAAATTGAATACATGTTAACTGATGCATATTTATAACTAACGTTGCTGATGGGATTAAGTAGTGGTAGCTTAATGGCAACAAGAAAACTCATCACGTAAATTGCTGCAGTGTGAGTTGCAATCATAAATGAGAAAGAATAATGTTATATGATATGCATGAATTATCTTATTTGGGAAATTTGCATGCATACAACATGTATGATGGATATGTTTCCCATCAATCTAGATGTTGTGGACCCATGATGAGGGATAAGTGTAAATTCATGGTGTACATGCATGTTTATTTTGTTAATGATAATGATTATATGGTTCATTATGTAAATTACTTTGGGAAGGATTGGTAACAGAGAAATTTAACATGCCAGACAGTTGCAGATAGTTGGGTTGATGACAGTTACCTGCCTGGAGGGGTTGATGGTACTTGTCTGCCCGGATTGTGAAAGGCTGGAATGCCTTGGGTTGATGGCAACTACCTGCCCGAAGGGGTTGATGGTACTTGTCTGCCCGGAGTTGGGTTGATGGTAGCTACTTGCCCGGAGGGGTTGACGGTACTTGTCTGCCCAGATTTCCTATCTCTGGAATTCTTGAGCTAGCTGGCCAGTGGAATTCCATGTTAGACCTGGTAAGGTCTCTATCGAAGAAACTGTCTGGATGTGAAAATGACTCGATTTGGTTGTGGAAACCAGTTCCCATGAGTTGGGAATTCTTTAGCCTATTATGGTGCTCATAGCTAAAGAAATGAATGAATCAGTTATATGATATGTTGAAAATAAATTCTATATATAGTTGTGTGAAATGTGTTATGCACTTTTAACAAGAAATGAGTTTAATTTTCAATGAGGAGTTGTTGGAAATTTTAATTCCTTTACCATATTATTAATCTTGTAAACGTCTTAGTAGGGGCTAAGACCATTTTCAAATAATGTAGTGATTGACTGTTTTGATGATTAGAGAGCTAGGTTCTCTTTTGGTACATCTAGAAGCACTTTGCGGATGTCTTTAGTGAGAATTCGTTCAGTGTGCACGTGAGCAGTGATTTATCATTTGATGATTAGTGTTAGTGCTCTTTAAGTACTTGTAAAAGTACTTTGATTTAGAAAGCATCTAACATTGCACAATTGATTGCTAGTCAAAAGTATCTCATTTGACTCAGAATATTGGGACTAACACGATTGAATTTGTTAGTCATACATTACGGAAATTACTTACCATGGAGGGTTGAAGAATTGTCCAACCACTATTAAAAGGCTTCAATGGAAGTATTCATGATTTCCAAGAATAGATGGTAAGTAATGGTAAGTTGACATAGAGAATTGTTTATTATGAATGAATAAGGGCCAAGTGGTGGCTAATTTTTGCAACTATTGATGCTTATAACTAATGATATTTCTTATGACTATATCATTACTATTTTGTTTGTTGTCTTTTCTTAGAATGAAAACTTTGATTTTAAAGAGGAAGGATCACATTTTGTGTGGTTTAGATGGTATATCACGAGTAAAATATCAAGTTCCGATGAAAGAAGAACACCGAGGACGGTGTTCCTGTTAAGGGGGGGAGTATGTAATATCCCTACCGGGTAACTCGTCATAATAAACCGTATGAGATATTTACGGGTCGGTTGTAAACCGAAGGTACGTGGTAACTCAGCGTAAATTATCAGTTATGAATAGTTAACATTCGGAACTGATTCTTGGATTCTTGGTATTCTGTTTGGGGCGCTAATTAAGTGACAAGTGGTATACCTTAACGCTTCATTAAATGCGGGTATTGTGTGTTCCACGGGAGGTGGGCGTTGCTGCCTTGTGTTAAGGTTTCCCATTTGGGAGCAGGGGTTCTCGGAGACCGTTTCGTGGTTTGTCGAATGGTTGTTAACGTCCATGACCATAATCTGTCTGTGGTTTGAGAAAGTGTTTGGGGGGCTTAGTCTTAATCTGGATGATTTCACTGGTTCTTTGGCCAGGGATTTCTACTTGCGGTACAGCTAAGGGAGTGTCGCAATCAGCCTTATGCATCTCCATTGGTTGCAACAGGTGCACTTTTCGAAATGGCGTGCTTCGTATCTTAGAGCGCCCTGGCAGGAGTGTTGGGTATAAAGGATTTCGGAAGATGGCTATATGCTACTCTTCAAATACTTATCTGAGTGAAGTGGGCAACGGACAGTTACTTTCTCAATTCCGAGAATTCTTCAGAATTTTTTGAGAAAATCCCTGACAACGCGTTTCATATATATTACTCTTCCGCGTTTTGGCTAAATGCTGTCTTGGCTGGCATTGATTCCTTTTCTGCAAAGGTTAGATGCAGAGAGTAAAAGAGGAGGGCACTCGAGGTAATAAAAAGACACGGTGCGACCAAAGAATTCGACAGCCACACCAGGTAAAGAATTCAACACTGTATTTAATGGAAAAAGGAAGGTGGTTTGCTAAATGATTTAGAAACTGCAAGAGAAAGGCGAAGTATATGTAATCTTTCTTCCTATAAATTACATGGGAATTTCATGTTAATTGCTTTATGAATCTAGATAACTGTCGATGTTTTAGAAATGCATTACATGCATGATGGCAAGAACATGTTACCTTCATTGTTCCAACGGTCGCTTAGCCGAAGACCCACCCTGGAAAAGCTTGGTTTCGAAAAACTCAGCCTTCTTCAACACTTGAGAATGGAGTAGAAGAGGATTTCCGAGATGCTCCACTCCAGCCGAATCGATTATATTTAATCTTACGTCGGCTGTATTCTCGTCTCCAAACCTTAGTGGCTGATTATAAGCCATTGCTTTCTGCAATTACAATGGAACTTTGGCGTCAATGTCTTTGCACACAACATGCACCGTATTACGATTTTTGTGTTCCATATTTTCTGTGAATGCAGTGACCATTCTTAAACACCGTGAACGAATCTCTCTCTGGACGTCTCGTCTCTTGGATGTGATAATCTAATCGTCAGTGTTACTGCAGGTTGATTGGACTTCACTATTGTGTGAAGGGTTAGCTAACGGCATGCTTTTGGGCTTATAGTTATTCATTATTGTAGCTTCTTTTGGTAAGAGAATACGTACTTCAAGTATGTGTTCTTTGTATGTTAGCAAGAATATGATAAAATCTTGGAAAATAACTGTGGAAAGAAATGCGTGTGCAAGGGCGCAGAGCAGTAGTTATTACTTGGTATGTAAACATAACTAATGTGTTATATGTTTTAGAAGAAAAGATGGACTTGTGAAACTAATGGATAGATCTCTTAGAGAGAGATATGTGTGAAAAGTAGAACAAGAATTTACTCGAATAGATGTACTAGTAGTAGTATGTGATGCTTGCTCATGCAGATGAGTAGATGATAAAAGATCATTTTTAGAGGTTGTCTAATGGATTATTGATATTGTAACTAATCTTGTTGCCAAGATTGTGTCAACAGCATTGACAAAAAAAGATGGCGGTTGGTGCCAAAGGAAAGTAATGTTTAACAATGGCAGGAAAAGGATTATTCGTCCATGCAGATGAGTTCAAGCTGCAGTATTGTCCATTGCTAGAGAAATTATGCCACAAGGAATGTTGCATGTGGCGGTATGTAAATAAAAGATTACATGAAAATTATATTAGCTTTTAGCTAGTTATGTGACAGCTTAATGATAATTCATTGTAAAGATTTTAAGACAATGATTAAGGGATGGAATCCCTTATAAACCATTGAGTGAGGGGTGAAAACCCTCACGAGCGTTTAATAATAAGATTAAACGTTTGCTGGTTTTCACCCTACGGGGTTTCTAGGGTATATCCGTGTTCTATGGTGTGATTGATGTGATTGCCTTATGTGTCTGTTGATAATGATGGGTCCTTTATGATGATGGCTCTTTATTGTCCTTTATCTAAAATGGTTAAGGATATCAAGAAATGGATGCATGGATTCATAAGACAGTTTGTGTTATTACAGTGATGGTTAAATCTTATGCAATGGTTATGAAACTTACTGTCTTTGATGGCAATTTACTTGATGTACTAATGAATAGTATATTTAATGGTTAGTGATGGTTTGTGGAGTTGTGAATTGATTAATTACTTGTGGCAATTGTATAAAAAAAATTCTAACTCCCTACTTTGACATGCGAGGTTACCGGGGCATGTGACAATACCTCTTTTATATTTAATTATTTATCATACCTCTTTTATAAATATGGTAATTGGCCCATGGTATTAATAATTATGTGCTCCGGAGGATTCAAACCTATTTTTTGAGTTTTCATAAATATAAAGAGGTTAATGGAATAAAGATAAAAAGAGGTTTTATTTATTTACCATACCTCTACTTAGTTTAATTTTTTTTTTTTTTTTATTTACCATAACTTTTGAGTAAATATTAAAAAAAGTCTTATTTATTTACCATACTTCTGGTTTATTCATATTTTTATTTATTTACCATAGCTCTTTTTTTTACTATTCGTAAACCTCTTTATATTTAAAATTTATGTTTAGTTTATATATATAATAATTAGATTGGTTTTTAAATAGGGCCGACATTAGATTAACAATGTTAAAGATTAAGTATTAACGTTTACATTTACATTTAAACAATTTTATATTAATTAAAATAAAATAAATTTCAATTAATTGAAAGTTAAAATAATATTATTTGAATGAAAAGTTGCTTTCTATTTTCAAAGAGAGGAAAGATATTTGTAATTATTTTATTTAAACTTTGAATTACAAATAACTTTATAGTTTAATAATTTAAACTGCCATAAATTTGGGGTTTTGGGTGATTTTTCCCTAAACCCTAGGGGTTATAGATCATCCTGCCTTGATAGTTGGAAATGTAAAGGCATTGTTTTAGATGTCACACTGTTTCTATCAGGGTAACACATATCCAAATCTTTGGGAGGATAAAACTGATCGAGATGGTGAGGTTGGATTTTCATTGGATCCGTTTTTGATGCCCTTGAGAATTGACATGTCAACCATCAAAGTGATTTCAGATTCTATTGACATTGAACTAGCGACAACTAGTTGGGAACTAGAGAAAGAGAGATGGAGTGAGCTGCTGAAACTTGGAAAAAAAACTAGTAGGCTTTTAGATTCGAAGTTCTTAGTAATGGAGACATGGTGGGTGCTTCAGATGTTGGTTACATGTCTGGTAGTTCGAACCGCTGCTGAGGGATAAATGGATGCCAAGGTTCCATTGGAAGTCAATCTGACAAAGTTGAGGAAACCTTCGGATTCGATGCTCGATTACTCTCACATTATTGTTGAGCTAAATCAAATATTCAACTTGTAGAATGATTGATCCAATCGTTACACACTATGGCAAAGATCAACTATATTGCTTCTTGGCCGATCTAGATACTGTGCTAGATCTGGTGAGTAACTCTTAAGAAGGTGTGAAAAAGCATTTTGTAATTAATTTTAGATTTTCTAGAGTATTTCTATATTAATTTTATTTTTTTATTAGATTACATTTTTCATCTATATCTGGAAGATGACAGTCGATGGTTCCAAACTTAGATTCCACAATGTTTTAATTATTTAAATAATATTTATTTGATTTTGCTAGAGCTTTTCTACATTATTTATTTCTCTTGGGAGATCAAATCTTCCATATATGTCTTCAAAACTTCAACCAAAAAAACCATTATCCTTTTTCTCTTAAATGTGTTATTTTTTTTTTGAATTCAAATTGCAGATATCAGTAGACATGGTTGCGAATGCAACTTTAGCAGCCATGGCCAAACATGCAGGAAAGCATGGCATAAAGGTTTATCAGGTTGCTTCTTCGGTGGTAAATCCCATAACAATTCAAGAATTTTAAAAAATAATATTTGAACATTTTAAATGTAATCCCTACATTGATCACAAAGGAAAAGGTTTATCAAGTTGCTTCTTCGGTGGTAAATCCCATAACAATTCAAGAATTTTAAAAAATAATATTTGTCCCTACATTGATCACAAAGGAAACCCAGTAAAATTGTTGAAGCAATTGACCTGCGTTAATACTATGGAGAATTATGGGCAGGCTCTAGACACAGTGGTTAGTTCACCAAACAACGTAAGTTGTAACGATACTCTGTGTTTCTTACTCGAAATTTTGATGAATATAAGTGGAATTTGAAAAGTTAAAAATTTACTCATGTAAATTTTACTTTGCATATAATTTCTGTATATAATCTCTGTTCAAGGAGTAGATTCATTATTTAATCTAAAGAATTATCGATTCACCATAATTATAAAAAAAATACATAAAATGAATCATTGCAAACTGATAGTCATATTGCAGATATCGGGGTTATCAATATCATCTACAAAATCTATGTTACAACAATTGAAGCACCTAGAAAAGATCTGCGAGCCATATGCATTCTACTAAGGAAGGTGAATTATGTTCAATGGAGATGAAATACAAATTTGTTTGTGTTGTATTGTTTTAAAATTTTTGATTGTTCTCAAGGAGCATACATTAATAATTTTTTTAATATATTTGTGCAAATTTGATACAATTATGAAAAATTGTTTGAAGAGCTCTCTGAAGATGAACGAGACAGTTTCAGATTTGATGTTAAGATTATCGAGTGGAAAAATTACATCGAAAATATTCATATTCCCTGACTTCGTGAATATATCTTAAATGTGTGAATATGTATAAATGGATCACAATGGTTGCGATGGCCATGAAGACATCAATTTTCACTTCGCTGGGTTCACTATTTCTCGGAGAGTGATGGGGGCTGTTGTAGCAGAACGTTGTCCAAATATAAATGGAGGTCGTGCCCACGTGAAGGTTGAACTCATTTCCACCAGCAATGATCTCATTAATGTTGTGTTTACGTCGCAGGGAGGAAGTTACATCTTTACAAATATTACTCCAAGGAAATATAGGCTCATTGCTTCCAATCATGAATACATAAACTTCAACAATCCTCGAGAAGTATACAAATATCAGGTCATATCAAATCCCAGTACATTTTTTTCAAAAAGAAAATGCCATGATATCTTTTCTCACTTTTCCTTAGTTTGATACGTAGAATAAGTATTCCTTAAGGATGAGTTTCTAGAGGAAAAAGTAGACCTCCATGAAATCAAATATGAAGAAGTGGAAAGAGCGAGCTCTGTGAGCCAATTGTTAAACAGAGGAAGAATATACAAGTCATACCTAATGTCCATCCTAGCTAGGATGGCGCTACGTATGAGGTATAATGATTGAGGTTTATAGAGTATATTTTCTATAATATTCTCTTTCAAATACGTGATTTTCATGTTCTCTTAACAATTGTCCAAAGAGGCTCTCCAAAGATGGAATTAGGCTTTGGAAATCTAGTAGTAAATGAAATTTTTTTGTCCCAATTTATGATATGGATGGCTTAGTTGTTTCTCAGGGTAACCCTATTTTAGGTGTTCATGTATACCTTTATTCAGATAATGTCCATGAGCTGAAGTTCCCTCAAAAAAGGTCCTTGGCAAAATCAAGCACTTTGTCATGCAATATCTGATGCAGATGGAAAATTTTCTTTTAATTTTATTCTACATGGGTGAGAATACAATATTTGATGTTTCACTTCCATCTATAGAGGTTCTTGTTGAGCATAATCATGTTAATATATCTCATCCATTTCAGGTCACACATTTTTCAGTTGGAGGACTTGTGGTGACTTCTAAAGGAGTTCATTTTGAAGGCATTAAGATATTATTTGATGGTTGAGAAAGAGCCACATCAAATTTCCAGAGATATTACAAACTTGATCATGCACCATCAATACACTACACAATCAAGAGTTAGAAGGACCACTACGAGTTTAGAATTTGGAGAATTTCATGGTCGTGCCAAACATGGCTTCAATCCCGAAGATAGAAGGAACACATCATAATATTTTTGGTTCCCTAAAATTAGTGATAAATGGCTGTTATGGAAAGATTCACGTTGGCTTGACACATGGGCCAGACAATGTTAAGCCTCAACTAAAGAGGATTGACAATGTTAATATCGAATATCCCCACTAGCCTCAACAACAGAACATGATTCTGGTATTCAATTTTCACCATCACATATTGATGTCACAGTAACTAGACCAATGTTTGGCATTGAATTTATAAAGGCCCTTGTTGATATCCGTGGATCGGTGATATGCAAGGATGTGACTCCTCGGTTTCTATATCACTTACTACGCTAGTTGTTGAACTCTAGGTTCAAATAAGATTAACTCTTTAAGTTCAACAAATGAGAGCAGTGACTCCATATTTGAGAAAGTCCTACCTGGTGCATTGCCTCTTGAGGTAAAACATGGAACTTCATCTGATTTGTTAGATTGAGATGATGATTGGTGTTGGGAGAGAAAGGTTATTGATGTCAATGTTGGTGTTTCTGATCATTCAGAGATAGTGTTTATCCAAAAAGGCTATTAGTTGTGTAATATGTATACTAATCCTGTGGCTTCTTACATCGTACAGCCAAACAAAGAACCCATAAATTTGTTGATTGAGAAAAGATGGTAGAAAATCTACTTAGAAGCTTCTGATGTGCACATGCTTCACTTCTTGAACTCGTGCATTTTCTTTAGAATGTCCTAATTAGAATTCAATGTATTGAACCATAAGCCTATATATTTAACTGGTGAAAAATATCTACTGAGTTGTGAAATACATGTTGATTCAAGTTCTTGTCCCAAAGAAAATGAGTTGTCTCAAAGCATTATTGTAGACATATGGAAAAAGGAGGGTGCATTTATAGATATGATCAATAATGTCAAACTTGTTTCAAGTGCTAACAAACCAAGCAACATTGTTGTATATCAGTACACTCACTGGGCCAATCTTGAAGATGAAATGGTCTTTAATCTAAGAGATAAAAGGAATGCTAGTGAGAAAAATAGTTTTGAAAAGGTTTTGTTTTATCCAAGAAGTCGACACATTGTTGTTAAAATTGATGGGTTCCAACCTGTTATTCCTTATTTTGTGGGGTGCCCAGGAAAGTACATTCAGGGTCAGTGCTACCAACAATCCCAGATGTTGACATTAAAATAATTGCTCAAAATGATAGTAGCAATGGTCTTATGAAAAAGGGTGACTTGGTTCTTCAAACTTCGACAGGATCAGATGGTCTGTTTTTGGATGGTCCTCTATATGATGATACTGAGTACTATGTTGAAGCTTCCAAGGGATATCATTTAAAAGCGTTGCATAGGACCCCTTTTGAAGCTTAGTTGTATGCTCATCCAATTTGATCGGACACCCCATTCGACTAGCCAAACCATAAAGAATATTTGATCGTCAATATTCGACCTTCTATGCATTCCCTACGTTTGTGGTCCTCGGTAGAGGAATCACTGAATTTGTGTCAAAAAACCGTTAGATATGGACAAAACCTCTTCAATCACATTGCTTCAAACTACAACCATGCAAGTCTGTATTTTACTATTACTTTCAATGCTTTACAATGAAACTAGTGTAAATGTAGGTTGTCTTGTATGTGTATGGTGGGGCATACATGATAAAATATTTGAGAGTGAATGGGATACTGTTTCAAGAGCTTTCATGCTCTATCTTGAGACTCAATATGCAACATGGAAGTAATTTGACCGTACTGGAAATGGACTCATATCCCGATGATGCATACAATTTCTTTGTGGACATATTGATTGAGATGATGGGGAGGTTTAAATCATTAAAGGATCTGGTCATATGTGTTATGCCTTTGCTTAAAGAAATATGTGTCTTATCAATATGTTGTTCGAGAGGCTTCCTAATATCCAATGTTTGTTAATGGGTGACAACTTTATCTTGGTAAAAACATAATTTCTACTTTTCTTTTACATGTGCAACGAACAACATGTTTCAATGTTTAAGAATGTTTGCATTTGGTACTTAGTTGTCAGGTATAGCATAAAAAAAATTATACAAAGCATATACTTATGTAGCTTAAGTTGACTATTATGTTTTGGTTCATTATTATGTCATGTTTGCAGATTCAGTATATCCAATAGATATGAAACAAAACCAAGTAACGACTTTGTTTCATATCTATTCCTTAATGTAAATCTACACTGCCTAAATTAAAAAAGTTAACCTATTATAAGTTGTGAAAATACCATAAAATTCTTCCATGGTTTTTTTTCCATGATGTTCATAATGAATATTTATGTCTTTTACCTCGTCAATGAGTGTAGAGTTGGCTTATTATGGTTTTGAAATTCAACGGATGACCTTTCAAAATATCCCATACCTCGACATCTCAGACCCCCACTCTCTCATCTCCGTATATACAGGTTTATGCATACATAACTGAATTTCATGATAGGGAAATCAATGTATTAGGTTTCTTTCTTCAGAGCACCCCTACTCTAGAGATGATAGAACTTCGTTTACATGATGACTTGAATTATGACGATCCACGATATGTAAATTTTTTGGAGGAAGTGATGTATTTGAATAGAGTTTCAAAGAAAGCAAGGATATTGGTGTGAGAATATTATTTTTAAATATACACTTCAAAATCTTTAAATCGTTGACCGGTAAAAAGGCTTTCTGGCTTCATTTTCTTTTATTTTTTTCTTCATGGAAAGGTATGACCAATGCAGGTTATATGTGGATACGAGGATGAATTCTACTGTGGATACGAGGATGTGGAAACCAGTGGAATGACCTTCTTAGTCTTGGGAAACATTGAGTATGGAAGCAGATGGTAGTCTCATGGAGTGGGTATGCGACATTTTGCCCCATTTTCATTTTGTTTGTCATTCGTTGTTTGTGCTAGTTCTAATAGTCAATTTTAATTATTTATCTTTTTATCATTTATATCATTAACATTCCATGTTTCCCATGCAAGGTAACATTTTCGGTTTCTTTAGATCAACAACCTGTAGGATTAGGATGTTCCCAATGAGTTTTGAACATTTGTCCAATATGTGTTATCGATTTTGGATTGTCATTGCAGGTTATCACTTTAATTGTTATCCGATTTGACATTTGATTGACAACGAAATTCCATGCTTTTATAAATTATTTGTATGTTAATTTTTAAAAGTATTTAAGAAATTTGTCTTCAGTAGCCATACTTCAAACAATGGATTTCACACTTCTAGGTTTAAGGTTTTGGTTATGTATTTGGTTAAAATTTCCCAAGATTTATATCATATCTCAAGTATCAGGTTTGGGTTATTTATTTGGTCAAAATTTCCCAAGATTTATATCATATCTCAACATTTTGAAATTCATGCACTCATGCCATTCGAATGTAACACATCACGACAAGGATGAGCCCTATTAAGCTCACCAACTCTATTACTATGCTTCATGAATCACAATTCAAATGGAATATGAATTTGGTTATTTTCCTTGACTAAACACTATTAAACAAAATTCTCTCATTCAAACTCAATCCCAAGTCATACTCAAAATTTTGACATGTGAATAACATTGGCTCGACAGCAAGTTTGACACCCAAGTCCTTGCAAGTCAGATGATACTGTCCATTTTTTTTTTAAATTGATCATATCCTTAAATTGTTAGCCCTTGGAATCCTTCATTAAAGGAAAGATCATTCTATGATCTTGATAATTGGTCTATCAAAATGTGGATGGGGCAAAATATGAGTTAAGGAGTAGAGAAAGAAATTTTCCTTGACATTGCCTAGAACATTTTGAACCTTTGGGGGCACATCACGCGACACTACCATCACCACACCAACATCTTTGGTAAAGTTCCACTGCAAGAGGCATCCATTGATTCACGTTCCTCAACCCGTGACCGTAAAGATGATTCTTCCTGAACATTTTTCCTAGATGATGATAATGGTATATAGGCCTTATCATCATAAAGTATGGAATTTCTTTCTTCCCCAATGGTCCACCTTCCCCCTCCCAATTCTATATAAGCATCAATTTCTCTTGCATGCTTCCCTCCTATTGCAAAGTTATACCCATACTTGAAATCCTCGTCTTGATCTTGGTTCTTATGCTTCTCTTCTTCTTCTAAGCTAAGCAATCGAAAAAACATTACCTCCCTACCACCACAAACAGATAAACCATTTTTCCTACACTATCTCTCAAGCTCCACAAGAGGAATACTAAACAACTCTTGAGTTGTTTCTCCCTCTCCAATCACCATAGCAACATCTTGATTTGGACCAGATCCATCTGTTATGTCTGTAAGATTGGATTCAAAACTATCAAGGTCCTTCAATGGTGGGTCATCTCCACATATTGAATGAAAGGGAGGGACACCTGAATCTCCAAACCGAAGAAAGGTATCTCTCTTTATATTCACATAAGCATATGAAAGCAGAAACCAGTCTGACCAAACCTGGATAACTTTCATCACTCTCTCCTACAAGGACACGATAATATAAATGTAAAAAAATTCACAAAAAGATCCATAGAGTCATTACACTAATTATGATATATTTTTACGAGTAGAAAATACCAACCGCCTTGCTAATTGTTGACAAATAATGGGCTTGATCTTAATACATGATCTATTTTCATCATTACTATCCTCAACATGTTCTATTATTTAGAGTGAGATTTCGTGAATTGGCACACATGTTTTTCCACCTTTCTATTTTTATATCCCACACAATTGTAATCCTATTACATATGGCCTCCTCTACTTCCTTAGGCTACATGCGTTAAAGAGGGTACAAAACACTAATGATATGTTCTTTTGCCATAAATTCTTCTCATTTTTTAGATGAATTATGTGGAAATTTTATTCATGCCAATTATGTGGCAGGAAATAATGTTCCATTATTCTTTTTTATCAGTTCATTACGACTATGTCATGTAGAGATCAAGTTGAGTGGGTTTTACATTTGATTTCCACTTTAGTCAACAATTGAATATATAAGTTTTCTGTTAGGTTGAATTATGGGACAACACACTTTGATTTCCACTAGTGCTCTCTTTTTCATATACTATCACACGTGCACAAATACAAACTCACTTCTTTTTACCTGGATAAGCAAACGACAACAACTTTGTATTTTGTAGTGACAAGGATAACTATGTATTGGAGCTAGACCTTGAGCCCTTCAATTCATCCTTTCCTTACCCAACACGATCATCTCCTATTGGTAACGGAGTTGAATTTCTGAACCAACATTTGTCTTCAATAATATTTCATGATAAAGAAAGAACACAACCATTGTTTGATTTCGTTTAAGCACACAAATACCAAAGCCATGTCATTTTTCTTTCCTTGGTTAATATATTGTATTATTGTGTTTGATAGTTAATTCAATATTATTCTATGCCAATAAATCTCTATCAAATAGCAGAGAAGGATGACCTGGCTATTTTAGAGATATATAATATGAATTAATTAAAAATTCACAGGGTTATTTTGATTCTCATCTTTCTATTTCACTTCTTTAGAGAAAACTATATATTCAAATACCAACTCAACTCAAACCAAACTAAAATAGAGAATCCTAGTTATGAAGATGTTTCTCTCTCCATACCTTATAATGACATTATTTTTTTGAATTATACTTGAAGTTCATTGATAATAACCTGGATTTATATATTTATTTTAGCACCAAATTGAAATCATCGTAAAAACATGAGCATCCCATTAAATATGACCTAAAGATGATTCAAAGAATATCACCTTTAGTCTGAGCACGTGGCAGAGTAATTTCTGAGGTGTGAAGTTTTATTAGAGGCATTTTTTGTTTATTTGTTTTGGTTAGAAAATGGTTTTCTCTTGCTTTTATGTGACTTTCAATTTATCATGTCTAGCATTTTGCGAAATGGGAAATAATAATGCGTGACATTTATCTTGCAGAAATTGATGTTGAATGAAAGGATATAGAGTTTAACCAAGCTACAATCCGCTTTGGTAAAGGTAGAGGGGCATCTTAAAAAGTTACCTAAGAATACATCATATACATAGTTTAAACATAAGTAATAAATGGCTTTTTCGTTTGCAAATATGTTCTTTTTTCTATCCAAGATATCACACAAGACAAATTATGATATTGTAGAAATTGTTAGAGGACCTCATTGAGGTCAATTTTTCTGATGTTCTACTTGATTGATACATTCTCATGATAGGAAGGCTTTAAATACGAATTAATATGTTACCAAAAAAAATTATATTCAAAGTTTATACATATAAAAGATAAAAACAAATGTCAATTCCTTCATTTGATTGTTACTTGACTCTAGTGTGGGAAGGTTACATGAAATGTGATTGGAAAAAGGATGGGGAGACAATATAGAGATCATGTCTTGGATATGATTCATTTGTTGTTGGAGATCCTTCAGGCACTTCAGCCATTGACTTTGGAAATGTTTCTAGTAAGTATTCATATGCTTTTTAATGTTGTGATTCTTTCACCTCATGGTTATTTTTGGCAAGCAAATGTTTTATGAGTGTGTGATAAGATATTGATGGACAAGTAAACGGTTTTTTTATAAATACAATGTCCATTCCATGATATCCTCTCCTTATTGTTTGATTGTATTATGAGCGTTTATTTCGATTTTGCTTTGTATTTTAACTATGAAAGTGAAAGTACTTGGTATTATGTATGTTTAAAAAACAACCAAAGCTTGAAGATGAAATTAATATTACATGATATTGATTGAAATCCTTTTAACTGTTTTGTATTTAAATATTTTCATGATTATTAGAAAAGTTTACTTTCATGTTGTTATTTGAGAACATGATGTTTATATACTTGGACAAGTTCATGCATTAGACAACAAATTGTTGTTGCGAATAAAATGACAAGGATTAGACATCACACTTCAGATTATTTGTTTTAACAAGTTATTTACAGCTTGAGCTTTTTAGCATGTAACTTAGTTGCCATGATTGTCCCTAAGATTTCCCTGAAGGTTGAAAAATAAGTTACCAAGGTGTTATTTTCTATGGTGATTTTAATTTATTTATACAGGTCATCTGACCACATAGTGGCCACTATCACTGAACTGAAGAAAACTTGTTTGAGTTTCTTGATTTTATGGGGAAGAATGGCTTTAACATTGTCGATGTTGAGGTATATGTAATATAAATCCTTTATAGTCTACTTTCATTTATATTCTAGTGTTCATCGTCTTTCATGTCTTACACTCTGCAGTCTAGGTTATTTTGTTTTCTAAAAGGAACTCAGTATTGATGGTAAGCAGCAGGATTTGAAGAAAGAGGAGAACACTAACACTGGAGTGACAAATGAAAAAAGAGATAGGAAAGAACCAGTCTAGTGGTACCCTTAAAGCCAATATCCCGCATAAGACACACACATAGAGACTGATGTTCAAGTATTCATAGTTGGTGAATTCGCCTGCAATGACTTGACAACACAGTGATAATTTTTTATAGTGATGAAACAATATTTCATGTGTAAATTGTACAATGTTAAGTTGGAAACTCATAGTAATACTCGACATTTCATATAATATAATTCATGTGGTTGAAATTATTTATAATTGCACTTGATATTGTTTAGTGCTTTAACTAACAATCTGAGCTTGTGTTGAGGGCCCTGAAATCGGGTCAACAACAAGGGGGATACCCACCCGGTCGGGAACCTGGTTGGCGGCTCCATGCCCGTTTGGTGTAGCGGGTCCGACTGGGGATAATGGGACCAACTTCCCAATCTAAGGGGTGTGTGTGTGTAGAGTTTGGTGATGTGTGTGTGTGTAGAATATGATGATGGTAAATCTGGAATTATTTCTAAGCTAATTTAATTCTAAACTCTAAACTAATTTTATACTACTTTAATCTAGCAAAAACAACACATCTAATCTACGCTAACCCGGGGTAGAACTTTTTCCATTATGCGATCTAGAAAGATTTCATATAATAACTGGTAATAAAGATTATTCAGCTATTATAAGAATATAAATCAATTAAGATGAACCATCCTGCGTAAAAAGTTAAGCAAAACAGTTGTGAACAGCATATCGCATAATCAGTTATTCATATGTTAAGCACAAATCAATGACTCCACCGTACAAAAGTGCCAAATGGTAACCCACACATTCATACATTAACATATAAACAACATCAGCTGTATATTACTCTAAGAATGCAAGCAGAAATTCGTCAAGAGATAAAAGTACCATTTATGACTGATTTTATACTCACAAACCTTAAGCAATAATGATCTATTTCTACTTACTTCTAATGCATACTAAGAGTACAGAAGTGCAACATCAGTAGCAGACATTAAAATGCAAACATAAATAAATCTCGATCCGTCCATTCATCAAAAACCCCCTCCGAGGGTGCAAAAGTGCATGTTCTGAGGACAAGTTTTTTGACAAATTTCCGGACCCTTCTCCAAATGCCATGAGAAGGGTTAAATACTACTAACCGACTAATCTTAATTACACAAATTTAGGGAACGGCTTCAAATGACCGCCCTTTTACTAAAACAAATTTATTTCTAAAAACTGAATCTAATTTCTAACCATTTCTGTATTTGCTCCTTAGTGTTGTAAGCAATGCGCTGTTCGCCCTGAAAGAGTCGGTTGATTGTTCTTTCCTTTTGTTCGAGCTTGAAAATTAGAAATAACAAGAGCTGGCACCTCTTTCTGACAAACTAGAAGATATTTTTGAAAGTATTCTTCTGGAGGAGTGTCTTCACGGCGTGTATACTTAGTACAACTCAGATTTCTTTCAAACTGATTGTGCTGTTGCTATTTCGGTTTCCGGCCGTGCGAATGACTCAATGAGTTGGGGACTTTGTTGCCTGAATTTTTTTTTGAATTGAAACTCGTTTCTGTTCTTTGTTCCAGGATTTTCTGAGACGTCTTCCCCTTAAGCGTTTTTCTTTTTGCTTTACCCAATTTGGGCTTCAAGATCTTTCGTAAACGCTTTGCTTTTGTGCGCCTTTGACTCTAAGTCCTGGATAGTCTATTTCCATCAGTATTTGTTGAGTGATACTCTGGAATCCGCGGTCCTGCTGCATGCGATATCCATTTGCGAAGTCATCTCCTCTCTGTTCTTCTAGCTCTGGCGCTTTTCCTTAGATGTTTCCTGCATATAGATTTATATTAGTTGCTGCCTTATAGTTCACGCAAATGAAAAGAGACACGAAGAAAAGATTGACATGAAAGCATTAAGTTCTAATGAATGCATAATCATGACACCCATTATGGCTTGACTCTTTGAAAAACGCAACACAATCATCTTTGGATACACAGGCGTACAATCATTAATTTCCCGTAAGGTGTGCGCCCAATTTTGGGCTTACAGATCATGCCGAGGAATGTTTGCGATGAATGGTTTCTGCGATTTGCATCGCAGCGTCGAAGATTGCGATGTAAGAAAGTGTCATGGCAGCAATTGATATTCTCGCTCGTCGCAAATCGTAGATCGCAGTTTTGTATGATCGCAGATCGCAACGTCACAAGATCGCAAGATTTTCGTTTTATCACTTTGTACTGCTTATGCAACATTGCGATGTGCGACGTCGCATATCGGCCATCGACGTTCCTTAGGTTTTCCCTTTTTGAGCGCTTTTAATGCATGCGATGCGATGGGTTTTCGCGTCGCTCCTTTGCAGCGTATTTATGCGCTTTGGGAAAACACTTCTCTCTACCTTTTCGACGCGATATAGCTCTTAGGGAGTTAAATACAAAAGATTTCTTAACAAAATATTTTTTGGATTTTATGGTTAAGGGTCCCCCTTTGTTTGATGTTATTGCTAATATCAAACAAAGAGGGGGGTTGTTGGTGACCACAACAATGGCGATTCACTGTGAAGAACCAGTTATCTCTGCTTTTCTATTGACCGTTCACTTCCGAAACAACAAAATTTTTATATGTCTAAATTTTGTTATGGACAGATAGAGTAGATTACCCCTCACCTTGTCAACGATACTTTGTCTCAACCCACTTTTTATATCCCAATTGCTTGCTTCCTCAGGCTTTCTCTTGCATTCGCACCAGACATTACTCGGTCTTTATTAAAGATAAAATAAGGTTTTCTCTGCGTACTAGCTTAAAAGTATGCTCATTTGTCGTAGGTAGAGCCTTTGCTGCCCGCAAGCGTCCATAGCCTCGACAGGGTTACCATGTTATCCAACAATGATCCTTTTTCCTGCTTGAGGTTACTCGCAACATTCCAGAGAAAAATCATTTTTTGACACTTTTTTCCTTTTTTATTCTCTAAAGAACAATGCCTTGGTTTGGTGGCCAAATTATGACACAGTCATTCACTTGATTTACACTTTTTTTGAACAAGTCGGCTCGTGATGAGACCTCTTGTCTTTTGATTGCAATAATCTTTAAGTCGTTGCCCTGTTTTGATAGACAGTATTGGCAAAGTCAGCAAGTTATAATATCTGTGATCATGATAAGTCGGCTCGTGATGAGACCTCTTATTCTTTGAGATATAGTGTTTCCCTTGGATTGTTTCTCTGGATGCTGCGATTTCCTTTTAGTACGGAGGAAGTCATTGTTTTTCCTTAAGAAAGCTCTGGACGACAATAATAGAGTTTTTTGAAAACAACAGTCTCGCAGAGAATATTTATTTTATTATTGATGATACCTTTCATTGTGCTGATACAAGACAATTCTTTACCAAAGGTTGCTTTTGTCAAAGTTTTAGGGGTTGAAACTAATATCGTAATCAGGGTGAAGTTAACTCTATTTGTCAATAATAAAAATCAGATTTTTCAAAAATTTTGCTATTTGTACAAGCGAAATCAAAATCTGATAGAGAATTGGCATGCTCTTTCATGAATCCTTTTTAAATGATCATTTACAACGGGTTTTATTCATGGAAAGAGAAAATCAAAACAAAATAAAAACTAAAAACTAAATCTACAAAAATTAGAAGAATGCTCTTCTATGGAAAATATAATTTAAGAATCAGTCCATTGACAGGTAAAGGATCTTTTCTCCCTGCCAAATCCTGCAATACAAATGTAGATGGGCCCACGACTTCTACAATCTAAAAAGGGCCAAGCCACAACTTTTGAAATTTCGTATGTTTGCCCTTTTCTTCATGAGCCTTATCCCATTTCAAAACTAAATCACCCATCTGAAAGTTTTTTCTGGTTATGATGCTTGAGTCAAAAGAGGATTTTATTAGCGCTTGGTGATGAGCATGGGTTTTCCTAACTTGTTCTCTTTGTTCTTCTAATTTGATTATTTCCATTTGTCTTAATTGTAAAGAGGAAGTAGATACTTCATCGATATATTGCACTAAAGACAAAGAGGGAATGACTAGGTGAGTCGGAAGAACCACTTCTCTCCCATAAACTAAATTAAAGGGAGAAGTGCCGATTGAAGCTTTCTTTGTGATTCTATCAGCCCATAAAGCATTTACCAGCGCTTTGTGCCAATTCCTTTGGTTTTGGTCGACTGTTCTTTTGATAATCCTGATTAGGTTCTTGTTTGTTGATTCAGCCAATCCATTACCTTGCGGATAGTAGTTGGCAGAATATTTCAGTTTGAACCCTCTTTTAAGCGCAAACCCAGTCATAGCATTTCCAGAAAAATATGAACCATTATCAAACATTAAGGCCATTGGCAATCCAAACCTAGTAATGATAAATTGATCTATGAACTCAATAATGTTTTCAGAATTGACTGTCTTGAGAGGAACTGCTTCTACCCATTTAGTAAAATAATCGGTTGCCGTAAGGATATACTTATGCTGCTTAGAAGAGTGAGGAACGATCTCACCTATTATGTCCAAGCCCCATTGGCTGAATGGTTGCTCGATGTTGACCGGTTGTAGCGGCATGGACGGTTTCCTTTGTTTTCCTGCAGCAGTCTGGCAGACTTGGAATTTCCTTACGTGATTGTATAAGTCTTTGAACAGCGTGGGCCAATAATATCTTGCACGCAAGATTTTATGTGCAGTCGCATCTCTGGCATAGTGTCCACCTGCTGGTCCATCGTGGAGTTCCTGCAAAACCTTTTCGGCTTCAGTTTTCTCAAGACACCTAAGAAGTACAGAATCGTAATTCCTTTTAAACAAAGCATCATTTATGAGTTGGTATTGTTTAGCTTTCAATCTCAGAGCTCTTTTCTTGGTATGATCTAGACGTGATGGAGCATACCCGTTCTTAAGAAAATAAATGGTGTCAGCATATGATGATTCTGCGTCGTTTAGGCTTACCTCATACGTTTGTACCTCTTCAGATGAGTTCTCAGGAATTTTCGATGCTCCGGCTAACATCTTGCAGAAGCCTTGACCTCTTACGATGTTTGCTGGTTTGATCTCAAGATCGTATTCTTGTAAAGCGGTAATCCAATTAGCTCTCTTTTCGCCCACGTCCTTCTGTACCAAAAGGTTTCTTACCGCTGGAAACGGTACTATGACTTTAGTGTGGGCTTTAAGCAAGAAAGGTCTGAAATATTTGACCACTTTGAAAACGGCATACGCCTGTTTCTCTACGTTTGAATAATTAAGTTCAGCACCTTGTAAGTTCGAGCTAAAGAATGCGATTGGAGCCTCTGCTTTTTCTTGATTTTCTTGGGTCAAAATCGCGGCATAAGATTTCTATGAGGCAAAAGTGTATAAGGTAAAAGATTCTGAAAAATTTGGGGTGGCCAAAGATGGAGCATTGATGATATCTTGTTTGATTAAGTTGAATGCTTCGTGCTCATCTAGACCCCATTTGAAATTTGAATTCTTTTTTATCATATTTTGTAAGGGAGAAATAATACGTGAAAAATCCGGGACAAACCTTTTGACAAAATTGATCTGTCCGAGGAAGGATTGCATGGCTTTCTTGTTATGGGGTATGGATATTTCGGAAATTTCCTTGATTTTCTCGGGTTCTATGTGAATACCAGATTTCGACACTATGAATCCGAGTAATTTCCCTTCGCTTAATGCAAAGAAAGATTTCTTTGGGTTGAGCAAAATCCCATACCTCAAACATCTTTGAAAGATTTGCTTCAAATCTTTGAGATGGTCGCTCCGTTTTTTGGAGTACACTGTTATATCATCTAGGTAAATCACTACTGATTTATTGACTAACCCTTTAAACGCGATGTACATGGCTCTCTGAAAGGTAGCTCCGGCATTGATAAGACCAAATGGCATCTTCCGATATGCATAAGTGCCCCATTTGGTTCGGAACGTAGTCTTTAACTGATCATCGGGATGCACCAGTACTTGATTGTATCCTGAAAAATCCATCCAGGAAAGACATTAATTCTGAGCCTGCTACTGCCTGTAATATTTGCTCCATAGGTGGGAGGGGAAAGTTATTTTTCTGACAGGCTTTGTTGAGATTTCGGAAATCGATACAGATTCTAATGTCTCCGTTTTTCTTCCTAACGGGCACCATATTGGATACCCATTTGGAATGCCTGACGGGGAAAATTATTCTGGCTCTCAACAACTTATTAAGCTCAGTTTTTATCTGATTTTCTAAGTTAGGGTGTATTTTTCTGAGCTTCTGCTGGACAGGTTTTTCATTGTCAATCATAAGGATAACGTGTTGAATGATAGAAGTGTTGTATGTCTTTAGCTCATCGTAATTCCAGGCAAAAACATTTTTGTATTGTCTCAGAAGACGGATATATGCTGATTTCTCTTCAGGGGCTAGGCCGTGGCCTAGGTTAACGTTTTGTGGCTTCTGATCGGTCCCTAGATTTACTAATTCATAGTTCAAAGTAGAACTGTAAAGTTTAGCATTGGCGGACCTCTTGAACCGACTTTTCAAATCATATAAATCTTCTAACTTGACCACTGATTTCGGTATAGCATTGTCAGTGCCATTTTGTTGTATTTGGTGATCATGATGGTCTTCGTCAATTATTTGATTTGAGTAGGATCCTTCAGAAGTAAGGAAATTTACGATGTCAGGATCGTCGTTGAATACTCTCCAATTGGTGATGTTGTCAGGGATGGATGGTCTAAAGATTAATTCTATTGAAAACCTATCAGGACTAAAATCTTCGGAAGGAATAAGTCTAGAGGCTACGTTAGCTAACAGGTCTGTGCTTGCATTTTGAATTCTTGGAATTGACGAGATGTTGAATGCTATGAAATGTGCTGTGAGATCTTGAACTAACGATTGATAGTGCTTTAAATGACTTGACAGGCAATGTATGGTGTTACGTACCTGTTTTACGATGATCTCAGAATCTCCAAAGACTTGAAGATACTTAACGTTCAATCCGATTGCTTTGTATAGGCCTTGAACCAAGGCTTCGTACTCCGCTGTATTGTTCGTGCAATCGAACTCAAGTCTGCATGTGAGCATAATCTTGTTCCCGTCTGGGCTAATCAGAACGCATCCTGCTCCTGCTCCCTCATTGGATTTAGACCCGTCAAAATATAATTTCCAAAACAAAGATGTATTTACAGAATTATCTAAAAAACTAAAACATTTTGAGTAATCAGTTTGGGAGAAATTTTCAACTTGGGATAAAACTGAATTCTCTAAGTAAGGTGAAATATGAGCATTGAAATTGCCGAGGAAAGAATCTACTGCGTAATTGCCTACAATGCTGCTATTGTATGTTATGGCTTCATTTTCTACTTCCAGTTCTGTCACTATGTATTTTTGGTAAAACTCTCGTTCAACCTTTATCTGATTTGGTTTACCATTGTACGGCAACCACATGTGCGACCAGTCAGTCGAGAAATATCCGTGGAGTTTCTCCGACCAATCCCTGCTAAGAATCAAACCATAGAATTCAGGGATATCAGCTACTAGAATGTCGATAACCTGACACACTTTTGGGTTAGACGGCAATCTTATGGTCACTTGGTTAAGTTCACCAATCATTTCGACTTGGGATCGATCAAGTTGAACTATACGCACTGCGGAGTTTTGAGGTTGAACATTCAATTTGGCACATATTGACCTGGGTAAAATATTCGTTGAAGCACCAGAAGCGACCAAGCAATTGTGCACGTTCTTATTGAAGATTTCATAGGTGAGAAGAAAAGGAGTATGAGATCTTGATATTCCTCCAATCAAGGCGATGTCATTTGGATCAATCTTATTGATCGCGTTGGTTGGAGGTCTTCCCATATTATGGGAAGCTACAGCTGTAGGTAAAGATGTAGTAGGCACATCATGTAATTCTTTCATCATTATTTTATGTTGGTGTTTCAATTTACTCAATTCATAGAGAGTGATATTAGCCCTAGTCTTCTTCATGTCATCAATGATGTTATACTCCATTTCATCCGACACTATCAGTGTTCTTGATGGAGGTGCTTGATCTGATTGGACTGGGCTAAGCTGGGTCGCTTTAGCAATTGTCTTTTTTGTTGTGACCTTATCTTTTGTTGCAGAGCTTGCGCCCTTCTATTTAGGGGTAGTTTGGGGAGGATCAAGTTGATTTTTGCTTCTTGTGCTAACAGGAAATGCTTCTTGATCTTCTTCTTGTGGGAGGATGAAGTCCCACATTCCTTGTAGTTCCAAAACTTCTTCATCGTCGGTCTGCCCTTCAGTGGCATTCTCTTCTTCTTTGTCTTCTTTAGATTCAACGTTTGAGACAGCACTGGGTGGTTTTACCTCCATGGGAGGATTTCTTTTAAAAGTTATATAGGGCTTTTTCGAAGAAGTCTCTGCTACTTGTTTCTTAATATCAATCATCTCATTGGACATGGCTTTCAACACTTTTTGTAATCCTTCCAAATCGAAAGGATCTTTCGTTTGCTTATTCTTAGTGTCTTCTTTGAAAGATATTTTCTTAGATTTGCGTTCTTCTATAGCAGATCTCTTTTCTAGGGCTACCACGCGTTTTTCCACTGCTAACGCTTCTGTTAAGTTATCAACTAAGGTGGTCTTGTTTGCCCTATCTACGAAGATAGCCAAGTTTGATGGTAAAGCCGTGATGTACCATTCACATCTTACTTCCTCGTTGGGTTGTGAAGCAGCGGGGATTTTGTTGAGGATCTTACTGAACCGTAAGTTGAAATATTTAATGGGTTCTCTAGCCTCAGCTTTAAGATTAGATAGGTCATTGATCAATGTCGTCGTGGATCTGTCATCACCAAACTTGGTGAGGAACTGACTTTGAAAAATGTCCCAGCTTGTGATGGATCCGGAAGGTAACGAAAAGTACCATGACCCGGCTGTTCCTTGCATTGTATAAGGGAAAAGCCGGACAACAGCGTCTTCGTTAGTAACTCCATTGAGATTAAAAGAAAGCATGAAATTATTGATATGCTCTTCGGCTAGCATGCCTGCTTCCGGATTGAATTTCGGCAGCCATTTCTCAGGATGGTTCGGTATTGGGCTCAGGGGTGGAGGCATTAAAACCGCCCCAGGATTGTTCCATGGAGACTGGGCCATCGTTGAGTTGCTAGTTATTGAAAGTGCAGAAGATGATCCCTGATGCTGAGAAGATGAAGATACTAAGATCTTTGAAGTTTGAAGAGGAAGGGTTGTGGAAGATGGATGAGTGAGTTGGAATGAAAAAGTGGGTGGTTGACTTCGCGGTGAGGGAGTTGAGATGGACGAAGTGGATGAAAGAGTCTTACTGTTAGACTCTGGTGGTGTTTTCCTTGCTCTTTTCCTGGTGGGGAGAGGGAGTTCACTTGGTTGTATGCCAAATTTCTCACTCTTTAATCTGGTAAGGGGATGAGCGGGGTTGTACTGCGAAGTCACGCTGCTTTTGGATTTATCAGACCTCTGGTTAAAAATAGAGAATCCCTGGAGTTTACGAATCAAAGTTTGAATTTCAGGGGGTTCAATGATAGATTGGTCTGATGTATTCGAGTATGTAGCAGCGGTGGATACTTGAGCGACTTCAAATTCCGGGTTTAACCGTGTTGGAGAAGTCGAGGGAGTTGTTGAGGGTGTATTACTCTCAGAATGGTATTTAGATATTGCTTTAGGTGCCATTCATAGTTCGTGGCCCATCTTCTAGCACCAAAATGTGTTGAGGGCCCTGAAATCAGGTCAACAACAAGGGGGATACCCACCCGGTCGGGAACTTGGTTGGCGGCTCCGTGCCCGTTTGGTGTAGCGGGTCCGACTGGGGATAATGGGACCAACTTCCCAATCTAAGGGGTGTGTGTGTGTAGAGTTTGGTGATGTGTGTGTGTAGAATATGATGATGGTAAATCTGGAATTTATTTCTAAGCTAATTTAATTCTAAACTCTAAACTAATTTTATATTACTTTAATCTAGCAAAAACAACACATCTAATCTACGCTAACCTGGGGTAGAACTTTTTCCATTATGCGATCTAGAAATATTTCATATAATAACTGGTAATAAAGATTATTCAGCTATTATAAGAATATAAATCAATTAAGATGAACCATCCTGCGTAAAAAGTTAAGCAAAACAGTTGTGAACAGTATATCGCATAATCAGTTATTCATATGTTAAGCACAAATAAATGACTCCACCGTACAAAAGTGCCAAATGGTAACCCACACATTCATACATTAACATATAAACAACATCAACTGTATATTACTCTAAGAATGCAAGCAGAAATTCGTCAAGAGATAAAATTACCATTTATGACTGATTTTATACTCACAAACCTTAAGCAATAATGATCTATTTCTACTTACTTCTAATGCATACTAAGAGTACAGAAGTGCAAGATCAGTAGCAGACATTAAAATGCAAACATAAATAAATCTCGATTCGTCCATTCATCAAAAACCCCCTCCGAGGGTGCAAAAGTGCATGTTCTGAGTGTTAGTGTCGGTCATGATGCCCTCCATCGGTGATCAAAAGCTCTTTGCATTATGCATAGGTAGGTGTCTCATCAATGTCAGTTTTGCATTCTGTTAGGCATGCCATAAAACTGATGGAGGAGCTGGTCCTTGTTCCCTTCTTGGCTTTGCTGGATCAGGTCATATCAGTTAATGAGCTTGTGTCACATTTGTTTTGCTTTGTCTTGAAGTCCAAAGTCTTAGGTCTAGGGTTTCGGTCAAAAGTCTTTGCAATGTCATGAGTCAAAAGTCCATGAGTCCCCAGCAAGCCAGAAGGAGATATGTAAATATGTTTCATTGATATTTTCATCAGGTACAGCTCATTTATACCTTGGATTTAAAAACCCTGTTTTTAAAGCCAAGGTCATGTCAATTTTGCAAAAAATAAGGAAATTTCAAAAATTCTTCAAAATTTCGGCAATAGCCCTGGTCTTCTCGCCAGAGTCCATCAGATGGTCTACCTGCAAAAAGAACGGAGTTAAAGCACTCAAAGAGCCAAATTTAGGACAAAGAAAACTCAAATCAGTGTTAAAAGTGAATGCCAAAACAAAACATTAGAAAGTGGGTTTGGTAAGTAAATTTTTTCAAATTGGGGCTATAAAGAGTCAAATTCCCTCTAAAACACCCTCATTGTGCATCTAAGAGCTTGCAAGGCAAAGAGTTAGGGCGAAGAGGCGAACGAAGGTGAAGTGCAGAGAAATTGGTCGTTTTTCAGGTGCGCGACCTGTCAGGGACTGTGCGCGACCTGTTGGGCGGTGCGCGACCTGTCAGGCGCCTCTCCGCAGTGCAAAAACATAACGGGTGCGACCTGTCAGCCCGTGCGCAACCTGTTAAAGCCTATGCGCGACCTGTCAACCTGTCACTCACAAAACCGCTTCAAAATTTGCTCAACCGCCCTCGTGCTTGCCAAATCAATCGAGCATACAACTCAACATTTTTGCAGGAAAGGGCAGCAGTCTACTTTATCTATTTTCTCCACTTTGCTCAAAAGCACCATGTCAACCACTGAAACCTATGAGCAAGGTGATGACCGGTCTTCTTCCACAGAGGTTGAGGTACAGCGGAGGCCTCGTAGGGGTGGCAAAGGTGGTCATCATAAAAGAGAGGAGCTCACCTCTTTGGCAGAGTTGCAGGCCTGTCCTATGGCAGTGAATTGTTTCCGTTATATGTCATGTTTTCAGTTGTGTGAGAGGCTTGCCCAGATTCAGCAACACAGGGAGTTGGCCCGCTTATTTGTTTTGCACCTTCATGATGGGCAGGTCACTCTTGCAGGGGTGAATTTTGTGCTATCTCCGGAGGTGATTTCAGAGGCTACCGGGATACCAAATGTGGGTGAGGTGTGGCCCAAGCGCAAAATGCTGGATTATGTTTATTTTGAGCCATATGTCAGGCCAGCATTCATGAGCCACTTTTCGGGGGTCTTTCCTTTCAGATTCCTCCGGGGGGAGTATGCTCCGATCATGCGACTTATCATGCATTACTTCACATGTGAGGGGAGATTTTCACAGGTCTTCTCTTATCACATTCGCCTGTTGATGCACTTTACCCGAGTGAAGATGATGAACATCCCGGTTTTCTTCTTCCAGGACATTCAGAGGATGGTGTCCGTGTTTCAGAGGCGGTCCCCAACTCATTAGTATAGGAGTTTGTGCCATCATGGTCTCATCCAGCTCATTGTTTCCCATCAGTTGAGTCAGCAGGGCATTCCATGGGCAGACTTCATTTCTCATGAGTTCTTTACAGTGCCACCACAGCCAGAGCCAGAGCCAGAGGCCATTTATGAGGAGGGAGGTCTGTCACACTAGCCTGAGATCACTGTTCTGAGACATGTTGCTTCCTCACCTCAGCTCACTTATCAGAAAGGCCCGAGGGCCTTGTTTGCAGCAGCTCGGCGAGTACTATCTCCACAGCAGGTGGAAGGGGTCTCGCCATCATCATCTACAGGTCAGCGAGTGTTATCTCCACACCAGGTGGAAGGGGCCTCGCATTCTCCATCAAAAGCACGGGAGGGCAAACAGCCCATGACAGAGGAGGAGAGAGCCGGTGACACACAGGTTGACATCATTGATCTTGATGCTCGCTCCCCCACTTCAGATTTGCATGAGATCATCCGACAGAGAGAGGAGGAAAATCGCTTGTTACAGTAGAATCTCGACATGGCCCAATGGACAATAAACTATCTTGAGTAGCGCAACAAGCAACTTGAGGATGAGAAAGAGTTGGATGAGCTGTGGAGGATTCGAAGTGACCGAGTCATCAACCGTAGGAGGCCCGGTGACTTGCTGCCCAAGGAGAGGGAATCCATGCTTATACGTGTGAATGCACACTTGCAAAGGCTGTTGGAGAAGGCCAACCAGGACAAGAGACTGCTACGGAACATGAAGAATCATTACTGGGCGAGGATGCATGTTTGCAAAGCAAAGATGAAGATATTCCAGAGGAGGTTGTCCGAGGCCCGCAAGAGGAAGAAGAAGACCAACCCGCTCCGTATCTTGGCTGAGGCCTCTCTCACTCACCATGATACTCATTAGCATCCTCCTAGCAGCAAACCCAAGAAATTTTGAGAGTTTTGAAGCATTTTTGGCATTTTTGGGAATTTTACAGGTTTTGGCCATTTGACGGGTCTCACCCCGCGCGCGACCCTACATGGGGGCAACTCAGAACAGGGAAAACTTTGCATTTTTGGAATTTTCATGCAAAAATACACTTGCCTATGGATGGGTTTCAGATTTTATGGAGATTTGGGCTTCCAAAAGCTCAAAATACATGCAAATTTTGACTTTCTGCCCCTATTTTGAGTTGCAGAAAGTTGTCTTGGGAGAAATGACTTTTGAGGGGTCAAATCAACTCCAAATTCAAAAATTCCGGTGGGGTTGGAAAGTAGACGCGCAGAAATTTCCAACGAGCTATCTTGCACCTGATTTGGACACCGGGAAGGCCCTCAAACAGAGCTGTGAATGTGCGTGACCTGTTAGAGTGATGTGCGCGACCTGTCAGGGAAATTTGCCTGTTTTGACCAGTTCGGCCAGCAAAACACTGTTTTCATCTTGGTTGACTTTTGAGGCATGTAAATGATGGATTTTTGTGTAATTTTCATGGCACTTAGATACTTTTACTCTCCTTCATCACTTCTAGAAGATTCTTTGATGTAAATGGTAAATATTTAATGCATGGATAGGTTTCCTAAGTTTTAGAGGCAAGTTGTTTTGACTGCCTATTATCTAGTGCTCAGTTTAGAATTAGTTGAAACAGCTCCTAGGAAGCTGAGCACGACCCCTAGAGGTGGGAAAGGAGTTAGATCATCTATATTATGCCTTCTCTTGCTCATTTTCATGGTTGGACTCTTGAGGGAGAAGCTCCTATTGTATATTTTACTTGTATCTCTGCAATTTGAGGAAAAGGAAGACCAGGGTTTTGCGGACATCATTGGGATTCTTGTGGACTCTTGTGTTGATGGTGTGTTCTTTTATTGTAATTGTAAATGTGTTTATGTGTTCCATCCCTTTCTTTACTGCTGCTAATTAAACAAATGAAGTGATAAAGTTTGAATTCATGCATGTCACGCTCAGCTTTCAAATTTTTTTAATGTTTATGTTTTCCACTGTCTAAAGAGGATTCAAAGTCATTGTTTTCCCTCTTTAGCTTCTCTTCTTTCCTCCTTGATCATCCATCTCAGCTAAAGGCATCAGCACAAACTCCTACCTTGCCCCAAAGACCCACCTGCAAAAACTGAGCTCAATCCCCGCACCCTGAATTGCACTCCCTCCAATTGCCACCAAAAACCCGAAAAAACTTTAAATCAACCCTCCTTATCAGTTTACTAGCCTAATATCAGTGTTCCTAATTGGGTCAGCTCATCCTATTGAAAGATCTACCGATTTTGACCGGAGAGAGCCTTCTCTTGCCTCGTAGGGCTAGCTACGAGGCTGAATGGTTTGATGTAGCCTTGAGATTTGTCTATCTCAGCCTAGGTGAAATTTCAAGCGCTAACACTGAGGACAAGTTTTTTGACAAATTTCCGGACCCTTCTCCAAATTCCATTAGAAGGGTTAAATACTACTAACCGACTAATCTTAATTACACAAATTTAGGGAACGGCTTCAAATGACCGCCCTTTTACTAAAACAAATTTATTTCTAAAAACTGAATCTAATTTCTAACCATTTATGTATTTGCTCCTTAGTGCTGTAAGCAATGCGCTGTTCACCCTGAAAGAGTCGGTTGATTGTTCTTTCCTTTTGTTCGAGCTTGAAAATTAGAAATAACAAGAGCTGGCACCTCATTCTGACAAACGAGAATATATTTTTGAAAGTCTTCTTCTGGAGGAGTGTCTTCACGGCGTGTATACTTAGTACAACTCAGATTTCTTTCAAACTGATTGTGTTGTTGCTATTTCGGTTTCCGGCCGTGCGAATGACTCAATGAGTTGGGGACTTTGTTGCCTGAACAATTTTCTGAATTGAAACTTGTTTCCGTTCTTTGTTCCAGGCTTTTCTGAGACGTCTTTCCCCTTAAGCGTTTTTCTTTTTGCTTTACCCAATTTGGGCTTCAGGATCTTTCGTAAACGCTTTGCTTTTGTGCGCCTTTGACTCTGAGTCCTGGATAGTCTATTTCCATCAGTATTTGTTGAGTGATACTCTGGAATCCGCGGTCCTGCTGCATGCGGTATCCATTTGCGAAGTCATCTCCTCTCTGTTCTTCTAGCTCTGGCGCTTTTCCTTAGATGTTTCCTGCATATAGATTTATATTAGTTGCTGCCTTATAGTTCACGCAAATGAAAAGAGACACGAAGAAAAGATTGACATGAAAGCATTAAGTTCTAATGAATGCATAATCATGACACCCATTATGGCTTGACTCTTTGAAAAACGCAACACAATCATCTTTGGATACGCAGGCGTACAATCATTAATTTCCCGTAAGGTGCGCGCCCAATTTTGGGCTTACAGATCATGCCGAGGAATGTTTGCGATGAATAGTTTCTGTGATTTGCATCGCAGCATCGAAGATTGCGATGTAAGAAAGTGTCATGGCAGCAATTGATATTCTCGCTCGTCGCAAATCGTAGATCGCAGATCGCAGTTTTGTATGATCGCAGATCGCAACGTCGCAAGATCGCAAGATTTTTGTTTTATCATTTGTACTGCTTATGCAACATTGCGATGTGCGACGTCGCATATCGGCCGTCGGCGTTCCTTAGGTTTTCCCTTTTTGAGCGCTTTTAATGCATGCGATGGTTTTTCGCGTCGCTCCTTTACAGCGTATTTATGCGCTTTGGGAAAATGCTTCTCTCTACCTTTGCGACGCGATATAGCTCTTAGGGAGTTAAATACAAAATATTTCTTAACAAAATATTTTTTGGATTTTATGGTTAAGGGTCCCACCTTGTTTGATGTTATTGCTAATATCAAACAAAGAGGGGGGTTGTTGGTGACCACAACAGCTTGAAAGGATGAATTTCCCAAACAATAATCTTCCTTGTCTCCTCGGCTTCTATCTTCTGTCTGTCCACTTGTCTCTAAATTCTTCACCGAATTCATGTTTGGAATGAGGAGACCTGACTTGTATTTATACAGGTTTTTCCCTTCCGTGAATAGATGTGTCTGTTTGGTGTGGAGCCGACTTGTGGGCCGACCAACATCAATTTTATAAAATGCTTGGGATTATTGTTCAAAACCAACCAAATTTATGGAATACGTAATATGTAATACATTCATAAAATATGTAGCATCCAACATCAAATATATTCAACGTAATATGTCCATCAACTAAGCAACGTCTAGTGTTAAACATTTGTTCATCTTCCACATAATATGGCCATCCAATATGTTGCATTTTCTTCTTCAATATTTGTTATGTAGTATTTGGCTTGGGCATCAAATATGTTATTTATTTATTTTTTATATGTCCAACATAGTTTACGACATATATGTCAATCTTTGGTCTGTCATGTGATGCACATGCATTATATATGTCTGCCATGTGAAAGACGAAAATCAAGTTCATGCAAAAAGAGTTGTCTGCCATGTGACTGCTATATCTCATCAGAAGCATATTATTCTTCAAAATGTGTCGAGTAAAATAATGGACCTGCATAAATTGGGCACAAGTAGTTGTTTTCTACAATCATTGAAGCACAATAATACACCCATTGTCTTAGATAATAAAAGTAACAATTGTCTTATTCTCTATTCACACTTCAACAAATTATTAAATTCATTTTCACATTCATACAAAAAATTGCAAACATAGGAAGCCACATCCATTAAATAATCTATTCATAAATTTTCTAGTGCATACACTTTGCAAGCATGCAATCTAAAAACTACAGCTATTGAGTGCTTATCACAAACACTTTGCAAGCATGCAATATTTAGCCATTGAGGCCTTTTAACAAACACTTTGCAAACATGCAATCTACAACCATTGAGGCATTATGTCAAACACTTGGAAGCCACAATCTCTTAAAGAAATTTGACATGAATATAAGATTCTCCCTCAACCTATTTAGATCATAAAATTTATATATTAATTCTTAAAATGAAAAAATATTAAAAAAATGACTAAATCATCTTATTCTTTCACCCAAAGCTTGACAACAGATGCACACAATTGGTAGCAACAGTCTGCAAAATTGCCCAAATTTACAATCTGGGTTTTGAAAAGTGTTTTTTTTAATCAAATTGGGGGTTATAGGTTCATATGGAATGGATACCCCCTTATGTTGTCCTGAATCGATACAAAACCATGAATAGATTCATTTTTAAAATCTAGCAAATATGTTGACTCCGGGAATTTCATTTAGAATTTTTGTCAAACAGATGGCATGCAAGATTGGATATACAAATATGCAAAAAAAATGACAACCTATAATTAAATAATAATTCAATCATTCTGACAAATCCATGGGAAGCATCTTGAACTATTGCAATACAAAATTATTGAAATTTACCTCAATGATTCTCTTTAAAACTCTTGTCTTCCATCTTGATTTTTTTTAACATTTGTATTTCAACGACTGATCTAGTGAATCCTCCTGGTATATTTTAGATATGCATCCATTTCCTGCTCTGGTAGGCTGCAAGTTAACACGTATTCGCATAATGATAAAAATAACAATAACATTTCTCATTCACTGATTTTGACAAACACTTTGCAAAATATCCTGAAACCATTTCTAAAACATGTCTCCAATTACATGAAATAAAACCATAACTCATGAACTCTTACCCAAGTCCTTTGGAATTTCTTTCTTTCCATTACCTTCAACGATATTTGTCTTTCCTCTCTCAAATACTACAATACTAATGTTAGTACAATAGAATACACCAATAATAATTCCATAACATATTGAGATCTAGACATCCATTCATATAGACCACTCTTAGTCTTCATTTTCAATTATCCAATAATATTCCAAATAACATAATCTTAGACCAAAATTAGATTCTTACAACAATTTAAATTTCTACATTTTATTTTATGCTAAAGATATACTATAATTTTAGGACAATAAAAATTATATCTGAAGAGATATTCAACTCCAATCATTGAGAATATGATCCATCTTTGATCCCTTAACCAACTCAATTAAACCATCTGGTTTTCCACCCAACCATATCCAGGGAGAACTTCTCCCCATGGACCTCGAGCTGTAAGAGCTCACAAACAGTACCAAAATATAGTAGTAGAGAGATATCCAAGGCAAGTTGAGGAAGATATGTTTCACTTCCTCCCAACACCACTCATGGTTAGCTCCACCAGGTAGAGCTACATAATAATTTAGTTTAGGAATTTCAAAATCATTTCGAAAGCAACTGGATACTCTCCAAGTCTCTCTCTCTCATAATATTTTTCAAATCTCTCCAACTCTTGGTATCACAATGCACCTCCCTCTCCCAAAGTGAGAATACATGGCCATGTTTTTAGGGATTTCCCTCTGAATCTTCAGTCCAAAGCCTGAGTTAAGGATACAAGCGAAGATACTGAGGGATTTACAAAGGTCTCCAGTCGAAGAAAGCATGCCCAAAAAACTCTAGTAGCCCCAGATAATTTCAAGAATCCCGACACACGGAACAGTGTCGAAATTCTGACTGCTCAAAATATCTCGAAGGATCACCCTGAAATCCCTCTTACAGATCCATGTCCTTCCTCAACCCCCCAGCCTCTGAAGTCTTTAGATCCGATCTCATCCTCCAATAATGCAAGCATCCCCCCGTCAACCTCCTCTGAGAAAATAGATCTAGATACAGCTAAACAATCTTCTTCTATGGAGATAGATGCAGATCTAGCTCTCAGTATTCATCAAAAGACAATCGAGGAAGAACAGAATACTCCGATACACATGGATGAGGAACCAGAAAATGTAGATCTGGAAGGTCTGGACATTCTCAAGCTAGAAACAACATGTAGACAGAAAGAATTCAATGCAATACCCCCCGAGAAATCGAAAGACTTGAAGTAGTTCTAGCGAGAGCACAGCATAACAAATGTTTAGGTATTCAGGCCGACAGTCCGTGGGATGGAAAAAAATACTAAAAGATACGAAGAAACGAGGGCGCAAAATGGATCTGCAAAGGACCATTATAATTGGAGATATGTTGGTGGAATCTGGTAGATTTCCCAAGCTGACCAAGTTTTACAAATCTCTTCCCCATTGTTCCTCATGAAGCTCATCTCATGGAACGTGAGAGGGCTTAATAGCCCTGCAAAACACAGAATGTTAAAAAATATGATCCAGCAAGAAAAGCCTTCATTAGTCTTTCTACAAGAGACAAAAGGTAATAGTACTGTATTGGATAGGATTCTAAATAAAGTCTGGTCAGGATGCCGCTCAGTCTCTGTGGACGCTTCAGGGCTTCAGGAGGGCTAGCTATTTTGTGGAACCCACAAGTACTCTCCCTTCAAGACTTCCACGCCTCACACTTCTTTATTCAGACAACCTTCCACCTAATTGGGACCAACATCCATGGCCATCTCTCTAATGTATATTTTCCACAAGATTTACAAAAAAAACTGGATCTATTGGACACACTCACAGTGCTCAATTCAGGCAGGAGCTTTCCCCTTTGGATTTGTTGCGGTGACTTCAATATAATTACTACTTTGGAGGAAAAATCAGGAGGTAGATCGAAGCTAGAAGGTGACAGCAACGGCTTCAAAGACTTCATCCACAAAAATCAGTTAATGGACCTTTAGACTTCTAATGGTATGTATACTTGGACCAATAAAAGAAGGGGACCACAGCATATCACTTCCAGGCTGAATCGCTTCCTTATATTGGATAATTCTATTCATCTGGATGGGGACTTTCATGCTTCCATCATGCCTCAAGTGGGCTCTGATCATTGGCCCATAATGCTAGAGTGGTTGCATCCGGGCTCAAAGTGCAATAGATCTTTTCGCTTTGAAGCCTTTTGGTTCTCTCATCCTAACTTCAAAGAAGTAGTTCACGAGGCTTGGAAATCCTTCATTCCCCCTGTAGGAGCCAAGATGTTCCAGTTCCAACAAAAACTAAAACACCTTAAACAGGTTCTCAAGTCATGGAATCGCACTCAGTTTGGTAATATTTTTGATCATCGGAAGGTGTTGGAGCAGCAAATGAACATATTACAACAGTGTATTATCTTGGAGGGAAGAACGGAAGATTATGTGCAACAGGAGCAGACCCTCTTGGCCAAGATCGAAGCACGAAGGCAGCAAGAAGAAATCATGTGGCGACAAAACTCCAGAATCAGATGGCTTAAGGAAGGGGAAAAAATACAATTTTTTTTCACAGATCTACTATTCAAAGGAGAATGCACAATAACGTCTCCTTCATTAATAATCGAAAAGGGGAGAGACTGGAGGTGCATGAAGAAGTGGAACAGGAATTCAAAGAGTACTTTTAGAAAAAGCTTCAGGAGCCCCTGGGTTGCAAGGATCAAGCCATTCGATCAATCACGCAGCATATTCCTAAAATTATTACGGCGGACCCAAACAATATGTTGCTCCAGCCCATCTCTACGCAGGAAGTGGAGGATGCCATGGCCCATCTTAAGGATGGCAAAGCACCGGGACCCGATGGCTTCACAACCAACTTCTTTCACGCGTTTTGGGAGCTTATTAACACAAAGGTCTGGGAGATAGTGGGAGAATCAAGATCGATGCACTGGATCCTTCCTTCCCTAAATACTACCTTCATAACGCTAATACCTAAAGCGTATGAACCCAACATGCCTGACAAATATAGGCCCATTGCATTTTGCAATGTCATCTATAAGCTCATATCCAAAGTCTTGGTGAACAGGCTCAAACCTATTCTCCCTTTCCTCATCTCGCCAGAGCAGACAGGCTATGTAGAAGGGTGCCAGATCATGGACGATATCATCCTCTCAAATGAACTGATCCACTCTCTTAAGGTACTAAAAAAGCTAGGTATGATTCTCAAGCTAGATCTGTCTAAAGCTTTTGATAAACTAAGCTGAACCTATATCCATAAAATGTTATTGGCATTTGGCTTCAGTGCTACTTGGACTCGGTGGATCATGAATATTATCTCTTCCCCTTGTTTCTCCATCCTTCTTAATGTCTCTCCTTCTGCGCCCTTTTGTCCTTCTCGTGGCATTCGACAAGGGGACCCTCTTTCCCTGTTCCTCTTTGTTCTCATGGCCGAAGGTCTCAATCTCCTTTTTCATTCTGCAATCTCCTTCCACACCTTAAAGGGAATTTCTCTACATGGTTTACCCCCCATTTCCCACCAACAGTTTGTCGACGACAATATGCTTTTCGGCCATCCGTCAGCACAAGAGGTCTCCGCCTTCAAAGCCCTGCTCAGTCTCTTCTCAGAGGCCTCTGGAACCTCCATCAATGCCTCCAAATCCCAGCTCTTCTTCTTCCATACTCCAGCCCTTACTCAGAGAAACATTTCCAGGATTTTGGGCTTCCCGATAGTCGTGCTACCTTCAAAATATGTGGGAGCTCCTTTGCTGACTCAGCCATTAAACATGCCTCCTAGAGAACCCTCCTTGACTAGTTAGAAACCAGGCTCTCTTCCTAGACTTTCCGCTCGCTCAACATTGCTAGCAGGCTTATCCTAATCAAATCCGTTCTCCAAGCCATGCCTCTTTATCTATTTTCTATATTGGCAGCCCCTAAATGGGTCCTTAAGAATATTCACAATCTTTAAAGAAACTTCCTTTGGGGATCCTCAAGATTCAACAGAAAATGGGCTCTTGTCAAATGGATTGTGGTTTGTCTACCGAGATCAGCTGGTGGGCTAGGTTTGAGGGATCGCCTTCACAGCAATAATACTATGGCTGACCGTATCTGGTGGAACTAGATTTCCAAACCGCCTATTCCTTGGGCACATCTCTGGCAAGCCAAATATGCGCCAGGTAATCAACCGGAAGATCTCATCCAAATTAGCGCAACCACTCCTGGCTCTTGATTTGGAATGCTGCCAACAACAAGCAACATAGCACTTTATTCAAGCGCACAGCTTTTGGGAAATCCATTCGGGTACCATAGCTAGATTGTGTGAGGATTCCTTGCAACAACTTCCCAAACTAGCCTCACTCTTCTACAAACCCAGATGGTAGGCTTCTACGCAGCAAATTGACCAAATCCATGTTCATCAGTTTTGGCAGCAGCAATCCCCTCAAGATTTTCAACTCCGGAGATCAGCTAGCACCTGGCAGGCTAATTGGTAGGAGGAAACATATGAAGAAATCGATTAGGAGCTCAAACTCAGGAAAATTAAACATTTTGCTCAAAAGGACAAGCTGCGATGGGGATACACGCCTAAAGGTATGTTTACTACCAAGGAAGCATACCAACTTCTCTATCAACCCATGCAGACAACAAAGGATCAGCTATGGGATCAGGTCTGGCAACCAAGTATCTGGCCTAAGGTTTCTTCTTTCCTATGGCTTCTAAGAAAACATCGAATCCTCACTTGAGATAATCTACAAAAGAGAGGATTTAATGGGCCTTCTAGATGTCCGAACTGCAATCTTAATTCAGAAACCATCTTGCATCTCCTGGACACTTGCCCATTAGCAGCACCACTCTGGGAGAGAATCGCACAGTGCAATAGAAGAATGGGCAGACGTGTGGGAGACATTATAAACACTATCAGAAACTGGCCTCGGCATCCATTCCAAAGCCTTCTTCTCAATTCCCTTTGGAACCTCCTACCGGGCTTTGTCTATTGGATTATCTGGAAGGAGAGAAATAATAGAATCTTCAACAATCTTAGTAAGCCACTTGACACCCTATGGCTACTTCTCAAACAAAATCTGCAAGAAACTCTAGCTCTAAGACATTGGCAAGACCCGAACTTGCCAAACTCACCCCAGGAATGCCTCATCCTCAAAGATTGGAATTTACCTCACTTTCTTAGCTCAAGTCAAGACCAGTTCCCTAATCAGGACTGATTCTCCCCACTATTGGTCTCCTCCTACTTCCCATTCTTACAAACTAAACTTCGATGGGGCTGCTAAGGGCATCCTGGACCGGCTGGATATGGTGGTGCTTTCAGAAATGAAGTTGGCTTAGCACTACACATATATCATGGTTCAATTAGCAAAGATACCAACAATGTGACAGAACTTGAAGGCTTATGGAAAGGCATCTATATAGCAGAAAAGGAAAAATTTTTCCCTCTAGAGGTAGAAGGGGATTCTCAAATCTTAATAGCAGCCGCTACTTGGATTCACTTAGGTACCTCAGCAGCAAAGATTGCTTCAAGCTGGCGGCTTCTAAGAATATTGGAACAAATTGAAGAATGGCTCAGGACCTCCCGTAGCATTACCTTCAAGCACATTCGGCGTTCGGCCAACAAGGTAGCAGACAGATTGGCTAATCAAGGCGTCAATCAGCAGCTCCTGTTCTTCTCCAATCCAATACGCGATTCTGATGATGCACAACTCTAACAAGACTGCACTCCTCTGAAGCAACAAGACTTATCTCCCCCAGATGCGGGTGTGTATTATGGTGAGTAGTACGAAGGCGGCATGGAGGGTGGGCGCGTGGCTAATCGCCATCGCCATTCGGCCTTGCATGAAGTATGAGTTAATGTCTCTGGCCAACAACTTTAATGCTGCATTAACGCAACTCCTTCCCTCTCTCGAGTATGCTAGTTTATTTGTGAGGACAATCTGCTCTCTTTTCACTCTTGTTCCTTCTCTACGCTCATGCCGGTCTAGCGCTGCTGAAGCTCCTCGCTCTCGAGACAACCCAGGGTATTGTTCGGCTTTGGATCGCAGTGTTGATACTTCTTTGTGTTTTCATGCTTCAAACAATCCATTCTGCATCCTCCTCTGTTACCCCCTCTCTGCCTTTTCCACTGCTGTTTGTTCCACTTCTCCAGCACTTTTCAAAATGCCCAGAGTGCGCTCAAGGATGAGCTGCAGAAGAGGTGGCTCCCAAGGCCGCGTCACCCACCAGCCTTCCTCCACAACCTCGGACCCTTCGTCTGAAGCCTCGGACTTCTGCATTGACAGATATCATGTGACCAGGAGTGGTCGTGGCCGAGGACGAGGGCAGCTTATCATAGAAGCGAGCTCACATCATTCCCAATCTCATACAGCTCGCTTTCGCTTCCCCTGCATACTAAGAAATTCCTCCTTCATCGCGTCAGTCACTGTTGAGCTGCGTGAGGATACTATTGGTTCGGGTGCTGTTAATCCAGGGGATCCTCTGGAGCTGAGGACGGAAGACAAGAATGAAAATTTGCAGATTGCAAACACGCAGAAAAAGGACCCAGGTGACTCTGCTGCCGAGGATACGACCATCCAAGCAGGTCTGAGTGCTCCTGCAAGTGGTGGTTCCCCAAGCAAAGAGGGCCATCCTTCTGAGTTTGAAGATCCCTACCAATTCGGGTGCCACATTGTTGAAGAATCACCTCCAACCTCTCATGAAGATTAAAAAGGACCGTGCCTGTTGGTTTTGTTTTGCTGTTGTAAGAAGAGGCTCCATCCCTTCCGAGTTTATAGTCATTTCATGTTTTATAGTTCTCAAGACCAGATCTGTTTCCAATTTTGATTTTCCAGTTTCCCCTGCGTGGGCGACATTCTCCTGTTTTTTGGTCACAGTCTTGGATCAATCTGTTTATTTGTCAGATTCCAGTTCTGAAAGGGTTGCGCTGTACTGAGTATTTGAATGGGTCCAAACAATCTGTCCCGATCCAGATATATTCCTGGTCAGTCTTCAGTTATAGTCTCTAGATATGTCAAGTCTTTAAGAAAGTCTTTTTGGTCAATTTTCAAGTGAGATTTTGTAAGCATGCCATTTTTCGGGGCTAGAACTCTCGAGGCCTCTGCCTCTCTGTAATCATATTTTTGTATCAATATAGAGTAGACAAATTCAGAAAAAAAAAAAAAAAAAAAAAAATAAGCTTAAACCAAAATTAGATTCTTACAACAATTTAAATTTCTACATTTTATTTTATGCTAAAGATATACTATAATTTTAGGACAATAAAAATTATACCTGAAGAGATATTCAACTCCAATCATTGAGAATATGATCCATCTTTGATCCCTTAACCAACTCAATTAAACCATCTGGTTTTCCACCCAACCATATCGAGGGAGAGCTTCTCCCCATGGACCTCGAGGTGTAAGAGCTCACAAACAGTACCAAAATATAGTAGTAGAGAGATATCCAAGGCAAGTTGAGTAAGATATGTTTCACTTCCTCCCAACGCCACTCATGGTTAGCTCCACCAGGTAGAGCTACATAATAATTTAGTTTAGGAATTTCAAAATCATTTCGAAAGCAACTGGCTACTCTCCAAGTCTCTCACTCTCATAATATTTTTCAAATCTCTCCAACTCTTGGTATCACAATGCACCTCCCTCTCCCAAAGTGAGAATACATGAGACACATATATAGGAGGAGCAACAAATTTTGACATAAAGGAGGAGTAATATGCATGCCTTGTATTCCATTTAGAGGAGTGTAACTCATACTATTAAGGAGAGGTGTGCGCTCCTTAGTTAAGGAGAGTGTAACTTATGCATTAAACAGAGCCTAGGAGGAATCTTTTATGACATGTTTTTAATGAGTGTAAGAGGAATATGCCATTCTTTGATGAGTGCATAAAATAGAGTGTAATCTATTATTAAAAGAGAGAGATTTACATAGAGCCATGAGAGTCATCAAGGAGAGAGATGTGAAGTGATTGAGGAGATGAAGGTGACTTGTAATTCTATTTTAATAATAATATCATAGTCTCATAAATATAATAATAATATTAATAATATTGAGCATTAAGTCGAGATTGAACTATTAGGATTGATTAAGGATAAGTTAAGTAGTTTTCCTTCAACTATACTTGGTTTCCAATTTATGCAAGGTGATTTACTATTTTTGGAAAGTCATGCTTGAGATGCTAGACATGACTTTCTATTTTTAGAAAGTCAATCTAGGATTGTTAGAAAAGAGGTTTTATTAAGGAAATTCATCCTTGAGCTGTCCATGAGTGGTATTTTTCTTCAAAAGAATAGCGATTCTATACCCCTATTGCATGCATTTTTGTGCCTTAGTAGATTGAGGACTCCACGCCCTGATCTACTCTAAAGATCCAAGATTCCACACCTTGATATTTTTAAATATTAAGGACTCCACACTTTAAACATTTTATTATTGATACAAGACTCCACATCTTTATCTTTCATGGATTTAGGACTCTGCGCCCTAAGTTCCATGGCTTCTCATCTACTCTTCTTTGAAACTCCACGCTTCACCTTAAGGCAATGATTGCGAGCTCATACCCATCTGATGGTTCGTTGTTAAGGCCTTGTTCCAAGACCTGCACACATAAAAATCTCATAGATCAAAGGAATCAATGAATTTCATAATTAACTTATTCAGGTTTTATCAAAGATTGTGCATGACTTCCTCAACAATTTTGGTTATAGAGAAATGACTTCTACAACCATTTAAAATTTGAACATCCTTGTTTGAAAATAACCACATTCCATATCACATATTTGTCAATACAAGACTAAGCATATAAAATCATAAAAATCATGTATCATGACTTCCACAGTCATTTATAATTTGAGCATCCTTGTTTGCAAATAACTAGGTCCCATGTCACATCCTACTCAATTCAAGATTAAGCATATATAATCATAAAAATCATGTATCATGACTTCCACAGTCATTATAATTTGAGCATCTTTGTTTGCAAATAACTAGGTCCCTTGTCACATCCTGCTCAATACAAGATTAAGCATATATAATCATAAAAATCATGTATCATCCATAAATGATAATTAACCATATATTCCACATAATCATGATCATCCATGGATCTATGTGTCTCAATCCTAAATCACCATACATGTCATAAATACGAAAACAGAAAACATCAATAATATGCTCTTAACCAAATTCAATTCTTATACACACAACCATAGATATTATCCTAAGTACACAACAACTAGGTGACCCAAACTAGTTCTATAGCATATAAGCATGTACTTAAGTCTGTCATGCATAATATTATATCATTATATCAAAATCACCCTCTCTAATTGTCATCAAAAGCTATCTCACCAAGAAGGGACACTACAAAAAGGATTTGGATAGGGTTTTATATGAAAGGTCTTAACACTAGGAACTTCTTCAATAGTTTGGATATGATTAGGATTAGTGTTTTCTTCAACTAGAGTTAGAGCATTATGTAAAGCTAGGATTTCCCTAGGGTTAGGGAAACATCACGCATCACAAGAATATTTTCCATCTCGCCAATGCCATATTGACATCAATGGAAAATGGGGTGCCCAAGTACTCCCCTTGTCAAGTTTCCTCTTTTCTTCATCGGTATGTTACTCCCCTTGTCATGGTGCTCTTCCCTGGGGAAATGTGGTCCATGATAGATGTGTCTACATTTCTTCATGTGATGAACCAACTCCCCCTGTCTGCGTAAACTCCTCTAGCTCTAGAAAGATTACTTGTTTAGTGATTAAATGAAAGAGATCCTCAAAAATAGTTCATCAGATGAGTAAGGGATCATGTTATTCAATGGAGTTTCTCCTGAGAGATGATCTATCAATGATGATTGTCCATTTGTGACTCATCAAAGGTTTCATAGCACCCTTTCATGGAAAGGTTTTCTGACAGTAGTGACTTCAAATACTTCATCCACAAAAATCAGTTAATGGACCTTTAGACTTCTAATGGTATGTATACTTGGACCAATAAAAGAAGGGGACCACAACATATCGCTTCCAGGCTGAATCTCTTCCTTAAATTGGATAATGTTATTCATCTGGGTGGGGACTTTCATGCTTCCATCATGCCTCAAGTGGGCTCTGATCATTGGCCCATAATGCTACAGTGGTCGCGTCCGGGCTCAAAGTGCAATAGATCTTTTCGCTTTGAAGCCTTTTGGTTCTCTCATCCTAACTTCAAAGAAGTAGTTCACGAGGCTTGGAAATCCTTCATTCCCCCTGTAGGAGCCAAGATGTTCTAGTTCAAACAAAAACTAAAACACCTTAAATAGGTTCTCAAGTCATGGAATCGCACACAGTTTGGTAATATTTTTGATCATCGGAAGGTGTTGTAGCAGAAAATGAACATATTACAACATTGTTACAGGGAAAAGTGTCTATATAGAACTGCTCTATCCCACTAAGGTGTGACAGCTACCTTAGAAACAAACAGAGAAAAGCTACTTTCGTTTTTGCTTTATGAATTATAAATAGAGAGGAACAGAAAGACCAACCTCTGTCTTGCGCTAATCTCCTGGTTTGATTCCCCTCTTCTTTGATAGTCCTTAGCTACCTGCTCCCTGGCACGCCCAGCTTCACAAAGTACCTGTAAGATCACAGAAGCATAGCACTATACAAAGACATGGATCTATAATCATAAACAATCTAGGATCATATGTAAATTGACCATACAAATGTAGCAAGCATCAATGACACAAGAGCATGGAGGAAAGCTTGAATAGCTTTTATTGATAAACAAGAAAGAGCCAAGAGGAGTTACAACCAGTTGTTCTAACCCAGCATCAACCTCCCAGCTAAAAAGCCCTCTTCACCTCAAACAAAGCTTAGATCACCCAACAATCTGATGTTTGTCTCAAGAAACCAACAACAATTCCTTACAATATGAAAACTTCCAGCCTCTGGATCTGTGGGATGAGGGATCCATATATAGATATCTGTAATGGAGATGAGTCAGCTCATGATTTGATTAGTTTCTTCCCTCTAATAGTTCTTGCTTCCACTTGGAGATTGATGATCTCTTACTCATCCGTGGTCGAATTCAGTGAGGCAAGTGTCACAGGAGAAGATTTTGGAAGCTTCCATTGCCTCTCCACCTCGCGGAATGACACTTCCATTTGTCATTTCTCGCCCATCGCACCCCATAGAAAGGATTTTTGAAATGCAACGCACCCACACAGTGTATTTAGGTGAGATGCAACGCACTTGGCCAGTGGCCAGTGAGCAGCTGAAATGATCCTGTTTTGACCAATTCTGAGCAGTTTTTTATGGAGAACTTCTGGGAGAAGCTGTAATCTGTTGACCTTGTTCCTTAGGGGTTAGAACAACACTTTTAGGGACTTAGGAGCCCTTGATTTACGGACATTTCATGCTTGGGGTTGTAGGGCCCAAAAATGTCTATAACAGTTGCCACCTAAAGCATGAGGTCGTTAATCTTTTGATGTCGGGTGAAATGATTTATTATGAGGATCCGAAGTTTTTTCAAGATGGGAGGAGACCTGTAATAAGATACAATACAATACATTATCTTCATAATATTTTCTTGATCTAGCTGAGGCAGGCATTCCCATGCTCAACTTTATAAATTCATTTTCATGTACATAGGATAAACAATCATCTGAGTGTAGACTGATGATTATGATAGAGCCATCATCCTTTTGATTGGATGATTATCTGTGCGGCAATGATGTACATTTTATGTCTTTATTTCCCTGAATATATATCGCAGCCCGGATGGATGAAACTAGATCCAGGGTCTTCAATCTCGTTCGATCTTCACTCGAAGTACAAGTCCATCCATGTGAGAAATGTTCTGAAGTCGAACATGGAAAGACATCGCTTGATTACCAGCCAATGATGTAAACTGTTAACAAGCACGAGAGGAATCACCAATAATGATAAACCCCTCAAGGTACTGCAGTAAAATTCACGTGGTGTGAATAAAGGACTTGGCTCGAA